>CM057081.1:26648755-31448755 GCA_029379335.1 Thymus mandschuricus | reverse complement strand
ATTTTCCAAAATCCAAAATTCAGACCATTGAATTTATCAATTTTGGAAATTTTATCATCGGTCGACATTGCTCCCACTCGAAAAAAAAAATGATAATTTTCTCAAAGAAAAATTATCACGACACACTTTTCGAGAATTTACTATTCACAAATTCACTATTCACGTGAATAGTAACAACGCCCGATATTTTCGCCACAAACGTGGCTCTGATACCAGTTGTTGGGAAATTAGACGCAACTAATCCCGCCCAGAATCTAGTGAGACACAATATTTAGGATATCGACCAATATAAAACGGATAAAAATGAGAATAAAAAAGACACCGATATTTTTAACGTGGTTCGGCCAAACTGCCTACGTCCACGGACCAACACCAATATATTAGAGAATCTCAAAAGGAGGAGTACAACAAAATACCACACTGTATTTTGTATCTACCTACACCAAGGCTAGAACTCTCAACTCACTTTTATCACTCGTGTATAACTCCCACACTGAAGTTATTTCCTCACAAGAATTTTTCTCTCTCTCTAATAGAAGAACTCTTTCTTCTATGAGTATTGTTGTATTGGTGTTGTGATGTTCTGCTGCTGCTAAGTCATCTATTTATAGGCAATGATGAAGAGTGTGGAGGCTTCAAGGCGGTGGCTTCAAGGCGGTGGCTCCAAGGCGGTGGCTCCAAGGCGGTGGAAGGCGGTGGCTTTACAGCTGCATGTTCATGCATGGTCAAATTGGGTTGGCCGCAATATTCATGCATATTCATGCATTGCCATAAATGAATACACACGCATGTTGCATGTTTTAATTGGTTTGCCGCCATTTTTGATCAACTAAGCCGCCATTTGACCAACATGTACTCGGTAAGTATAATGCATGCACTAAAAGAAAAATAAACTGATCATTACATATGAAAAATCACCAGTCCGATAGAGTTTACTAAACCAAAAGAATCAAACCAAAGCCAAAGTTTCTCCAAACACAAAACCTCGAATATAATCTTGGTTGTAGAATGGTAATCCAACAACCTCTTCATATCTTTCCTCACCATAGTTATACGCCATGATCGTCCCCCCTCGATATGTCACCAAGCTCAAGTCTTCCGATGATCCCGACCCGCCCGTTAGTCTGAGGATCCGATCGTGTCGGGAAAGACGAGCACGTGGATCGTAGATCACATGATCGTTCTTGTAGTTCCACTTACAATTCAAGTCATCATCAACCTCCAACTCCCACACTGCTAGTCTTCCACGCTCATGTCCATCTTCCTCCACCACAAAATGGTAGAGACGTTCGTTCCATTCTTGGAGATAGTCCTCCACGCTCGTGATACCCCACATGAGCTCGTGCCTCCCGAAGTACGGGGATCGAGGGAAGGGAAGCGTTCTCATCTCGTTGTTGGCTATGTCGTAGTAGCGGTAGCAGTTGCCCGGGGCGGAGGGCCAGTAGACGGCGTCGTTCCAGTATGTTGCGTTGGGGGAAGAGATGTTCAGATTGTTACTCTTAGGTATTGTGAATGCCTCCAGCTTGAGCTTCCATCTTTGAATCTCCGATTCATAAACCTCGATCTGATAAGTGTTGTTGTTGTTGCTGTGTGATGGAGAGTTCGACCTAATGCACACGATCTTGTAATGAGGCGACCGTGCAGGGTCGAACACTAGCCCGGTCGCTGCAATGTGAGGGTGATCGTCACTTTTGTTCACGACAATTGTTCTCGACGTTCTTCTTGTAGTTGGATTGAAGACATGGAAGTGCTTTTGTTCCTCGAGACGACGCCTTTTGGTGGTGGTGGTGCTTCCTTCGAGGCGTTGATTGGATTCGAGCAAGAGGAGGCCGTTGCATTGTTGAAGTATTTGGTGGTGGTGAGGAAGAGTGGGGGAATAAGTGTAAGGTATCATCGCAGTATTTGTAGGGTTGAAGTAGAAGACGTGCTCGTCGGTTTTAGTAGTGTGTAGGAGGAGGGACGGCTGCAGTTTGGGGTGGCGGAGGGTGTGGCGGCGGCAGAAGTACTGATCGGAGGAGATGACGGACTGCCAACTTTTGGAAACGGACTTGAATCTGGTTAGAGATTTCGCCGGTAGCCGGAGAAGGATTTCCGTCAACAAGTCGTCGTTGTCCATGCTACTAGGAAAAAAAATTAATTACCTAAGCTCTCTAACGAGTTCGTTGAATATACGTGAGAGAACAAAACGTAAAGGGTAAAAAAAAACTAGAGAAAAAGAGAGAGAGATTGACCTGCAAATTTATCCAAAGACAACGTATATCTTTTGTTTGATTAGATATATATAATGTTTTAAGCATATATGCTTATCCTTTTTTATAATTAACTTTATAATATAATACTAATAATTACCTTCGGTATCCTCTGTCCCGAATACTTGAGAGATAACCATAAAGTAACATCAAAATACCCTCAAGTGTACTATACTTAATCTCCCAGCTCCGACACCTCTACTCCGAAGCCGTCCTCGCACCTTCTGTAATAATCATCCGTCGGTACAAAATGGTACAACCGCCATCTATTTTCATATGTGGGACTCTGAGTCATAAACCACAACCTGGTGTATAATTAAGTGACAACGCAGGACAATTCAGTTGATAATATCTTTAAACAAAAGATCGGAGGTTTGAGTCACTTATAAGGAGGATCTACTTTGTCTATAATCATGGTAAACTCCATGCTAGATACAAGAGACTATACTTTTATTAGGGTTCGTTTAGCTTAATAATTATCATGTGATGTGTATTTTTATATATGAATGAATTATGAATGAATGATGAATCCCAACTCAAGGAAACAACATCAACCCACCCTTTTCACATATGGTATTCTCTATCTCGAATCCTGTATCCAATCGTATCTCAAATATCGATAATCAATCAAAACATATACCCTCAAATATACTTATAACAATTCAAAAAGGGGAAAAAAGCAAAAACATGAAGTTTAAAACGAAAGTTAGAACCAAACTTAGAAAAGGATCGCATATTCACATCAAACCAAAGCCAAAGTCTCTCTAAATTGAAAGGCTCTCGAATCAAGCCACCCAGAGTTAAGTTGATAGTGTTGGTGACGACGACGATGATCTGCAGGAAACTCAATATCTTCATATCTATGTTTAACAAAGCTGTAAGCACTCATCGTCCCGTCCGAATGAAGCATCAAGCAGTAGATATCTCCTCCTCCATCCCCCATAAACCTCATCACCATAGTAAAACGAAAACTATGCTCCCGGGGATGCGGACCGACGTGTAGTAGCCCCTTCGACTCCCACTTGTCACCTCTATCTCCCAGCTCCCACTCCCCTACTTCGAAACCACCTTTCTGCCTTCTGTGATAATGATCAGCCGACAGTACGAAACGATACACCCGGCCATCTATTTCCTCCAGAAATTCATCACCCTCTTCATGGCCATGGATAATCGGGGGGCAATCCAGCGCTCTCATCTCGTTCTTCTCCAGATCGTAGCAGGTATCGCTGCTCCAGTAGACGGCGCCGTTCCACACTTTGCCCCATCTAGGGAGGCCCCTGTCGGGATGGGCGAAGCCTTTCGGTTTGATCTCCCATTCATGGAACTCCGAGTCGTAAACCACAGCCTGCATGGATAGTATAGTAAGTGACAACGAACGAAGGACAGTTCAGTTGGTAAAACAAAAAAGTCAAACGGATAGAATTCCGTCTCATCTATAGAATACCTGGCACTGGCAGGAGTAATCCTTGAGGTCGCAGGTGATGCAGACGATCTTGTAATTGGGCGATTTCGAAGGATCGAATGCTAGGGTTTCAGCTACAATATCGGTGCGAGGGAGGGTGATCTCTCTCGATTGCCTTGTAGTTGGGTTGTAGACGAAGTATGTGAGGTTGAGGTGGCGGCCGTCCTTCGAACTCTGTACCTTGATGAAGGATCGCAGCAGCAGCAGGCCGTTGCACGCGTTCAGAATCCAGTACTCACGATGATCGCCGGGGAGGGCGAGTGTTAGAGGTACCGCAGCTTTTTCGCCCTTGATAATGCTACTGTTCATGTAGAACACATCCTGTAGATGCCTTTCGACGACGAGGAGGGACGACGTCGTCGTGCTGGGGCGGCAGAGGGGGGTGTGGCGGTGGCGGAAGTCGTCGGAGGAGATGAGGGACCGCCATTTTTGGGAGACGGAGGTGAATCTCGTTAGGGATTTCGCAGGAAGACGGAGGAGGATCTCCGTCAACAGATCGTCGTTGTCCATTATACGCAGTTTTAGTGAAAGGAGTTGAGATTAGGGTTTGTCTTTGAATGTGTATGTTTACTACTGTGTTATGAGAATATTTTCTCCGTGAAACGGCGCCGTATCTGGTTATTATCTGTGCAAGTGAAAGGAGTTGAGATTAGGGTTTTGAGTTGTTGGGGTTTTCTTAGGGCTTTGCAAATTGTGTTTTAACTTGTTTGGTTATGGATCGAGTGGTTGGGCTCAAGCTCATTTTAGATTTGAAGGCTTGTTGTCGATTGGTAGGGTTAAAGATCTTGTTTTTTCAGGTAAGTAATTGGTAGTGAGAAATCGATCACATGATTGTGTTTTCAATTTGCATTGTATTGTTTGATTTGGCTGCATGAATTCCAAGCTCAAGGTTGTGGCTTGAGATCCAGGGGGGGTTGTGGTGATGGGAGGTTAGGTTTCACCTGTGCACGAAGATATCGCGACGATGGAGATTCTTCTGTGGTTTCCTGCAAAATCTATGATCCGATGCAAGACCTTGGGCAAAGATTGGCTCTCACGCTTCTCCTCTGATCAGTTCTGCCATCTCCACACTCTTCTCCGCCTGAAGCTGCACCCGTCCCTCCTCCTCAAGATGCCTAACTCGCAGTTTTTCTATATCGATCCTATCAAGAATGGTGAAAAGCGTACGGTACCTTATACCTTCTCGGTTCCTAACCTGAGAATCTTGTGCTCTTGCAATGGTCTGATGCTGCTGCAATCGGATGATGCACGACTGAGTTTCCATGTCTACAGTCCAGCCACGAAGCAGTCGAGAACCTGATAATCACAGTGATGGTGACGAGCCTTATATTGTGGCGCTTGCTTGCCTTGGCTTTTGATCCCCTTTGAAATCGCCTCACTACAAGGTCGTCTGCATCAGGTCGACCACCGAGGCTGAAACAGATCCTTATGAGGAACATTGTTATCAGATCGAGGTATACGACTCGAATAGCCGCGCTTGGAACCTATGCTTGAGGCCGTTCACGAATCATAAGCTACTTTTCATCTCTCACGGCGGCGTCTACTTGAATGGCTCCATCTATTGGGAAATCCTCTATGAAATCGGCTACTATAATATCGCCAAGGACGAGTTTAATACACTTGATCTTCCCAAGCATCCAAAGATCCGGCACAAAGGAGGAACAATGTCAACGTCTTCAACGTGCCTCCAAGAGGCAGATGGCCGTCTCTACTGATCCAGATTGGTCGCAACTGGAGACGTTCAAGTAGTTGAACTCTCTAGTGGATGATGATCGTTCCTCCTCATGGCGTTTAAAGTACTTTGACATGATACCTTGGTACCGACATACTTGCCCTACGAGCTGTGCTCATCAGTTGATAAGATATACAAGATCATAGGTTCTGTAATGAGTAATTTTATATATACATAAATATATATTCAAAAAAACGTATCAAAATTACAGGGAAAAAAAAAAAAAACGTAATTTTACCAATCTGGGATGCAGTACCAGTATGTTACAGGGGGGAAAAAAGTTACATCAGAGGCTGATTTCCAACAACATAAGAGCAAAATTAGCATATTTAGTTTTCCTGGACATCACAACTAAAAATAGACTGTCCACTTGAACTATATGTGAGCAAGTATGATAGCTAATTAAGCAATAATGTTACATAATCAGTTACTCCCTCCGTCCCGGCCAAGACGATACGTTTTATTTTGCCAATTTCTGGCACGCTTTTCCACGCTTCTTGATTATGTGTTTTAAAATAGATTTTTGAAGAATTTTTTCTTTTGCGGGATAATACAACTATCATAGTATAACGTAAAATTATGAATAAAGAGAGATTCAGACTTGGAAGAATTCATCACCTCTAAGGATTACAGTGACATGAATAAAGATAACAGAAAAATATTTACCTAACTACCTTGTGTTTGAACATTCAAATTCCTGCTCGGCTGCTCCTTTTACTCTTCTTGAACATAATTTTTTTATTTTTTAGCGAAGGAGATTTAGAAGTCAGAAGGAACAGAGTTTTAAAACCGCTTGATTGATTGAGGAGGAAGATTTAGCAATTAGAAGTGAGAAGAAAGAGTGGGTTTTGGAGAATTTTTTACTTTCAAAAGAAACTTTTTTTTTTTTTTTTTTTTTTTTTTTTTTGTTTTTTTTTTTTTTTTTTTTTTTTTTTTTTTTTTTTTTTTTTTTCTGAGAGGGAGAATCTCTCGCTTTTCTCTTCTTGGATCACTGTAGACCGTAGTAGCAAAGAAATCAAGCAGCACAATCGGAATTCTTAGTGATGAAGGCACTATCTCACAAAGAATAAGGATATACTGCCTGAAAATCCGCTGTAACAGACTAAAGGAAATCCAGGCAAAAAAGAGGAGAGATTCAAAACACAAAACACAAACAAAATCAAATCTCCGACAAAATTTTTGAAAAAACATGAACGAGGAGGAATTATTTTTGCGGTTTTTATCGACGGAGGAGACGAAAGATCTTTTTATTTTTTCGGAGAGAAAGAATCTCTCCCCTTTTTGTCGTGAATCACCGTAGAGCAGCAGCGATTAAAGCAAGTACAAACATCTTGTGATGAAGGCACTATCTCACACAAAGATGTACTGCAAGAATACGCGAACTAAACTAAGGGAAATTCACGCATAAAAAGGAGGAGAGATTCAAAACATAAAATCAAACAAAAAAATCAATCTCCGAGAAAAATTAAAATACATGAAGAGAAGTAATTTTCTGCGGGAAGGAAGAGAAGGAATTTGTGCGAGATAAAAAGAGAATTTTCTGCGGGAAGGAGGAGAAAGAATTTGTGCGAGAAAGAATTTTCTGCGGGAAGGAGGAGAAGGAATTTGCGCTAGAAATAATAAAAGAAAATTTCTGGAGGTGGAACCTATTTTTTCCAGAATCGCCATATAGCATGAGATTAAGCAGTACAAACATCTTCTTCTTTGTGATGAAGGCACTATCTCACAAAAACGAAGAAGGTTATACTCAATCAAATTCTTCAGGAAATTCCAGGAAAAAAGAGAGATCAAAATCACATTAAAAACAGAGAAATCAAACGAAAAACCTCCAGAAAATCCGAAACACATCGATGCAGAAGAAACAATTTTAAAATCAAACAAAATACCCATAAAATCTGAACCACATCGATGGTGAAGAAACAATTTTGCGAGAAAGAAAGTACCTTTTTTTCTGAGGAAAATCTCTAATAAAGAAGACAGAATTTTTTGCGAGAAAATTAGACAGAATTTTTCGCGAGAGATGTTTTTTCCAGAGAGGGAGAATGGACAAGAATGAGAATGAGTTCTTATTTCGAAGCCTGTGCTATATATAGGGAAAAATACGGCCGTTGCATAAGTCGGCTAAGGAAAGCGCGTTTTTGGAAAAAAAGCGATTTAACTTCTCCAAAGATTCTCTCTCTCTTTTTATTGGACTCTTCATATTCATCCTTTTTTTCTAAATTATATTTAATTAAATTATGGGTGTATTAATTAATTATTTATGATAATTGCGTAATAACGAAATTAAATGCCACGTTGCCGCAGTGGCCGCCGCAGTAGCAAATTCTTCCATCGGAAGCCGCCGCCGTCTGTATGGGTTCAGCACCTCCCCCCTGATTATGCGGTAATCTCTCACTCCATTTTCTCTCTCCCTTTCTAATATTCTCCAATTTCCGGAGTTGTTCTTTGATTGTTTCTTTCTTCTTCGATACATTTCGACGTTTGTGCAATTTTCTGGAAATATCTGAACCTTTACTTTGAGCTTTTGTTTATGGAAATGCTGAATTTCATTCAACAAAAGAAAAAAGAAGTGATTTTTAGCTTAAATACGATCTTGTTTTCGACTGATTGGTATAGAGATTCAGCAACTTGAGTTCAATTGATCCCTTTTTAGCTCTGTTTCGTCCATGAAGCTTGATTATTCGCTCCCCTTTTCAGGGGTTTCATTGCTGCAATCAGAATTGAGGATTATTGCCATTCAGCTGCATTGGTCCAATAGTTTCTAGAATTAGGCTCCGGGAGTCATGTTGGGGTTGAGATTAAGCATATGTAGTTTCCAAAAGCTTCACCTCTTCCCCCGAGCTCTCGTAGTTTCGTGTTATTCGTATGGGGTTTATGGGAATTTTATTCATGGTAATGCTAATGATGGGTCTGGGGCAGAATCTGAGAATGAGTGGGAGAGATTGCTTAAACCTTTTGACCTTGAAGAGCTCCGGAAGTCGCTTAGTGGAATCACTCCGTTTCAGCTTAATAAATTGCTGCAGCTCCCTTTGGATGTTTCGACATCAATGGAGTTGTTTCAGTGGGCCGGTAGCCAGAAGGGCTATCGTCATACTTTCTATGTTTACTATACTCTCGTTGATAAAGTTGGGAGTGTGAATGAGTTTAAGACCGTTGACAGATTGCTGCTGCAGATGAAGGAAGATGGAGTGGTTTTTAAAGAATCTATCTTCATTATGATTATGAGACATTACGGAAGAGCTGGTTTTCCGGGTCAAACAACTAGGTTGCTCTTTGATATGAGGAATTCCTTTTCGTTCGAGCCCACATTCAAATCTTATAACGTAGTGTTGGATGTTCTGTTGGCAGGTAATTGCCCCAAAATTGCGCCCAATGTTATTTATGATATGTTAAGTAGAGGTGTCTCTCCTACTGTTTTCACCTTTGCTAGAGTGATGAAGGCACTCTGTATGGTGAACGAAATTGATTCTGCGCATTCTCTTCTCAGAGACATGATGAAGCATGGGTGTGTTCCGAATGCTGTAGTGTATCAGACACTTATACATGCGATGTTTGTTGCTAATAGAATCGACGATGCTTTGAAGTTGTTGGAAGAGATGTTTCTTATGGGTTGTATGCCTGATGTAAATACGTTCAATGATGTCATAATTGGCCTTTGCCGTGTTCTTCGTGTTCATGAAGCTGCTAAACTAGTTGATCGGATGTTGATCCGGGGCTTTGCTCCCGACAAGATAACTTATGGAGTTTTGATGCAAAGTTTGTGTAAAACAGGCCAAGTGGACGGAGCTAGGGCAGTGCTGAAAAAAGCGCCGAATCCTAATGTTACTCTTTTCAATACTTTGATTAATGGGTATGTGAGGAATGGTTGCTTCGAAGAAGCAAAAGCTTTAATAAACGAGGATATGGTAACTGCTGGTTTCTATCCAGATATATATACGTATAACATTCTCATTCAAGGGATTTGTAGAAAGGGGTTATTATTCTCTGCTCAGCAATTAGTAGAGGAGATGTCACTCAAGGGTTGCCACCCGAATCTGATAACTTACACAATTCTGATCGATGGCTTCTGTAAAAAGGGCCTCTTGAAGGAAGCCGGAGATGTTATGGATGATATGTCGCATAAGGGTCTTTCCCTAAATACAGTTGGATATAACTGTCTGATCTCTGCTTTATGTAGAAATGCAAGAGTTGAAGACGCGTTTGAGCTTTGCAGAGATATGATGAGCAAAGGATGTAAGGCTGACATTTATACGTTCAATTCCTTGATCAACGGGCTAACTAAGGTTGATAAGGTGGAAGAGGCTCTACGTGTATATAGGGATATGTTCCAAGATGGAGTGATTGCTAATACTGTGACCTACAATATATTGATTCATGCTTTCTTGAAGAGAAGGGATACCCAAGAAGCGTTCAAGCTTGTAAACGATATGTTATTTAGAGGATGTGCCCTCGATGAGTTCACTTACACTGGCCTTATAAAAGCACTTTGTGAAGATGGGGCTGTTGAAAAAGCTATGGGCCTCTTCGAAGACATGTTGAGAAAGGGAGTCAGTGTTAGTAGCTTATCGTGCAATATACTGATAGGTAGTTTATGTAGAGCAGGTAAGATACAGAATGCGTTCAATATCTTGAAGGAAATGATTTACAGTGGGCTGAAACCTGATATAGTTACGTATAACACTCTGATAAGCGGTCTATGCAAGATGGGGCGGACCCAAGAAGCTTATAACTTATTCGAAAAATTGAAAAGTGAAGGTGTATGTGTGGATGCAGTCACTTATAATATCTTGATTGGTTCTTACTGTAAAGAAGGCCTGTTTAACGAGGCTTGTGTCCTTCTGGATAGAGGAGTCGCTTCTGGGCTGACGCCCAATTTCGTAACGTGGCGTATTTTAGTTTCCAATCTGTCCAAAAGAGTGCTCAGAAGAATTGATTTTTCGTCTCTCATCAGTTGAGTCGAAAGTAGTTGAGTTCGAAAGATATTATTTTGCTGGGAAAAAAAGAACAGCGAGCACTTGGCTGTTGCTATAGGATGAGTTGGCTGAGGTAATCTAAAGGTACTGTCAATTAAAATCCCTCTTTGTTTTAGCTTTTTTTTAGAAAATATATTGTTCTTTACCTCTTTATCGTTTGTGAAAGAGTGAAGCTTTGCTCGGTGTCATTTTCCTCACCAATCATATCAGTAACAGATGTTGATTTATATTTGACTTGGAGTGTGATAGGAATTATAGTTTATGTGATATATGCTCTTGAAGAATATGAAGGAGAGACTGGTTATGATTGTGGCGTTCATACTTTTTAGTAATCCGTTTTCTCTTGTAATCTTACTGCTGATGTGTTTGTTTTATCAGATGAGCCTATTGGTCCGAAGAACTCCCCCTGAAGTCGCCTCGTATACCTTGATCAAATTGACTTGCCCTTCTGGGGTAAGTGAACTAGTTATCATTATTATTTAAAATCTTCCCATAGTTGTTCAAATGCAAATATGAATACTAAATTTATACCTACACGTCTTTACACGTGCTTGACTATTACTAGTTGATTATCTGCACAGATGTCACTGCAAGCCCCTTCTTGTTTTGGCGGTGTGAAATAACTAGTGTGTGCTAAGTGGTCGTTGGCGAAGAAATCTAGGCTGAGTATCGACATGATTGTGTCAGTTTCTGAAGCAATTTTATCCTCTAAGTAAGATGCATTACTCTCTAATGTTTGTTTGCACAAACAAATTCTGCTATTTCCCTCGTCATCTTCTCAGCCATATGTTAGTTTTTCTGATTTTATAACTGCAATCCTCAGCAGAGAAAAACATCCGAGTTATCTCCCATCTTCATCCCTTTGGCAATCGGATGGCCAAGCAGGCTTCAACCCCCTCTAAATCAAACTGTGCATACCCCTTCGACATCTGCACGCGAGATATCAGCATTGATGTCAGCAGGTTAATGTTTTTTAATAGCCCATGATGCTTATGAGATCGAGGTTTATGGCTCGGAGAGTCCCAAAACACAAACTTTTACTCAGGTGAAAGGCTGAGGTGTACCACTTTGGTATTTGCTAAAGAATCAAGACCCCACCGTACTTCCTACATCCAAGAGTCGAATGGCCATCTATACCATTCTCCGTTCTACGTGACCAGCATCCCCGGTCGTTCTTGAAGCGCCACCACATACAGAGTTAGGTGTTTCTGAGGTGTGAGTGTGGCGCCGATTACGAAAGTTTATATTTATACTCTTTGTATTGTTCATCCCTGTCTGTATATCTTGTGCCCTCTGTTTTCTTGAAAGTAATGCTCCCAACTATTCCTTTTATTTTTAAATAATTTTGTTCCGTTGATAACGAAAAAACCTATATTAGAATAAGTCTATTATAATCGGGCCAAATTCAGACCATGTATATCCAAAGTATAAAGATTAAAAAAGAACTCGATTAGGTAACCAGAGATATACATATCATATATTGATATATTATATAACCGAAGTGGAGAGAGAAAATTACTCAGATTTTATATTTTCTCTTTCTTTCTACTTGATGAAAGAAGCCATGGATCTGAATTTACGAAGGTACGTAACTTCAACACCTAAACTGCGTGTTTTCATTGACAAAGATTGTGTGTGAGATTGTTTGTTTGATACATGCATGCAGATTCGTTTTGAACGACGACACGATCATGGAAATCCTTCTCTTCGTCCCTGCAAAATCCCTCACAAGATTCCGATCAGTATGCAAACACTGGCTCTCCCTCATCTCCTCCGATCAATTCCTTCGTCTCCACGTTCTCCGACACCCGAGGCCGCAGCCGTCTCTCATCCTTCGGACTCGAACCTCACACCACTTTTACTTGAACCCGGTCCTCAGTAGCCCTAAACTCATACCTTATAATTTCACCCTTCCTAACTCGAAAATCTTGAATTCCTGCAAAGGACTGCTGCTGCTGAAATATGGCAGTCCGGTGGAGTACTGCGTGTACAATCCAACAACGAAGCAATCGAGGAAGATTGCCCTACCTGAAAGCGACGAGTTCCCGGAAGTTATGGGGTTGACCCTAGCGTTCGATCCTTTGAAATCGCCTCATTACAAGATCGTCTGCGTAAGGGCCAAGACGAAGCTTCTTTATCTTCTTGTGAGAAGTTATCGGGTGGAGGTCTACGAATCTCAAACTCGGACATGGAGGCTGTGTTTGGAGTCATCTGCACCTACATCAGCAAATTTATCATCTGGAGTACACTGCAACAATGTGATTTACTGGAGTAATTCTCTAGAAGACAATTTACTATATTACGATATAAACGAAAATTCGATTGGAAAGACACCTCGTGCTCAAGTTCCAAGGTATTGGCTAGGACGGTTTACAGCTCTCTTGCCACTCCAAGAATCAAATGGCCATCTCTACCATTTCATCATAGTCAAAGTGTGTGGAGACTCATTGCGAGACAATCATGTAGCAGTTTATGAATTGAAGGAAGATCGTTCCGAGTGGATCTTTAAGCATCTAGTTAACATTGGCCAGTTACCTCGACAGAGTTGTAGAATGAGTTTTATGAAGGGAGTTGAAGGAGGGAGCAGCACTTTGCTCACTCATGTACCTGGGAAGATAAAGTCGTACAGTTTCCTCGAGAAGAGATTCAAGGAGCTCATTGATTTGAGGAACCAGCCATTCTACTCTCATGGATCTTTGGAGTTTCATTGCAGAGATGTTTTCGAGTTTGGTGAAACCCTGGCTCCAGTCTAGTTCACTAGCTCAAGCTTTTGAGTATCTTCGATGTTTCGATCTTCATGCTCTCCTTCCCTGCATAACCTTGACAGCATTCTACCTGAAACAACACTAAGTGCAGTTCAATAATATATAGATTTTTCGTTAGTTTGGTGTGAATCAAACCAGAATCTGAAGTCCATGTTTTATATTTCTCTTCCTATTCCGCATAACATGAACAACGTTCCATTTAAGATATTGTTTATAGAAAAGAAGATAATCTACCATAGATCTAATACCAAGCCACTCATCCGTTTAAACAAAACACTAGGTACTAATGTTCCAAAATCTTGATCTTCTCAAGGCAGTTTTGCATCTCTTGATGAGCAGTGGCTGGGAGGCGGTCTCCAGCTGATAATTTGTAATGGTCGAATTTCAACTCGTCACACTTCAAAGCAGCAGTTTTGCAGGCATTGATACTACCTAAAAGAGAACAAAGAAATGCATTTTTTTTTTAGTTAAGCATATAATGCGCGTATTCATAGCAGATCAAAAACAAAAACAGATATAACAAAAGACTGATAGATACTTGGATCGAATAGTTTAAGGATACTACTACGTTAAAAATCATACCCATTGAAGGCAATAAATCTAAGTTCTATCGCCAATTAGTTCGCAAAGTTCTGCTAATTGGTAGAAGGAAATTCAATTACACACAAATGCAACAAGCATAATATAGTTAGTTAAAATGAGTTATCTTTTCACCGTTCAAAAAATAGAGAAAAATCAGAAAATATTTTATGGATTTGTTGACAGCTTAAAAAGCATGCATAACTTTTAACCCTTTACCGTGGCAAAAGGACAGACAAAAGTCGGAAACAAACCATTAAGTTACCAACCCAGTACACTTAGATGCAAAAGAAATGAAGTTATAAAACTTACCACTAAGGTCAAGAAGGTTGAAAACAACAGGACAGTGTCCCACGCTCTTGATCATTGTAATTGCAGCCCATATTTTCTGGTAGTCCTCTCTTGATGTTCTTAGGATGCAGAGTTTTGTAATTGGATTTAAATACTTCACTGAAAACACAAATTTAAAGATAATAAGTGGCAAACAAATCATTGATGCGTTCGACATAAAGCATATATACCGAAATAACAATCTGACCTTTAAATGAATTCATGGATGAAGCTAAACCGCATTCCCCAAAGTTAACAAGAATGCTATCATTGATGGCCCTTGATAAATCCCCCGATTTGATTCTAATGGGTTCATCTACAGAGAAGTCTTTATTCGGATCTATAAATATCTCCATCACCAAGTACCTATTCTTGAAGCCTACCATGCTGTTTCACCATCACACATTAAAATTAAAATTAATGTCAAACCTCACTCCATGAAGCAAAAGAGATTCGATTAATATGCATACCAGACTACGAAACATTACTAAAATCAAATCATAGTAATTAAACAACAGGCTAATAAACAATAAAACCCACATGAATATCTAAGCATGCTCGACTACTAGATTAACGCGTTCTAGCTAAAGTTAGTCGGTGAAGGCAGCAAACAAGCAAATCTAATCTAATTGATGGAGAAACAACACATAAAACACAAGATAACACACAAAGTAATCTAGAATCAAGTAGAATCACCATTCAAACAAGCTATGATCCAACCAAAATGAAGTAATCCTTCTCAGGGTGTCAAATCAGGTCGTGGTTGGGAAATTCTTCATCCGGTCTCTGATATCGCTACCCCTACTACCAGGATTGAAAATGAAATTTCTCTATCCTATCATGAGATTCTCTATTCTAAATTAAAAGCAATCACATAGAACGCGATATGCATATTATGACTCATTTTATCGTGCAAATACGAGACGAATTCATGGAGTTGTGTCAGACTAATTTAGCATTCAGAAAGCAAGAGATTATACAATGAAAAGCTAGGAGTAAAAGTAACAGCGGACAGATTAATGAGCAAATTCAAAGAGAAGCAGCAGCTCGTTTTGTGTGTCCCATTGCGGCGGAGGAAGCAGAAAGTTTTCTAATTTACCTTGAAATCTGGTGCTGTACGGGAACTTAGGCTTATGGCTGGCTACGGCGGAGGAAACGGCAGGCCTGCGGCGGCGGGATTGTGTTCAATCAATATTTTTGAAGGCGCTTCCACCTTCCGCAAGCTGAAGGACGCCGGAGAGGGATTAGGGCTCCCGTTTTCCGACTTTCTGGATTAATTCAACAGAGAGATTACGATAATTTCGAGAACATAGAATCAAACAATCACTCAAAACTCGGCTGAAAATACCCCCAAAAATCACGAATTCGATACTGCTTAAACAAAAACGCTAAATCCTCAGAAATCCAATCAAAGATATAATCAACACCGAATTGTTCATACGGCACTTGCATTCAATGGATTCATCATCGGATTTAGCATAAACTCCCCCCAGCAACAGAAATTATACAAACACTTACAATACGAAGGCAACTCTCTCCCAACTGAGTTACGACGGCGTCGAAATACTCACCGGCGCTGACGGCGGCGAACGGCGAAGATATTTTAATGGAACTTTACTTTCGCCGCCTCAATGTTTGATTATTTTACCCAAAAAGAAAGCCCTACAATGAGCCCGGCCCGAAGGTAAGGGCTATTGGGCCCCCACTAATGAATCTGTCCACTTTATACGGGCCGGCCCGATGTAAAGGGCCCACTAAGCGGCCCTTTTAGCTCCTAAAAGTCAACGGATTCGGTGAGAAAATATTGCTTACGACAGCCTGTCAATTTCCCAAGTAAATATTTGATAAATTAATAAAAATGTTAACGTTAATATTTTCTTCGTCTCATTTAATTAGTTCAAATATTTTTTTTATTTCTCTTGTCTCGTTCTCTATTTTCTTTTTTGTGTCACTAAAGTGAGATGAAGAGAGTAATATACATGTAGGTAAAAATCGAGAAGAGCACAATGGATTCAAATTAATCAAGACATTCACTTTATTTATTATGCAAGGTTCATAATTGCACAATTCAAATGGGATAATGGAATTGAATCCTTAAATTTGAATAAAAGGAACTATCCTATGGTTATGGAAAATGTCCTTTAGTTTATTTTTTTTAATATGAAAATGATTATCCCAAGATTTTGTTCCCTAATTAAATAATACTAATTAATTTCATAAATAATTAAGTGGATAGGGTGGGAGGGGTGTCACGTGCTCACTCGCAACTCACTCATATTCACATTAAGAGAGAGAGAGAGGGAGAGAGTAAATTCCTCCAAATTTCATTTGCATTTCGCCCGCATTTCACCTAAGTTTAGCACTAAATGTGGGTTGCTGCATAATCACACCCATATTTATCTAAGTCAATGCCTTATTTGCACTTCACCCCCTCACCTTTACATATTTCCTTCTCTAGCCCCTACAACAACGGTGCATTGCATACGATACTTTCTTTTCCCTTGACCTACAGAGTACAAACGACGAAACGTATTCCTTGGCACGGAATGAAGCACATAATAACACATACTCCTCATTCCGTCTCTCTTAAGATAACTTGATTATTTTATAACTGACATATATATTTAATCTGCTAGCCAGTTCTAGAGAGACGGCAGGAGTGAAATTCGATTATGGGGATAAATTAGTGGTAAAATTGGGTAAAGGCATTAACTTATGGGGTAGAAAATACAAAAAGGTATAATTTGGAGGGGCAAAGAAAAAGGAAGTTTAACTAATCCACAAAGGAAATAAAGAATTGACTATATTTTCTCTCACGTCTCTCTCTCTCTCCGTAAATAGGACTATGAAGGGGGATGCAGGTGGAGGGGGGCTAATCCACCGTACAACTGGAATTCGCTATTTTGCCTACAAAGGGTAATCTTGTAAAGTTACAACGTAAATATAAATACTTAATAAATAATTTTTATCTACCATGGTTAGGAATTCCCACCGCCCCTCCTCACTTTTAGACCGCTCCACCTCTCGACCCCACCCCCCGTCCTCACTTCTAGACCCCACCACCCCCTCCTCATTTTAGAACCCACCACCCCACCACCTCTCGACCCCACCCCTCCTCATTTTTTAGACCCCACCACCCCCTCCTCATTTTAGAAACCCACCACCCCACCGACTCCACCACAAAAATATAAAATAAAATAGAAAATCTATTTATTGTATCGTATTTATAATCTATCATTTCTTCTCCATAATTTAAAATAAAATAAAATGAAGGGTTTAAATTATATTAATCGAAGAAACCCTAATAATAGAATTTCTTATCATTTTAAATAAATTAGATATCATATCAATTTTTTAAATACTACATAAAAAACGAAAACGAAAGTATGTCATATATCCTCTATACTCTATATATATAATAGCAGGATTTGGAGCAACACGTACTACATGGTGTATGTTATATGGTGTATGTTATATGTTATGCTCTCCATTCCTATTTATAAAAAAAAATCAATTTATTAATAGTAAAATATAATTCTATAATTCTATGTGTGACATCAAAATTATTTTAATATGTATAATTCAAAATTATGATATAATGACAAAAAAAATTTATTAAAATAAGCGACGGGTGGTTTGACATATTTTAATATTTTCATGTATATTTTATTTTATAATAACATTATAACCGTTTGATTGAAGTGAATTCGCTTTCAGGAAAAAAAAGTTTCTAATAGCAAAAATGACGATGATAGCATTAGATCTAATTAATTCACCGGTTATGTTCAAAAGGAATCATTGTTCACTGTCTATTTGTTTTGCTATGACAATAAATAAGAGTCAAGGACAATCCATCCCTAAAGTAGGGTCATACCTACTAAAAACGGTCTTTAGACATGAACAGTTTTAAGTCACACTATCGAGTGACTAGGAAAAAAATTATATCAAAATTTTGATATAAGACTTTAGATGTCAACTTTTTTTTAAATATAATATGAATCTGCATTGTAATGGTTGTTCGCATTTATTATTCTGAACTTCCTTTTATTGTTTTTAAGTACATAGAAAGCGATGATCATAGTATGAATTATTTTAAAATAAATGTTACTGATAAAATATTTAAATGTAAAAAAAAAAATTGGCACGTGTCGATTTTCAACGGATAGTAAACTAGTGAATATAATATAATGTTATATAATCAAAAGATGTTTCATGAATATGAATACAATGTTAGATGATTGTTTATAAGGTGTTGTTTGATATACATATACGTATATCATATCAAGATATGGTTATCAAAAGATCTCATATCCATAGCATGTGTTTGACATATCAGTATATGGATATCAAATTGATATCTAATATACTGATATCCTATTTTTTAACTCTTTTCATATACTGTTTTTTATAGAGGTATTACTCATATCTAGGGGTGAGCAAAATATTGTTCGACCCGAAAATCCTAACCGAATATTGTTTTTTAGGCGGTTTGGTCCGGGTTCTATATCCTTTTGGTTTGGTTTGGGTTGAAATTTGGGACCTGAAAATATTTCGGTTCGAGTATGGGTTTGCATAGAATATTCGGGTTTAACCCGAAACCCGAATTTATATAATTATTCCCAATAATATTATATAATTTATGTGTATTTAACTATTATTTATTAATTATATATCATAATTCCTACACATTCAATTATGTATGCCCTTATTTACGCATTATACTCCATCCGTTTCACTTCACTAATCCACTTTCTTTTCGGCACGAGATCTTATGCGCAGTGTAAAGTAAAAAAATAAGGGGTCCACATAAAAAAGTAAGGGTTAATTTTTGTCATTTAAGAAAAGTGGACTAGTGGTATGGGACAGACCCAAATAGTATACTGCACTAGTGAAATGGGACGGAGAGAGTATATCATGACATAATTCCTATACATTCTTTAAGTCATAATTGTTGATTTCGTTGAATTCTGAATTAGCTTTGTGTATTATGCTTAGATTATAGATTTATTAATTAGGTTGATTTAAGGATTGTTTTTGTTGTATTATGGTTGGATTTTGTGTTGGTTTGATGTTATTATGTTGTTTAGATATTATTAAAGCTGATAAATGCTCGTGTTTAAAGTATAAATTTCATGTATTTGCTATTAAAAAAAAGAGAAATGATTACATTTATGTATAAATTCGGGTTAGAACCGAACCGAACCGAACCCGAACTGTAAATTATGGTTTTGGTTTGGTTAGGTTTAGATGTTAATTGGTTTGGTTTGGGTTAAAAAAAATGTAAAATTCGGATCTTGGGTTTTTCGGGTTTGGTTCGGGTTATAACCGAACCACCCATAACCCGAACCACCTGAATGCTCACCCTTATACTCATATCTCCATTGCACTTATTATAATAATAATAATAATAATAATAATAATAATAATAATAATAATAATAATAATAATAATAATAATAAATCGTTCGATAATCATTTTAGATGTAGAATCTACGATTACAGTTGAGACGGTACGTTCGCCCGGAATGCCTCTTTTATTACGTCGTTTCGACCGTTTAGTCTGGTCCGTTAAGACCGTTCTGCCAGTTAATTTGGGCTTATGAATTTTGCCACTACAGTTTGTTCTCCATTCCATAATCAAAAGAATTTTAACTAGAGAATTAATAAAATCTCATAATTATGCCGGTGAATTTTTCTTACGATGTACGAAATGGCAATAAGATTTGACTACAAGTCTACAATAATGAGCATTTTAACCCGAGATCGAATATTTGTTTGGGCTCTGCTTTGAGCGATTTTGAATTTCAAAAAATTAACCCCAAACATGTGTTAATCGGTATAGCCAATATATTAAGAATCAATATTGGGCCGCATGTCCATTTAATTATGATGTATTTAAAAATTTGTTGAGCTATTTAAGATTGGGCCGCATACTTATGTATTAAATATTTGGAGATATGCCTTGCTGATTTCGCTTGCAAATTCGAGAAAGGCATTAAAATTAGGCCCATGGACCATGTATTAATGAAACAACATTATTATGTTACTACTTACTAATTAACTTGTTTCCTTGAATTTCGATTTCCCCTTGCCTGTTTTTCCTGGTACGTGAAAATGTGTCGGGTTCAATTTTTAAGTTTGATTCGAATTTTTCTTCAATTAAGTTATGAAATTGGGCCCTTTCAATTAAGCCCAATTGGAAAAATAAATAAATTGAATTTAAATATTTCTAAAATACAACTATTTATTTTAATATTTCATCCAGTACAAAATACATTTAATTTTGAATTTAATCATCTCTATTTCTATAAATCTGAAATTAAACAAAATAATTATCAAATAATTCTCAAGATAATTTCATAACAAAATCAAGGGTATATAAATTCAATAGTTAATAGTAAAAGACTTAGAAAAAAAAAAAAAAAAAGGAATTATTGTGGCACAAACGACCTTCCATTCGGATGGCTGGAAAAGAACGATCATCGACATATTATCTCTGGAGGTCGATTTTTTCGGCAGCCAAAACGCCCAGTAGACTATGCCGAATAAAGACTTAATATAATTCTAACTGGCTAGGGGAAAAAAAGGAATTTTATGGCATATTAGACCATCCGTTTTGACAGCTCGAAAAGGATGACCGGAGACGTCTTATTCTCTCCGCCGGTAGTCCGATTCTGGCGGTCGAAACGTCCAGTCAGATATCTCAAAAATTTTCATTTTTTTAACTATATACGTTTAAATATTTCACCCACCAAACAGCTCTACCCCGCACTGAAGAGAAGAAGTTAAAACTAATAGACAAAGTAGTGTCACAGAACCTTTCTCTAGCCAATAATATACAAAATACATTTAAATTATCATTTAATCATCTCCCAAGATAATTCCATAACAAATTAAAAGTATATAAAATCAATACTTAAAACTAAAAGGCTTAGGCTGAATGTCCATTCCGGCCGCCGGAAAAGGACTAACAGCGACGTATTATCTCCGACGGTCCGAATTTTCGACAGCCAAAACGCCAAGTTGACTAGGCCAAAGAAAATTAGATTTTTTCTAGAATACAACAATTTGTTCTAATATATCAACCAAAACAAAATACATCTAAATTCAAAAATAATCTATAATATTCAAATAATAATAATGAAATAAAACTCAATAAATCTCTAAAGACTAAAGACGGTATGAATTATAAATTACTATAACGTATCTAAATTCGAAATCTTAATATAATTAATGGCCTCGGAAAATAAAAGGAATTTTATCGCATTTTCACTGCCGGAAAACGCGGTCGTATTATGTCAGGCGGTCGGCCGAATCCATGGGGCTGTGCCATTATTTTTAAATATCTAGTGTATTTGTAAAAATTCATGGGTGACCATATCTCCTATACCCATTTTTTCTATCTATATGAAATAGCTATTTAATGTATTTTAGCAAGTATAATAATTAAAAAAACTAACAAACTATATAAATTTACTTTATAAACTATCAAAGCCCTAAATAGTTCATCTTTTAACACTAACACTTAATGTAACACTTATTGTGATAATGTGTGTGATAATGTGAGATGTAATGTAACTTTCAATGAATAATATACATAACAAATAATATACATACATAATTAAATATTTAATTTTAAAAATTGTCAATTTTAAATTATATATATATATATATATATATATATATATATATATATATATATATGATCGATTCTACAGCATCCATCAATATTTTAATATATAAGAATACAAATAATACATAATTATAAATAATCATCTAATATTATATCTTTTTTGAAAATTGATATTATATCTATTTAAAATATTTTTTAAATAATGATATTGGAAAAAGTAATTATTAATTTAGGGTTAGAAATCCTTATTTTTATTTTTTAATTGTGGAGAAGGGATTTTTTTTTAAATATGGAAGAGTAAAAAAACTTATTATAAAATTAAATTTTTATGGAGGGGGGAATTTTTTGGTAACAATTGGTGGTGATGCGATGGTGGAAAGCTTGCGCTTGGTGGGAACCCATTGGCCAATTGGGCTTGGCCCAATTGGCTGATAACCACCGATGACATAATAGTGGTGCAAAATAGTGGTGGGAATGTTGAGTTATTTGAGCGGTGATATTTTTTAGGTTAGGGTGGTGCACCTATAAATAGCATAAAATTGTCTCATTTCCTACCCTCCCCTAAATTTCTAAATTTCCTATTAGTTAGCATCGCCCCTCTCCTTTTAACTTCGGCAGTGCAGCTCAGCTACCTCGCCACCACTGTCCCTTGTCGGCCCTCCTTGGCTTGGCATTGCGCCAGACGTAGTCAATATTCGTGATTGTGTGCGGGTGTTATTTCCCAACAAATTCTCGTGTTAAATTTTTTTTTCTTTCTTGTGTTATTTTCCAGGAAACTATACCCACTGGTTCGGTGATGGTGAAAGCAGACAAAATCTACAATGACTACAAAATATTACCGGAAAACAACATGGGCGTCTCAATGGAAATAATCCCTCAAGAAATATTGGTAAGTAACAACATGAACGAATTTTTTTGGAGTATGGGACACCGATTCCGTTTGCCCGAAATGGCATACCTGCGTCGACTCAATCTGTCAACAGTCGGAATTTTTCAACCTCCGGAATCGGTTGTTCCTTACTTTCAATATTTTTTTCCCGAATCCAAATTTTTTTTAGTAATCGAAGTCACATATTTTAAATATAATAATGTGTTTAGAGATTTATTTCTTAAGTATTGTACTTTAAGTATTAGAGATGATTTCATTTGTAATTAGGTTTAGCTTTTATTGCGTGTTTCACATAGTTGTGTTCTAGGTCTAGAAATAAAATTATTGGCATACTTGACCGGGATTAACTTGGCAACCGAAAAAGTCCAACCGCCAGAAATGGCAAACCATCTATTTTACCTTTTACTCATTCCGTTAATGATTTTCTTGTTCGATTGTATCAATTTAGTAGAGTTTATAATATTCATTGAAGTTCATGATAAAGTTTTGTTTAGTTACGTATTGTTATTAACTATAAAAATAATTATGTTATTTTCTTCAAAAGTAATTTAAAATTATAAGTATATATAGAGATATTTGTTTTAGTAAAATTCACAAGAGTTATAGTGATTTATAAATATTAGGATAAAAATAAAAAAATAATTAATGTTTTCTACACAAGATGTACTAACCAATATATTTAATTATAAAGTGTCTGTAACCGCTAACCACCAAAAAATATTAATTATGTGCTTGAATATTGAGGCAAAAAAGATAATACCCATTTTGACTTTGTAAAATTAATTTTAGGTATGGAATATAGTTTACAATAAAAATACCCATATTTTGGTATGGTGGACAATAATACCCTTACTTTTAGTACATGACCACTCCCTCCTCCCCTTTCTTCTCCCTACATGTGTTTCCTCATTCCTTTTTTTTTTTTTTTTTTAATCTATTTATTTATTTATTAATTATTAAATTATTTATTTATATTTTTTTTCCATTTTTTTCCAGAAATTTTCAGGTTTTTTTTTTTTTTTTTAATTTTCAATTTTTTCAATTTTCTACCGTTTTTTTTTTTTTTATATTTCGATAAGTACAAGTACATAGTAAATTTAGGTTTTTTTTGTACTGTGTACCGGTACATGGTAAACCAAATAATACTTCTTATAGTACACAGTAAATTTAGTTTTTTTGGTACTGTGTACCGGTACATGGCAAACCAATAATACATCTTATAGTACTGTTTACTGGAAATAGTAAACGAATTCAGATTGTACCTATATTACGAAGTACGTTAATTTAGTACTGTTTACCGGTAAGTGGTAAACGAATAATATCAAATTATAACTATACGCAACTTAGAAACAAGAGTACAAACTCCAAATCATACAGCTTGCCCCTAGTAGCATACGAATTATACAAAATTAAATTGGTTCCCACGTCCGTCCCCAGATACGATGTCTCCACCTTGTATCATGAAGCCTGATATAATACGATGAAACGGAGTCCCTTTATAGTGCAAAACCTTTCCATTTGCAGCTTTCCCAAACTCCCCTGAAGAAAGTACTTAGTTTGTTATTGCATTCTGATGAAAGGGCATAAGAAGAACTTAAAAGAGCTTCCAATCTAACTGAAAACAAACATTAACTTCTAGATTTTCAGAATATAAGCAACACTAACTATGTAAAGGGAAGTAAACTCATGCCTCTCATATACACATAACAATATGTCAACATTAAGCATCAAAACTAGTAACAACTACATCATCAGTTCAGAATTCAAGTTCCATATATTGTGCAGTGTTTACGCAAACAAATAAGCATCGAAGCTAGTAACTAGTATTCACTTCACCGTTTCTGCATTTCAACGCAAACAAATTTAAATCAGAATATCAACTTCCTTGCATTGTGAAGCTACCTATTGATATCTTACCTGAAAAGAGAGGGATATGCCTTTTTCTTCTGGATCTATATTCATATACTAAACGAAACACGTCATCCAAATGTAGGTACATCACACATCTAGTACAACTTAGATTGTTCCCAGAAACCAGTAAAATTTCATGAATGAACATAACAAGGTCATCCAGTACAAATCTCAACAATAACAAGAACGGTTCTTCAGTTACACCAAGACCGAGTGGCCGAAAGTACTTGATCAAAGTTAGATATTGCTAATTCATCAAGAATGCAAAGAAAGGATTCACTAGCTTTGTCACAGAGAATAGCCAGCCACTGCATGTTAAAAATATAGATCATTTCGTAAAACTCAGATTTGTTTGAACTGTTCCATTCAAAACAGAACTTGTCTTACGATTAAATGATCCTGAATATCTCAAAGAAAGCTAATTTATCTCTATCCCAACCATAACTAGGGTGCCACCTCTAGTGTTTTATAAAGATGCTCGTGCATCAGCCAACAAGATGAATACTATCAATGTGTAAGAGTAAGAGTTAGGAAATCTACAGCATCACATGTTTCCATATACTTCTATAATCCAAAGTCCATTAATTTCTACCTAATCGTTCTTCCTATTCTCTTCAACTTTCAAAAAATCACTTACCAGAAACATAGATGACAATAGTTCTAATGAATAAGCAAGCACACTGTTATGAAACATTGAAACTCAATGAAAGTATATAAAACACAGCTTATGCGATAGTTTATATCTCAATGAGAATTCAGAAATCGTATCCAATCCTTGCAAAATCTAAAGAATGACAACATAGAGGCTCTAAAAGAACAAAAGACATGCATCATTTACCAGAAAGTCGTTTCATCCACAGTGCTTGCATATGCACCTCCACCTATAAGTAGACCTATACCAGCTGCTGTAAATAACCTACCCTGCAGTTCCAAGAGCAACGGGGAGCACAACAGAGACAGATCGAAGGCAGTTTCATCTAAATAACACGAAATTACAGTTTATGATTACGTTGAGCCTAATGATATCAGTAGAAACGCTTTTCGATAGTCGATTATACGATTAGAGATACGATTCAATAACGAAAAACCTACCGATTATTTCAGAACAGAGATCCAGACAGTAGTCCACCAATCGGACAAAAAAAAGGGGGAAAACGAAGAGAGGTACAATTCTGCCATGGCGTTGATGGAAATCACCGCCGTCGCGGAACAGTACTCCGATCTGTGCAAAATCGACGTTCTCCGTCCATGGAAATCACCGCCGTCGCGGAACAGTACTCCGATCTGTGCAAAATCGGCGTTCTCCGTCCATGGCTCTCGTGCTCTTCGGATTCTTCTTCCAGATCTTATTCTCGCGCTGCTCAACTCCTACGCCGCCTGGGAGACGAAGACGTTGCTCTTTCAGGCACTCGTGTCGGAGGCCGCCGCCGCCGGTGAGAGAGAGGAAGCGAGCACGTGAGAGAAAGGGAAGGAGAGACGGTGAGAGAGGAAGAGAGTATGTGAGAGAAGAAGATCGATTGTTTTTTTTTTTTTGCAAAAGACGAAAAATAAAGCTGAAGAAAATTTTAGTAGCGGCAATAATAGGTATCGAAGAAGATAGGGGTATTTTTGTCCATCCAAACCAAAAATTGGGTGTTTTTATTGTAAAATTATATTCCATACCTAATATTGTTTTGACAAAGTTAAAAGGGGTAAAAACATATATTATCTCATATATATTTGTGGTTATTTGAATCCATCAACTTCAAATTAAGACAATAGTATTTAAAAAATAATTTATTTAGTATAGAAAAATTAGAATAACGGTAGCCTATGAAACTTTTGTCCGTTGTCCTTATAAGTCCTTCATATACTAAATTATGGTTTTGGAATTTGTATATGAATGTATTGTGCAAATTATTTAATTATTATTATTATTATTATCATATATTTATTATAAATGAAGTTTTTTTAGTAATAATAATATATTTTCTTTGTACTTTACATTTACAGGATTCCGAGCACCCATGGTATCGGCGACCTAATTTGATCAACCAACCAATATATCCCAATAACTATTATAGAGTTCGCATCTTGGATGATATCTCAAATGTACTAACAGAAAACTATAACAATGTCGAATTATCATATCTCTTTCAAGATGGACCTTTCGGACATTTCATCGGGTGGTCGCCAGGGCTTAACAGCCGCAAATTGTTGAATGGTGTTATATCTCGAGCTATTTTCAGGGAGCAAGGAATTTGGTTCAATATTAGGGGGCACGACATAGAGTACACTCTTCAAGACCACGCTCTAATTACAGGGTTGAGATTTGGCCCAACAGAATTTGATCCCAGGAGCAAAAGATATCCTACTCATTCGTCTCTTTTTCAGATCGTTTGTGGCGGCCTTAATAGGAATGCGACATCCTTGATCACAGCTTTTAAGCAAAACAAATACGATGGGGAAGTTCATGTAAAATTGGCAAACTTGTTGGTCGCAAACTGTTTTGTTCTCGGTCATGACGGTCAAAATCCCGTCTACCCGTGGTTGTGGGAGTTGGTAGATGATACCGACACATTTAATACTTTTCCTTGGGGCGCGTACTCATACAAGACTCTCCTATACTATTTAAGGACATTTCGTCGGACGAAAAATAAATATCACATTTTTGGCCCTGCATGGGCATTGATGATTTGGGCTTACGAGGTGATGACAGGATGTGGAGATTTATTTGCAGCGAGGATCCCCGCAATTGATGTGCCAAGGTGCGTGAGATGGAATTTTGTCAAAACTTTTAGTAGCGTGACTGATGATGAGCTTTACTCTCAGTTTGATGATGCTGCTCTAGGGATTGTGATGATTGTGCCCGATAATAAGGAGTTGGAAGAGGTTTACTATATATCAGTACATCTAGCAGATGCATTGGTTGTGAAATTTCATGTGCCGTCTGATTCATATATCACCGTTGAAGGACAAATCGGACGTCAAGCGGTGCTCGACCATGAGTATTTCGTCGACGTTCTCAATGTGGCACCACAGCAGAGACGGAGTACCCGATCCAGTAGATTCATCAGAAATCTATCCGAGGGTGCATCTTCATCTCGTCAAAATCATTCTTCGAGCAGTGTTGCCGGATCGGAGGGCATGCCTTCAGGGATGTCTACAGAGGAACTTGTCGGTATCATACGGGAGGAGCTCACACGTGAAATGCAGAAGATTTCTGAGCAATACAGACGAGACCTTAGAGCGTTAGAGAACACTGTTTTCGCAAAGGTAAAGGAGTGGATCAATACGGGTGTTGGTTTGGTCACCTGTGGGCCTTCCACTATGTCCACTCGCATGCACCAACCCCAACGAGTGAGCCCTCCCCTTAACATATCATCTGCACGGGACTCAATTGTCATAGAAACTTTAATAGAGACGAGCCCTGAACGGAATGAACACCTAGAGACTATACGTGCGCGTACAGACACCTCTCTCCCTATTCATACAACAACCATCTTTGATCCACATACTACTAACATACCAAGTACTATAACGTCTGCAGCGCTCCCTTCTATATTCCGACAGGTACAATTTATTCAAATTTATTATCTTCCTTAAACAATTTCTAGTTATTCAATTTTATATATGTTTAGTATAATATTCATCTATCTTACAGGTCCCCTCCTCAAGCCCATTATGTAGTACCAAACCTACATCATCTTTTTTTCCTATTTTCGGTGCTTCGGAACCTGCAACCGGCGTGACTCTTGAGCAGCCCCAATTATCTTTGTTGGAGTTCTCTTCTAACATGCCTGATTTCTCGACTCCCACCTCGTTTGCCTCGACTCCCACTCATGCCAATGTTACGATTCGTGATCAACCAAGACGTGCTTCGTCAGTTGTGCTTGACCCCACCACATTGTCTCTCCATAACGCCACATGCAACATTGACACCAACCCCATAAGATGTCATACCATCGATAAAACTTTGCTTTCCATAATTTAAATTGCGACTCGACCTGAGCATGTAACTTTGATCAACATGTGAAAGATCGTGGTTGTGCTCATTTTCAAAAATGTTAATACGCCAGACAGATTCCGCGAGCCTACGCACTCGGATTTTTGCTTTACAATGGGTCCTTATTATGGATTTCTTGAATGACATGACACGTGTCGATTGAACTCTAGATTCAGCAATACCAGCAGATGAGCAAAGGAATTCTTTCCACAGAATGATATCTTTCGTGCTGCCTACATACCGTTGCATTCCTTTTCTGACACTGAAACCCTTGATACTACTGTAATAACAAAATTGTTTGTAAGCATGCTCTGGTCCAGTGAACTCTGTGTCCATAAGCAAATTTTCCAATGCTTCTATTGATGATTTTGCATTATCATCCTCAGAATCAGAAATATTTTGAACTCCACTATTTTCAACACCGACATCTTTAGGCGATACTTCATTTGTATCCTTAGCATCATCATATTCATCAACATTATCCTTCTCGTTGTCTCCCTCATCCTTATCCTCATCCTCATCCTCATCCTCATCATCATCACAAAGGTTAATGTGATTAACATCATCTTCACTGCAAAGTGTATCGTCAAGCCCCTCAAGCCCATTAAACCCATTTTCAGAACCGGTGCCTTCACTGTCACTCCATTTATCTAATTCTTCAATATCTATTTCAGCGGATTTCGGATCCATTCCTCACAAATGGTATCTGTAATGTATAGGGAACTTCATCGAGAATGCTAAATGTTTATTAAATGATATAAATTTAATCTAATATATGTATACAAGCAGAAACATGAGTTTTATTTATTTTCCCGCCCAAACCTATCAATGCAATTCTTTTTATTTTTTTTCGATTTTAATTTAAAGCATCATTTTATTTATCCAAGGATTTTATTATTGTAATTTGAAAAGCTAATTATTACTTAACACAATTTTCAATGTCAGTTTATGCCAACCAAAGACATCATTTTACACTTTTTCTTAACGAATATATTGTTAGCATGCTCGAAAACCAATAGCATTCGTCTAAAATTGCATGACAAATTATGAAGGAAAAAAAAAATTATTTATCTGCCCATTGTCTCTTATGTTAGGTTATTATTATAACTTTTTTCCCCCTGCAAATGTTCATGATGAAATGCTCATAATTAAATGCTCGATATATATCTAAAGCTACGAAAAATGCTTTTCAAATTCAAGAAGATTTAAATTCAAAATTTGAATGAAAGCCAAATTTTATGTATAAATATCACAAAAAACTTCACAATTATGCCCTTCTATCTGTATTGACTCCCCAATTTCGTTATCAATTATGTTCTTAAATTACAATATCAAATACATTGAAAATTATATTTTTGTATTTTAGAATTTCTCAAAGATTTTCATTGTTGGAGTCGAGACTAATTTTATATCTCACAATTACTTTTAAAAGAAGCGGACAACAAACGAAAATTTGATGATTCCGAACTCTTTTAATTGTATAAACCAAGGAAATATGTAAATCTAATGTCCTACCTCCAAATTGTTGTATTGATAATTGAAACACCAAACCTTTGTAAGGGCAAAATTAAAATTTACTTACTTTTAATAAAATATTTTGTGATGGGGCAAAAAAATTTCACAACAGGAACACTTTAAAAAAACAGAGAGAATGACGCAAAAAACTAAATGGAATTTACGGACACAATCGTTGCAAGGCATTTCACTAATGGGGCTACTTTTTTTTTTTTTTTTTATTTTCAATAATGCTATTTGGCCATAATGTGGCCGGCCACACAACGACATTTTTCATAATATATTTAATTTTAAAAATACTAAATGCTAACTATAATTTATTACTTTAATATTTTAATTAAAAAAATTTTTTTCCCCCAAAATTACATATTTTTCTCTTTTTTTCTAGATAAAAAAGTAACAAATTCTTTAAAATAGTAAAAATTATCAAATAATTAAAAGATTAATTTTAAAAAATACGTAAAAAATACGGAGTATCACTTTTTGAGTTTTATATAATCTCGAAAAGTTTGGCATAAATATATAAATTATTTGATACTCAAAAAATTATAAAAAGGTTAAATTATGACCGGCCACATTATGGCCGAATAGCAACACTCATTTTCAATAATTTAGTTGCAATATTGCATGTGTTTAGTTTTGTTTATAAGAAAAAGAATCTCTTTTTTTAAAATGTGTACTTATTTATTTATATATACACCGCAAATTTATCATTTAATTACTAATTATTTTTAAAATATACTATTATTGTTGGAAATAAAGGAACGTGTATAAAAGTAAAATACAAAAAAATCGTGCCCGTGCATAGCAACGGTGACATACTAGTTACTAATTAATATATTATCAATTAACAACTACAATCAGTGGCGGATCTGGGGGTGGTTGGCGGAGGCTTAAGCCTCCCCTCAAATATATATATATATATATATATATATATATATATATATATATATATATATATATATATATAGCAGTGTATATTTTGAATATAATGTAAAAAAACTGTCAATTAGCCCCCTCCCCTATGAATTTATATATGCTAAGCTCCCACCCCTATAAACTAGCTCCACTGACTACAATCCTTTTTATACTACTTTAGGTTTATCTTATTAGGTATTTTGAGAACTATAATAGTTTATATGCAAAAAAAAGCTATAGGCCATACTTTCTAGCAGACTTCTTCAGCTCACATAATTTTGTTAACTAATTTTTCAAATTGAATTCACAATTACACGTGTAAAAGAAACATGTAGTATATAATTAACATGATTAAACAATACGTTATATATTATTGACAATACATAAAATTTATATTTTGATAACTATAAATCACTTTAATATATCAAATAAACATACATGACTTACTTGCTTAAAGAAAACTAGTTCGCTTTCTTGTTGTAGAAGATTGCTGGAAGAAGACTAGTGCGTCCACAATTTTCTTTGCTGTGTAAGTTAAATACAAATGTGCATTCCTGCAATGTTCATTTGTATAAAAATTTCATTTTAATTAAAACTTATGATTAGAGGAAAAATGTAAAGGGTTGAAAACAATATTGAAAACAAAATGTAAAAAAATAACAAGTTTAGCTAAAAATATCTATAAATTATCTTTGGCCTAATCATTTTGAAAAATAACAGTTTGGCCTAGTAAAAAAACAAAATTATCCACCCATCATCATAATTACACATATAATTGATTTTTTTTTATAACTATGCTATAAATAAATTTAAAATTTTCAAAACACCAAATAAAATACTAATATTATTTAAAAACACCAAATAAATTTAAATTTTGAATAACTTATACGGAACGCAGTTGTAGAAAAATAAAATACAAATAATATTAACAAAATCATTAAAAAATATTTAAAAACAACAAAACTAAAAGAATTGTTTTTTCGAAAGAAGAGCTTTCATCCCCATTCCATACTATTCCATAGTAGTATTCCTTAGACTGGAAACGGCTACTGACCAAGTCATTCGAGTCACACCAGATTCTTTGGGAGAAATATGTGTATTTTACAGTGAAAGTGAATGTGAGTTGCAAAATAAAAATATTTTACAGTAACTCATAATAGCAACACACCGCCTTATTTATTCTCCACCATAATTTATCATTTCACCACCTGGTTCATCATTTCACCACCTGGTTCACCTTCTTATAGATAACAACCTATAGATAACAACTTAGCGCACATTAGATACACATTAGATACATTAGATTTTTATGAGTATCAGAGTAGAAGTGGGGATATTTCCATATAATATGACACTTTACCTTTTCAATCAACAGTTATAGGTAAATATTCCCAACCGACTACGAAGCACAAACATCAACCGGACGGACAACGACGGAGCGAAGAGGATGAAGTAACAATACGATTGGCGGCTGCTGTTGTTCAGAATCGAAGAAACAACTTGTGGATTAACTGTAGCCGCATCGATAGAAAGAAACCTCAATAGTAAGGTACCTGGTCCGACAAGGGACAGTGGTGGCGAGGTAGCTGAGCTGCACTGCCGAAGTTAAAAGGAGAGGGGCGATGCTAACTAATAGGAAATTTAGAAATTTAGGGGAGGGTAGGAAATGAGACAATTTTATGCTATTTATAGGTGCACCACCCTAACCTAAAAAATATCACCGCTCAAATAACTCCACATTCCCACCACTATTTTGCACCACTATTATCTCATCGGTGGTTATCAGCCAATTGGGCCAAGCCCAATTGGCCAATGGGTTCCCACCGCCAAGCGCAAGCTTTCCACCATCGCATCACCACCGATTGTTAGTCTTCATAAAGATTTAATTTTATAATAAATTTTTTTACGCTTCCAGATTTAAAAAAATTCCCTTCTCCACAAATAAAATATATATATATATATATATATATATATATATATAATTTAAAATTGACAATTTAAATTTTAGATTTATTTTGTTTTGGTAGAAATGTTAGCAAAAATAGTTGGAATTTAGTTAAAAAGTAATCTGTTTGGCATAGTCGACCGGGGCGTTTTGGCTGCCGAAAACGATCAATGTCGATGATCGTCCTTTTCCAGCCGCCCGAATGGACGGTCGTTTGTGCCACAATAATCCTTTTTTTTTTTTTTTCTACCATTGAATTTATATAACTTAGATTTTTCGTGAGAATTATTTGATAATTATTTGGTTTAATTTCATAATTATAGAAATAGAGATGATTAAATTCATAATTAAATATTTTTTGTACCGGATGAAATATTAAAACAAATAGTTGTATTTTAGGTAATAAATTACATGTTTTGGCATAGCCGACCAGCTGTTTCAGCCACAGAAAGCGGCTGACTGCATGAGATAATATAACTTCGCCGTTAATCCTTACACAACAGTCAGAATGGACGGTCGACTATGAAAAAAAAATTTGTCCTTTTAAGTTGTAAGTATTACAAATTGAATTTATATGTTTTGAATTTGTTTGGATTCATCTTGGGAATTATTTGATTATTAATTGATTTGAAATATAATATATTTTTAATATTTTAAAAAAATTTAAAAATCAAAATAAAATTAAAACGAGAAATTTTAAAATTTTAAAATATTTAAAAGAAAAATATAGAATTAAAATTGTATAAATTGTAATTGTTATAAATTTTAAGAGAAGAAATAATTTAACAAGGACTGAAAATTATAAAAAATTTCTCAAAAATATTTTTAAATAATAAATTTTTTAATTAATTTAAATAAATAGGAAAGATGACAGAATTTTAATTAATATTTTGTGGGATCGGTGGGATGCGAGAGTAACGGTGGGATCGGTGGGATGGTCCTATGGTTATAGTGTATGGTTAGTGGTAACTATGGTAGGAAAGTTTAACATAAAAAAATAAAAATAATAGTATTTGTATTTTGTCTTTTACAAAACTACCCTTTGCAGGCAAGATTGTGTAATCCACGTGTAGGGTGGATTACCCCCCCTCCACCTGCATCCCCCTTCATAGTCCTATTAGCCCTCTCTCTCTCTCTCTCTCTCTCTACTACATGAGAATAGGATCACTCGCCTCTATAAATATCTTCGCACCCCTCACCCCATTTTTTGCCCCCTTCTTTTGGTTTTTGAGCGTTGGGTGTTTTTGTATGTGCGTTTGTGTCGGAGTCGGAGCTAGAGAGAGAGAGAGAGAGAGAGAGGAGTAGAGAGAGATAGCACGTGCTGTCGGCTGCTGTTCGTCGTGTTCTTCACTGTGTAAGTTCTTGTTCCCTTTTGGATTTTTTTCATTCCATTTCGGGATTATCTGCGGCGATTTTGGCTCTTGTGTGTGTGTGGCGAGCTGTGTGTTTCTATTTTATGTGCTGAGTGCTCGAGCGCGTGTTGCATGGAGGGAATTGTAGCGGTCGATTAGCGTCGGAGTTTTTGTTTTCTACGTAGATCTGATTATTAGTTTTGTTTACGTTGCATAAAGGTTGAGAATTTGTTGAATTGAGTGAATGAATTGTGCATTTTTCGCTTTAATTGGGTGTAGAAGTTAGGTAAGAATGCGGTTTGGGGGAGTTTGTTGTACGGTTGGTATATATGCTTTTATGGAAAAATCCATGTTGGTATATATCTTCTCGTGCGCCTGGAAAAATGCATGGATTGATTGTATTTTGGATAAATTGGTGGCCAATTTTAGGTGGGAGAGGTGTAATCTTGTGGTGAATTCATGAGTAGTTCTCTTTTGAATTCTGGAAAATTGCAGAGGAATGAGTAAATTGATGAGATCTCACATATTGGGATCTGCCTAATGCTACTTCAAAGCATTTAGGTGCATCAACGAAGTCTCGGTAATCGTATGCTATTGGTGCTAAATGAAGCTCTTTTGAGCCAGAATTGAGGGAGGGTGATGAAGAGGGAAAAGTTCGCAAAATTCTCCTCATCTCACTGCATAAATTTACAAATTTTCTTCATGGTTGTTGCCATCCAAACTTCATGTTGAATGATCCGTAGTTTCTCCAGCTGCTCCATTCAGAATTAATAATTCTCGTCTTCTTTTGGGCCTGCAGAGCATCAGGGTCTGGAGTTGTGGGGATTCTTTGAAGGGTTGATAAAATCTCTGAACTGAAGCGATGGAGGTATTTGGCAATTCTGTGGTAGCTGTTCATTCCAATGTTATTTTTTTGTCGAGTATTCTTGGCCAAGATGGGCCCACTCCAGTTCACAAGTGTGACTGGAAATGTGAGAATGAGAATTTGTTTGGGAACATGTATCGCTGCAAGCTAACTGGGCTGACACACGTTTGTGATAAAAACTGTAACCAGAGAATTGTGTATGATAACCATAGCTCCCTCTGCAGAGTTAGCAAACAAATTTTCCCTCTAACACCAGTTGAGCAACAAGCAGTCAGAGGTGTCCGAAGGAAGCTCGATGCTGAGAATCCCTCGACTGAGTATTGTTCTTTTAAGCGCAGAAGGGACGCACAGTGTCACCCCTCATCATTTGAGAGACCATTTGCCACTGTTGGTCCCATCTGCAGTCCTATTGGCGATGGCATGGATACGAACTAGGGACTATAACATCTTATTTCATATCCATCCTTATCCCTTTTTCCTTTAGATCTTTATATATTCCTAGTATTAAGTCAAGGATTAAGAACTCATGGATTACTTCGGAGGCAGACTTCATTGTATCGCCTTTATGTAGGGAGCTTTATGTTTAACTTTCCTTTATTCGAGTTGTAGCTATGTCATAAGACTCTTTAACTCCTAGGAAGTTTGTGATACTATATCATGCAAACTATAATGAAGCTCGATCTGCATTTTATTGTGCGGCATCTTGAAGTACTATGAGACAGGGTTATGTTTAATCTAGTTCTATATTTGATGTTCCTCTTTAATTTGCATCTCTATCCCTTTTATTTACTGATTTCATTTGTGCCTTGTCTCTTGAGTGTTATTTATTTTAAAGATTCCACTGGATGAAGTGTATTGTATTCGTTTAGTAATTGGGCTTTATTTTTTGTATATTTGTAACTCTCTTAAGAGACTTCCTTGTTCCTTCGACTTTTTGGAGGATGGTTTTGTGCTTCAGGACAGGAATATCTTGTTTGATTAGAATCTTTCCATACTGATGTATCTGTTTGATTTTATGTTTTGTTGCAGGTTGGAATGGAGAAGGCATTAATCAGTTTTTTGTTAACTCTGTTTCATTCATTTCTACTTTTGTGCTTCGTTTTCGGTTTTCTGCACACCTCAGTTCCTAAATTGATGTTGCTTTTGCAGGATCTTGAAGTGTATGCCACTCGGGAGAGTTCAAATATATAGTTTGTCTTGTCTTGATGAATGATTTAGCAGCGTAACGTGTTCTAAATTGTGGAAACCTTAACTAATGTACTTTTCGTTTCATCCAGGAGGAAAAGCGTCGCCTCTTCATCAGTTGCAGCTCTGGAACGGTGCCTGAAGATGCCATTATGTCACACTTTAAACAATCTAGCACGCGGGATACATTTGGCAATTGAGGAACCATTTAATGAATGCATATTTCAAAGCGCACGCGTATCACTTTTTCTGAGGAATTTCTGTTTCTCGAAGAATGAGAGCAAGGGGATTGGAGGCCTCTACAATTTGCTAGTTCAAGCTTTCCTCTTCACTTATCAATGAAAAGGTACAATCTCATAGCATCAAGTCTTCTGCCCTGTACCTAGAAGGATTAAGTTCCTTGTTTTCGTTTCTTTCGGGAATCCGAAGATTGTCTTTATTCTTGATTCTGACCATATAAAAGAGTGACATTGATTCAGACCTGTCTGACGTTGTAAAAGAGTCGCTGTATATACTAATAATAAATCCATAATTAATTAGATTTAGTTTTAATTCTCTGAAAGGATTTGGATATTATAAACCTCTCCTAATTCTATTCAAATACAACCAACTAACAATATAATTCTCCAAATTAAGCATATGTATAGAGACATTCGTTCACTATTCAAGAGAAAACAATATTAAGTTTAGATCAACAATGGAAACGCACCCTCCCACCCTACCTCTGCTAGCGGTGAGTACCATGTCGAATTCGTTGGGACAGAGGAGGAAGTACTTAATTAGTTTTTGTGTGTTACGAAATTAATTAGCGTTCTAATTTGTAATAATTGTGTGGAACATTGAAGGACAATATGCTGTACAACATCATCTGCTTATCGTTGATCGTGATAGCTCTCGTTATCTCTCTCTCGTTCCTTGGTGGCTATGGTTCTGGAGTGGTTTATGATATTTTCTCTCTACGCTGTTAGGGATGATGCAGTTCGGGGGTGAAGAGTCGGTCGACGAAGATCTGTACTTGTGTGTGAAGAAAGTGATTGCCTATTTTCTTACTTTCCACTTCCCCACACACCTCAACAACGAAGAAAGTGTAGCTCACCACCGCGACAACAAAGAAAACGGAGGAGATTCAACGGTCTAGCTAAATGTTTAGATGAATTTTGTTTTTGTTTTTGTTTTTGTTTCTTTTACAAAGTCAGATTAGATGTAGTAATAATTGGTTATGATACAAAATTATGTTGATGAATTTTGTTTTTGTTTGTGTTTCTTTTACAAATTTAGATTAGATGTAGTAATATTTGGTTATGATACAAAATTGGATTTCAAAGATTAGTTGTGGATAAAAATTATAATATGGGATTTTGAAGTCAAAATTTTAATTACATTAATGAATTCAATCGAACATGGCGATCAATGATCATCAAGACTAGTTGCGAAATAAACTTTCACAGCCACAACTAAAAAGAACAACCACGTCACAATAAGAGTAAATTTTTGTGTTAAATACTTTGTTAATAAGCGTGGCATTATATACTAATTTTGTAGAATTAGTTGTGTTGGAATACTTTTTTTTTATTATCATAAAAGGAAGACCATATTATTAGATTTATCTGGATTAAAAAAAAAACTGATTTAGACAATCCATTAACTTTCTATAATGAAATGAATGCGCATTGATTCAAGTAAATGTTTGAAGCATTGATTTTACTAAATCTCACAATATATGTACCAATAGTCTCTTCAAGATGTTTGCTAATTTTTCGATTTATTCAACTTCTAAAGTTTCCAGTAAAACTATAATAGTAGAATAGATATAACAAAATACAAATTTTACTTTCATGACTGGTTGGAGCAGCGTTCTCATCACCGTGCTCAACAGTGACACAAGTTTCATTTTAAAACAACTTCGAAATAACATGTTCTACCACTAAAGCCCAGCAATAGCATTATCAACTATTAGTGGTGAAGTTGGCAAAATGCCTAAGATCTTTCCCTGAAATTTTTAGTTGTCAACTATAAGTGGTGAAGTTGGCAAAGTGTTTAAGATCTTTCCCTGAATATTTAGTGTCTCGAAGCAGGAAAACGTAATGCTTAGAACACGCAAAATTAAATGAGGAACGTCTAAGAACCACGTATAGAACCCTTTTATAAAACTTTAGCAGCCACAGTAAGATGGTACTTAAGGCGAAGAAAAGTGACAATAAATCAATCAATATCTGAAATATGTATAAAAATAAATAAGAAAAGTAACAAGCCATTAGACGTTACCGTAAGATTCATATAAACAACTCCAAGAAAGCATGAAACATATACTACGGCAGCCAAAAACAAGTAAGCAACACAAATCAAATGAAAAAATTGAAGAATCACATAAAAATGAATCAAAGTTCAGTGAATTAATGTTCAGTGGTATCAAAGTAAGAAACATAGTCAAAATTAGATTTCTTCTCCGACGCCCTGAGAAACACAGCCGAAATGTCGACATGAGTGGCGTCTAAGGCTACGCCACCGGAATCGCAAAATCGATTCCGTAGAGTGAAATCGATTCCGTAGGACACGGTACTGTCTAGCCGGAAAAGAAATCTAAACTTTACCAACGGTGGAACGAGTTCGATTCCGTAGGGCACGGCAGTAGACGGCGCCAGAGAAGAAATCTAAACTTTACCGGACGGTGTAACGAGTTGTAGAGATATCATTGTCTGAGCTCAAGAGTAGTGGAGCGCATTACCGGTTCTTATGTCGTTTTTTTCTTGAATAAATCGTAGCCCATACATTAGATGTAAATTAACGTTGTAATCAGTTTCTTCATATAAATCAATCGATATTATTATTTTAAATGTGCAAATTGAAATAAATGATAACTAATAAAAGTATTATATAAGTCAATCCACATCTTTCCCCACACTCTACATAAGCTACTCAAGTCTCAAATATCCAGCATCTATGTCTATTGTACAATAATTCAAAGTCTCGTAAGGGCAAAGAATTTCTTGTGATGGAAGAAATGCTAAACCCAAATCCGATCCTCAATTTTGCAGCTGATGAATTCTACAAAGCATCTTCATCAGTGGCGGAGCCACAGCCTACGTTGGTGGGGCAATTGCCCCACCTCATTTTTTTTTTAGTGTATAAAAATTAAATTTTAACTATAAATTGTAAAAAATTATGTATATATTTTAAATTTTAACTATAAATTGTAAAAATTATCAAATTAAAAATATAGTAGTATGAACTAATTTTTTTTTACCCTCCTGTGTTTGATGGCCTAGCTCCGCCACTGATCTTCATCTTCATCTTCCTCTTCCTTCAATGTCGAAATTCCTCCACTACGTACAATTACAAATATGCAGCCTGCTCTATTCCACCCTTTCTTCCCATGGCGTCTTGCCCTCTTCTTGGCGATTTTAACCTTCTCCACCTTCCAGCTACGGGTTTCCAGCTGGATTCCGGCCCTGCTACTCCCGGATGGTCTGGCCGGATATGGGCCAGAACTGGCTGCATGTTTGATGTGACCGGTTCCGGCTCTTGCCAGACTGGAGACTGCGGCGGGAGGCTCGAATGCAACGGCGCTGGGGCCACACCTCCGGCGTCGCTCTTCGAGATAACCCTCGGAACCGGGGACCAGAAGGACTTCTATGATGTCAGCATCGTCGATGGTTACAACTTGCCGCTAGTGGCTGCACCTGCGGGAGTTCGACGCGGATGCAATGCAACCGGTTGCATAGCAGACAATAAAGTGGCGGAGCCACGTACAAGTGATGGTGCACTTAATTTTATTTATTTTTGTTCTTCAAATTGATTTTCGACGGAAATTTTTACTGTTAGCCCACATTAAACACGAGGAAAATGAGTAAATTTGGTCTCGTTTGTGTCACCCGTTAATTGAGTCCACCCCATTTCGAAATCCTGGCTCCGCCAGACATCAACATGGGTGCGTACGGGTTAAATCAGATTACTTTTCAAAATAAAACTAAATCATGGACAAAGGAAGAATATATAAGTTTGATTACTTTTCTAAATCCGTAAAAAAACAAACACACGAATATGCAAATAAAGAATCGGAATATTTTTATAGACCACGTTTCATGTCAACCAAACTAGTCCTATGCAATTTTAATATAGTTATTATTGGATCTTAAGTGATATAAGTCGCTATACATTTATACTAATAATAAATCCCTAATTAATTAGTTTTAGTTTTGGTTCTCTGTTAGGATTTGGATATTATAACCTCTCCTAATTAATTCTATTCAAATACAACCAAACTAACAATATATAGAGACACTCGTTCACTATTAAGGAGAAAAAATATTAAGTTTGGATCAAAGTTTTAACAACAATGGAGAATATCAACAATGGCAACGCACCCCCCAACCCTACCTCCGCTAGCGGTGAGTACCATGTCGAATTCGTTGGAACGGAGGAAGTACTTTATTAGTTTTTGTGTGTTACGAAATTAATTTGCGTTCTATTTTGCAGCGGAGGCGAGCATCGGGGGAGATAAAGAGAATATAAAGAGGGAATTGTATGGAATATTGAAGGACAATTTGCTGTACAGTATCATCTGCTTATTGTTGATCGTGATAGCTATCAGTCCCAATGCTTCCTTGTTGGCTAGGGTTTTGGAGTGGATGTCGATATTTTGTCTCTCTACGGCTTCGAATGGCATTCTGTTAGGGATGATGCAGTTCGGGGGTGAAGAGACTGTCGACGAAGTTCTGTACGTGTGTGGGAAGAAAGTGTTTGCCTATTTTCTTACTCTCCACTTCCCCACACACCTCCGTGCTACCAAGATCTTGCATAAGTTGGAGCAATACCACAAACAACGAGAACAAGAAGAACAACAACAAGAACAAGACAAAGATTCTGCAGTCTAAATGAGTTTCGGGATAGAGTTTTTTTCTTTTCTTTTTTCTTTTTTCTTTTTTTTTTATATGAAACTTTTACGAATTAGATTTATGAAAGTTACTAGTTCTGTAATAGTAATTAATGGTTAGTATGTATGAAACTTTCATGAAAACTGCAAATATGTTATAATTTGGGTACTTATACGAAGTAGATTAATTCGAATATCAGTGACAATTACTAAACCAAAACCATGTGTGTGGTCGATCGACCCTAAGGTCGTAGATCATGTCATGTGACAGAAGACGAGCGATTGATCGACTCTAGGGTCGTAGATCATGTCATGTGACGGAAGACGAGCGATTTGTCGTGTATTACTAACATGTATTACTAACAGTTTAAGGTGATCAAGGGGCATCTAATCTAATCCGCTGCATTCTTGAGCAAAAAGATACCAAAATCACATTAGAATCTGTTATACTCATTCCGTATACGATCTTTAGATTCTTTGACCTTTAAAGGTAATTTTGGGTACGACGTGAATGCAACTATCCCAATACATATCCAACTAGCTAGATTGTGCAACACATATATTACATCATGACTAACATAACATTGTTATTAGTATTTGAGATAATTATACTTTTATGAGTTAATTATGACAAATTTTATCTAAATTTACGCTACTCAATTAAATATTGACAATATTTGGGCCATTAACGTTGGACTTATTAGTTGGTTTTTTCAAATATAATGGTCAAAATTTCCATTTTTTATAGTAATAATCGGCAGGGGCGGTTTAGAAGGGTGTACGGGGTGCTCGAGCGCACAGGGCCCCCGAAAAATTAGGGCCCCGAAAATTTGGTCTATATGCTGTATATATGTATATAATTAAACATATTCGCAAAATTTTCATAATTTAACTGTAGAGTAGTTGGCATTAGACATGGACTACAATGCGCATGGACTTGGGTTCGATTCCTTTTGAATGCAACTTTTTAAGTTTTTATTTTTAATCACTATTACTAAATATAAATGTGCCAATTTTTATCCTAACCATTATTAACCATTGGGATAAGGGCCCAATTTACATGTACAGTATTAGTAAATTGGCCGAATAATTTTTTTTACTATGAAAAACGACCTATATTTTTAACCTTTGGCACAGGGCCCCCATTCTCTTTGCCCCGCCCCTGATAATCGGTGTTTTAAAATCATGACCAATCAACAGTTAAACCGATTGAACTATGAACCAATCGTAATTTCGATTTGTTATTTTTCCAATGTTGACCGATTCAACTTTCCTACTTTACGTCCATACAACCGTGTTCCTACGACCACCACCGGCAGCAACGAAGAAAATGAAGGAGGAGATTCAACGGTCTAACTAAATGTTTAGATGAATTTTGTTTTTGTTTTTGTTTCTTTTACGAAGTTAGATGTAGTAATACTTGGTTATGATACAAAATTAGATTTCAAATATTAGTTGTAGATATAAATTATAATATGGGATTTTGAACTTTCACTATAAAGTAAGAACACCCATGCACGGGATTTTCCAACATGCGAATAGAACAATTAGCTAGGACTTATATGTATTGCTATCAATAATTTAATTCATTAATTAATTCATTCGAACATGGATCGATCAATGATTGTCAACGATACTTGCGAAATAAACTTTCACAACCACGATTTAAAAGAACAACCACGTCACAATAAAAGTGAAATTTTGTGTTATTAAGCGTAGCATTATATACTAATTAATTTGTAGAATTATTTGTGTTGGAATACCTTTTTTTTTAAATATCATAAAAGGAAGACCACGTTATTAGATTTATCTGGATATTTTAAAAAAAAATTGATTTAGACAATCCATTAACTTTCTATAATGAAATGAATGCTCATTGATTTAAGTAAATGTTTGAAGGCGTTGATTTTACCAAGTCTCACAATATATCTACCTACGGTCCCTACAATATGTTCCAAATGTAACTTCAACGGCAAACACTACCTCTATCGGGATATAATATTAACTTTTGACATAATGTTAGTGTATTGAAGCCAAAAAAATAGACCTAGAACGCAAAGTATGATTGCATTATAACTTTTTGCTAATTTTTCGATTTATTCAATTAAAGTTTCCAGAAATACTATAATAATAGAAGAGATATTGAAAAATACCCCATAAACTTAACAAAACACAAATTTTAGTGCTTCAGTGTCTCGAGATACGAAAACGTAATCGTTAGAGCGCAGAAAATAAAATGTAGGAAAATGTTATCGTCATACCGCAGAAAATGAAATGTAGAAAAACGTTATCGTTAGAACGCATAAAATGAAATGCAGAATGTCTTAGCAGCCACTATGAGTTCAATAAAAAACACTATTGACACAACAACAATGAAGGGGCATTCTTGAAATGCTTCAATCCCGCAATTTTCAGAACTTCCAATCTAATTGTCGTCACAGTTGCAACACAGTAAACAAAATGCAAGGAAGTCATCCAATAATCATATCTGGAGTGAGAACCCTGTTCGTAGAAACTTAATATCCAGATTAAGATGGTCGAGAATGTGAATAATAGGGCAACAACTCCAATCATAAAAGCATAAAAATTCTTTTGTAATTTCTCTGCTTCACTGATAGTTCAATAAGTATGACTATAACAATAGCTACGACTAATTCCAACAAAATCCAGTACAACGACCTCATTCCTTAAATATTTAAATAAAAAAATAAAATTATAAAAAATAAAAAAACAAAGAAAGAAAAAAGTCAGCAACACAAAACAAAGGACGACCACACATATTCATATTTGGAGAATCAAAGGAAAAGAATTGAAGAATCGTACAAGAATGAATCAATGTTCAGTGAATTAATGTTCAGTATCAGTTCAAGAAAAGTAATCACTGTGGATGGGGAAGATTTTCTATCCTATTAACGTTAAATTATTATTCTTTGTAAGAATTAGTAAACTGTGGATGGGGAAGCTTTTCAATCCTATTAACGTTAAATTATTATTCTTTGTAAGAATTAGTAAATTAGGGACAACCATCACAAAAAATGTACAGCGAAAAATTATAATTTCATCTTATAAATCAATCGATATTAGTATTATTTTAAACGTGCAAATTCAAATAAATGATAACTAATAAAAGTATTACATTAGTCAATCCACTTCTTTCTACTCAAATATCCAGCATATATGTCTATTGTACAATATCCCAACCCGACCCAATTTTATTGGGACCATTTACTTTATTATTCAAACTCATCCCAAACTGAATTTACTTTATCCAAAGTCTCGTAATGGCTAGAGAGGGGTTGGTACCGCGAAAAACCGACCTGGTTGACAAAGCATATAAATGAAGAAATTTTCAGAAACATGTATCATGAAGCTAGAAAGCAAAGAATTTTCTTGCGATGGAAGAAATGCTAAACCCAAACCCACAAATTTGCGGCTGATGAATTCTACAAAGCAACGTAGCTCTTCATCTTCATCTTCATCTTCATCTTCATCTTCATCTTCATCTTCCTCTTCCTTCAATGTCGAAATTCCTCTATTACGTACAAATATGCAGCCTGCTCTATTCCATCCCTTCTTCCCATGGCGTCTTGGCCTCTTCTCATCTCTTTGGCGATTTTAACCACCACCTCTCTTGCTTGCACATTTGTCGTCACCAACGACTGCCCTTTCACAATATGGCCCGGCACCTTGTCCGGTTCAGGGACCCCGCCGCTCCGGGAAACTGGTTTCCAGCTGGATTCCGGCCAGAGCATCACCATTCCTGCTACTCCCGGATGGTCTGGCCGGATATGGGCCAGAACCGGCTGCACCTTTGATGTGATCACCGGTTCTGGCTCGTGCCAGACTGGAGACTGCGGCGGGAGGCTCGAATGCAACGGCGCTGGGGCCACACCGCCGGCGTCGCTCTTCGAGATAACCCTCGGAACCGGGGACCAGAAGGACTTCTGTGATGTCAGTATCGTCCACCACCGCAGCAACGAAGAAAATGAAGGAGGAGGAGATTCAACTGTCGTGCTAAAATGAAGAAGGAGGAGATTCAACTGTCGAGCTAAATGTTTAGATGAATTTTGTTTTTGTTTCTTTTACGAAGTTAGATGTAGTAGTACTTGGTTATGATACAGAGTTAGATTTCAAATATTAGTTGTAGATATAAATTATAATATGGGATTTTGAACTTTCACTATAAAGTAAGAACACCCCACGGGATTTTCCAACATTCAAATTAAACAATTAGGACTTATATGTATTGCTATCAAAATTTTAATTACATTAATGAATTAATTCGAACATGGCGATCAATCAATGATCAACAATACTTGCGAAATAAAATTTCACAACCACGATTAAAAAGAACCACGTCACAATAAAAGTGAAATTTTGTGTAAATACTTTATTAATAAGCGTAGCATTATATAATAATTTTGTAGAATTATTTGTGTTGGAATACTTTTTTTATCATAAAAGGAAGACTACATTATTAGATTTATCTGGATTAAAAAAAAAAAATTTAGACAATCCATTAACTTTCTACAATGAAACGAATGCTCATTGATTCAAGTAAATGTTTGAAGGCGTTGATTTTACTAAGTCTCACAATATATCTGCCTCCAGTCCCTCCATCCGGGTATGATAATAACTTTTTGAACACAATATTAGTGGTATGATAATAACTTTTTGAACACAATATTAGTGTATTGAGGTCGAAAAATAGGCCTAGAACGCAAAGTATGATTGCATCCTGACACTCTAACTTCTTTTTGCTAATTTTTCAATTTATTCAAATAAAGTTTCCAACAAAACTATTTTTATATAAAAATATTGGGGTGAAATACCTCATAAACTTAACAAAACACAAATTTTACCTTCATGAATAATTAATTATGGGTGAATTGTCAAAATGCTTCAAAAAAAAATTTAGAAATCTTTGTCTCGAGAAACGAAAATGTAATGCTTAATTAAATGAAGAATGTCTAAAAAACACGTATAAGATTTCCAATACTATCACAAAAATCGACACACCAACTTCCAGTAAAAGTTACAATAGATCATCCACATTTGTCCCATACTGCTCAGATTTCTTCTTGAGCTTCTTGGGTTTCTTCAGAATTTCCAGCTTCTTCGTTGTTTGGGGCAGACTGCCTTGTTGGACTTCTTCAGAATTTACAGCTTCTTCGTTGTTTGGGTCAGTCTCAACCTGAGCTACTTGGGCTTCATCAGAGTTTCCAGCATTGGTCGGCTGACACTCAATATCATGAATAGACTCAGTGGATACTGCAACTCCAGTTTGATTCCAAAACAGAATTCCGAACAAAAGTTCGGTATGATACGCTCCACTATGAGCTCAACAAAAAGCAGCACAACTATAATGAGGGACATTATTTCCTCTTCTTGAAATGTCTTTAGCTTCAGTGCTTCAGTCCGCAATTTTCAGAACTTCCAAGCTACTTGCCGTCAAAGTTGTCACCCAATAATCATATCTGGAGTGAAAACCCAACTTGTAGAAACTTAATATCAAGATTAGGATGGTTGAGAATGCGACAAATTGGATAAAACTCTCAATATATATAAAAGCATAAACATCCTTCTTCTTTTTATTTATTTTTCTTTTTTATAATTCCTCAATCTGCTCCACTAATACTTCAAGTATGACAATAAACATCCTTCTTTTTTTTTTTCTTTTTTTTTTTTTTTTCTCTCTTTTCTATTTTCTCTAATTCCTCAATCTGCTCCACTAATACTTAATAACAATAGCTACGCCTAATTACAACAGGAAAAAATTGAAGAATCGCAAGCATGAATTAATGTTCAGTGAATTAATGTTCAGTATCAGTTCAAGAAAAGGGTATCAGAGTAAAAAAGAAAACTATGGAAACTATGGTCTCCGACCTCCTAGACAACACAACCGAAATGTCGACATGAGTGGCGAAGGGCGTCGAAGGCTACGCTGCCCGAATCGTGAAATCGATTCCGTAGAGCACGGCGCTTGACGGCGCCGGAGGAAAAAAATGTGAACTTTACCAACGGTGGAACCAGTTGTAGAGATATCATAACCTATCTAAAAAAGTAAAACCCCTACCCGTATCATATCAGCCGTTGACACATTAAAAATAATCCACAGTGGGTTGGGAAGCGTTCTTCTTAATCCTATTAACATTAAATCATCTATTATATATATAATAACAAAAACCAATTCACAAAAAAATTTCCCGCCTAAACCTATTAGATACAAGAATATTTTATTATTTTTTATCAGCCTTTTCACAAGTTTTGCAGCGGCAAATTCGATCTTGAAAATGCCAAAAATCGTTTGCAGTGTAAACCTCCCCTAATCTTTGTACACGTGGATTCCACTACTCTCTTTCTTTTCTTTTTTATTTTTTTTCCTTTTCTTTTCTTTTCAAACATATGCTATGTTTCTTGGTTTTTATTTTTATCCGGTTTTGACAAATGAGGTGGACCCCTCCACCTATTTAATTATTGTCTCCATTCTTTCCCCTATTAATTTTTATGTTATTTCAGTTTATAGTATAATTTATTTTTCTTCATTGTTTATTAGATAAAATTTTAAGTACTCCTAGATAAAATTATATAAAAATTCTCACTAGACATTAAATTCATAATTTTCTCAAAATAAAATTACTAGATTAATACATGTAGATCATACTATAAGTCTATAATATAACAAAAAGATAATTCAATTTTCCATTAAATATTATTTAAAAGTACTATCCAATGAGAAAATTAAATTAAGACAAAAGAATATCTATCTATTATATATATAAAAACAAAATCATATTTCACAATTCATTTTCCCGCCTAAACACCTCTTCAATTAATAAGTTACTACGTATTTGTTTATTCATTTCTTTGCAAAAAGTTTCTTGAATTAGTTGCCTAATTAATAACTGTGCATACCTTTTCACTTCTAATTCATTAAATAAATCAAACATGGCCTCTTCTTCTTCCAATTTTCACTTTTGTTTGGAGACTAGAGTAGTAATTCAAATTTCACATTTTGGATGAATTAATTGCTAACTCTCTTTCTATATACTATATAACCAACTATCTTTATCTTTGATTAGTTTTTTTAAAGATATGGTCAAATTCTTCATAAATTATATTATTCTATATTGCTTTTCCTACTCATCAGTTTAAAGATTTTTCTCTATTAATTATCAGCAACATTTGTAACAAGATTGTTTTCTATTTTCGGCAAAATTTTAATAGTAATTTTTCATTTATTTATTTATAACAAAAGTGTTGCTTACCTCTTTATTATCATTGGGGAGCAGACGGTGCCTTTTAAGTTTTCAATGCTATTTCAGAATTTTGAATTCAAATGTTTTAAAGCTATGTAATTAAGTTCTCAATCCCAATTAGTCGTCTTCTTCTTCTTCTTCAATTTAATTCCTCATCGCAATTTTAATATATCATTCTACTTTATTTATTTAGTTATTTTTTTTTTCTTTTTTTAAGATTTTAAAGGGTAGAGTGAGATGGGGTTTCCAAAAATGGCATTCTGTTTTTTATAATTAGTTCTGCCTATTTACATTTTAAATCTTATGGAATTGATGAAAGAGATGGAGGCAAGAGATATCATACCACTTAATTAATTCGTGAATTAAAAATTTCATACTCCGTATTTTATTTATTCAAAAAAAGAAAGAAGAAAAATTTCCCGTGCAACGGCACGGGGGACATACTAGTTATTCTTTATAAGAATTAGTAAATTAGGGACAACCACCGCATAAAATGTAGAACGAAAAATTATAATTTCATCATATAAATCGTTCGATATTAGTATTATATATTTTAAATGTGTAAATTCAAATAAATGATAACTAATAAAAGTATTACATGAGTCAATCCACATCTTTCTTTCCCCCCACTCTACATAAGCTACTCAAATATCCAGCATCTATGAAAACCCAATTTCGCTTATTATTCAAACTCATACTACATTCAATTTACTTTGTCCAAAGTCTCGTAAGGGCTGGAGAGGGGCGGGTACCGCGAAAACCCGACCCAGTTGACAAAGCATATAAATGAAGAAATTTTCAGAAACATATATCATGAAAGCTAGAAAGCAAAGAATTTCTTGTGATGGAAGAAATGCTAAACCCAAACCCACAACTTTGCGGCTGATGAATTCTACAAAGCAACGTAGCTCTTCATCTTCATCTTCCTCTTCCTTTTCCTTCAATGTCGAAATTCCTCAACTACGTACAAATATGCAGCCTGCTCTATTCCATCCCTTCTTCCCATGGCGTCTTGGCCTCTCCTCATCTCTTTGGCGATTTTAACCTTCTCCACCACCACCTCCCTTGCTTGCACATTTGTCGTCACCAACGACTGCCCTTTCACAATATGGCCCGGCACCTTGTCCGGTTCGGGGACCCCGCCGCTCCCGGCTACGGGTTTCCAGCTGGATTCCGGCCAGAGCATCACCATTCCTGCTACTCCCGGATGGTCTGGCCGGATATGGGCCAGAACCGGCTGCACGTTTGATGTGACCGGTTCCGGCTCGTGCCAGACTGGAGACTGCGGCGGGAGGCTCGAGTGCAACGGTGCTGGGGCCACACCGCCGGCGTCGCTCTTCGAGATAACCCTCGGAACCGGGGACCAGAAGGACTTCTATGATGTCAGCATCGTCGATGGCTACAACTTGCCGCTACTGGCTGCACCTGCGGGAGTTCGAGGCGGATGCAACGCAACCGGTTGCATGGCGGATATCAACATGGGTACGGGGTTTTCACGTTCGGCTGCTGTTCTCTTGCATGAACTTTAAAATAGTAAAACTAACTAAACTCACGCGCAGGTTGCCCTAAAGAGCTTCAAGTGATAGGAAGCGAGGGAAGCGAAGGCGGAGTGGTGGCGTGCAAGAGCGCCTGCGGAGCATTCGGGCTCGATCAGTATTGCTGCAGCGGGGAATTCGCCAACCCGACGACTTGTCGGCCGTCTTTCTATTCAGGGATCTTCAAGAGAGCCTGCCCAAGAGCTTACAGCTATGCATTTGATGATGGTACCAGCACTTTCACATGCAAGTCCTCAGTCTACAACATAATCTTTTGCCCTAATAGTGGGTAATGCCCTATCTCTGATCACCTTCTCTATAGTACTATTGAGCAATCAATTCATTAAAGTGATTAAATCAATGATATATGTGTTATGCAGGATGAAGAGAATAGATGATGGATTGCAAACTCCAGTCGAAGAAAGAAGAACTAGCATGAATTCTGGGGCTGTTTCATCTTCATCAACAATTATAGTACCCTTCCTAATATTGCATGTAGTCCTCTTTACTTTATATTATTGGCATATTTGATGATTCTATCCTAGCAAACAGCAAAGCTATGCTGAAAAATAAGACTTGAAAGAGATGTTAAAACTTACCTTTTATTTCAGCAAGCAAATAGAATTGAGCTTTCGTGTTTCAACCGTGTCCAAATTATACTTCTACATTATTACTCCGCTGTGAGTGGCTATCCCTAACCAGTAATTGTATATATAAACATATATAATGATAAATCAGTACGAACAGAAGCTAAGAAAAGCCGATGCAGCTACAGGAGATAGAAAGATTAAAAAAAAAAAAAAAATTGGTATGAAGTATATGCTCCAGATTCTCATTTCTTGGTTTTGCCCTTTTTACTAACTTGAGGTTTCTTTTTCACTTTCTTGGCCGGTGGCTTCTCTCCTGTAGGCTTACCCCTTTTCTTTGTCAAACCCTAAATCAAGATTCATATATATCAGAAGCCCACAAAATAATTGTTCAAATTATTTGAAAGGACAAGATAATAGCAAGAGTACCGGTTTTTTGTTGGTTTTCTTCGTGGTTTTTCCATCTGGTTGTTCCTCAGCAGCCTCTTGTTGATCAGCTTCAACATTGGTTTTGTCACCTTCTTCTTCTGAATCAAATGAGAATCCCTCCAATGTTCCTAGTAAATTCGCAAAAAATGTATTTCAGCTAACAGGGCGTAACTTAGAAGCAATCAAATTTAACTGAAAATCACATAACAAATATCCAATAATATAGCTAGATAACAGGTAAGTTCCTCACCTTCAACCATAGTTTCAGCCTCATAAATATTGGATTGTGATTTCAACTGAATGTAGTCATTCATGATAGCCTCTATCTGATCAAAGATCATAAAAATCAGAAATCAACGTCCCCATTATCTTTTAAATTTGGGCCATGTCTACAAAGCCAGCACGACTAAATTTTATGGGTTGGTAGACACACCTTTGCTTCTGATTGGCTAAAGCTCACCTGAAAAAGGAAAGATGTTGCAAGAGTCAAACCATAAGAATGACCAGCAAAAATTAATATGTAAGAGAATTTAAGCATGGATTGAGGGAGGAGCCTGCAAAAGACTGAGTACCACACAGAATGTCCTTGATGGAACTATCGTTGTTTTATATATGGTCCCTGAAACAACAAAATAGAGAAACAATGAATAGAAACTTAGAATTGACAGAATCCTGAAAGCAATTTCACAATATCAGGTTAGTAGCAGGGCTCTTTACCATAAGCCAATGATGATGGAAAACAAGTGTTATAGTATTGTTTACATGATATTTAGAGAAAGCTCATTCATATATAAAAGCTAATAGTATCAGTGGGTGGGCGATAAAGTATCCATAGCAAATAATAGTACAAGATACAAGAATGAACTCAGCATGTTAAAATCTGCTAACAAAAGCAAAGATGAAGCACAAGAACAGAAGAAAACGGGAAGGCATTGCATACCTTTTAAATCCAAAAACATCTCAGGATTTTTGGAGGAATCATCTGAAATAACTATCCTTCCAACAGAACCCACGTCACCACTCAAATCTATGGAATCACCTTCACACTCAACAAGAGCCTGCAAAGTGCAACACATATATGAAACTTGAATTTTCACTTGTACAACTTCTGGCACATTCATATGTCTACAAGCAAATCTCAAAAGTGATGCAAGGTCATAAATAATTTAATGACATACTCAAGGGATCTTGTAGAAACTACAGTAAAACTTCATACTCAAATCTACAAGTGATCCAAGGGCATTAAAACTGGTATAATAATGCAAGTCTAACAGTAACCGCTAGAAAGAAAAAACGAAACTCCAACATAATCTTATAATGAGAGTGAACCTTAGAACGTTGAACTTTCTCTGAGAGCAATAATGGCAACCTCGAAGAGGATACCTGCATAGTTGGATCTCAGCATTTTAGTCAACAATAATGGTTACAGACAATGTTTAGGTACTGAATGTAGCTATAAACTTATGCTTCTAACCTGGTGCCCAGGACGCTTTGCAGGGATATCTTCTTTCACAGGGTTGTCTTTAATTTCATTCTCTGAATAGTTAAGATTAGGAAGAAAATTTAGATGGGGGTGGGTGCCCAATGAAGATGCATCAAGAGTAGTTCAATATTTATTCAAGATGTGGTCTGTGCTCTTCAGAATGCCCAAACATTGGCTATTTACCTCCCTTTACACTAATATTCTGCTCCTTGAACGAATTCTCATCTTCTTCTTCGAGCTTTTTCACTGGAAATTCAACCTTTGGAGCTTGATTCTCATGGGATTCTGCATCGTGGTTGAGCAGACTTTCATTATTTTCCCTTTTGTCTTCTAGCTTGAAAGCTTTACTTGCAGATGATTCTTTCTTATTCGACTTGGACTTCTTAATTGGCCTGACACCTTGAGAAGGCTCAGAATCTGAAGACAATGACAAGATGGAAGGATTTTCTTCCTGTTTAAGAAACACAAACCTTCAGATGGCATTACTAGATAGCATGCTGAGTAGCCTTCCAGGAAACGTCATTATCAGCACTTCCAGCAAAAGAATTCACACATCCAAACAGAAAAATCCAAATTGTTACATAGGGAACTCAGAAATTTTTAAACAACCAATTTCAGACAAACTAAACTACGCCATTTAGAATGCACCACAGCAACCTTAAAACAGTTCCTTAGGAACACTGACATTCATTATAAGCAATCTCAAAGTGTTTTTAACAATTAACTGATGTATAGTTAACAAAAACAAAATTTACTGCAATCCCAGTGAATAGTAAATCAGTGTGCAGTATAGCACACATAATTGCCTTTGGATTCATCGGTTCACAAATGAGAACAAGCCTTGAGCTGATAGAAATTCAAATAAAGTAATGCTTACATGAGATTTTCCAAGATTTTCAGGTGTACTGCCCACACTACTTCCCTTTGCTTTCGCCCTCTTTCCTGCATATCACAAGCCACAAAATCACTATTAAAACCAAATCTATATCTCTATGCTCCATGGATGAACACAGCTGTCAAAGGGCACGATAACTACTTATATATTACAAAAGGTACGAAGAGAGACAACTACCTCTTTCACTGGAACCATCTTTCTTCCTCTTCTTCTCAGGAGTCTTCTTTACCTTAACACTCTTACTAGGAGACTTCCCTTTAACTGGACTATCAGATAGAGTCTCTCGTCCATCATCATTATCCTGACTATCTGCTTCTACTTTTGCTTCCTTCTTAAATAATCTACTGAGGTTAACATTATCCTCCTCATCGCTGTCCAGACTATTATCGAATGGCGACTCCGATCCAGACGACAATTCTATGGCAGGTCGAGTTGGCGGCTAGAAAAACAATACTCACTATCAACACGATAATCAGATGCAAATATTTTCAAAAAAATTAAACCACTCAGCAGAAAACTAAGCTCAAGCTCACAGAATGCATACTTCACTGCATCCGAGTAAAACATAAACTACGAAAATCATGTTCCAATTTACATAGAAAATTAACATAACAACCACTATACACCATCAGAAATGAGGAGAAAAAAATCTAACTACCTCACGAGATCGGATGAAAAACAAGTGCATTCAACTGCAAGCACGAAGAGAAATGCCGGATTCTGGTAAAATTCAGCAGTTAAAATCGGAAATTACCTGAAAAGAGCGCACCCAATCGGGGGATTCTTCTCTGGAATCGCTCATTGAAGAAGAAGAAGAAGCTGATTCCAAAACCCTAATTCAGCAAACACTAGCAGCTCCTTCAATGGCAGCTCACTGCGCGAAAAGGGAGATGAAATTAAAAAAGTTTGGGGTATTTCCCTCCATTTGATCGGTTTTACATATTTACCCCTGTAAGGTTTCGTTATCATCAGCTTTGCCCCTCTCGCTAATCAAAATTGATTTTTCGATAACAATTCAACATTGGGGCCCCAAATAAATTGACGTTGATTCAAACGGTCAAACTTAATTTTTGTTGACTGTTTTGTTATTAGTCAATTATATTTGTTACTTTGGAATATACATAAACAATGATCAACGAAACTATATAAGTCATCAAATCAAGTTACATTCCAAGTATTACGTAACAAGATTTTTCCCCACTTATAGAAATTAAGTACTCGTTTCGGTGTTACTGACTTCAAAATTGACATATGAAAATACAAGCAATTAACTTTTTATGAATAAATAGTAGCATATGTTGATCGGAAAAATCCTATACCCTAATACGTTGGCTAACCGGTGATGAAAAACTCGAAACTTTTGTTCGCGAGAGTCTTTAACGCTTATTGTTAGCAGAACACTACTTAATTAGCACTTTAGGCTTAGGATCACCTATAACTATAAGTAAAGCCCACAATTATTACGAAGTAGACTTCCTCAAGTATTAATTGAAAACTCTATGTTACATCAATTTAATTGCACGAACAAATTTGTATTAGGCGATAAAGTAGCCCAAAGTTGAACCACATTTTTAATTATATTATTTCAATATTGGTATTTTATTTTAATATAAATTCATCTTCTTTTTTCACTTCTTTAATCTTTTTATTGGTATTTCATTAAAAAAACTATACATTATACGAGTATTTTCTTCGGAAATTAAATAAATAAATAAATAAAAATGGCAGTTAAAAATGTATGGTAAATAATCTAAAACTGGCAATACTGGAGTTTGAGGGGTCAAAACGGAAATAAGGGATAAAAGTACTCTCCACTGTTATCCAATTCATCCTCTCTCTCTCTCTAAACCTCCACAAAACTCCAACCCCCTCCCCAAAATCTCACACTCCAACCAAAATCCTCTCGCAGTTAACCCTAGATTAGAGGGGGAAGCATCGAGAAATCTACCTCGAATTCGCGGTTGAAAGCAAGCAAGGGTTGATGGCGGTGGAGGTTCCAACGAAGGCCGGCGAGTTGATGGCGAATTCCCAGCAAAACCCGGTGGCTTTGGTGCAGGCCAAGCTGAAGGAGGTGGAGTTGAAGTTTAAGGGGTGGCTGGCCAAGCAGTCGCTACCGGTGGAGGCCGCCGTCGTCACCGCCACCAGCGCTATCCAGGGCGCCGCTATCGGCGGCTTCATGGGGACGCTCACCGGCGGCGATGGTTCCTCGCTGCTTATGCCTCCGCCCAACGCTAGCCTTAATCCTGATGCTATGGCGTCGCTCAAACAGGCCCAGGTATACCTCCTTTTGTAATTATATAAAAGGAAAAATGAAAGGATAATTGTAGCGTTTGATGTTTATTGATATGTTTATTCGATGGTTTTGTACAATATTGCCTCTGTTATGTTGGGTACTCCGTTTTTCATGGGTTAGAGATTTAGCTATTGAGAGTTTGTGATAGTATTATAATTCGTCCCTTTTCAGCTCAATTTGGTTTCGGTGTTGTTTTAATTGTTGTAGAGTGGTTTTTTCTGCTTGAGAGGGCAGTGTGTTTGAGGAAGGGGTGTTGTGCGCGTTTTGTTCGAGTATGTTCAATGGATGTTGGGTTCGTAAACGAAGCAATTAATCTAGTTTGCTACAATGATTCTGACGCCCATTACCTAGCTTTTGTAATTGGATTCATAGTGCTTAAGGTAGTAAGTAATGTCTTTGTAGAAAATGTTAATTGGTGTTAATACCTCATTTTGTCATTCAGGCTCTTGCTGGAGGTCCGTTCATACAAGCACGGAATTTCGCTGTGATGACTGGTGCAAATGCCGGTATTTCTTGCGTCATGAAAAGAATTAGAGGCAAGGATGATGTTCAAACCAGGTATGTTTTGCTCGACCTATGTCAAATTCGTGTTTCCAATTTTGTAGGAGCTGCAATTGGCTAGAATCAAAGATAAGTTAGTTTTCAGCTAGCCATTGAGCTCTGTTTTTCTAACAAAAACTAAAAATATCTGTTCAAATGGAAGTGTGCCCTTTCACCAAACCTCTTATCACCTCTTGTACGAGGCAAATAAATTTTCACTTTGATCATGTTTGTGGTTCTGATGATTACTGCAGTGGTGCCTAGATGCCTGAGAATTAAAAGGTTTTCATGAAAAGTATTAGGCAGTTGACATAGTTATGTCATTGAGTCTACCTACATGTTTGTTGTGGATTTCCGCTAGTCAGCATGGGTTGGGGTTGAATTATCTATTCCAAAGAGCGATGCTGCAAAGTAATAATATTTTCTTCAATGTTCTTTTTCTTTACTAAATATTGTGTGCTATGGTGCAGAGTTGATGTTTACCTTAATTAAAGTATATACGTGATTCTTCTCTACAAATTGAGAATTTGCCTTTTGAGCTGACATAAGTTCCTGCCAATAGATTGTTAGTTTATATTCATGAGAACTGGTATAAGGTGAATAATTATTCCCAGCAAGTTGAAAACTTGATAATTATGTATGAGCCCAAGCTTGAAACAGGTGTAATTAGATTAAACCTGATGTTTTTCGTACTTTCTCTGATGAGATCATGAGAATGCTAATCATCTTGTATTGGATTCTGTAGTATGGCTGCAGCTTTTGGTTCGGGGGCCTTATTTTCCTTAGTAAGTGGTATGGGTGGCCCAAATCCAGCACAAAATGCGCTTACATCTGGTATTTTCTTTGCACTTGTTCAAGGTGGAATTTTTCAGGTGATTTACTATAACTACATGGAACCTATCTCTGCACATCCAATTTTTCTACTATATCTAGATTCTGACTTGAAACTATAATCTATAAATCGATGATAACACAAGGAAGGAACTTGTCTCAAAGCCTGTTTTTTCAACCTTTTTCTCTTATCCTGAGACCCTTTCTTTCATTGGTCGATACAGTTGGGACAGAAATTTTCACAACCACCAGCGGAAGATCTGAATTATGTGAAAACAAGATCAATGCTTAACAACCTTGGGCTACAGAACTACGAGAAGAATTTTAAGAAAGGGTTGTTAACAGATACAACACTGCCCTTGATAACTGACAGGTAAACGAAATTCTGAAGTGTCACCATCTCTACAAATATGAAGTCAGGCTCTCCTTTTCACTTAACAAACTTTCCCTTTCTCCCTTGCAAATATTCCAGTGCTCTCAGAGATGTGAAAATACCTCCAGGACCAAGATTGCTCATTCTGGAACACATAGAGAGGTAAACGCAATGTTCGATCATTACTAAAAACCTCTGCTTATTTCGTCAAACTTTTGGAGTTTTGATTGTATATATATTATCATCAGGGAACCGGAGTTCAAAGATAGGCGGAAGAGCCCTCGTTAGAGAAGTGCAGGTGTTTGCTAAGGTATGGTTAAGTTGCTAGAGATTAGTATCTGTTCTAAGATACAAAGGGACTTCGAGAATTTTGCTTCATGGCTATGTTATGTTAGATTTCCTGTTTGGGATCTCATTAAAAAAAATATATGTTTTCTTCAATTATATGTCCTTCATGATATTTAAGTAAGTTTTGCTGCTTGAGAGCTTCACATATACAGAATGATCTCGTCTCTCGATTTTGTTTTAAGCGCAATAACATGTCTAAACTTACATATTTACACAAAACTGCAAATTTGCCGGCACTTTTGAACTTGACGCTGGGTTTCTTATGACATCTCGATGTAACATTCGTTTATTGTTTTGATCCCCAAAGTCGAAAGACGAAACAGAGACTTTTGCCAATTCCAAACGCTTCATATTCTCCATCACGTTTATGTGTTTAATCTAATCAAGCTATGTGAGTTAAGTCAATTTTCTTTAAATTTTATGAAAATGTCTTGGTACAATCGGATGGATTATTCGTTTTTTTCCGATTCAAGTTTATTTCATTTGGTTGTGTTGCTATGTTGATTGATTAAACCGACACTGTCATTCAGTGAAAACAACCAAGTCAGTTCATGAACAATCGTTTCAGTTTCACCGAATACTCTCGAACCCAAAACTTTTGGTCTTGGGACCGCTCGGTTTTGGTCTTGGGACCGCTCGGCTAAATAGACGTGCATACTAAATTTGTCATCTTTTGATTCTTTTTCATAACAAGTCAAGTAACTTGAGACTTTGAAATAGACATTACAATAACAATAAATCGTAACAAATTCATAATTTTACGTTAAAAACTCATCTCCATAATACCTAAACATACATGGTACATTCTCTCAACAAAGGAAACGAAACTACCAAAAATGGCAACTCTACAAAAAAAAAAAAAAAAACGAAAAACGTCATTGAGAAAAAATGCCGGAAAACGAGGAAGAATTCTGGAGCATCCTCTTGGCGCCGGAGAGCTGCTCCAACAGCTCCACTATCTGCGCCCGATACTCCCGATCCTGGCTCACCGCCTCCGCCTCGAGCTCCCCGAGCTGCGAGCAGAGTCGCTCCTCCGCCTCCTCCGCCACCCTCAACCGCTCCAACGTCCTCACCAGCTCCGCCCTCATTCTGTCCTCCCTCTCCCGGCTCTCCCTCAGCTCCCTCTCCAGCTCCTCGTTCCTCCGCCTCAGCGCCGCCCCCTCGCCTCTCTTCTGGGGTGACGCTGCGGCGGACGAGGGAATGGCAATGCTCGGAGCCATTAATCAATGGAAACTAAATTAGTGAAAAATGATCTGTGGTTGTGTTTGGGGGTGATGGAGAATGAAGGGTACGTGCATGCGGTTCTTATAGGCGAGGAATGTACGTGTCTAGGTTCAATGTACCTGCTCTTCCCTTGTAATCGTGTGTATTTGTGAATTGTATGGTTACCATTTGGTTTCGTTTATCCCTTCCCCCCATTAATTCTGGTTTATCCCTCGATATGAGTCAATTTACGTTACTACCCCTGCGAGAATTTTGAAAAACATCGATGATTTGGAGGCTAAAAATAGAAATTGCCTTAAATAAAAAGGGAGATTAATGGGAATTATTGGGCTATCGTCATTGAGTACGTTAGTAAAACATGGTAGCCTCTCTCTCTCTCTCTCTCCGCCCTTTAACGTGTGGGCTATATTGTCCAATCACAACTGTGTGTTTTGGAATCGGGACCATTTTTTTTTTATTTTTTTTTTTATTTTTTTTTTTTTTTTTTCTATTTTGAGAAGTTTTTTTTTATTTTTGGAAATTTTGAAATGGGATATTTTAGTTACTAATTTCATGATTTTATATCGAGTGTTATAGTTTGTCTTTTTATTATAAGTGTGACAACATTTCGTTACTATTTTCATGAAGTTGGGTTGTTTTTTGAATTAATTCATGACATATGTTTCTTCCTTAATTCCGATTGGTGATTGCTAACGTACATGTGTACGTGATGCATGTATATATACATCTTTCCATTTGTTTGGGAAAATTAATTAGAGGGGAGATGTATTTCATAATTCGAGTTTATTATTAGAAAAAATCATAGTGCTAATATCATATTGAGCCCAGTGTCAGACTCATGTATAAGCCCATTCCAATCTTAAATTTTTTAGGTCTTATTTTTCCGATTTTTGTCGAAATTTTTTATCATAAGCATATGCTAACTGAAAAAAATAAAAAAAATAAAAAATAAAAAATAAAAAATAAAAAAAATTGAATAACTCTTTTTCGTCCATTCCATCAACCGATCGAGCCCATCGAAGTTTTGGACTAAAATATAAACCATGCTTATTGGTCTGAATGGCGTCGTTGTGTGGCATATACATTAATATATATTGTTGAAAATGAGACTTCTCCACCAATTATGTAATTGGGCTTATCGGAATTATTTATTCCAATTCATCGATTGCGTAAGCATCTACGTATTGTTGAAATTATCAAATTAATACGTTATGGAGTTAAAAACCCAAGAACAGATCCTCAATTTTTATTGATTGTAAAAAGCCCATAACTATTATCGGTGTAAAATAAAATAAAAAACGTAAATTTACATATTTTCTCGATACATGTAACTTATGATGATGGATAGGAAAAAAAAAAAAAAAAAAAAAGATCGAGTGAGTATTTTCCATCAATCTATTTTAATTGACAAAGATCGTTATCAAGAATCAACTAATAATCAATAAAGTCGTCGAAGGAATTCATGCCTAACAAGTAACCCTCCCATCCCATGTCAATTATTCGATAAAAATAATAATTTCAAAACACTATTTTTCAAAAACATAAACACAATCAACGAATACAATTTTAATATGTACAAAGTTTAAGTAGAAATTAAATAATATAATTACAATTCGACAAATAATAATCGGAATCGATCATTTAATATTGTTCAATAGTTCTTTTCCTGCACAAGCTGTTGTGCATGAGAAATTTGGTCCAACAGCTTCATCACATGAGCTCTATACTCCCTTGATTGCTCCACCGCCTCCGCCTCCGTCTCCGCCAGCTGCGACGACAACCACTCCTCCGCCTCCTCCACCACCCTCAGCCGCTCACGCATGCTCTGCAGCTCTTTTCTCATTTCCTCCTCCCTCTCGAGGCTGCACTTCAGCTCCTTCTCCAGCTCCTCGTTCCTCCTCCGTAGCGCTTCTTCGTTCCCCGGTGCCTCTCCCGGCCGTGGGACGGCGGAGGGGTTTCTTGTTTTCGTGTTCATTTGTAGGTACAAATTTAGGTGGAGATTTCTATGTTTAGAGTTGTGATGTGAATGAGGAAAACAATGTGAATATATATAGAAATTTTTATTTTTATTTTTTTGAGAAAATTTTATTTACGAAGTCTTTTCGTTTGACTTTTATTAATGTTATTTAACTAAGTATGGAATTTTCTCGAAACATGGTTTGTGAATTGGTTAATACTAGTAATTCACCCACACAATGTGTGGGGACATATGAAAAAATATTTTAGGTTTTGTGGTACAATTATTATTTTTCTCTCTTTTCTTTCTCCCTTAATTAGCTAATATTTGTTGCATCAGATGTTGACTATCTATAAGGGTTTATGTTAGTCTCATCTTGATATAGTATTTCTCATCAACAATATGAAAAAATGATGTAAATATTGAATTTTTTTTTATCGTGATATTTGAAATTTATAATATAGTACTTCCTCTGTCCAGGATTCGTACACGCTTTCCATTTTGGGACGTCCCAAGATTCGTGACACGTTTACTTTTTAGGAAATAATTAGGGTTTTAATTGTGCAATTAGTTACTTCCCTTATTACAATTAACATCTCACAATCCAATTTCATTAAAAAAAAAAAAAAAAAAAAAAAAAAAAACAACAACAACAACAACAACAACAACAACAACAACAACAACAACAACAACAAATAAATAAATAAATAAATAAAACAACCCCCACCTACACCATTTAATTCACCTAATTTTTTGTGGAAAATACACTCTCTATTTGGAAAAAAAAAAAAAAAACGCCCCTGTATCTTCAATTTCCTATGTGTTCTTCGTATTCTCCGCACAAAACTCTAATTTCTCTCCCCCTCCTCTGCGATCTGCCATGGATGGCTCAGATCCTTCAATATTTGTTCTTCCCTCGCCTCCCTCGGTGTGGAGATCGACCCGCAACCCCCCTATCGCGGTGAAAAGGCGTCGCGGCGGGCTCGCTGGAGGCGAGGTTCCTCCCGTCGAGATTTCACAGCGAGGCTGCCGCCGTGGTCCTTATCGGCGCAAATCAGCTTCCTTTCCTCTATCCCCTACTGACTACAGCCCAAGCCCCTCACGCCCTCCCCCTCGTATCAAACTTCTATCTCACCTGACCGCTATGGCGAACTCCGATCGCCACTACCTCCAAACTGGAAAAATTCGTGATGTTGCCACAGCCCCTTTCTGGGCACGACTTTGTTCAGAGGGCTATCTTGGAGCTTACGCCGTCTCCGCCTCACGGCGATGATGACGGCGGCCTTATCTCTCGGGAAGCAACCCTTAACGGCCGGCGGAGAGGCTGGCGCGGCCGTGGAAGCTTCTAGACACCCCAATTGCAGATCACGATCCACCAGTGCCCTTGGCTCAACCGCCGCCGCCGCTGCAGACCGCCGTTGATGAGGAAGGCCCCGTGGCCAGCGATACCATAGCCAATTGGCCAGTGTACTATCGCGATGGCCATCCTGTGTATTTTCCCTTCCATCCTACGACTGAGGAGTGCGATGCTTGTGATGTTGTTGCCGACCGTGCTTGTGATGATGTTGCTGATGGGTGAGATCTGTCCACTTTTACATAATGATGTTCTGGATTTGCATGAATTGTTGTTGGTTCTATGTGTTGAGTTTTTGATGATGGCAAATGATGATTTGCTCACTCCCATCTTCTTTACCATTGATCTGTAACAGCCTCTCTCACATACATCTAACCCTTTTAGTACTGTATAATTAGGCTTCAAAATATGATCTCGTTTCCTTCCTAATTTTTTGGAAACTATGCAAACTGCTAACCCTTGTGTTTGTTGCTCTTTTGCAGCTCTCCATAGCCTGCTGACTGTTGATCTTGAGATACCAAAGATGGTTGCTGCTTCATTTATTTTTCCTCTCTTAGGCTTTCCATTCGAAGAGGATTGCAAGATGAACTGCACGCACCAGTTCCTCTCCTCGTTTGTGAGGTCCGTCGGCCTTCTCACCATGAAGACAACCCTCTATCTCTTTGTGTTGCTGCTTCTCTATTTGCTGCCTTCTTGTGTTGCCCAGAAATCTATCTCCCTCTCTCTCTGTTTTTTTCCTCTGTGTTAGTGTTTGAGAATGGAAAGAGTGTAGGATGAAGAGAGAGTGTTTCCTTTATAGAGTTGTATGTAGGGTGTACTTTTCATATTTGAAAAGTGGCGCCCTTTTTTACTCATCTTAATTTTCCCCTTAATTTTTTGATGATTTGATAGGTGAGTTCATCACCATGTGCACAATTTGTTGATATTTATATAAATAAAAGTCCAATTCTAATTTGATTAAAAAGTTTGGTCCAATTTATTTTTCCATTCATGTTCATTGTCCAACTGATTCGAGAAAAAAAAAATATTAAAAAAAATTAATCAATTAATTAATTATATGCAATAGTAAGTAATTTAAAAATAATTACTGAAAAAAATATATATATTTATTTACTAATTAAATATTCGAATATATAAATAAAAATAAATACATTAAACAACACTCCATCCCTAAGCCACACACTTAAAACACTAAACACTCCCGCCTTAAATCCCGTGCCGAAAAGAAACGCGTCACGAATCATGGGACAGAGGAAGTAATAGTTTGAAAGTAGGAAATACTCACTCTATCTTCACGAATAGTAGACGTTTCTTAAATATATATGAGGTATAAGATATAACTACTGTAGACACATAATAATATAAATATGGAATAAACTTAAAGTCGTCATATTAGTTAAAATGTCATAAATTATACTCCGTTGTATTTTTGTAATGTTTACTATCAATTAGTTGACTAACAAAATATTAATGTATAATAATGATATACTACCATTTTAATAAACTTTTAAGAATAGTTGATACACAAATTAAATAACTAAATAATTATTAATACAAAAATTTATTATCATAAATTAAATTAAATGAATGTAATTAATGAACTAAAATTTCTATAAATAATTACGGTCTTACTATTATATAGTATATAGATATGTATTAATAATTAAACATAAAGTGACTTTTATTAGTTGCAAATTAAAGAAACAATTAAGCGTGTGTGTTTGAAATTTAGGGTTTGTTTCCATTAATTCAATCTCAAGCTATTGACTTTATTTAATTAAAGGGTGATGTGTTTCCATTGATCGAATTGACTATTGGATATTTTTTTAATGAAAATGGAAATTTACAACGTAGTTTCATCCTCTAATGTGTTATTGTTGATATTATTTTGAAAGACAGACTAAATCCGATAAATTTATTATGTGTCGTGTCAATTAAGGACACATTTCAACGACATATTGCAATTCACTAGTAAGATGTTTCCGATTCAGTCAAGAAGTTTAATATTTGAATCATGTTAGATGCATGAGTGTATGGGTAAAAGACGACAAGCATGCATGACAACAATCATTTAATCAAAGTAACAATAAATCTATACCCCAAAAAAAAAAGACTACATTTAACTTGATAAAGGAATATAGCACTAACGAACTTTAAATGTCTCCCCAAAAAATAAACATAAATAATTATTAAAAATTACACTCAAAGAAATTAACACATGCAGGCTCAAAATAAATTTTAATTTATTCAAAAAGTATAGAAATAAAAACTTTATTTATGGACCACGAAGAAAAGCCCGTTGAGATAATGGGCCACCCTAATTTGGGCTTCTAAAATTTTATAATCATATAAAAAATAGGCCCAGTATTTAATTTCCCATGATCAATTTTCTAGTATTAATTAAACACAAAATTTTATACAATAAGTACACTAATTAACAAAATATTGGGCGTAATTAGTGATGAACCCATTATTTTTAATATATTGTTCTTTTCGTATGTGCAAAACTATAATGCCCAATTAAATTCCAAACTATCAATTTCTTATCAAATCTACCCCCAATTCAATTTTTCGACGACGAAATGTCTACACGGAACATCGGAGATTCGGAGTCTAAATGGATTCCAAAAAGTTATTACATGCGGAATTATGATAAATAATTAATACGCCCATAATTTAATTAAATATAATCAGAAATTTGTTTTATTTAGAATATCAAGAGTTTTCTTCATTAAAAAAAAAAAAAAAAAAAAAAAAAAAAAAAGAAGGAGGAGGAATATGAAGAGTCCAATAAAAAGAGAGAAAAAATCTTTGGAGAAGTTAAATCGCTTTTTTCCAAAAACGCACTTTCCTTAGCCGACTTATGCAACGGCCGTATTTTTCCCTATATATAGCACAGGCTTCGAATGAAGAACTCATTCTTCTCCATTCTCCCTCTCTGAAAAAAACATCTCTCTCGCCAAAAATTCTGTCTAATTTTCTCGCAAAAAAATTTGTCTTCTTTATTAGAGATTTTCCTAAGAAAAAAGGTACTTTCTTTCTCGCAAAATTTCTGCTCTTTCTCGCAAAATTGTTTCTTCACCATCGATGTGGTTCAGATTTTATGGGTATTTTGTTTGATTTTAAAATTGTTTCTTCTGTTGGGTTTCGTTCACATGATGTGCAGCGGAAGATACGACATCGAAACCCAAGCTTACGATCGTGATTTACGTTCTAACTTACGTGTTAAGAGATTTTACCGTTCAACATGAAACGGGAGAGAAACTTACTTGTTTCTCCACGTGACGAGGATGTTCGATAGCTTGAATCCCTACTATGGTGTCCACGTGCTTCGTCGAACCGAACTTGGGACGATCCCGGGTTAATGCCTCTCTTCTCGGTCGCTAAGAAACCTCGCAAGAGATGCTAAGTGCGGCGGTGGTGTGTATGAGATCCAATCTCTTGCCTTTGCTGTCCCAACACCCATATATATATGTGTGTGCACCATTCAACCTAGTTGAATGGGCCGGGCCTTGGCTTGGGCCAACACTATGGGCCCAACAATGTTAGGCCCAATAACTAATCCTATATCAAGCCCATAAAGATCTTTCAATCTCCCACTTGGACTTGTATATAGATTAGTGTACCACCACAACAATTCACCCTTAATTCGCGACAACACATAAAGTGTGACCCTATAGGCCTCCATTATCGACGATAACCAAGTTAAAGTCTATACTAAACTCCTAGACTGCTTAGTATAGCGAACTCGATATATGGAGAACGTTTACGCGGATTCAGTAAACAACCTTTGTATGAAATCTGAATGATATCCCTTCATTCACGTAACTCTCAGTTAAGCCTTGGATTTGCAAAGTGTCTATCCAAATAGCTTAACTTCTTATCTCAACTTCGTCAATTGATCCATAAATGATCGTATTCAATTACTATAATCGAATACATCATATGCACTGGCCAGTGACTTAGCAATCAATCAATATTGAGAATATGAGGTTACTCTCGAAATACATTCGAGGAATGAATTCCTTCTTGGCTCAACTACTATCTTCGATTACATCCTGATGTATCCAATCCAAGCCGTATCTACCCCAAATGGAGTGCAAGCTTTGTACTTGGTCAAAATACATCATTTTGTAAACAAGACAAGCAATGACCTCAGGTCAAAGGACTATCATATACTTCACACACCAATAAACTATAGACACTAGAAACAAATAGTTTAGAGGTAGGGTATACCAATACTTCTCCAAAAGTATCCATGTGTCCATCACGAGTATCCAATACTATATAGTGGTGAGAACCACTATATTCTCTAAGAATGTGATGCAGACCCCATGCCAACCTATCGCACATCATCAATATCCCTTTCTTGATGATTCTCGGTTGGGGCTTATTTTAGAGTTAAACTATATCATTGATGTCTCACTCCATCAATGACAGTCTTAACTCAAGGGAACATTTCAACAAGAATATTTACAAACAATCAAATAAATATTTTGAGAAATATGCATGCCAATAACAAGATCATCCAATGAAAATGTTAATTAAAATAAATGTGATCAAGTTTGTTTGTCTCAATTACAAAATCATTTCTAAGACAAGCAAACTAGTGACTCCCACTAACCTAAAGCATATCTCCAACATATTTTATACCCAAGCTCTCAAAATGACTCTTGTGTTTCGCAAAACACAATGGCTTGGTAAATGGATCTGCTAGGTTATCATCAGTGGGTACTCGTTCTAATTTCACATCGCCCCTCTCTATTATTTCTCTGATCAGATGATATCTCCTAGGGACATGCTTGTTTCTGTTTGTGGCCCTTGGTTCCTTTGCTTGTGCAACCGCACCAGTATTGTCACAATACAAACGTATTGGATTACTGGCACTCGGAACCACACCCAGTTCTTTCAAGAACTCCAGAATAGCAACTCCCTCTTTTGCCGCATCAGATGCAGCAATATATTCAGCTTCAGTGGTTGAGTCTGCAGTAGTACTCTGTTTGGAACTATTCCAACTAACTGCACCGTACCACCATTGAGGACAAAAACATATCCAGACTGCGACTTATAGTCATCATGGTCTGTCTGGAAGCTAGCATCAGTATACCCAGTAACTGATAGCTCTTGCTCCCCACCATAGACTAGAAGGTATTCTTTAGTTCGTCTAAGATACTTAAGAATAGTCTTGACAGTTTTCCAATGTGCCTCACCGGGATTTTGCTGAAATCTACTTGTCATGCTAAGCGCATAGGCCACATCTGGCCTAGAACAAATCATGGCATACATGACAGATCCTATAGCTGAAGCATAAGGGACCCTCTGCATGTATTCAATCTCCTTGTCTGTAGAAGGACCATCCTTCTTTGACAATTTGATTCCATGACCCATCGGAAGACTCCATTTCTTAGAGTTTTCCATGGAGAAACGCTTTAGCACTTTGTCAATGTATGTGGATTGTGACAGCCCCAACAACCTTTTAGATCTATCCCGATAGATCCTAATCCCAAGGATGTAGCAGGCTTCACCCAAATCCTTCATCATGAAGGAATTAGATAACCATGATTTCACAGATTGCATCATGGGAATATCATTTCCAAGTATCAAAATGTCATCAACATATATGATAATGAAAACAATGCTCCCATCCTTACGTTTCCTATAAACACAAGGATCCTCTTTGCTTCTGACAAAATCAAATGATTTGATTGCTTTGTCAAAGCAAATATTCCAACTCCTGGAAGCTTGCTTGAGTCCATAAATGGACTTTTGTAGCTTGCATACATCATTTGGCTTAGATTCCGATGCAAAACCTTCAGGTTGTGTCATATAGTCATCACCTTCCAATTCTCCATTGAGAAAAGCGGTTTTCACATCCATCTGCCAAATGTCATAGTCATAGTATGCAGCTATCGCAAGTAAAATCCTAATGGACTTGATCTTTGCAACTGGCGAAAAGGTTTCATCATAATCAATGCCTTCGCGTTGACTATAACCTTTTGCCACCAACCTAGCTTTGTAGGTTTGCACCTTGCCATCTGCATCGATTTTCTTCTTGAAAATCCATTTGCAGCCCACGGGGCGCACCCCGTCTGGCAAGTCAACCAAGTTCCAAACTTGATTTGCATGCATCGAGTCCATTTCAGATTTCATGGCATCCAGCCACTTCTCCGATTCAGTATCTAATACTGCCTCGGAATAGGTTTTCGGTTCCTCTTCGTCCACCAAATCCCCATCTTCTTGGTTCTGAACCAATAGATTGAGTCTATTTGGAGCCCGACGAATTCTCCTAGGCCTATTGAGTTGGTGTTGCATTTGGGTGTCCATATTGTCCTGATCGTGACGAAGACCTTGAGTATTGGATGAACCATTACGGTGTGAGCTCTCGGGAATTTCAGTTTCATGTTCTTCCCGAGGAGGTGAAGTTGCAACAATTGCATTTTCATCTCTTTGATGACTCCCACTGTCCAACAGTTGTTCATTGAAGGACAATCCTTCATGAAACGAGTCATCAAACACTCCCACTGAATTCTTGTACCATCCGACAAGATTTCATCCTCATCCATATTTTGTGGTTCTTGAATTTCTTCAAGATCTATCGTACTACGACCTTGTTCCTTGTAGACATAGTCATCTTCAAGGAACGTCGCATTCCTGTATACAATCACTTTATGATCTCCAGGATGATAGAAGTAATATTCTCGGGTTTCCTTAGGATATCCCACAAAATAACACTTCTCACTTTTGGATTCCAACTTTTCAGTGAGCATCTTCTTGACATATGCAGGACATCCCCATGTCCGAACATGTCCAAGACTAGGCACTTTGCCCCACCATAATTCATATGGTGTTTTCTCAACTGATTTAGAAGGAACCCTATTCAGAATATATATAGCACTTTGTAAGGCATAACCCCAAAAGGAAATAGGGAGACTTGAAAAACTCATCATGGATCGAACCATATCCAATAAGGTTCGATTTCTCCTTTCGGATACCCCATTCATTTGAGGTGTCCCCGGAGGTGTCCATTCAGAATGGACTCCATGTGATTTTAGGTAATCGATAAACTCTTGGCTCAAGTACTCGCCTCCTCGATCTGATCGAAGAGTCTTGATACTTTTGCCAGTTTGTTTTTCGACTTCTAACTTATACTCCTTAAATTTCTCAAAGGCTTCGGATTTGTGTTTAATCAAATAAACATATCCAAACCTTGTGAAATCGTAAAAGTTATGAAATACGAACATCTTTCCTCGTGCTTGAGTTGGGAACGGTCCACACACATCTGTGTGAATCAACTCTAACACCTCTTTGGCTCGTAATCCTTTCCAAGAAAGTGGCTTATTGGTCATTTTCCCTTTGAGACAAGATTCACAAGACCCATAAGACTCAATGTCAAATGATTTGAGATAGTCCAACTTTCTCAATCTTGCGATTCTTTTCTCATTGATATGACCAAGCCTACAATGCCAAAGATAGGTAAGACTATTCGTACTACCTAGCTTAGGTCGTTTGTTTGAAACATTGAGAATATTTTGTACATAATCGAGCAAATATAAACCATTCACCAAGGATGCGTTTCCATAATTAATCTCATTCATTCCAAATGAACAAGATCCGTTTCCAAAACGAAAATGAAAACCATCCATGTCTAACAAGGGAATAGATATAATATTTCTCGTTATCGAGGGTACAAAATAGCAGTCACGCAAAACAAGTCTATTTCCCGAAGGGAGATCTAATACAAAAGTTCCAACACGTTCGACAGCAACTCTTGCTCCGTTTCCAACGCGTAGATCAACCTCCCCGGGCCTCACTTTCCTGCTGTTACTTAGGCCCTTCACATTAGAACAAATGTGTGAGCCACAGCCGGTATCCAATACCCAGGAATGTGAGTTATCAATAGACATGTTTATCTCAATGAAAAACATACCTGAGCCTGACGAAGAAGCACCTAGTGCCTTCATCTTCGGACAGTCTCTCTTCCAATGCCCTTTCTGATGACAGAAATTGCATTGGTCCTTTGAGACATTCGGCTTCTTATGAATACTGCTCTGAGGCTTCAAAGCTCCAGCATTAGATGTTGGTTTCTTTTTCTTCTTTTGCTTACCCTTCCCTTTCGAGTTGGGAGCAGCAGAAGAGCTCACCATGAGCACAGCTTTGCCCTTAGAGACAGTAGATTCATAACTTTTCAGCATGTTATGAAGTTCAGGTAAACTTGCCTTAGTGTTATTCATATTGTAATTCACAACGAAATTATCAAATGAACCAGGCAACGAATACAAGATCCAATTGACTGAGAGAGTCTGAGGAAGCTTCAATCCAATTGTAGCCAATCTCTCAATCAATCCGATCATCTTCAGAACATGTTCTGAAACACTCTTCCCTTCAGGTAGCTTGCTTTCATGCAACTCCCTGCAGATCTCAAACTCAAGAGTTTGAATCTGGGACGAATACAAACTTTTCAAGTGTTGCATCATCTCATAGGGAAGCATGTGTTCATGCTGCCTCTGTAACTCCATAGTCATGGAGGCCAACATGAAACACTGAGCCGAATGGGCGTCGTCCTCGTGCTTCTTATGAGCTACGACGTCAAACGTCTTAAACTCTTCAGAAGTCTTATCAGGCACGACCCCGATTGGTGCGTCCAAGACGTACTCAATCTTCTCCAGCCTTAAAACCAAACGCAAACAGCGTTGCCAATCTTGAAAGCTTGACCCAGTCAAACGATTGGTATCCATCAAACATCTTAAAGACAAGTTCGACATTTGAATCTGATCAATAAATAAGAGACACAAATTACAACAGTATTTCCAATCACATTTATTACTAATCAAACATTGGCATAATGTAAGATTAGCTCCCACTAATTTTAACATATACTGCAAACCCATAATTGCAGAATACGGATTTATATCCAATATAAATCATAGTGGACCAAGATCCAGGTCTATATTATTGCAGACTCTGTTGAGGCTGATGACTACAATAATATCACCTGGTAAGCCTCTAAGCTAATTTCAAAACCATTTTGAAATTCTTGGTTGATTAATCAAATTAATCTGCGTTCTTAAATTATTTTCGACGTTGAGGCGCCAAAATAAAATAAGTAAGTCAACCCCATTACACGATCGCAAACCATTTGCATCTATGAAAGATTCTCAACTATGTCGATTTGAGCAAACACTGGGGTGTAAATACTCTAAACGAAAAAGTCGTAGAACTCAATCAATTGTAATGGACAACGCGTGCATCCAAGATGAGACTTGTATTTATAATATGGGTTACCATGTGATCTAACTGCTCAGTAATATCCAATATTACTCCAAACAATTACTGGGCGCCGCCTACCCAGGCATAAAATGCGGACCACACATACTGGGCGCCGCCTACCCAGGCATAATATACGCGGACTACTATGCTAATGCGAACAAGGAATTTAAAGCACATAATTCAATTATCATGCTTTACTAGATAACCACATAAAATCTCTATAAACAAATATATTAATCCAATTAATATACTTATTTATAATCGTAGAATGGATTAAACATTTTATTTATATTAATTCCAAATTAATATAAACAAAACTTGTTATTATTTCAAAAATAATAACATGTCTTAAAGAAAAATTAAATAGAAAAGACAATTTATTCCAAATAAATTCCTTTTATTTATATTAATTCCAAATTAATATAAACAAAACTTGTTATTATTTCAAAAATAATAACATGTCTTAAAGAAAAATTAAATAGAAAAGACAATTTATTCCAAATAAATTCCTTTCTATTTTCGGACAGCTTTACGAGCTATTTGAACTTATCGGACCATCCGAGGATGTATTAAACATTTCCAATAAGCTTGATTTCAAAAATCAACTTATTTGGAGCTCAAACACTCATTCAGGCATTTCATCGAACACATGACATGCACTGAAAATCTGCCCTTTAATTTTCTTTAAAAAAGACACTGACATTTCATCGAACAACTGCTGGACACGTTTAAACCCTCGTTTTCAGGCCGGTTTCCGGCGACCATGACTCCGTCGTGTTACACAACGCCGGCCATCATTGCCTTGGTACCCCGGTACCAACCCATGCCCGTCGAAACAGCCCATGAGTGGCCCAAAACCGTGCAAAGGTGAAAACGCAGCAGCGCTCAGCAGCCTAGCTGCTGCTGCACAGCGCCCAGCAGGCCCAGCCCATCACCGACGTGCACCTTCTGCCCACGGCAGAGGCGCCCCTCGGCTTGTGCGCCTGCAGCTCCGTCGCCGCACCTGGTGCCCGTGAGCCGTGAAGCCCACGGCCGGGCGCCCCTCGACGCGTGGATGTCCAACACCCACCGCCCGAGCACCCAAGGTGAGCTGTGAAACCGTGGTCTCTCACTTCAGCACGTTTAGGCCTGCTCTAGGCACAACCACGGGCTTGAGACTCGTCCCACGACAGTGGGATGACCACCGAATCACGACGACGCGAGTTAGCGTCAAAGTTCAACACAAAACTCATGCATTCAACGTGTTCGACAAAATGTCCCAACTAGTTTTCAATTTTCAGCAACAAATTTCAACAAAAATTTCAGCCAAAAACTAAAACATAAATTACAAAACCCATATTACGAATTAAACACGAAGTGTAGACCATAAATCGAGCCTAAGGCTCTGATACCACTGTTGGGTTTCGTTCACATGATGCGCAGCGGAAGATACGACATCGAAACCCAAGCTTACGATCGTGATTTACGTTCTAACTTGTGTTAAGAGATTTTACCGTTCGACATGAAACGGGAGAGAAACTTACTTGTTTCTCCACGAGGATGTTCGATAGCTTGAATCCCTACTATGGTGTCCACGTGCTTCGTCGAACCGAACTTGGGACGATCCCGGGTGAATGCCTCTCTTCTCGGTCGCTAAGAAACCTCGCAAGAGATGCTAAGTGCGGCGGTGGTGTGTATGAGATCCAATCTCTTGCCTTTGCCGTCCCAACACCCATATATATATGTGTGTGCACCATTCAACCTAGTTGAATGGGCCGGGCCTTGGCTTGGGCCAACACTATGGGCCCAACAATGTTAGGCCCAATAACTAATCCTATATCAAGCCCATAAAGATCTTTCATCTTCTGCATCGATCTGTTTCGGATTTTCTGGAGGATTTTCGTTTGATTTCTCTGTTTTTAATGTGATTTTGATATCTCTTTTTTCCTGGAATTTCCTTAAGGATTTGATTGAGGAGTATACCCTTCTTCTTTGTGAGATAGTGCCCTCTCATCACAAAAGAAGAAGATGTTTACTGCTTGATCTCTTGCTATATGGCGATTCTGGAAAAATTAGGGTTTTCTCCTCTAGAAATTTTCTATTTTTATTTCTCGCACAAATTCCTTCTCCTCCGTCCCGCAGAAAATTATTTCTCGCCACAAATTCTTTCTCCTCCTTCCCGCCGAAAATTATTTCTTCATGTATTTGAATTTTTATCGGAGATTGATTTTGTTTGTTTGATTTTATGTTTTGAATCTCTCCTCCTTTTTATGCGTGAATTTCCCTTAGATTAGTTCGCGTATTCTTGCAGTGCATCTTCTTGTGAGATAGTGCCTTCATCACAAGACGTTTGTACTTGCTTTAATCGCTGTTGCTCTACGGTGATTCACGACAAAAAGGGGAGAGATTCTCCCTCTCCGAAAAAAAAAACAAAATCTTTCCTCCTCCGTCAATAAGAACCGCAAAAATAATCTCTCCTCATTCATGTATTTCCAAAAGTTTTGTCGGAGATTTTTTTTTTTTTTGTGTTTTGTGTTTTGAATCTCTCCTCTTTTTTGCCTGGATTTCCTTTAGTCTGTTACAGCGGATTTTCCGGCAGTATATCCTTATTCTTTGTGAGATAGTGCCTTCATCACGAAGAATTCCGATTATACTGCTTGAACCTCTGCTACTACGGTCTACAGTGATCCAAGAAGAGAAAAGCGAGGATTCTCCCTCTCCCAAAAAAACTGTTCCTTTCGAGTAAAATATTCTTCAAAACCCACTCTTCCTTCTCCCTTCCAATTGCTAAATCAAGCGGTTCTTAAACTCTGTTTCTTCTGACTTTGAAATCTCCTTCGCTGCAGGCCCGTCCCTATAATTATTGAGGCCCTGTGCTAATTAAAATTTTAGGCCCCTACATTTTACTTAAATAAATAAATAAATAAATAAATAAATAAATAAATAAATAAATAAATAAATAATAATATATTGAGATAATGTCTTACAAAACACTCCATAAAACAAATATGCAAAGAGTTTTGTTCTTTTATATAAAACAACTCATTCTCCTAACATTCTTCGAAGCAAAATCGTCAATTAAATCTTCATAATCAACTTTTTCCAAAATATCATTCTCAATTGCGATGAGCGCCAATCCGTTGAGCCTTTCTTGAGACATAGTAGAACGCATGTAAGACTTCAACAGCTTCAACTTAGAAAAACTCCTTTCTGCAGACGAAACAGTCACAGGAATAGTTAGCAAGATTCTATATGCAATAATAGCATTGGGAAAAAAGCCTAGACTTTTCAAAAACTTCAATATATCCATTGGACCCATATTTTTTTGTGGCATAAATTCTTGAAGTAACTTTAACTCCACATACAATTCATTTCCATCAACATCAGACTGCTCATTATTTTGAAGTGCAACTTCCAATTGAGCACAACAAGCCTTTAAATTTGCATCATCTAATGATAGTAACTTCCGAGAAGTAAACAAGAAACCAAAAATATTTTCATATTCTTGGTATTGTTCAAATCTCTTTTTGAGAGAAACTATGGCTTGATCAACAATGTATAAGAAATAGTTCACTTTGAATGACTCTTGAGCAGATTGTAAGGAAGCAGATGATGTATCACTAGGATTTTCATCAAAAAACTTTTTCCTTCGAATCTCACGCCTTTGAGGAAAAATGGATCAATATTCATTTCAATTGCAATCTTTTTGGCAGTATCCAATGCATCATAAAAACCATTTTCTCTATACCGCTCAAAAAAGGAAATTAACCCTTTCACTTTTTCTATGGCGACATCTATAAGCATATCACTTGATTGTAATTGCTTACTTACCAAATTAACAGCACACAAAATGTCAAACCAAATGATAATTGAGATCAAAAACTCAAAATCACCAAGTTCATATCTCGCTAAGGATTTAGCTTCACTTTTATTTTAGGATCATTATCATTTTCTGCCACTTCAAGTAACGCCTCTCGTATTTCCATCATTTGAAACCTTATGGCTTTAACACTTTCAACGCGACTCTCCCAACGTGTTGTTGACAAGGACTTAAGAGTTAATCCTTTTACATTATCTTTCAAAATTTGCCACCTTTTTGTAGAGCATGCAAAAAATGTATAAATGCGTTGTATGATGCCAAAAAAATCTCTAGCTTTACCACAAGTGTTGGCCATATCACACAATGCTAAATTAAGACTATGACAACCACAAGGAGTATAAAAAGCTCTTGGATTTATATCTAGTAATTTTTTTTGCACTCCTTGTTGTTTTCCTTTCATATTTGACCCATTATCATAACCTTGCCCTCTCACATTATCTATATCAAGACCAAGATCCTTCAACTCATTTTGCAAAATATCAAAAAGTCCTTGACCACTTGTATCATTAGCAATCAAAAATCCTAAAAAGGACTCCTCAATATTAATAGGACTCGAAGACATATCAACATATCTCAATATAACAGACATTTGTTCTTGGTGACTAACATCCGGTGTACAATCAAGAATCACAGAAAAGTACCTAGCTTGGATTATTTTCTTAATAATTTCAGATTTAATAGCAGAACCAAGCAAAAGTATCAACTCATTTTGAATTCTAGGACCAAGATAATGATGATGAATTTCATCATTAGTAATTCTTCGCACATGTTCTTGAACAACGGGATCAAACTCTGCCAACGTTTCAATCAAACCTAAGAAATTTCCATTGCTATTTTCATATAATTTTGCATTAGAACCACGAAAGGCCAAATTATGCTTAGCAAGAAATTTCACAATTGAAATGATTCTAAAGAGCACATTTTTCCAATGATCATTCTCCTTTTGATGTTTTTTTTGCGTCAACTTGTCAATGGTTTCATTCTTTTGAAATCTTAGACGCATATCATACCAAGTTGCCATATTTTTAAAATGTTCTAAGCTAGTTTCGTGCTCTCTAATCCTTGTATAAACATGTGACCAATCATTATAACCTTCATTAACTAATTGGCCTCTTCCAAGTCCTTTTTTAAATATCTTACAACAAAAACAAAAGATTTTATCAAGCTCCGTTGAATATACAAGCCACTCTCTATCACACTTCTCACCATTCGGTAAGACTCTAGTATATAAAGTAGCACAAAACCGTTTTGAAAGTTTATCTCTAGGACCTTTCTCAATAGATGAATCTCTTTTAGGACCTTTTAATACCAACACATCAATCATTTTAGAATCAAGACCATCCCAATTTCTTGGATCATATATGTCAACAACATACGTTTGCTCATCATTTTCAATTCCAACACTATCATCAACATCATCATTATCATTCAAACCATTCATGCTATCATTGTTGACATTAGGTTCATCATCATTTTGTTCAATCAAAACATTATCATCAATTGGAGTTTTTTCTCTATCTAATGACACATTATCACGACGAATAGTAGAATCATCAACTTCATTCTCAACAATTTCATTTAAAACATTAGATTCTTTCACAACAAACTTATCAAGAGCTCCTTTTTGGGATTGAGTCAACTCTTCCAATCTCTTTCTTTTATTTCGTTTTTTACTACCGGATTCATGTTTCCTAACTATAGGAGGCATGATTGAAATTAAAAATAACAATAAGCAGTGAAGAAAAATAACACCAAGTTTCACAAGAAATAGGATAGAAAACACCTGAGATTGTTAGCCATCCATTCTCTGCTTCTTCAAGACTTTGACGCAAAAATTGATTTCCACAACCACAATCTGAAACGGTTCAAGGAGGATTGGAATCGAATCGCAAATCGCAATAAACGCGAAATAACTCAAAAAAAATCAAAAAAATTACTCACCTCCAGATCTGGATTCTGGAGACGTCCGTCACCGTCTCTGGCCGACTTCGACTTCGACCACAATCTGAGTAAGACTATCCCCACAACTACAGAGTGAATCGATATGAATAAAATTAAATTTCGATTTTTGAGTAGGGAGAGATTGAAATATCTTGCAAATAAATAGGATAAAATTTTTCCGTTGAATCTCATCGATTCAGATTGAGTAAATGTAGAAGACGTTGATGTATTGGAATTAGAATTGAAACTCATCAATTCACATAGATTAAATGTAAAAGACGTTGGCATTGAAATTGAAACAGGAAAGAAGAAAGAGAGAAGAGGGACTGAGAGAGAGAACGCCGGCGATAATATGGAAGAATCGAGAAATTAAAAAGGAAATTAATCTGACTGCGTTTTGGATGGATACAAGAATTGGGCTTTTCCCTTTATTTGTTTGAGCAGGACTTTTCTGAAAAAAGCAGTCCTTATTTATTAAAAATTAAAAAAATATAATAATTGGGCTTTTATTAAAATTTTGGGCCCCTATTTATTTGGGGGCCCTGTTTTGAATAACATCTTGGGCCGCCTAAAGGACGGGCCTGCTCCTTCACTAAAAAATAAATAAATTATGTTCAAGAAGAGGAAAAGGAGCACAGCCGAGCAGGAATTTGAATGTTCAAACACAAGGTAGTTAGGTAAATACTTTGCTGTTATCTTTGTTCATGTCATTGTATTGATTTCCTTAGAGGTGACGAATTCTTCCAAGTCTGTCTGAATTAGTAATTTTTGTTTTTGAAGATTTATGATAGAATGATCTGCATGAAATGAAAATGATCTATAGATTTTTACATTTCTATATTGCATCGTTTTACTATATTAGCTCTTCAAAAACTGCATGATTACTGCATAATCTTGATGAAAGTTACAACCAAATTTCCTTATGCTTTTGTCATATTTAATCTAATCAGTTGTTGAAACTTCATATGAATACAAGGAGTTTGATGGTGTTGTTAATAAAATACTGGGTTATTTTGATATACTAAACATGCACCGTACTTCTTTTTCCTCTCATTTTAAAATAAAAGGTTCTTCCTCCAAAAATTTATCCTCTTATCAGTGTATTTTAAACTTTTTTCTCTGAGATTTTTGTTTAAATTCTTTTAGTGTGTGTTTGAATCTCTCTCGATTCACTACCCAAGAAGCTCTCCCAATGTAAGATATCATCAACTCACATTTTTACATGTGAATGTTTGTGTGTGTGTACGTATGTATGTAAGTATTTCAGTGCAGATTTGGAGGGACTGATTCAGAAGGCTAGGGATGGAGGGTTGGATGCTATACAGACATGTGTTCCGGAACATTCATGAACTGTCGCATGGAACTGTAAGTATTGTTGTTTCTCATCTTGCATTATGTAAAGTTCTGGTGAGATTTCTATCCTTGGGACTAATGTTGTCTATTTTCCTGTTTTTAGTTTAATTTGGAGGGAAGAAATGATTTAGTTCGGTTTGTGACGCTAAGTCCAAAAGGCAGGGCTCTTCCTTAATCTTCGTATTGGGCCTTATGTCTGTGAAGAATGGTTGGGTGCTTTACTTTTTTCATGGATGAATAGCTAGAATGTTTGTTATACTTCTCCTCATTATGTATTTCTTTTTTTTTTTTTTTTGTTCTTTGGCTGCTGAGGTTTTCCTGTTTGGTGTTAAGTGTTTGCTTTGGTTTGGTAACCTTGTTGACATCAAATAACTGCCTGTAGAGATGGAATAGATATCTGCATTCCAATCGCAACAACTGAGTCAGGTAAACATTTTCTGTTTTTGTCATCCGAGTGTAACCTTTTGTGGTATCAAGACAGAGGAGAGATGAAGTTGCGATTGTGGTTTTTGTAACGGTGGTTTAGGCGTTAGCTGATATTCCTAGGCCTAGTCCTCCATTCTCAGTGAAGGAGGAGGAATTTTACGAGATAATTTTTATGTTTTTTATACTTCTATAGCATTTCTTTACTATCTTGGCTCACAGGAAACTCTGCATGAAATAGTTTGAATAAGTTACTGTCTGACCTTGATGTAAGTGAACCAATTTTATTATGCTTATCTCACAATTCATTCAGGAGATTCTTCCCCCAATTCTTGCCATCTAATTGATTATGTAAAGTAGTTCTTAATTTGCAGCCATCATACATGCTTACTTAAAGCTTCAGTGGGGATTTCTATTTTAAGAAAAACTGAATATGGTAATTTTGCTCTTTAGGTTTCTTTGTAACATGTTGGCACTCCATTCCTAATTGGTAAACTTGTAGGAATCAAAATTGATTTAGTGTGGTAATTAGTTCATGTATTTGAAAGACTAAGATGGTGATTCAGGGCTAGATCGAGAAAGCCCAGCTCGTATCTTGGCGGGGCAACCTGGAGGGCATACTGATTGCAAGCAACCGGGGATCTGCATCCAAGATCTCTGGGAACTCTCTAGCACAAGATCTCACCTCTTTCTGTTCTTCGTAAGTTTCTTCTTTCTTTTGTAGAACTTAGTTTAAGCTTATGAATATAAGGTGACTGATTTTTCTGCTAATTGGATACATAGATCATTATTGCTGCTTTACCCTTTGGCTTTATTTTAATACTTACTCTCAAGCTTAGTGCACACAGTGTAAATCCTTTTTTGTGGAGCATCGTCTTGAAGTACCAATCTGCAACTAAAGGGTCCCATGGATTGCATTAATGTCTTTGGCAAGAAATATATGTACCAAAGTCTTTAATTATAACTTATTGTTAACATGTTACTGTATGTTGCTCTCTCTCTCTCTCACACACACACACACACACACACAGTTTCATTTTGCTTTCTGCATTTTTTTTTTTGTAGACTTTCATCTGCATTTTTCCATCTTATGCTGCGAGCGATCTTGATTAAATACAGGTCTGAGATATATGGTGAGAGGCTCTAATTTCTAAGTCTCCTTTCCATTGCATATTGTTCATGTTGATTATTATCAGATCGATTAGCGTGGAATGAGGCTGTGTTTGGGAGGATGAGTTCCTTAGAAACATATCCATGCTTTGGAAAGCATCTTAGGGGTCAGAAACTGTGAATTGTATATGGTATTATGTTTACTATATTATAAAGCTAGACTAGAACGAAAGGTTCTTCCTAAATCTTCGTATCAGGCCTTATGTTTGGGGAGTTGGGTACTTTACTTTTTCTGCACGTTATAATTCTCCTCATTATGTATTTCTTTTGTTGTGTTCTTTGCTTTGGTCTGGCAACCTTGTCGGAACTGCACTAGATGGAATAGTTATCTGAGTTCCAATTGCAGCATCTGAGTTAGGTAAACATTTTCTATTATCTCTGTTTCTGTCATTGTAGTATTTCACTTGGTGCTGACAAATTCTTAAAACTTAGTTGAATGAAGAACTTTGGCGGAGTCAAGGGAGAGTATAGAAATAGTTGTGATTGTGGTTTTTGCAATGATAGTTATGGCACTAGTTCTGATCTTCTGATATTCTTAGGCCTAATCCTCCATTCTCAGCGAAGGAAAAAGATCGATCTTTGGCTTAGGAGGAGGAAATTTATGAAATACATATTTTATACGCTTTTATACTTCTATAGCTTTTCTTTTACTATCTTGGCTCTTCAGAAACTGCATGAAATGATTTGAATAAGTTACCGCCTGATCTTGATGTATTTATTATGCTTATATCACAATCCATGCAGAAGGTTCGTCCACCAATTCTTGCTATCTAGTTGATTATGTAACATTATTGCTTAATTAGTTATCTTACTGCCACTGCATTCCAGATTGGTGAACTTATAGGAATCAGAGTTGAGGTTTGGTATGGATATATTACTTGTTTTGTCTCACTCTTTTAATTTCTTAAATTTGAGTTCAATTTTTCGTCACCATTAAGTTGGCTTTATTTCTGCTTTATCTTCTTCCTTTCATTTTTCGAATTTTTATTTTCTTCTATAGTCTGATTGGTTGAGCTGGTAATTTGGGACTCAAGCGAGAAATGTTAGCCCGTATCTTGGCGGGGCAACCCGGATGGCATGCCTATTGCAAGCAACCGGTGATCTGCAGCCATGCCGTGGTGGAACTCTCTTTTGCTCTATGATGAGTCATCATCTCCTTTCCTTTTATAAGTAGTTCTTCAGTTTTGTTCACCTTTATATGATTAATTCCATGGAAATAGTGATGTTGGTTGTAGATTTACGTGAGCAATCTAATCCGTTTGAGGTTCCTTCATTCAACTTTTTGTTTCTTCGTAATAACATATCGTAAGCTGATACGTTGATGACTTGTCCATTATCTATACAACCTCTTATGACTATTGTTCGTATTTGTGAACACTAAGTGTTAATTTTAAAATAAGTATTTGACAGTGCAGATTTGGGGGGACTGATTCAGAAGGCTAGAGATGGAGGGTTGGATACTATACAGACATGTGTTCCGGAACATTCATGAACTGTCGCATGGAACGGTAAGTATTGTTGTTTCTCATCTTGCATTATGTAAAGTTCTGGTGAGATTTCTATCCTTGGGACTAATGTTGTCTATTTTCCTATTTTTAGTATAATTTTGAGGGAAGAAATGATTTAGTTCGGTTGTGACGCTAAGTCCAAGGCAGGGCTCTTCCTTAATCTTCGTATTGGGCCTTATGTCTGTGAAGAAATGTTGGGTGCTTTAATTTTTCATGGATGAATAGCTAGAATCTTCGTATTTGGCCTAGTCCTCCATTCTCAGTGAAGGCGGAGGTATTTTATGAGATAATTTTTATGTTTTTTATACTTCTATAGCATTACTTTACTATCTTTGCTCACCGGACACTGCATGAAATAATTTGAATAAGTTACTACCTGACCTTTATGTAAGTGAACCAATTTTATTATGCTTATCTCACAACTTATTCAGGAAATTCTTCCCCCAATTCTTGCCATCTAATTGGTTATGTAAAGTAGTGCTTAATTTGCAGCCATCATACTTTCTTGCATATAGTTTCAGTGGAGATTTCTATTTCTAGTTATTGATGTCAAGAAAACTACATATATTGGCTCTTATGTTGTTGTAAATTAGTTTTTGACGTAAATTTAGGTTTCTTTGTAACATGTTGTCTTTCCATTCCTAATTGGTAAACTTGTAGGAATCAAAGTTGATTTGGTTTGGATATATTACTTTTTTTGTCTTGCTCTCTAAATTTGAAAATTTGAGGCCTAGTTGTCAGTGGTAATTAGTTCATGTATTTGAAAGACTAAGACGGTGATTTGGACCTAGATCGAGAAAGCCCAGCTCTTATCTTGGCGGGGCAGCCCGGATGGCATGCTGATTGCAAGCAACAGAGGATCTGCAGCCATGGCGTGACTGGGAACTCTCTAGCACAACATCTCACCTCTTTCTGTTCTTCATGAGTTTCTTCTTTCTTTTGTAGTACTTAGATTATTAGTTTATTAAGCTTATAAGGTGACTGATTTTTTTGCTAATTGGATACATAGATCATTATTGTTGCTTTACCTTTGGCTTTATTTTAATTTTTACCTTCAAACTTTTAGTGCACACAGCGTAAATCCTTTTCTGTGGAGCATCATCATCTTGAAGTACCATTTTAGAAACATCTGCAACTAAAGGATCACATGGATTGCATTAATGTCTTTGGTAAGAAATATATGTACTGAAGTCTTTAATTATAACTTAGTGTTAACATGTTACTGTATGTTGTTCTCTCTCTCTCTCTCACACACACACAAACAGTTACTTTCATTTTGTTTTCTGCATTTCTTTTTGTAGACTTCCATCTGGATTTTTTATCTTATGCTGCGAGCAATCTTGATTAAATGCAGGTCTGCGATATATGGTGAGAGAGGCTCTAGTTTCTAAGTCTCCTTCCATTGCATATTGTTCGTGTTGATTATCTTTAGATCGATTAGCCTATGTCTGCTCTCTTTCTCCTTATGAATTTTTGTTTGATTTATAGCACTATTCTTATGCAGTAGATATGACTATCTTAGGATCACATTTAGAACTTTTAAACCCACAATTTCAGTCTATGATAGCCACCTATGGACATTTACCCTTTAAAGTTGTCCGTCGGCACATTTACATGAGCAACATGCATCATGATTGTTATCTAAAGTTAACTGCTCCCGTTTGGCCTAAAAGATCAGCAGATTTCAAGACAAAAAATGGTAGTTTGGAGGATCAGGAGTTAATTTTATATTAATGTTACTATTTCCGATATGAGAAGACACTTGAGATTAAAGTCGTCTTCCAAAATATTAATTTGTTGAGCGTGGAATGATGTCGTGTTTGGGAGAATATGAGTTCCTTAGAAACATATCTGTGTTTTGAAAAGCATCTTAGGGGTCAGAGTCTGTGAATTATATATGGTATTATATTCGCTATATTATGAAGCTAGAGTAGAAAGAAAGGTTCTTCCTAAATCTTCGTATTAGGCCTTATGTTTGGGGAGTTGGGTACTTTACCTTTTCTGCATGTTATAATTCTCCTCATTATGTATTTCTTTTGTTGTGTTCTTTGCTTTGGTCTGGCAACCTTGTTGGAACTGCAAGTAGATGGAATAGTTATCTGCGTTGCAGCATCTGAGTTAGGTAAACATGTTCCAAAACCCACTCTTTCTTCTCACTTCTAATTGCTAAATCTTCCTCCTCAAACAATCAAGTGGTTTTATAACTCTGTTTCTTCTTTTGACCTTTAAATCTCCCTCACTAAAAAATAAATAAATTATGTTCAAGAAGAGGAGAAGGAGCAGGAATTTGAATGTTCAAACACAAGGTAGTTAGGTAAATATTTTGGTTTTTGCAATGATAGTTATGGCACTAGTTCTGATCTTCTGATATTCTTAGGCCTAATCCTCCATTCTCAGCTAAGGAAAAAGATCGATCTTTGGCTTAGGAGGAGGAAATTTATGAAATACATAATTTATACGCTTTTATACTAATATAGCTTTTCTTTTACTATCTTGGCTCTTCAGGAACTGCATGAAATAATTTGAATAAGTTACCGCCTGATCTTGATGTAAGTAAACCAATTTTATTATGCTTATATCACAATCCATGCAGAAGGTTCGTCCACCAATTCTTGCTATCTAACTGATTATGTAACATTATTGCTTAATTAGTTATCTTACTTCCTCTGCATTCCAGATTGGTAAACTTATATGAACCGGAGTTGAGATTTGGTATGGATATATTACTTGTTTTGTCTCACTCTTTAAATTTCTTAAATTTGAGTTCAATTTGTCAATGGTAATTAGTTCATATATACATTTGAACGGCTATGCTGGTGGTTCAGACATAGGTAGAGAAAGCCCAGCTCGTATCTTGGCAAAACTTTTTTCAGCAATCTAATCAGCAAAATGACATGAGATCACTGAATATTTTGCTTAGGTGCCAAGTTTTATTCAACGGGTAGAGGAATTGTTCATGCTTGCCATCCAAGTGGAATCGAAATTAAAGGTTCTGTTTCCCTGATGTTCAACGTTAATTTTGTCGTCACCATTAAGTTGGCTTTATTTCTGCTCTATCTTCTTTCTTTCATTTTTTGAATTTTTATTTTCTTCTATATCGTGATCAGTTGAGCTGGTAATTTGGGACTCAAGCGAGAAATCTTAGCCCGTATCTTGGCGGGGCAACCCGGATGGCATGCCTATTGCAAGCAACCGGTGATTGCAGCCATGCCGTGGTGGAACTCTCTTTTGCTCTATGATGCAGTCATCATCTCCTTTCCCTTTTAAACTAGTTCTTCAGTTTTCTTCACCTTTATATGATTAATTCAATGGAAATGGTGATGTTGGTTGTAGATGTTATGTGAGCAATCTAATACGTTTGAGGTTCCTTCATTCAAGTTTATAATTTTGTGATATTGTGAATGGGTGGTGCTGCTACTTGATGAATGAGTTAGGCTGTTAACAAGTATATATTGGAAACTCACTTGTTGAATCTGTATTCTGCTATTCGAATTATTTTAAACCCTTATTTGAAATACCGGGTTACTAACTTTTGCATCCCCAGTTTTGATTGAATTTCTTATGTAACCCAATCTGCTGTCTCGCTCTTGAAACTTTTCTATCTTTGGAACAGCAACACTCTACTTCTACCCTACAAGCTCGAGGTAAAACAATCTTGGTATAAATTGATTTATGAATTTCAGTGGCCATTTTGAATTTCCAAATTAGATGCTGATAACCGTGATTGTTACAGTTTATGTGGATCGTTTGGAATTTGTAACACTTCTGCGTGCTGTTCTATGAGTAAGTTTTTGCTTAAGGATGAATAGAGTTGAGAGTTATCGTAGACTGAATGTTATCGCAGATAGCCTTTGAAGTGTGAAAGTGACAGATTCTTGTAGTACTTGCTCCGGTGAGAAAATCCTGGATACTCTTTAGTTTATTCGAGCATGAGTCTCAAGGAATGTTACGAGTTATGATTGTAAAATTGATCTTGCATAACCTATAAAATTTTTCATTTGAATGCAGGCAGGCGGTGGTACGTGTTTGCTTTGGTTGTAACCTTGTTGGCATCATTTGAACTGCAGCTTCTGAGTTGGGTAAATGCATGTTGATAAATTTTTTTTGTCACTGTAGTATTTTGCTTAGAGCTGACTGTTTCTTGGACTCCTTTTGCAGAATCGAGATGGATTCGAGGGAAACTATTGATTGTTGTTCTGGCCATGGTGGATATGGCATCATTTCCCTAACCATGTCCTATATTCTCGAAGAAGGATCAATCTCGATTGTTGGCTTTGGAAGGAGGTAATGCATATATATATTTTTGGTTTTTAGAATTCTATTGAATGCTCTACTATCTTAGATCTTCAGAAACAGCATGAAAATCTATGAATAAGTTAATGCCAAATCCGAATGAAATATAAATCAAATTCATATTATACTTTTTCACATCTCACGGGAAACTTTTCCCTCCAATCTCTGCCATCTAATTCATGTTGTACAAGTAATGCTTAGGTTTATCATCCTTGCTCTAGTATGGTTACCGCAATCTCTATTGTTCGATGTAGATTTCGATTTCTAGTTGTTGATGTCCAGTAAAATTAAATGTGTCTATTTGACTACTCTCTATTTGGCAATTAGCTTTTGATGTAGTTTTATTTTCTTTGTAGGAATGACGGTTACATTGACAGGCATGAAGTCTGGATTTCCTTCTGGTGCAAGGGCCATTTTTGTTGGGTATAGTATGCTACTCATTTTCCCTTATGCTTTTAATATCTTAAACTCAAGGTTTATCAACCTTGTGATAATAAGTTCACGTACATCAAATGATAGAGAAAGCTCAGCCCGTATGTTGGCGAGGCAACCCGGATGGCATGCTAATTGCAAGCAACCGGTGATCTGCAGCCATGGCATCTCTCTCTTTCTGGGTTTTTTCCAGTAAAAACCTTCTGTCATACTTCCCATTTAGCTTGATTAGTACAACTTTTGATCATTTCCTGCTCCTCATTTTCTGCAGTATGTTTGAACTCACATATTGCAGGTTCGAAGTTTGCCAATGGACTGGTTAAAAACTTAATAGTTGAGGTTTCCTTTTGCCATCAAAACTTGAACAATTTACCATCTGATTTTGCTGCAGGGATAAAAGAATTTCATTATATCTCTGTCTAAATGCATGCTGAAGAATCTTTGCCTACTTGGTAAGAACTACTGTTCGTGGTTTATATTATTCGAGATAGGAACTGGCATTGATGCACTGTGTCTAAACATGTGATAATTTATTGTACCTGGCATGTTCTATTGGAACTTTTAAGTTGATTTACCTTGAAACTTTGATCATTTGTATATTAACTTCACGACATCTCATGTCTCTGTTTGAGTTAGTGATCACTGAATGCCGAATTAATTGATTTCTCTTGTTCGTATGGGACAGGCAAAAGATGACGTAAAACGTAAAATTCGCCTTTGTAGCAGATTACCACGACTCTAGCTCCCGTAAGTGTTTTCTTCCATTAACATTCTGCTTCCCCAGTAGCAACAGACGAGGAATCCGGAATGCTTTTATTTCTCATTTCGATCAGACGTTCATTTAAAAGAGACGATATTATGTTAAAATGTGAATTATGCTACCTACTTCTGTCACATTAAACATAATCTTATGTTTGTTTCAGGACTGTTCAAGTAACAAAATTGGCAAATTCTGATTTCTCAACCACATGCATCTCAAGGTTCTCTTCACTGTAAGTGCTGCTACTCTTTTATGTTATATATTTGTGCTCCCTCCGTCCCAACGAACTCGAGGCTGGGACTGAGGGGAGTACAAAATTGCAACTGCCATTTTGTTTTTGTCAACTTTCAAATTAGTACATTACATTTCTCATTCTCATTTCTCCGTCGTACATCTTAAACTTGTGTGTCGGGCTTGGAGAAAGTCCTGCCCGTATCTTGGCGGGGCAACCCGGATGGCATGCTATTTGCAAGCAACCGGTGATTTACAGCCATGGCGTGGCTGGGAAATCTCTAGTACAAGATCCCATCTTCTTTCTGTTGTACTTTGATATAAGGTGGTTGTTTGTTCTACTGATTAGATACATACTCCCTCTGTCTTTAAATAAGTGTCCCGAGCCGCCAAAAATTTTGTCCCTAAATAAGTGTCCTATCACATTTTTCCAAGCAAAAATTACACAAAAGTACCAAAACTACCCTTCTTGAAAATCTAAAAGTGGGAGAAAGATAAAAATAAATAAATAAATAATCAAGGATTTTAATGGCATTTCCTTAGTTTTTTCAAATTGGCGGCTCGGGACACTTATTTAAAGACGGAGGGAGTAGGTCATAATTGCTGCCTTACCTTTGGCTCTATACAGTATTTTAATTTTTAATTTATCCTTTTAAGTCTAGTGCACACAGCATGAATGTTTTTTTCTTCTAGGGAGCATCATCTTGAAGTACCATTTTGGAAACATTTTTTGCTAACGAATCCCGTGCTTTGTATTAAAATTTTATCTTACTTTTTTACCATAGCTCCTTCTCCAGCTCCTCGTTACTCCTCCGCAGCACTTCTTCGTTCCCCGGTGGCTCTGCCGGCCACGAGATGGCGGAGGGGTTTCTTGTTTTCGTGTTCATTTGTAGGTACAAAATTAGGTGGAAATTTCGATGTTTAGAGTTGTGTTATGAATGAGGGAAACAATGTGTAAATATTTAGAAACAATGTGTTATGAAGTATTTTCGTTTGACTTTTACTAATTTTGAGTATGGAATTTTCTCGAAGCATGAATTGGTTGATATCTAATAATGATTATACATAAAGTGACGTTTATTAGTTGCAAATTAAAGAAATAATTGTGTGTGTTTTTGAAATTTAGGACTTTATTTAATTCAAGGGCGACATGTTTTCATTGATCGAATTGACTATTGAATATTTTCAAATCTAAATGGAAATTTACAAATAGTTTCGTCCTTAAACAGTATTCCCTCCTTTCCAACCGACTTGGCTGATATACATTCAATATGTGAATATTAAGACATAAAAACGAGTCAAATATTTTAGGATAGAGGGAGTAGATACTAACATTCTCTGCCGCTGTTATTGTGATAGATAATTTAAGAAATTCATCATGTGTTGCGGCAATTAAGAACATGTTCCGACAACGACTCGTAGTGCAGTTCTAATCCAGTGATATTCGAGACATATTTGATGCATGGGTATACGAATAAGAAAAAACAATGGACATTTTTTTGGTATTAGCAACAAATATACAAGCTAATTTATAGCAACAATCATCTACTTAAGTCCCAATAGCCCAAATGTATTGTTTTAACATTACACTCAAAGAAATTAACACATGCATGTTAAAAATATATGTAAATAAATTAAAAGTGCAAATTTATATATCAAGAAATAAAAACTTTATTTATGGGCCACAAAGAAAAGCCCGTTGAGATAATGGGCCACCCTAATTTAGGCCCATAATATATTTTCCACTAGTGAAAAAAATATATTGCTACCAGTAATTAACAAAATATCGGGCGTGATTAGTGATGTACCCATAAACTATCAATTTCTTACTCACTTTGTCTCAAGATTGGTGACACGTTTATTTTCAGCATTTGTGGCAAGCGTTTTCGAGCGTCTTGATGGTGAGTTTCAAAAGTATCAAGGTATCCCGTAAAAGAAAAAAATCCTTAAAAAGATATTTTGAAACTCACCATCAAGACGCTAAAAAACGCTTGCCACAAATGTTGAAAATAAACGTGTCACGAATCTTGAGCCAGAAAGAGTATTAAATCTACTTCCAATGGATTTTTCGGCGACGGAATGTCCACATCGAACATCGGGATCTATGTGGATTCCCAAAATTTTATTACATGTCGAATTTATTTTTTTAAATTATTAACAAAAAGTGCATGTAAAGATTACATCGGGTAGATTCGATAAGAAATTGCTAGTATAGAATTTAATTGAGTATTTTTAATAATTTGAAATATTTATGATAAAAATAAATAGTTTTGGATTTTTTCGATAATTAAACCGATAAGAAACAAGTGACAAAAAGTATAACTTTGATAGTATTTTGTGTGTTTTGCCTATTTTGTTAACACGTACGTTGGTTTATGCGTAACGCAACATGACCAAGTACATTGAATTGGCCTCGCTTTTTAATCCTAATTTTGGTTTAAATCCATTTTAAGTTTTGATATGGTTCTAATTAATGACAATTATCATTGACCCCACTTTCGATAATCATGTTTTATGGCTAAGATCCAATTAAGGGAAGGGTTTGTGGAATATAGAAAGACAAAATTAACCCTAAATGGAGATCTTAATTGGTTTGATTAATATTTTTTCCCTTTATTTGATATTTGACATTATAAGACATCCATTCAATTAGCAAGCATCGTCGTACAAACACATGGCCTCTGATTAATATTTTTTTTCATATACTTTTTCCGTCTTATTGAGAAGAATAATATTGTTATTATATTAATAAAACGGTAGACGAAGTGAGTTATAATTCTAATAAGTATGTGTTGTTTATATGTAGTAAAGTAATAATGTACAATTTTTTAGGAAAATATATTAGGAAGATATACATCAATAGTGATTTAAAAAATAAGATCAAATCTATTGACGATTTTAGGATTTAAATAAAATAAAAAAATTATTATATATAGATTAAATGCAAAGTGACGCGAGTCTGTAATTATTGAATTAACTCTATAGTCAATTGATTAAACTTAATCAAATCAATATTAAATACTTGCCAATGTAATTTCGAATTGAAAGATGAGTGATTAATTAACCTTACTATTTGAGGGAAAAAATTACACTTTACACCCTAAACTATTCGTCTAATAACGAATATATCCTGAAGTATCAATAATTATGTAAAATATACAAACTATCCAAAATTTAACAAATAAACCCCACTTCAATTTTCCGTGGCAGAATATCTGACGTGTCCTGCTGGATTCCGACATAGAAAAACAAAAGAAAATGAATGCAAAAAGAAATTCAATTAATCAAACCCTAGCCTACCACGACGACATCACTCTCCGGTCACTGCCCCACTCCGGAGAAGGCCACCAACATTGCCATCAGAAAAAAGCCTTGCCTCACCTGCTCGTCCTTAAGACACGTCATCGGAAATAAAAATATTGATTGTATTTTCCACGTCTGAATACGACAAGACACGTCAGATATCCAGTCACGGAAAATTGAAATGGGGTTTATTCGTTAAATTTTAGATAGTTTGTGGATTTTTTCATAATTATTAACAGTTCAGGGTAATATTTGTTATTATACGAATAGTTTAGGGTATAAAGCGTAATTTTTCCTTTATTTAATGATAGATTTGGAAACTATAAATTCAGCACTTGTCTCTTCCTCCCCCTCTCCCCCGCTCTCTCTCTCTCCTGCTGCTACCAGCATACGCAATCTTTCTCTCTCTAAATTACGCCATTTTGATCTCAAAAGCTCCAATCTTTTCGAGATTTTCTACTCTCTCTCAAGTAAGTGTTTCGAATTATTTTACGCTATCCACTGTTTCAATTGCAGAATTTTGAATTACTCGCAATTTTTTTAGCTTCTCAGTACACTTTTTTTCCGAGAATTATTCGTGTTTAATCAGTTTACGAACTTGAGATTCGCGATTGTAGGTAGTAATGGGCTAGTAATAACTAAGAGTCATGATCTGTTCCTGGATTTTCTTCCGATTTATTTTTCCTGTGCCAATTAATTCTTCTTCATAAATTCTCAAATTCTGAGTAGATTTGCTGAATCTGTTGCTGCTGTCGGTGGAAGTAATTGTTGGATTTTATGCTGCATGAATGGAGGATAACTGCATCATGGAACATTTTTCAGCTGCAAAATTAACGATTAGCTTCGTTTTTTAATTTTCTTAATTTCAATGTTTTCTCCCTGTTTGATTGTATGCTTTATTTGAAGTATTTTCAGGTATGCACACCAGATATAGAGGCATGCATATGATAGAGGTCGTCTCCAGAAAAAAATAGGGGAGAAGAGCTCTAGAACCCTAGAACAAGTATTGATAGTTTGGGTTGAATTGAGCAGTTCTGTAAATATATTTGGATTTGGAGTTGCATGTTTGTGTTGGCTGTGGAAATCTAGGGTTAGGCTCGGTTCAAATCGATAAATGGATTTGCACAGTTATCCCCACGGTGAACATGGAAGGTTTGAGCAAATATTTAATCAGTTCCTTCTAAAGAGCTTGCACATTATTTTGGATTCTAGGGTTCCGGTGAATCGGCCTTCTAGCCGAGGAGGGGAAATAAAGAAAAGCGATAGATGGTTCAATTTAGTGTTGGGGGATCGTCCTTCAGCCATGGATAGCTTGAGTTTCTGGAACAGAAGTTTAATGGAACCTATGGTGATTGATATCATACTTGTTCAAGAATCTCAAGACTCTTTATCAGAGCACGATTTAGCTACGGAGATGTTACATGAAACTGTTATAGAGAGGTGGGTAGTTCAGTATGAGCATCAGAGGTCAATGGCTCCTCAAATTGGAGATGCATTTTACAAGAAAACGTACAAGAAATCTATCATACTATTACGTTCGCTTTACTCAATGCTGAGGCTTCTTCCGGCTTATAAGGCTTTCCGTAAACAGCAGTTGTTTAAGCAGAACTGTGACTTTGAGATCAATTACAAGATTTGCTCATTTGGATCTCCACTGTCGAGATCAGAGGAAGAATCGATGAAGAATTATTATTTTATACCTATTGATGCACAACAAGGCCGACTTTCTGTATCTGTGATGTATCGCGAAGATTTAACAGAGTTTAATCTTGATTCTTGTGTTTCTCACCCTATTGAGATTATTACGGATTATGTAGGTAGCCCTCTTACTGATCCTATGAGGTCGTTTCCTTGTGCCTCGTCTGAGAAGGATCATTCTAGATCCTTCCAGAACCGAGGGAGGCAATCATCTTCTTCTTCGTCACCTTTTCAAAGGCCCCACAGTTGGTCTAGTGGTCTCCAAAGGGAGATTTCGACTCAACAGTCACAACCCTATAGCGCATCTCCACCTTTATATAGATCACCATATGAGTATCCAGCCAATCAGAAAGCAGGACCATTAGATGAAATTCTTTCTCCACCGTTTTCTTCATCTCCTTCCCCACCACCCCCTACAAAGACTGGACTTCCTTTTTATAATCGACGCCATCAAGAAACTGCTCCAATGAGTATTCCTCATCCAATGATGGCTAGAAGTCCTAGGTATCTTTCTCCTAATTTGTCTGATCCGAGTAGGAATTCTCTTCCACCTCTATCACCGAGGCACACAAAGTACGACTCTTCATCCCATGAATCACCATCTGGAATCAGATCGATTAGGAGACTTGATTCGGCCTTGAGCAACACTTTGACAAATGCTGGTCCGAGGGTAGGTTCAGATTAGTGTACTAATTCCTTGTTGTTGGTTGTCTGTGTGTTCTTTAATCTCTGAAGTTGTTTACATGTGTCTATGTTTTAATAGCTGTCTCGAGACTCGAAAGAGGATTCTGGAAGGTTCTCTAGTTTGTTGTCTTCAAGTAGCTCTCCACGTGTTGGATTCTCGAGGACCTCCAGTCGATTGTCATTCCAGGATGATTTTGGCGATTGTGATTGTCCATTTATTGTGGATGATGTGGATCTTCCTGATAACCGAACAAGGTAATTTTCCCTTTCCATATGGAACATTTTATGATATGCTTGTAATCAGAAATTACACTTGATGATTTGAAGCATTTAAAGCAAAACAGTGTGGTGTCTTGTTGTGTAGCAAACCTTTGGATGGGCTCGGCAACTTTTGTCGCATGTTTAAAGTCAAAATATAGTCAGTCCATCGTTTGACATTTTAGTGCTCCACTTATAACTCCAATGGCATAGCTATTGTAAGCTCATTATCTACATATTATCTTTGTCATCACTGTTTCTTAAAGCTTGATATAGTCCTGGCTTAAGATTATTTAGCGTGATATGTGATCATTCACTACCTCTGTTTTGATGCTAATACAGTACTAATACACATATATCATCCTTACCAAATGATTAAGATCATCAGAGCAGTATATTTTCAGGACATACATGTAATTTCCTAATGCTTACTGTAGAAACTTACTTCTAGTTTTTCTTCTATCTATCCGATAAAGAAGAAAGTAGTCTATCTATGATTGTTAATAAAAATTAAATCTATGAAGACCTTTTATATTGTCCCTTTCAAGGGCTCCAAGAGATCAAATTATGTTGGATTGTCTGCCTTATTTCCCTTGATCAGTGACACCTTGTAGCTTTACAGATCTTGATGTGAGACAATGTATTAGTGTATCAGTGAAAGGCAACCTGAAAATCTCAAAACATTAGAGATAACCCCATTACCTGAATCGTTTTAGGAAAAGGACTACTTTTTTTATATTTTGAGGAACAATCTTCAGTTTGTCTGACATGAATGTGATAAATGTTTACAATGTATTAGGCGATTGTATTTATTCTCTTACTTCTTCTTTGAGGTATATTGGTGGGAATAATCCAGACTTTGAGAGCTGTTTGATTATTAATTAGCTGACTCTCAAATGTAGAATTATTTATAAACGTGGATATTGAACAAGCATTAATGTCTCTTGTATGTATGTGGCCTCTGCCTGATTCACCCATGTTTTTGTTTTTCTCATGTAAAATTCTGTTTTATGCTATTTATCTGCCCTTGCGAATTCTGTGAGGATGCTTTTACGCATAATGCCTTTTTCTCTTTGAATCATTGCAGTGTGATAAATTATAATATTTCCAGTTGTGTAGAATTTTCTCCCTTCTCATATTACATGGTCTGGAGCAACCTGAACTACCCTCGTTGTTTTGGGCATAAAATGAGGAGGGTACCATGCTAGCTTTTTCTGTTATGTCACGTTATGCATGATCGTTTGTTTTGTTAGTTTTATGTCAGTTATCAGAAAAGTGAACGTACTTTTATAGTTTTTGCATTTCCAGTCAAACCCTTTAATCTTGGTGATTCTATCCTTGGTATTTTCTTTCTACAAGTTTGATTGAAGAATAATCAACCTAATCCAGGTGGTCACCATTTTGTGTATTGCACATAGAGAATTGCTACATCGACAAAGTTCATAAATTGTTAAAAGGCTCTCGTGTTCCTTTTTGCAGTTAACTGTTTCATCCAATTACCACATAACTCCATTTGCATCTCTATCAAATGTTACCTTCCCTTCCTCGCCAATTATGCTCATATCATCTGATTTTCTTTGTTTATACAGCCCGAACCTCGAAGGAAGAAACAGTTCAGAAGTTTCCTCACTAGCAGCAGCACCCTCAACTACAAAGAAGTCTCAAGATGCTGCTGTGGGTGCCCTCGTTCACATGCTGAAGACAGCTCCTCCTCTCAGACAAGAATCCTGCTACTACAACACTCAGTCATCCAAGACTGAATTCGAGGGAGAAATCGGAGCTGCTTCTGAGTTCTTCAAGCCTCGAAAAACTTCAGACGCCTTGGAAGAACTCAAGGTGTATAGACAGATGAAAAACTTGCTACTTTCCAAGAGTGCAGCCCATGCGAAAACCGAGTTCTGATCCCACCTTCGTGTTGTATAATTATTTTCTAGATAAGGTAACTCCTAAAGTTGGTTAGTCTCCTTTTCTTAGATGAACTGACTTGAACTAATTGTGCAGAAACTGGTGAGTAAGCTTTGTACATAAGATCACTAATTTGGAACTTACGTCGAAACAGTATCTAACTTACTAACAAAAACATTGGTACTTCCTTGTGACTTTTGTCCTCTCTTCCCTTGCTTTTGGCTTGATTCGTAATACTAAAGATCGTATTTGTTCTGTTTTTAATGGTTTCTGTTAGGTTGTTTGAACGGTTTGTGTCGGAGGTGTTCCATCTCGTATTTTGCAGGTATCTTGGTCCTACTCCGACACCAGATCGGGGTCGGGCCAAGGGAAACTTGTACTGGTGTATATGTTTTGGTTCATGGAAATGTAATGGTGCATCCTTTTAAATTATTGTAAAGTGTAATTAGGCTTAGTAAAGGATGTTATAACTGGTGCTATATTAACTATACAAATGCAGGTAGACATTTGCCACATACTGTACGGAATGTTACAAATTATTACTTCCTCGTCTCGCCCCAAATGACCTTTATTTTATTCATACGTGAGTTATAAAATAATAAAAATGAGTCATTTAGAAGGAAACATAGGGAGTATAAAACTGTACTGTGTTATTATTCTAAGCGAATAAACTAGTGTAACGCTTACGAATGTCAAGTGAGCATATACATCAAATGTAATAATCAAGGATGATGGAGTAACGTTTTGGATCCCACATTTTGTAATGTGTGATGGATAGAGTGGTGTTTAAGGGTAAAAATGTAAACTTTTATGTGAGGTTTACATTAAAAAATGACGATGGATATAGGAGGTGAATGAACCAACGAGGTAATTAGGGCATGCCGATGAATATAGACTGTGAACGAACGAATGAGGTAATAAGGATGCGTAGGTCGTGGACGGAGGGAGCATGAAGTACTCAAAAGAAAAACCATATAAACTATTAAGCTCAATCAAAATAGATTTAAAAAATAAAAATTGGCTTAATGGGCTTAAGTTAATGGGCCCAAAAATAAAATTAACGGACTATGGGCTACTTGTTTTTGGTTATGGGCCGATTATGTTAAATGATTTCTTCTTCCTTTTTTTTTCAAAAAAATATTAAAAAATAGGGATTGAAATGAACGGGAAAGGGAAAATATGGAGGGATTGCAAACTTCCCGCTCACATTTGTTTCGCTCTAAATTCAGTCTCTTCTAAAAAAACGACAAAATACAAACAGATGAGTTTCAATCTCGACTCTCTCCAATGGAGGTTTTTTGGTTTCATCTCCTTGTTTCGCGAGGTATATTCTCGGTTTTTCTTGTTGCGCAGCAAGAATTTTCTCACGTTTATCCTCATTTTTGCTGTGTATATAAATATGTAAGTAGATCTGTCACGATTCATGGCTTTCGCGTGTTATTCCTGCAGATTTCTCCATGGATATCGCGAGGGAAGCTCGGGATTCGACGAACGATCTGCTCTCGGTCCATCCGCTTCAGATTGTAAGCATTTCGCAGCTCTTTACGATTTTCGTTCATGTCATGATTTCCTTGCCTTTGCGTGCTTGTTGTGGTTGGATCTACTGCTGGCTTGTGAATTTTGCTCGGTGAAAGAGTACTGGTGAATTTTACTGGCTTGTCGATGCTTCTGTCATTTTTGTTGTTTTTTCATCCACTGTTTGACCTCCATAGCTGTTCTTGAGCCTCTCCTGTGTACGATATCACTATCTCGATCTTCTTATTTATGTCTATTATCGTCAAGGTAGACATTATAGTTTCTGAGTTGCATCATTCTTTACATATTGTTGACTATCAGTAGCGGATGCAGAAATTGCTCCGGGTGGTGGCTGAGTTTTTCAAAATTTCAAATCGGACGAAAAACTCGTAAATTCAACTGTTGGTGGGGGTCTTAGTATATGATTTCGTAAGAAGTGGTAATAACCTTTAAAAGTTCTAAGAGCATGCGTGTCTGCCCCTGGATCGTTGAGTGCATTTATTGTGCTTTTTTCCTAAATACGGAGTAGTAGTACATTCTTTTTTTTAATATATTTCATGAGTGTTTCTGGTGTTTATGCCTCTAAGTATGGTACAAGGAAAAGAGGACAAATCAGGGCAGTTGACAGGAGAATCAGCTAAAAGTTATTGTGTATTTCTTTTTTGTAATAGGCTTCCCGATCCTCGCGGTTGCAATTTTGAGACAAGAGGAATGGTGCACCATAAAGTACATGGGAAAAGGTAGCATGGTATTGTAGCATTTTTCAGTATTAGGCCATTAACTTTTAATTTAGAAAAATCCAAGATATTATCACTTCCAGTAACTATTAATTGTTCTTGAAATAATTACAATACAAGTACACTGTTCAGTGTTTTGACACACTCTGGAGCCTATGAAGTCTTGAATAGACTCCCTCGCTTTCTGCTACAAGGGTTGCATGGCTTCCTACTTCCACAACCTTTCCTTTGTCCAAAACAAATATGGTGTCCGAGTTGATTATGGTTGAAAGCCTGTGTGCAACTGTAATATATGTTGTTCTCAGTTTAAGTGACTCTAGCGCGTTGATGACAGCTCTTTCAGACTCGGCATCAAGTGCACTCGTAGCTTCATCAAGAAGCATTACGGCTGGCTTTTTCAGCAGAACCCTTGCAATCGCTACTCTTTGCTTCTGTCCACCTGATAGTTGGCACCCTTTTTCCCCAACTGACGTGTCATATCCTCTAGGGAGATTACTTATCACTTCATGGATGTTGGCCTCCATTGCTGCTTCTATGATCTCAGCTTCAGAGGCACCTTCATTTCCGTAGCATATATTCTCTCTGATCGAGCAGCTGAAGAGAAGTGGCTCCTGCTGCACCAAGCCAATCTGTGCTCTTAGCATTTTCAGGTTGTATGTCTTTACATCTTTCCCATCAATTAATACTACTCCTCCTTTCACATCATAAAATCTGAGTATAAGTGCTAACACAGAGGACTTCCCAGCTCCACTTGGTCCAACCAGAGCAACTTTTGATCCAGCTTCGATTTTCAAGCTGAATCCGTCAAGTATAGTCATATCCGGTCTGGAAGGGTAAGAGAAAGACACATTTGCGAATTCGATAACCCCCATTATGCTTTTATGAGGTGCTTGTTTTGGTTCGTCCGGCTCAATTTCAGTCTTTCGGTCAAGGGTATGGAATGCTGGTGTGAGAATACTGATAGCAGAGAAAACAGTAGGTATCAGTGTCCACAGTTCTGTGATTGATGGAACTGTGAGCGAGAATATTTGGTATGATCTTATTCCATTCTCGAAGGTAGCTTGTCCTCTCTGAACGAGGATAGTGGTATACCATAATGCAACTGCATGAGCTATATTCCACAAGCAAAGGGATACACCTTGAATGATCCCAAATTTGATGCTTTGTTTTCTGCATTTTTTCAGGGGCTTCTTTAAAGCAGCCTCGGCCTTTGAATTCACATGGTCTTCCAGGCAAAATGAGGCAACAGTTTTTATATTGGATGCTGATTCAGAAGCAAGGGAAACCAGTTCTGAATAAGCAGCATTATTACCACTTGAAAATCCTTTTGCTGACTGGGCTTGGATTAGCCCACCGATGAAATGGCAGGGCATCACAGCCCAAGCAACTAGTCCCATTCTCCAGTTGACTCTGATGCTGACCACCGTTGCAATCAGTATGGAGGAGATGCACTGAACTATAACAGACATACGGTCAGATATGATGGTTTTAACCGTTGCTGTTTCATTGATAACCTGTGATGTAACTGATCCTATACTGTTTTCAGGCTTCTCAAACCAGGACAGCTCATTTCGCAGTATAGCTGCACAAGGAATTGGTGTGTTAAAATTGGTTGTCAGTGAAGTTTTCTTTCTCTTATGGAGTTGATGTAAAATGTGTTTGCAATGAAGAGATACCTGAATACAATGCCTTTCGGAGGTTTGTCATGGCCTGCTCTCCGACCAAGCCAAAAAAGTAATGCTGCAGAGTGTGGGCGAAGAATGATAAAAATCCTACAGACGCAAAAAGGATTGAGTACTTTCCTACTCTTTTTTCTGGATCTGGTTTATAGTATGCCACTCCTATTGTTATGATGAAGAACCCGAAGACTGGTTTAGAGACACCTGCAAGAGCTGCTCCGGAAGAGCCAATGGCGATCTTTAAAATGTCCCTCTTCTTTAAGCGAAACCAGATTCTGTAGAATATTGGTTTGTGCTTCCTATCTTTCTGTTCCTCTTTCTTCCTTTCTTTGAGTTCCTCTTTATAGGGAGAAAGCTGTGGAGTTCTGTTTGCTTCCCTAGATTCATCAAATTGATCTCGGAATTGGGATGAAGCATCCGTATAGATACTTGCTATATCTTCCATTGGATCCTCTACCCTGTACAGTGCAGAGTAAATGTTATTCCAAGTGTATCCAATACCATGCAATTTGAAGAAAGTAGGTTTGATTAGCCAACCTTGCATCACTATCTTGGCTGAGATTCTGCATTTCGAACAGGCTACGGTAGAATTTATTGCTAGTTAGCAAGTGGTGATGTGGTCCTGTCTCTGCAACTACTCCATTTTCTACAACAGCAATTGTATCGGCATTGACAATGGTGGATAATCTGTGGGCAATCAAGATAACTGTTCTTCCTTGCATTGCTGTCTCTAGAGCTGCTTGAACTAGCTTTTCAGATTCTGTATCAAGGGCGCTGGTGGCTTCATCAAGTAAAAGAATTGGTGGATTCTTTAGGATGGCTCGTGCTATTGCTATTCTCTGTTTCTGTCCACCTGATAATTGGACACCCCTTTGTCCAACCTAACGAAAAAGAGACGCTCCTCTTCAGGATAGACGGAAATTTGTAATTTGGATAGATAGTACTGTCAATAGCATATATATATAAGATGTATGGTGCATGCTATTGAACAGTAGAAATGACATGCTCCAGAGCATGCAGAAACTATATGATTGGTTATCATGAATCAGCTGAATGTTCTTTTCCTGTTATCTACGGAAGCAGTTTACTATGGAAATAACGAACTAGTCTATCGTTTTTGGTTTTCAATGATCATGACGGGGGAGGTTTCATCATGTAATGCACTTTCTTTATCGATATTTACGGATCATCTCACCTCGGTCAAGTATTGATTTGGAAATTCACATATGAAAGAGTGTGCATTTGCCATTTGAGCTGCTTTCTGGAGCTGACTGTCATCTGCATCCCAGTTTCCTGCCTGAATGTTGTCCTTGATGTTTCCCGAGAAAAGCGCTGGCTCCTGTGAAACTACTCCAATGTTTCTCCTGAGAAACTTCAAGTCGAGATCCTTGATGTTGTAGTTGTCAATGAGAATAACACCTGAGAGATACCATCCATTAGTCTCCTCATTTCTCAACTTATTTATGCTTTGTCTTGCTATATTCTGTACCTTCTATAGGGTCATAGAATCTTGTAATTAGTGAAATGATGGTGCTCTTTCCACATCCGCTACTTCCAACGAACGCTACTACTTTTCCTGCTGGAATTGATAACGAAAAGCCTCTAAGAATTGGAGTCTCCATCCTGGACGGATATGAAAAGTGCACATCATTGATATCGATGTTGCCTTTCATGGCATCCGGCCGTTTCCCCTGTTGGTTGGTGTATATCTTTGGCTTTCTTTCAATCACTTGAAAAACTTCCTTTCCTGCTGCTTTTGCTTGATTGAAGAGTTGCATGTCTGGTGCAGCATATGTGAGGGATCTAGGAATTGCAGAGAGGAAAATGGTCGTAATGATTGCAAACATTAATGTTCCAACAGTCAATACAGACAATGATATATATGGTTTCTTACATAGCTCCGAAGAGAATGCTCATAACAGCAGCAATAACATCTCCTCCAAGCGCTCTACCGGATGTTACAACCACGGCTCCTACCCATACGATAAGAGCCCAAGAACAGAATGTCACAATTTGGAACATACCTGTTCCAAATCCCTTTACAAATGCTTCGCTCCGGCTTATTATTAGTTGCTTCTGTAAGCTTTGTGAGAATGATTTAATTGCTGAATTCTCTCCAACAAATGCAAACACGGTCTTGATGTGGGAAACTGTCTGTCAAACATAGCAAGTAAGGATGAATGTCAGATTTTCTATTTGTACGTGGCAAAATCAATGGATTTTTTATGATAATTTTAGTTTTCTTATACCTGTTCAACCATTGCAGTGGCATCTGAAAGATAAGTCATTCTTGTAGCAGAAATGGAATTCATCTTCTTCGTGTAAGTGGCCCCGATTATGAGAATCATGGGTACAACAAATAATGCTAGAAGTGACACTTCCCAGCAGGCTATGAAGGCAATCAAGACCCCGGAAAAGAAGGTGGCGAAGCATGATATGAAATGCCCCAACTGCCATCCACAGATATTGTGAGTTAAAATCAGATTATGCATTTATTATTGTTCTCTGTTCGTTACTTCTATTCTAAACATTCTGTTGTTATCAAGGCTAGGTAGTAGATGCAGTGTGTGAAATGTTCTATGGAACCTATATATATAGTGAAAATCACAAACAGTTCTGAGTATAATATTATGTTACTTTTATCTAGCCCTAACAGAAAAACAATTGTTTCTATGGACTTCAGATCCAGAAAAAATGAAAATCTCAGACTCAGGGAACTAAACATGTTGCAGAGTCATCCCATATTTTCTGTTGATATAGGAGAAGTGTGTTTTCACACAATTTTATAATGATTGGTGTAAGATGAAAGCAGATCAACCATTTTCTTTGGGTCAAAAGCTACAGTAGTATGAAAAACTTTGGCATATGTGGGATGGATACAATGAAGTCTTTGTCCTTACTATGTGTTAGGACAACTTAGCCGTCTTTCTATTCTGGGATATTCTAATAAGATGCCATCTACTTTAGGATTTATTTAATCTGGATGTTTTAGCAAGATGTTGAAATGCTTCTGCAACTACGTAAAGTGATAGTCATGCATGAGGCTTTTTTCATATTCCATCTATCTGTCAGCAGTTTGGTTTATGCCTAATGAGATTCACATGACAAAGTAAATTTCACCGATGCATTTCATATTTGTGTATCGTAAAAAATGCAATAAAAGGCGTTCTAGTAGTAATCTAGTTACCTTCTCGCCAATCGCGTCTTGAATAATGGACATATGGCTGCTGATACCACTGATTATTTTCCCACTTGTTAAGTCAGTATCAAATGCCCCAATCTCTTGGTTAAGGACAGCCTTTAGAAAAGCTAGTCTTAGGCGCTGTACTTGTCTTTCACTTGCATACATCCAGCATCCAATCTCTGCATTTCATATAAAGATATTCATAAAATGATCATATTTTCCATTGTTGGAATTATTAATAGTGGAATCATATGCATATCTTTGACAGCTAACAGTTTTATACACTTTCTCATCATGCATGTTACTTCTCTGCATGGAAATTACCTAAAATCCCAGCTGGAAACGTCGCAAAAGCCATGTACCACACATATGGAACAACCTGATCAAGCAGAAGAGATTTCGAACTTATTACTATCTGGTAACTATCAAATGCACTCAAATACTCTCAAGAATTAGTGTAGTAAAAGGAAAAACTGCTTACCTTAAAAAGTGCCTTAACCATTTCGTCGGTATTGTTAATGTTTTTACCAAAGGCATCAAGGGCTTTCCCAAGAAGGAAATACCCCACAGGTTGAGCGAGGCCATGGACAATGGAACCCAAGGTGCCCAAAGCCATCAAAATCCAGTCTACTACATCTGCTTGGCTCAACAGCTTGTAGAAAGGTATGGTTTGATTCTTAACATCCTTCTCCGACGTGCCTTCTTCATCTTGAATCTCTGCACTATGCATAGTTTCTCAACCAAGCGCTTTTGAGTTTGCAGAACTTTTGACGTTTGCATGCGAATGTGATACACTTTGTTTGATTTACCTCTCGGAATTTTATATCGTTTATGATTCCTAGAGTAAGAAAGAATATTTTCTGGATATGCTTAGAGTATTGTTGTATAGTGATTGTAAGGTGCAAAAACATGCCATTGTTTTCTCACTCTGTATGCCACCTGATATAGCTGCTAAGTTGCAAAAGGACATGCATAAGAAACAAGAGTATTCTTAGTTTACTATATCTTTCATCACAATTTTAATCGGTGTAGGAGGAATACCCCTATCCACCATGGGCATACTTAATGTGGTCACCGGTGATGTGACGATGACATAATTAAGTAAAATTATTGTAAATTTGTACCCTAAAAATAAATCTTACCAAAAAAAACTAAAGTCCACTAAAAAATATATCGACGTGACTTTGCTAAATCATTCGTGGGCATACTAAGGATGGCCGGTAGGGGAGCTTTTCATATCATATCTATGTCTAAAATTTTCTTGAACTCTGGAGTTTTTGAGATTCTTGGCGTTTTGAGTGAATACAAAACATGGCCTTAAAACTAAGGTATTGCTTTTGACATAGTTCCTATGATGATTCTTAGTTGATAGGCTGGATCTGACTGGGAATATGCAAATCCTCGTTTCCTTTTGCAGATTCGTATGTATGAATTGGATGATTCTAAATACTTTTCTCAATTACAATCTTCATTCATATAATAATATATTTTGTGTCCTAACATATTACACATTTTTAACCTTTTCGCACCGTACAAATTTGTATGCCTGCACCTTAACAAAGGTTAGTTTGTGTATTACACTGTGCTGCATTAAGAAATACTAGTATAATTATAGGTGTGGTGCACTATTTAAGTTCATGTCACATGAACTTTTAATTAAAAAATTTCCCTGAACATTTTATTACGAATATTATTAAATTTACGATTGCAGTATATTAAAACTTGATGTGTCCATTTTCTCAAACTTCAAAGAAGCATGTGAGAATTTATTTTACCAGGCAGTCGATTTACCTTGAAACTTTGATCATTTGTGTATTAACTTCACAACATCTCATGTCTCTGTTTGAGCTAGTGATCACTGAATGCCGATTTAACTGATTTCTCTTGTTCATATGGGACGGGCAAAAGACGGTGAAAAACGTTAAAATTCGCCTTTGTAGCAGATTAACCCGACTCTAGCTCCGTCTCCCCAGTAAGTATTTTCTTCCACTAACATTCCGTTCCCCCAGTTGCAACAGTTAGGGAATCCAGATTGTTTTATTTCTCATTGCGATCAGACGTTCATGTAAAAGAGAAGATATTATGTTAAAATGTTTATTATGTTATGTTTGTTTCAGGACTGTTCAAGTAACCAAATTGGCAAATTCTGATTTCTCAACCACATGCATCTCAAGGTTCTTCACTGTAAGTGCTGCTACTCTTTATGTTATGTACTTGTACCCCTCCATCCCAACGAACTCGAGGCCTCAAATTCGTTCATTGGGACTGAGGGAGTATAAAATTGCAACTGCCATTTTTTTTTTTTGTCTACTTTCAAATTAGTACATTATATTTCTCATCCTCATTTTCTTCGTCGCACATCTGAAATTGGTGTGTCGGGCTTGGAGAAAGTCCTGCCCGTATCTTGGCGGGGCAACCCGGATGGCATGCTAATTACAGTGATTTCATGCCATGACCGGGACTCTCTCCCACAACAGCCCATCCTCTTCCATTTACTTAGGTTTATTTTTTATTTTTCGCTTCGATGACTTATTATTATTATTATTATTATTATTATTATTATTATTATTATTATTATTATTATTATTATTATTATTATAAAATAAGATGGTGACTGCAATCACCTCACACGTTTGACGTTTAATTCTATATATTATCTTTGATAGGAAATATCTAATTTATATAATACACACATATATATTCTAGGTTGTTTTCTCATTATGTTGGTGGCCTGACAGCTTACTTACCAATATGAAAGTAATTAATGAAATGTAGTACTAGTACATTAATTCAAAGATTTTGAGAGGGATCACCAATTTTATTTATTGTGAAAAACGGATAGGTGTTGGAATTGAAGCCTTATAGTAATACAAGTCTACGTGAGGTAGGTGCAAGGGAAATTATTATGAGCTGTTTCTAAATGATTAAGAAACCCAAAGTTTAATTCTATAAAAGTGCTAACCAAATTGATACTTGGTTATGCATATATCTTTCATATTTCGAATGAAATAAGTAGAAATGCTCTCATATCTATCTTTGGCTCGATTATATTTCGTTAGAGCGTATTGATGTAACATATATGCATAAGTAAATTGGTAGACAGTAGACAATTATGAAAATTAATATGCATGTACATTAGGTTGAAATCAAATAATTAAGGCCTACTAAAATGAAAATGTATATTTCGTGCTTCATTCTTGTGGATTTATTATACGATTACACCTTGTGCATAATCTTTTAGAAAATCTTTTAGAAAATTCAAGTCACTAAATCAGGTACAATAACTTCCTCTACTATATAATTGCACATTTATCATTTTATTATTACGCTTTTGAGTATATATTTTCTTGAGAGAGAGAGAGAGGAAAAGACAAAGTGGTGGCCTCATCTTATGCCATGGTAAGTTTGAAAAAGACTTGTAATCTTATATTTATATTGGTTAACTTTGTACATCTAAAATTTGTTTGAATGTACAAGTACAAGTGACTTTAATTGGTTAAAAGAAAGCACGTGAAAAACAATAAATTCAAAAAAAAAAAAAAAAAACTCTTCAAAAAAGGGTGGCTTACTGGCTTTTGAATATTGCTTTAGGTAAATTTTCAGTTCGAGATGATTCGTTGCTTTAAATTTTGCATTCAATTTATTTGCTAATAAAACGTAAATTTATCGTTTCTACGAAGTAATAAAAGGTGTAGTTGTGTACGCCTACATTTTCATTCATAATTAACAAGGTACGAACACGTGTTAACTATAATAATAATATTGCAATAGTAGCCCTATTGATCAATACTCCCTCCCTCCATATTTCATTTGACTTGTTTTATTTCGATATGAAATTTTATTTATAGTGTTAAAAGTGAAAATTGAAAAGTAAGTGATCAATATTAAAAAGTAAGGATTAATTCTTTACATTTTTTGAAACTAACCAATTAAAGCGTCTCGATTAGGAAAGTAAGTTAAATAAAATGGGACGAGGGTGGAGCAATATCTTGTAAGAGTGTCTAGTTCCTACCACCATAATTGTAACATTTAAAAATCTACTCACTAGTCAATTCGGTAGTGCTAACGATCTACTATTAATTTCATAATTATTATTTGTAACTAGCCACTGCATCAAATCTCACCCACAAATTATCGTTATAATCTCTATTAGAATTTTATAAATTACCAATTTCTAGGTGTCTTGTTTCCCATCTATTAAGACTCAGTTATTGACAACTTTGAATAATGAACCTCTTCCATTATTACATGAAATTCGTAGTTCTTACTAATTTCTTAAGAATAAAGACAAAAAAGGGAAAAAAAAAAAAAAATACCCCTCTCCCATTTAATTGTCCACCACAAAATCGGCACAATAATCAATGCAGTAAAAGATAGAGGGGTTTATATTATATTTCTATTAGTTGTGAAAGTATAAACTTTCTATTTTGAGTAAGTAAACAATTATCTCAATAAAGAAACAGGTTCAATTATGATGAAATAGAGGGAGTATATGCATGGGTAGTTGCTATTAAAGGATTAGAACCCTAATTAAACCTAGCCGTCATTATCTTGTAATCTAGGTTTAGCAATATATATTTTCCCCTTATTTAGATAGATATGATCCTAATATTGTGGATCTATTGTTGTACTCACATCTATATATTGTGGAAATAAACGTATGCAATTCACGCGGTGAAATTCTTTTCTTTCTCGTACTCTTTCATGGTATCAGCTTTCTCACCAAATAAACCCTTTCAAACCCTAGCCGTTTTTATGGCCGCCGTCGTCTCTTCTACCTCCGATTCTCTACCGATAGCCACCATGATTCACATGGTGACTATCAAACTCACTTCTGGGAATTATCTCCTCTGGAAAAGACAAGTAATTCCTATGCTAACCAGTTTCAGTCTTCTGGGTTACGTTAACGGCACCGAGTCGGCGCCTTCTCCTACTATTCCGTCCGAAGGTGTTCCATCTCCCAATCCAGAATACACCAAATGGGTAACCACCGACCAGCGCCTCTTAGGCGTCCTTCTCTCTACTCTTTCCGAAGAGGCTATGGCCGAAGTCGTGGAATGCTCGACTTCCTATGAGGTTTGGCATGCTCTTGCAGCAGCGTTCTCCCACTCTTCTGCCTCCCGCATCAATCAACTCCGTGAGGAGCTTCTCTCCCTCCGTCGCGGTTCCCTCTCCGTCAAGGATTATGGTGCTCGTTTCAAGAGCTTGTGTGATCAACTCTCTGCGATTGGCAAGCCCATTGATGAATCTGATAAGAGCCATTGGTTCCTACGTGGACTCGGCCCTTCCTTTGCCAACTTTGCAGACACTAGGATGTCAATGCCGTGCGTCCCGGCATTCTCGGTATTGCTTCATCAAGCTATCCACTTCGATCTTATGTCGAAGTCTATGGATTCCTCCGGTTCCACGCCTCAGGTCGCGTTCACTGCCTCTGCGACGAATCCATCTCATTCTCCACATTCGCAGCATTACTCATCTCCTCCTAATCAAGGAGGCCGCTCCCAAAATGGTGGTCGTGGTGGCCGTGGTGGCCGTGGTGGTGGTCAAAACGGAAGTCAGAATGGAGGCCAGCCTCGTAAGCCGCGCTGCCAGATTTGTCGTGGCGAACATTACGCAGACAAGTGCCCGTTATATATTGGTCGTTCTGCCCCCTCCCCAGCAAACCTAGCCGAAGCTTTCACCTCATCTTGCAACATCTCTGCTGCAAATACCTCGGATTGGTTTATGGATTCCGGAGCGTCAGCACACATCACCTCTGATTCATCAGCTCTCGACACGATCCAACCATACACTGGAAATGGTAATGTAATTGTGGGTAATGGCAACTCTCTATCTATTACTCATACTGGATCCACTTCTCTCACAAATGGTGTTCACCTCCTTGATGTTCTTGTGGTTCCTCACATTACCAAAAATTTGCTATCTATTAGCAAATTAACTAATGATTATCCTGTCAATGTGGTTTTCTCTGATCGCATGTTTGTCATTCAGAATCGAGCAACAAAGCAAACAATCGCTCAGGGACATCTTGATGGAGGGCTTTATGTTTTGGATCGAGGGACCCCTGCCCTTGTTGCTGCAGTTACGTCCGGTCGCTCTAAGGCTAGCTTTGATCTTTGGCATCTCAGATTGGGGCACGTTCCGTTTAGCATTATTTCGTTATTAAATAAGCTAGGTCATTTATCTGTGACATCTTTGCTTCCTACTCCTAAACTTTGCTCTCCATGTCAGCTTGCTAAGAGCAAACGTTTAAGTTTTCTTTTGAATAATAAACGTGCGACATCTGTTTTGGATTTGATACATTGTGATCTATGGGGTCCGGCTCCCGTTACTTCTAAAGATGGTTTTCGTTACTACGCTGCATTCATTGATGATTTCTCCCGATTTACGTGGATTTTTCCCTTACATGCCAAATCTGAGTTCTATGATGTATTCGTCAAATTCCATGCATTTGTTTGCACTCAATTCTCGGGAACCATTAAGCAATTTCAAAGTGATGGAGGCTCTGAATTTGTTAATCATCGTCTACGTGCATTTTTTGAGTCTCACGGCATTCATCACCGCATCTCTTGCCCATACACTCCGCAACAGAATGGCCGTGCTGAACGGAAACATCGCCACATCACCGAAACGGGCCTTTCTATGTTATTTCAAGCTCATGTTCCGTCGGTTTTCTGGTTCGATGCTTTTGCTACTGCCACTTATATCATAAATCGGCTGCCATCTTCCATTCTTGATGATCGGTCGCCCTTCGAGCTTCTATTCGGCACCGTTCCTCACTATCCCAACTTCAAGCCATTTGGTTGTCGCGTTTTTCCGTACTTACGTGATTATGCCTCGCACAAGCTTGCTCCCCGCAGTGCTCCTTGTATCTTTCTTGGGTACAGTCCTATGCACAAGGGTTTTAGGTGTTACGATCCGAGCGCTTCCCGCATATATGTTACGCGTCACGCACAATTTGACGAGTTATATTTTCCGCTTGCTGCATCGGGGACAGCTACACCTTGTGATAAGCTCGATATCACGCCATTTTTTGAGCCATCTGCAGTATCTACGGTGAAGTCTACATCGTCGAAGTCTTCTTGTCGTACCTGCATTCCGGATTCGATCTCCTTATCGCAGCCACCAAATGTTGCTCCGTCCTCTTTTGTTGACAATCAGGAGTCAAATGCACCTAATGATTCTCAACAACCACCTAATTCTTCAACTACAGCACCTTCGGCCGCCAATAATTCTCAACAACCATCAACTTCTTCAACTCCAGCACCTTCGGCCGCCGAACCTGCACCAACTCACCATATGATCACTCGAGCTAAAGCGGGAATCTTCAAACCCCAGTACCCTATCCATCTTACTACCACACCGCTCTTGTCGGCCCTTCTTGCATCCACATCTTCTACTGAGCCTAGAGGTTTCAAGTCTGCTTCGAAACATCCTCATTGGCTTTCCGCTATGAAGGAAGAAATGGACGCCTTACACAACAATCACACTTGGGAGCTTGTTGTTGCACCTCCAAACACAAACATAGTTGGATCCAAATGGGTGTTTCGCACTAAATATAAGTCCGATGGCTCGATTGATCGTTACAAGGCACGCCTAGTTGCTCAAGGGTTCACGCAAGTACCGGGCATGGATTTTCATCACACTTTTAGCCCGGTCGTTAAAGCAACTACCGTTCGAGTTATTCTTGCCTTATCAGTTCACTTTCGATGGTCTCTTCATCAATTAGATATCAAAAACGCCTTTCTTAATGGCGTGCTCACCAAGCCTGTTTATATGGCCCAACCCCCCGGCTTTGTCGACCCTCAACGTCCTTCGCACGTTTGTCGACTCAAGAAGGCTTTATATGGTCTTCGTCAGGCTCCTCTTGCGTGGTTTCAACGCTTCAGTACCTTTCTTTTCGGCCTCGGATTTCAACAAAGCAAATGCGATACCTCGCTATTTTCTTTTCACAAAGGCTCCGTCGTCATATATCTTCTTCTCTATGTCGATGATATAATTCTGACCGGAAACAGTCCCTCTCTCCTTCGGCAATTTATATCTCGTGCTGGACAAGAATTCGCTCTCAAGGATTTAGGAGCGTTGACTTACTTTCTTGGTCTTGAGATCACCCCTCAAGAAAATGGTTTGTTTATAGGGCAGGCGAAGTACGCTCACGATATTCTATCTCGTGCGCATCTTCTCGATTGCAAGCCAGTTCACACCCCTCTCGTTGCCGGAGAATCTCTACAACAGCATGGCACACCTTTCAAGGATCCCTCTTTATATCGTTCATTGGTAGGAGCTCTCCAATATCTCACGATTACTCGGCCGGATCTCTCTTACGCCGTCAACCATGTAAGTCAATTTCTTCATTCTCCTACCGATGATCACTTCGAGGCTGTTAAACGTATTCTTAGATACGTGAAAGGTACTGTTCATCTTGGGCTATCCTTTACTCGAAATTCTGAGTTGTCAATTCTCGGGTATTCCGACGCTGATTGGGCTCGTTGTACTGATACGCGTCGCTCGACGTATGGTTACTCCATATTCCTCGGTGGTAACTTAGTGTCTTGGAGTTCAAAGAAACAGCCCACGGTTTCTCGCTCGACCTGTGAGTCCGAGTATCGAGCTCTCGCAAATACTGCTGCCGAATCCATTTGGCTCGTCAATCTTCTTGGGGAACTTCGAGTTCAACTCTCGTCTACACCAGTTCTCTTATGTGATAACAACAGTGCGGTGTTTCTTAGTCGGAATCCTATTTCACATAAACGAGCCAAACATATTGATATCGATTGTCATTTTATTCGCGACCTCGTTGCTGCAAAGAGACTCTCCACTCAGTTTGTGCCTTCTCATTTGCAGATAGCCGATATTTTTACGAAGAGCTTACCTCGACCAGCCTTTGAGTCTTTACGGTCCAAGCTCTGCGTTTGGTTTCACCCCATGCATTGCTTGAAAGGGGGTATTAAAGGATTAGAACCCTAATTAAACCTAGCCGTCATTATCTTGTAATCTAGGTTTAGCAGTATATATTTTCCCCTTATTTAGATAGATATGATCCTAATATTGTGGATCTATTGTTGTACTCACATCTATATATTGTGGAAATAAACGTATGCAATTCACGCGGTGAAATTCTTTTCTTTCTCGTACTCTTTCAGTTGCAATCAAAAAAATATGACTTTAAAAACTTGAACGCCTCGTATTTATCAGTTTTGTTTAGCCGAATACAACACATTCACATATATGCATCTGAGGTGACTCGAACTCTCAACATTTTAGTACGGAGAAGCGTTGAAAATGAAGGCCTAATGAAAGCCTCTAAGAGGCGGCATATTACATCAATATGAATATGGGAAATTAAAAGAGAACCAAATAAAAAATAAAAAGCTGAGAGCTTTGAACATGTGATATATTCCCTCCGTCCCTTTCAAGTTGCGTCACTTTCCTGATTGGGCCGTCTCTTTCAAGTTGAGTCATTTCCCTTTTTGGCAAAAATTAGGATCTTAAACACATAATTAGACACAACTAATTGTACCCCTTATTTCAATTAACATCCTAATTAAAAAAAAAAAAAAAATTTTAAAACTGAATAGTTAATAAATTTTAATTTATAAAACTTTAAAAAATTTAATATTTAAAATTTTAATTTTTTTTTTTTTTGAATTTATAAAAAATTTTAAAACGAAAATTAAAAAATTAGAAAAATTAAAATTAAAAATTAAAAATTAAAAATTAAAATTTTTATAAATTTAAAATGTTTTAAAATCTAATAAAAAGTGACAGTTCAAAAAACGATTGAAAAATTTTGTGAAAAATTTCTCAAAAAGATTTTAAAAAAACAATTAATTTAATTATTTAACATAATTTGGAAAAAAATTAATTGTGAAAATTATATTTTATTAATATTGATAAATTTAAATATAAATTATAATCTTAATCTCATCTTCTCCCCAATTAATTAACTTACTTTAGCAACTAAACACCCCTACCTTAATTCCCGTGTCAAAAAGTTTTGACTCAACTTGAAAGGGACGGAGGGAGTAAAAAGAAGAAGAAGAAGATTGGTGGTAGTAAATGCGGAACACGTTGCCATCGAGGATGGGAACCCACATTTCTACGCCATATTCTCCTTATTTTATTACTATTTCCATTATTCTTATTTAATTTTAATTATAATCTTGTTGTGTGTGATGGGATTGGGCTGTATGTGTGGGAATCTCTCTTTCGTTTACATTGTCTCGACTCGACCCTCAATATGGCTCAACCATTTTCTGCAAAAATGCATGTTTTTAATATTTTGTCAACTCCCCTTATAGATAACTCTCACTCTCTCCTCTCTCTCTCTCTCTCTCCCATGACATAGCTACTTCGGCTCTTGCATTTAATAAGGCAATGCATATATTTCTGTGATTTTCTGCTCCCTTTGCACCCAATGCCGTTTGCTTGACAGCTTATTTTCCTCCGTGATTAGTCGTGCGTGACCCATCCCTTGCTATCTATAGAAACTCCCTCCCCCTCTCTCTCTCTCTCTCTCTCTATCTCTCTCTGAGTGTGTGTGTTGTGTGTGAAGATGGGAACGAAGGAGCAGAAGTTGTTGGAGCAGGCAGAGATGGAGCTGGAGCAAGAAGCTGAGGAAACCTCTCCATTAGTGAGAAAATCAAGAAACGGAGATGAAAGCAAAATCTTGGAAATCTCTGAGGGCAATAATGGCCACACAATTCAGTCAGAAACTGCTGAAAATGGAGCCCAAGATGAAGGGCTCACAATTCCTGCAACAGAAGAGCAGAAAATAGAGGATATTGACTGGCCTCTTGGAGATGAATCAGCAGCCATTAATGGAGAGCTTGAAAAGTTTGAGAAGAAAGATTTGGTTTTCGAGAATGAACCAGAAGAATCCACAAATGGAGGGCATGAACCAGAGGAGGAGGCTAATGGTGTTCTTGAAAATGGACCAGAGGCCATAAATGGGGAGCATAACTCAGAGAATCTCGTCTTCCATGACAAATTTGAAGGTATGAATGAGTTTTGTGATAATTGTTTCATCAAGATTTAATTTTTTTAATTTTTTTTAAAGATTTGCAACATTTGTATTGGAGTTGAAGATAGTTTCTGAAAACGATAAAATCAGATACTATTATTATTCATGTGCTTTTAACCCCACTCCAAAACCCTACCTGTCTGTTAAAATACCATGTGAAAAACTAATAGGGCCCTCCCTCTCCTCTATTGTCCACTATAGTATTGTTTTTCAGTGCATATATCAAGTTATGACACGTGATCTGCTGAAAATCCTTTATGTTCTTCATCTTTGGAAATCTTGGAAATCTGAATCGGATTTGCAGATTAGCAGTTGAGAGCTCACATTGCACTTGAAATCTCCATTTTCTTGGAGGTACCTAGCTTGTAGTTTGACTATATTCAAAAATTAGTGTTTTTTTCTTATTTTTAAATTTCTCTCAAAACGATCTTTGAAGTAGTTGAAAGTGAGCCTTGCATCAATGGCAACTGAGAAACTACCGATATAATTGAGTTATGGTGGATTGGTTTGAAGGTCGGTAGTGAAAGAGCAACTAACTGCAATCTGATTGTTTGGCTAAAGTGGGTAGGCTTTGAAGGCATTGCCTTTTAGAATAAAGTAATGAGCTTAGATCCACATTTATGTGACTTTCTTGAATGTGCCTTTGGAAAGTGGATCGAACCTTTAAAATTGCACGAGAATCTTGAATGTTACGCCTTCGTGGTAGATTTCGAATTTTTGATTGAACGAAGCTGTTTCCAGATCTAGATTCTGTTCTTGGTATCTGAATTGACTTGGATGAATGTCATGACCCTCTTCCTCTGACTATTCATTTGCTGTAGTAATCTTTCTTTATAAAAGCTAAAGAAAGATGAACTCATTTGACTTTCTTGATAGTTCTGCACTTTTGCTTATTTAACTTCCATAAGTATGAGGCAGTATTTGCAATTGTGAGGATTGCAATCACTTCTTTCTTTTTTCTGGATGAAGGAAAATGGAAGTGTCGAACCTGCACTTGGACATATGGCAATGGAAGTGTGTGTGTTGATCATATTCAGAATCATAAAGCACTGTTGCATAACCTCATGAGTGTCAAAACTTTAAAATTTTTATCTGAAGGTCAGTAGATACTAGAATTGTATACATGTATCCTTCAAGCCATTCATGTAAATAACTTAAAAACGATAGTCAATAGGTTTCGTAACTGTACAGGACTATCAAAGCATGAGAAACTTGTCGGAAATTATGGAAATTTGTGTTTACCAGCTATTAAATTTTCATGAAAAGTTTCTATGTTTGCTGAAGTGCCTTGATGTATTTGGTTACCTTTTGTGTTGTATGCTTTATTTCGAGTCTTGGATTTACTATCTTGTGTTTCAATCTCTCTCCTTTTTATTCTCCTTCTTTCCTGTTCTGATCTCGTACTTTCCTGCATTGCACGTTGATGAGCAGAACTGTATGGACATATGGCCCTTTTAAGATTACTCACATTGTTTATAAGATTTCGACCTCATTCTTCGACAATCATGAATCTAATATAACTTCATCAATTCCCAAAATTATGGTTGCAGGTGTGAATCCTATATCTACATTTATCAGCAAGACACTAATTCCGGATGCTCCTGCACAAACAAAATTCAATGACTCGTCTCTTGATCTCCCTATTCAGTCTGATAGTACTTCTGTGCTGAACAATCAATACGAGGAAGAGAGCGAGCAGAGCACTTCTAGTTCAAGTGTTAAGTCTTCTGACAGTTCATCTCAAGAAGGTAAGCACAAGTTATGAGCCTTCTAAAGATATTGAAAGTGCAAAAGTTACCCGATAAATGAGGATAATCTGGAAATCAAAGAAAATGTTTCACATTGTTTTTGTATAGGTTTAAAATTTCTAAAAAATATGTTTGCAGGTGTGAAATCTACATCTGCATTTATAGTAAGTGAACAAATCTTGAAAGGACCTGCCAAATATGACGCCTCGTCTCTTGACATCGCTACTCAGTCCAATGATACTTCTGAAATAAACAATCACCACGAGGAAGGGATTGAGGAGAACGGCATTTCTAGTCCGAATGTTCAGCCTTCGCCTCAAGAAGGTGGAACGACTTACGAGCCTTCTAAAGAGATCGAAAGCGCAGAAAACGATCTGATAGATGAGAGTGATTTGGAAATAACAGAAGAGGAGGTTGAAAGAGTCATTAAGAAGCAAACGACACATGATTTATACTGTCCTAACTGCAAATCTTGCATCACAAAGCGAGTCATTCTTAGCAAAAGAAAGCGCCGAATAAGGCTTCCTGCTGAGGGCGTTAAGCGGCCCAAACCAGAAACTGGCACACTTGAGGATCAGGTTCATGAAGAAGGCGAAGTCGGTAATTTAGATGCTCAAGTACCGTTACTCGATGAAGATGAACGTGACCGAGGGCCTGATATATTTAGATGCTTATTGTGCTTCAGCATTTTCATTCCAACTGGTATGCATTTTTCCTTTTCACCTTGCTGCAGTGCATCTATTTGCTCGAGTATGGTTACTTATCGAGTGGGAAATATTGCAGGAGACGGGTTCAAGTTATTCAGATTATTTGGTGACAAAAGTGGGAAAGAAGATGTGAAGGTTGAACAAGCACCAACTGTGAAAAAGAACTGGTTCTCTAACATGTTTAAACCTAATAAGCAGGAAACAGTTGTTGAGCAAGGTACCTTCTTCTTTCTTTTCTCTTTCTTTGATAATAAGTGGAAGGTATTTATCTCGGCTTGCATCGACAGAATAACTTCGATTTGCGGAAATGGTATCTGATTTATTTTCTATCTTCATGTAACTCAGCTTCTTACTCGGCAATTCCTTCGTCTGATCCTGCTCATCAAAGTGGCGAACCATCAGTTTTACAAGATATTGGCATACATGGAGGCGGAGATGAGAATGTAAGTGTTCCCAGCCTTAAACCTTCAGTAAATGGAACACTCACAAATGGTGGCAGAGGCAAATTAGATGTCGCAGCAACGGAGACAGTAGGTATTGATTTTGACAGCCTAAAATCTCCCCTTCTTGGTTTTCTCCCATTCATAAAACTTAGAATGGATCCTCTTGATTAGTTTACAAACTTATGTCCGAATGGTGCTACAGGTGCTACTAAGTTTGATGTGTTAAACACGGATCAACGAGTGGAATCGAAACCTAGCCAAGGAGAAGTTCAAATCAATCGTGAAAGAGTTCGGCCAACGACACCTCCTATGATGACTCAGGTCACTTATATGGAGAATGCAGAGAATGGCATCTCATTTCCAAAAAAAGATGGATTGAAGTCTCCGAATAATTCACATAAAGAGTTTCCAATACTTCAGAACTCAGAAGCCGTGCCGTCTGCAGATAAGGATATTGTCCAACACTCTCCTCCATCAGTTTCAACAGTTGAAGCATCAGATGTGCATGGCATGTTGAACATTTCAGTATCTGTTCCTCACGAAGAGCAAGACGTTACGGCTACTATTGTGACTACATCTCTTCTCGAGAACAAAAACACCGATTCCAGGAGCAGTGATAATGGTACGTGCTTGTCAAATCTGTCTTCTACTTCAAAAATCACTAAATTTTGTGGTTTGGTTCCAATTTCTGGTCTTCAAACTTCTCAGGTGAGATCTACCCAGATGAAGAGCAACAGCAGTTAGTCACCACACAAACATTCGACTTCCATCACGACGAGCCAATCAGAACTGGAATCGGTTCAGCAGTAGTAGATGCACCGGCTGGGCAAGGTTAGCTTAAATTGTGTGTTAATGTTTGAGGAATAGATAAAGTCCTCGCTTCTCGAGTTAATTATCAATGCAATGTGGATGCAGGCAACGATACCAGGATAACTATAGATACACATCCATCTGAAACTCAAGCTAATCCCGTTCAGGAAAGAAGCGAAGAAAGAGATGGACGGAAAATTGAAGTGATCAAAAGCATAGTATATGGTGGCCTAGCAGAGTCGATCACTAGCCTTAGCGTTGTCTCGTCAGCTGCTGGTGGTGGTGCAGCCACATGTAAGTATGCTGTAAATAATCTTTACTATAATCTCAACTGCTAAATATGTTACCATTTTCGGATACAAATATGATTGCTTTTCGTGGTCTGATTCTTCTCCGACTGTTATTCGCAGTGAATGTGTTAGCTATGGGAGCTGCAAGTCTTATCGGTGGACTGTTTATCATTGCTCACAATGTAAGTTTCTAAAGCATTATATGTTCAACCAAACTCATTTTTGTTCAGTCCATCAAAATATGCGGCCTCGATTATTATTTTTATCACCCGAAGTAAACATCCCGTCATGTTCATTTATCTGCGTAACTGACTAACTGTTTTACAGCTATGGGATTTAAAATCCGACCGCGTGGAGGAGCAAATGTCGAACCAAGTAACCGAACAAGGGGATCGCTACAGACAACTCCTGGGGCGGAGGCAGAATTTTGCGATCCATGCAGTAGTTTCCATCATATCATACCTCATATTCGGGTTGGTTTCTCCAGTCGTATACGGCTTCTCATACCGAGAGTCGGACGACAAACAGATGAAGCTAGTGGTGGTAGCAGTAGCTTCCCTTTTTTGCATACTCATGCTAGCAGCTGGAAAGGCCTATGTGCAGAGACCCCCAAAGCCTTACTTGAAGACGGTGACAACTTTCTTGATCTTAGGGGTCATGGTCTCGGGGGTTTCGTACGCTGCCGGAGGATTAGTCGAACGACTGCTGGAGAAGTTCGGTGTGTTCGAGACGGCCTCGACTCCGGCTCCTAACTTGATGAACCCAGTTGGCTCAGGATGGGCATCTTACTGAGTGTATCCTCTCTCTCTCTCTCTCTCTCTCTCTCTCTCTCTCTCTCTCAGTTGAATTATGGAGGTCAGCGATTTTGTTCAAAGTGTAAAAGGGTTTTACTATGTTGATGTATTTGTATCTCGTACTTAATCTTGTATTTGTATCTTGTACTCCGTCTTAAATCTCTTATCTTGCTTTATTTTCAATTAAGTCTATAAGTCTATTGTAATAATAAAGTGAGACGAGAAATTTGAAACGTCGTTAGTACTTTTTTTTTTAGAACCTCTTATGATATAAGATTATTAGGAAAATTCACTCCTACTAACCATTAACATACTTAATGTACTCACAATTAACATAGTAGTAATTTAAATATAAATATATAACTTTAAAATAAACACTACTGAAAAAAATTAGAAGTTAAACGAAAAACGTATTAACATGACACCATTGCATCAGTCGTTTTAAGGCAATCTAGTTCGCACTAAAAACATCTAAAAGAGAAAAACCTGCTGTGAGAAGAGGAACTGCACAAATTAACAAACTTTGAAATTGCAAGCCGTTTACGAACTCTTGTCTTCTGATCCCTGTAACAACTCTTGCCTGCTTTTGCCTCTCCTAATTTTTGCCTTGACCCTCGATTTCGTTATTAGGGTCTGCACCGTGTTAGCGAAATTCCCAACAGCCATGACTATGAGAAGTATCCCACATGTAATTACCTGCAATTGGTGTACGTATTCATATGGGCGGTACAAATTCCTATGGGCGGATAAGATACAAAGTCGAATCATGTATGTTTAAACAATTACTTTACCTGCCAATCCAAATTGATTCCAACCAGAGCAGTATTAAGCAATAAGACCCCAACATAAGCTTCGAAACCCTGTAGACAGAGGATATTGGTCACAAATTTGAGGAAAACACTTTGGCTGTAATGAAATCGTAAGCATCAGCAAAAGTGGCTATGGTTCTTAAGTTGTATTATAACTGATGCGAGAAGGAGGGATTGAGATACCTGCAAAACGAAAAGTATAGGGCATAGTAGCAACAGCTGACCCTCCACTCCAGCAGTCTCTCCCCAAACAACATCCATCCTCCTAGCCTGCAATCAGCAACAGTAGAACATTTTTGACAGGATACGTTAAAATACTGCAAGTCATTAATTGGAGGAACAACTTCCCTACAGCAATTCATTTCATGTGTAAAAGGGAAAATTGATGACGTGTAACTACTTTGCAGTTTTATGTGTAATAGAAATCTCGGCTTTCATTGGGCACTTCAGCACAGAACAAATGAGAAATGTTTACAGAAGATGTGAAATTAGCATATGAAAAGGTTGGTGATACAGAAATCAAACAAATCATTTGGTGGTATAGAAATCAAATATCACAGGCAAGCTAGAATTACCTTGCCAAGCGCAATACGTGTATAAAGTCTTTGCCTTTGGTATCTATTCTGAAGAATCATAGCAACTCCTTGCATTATTGCCCATTTCAGAAATAGTTGCACACCTATCTGCAATCACCATGATCATTTCAATGATATGTAAAAGAAAGAAACAGGGGAAGAGAGCATGTTTAAGGTGTGTATATTTTCTCTCGGTTGGTGAACGCACGAATACCTGTTTTTTAGCACAGTCAGGCCCTTGGTCTATCTCCCAAGTTAGACTGATGAGAGCCATAGCCATGGCAAAATAATGGTGTCTAATCCACCTGCATAAGTGAGAGTGTAACCAGATTAAACTATGGGCTGCTTCTTTACATCAAAACTTCAAAGAGAATGGTAGCATTGAAGAACGAATAATAGCTAGACACTGAAGAAATCCCTATAGCTGAAACTATAATTTAAGAATATACACTTTCCAAAAGAAGGGAGGAATAAGAAAACTAATATACCATGGACGTATATCACTTCCATTAACTCTCAAGATGTTTTCTCGCAAAGCCAAACCAGTGTAGAGATATAGCAACCATGCCTGAGAGAAAAAAACAGTATCTGCCATAAGTGATCCATCTGTAAACCTCTGAAGAAACAGTGAATACCCCAACAGAGTTCACTACCAGAAGGGAGTTTTGCCATGTGATACCTGGTAGAGTTGAACTGAAAATGCGGGTAGGCAACCACCCCAAATCCATGACCTTAATATTAGCAATAATGATGGCAAGCAGAGGAACAAAAATGCTGTTCTATCCTGCCATCAGTACAAACATCTTCAGTTACTGAAAAAATGTGGATGCTGCTGTCCAGCAATAACTAAGGACACAAGTCCTGCTATTCTAGATAAAAAGGCACTAGAAGCAAACTATATAATTCCTAATATCGCTACAGGGAACGAAAATACTGCTATTCATCATAGGTTGTGATTTCCTTAACGCTAAGCTTTTAACAATCGAATTCTAGCAGATGCTTACATGTGTTATGTGTCTATTCTTCTCATGTAATGATCAAGATCATGATGTTTGATTGCCTAATGTTACCGTAGCAGTATAAAACCTAAACTTGATATACACCTAACTATTTAAGCAACTACTCTTCCCGTATCTCCAGCTAATCACTATTTCATTCATCATGATGATGCATATGTTCGGGCCGATCAGCAATCTGCACATTTCTTTTATTAGATAGTGTCACACTGAGATCTAGACTTGGCATACACTTCATTGATTGATGGGATATGATATGTCTTCTAGCAAACTCTCGCTAAACAATGTTTTATTCATCATGATTCACGAGACGATCCATGGGATGAGCGATCCGCACATTTATTCTCCTAAAATCCTAAAAACTGATTAAAAACAGGCAACTCCAACCAAAAATTGAAATCACTATGGATTTAAAAAATACATCAAATGAACTAATTATACCAGTTGGAATCATACCCTGACATTATTGTATTCCTCTTTCACCTTCAACTGCACATCCTTCCTATTAGCTTTCACATTAATAGGCCCCAAAAACATCCTCAAAAACCTTCCTAATCACACAGCAGTAAATAAAACCAACAATTAACATCCACTTTCACATAAGCAGCATAATCAAAACAAAACGAAATGAAATAACAAAGCAATCAAACGAACCATGAGATTTGCTCGGAAGAAACGCCGCCGCATCTCCCTCACTCAATATATACCTCACTCTCGTCAGCTCCTCTTCCAACTACCATTTCCCAAAAAATCCAAAACGACAAAAATCAGCACACACACAAACAAAACGAGAAGGGAAAAAAACAACAAAAAACCGCATGCATGCGCAGAAACTGGCACAGCTCGAACTTTATCGAAGTTTTCCGAGCCGCGGAGGGACGAACGGAGCGAGCTGATGCGGGAGTCGAGTGCGGCGACGCGCTGGCGCAGCGCGTCTTCCTCGCGGGTGGTGCGGGATATGAGCGACGACGCCGTCTCCTGCAGCTCCTTGGCCTGCTCCGCCAGCGCCGCTACGTCGGCGGCCGGTGATTCCACCGGCGAGTTCTCCATCGGAAGACGGTGGCCGTCCGATCAATTGCCGAGATTTGAGATTTACCACTTTGGGGGCGTGAAAGGGGCATTATTATTATCATGGATCGCGCTGACATTTTAACAAATTTTCAGGGGTATTATGGTAATTGCGGTTGGATCGAGTGAGGGTAAAATTGTAATTCCGCATAAAAGAATATGCCTCCAATTTTAGAAATATTTTGCACTTGGGATAAAGTATTTTTAAAGTCCCTTTTACTTAAATTAGTTTATAAATTAACACTTATTACTTCCTTCGTTTTATGAATTATTTGCTCGTTTATATTAGAATGAGTCTATTATGCATATCTTAAAACCGGAATTTGAAACACAAATAGTCAAATGTTTGGTTTGGAATGGGATGAAGAAATTTTAATTTATCGCGAAAATTTATTTATTATTTTTGACGAATTAAAATTGAAGGAGTAGAGCATACGATTCCTATTTATGTTCTCATACGTATGTGTATTTTTTTCCCTTCTACCTTAGGCTTGACCCCTCTATTTAATTATGGGATTAACTATTCATAGAACGAATGGTATCTTGTTTTTAATTTTTCCTTGCAATTTGGTAATGACTTTTAAGGATATAATTAATCCCTCGTTTTGTTTAATTAATTAGATATTAAATTAGGCATGTTTGGATTTAATAGGCCATGTTTATGGAATAATTAGCTCTAATTAATGAAGGAAAACGACTACTTAAATAAGCCTCGGACGGAAGAAAGACTTTGGTTTTTCGATTAATTCATTTTACCGACATACTATATAAGTTTGGTATGAAACAAAACTTTTACAATCATGCATGGTGTCGAACTCGAAGTATGTTCAACACCATGCATGTGTATGCGTTAAAGTTCTTCGACAACGTTGTATGATTGTATTTATACTCGAAAATAAAAAGGAAAAGGAAAAAATTTATTTTAATATGATTGTGATTCCGACCTAAGTATATTTAATTATGGAGTTTGGTGTTTAATAGATGGGAGAAAGTGTGTGAATCCTATACTTCCCAAATAAATTGACAACACATTATATATATATTAATAAAAAAAATTAGATAATTAAACTACACAATATCTCACACCTAAGTTTAAACAACTTGGACTTCTCCCACCTAAACTCTTGCTATATTTATTTATTTATTTATTTATTTATTTATTTATTGATTTATTTATTTATTTATTGCCTTTGATGATGATGGTTTCTCATTCTAGATAAAGGGTTAGGTTTGAGCACATATACTCCCGTCCCAACGAGGCTGAGTCGTTTAACTGATATACTCGCATATGTTAATGAAACGATTCAGCCTCGTTGGGATGTGTATATAGTCCATGGGAAAAGCATGTTGTTATGGTTTTGGACTTGAGGCTTTTCACAAATTTAGCACTAATGGATTGAATTAATTCCACAAAAACATAAGTTTGAATTATTTGACTTGATTGTTAGTTGTTTTGTTTTTTTCTTATTCATGTATAGTTATTGAAAATAGATGGAATAATCTCTCGAGTTATGTATCAAATTAAAAAAAGAGCAGATTTACTACACACAGATAAATGAAGGGATAATTATCAACATCTATGAACGTTCTGCATCTCCAAGAGATTGAAAATGGTCGAAATCCAGATTTTCGACTGCGATTCGTCTTCGAAGAGGAGCTTGATCACGCCGTCCTTCGTCTTCAGGGACAGCAAGCAGTTCCCCTGGTATTCCGCCGCCTCCTCCGTCACATTCGTCACTTGATCTGCAATGAAACGAGAGTGTCGTTAATCTCCGTTGCCAGAACCGTGGAAGGTTTTACGAGGAAAGTGTCGAAGAAAAAAGCGTACACTCTTTAGTTGAGGTCAGGGCTCCTCTCAAGTACTTCTTTCTGAAGCAGAACATGAGGTGTTGGTGCTTGAGGTACACGCTCACCCTCGTGCACTCCTTCCGTCCTGCATTTATAGAATTTAGTCGTGTTTCGTGCACTGATTCGGTCGAGTAGTTGAGTATGAGTCGTTCGAGTTTGTACCTGAAGGCATGATCGTTCGGATCTCCGCGCTTATCTTGAGCAGATCTTGGACTCGGGAGAGTGGGACTGCTGTGGCTCTTGATTTTAGAAGGGAAGCTCCTCTTAGGCCTTGTTGAGCGAAAAATCGAATAGTTACTAAATATGGAAAGATCTCGATTTTTTGTTAGCTATGCATAAGTGGAAAAGATAGTGTAGTGTTTGTTACATGTAGCTGCGGTGGCTGTGATGGCTATCATGTCGATGGGAGTCTGGATCGCCATCCCGGAGTCGACAGCTGCTCGTACTTGAGCCCTGTTGGCTCCGAGGGACTCTGCCGCCTCAGCACAGACGTTGGTCATGAGCGCTGCAGCAGAGGAGAGCACGTTGCCCATGTCTTGGCTCGACTTCTCGACTATCAGCCCGTTCTGGAAGGGCGAGGCCGTCTCTTCCTTGCTCGTGCTGCTGCTGATCCCGGCAATGGCTGCAGCCAGCTGCGTGAGGGAAAGGGCCGCGTGGAGCTGGGCCGTCTGGAGGCGTCTCTCCTCTTTCCGGTTCTCCCTCCTCGACTTGAATAGCCCGGTAAAGAGCTTGCTCCCCGGCCACATCCTCGGCTGCTTCAACTCCATCTCTTTAGACCGTATTCGTTACTTTGAAGTGTGTTTCGTATTCGGATATGAATGCGTGTTTTCGTTACCTGGATCGCGTTCTCCTTAAATGGAGATCTTGGAGATGCTTGTGCACTTCTGAAGCTCTCTTCATCTTGTTCATTTTGCAGCATTGAGTTCTGTGAATATTTCATTAAATTATACTATACTATATTACTAAAATACACTTATTATAAGATCCACTGTCACAACTAAGTATTTTAAAACAGGATTAATGTTTCCTCACATTGGTTGTGAACATTTGTACGAAGTCAGATGCAGAAGGGCTCCAGATCCTGCTGTGGAACTCGGCCGCTCGAAAAATCGGGCTCTTCGTCATCTCTAGCTGCTGGTAACGACGCACATTCTTCCCTCCGGCTCCGGTTACCTGAGACATTCGTTCACACATCGTGTTCATGTTCAAGATTAACGAATCTTTGCTTATTTAGTCGTTGTCAAGAACTCACAGTCGGTGAAACTTCATCGGGTGTTATCTCTCTCTCTATCGACTCCATGAAACGTAAGAGGTTAGATGCTATATACAAAAAAAAAAAAAGGATAATTAACACTAATAATTCATAGTTTAGCTGCAGTAATTGGAGAATTAATATAAATTGCAAGAATTACTAATTGTGGAAATATAAGTATAAGTGAAACTCACCTTTCCCTTGTGAAGAATATTGACTTGGTTGAATTACAAAGATTGAGAAACTTACTATAAATGGAAGCATATTAACTTGTTGCTAGGAGTTTTATAGCACTCTTATAGAAAGTACCACCTAATGTAGATCTTAGTATAATTAATGCCTAAAAATAGTATGTCCCCGTAAAGCGATGTTGCTACTTCTGAACGTAACATCGACATACTCTCTCAGTGATGTGATAGCAGTTAGCGTGTCACGGGTACAAATTATATTTTTCCCGTCTTTCGAGATATTTCGATTTTGAGATGTATTTCTATTTTTGCTGTGATCAGCAGTTGTCACGTTTAGCGATTCGTTTGGGAAAGTAAGTCATTAGTTCGGGTTTAAGGAATGTTGACATCTTGGAGAGGGATTCAAGAAACGTGGGGGTGGAGCTATTTGTGCGCCTTTTACAAGGAGATTACACATTTTTGGATTAGTGCAATCCCTAATTAATTAGTGCCAACTAATTAGGGTTGATAATTGTGTACACCTTTTCACTTGTTTCCTCGTCCAATCCTTAATCTCTTACGTGCTAATTAAGGTTAATTTAATCTTTTCAAGATCAATGCTGCCACGGTGGACGCCTCACGTGCTTTCACGTGTGACATGGTCGTGATTGTACATGTGCACGTGGCATTTATTTATTTATTTATAATAACGATAGTAATACCCTTTAATTGAAACATACTATCATTTTTTCGTTCGTTTTATTTATTAGTTCAAATTTTTAAGAAGAAAACAAATTAATACATAAAAACTCCTTTTAGAATTCGTTATGTTCGATTTCTTTGATTACTCTGTCACATCATACGTGGACTAATTAAATGGGACAGAAAGAGTAGTAATAATCAAGTGATAAGAAAAAAGAACATACATATTCACCAACGTGCCATGTAAATTTAACCCCATATCCTATAATAACATGTGACGATTATATATCGTTGTGGAGAAATGATATGCCGCTCCCCTCCCGTGGGCACCTTTCGTGGGCACCTTTGTTCGTTTGCTCACTTTAGCATTATTTTGTTCGATTTTTGAGATTGTTTTATACTCTAATACCTAAATAATTAATATTGAAATCATAAAATTTACAAAATACATAAAAATCGAGGCTCGATTTGTGTTTTTCGCCCTCTAACTACAAAAAACAATAAAAACACAAATCGAGCCTCGATTTTTATGTATTTTGTAAATTGTATGATTTCAATATTAATTATTTAGGTATTAGAGTATAAAACAATCTCAAAAATCGAACAAAATAATGTTAAAGTGAACAAACGAACAAAGGTGCCCACGAAATGTGCCCACTGGAGGGGAACGACATATCATTTCTCTATCGTTGTAATAGTAAATACTAACTTAAAATTACGATAAAACATTTTGATTCGATACAAAACAATCTATTCCAGATCAATATAAAAATATCGAAATCAGAATATTTTGGGGAGTATATGAATTTTATATTAAGAGATAACAAATAATCAACAATATATTGATTGGGTATAATTTTAAATGTAAAGTGACTATACGGTATATTCGTATATGCACTAATCGTGTGTTGACCTAATGCTAGGGAATTAAGATTAAAGTTTCGGATTGAAAGGTTTCGATTTCGAGTTTTTAAAATAAAATTTTACTCGTTTCAAAAAAGAAATAAAAAAAAATGACTAGAGTTGGAGTAACAAATATATTAACGGATACTAACGGTTGCTCAAAAGGGTACGAAGAAAAGCTGAGGATACTAACCGACGGTTTCAAACGGCGGACTTTAAACCCTAATCTAAACCCTCGCCGGAATACACACACGAGCGGCAGCGGCGGCGGCGACTCTTGAAGAACCGTTTCGATTAAATTAACTATCATTTAAATTCGATTCCGGCAGAATGGGAATTCCGGCGTTCTACCGGTGGCTGATAGAGAGGTACCCGCGATCGGTGGTGGACGTGTTGGAGGAATCGCCGCCGGTTGTTAACGGGGTTAGGATGTCCGTCGACGTTACGAGGCCAAACCCTAACGGCCTGGAGTTCGACAATCTGTATCTCGACATGAACGGCATTATACACCCTTGCTTTCACCCTGAAGACGGGGTACTTTTCGAGCATATGTGTTGAAATTCATGTTTATTGAACTTGAGTTGATGATGTTGATGATTGTTGAATGTTTATTTGATTGTAGTCCACTCCGAATTCTTATGATGAAGTGTTTACGGCGGTTTTCAAGTACATCGATCGGATTTTCTCGCTGGTTAGGCCTCGGAAGCTTCTGTTCATGGCAATTGGTAAGTTATGGAGTTGCTGTCTTTTTTTGAGTGCAGTATTAGACGAATGTATCTATGTTGATATTGTTATTGTGTAACTGATTAAGAGACGCTGTTGGTATAAATGTTCGCTTGATCAAAGAAAGTATTTTCGACTAAGGAAAAAGGTCATTTATTTTACCATTGAATCAGGAAAAGAAAAATGGTTAGCTTATAATCGTTCCCTGAAATAATACTAGTATTGTATTTAATTTAATTTGTAACATTGCTCAGATGGCGTTGCTCCTAGAGCTAAGATGAATCAACAGCGAGCAAGACGATTCAGAGCAGCTAAAGATGCAGCTGATATGGTGAGTATGGTGGTTTTGGTCTTAGAAGTATTTTCTTAAAGCTTCTGCATCCTCTCTTTTTTAGGGTGGCTAATAAATATGATTGCAGTCTTCTTCATTGGAGAATCAAGAGAGTGGCCACACGAAGATAATCGCTGAAAGTAAATTGCTCGATTCTAACTTCATCACTCCTGGGACTGAATTTATGGAAACACTATCACGTGCACTTGAATATTATGTACACTTACGTATTAACAATGATCCTGGTTGGAAGGGAGTTGAGGTAAGAAATTCTCAGTTTTTAGTTGGTATGATTGTCTCAGAAGTTGATGCAATTTTGTCTGGGAATTGCAGGTTATCCTTTCTGATGCTACTGTACCTGGCGAGGGAGAACATAAAATAATGTCTTATATCCGCTTGCAAAGAAATCTTCCTGGGTTTGATCCAAACACAAGACATTGTTTGTATGGTTTGGTAAATTATAGACCAGTTTTATTTTTTCTAATGTTAGTTATGTGCTGTTCTCACTTCTCAGAGTGCATTAAAAAAATGTAGAATATATGTTCATTTGTGGTTCTATTATTTCAGGATGCAGATCTAATCATGCTTGCTTTGGCTACGCATGAAGTTCACTTCTCGGTTTTAAGGGAGGTATGGTTTTGGTACTCACTTTTATAAGATATCTAAAATTGTATAATCACCATGTTGGCGGGACTTTTTAGAGGCAGAAGTATTAGCTAGTACTTTATCTAGTTGCCTGTCTGTGCAAAAAAGGTTCCATCATTGATTAGGTTCTCCTAACTTCTTACACTTCTGACTTTTCACTTAAGCAATATTAATCGAATCTGATTCAGTTAAAGAAAGTACTTCTAAACATATGAAGTCAATGCTGTCATCTGGCCTCTGCAACCTATCCTCTACAAAATGGTATTATATGAAAAACTTGGTGGCCTTGTCTATGTAAATTCTTTTAGAGTTTCCACATCCTTTTGATCAAACTTGAGACAAATCATTTCTTATATGTCCACTACTGGTTCTAAGCTGATGCGCCTTTCCTCTCCTTGATTTTGCCGCCTAGTTATTGTAATGATATGGCCATAAGGGTTGAAATTCAGATTTTTCTGTCCATCAACATGTATTATAGCAAAATGTAGGAATGATTTTGAGGAAGTTTTGGATTAAATCATCATCTGGAGGGGTGCTTTCTGTTATATTGAGCTCATTATATTGTTCTCGGTATAGGATGTCAGGAAAGTGCCTCCCAGTGGCAAAGGACAAAACACGAAGGGGACAGGGAAATATGGCGATTTGATGACCAATAGAGCTCGTTCTGGATATCTTGAAGACATTATATCAAGGCAGAAATTTCAGGTTAACTTTTATGACTCTTTTAGAGGTTGATAGATTTTTGAAGTAGCGGTTTTAACTGTGAAGGAATGAATCAAGCTCATAGTAAATTGGTAAAATTTTCGGAAAGGCTTATGTGTTGAAGTCCTGTCTTTCTGTGTCAGATTGTTTTGGGTTGATACTTGTACATTTTGTGGGTCTGAATTACATTTCTTCGTATTGATATCCTACTCAGTAACATAGAAGAAAAGCTAAACTCTTGTTATCTCTTTTGATGCACTAATTCACAAAAGCCAAGCCTTTTGCTTGGAGTTTCTAGCTCTTATTATTATTTGCCGCTTATTGAGAGGATACAAGTGATGCCAAATCTCCGAGTTGACTTGATTGATTTGGAAGTGGATGTGAATTAATAATGATGGTGGAGCGAACCTTATAACTTGGTAATATTTGGAGATTGGCTGATGCTCTTTTTAGCTCATGATTGGTAGTATGCTTCTAAATTAAATCACGTGCACGGTTATCCTTGCTTTTAATATGATAATGAGAATGCAATCAGTGACTCATTGGCGTTTTTCTGTTTCATGTCGGTGTTTTAGTTTCTCAATGTTTGGATACTCCGGGAGTATTTGGCGGAGAGCTTGAGAATACCAGATCCAACTGTGAAAGTAGATCTTGAAAGACTCATAGATGACTTTGTTTTCATGTGCCTATTTGTTGGAAATGACTTTCTACCTCATGTGCCATCATTGGAGATATCGGAGGTTGGTATTCTATCAATGTATTTGCCAGTAAATTGAACGCTGCGTGAACTAATTTGCTAGAATGCATAGATTATACAAACAGTCACAATGCAATATATCTTGCAGGGGGCTATTGATCTCCTCATGTCTGTTTACAAAAAAGAGTTCGTCCGAATGGGTGGTTATCTAACTGATGCTTCTGAGGTATTTTAACTATTACATTCTTGGTTCATATCATCTTTTACACTATTTTCCCCTATTATAGTGGACGGAAGACAAAATTTCCATCATTACCCCCCGCCCTATGTGATCCAATTATAAAAAGCTTATAGGTCATGTTTGTTCAACCTTTTGGGCGCTATTAAAATTTTAAAAAAAAAAAAAAAAAAAAAAAAAAAAAGAAGCTACCTTTGCTATTCTGATATTATCCTTATAGTACTGGATATGTGTAGTCTTTATTTTATTATTGTTATTTGATGCTCTCTCTAAGAATGTGATGTGAAGATGTGCATGCAATGTTTGAGACATGTAGGAAATTAATTTCTGGCTGCTTGATTATCATGAATGGCCTTTTCTGAATTTTGTGTCTCAAGTGACCTGCACTTGTACTCAAGGTCATATTTGGTTCTTATGTAGGTAAATTTGAAAGGAGTGGAGATCTTTGTTAACGCTCTTGGTTCACATGAGAATGCAATTTTCAAAAAACGGAGGCAGGTATGGCCCTCGTCTGGTGTATTGCTTGAAACTTGATATGTTTTTAACTGTCATGTACTAAGCTTGGCTCTGGGCCACCTATAATATGTCCTTAATGTTTTATCTTGTGCGGCAAAGGGTGCTTGGACTGTCAGCTTATATTAAAGCGGACACTTCCGTAATTTTCTGACTACTTGATTAGCACATTCTTACTCCGTATTTAGGATGCTGACATATTTTAAATACATGCCACTGCCATAAATCTTGCATATATTATGATATGTTGATTTAAATCTTGTTACTTTCAGGAACAAATATCTTGGGTGCCTGCAAGACGTTCTCCTGCAAACGTGAATGTAATCTAACAACCTTCTCAATTTCTTTCTTGAATTTCCCATTTGTGATTAATCTGATTGTTTCTAAGACTCATCCTTGGTGATATTTGAATCAGCCTGGTTCGAAATCTGATGCCACAGTTGTGGTAGATAAGGTTAGACATCCTTTCCTTGCTTCTCATTCGTTTAACTAGGCGTGTCACTTTATTAAATTTCGCCGGCAGAGATCGATATATTTCTTCTTCAGGTAAATCTTGGAGAAGAGGGCTGGAAAGAGAGATACTACACTGAGAAGTTTGAGGCTCAAAGTGATGATGCCCTTCAGAGAGTTAAAAACGACGCTGTAAGAAAAATTTATTACTATGAGTTTCAAGTCTTCCATAGATGCTACGTAATTGACAATTTGTCTTAGATCGGGGTCAATATTGTTATTCTTCATTAATTCAATTGCGCGCAAGTGGTTTTTATTATGCTTCATCTATCATTATGTTGCATATCTACTGGAGTTGCAATCTTCGATACCTATCTTTCTGTGTTGCTGTAATTCATTTGTAGATAAGCCTGTTTCGGGATGACCTGTTTAAGTTACTGTATATGTTTCGACATATGATGGTTTTTAATTCTCTCATGTTTAACACAGGTCTTGAAATATGTTGAGGGGTTATGCTGGGTCATGCATTATTACTATCAAGGAGTGTGTTCGTGGCAATGGTTTGTAAATTTTTGTTGTTACATAAGCCTTCTCATGTGAACAACTATTCAAAAGTTTGTGGATGGCAAGTAACCATGGGTGGTTTGTGCCATCTTGATATATATCTTATAACTTCTCAGTTTATTAAAGAATATGCTTAAATGATGCTGGATAACTTCATAAGTGAGAGTGAAGGTCCTTAATTTATACATTTATTTCTCTTAACATGCGATTGCTCTTGCTTTCATCAGAATCATATGTTGTCTTGTCTTATCAAATTCAGAATCATACTTATGCTATGTTTTCTAAAGATTGCCAGTCCTAAGTAAATCAGTAGTTCTACATCTCTCTTCCACCAAAATAGAAGAAAGAGAGAAAGAAAGAAGGAACTGCACTTTGTTTGGAGTACTAGGAATATCATAAAGAGGAATAAAAAGACAATCCTTATACTTTTGTAGTACATTCGTCATTCCCTTCTCATATTTGTTGATCGTGGTTCACCTATGTGCTATTGCCTATTGGTAAAAGACCTAGAATTCTCATCTTCTGATGTGCTATGCACTCATGAAAGCAACAAACAAATAAAAAGTGCTGCAAATTCAATAGTTTGTGGGATTTATATTGAACTTCTTTGGCTAATGCTGTTGAGAAGATTTGGTACCTCATTGTGAATTCTTCTGGAAATTTTCCTGCTGTCCTTAAATATGTAGCTTCTCAGTTGGTAATTTCCTTTCACATTTTGATGATTTTCAGGCATTTACTGCACTAATTAACCTTACCAACTATTTGGCTATTTCAGGTTTTATCCATACCATTATGCTCCCTTTGCATCTGATTTCCAAGGCGTTGAGCAGCTCAGCATTCATTTTGAACTCGGAGTACCCTTTAAACCTTTCGACCAATTGATGGGTGTCCTCCCGGCTGCAAGGTTTTTCCTTAAATGATTCTGTTAATCAATCATACACTCGTCAATTTCAGTAACAATAATGAAAGGTGTTCCTTTGGCAGTGCTGGAGCACTTCCCTTATCCTACAGGAAATTAATGACAGATCCATCATCCCCTATTCTGGATCTATATCCTACTGGTATTGTTCTCAAATTAAATCTACAATCTTATCTCTATTTTTCCATCGTGCTACTTTATAATTCTTGTCTTCAATTTTTCATTAGAGTTCGATCTTGATTTGAATGGGAGAAAACAAGCGTGGAAGGTACGTTTCATATTCTCCAATTATGTTTCCTCTAGTAACATCAATATTCCATTGAGACCTCATTAATTTGGTTTAAACAATAGCTCACCCTTCAAAAATCAGTATGCTACGTGAAATTTGAATTAACTAACTTGTTTGCGCCTCTTACTGGGATGGCTGCTCCAAATTTGCTTGGTTTATTTCTTTTGTGTGCGTGCATGTGTGTGTTTTCTTTTTTGAGATATTTCATATTGTTCTCTTGCTGATTGACAGGCCATTTGCAAATTACCCTTCATTGATGAGGCTCGTCTTCTTACTGAGATTGCAAAAGTGGAAAATACGTTGACGGTAAAACTCCAATGCTTTTCTAGTTATTGAAATAAAGTGAATTGCAACGGTCTCTCTTGTGACTGTGGGAAAACTTAGTACTTTACCAATATAATCTATGCAATCGCCGTTTTATGCTGTTCACCTCTGTGTTTTTGGAGTTTTGAATAATATATTGTGTTTTAGGATGTGGAGAGGCGGCGGAACACTTTGGGCATTGATAAACTATTTATTGACATGTCACATCCTTTAGCAGCAAAAATACTTAGTTTCTGGGAACGGAATAAAGACAATCCAAAGTTGCCGAGGGGTAAAGTGAAAAGGAAAATTGACCCAAAGTATAGGTGAGGTGTGCAGGTGTTTTATAGTTACGTAATCTTTTATAGAAGCATTTTTACGCTTCAATTCTTTCTGTATCATGTATTCTTTCAAGTATTTTTCCACGTGTGTTAAATGTTGCAACTAATATTCTCAATTTGTTGTATGCATTGCAGTGGCGGAATGAACGGATACGTGTACATCTCAGATAAGCCCGTTTGCCCTCCAGAGATCCCTTCACCTTTACATAACATGAACACAATCACAACGAACAAAGTTTTGTATGTACTTCTTCCTCTTTTACCCCTTTCACGGGATCTCACTGCTGCTTTCTTGATCTGATGAATGTTGTGATTCTTGTTGGGTTTTTTTTTTTTTTTTTTTTTTTTTTTTTTTTTAAAAGGGTGGCCATGTATAAATTTCCTGATCTTCATCCTCACATCCCTAGACCACCAGAAGGAGTTAAAATGCCTAAAAAGGTACTGAAATAATCACTCATCTTGTAATTTTTGTTCTTTGTGTATTCTGTTAGCCTTTAAACTCTTCAAGTCAAAATCGTCTCGATGGAGGCATGAAGTGTATAATGTCTTATGCATCATCAATATTTGTTTAGTACTCTAGTTGACGGAATTCAAACAGGTTGCCAGCCGCGTCAAACACATCCAGATTTTCCTAAAACTTTTAGCCTAGTATAGAATTAGATACCCGATGTTGTTACGTTTTTAAACAAGTTACTCGCAATCGCAGTCTTGATTGTTTGTTATACACTATATGGCTACTTGGACTCATCTCAACCTTCTCACCATGAACAGGTAATTGGAAAGCACGACGTGTTACCTCCACCTACACTGTGGCACGAGAAATCAGCTATTTTGCAGAACAGATTTTCCAGCCGGTAAGACATTCTTTGTTATGCTTTTATGTGCATGTTTACCCTTGAGAGTCGGATTTCGTGCTTCTATTTCAAAAAAAAAAAAAAAAAGAAAAAAAAAAAAAGGTCTTTTACTGAAACTAAGTCGAACTCTATGGTAGGCCTATTCCCCCAAAGGCGATAGGAGGGTCTCTTCTTTCAAAAGTCGCACACAAACTTGTTTCTGAAATTTACAGCAGTGAAATTGCCAAGAGACGAGGCTGGGACGCTATGAACCAAAGTGGCAGTCAAAACGGAGTTTCTGGAATTCACAGCAGTGGAAATGCCAAGAAACGAGGCCGTGACGCTCTGAGCCAAACTGGCCATGATAATGCTCCGAATCAAAACGAAAAGAAGAAAAAGAAGAGGCAAGCGAAGAGGCGTAACAAAAAGAGAAAACTGAGCGGAGGCGCCTAGTGTTGTAAGCTGCCTCAACCCTTCTATTTATTTGTTGTAAGATTTGAATCACACATTTTATTTCTCTCGGTGTTGTGTTAGAAACATATTGTACTTCGTTCGATAAATTTACTCGAAGGAAATGGTAAAAATGGCATTTTCCCTATACTTCCTCGATGTCTATAGACGATACAAGACAGAGTGCACAAAAGAATGAGTACTTTCAATCTGGTTTCACCTCCCCCATCTTGAGAGTACTAGCAACCCGACTACGGTCCCACATATTGCTACCACAATCCCGGCAACGAGGGCAAAGGCGTAGGAAACGGCAGGGAAGTTGAAGTACTTCTGTATCCTCCTTAATCCTTTGTCGATCAGAGGCGCCAGCGCAGCAGCTCCAGCCACCCGAAATGGCCTCGTTACGTTGTTCCCACCCCACATCAGAATGACTATCTACATGTACGAAGACATTTTATTATTTACATACTTCACATATATTTAACAAACGAGCCAAATGAAAGAAAGCTTACTTACCCCGAGTAGAGCTTGAAGATTAGCAGCAGGATTGTTGCCGGTGCTCTTCTCGTAGCCAAGAAACGCAAGGACGAAGAAACTCGTGTACGTCACCCCATCAAATATGCCGTACGCAAGAACTGCCGCCAATCCTAACTTTGCCACTTTTCGACTCATTTCTGCTGAATTTTCCTAACCGAACGTGGTAAACATCAATAAAGATTCAATCTTTAAGATGGGTTTGGTCAATTCTAGAGAGAGAGAGAGAGAGAGATTACCTTCCATTTTTGCCAGAACCCTTTCTTTTCCTGGTTCTTGATAAAATCAACAGAACCAATTTCAGAATGAAGAAACAAATAATGTATTCTAGAGAGAGAGAGAGAGAGACAGCAACTGACATTAGTGAAATCTTGATTTTGATGGAGGAAAGAATCTTGAGAAGTAGCACAACAGCTAACTGAAACGGTGAAACGGAGGTTTCGCCTTCGATTTGTAAGCAATTTGGGAGTAAAAATGGAGTCTTTATTAGTGAAGAAAGAAGGTGCAGAGAGAGCAGCAGCAGCAGCAGCAGCCCACATCCTCAACAACTGCGTGTAAAACTACACACACTCAGTGTGTCCTGATTTAAGTATTTATTTTCATACCACCCCCCCTCAACTTCACTATATTAAATTATTAACCAAAAATCGAAAATTGTCGGTTAAATTAGGTAATTCAGTTACACAGAACTAACTGTCGTCTAACAGCCTCAATGTGAGAGAGAGAGAGAGAGAGAGAGAGAGAGAGAGAGAGAGAGAGAGAGAGAGAGGTATAACTGATTTCATGACTTTATTGAACATGTAGAAACCAGCACAAGAGAATAAATAAAAGAATGAACCTTTCCTAAGTAACAACAAAAAATCTACATTTGAGTACTAGTATTTCTCAGAGCTTTGCTCCTCAAACACCACTCCTTCCTTCATCTTCCTGTTCCACTGCTCGATTCCTCGACTCGAACGAGGCCTTTCGAGTCGTTGTGACGAGTATATATATACTTTATGCTAAAACCAAGATCCCCCCTAATCATTCACAAAAGCCTTATTCCGTATAGAAGAACTACCCACCTAAAACCTATGTAAACACCATTATGCAGAACGCAAAACCCGTCTCGATCAATCCCTGCAGCACATGATCTTGATCGTCCGATTCCAGAACCCAACGGCCTCCTTCCTTTCATTCGGATCAACGGGCTCCTTGAACTTAGCTTTCTCGCTGAGTTCCTCGAACGAGTCGGCCAGATTCTGTAGCCGAGCCACGAATTCAATCAAGAGAGAAGTAAAAGTAGCAAGAGAGAGCGCGCTGGCACTTTCGTAAGTCCTTACTTCACGTTCGTTCAAAAGGGTGTCCCCCACAATCGAGAGACGAGAGGGCCACATTGATTGCTGCCTAAGCAAATCTTCTCCGGATCCCCATTGTGAGACGGAGTGGTTCAACCGCATTGTCTGTGTTGATCTCAAATGAGCTGCATCGCTTAGAGAGTTTAACACGACTGGCTTGTGTTCGCTATCTCTGAGTTCTTGAAGTGCCTCGTGATCCACGAATTTCTCGGGCTGTTTCTCGCTCCCCCAATTCTCCGCATTCACTAAAAGATAGGATTTTTGATCGATCATCATCTGTAGATCTTCGGCTGCATTGTGAATCTCTTCCAGTATATCTCCGGGAGATAGTCTCTCCATCTTTTCGACCTTGTCTCCGAGCAATCTCAGCACCTTAGAGCCTTCAATTCCGACTTTCTGAATCTTGTTCTTGAAAGTTTGTCTTAACTCAGATGATGCCTGCATATGATTGAAGGTCAAGAAGAGCACAACGACTAGCCTATCTGTAAGACAGCTCGTTCGAGACAAGACTGTCGAATAAATGAATAAAGATCGAACGTTTCAAAACTAACAAAGCTTTTGATATCAGTTTTGTTCACAATCTAGAATAGCATCACCTTCAGTCTTTCAGCAGACTAAAATCGACATCAAGAAACGAAGAAGCCTAAAACTATAATACCTGTATTTCAGAGAGTATGCATCCATGCATAGCCATCACCATGAAAGCACAATGCCTTAAAGCACCACTCACTTTCACGTATTCGCTCCACGGATATCTGTACATCTTGTAACGACCATGAGGCGGCTCCCACACAGCGAATCCCAGCTGCCAAAAACGAAAAAGAAAAGGAGAAAAAAGCGAGGTTGAGTTAGAAATTAGCCATAAGGCCCTAGAATTTTGTCTAGTATAGATGCCTACCAGAGTTTCCTCTTGGCTAGTCGACTCAACTGCAGCTCTATATCCCTTATATAAAGGATCGTCCGAAGCTTGATAGAGCAAGATCTTCGAGGGAATTCTGGAGTATTCGACACACTCTAGGTACATCTTCATACAACCTGTATAAATGGACAGTTATATCAGTTTCAAGATTTTCGTCTCCATAAACGTTTAAGGCAGCTAGTCCCTAAGGAAAATGTACGTACCTTCGAGAGAGCTAGCAACTCCCTTGAAATTTTTCACGACTAGTTTATGCAAATCTTCTCCAGCCCAAATGGGATATACACATACATTTACTATCAAACTAACACCACCACCAACAGCTATGAGCAGGCCTCGAGAAATGGCTGTTTCGAGAAAATGCGACTTTCCAGAAACTAACACAATGCAAAATGTCAACAAGAACACGCGGAAACCATACTCATACTGTTTCATGGCTGGATACAGCTTAAGATAACTAGCAAGAAAGCCTGAAACCAAGAAGAGGTCATATTTTGAGACAAGAAATTTGCATAGTGAAGCTTAATTCATGAATTCTAGTTCAAATGGTAGCAAAAACATCGTACCTGCTATAAAAATGCTGATCACGATAAAAATTTCTTGATACTCTCCGGCTTTCATAGACAACTCCGCTATACCTAGAGCCAATCCTCCAGCAGAGAATGTGCCCAATGCACGATTAAGTCCCTTACTTAAGGTAGCTCCTACACGAGAGAAGAAGATGACGAAATTAAACTAAACTAGATTCAGACATAGAACTTCGTTAGGGGCGTTTGAAAAATGAAGAATACAAGACTCACTCATCATAGTTCAACCTCAACCAAGATAGATTTGTTCATAACCAATGCTTTGGATAACTAAGCAAATAATCATAAAATCGAGACTCAATGCCGAACTCAAAGGGATAACGAAGATAGTGAAGAATTCATCCAATGCCACGGCCTCAACGACTAAAATGCAATGATCAAAAGGCAACAAAGAATCAAATTTCAAAACTACGCCTATTCTTAAATCAAACAAAACAACACACACAAGAGTTCCCATAACAGTCCAACAACAACCAAGACGAAAAATTTGTTCGTATCCCACGATTCCAATAACTACTACCTCCATCCCATTAATAACGAGCCCACTAAATATATAACAGACTCGTCCCAATATAAGTGAAGTCGTTATCAACACGACGCACTAAAAAATAAAAAATCTGCAACAATTCAGCCTCAAAGGGGACTAATCATCTCTTCAAAAAAAAAAGCAGAGAATCAACACTCACCAATGCTAAACTCGAACACAACAACAACAGTGAGAACAGCCCAGATTGTATACTGACTGAAATAACTCATGGGCTCCTTGAAGAAGATGAGCATCGAAACCAGAGAGAGAGAGGCACCCATTTTGGCGGCGAACACCACTTTCCTCGGGTCGGATCTCCCCATCGCGTACAGCTTAACCGTCGTGCCCCTAACATCGTTCCACAGACTCGAAAACCTCTCCCTCGTAACTCGATAAATCCGATGTAAACACCCCTCTCGGACAACGTACGGATCATTGAATCCCACCTCGGAATTGTTCTTCCTCGGCAGCAACCTCTCCTTCCCTCTCTCCGCGAAGCTCTGCCTCAGAGATCCGTAATTCGCAGCCATTGATGGTGGGTTTCAAGAAACATGGGACGATCGAATCCTCCGTTCCGTACAAGAACTTGGGAGCTTTAAGGGTTGGAATGCGTGTTGGAATTAGTGTTGATTATGCTCGAAATCTTTGCCCACTCTTTTCCAGCTTTATTTTCTTCTTTTTCATAGTAATTATTACGATGATCGAAGAAGGGTAATCTGGATTCTTGGTGGCGAAGGGAAAGTTGGAAACTTTGGAAGCCAATGATCGAAGAATGTCGGATAATCCTCGATTACTGTGCTCGTAATTTTCATGTTGAGATGCAGATAACTGCCGTATGCACTAATTTAACGCATCTTTGTACGAAATTTTTTAACATTAATTTAATAATATATTTTTAAGGTAAGATTAAATATTTGAAACATGAGGTAAGAAGAAAAGATTAATTACTTTTTTACAACATTGTTTCTGCTTAGAAAAATCATAGCTTCAAATTTTGTTTAAATTAAATTATACGAATGATAACGTAACGTCGAGTATGATTATGCAATTTGAAGTGTGTAAATGTGTCAAGAATAATGGAACTAGAAAAATTAATCAAAACATCCCTAAATTTCTAAAAAAAAAAAAACTTCAATTTTCAACGTAGGATTCTATATTTCAATCGATTAAAAGAAAAGAAAGACAAATTTTCAAAAAGGAAAACGAATAAAATATTATAGTAGTAATTAATCAGGTTCACAATTAAATGAATTTTTATTTTTTGTTTAATTTTAGTCGAGTGATATTATTTGAAAATGACAATAAACGAATTAAACCAAACCAATGCAATAAAATTTTATACTCCCTATTTCTATTTTAAGCTCAACATAATCATGTGTAACCCAATATAATTATCGATTATCCACTAACCACCTAATTATTAAGATTCATATCGAAAAGAAACTAACCGTTTTAGAAGAAACGGAGGGAGTACGTCACAATCGGTATTGAAATAAAGATTGCAATATCAAAAGGGGGTAAAGATTTTTGCAGTAACTCCAAAAATTCGTACATAGAGCTGGTAATACTAATAATAGAAATCCAACCAAAATCAAGATTTAAATTGGTCCAAGCCAAGCCAAAACAAAACAGTTTGCAGAAACAGAAAAAGGTCACACTTTCTTGCCTTATACCTACTTCTTCTCTTCCTTCTCGGCCTCTGCTGCCCTCTTGGCCCTAACACCGACATGACGGGCGTTTGTCCTCTCCAGGCGAAGCTTGTCGTATGCCTTGAACGATTTCATGTCTTGTGAGACCTTCACAAGCTCAACGGTAGGCTTCTCACTGACAATAGGCAAGAAAGGACCCGTAACTTGGGTGGCTGTGGCCAGCTCCTCAGGGGAAGAATCACCAGCCTAGAGAGGGATAAAAGAGAGTACGTGATCAAAGGTTTTTAAATTTGTTCCTAGGATAAAAGAAAAGGAGATTTGGATGTGTGTCATTACCTTAACCTTGCGGGCACGTCTCGGGAAGACGACGAGCTTGGCCTTGAATGTCTTCAGCCTCTGAACATTGGTCTGGAAACCCTCCAAGGAGCTGTTGCGACGTCTGTGATCAACAGCAATACCAATAGTTGGCGCAAGTTTCTTTGCGATGCCTGCAGCCTGATTTTTGCAAGTAAAATAAAAGTAAGCAATTTGAGAAATTCTGGAGACAGGAATATTATAAACACCCATCCACAAAATTATTCATATCAGAGCAACTGATGACGTAACTAACAGGACTATAGAGGCTCGAAAATAGAAGGTACAAAATTGTAGAGATCTAAGGCATATGATATGCTCATCAAAGCACTAGAAAACTGAAAATACAATATCAGATTGGGAAAAGATTCACAGGGAACCACATAACAAAACATAATTACATGGATACAAGCTTTGAAACTCAACATATTGAATCAGGGGGAAAATAACAAATAAAATAATTTATAAAGATAAGAGCTCTAATACTCCCCTACATATAAATCATACTATGAAGATGGTAGAATTAAAAAAACTTCAGAAGATAAGATGCAGTTATGTCTCAAACATAACTCACCTTCAGTTCCTCCAGAGAAAATCCTCTGCCAGCTCTGACCTTCATGTTGTATTTTAGGGTCTGGCCACGCACAACTGGGCGAAGAGGTCCAGCAGTGGGCCTGGGGAAGATTTTGATTGCCTTCGCCTGCCTTGCTGTAAAGAGCAACACATACGAACTTAAATAACAATGGTTGAAACTTTTGCAATGCAAGAAACAAAACTGGGAGGTATCGAATTGATCCCTTGAGGAAGTTATTACCATTTCTTCTCCTGGTCTTGCGAGCAGGCTGGTTAAACCATGTCTTCACATGGTTCTGCCAATCCTTCTTGAAGTGGCCGTTGGGAATAACATTGTTGTGCTTCATGGTTTACCTGTACACGAGAAAGGCTCAAGATCAACTCTCCTAATTAAATCAAACACCAGCCAGCATAAATAGGACAAGACTCAGAATTTTGATGCTTTTTAAGCTAAACAGGAAAACAAAACTAGAAACGATGGTAATTGCATCCTTTCTCACACATTGGTGGGACACAAAAACTCAAGTGTCTAACATCAGACAAAGTAAAACTAACGCTACAATAAGAAAAGAAAACCAACTTTCAGAAAACTATAATCCATTAAGCCCCACAATCCATTTAGAACACTAAAATTATGATTCAGTTATACTTTAACCAGAAACACTAACACTATATGAATTCAATACTACAAGATCCACGAGCATACTAACTAGCATAAGCCTGTAACGATAGCGTGTTATATAAATCTTTCGACTTTGTGATTTCAGGAATAATCAATCTCTCAAATACACTCATCAGACGACATCAACGTGAATCAAATGAAAGAAACTTTTAGCACTAGCTAAGTATGTAACCTTAAACTGGAAAGGGGAAAAAGACCAATCTCTCACCCCTAAATACCGAAGAATCACAAATTTATACAAAAAACTACAATTAAAATTGCAAACACGCCAATCAAAACTATCATCACATTACTCCAAAACATAATAAGCAAGACTCAACCATCTTAACATAGAATAATCGGGCATTTTACACAGCTGAGCTCAGATTTCACGCAAGCGAACGAGATAGAAAGAAGAGAAACGAATAGGCGAAGGTCGTGTGTTAGGGTTGAGACTTACAGCGGCGGCGATGAAGCGGAGGGGACGACGGAGCAGTCCTAACTCTGCACTGCAGCAAAATCCAGTGAGAAATGAGCGCCTCTTCGATTATATACCCCCACCCACATAAACCCTAGCTTTTGGACGGCCTCAATTGGGCCGAGAAAGGTGAATTACGAAAGCCTTTTTCGCGTTATAAAATTTGGGCCCGATATATGATTATGGGCTCGAAATCGGCCCGATTTAAATTAGCAGCCTTTATTTTGTTTACTTTTTTTATTTTACGTTAATGAAGAACTCATTCCTATACTCGACCCTGGATGATCCATTTTTCGGCACGAAAATTAAAGATAAAGCGTTTAGTTTGAAATGTGTGATTGATTGTTAATAAATTAGATATTTTTTTATGAATATAATCATTTTCTAAAATGTAAATGAGTCATCTATAGTGGAATGCCCAAAAAAAGAAAATGAGTGTTGTGAGTTGGCTTAATAGTAGAGGGGTAATTCTATCCACAGCCCCCGTTTTTCTCCGCACAGCCCCCGACTCAATTAATCAAAATTAATATTAGTGAATATATTTATTTACCCTTTTCTTCTTTCCACAGCAACCGATTCTTCTCTCCCATCTCTAGCACCGTCTTTCTTCCTTTATTCCTCCCATTACAAACTCTGTATAAATTCCTAGGTGCTTCTCATCCTCCCCAACGCCAAGCTGTCGGCAGCTATCGTTGTCGTCTTCATCTACGCCATCCGCAAACTCAAAGTGGCACGACATAGCTTCGAATATATACCTCAAGGTTTGCTACCACTTCCTCACGTTCCAACGTTCGTCGTGATTGTTCTTGAGAGGATTGTCGGCTTCTTGCCGGCAAATTACGGCGGGAGCACCACCATCATTTGTGTCGCCTTGTTCGTACCTCTGTTGTTCGCCATTAGATCGAGAAGAACCCAAAACTTTGAGGAAAAGCAAAGAACCCATCATAGCTTCCGAAAAACACCACAGATCCAATCACAATCCCCAATTTAAAATCACCGGACCATAAACGAAATTAATATCCAAAATATCATGTTTCTTAACCTCCATCGATGAAGATGTGAATTGCGAGAAAGAGAGAAGACGGTGGCTACAAGGGCATATGAGTACGTTCACTAATATTATTTTTAATTAACTGAATGGGGGGCTATGAGGAGAAAAACGGGGGTTGTGGATAGAATTACCCATAGTAGAGGGTTAAGTTTCCAAGCCCAATATCCCGCGTCTAAATCCCTGTGACTTTTGAATTTCATGTTAATTGTTTCAATAAAAAAAAAAAAAAGGGAAATCTCAAGTTAATACGAATACAGTCGAATGCTAGGTTGCATCTTGTGCTATTTTTTTAATTATTTTCTTAAATTGTCATGACTTTAGCCATTCCTTGATTATATTTCATTCTAACTATCTGACATCCAATATATTATGAAACAAACTTCATCAATGGACTACTCATATAAATAAGACGTCACATCTTTTCATTTATGTATTTCAATTGTACTAATGCTAAATTTTATACCAATAAATATTCATTCTTATTTACGTATTCTAAGACAAAAGTATGTACAACTACTTTATTCTAAGACAAAGTATGTAAAACTACTTTGTCCAACATATATTAGCATATAGGAAAACGTATTCTAAAACAAAGTATGTAAAACTACTTCTTGAACCTATATTAATATATTATGAAAATAAATATTTTGTGCAACCCAGGCTGCCGCAGCTCGATGGGACTTGCAGCCGCGGAGGAGCACGTTCTCGTATCACAAGAGGAGACCGCCGCAAAAGCAGTTTTTGCCAACGAGAAGGCCCCGTTAGCGACGGCTCATACCCAACGAACTACATTGTCGCCCCGGCTGTTGGCAGATTAACAAATTACTATATTTCATTTGTTTCTTTTAAAATTAATTAAGCCAACCACACTAGCAAATTAAAATGTTTCAATATAAAAATCTACAATACATAAATGTAATATCTATATGTGTATACATATGAGTTAGGATAATTTAATTTTGATTGATTTTGCGTACTCCTTTTATAATTAATCAGCTATGAGATAATATTTAATTAGGTTGATATGTTGAACGATATGTTATATATGTATTATTATGCACTTATCACCTCTTCATATACAATTCCTCTTATTAATGAATGATGGATATTATCTTAATTTTATGGTGAAGATTAAGTTCGTAAAAACGATCATTTTAGAATTCTCTATACGCACTTTTTTAGAATAGTTCATATACTTCCTACACAATTTCTAGACTATTATATGTACATTAGCCATTTGGGCTACAATGTAGCTAAGAATGCGCAATGTATTCGGGCCAAGTAATAACTTGGATAAGTTTGAATGAATCAACCTTTTGTGTTATCTTTTTTTTTTTTTTCGTTACATTGTCTCCATCTAACTCACAAATATGCACAATTTCAATATAGTCTTCCGTCTAGTCTAAGACGATATGCTGTTTTTCTGGACACAACAATTAATGAGAGAATGTTTAGAAATTAAATTGTGTAGACTTCATGTCTTGTTATTTTATGTTTAATCTTTAAACATATTGACGATCTATCTTAAATAAAAGAATTTATCGAGACCTTTAAGTTGGTATGGAAATTGTAAAAATCTAAAAATAAGCAAACAAATTGTCGTAATTTAAGGTTTGCAATTTATATTATATTGAGATGGGTGCAAAGTTAATTAAGAATTTATTTTATCTAGGCCTCATTATTTCCGTATAAGGAAACATGTCGTCTTAAGGGGGATGGCCAAAAAATAATATGCGCCATCTTGTGTGTGATGTATGGGGTGCTTTTTAGTTTTGGGACATGCTAATTTTAGTACTTCTTCTGTCTCAAATCAACGTTTCACTTCGACACGAGATTTTAGAAATAGTGTTAAAAGTGAAAATAAGAGGTTCACATTAAAATATACGTACTAATACAAAGGTTGCGTTCTCTTTGATGCGAAAGAAAAATGATATTCACCTTTTAAATCTTTCTTATTTCTCACATTTTCTCCCATTTGACCTTTTTTCCCTTCATTGCACTACAATGGAGAGAAAATATTATCTCTTCAATGTGGTGTTATAAATATTTTCTTCAATTTAAAGAGCAAATTTCTTCCTCATTGATAAAGGTGATAAAATGTGACGGAATGGTGAGATTTAAAGGTTTTTTTTTTTTTTTCCTTATAAAAGAGAACACAACCTAAAAGTTAATTCTTTCAATTTAAGTAACACAACAATTCATGTGACACGACCCGATTAAAAAAAAATAAGAGGAACGGATGGGAGTAAAAGTTTATTTAAAATTTGTTTGTGACATTGGATTAGGATTTCGATGTAGCCTTTTTTTTAAGAGTAAAATCGCCTAAAGTTTTGAAATATTTCTATTTATTATTTCGTTTTTCTTTCCGCCTTAGATTTTTTAAGGTTATGTGCATTTATTTAATTTGAGAGTATTGGAAATTATGTGTGATTTATTTTGGCGTAAGTTCATTATACTATATATTCTAAAATTTTAACTACTACAAAATCTTATTTATTTAGATTTTCATCCTCCAAATTAGAATTGTTTGAGATAGAGAATATCGAATGTATTTATATTGGTGTCATGTTGATAAGTTCTTATAAAAGTTCGATGCGTGACAATTATATACAAATACAATAAGAAAAAAGAGATTAAAAGGCAAAATTATGAGAATTTAAGAAAATAATGAAAAATATACTACACGATCCTACGTAGAATTAGAACGGTATTCGTATCATATCATTCACAATTACCATTGATCAACCCATATAAGCTCTTGCATCCAAAATCCAAATGAAAATTTGAAACAACATTCCACATTATTATTATTTATTATTATTATCAAAATCAATTATAGTCTCAATAGGCCACGTCACCAACCCTAAAACCCCATGCAAAATTAGAAGTAGAAGAAACATTAGAGTACTTAGCCTTATATTCATTCCAAACCTCATCAACCGATTTCCCCAACAAATCCTTCCAATACTCCTCCTTATACACCTTCCTCATCCTCCGGTTCAGCTCCGCCGTAAACCCGGGCCTCAGCCCGTCGCAGTACTCGAGGAACCTCGACGTCGTCCCGTACCCCTCGTCCCACTTCTCCCCCTGCCCGGGCGTCGAGTAGCCCTCGAAGTAGTACTCCGACTTCAACACCACGTAGTCGGCCATCCCCTCCGTCAGGCCCCCCGGCGCCGTCCCCTCGCCGGCCCACTGGAATATGTGCGTCATCTCGTGGTAGAGGATGGAGGTGAAGATCACCTTGGCGGCGCCGGCGGCGTAGCCCTCGATCCCACTGGCGCTCATGTAGACGTTGTTCTCGCCGGTTTCTCCGAGGGCGCCGTCGTGGAGGTCCTGGACGTAGAGGTTGACGGTGCCGGAGGGGTAGTGGCGGCGGTCGGCCTCCGAGGGTTGTTTGAAGACCTTCCAGATGAAGGCGGCGGCCTTGGGCATGGCTTGGAGGGTGTAGGGGATGCCGATCTCGCTTTCGAAGCGCCGCCCGCCCGGGGTGGCGGAGGCGTTGTTGGTGGCGGTGAAACGGACGGCGGCGGTGGATTGGAGGAGGAGGAGGGAGAGGGAGATGGTGAGGAGGAAATAATATTGGGATTTTGTTGCCATTTTTTTAATATTTTTTTTAATAAAAAATTATTTAGTTTGAAATGTGATGAAATTGAGAAGGTATTTATAGAGAAAAAATAAGGTTGGATTATGCAAAATAATGGTGGATTAAAGAGGGCGTGATTAAGGTTAGAGATTGTGAGTTGTAGATTTTAAGAATTTCGAGTCTAGATTTAATTATAATTTACTCAATATTTTGTCTATATCGGAGACTCGTTTATTGAATATATATAAGAGGTATAGATTAATGAAACGAGTCAACTAAAAAGAGTATAAGACGAGGTATTTGCAAGCATGGATCGTTGCTCGCTTATATAGTGAAAATACTTAAATGAATGTCGAGATTCTTATGCATGAATAAAGATATTTGGTTTATGTTAATTATCATTCAATTTTATGGGATTGTGTGTCTTTTTTTTTTTTTGGAAAGTTTGGATTAATTAAGTTGATTTATACAATCTTATTTTTTATTATTATTATTATTATTTTTTTTAAAGGAATTTATACAATCTTATCTAAATAATATTTAATCTCAAATATCATTTATCAAATAATACCCTTTTAGGGTGGATTGGTATTAGAGAATTAATGAACTATTCCTTTTTTATGTACCTTGACAATATTCTTGATGAACCTTCGATTCGCGGCCCAAGTTCGTGCGCGTTTAATGTGCGAAAGTAAAGAAAAGAGACGGGATTTACGTGGTTCGATCGGTGCGATCTACGTCCACGGGGAGGAAAAGTATGCGTTTATATTCAGAATAGCGTAAGTGTTTACAATACAAGTGATTCCTCTATTTATAATCGCCGTCGACGCCAGTTGTGGAGTGAAGGACGTGGAGTCATGGGTGGTTGTCCTGTTCCGGTTTCTCCTCCATCAACCCACGTTCTAGGTCTTTAGGGCTCAACTCCCTGGGCCTGCATTTAGCGTGGGCTGGGCCGATTGGACTCGTGCCGATCTGGGCCCTCTGGGCCTACGCCGATCTGGGCTTGTTGGGCTTGTCTGTTCTGGGCCTGCTTGTTTGTTTTGGGCCTAGGGAGGTGGGCCATTTCCTATCACATCCCCCCCCAAAAAGCGTGGGGTGATGGAGTTGACGTCTCTTGTTTGTGCTTGGTGAGTATGAGCTGATTTGAGGAATCCCAAACTGAGCTTGGTACCCCCTCTGAACTGTGAGAGATACCGAACTGAACTTGGTACCCCCTCTGAACTGTGATAGATACCGAACTGAACTTGGTACCCCCTCTGAACTGTGGGAGATACCGAACTGAACTTGGTACCCCTTCTGAACTGTGGGAGATACCGAACTGAACTTGGTACCCCCTCTGAACTGTGGGAGATACCGAACTGAACTTGGTACCCCCTCTGAACTGTGAGAGATACCGAACTGAACTTGGTACCCCCTCTGAACTGTGAGAGATACCGAACTGAGTGTGCGTACCCCCTCTGAAATCTGTGGGGGAAGCCAAACTGAGTGCGTACCCCCTCTGAAATCTGTGAGGAAGCCGAACTGATTGTGCGTACCCTCTCCGAAGTGACTTGCTGCAGGAGTTCGGTCATGCCGATCTCATCTCCCGCCCAAAATTAAAGGTGTCAGCCGCATTTAATGCGACGCATGGGGTTCCGATAAAGCGCCGATTGGACGTGCGCGAAACGGCGTCGCATTGAATGAAGTATTCAATACGCGTTAACTCCTTCCCCCTTTAATGCCTTATGATTGTAAAATTAATCATTCCTCATTTATTTTCAAAAATCAGAAACCCTAAATCTGCAAATCCTCTGTGCTGTTCATCGTCTTCAACTACTGCACTCCGCGAGCTTGTGTGATTATCAAGGAAAAAGTAAGTTATGTCGTCCTCTCTTTCGATTTCAACCTCGTTTTCCGATTCTTCCGTTCAAGAAGTCCGTTCCCCAGTGCTTTCGCATTCTTCGGCGGCGACGGAAGAAGTCTCCGCCGCTTCTTCATCTGATTCCATCCCGTTCGTCTTCTGCGAGGATGAGCGGGCATGTGTGCGTTCCGATTGTGAGGAACCATACGGGGAGAAGGTGGAATTTCCTGACACCGCTGAGGCTAGGGGGAGTGTGGGGGGTATAGAGTCCATAGTTTCCTCTTCCACCCTTTACAAAATTGCTGTTAAGTATAATTTCCCCCCTTCCGTTCTTCTTCTTCGACCCAATGCGTCCGATAGGGCTTATCGCCCTCCCCGCGGGTATGTTACTGTGTATGTCGACTAGATTAAGGCTGGTTTACGCCTTCCTTTTCCGGCTATTTATCGCGACATTCATCGTCGTTTCGACCTCTCCCCCGCCCAGATTACTCCGAATAGTATTAGCCAGATAACCGGTCTGGGGCTTGCTTGTTCTCGGGTGGGCATTCCTTTCTCAATAGATTTTCTGGGGGGGATGGTGTCTTTTAAATCCCGGACTGAGGGTTGGTATTACTCTTCATACCGGCACAAGGGTTTTTCCGTGCAGGTGCCCTCAAAAGTCCAAGACTGGCAGAAAAAGTTTTTCTTCTGCCAGTTCGAGGGTGCCGCCGAGGTCGGATGGCATTCCGGTTCGGTTCAGCTTCTGCCTAGGCAGAAAGATTTGGCTAAGGTGGTAAAGCGTTTTGCCAGTTTGGGCAAGATGCCGATATCACTAGCCGAACTGGCGGTGGCGGTACCGAGTCCCGATGATCCTTCCACTTCGGTGGATCCGGGGAGGGGTGAGGTCCCTTCTCCCCTTTTCTTTTTTTTTTTTTTTGTCGGTACTCATTGTTTTCGACTTGTTTTCAGTGAATTTGGTCAAGGATTCCAAGAAGAAAGGACCCACTCAGAAGAAGCGGAAGAACGATGCTTCCAGTTCGCCCGCGGTTACGAAGAGGCAGGCGACGGAGTCCTCGGATAGGACTCTGTCCCAGATTCCCACTCCCCGATCTCACGGGGATCCCGGTCTGGTGGCTGAGAAAATGGACTTGGCGGCGGCCAAGAAACTTGTGATGGGTTCGGCCTCCTCTGAGCCCGATGTCGCCATCACCGCTGTTCGAGCTACAACACCATCTTTTCCCTCCGTAAGTTCGGTCATTTAGAATCGCCCGAGTTTCCCCCTTTTTTTTTTTTTTAAACGGGTGATGCAATGTAGGGTGTGGTTCCAACACTGGAGGATTTCGACCACGTCTATCGCGCCGTGAGGCACCTCCTTAATACCTCGGTGAAGGTGACTACCCGATCTGACACCAAGATCAGGGACCTCGCTGCTGCTCGGAGTCAGTTGTCCAAAGAACTGTCTTCAGCCACAGTCCGGGAGGAGGAGCTAAAGAAGGAGCTGGCTGCCGCCACCTCCAAACTCGCCGCTGCCGAGGAGAAAGCAGCTAAGAGTGAGGAGGCTCTTGAGGCAGCCCGGGCCCGGGAGGAGCGGCTCGCGGCCGAGCAGGGTGAATTTGCCCTTGCCCTCGTTGAGAGGGTGATTTATAGCGAGGGCTTTAGTGCCCTCGTTTCCTCGCTGACCGGGCCTTCGAAGAGACGAGAGGTTGCGAAGGTCCTGGACCGGGTGGCTGCCGACTTCCCCACTCTGGATAAGGGGAAGTACGGTTATAAGCCCATCACCGATGAAGAAATGCTGCGGATGTACTTCCGCCAGCTGCAGAAGAAGGGCGCTCCGTTCCCGGTGGTCGAGTACGTTGCCGGTCAGCGGACTCCCATGTCCGCTGCCGAAGTGCGGGAGTGCCAGTTTGATCGGGACCTGGAGTTCGAAAAGCTCTGTGGTCCCTTTCGTGACGAGCTGGCGGAACATCCACTTTCTCCCGACTTGCCGTCGGAGGAGGATGAGGGGGAGGAGGATATGGAGGATGTGGAAACTGGCCACGCCGACGTGGAGAAGGAAACTGCGGATACTGGTGCCTTGAACACTGAGGCTAATCCGTCTGGCGGGGTCAGTTGATCCCCCTTCTTTTGTAATTTTTGTTCTTGCTATGGGTTGTAAATGTACTGCCTCCACTATTAATGAAAATATTTGTTTCTGTCTTCTTATATCTGCCTTTTATTCGTGTAGAACAAATCCGAACTGGATCAAGCTGTTTTGTTGAATGAAATCAAACGTTTAAATATCTTTCTCGATCTGAAAGATGGCGAGATCGGTCGTCTTGACAAACTTGCTGAACATCTCCGGAATGAATTCGATGCTAAGTATAACGCTCTGCAAATCACGGCTGACTCCAACGAAGCGCGATATTTGCAACTAAAAGAGGATTATGCGGATGCAAAGAGGGTCGCCGACGAGCATGCCGAATACGAAAGGGTTATCCACGAGCTCGGCGGCAAGACGATATCCGAAGTCGAGGCTGCTGCGTTGGAGGCTGTGCGAGGTGTGGTGCGGGAGACCCAGAATCGCGGATCGGATTCATGGGAAGTTGCCGACTATATATCCGAGCTGCGATATTTGACAAACTTGTTCCCGTTGGTATTATCTCGCCACCCGATAATGAAGAAGTGGCTTGACCGGTACCCCGACGTGCAACCATCTAAACAACATGCTCCCCGTTTCCGAGCTCTGAGTCCTACTGTACCATCCCGTCTGGTTAAGGACCGGTTGGACATGCTGATGCCTGTTCAGAACCGCAGAACGATACCGAACCGAGGGGATGGGAATTACCGAGCTCCAATAGTCCCCCGAGGTCGAAGTTCGTCCCGGTCTGTATCAAGCCGAACTGGGACGTCAGGCGGTGGTGGGCGCGGCGGTGGTCGCAGTTCGGGACAAAGTTCCCGAAAAAAGGAAGATGTAAATATTGACTTTTTGATGAACCCGCCGACTAGCGGTTGGGCTAGTTATTTTAACTGTAGCAAGAGGCCTGATGAGGGCGGGCCTTCTAACGCGTGACTTGTAAAAATTCTGCAAAATAATAAACATATTTGTATAAACTGTGTTAGTGTAACCTTTGGCTTATTGCCTGTTTCGAATTGCATTTCTGCTTTTTTCGTTTTCGAACTGACGTGGTCATATTCGAGTCTTCCGAAGTGGCTTGGGAGCCTAACTTCGGCTTCCGATGTGACACTTGGGTCTTCCCTTGGTTCGGGATGGCATTTAGCCTATTATCCACTGCCAAGGTGACACTTGGGTCAGGTCGGGTTCCTGTTCTGCCGACTATGTCGGTAGGGGTGGTCCCCTGGTTCGTACGATTTATTTTACTAACACTTGTCCTCGTCAGGATAGTGTTTGGGGGTGAGGTAAAATGCATATAGGTAGAGTGATGCAAATGAGAACATAATGAGAGACAATCTTAACTTTCATTACTTAAAAGAATTTTGAAAAACAAGACCGGACTGAACATAAAAACGAGCTGAAAAGACTGAACTGACAAGAGCTTGAGCCAAACAAAAGATTTGACTAACTGACGACTCTATCCTACATGACACTCCACCTCTATGCATAGTACCTCTTCAGATGGATTACATTCCAAGGTCGCTGTATGGGCTCCCCGGACAGAGTGGAAAGCCTATAGGCGCCTTTACCAAGGACCTCGTCTACTCGGTATGGGCCTTCCCATGTGGCCTCCAGCTTGCCGAGCTTACAAGCTTTGCTGACCTCATTGTTTCGGAGAACTAAATCTCCTACACAATACTGCCGATCTCGGACTCGCCGATTGTAATATCGGGCTATGAGTTGCTTGTATCGGGCCTCTCTTATGTAAGCTGTATCCCTTTTTTCTTCTAGCAGATCGAGGTCCGCACGCCGGTTTTCATCATTTACTTCGGCTATGAAATGGGTCGTGCGCGGACTGGGGAGTCCGATCTCAACCGGGATTACAGCTTCTGTTCCGTATGCTAGGCTATACGGTGTTTCGCCATTTGCTGTTCGCGGCGTTGTTCTGTAGGACCATAGGACGTTTGGAAGGTTTTCTACCCATAACCCTTTAGCTTTCTCTAGCCGGGTTTTGAGGCCTTTGACGAGAGTTCGGTTCGTCACTTCGGCTTGACCATTTGCTTGAGGGTGGGCTACCGATGTGAAACGTTGTTGAATCTGCAGCTCGTCACACCATTCCCTAAAAATCCTGTCCGTGAACTGGGTCCCATTATCTGATACAAGGACATGAGGTATGCCGAACCGGCATACTATGTTTTTCCATACAAAGTTCCGGGCGTTCTTACTTGTTATCGCGGACAGGGGTTCTGCTTCCACCCACTTCGTAAAGTAGTCGATAGCAACTATGAGGTGCCTCAACTGACCTGGCGCTCTGTCGAATGGGCCTACTATATCTATCCCCCACTGCGCGAACGGCCAAGGACTCTGCATCGCAGTCAGCTCGGTTTGTGGCATCCTTGTCACATTTGCGTGTAACTGACACTTTTCGCACCTCTGCACGAGTTCGGTGCAGTCCTTGAGCATCGAGGGCCAAAAGTATCCCCATCTCATAATTTTCTTTGCTAATGCCCGAGGTCCGATGTGACTTCCACATGCCCCTTCATGCATTTCTCGCATGACGTAGTCCGCTGAGGTCGGTCCGACGCATTTAAGTAGGGGTTGAAGGTATGACTTCTTGTAGAGGACATTGTCCTGGACAACATATCTCAATGACTTCAACAGTATTCTTCTAGCCTCCAACTTATCTTCAGGTAATTCCCCTCTCTTCAGATAGGCTAATATCGGGGTCATCCACGTCGGCTGTGACTCATCATCTAGATCGTTGACCTCGGCTTCGTCTATACTTCTATGCTGGACATCCTCCACCGGTGAGGTGCCAGGTGTTGCTGCCAATTTGCTGAGAGCGTCAGCTCGGGAATTTTGAGTCCGGGGGATTCTCTCGAGCTGGAAGTATTTGAAAAAGCCCTGCATGCCTCGTGCCTTAGCCAAATACTTCTTCATTCTTTCACCCTTCGCCTCGTATTTGCCTAGCATGTGATTCACGACCACCTGGGAGTCACAGTGTACTTTTATGGCCGCGACCTTCAGATCTGTGGCTATCCGGAGTCCGGCAAGCAGCGCTTCGTACTCTACCTCATTGTTGGTAGTTGCGAACTGAAAGCGAAGTGAGTATGTGATCTCTTCCTTTTCTGGGCTGACAAGGAGGATTCCAGCACCGCTCCCCGTCTTTCCCGAGGCCCCATCTACGTACATATGCCAGCAGTCTTGAGGTTCCTCCACCATTGTGCGAACTGGCTCTGGGGTTGGGATCGGGACTTCGGATATTGAAGTTTCAACTAAGAAATCCGCTAAGGCTTGCCCTTTGATTGCTTGTCGGGGGACATAAGAGATGTCATGCTCTCCCAACTCTATCGCCCACTTCGCTATTCGCCCGGAGGCTTCTGGCTTCGTCAGCACCTGCCGAAGTGGGGAGTCTGTTCGGACTTGTATGGGGTGCGCGTGAAAATATGGGCGTAGTCGCCGCGCAGCGTTGACAAGTGCTAAGGCTATCTTTTCCAAGGGCTGATATCTCACTTCGGGCCCTTTCAGCGACCTGCTTATAAAGTAGACTGGCAACTGGCGGCCCGCTTCTTCTCGCGTGAGTACTGCACTGATTGCTTCATCAGAAGTAGCCAAATACAGAAAGAGCACCTCTCTTTCCTGTGGTACTGACAAGGTCGGTAGATTCCTGAGATACTCCTTTAGTTGGCTTAGGGCGTGATGATGCTCCGAACTCCAATCAAATTGGGGTGCCCTCTTTAAGATTTTGAAGAAGGGCAACTGCTTCTCCGCGGCTTTAGATAGGAATCTACTCAGTGCGGCGAGACACCCCGTAAGTCTGTGCACATCGTTGATTGACTTCGGATCCCGCATGTCTAACACGGCCTTAACTTTTGACGGATTTGCCCTTAGCCCTTCTTGGGAAATCCAACATCCTAAAAACTTCCCCGATGTCACAGCAAAGTCGCATTTTTGAGGGTTAAGTTTCAGGTTGACCTTGCGAAGAATGGAGAGCACAGTTCGGAGATCGGATATACTTGTGCTCTCTTCCTTACTCTTCACTACTATGTCATCGACATATACCTCCACTTCCTTTCCAATATGCTCTTTAAATATTTTATCTACCATCCGCTGATAGGTGGCTCCTGCATTTTTCAAGCCAAATGGCATTTTGCGATATGCGAAAATGCCGAAGTCCGTAATGAACGCCGTTTTTGCCGCGTCTTCGGCATCCATTAGGACTTGGTGGTACCCTTTATACAGATCAAGGAAGCTGAATATCCTATGACCGACCAGCGAGTCCACCTTTTTGTCGATATCGGGCAGAGGGTAACAGTCCTTAGGGCAGTGCTTGTTGAGATCGGTATAATCGATGCACATGCGCCATCCTCCCCCAGCCTTCTTGACCATTACCGGGTTCGCTATCCAGGTCGGGTAAGTGACCTCGAATAGAATCCCAGCATCCAGCAGTTGGGTCACTTCGGTCTTTATGACCTGATTCCTCTCTGCCGCGAAGGAGCGCTGTTTTTGCTTGATCGGTCGCACTTCGGGGTCGATCTCTAGCCGATGTGTGATCAGATCGGGTGATACCCCTGTCATATCTAATGGGGACCACGCGAAGACGTCTTTGTATTCCTTTAAGAGCCGAATCACCTGTTCGCGAAGATGGGGGTGATCGGTCAGCCCGACTTTGACAACCTTAGAGGGATCGTCATCGTACAAAGCCACCTCTCTCTCTTCGGCGGGCGACGTCTTCTTCGGCTCTTCGGAGTTCAGTAATTGCTATGCTTGGGGCAGTTCGGGCGTTGCCCCTAGCCCCTTGAGAGCCACATGCAGGCACTCCCTTGCCATTTTCTGATCACCACGGATAACGGCTACCCCTCCCTTAGTCGGGATCTTCACAGCTAAATGGTACGTGGAGCAGATCGCTCTCACTGTATTCATCCAAGTACGGCCTAGGATTATGTTATATGGGGACTTGGCCTCCACCACCATGAATTCGGTCATGTTAGTGGTGCTTCTCGGCCCTTTCCCTACTGTGACGGGCAGCTCGATCGTCCCTAGGGGGTGGGTTTCCTCCTGTGCGAAACTCCGCAGGGGCCGTGTGGTTGGAATGATTTTTGACTTCTCCAGCTCCATGTTATCAAAGCAATGCTTGAACATGATATTCACCGATGCCCCGGTGTCAATGTGAATTCTTTTGATCAGCATGTTGGACACTACAGCCTCAACAACAATGGCATCGGAGTGCGGCACCATGGGGGGGACCGGGTCCTCGGCCGAAAAAGTCACAGCTTCCTCCTTCTTGAACCTCTTGTTTGCGGGTTCGCTGTTCGGCAAGCTACGAGCTCCGTTTTTGAGGGACGATTTAGTCTGTCCTTTGGCGAGAGCGGAGATTGTAGCGACTATCCCCTCGTATTGATAATCTCCGTCCTCGTCAGCATCATCCTCATTGTGCTTTGTTTTCTTTTCGGCATCTGTGCTGCCATTCCCTCCTCTATACTGTCTTTTCTTTTTTTGACTTCGGGGAACATCCACTTGATTTACCCCCGAGCTCCGATCTTGATACTTCTTCAGTTGTCCGCTGCGAACTAGGCTCTCAATGTCCTGAGCCAAGTTCCTGCAGTCTTCTGTATCATGTCCGTAGTCCTCATGAAACTGGCAGTACTTATTCTTCGACCTCGGCTTGCCGTCCTCCCGCATCGGCCTTGGTCTCTCAAACAAGCCAGCGTGCAGCTCGAGGATTTCAGTCCTCGGTTTGTTCAACGGTGTGAACTGTGAAGCTGGCCGTTGTCCGATCTGGGACGTCGGCGGGCCCCGCTGTACCGGATTTTGCCGAGGTCCGAGACGAGACTCGATCGGACCTCGTTGAATCCGTTCCATTACCCCTTTCCGGGGAATATCCTCTTTCTTCTTTGAGGCTTCACCTCGGTCCACTTCTTTCCTGCGTCTGGTGGCCTCCTCTATCTTGGCGAACTTGTCCGCTATGGCCCACAGTTCGGTAGTAGTCTTTGGATCCTTCGCCAGGATCTCTCTGTAGAGGTGGTCCGAGATGATAGCATTTTGGAACGCCGAGATGATGAGGAGATCGTTTGTGCACCGAGTTGACAGGCACTCTCTATCGAATCGGGTCATGAAATCTTGTAGTGACTCTCCCCGGCCTTGTTTAACGGTTAGCAGATGTGCTGGGGTATGCCTCACCTCGGCACGCTGGGAGAAACTCCTGGCGAAAACATTCATCAGATCGGAATACGATCTGATCGACCCGGGGGGCAAACTGTCGAACCACTCCCGTGCATTGTCAATTAGCAGTTCAGGAAACAGCTTGCACATGTGCACACTCCCCAGATTTTGGTTCAGCATGCTGTACTTGAACTGACTAAGGAAGTTGCTTGGATTCCCGATTCCGTTGTACGCCTTGATCTTTGGCACCGTGTACCCGAAGGGCATAGGTGTGTTGAGGATCTCCTCCGAGAGCGGACTGATAATCCTACCAAGCGCGTCAAAGATCTGCGCTCCTCCAGTTAGGTGCCCTTGGTTAGGTGCATTATAGGGCGGAGCGGTGACATAGTTCGGTTGAACTATATGGGAGTTCGGCGGCTGGCCTCCCTGGGTCTGTCCTCGGACTTGCTGAAGATGGTGTCGCAAGTCCTGTCCGGGCCTCTGTCCTTGACCGAACTGAGACATTCCTTGTCCGGGCTGAGAGACTCCCAGTCCGAACTGGGGGACTCCCGTGTACTGGTTGAGAAACTCTCGCCCTGATGCTGTCGTGAGATAATTTCGCAATAACTCCTCGATCCCTGGAGGCGGCGGAGCTGGCGGAGCTGCCGAGTTCGGCTGGACGACTGGTGAGAGGCGATCGGCTAGGCTCGGTCGGAGAACTGGGGACAAACGTAGGGTTGCCTCCGGACCAAACAGTTCACGCTCCCGATTGGCAGTGAGATTCTCGACATGGCCCTCCGGTGTCGGGTGAGCCTGTGGTCCTAGGCGCGAGCTTATGGGAGCTCGGTGTGGCTGGGCTAACTGTGAAGATGGCTGTGCCGTTTCCACAGTGGCGTTCCGTACACCGGAGTTAGGGGCCTCTGGGATTTCTTCAGTGGTGATCTGATTGCCCTCGGGAATGTTGTTTTGGGGTTGCTCCGTGTCCACCGTCACGGCTGGTTCCTCCGGTTGTCGTCGGCGACTCCGTCGACGGCGGGGAGTTCCCAGCAGCGTTGTCATTCCATTCGGCATCGTTGATGATTTTGGACAGCAAAGATCGAAAATTCAAGCACGAATTTATGTTCCCACAGACGGCGCCAGTGATGAACCTTCGATTCGCGGCCCAAGTTCGTGCGCGTTTAATGTGCGAAAGTAAAGAAAAGAGACGGGATTTACGTGGTTCGATCGGTGCGATCTACGTCCACGGGGAGGAAAAGTATGCGTTTATATTCAGAATAGCGTAAGTGTTTACAATACAAGTGATTCCTCTATTTATAATCGCCGTCGACGCCAGTTGTGGAGTGAAGGACGTGGAGTCATGGGTGGTTGTCCTGTTCCGGTTTCTCCTCCATCAACCCACGTTCTAGGTCTTTAGGGCTCAACTCCCTGGGCCTGCATTTAGCGTGGGCTGGGCCGATTGGACTCGTGCCGATCTGGGCCCTCTGGGCCTACGCCGATCTGGGCTTGTTGGGCTTGTCTGTTCTGGGCCTGCTTGTTTGTTTTGGGCCTAGGGAGGTGGGCCATTTCCTATCAATTCTTAATTATATAATTCCTACGTCTCATTGGGAAAGTCTCATTGGGAAAGAGATTTTTTTTTCGGCACAAGAATTAAGACGGAAATGATGATAATGTGTTAAAGTGATAAGTATTGAGTTAAAGTGATGCGTCTGAATTTTATTAGGTTATAATTTTCTATTTTGCGAAATGTTTCTATATCAGTGAGACGTCACAAAAAGGAAACGATCATTTTATTAGTGGGACAGACGGGGTATTTAAATAATAAATATAACAAATTCTACTTTATAAGATAAATTTTATTTATGTATTTTTTTAATGAAATAATTCAATAATATACATATTTATATCAACTGTACAAGAAAAAATATACCCAGTTTCTATAAAAAGAAAATAAAACTACACTCCACTTTTTGCTTCAGACAAAGCATCCCTCCTAATGAATTTTCCCTTACTAAATTTACCCACCTTCATCTTTTTCTTCATCACAAGCCCACCATTTTCCATCTTTTCCAGCTTCTCTATCCTCCCTTCCACGTCAGCACGGATAACCGAGTCTCGTTTCTCGTCCGACAGCAGTGCCAGCCGAGCAAACTTCCTCGGCCTTACCTCCCCGAGCCTCTCTTTGATGTCATTGAAGGCAGGGACGAGGCCTCGCCTGATGTAGCATCCCTCGATGAGCTGCATGGAGTTCGTTTCTGGGGGAAGAGGGCTGTCTTTGAGCTCGAGATCGAAGCAGAAGGTGGAGTCTTTCAGCCACATTCGTAGGGAATGCGCCTTTGCAATGAGGACGCCGTTTCTGGTCTTGCATGGTAAGAAAGGAGACCCCATCTCCCATAGATAGGCTTTCAGGGTGGTGTTCAAAGAGACTTTGTTGTATTCTGCGTTTCCGGTGATTAGTACCACGGACTTTGGAGATTCGGGGTAGCCTTCGAGTGATGCGTCCTGTGAGAAGCATGAGTGAGAGCAAGAACTTCACTATTTAATCTAGTGAAGCGTTGAAGCAAGAACATATATGTTTCGATGGCATTTGAGGAAAATATCTGAATGTTTATGTAATATGTTCATGGTTATGGCCACGTCTGAGTAATATAACTGAAGAAACGAAGAGGGCTCTTTACGAAGAAGTTACTAGTTAGGAGTATCTAAGGCCCGATCCAGCCAAAGCGTTCTATATCAGCATATACTGTTTTCTGATAAAAATTAAGAGAGTCGGAGAACGAAAGCTTGCCTGCATATGATCAAGCCACAGTGTTAGACCAACTAGAGCAGCCCCAGCCGATAACTTTCTAAAATCGGCTCCCCAATCCTTGTCAGCCACCCTGTAAGAAACACAATTCACATTCTTTAAGTGTTGTTGATTTGGAATTTATAACCTATATAAGCTAGCTTGAAAGACTAACCCTTGGCATAAAAGCTGCAAAGGAAATCGAGAATTTGGTAGTTACCTGAAAACATCATTCCGGTAGATGTTCCGTTTCACTGCCAGTTGGAAAATCCACGTGGCAGTTGCTCGACGCTCAAAAGCCCACAGCATATCTTCCAAAGCATTAACAAAGTGAAACGCTGCATTATCTTCTACGGGTTCTAAAATCTTGAGATAGCTGTCGATCTCTGACAGCAGCGACAGAGAATCACCCGTCAAAAGCCTGTGAAAGAGACAAATTTCAGTTCAAGAACAGGTAACAGGTGAACTCCACCTTCTACGTATAGAAAGATAAGGTAAAGTCAAAAGAAGATTGCCTTAATGGAAGTTGAAAACCAGCATTTCCGATGGCATTTAGCAGCATACTGGCTTCGCTGAAGCTGTGGCAAAGACTAGCTGCCCTTATGAAACAAGTCCATATTCTATGGTCAGGATCCAAGCCTTCGTTTCTCATCTCCTCGAGCTTCTTGATACCAACATCAAGATCGCCATTCTTGAGGTAAGCATCAATGACTGAACTATATGATAACGTACCAAAATCCGAACCAGTAGCCCTTAAATTGTCAAGCACCTTTTCAGCTTCCTCTGGATGCCCCGAGCTTCCATACGAAGTCATAAGTAAATGCATTGTAGCAGCAGTGGGTTCGATTCCTGATTCTTTCATGGTCATGAGCAGCTCTTCTGCTTTAGAATGATTCCCCGATGTTCGATACATTTTCATCATCAAATGATAAAATGAACGGTTTAGATTGTTTCCTTCTGACCTTAGTCCATAAAAAAGTTCTTCAGCTTGTTGAACCATCATCTTCTTACAAAATGCAGCTATCAGGCTTTTGTAGGTGTCCGATTGAGGAGTCAGACCAAGCTTTCTCATTTCATGCATCAATAGGGCAGCCTCTTCAGGCCTACAGTCTCTACAATACATTAAAATCAGAGTACTGTAAGTTTCCTCGTCCGGTTTGAGTTCAGATTCTTTAATTTTCTGGTATATTTGAACTGTCTTCTTATAATCTTCTATCTTCGTATACATCTTTAGCAACAGATTATATATAAGGAGATCGGGTTTAAATCCTGCTTCCTCCATCTCGAAAACCATGGCTTCCACATCCATTACCTGTTTTGCCCTTGACAGCAACCCGATCATGACTTTGTACAGATGCATAGTAGGAAGATACCCTGCAGCTTTCATTCCATTGTAAATCTTCTTCACTTCAAATACGTTTCCAGATTGAGCGAATGCTTCGAGCATCAAAATAATAGAACTCTTACTAATTTTGAATCCCATATCTTGAAGATCCTGAATCACAACATAGAGTTCCTCTAACCTTCCATCAACTATCAGTGCCTGCAGTAGAAAGTTCATGGTATCAACAGTTGGCGAAGGCCCATCTCTCATCATTGTATTAAAAGCAGCTCTTGCTTTCTCATAACAACCATTCAAAGCATAAGCTTCGAGCAGCGCGTTCCAGATTTTACGATCCAGAATTTTGCATTTTTGCCTAAGCTTTCCCACGACGCTCTCTGCCTTCTCCAGTTGCTTCAGTTTTCCATAAGCTTCGACAAGAGCAGAACAAACGGTTGTATCGTGGAGAGGGAGGCCTTTTAATTCTGCTTCCTCGTACAAATGATGAGCAGTCTCAGGAAAATCTATCTTACAATATGAAAGAGCCATTGCCTGATACACTTTCGCTGATGGTTCAATCCCGTAAAGTTTCATATCTGAATATATCTGAGAAGCTTCGACAAAGCGTTCGTTCTCAGCACAGGACACAATCAGGTATTCAAACATGGCAGTGCTCCCTTTAAACATACAAAGGCTGTTATTCTTGTTGTATTCGTCTAAAGCAGCCTCTAACTGGCGAGCATTGCAATATATAACAACCAAAGCCTCAGCTATCAGCTGCTCGGAACCTGGCGCATTTTCCTTTACAAAATTTAGGAGCTCTATTGCTTCAGAATGTCTCCCGGATAAACTATACGAAGCCAATATTGATAGTAAGTTCTCCTGATCAACCCTAGAATTCCTCATAGCTGCAAGTTTTAACTTTTCTGCAGCAAGATCGTAGCAACCGGCTTTTGTAAGTATAGCAGAAATCCTCTCCGAGCTCAGGCCATGCAGTTCTTCAAGATGCTCGACCACTTTCTTGAGACATATTTCATTGCCATCTTCAGCAAGTATACGGATGAAAGCTTCGTACATGGGAAGATCAGGAACATAACCATCCGAAACCATATCTTGGTACAAAATTACTGACTTTTTTGTGTTCTTCGACCTTACGTGCACATCCAACATGACTGAGTATGCAAGTTTATCCGGCTTGATCCCAGAACGAAGCATGCAATCAAAAGTCTCTTCAGCACGAGCTCGTTGCCCAGCTTTAGCATAGCCACATACCAAAGCACTGTATGTACGTATAGTAGGTCTTACACCAGTATTTAGCATCTCAGACATCACATCTGCAGCTTCTGCCATTTTATTTGCTTTCCCTAGTGAATCTATAAGAACAGTATACGTCACTGCATCAGGGTGTCGACCAGCAGACTGCATCTCTTTATAAGTTTCGAAAGCAATATCGTGCCTCCCTTGCTTCCCGTACATGTTGATTATGGTATTATAAGTCATCTCATCCTTCGTGAACCCCATCTCCATAAATTCTCGACAGATTTCTTTCACCTTCACCACATTCCCTTCTCTTGCGAATGCATAAAGCAGAGAATTGTATGTAACTGCATCTGGCATGAAACTCTTCGAATGCAGCTCTTTAAAGAGACGCTCGGCCTCAGCTGAGAGACCACACCTTCCATATACCGATATCATGGCATTATACGTCCATAAATCTGGCTGACATCTGTGCTCTTCCATGTCTTCAAAGATTTTCACAGCCTCCTCCAAATTGGATTCACGCGAACAAGCACTGATCAGAGTATTATACGTGATAATATCAGGTCGAATCCCTGATCTTCTCACCTCACCAAGAAGCTCAATCCCCAAATTCGGAGTCATTCTACCTGATCTCAGGCGTGCATTGATCAACGTATTGAAACTAACAAGGTCCGGCTCACACCCTCGTTCACGCATCAAGTCTAGCAACTCTTGAACCTTTGAAAATCGACCGTTCCTAGCATAAACTCCCATCATTGCATTGTAAACTTGCACAGTATTCCCTACAGCCGATTCTCCTCGAGTATAAATCTCCACAGCTAAAGCTTCTTGATTGGCCTTCCCAAGAACGGCAAGAATCGTAGCAAGCATCCTCGCATTGGGCGCGTACCAATGGCGAAGATTCAACCACTCGTAAACCTCCAACGCCCTCTGCCAACTAGACTGCCCCACCCATTTCACCACGAAGCAAAAATCAGTAGGCGTCATCTGCACCATCTTCTTATCCAAAACATCCGCCACGAACTCATCCGATTTCAGCTCCAAAATCCGGTCAGTCAAGAACTGGACCCTCTTCCGCCAGTCCTTGGCCCTCTTCAACGCCAGCTTGTTCATTTTCTTCACTCTATTTCTGCTGGGCTTTTCATCAAACACCTCACCTGCCTCATCATTCGCACCCACGCCCACAAACCCCTCTTCTCCGTCCACCTCGATCTCATCTTCAACATCGGGAGCCGGGGTTTTCACCGGCGATTTCTGCTGGGTTTCAGCGAATTTCAAGTGCGGCCACCTCACGGACGGTGAAGCTCTAGAGTAGGTGAATTTCGTCGGAATTTCTTGCTCATTCGTGGAAGTGGAAGTTGAGCAGCAAGAAATGGAAGCGTCCCTCTTCCTCTGCGTCTTTGATTTTCTGCTCGAGCTCAACGGCGGCGTAGTGAATCCCAGAACTCCAGAGCAAGCCATGTATAACATGGGATTACATGTGCAGGTGTAAGAGTGAAGACATTAGCGTACTAGAAGATTATGTTCTATCATTTTCCGGGGCCAATTTCATAATTAATGAAACTTGAGGGGCGTTTCGAATATAAAGGTTTTTAAGCTTTTTGGCAGCTAGTGTTAGATATTTTAAAGTTCTCGATTGGAATTTAAAACTGTCTCAAACGCATGGACCATGGAGAGGAACCCAACGGAGGTTTATTTCAAACATACACGTTACACTAATCTAAGACTTTCTAGCTAACCGATGAGCTCGATTTATTAGCTTCTAAAAGTATGTACTTAACATGAACTCTAGCACATGCACTATAGATCAGCCTGACAATTTGCAATCGTAGTTCCAAATTCAAAGTTATTTATGCCTTTTTACCCTAATTGCATCAACTGCCAATTTACTACTAGTATCTTTTACCGTTCATATAAGTTCGATACTCATACTTTCGTTAAGTTTCAAATCTAAGAAAAACATGAATTCCAATTAAGATGGCACGCATTAGCTTTATACTAATATGACCAATTAGCACATAAATTTGCCCTAACACACTCTTGTTAACCCTAGTCCAAGAATGTCACACACATAATAAATACCCAAAAATCCAATTAAAAAAAATAATAATAAAACGAACGGACTCATCGAGTAAATAGATAAATATTGGAGGGCCAAAGTGCAATTATTCTTTAACCGCAGAAAACATTTCAATTTACCGTTTTCCGTTGCGCGCGGGGGCGGAGCAGTTCATCCGCGGCAAATAATGGAGATGCTGCAGCACACACTCCTACTTCGACCGCACTCGCTCCAAATTCTCCACAAATTTCCCTTCCTCTGCAATTTCAGCGCCAATTTCGTGAAACCCATTTCGTTAAGTTCTTTTAGAGCCGAAGCAGTGAAGGAATACGATTCGGGATCGGTCGGTTTATCGCTGAATTCTGTTTCCGAGCATGGGAGTTTCAACGGGAAGGAGATTTCCTGGGATGCGTACAACGAGATGCTGTGCGAAATGTGCGAGGATGGAGAAGTCGACGACGCCATGGCTCTGCTTTCGCGAATGGAGGCGTTGGGTTATCGCCCCAATTCGGCGTCGTATTCGTGTCTGATTACCGGGCTCGGAGATGTCGGGAGGACGTTGGAGGCCGACGCCATTTTCCAAGAAATGCTGATTTCGGGGGGGAAGCCGAGGATCAGGTTGTTAAATGCGATGCTCAAAAGCTGTTTGATGAAAGGTTTGTTAGAGCTGTCTGATAAAGTTTTGCGGGCTATGGATGAGATGGGGTTGGAGAGTAACCGTAAGACTTTCGAGATTTTGATCGATTACTATGTGAGCGCTGGGCGCTTGAACGATACGTGGCTGGTGCTCGCTGAGATGAAGAGGAAAGGCTATGATCCGAACTCTTATGTGTATAGTAAGATTATTGAGATTTATAGGGATAATGGGATGTGGAAGAAAGCTATGGGGGTCGTGGCGGAGATACGAGCAATGGGGATGGTGATGGACAAGAGGATATATGGTAGCATTATTGATACCTTTGCAAGGTATGGTGAATTACAAGATGCTTTGGAAGTGTTTGAGAAGATGCAAGAAGATGGCATAAAGCCAGATGTTAAGACATGGAACTCTTTGATCCAATGGCATTGTAAATTTGGTCAAACTGATGGTGCTGTAAGATTGTTTGGTAGAATGCAGGAACAGGGGATCTATCCGGATCCGAAGATATTCATGACAATCATTTCTCGTTTGGGGGAACAGGGGAAATGGGATGTTATAAGAAAGGTTTTCGAGAACATGAAAGGTAAAGGACATCAAAGGAGTGGAGCCATTTACGCGGTTCTAGTTGATATATATGGGCAGTATGGGAAATCTCAAAATGTCGAGGATTGTATAATGGCCCTGAAACTGGAAGGCGTTCAACTTGATCCTAGCATGTTTTGTGTTCTGGCAAATGCTTACGCTCAGCAGGTTTCAGATCTTCTTACTTGTTGCTGTGAATCTTCCATAATTGCTTGTGTTTGTTCTGCTGTCTATGATTTGGTTAAAATGTCTATGAGAAAAGATCATCTTGGGGTGCCATATCAACTATACAACTAGAACTGAACACAGTTGAATGAAATTCACCGACCCCCAACTTTCCTATTAAACACAAAACAGTGATGTAGGTTCCTTAAGGAATTGGTTTCAAAGTAGCTTCGTTTATGTTGATTCCCACTTCAACTTCGTATTCAAGATCACAATTTAGTGATGCTGTGGTGTTTATTTATCTATCTATTTCTTGATAGTTCTTTTAGATCTTACTTGGTGCTGGTTTTGCTCAGTTTTTGTTGATACGAAGCTCTTCTGATTTATGTTTGTGTCCTTGATAGGGATTATGCGAGCAAACTGTAAAAGTACTACAGCTCATGGAAGCAGAAGGAATGGAACTGAACCTAATAATGCTGAATGTTTTGATCAATGCCTTTGCGACTGCTGGACGAGATATGGAAGCATTATCAGTTTACAACCACATGAGAGAGAGTGTAAGTTCACAACTTACGTAGGCTTCTTGAATTTGTAGTATAAGCACCATTTTTACTGATGATTGTGTCATTCCTTGTGAAGGGTATTAGTCCTGATGTCGTGACATATACTACTCTAATGAAGGCGTTCTTGTGGGCCAAGAAATTCGATCAGGTAAGCAAAATGTGTTATCCTAATCGAAAACTCAGCACCAACTAACTGTGTGTTCTCTCTCTCTCTCTCTCTCTCTCTCTCTCTCTCTCTCTCTCTCTCTCTCTCTCCCCTCCAGGTCCCTAAAATATACAACGAGATGGAATCTTCAGGCTGTTCACCAGATAGAAAAGCCCGCGAAATGCTGAATTCTGCATTGCTTGTTCTTGAACAAATGCACTAGCCCGTGGGCTCGGGTTCTCCTGGGCTCGAGAGTCTTCCTCCATACCAGAACCCATCTTCTGATGACCGTGATAATTGAGTAAGACTCCCGTCCCTCCTTCATTTTGTACAAGGAACCGACACTTGTTTTCGCTACGATCATACACCCATGGTGTTTGTACATACAGATACATTTTACTGAAGTAACTACAGTTCTTAGAATGTGGATTCAAGGAGGTATACCAGTTCCTGGATTATAATTGAAATGAACCTCTCAAATGCACCAGGTTCTCTTCTATAGTAGGTTCATTTTGAGCCGTATAAAAAAAAAAGAGCAACTTGAAGCCTGACCTTATCATGTACTCCCTCCGTCTCATTTAAGATGACACGTTACTTAAGTATATGTCATCGTAATAGAAACTTGCAGATTTCAAAAATAACGAAAGGGAGAAAAGGAAAGGAATGTGGTCCATCATCTGATCTTATCGTATCCTAATGAGACCAATGAAGTTGGAACTTCATAGATATATATCCCACTGCATATTTCATCTGAAAACGACGCCTGAAAATATTTTCAGGCAACTTTTCGGTTGGATAATGTGGAAATACATAAAAGAACGGCGAGCAAGAAGTAAACTTCACGTTTAAGAAAGTAAAAAAGGCGAAAGTCGAGGCGAAAGATAGAAAATCAATAGCATATATTCACAGCAGAAAGGATCGCAGCAGAATCCAAACCAATTATCATCATCATCACACAGTGAAAACATTCCATTCTCACAACAAAGCAGAGTATTATATCATCTCATGCGCTTTAGGGCAAAACACACAGCTCTCTTTTTTATTCAGAATACGAGCAAATATATCTACTTCTGCTCCTTAATTGCTGCTACTCAAGGTTGGACGGGAGGCTTCTCCAAATCCTCGAGAGGGCGGAAGAAGGTCTTCTCTTCCAACACAGAGCCCCCGTCTCCGTCTGCACCAGATTCGGAGACCGTATCCGGGTTCTCATCCGCTGCAGGCCCGAAGACGCCAGTCTTGGGATGTGGGGCCCAGTACTCTTCGGACTGAGGCGGAATCAAATGGTCTGGGACCAAAGTCGGGTTCACATTCTCCTCCGGGTTCTTGTCGTAGGCTGAAGCTTGCACGCTCCTGTTGTACACAAGACTTATGCAAATGAATTAACCAGTATAATCAATCTTGTAAGAGAACGAAGCAGAATGAGGCCAAATTCCACATTCCCCCCCCCCCCCCCCCCCCCCCCCTTAAATAAATAAGAACTACAACATGTGCCTTGACACCCATGCAACCACATAGATGTTGAAATGACAGAGCATATAAATAAGGTCTCTATAACAGGACATTTATCATAGAATATAAGGCCAAAGTATGTAAGGTGTTCAGGATTCAGGACAAGATAGGTATGAATTCCAACCTAGAAAGATTATCGCTTCGGATATGAAAATCTTGAACGCATGATAACTAATAAGTACGAAAACATAGCCATGGAATTGATTGAGGCCTTGCCTTGGGCAGAAAAGCTCCATCGAAGATAAAGGGTGGCTGTAACAAATCCTGCACCTTTTAAATTGATTTGCACCCACCATTGCATATACCAGTCACCGTTCATAGATTAAACTACTCAATTGCCATGAGTTTACGTATAGCGAGCTTTCCAAGTTCACTAAAGTCGGTCCTCAAAGCAATTCCTAGTAAATTGCCTTTCCACGTACCACAATAATCTTAGTTCACGATCTAATTCTTCGTGTTTTTATGTTTTTCCTGGCTACCTTAAATTCTTCGAATCCAATAACAAAAACGATTACAAAAACAAAAATGACAAAAACTACAAACTCAGATGAAAAGGTTTGAGCATTAAAATAAAGTCCTTTAAAAGCACCCATTCCCACCATCACCAACCTATGTCGATGGGCCATTAAAGGAGTAAAGAATTATCAATAACCACCAAACCAAACTAACCTACCACGTGAAATTAGCAGAGGGGTTTCCATCAACTAAATGCAAAGAAGATTCACTCACACTCAGCTGGAAATTTTGAACAATAGATAGCTCATGTTTTGAAGAAGAAAAAGGAAACGTTGAGCGTTTTTCAAGCTCAATCAATCGCAGTGTTAATCGATCTCTTTACAAACACAACTCTGATAGTATTTTGTTTAAAAAAAAAAAAAAAAAAAAAAAAAAAAAAAAAAAAAAAAAATCTTTTTAAAAATCGCGACTAGAAATTGTAAAAAAAATCTTTCTCCTGGATTACTCTAGAAAACCTAAAAAGGATCCATGAAAACTCGAGGAACTTGACTCAGCTAAGCAAATCATGGAGGAATTCACAGGAAATAGAAGCGAAGCACAATACATCAATCGCTACCAGAAATTTCTGCTAAAAATAGCTCCGATCGTGATTTCATTTCACGATTATTCGACAAAAAACCACTAATTCCGAAAAAAAAGGCAAAAATCAGTTGAATAACCGACATCAACACCACCGAAAATTCCTAACGGAGTAGCAGCAGCACGCACCTGCGAGAGAGGTGAGAGACGGCGGCGGAATCGCGAGAGCGGATCTGAGCAGCTAGCCTTTTCCCCAAATTCGCCAGTCCACGAGAATTCTGCAGATTAGCTGCCATACAAATATCAGTCGCAGTGCAGTGTTTGAAGAGAGAGAAGTTGAAGACGACAATCTAGAGAGATAATGCAATTATACAAGTGTGTACTTTTGGAGGAGTTGGAAAAGAAGGGACCCTTCCTTATATAGGCGACGAGAAAGAGTGGATAGTCTCTCTCTCTCTCTCATAAACAAGGAGTTTACTGTGTGTTTGTGCTAGCCATGGCAGCCACCTACCACCGTACTACGGACGGAATTCCCGCATTTCCGTCTATTTTTTAACGGATCTTTTGCTCTTTGCTATGGAATATTCCTCCTTTTTACAGTATTAAGGTAAATTATATAGTATAAAATAAAATACTAGTATATTACTCCTCTGTCCCTTTGGAGTTGTTACATTTCTTTTCAGCATTTGTCTCAAGCATTTTCGAGCGTCTTGATAATAAGTTTCATAATATCTTTTTGTGAAAATTTTAAATTTACGAGATACTACAAGTGTTTTAGTATCTCATAAAAGGAAACAATATTTAAAAAGCTATTTTAAAACTCATCAATAAAATTCTCGAAAACGCTTGGGACAAATGTTAAAAAGAAGTGTAACAACTCCAAAGGGACGGAGGGAGTACTATATATTACGTGTGTCACCGATTTTATAGTATAAATTTATGTAGGAAAGTCTTCTTATTTGTTTGGTTATTTCATAGAAAAAGTTATTTAAGTCATGAATTTGGACTTGCCTATGAATTAGGTATCATTTCAAGTTCTTGGTCCTACTTTATAGAGCATTAGGTGAGTTATTATCATTTAATAGTTTGAATAAAAATCCATCTATTATTACATGAGTGATAATTTGAAATGTTTCTAAAATAAGCATTAATTTACAAGTTGACTTTAAAATACCAATTTACTTCGACATACTTGTATGACATAACTAAATTAGCTGATGTCGTGTTCTATTCGTTTGTTTCGTCTCATTTGGTATATATAACTAACGAACATACAATAAATGAGTTCAAGTAATATTGTATAGCAAAGTAAACCGACTTTCTACTACTATCATCCACGTCTTAATTTCCGTATTTAAAATAGTATTATCCTAATACGAATGAGACAGAACGAATATGAAATTATTGTAAAGTTGTTATAATCATCTTGTAAAGTAGGCAAAATTCCCACATTATTATACTTATTATAACCAAGCTTCACGTGTATTAAATATATAATATTGAGATAACAATATAATACTACCAATATTGTGTGCCATAAAGGTTGATTTAGGTAATCACACTTTAATTAATGGATTATACGATTAATTAGAGAATTGGGTTCGGATCGAGCTAAGTCCAGATCGTGGTAGATGACGTGGACATCTAACGCCGTTATTATCCGCTTATCCGTTTAAAATCCACCGAGCTCGTTCCAACCGACGAGGCGGTGTAATTCGAAATGACATATCTACCCCTAACAAGAGTAGCTAATTTCAGAGAATGGGATCGAAGAGGCATCTTCACTTAGGTGGCGACACGTGGCACCTCGCTTTCTTACACGCGACTTACGCGGGTTTGAAAAAACGTGTATGTAATAGACCTTAATTACCGACTTTGATTTAATTAAATTTTTTCAATTTTTTTCCTTTTAAAATTGTAATTAGATTAATAATGTGTCGAAAGTTTATGAGATAATGGAAAAAATTCGAGCTTCGAAAAAATAAAACACGATTAAATAAATTAAGTTCGAGTATAGTTGTCTCAATTAACATGGACAAATGGCACGCTTTTCGATTATTAGGGCAAAAAATAAGACTTCGAATAATGGGTTTGTACTAAAATAATGCTTGTTTAATTTGTCAAGTCTTAGATTTACTATATTCTTATCCACATCGAAATTGATATTTTCGTAATTTCTTATAGTTTATAGTACGCTTTAAAGTATATTTACCGACATAACAAAATATATAACTATACAATAGTATATATAGACTTACGAAGTCGGTTACTTTCATGATTCCAACTACTCCTTCCGTCCCCTAATAAGTGTCTCGAGCCGCCAAAATTTATGTTCCCTAATAAGTGTCTTATCACATATTTCAATGTAAAATTTTGGCTAAACTACCAATTTTATCCCTGTTATCATTACATTTTTTTTACTTTTTCAATTTTCGATGTAATGATTAGGGGTTAATATGGTAAAATTGTACACTTTCTTAGTTATTGCATTTTGACGGCTCTGGACACTTATTAGGAGACGGAGGGAGTATATCTGATAACATCGATTCATGACATGCACAATGTGATCGAACGAGATTTGCCGCGAAGAGTGGGGAAAAAAGTACATGAGAATCAAACTTTAGACTTTAGAAGAAAATGCCTTCACTATTGAGTTGAGTGGGCATAATTCTATATATTTGACAATTGGTTGATGGATCTACGCTAAAAACTACTCCCTCTGTCCCTTTCAAGTTGAGTCATTTCTTTTTATAGTTTTTTGACACGCTTTTTCACGCTTCTAGATGATGAATTTTAAAATGGATTTTTGAAGAAAATTTTCTTTTACGGGTAGTATCCTGTAAAAGAATTATTTTTTTAAAAAATACATCTTAAAATTTGTGATCTAAGAGCGTGGAAAAGCGTGCCGAAAAACTGCAAAAAGAAATGACTCAACTTGAAAGGGACGGAGGGAGTACCATGTTTAGTTGCTTTCTTTGAATGGGTTGGATGTCACACTAACGAGAGAATTCATGAAAGAGTATCTAATTGTAAAGAGTATATTGTTGGGAGACGATCTTAATACGAGATTAACTTCTATTTCGATGGAGGTTAAGCGATGGGCTCAATCATTTTATCTTTAAGATATTTTCAAGTGGCATGTCAAAATTAACAAAATTAAAACAAGATTGAGCTAAAGCCTCAATTCAAAACGGGTGGAGGTTAAGTGATGGGCTCCCTCAATCGGATTTTGTTAAAGATAAAGTAAGTCTTTGTATAGAACGAGCCATCTTACCCGATTTTATGTAGTGATCAAATCTTAGAAATAACTATCCTTAATTGCTCAACAAACTACAAATACATTATGATATCCCTTTAACCAAATATTATATACCTTAGTAATTAAATCTATCTTCAAACATGAACTAAGGTGATCATCTAACTCCAATCATGCAGAGAGAGAGAGAGAGAGAGAGTGGATAATAGTAGTATTGAGGACAAGAAGAAGTATGTTGATGTGTTGTAATTTTTGTGGTCACTCAATTCCATTGATTCAAAAGGGAGTGTGGCTCTCCTCTAACTTTATCTAACAAAAATCAAATCCTTCCACACACACACACACACACACACTACACACACTGAGAATTGCCATGGCTGCTGCTGCTGGTGCATCCTCTTCCTACACTGCTACCTTCACCAGAAACCTCAACACCTCCAACCTCTTGCACCCTCATCTTCAGGTTTCTTGATTTTTCTTTTTTCTTTTTTTTTTTCAATTAAAAAGGAAAAAAAAAAAAAACAATTGTTGGGATTTTGTTGAAACTGCAGAAGAGCAGTTTCCAAGGGGCATCAGTCCAAGAAGCCAAGAGGGCAGTGTTCAATTCACTGGTTCTTGAAGGGATTAACACTAACAGTGTGAGAAGTGTGAGGAAAGGGAGGGTTGAGATCAGTGCAAGAACAGGCACTGCCAAGAACATTGAGGTTGAAGTTGACAAGCCTCTGGGCTTGACTCTTGGCCAAAAGAAGGGTGGTGGAGTTGTCATCACTGTAAGCACATACATAGCACTATTAAATTAACAAAAGATTCAAACTTTCATTCAAATTAGTGCCAGATTATTAGAAAGATTCAAACTTTTGGCATTTTTGTTAAAAAGGTTCAAACTTTTGGCAATTTTGAGAAATGGGGTTGTGATATTTTAGGCAGTGGAGAATGGAGGGAATGCAGCAAGAGCAGGGCTAAAATCTGGGGATCAAGTGCTCTACACAAGCAGTTTCTTTGGTGATGAGCTGTGGCCTGCTGATAAGCTTGGATTCACCAAAACTGCCATTAATGCTAAGCCAGATTCTGTTTACTTTGTTGTTAGCAGGTTTTGATTTCTCGAAAAGCTCTCATTTTTTTTGAACTTTTAACTTGTTAGCATCTTAAGCATCTCTTTTCTTGATTGAATGTACAGAATTGTTCGATTCATCAAAATGTATATGTGGTGGATTAGTCTATCATCATCCAAGATAAAGGCTTTCTAATAGTATGTTGATGGCCTCTATTTGTGTTGTGCAGAGGGGCTGAAGTTGATGTGAAACGGCTGCCTAAGCGTCCAGCTCCGCCTGCATTCGGGAGGAAACTGACCGATGCTCAAAAGGCTAGTCGAACTATCTTTGTTTGAGTATGCGTTTATTACATGGCCTGTCTCTAATAATCGAGCTTTCTTGTGACGTTCTCTCAGGCTCGTGCAACTCACATTTGCCTCGATTGTGGATACATTTACACTCTGTCGAAGCCCTTCGAAGACCAAGTAAGTTTCACTTTCCTTCATATATATACTACAACTTGTGAAGTATTCATACCCTTTAACTTCATGTTCTTGAGGCTATACTACTTTGCAACATTACATGATCTTCTTGATGCATGATTGTGTCGTGATGCTCGATAAAAATGCAGCCGGATGAGTACGCGTGCCCGCAGTGCAGGGCTCCGAAGAAGAGGTTTGCAAGGTATGATGTGAACACAGGGAAGGCAAGTGGAGGAGGGAGTTTGCCCATTGGAGTGATCATAGGCCTTCTTGTTGGAGTTGGTGGAGTTGGAGCTTTGCTTGTTTTTGGCCTTCAGTAGTATTATTTATTAATCTTAAATTAAACCTACATTTTGCTGGGAATTCTTTCTTCCCCAACTCCAGAAAAAAATGTTTATACAAACATCTTTGTATGCATGTTTCTTCCGTTTCTTTCCATTTGGCTCGTTTCTTGAATATACAAATGGTATAAAATAATGAAGCAGATCAAATGAGAAGAAACGGAGTGAGCACTTGATACATAAGCAAGAAATCATTTAAGTAGATGCATTTCATACTGAAGCTCTCCAAATTTGAGTGGGTTTTGCCTTCAAAATTAATAATTTCACAATATAGATTGGGAATTGAAGCTAGCAATATTTAATTGAAATTTATTCCAACCCATTATCAATTTGATTTGATTTTTATTTTTATTTTTTATGTTGAACTAATTTTGAATTTAGTCTTGTTGGATTTTGTAATTTCTTATATTCCTCAATTAAATGTCAGCTAATTTTCTTTCTTCTTCGAAATAGAATAGAAGGTCAAAGTAGTCATATCCTTTTTCTTTAAATTGAAGATTATTCTGTCGGTAAGTAACCACTAATTTTTATTTTATTTTTAATGATTTTAGCCATACTTAGATTAAAGTGGCATTATTTATTATTTACTGATTTTTCTTTTTAATATTAAATGTACCAAACTACCCTTGTTTATAAATCTTTATTAATTATAAGATATTACAAATAATTTGGTACATCCATTTGTAGCATAGATTATTTATAGTTTCTTTAATAAAATTAAAAAAAAAAATCAAACTCCAATATATTAAAAAATATATAATATTAGCCGTGTACGAAACCGTTTAACATTTATCACTTTATTAACTTTTTTCAATCCATTTTAAAATAAATAAAATGCTAACAAAATAAAATAAAATCTGAAAAAACAAAATTACTTCGTCTCTTTAAAAAAACACTGAACAAAGCACCTCTCTCTCTCTCTCTCTCTCTCTCTCTCTCTCCCTCTCCCCATATAATCTCAGCTGGCACAAATTCCATCCTTCACTGCCTTATTTTCACTCGAAAGCATTTAAGGCTTTTAAGCTGTTCTTCGAAGAAAAGGGTCTTTTCCCAGAGAGAGAAAGCTCAGAGCTTTAGAGAGAGAGAGAGAGAGAGCAGAAATGGAGAGAAGGGTGATTGTTGTGTGCTGCGTAGTGGGGTTTCTTGGGCTGTTATCTGCTGCCACTGGCTTTGCCGCAGAGGCGAAGAGGATTAAGGTACAACAAACAAATTAACTACTATTACTAAATCTTGTTGCAGATTTTTTTCTTCAAAAAAAATATTCACTATATTTGGTTCTTTCCCTTTTTATGTTCTCTGCCTCAAATAATAGGTTGGAGGATTAAAAAAATCCAGATTTCATTTATTCAATTGATTTTTGTTCTTCCCTTTTCAAAAGATTACATCTTTAATTTTATAGTGGGGGTGGCTAAAAAAGGGTATGAGGGTTAAAGATTCTTGTTTGCTTATTGAAGAAGAAGCATTAAATGGTTAGAAATAGAGTCAAAGTAGTTGAGTTAAATTCTATTTGCAGAAGAAGACAGGTGAATACGTCGTTTTCATGTGGGTTAATAACTGGTTTGTTGAAAGATATTTGACACAAGAAGAAAAAGAAGAAGAAACTGCATTTTTTGTGAACCACAATTTTTATTTTTTTTTCCTTGTAATTATTTCTTTTTTCTATTGAAATTATAGTGATATTGAGGTCAAAGATTTGGAAATTAAATGACTTTCATCTCTGTTTATGTGTTTTGATGTTGAGTGAGAGGCCTCTGAGTTTTGAAATTTCATGTTTTTTTTTGGGTAGTTTAGCTTTTCTTTTGGTTGTGAATAAAAAGATAATCTTTGAATTCTCAGTTACCATGAAAATGAAGCTGAAGGGAGACCTCTTTTCGACTAGTCGTTTCGAGTAGTAGTATCCGACGAAGGGTTGGAATGTTTTTTCAGTGGCTGAATAATTGGTTTGATTTCGAGTGTTGGGGTCTTTTAGATTTCGGATGACCTGAAACTGTTTTGCATGCTTATAGCTCATTGTTGCTGTAGGCTTGCTCGTGAGTAGTTTTGTTGGACTCATGTGCTGTTTGAATATGTGATAACGGTCGTAGTCTGCTTGATAGTACAAGCTAAACGATGGCATGGCGTTAATGTGTAAATTCCAATAGATGCCTAGTAGCTTCGGAACATTAACTTAACAAGGCTCATGTCATTGACACAACTCTTGCGTCCGTTTTTGTTTACCGATTTGTTTGGTTTCTGGAAGCTTGTTGAGATCTCCTTGACTTGGATGTAAACCTGCAACGAGATATTCAACTCGAGACAGTCACCACGTACACAACTTCATTTGTTGCCTTTTCTCGGCATAAAAGAGTTGGCATGTCGTTTTAAGTTGCCAAAATCTCGACTTTCTATCATGTACTGCATGCAAAAGAATATCAATATGTTATCTATAAAACTATATGTAGGCTGTTCAATCCATTGTGACTTGTGAGCCGTTTTACCATGTACAATCATGCAGAGATCTCCACATCTCAAAAGGGCCCTGGGCTTCTATCAGATCTTCTGCATTTATTTTTTAGCATTCCCAACTATTTTTGATTAGAAATAAGGATGTATACTCGTAAAATCTAAGAAATTGCACCTCGAGCTGTTGTGTTCACTACCCTCTGGTGGTTTAGTTTTCTATCGAATTTCGCATCTAAATCTTTTAAACTTTTGATTCAATTCCATGTCATGATGCAGGGTAGCCAAGTGCAGTTTCCATCACCTACTGAATGCGTGTATCCGAGGAGTCCTGCTCTGGTCCTGGGCTTAACTGCAGCCGTTTCTCTTATGATTGCTCAAATAATCATCAATGGGGCAACTGGATGCCTTTGCTGTAGGAAAAGCTCTCATCAGTCTAGCTCTAGATGGAGTGTAGCACTCGTCTGCTTTATCGTCTCTTGGTAACTAATCCCTTACCATGTTCATTGTATGTATAATGCTTGTGTGGTTGTGCGAGTTTATAAAAATACGATTAATGATGATAAAAGTTTAAGCATAATTGATAATTTACATGCAAATGAAAGGGCCTTGATTTACTGCTCGTTCTTCGTCTTGGACACGATTGGAAACATGAAAGCTGACAAATTACAGGGTAGATATCACTTTCTATCCCAAAATATGCATGTTTTCTCGTTAATGTGCGACACTCATTCGACTATTTGAAACCGAGATAGTTGGTCAGTCCTAAAATCGAAGACAGCGTCAATCTATTTGGGTAATTGCTAAGTAGACGTCGAATTATGTGACTTGAGTCTAAGCTCGATTTCCTATGGCATGATGTTCTTCAGGTTCACCTTCGTCGTCGCGTTCCTTCTGTTGCTCACCGGTGCAGCTCTCAACGATCAGCATGGTGAAGATAACCTATACTTCGGCAACTACGGGTTCACCTACTGTTACGTTGTGAAGCCTGGCGTTTTTGCCGGAGCCGCGGTCCTGTCGCTCGCGAGTGTGGCCCTCGGGATCTTCTACTATCTCACCTTAAACTCGGGTAAGGACAGAAATGAGACGTGGGGTGCTGGTGGCCCTGTCCCCCCGAGTCAAGGTGCCATCGCAATGGGACAGCCTCGATTTCCTCCACAGAATGCAGAGGCACCGCCTGTGTTCGTGCACGAGGACACGTACATGAGGCGGCAGTTCACATAGATTTCGACATCGGTAACGGCGGTCGGGGATTCTTGTAGGGAAGAAAGGGGGAGATGTAAGAAGTAGTAGTTCTGTTGGCAATATTTTTTAATTGGTATATTTTTAATTGGTATACAAGTCCATTCTGTTAAAAGATTGTTTCATTTTTTTTTTAATTGGTATATTTTTTAATGTGGAAATACAATATATTATGAATAATATCCGTTTAAAAAAAAAGTAGCTTAAATATTAACAAAGAAAATAAACTTGAATATAAAGAGTGAATGAACTTTAAAGAATATCTGTCACAATTTGTGACTAACCATTTATGTATCTACAAGGAAATTTACACACAAGAATGAAGAATAATGGAACTGATCTAGATGTGTACTCCATGAGCTCGCTCTCTCTCTCTCTCTCTCTCTCTCTCTCTCTCTCACCCCAGTTTCTGCACTTATCGGATGCGATTCAAGTGAGCAAATGGCTCCGAAGCTGCCTTTGGTGCTGGCTTGGCTACTTCAGGTTTCCCGAAAACATTCCAGAACCTAAGAGTTTCGTCCCCAGCTGCAGACGCCACTGTGCATCCATCCGGACTCTACAGATCAAACACGATAATAACAAGAAACGTGTTAGAAATAAGGCTGTGTAGATTCAATGTTAGAATCTTGATGTGAGATAATGAGAGGTGTATAGTAGTACCTGAGCCATGTAAAGAACTCGAGAAGTATGGCCAGTGAGCTCAGCCACTTTCACCATTGAAGGATACTTCCACAGAGTGAGCTGATTCTGAGTGAAGCCGTGAGAGCTAAGAAGCTCGCGCTCGTTCTTGTTCCACAGAAGAGCACAGACCTGAGATCCTGTATCGACTGAGTTCAAGCATGCACCCGTGTGAGTATTCCAGAATTTTATGCACCTATCACCTCCGCCTCCACCAGAGGCGAGCAAATTTCCCTGAAAAGGACACCATGCGAGTGCTTTGACAGCTGCTGTATGGTCCTCGAGCCTGTGAAGCCACTGCGTAGGAGCATTGGATGAAGCCGTGGATCTGTCCCATATATGGAGAAGATTGTCGTTTCCACCGCTGGCCAACTGCTGGCCTGAGGCTGACCATTTAAGCCCACAAACTTCTTGTTGGTGGCCTCGATAAGTTTCCACGACATGGGCCCTCACTCTCACATCATTGTTCACGATCCGACCATCCATCCCTCCTGTTGTCAAGATGTGATTGTTCCAATCCAGAGCACCGATTCTTGATACATGGCCGCCTCTGAGAGTTCTCAGCTGCAAATAAAGAATAGACTTAGCATTTCTACAGGAAAATAAAATCAAAAAATAAGACAGAATAATCAGTTAAGGTACAAAGCATCAGAGGAACTTACAAGTCTATTAGATGTGGAGTCCCATAACTGCACCTCAGAGTTGTTCATACCAATGGCAATGTGCCTTCCATCGGGAGCCCATTTGACGCTTGTCACCGGCCCAATTTCTTCATCTATAATTACGAGTTCAGAGGTGCTCCCGTCAGACGCATCCCACAAATATACAGTGTTTCCCAGAGCAATTGAAAGAACATTGCTACTTCCCCAATCTAGTAAGTTCAGATAGTAGTCATCCAGAATATCAGGGGCATCTAACGTTCTCTCCGAAGTCTGCAACAAAAAATTCCAATTCATTAACACGAAACAAGCTTCTACCTGAACACAATCCAAGTCATAAACAACAGAAGAAAGAACTGTAGCAGTCTACTAACTAAAACTCCAGTATGAAGAAGGGTAGAACCTACCTGTGGAATGTGGCGACGGGGTTTGGCAGGCTTTGCTTGGTGAGAAGCCACTATGAAGTCATTCGGAATGGCCTCGACCTGGGTAGGTGGTTTGTTCTTGAAAGCCAGAATCCGAGTCCGGTTCATGTTGAAGGTTTCCGCAAGCTGCTTCCTGTATGCCTCCCTAGACGGAGAAGAGGCGATAGATGGATTTTCCTTACCTTTCTTACCTTCTGTAAGCATGTAATGTGCGTAATCGAGATCCATTGCTGATCTATTAGGAATGAACCGATCCAACTGCAAGGAAAAACCAAAAGTTTACTAAAACGAACCACATAAGCCAGCGAATCGAATCAGAATCTATCTATCTACACATTAATAATAGCTAACTAGAGCCATCTCCTTGAAATAATCACTAGAAAAAACCACATCATTCATGAATTTAGGCCAACAAACCATGTAAAACCAGAACCTAAGCTAGAACTCGGAAAACCATCATACCAAAATAAAGTTGAATAAACCAATCATACATGTAAGCTAACAAAGCATATCCAGAAACTCGAAAAGAGATCGAAATTACTAGAAGCAAATAAAGATAAAACGAACATTCCGATACATTAAACTCTCTCTAGTTTCATCCCAAATCAAACGGTGATAAATAATAACCTAATCATACACAAAAAGCACAAATTCTTGAAAAGAATAGAGAAAAGCACAGCGTGGAATAACGAATACGTGAAACAAATTAACTCACATTATCCTTCGAACTTCTTCTCTGAAGAAACTGTTCTTTAAGCGGGTATCGCGATTGGCTCTTGTTCGAAGATGCAGACGAATGACTCATTCCTGCATCCATCACGTTAGCAACAAAAAAGAACACAATAATCAAAGGAAATCAAAAAATAATCGAGTATATGTACGCGATTTACTACTATCAGTTTGAATTAACAGATTAATAAGGAAAAAAACGCCAACAGAAAGGAGAAGAAAAGCAGCCTGCAAGAAACAGAATGGGTTAGAGAAACAAATCGAGATTCAACGCAGTTAACCAAAACAATCACTCAACGAAAGAGAGAGAGAGAGGGAGAGAGAGAGTCGTGACGATTGATTTTCTGGGAATTGAAAAGACGAGATTATATATGCGCTCAAGCTCTGTGGGTTAGGGTTTCGAAGCAAAATTGTGTGTGAATATTTTTTTACAGGGAGGCTTAAGGCGTGAAGAAGGATAGGTTAACGGCTATATTTGCGTAGATAGCCGTTAGAGAATTGCTTTGGCGAGATTGAGTTACTGCTACGGGGTATTTTACTATTTTAGTCGATTTTCGGGGTTATTATTGTAATTAAACGGGCCTTACAGCTTGCGCCACCCCCGCTAAGATATTGCCACTTAATTCTGGATCCCAGTTTAATTTATTCTCCTTTTGAGACTTTTAATCATGGATTCTAAAATACTATTTTTTTTTAGTATATAATTTATTTATTTACGTGGTACCATAAGTATTTTAGCATTTTATAAAACAAATTTTATTAAAAAAAGAAAGATTCGCTTTAAAACACATTGTAACAAAGCTCTAACAAAAAAAATTGGAGTCCAGAGATCATGGTGAAGAGGGAGTAATTTTCATGTCAATAGTTCAAAATTTATATTTAAGTGGTCTAATGAAGAGTTTTGGTGTCAAAGTTTATTTAATTACTTCGAGTGAAGAAATTATTACATAAGGATAGATAATAATGCCTAAAAATCATTAACAAATTACATTATCCGGCTGCAAAAGGCTCGTTCTTGATGTAAAATTAATCTCTTCTAGGTAACAGATACATCGGCCTTCATTAGACCGAGAGAGAGAGAGAGAGAGAGAGAGAGAGAGAGAGAGAGAGAGTTTTATCTCCAAATCCATAATTTTTGAATCATGCTAGTGTCCAAATATTACAGTCCTTAGCGAATGAAACTCTTGGTGTAGTAATGTCAACAAATTGTTTAAGGAGAATCTTTCTTTGCAGCTGCTGCTGTTATTCTAGTAGTAATGGTTCAAGAATACAACACAAGAATGAGCAATAAGACTGATTAAGATTGGTCGAGCAGCTCAACAGTTGTAGAGTGGGAGAATTTGGGTGGAAGCTTGAGAAGATGCCCGTCTCCGCTCACCCTTTTCACGGCCATGCCTAACGAATATCCCAGAGCGCGTCCAACTGAAACGGCTACTGCATTGCCGACTTGGCTATACCTGTTGCCGATGGAGAAAGACGCAAAAGTTAATGTGTATGCATGCTTTCAGCCAGGTCGAATATGAAGCTTTAAGTAGTATGGCAAGTTTCGATGATTTCTCTTACAATCTTAGATAGCTCATTTTCACAAAATCACAAACTAGCAAGTCAGATATATTTTGAGATACACGAGACGAGGAGAGATGCAACATAAGAGTAAAGAGATGAAGAAAGATGCAGCTATGTGTTTAGATAGAAATTTCGGAGAGAAACAGCTCCACAGCATAGTCTACAAATTTGAGTGTGTGATCATGAGTCAAGATGAGTGATTCAAGCAGCATTATAAGCGTTGATGGTATCTGTTATCATCTTAAATAACTCATTTTCCACAAAATCCTAATAGCAAATTAGATATAATTAAAAATACAAGATGAAGACTTGCCTTTCTTTCAAGGTTCCACAGAACATGAAGTAGTCGGGAAAGCCTTGTAGTCTTGCACATTCACGTAGAGTGAGCACCCTATCTTGTTCTGGATGCAGTATAGCCTACAAATGGAAGAATAGGACAAATTGTAAAAATAGAAAATAATAGGCTTCAAATTTGAACCAAGTCACAAAACTAGGTGAAAGATGCAGACCCGTGAGTGAGGATCTGGATAACAGAAAACAGTCGGTACAGTCTCATCCCACCACAATCGTCCGAATGGTCTGAGAAAGGCCGTTGTTATTATGTGAATGAAAAAAGAGAAGGGGGGGATTATACTACTGCTACAAGTAACCACCTGCTGGACCTTCCATAACGGTAGCTAAGGCAATAGTCAGGAACCTGTTGAGAGAAATAGCAAGAGCATGTCACAAAGCATGATATTTTGATACTCATACGATATTCATTCATTTTAACATAGTGGAGAATGTTATTAAGGGTCATCTTTTGTATAATCGTTATTCGAAGCAAAGTTATCACCTCGTAAAGCAAAGTGCTGGCCATCACAGGTTATTATAGCAAACTCAAAAAAAACATGTAACATAATAACACAGATTCAATTATAATAAACTTAGATATGCAGGATTTTGGAGCCAGAGATGGACTTAAGTATTACCCATGGCTTTCCGGATGGCATCAGCTCATGCTCCTCTGCTCGGCTAACCTCCTTGTTGGACCCAATAACAATGCTTGGGAGATCTCTAAAACATGCTCCCTGTTGAGTGAAGTACAAAATCAAGACCAGGATACCTCACGTGCAACAGAGAATCGAATGAGCTAACCTTTCTTTTTGGTATTTTACAGACACGCATGTAGTCGTCCGTATTCAAAGGATAAGGCATGTGGTCGTACAAAACGGGATTCTTGCGCATTTTTGTGCCACTGGAAGGCAAAGCAGTCATATCTAGAGAAAAAGGAATAAATAAGTTAGCCAAGAATCAATGCACATATGGATGAGACAAATTTTTATTTCAATCCTAGTTGTAGTCTCAAGCATATAAAATATAATGAAGCACTGAAGATACTTAAGAGTGTGTTCCGCTTTTCAGATAGTCAAAAGATGTTTCAGTAACTCACTTATTGCAGTTATTTTCAGTCCCTGAGTTTCAAGAAGTTCACATGACAAAATACTTGACTAAAGTTTCTTTACTACAAAACTGATATCTTAGTAGACGGGTTGGGGTAAAATTTTGAAGTAGGAGGTACACTTTGCATTTGAGATCCTAAACTGAACTTCATCCGTTGGTAAATCATAGTTGTGGGTGGTGCTTCTGGCAAGGTAAAGTTGACCTTTCAGAGGATATCTTTCGTTAAGAACCTAATACTAGGCAAGCTATAGGCATCTATGGAGAAGGAGATCAGTCACAATGTTATTCTAGAACAGATACATCGGACCAAGTCAGGTTTTCCTCAGATAAGGAAAGTGACAAGCAGCAGACTAGCTTTATGTAAGAGTAGATTGAAAAATAGATCATTAATGGCCTACCAGATTTAGCTGCTCTGATATACTTTTGAAACTCAGACTGTGGTACTGTTTTGAGTGGCATGTTGTCACGCTTCTCATCATTTGAAACCTGAAATATAAATGAAATGTGTCAAACCTTTTGATTATAGTACCAATCAATGTGTGGTCAAATTAAACGTACAGGGGGGAGATCAGAAAGAGCATCTCTGAGAAGAACGATTTTTTCTAGATCCCGGAGTGTTCCTTCATCATAAGCAACAACATTACGCTGCAGCATGGAATCAGATTGTAAGTGAATAATGACTAAGTTTATTATAGATTAAGTCCCATGGTCAAAAAATTTAGTACCTCAAAGTCGATAGGAAATCCATACTTGATTACCACATCATGTGATGGAAGAGGAAACTGGGGTAGCACCTGCCAACAAAATACAGTTCCAGTTAGACTGAACATTTGATTGCATGGCTTAGTGGCAATCAAGAGGAACGATAACAAAGTTTTGGTCAGCATTAGATAACTTTAAAGCCTTTTCTTATGAAATTATTTATGATACATATAGGAAATGGTAAGGGAGAACACACACACACACACACACATAACTTCAGTTAGTGCACATCTATTTTAATTTAAATCCATGGCAAGAAAGAAAAGGAATACATGCACTAAAGATTTTGTGAAAAACATCAATTAACAAACTATAGCGAAACTATAGAGAAGCTTGATAGAACTCAAAATATACAAATTAGCCAACCTATTCAGTTTTAAAATAGAAAGTAGACACACATTCATCACCAAGTGATACCAGAAGTGCCAAGACATGGGTTGAGAATACTTGCCTCTTGAGGATGAGCACCCCACAGAAAAACTCGTAAGCGGAATTGAGGAAGTCCATAGCAACCAGCAGCCATAATCCCAATCCTTGTTTGGTAATGCATACTAACTAAACGGCTTATAGCATATCTTGCCAAAGAACCTTTGGCAAACCTCAAGATGTCAATTACATTTTCCATTAAAACAAATTTTGGTCTTAAAAATTCAATAATATCCATGAAAATTACAATTTGGCGATTTCTTTCATCGTCAAGGGGAGAATCAAAATTCCGGAACCGGTTGTAGCCACTAATCCCTTGGCATGGAGGACCACCACAGATTACATCAACATCTCCCTGTGATAAGTTCAAATGCATATGGTGGAACATTAGATGGTAAAAATATATTGAGCATTGTATAATACAAACTATGCACTCCAACAGTTTCATATAAATAGTCTTGAATGAGGCAAACTTGTACGAAGCTCGCTCATTATGCATTTCTCATCCATATTTGTATTTGGAAAAAGTGTGAGCATTTTATAATTAAGAAATTTATAACTTCTGTAATTTTGGGATTTCATCCCCATGATGACAAGTTTTTCAAAATGGAAAAGAAAAGAAAACTGACTAGATCACTCAAAAATATCTTTTTGCAGCAAACTACTTTCCTGATTATTGTGCATGTCATTTATAAGCTTCACAAACAAATCAAACATACCGGACGAGGAAGTATTTTTTCTTTAATTCCCTTTAGTACAAAATCTCTTATGTGATCCTCGCATTTTCTGTAGAGAAGAGCAGAATAAACTTCTCAGAACTCATTGTCATTTGACAATATGTAAGTGCTGATTATATGAATAGAAACATACCCCAAGCCATCAATTGGCTCCCATGTGTCATCATCAGGGCCATAGCCAACCCAGCGCACCTAAAAGAATATAAGCATTGCATAAAATGGCTTCAGACATATGTCAAGTTATCTAAATAAGAAGTAATCAAGATAATGCACATTATTCATCAAGAATGATGAACTCATTTGCCAACAAGAACAATAAAGTTCCATGCTCATTTTACAAGACTGTTTTGAAGGTTCCCTATGTGCCACTTCAAGAGGAAAAACCGAATAGCCATCTACTAACAAAATTTTGGCAATGATGACTCAACTACTTAGTCTAGTCTACTAACTTTTTACATGGAAAAGAGAGAACTTAGAAGACCACTTTCCTTTGCTGGCTTCTTTTTAAGGGCATCTCAGCAATGTTCATTTCTATTTACATGTAAATCAAGCGAAACCTCTTCTAAGAGGTATTCCAAGGAGCAACAAACTACATGTTAAAGAAATTAGACTACCATGCTACTCAAGCATGAACAAGAAAAGTGCACCTTGAAATTAATTCCTCGCTTCCCTGTATCAGAAGGATCGCCATAACATATATCTATCAGTTTTGCCACTTCATATTCACAGGAACTTTCTTGATTCAATTTTGACTTTTTGACTTCATCAGCTCTCGTATCCCGCTTTGAGCTGCGTCCTTTCTCCTCATACTTGCCATATTTTCTGCATATGCAATCCCATTCTTTTACCAAATCAAGAAAATCTTCTCCAGCTTCATTCCTTATCTGTTCAACGAGACATTTGCAAACTAATTATACTTCTAATAAATTGGGACTTAAAAGTTTAAGGTAGAAGTATTAAGTCCGCAACTTGTGTCTCTGGATGGTTCAGCTTCAAGCTCTTACATGCTGCTTCATCTTTATCAACGGCCCATTTCTGTCATTATATGAAAATTAGTCATAACTAATAAACACAATGGTAGAATGAAATATTAAATTAATGTTAATATATTACTGTCACGAAATCCAAGCCACATGCTTTAGCACCAAGGCCCAATCCTGTAGACATTCCTCCACAGCCAGAATACATATCCAATAATGCTAGCTCAGATTTACAAACACTATCCACAGAACACTTGGTGGCTGTGTTAGAGGTTCCACTGTTGCCTTTGGATGACATCATGAAAGGGTGAGGAGAGAGAAGATTTTCACCATCTGCATGAGAGTGGTTTGGTGGTTATACAGGATGATAATTGATGATCAGCAAAAAAGGGGCTAAAATGGTTGAATGCATTGCTTGCTTTACCACAGACTAAGATTCGAAGATGACTTTTAAGAAGGACTAAGGCTAATTCTCATAGTAAGGTGTATTGAACAACTCTTTGTAATTAAACTAGATCTCGATTGATCAATAATATAAGAGTAATAGTTAATAACATCTGAACGCTGAGTAACGGTGTGTTGACCAAAAATTTGGTCCATCATCTTTTGAACAGTAGGCAATGCTACACCAATAAGAGCTTCAGGGAACATGCTAAAATATTTCCAAAAGTGCCATCACAGTGTACTTTTGAAGATAGTGGAAATCTTTACTAGGACCTCATACAAAATAACATGGAATGCAGTAAGCACAGCACTTACAAAGTCAAACTGAGCATAACAAGCTATACAAACATATAATTATGGCTTTCTCAAAATCTTACAGCAAAAGGTCCAAGTTACCTGGTAAAATGCTGAAAGCTGAGTAATCAACATCAAATTTCATATCAAAGTAATAGTCACAAGGTGGCAGAGTGTTGGCTTTTAAATTGACCTACAAATACATGAATGTCATTTTCCAAAAAACAAATGCTTGAATGTCAGTAAATACTTGAACTATTAGTGAAACAAGGATATATAAGTCAATTTAAGATAGACACGCTTTTCACTGTACCCTTTCAATATTTTAACAACTCTAATCCTTTTTAGTTACAGAGTTGTTGCTTATAGGGTTACACTTGTCTGATGGACTAATGGACTTAGGTTGCAAAAGATGCATGGCAAAAAACATATAATTCCATGGTCACAGTCGTAAGTCAGTAAGACCATTTTTTGAGTTCAAGTAGACAATAGCTCCTATGTAAGAACAAAATTAGATTTGGTGAGGCAAGAACCCAGTCAGACTAATATGAAAAAAGATGATAGACAAAATATATGTCTTTCTCCATGTACTAGTTGAGGCCAAAACATAGAGACAGATAACGAACAAATTTATGTTTCAGCATATAAAGGTCAGACATACATCTGGTTTTATTTGAATGACTTTAACTTTTGAAACTATACAGTCTAATAAGTTGTCGTTCACGAGAGTAGAGTAGAATAACCGTTTCTTGTCATAAGACCTTCCACCGTCCTTTATAACCTGGCATAGTAAGATAAATAGTCAAGGTAAGAGGGAAAAAGAAGCCAATGATAAATAGACAGAAAAATGGAAGCTACAGTTTTGTCACCGTATCTTCTGCTCTGAAAAACCATTGAACACTACAGTAGTATTCGCCATTTATTGTCTCAAAAAATTCTAGAATTTTGCCAACATAGTGGGGACGTCCTTTTGAGCCCTGAAATTATCGAAAAGATATGAATGAGTATAGGAAAATGCATCTAGCAGCTACACTAGCAATGACAAGTGAGCTAATTAAAGAAAAGATTAAAATGCTGAGGATGGAGATTTTGGAGTTGTATAAGTTCTGTCATGTATAAATAACTAATGTGACTATGAGTACATTATAGCTATGGCAGCCTCGTACATCAGAGACACCAAAGACCCTATAAATTAGCCAGAATGTGATCATATGCACACCAATGTTTTAAAAGGCGGTTTTAAGCCTCGAGGCGTTTTCCCGTAGCCTCACGAGGCGTAAGCCTCAATAATATTAATAAAAAAATATAAATATATTATATATAATTAAATAACACATAGAAAAACATAAATATATCAATGTCACTGAAAAACAATAAATTCAAAACAAAGTTACTCTCAAAAGTCACAAGTACCATCACATTTCAACATTCATAAATAAACTAAGGTCTTAGAAATAAGTCTCAAGACAAAAGTAGCATAAAATAGCATAATCCAAGGTGCTTTCACAATGATTCTAACTCAAGGTAATTCAATTTGATTTAATCTTTTAGGGCTTAAAAATTAAAAGCCCATAATAAAGTCCATAGAGGAGTTCAGCCCAAAATTTTCCTATAAAAAAAACATATTATGCAAAAATACTGAGGCTTACGCCTCTGATTTCCGCCTCGCCTCATACGCCTCGGACCGCCTCACAGAAGATGAGGCGTAAGCCTCGCCAAACACACTGAGGCGCCGCCTCAGGGGCGTTTTTTGACCGCCTCGCCTCGAGGCGCGCCTCGAGGCGTACGCCTCAATAGCCTTTTAAAACATTGATGCACACACATCTGACAGAGAAGGTCTATTTTTTTTATTAAAAAAAAAAAAGATAAGATTTCCTATAAGGCTGCCAGGAAACTTATAAAATGTTATGACTATTATAATCAACACACAAATAATCATAACAAATAAGTGCACAATAAAAAGGTCGTTGAGGTTTTGAATCCAATTAAACTCGTAAGTTTCCTAAACTTACTGATGCTAATTATCAATATCTTCTACTCTTGATAATCACAAAATCAGAATTAGTCAGTCATCATCAATCTTAATCGAGTATTTTTAATTATTAAGATAACTGTTCCCAATTTCTTTTTTCAGTTACTCAATGGTCTTGAACTTGATTAATAAGATAATTTCTGGTGTTGTAATAAGCCTGACCAGTCAGCATCTGCGAAACTGAAATTTGAAGTCTTCATTTTTCTTTGATCATACGGGGTATATATTCTATTTTCTTGAAAGGTTTAGATCTAAGGTCAATTTTCAGCTATCTTCTTCATTGTTACGTGAAACTTTAGGCTTTGGCTGTATACATCTAATGTTTAGTATTATGCAGCTTTCAGGCCATCAAGCCTCATCTAAGGTTCCAGGCACACTAAGTGTTTCGTGTTGGTAACATCTTTAATCTCAAACTTGTGCCTCAGGCTATTTTTTAACAGCTGCTGATTGCTAACGCCTCTTAGATTTTAACATAAATTCATTCATATTTGGTGAATGCAGACTATGTCTGAGTCTCAGAGCTCAGATCAATTTGAGCGTACAAGTTATATCACTGCAGAAATATAGAATCGTTGAATGAAATTACAATATTCCTCCTATGGCTCCATTAGATGAACTCAGATCACACTTGTGCATTAGCAGAGTAGCCAACTTTGATAGACATTTACTGAGTTATACTAACTTCTTAGCATTATTATGGATGTTTTGCACTAAAATGGTTTGCCATGTCACTCACACGTGTTAAAATTCAGAATAAGATAATTTTGTTAGAGACATCTTAAAATATGTACGAGTAAATATTGTCTATAGAATTCTTCAAAGGAAATGATGAGAGAAAAACTTACTTTGACATATGCACAATCACCAAGATCAAATTCAGTCTTCGATATTTCAGCTCGAGAATAGTGACACTTTACATTTGAAACAAGTTTATCATCATCATCTTCATCATCATCAACCCTGTAAAACATGCAGCATCATCGATGAGGAAAGAAAAACAATAAGGTACATTATCGAAATCCCAGATCTACTAATGCAGCTTCATACACTTACTTACGTGTTGGCGGTTGTTCATTGTTTTGTTTTTCCTACAACAAAAGCATGGCAAACATCAAGTCCTCTAACACACATGACCATAAATAAATTTCAAAAAGCACCAATACCAAACACATGATCCAAAACTAACAAATATGTACAACAAAGCTTCTTCCAGTGATATACTAAAGTGGGTATAGTCTCTTATATTGACTTCTTCGCAGGAGCTATTTTCTAATATACGAAGGACATGCCCCGGTCATTCAAACTTTTGAGACTGTTGAGCCGTAAATCCAGGGATAAAAATTTATATCAGAAATCCAAATGATTCATAAGGGAATTTCCTATGAGATTCATACAAAACAGTTTCATGAGTGACACATCCTGAATACATCTTAATGTGCTGCATTGCATTCATATAAAACTCTAAATTATCTGAAATCCTTCTTCTCTATGTTCTACTTATAGCATGCTTCTAACCTATCAAATTTACCACACCGATGTCATCAAATTTCCTCCTAACCACGTGAAAAATCTAATTCAGCCACACTTCGCAATTATTCACGATCATATAGAAAAACATCAACAAATAAATCAAGTCAGATCATATAACCGCTGCACATACATCAGGTTCCTCATATCGCCATTTCCACCGGCGCCGAGCCTCGTCCTCAGGTACCGGCTCCCCAATGAAGAACGAATACTTTTTCCAACTTTTATGCTTCTTAATCGGCGGAGATTTCTCATCCAGACCATCCAATTCGGGAGACTTCACCTCCGTAACGGAACGCTCATCCCCAGCACTTTTAGACAGTCTCGGCGAACGCCGGCGGACGTGATTCCCTGAGCTCCTCAGACTCTCAACCCTCCGATTAGCTAATTTCTTCACCGTACCGCCACTGGATTGAGAATTATCTTCCAAAGCAACCCTTCCTTCATCGCTACTGTTTGGAACTGGAGTCGCAGGCTCAGAATCTCCATTCAGCTGCGGCGGCGGAGCTGGTGGCGGATCAGCAGCGCCGATCTGGCCACAATCCGCCATAGCTGAATTGGAGAAACACTCAGATTGTTGAGAATTGAAGTATAGAGAGAGAGAGAGAGAGAGTGAAGTGGAAATTAAAGAAAAATCTGCAGAAATTGTGAAAGAGGGAAGGAAGGAACGATAAGGTTGTTTTGGTAAATTGGATGAGTGGGCACCACATCCAATTTTGGGCGGGATTGTTTCAAACTTCTTAAAAAACTAGTATTACACCCGTGCGTTGCACGGAATATGTCAACAACAATAATAACAAACATAAATTAATGGAATATTATATTTTAAAATTCACATTTGTTATTGACGTATTTTACATGGATTCTCTATCTTGGATTTGGTGTTGTCAACCATCTCCCAAATCACAAATCTCAATGTCTATTTTTTTTTTCAATACAGTGTTTTGGTTCAGCTTTCTAGTTATTTTCTAGGATTCAATAATCTCGTTTCGTTTATAATTATTTTTTATCGTTCAATTTCATTTTCATTGATTATATATTTTTCATTTTGTCATTATTTAGTTCGACTTTTTCGAATGCAATATTTTCTAATACCTTATAAATTCATATTTGAATTATTAAATTAAAAAACAAAATAAAAATAAAAGCTCGATTTGTTCGTCTTTCCTTATAAGTTCAAAAACTGAATAATAAAACAAATTAAGCTTTGATTTTTTTTTTTTTTTGATTTAATGATTTCAATATTAATTTATAAGATATTATTAGAGCATATTACAATCGAAAAAAATATATTAAAATCGAAAAAAATGAATTAAAATAACGTCGAAACGAAAAAATGACGAAGGTGCCTGCGGAGGTGTCCATCATTGGATGAGTAGCATATCGTTTCTCTCTCTCTCTCTCTCTCCCTCTCTCTCTCTCTCTATATATATATATATATCATCTATTATTAGGCGGGACGAAGTGAGTATAAATAAAGTAAAAACTAATACCCCTCTATCCATGATTTAGTAAACCTAAATAAAGGGTAAAAGTTTTTTTTACATTTTGATGATATATTAATAAATTAATATGTTAAAGTGTTAAAGTAGAATAATTGTGTTGTCCATTTAATATTTTTAATAGTATTAAAATGTTAAAAAGATGAGTGATAAAGTGACCGGGGGACTTACATCCCCAAAAGGAAAAGTTCATTAAATCATGTACGTCCTATATAGAAAGAATGTTAGTAAATCATACACGTTAGAACAAAGTTTTCATTCATTAACAAAAAATATTAGTACTTCTAAAAAAATTAATATACTTCCCCCATCTCACTTCAACTGGCTAGCTTGTTCATTTTCGACACTAAATTTTAATTTATTAGGACGCGAAAGGTAAGGGAACATAAGGGTTAATTTTTTTCCATTTTAGAAAATTAAACTATTGAATTGGTACAATCATGACATACATAACTATTGAAGTGAGAAGGTGAAAGTAGTAAATATAATTACAAGTATAATAAGAAGTACGTATGAAAATTAAAATCCGAATCTTTTTTTAATTTAGTCCATTCATATTGGATTTTTATTATTTTCATCCACTACATTGATATAGAGACATTATTTAATATAACAAAATTTTAAACTACTAAAACATATTTATACTACTTTATAAACTATTATCATTGTCTTAATTCTCATGCCGAGAAATTTTTTTACCACTATATCAATAGAGTCGAGGGAGTAATATAATAAATATTTGTTTTTTTTTTTTTTTACTTTTAAATTAACCAACAATATCAAACAACAATTGAACTAATTTCACATGTGCAACATCACATGGTGGACCCCATAAAATTTTGGAGGGAAAATGGCATTTTTGTAAATAAGATGAAAACTCCACTTTTAAGTATAGTATAGATTTAGACGTGTGAATACAAACACTCACCGTCTCGTCTCGTTCCTAATGAGTCTGCACTTTTATACACGAGAATTGAGACGATTGATCTCGAATGAGAATTTTCATTGAGATGTTTAATTTTTGATGTAATTATCATAAAGCACAAAATAAACGAGCAACATTATAATAATTTTAAATGTAGAAAGTATTACATTAGCATGTACGCAACATGACCTGCAACATGACTTGTTAAAAATGAGACGAGATCGATTCTCACCACGCAACGTGAGACTGCTAATTAAGGCGTGCAACATTTTACTTGAAAAAAACTACATTACTATCTTTCCCTTCAAACAACAATTATTCTAATTATTAAATAGATTAATTTACGATCAATGTAACTTCTTTTTGTTGCGCCAATCTTCACAAAACACCGTCCCCGGCCGAAGGGTTAACAAGCAAACGCCCTTGTTCGAGATCTCCCACACGCAAGTAGGCGAACAGACGTGATCCTTATTGTCATCATAAACATTGTAAAAACCGGAGCCGTAGGCGCTCTGAATGTCGCAGTCGAAGTGCGTCGTCCCAAAAATGTTAGGCTTGAAATGCCACGAGTATTGTTGTTGGGGCACTAGTTGGTGGACCCCTAGATCGTCATCCGCCGACTTACAGTGAACCTGGATGGGCATATCGCTCAAGCACCTGATCACGACCCTCGTTTTTACGGGGAGCGACTCGAGGGAGGAGATCGAGAGGAGGAGCAACGTTAGTACGAGTGGAATGCACCTTAAACCCATTCTTTCCTCTTCTCTTATGCTTCTTTTTGTGTTGATTATTTTGAATGTGAATGTGAATGGGTCGTGGCTTTATATATAGGTGCGGTGATGTTGGGTGTTAGTACATAAATTGTATATAATGAATTAGCATTAAATAAACTCATATCGTTATTCATATATCTTCCTATTTCATTTAATTCAAACGTGCCAAATAATAATGTCCATATGTATTTGTTTCTTTATTGGTTGAAGATATTGGCGCCATCTTCAAATGGAATTTGCCAATTGAAAAATATAGTATTTTAAGATAATGTGCATATGTATTTGTTTCTATCTATTGATTCAATTACATAAACAACACTTAAAAAATGTCATTATAAATAAAATGTGACAATAATTGCGTTATCGTCACATTTTTAAGTGTCTTCCAAAGCCAATTTTCAGTAGTGCATAAAAACCGAAACACAAAGACTGTGGACGAAGGGAGTAATAATTAATAAATGTATGTGATATAACCAAAACTAATTAAACTTTATGCACGACGACTAATTTATCAAGAATTATAATATAAACTAGATTTTTAATTACTCTCTACATGTTCGAGTTTTTAGATCAGACGGAATTCTATCGTAATCAAACAGGAGCCAAACTTTCCCCAAAGTGATAAAAATTATGACCTCTTTCATCACAATATGATTTCGTACTCCCAAACACGTGAAAGCCTTGACGGTATTGACCAAGCTCCTCAACCCTAATAATCCCCTCCGTCGCATGCCGCACCAAAACCCTCTCCTCCTCCCCCTCGTCTCCGGCCAGTACCAGATCCACCACCACCCCGAACGCGCCGAACCTCTGCCGGACTCCGCACGGCCGGTACTTCATCGACCACTGCGACCGGTCCTCGTGCAGCTCGTACAAAGCGGCGAACTTCCCGCCGCCGCAGCACTTCCTCGGCCGCACCATCTCGACGCGGTGGAGGCGGCCGTCCAGCTCCAGGAAGCGGAAGTGGTAGCCGTTGCGGAGGCGGCGGATCTCCCCGCCGAAGTCGACGGGCGGCAGCTCCCCAGCGGAGTTTGTACGGAGATCGTAGTACACCCCGAAGCGCCAGTTTTTCCAGTAAACGGCGCCGTCGCAGTACACTCCGCCGCTCAAGTCCGCGTCTTGAGTGTTGAATGGTTCCGGCGGCTGCTCCCACGTGTTGCTCTCCGAGCTGTAGACTTTTACGCGGTACCGTTTTGAGAAGGAAACGACGACGATCTTGTAGTGGATCGATTTCGAAGGATCGAACGCCAAAACTAGGGTTCGGACCAGTTCTTTGTCGTCGGAATTCGGGAGGGCGATCTCTCTCGACTGCCTCGTGGCCGGATTGTGGACGTAGTAACGGTTTCTCCCCGCGTCGGAGGTTTGTGTTGAGTGAAGATTGATGATTCGTAATTGCCAACTCAGCCCTAGACTAAGTCTTTGTTAGTTTTTCAGTATTCCTATTTCTTTGCTCTTTACTGTTAGTTGAATAAGTAGTGATTAGTTGATAGGCTTTATGCTATTAGTTGCTAGGATCTCGTAATTTCTGTTTAGATAATATTTCCGTTGTAATCTCGTGCTTATAAATAGCACCCCGTATCAGTCAAGTAATATCAAGTCATTTGGAGTCTTCTATATTCTCTGCATAAATATCTTTTCTTCTTTTGTTCTCTGCCTTTCGTTCCCAACATTTGTGGTATCTAGAGCCACGTTCGATGGCGAGTAACGGGAGTTCCATGAGTGCCGCACAACCTCTCATTCCGGTCTTCAAGGGAGAAGGCTACGAATACTGGAGTATTCGGATGATGACTCTACTGAAGTCTCAAGATCTTTGGGACTTCGTAGAACAGGGATACGCAGATCCCGACGAGACGAACAGGTTGAAGGAGAACAAGAAGAAAGACTCGAAGGCGTTGGCGATCATCCAGCAGGCGGTCCACGACAGCGTCTTTTCCAGAATTGCATCAGCGACCACCTCGAAGCAAGCATGGTCGACCTTGAAAAAGGAATTCCAAGGAGACTCGAAAGTCATCGTTGTGAGATTGCAATCACTTCGACGTGACTTTGAAACGCTGATCATGAAGAATGGAGAATCTGTGGCTGATTTTTTGTCGAGGGCAATGGCAATAGTCAGTCAAATGCGATCTTGCGGGGACAAGATCAAGGACCAGACCATCGTTGAGAAGGTACTCAGAAGCTTGACTCCAAAGTTTGATCACGTTGTAGCTGCAATTGAAGAATCGAAGGATCTGTCGGTTTTTTCGTTCGAAGAACTGATGGGATCTCTTCAAGCCCACGAGTCAAGGATTAACCGATCGTTTGAAAAGCCCGATGAAAAAGCTTTTCAAGTGAAAGGTGACTCCTCCAATCAAATGGAGTTCTCTGCAGCACGAGGACGAGGCAGAGGTTACCGAGGCCGCGGACGAGGGCAAGGACGTGGTGGCGGTCGTGGTGGCGGTAGATCAGACGGAAAGCAATCATCCGGTGGGCAGCAAGGCGACAAGAGCCATATCCAGTGCCATAATTGCGGCAAATATGGGCACATAAAAGCAAATTGTTGGTCGGAGAAGCAAGCAAATTTCGCCCAAGAAGATGAGGGGGAAAGCAAGTTATTCATGGCGGTTGCAGACGCTGTGGATATGCCGGACGATGTTTGGTTCGTGGATAGCGGGTGCTCGAACCATATGAGCGGCAAGAAGGAGATGTTCAAAGAGCTTGATGAATCTTACAAGATTCAAGTCAAGCTAGGTGACGACAAGGCTATTCAAGTTGAAGGGAGAGGTACTGTTGCAGTGAAGAATGGCCATGGTAACACAAAACTCATTTATGATGTCTATTTTATTCCAAAATTGGCACATAATTTATTGAGTGTTGGGCAATTGATGACTACGGGATATGTGGTCTTGTTTGATGATGGTGTTTGTGTTATCAAAGAGAAGAAATCTGGGCAGATTATTGCGAGAGTTAGCATGACACCAAATAAGATGTTTCCGCTGCGGGTGTCGAACGTAGATAAATACGCTCTTGTTTCCGGCACACAAGAGGCGTCGAGGCTGTGGCATCTACGTTATGGGCATCTCAATATCAAGGGATTAAAGCTTCTATATGAGAGAGGTATGGTTTTTGGATTGCCTAAAGTTGATTCCTTTGATTTATGTGAGGGATGTATCTATGGGAAGCAGACGAGGAAATCTTTTCCTACTGGTGTATCTTGGAGAGCTTCTCAATGTCTTGAGCTCATTCATGCGGATTTGTGCGGGCCTATGAATACGGAATCGATTGGTGGAAGTCGGTATTTCTTTCTCCTTACCGATGATTATAGTCGTATGAGTTGGGTTTATTTTCTCAAGAATAAATCCGAAGCATTCGAGAGCTTCAAGAATTTCAAGGCGATGGTGGAGAAGCAAAGTGAGACGAGCATCAAGGCTCTTCGTACAGATAGGGGTGGAGAGTTTTGCTCTAATGATTTTAATCGTTTTTGCGAAACTAACGGAATACGCAGGGAATTGACAGCACCATATACGCCGGAGCAAAACGGTGTGGCGGAGCGAAAGAATCGCACCGTTGTGGAGATGGCGAGAAGCTTGTTGAAGGCGAAGCAACTCCCAAACAGTTTCTGGGCTGAAGCTGTAGCTACTGCTGTGTATTTGTTGAACATATCTCCGACGAAGGCTGTCCAAAATTTCACTCCGTATGAAGCTTGGAGGGGTACGAAGCCGACGGTGAGCCATTTGAAGGTTTTTGGATGCGTTGCTTATGCCTTGGTGAGCTCACAACATCGTCGAAAGCTCGACGAAAAATCTGCAAAGTGCATCTTCATTGGGTATTCTTCTCAATCCAAAGCTTATAAGTTATATAACCCTCTTACTGGCAAAGTTATTATCAGTAGGGATGTTATTTTTCACGAAGATGCTTGTTGGGATTGGGAGAGCAAGCAAGATGATTCACACATTCAGTTTTCTCCCTTCCCAAATATTGCCGATAGCAGTCCAAATTCCCCACAAAATAGCCCTCCAAACTCACCAAATTCCCCACAAAATCCTCCTATAAATACACCACAAAGCAGCCCCACAAACTCGCCAAATTCCAGTTCCTCATCCTCACCCTCGTCGAATAACTCATCGTCCTCTAACGAAACACCACCTACACGAGGCTATAGGTCTCTTCGTGAAATCTACGAGAGGTGCACTTTTGCTCTTATGGTTGCAGATCCAAGTCGTTTCCATGAAGCCATTGGAGAAGAGAAATGGCAGAAAGCAATGGAGGAGGAGATCGGAGCAATTGAAAGGAATGAAACTTGGATGCTTGCGGACTTACCGGAAAATAAGAGTGCAATTGGCTTGAAGTGGGTGTTCAAGACAAAGTACAATGCTGATGGGAGTGTGCAGAAGTACAAGGCTCGTTTGGTGGTCAAGGGATACGCGCAGCAGCAAGGTATCGATTACGAGGAAACGTTCTCTCCGGTCGCTCGCTTCGAAACGGTGAGAATGTTCTTGTCTTTGGCTGCGTATCTCAAGTGGCCTATCTATCAACTTGATGTGAAGTCTGCATTTCTAAACGGAGAGTTGGAGGAGGAAGTTTACGTCGTGCAGCCGGAAGGATTTATCGTCGAAGGCATGGAGGATAAGGTGTATAAGCTGAGGAAAGCTTTGTACGGCTTGAAGCAGGCGCCGAGGGCGTGGTACAGCAAGCTCGACTCATTTTTTCGGCAAAATGGATTTGAGAGAAGTGATAATGAGCCTACATTGTACGCAAAGAAGGGAGGTAACGGTAGTTTGCTCCTTGTTTGTGTATATGTTGATGATATCATTTATATGGGGTCATCTTACACTCTTGTTACTGAGTTCAAAGAGAGTATGATGAATATGTTTGAGATGACAGATTTGGGTTTGCTTAATTATTTTCTTGGGTTGGAAATTAAGCAAGGAGAAGATGGAGTGTTTGTTTTCCAGAAAAAGTATGCCGAGGATCTTCTCAAACGCTTCAACATGATGAATTGCAAAGCTGCAATTACACCCATGAATGTCAACGAGAAGCTGCAGCTCGAAGACGGTACCGAGAAAGCCGATGCGGGAAGCTTTCGAAGTCTAGTTGGAGGTTTGATTTATCTGACGCATACGAGACCCGATATTGCCTTCGCTGTTGGTATGGTTTCCAGATTTATGCATAATCCGACGAGGCAACATTTTGGAGCTGCGAAAAGAATTCTTCGCTACGTGGCGGGAACTCAAGATTTTGGTATTTGGTACTCAAATGTTGCTGATTTCAGGTTGATTGGGTATACGGACAGCGATTGGGCAGGTTCTTTGGATGATAGGCGGAGTACTTCAGGCTTCGTTTTCAATCTCGGGTCAGGAGCTGTGACGTGGAGCTCGAAAAAGCAAGGAGTGACGGCGCTATCGACGGCGGAAGCGGAGTACGTGGCTGCCACTTCTTCAGCGTGTCAAGCAATATGGCTTAGGAGGTTGTTAGCTGATTTTGAGCAGGAGCAGAAGGAGGCTACGGAGATTTTTTGCGATAATCGATCGGCTATTGCTATCGCAAGGAATCCGGTTATGCACGGGAGGACGAAGCACATCGATATTAAGTTTCACTTCATAAGAGATTTGATTAATGAAGGGTTCATCTCTTTGAAGTTTTGCAGCAGCAATGAGAACCTAGCTGATGTCTTCACCAAATCGCTGCCTTCGGAGAAGCACGTCAAGTTCAGAAATCTACTCGGAGTTTGCAATTATGAATCAAGGGGGAGTGTTGAGTGAAGATTGATGATTCGTAATTGCCAACTCAGCCCTAGACTAAGTCTTTGTTAGTTTTTCAGTATTCCTATTTCTTTGCTCTTTACTGTTAGTTGAATAAGTCGTGATTAGTTGATAGGCTTTATGCTATTAGTTGCTAGGATCTCGTAATTTCTGTTTAGATAATATTTCCGTTGTAATCTCGTGCTTATAAATAGCACCCCGTATCAGTCAAGTAATATCAAGTCATTTGGAGTCTTCTATATTCTCTGCATAAATATCTTTTCTTCTTTTGTTCTCTGCCTTTCGTTCCCAACAGTTTGGAGCAGCATTAGGCCGTTGCAGGAGCTAAGGATTCTAGGGTTAGGGATGGTGAAGGTGTACGGTCTAGGGTTTTGAGCGTTGGGGATGGGGGGAAGTAGGAGGAGTCGGAGGCGGTTTTGTGAGAGTAGAGGAGGAGAGAGGGCGGCGGTTTGGGGTGGCGGAGCGTGTGGAGACGGCGGAAGCAGTCTGAGGAGATTAGGGTTTTCCACGTTCTGTTTACCGATTCGAATTTGATTAGGGCTCTTGCGGGGTGGCGGAGAAGGATTTCTAGCATCAGATCATCGTTGTCGATGGTGGAGAGAGAGACTTTGATTTTGTTGGTTTTTAGTTATATTTATCTCTCTCTATATATTCATATATTCAGATATATTCTAGTTATAAGAGGAAATCTAATTCGAATGGAATTATACGTATGAAATAAACCTCTTTAGAAACGGATGGGATCCTATGTCCCCAAATTGGCGTACCAATGATGTTTCGATACAATATTAGGAAGTTTTGACATACATTAATTACCAAATTCAAAATGACCACTTATAGAAAGAATTCAATACTTCCTAATTTTACATCGGGAACACCATTGGACCATTGATACACCAATTTGGGGACAGAGGATCCCATCCGCTTTAGAAAATAGTTGTATTATTCGACAAGTTCCAAAGTTCATATAAAAAATCGATATCGTACTAAAGTTTGTAGTATTTGAATGTCAATAAGCTCAATTTGAATACGACCAAAGCTGGCGGAGCCATTACATAACTATGATCATATATCGATGTAATCCATTTAATTAAATAGCCTATTAATTATAAACTCCCAAATATGTTTAAATCATGACAATTGAGAAAAAAGGATTGACAATATTTTGGCCCTAGCTCTTTCATAAATACTCTAATAATAAATATTTTGGCCCTAGCTCCTGCTCCGTCTCTTCTAAGTGACCATCTTATATTCGTATATGAAATATAAAATAATAAATGAGTTAGTTAGAAAGAGACAGTGAGAGAACAGAGGGAGTATGATATATATATTCACGTAACGCGACGTGAAAGTGAGTTGAAAATTCATTGTATTCTAGAATACAATGAATTTGGAGTCGAATGAAACACAATTTATCACGAAAAAAAAAATAAAAACTCAATAATAATTAATAAAAGAGTCTTAAATAATAAACGAGACAAAAAAAAAAAAAAAAAAAGGAAGACTAATAATTAAATTTCTAACCCTAAATCAAACTAGCCAAACAAGTACTTACTATCCCCATTATTGGGATTCTCACCCTCTTTACAAGTTCGAGCTTTTAGATGTGATGAAATTCTATCGCCCATAGTTCACTCCTCATGAACAAGCTCAAACGAGAGAGAGAGAGATGGTGAAGAGCCAATCAAACAGCAGCCAGACTTTCTCCAAACTCATATACTATATAAGAAAAAGACGACCAATAGATCGTCTCCGCCGCATTGTGCACTAAAACCCTCTCCTCCTCTCCCTCCTCGTCGTCTCCGGCGCCGACCAAATCCACGAGGGCGCCGAACTTGTAGAACTTCGGCCGGATTCTGCACAGCCGCTTAAAGCTCCACCCCGAGTAATCCTCAGCCATCTCGTAGATGGCAGCGAACTTCTTGCCCGACCCTTTTCTCCTCACCTCCACCACCTGGTTGAGGCGGCCGTCGTTCGGATCACGGAGGGGGCGGAAGTTGTACGAACCTCTGCTGCCGCAGCTGCGGTTGCCGAGCTCGTCTTTGACCACCTTGAGGCGCGGCAGATACCCCACCACCTTCCTCCCGATGTCGTAGTACAAGGCCCCGTCCCAAACGCCCCAGTGGATGGCGCCGTTGCAGTAAAATCCGTCCGTGAAGTCTTCGTAAAACGACGACGCGAACTCTTCCGGCATCCGCTCCCACGCGCTCTTCTCCGAGTCGTAGATGTCTACCCGAACCTCCGCCAGATGCCAATGATTTTTATTCCGTCTGACAGTGAAGGCAACAATTTTGTAATGGATCGACTTCGACGGATCGAACACCAGGGCCATGCCTCTCTTCCTCTCGCCCTGGCGAGGATCGGGGCGGAAGATCTCCCTCGATTCCTTCGTGGCCGGATTGTGGACGTAGTAGCGTATTCTGCCGTCGTGTGTGGAACGGAGGAGCATTAGGCCGTTGCACGAGCTGAGGATACTAGGGTTAGGGATGCTGAAGGTGTATGGTTTAGGGTTCTGAGCTTTGGACTTGGAGAGCGGGTCGAAGTAGGAGAAAACGGAGGGTCCGTTTGTCTGGAGGAGGAAAGAGGGCGGCCGGTTGGGGTGGCGGAGCATTTGGAGGCGTCGGAAACCGTCGGAGGAGATTAGGGTTTTCCACGTACGGTTTACCGATTTGAGTTTGATTAGGGTTCTTACGGGGAGGCGGAGAAGGATTTCTAGCAGCAGATCGTCGTTGTCGAGGGCGGAGCTCGACATGATTTTGACCGGATCGGACAAAGGGAAGAGGGAATTGGGGTCGAGGATTTTGATATTGTTGTTACAAGAAACGAATGTTATATGAGTTTCATGTGTAGTAATATTCATTACTCTAGTTCTAGTTCTATAAGGAACATAACACCTACTATATCTTAAGTTGTTAAATCCTCGTATACACATCTTGGATTTACTTAATGTACGTAATTATGGTTGTGTGTTGGTAATATAATTAATGTACGTATATAAAAGCATGCACCAAAACAAATTAAAGTCACGCCGAAATTTTCCAAAATATTTAAACGCGAAGGCACACAATATATACACCCAAAAAAATATACAACGTTAAGAAAAAGTAAAAAAGAAAACAAAACAAAAAAATAAAAATGGAGAAGTTCCTTCGATTTTCTCTAGTGATTGTATTGATGCTCGTCACGTCACTTGACGTTCGGGCCAACCGGTACCTCAAGGATGATCAGACGATAAACAACACGGCCGTGTCTCACGATACACGGCCCGATCTAAAGCCTGACGACGGGGCTATCAAGACCAATCACACGAGAGCTTGGTTGATCGGGACGGTGAAATCGAGACTCTCACTAGAAGTACTATCGAACCTCAACGGATTCAATAGCCTGATAATTTTTGTTTAAGCGATTGTAGCGTTAGTAATACTATGTGGAGGAATATATTGTGGATACAACTGTGCGCAATGTTTGAGGAATAGGAACGCTATGGCTGCAGTGACCCCGGCCAGCTAATAGTTAAGAGGCGAGAGGAGACGTTCGATTCTGATTCTCTAAGGATATTAATACTAAAGAAGAAAGAAAGTAAAACACAAACGAAAGGTCATGATCGAACATTTATATTACAAACGTTTGTATAATCGTTGTTCCCAAAATATACTACTAGTAGTATGTATGACAGTATGAGAAATATATGTTACTTCTATGAAAGCTTATTTTGACTATGTTGTGATTTTAACAAATTAAAGCATAAATAAAAGTAGTAGTGATTTGGGAATTAGATTAGGCTTCGTGTACATCAAATTAAACTATTTTGTTCTCTGCTGGTGGACGTACTTAATATGTATGTTGTACAGATGATGTGACGGTGATGTAATTATTAATTAAGGGAAATTGTTATAAACATATACCTTAATCATAAATCGTACAAATAATTAAAATCTAAAGGGCTTTAACGACTACATATAGAAGTAATTTCAAATATATATTTATAAATTATATTTAAATAAATGGCTAGCTAGGAAGAGTAGTATATATGGATGCAGCAATCATAACTATCTAATACTAGTATTATACTCCCTTCGTCTGACTATATTAGCTTCATTGAAATATTTTATAAACCTTACACATGAAATATCATGATGGGACTGATATAATGGGACGAAGAGAATAACGTGTGTATTTTCTTTTTCGTTTTTATAAATATGTTTGGAACTTTTGTAATTCTATTTTATTAATTTAATTTACATTAAGGTGATAGTTAATTGATGCAATTATTAACATAAGTAAAGAGAGTTGAATAAAGGAAACGAAAAGGAGAAGAATTTTCGGTGAAGAATACAAAAATACGTATAGATAAATATTGAATATATTTTTCCTAATTTTTAGAGGAAAAGGTTTCATTATATATTTGAATTAGTCTTTTATTCGTTATATGTAACAATTTCCCTAATTCTGTGAGGAATGGAGTTTATAATTAGAGGGTTATAAATATGAGTTTAATTTGTTTACTTTCATTCAATATTAAACGCGCGATAGATTTAGATTTGTTTTTGTGTGATTTTTCATCAAGGTTTTGTCTATTTAGCTACAAATTAATCAACTGAAAAGATGGGGCAGGTCGTTCGATTCTCTCTCGTAATGACGCTCGTCTTGATCTCCGCCGCGTCTCGCAGCGTCGGGGCCGAGAAAATGCCCGACGGGCGGGGTCGTCTCAAGGGTCGGAAGAGTTTGGGTTTTCCACCCGATAGAGATGCCGGGGAAAAGCCGCCCGCCGGGCCTATTATGGACGAGACGAATGATACGGATTTGCGAGAGATTACGAGATTGGTCTCACAACAACAGAAGACGCTCGAGTCAATACTGAAAGACGTGATTGCCGTGCTCGTAATTGTAGGAATACTATTAGGTTTCTCGTTTCTTTCTTGCGTTTGTAGCTGTTGTGCGGCAGCTTGTCGATCCTTTTGTTATTAGGTGTTAACTAGGATCCAACTAAATAATTAGATAATGATATATATTTTTATATTCTTTTATCGACATTTAATTTTTAAAGTATAGTATAGATAGTATATATGGTTTTTTTTTTTTTTTTTTGTTGTTGTACCACTATTATTTTGAGTATTTTTTTCCCTTTCAATTCCTAAAATAGTTTATTGCTAATTCAATTGGATTTGAGGTTTAGTTTGTTGCCAATATTGTTTCATGAGTGGTGTTTTACAGTTTTAATTACGTTCTTGATTCTTAATTAGTGCTAACAAAATTTTCTTCTTTAAGCATCTAAATATATACAACTAAGCACTAAAAACATATATAATTGAACTACAAACAATATGCAAATCAATCATCTAAATATATTTAAACAATTGGGAGAGATTCAAAATCCACAAACGATGTGAAAGGAGTAACTAAACAACATAAAAGGTTTTTTTAAAGAAGAAGAAGCAACAACAATAACAACGACAACAACAAACAAATTCCGTTACGAAGAAGAAGCAACAACAACAACAAAATCCCTGCATGTGTTCGTTCATCAGAACGTACATATGCCGGGAAAATTATTTAAAAGAAAGGTTGTTGTTCTTGTTCTTCTTGTTGTTCACCGTCTTTGAATCCGCCTTTCCCCACGTGAACGTCCCGCTTACGCTGTGTACGACATCTTCACTTCCATGTCCACTATCCCTGGCACCCCGGTCTTGATGGTCCCCTCCACCCCGGCGCTCACCGTCACGCTCCGGTCGAAGCACGTCGACTTGATGTCCTCGTACTCTATTCCCGTCTCTATCCCCGCCTCGTAGTCGTTTTTGTTAATAAGCACGGTGCTGCCCCCGACGTACGGGACGGCATCGTATATCCTTGCGCAGTCCATCCGGTAGAGGACGCCGTAGACCTCCCTCTCCATCACCAGCTCCTGCACCGTCATTCTTGTCTCCAGGGTGACGGTGCCGACTTCCGCGTTGAGGCAGTCTTCCTTCGTCCGACTATATCAGTTTCATCGGAATATTTTATAAATCTTACGTATAAATATACTATGAGACTAATATAATGGGACGAAGAGAACAACGTACGTATTTTTTTTTTCCATTTTCTTTATAAATATGTTTGGAACTTTTGTAATTTTGTTTAATTTAATTTACATTAAGGTGATAGTTGATGCAATTATTAAAGAGTACGGGGCTGTTTGGTAGGATAGATAAGCCAAGATAAGATTATTTATCTGGACTTATCTTGGACTTATCTAACGTTTGGTAGGAAAGATAACATTTTACGGGGGCCCGGGATTACACAGCTGGCCCGCGTTTAAACACTGTTACACCTAGTTAAATAATCTCGTGCTTCACCCTCCGATAAGTCAACAGTGCATCAGATTAACTTTCTTTTCCTCTATTACCCTCACCTGCAAATGCGAAAATCACCCCATTCACAAATTATCTATCTCCATAAAATTTACAGAGACTTTCTTTTCCTCTCGTAACAATTGAATGTTCTAAACAAATCTCACAGCGAATCGTCAATTCTCTTCCGTCAATGAAGGCTTTCTTATGTGGTGGTGTAGTTCGGTGGTTTGACGGAGTCGATTGAGTTTTTGCAAAAAATTGGAGGTTTGGATGTTCTAATTCAGGAAGTGTTGCTCTGATTTCGGAGAGAAGGCGACGTTCTGTTATCAATTATCACAATTGAAAATTGGACTCGGAAAACAGTTGGGTAGTTTGCAAAACTTGATTTGGTTTTCTATTTCCTTTTGTTTTGATAGCAATTTTTCATATTTTGTTAAATTGCTCATGTTTTGGAAGAGAAGGAAAAAGAGAGTTTGATCTTTTCTTTAATTTTGAAAGGACTCCTATTTGATCTCCGTATACATTGTCACTCTCTCCTACTCGAAAGGGCTCCTATTTGACGGACATGGTGTTCTTGCCGGAGAGGGGGGTTCTGATCCAAAAACTGCCGCTGGGCGATGGAGGAAGAAAGAGACGGAAATGAAGAAAAGGTTGCAGAAAAAAAGAAATGGGAAGGGACGAAGTGGGGGTGGTGGAAGAGGAGAGAGAAAGGGGCTTCTATAATTTGTTTTTAGTTGTAAGGGCACATATGTAATTTTGTTATAATATCTTGAGTTCATCAAATATATACTCTTACCTACCAAACACAAGTATAAATAACTCATCTCATTTCCTATTTATACTAATAATCTCAAGTTTATTTATCACACCTTATCTCATCTTTCCTACCAAACGAGCCCTACATAAGTAAAAGAGAGTTGAATAAAGGAAACGAAAACGAGAAGAATTTTCGGTGAAGAATACAAAAATACTTATAGATAAATACTTATTGAAGATACATTTTTCCTAATTTTTAGAGGAAAAGGTTTCATTATATATTTGAATTAGTCTTTTATTTTATTCGTTATATGTAACAATTTCCCTAATTCTGTGAGGAATGGAATTTATAATTAGAGGGTTATAAATATGACTTTAATTTGTTTACTTTCATTCAATATTAAACGATAGATTTAGATTTGTTTTTGTGTGATTTTTCATCAAGGTTTTCTCTATTTAGTTACAAATTAATCAACTGAAAAGATGGGGCAGCTCGTTCGATTCTCTCTCGTAATGACGCTCGTCTTGATCTCCGCCGCGTCTCGCAGTGTCGGGGCCGAGAAAATGCCCGACGGGCGGGGTCGTCTCAAGGGTCGGAAGAGTTTGGGTTTTCCACCCGATAGAGATGCCGGCCGGGGAAAAGCCGCCCGCCGGGCCTATTATGACCGAGACGAATGATACGGATTTGCGAGAGATTACGAGATTGGTCTCGCAACAACAGAAGATGCTCGAGTCGATACGGAAAGACGTGATTGCCATGCTCGTAATTGTAGGCATACTATTAGGTTTCTCGATCCTCGCTTGCTTTTGTCGCTGTTGTGCAGCAGCTTGTAATGGGGTATAATATTCCTCTTTTTTCTTGCTCTCCTCTTGTATTACCTGAAATCGAGTCGATGCCTATTATTAGGTGTTAACTAGGATCCAACTAAATAATTAGATCAATGGTATATATTTATCGTCGAAATTTATATTCTTTTATCGACATTTTTATGAGTATAGTATATATAGTTTTTTTTCCGTACCACTATTATTTTGAGTATTTTTTTCTTTCAATTCCTAAAATAGTTTATTACTATTAAAATTGGATTTGAGGTTTAGTTTGTTGCAAATTTTGTTGCATGAGTGGTGTTGTACAGTTTTAATTAATTACGTTCTTGATTCTTAATTAGTGCTATTTTTTTTTTCTTTAAGCATCTAGGTATACAACTAAGCACTAAAAACAAATAATCGAACACTACAAACAATATGCAATAACAACAATAACAACAACAACAATAACAACTTTCGTACGAAAAAGCAGAAGCAACAACTTTCGTACAAAATCCCTGCATACGTTCGTTCATCAAAACGTACATATGCAGGGAAAATTATTTAAAAGAAAGGTTGTCATTCTTGTTCTTGTCCATCAGAGGGGGGTGGTTTTGTGGATGATAAACTGGAAGTTGTAGCAGTTGACGCCGGTGAAGATGCCGTCGGTGAAGTTGGAATAGACGATCCTCCCATCGGTGGCGCTCCTATCCTTCTGAGTGTAGGAGAAGGGGACGTCGCACGTCCCCATCGTCCCCACATAATAGACCAAGGCCTTGCTCCTCGCCGGAACCCTAACCACCCCTTTTGCCGAAACCTTCACCGTCTTCCCCTCCGTCTCTCCCCACTCGAACGTCCCGCTTATGCTGTACGAGATCTTCACTTCCAAGTCCACAATCCCGGGCACCCCGGCCTTGATGGTCCCCTCCACCCCGGCGCTCACCGTCACGCTCCTGCTGAAGCACGTCGACTTGAAGTCCTCGTTGTTAGATCTGGAGTCAAGTTCGAGAAACCTGCATAAGTAACAATAAACTGAAACGAAAGTTAATCGCTGCGCCGTGGACGAACCACTGCCCTAAAAGCTATTTCCGGCAGACCCTCGGTGCCAAATCTCGATGCCGAAAACACTCTCGAAGGTTAACACAGCACTCGATTATGCGTGCACTCGCAAAATCGAGTTGGAGACGCTTTTGAACGGAAGGAATCAAAGAAAAGAGACAAAGGAAAGAATCGAAAGAAGCAAAGCGGATAGTGGTTTTGTTCACCATGTGTGCGAATGAGTGAAGGAAAGGACCATATATATACGGAGTTTATGACTTGGCCACTACTCCATATGACTTGGCCACTACTCCACATAACTTGGCCACTACTCAACCACATAACTTGGCCACTACTCAACGTAACTTGGCCACTACTCAACCACATAACTTGGCCACTACTCAACGTAACTTGGCCACTACTCAACGTGTGAGAATCTAGTGCATTAAGGAATTAAAAGAGATTATTAATTAACCAAAAATTAATTAAACGACTTTTATTTCCAACAATCCCCCACAAATAAAAGTCGGTCAAAGAATGGAAAGGAATATTGATGCGTAGATACAAATATCTTTCGATTTGAATTTGTACGTTAGTGAAGTAGGCAACATATAAATCTCAAAAAGTGCTTTACAGCTTGAACTTTATGAGCTCATAAGTATACCCCCACAACACACATCATTCCTTAGGAAGAAAAATACGTCTCCGCGATGACAAATAAGGTCAAATCAATACCTTCGATTCTCGTGTATGCTCTAGAAAACTCATTTCATAGAAGAGAGAACTCTTCACATACACTTAGGTGATTCTATGAAAGTGCAATCGCCAAGGCACTAAATATATTATACGCATATAATATACCAGAAATGTTTCGCAAAACATAACTGCATGAATCATTAAGAGCTAAAATTGCTCAACCTCAAAACATCATAGTACAATCGAAAATCCTCCGCAGTAGGATTACCTCGTCAGGCAACGATTCGTCTATGTCCAGAGTTCTCCGCAGCAAAACCAAAATAGCTTAAAGCTATATCCAACTAACTGTAATTAACACAAGTTAATACATGTACAGGATATCAAATAAAGATTAGATAACACAGTTTCGTTTGACCTGTTAGGTATCCACTATGTTACCTTCCTTCATTCAACATCTTCATTCAATACCGGCTTTATGAGAGCTTTGGTGAAAGGATCCGCCAAATTCCTTTCTGACTTTACAAAGTCAAGAGAAATAACACCATCTCCAAGCATTTCTCTCACCACAGCACGTCTCACCCGGATATGTCTCTGTTTCCCATTATATACGCCAATGGTATCTCTGCTAGCAATTCTCGCAACCATTTCGCTTCATGACTCGCAAGTTCCAAAGCAATGAACTCAGATTCCATGGTTGAACTAGCAATACAATTCTGTTTTCCAGACTTCCAAGACACGGCACCCCCACCAAGTGTGAATACAAATCCACTTGTGGAGCTTACCTCATCACTATCTGAAACCAGTTCGCATCACAATATCCTTCCAATACCTCGGGAAAACAGGATTAGTGCAAGCAAAGATCTTTGGTCCCCTTTAGATACTTCAACAAGCGATATAACGCAGTCCAATGATCATTACTAGGATTATGAGTATAACGACTCAATCGACTTACAGAGTAAGCAATATCAGGCCTAGTATAGTTCATCAGATACATCAAACTCCCTAAAATCCTAGCATACTGTTCTTGAGAAACAGGCTCACCATCATTCTTCTTTAAATGCAAACTAGGATCATAAGGAGTTTTGACAGGAACCAGATCACTACAGTTAAATCTATTTAACACTTGTTCCACATAATGAGACTGACTCAACACATATCCCTCCTTAGATTTTACCAATTTAATACCAAGGATGACATCAGCCTCTCCCAAATCTTTCATATCAGAAGCAGAAGAAAAGTATGCTTTTGTTTCCATCACAATATCAAGACAAGTGCCAAAGATCAACATATCATCCACGTATAGACATATAAGCACACAATCCGATCCGAGGGTTTTGGAATAAAGACATGACTTAGAACCATTTACTACAAACCCATTCATCAAGATAGTCTTATGAAACATTTCAACTCATATCACTGTATAGGAACCTGCTTCAAACCATACAGAGATCTTATTAACTTACACACTTTATTCTCCATCCCAGGTACCACACACCCCTCAGGTTGATAAATATAAATCTCCTCATTAAGATCACCATTCAAGAAGGCAATTTTCACATCCATTTGGTGCACAACAAGACTGTGAATAGAAGCTAAAGCAACTAGCGATCTAACGGGAGAATAAGTGTCAAAGAAATCAACATCCTTTTTATGAGAATATCCAACTACCACAAGTCTTGCCTTATACCTATCAATCGACCCATCAGGTTTTAACTTATTCTTTAAAATCCACGTCGATCTAATAGGTTTGCATATAACAGGCAAGTCAACTAGTTCCCAAGTATGATTATTAGTGATAGACTCTAGTTCATTTTTGTATAGCCTCCTTCCAAGGAGGAGCATCTACACTAGACATAGCAGCTCTATACGAAACAGGATCATCACTAATCATAAAGGCTGACACCACATAATCATCAATTAGATCAAGATGCTCAACAACAAAAGCAGTAATGAAATCAGTACCAAACGAAGTTTCAGTTCTCTGTTTCTTACTCCTTCTCAGTTCTGGGGCTACTTCAGACTCTCGAACTAAGCGATCAGAAGGCTCAGCTGTAACATTCTCGGATGAACTAGGCACATTCTTAACGAACATATTAGTCTTCATTGGAAAAACATGCTCAAAAAATTCACCATCTCGAGATTCACAAATAGAATTATCACACAGAGACAAAAATCGATAAGCAGCAGAATTCTGAGCATAGCCAATAAATACGCAGTCAAACGTCTTAGACCCAATATTCACTTGCTTCGGATCATTCAACCTCACCTTAGCTAGACACCCCCACACTCTCAAAAATTTCAAAGTAGGTGCAAAACCTTTCCACAACTCGTAAAGAGTCTTATCTAACCTTTTATGAGGTACTCGATTAAGAATATAACATGCAGACAAAACGGCTCCCCCCCCCCCCCCCCCCACATACTGATAGGTAAACCTGAACTTAACAACACAGTATTCAACATGTTCTTCATAGTTCTATTCTTCCTTTCAGCAATACCATTATGTTCAGGGAAGTAAGGAGCAGTAAATTCATGAATTATTCCATTCGTCTCACAAAAATCTCGTAAGAACAAGGAACTATATTCTCCTTCTCTATCAGATCTTAATCTCTTAATCCTCTTATTCAACTGATTCTCTACTTCAACTTTATACATACAACAACATATTAGTAGTTCTTATCCTTAGTTATCGAGAGGTACAATAGATGTATCTAGAGTAATATCCACAAAAGAAATACAATACATCTTCCCTCGTCTACTAACATTGCTTTTAATACGAACTGACTCAATGCACATAATATCAAATCGAGTAAATAGTACGACACTTGAATCAAAGGCCATGAGCATGTTATGATATAAATACTTATTCTATAACATGAATTCGGAAATCCTTTGAATACAATACAAGTGAACATAATTAAATCAATGAAATTATAAATACAAATAATCCATATATATGAGTATAAAATCATATAAAATTTTGTAACATATAAAATTTTGATCTAACCATGATCAAAACAACAGAACATATCTCCTATGAGCCATCAAACCAAATTACATCACCATACCAATTGAATCGTAAAACGTAGACATACATTTTATAGTGAATCACAAATACGTATGTCACAATCTCATGTTAAAATCATCAATCTGAAACAAACCTGAATCGAGATTCATGCATATTAAAACGAATTTGACACTTGTACGACTTCCACAATCCAAATATGACTCAACGTCTATGACACGAATTACGTGAATTAAAACAACATATGACAAACCACATTTGTAAGAAAACGAACATGTGTTCAATTTTCTCTTATCATATGTAATTGGACGAAAATAAGAGAAAATAATACAAAAATTGCATGCATGATAGCAATTAAATGGTTTATCTTGTTGTTTAGAAATCGTATGAAAGAAGAAACAACATCACCATTTATAGTTACGACCATAGTTGTTGATCCAATTAGATCGCGGACTTCGTTGAACAAAGTGTAATCAACCTCCAGTTATTCCCGTCTTCAACAAATCAGGCAAGGCATGGTTTGACAAGGTCACGAATAGCTTTTAGATTGTTAGATCTGGAGTCAAGTTCGAGAAACCTGCACAAGTAACAATAAACTGAAACGAAAGTTAATCGCTGCGCCGTGGACGAACCACTGCCCTAAAAGCTATTTCCGGTAGACCCTCGGTGCCAAGTCTCGATGCCAAAAACACTCTCGAAGGTTAACACAGCACTCGATTATGCGTGCACTCGCAAAATCGAGTTGGAGACGCTTTTGAACAGAAGGAATCAAAGAAAAGAGACAAAGGAAAGAATCGAAAGAAGCAAAGCGGATAGTGGTTTTGTTCACCATGTGTGTGAATGAGTGAAGGAAAGGACCATATATATATACGGAGTTTATGACTTGGCCACTACTCCATATGACTTGGCCACTACTCCACATAACTTGGCCACTACTCAACCACATAACTTGGCCACTACTCAACGTAACTTGGCCACTACTCAACCACATAACTTGGCCACTACTCAACGTGTGAGAATCTAGTGCATTAAGGAATTAAAAGAGATTATTAATTAACCAAAAATTAATTAAACGACTTTTATTTCCAACACTCGTACCCTAATTCCACCTCCATCCCCGCCTCGTTGTCGTCGTAGTTATAGACCTCGGTGCTGCCCCCGACGTACGGGGTGGCGTCGTATATCCTTGCGCTCTCCATCTGGTAGAGGACGTCGTAGACCTCCCTCTCCATGACCAGGACGGCTTCGTCGTGTCTTCCTCGGGCTTGCCGGAGTCGGCCACGACGAAGCCGCCGGGGGAGTTTCGGCGGGACATGTAGCGGTTGTTGAAGCAGAAGCGGAGGTGGACGTACTTGCTGTGGGTTTTGGAGTGCTCGACCTCGATCTTCGCCTGCTCGGAAAACAAGCCGTCGCCGTCGTCGAAAGCTACCGAGTTAGGGATGCCCTCCAATCCATCGTGGCAGATGAACACCCTTGAGGCGAAGTAATTGGATCGGATGATGATGTACTTTGGCAAAACGGGTGCCATTTTGTTTATAACCCTTCATCAAATTCAATTCAACATATAATTATAGTATATCATATCCAAATAAAACTAATAGAAATTGAAATTTGCGACACCATCAGAAAAGTCGAGTGGGCGTTCGTTTGTTCTGCATGATTGCAACGTAAGGCATCTCTCTATCGGACCACAATTTTTAGGGTTTCTTTCCTTAAGTTACAGTCGTATTTAATTATCATTTTAACACATCACCATCACCACATACCACTATACGTATTAACACATTGTCACAATAAAATAAGAACTAATATAAACAGAGCATGGATTAAGACTTACAGGAAAGAAAGCAATTATTGAAATGATTGTAGAAATGGCTGATTTCCTCGATCGGCACTCTAATTTTTTTTTTTTTTCTATGTACTTGGAATGCCTAAACACTGTATTTATAGATATAAGTTTTGTTTTTAGCCGTTGGATCATATAAAATGATCTCCACACTTGATATTTGGTCCCCATATATTAATAATTAAATTCTAGTTATAGATAATCAGGTTTTGTTTTTTCGTAGCCGTTGGATCATATTAAGTGACGTCCTTTCCGAAACATCGATCCGATAAAAATTAGAACGATACAGAGAAAGAAAAGATTAAGATTAGTAGGGCTACCTAATTTTCAGGCGGCCTCTTTCCTCCTCTTTCTTTTACTTTTATTTATTAGTAGTACTAAGATTGCAAGATGTCATATGTCACCATTTATTTTGTTCACAACACAAAATACACACGTGAGATAGTTTAATTGGTTATTATGTTAGACAAATAAATAAGATAGTCATATATAAGTTACAATCTTAATATGTACATATATAGTTAATTTTTTTCCCCAATAAAGTGAACCGGTTTGCTGGTTCACCAGATTTGACTGGCCCAGGCTAACAAACGCACTTTGCCAGTAAGTTCGACGCTACACTCAATTTTTAAAGAGTTTAAGTATAAATGTGCCAAAACAATCGTGTGTATGGATATGGAGAGAGAGGTCGGACTAGCATCGACAAAACCGGCTTTGCCCCGTCATGCATGTGTAATTTATTTCTATTGTTTTTAATGTGGATGATGTCTTATGTCTTCATTAATAGGTTAGTTAGGTTTGTATAAGCAAGCTGGCAAACGTACACGGTACACTTGATTTTCACCACCATGTTCATATCATTTGATTTGTTTATATTGTTGTTTAATGCCATGTTTAATTATGTCGAGTAACAAATCGTTATTAATACATCGTATAGTACAATAATATTGCAACCAAGTTAGGTCATCTTCTTCAAAGGTAGAGATGTAGATGAGTTCAAAATCGGGTAGAGGATCATTCTTCGTTAATTTTTATAATTCCGATACGTGATGACATGACAATAATATTTCAAAGTGATGGCAGAATCCAATCAAGATCCCACAATTTTCGACATTTAGATTTAGTATGCAATGTATCTCTTTTTGCCAAAAAATAAAATAAAAAATTAATTAAAACATAAAAAGGTAAAATTGTCTGAATCGTCTATTGCATTCGTAAATATTTCCAAAACTAACAATAAATTCTATGAACAAAATCGCTAGTTTTGAAAATGTACCTATGAGGAATTTCGAAAAAGTATAATTTAGGGTTTCTGAATTTGATAAACCGGGTCCAAGTAAAAAAAGTGTTGCCGGGAGTGGAGGAGGAGAGAGGGCAGCGGTTCGTGGTGGTGGAGCGCGAGGAGGCGGCGGCGGAGGCCATCGGAGTTGATTATAGGGCGTCTCAAGTCTTGTTTACCGACTTCAACTTTTTTCACAAACACAACCAAAAATCTCTATCATGTCTCTCTATGTTCGGGCCGAGAAAAAAAGCCCAATGGGCCTCTATAAAAAAAATGATTATTTTCCCCCTTCTTTTACCATACGTGACGTTGAAATTATTTTTTTGTTTTTTTCTTTTCTTATAGTAGTAATAATTCTTGTGCGAAGTAGAATATATAGTCCACGTCCGATTCAGGCTATCAACATCGATTCTTCGATTTTCTTGGACTCGAGACAATTTTCAAACTTAAGCGAGCGACATACTTTGTACAAAAATGTGCGTACAATCTTATAAAAGTTGAAATATAGAAACTTCGAACAAACATTAGTTACGAGAATGCAACTATTCAAATGTTGGTACATCTTTTGTAATTTTAGACAAATGTTAGTACTCTTGGCAAATTGGTAACACAATTATATATAAATTTAACAACTATAGATAATTAAGATTAAAAGCATGCATAATAATATAATTATTATCTGCAATTATTAACAATTCCACCTCGCAATATTATGAAATAATTGTGCAATAGCACTATGAATCACCATCATTTACCCTATAAATGATGGAATTTCACAAACATAAAATCACAAACAAAAAAAAAAGTGCAAAAAATCGGAATGGGTCGTCAATTGGTCCGATTTACCGTATTGATGCTTGTCTTGCTCTCTGCCACGTCTCGCTATGTTCCGGCCGATCGAAAGCCCGACGGGCCTCTGAAGACTCGGGTGAAAAATATGGCTTCCGGTTCCATTGCGCCTCTCCATATACGGGCTGAGGAAAAGCCCGACGGGCCATTCGAAATAAAGGATCTGGATTTTCAAGATATTGCGAGCTTAAGTAAAGAAGTGCATAAAACACTCAAGTTTCTGAAAATTGTAGGAATTGTTACTCTTGTTTGTATGGGAATAATTTTGATTTTCGTAATTTTCGTTTGTGTTGGTATTTTTCGTCCCAGCTAATATTTTGAATTTTGATGGTTGCTTCCCATCTCCTCTAATAGAGAGGCCACTTACGAGGGACGGAGGAAGTAGTAATTAATTTTCTAGTAAGTTAGTTTTATTAGGGAAGTGATCAAAATATATATTATGAATAATATATATTCACTATTAATTAGTAATCCTATTCCTATTAATGATAATGTCTTAATTGAAAATCTTTTGTTAAACAAAATTTCATGGAAAGAAAATTCAAAAACTATGAGATTTTCATATTTTTATTCATTTCTTGTATGTAGTTTTTTGAGTTTGTGTTGATTTGATTAACAAGTGTTAATAGTAATCGACTACTCTATAGACTGTGTGTAGTTTTCTAATTTTCTCTCGTTTTCTTTTCGATTTTTAAATGGTAAAAACTCGTAGCCTATTGGATCACAGACAAACCCCTCAACTACTAGACCATCTCCAAGGACTATTAAATTTGATTATAATAGGTCACGCATATAATATTTGAAATTATCTATGGCTAATAAACTCTACTTCTATATTACCACGTTGAGTAGAATGAAATTTAAAATAATCTTTGTTAAATTTTAGAAAGTGACAAAATATTACAACAAAATTGTAGTAAGACCAATTTTTAGTGTAAAATTAATACACTTTAAACTGATCCGCCAAATTAATTCCGGAGCATGGTCGTATCAATACCAACAATATATCTATACTAGAGCAATATATTGTTTTTTCTTTAGTTTTGAACGTTGTCGGTATATACGGTGCATTAAATACGTGTGATCATCTATTGGTTTTATTCATCTAAGAAATTATTAGTTAAAAATGAAATTAATGTAGAATGTTAAAACTTGTTTCTAATTTCACAAAAATTAATACTATCACTACACATATCCACGAATTTTTGACTGAATATTTCAAGTTGAGTCGTTTCTAGTCGAAATTAAGTCGATTTTGTTGAGCAATGGTAGCATTATTACATTTATTTGAACAAATCAATTTATTTTTCTGTTTATGGCATGGGAGGAGAAACACGCAACGCGCAATGAGGGAAGAGAGAAAAGGATAGCCAAGTTAATGAACAAGAAATAAATGAGCAAAAAAATAAAAATAAAATAAAATAAAGAAGAAGAAGAAAAATAGTAGAAAGTTTTAGAAACAATAGTAAAAAAAATTCTAAAATTTCTTCTTTATGAAAAAGGCCCTATTGTTGGAAAAGGAAAATCTCCTCTGTTGATCTTCTGTTCCTGATCATGTTAAGAAAGTAAAGAAGAGAATATATCACTCTCACAAGAAACATCACTTCTCACTGTCTTGAGCCTCGCCTCGCCTCGCCGCAGAAATCCTCATTATTCCGGCGCCGGCCAGTCTCAAAACACACACACGCACGATGTATAAATTTTAGAGAGAGAGTATCGAGAGCGCGAAGAACTCACGTACCATGAGCGAGCGACGTGAGTTCGAGGCGCTCGTCGAGGAGCTTCGCCTCTTACAAGCATTTCTCAAAAGACTCGGTGAAAATTGAAGATATGAGCGAGCTTGAGGACACGATCGAGCAATGCCTCGTCAAAAAGAAGAAGGCGGCAGAGATATGGAAGAGGAGTACGCTCGCCACCACCACCCGCTCCTTCTGCGACAAGGTCGACTACGGGATGGCTAGAGGTTAGGTCGATTCGGGAGAAGAAGGTCACACGTATAATCGAAATGATCGAGAAATGATCGACTCATCCCGGCGGTCTCAGTCTGACTTGAGTAAACGGCTCCTCCGAAACAGGCTCAGAACTCGGTTTTTTCCTGAAATCTTTCTCGAACCTTTCGATTATACGTGTGACCTTCTTCTCCCAAATCGACCGAACCCATCCCGTAGTCGACCTTGTCGCAGAAGGAGCGGGTGGTGGTGGCGAGAGTACTCCTCTTCCATATCTCTGCCGCCTTTTTGACTAGGCATCGCTCGATCGTGTCCTCGAGCTCGTAAGTGAACTCACGTCGAGAGAGGGCAGCGGTTCGGGGTGGTGGAGCGCGAGGAGGCGGCGGAGGCCGACGGAGTTGATTATAGGGCGTCTCAAGTCTTGTTTACCGACTTGAACTTCTTTCACAAACACAACCAAAAATCTCTACATGTTTCTCTTTCGGGCCGAGAAAAAGCCCAATGGGCCTCTCTATAAAAAAAATGATTATTTTTCCCCCTTCTTTTTACCATACATGACGTTGAAATTATTTTTTCGTGTTTTTCTTCCTTGTAGTAGTAATTATTTTTGTGCGAAGTAGAGTATATAGTCCACGTCCGATTCGGGATATCAACATTGATTCTTCGATTTTCTTGGACTCGACACAATTTTCAAACTTAAGCGAGCGACATACTTTGTACAAAAACGTACAACCTTAGAAAAGTCGAAACGTAGAAACTTCAAACGAACATTAGGTACGAAAATGCAACTTGGTACATCTTTTGTGATTTTAGACAAACGTTGGTACTCTGGCAAATTGGTGACACAATTATAAATTTAACGACTATAGATAATTATTAAGATCATATATCTATTATTTAAGTTTAAAAACATGCATAATATATAACATGATTATTATCTGCAATTACTAACAATTCCACGTCGCAATATTATGAAATAATTGTGCTATAGCACTATAAATCACCATCATTTTCCCTATAAATGATGGAATTTCACAAACATAAAATCACAAAAAAAAAAAAGGTGCAAAAAATCAGAATGGGTCGTCAATTGGTCCGATTGACCGTATTGATGCTTGTCTTGCTCTCTGCCTCGTCTCGCTATGTTTGGGCCGATCGAAAGCCCGACGGGCCTCTGAAGACTCGGGCGAAAAATATGGCTTCCGGTCCCATTGCGCCTCTCCATATATGGGGCGAGGAAAAGCCCGACGGGCCGCTCGAAATAAAAGATTTGGATTTTCAAGATATTGCGAGCTTAAGTAAAGAAGTGCATAAAACACTCAAGTTTCTGAAAATTGTAGGAATTGTTACTCTTGTTTGTATGGGAATAATTTTGATTTTCGTAATTTTCGTTTGTGTTGGTATTTTTCGTCCCAGCTAATATTTTGAATTTTGATGGTTGCTTCCCATCTCCTCTAATAGAGAGGCCACTTACGAGGGACGGAGAAAGTAGTAATTAATTTTTTAATAAGTTAGTTTTATTATGGAAGTGATCAAAATATATATTATGAATAATATATATTCACTAATCCTATCTATATCTATATACTACTACGTATATAATAGTCAAGTACGGAGGGTATTTTGGTAAATTACTCTTTCAGTTTTAGTCAATTTTAATTTTCATTTATTAATTAAGATAAATAGAGAAAAATATGCTTCATACAGTTTGATTTTACAGAACCGTTAATACACTTGGAGTAGATGCCACCGATTAGTTAATTTTAGTTTTTGTTTAATAAAGTTAAAAAAAGGGCAAGGGAAACCTTCGGTTGCAAAATTTGAGTGGATTTAAACATTGCTTTAACAATTTAAAAGACTTCATAATATCCATATGGATGTTTAACTTTTTTAATAACTAATAAAAAATTAACAAATTGCATTCAAATTAGAGCACACTCACTGCGATTCTGCACATGCAATCACTATAAAGACAATTGTTCAATTGCAACATGATTTTCATGTATTAACTTTATTTTTGTATCAACGATTATGATTATCACTGTTGAATGACTAATGAAATCTACGTATGTCTATTTTATCCAGATTGATTTATTTCGGGTCTTCGCAAAAATCAAAGACATTGAAAATATTGATGCATGGACAACAAAGGTAACGTTGGAGGAAATTTAGTAGATCGACTTGCCTCCGGATATTGGTACGGATATTGATACGCTCCTCAATAGGAAAATGCATTGGTTAAAGTAGAAGTAAAGGAAGAAGAAATCAAAGATATTAAAGGGGTATTCAATGTAACGAATGTTATAACACATCTTCTTCAAATTTTATCAAATTATTCTGGCCATTATGTTTTGCATAAGGTTATTTTCAAATTGTACAATATTTTTTTTAAAAAAAAAAGAAAAAAAAAGAGAGGTTAAATAAATTGTTTTATTAAAAATAGATTAAATTATTTGGAGTCAAATTGATTGATGGCTATCAAATTGTTTCTCATATGATGGATGGTGTAGGAACCCTAATATATTGTTTACGGTTGCTTCTTCCTCTAAGTTAAAACATTGATTTACATTGAACAATTATGAATATAATTGTTTTAACTTAAATAGTAGTATTATATAAAAACAAAGTACGGAGGGTACTTTTATAATTTCAGTTCTAATCTTTTTGTAAATCTAATTTTTCTAATTTTTTCACTTCTATTTTTTTTAATATGAGTTTTTCTATATCATAAATAGGAGGTTGTATCCTTTCACTTTCAAATCGTTCGATATCGAAATTGATGATTTTTTTTTTTTTTTTTTTCTTTCAAAAGAATAGACACAACCTTTTAAAATGAGATTTTTAATGGACACAACCTTTTAAAATAGTCTTTATTTATTGATATCTAATTTAACTTTTTTGTTTTAATTCATAATTTGCACGAATCTAATAGAAAAAAGAAAACCAACTATACACGTTTTATGTATTCTGGTTAATTAAAAATAAAAATAATTATTGTACAAACTAAGAAAATGATCAATACAAAAATAGAGATGAGATGTTGCCGCTTCATTTATGAAAAGTCGAAAGAAAAACCTTTTCGCGTTATAAGCGGCATGACGCATTATTCTCTTTTCCTTTCGAAACACTTGGAATGTCCAGTATATAGGATTTGTTGAGTGAGTCTATACATTCTTTCTCCTGCTTTCAATTAGTGTTCCAATGTTTTTTCCTCATCAAATAATTATAGTGCCGATAATTCATATACAAATCTATGATGAAGACATGCATACTATTCTCAATATGTAACCATAGAAGGAGAAATCTCATGTTTGTTACTTATAAAGTAGGCCTAAGTTTGAGATATATATATTGTCTACAAATGTACTAATAATAATATAATTCACTTTATTTATTAATTGTTACTCACTAAAATCTTTTTTTAATAGGTGCTCATATATTTTATAGGAATATATAAATTCTCAATTTCTCCATGCAAGGCTTTCATTTCAGGGGTTCGAGAATGTTTTAATCATTTATTTTTCACGAATAATAAACACAAAAGTAAATGTTTAAAATGTTATTTAAAGTAGTATATGACATTTCCAAGCGTAACTTGCTTTTAGGATTTACAGAGTTTAAAATGTTATTTAATACTTTCGAGCCGAGCAACGCTCGGGTGAACATTCTAGTTCCTATTAATGATAATGTCGTAATTGAAATTTCTTTTGTTAAATAAAATTTCATGGAAAGAAAATTCAAAAACTATATATGAGATTTTCATATTTTTATTCATTTCTTGTATGTAGTTTTTTGAGTTTTCAAAGAAGTGTGTTGATTTGATTAACAAATGTTAATAGTAATTGACTACTCTAAACTTTTTTAAAGGATTAAAACTTGTTTTAATTTGGTCAAAACTCGAATTATTCTTTACCTTTTGACTTTGACCACCTGCCTAGAATTTCAAATTAGGCCCACTTTCGGAGGCTAGGCAGGACCAAAATTATGATCATTAATTTTCGATACGATACGACAACTTGATACGGACGCATGAAATTAACTGACTTGTATGGAGATTTATATTGGGTTGTGTTGGGTTTGAATTTTGTTCGTGTCGGGTTAGTAATAACTTGCTAATGTAAATCCTAATCAATTTATTAATTTTTTAATATATATATATATATATATATATATAGCGTATTATTTTAATAATTTTCCAAGACGAACGCATATTTTCTAAAGATTTGAACGAAACTATAAATATATAATATATGTTATGGCAGCATGATATGTCAAGTTATTTTCGTATCAATATTATGTTGTGTCGACACTAACTTAATTGTATTTATGTGATCGCGTTCAGATTTTAAAAATTCTTAACAACTCTTATTCAAGTTTGAGCTAGCTTAATAGATTGAGTTATTTTCGGGTTGATACGATAACAACTCAACACGCATGAATTGACAACCCTAGACGAAATGTACATAATAGGACAAATAAATAGGGGGAAATTATTGTCACTCGACTGCGATTGTTTGTTTGTTTATTTATTTTTATTTAATTAATTTTGGTACATCAACATTTAGTATTTTATTGGCTCATGTTTTCTACAACGATACCCGTTGCACATCCCGCCATGCATGGCAGAGAGAGAGAGAAAGAGAGAGAGATGATCAACTAACAAATGTGTGTCAAAAACCACGAAGCTCTTGTGCTTTAGTAGAATCTTAATTTCTACACATAGTATGATTAGTTAATTTAGTCCATGCAAATGAAGGTAATTATCTTGATAATCCGATAAGGTAATTATTGTGGTCACATAATATGTGTGTGTTTTTATTCTTTAGAAAAAGGGTGACGTAATTAGTACCTCTTTATTAATGTGTTGAAAAAAAAAATTGCTCCAATTTCCTACTATATTGGTATTGTTATTTTTATGAAACACTCGACTCTTGAATGTACATTCGACTCTTGAAGAGTCGGGCAGAAATATATTGTAAGTGAAAGATTAAATTAATTATATATGACAACACACTATTGTATGTGAATGCTCACTCCACCTAACATCGACTATATCGTGTTTTTTTTCCTTTTCTCTTTTTTGGGTGTTAGATGAGCAAAATGAGAATTGCGAAGGGAAACAAATTATACACTTATTAATAAAATTGCTTCTTTGACCACTCTTATAAATACACATTTTTCTATCAATGTCAAAGTTATTCTCCAATTTTTCTTTAATTTCCTTTTTTCTTATTTTGTCTCTAATTTTGTTGACAAATAAAATATTTTTCTTCTCTCCATATTTATCAATATATCAAAGAACTTTGATTTCCCAAATTTATCAATATACTACCCTTTCGCCCCAACCGACTCAATTCAATATTTAATATCAAATATCAAAATATACAAACGAGCAAGATGGAATGAGACTGATAGAGTGGGCCCCTCGGGACAACCTACCTAATATTCCACTATCACATTATCTTAGCTCATGACATCAATATTGTCTTCTCCAATTTGCATGGCAATGCAACAATGTCATGTTACAAGTACAAATATTTTTCACAAAAATTAATACTATCACTAGACATATCTACGAATTTTCGATCGAATATTTCAAGTTGAGTCGTTTCTAGTCGAAATTATGTCGATTTGTTGAACAATGTTAGCATTATATTTATTTGAACAAATCAATTAACTTTTCTTTTTATGGAATGAGAGGAGAAACACGTAACGCGCTATGAGGGATGAAAAAAGGATTAGCCAAGTTAATGAACAAGAAATGAGCAAAAGAATAAAATAAAAAATAGAAGAAGAAAAATAGAATGTTTTAGAAACAATAGTAAAAAAAATTTCTAAAAAATTTCTTCTTTATGCATGGCTAAAATAGGAGTTATTATTATGAAAAATGCCCTATTTTTGGAAAAGGAAAATCTTCTCTGTTGATCTTCTGTTCCTGATCATGTGAGAAGGTAAAGCAGAAAATATCAGTCTCACAAAAAAAACCATCACTTCCAAGTCTCGCAGCAGACGTCCCTCCGGTGCCGGCCGGTAGCAAACACACACACAATGCATCCCGAGGCCATCATAGCAACGGTTATACAAATTGCAGAGAGGGAGTATCGAGAGCGCGAAGAACTGACGTACAATGAGCGACGTGAGTTCGAGGTGTTCATCGGGGAGCTTCGCCATTTGCAAGCATTTTTGAAGGACTCATCGAAGATGGAGGAGATGAGCGAGGTCTTCAAAGAGAAGGAGAGGCAGATCCGTGAGCTCGCTTATGAGCTTGAGGACACGATCGAGGAAAGCCTCGTTAAAAAAAAGAAGAAGAAGGCAAGGAAGGAGAAATGGTCCAAATGGATGATTTGGATATTCATCATCTTCGCCGGCCCCGTCATCATGAAGCTCGACTACTGGATGGCAAGAGAGGTGAGGTCAATTCGGGAAAAAAAAGTTAAACGTATCATTGAGATGATCGAGAAGGATTTCGGGAAAAAACCGAGTTCTGAGCCTGTTTCGGAGGAGCCGTTCACTCTAGTCAGACTGAGACCGCCGGTAAGCTAGAGTAGTGTATTTTGTTTTCTTGAAACCCTAGCTAGCTTTTTACGTTTGTATACTGCTAGTTCATTTTCAATTTCTTTTGGCTTTGCGGAGTTCGTAGTTCCTTTCTATTATTTCGATCTTGGAAATTTGTTCAATTTACATGAGGTTAATTTTGAAGTGATCGACTTTTAATTTTTCGTAAATTATTAATTGAATTTGTTGCAACTTTCTCGAATATAATGTATGGATAGTTTTAAATTTAACTATGCTTCTCTTCCCAAAATGCTATAAGACTTTAATTTAATCTTTGCAATGGTTGAATAAGAAAGTGCTAGCTAGCTTCTAATGTACGTACCTTGCATCCTTGCAGTGGGCACCATCGACTTGGCACGATCGAGGTGAATTTCATAAGCCGGAGAGGACGGTTGATTTCGAAGATGAGGCCAAGATCATTAGTATACTTATGGAGCAAACACCGAGGCTTGATATAATCTCCATCACTGGAATGCCTGGCCTCGGGAAAACCACGTTAGCCAGGAAGATCTTCACCGATGAAGCTATTCGCCGTACGTTCCCGCTGCTCGTTTGGATCGGATCTTATCAAAACATCAAAATCAAGGACGCGCTTCTCAAAGTCTCAAAAGAAATCATGGTCGGAGAAGGCACACCCCTCCCGAGCGATAAGTCTCCAATCCCCTATGTCCGTCACACCTTGGCCAAAAAGAAGTTCTTTATGGTGATAGACGATGTATGGACCGTCGAAGATTGGGAGATCGTACGAGACATACTCCCCGAGGACAATGGGACGGGGAAAGTGTTGGTACCAACTCGTCAGAGGGAGATTGCAGTCCAAGCAAACATGTTTAGGGAGCCCTACGAGATGAGCTTTTTGGGACAAGACAAGAGTTTGGAGCTCCTCAAGTTGAGGGTTTTTGGCGATCCCCGAATCTGTCCTCCCGAGCTGGAAGGTATAGCAAAAGACGTAGCTGAAAAGTTTGGTGGATTGCCCTTGTCACTAGTGGTGATTGGAGGGATTCTTAAGAGGCAATTTACGAAGACGAGAGCTGTCCTTGGTGTCCATGAGAAATGGTCAAATATGATTGAAGATTTCTACGAGATCTTGATGAAGGACGAGGGTAGCTCGATTGGGAGTTCTCTGGAGCTGAGCTACAATACATTGCCGAATGATCACAAAACTTGTTTCCTCTACGCGGGCTTGTTTCCGGCAGAACGTGAGATCAAAATGTCGGAATTGATGCGCTTATGGATTGACGAAGGGTTCGTACAGCCCAACGGTCGGAGAGTCGAAGAGACAGCCGAGAAGATCCTTGATGATCTCATTAACATGAATCTTCTGATGGTCGCCACAAGGATTCTAGACCGAGTTCGGACGTGCCGGGTGCACGACGTTATACGTGAGTTCTGCAAGGTCAAAGCCCGTGAAGAGAACATCTTTGTGGTTCTGAAAGATTCGAATGGAGTAATGGATCGGCTAAAATCTGAAGCACGTCGCCTCTGCCTCCACTCTGACCCCTCCAAGATGTTTTCGGCTGAACCGGAGGTGCCACGGGTCCGCTCATTGCTTTGCTTTGTAGATGAGCCGATTCAAGTGGACCCCAAACACGTCTCAACAATGATCGATACCTTCGACGCGATGAGGATCATGAGCTGCAAGTCCTTCAAGTTTAAAGAAATGCCCAAGTTCTCGCGACTACTCCTTTTGAAGCACATCACGATGTCGATCGATACTTTGGATGTCGTCCCCAAGTATATTTCCAAGCTTCCGAACCTCCGGACTTTTGTAGTGCACACGGCCCCAACCTCTGTGATCACAGTGAAGGCTGACCTATGAGAAATGGCGGAGGTGCGATGCTTCAAAACGAACGCATCGTTCGTTTTTGATGATCGGAAGTGGAAGGGTAAGGGGTGAGGGAACCTTCAAACCATAAGCAATCTATCTCCCCGGTCTTGCAGCAACACTCTCGGGAGGAAGGCACCAAGTTTGAACAGATTGGGGATTCGAGGCGATGCGGTCACTCTCTTCACCACATTCTCCTTGGAGAGTGTCCCCCTTTTGAAGAGGCTGAAAGTGGTGAACGAGTCTTCACTCCATCAATCGATAGTCCTCCCACAGCCGCATTCCTTCCCGGTAAACCTCACGAGGCTGACCCTGTCGAAGACGAGACTTGTATGGAAGACACACATGCCGACATTGGCAACGATCAGAGGCCACAAGGTGCTCAAGTTGAAGAACAGGGCGTTTGTAGGGCCCTTTTGGGTTGTAGAAACCGACTGCAAGTTCGACGAGCTCCAGTTGATTCTCATCGAGAACATAGATTTGCTAACGTGGAGGGCCTCTCCCGATCACTTCCCGCACTTGAGGAGCTTGGTTATCAAGGACTGTGAGGGCCTCTCCGAGTTCCCTATGAGTCTTGCCAAGAACCTCGAAGAGTTGGAGCAGGAAAGCAATGCATAGCAAACTATAACTGATACCTGCATATATAAAATTTTTGGTTATGAAAATTCATAAATAGATTGTTGGCTTAACCGGTTAATTAATCCTTGCATTAAACTTGTGGATGACTTGTGTTCAAATCCCTTTAGATACATTAATTTTAGCTTAACCGGTTAATCCTTGTATTAAACTTGTGGATGACTTGTGTTCAAATCCCTTTTGATACATTAATTTTAGCTTAACCGGTTAATCCTTGTATTAAACTTGTAGATGACTTGTGTTCAAATCCCTTCTGGCTAGATTAGCCGGTTAATCTTTGTATTAAACTTGTAGATGACTTGTGTTCAAAGCAAAAAAACGGTTAATCCTTGTATTAAACTTGTAGACGACTTTTGTTCAAATCCCTTTTGACTTAACCGGTATCCTTGTATTAAACTTGTAGATGACTTGTATTCAAATCCCTTTTGGCTTAACCGGTTAATCCTTGTATTAAACTCGTAAATGATTTTTGTTCAAATCCCTTTGAATACATTAATTTTGGCTTAACCGGTTAATCCTTTATGGTATTCTGGTTTGAAAAATGATTTGATAGATGGGGAAATATTAGTGAAAATGTAGTTGATTTGATCGCATGTGAATTGATGACTAATGTTGGCTTGATATGGATTTATGGAATTCTGGTTTGAAATTTTTGGCTCATTTGATTGGAAAATATAGTGAAAATGTAGCTGATTTGATTGCATGTGGATTTGATTAGTGTGGTATGTTGGTTTTAATTTTGTTATAGATGCATGTGGATTGATGATGTTGATTTGATCAGTGTAGGTTTAAATTTTGATTTAGATGTTTGGGAATGTCATCAAAGCATGCAAGAATGCCTAATTCAAGAATGAATGCATCACTCACCATTCGCCAAGCATATAAATGATTCCTATATGCATGGATTGGTGTTTGAGGAAGAAGAAGAAGAAATACATACAAGAGTCAAGTGAGGGAATAAAATCATACAGTAGCAATTTCAGACACTTCAAGTCTCATAATTAGATTAGAAATATACAAATACCACCAAACTCAATCTTCTCCTTCTTAGTCAGTCTTAAACACTCCTTTCCAATAAATAAAAGTTTTGACAACTACTACTTCTTTGACAACCGAGACCTCCACCTCTTCCACTGCACTTCCCTTCTCTTCTTGCAAGGCGAAGTCCAAGGCCAGCAGGAGGCTGTGAAGTACTTTGTCGGGCATGTGATGCACCAGCTCCCCCTCAGAGTATGAAAACGGAGTGATCTTCCAGAACGACAACAAGGCAGCATCGGAGCAATTCGACAACTGCTTGCGACATCAAATGTTTGGACCGGAACGACTGAAATTGCTCTTTGAGAGGAGAGAGACGACGTCTTCAACAAAAACGACGCTATCAATAATGTCTTCTTGCAGTCGAGACGAATTCTGGAGGGTGCCGGAATTCACAATGCTCGATCTTTCCACGCATTTCGAAACGACAACAAGGTGGCCGATTTAACAGGAAAGCATGTGCAAAGTGCAAAGGCCGAAGGAACGGGATTGGTTCTCGATCAAGGTGAAAAAATCTTCACAGAACAGGAGATCGTAGTGTTGTCCTCGGTGGCTGAAATCCGAGATGCTATCAGGAAATTTAAAAGGTCAATATGGTGTAAGTCTCTTTTCTATTCTAATTATGTGTTTACTTTTTCAATACACTGTCAAGCTCTTTTCTATTCTAATTATGTGTTTACTTTTACAATACACTGTCAAGCTCTTTTCTAATTATGTGTTTATGTTAAATTGAAGAACAACAATGAAGAGGGAAGGAGAAGTGATGGACATGGAAACTGTTGAGGTTGAGGATGCACCAGTCAAATCAGCAGAAGCAAATCCGACTCTTAACACATCATATTCAGCCTTGTGAAATTTGTACTAGCCACGATGGCTCATTTCATGTAATGTTTTATACTGAGTTGGTTACTAGACTTCTTTAGTAATGGTTTTTAACTCTAAGGTAGGATGGATGAGAAGTAAAAAGCTATTTAATCATGGCTTTCAACTCTGAACGACTACAAATTTTATTTTCGTGATTTTCGGATGTGGAAAGAGTATCTTTTTGCTGTTTTTAGTGCAACTGAATGAATGTTAGGCAGCATATAGACTTGGGAAGTCCATTTGCAGTCTTGTTAATTTTGTTATTCTTTCTTTTCTTGCGTTTAAACTGGCCCAGGAAAAAGGTTTTGGTTCACGATGTTTTACCGGCTTCGGCTGATTAAATCGTGGTTCAAAAAAAATAATAATAAATAAAGTCTCACCGGTTAACATCCGATTCAAAATTTTAAACATTGACCATAATGATGATCAATGCATATGTGCACGTGGTGATAACATTTCAAATTCAAGGTAATAACATTATGTTTTTTCATTTTAAGATTAAAATCATGTAGCGTAGCTGATTAAATAGGATAATGCTGAAAATTAATGTATGAAAGCATGTTGTTAATTTAGTTTTAATATTGTTTGATGTAGCTGATATGGGGAAATAAGTAGAAATTAAGCTAGCATTGCATGTTGTTTTAGTGTAAGGTTAAAATCAGTAATTATGGTTAGTTTGCGTTGGATTGGATGTTGATTGGACGAATAAATAAATGAGGCACTTTAAGATTAATGTTGTGGCTGGATTTATGAAGACTTTTAATCCCGTAGAACTAATGTTCGCTTGATATGGATTTATGGTATTCTGGTTTGAAAAATGATTTGATAGATGGGGAAATATTAGTGAAAATGTAGTTGATTTGATCGCATGTGGATTGATGACTAATGTTGGCTTGATATGGATTTGTGGAATTCTGGTTTGAAAATTTTGGCTCATTTGATTGGAAAATATAGTGAAAATGTAGCAGATTTGATTGCATGTGGATTTGATTAGTGTGGTATGTTGGTTTTAATTTTGTTATAGATGCATGTGGATTGATGATGTGGATTTGATCAGTGTAGGTTTAAATTTTGATTTAGATGTTTGGGAATGTCATCAAAGCATGCAAGAATGCCTAATTCAAAATGAATGCATCACTCACCATTCGCCAAGCATATAAATGATTCATATATGCATGGATTGGTGTTTGAGGAAGAAGAAGAAGAAGAAGAAGAAGAAGAAGAAGAAGAAGAAGAAGAAATACATACAAGAGTCAAGTGAGGGAATAAAATCATACAGTAGCAATTTCAGACACTTCAAGTCTCATAATTAGATTAGAAATATTCAAATATCACCAAACTCAATCTTCTCCTATTTAGTCAGTCTTAAACACTCCTTTCCAATAAACAAAAGTTTTGACAACTACTACTTCTTTGACAACCGAGACCTCCACCTCTTCCACCGCACTTCCCTTCTCTTCTTACTCTCATCTGCCCTCGCCTCCATCAAGCCTCCATCAATTTTTTATATGCCTATTAGCAAGCAAAGTATTCAGCATCAGTACACTAATGACAGTATGAATAAACAGAAGCAATAAATCAGAAGAATTCAAATACACTAACATCATCTTCATCTCGAAAGTAGTAGAGGTGTTGCTCGATTCCGTGGACTTTCGACAGTTCGACGATCTCCGCAGCCGTATAATCTTTCTCTCTCTGGATTCCCAACCCTACCGAAAACGCTACGTTGGACCGGATGTATTTGCCCACCTTATCCGTCACCTTAGCCACCTTACTAACGGTGTCTGACGCGTGAATCGATTGGGCATTCTTGATCCCGGCTCCTTGCAAGATGGCTCTCGACTCCTTGAACACGTCGTTGCATGTCTTCTTTTTGTTGAAGACAGCAACGCGTCCCTCTAAGCAGCTCCAGAACTCGTTGACGGCTTGGAGGTTATCCCCTTGGAATATGACTCCGTTCTCATATTCCGTTGGGCATAACTCGTCCATCACTCTGTTCACAAAGTACTTGACCGCGCGATTCTGGGCGACGATCTCACCTTCGACACTGCTCTTCGCATTCGGAAACGTCGTCTCGGAACCCCTAAGGCCCACCACGTGTACGTGGAGTAAGGTACCGTCTCTCCTCCACACGCATATGGAGAGGTACCAATCTCCTCGTATAACGCATCATACGAAACATACGAACATCCTTCAGGGAGGGATGTCGCATAGGCGACGGATTAGGGGGTGTGTGCTCGTGTGGATGGAGTGCGTAAAGGTCTGAAACGACTCCCTATGCCGCCTAACTGCTGAAACGTGGTAGGATCGGGGTGGTGCCGAGGGTGAGTGTCGAAGCGGTGAAGGTTGGGAAGGGGAGGAGGAAGAAGACAATCGATCATACCCTTCAGCTACTTTCCTAGCATGTGCAAAGGCTTTCTTGCATGCCTTGATGACATTGCCAAACATCTAAATCAAAATTTAAACCAACATACTACTCTGATCAAATCCACATCATCAATCCACATGCATCTATAACAAAATTAAAACCAACATATTACACTGATCAAATCCACATCATCAATCCACATGCATCTATAACAAAATTAAAACCAACATACCACACTGATCAAATCCACATGCATCTATAACAAAATTAAAACCAACATACCACACTGATCAAATCCACATCATCAATCTACATGCAGCTACATTTTCAATATTATTTCCACATCTATCAAATCATGTTTCAAACCAGAATACCATAAATCCATATCAAGCCAACATACTACACTAATCAAATCCACATCATCAGTCCACATCCAATCAAATCAGCTACATTTTCACTATATATCCCCATCAAATGAGCTAAAATTTTCAAACCAGAATACCATCAATCCATATCAAGCCAACATTAGTCATCAATCCACATGCGATCAAATTAGATACATTTTCACTCTTATTTCCCCATCTATCGAATCATTTTTCAAACTAGAATACCATAAACAAGCAAGTGTCAAAGCTCTCTTGCACACTTTGACCACGCTCCCAAACATCTATATTAAAATTAAAGCAACTTTGATTCAATCAAAATTAAAGCAGAATGCATCAATCAAATTTATTATTTCTAGCATGAAACCAACATACTTCACCGGTCACATCTTTTATTATTTTCTCTACGTGAATCAACCCGAAACAAACATCATCAACCACATCCGTTGAGTTGTGGTTGAAATATTAATACTACTTTAAATAAATTAAATAAACAATATATATACAAGCTCTAAGGGTAGAGGACTCAATTCGATGAATTGAAGAAAATTGATTCATAACATAGAACTCTATTTTGAAGAGAATATACATTGTTGGCCATAAACCACGTGCACATATGCATTGATCATCATTATGGTCAATGTTTAAAAATCTGAATCGGATGTTGAACTGGTGAGACTTTAGTTATTAATTTTTTTATTTTGACCCGTGATTTAATCAACCGAAGCCGGTGTAACATCGTGAACCACAACCTTTTTAAAGTCTTAAAAATGTAATAACTTGACGTAGTGTTTTGAGTGTTTGTAGCATAAAAACTGCAATAAGTAAATTTAGTTTTAAAGAAAATATGAACAAAATCTTCCGTTCGATAACAATTTAGTACAACACAACATTCGTGCAATATACGTGCATGTGTCATGCCCCATATGGGTGTGCCCCCACAACTGGTGGCAGAATCGAAGAACTAAGAAGACCCCAACTTAAAAAAAAGATATTCAGTAATAATTTTGATTTTTTTTTCTTTTCAATGGCTAAATAAATATGATTAAAAAAATAAATATTTAAGGGAAAATATTGTTACTCAAACTATGATTGATTTTCTTTACTCATACTATGATTGGTAAATTGTCTTGCAAAAAAAGAAAAAGGTAATTTTCTTGTTTGACGTCACAATTTTCTTGGACGAAAAAAATTAAACCATAGTTATAATTAGACGAAATTGAATTTTATTTTCTCCAATTAATAGTAATTGATTGCCACAAATAAATAAATTAATTAATTTTAAAAAAAAATCCGATTGTATAATTTATAAATAGTTATATTTACATTCCTTCCAGCCGAAAAGCGTGTTTCGCCTTTCCCCGCTTCTCAATCCCACAGAAGTTGAGATTCAAGCCTGCGTTTCATGATTTGTTGATTCCATTCATCGTCGGAGAGCGAGAGAGGGGAGATTGCGAGATGGCAGCGGTGGTGAGAGGCGCGATGAAATTGATTAAGGAAAAGGGAATCGGAGGTTTCTTCAAGGAGATCCGTGATGAAGGATACCTGTGAGTTCCGTTTATTTTATTTTTTTTCCCCTGCTCATTTTTTTTAATCCGAAAAATTAGTTTTTTCCTGCTCATTTGTTCTATTTTACGATTTTTTGATCTAATAAGCTCAGATATGTCTGTCCTTGGATCGTAATGTGCTCTGATTTTGTGCGGAAATGAATGCGTCGGTTTTGTTTCGGATAGAATTCGGTAGTTAGGGTTTAATCTAGCGAGCTTTAGCAATTCAGTCGGTTGTGGGGGATATTGATGAATGATGATTACCGTTTCGTGCGTTGGTTTCTGATTTTAGTTTATTGTTTTGTGCAGGAGTGCGCTTTTGGATGGAAATCTCATGTAAGTAGTAGAACTGTGCTCTTATTTTTCTGTTGATGGCAATCGATATGGTGCTGGGATTTTAATTGAACTTTATGAGTCTCTGAGTTGGCTTTGGAGTTCTATGTGAACATTTCTTTTCAATGTAGTTTGGATAGATATTGGTTTACTGTGATAACTTGGATAGCGCACGAGCATAGTTAGACTAGCGGTAATGTCGATTTTCATTTAGTATGATTTTGAGACCTGCCCCTAGCTTCTCTCATTTATCCTGTTTCTTGCTCATTTCACATCACTCTTCTCATTATTTGATCTTTTCTGATATTGAGCAAGCTGTGTTATACGTTATTCTTTATGCGAAGTTTTAAATTTGGATCAGAACTCTTATCTGTTGACAACTTCCTGTATTAGGACTAGAAGCTTTCAACCCTCAAGTTGTTTTTGACTTAACGGAAATAGCAAACACGGTTATGTAGTCTATATTTCCTTATCTAAGCATCCTCCTATTTGTTGGAAATCACTTCTGCATCATGTTCTCATATGAACCTTTTACACATATCTCATCTTTTGATGTGGCTGCTAAACTCAAACTGCATTTGTCACGTTATTATATAGGCAAACAAAGATACACAATATTGGTGCTACAGTTGTGGGTGTTGACAAATTTGGCAATAAGTACTATGAGAAGCTTGGAGACACTCAATACGGTTAGTTCAGCATTTCTTGGATCTGTAGTTCTGCACATTTATTGACTTTTCTAAGTAGATTTCATTAACCAGTTTTTCGTTGCTCTGCTCACTTTTCCTTCATGGTAGTTGTGTTTTCATATACATTCATTGTTGTAAAACTTGTAATATATTCACCATTCAGCTGATGAACTGATAATAAGTATAGAGCGCTTGTGTGATATCTTTATAATGGTTAATGAATGCATTTGGTGTATTGGAGAAGATATTGAAAAGGGTGTGTGCAATTGGGGATGGTATTTGGCGAAATAGAATTGAAAAACATTGTTTTGGTCTGTGTTTGGAACGGGAAACTAGAGGGAAAAATCAACCAAAGAAGCTAGCTATACATTCCTTCTTCAACTGGGTGCCCATTTATGATAAGAGTATTTCAGTTAACTTAGTTATATAGCATTTGCTTTTTCTTTGTTCGCCATTTCAATTCCTTAAACTTAATATTGTGTGATGGGAATTAATTATAGGGAGACATAGGTGGGTTGAGTATGCCTCCAAGGACCGTTACAATGCCTCTCAGGTCCCAGCAGAATGGCATGGCTGGCTTCATCACATAACCGATCACACTGGAGACGAGGTTATCATATCGCCCTATGTTTTTTCTCTAATATGTGTATCTACAACACAAAGTCTGAATACTAACACTGTCTAATAAAACACCAATCCAATCAGTTTAGCTATATTATGTCCTAGATTGCTAACCTAATGCTGCATTCCATGCAGTTGCTCTTGTTGAAGCCAACAAGATACGGTGTCGAGCACAAGGAGAATTTTTCTGGAACAGGAGACGAATACATCTATCACTCGAAGGGACATGCCCTTAACCCTGGGCAAAGAGACTGGACAAGGTACCAAACATGGCAACCTAAGAAGCCTTGAGTCCTCGCGTTTAAACCAAGCTCGACAAAGAGCTAGGAAACAGCTTTTTTGTGCCTTTGTTTCCATTAATAAAATGCCTGAAATGTACGTACTTGGATCATTTAAACATATTGCCTTCTGCTCCATTGCGCTCTACTGTTCTAAAGCCTTTGAATCTATGTATGAACTCAGCTTCAGTATGATGTACTTTGACGGATTGTATTGAACTTCGACTTTGTGGAGTAATCGTTCTTGTTTTTATTTGGTATATTCGCTATCAATCAAGAAGCTTCGATTTTTAGGCAAATTCTGGACTTTAAAGTTTGAATAAAATCTACTCCCTCCGTCCCCTAATAAGTGTCCCGAGCCGTCAAAATGCAATAACCAAGGAATTATATAAATTTACTATATTAACTCCTAATCATTACATTGAAAATTGAAAAAGTGAAAAAAGTGTAATGATAATAGGGGTAAAATTGGTAGTTTAGCCAAAATTTTACATTGAAATATGTGATAGGACACTTATTAAGAGACAAAAATTTTGTCAGCTCGGGACACTTATTAGGGGACGGAGGGTGTAACTCCCTTTCGCCACAACTAAAAAGCTGACCCAAATCCACAGAACCTCGATGTACTCAACACACGAACGGGGAGAGAGAGAGAGAGAGAGAAGGGTACAAATCTACAGTATGCATTCCCATCTCTTGCAGATGAAAGCACCTTGTTCCTTTCGTATACAAAGCTCACATTAATCTCCCTAAAAACCTTTAGGCTGCTGCAATCCATAGTCATCTCCAACCTGATATCAACCCTAGAGCTTACTGTGACAAAGTCAAGAATCAAAGGGTGTTTTCACATGAAAAAGTTGACAACAGCGGTGTAGTTATATAAAAATTATTTCCTAAGAATTTACATCCAAACTAGTAACAATCAGCATCTACATAATCTCGTACAGCTACCACCACGTTATTACTGGTGTCGACCAACCAACTCCTCGTGCAACCTACTAAACACCAAGTTCACGGGTATACAAGCAACCGTTGTTGGCAGATTATTTCCGCTTTTGATCATACTGCCTACTTGGAAGTTACCCGGGTCGTTTCTTGGGTCACTTGGATGATGTTCGTCTGAAGCAATAGAGGAAAGAGATCGAATCTTTTGGTTGGAAGACGGACTGCCCTTCTTGGGTGAGTTTCTTGAGAATTTCCTCTCCATAGAATACTGGGGGAAGCTTCTCTGCGTCATACTTCCCTTCACACGAGTTTCTTGATCGATGAACAGAGTTTGCTGCTTGCTCTCACCATTCAGAAATGGGCGTGGAACTCGAGAGTTCGCTGTCCTTCGACCAGTTCTCCACACAGAGGGTAGCGCAAGAGCTTCCATAGGCTCGGGCGTAGTGTAGTCACTTTCAAGTGCTTCAATCTGAATGGGGTGGCCAATAATCGCGTGCCCATTTAGCTTGCTCATGAGAGAAATCATCGGGACATCTCTTCTATAGTTATTGGCCTGCACTTTCAAATCCACGTCTATAAGCATAGTCCGACCACCAAAATGATGCCGGTTGACAAAATAAGGATCAACATATTCCTGTGAATCCTCCCAATATCCTCTCGTAAATGGCTGATTGTTCCATGAAAAGCCATCTAAATCAGCAGTCTCGTTGTGCATTCCTGTTGATCCATACCTGGATGAATGGTTCCTTAAGCTCTTATCAACTGGGTCAGCCTTGAAACCACCATTGCTCCAGTTGGAGTTTCTGGTGTTCGAATATCCTCTGGAAACTTCAGGATCAGATCTTTCAGGAAACCTTTTCCCAAGATTGCGGTTATTTCTTTTCCCTTTCAGCTGCCATTTGGAGACCTCTGTGTTGTTTAATGCGTACCCATGGGGTAAATGATGAGACAAGCCATCAGCATACACCATTTCGTCAAAGTCGTCACTACTGCTAATGCTACCGTGCTCTTCATGTGCTTCGATAGTTCTAGGGTATTTAGGTTGTAACTCTATAGAAGCAGAACCATCTGCAAATCAATCAGGCAGTTGTTAGGTGTGGAAATGTATGGTACAAACAACCAATTAATAATATGGGGAGAAATTAAGTAATGAAACTAGTTCATAGATCAGGTAACTCAATGGGCAGAAAAGAATAACCCACCAAAAACGACTCACCAAAACCTCCTTTTGTGAATGACAACTATAATTAAAGCACAACAAAACTGATTCAAGGAAATGTTATAAATGCTGGCATGAACAATGAAAGATTATTACCAGATAGAGCAGCCATTTCTTCATCTGAATCCGATTCTGCAGAATCAGTTTCTGAACAATCTGTCTCTGTATCCTCAGTAGACCCAGACATGTGGTCTTCACCAACCTCAGCATGAAAGCTGCTCTCTTCAAACTTAGAAACAGGTATCTCCATCTGGGTAGTTAGAGTTTGGTTATCATTCGAACAATCCCCAGAATCATAAGCCAAGTAAGCATTTCTACTCCTCTTTGCCCGAGATATTGCAAGTCCAGAGTGCTCCTCTCCTGATAGAAACCAGAACAGAATAATCAGCAACCTAATATTGATACAAAGGAAACCTGATACATATTTCAGTACGTAGACAAGGTCACAAAAGTCACTTCTAATGTATCTCTGGTGGAATATTATGTATAGCCTAGTCAATTTTCTGTTAAAACAACGAAACAGCAGAAGGATTAAGTTTATCAGACACACTATAAATCTAAACTTAGGGAGGAAAAGAAGCTTACTTGTAGGTGTAGTCCGCAGACCAAAATCCTGCAACCCTCTCATTCGAGGTAGAGCACCAGCGCTATCATCATCTCCACTCGGCTGATTCACATCCTTTACCAATTCTTCACATGGATGCTGGTCTTTCCCATTCTTTTCCACAACAGATGAAACAAGCATCTCCATTAGCTGGTCAGATCCTGGTTCTTTTTTATTTCCACCGCCATTTACCACACATTCTGAAGAAGTAACAGCCTCCGGAGATTTTCTTCTGCCATTGGATGAATTTCCTGATTTTCCATATTTCTTCTCCACCTGTTGCCTCTCCAATTCAAGTGCATGCAATATTGCATCTTCCCTCCGCGCATATTTCTCTCGTTTCTTTGGAGGCATACCTTGAGCTGCTTCAGCCCGTTCTATGCAGTCATCAAACTCACCACAGCGGAAAGCCTTTACGCGTTTTGATTTCTCCAAGTTGTACCAGTCCCTAGCAATTCACGCAAACAGAAACATTATAAATAAAAACTAATATTGGACCTCAAGTTGTCTATTCTAATCAAATTAGCTTAAGAATAAAATAATTCATCATTCACAAGAGTAGCTTGTGTAATCATAAAAGATAAATGAAACTAATACTCATGTTTTACCATGCTTAGTTTTCTATATAGTCTGCAGAGAAGAGACGATACTCTAGAGTTATAGGAGCTTGTCAGTAAAGTCTGAGTTGAGCGTATGTACTCATCCAAACTTTTATTATATAGAACTTGAGCACCCACATAAATTAAAAGGCCTTGCACTTTAGCTGAAGACTGGTCAGTTGCATGCATCCTAATCCTTGAAAACCCAGACCTGTTGGATTAGCAGTGACCTTCACTTCCCCTAATCTATAACAAGGGCTGCCTTCACTGCAACAGATATCTGTTGACTCTTAGAGGCAACAATTTCTTTACACGTACCACTCACGGCATCCCTTACTGACTAGTTATGAAACCAAAATCACATACACACTCACAGAATTTCAAGGCTTGCCATGCATCAACTAATAGATCATATAAAGACAACCTTCAGATACGACAAACATGCCTCTGATCAGAGATTAAAACTATCACGATCTTCCCAGAACAGACAGAATTTGATGCTCAGGCAAGTGACAGCTATATCAGCTAAAAACCAATGCTTCGATACACTTAGAATCCTAACGGAAGGCTACAAAAGATCCTTCGTTGATTTTCCTAAAGCACTCTGCTAATTGTAATGTATCAATATAAATTACGCAAATTGGTTGGGTCATTTAAAATCAAGATTCATGTGATATCAGAACCAAAAAGATAAATAGCGATAACGTTCATCATGTAACCTTACTCTCAACAAACCTCTCCCTTGCTAATGTTAACTTTACATATCACGTTCAAAAGTCATGAAAGAAAATAATGTAAAATGGTCATATGGGACTGAATAGCCACTTTGGGAACTTACAGAAAGCATCCATGGCATCAGACAAGCTTCGAAGCCTCATTAAATACCCATCAAAAATAAAAACCAGACCTTTTGAGTTTTACAAAAAAAATGCTTTCATAAATATTGTATCCCCATTCATGCAGTAGCATTTTCAGAATAATTTTCATTACATTGAATCATATCCTTATTTTGCTCGACACTTCATACTCCCAACCAACTAATACCGAACTGTAACTCTCTGATCATTCAGCTGAACTTCAAATGAGCATATGATTGATCATAAAAATTGCTTAACTGCACCAGCACAGAGCATCTTAAGACACATGCTAATCAAAATGCCATATAATATTTCTACCAGAAATGAAACATTAAGGCCTTTTAAGACTTACACACTTGCATCCTCCCTCCCTAAAAGCTTGACCGGAGTTCCTGATCGCGGCGAAGTTATATGAGACGATGAAAGCTCTTCAGGCCCGAGTATTTTTCCTGGCCACCAAGACCCATTTCGTCTCCGAACCCAAACTATACTCCCCACACTACAATCTACCACTCCTCCCGTTTCTGAGCTACCCATCGCTTATACACAGATATACCACAAAATGTATGTATAAAAAAGGAAGAAAAATACAAGTATAACTCTATAGACAAAGCAATCCTATTCCTCCAAACCTACACTTAATTGATCTTCATTCTTACGCTCACGCCATTTTTTCTCCATCCATAGAAAGCTAAGACGCCTTCACGGCCGGATCATTCCATTACACAACTATATAAAAACAAGGCGCAAATCAACAGAACATGAAAAAACAAGCAAATCACAGAACGCGCGCATCAGAACACGACAGCCGTCGGATTCAATGGCCGAGAAGCGAATTCAGGAATCAATTGATCAGCCTCCGGAGAAGACAAGCGAAAAGCGCAGCGATCTGAGCAAAGTAATTGGGCGTGGGGCTAGGGTTAGGGTTAGGGTTTCCATTCAAAATTTTCATGGGGATTTCATAGTTGGGGGAATTTGTGGTCAAATTCCGGGGATTGATTGGCAGTTGGATTCGAGGGAATACGGGAATTTGATCGATGGAATTGTTAGGGCGGAGGTGTATGTATAGGTGTATGTATAGGTGAGTCGATGTTTCTGTTGCAGTGTTGACTCTGCGCTTCAGGTGCACGAGTTGTGTTCTGTCATACGCTACGCGTGGCACCCCCGGCTCATTTTAGCGTCATCGGCGCACGGAGTTTTGCGCGGAGTATATTCCCTCGATTCTCTTTCGTTTTGGTTCGAGTCGTCTGTTGAATATATATATTTGAAATATAAGATGTGAAAAATGAGTTAAATAAAATGAGACGTACAACGTGAATGATCGGTATACTTATGTGATACTTTTTCATTGGGTTTCGGAATAGGTACGATTTTCGATAGGGGGTTGATTTTTGTATCTCAGTGGGCTTCGAAATAGGTACGATTTTCTGATAAGGGGGGGGGGGGTTCGTCTTTCTTCCAAGGTCATAAGAAATCAAACTTAACAAGGTCGAGCCTTTTCTAGCTAATTGAATAAAATCGGGTAGTGTAACATTGTTATATGGAGCCTGAATTTGAAATTAATTGAATATCGGTCTAGCCATATATGTATACAAAAGGACGATTTTGTATATAGTTTAGGAGATTTGATTTATAACATTTTTTTTTTTTTTTTTTTTTTTGAGTTGTCGCAGTTTTTTTGCAACTGAACGTTGTAGCTCGTTTGAGTTGCACTTCTCATGTGTTTTATGACTAATTTTTATTTTAAAAAAAAGCATTTTCATTTTATTAACTTCTTAGAGAACATCAACAAATAACATCAATATTGAATCGAATTAAGTTATAGCCCTCACTCAGTATTAATAAGCTATCTAAATGATGGATTTTAGTAACTTTTGAGACTTAATAATTCAGACTCGTAGCTCATTTCCTAGCCACCCTATTCAGTCCCTCTTCGCCGACTTGGTTAAATCTACTTCTTTAATTATTTCTTTATTTTACTACACTTATATTTTGATTACACTTAGAAAATGATAAATAAAAATTATTCTTTTTAAATTTAAGAAAAAACATAGAGAAAGAGGGAGTTGGTACAGTATTATTAAAGCATGGAATAATAGTAGGCAACGAAAACGGATGAAATTAAAATAGTAGGATTATGCATCGAATGAGCTAGGACTACTAGCTTCACGTTCACGAATAGGAAGATTCTACCATAATTCGATTTTAAGAGTGAGATTAGTCGTGTCGATAAAATCTACTTGCTATGTTGTTCTAAAAATGGTTTACGGATCGAAGACATATGGAAGTATAAAATAATAAGTGAATAGTTACATTTAAAGGGACGGAGGGTGTACGTCATTACACAAAAACACTATTTCGGGTTCACTAAATTTATATAATCATGATTTGAAAATCGATATGAAATATACGTGAAAGCTTTAATTTGCACGAAGCAAAATAATGTTAACGTTACATAACGTGAATTGTAGAAACGTAGAAGTATTGATAATTTCCACAAAATCAAGATTACTTGTCCCATTAGGAATTAATACTCTACTAAAGAACCAACAAAGAGATACCAACTCCGAAGGGAAAATAAATTCTAACAGAATTCCATCCTAATTTTGTAGCTTTCCTTAGCGTTATGCTAAGCCAACATATATATATATATATATATATATATATATATATATATATATATATATATATATAATTAAATTATTTTCCCACGTACAATATGAGCAACATACATAACATTGAAAAGGGACATTTATCTGTTAAGGTCCATATACAGGTCTCAATATTCACAATTTACGTTGCGAACAATTATGTCCGTGTTATTGACATCTCAAAATCATGATCTTAACAATTCATGTCACTAATATCAACAGTAATCAAATGTTTCTTACTCAGATACTCAAAGTTTGAAAATGTAATAAACATGTGTGTTCGCCCACATATATATAGTAATCTCATGAACCGTACATCATCGAGTCATTTGTGCGGGGATGGTGAGTTACAACGTGATGCATATACACAAATAAAAAATTAAACATAATATCGCATGCCTACGGGGTCCAACAGTGCCAAATCGCCCTAAGAAATTACCAACCTTATATTGGGATTTATACATTTTTACAAAACAAAACTAAATACATGTTCAATTTCTATAATAAACCTCGTATTTTTTATACTATCAATCATATACTAGGCGTAACTTAAATTTATTTGCAGCACCATTCACTCCAACTCCGACGATAATTATCCCATGCACATGTCAATATTTCCCTACATATGTAAAATTAAAATAAAAATATCCCATTTTTTAGATGTAGCGTTCCTCTTCCATACATACGTCATTGATCACCTATTTTCTTAAAATAGAAACCCATAACGATAATTAGTACTAGTAAATTGAAATAGTCTCATACGTTAGTAGAGTTTGTTACGAATTTTTGTCCTTTCCCCAACTATTGATCAAATCCTTTGGGCCCATTTACTTAATTTAAGAAATAAAATAATGCATGCTAATCCATCACCTTTTGACCCATTTATTTTTTTGTCATGTGATTTGGGCCTTGCAATTCCACAATCGTTTCATTAACATTAAGTTTAAAAGAACTCAAATCCGAGACTTTAGTTACAACTCTTATCGTCAGGTTAATACACATGCGCAATAAATAATTTTATGTATAAAAAAATGTTACAATGTTATTGTAGAGAAGTAAAATTTTCGAAGCACGATATCTAGTAGCAACTTTTAAGTACATCCACGAAAAAACCCATTGTACACGTAGTGAAGGAGTCCACACAACTATAGTAAAAATATTGTTCAATTTTTTTTTTTTGAGTTTAGAAAGACAATCAATTAGTAATTGATTTCATTACTTGTGTATTTGGATCAGCAATGAATTATAGGTAAGCCAACCCACAAAGATAAATTGTTACGAGCATCGCATAAGATGAACAAAATCCATTCCATCTCTTTCCTTCCCCTACTTGAACCAAACGAGAGTGTTACGTATACTGAAACGAATAAGTTAGACCGCCATTTCAAAAATCAACAAATATGTGCCAACAATTAATATAATTTTCACAATTAGCGTATAGTAATTAATATTATTTAATGAGTTTTAAAATTGAATCGAGCCAATTAATATTTCAATAAATAAATTGCAACCTAATTAACGAAATATAAATACCTTTCCAAAATAAAAATAAATAAAATTTGAATTTCAAATCGTACGCTCCAACCGTTGCAGTTCGCGAGGGATTTTCTCCTCAGTTGCCGCTTCTTATTCCTCCACAGCACCGCTCACTATATAAGCCCCCATCGCTAACAGCACTCAAACACTCATCGGAAAAACGAAAAATTCACAGCGTGCAGAGAGATTAGGGTTCGATCGCGTTCGATTCAAGCTGAAATGGATTTCCACGGCCTTTCGAGGAGAGAATTGCAGGCTCTCTGCAAGCGATTCAAGCTCCCCGCGAACTTGACGAATGTTGCCATGGCAGATTCTCTCGAAGCTCTTGGGATAGTAAGTAGATCGGTCGTTTTCTGTGGATTCTGGACTGTTTTTGTTTCGTTTTGAGTTTGATTGTGATTCTGCTTCGAATATTTTGATTTTATGAGGTTTTGATTTGGTTGATCGATCAGTGCGTTAGTGGAAAGTAGGGTTAATGTGATGTGGATTGTGCTGTTGCAGTTTGAGTGATTGAGGATGCAGAGATTTTGATCGAACATTTCGTTGATGTGTTGTTCGTTTTTTATGCTTGATCCGTGCGTTATTTGTTTGCATTATTATGGTTAGTGGAGTAGGGATTGAATCGACTGATATTTAATCGGAATAATGTCGATGATGTTGATAATGTGTTCGATCATGTCATTTTATGGTTATCGAGTTGTAGTTTTCTGAGTTGAACATGATTATATCATCATTGATTAAAGGATATTTTGTGTTGGAAGTTCTATGTTTGTATAAGTTTATGTTATATCCATCTTACGCTGTGTTTTACTCAATTTTTCATCATCAAAACATTGATTTCTTCTGTGACTGGTAGGTCGAAGGGATTGATGAGGTACTGCAAGCATGTAAGTCTGAAATAGCTCAGTCATCAGCTGGTGGAAGGAGTACAGTAAGGAGAAACAAGGCTAAAAAAATGGACGACGTGTTGAAGGAATGTGCAGAGGATGATAGGAAGGATGTTTTGTTGACCCCTGCTCCCTTAGGTGCTACTAGCAGAAGGAAAGCAACGAAGGATGACTCTGCAGTTAAGCAGGTTTATAGCATACGGCGATCTGCAAGGTTGGCAGCGAAGAGTGGGAACTTATTGCAAGGTGTTGCGAATGACAATTCTGATCTGTCGAGGAAGGCATTGTTTGCTGGTCATGGTCAAGAATTCAAGATGAATCTGAAAGAGAGCTTGGACGATTCGGATGAAATGTCAGGAATTACTGTTGTGGAAGAGAATTCAGAGAGGAAAAATGAAGAGCTTGTAGATTCAGTGTGTAGCAATGCTGAATCGTTGCCAAAAATTGAAGAGGAGATTGATATTCACCCTGAAACTGAGGGTATGACTGAGAACAGTTTGAAGCTATTGAAAGAAGGTGGCAATATAAATCTTGATTCCCCGAAGAAAGATTTGTCTAAAGATGATGGCCTAGTACTCTTGAAAGAGAGCCAGGAAGGTTTGGATGTAATCTCTGGAGTTGCTAGTTTAGATAAGGAGGAAAAAGGTGAAGCACATGTTGATTCATCTGAGAAGCAGGATGTACCAATTTCTGAGGACTCAGAACCTCTAATTGAAGAGGAGATGAACAATCTTGCTGAAGATAATGATCAAGAAGTTAAGGAGATCAAGCTGGTGCCCATAGTTAATGAGGAATATCATTCTAATGCCAATGATGCTAAATCAGAGCAGAATGAGAGTTGGGGTTCCGAAATTGAGGGATCAGTAGATGAGAATACCATTGAAGGTGAAGAAGGTATGTTTTATGAAAGATCAGTGTTCAATTTGCAGTTATTATTCATATTTCAACAATTGCACTTTCCTTTGCCTTTTTTCTTGGCGTTTTACCCCTTGTCCTTTAATGCCTTCATTTGAAAAATGCAGTTGATTCAAGCGAAACTGAGTCCGATCCTAGTGAGTCAGATTCAGCCACTTTGGAGCTTGCAGAAGGATCAACCAAGAGCAATGATTCGCTAGACTGCATGCCTTCTGAAGTTAGTTCAATGAGCTATGAAGATGATGCATTCGACTGGGACTCAACGCAAGATGGAGATGATAGCGAGGCTACCAAACAAGTTCCTGCAGTTGAGGAAGCAAAAGCCGAAACTGTTCATCAACCTGCAAACAATGTATCAACCATTGATCAAGTTCCTTCCAACCCATCAATCCATCTCACAGCACAGCTGCCCGAAGAAGCTGCAGATGTTGTTACTCCCCCCGTCGACCTAAGAACTTCTCCAACTCCCAAGAATGTCCAACTTCCTTACACGAAAAATGAAACACTTCCCCCGGTGTTCATAAAATCAGATCCATCATTCACCGTCAAGTCAACTTTTTCGACACCTAAAAGAGCATCTGCAAGTAAGGCATACTCTAGAAGATCCAGAATCACTGCTGCTCCGGACAACAAAGAGAACATAGGCAGTGGAAGCAAAACAGCTCCTGCACGAGAGAGATCGAAGATGGTTAAAGAAATTTCCGAGGCTGTCCCCAAGTTGGACAATCACAGTCTGGTTCAGCTGTCCAAGAACTTGAAGGACCTGCAAATCAACCTGACATTCGACAAGAACGAGGGCGAACATGAGGTGAAATTCTCTTCCGTACCTTCGTACATTGGTATCGTAAATATTCAAAATTTTCGTAACTTTTGCATCGGTTTGATGTAGGTTACTGCAAGGACTGCTCTACAAGCACTGCCGGGAAATCAATGATGTGTTTAAACATGGTTGGAAAGAGTGGTTATTCAGTATTTTGAGTGTTTTGTTCTTGGTATGAACTATCTTGGTTCTTGCTTTTTTGTGATTACCTATCTTTGGTAATCGAAAAGTCATTTCCCTCAATAATAGCTTACGAGAATCGCTGGTTTTCTCTTTGCTTAAGGTCATACATTATGATAAATAAAATCTCGATGCAACGTTGCAACCGTTCATTTTATTATGACATACTAAGAACGAGTTTTTTCCAATAAGCACACTCGAAAAGGGAGGTGACTATAATAGATTCTTGTGTGATGGAGTATTTGATATTTTGAAATGGATAGGGAGATAACATATCATAAAGTAATTTCGATTTTCAAATATGCATTACGAAGATCGTTGTCGAACAGACACAATTACATCGACTAGTTTAATATCAGTCGAAATTTGACATGAATTACTTTATATTGCAAGTAAGCTTAAATAAAAATAAGAGAATAATTATCTATTTTAGCATATTATTGATATAAACTTGATTCAAGGTCTTTCCCCCTCCGAATATTAATGTGATTTCCCCCCCTTAATTAATCCCCTTTTATCACTCGCGCTATTAGCCCAGGAAGAGAGAGAGGGCTTTAGTTTAGAATCGATAGCCAGTTTCATCTCTTCTCCCGAACTTCCCCAAATATTCCGACCGAATCTGCGCATGGCGACGGCGCTCGACGAGAATCTCGACGGTTCTTCCGTCGGAGATGCCGCCGTGGAGCAGAATCATGAAGTTCCGAATCCTGAATTGCCGAATCACGGGTAACGGATTCAGTTTCCGCTTTAGTTTTGGTGGAGCGTTCGGTAGTCTGTAGTTGTTCATAGCTTTGAACTGATTGATAGAGAGAGAGAGAGAGAGAGAGAGAGAGAGAGAGAGAGAGGGAGAGCTTGGCGAGTGTATATGTTAATACGGAGTGGAAGAGATGTAATCGTTGGTTGAGCTGGTGCTCAAGTTGATTGTTCGCTTGTTTCTCTTGTGTTGAACCGATGGCGCTGATGTTTTATTGGTTGTTGGAGCTAATTCTTCTTTGTATGCAATGCGATGTTTCTCATTTCCTTTTTTCTTTGTTTCCTTCGTGATTAGTCTATGTATTTGGTGGATATTAAGTCCGTGACTGTAAATCGTTGGTGCCTAATAAGGGAATCAAGTCGATTTGAAATGGTATGATTTAAACTAAATTACTACAGATTTGCTCGTCTGGATTGTTAAGCAATTGGAACCATTGTATGAATTGTAGATGTGTTTAGATGAGAAGTTGCTGAGTTGTTAATTTAGGGCATGGTTAAGGGAAAGGGGAAGAGGTCAGTTCCTGTGTATAACCTGTGTTTTTATGATCGTAATGCTGCAGTTGCCTGATCTAGTTTGTTGAATGTTTGCCACCTCAATAGTTTATAACTCCTATAATATTATTGCATTTGAATTTTATCTTTGCTGATGTGATCACAGAGATTTGGATCCTGAACCTGCTTTTTCAGAAGAAGAAGTGAGGGGTGCCCTGGAAATAAGTGCATCCACCGGGAAATTTTGGTATGTTCTTATTTGAACTTAGAATCCCTCATTAGAAAAACAAATCATGCTTTGATTAGTCTTCTCCGTTTCCTTCATTAGTTTGTCTGTAGGTTGAGTAGATAGGGAATAGGGAACTATTTGTTAGTTTTTTCAGCATCAATGTAGGTCTGGTACACATCAAAGGCAGAGTTGGTTCTATGTTTTCTTTTTATCAAGACGGGCAGACACTGCCTCTGCTGAGTTTAACTCTGGTTGTTGTCCTTTATACTAATAACATCAACAGTAAGGATATCTTTTTCCTACATGAGGGCTGCTTCCTGGAAATGATGCCTTAGTTATACGTACACTAAAATGTCTACCTTGCATAGAACCTCTTTAATTGTCATCGTCTCCAAGAGATCAGTTGCTTCAAAGTCATTTTCAGTATATCTAATCTGAGCTATCTAGTATGTACTGAAATGATTTAACTATATTTCGGGCTTGTCTGAAAGCATATCTTTTGGCTCATTAGTTTAGTGGCTGATAAAGCATACTTTGGCCTTAATTTAGTAGTGAAGTAGATCCATATATGGCAGTGCTGCCCACACCATATTGCTTTGAATCAGAGATAGTGCTATTATTGATACTTCAATCGTGCAGTATCTATATAACTCACAGATAGTGTTACTAGTCAGTGCTCTTCTGTGTTGTTTGCATGTTCTGATCATTCACATCTCTAGTCAACGATTAGGGAACATTAGATTTCTGTATTCTGTAGGAAATGAAGTCATAATGATCTTGCGCAAATGTCAATGTTCCCTTCAAGCAAGTTTAATACGTATTTTCCATGCAATCTCTTGTTGAAAATAATGGTTATAAGGCATATAATCAGAATATTGACAAAGCTAACATTGACAGAACTAGTCTTGACTAGGCATATGATATAGCGTCATTATCTGCTGTAATTGCAGGCTAGGTTGGGAGAAGCTAAGGAGTATTTTGTCTTACCATCTTAAGCAGGTATGAGGAGGTACTCTTGGTTTTCAGCATATACTTTACATATGATATGTTTCGTTTTTCTATTTCTATCCCCTGAACCTAAGAGGAGTCGGTGGATGGGCTGATGTTTTAAAAGTCCTCCACATGAATCATTTGTTTACTCTGAGTTAATCTTAGAGTCTTACTTTTCTGTAATATATCTCAAGGTCCTCACAGAATATCCAGAGGCTAAAATGACCACCGAGCAGCAGACTTCCTCATTAGGGGAGACATTCCAGGAATTGGTGAAAAGGTTGGATGATGGTATTCCCTATGTCAACCTTCTTTCTTTCCACTTTGACTGGCCTTGCATCAGTTATAAACTGTATTTAAGTTTGTTGTTCCAGGAAATTCTATTTCTCCTTACTAGTTTTTCTTTAGCTCCCATGTTCCTTTCCCCTAAAGTGTAAGTAATAGGTTGATACATGACTGCAATTTGTCTGACTTTGTGCTCTATGGAGCTCCTAGTACTTCTGCATTTCATTGAAGGCAGCAAATAGCATGAAATTAGCCATTTGTTGTTCCAGGAAATTCTATTTCTCCTTGCTAAAATTTTGTTTAGCTCCCAAGTTCCTTTCCCCTAGAGAGTAAGAATGAGGCCAATATACTTATTATATGACTGCGATATGTCTGACTTTGTGCTCTCTCTGGAGCTCCTAGTACTTGCATTTCATTGAAACATATATTACTAACTTAGGCACCAAATAGCATGAACTGAACTATTTCTTGAGGCATACTGTGTATAATCGAATATAAGGCATTAACAATATTCTCTCATTATGTTTTTCAGCTCTTAATAGCTTTGATGAAGGCCCTCCATTTACCTTACAGAGGCTTTGTGAGGTAATGCATTCCATACTTGGCTGACTTATTCTTCTCTCAGTTCATTGCCTCTGTTCTACATATAAAGGAATATCAGTTAATTTTTCACTTTACCTAATACCAAATCTTCATCTTTACGTCTACTCTTAGTTGTTATTTGTTTCTTTGTGATTTTGAAACAGATCTTACTGTCTGCAAGAAGTATCTACCCGAAGCTGTTGAAGCTCTCTCTGGCTCTAGATAAGGTATTATTTTACACCCCCTCCCGCCTTTCTGCTTTCTGAAATAAGGGAATACAACCTGAAATTCAAGTTATATAAATTGCATTTGAAAATGTGGAATATTGTGCCGATTGGATGAATGTATTCAATTCACTTCTGCTGCTTGAAAACTTGTCATCCCTCCACATATTAAGAATAATTTGACAGCTTGGACATGACACTATTTTTTGACGATTTTCCTCTTACAGAACCTACTGGTGACATCGACGCTGAAAATATCTAGTGATCCGTATCCACTCACAGCCGAACAAAATTCAAACGGGGCGTATGAAGGAAATGGGAATGCTGCTCTGCCTCAGAACAAAGCGGTGGAAAACGGAGTTGTAGTAGCCCCAGTAGAGGACAAAGATGAAGTTATGGCTGATGCTCAGGAAGCTGAAGTCCTTGAGGATACAGGCATGGACATGGAAACTGTTGAGGTTGAGGATGCACCAGTCAAATCGCCAGAAGCAAATCCTCCCCCAAACGTCGACTCATAACACATCATAACTCACTCTATTTGCTAAAATGATGATTGGTTGGTCCAGCCTCTTGAGTGAAATTGTTTCGAGGCAAATTTTTATACTGGTACCAAATTTCTGAGTTGGTTCTTTAGTAATCGTTTCTAACTAAAATACAATATACCGTAATAAAAATATTACTCCACACATACGTTAGTATATATACATGTAGCCTAGGTAATAAATTAAAAAAAAAAAAGTTTATTAGCAAATTTTGATTGAATGAGTACATAAAATGATAAAATGAATCATAAAACTTCTTTAGTGAAGAAATGGAGAAATATCCTGATAAGAAAAAACTGGGGCCGTAATCTGTCAAAAATCAATCAATGGGTTCTATAAATCAACCAAAAGGACAACCCATGAATGTATGTTGTATACATTAGAAACCTAAGGCCAAATATATAATCACTACCTATATTCCTACATTAGGATCTAATTTACTCTACACAACCACCATCTACTTTCTGAAAATATCCTGGGGACACGAATAAGATTTTGAGCAAAATTTACATACGGTGGACTCAAAAGACCTACTAATATTCCAAGTCAAAAAAAGAATCCTCAAAATTGCAAAACTTGCCAGTTACGAGTCAGCCATTTCATCTTGTGCCTTTTCACCTTGTGTGTCTCCATCTTCTATGTTTTCATCTTGTATCTCATTGGGAGCTATGAGCCCCGGTATTGAGAGCATGCGCTGTCGTTCCCTTTCTCTTTGAGCAGCAGCTTCCTCCGCATAAAGATCTTTGTTATCCTGCAAAGGGAAAAAAAAGTAGAAAAACGTTAATAGGATTATAATGAGCATACACCAAATTTCGCCTCCCAATTTTCTTTATTCCTCTAAAAATGTGCATTGGAATTTCATTTTGAAATAAGATTATCAATGTACAACTTTTAACACAAGTATCCTAAGGCTCTTCATCCACCCTGATAGGATGCACCACAAAGGGGGATAAAATGTGTGTGCAGTCTCTACTTAATTCAAAGCAACACTTTTACCTGAGCTGAAAATTCTTTAGTTTGCACAAGTAAGTCTCTTATATGGTTTTTGAACAAGGCCGGATCTTTTCTCGAATCAAATAGGCTGCCCACAAATTGCGTCACCTGAGTAGCCAAACAAAGTATTAAAGCACAAATGCCATGAGCATCCAAGCAATAGAGTTACTTCTAACCGTACCTCAGCGGATGCCATGTTGGGAAAGGTTGCACTCAGAAGTTTAATGGTGTATTCACGAATGAACATGCCATTATTTGGATAAGGATAAGGAGCAGTTGCAACATCCCAAAGAGGCTCGGTTACTGCACCAGATTCAACCTGTGAATGTCATATTACATTTGTATCATTTCATCAGAATTGCCGGTAACTATGTCAGTTGAGAAACAGGAGAAAACAAAAGATATGACCAGGTAATTAAATTACCAGGGTGAACAGGTGCTGTAACAGCAATACGTGCAACTTAAAACCTGGCTTATGGAAAGTGTCTGTCAAAACCAAAAATATTTCTTGTTCAATCGTCAAAAAGTAAGTCCTGTAGAACTGATTACAGAACTCTGATGCCTGCCAATCGAGCCATGTAAACTATAAGCATTTTCATGTATTTTGATTATATCAACAGGAAAACGATAAGAGAAAAAAGGGCACCTGAAAATTTCTTAGTAACGCCAACAAAAGGTTGAGTCCAGTTTCAGCAATATTACGCTCAGTGTGCCGGAAAGCCCAAATGATTGAATCCATCACAAGCTTCAGTTGCTGTATATTCCAAAAGCATCAGGATGCGCCATAAAGGCATAACCAAGGCTTAATAAATTGTTCAACTATATTTGAATCCCTTTAGCTGAATGTCCAAAGAAAAGTTCAAACAGACAGCATGTGCTATCATGAGCAGAGTAAGCACCAACTATACGCACCTCACTGGACAAGTGAATCAAAGCAGGAAAGCAATGTATAGCAATGGCTTTAAGAAGTGAAAAGAACTTCAGCCGATGCTCTGGATAGTCTTCAAAATTCTTTGTTATCATCTGCAGTGAAAATAGAGTAAGACGCATACCCAAACCTAAAGCGATAAAACTGTACTTGTCAGTCTTCAAAAATCTTGGTTATCAACAGCAGTAAAAATAGAGCAAGACGCATATAACCTAATACGGTAATATTGGACTCCTCATATAGCAAATTTTCCAAAGCCGTGTAGTGGAGACTCAACAGTAGTGAGCCTATAATAGTAATAACATCTTTTTTACAAGCAAATCCAACAGTATTTCACATCATATATAAAATCCAATCCAGATCACACCTTTCTTTTAAGGAAATTAATAAGAAGAAAACTGAAAGAGAAACATTTGGATGTAAAGTAACAAACGATATTTAAAAGATGAGAAGCAATATGGCAAAAGTTACAACCAAATGACAGTCGAAAGAGAGCATGATATTAAGCTTCATGTCATATGCTTCATATAATTAAACTGTGAAAAATATATAATTTGTTCATTTGTGCACAACAGACACCATCAGCTTACTCAAACTAGAGCTGTAAAAGAGTGACTCGAGGATTCATCAAAAAACATATCCGAGCAATGTACCAACCTCAAGAGTGCACTGGAAAACAGCCTCAAATATCTTAGGAACCTCTTCAAGCATTTCCCCCTTGTACCTAAGAGAAGAAGGATTGACTAGAGTTGAGAACCTCATAGAAGAAACTGACAGCGGCCAAAACAAGTACAACCAAAAACAGCAACGAAATTTCCAATGAATATTCAAGATTCTTAAGACATGCCACAAATAACAAAACAAATCTTCAATGCATACTTATTTATAATGGTCGCAAAGAGAGAGAGAACTTCCGACTCTCTTGCATCAGGCAAATTCCTGGCATAATCACCAAGAACAGGGTCCATCATTGGAGGCACAAACTGTTTCCCAATAAGTGATTGATTTTCAGCTTTGTCCAGAAATGTCTCGATAAGCTTCAGGGTTTCCCTCTTTATGGAGCTGTTAAAAACATACAGTACATAAATACTCGTATTTGGACGATAACCAATCAAAACCGTTTCAAAATCTGGAACTTACCGCAAAAGTTTAACAATAGATGTCCGGGAAGCATATGGTCCTCCTTGGGCAATACTAGAAGATATAAGCTCACTGTACCATCTGTAGCAGGCGAAAAAGTCATAATAAGAAAAATTGTGACCGATACATATGTACTCATCATAGGAAATGAAAACTGAAAAGCCAGCAGGACCTGTACACATTGAGCATGTCCAAGAAGATTAGAGTGATCTGGGTCAGGAAATGTGTAGCAAGGGCGCTTGCAACACAGGTATTTGTCTGTCAGGAAAAAGAGAAGAAGATGAGTAAATCAGGAAATCTAAAGAGGAAATAGATAAACCAAACACATGAGTAAGGTTGTCATCAACTCTTGAACAAAATTTTGTTGTTCTACATATCTTTATTAAGGAGTGTGATTGGAGAAGCAAAAAGAAATTCAAGATATTAGGGAGCAATAGCTTAACAAGTGTGAAGATCATGTTGGAGTAAGCTAGAAATAGACCTGTAATATATTAAGCACTGCTCTTATCACATCTGGGTCTTTCAAAAAATCCACACTTTGACGTGCCTGGCCCATAATTTCAGCCCATTTCTGCAACAGTGCATGCATTAGCTACATCTCGTGCCAGGTGCTATCAACCCTGATTGAAACAGGCTTCCTTGCTCAAACAGCAGTGATGAGATAGGTTCATACCTGGTTAGGAAGCGCCATCAACCTCTGTAGATATTCAGTCCTCTTATCAGGATCAGGTTCTGCTAGAATCATATGGCCCACCTAAAGAAAATTAAGGTAACAACAGTAACAAATGCATTATAGAGGATAAGACAATCAGAGCTACAGAGGGCACATGTGCCATAAATTTAACTCACAGATTCATAAAATGAATGGATCTGATGAGGCTCTAGATCTGTGATAGTTGACGGAAGAGTAGTCAAAAGCTCTGAAACAAATGGCTCATTCTCTCCCACCTGTACAAATGGGATAGAGTTAATGGTTCTTAAAGCGATCATCAACCTATGTATGTCAGCATACGGATTCTCAATGAAACTTAACCTGTACAATAACAAATTTACGCCTGCACTTCTGAACAATTTTTAAGAAAGTATCGCATGCCATGTCCTACAATACCAAATAGAAGCAAGATAATTATTGAACAACACGATAAATAAGAAGAATGAAAAGTTACAAGCATTATGTAGTGAGACCACTATGGAATGATGAGTACATAAAAAAAGTAACATCTTATAACATTAACTCATAAATCATACTTCTATGATTATGCAATATGGAAATTAACCTGAACTCCTGGGTGAGTTTCGTGCATGAATTCAAACAACTTGTTCACAACAGTTTTTAAGAACTTCCAGTGGGCCCTTAAGAATCTAGGGTATTGCCCAACCACATACCTGCAAACCCAAGAATCAGAAAAGTTAGAAGATCTACCATACTAGCTTCATAACTCTTTCCGGGTCACCTCCAGTTTCATAGAGACAAGTAAATGATAAGAATCAGATGATAACAGGATATTATCAAATAATTAAATAAAAAATGGTTGTAATCCTCACATTATATTACTGGCAATAACAGCTTTGTTGTCTTTCCCCTTGGTGATTTCGCAGAGGTTCAATAGATCACGAATGACCATCACCAAAAATCTATTCTCCTGCCCAAAAGCAATAATGTTGCTTAAATATATCAAGTAGAGGTTAGTTCAATCATTCTATAAGCATTTGTTATATAACCAACTGCAATAGTCGAATAGGTTAAATGGCATAAAGATCCAACAAAGCCGAAGAAATAGAAAAATGAGCAAATTTATTTTTAAGAAGTGCATAAATTGTTCAGTTTACTCTCATAATCTATTTTCCGAATTAGGTTCCTCTCCTTTATTTGTAAAATAATGTCCATGTCACCTTGCTGAAAAGTTTGATTACTTGAACTGACAATGTACCTCAAACTAAGGGCTTTAAATCAGATGACACCAAACACAAGCACAAATAACTGATTTAGTTGCACTTAATGTACAGTGGTTCAAGTTTACTTCAGAGGCCCAAATTTGTTCTTATTGCAAAAGGGTAGATCTAAAAATGATTCATATTACAGCTAAAGAAGAATGCAGGAAAGATAATCAAGTAGCAATACATACTGAGATTAAATCCAGACCTGATCTTCTCCCATTGACCCTGAAATAGATCCAATGGCCCAACACAGAGTATTGAGGTTGTTCCAGGTCCAATCCTCACCATTTAGTTGTTTACTCAGTTTCTTGAGCATCTGACCATAAAGTAGAGTTTGTTGATTGAATTAATGATTTATAAATCACGAAAAAAACTAGAACGATCATTAACCAATCTAAAGATGAAAAGGAGAAACTTCCATTTAACAAGGAACGTAGAAAAAAGTTGCCAAAAAGAGTAGCAAGAGATCTTATGACACTACTGGATTAAAAACTATTTCAAAAAAACATTTAACAGCCACAGGCATCATCGCAGACTACAAAACCCCTCCAAATTTTAAATGCAAAGGCCTATAGCAGTGGAGAAGGGCAATAACCTGCTTTTCAGTATCCTCATGATCAAGATTTGCCAAGTAGACCAGCGTTTCCCTCATTATCTGCAAGTTTATTGGTTAATGTCATCAAGAGGATTCTAGGAATACAGAATATTCAAGATTTCTAAGGAAATTGCAAAATGAATTCACGTTTGAATTATATAAGAACCTTGTACTGAACAAGCACATCATTGTCTTTCATAGTTTCACGGACTATATTCCCATTCTCATCCTCGACAATGAGGACTTCTTCAGGCTTTGCCATGCGGCATATCATTAGTTGCCTTAGCTTTGACATTGGGACAGCATAGAGTTGACGTCTCTGCAATAGTTGTGTACCAAGACCATCAACCGCACCCGGAAGCATGGGCATCTGCTTGTTCAATACAAAGGTTAGAGCCATTGCTAGGTAAAAAGGGAAGGAAACTAACAATCTACAACATCAAATTTGCAATCAACAAAGAATGATATGATAGTTGTGTCTAGCTTTCATTATATGCCACTAGTGCCAAAGTTGCCGCACTAAGGGAAAAACAGAATATTATAAAATTTAAAAAATACACTCTAGAAGGGAAAAGAAGAGATCAAACTAGACATTCCAAACTATACTAGATCTACTAATCAACGAAATAAACAATTACATCTTCACTCTCATACGGGGTGCAGATAAGTAAATAAAAAGTTATGCTCTCTGGCTACATTCAGAAGGGATTAAATTGTCACAAAATACATTTTGCTGTAAAAGAGAAAAAACCTAACTCAGTTGAATTATTTTAAGAAAAGTTGATATTTATTGAATGCAAACCATACAGTACAGTAGTAAAGTAGTACGAAATCATAGCACCTTGAAACCCATCATGTTTCCAGCAGGGTTTTCCAAGTTATGGTGAGCTTCATATAGCTCCAAAACTAAGGAGTTCCAATAGTCCAAGCAAACCTGCATGTCGATGGAACAGGTTGATAAAATGAAGTATTGGAGAACAGAAATACAAACTATAAGGAAGTGAACAAATATACCTTGAAAACTTCAGTATCTTCTACATAAGATATGTTAATGAGATACTCAAGACCAACAAGAAGAAGATTTACGCTCTCTTGCGAAGATTCGAGAACTCGTATATGAAACTGCACCACGGGAATAAATCAATGATCAATTGTAAGATTAGCCATCAAGGAGCCTCAATATCCCATGTCTTTAGGCCAATGTACATTATGATAAAGGACGACGTACAGTATGATAAAAGGTAATGTACATTACAGTAAAGGACGATGATTAGCTTAGCCACAGACCATAAGATAAAGTTTGCATGACTTTTTATAGGATTATTAGATCACAGATTGATCATTATTAGTACATTCCTTATACCACCATACAAAGGTTATAGTCAGCAGTCAGCACTCCTGCTGGATATATCACATTTAATGCAGCTATGAATTCCAAAATAAGAAACAAGGAGTCACCTTGTAAAATGATGTAAGAAACAATGCCAAGTTTTGAATAAATGCCTGGAGAAACCATATCAGAATATCAGTGCAAGCACCCAAATAAAGAGAGATTCAGGAAGATTTACTATGAAGTACAACTGAAAAAGAACCTGCTCGTCACTAGTTCCGTTTGCATAAGCCTCTACAAAGTTGGTAGTACATGGAAGGATGTTCTGTCAGGTAACAGTGCAGTATGAGGAATCAGCAGGCAGCCTGAACTTAGACCTAGCACATAATATTACTGGAAGGATAAAATATCACATAGTAAATTAGAGATTGTCTAAAGTACCTGTAACTGCACCATGAATATAGTATACATTTTGACATACTGCATGTTATAAAAATCCCCAAAACTTAGAGCAGCAACCTGTAGAGTACAAAACAAGTTACTACCAGCTGATATATAGAAATTTAACAAAATCAGAAAGTAGAAGGTAATCCCAAAATACAGACCTCAGTGAGACACTGCAAAGTAAGGTTTCGATAAGCAGGCACAGGGAAGAAATTTAGCAATGTTTCAAGCTGCCAAACAGATCAAATACTACTTCAGAAACAAGCCATCTTTTAGAACACAATTTTTGAACAACATGAGACCATGATATCATCCACACCCTCATTTAACAAGTACTAACAAGGAGAAACAGAGAAGTACGAACCAGTGGTGATTCAAATATATATCCTAAGGGAATCCAGGATAGGAAAGCATGCAATGTAGCCAGGGTAGCCCTGATAAGCTCAGCTCTTTGCGATGCCGGCAATACATACAAACATAGCTCATGAATAAGCTGGAATTCGCTGCAGGCAGAAAAATCATCTCAACATTTTAACAAATGGGAAAAGTATTAACAAATATGCAACCGACACCGAAAACATAGAGCATAAGATCATATAGATTGTGTGGGAAGTAAGCTGAAGAGGATCTATACTATTAACACAACATGCATTAGGAATGTTATACTGGACCGGCCAAAAATGACAAGCGAATATATGAAAGAGATATTGGAGGAAAAAAATAACCTGTTCATCGATTGCTTCAGTTCTTTAATCTTCTGCTGGGTCATCTCACCCCTTGAGAAGTCAAACACCTCTTCACTAAGAAGCTAATACAATTTTTTTAGTCAGCAACACGTAGATGGAATTTCCAAGTGGATATACACATGTGAAGATATTTACTTTCAGAATTGCCATGCAATTCTCACAAATAGTTTCACTTGTTTTTGCTGCTGCAACCAGGTCAGGAATAAAGCTCCTCCAACGGCCTGGCCATTCATGCTTCAAGATCTGAATATACAGAAATAATTGCAAAAATTACATGAGCACATGTATTCATTAATATATAGAACATAGACAAGCAATAATAAACTTCTGGTCAACATCACTTGGCAAAATGTATATATTACCTGGACCAGTATAATGTTTAACTTATTGACATACCGCCTCTCGCGCCGGAAAGAGGTCTCATCACTGGAAAGCTGATCAAGATAGTTATATTGCAACAATAATATCAATATTAGTAATATTCCTTAAGTAGGAAATACTGGGTGAAATAAACATAAAATTACTTGGGAAGGCCAAGATTTAGGCACCTTAACTATAACTTCAGAAATATAGTTCTTCATGCCATCTCGCTGCTCAACTGGCAATGCGTTCCATCTATACTTGATAACAGGTACTAGAACCTGTAAACGGGAACTCAGCAATAGTTCTTATCGTCAGTACTTCTCTAAACAACAATCACATAAGAAAGTCAATAGTGAGCAAAGTGTAAAAAATTATGGGGCAGAAAGCAAAAAAACATCATGATTGCATTCACATACCTGTAAAGCAAAAAGCTTAGTATCCGGATTTTGTGCATTGGATAGTATGTGGACAACTTGAAGCCACATATCTGGGTTATCTTGCAAAACCCGCAGGATATGCTCTGCAGCAGTCCTCTGCCACAAAATCAGGGGAAACTTGAACAGGTAAGTTTCCATCTTCGGAGAGGCATCACATTCTCTTAACCAATGCAGAAACTACTATCTCCCAACAAGCATTTAACTGATTTTCTCGCAGATAGATAGTTCTAGTATACTATACTCTTATCAGAATTTTCTACACAGCCCATTATTAACCTACGCCAATTGGCACATGACAAGAACAACCTGTTAAATGACTTAAATCATCATCCTTCATTACAACCTATATTATTTCATTAGATTCTAATACACCAAGTCACAGATACACTCTACTCTACACAACCAGTACCTAGCGCCAATAGAAGCAAAGCATTGCATGGCCTCAACAGCTTCACAACTCCACATAATATCATGCTCTCTCCTAAATTACAGGATCGAAGTATTTACAAACTTCAATGTTCTTCGAATATTGCCTAGAAAAAGAACAGGGAACCCATGCAACGTTATGAACCCCAAACCAGCACAGAATAATTGACCGCGCCATTCACTCTTTTGAACAAAGCTCTCAAAAAACAACATCCAGTGATCCAGACAGAACTTACAAAAGCTACGTAAGAACAAATCATGTTATATGGTAATCAAAATCCCGCAAGCTCTACTATCCAGATTATGCTTAACTTAACACACTTCACTATAAATACACAAGGCAAATAGTCTAGCGACAACTAGTTTTACAGTCACTGATATCATTTCCAACATAATTAGCAATGATCGGCAACCGATTTCAAGTAGATAGAGTAATCACCACACCTCAAACATAGTAGGGGAAAATTACAAACACTTGTGCATGTTGAATGCATTACAAACCATCCGATCCTTAGGAACGAATCAGTTCCACATAATTATAATTATAATTGATATGCATGTCAGTCTTCTTCAAAAATCAACCAAACAGTCCACTAATCTTACGAATCCATCAAATTATCTAATCACAAACAGTCTAGCTCGGTTAAACGCCTTCAGTATCCCAATGCGACGCACACTCGAGCATCACAACTAGCAACGAAAGAAAAAGGAAAAGGAAACAAAAAAAAAAAAACACTCCACACCTCCTCTTCCGATCCAGTTCCATAGAAAGTGGCGATGGTAGCATCGAGCAGCGCGACATCCAACGGCTGGCTTAAATCCAACAGCCTCTCCGCACCCATGGCGGAGGGAGATCAACAGCTACCTTAATTAAACCCTAACCCCAAGCAAATTATCCTCGCTTAGCGCGACGACGCCAAACCCTAGTATCGGTGCTCGGAGAAGCCGCGTAGAGAGGGAGAGAGAGAAGGTGAGTCGGAAAATACAGCTTGAATTTAAAGCAGAGGGAGGGGGGAGGGGTTTTAGAGAGAGAGAGAGAGAGGCTTTAAATATGATTTTAAAGGCTTCCCTCCCGTTTTATATGGAGAGGGAGAGAGAGAGAGAGTCTAGAATGTAGCGTAGAATATACTCCTTATAAAAAGGGCAAAAATAAGTTGGACTCTCTGGATTCATGGCTTCCCTTTTTCCTTTTTGTTCTTTTCTCGGGTCGGGTCCTCGGGTCCGGATCCGGGCCAGGCCCTTTCAATTTCGAATTTTTGACCATAACAAATTTAAAAGAAATCTTCGCTCAACTTATACTACAGCACTATATTTTTTCAGTGTTACTCCTTTCGTCCCATTATCCCCGTCTCTCCTTTGTTGTTTTGTTTTTTAAGTATTCTTTTTGAACTGTTTAAATTGAGACGTTTTTTTATTTTGTATGTTGTATAGATTCATAATACGTATATGACGGAGGGAGTATAAGTTAATGTTCGATAAAGAATTGTTAGGTGTGTGTGTTATACGATGATATCTTATTACTCCATTTGCTTGAAACATAGGAGGTCGTACTATGTAGGTAATTAAATTGATTTGTGGGTTACGAAATCCCACCTATTAGGTAGAATTAAATAGTACGTAAGACAAGTCACGATTATGTATATTAATTGATTGACTATTAAAATTTTCACATTCTCACCATCAATTTATTTGTCCTAAATCGTAAGTTATAAATATTGCAAATAATAGAACAATGTTTAAAATCAACAGTGAATACATTAAACGAGTCTATAATTTGCGACTTAGACTTATAGTGTTTACATGGCACTCCTATATAAGATTTCAAACTTCACCCGTTTAAAGCAGACGAACCCTTTTAATGGATATTTTATACTGCACACTTACATTTTACTCGCTCCATAGTTTAAGGTAATATGTTGAATATAAAGAGACGAACACCTTTTTATATTTTAATGTATCGACTAGAGCTTTAGTCTAGTTTCGATAGTTCGACGGCAGCGCATCAATTGCGGGGACCCTTCTATATTTTTATGTAGCATGGTATAATCAATTTCTTGAGTGAATGATAACGTTTGAAAAGTATGCATGAAATAATGAGTTAAAATCATGCGTTTTGGGGTGCAAAATTAAACGTAATCGGCGACAAGAATTGTAAATAATTAATATTGACATGTCTTTTTTTGCCCTTTTAAATATGTGTTGGTGCTTGAAAATGACGCTAAGGATTGAGAATTACCGGCGAGGGGGGCACCCAATAATAATCGCAGTTCAATTGTCATATTTCTTTTCAATACAAGATTTTAGACGTATGATTAAAAGTGAGAAGCAAGAGATCACATTAAAATGAGAGAGTTAACTTTCAATTTTTGGAGATAAGACAATTGGTGTGAAACGGCTCGATTAGGGAAGCGAAACAATTGAATTCAATTCGACGAGACTTGTATTTGGATCAAAGGGCTTATTTGGTGTTTTGCACACCAAGCTACACAACGCATGGATTCTTTAAAATATATATATAAAAAGAGACTGTCATTGCACAAACATAATACATTGAACATAATTGAAGAACAGAAGAACAAGGGAAAATCTAAGCAAACATAACCTACAATTTCTGTATACTGCAGTGTTACTCCACCATGGATTCATTCGAGGCTTCGCCAACAGCTTTTTGAGATCTTTTCTTGTTCTTCCCTGCCGATGAAATCCAACACGAAACAATTTCAGTCACATGGAGGAATGGCTAACAGATTAGGAAAAGTATAATCCATGGTCCAACGAACTAAGGAAAATTTCAGTCACATGGAGGAATGACGGACAGATTAGGCAAAGTAGAAACCATGGTCCAATGCACAAAGGAAACTGCACTTGAAAAAAGGTAAGAGTATGATTGGAAAAATCACTCACCTTTCTTCTTCAACTGCACTCTGGCACTCTTCTTCATCGGGAATTTGATAGAAGGTTTACTAGCATCTTCTGCCGGACCTGAATACCACAAGAAAAGGGATAAGAAATACAGAATTCCATCAACCACATCCTCATGTGTCATGAAATAAACCAATAATGACAGCTTCGTAAATAATGATGAAACCATCAAGCAATGATAGAGCATTTATACTTGAACGTGTAAGTTTCCATCTTCAGAAACTACTGTGCCACATTAAGCATTTAACTGATTTTCTGGCAGAAAGAAAGTTCTACTTCTGATATATTATGTTCTTATCAGAATTTTCTACACAGCCCATTAATGTTACGAACATTATTAACCTACGCCAATTGGCACACGACAAGGACAACCTAAACCTATATTCCTGCATTAGATTCTAATACATCGAGTCACTGACACACTCCACACAACCAGCACTCAGTGCCTGTAGAAGCAAAGCATTGCATGGCCTCTACAGCTTCCCAACTCCACATAATATAGCATGCTCTCTCCCAAAATACAGGATCACAGTATTTACAAACTTACACGTTCTCCCAAAGAACGCCTCGAAAAAAAACAGAGCCCATGCAAAAGCAATAAAAAAGCGTCACCCAAAACCAGCACGCAGTAATTAAAAGTGGCATCCACTCTTTTGAACAAAGCTCTCAAAAAAACACATCCCATCCAGGCAGAACTTATAAAAGCTACGTAAGAAGAAATCATGTTTAATCGTAATCCGAATCCTACAAGCTCTATCAACCAGATTATGCTTTAGTGAACACACTTCACTTTACATACACAAGGAAAATAGTCTCATAACAACTAGTTTTACCGTCACTAGTATTATTTCCGATACAATTAGCAACGATCAGCAACCAATCCAAATACAGAGATAACTCAATCATAACATTTTAACGGATCGAATTGCAAGCACCAATCCAAAATACAGAGATAACTCAATCATAACATTTCAACGAATCGAACTGCAAGCACCATACCGTCAGCAGCAGCCATCTCAACATCTTGCATCGTAATCAACCCCTTTTCCGCCGCCTCCTTCTGGTCCTGTTTTTGTTTTCCACAAGAAAAGAAGAATACAGTAAGCAAATTGTAAAACGAAATAGGCGGCGAAGCATGAAGTAGATAGAAGAGGTACGCAACGCACCCTGCGCCATTTCTTAAGCAGCTTGCGCTGGCGCTTGCCGGAGATGGATTTGGGTTGAATCCTCTGGTGCAGCTTCCCCGACACGGGATCTCCGTGAATCCTTCTCTTCTCGTTGGCGATGAGTGCCCGCCGCTTCTTCTGCACCACGTTGAATTTCGCCATTCGCCGCCGTACAAACTTATTTCTCGGTCTTCAACCCTAGTAGTGCTGAAAGAGAGAGTGAAAGAGGGAAGAAGAAGAACCCTAATTTGATAATATAAATTTCATAGATTGAATTGAAATACTCATGAAAATGAGAGTAAAAGTGCAAATTGTAACTCTAGTATTTTCGGTGGCCCATTTCAAAAGTGTTGAAGGCCCGCATATAAGCCCATTAATTTATTAGGTGATCCTAATTTTAAACTCCCTCCGTCCAGTTAGAAAATCGACCTTTTTTCAGCACAAAAATTAAGACGAAACTGGTGATAGTGTGTTAACCTCGAATTTCGAGGTGTACAAGATTGAGGGGGAGGGAGGGAAGTTGAGGTTGATGGAGAACTCGTATTCGTGGGACGAAACCAGCCCGTGGCGATCGAAGATGTACAAGGCTTGGAGCTCGATTCCGTCTACTTCACATACGACGCCGCTTTGGATCGCCACGACAGCTGCATTTTCGATTACCGGAAGGGGATCGAGACTGATTTTCACTGGGGCTTCTACGGCACCTACTACCCGCCCCGCCCCGGCAAAATATCAATGTAATACTTTCATTTTATTCAAATAATCATCGGATCCGTGTAAAAAGGATGTGTGTGAAGCTATATATATTGCCAATATGAAAATGCAAAGCAGAGTCGGAGAAAATGTCGAAGAAAACGAAACTACAGCTGATCGATATAGTGCAGAAATACGACGTGAAAAGTCAGTCCTAGTAATGTAGATTTAACTCAAAGATGAATGAAGTATGAGATGCTATTTCCTATATAAACCAGACGTTTGAAGCATTGAGCAATAATCTGCCATTACCGGAGAATTCTTGATCAGCTCCCACACCTTGCCGGAGTTCTTCAGCCAGTCGCGCTCAGAAACTGTTCTTGAAAACGACGATGCAGTCATTGACAATACCTGCAAAGTAGTTTGTTTCGTTTGTGGGGACGAGCAATCCAAAACTGTGAGAGAGAGAGAGAGAGAGAGAGAGAGAGAGAGAGTAACCTGATCCCTCACTTTCCAAAGGGCGGATGCGTAGCTTTCATAGAGTGGCCTCGACGAGCCATCTCTACCCTTGGATGGAACTAGAAACAGTTTCATGTCAACATCTGAAGGCTTACGAGCTTCAATAGCCGAGTCACAAGATTGAACGTCTTTTGCAGAATCTCGGCCTTCTGATCTTACAAACGACGACGTGCTAAAGCACTGTGCCAATGCCCTTTTCAGCACCTGATAGTTCCGTGGAGTATTGTCTTGGTCATGAACCCTACAAAAGTAAAACAATACAACATAGGAACTCGTATATATGTCGCGACAGCGAATCAAATGCCGGTTCAACACCAAAAATAAGAAGAAAAATAGTTATGCCATGTACCTTGTGTGCACGAAAATGGGAGTAGCCATGTATTCATCTCCACTCTCAACAAGCTTGTTAGCAACCTCTTTGTCGATGCTCGTCTGTGGATGAGAAAGTGCTGTAGAAGATGGATCGGGTATGCCATGTTTTAATAGATCCACCTACTTGAAAGGAAATGTTACTAAATCAGAAGAGCTCCAACAAAGGCATGAAATATCATCAGGAATCTAACGCGGAGTTTACTGTTACTAAATTAGATTGAAAGTTTGAGACTGCTGAAAATGAAGAATCCATTCTCATGCCGAATAAAGAGCTATCATGAAAGAGGAACTTAAGAGTTATGGTGAATGTTAAATTAACTTTAAAACACAGTAGCAAGGAATAAGATGACGAGATGCGTACCGTCAACATCAAACGCCACATGCTAGCATCATCAACACCCTCGGAAACCACAATAATTATATGACAAACGGATGCAAGAAGAACTCCAAGCTAGAATGAGTCCTTGCAGCATGGACAGAAAAGCATTAATGGCTTCAACACATATGCTTAGAGAAGAACTGTATATTACTGAGTGTGAACGAAACTCAAGTCTCGTACTCATACTATCAGAAAGCGGTTACCTGTATGCTCATCATCTCATGAGCCAATTCCGCAGATAAGATTTCGCCACTTATCACTGGGACCGTGGATGAACCATCAGGCCTAATCATCTCTGCTAGAACCGAGGGACTAAACACAGGCTGCATACCGTAAACAGAGCCGTTTACAACTCATTCTTATGCATATATATAAATCTGTTCACAACATAAACGTGATAAATTCAAAGAACATAAAGCAACCTGTGTGTCAAGAAGAATAATCCTTTCGGAGGAGACCCTGGGCTCGATCCCTACCGTTGAATGCCTAGCCAATGCCCTCGTCTCCTCTGATTCGACGCCAAAAGGAGGCAGCATCCCTGCCACAATCTCCAACATTTAGCCATCTTTCTTACTGAGAATAACAGATTTTACAGTCACGAATGAATTAATACCCAGAATCATTCCAAACTAAGCAAAACAATATGAGAATCTCTCATCATCACAACAAGTAATTTCTCCATAACCATATTCATATCAGCTCAATTTCCACACAAATTCAAGAAAATTCGAATTATCGACAGTAATAGAAGGCATTACATACCGGGAGATGAAGAATCGAAGCCATAGATTTCATTCAAAATGGTGGATTTCCCCACCCCTGGTGGCCCAATCACACCCACCACCGTGAACTCAGTGTTATCCGTCAAAAACTGCACCAATTTCAACATACTGCATAAATAAAGATAAAATCAAATCAAATCAATTCACGAGCAGCGAGAGTACTCACCGGCAAAAATCGATCAATCTGGAACTCCCACGAATCAGGGAGGAGATTGAGGGACCCCACGGATGGAAGGCGAGAGCGGAGCGCCGCCGCGTCATCGTCGCCTCCGCCGCTTCCGCCGCCTCGACTGAATTTGCCGGCGGTGACTAGACCGGGCTTTGCTAGCAATATTTTAGGGGCTGAGCTGCCGCCGCCGCTGCCCGCCATAACTGAAACTACAAATTCGAGAGCTCGGACAGTGAGAGTGGCAAATTGAAATCGGAGTCGAATTGAAATTGAAAACAAGTTTGAATTTATTTATTCATTTAATCCTTTTAAAGATTCGATTTTTATTTTAGTTTTTATTATTGTATTGGATCGAGGCCAATCGCAGTTAAGAAGAAGAAGCCCAAGAAATATGGGCCTAAAAAATCTGCGAATTTCCAGTTGACGACTGGAGCCAAATTTCACCACCACAAAACCTCTCTCAGCTCACGTTTTGTATAATCTTGCTGATAAATTCTTGTGCAAAAACCTCCATGAATCGATAATGGAGGCTCTCAAATCCTCATTTCTACTGCCGTCTCCGATAATCCCGCACTCGAAAACCGGCTTCGGTCTCAACAAAAAGCAGCAGCCGCCGCCGCCGCCGAGCGGGGTTCGCTGCTGCTTGCATCCCGACCCCTGGAGCCTGAGCTCCGGCAACCCGAAGAATATCGGGAAACCCAAGCCCAAATCCAGGAACCCGAAGAACCCGCTCCCCGACGACAACGCCCGCCGCATAATCAAGGCGAAGGCTCGGTACCTGAGCGTGCTAAGAAGGAACCAAGGCTCACGCGCCCAGACGCCCAAGTGGATCAAACGGTCGCCGGAGCAGATGGTGCAGTACTTGGAGGACGACAGGAACGGGCATCTGTACGGGCGACACGTGGTGGCGGCGATCAAGCGAGTGCGGAGCACCGCGGAGTTGCGCGAGGGGGAGTACGATATGAGGGAGGAGATGTGCTCGTTCGTTGCCAAGCTTAGTTTTAGAGAGATGTGCGTGGTGTTGAAGGAGCAGAGGAGTTGGCGCCAAGTAAGGGACTTCTTTGGTTGGATGAAATTGCAGGTTATCACTCTCTCTCTCTCTCTCTCTCTCTCTCTCTCTCTCTCTCTCTCTCTGCTAATTTGATGATTCGTATTCTATTTTTGGAAGCATTGTTAATTTTGATTGAGTTGCTGCTTGTGTGTTGAGCTAGTAATGGAATCGAAACTGTAAGAAGGAAAGTCAGTCATTCTTGAATGAAATTCGAGAATTTTCAGCGATTATGTTTTAGTGGCATGATCCATTTCCATGGCTGTTTTAAGTTTCTTCAGTGCCTGCACGGTTTTATTTGCTTACTTTTAGATATTAATTTGGTGTAATGTTAGATTTGTGCCATAACAGTTGAGCTATCGGCCAAGTGTTATAGTCTACACAATTCTCCTCCGTACGTATGGCCAAGGTGGTAAAATCAAGCTTGCAGAGGAGACTTTCTTGGAGATGCTCGAAGCAGGGTGTGAACCGGATGAGGTAGCTTGTGGGACTATGCTGTGCACGTATGCCAGGTGGGGCCGCCACAAGGCGATGCTCTCATTCTATTCTGCTGTAGAGGAGAGAGGTGTGACACCGTCCGTTGCTGTGTTCAATTTCATGCTATCTTCTTTGCAAAAGAAATCGCGGCATAATGATGTTGTATATATCTGGAGGAAGATGGTTGATAAAAGGGTACCCCCGAATCAGTTTACATTTACAGTTGTCATTAGCTCGTTTGTGAAAGAAGGCATGGCTGAGGAAGCTTTTGAGACATTGAGTAAGATGAAAAGTATGGGTTTTGTGCCTGAAGAGTCGACTTACAGCCTTCTTATCTGTTTGAGATCTAAACGCGGTGAGAAAGATGAAGCACTTATTCTCTATGAAGATATGAGATCCCGAGGAATTGTACCTAGCAATTTTACATGTGCTTCGCTCTTAGCATTGTACTATAGAACGGCTGATTATTCGAAAGCTTGTGCACTTTTCACCGAAATGGAAAGATTGGGTGTTGTTGCGGATGAGGTCATCTTTGGCTTAATGATTCGCATATATGGTAAATTGGGTCTATACGATGATGCACAGAAGACCTTTCTAGAAATCAGGAGGGCCGGTAAACTCAGTGACGAAAAGACATACATGACAATGGCACAAGTTCATCTCAGTTTTGGGAATTTTGAGAAAGCTTTGGAGGTGATGGAACTAATGAAAAGTAGTAACATTCCGTACTCTAGATATGCGTACATTGTGTTGTTGCAATGCTATGTAGCAAAAGGGGAGCTTTCATATGCAGAAGGTGCATTTCAGGATCTTTCGAAGTCTGGACTTCCTGATGCCATGTCGTGTAGAGATATACTGAATTTGTATCTGAGACATGGGTTATCTGAAAAGGCAAAATCTTTTGTTGCTCAGATCAGGAAAGATAAAGTCGAGTTTGATGAGGGGCTTTTGACAACGGTCTTGAAGGTTTACTGCATGAATGGAATGCTAAAAGAAGTAGGACAACTGGTCGAGGAGTTGGATAAAATTGACACATTCAAGAGTCCATTCCTGAAGACATTTTCTATGGCCTTGTATGGACAGTATAACACAGCAACGGAATTTGAAAATTGGTACGAGACCTTCGATCAATCTGGATCTGTAGAAATCGAGTTGGTGTTGACACTTTGTTTGGAAACACAAAACGAAGCAGAGATGAAAGATAAGCTTGAGTTTCTACTCAAATCCAAAATTGGTGAATCAGTAGCCAACAAAATGATAATCCAGTTAGTCAAAGACGGTAAGTAATATCTTCTAATTTATCACAATGTTTATCATAAACTCTGTCTGAAGAGCTTGAATGAACACCTCATGCAGGTGACAGGACTGTGGAGTATCTTTATGAGCTAATGATGAGACTCGGGTGCCGACTAGAGGATACTTCTTTGGCATCCTTGATTAGCATGTACGGCAAACAAAAGAAGCTTGCCCAAGCTCAGAAAATATTTGCTTCAATCGCAGATTCCTGTACAGATGGGAAGCTCGTGGCTAGCGTGATCATTGATGCGTTTATTGCATGCGGTAGAGAAGATGATGCATACTTGTTTTGTAAAGAACAGATGGCCAGAGGACACAATCTTGGTCCTGTATCTATAAGCATACTTGTGAAAGCTTTGACAAGTAGTGGTAAGAGATGTTACTCTTTTAATGTTTTTTTGATCATTTCTGAAGCTTTTGGGTTATTAGGGATTGCTTGATGTCGGGGCGTCTCCTTATTTTGGTACTCCAGATATATTTTGGTCCACAACATTCTGATCTAGGATGCCAGCATCTGTTTATTTAGTTCGAGCAAGTGTTCTCACAGTGAATTCAGAATTTATGAAAACTGCATACATGCTTAAAAGATTTATTGCAAATATTTTTGTAGGTAAATACCACCAGGCGCAGGAAGTTATTTGTCATAGTTTCCATGAGAATTTGGAGCTTGATACTGTAGCATACAACACTTGCATTCAAGCAATGCTAGAAGCTGGTTGATATTTCCTCATATCGTAAAATTTTTTAATATGTATACTCCCTATGACTAACTTTTTAGTGTCGCAGGAAAACTTCAATTTGCTATCAGCATATATGAACGCATGCTTTCTTTGGGCATTTCTCCATCAGTTCAGACATATAATACCATGATCAGGTTGAACTGATATTTTTGTAATCCGTAGGTTAAGTAGTGAAGTTAATAAAGTTTGCTCATTCGTTTATATGATTGAGATTCACGATCTTGCAGTGTATATGGACGTGGCCGGAACTTGGATAAAGCAGTTGAAATTTTCAACAAGGCTCAGGGCTTGGGTGGTCCACTGGACGAGAAGATATGCACCAATATGATTTGTCGCTATGGAAAAGCTGGTTTGCCCTTTTGTTTGACTAGTTATTCATTCGATTCTGTATAATTGCATAACTAAATTCAATTTTTTTACTAGTTCACTTGAGGGTCACTTCATGATTTTACTATGCTTAGTGGCTGCGTACGAAATAATTTTTTTCCATTCAGACAGTACTACGTACAGAAAGAGAGCTAATAATAATATCAACCTTGCCAATTAAGAATCGATGTATCAAATATTCTCAGTTCCAATTACTTAATCATAAGTTCGGTGAAGATTATTTTAAATATCGAACGAACTGCTATGCTTGACTATGATTCTACCTCCTTTTGTAGGCAAAGTTCATGAAGCATTAGCCTTATTCAGAAAAATGCAGGAGGAAGGAATAAAACCTGGAAAGGTATGTTCATGGCAACTGTCAATACCGAAAATTCTCGAGTCATGATCTTTGCAAGACTTATAGTACTTCGCTAATGGTTGACATACTTAATTCAAGGGGGAGCACCGTATCTAAAAGATTTGGGTATTGAACAAATTAACATTACAATAGCTGCAGCGACTCATAGTTATATCTCTTGATGCATTATTGAAAAAAATATACGAAAAACATAGCAGGAATTCATACCTTGTGGTAGCATGAGCTTGATTGCTTGTATGCATAATCTACAAACATGATCTAATCGAGTGTCGATTTCTGATTTGTATTTTGGGGGTCATGACCTGCAGCTGAGCTACAATATCGTGATCTCTGCATGTGCTGATGCTAAACTTTACCATGAAGCAGAAAGCCTTCTGCTAGGGATGCAGAATTCTGGATTTTTGCCCGACTCTTCTACCTACCTTGCCATTATTCGAGCTTATGCTGAGAAGAAAAAATACGCAGAAGCTGAAAAGACCATTATATCAATGCAGAAGGGAGGAATCTCTCCTACCTGTGCCCATTTTAACCTTTTACTCACAGCTCTTACCAGAGCAGGACTAATGGTGGAAGCTGATAGGATATACAGGAGAATTCTATCGAGTGGATTGAACCCTGACCTCGACTCCAAATCAAAAATGCTTAAAGGATACCTTGATTTTGGGTGTGTTGAAGAGGGAATCTCCTTCTATAAACGAGAATGCAGCGCTGTAGGTCCAGACAGGTATCTTCTGAGTGCAGCAATTCATCTTTATAGATCAGCTGGAAACGAATCTCAGGCTGAAGAGCTTTTAGGGACCATGAAAAACTCAGGAGTTCCGTTCTTGGACAAACTTAAAGTCGGATCAAAGAGGAAAACAAACATGAAGTATTTGCATGCCCCGGTAAGCTAGAATTAGAAAACCGAAAATTCCTGTTTAGACTGTCATTCTGGTAAGTCGAGCTATGAGTTGTAAGGTAGCCCTGAACATATATATCAGCTCGATTACGCAATGAGTTATTCAGGAATCGATGATATACTCGATCATCTGTGTTCTGTTTGATCATCAGTCATCACATACAAATATCTGCTTCGTTTCTGGAAACAGTTAACGTTTGACCCTACAACTTTTTTACATTTTACACTTTTTTCTTAGTTCTCGTTCATAGAAGAAAGCAGGCATCTAAATATCAAATGTGCAGTTTCCCTCCAAAAAAAATTGAAAAAAAGAAAAATGTAGTCATCATGAACAGAATGCTGCTTATTACGGAGTATTAGCTAATTCACAAAATCTGCCTCTTAAGATGGAAGGAAGATTAATCGAATATTCCCCAGAAATGAAAAAATTCCGAGGCACGAAATCGAGGCTTGAAAGAAGAAATTGACCGTTCATATCGATCGCTTTGGCAAAAAAATTACAACTAAGGCTCCTCAGTAAACACAAAATGGCTCTCATTTAAGCAGAATCTTGCCCTTCAGCGAGTTTCTTCCTCTGTTGGTGCTCTGCTACTTTATAATCTACAACTTCTCGGAAAAGCGTGGCATCCAACACGCAGTCGTCACTACCGTAGACTGCTGCTTGAACGCTAGCCATGAGCTTAGCGATTTCTCTCCCAGAAAATCCCTCGGTCTTTGAAGCAGCTTCCTTGATAAGATCATCGGTCACGCCCTTGATCTCGATTTTCTTCTGTTGTTTTTTGAATAAGTATGAAAATAAACCTGGTTTTCTCTCCCCAGCTTCTGCTATGTACTTCCGTAGATATAGCTTGAGCAGTTTGAAACGTTCGGCTTCACCAGGTAGAGGGAATTCGAGGACTTCATCGATTCGATCTGCCACAGCAGAGTCGAGATCTCCTGGTCTGTTTGTGGCAAGAGCTAGGACTATATCTTTGGACTGATCACCCGTGCGAAATAGAAGTGCGTTGAGGGCACTTCTTTGAGCTTCACTCATGTATGTTTTGTTACGTCTGTAATAATTGATAGGTGTTACTTGCAAATAAAGGAAAGATGCTGAGACATAGCAAGATCAAAGAAAGTAGCAACATATTGTGTTTATAACTTACTCGCACAAGAACGCATCTGCTTCATCAATGAAAAGAAGCAATCCCCTGTTAGATTTCTTAGCCCAGTCGAACAATTGGTGTATCTTTGTAACAGCCTGAGAACCTAGTGGTGCAACATCTCCTCCAGTCATCAAGGCATAGTCAAGACCCTGATAGACAATTTGACTATTTCAGAATTGTGATAATCATAAAGTGATCTCCGATGAGTCTATTGTAAAAGCTTGTATGGACAAGAATATGGCAAACCAAAGCATGGCCGTGATCACCCTTCTGATAGAACTAAATGCACATATATGCATGAAAGCCATTCATGCAATATTATGAGCTACTCAGTCTATGCAGAAAGGGATTAAGGGAGAACGTACCCAACTACCAAAAAGTAGTTTGGAACTTCATGACGTATAAAGTTATAAACTATAATGAAATCTTACCGATTTACGTGCAAGCTCCCTAGCAGCCATTGTTTTTCCAGTTCCTGGAGGCCCATAAAAGAGCATGTTCCTAAATGGTGCTTGATGAGTTTTAGTATTAGCTGTTGCAGTTGCCAAGTGTTGAATTCGCTTCTGAAGAGAAGGGTTTAAGATGACATCGCCAAACCCATTGCCATTGTGGAAGCCAGAACTTTTGCGGGAGATGGTGCTCATGGCACGTGAAAATAAGCCAGACCATGGATATTTCCCTCGTGAAGATTCCCTTATTAGAGATGGTTGTCCCAAAATTCGGTCGACATAACTCCAAATTACCCTTGCCCCTTCTCTGAAATTCATGAACACATTCTATCAAGCTATTGTATATATTAGTAATAGCTACCTCCACTTAACAATGAATTTGTACTAAAGATAGCATTACCAATTTACCATAATTATTTGGCATATGCAGAATTCAGTCTTGAGGGAATATGTGGGATATTAAGACGCTTGAGATGTTCGACTAAGGTGGTTTTACAACAATTTATCAATGTTATACATAAATTATGGCTTGGTTGAATAATATTAAAGTTTTCAATTCAATTGCAATTCTTAAATGTCCCTTTGTACAATGAGGGTGATAAGAGAGTTAATTTACTAGGTAGGTTCTATATGATAAGAGGTACTCCAGTCCACAAGTAAATGAATATCACTTATAAGCATAATCATGCATCTGCAGATAATACTAAAAGGAAGGTGTTGCCCACTGTCAACCATCAGAATACCTGGTTGTGTATACTCCTGCTGCAAGAGCTGTGATGCCTCCGACAGCAACAACAAGCTTATTTTGATCAGTCAAAATTGCATGTAGTCCCCCTGTATTACATGAACAAGCATTGCAGAGTCAGAATATTAGAAAACAAACATGGTTATATAATTAACCCAGCCAAAATATATAACCAAGCTGATTTAGAGCCAGATGCAAAGTACACAATCCCAGTGCAGCTCATATGAAATGAAATCATTACCAGCTTTTTTACTATTTTAAAATATAAGGCACGGAAGAAGAAAAACCTCCAATGTGTTCGAAAGTCGTGTTAATTGCGGAAACCCATTTCTCTCGTTCAGCATTTGCACGTTCAATCAGCATCCTTTTATTAACTTCCTCAGCAAGCTTGGCTTCATGGGCTCTTCCCTCTGCCTCTGCCATAGCCTTAACCCTTATAGTTTCACGTTCAATCACTGCCTTCTCTCTTTCAGTTTGGCGACGCTGAGCTTGAATTTGCTCCTCAGTTGCTCGTCTGGCAGCCTCCTGCCTCATAGCTGATTCCTCTTGCATTTTAACAAGCTCTTGATTTCTTGCTCTGTGATGCTCATTCTCTGCCTAAAAATGATCTAGAATTTATTTGCTGTAGTTACTAGAATACTATTGCACTTCGTATGCACTCGAAAAACAACTACCTGCATTCTTTTTCTTGCCAGTTCATCCTCATAGCGAGCCATCTGTGATTTTATTTGTGCCTGTGCCTGAGCTAGCTTTTTCTGTTCGTCATACACTACCTTTTGTTTTTCCTGCCAAAAATGGAAAATCTCTGTCATTATTGGATTAAATGGGTATTATAATCACATGCATTAAGCACTATCTACTAAGCCTACTATGGGCATCTAAACAATTAGAAGTGGGTTGCGCATCTTCACTTAGATCCAGTCAAAGAGTCTAGTCTATAAGTTGGATTAAGACATCAGCTTAAATTTTAAATCTAAAGGACCTCCTCCAAATGCTTCAATTACAAGATGAACAAACGGCAACAAAACAATTACCTAAGATCACTGATACATGACTAATTCCAGAATTTCGCATATATACCAAGTTCATGTTCCAATCAAAAGTGAAGAAAGTTTGATTTGACACACTTTACACACAGGACCAAACAAACCTGCCCAAAATCATCCTAGCCCCATTTGAAAAAATGTTACATCCTACCAATACATGACTATGAGTATACTTACTATGTCATGTCCTAGTACATATCACCCGGAACTAGAAATGCAAATAGGCATTAATGATCTGAGTTCTGAGATGTAAAGAGGCTTACAGTTTCAGCTTGAGCTTGTAATGCCTTGAACTCTGCTGCTTTTGCAGATAACTCCTGCTGCCTAGTTTCTTCTTGCTTTTTCATAACTTCAAATACCTATACCGATAAAATAGGTTCATATCAGATTTATAACATCCAGCCTCCACTGCAATCACACACGATTCCCCATTATGCCAATTAAGAAACACATAACCCATAAAAATTCTTCCAGCATTGCTTACCATTTACATTACCCCAGAAGAACTACATAAAACCTATAATTCCGCGAAAATGGAACACATGAAACACATTCACAACAGTCGAAGCTTCAACAACACACAACACAAATGAATTCATTCAAACACATCAAAATCCAGATTCTTACAAACCTTCTTAGCGTGCGAAGAGCTAGTTATCTCTTTCAAAGCCTTGGCGCCCCTCTCCAACGCCTCGGGGTCGAACCCAGACGACGTCGTCCTTGGATTATCATTCCGAGGCCGCTGCTCAGCCGGCTGGGACGGCGGCTTATCCGGCTCCGTCGCCGGCTGCTGAGCCGCCGTAGAGCTGGAGAACGGTGAAAATCTGAAGCCATCTGCATAAGCGTGATCCACACCAAATGTTGCGTAAGTAACTGCTGCTAAAATGCCTGATGCGCAATGCTTAGCCATTTCCACCCCCAAAACCAGTCAATTAACCTCGCTCCGATTGAAGAAGACGATGATTTTTGGGGCTCCTTCGAAGTAAAAGTGCAGGAGATTCTTCTAGGGCTTTGAATTTTTACATGACATTGGCTTGAGCGAGAAGAAACGAGGGTTTTGTGAGGCGCCAATTCGTTCGAGAGTGAGGAAGAATAGTCAGGGTTTATGTAGGGTTTCTAATTTTTGCCCAATTTTTTTACTTATTATATTCTACAACGTACTTGTATTCGAGAAACGACGTCAAGTGGAATGGAACGAGAGAATAGTACATAATTGCTTTTGATGACAAGTTTCGGCTAGTTTTTTAAGAATTACTAAGCTTAATTTGCAATGTTCTTAATTTATAAACATAAAATGACTTTTGACATGTCGTCTGTTTCGATTTCGTAAGAGTAGCTTGTCGTTGTCGCGAAAAAAGACGTTGCATTGTTGTTTAATATATACTCATATCATCATCATGTAAGGATGATAATTGAGTCAATTTTTTTTTTTTTAATATATATACTTCTTGAATGTCCAGATTCGTCGTAGAGACGCTTCCCTTTTCAATTAAGACGTCGAAGTTTCAAATTATGTCCGGAAAGTTCAGTATGAATGCGTTTATATTTAAATAGATTGTTATCGAAAATATACCATAAAGAAAATGAGATTCTACAAAATCCTGATATTAAGACAATTATCTAAAAAATCCTCCAAATTATTTGGCCAATATCGGAAACATTTCAATAAAAATATTCACTTACCAAAAAAAAAACAAATATTTAACATATATTATACGCACACGCGTTACACCCTATATAAATGAACGTGATTTATCACTACAAATTTTACGAATACAAAACCTCGACTTGCAAAAGAAAAAATGGGACTAAATAAACACATTATTCTTGCCATTTATTTCATCGTCGCTGCCTCCGCCGTCACGGCCGTCGTCACCGGTAAAGTTTATAGTATAATTTTTTTATAATGGATTGTTTTTTTTTTTTTTTTTTTTAAGTACTTTTATAACAATTTGTTAATTGATCAGGGTCGGAAAAGCAAAAGGTTATACCGTTTAATCCGTTTTGTTACGAAGTGTGTTCGGGTTCATTCGGAGGGGATGATTGTTTGGGATTATGCATTAAAAGAAGCTTCAATTATGGATACTGCGGTCGACAACCCGATGGCCCCGATATTCTTTGTTGCTGCCAACCTTAGTCGTTCTTCTATGATCGAGTTAGCCACATTAGTATGATAAACATCCGGGAAAAAAAAAAATATTTTTTATATTTATTTTGTATGATACATTTTATTTATGACGTTTGATCAAGTTTGAATCGTGCCCCTATTGCTTGATCGTTGTTGCTTTGCCTGTGTATCCGATGTTGTTTGGAGAGATGTCTCAAATTTGATATATAAATTGATGATTTGCCGTCAGTAAAATCAATACGTTTCTGGTCTATTAATGGAATGTGTCGGAATTAGTTATTACTCTTACCGGTATCCGGAGTTTTTGCTTTGCCGTCCTGAATTGATCGGAAAAGATTATGTTAAACCTAGTTATTTATACCATATAGACCTGAAATGGTCGTGTTGAAGCCACATATTTGTCCCTCGTCAATTTGATTCACAATTGGACATCACTGTACGTGAATTCTGTCTATTCTTGTTTAATCGAAAGTTTATATCAGAACCGTTTTATAAGGAATTCGAGTACTCCTCGAACTTCATTAGCGATTCCTAACCTATGTATTTAACACGGGTAGTACCTTTTTAATTTTAAGATTGTTAAATATAGTTTTCTTGCAAAAATAAAAATAAAAAAAGTGTGATCATATGATCAATAATAATTCACAATATATTAAGATTAATACAATCAAAGAATTACATCACTCTCCCTTTATGAATCATGCCCAAGAATCCTATGTTTCCTCTATGCACTTGCAAAACTACACTACAACCATATAGTGCACAAAATGTTACCAATATGTTAATGCAGAGAGAGAGAGAGAGAGAGAGAGAGCACACATGCCACCTTCATCAGCAGTTCAAGAAAAATGGAAGTTCTTGATCTCAAATCATGGTTTCAGACAGGAGCCATTGTCTGAAACCTAATCAAGGGAACTGAAACGATCCTCCGATCTGCGTACTTCCCTCCGGAGGGTTAATCGACACCCAAAGAAGCGATATAATGATGGCTATGAGCCCCGACCACACGAAAACGATAGTAGGCGTTCTCCCTCGTCTCCCCATGAGCCCTTTCGCGAAGGGATAGAGATGTGCCAACACCCAAAAGCTGAAGAAAACTCCACCTAGCAACCGGCTCCACTGCGGTATGGTGCTGTAGATGGTTCGACTGAACCCGACCGCGATGGCAATCAAGTTCACCATCATGATCACGATCGGAGGAATCATCAACGAGCTCCATTTCACTATGTAGAGGTCTGCAAAGTCATCGTCGTCGTCGTCTCCTGCAGACTTTGAGGTCAGAGTGAATGAGATTTCGACTCCGGCCATAACCTTGAGCAGCCCTTGAAAGACAGCGGCTAAATGTGCACTCGTGCCTCCGATCAGCCAGAATTGCTCGTTCCTCCACCACTCTTCGAGCTCGATCCCAGCCCACTTCACCTCGAGCACAGCTAGAGCGCAGAGCGTGACGGTGATCGTGAGGAGGTAGACGAGGAACGTGACATCGAGGGACTGAACGATGAATTGTCCCGAGAAGAGGGAGAGAGCCGGGAGGAAACAGTATACGATCAAGAAAACCGATGTGAAGGGATAGATTCCGACATTGAGATATGCAATCCTCTGTAGTATCTTCATTTTCGAAGAGGCTAGAAACGCATTGTTCCTCGAGAAGAAGATCTCGACTGAGCCCGTGGCCCACCGGAGCACCTGGTGGAGCCTGTCCGTGAGGTTGATCGGGGCCGTTCCTCGAAAAGCGTCTCGTTTGGTCACGCAGTAAACGGACCTCCACCCTCGATTATGCATTCTGTACCCTGTTACAACGTCCTCAGTAACCGAACCGTAAATCCACCCTACTCTTTGTCCCCACTCCGACTTATCCTCGTACCAACACGAGATGACGCTTATAGCCTCCGCCACTGTCGAAGCATCTAGAAGGTCCCGGGGGATCGTGAGGGCGCCAGGCGGCCTCCCATGCTTCACCGAGGGGTGATCGGCTAGTGGCCGGCCTTGAAACTCTGCCACCGGAATCGAATCGATCAGTAGAGTCGAGTTTCCAAACATTTTCGGAGAAAGTGTGAGGCTACTCATATCTTCATCATCAGAATCTCCCATTCTCAGTGCCTTATTCTCTTCTGCGTTACTAGAGATTGCTTTGTGCTTTCTCCGGCGAGCGAAGCAGCAGCTGAAGAAGCCGGGAGTTCGCTCCTTGGATCGTGGAGGGTCGAAGCCATAAAGCGCCACCCTTCTAAATAGGCAACCGGTTCCTACATAAACCGGTCCTTGTAAGCCATCAAGAGCCCGCATGTTCCCATCGAAGAAGACGGTATTCCGATTGGCATATCGATCAGAGGGATCGATGCCTTCGAATCTCTGAGGGAACTGCACGTAGCAAATGCGGTCGCCCCCTCTATCCATCATGAAACACATTCCTTCCCTCATGGCCTGAGAGTTGTAGATGTAGTGATCGCAGTCGAGGTTGAGGATGAAGGCACCGTTGGACATAATCGCCGAAGCTCGGACTAGAGCATTCATGGCACCGGCTTTCTTGTTGTGATCATACCCGGGGCGTTTCTCACGGGAGACGTAGACGAGCATAGGGAGACGGATGTCGACATCGGTGAGGTCCATCACCCGTGGCTCCTCAGATGAGCCGTGGAGGGGTTCATCGCTCGGAGGCTTCAACATCACCTACATCATCACACAACATTCTGTGTATAACTCAAGTAGTAGTAGTTTTTATATAAAGTCTTCGATTTTTTCGAACAACGGTGAAATGACTAAATTACCCCTATAACCAAAGAAGAGGCATAACCATACCTGTATAATTCCTGCATGATCACCCTTTGAGTGCTCGGCTGAAGAGCTCAACCAAGTTCCAGGCCAGTGGGTTCCATCAGCCATCCAAGTAGCCTTCTTTATCTTGATGGCCTCGAACGGCTCGTCGTCTTTCTTCTGTCTCTGCTCCTTCAGTGCCTTCAGCTCTTCTCTAGCATGATAAGCATCGGACCTACGTCGGATCGACTCGGGCAAACTGTTAATCCTAACCTTAAACTCGTCGTACTCTCTCTTCATTCGCCTCCGGTCTTTCACAAAGTCGCTGAGAACTTTGTTCTTGTAAGGATCCTTCTTCAAGTTGAAGTAACTCTCCGGATTCCTTGGTTCGATGTTGTGCTTACGGCAGAAAGGGACCCACATGTTGGCGAAGCTCGCAGCTTCGGCCATGGCCTCAAACGTCAGAAGCGCCCCTCCGTCGTCGGAGACGTAGCATGAGAGCTTCTCTACTGGATAATCAGCTGCCAGAATAGAGAGTATGGTGTTGGCCGTGACGAGAGGGGGCTCCTTCTCCGGATCAGCAGTTGAAACGAAGATGTCGAGACCGGGCAGATCGGATTTCCCAGTAGGATTGTTCGGACTTGGTGTTTCGAATTTTTCTTTCAATACGTTAAGGTCAGTAGCTCGGTTGACAGGGCAGAGCTTCGGTAGTTGATCGAGTATCCATGAGAAAGTGAACCATATTTCACAGACTACAGACATTCCCCAAAGCCAGACAGCATCAGTGTTAGGATGGCTGACTCTCCATGTCAGGAAAAACCCGAGAACGACCATTCGGACAAGGACGAGAAGCCTGCATCAACATAAAGAATGTCTGAAATCAAGAACTGCTCCATCTAACCAACATGAGACAATCTACTGTTTACTTTGATGGATTGATTAGTTACGACTTCGTTTGATCATCTATTTTTTACATGTTTTATCGGTCTACCCTATCACCCAGAGTAAACGCGCCCTTATATACACGAGCAACACGGAATGAGAATGTGAAGTTATTCTACTAAGAGGGAATACGAACATGTCGAAGAGTTGCTATCATGTAATAACAATGTTTAAGTTATTTTAGTACTACTAAAGAACAAAGGTTGAGAGCTTATGTACCTGTATGGACTGATGATGGCAGCCGGAATCTTGAGTTTCCGAGTGAGGGGTCTCCATGGTTTGCTCACCAAGTCAGAAGCCTCGACAACATGTTCATGTTTCCCATCATCGAATCCTGCCTCCTTTGGCCATATAGCATTCCCATATCCGTAAGTCCCCTTCGTCTCAAACAGCCACCTATTGTGATCAAAATCTCCAGTCTGGCTCCTCATCATAGACTTGGTCGATTTCATCAAAGAAAGCCTCCTCTCCACCTTCGACATCCCATTAGGCGCCGGAAGCTGAGGCAGCGACTGCCAGTTTTCCATCGCCTCATCCAAATCAGCTGCCCTATACTGCTCCTTGCACCCGGGGCAAATCCCATCTCCAGTTTTCAACACGTCAACGTAACAATCCCTACAAATCTTGAAATCGCACTCACAGGGGAGAATGTCCTCCCCCCTCTCATCACTCATCACCTTTCCATCACAACCAGCAACCGAACACGAAGATCCCTTCGTACCAGCCATTTGTGGATGGTTGGTGTCCGAATCTATGACCTTATCCATCAAATGAGCCCTTGTCATGCTATTGAATCCCCCTGTGAACAACGAGCTCGACACATACTGTTCTTCCACCTTCTGTGACACAGGATTGTTATTACTAGGCTGATTATCAGGCGTGAGAGGCATATGAACCGTATAGTTGAGAAAATCGGCACTACCAAGCTCACTATCAAGATCATCCCTAGAGTAGCTAACATATCGCCCTGAAGAAGTTCGACGAGCAAACGTCACATGACCTGGAGGAGGCACCGGGGGCTTGCCATTCTGCGAATCTAGGACATCCGAATCTGTAGATAAGTTCGACCTACTCGCCTTATACGATCTAGACGCCATTCGAAATCACTACTTAGGTGAAGCTAGATCCTGAAATAGATCAAGCCAGACCACTACAGCTCAAAAAACTTGTTTGCTACATTGGCTCTTACAATACAAGAGAAGCAAAACTGGAACTGAAATCACTGATAAATCAGCTTCTAAACAAACCAAAATGAAATTGCATGAGATCATCTATCATCATGAAAAATTCTCAATATTAGTGGATGAAATCAACATTGAATTTGATGGTGCAAGCAATCCACAAGCGTTACGTTACTCGAAATTTAAGGCGAATTCTCAAAACCCCACAAGATCTTGCACAGATTTGAATGATTTAAGAGAATTGAAATTTCAAGATTTTGCAGGATTAGCTTACCCAGAAAAAATGATGATGGTGATGATCAGAGCAGTGGAGCCTCTAACATTTGAGCTGTGGAATCGGAGGTGAGTAGCTTATGCATAAGATTTGATTCTGGTAACGGATAGATATATATATAATGGTGGGAAAAGTTTATACCTTGAACAAAAAGGTGAAGACAAATGAATATGTGAGGGACTAATGCTCGCCGGCTCTCTCCACTTGTCCTAAATTCCTCTCTCTCTCTCTCTCTCTCTCTAAGAATGCAGAAGCAGTCTGCAGTTGAGAGAGAGCATTATTTTATCTACACTTCCAATCTTCGATCGCCGAACTCTCTCTCTCTCTCTCTCTTGAGGGGTGGTGTATATTTATATAGCAGACAGGCGGCACGATGAGATTGAACTGCGATAGTAAAATTTCTTACAGTACATGATTTTTACTCGTGTCATTTTCAACTACTTTTCTTCCATCATTCTACTTTTCTCTACCTTTCTTCCTCCAAAATCCGTTTTCCTCTCTCTCTCTCTCTCTCGCATAACAGTTCATGGTAATTAAATGGACTTTTAGCCTAAGATCTCGAAAATCCGAAATTTTACTAACGCTAACAATTACTACTTCATTAAGTAATATTATTACACTCTAAATACAATCAGATCCTCAGTGCCATTTCGTCAAATTTTCACATTATAAATCTAATGTAGTAAATTTGATTAATACTGTATTAAAGGATCTTACGTGGAGATTATCCTAATAATTGCAATCTCGTGCCCAGAAAAGAAAATATTTCATGAAAAACAAAGAGAAGGGAAGGGAGGAAAAGTCAAGTCGGTGATCGATTTCCTTATTAATAATGGAAATGGAAGCATTAATGCACATGGGAACGAAACAACCCAGCAAATCAGAAATTGTTTCCCACGACCACCTATTATTTGCTCCTCAAACACGTTGGTTCTTCTTCACATGAAACCACCACACACACACACACACACACACAGAGAGAGAAAGAGATCTAAACACACTTATAATATGCAACCGACAATAATGTAAATAATTGAAAAGCTAGCTATATATAACGACTCAAAGCATAATCCAGGTACATTCCCTTTAGATTTTTTTTAAAAAATCTTACTTCTAAACAAATCATACAATGTGATAAACTCTAAAAAAATAACTGAGGAGAAGAGGCAAATCGAAGTAAGAGAAAGGGGGAGAAAATTTTCAGTAGTAGTTCTGTAATGGAGAAATATCATGACAAGGGTGCTGGGATAGTACTGTTGGGCCGTCTGCATTCGCAAGTGCAGATACTTCTAGATCCTTTCACCACGCGTTGTGATCTCCGTAAGTGAAGCTTTACGTTCACCAACTTACCTGCCATCTGCGTAAGGTGGTTTAAAAGGATCAGAATCACTTCAGAAATGCATGTCTAATATAGTATGGACAGTAATAGGCAGAGACACAGATTCTAATGCGAAACACATAAAGAGTTTCCCAAGTCAATGAGGTTAAAACAACTGAAAGCCTCCCAAGCTCCACCAAGGAAGAAATCCGAATGGTTGAAGTAGTTTTGGGAGTTTTGATCAAACATTGGGTATTGCTAAGATGCTGCTACATATTCACAACTCAAACGAAACGACAAGTAACGTAATTATTGGAAGTAAACTATACTATGATAGATTAGCCTGCTTAATTAATATGGAAGTACCTTTTATAAGCTTTCTTTCTGCAGCTAAGAAAATAAAAATGGTCTCTTATAGTCTTATATTCTAGGGCAACCATAATTAGTTTCTCACTTTTCTCCATAAAATGAAGCAAAAGCCACCAAACACTAACTCATAGAAGTTCTATATAGCATAAAGAGATTAGCATTAAGCACAGAAATTCCTTTAAAACGTGCTAGCATGGAGTTACGGAAAGGATGGAGTACAAACCATTCTCCAAACCAAGTCTTCTGGGCCCAATGGTTGAGCAGGATGGGAATATAGAAAATGCCTTGAGTACTGAAATAAGTAAACGCTATTGGTAAGTAAGAGTGAAAACTGTAGTACCCAGTTAATTAATTTTAGAAGAAATAGAACTGCTCACAGGCTTAAAGTTAGAAGACATAATTTACTGAAGAAATTAAAGATGCAATACCTTAGCAAGACTTATTTGCTTTTGCCTTATTTGAGAGGGAGAAATACTTCTTAAATGGGATAAGAGCCATCCTGGTTGCATGGCATCACTAGAAGAAACGAAAACAGCTATCTGCCATAGAACAAAGGGGCTCGGTCACCAAAAGCAGTAGATTAGGTTGTAGTAGCAGAAAATAAACAACAAACTCAAGCACGTGCTGCACATTGCTTATCCAGACAGAGTTGGCAATATACCATTAAAGTTCCACATAAGAGCAGAACTAACCATCGTGAATGCAAAAGGCATTTTTAACTGCTTACAAACTAAAGTTTAGATCTAGTCGTTGTATGAATTCTTAATCACATCAGTTACAATCCAAGGAGACAGAGTGAATAACTGGCACATTTGCATGGTGTGACCTCAAAGAAGAAGACATATACCTTGCTGTAATCAAGTATTCCTTCAAAGGGAAGCTCCAACTCGTCACTAACTATTACGGGTATACAGCCACTGACAATTGCATCAAACAGCCTAGCAGATGAAGGAGTGTCACCAGCTGGATTAAGGCAAAAGATAGACCTGAAACAAGGAATATATCAGTGAGCTCTCTTTGATTTTCCATATGCAGAACATAACAAATGGAGCTAAGTTATACTTGCGCATCCCATTTTGAGCTGCATTTTTTCCTCCCTCTCCAGTAGTACCCTCCTCTATGATCACATCCTTGGCTCCATTAAGTTCTGCCACAAGTTTAGCACGAATTTTACCTCCCTGCGAGCAAAAAGAGTAACTGTTCTTTCAAACTTAAGCACATAAACTTCAGGCTATCAGCCTTAGGATGCAATCAAGTAATATGAATTTCACATGTAGATATCCAGAGTAAAATCTTACAGCATTTCTTTTCAGCCTTCCACGAAAAAATAGCAGTGTAGTCCTCTTTGAATCAGACAAACATCTGGAATCACACAAATGGACATTGGGGACATACGGCAGTATCAGGTCTTTCTCAAGGTAAACTTGTCCAGGTTTATACCTAAATTGTCAAGAGAATCACATACCAGCTATTATATATCAGCAATTAATTAATATGTATTTGATGCATTAGCAAAACAGAAGGAAAAACTTACCAATTCCCAGTTGAGTCCATATCTGGAAGCAGCCAGATTGCTTTCTTCATGAACTTCCGAACAGATTTAAATGACCAAGGATGATGAACTGGTAAGATATGATCTCTACCCCCAGAACGGTTCCAAGCTGGTTGGTCTGTGACCCACTTTAAGGCTTCCTACATTTCCAGTAGTGAGTATGTTACAAATTGTGCAAGCGATTCCAAGCTTATGAATCTCACAGGGGAATTTCAGAAACAGAGTAGACACAATAGGAATACTGACGATAATAGTTTTGAACTCAGAATAATGGTTTTATGTCCACATCCAAAATTTCAGTCATGCCATATCTCACGGATAGGCCGATGATAAACATTATACTGCAATATATTTAAGTAGATAGATACTTTCCACCTTTGTCACTAAAAAGCCATCACACCAGTTTTTACATTAAGCTTTTGAGGATCGCTCTGCCTTCATAACATAAATACTCTATCACAATGTTAAAAGCCTCCATAACGTTTGCAGAATAAGATAAACAGAATCATGAACCTTGACAGACTGCACCAGAATTTTCCGCAAGAGAATGTATACCACATTCGACGTCCCAACTCCATTTCATGAGAAATACTAACACATAAATGCACTAGTAGCTGCTAACTAGTGCTCTACGCATTTATCAGCAATCAGTAAAAACATAAAAAACAAAGAAAGAGACTATGGCAATGCACTCACACCCTATAAAGAGCCTTGCATTGCTGTTTCTCCAACAAGAAAAAGCTGATTGTAGTGAAGAATGGAATGTAGAACAAGTCTGCCTCTTCCTGTTTGTATACCCTCACCACATTCTTCAATAACCTCTCTGACTCCGGCGCTATCAAGTCCGCCCATAACCAATAATCAATCGAATGCTACAGCCAATAAATTTCAACATAATAAGTACACATTAGCTACAAGCTAAGCATAGTAAACACTAAGATTGTGTAAAATTCAAGGAATCAAGCTCGTGTAACAGGGATGAATAAAGTAAGTATGAATCTGAAAGCAATAATAAATATAACTTTAATTCATCAAGACCAAGTTCCGTTGAATCAAAACTCACTTGCTCAATCAATCGATGGACAGGACTGCCATTGGAGGTGAGATTACTGGTCTCTCTATACGTATTGTGAAACAGCAAAAGCAAATCGTAAGTAAATTTCGACGGCATATCATACACATACACCCTAATCGGCGAGTAAAACGAGCTCTCGCCTCCGTAGAGACGCTTCTCCTCTTCCTGCGAAATCAAATCGTCCAATCGCTTCACATCGCGCTCATCAACATCACCTCCGACGCTGTCGTCGGCGCTCCTGGACTGAGATTTGGATTTTTGATCGAGAAGAAACTTCTCGAGTGAAGAAACGAACGAATAATCGACGTTAGGGTTCGAAACTGCGGGGAATGCGGTGATGTGGAGAGTGGGGAGAGAGGAGGAAGAAGGAGAGGTGAAGACGTAGTAGATGAGAGAGAGGAAGACAAGAGCAAGGACGAGGAGGAGGAAAGGGGATCTCTGAACTTTCACGGCGGCGGAAGCGGCGGAGTGGTGTCTTCCGGCCATTCCTCCGGGCGGCGGCTGAATCGCCTCTGTCGCAAACTACCGCTCTATTTTTTTTAGTGTTAATAAAAATTTATAAACTGAAATTAAATAAAAAAGATTTAGAGATTAAATGAGAAGCGTGTGTAAGAGAAGAGAGAGAAAAGAGAATTAAAATCAGCGACTCTTCATCTCCTTCCTTCTCAACGGCTATTTTTTACAGCAAATCGACAGCGGCGGCGGCAGCCCAACCGTCGCTCCGCCGCCCGCCTCACCTATCTATTCTACAGTATATATATATACATACTACTCCTTTCCACCATTCATTCATTCATAGAAGTTCTTACTCTCAAAAAAGAAAAACTGGGTTTTCTCTCCATAAATTCTTCTCCGCCTTCTTCCTCGCAAAAGCTAGGGATTTCGAGTTTTCCTTCCGAGTTTTCTGGTAAAATTCCTCCTCTTCTCCTTCGCAAGTATTGGTCTTTTCGCTAAGTTCTTCTTCAAGTTATACATTACTTTCATCTCATCCCCTTCTGCCGACTCTCTCTCTCTCTCTCGCAAAAAGAAAAAGTTTTTCTCGCCAACTCTTTCTTCTTTCCTTCTGAAAATAGTGAGGATCGAGTGTTATCTGCCTTTCTGCTTGAATTTACTTTCCCCGAAATATGCCTTCGGCGGTGGATTCGTCTATAAAAGGTCTCTTTTTTTGGGTACAGTAGTTCACAAAAGGGATAAGAGATCACTCTTTGTTTAATCTGTTTCTTGATTGTTCCTGTTTATTGTTTTTCTCTTCCCTTTCTGTATGATTTCGCCTTCCCCTTTTTTTGTATAATCTCCGGTGGTTGTGATTCATGCAAGGGATACAGGGGATAGAGAATGTGTTTCTCTTCCCTTTCTGTATGAATTTGCCATTCCGGTTTTTTTTTGCTTATCTCTGGGTAAAGGTGATTCACACAAGGGATAGAGGAAAACAAGAATAGTGCACCAAGGGATTCGAGAAAACAAAAGATGATTTCTTTCAACATTCTCCTCGTTATATTCTGAAGCAGGGAAAGATTCCATTATTTGTAGGTATTTCTTGTTGCAACTAAAGTATAGTATTTAGTTGGTATTTCCCTCTGTCTTCCTCCTGCATTGACCAATGTCGACCCTACCCACTCGTAAACCCGATTGTCTCTAGATTGCTCATGAATGTTTTTCAAAGTAGTATCTCATACTTACATTGTTCCATTCCCTGTTGCGTGGGTGAGAAACGTGATTGAGAGGCAAGTTAGTGAAGCTGATTTTCAAGTGTGTCTAGAGGCGCTTGACTGGTAAGTGTTTGCTGGTAAGTGTTTTCTGATCTACACTAAGTTCTCAAAGCTCAAAATTTCAATATTCTTTACTTTTTGATTATGTTCCTAAGCTTTTGCTGGAAATTTCTCAGTATATCCTTCCTAAAAAAGTAAAATAATCGATACTATGTTTCTTTTGTCACTTGAAGTAGATCATCTAGCAACTTATCTTGTATGCCTGATTGAGAGCTGAGTGCCGAGTGTTCACGTCTACAGCTCAGTCTAGACGGGCGACAAGAGCAGCACTTCGATGTGGAAGATGCTTATCTAATCTGATACTGCTACTTCTTGATCAACAGGTACGTATAATGAACTCTTGCAGAAAAACAGTTTTATTTTCCATATTTCCAGAATGTGTGTGTGTACTCAATCCACCTAGTATTATTGTTTTTCCGGTGTGGCTTATCTATTTGGGAGCAGGGCCTCTTCTGTTGTGGTGGAAATTAAACCATATCTTGAAAGTTTACTTGCTAGAGTGCAATTTCGACACTTCCTCCACCTGTTTATGGTCTTACTGTTTTGTAACCCTTAGTTGTACAAATCAGCTAATTTCTTTTCCTTTTATGCTTCCCCTTAGGATTCCCGGAATCATATCTAGAGACTTCAGCAGCAATAAATGGATCCGACCAAATTAGGATGGAGAAAGTGGGCATTTGCCTTTGGACGTGCATGAGGCTTTTCTTGAAGTACGAGGTATGTCTGGAAAAAGAGCCAACAACTTTTCCATATTAATGACACTGTTTATGTTATGGCAGGAAGATCCTCTGGAGGTACAAGGGGCATTTTTGGTTGCAACTCTCTAGCACAAGATCTTTTTCCCCTTTCTATTTTTTACATACATAGATCAATGATTCTTGCGTTGACATATATTTGGCTGCATTTTATTCTCTCTCCCTATAATTTCTCAGGAAAGGAAGCTGAGTTCAAGTCTGCAGAGGATCGTAAAGAGGCAGCAGACCAGTCAGTCACTCAAGGCGTATGAAGTTGGTTTTCGTACTTTACTTTTTCCTTTCATGTGTTTCATTATTGGCTATTCTGTTGCTGCTACTTGTATAAATCCCCATCGCTTTCTTTTATGTTATGGTTGAATAGAAAGATATCCCTTTACCTTGTTACCTTGCATAGTTACATGTTTTAATAATTGAGGACTTGGATTTTTTGTTTCAGCTGCCACTAGTGCTGCTTCCACTGATCTTGCTCCTACACATCCCATTAGACTTGGGTTGGCCCTTAACTTCTCTGTTTTCTACTACGAGATCCTGAACCCCCCTGAAAGGTGTGCATTTGCTATCTCTTGCTTCTATTTCTCATTGCCTTTAAGTAGATCATTACACAGAATGCTGCAGTGTGCTGCTTTATGATGAAATATGGAGTAGACCGTTCACCATGAAATATACTTTTGGAAGAAAGCTGCAATATAATAGGGAAATATCATTGTTCTCCTCCCATTCTCCTCTTTGTAGTTTTTGCGAAGAGTTTGCTTTGCTGGCTGCAAGATTGTTTGCTGCAACATTGAGGAAACTGGTATCTCACGTAGTTCAAATAAACTCTCTTTTCTAGAGCCTAATTAAATTGTTGGTTTCGTTTAACTCGACATCATTATTTATTTTCTGCTTACTATTATGCAATTGTGAGTGTTTTGATCTTTTTATTATTTGTAGATCAATCTGAGGAAGCTGTTGTTGATACAGCAGCTGCAGACAAAACTATTGAAATTGCAGTCACGGTGAAAAGCTGTGGAAATGGCAGTTGGCAGTTGCAGACAAACATGTCAATCAAGACCTGGTGAAGCAAATAAATTTGAAAAGCAAAGGGAGGTAAGTCCCAAGTGTAACATATCATGGTTGGAAAACTCATTATGCGATCATTGCATTGAAGTCTTAATCCTCTTCCTCATAATCCTTTCTGCTTAAGTTCTAAGTTCTTAGATGTCGATAATTGGGTTGGTCATTGCATTGAAGGTGTTGGGCTGTTTAGCAAGTACATATTGGAAACTCACTTGTTTCCTAAACAGCACCATGATGTTTTAAAATTTGTATACTGCAACCCGGACTCATTAAACATCCTTATTTGATATACCGAGTTACTAACTTTTGCACCCCCAGTTTTTGTTATAATTCTTATGTGTACACTGTACACTTTATGAGCGAACATTTATGATCCCCGGCATTGCATTTGTTCTAATGTTTTATCTGATCTGATGAACAATGTTTTCAACTTCTATTTGATATGTAAAAATATGACCAATTGAAACAGGTTTGCTAAACAGGGATGTTCATCGTCCTGCAAGTCGGGATGTTCATTGTCCAGCAAGTCGGGATGTTCATCATCCAGCAAGTCTGAGACATATGCTCTGTCACTTTCCCACAGTATGATGAAATTTATAGAATATCTTATCTACCCCATACTCACTATTTCATATGAGATATCTGATATACTAAGGGATCCCTTCTTAATTTCTTTTTTCGTCCTCATATGCTTAGGTCTCACGTACAAGGTCAGCTACGTAACTTGGCCATATTAGATCTGCATTATAGCTTCATAAGTGGAATTCAAAGCCTGTCTGGGGTTAACTTTATTTTAGTATTCAGACACTACAATAATCAACTTATTGATTGGAGACGAATAACTACATTTTACTGCAGATATTCCTACTAAACACCAAAGGATCTGCTGGAACCTTTTTCACACCATTTCATGGGGACGTTCTTACACTTCCAATTTCCTCCTAAGCTGGAGCTCCTGAGGTATAAATATTTTACTTGTTTTCCCTTGCTCTCTTTTCATTTCTGTAATTAGAGGTTAAGGTCGTCTGTCAATCATTCGGGCCTCAATAGTAACAGCCCAGCCCGTATCTTGGCAGGGCAACCCGGATGGCATGCTAATTGCAAGCAACCGGTGATCTGCAGCCATGGCGTGGCAGGGAAAGTCTAGCACAAGTTCTCAACCTCTTCATTTTCTTTCATTTCATTCTCTGTGTCTTTTGTGTATCAATCATATTGTATTGTTCTTAATTATATAATGAATGTAGGGGCATATGTATTATTCAATCTGTAGTCATACTCAGAGAAACTTTTCTGTCTTTGGAACCATGCTGCTCTAATCCAGCCCTACCAGCCCGACTTTTCAATGGTCATTTGGCATTTGGTAGCACTTCTGTGTTCGACTGTTTGAGTAATTTAGTTCTTAAGGATGGAGAGAGGGCTGGAAAATTGTTCTTCCATGACACATACAATTGTTGATTTCAATGCATGCAGTGGTATGTGTCTGCTTTGGTTGGTGACCTTGTTGGTATCATTCGTATTGCAGCTTCTGGTGTAGGTAAATGTGTTATCGTAGTATGAGCTGTCAGCATCTTTAACTATATTTGTAAGATTTTTTTTTGCAGAATCGAGATGGTGTCAAGGTAAATTGGTGATTACATCTTGGCTATGGTTGATATGGCGTTAATTCCTTTGTATTCCTAGCCTAGTCCTATATTCTCAAAGAAGGATAAAGCTCGTTCTTTGGCTTAAGAAATGAGGTAATGCAGGAAATAATTTGTGGTTTTGCTTTACTATTATAGCTCTTCAGAAACTGCATGAAATAATTGGAATAAGTTACTGAGTAATCTCATCGAAAAGTATTCAATTTCATTTTATGCTCTGTCACATTTCACACTAACATTTCCTTCAATCTCTGCCATTTAATTCGTGATGTACTATTATTGCTTAACTAGGTATCATCCTTGCTCTCATATGGCTACCTCACTCTATTATTAATGAAGATTTCTATTTCTAGTTCATTTTAGGTAAATTCGAATGTGTCAATTTGGCTACTTTCTTATGGAAATTGTCCATTGGATGTTGTTTTATTTTATTTGTACGTGTTATTGCATTCTAAATTCGCAAATCCGATAGGAGTGGCGTTGTTTCTGTTGCTAATAGTATACTACTTGTTTTGTCCAACTCTTAATTACCTTAATTTAAAGTTGATTGACCGAATGAAAAACAGTTCATAATTTCAAATGGCGTGGGCAACCCGATTCAGAAAGCTCGGCCCATATGATGGCAGGGCAACCCGGACGGCATGCTAATAGCAAGCAACCGGTGATCTGCAGCAACGGTGTGGTTGCATGGCTGAAACTCTCTAGCACAAGATAGATATGCTTTCTTACGTGTTTTATTCATATTATTTCTGTGAATAGGAGGTTTGATAGATATGCTAATATTGGCTTAGGATTGTAGTTACTTCCATTTTGCATCATCTGATATTCATCCATTTTTCGTAGTCTTTCAACTGGAACCTTATGTGATACATCTTACGCAAGTATTCTTGAATAACTACAGGTGATGGATACGCAAAGACGCTGCTTTGTGGTTTGGGTTTTTTCATTCAGAAAGCTACTAAACTAATTCCTGAGTCTGCTATACATGTTAATCTTTATTATCTTCAGATTGTTCAGACTATGTGTGCTTTCAGATTCTTTAGGAACTTTGCTTAATTTGTAGCACTATCTTAACTCAGTATATGTGATTTAAATTGCAATGGATGCAAAATTAACTAAGCATGAGGTCCGTAGTGAAAATTCGTTTCCATGAGTTAAAATGATACCTTAACGACATTCTGATTTATCCAAGGCTCAGATTGATTACTTATAGTTGCTTTCTGTTTAGTACTAATCACTTGTCTTGATGTTATCTAAAATTAAACTCTCTGTTTCCGATTGATCTAGAAATCTGCAAAATTTTGTGATAAAAATGGTAGTTTAGTGAACTGTTCCCAGATCCAATACCAAATATATGTAGATTAATGTTATTATTCCAGGATTTGAGTTGAAAGTACTTGTGATTAATCTTTATTCCAATATGAGATGCTGATGAAAGTTCCGAGCCTTGATTTAGAAGTTTAGCCTGTTCTGTCACTTTGCAACCTTTGTATTTGCCTTACTGCATTAAGTTAACACATAGAAAAATAAACTCAAAACTGCAGTAGCTCCTAAAGTCTGGTTGACCTGAAAGTATCTATAAGATCTTTGTGGCCTGATTATAAGCATGTAGAACAGTTGCACATAATATCGATACGGTTTGGAAGAAAGAAAACTCGTTGATTTACCCTGAGCTGGTTCCTTAGGTTGCTCTGTTTATAAATATATACTACTTTTGTTTGTTTTATACTGCTTACTACTTTTGATATTTGTAGATATTCAGGAAGAAGGTTATTGCTTCTGGATTTGATATAGTGAGTGCTTGTAATTTTAGTTGAATGGGATTATGTGGCATTCGCTGTTTCCAGTTGCAATTGATTGTGGGGGAATTATCACTCTTCCATTCCATTCCCAATCTTTTAAACCCTCCCAATCACATCCCTTTTTACATGCTCACACGTCAAATTTCCACTTAAAATTTCATCACTATCAATTTCTAATGATCAGGTTAAGTAGGGGAGAATGGAAATACGAAGGAAGTTTTGACTGCTACCCCTAGGCGAAGCAAATAAATCTGAAAAGCAAAGGTAATTCCAAATGTAAGATCTTTTAATTGTGTAACATCATCCAATCATTGTATTGAAGTCTTCATGTTGTTTCTATGCTGAATCCTCTTGCTAATCCTGTCTGCTTGGGCTTTAATTTCTTCAATGTCAATAAATAGTTTATCTTTTCTTTTTTTTCCAAGTTTGCTGAACGAAGCTATTGTTAATTAAACATAGCATGCTCAAACCTCAAAGCTGTAAGAATTATAGTAACATGGAAGCAGGATTCTTGAGCAACTTGGTTTCTGTTAGATGTACTAGCCTTTAAGCGCTCATCCTTTCCGACTGTGTAATCATCCTATCTGATATTGCGTTAAGTTTATAATTTTGTGATATTGTGAATGGGTGGTGCTGTTACTTGATGAATGAGTTAGGCTGTTTAACAAGAATATATTTTGAAACTCACTTGTGGTCGGAACTGAGAACGGTGACGTTAAATCTGTATTCTGTTATTCGAATTATTTAAAATACCGGGTTACTAACTTTTGCATCACCGGTTTTGATTGTATTTCTTACGTAACCCAATCTGCTGTCTCTCTCATTAAAACTTTTCTATCTATGGAACCAACACCGTTCTAATTCAAGCCTACGAGCTCGAGGTAAAACAATCTTGGTATAAATTGATTTATGAATTTCAGTGGCCATTTTGAATTTTCAAATTAGATGTTGATAACCGTGATTATTACAGTTTATATGTATCGTTTGGAATTTGTAACACTTCTGCGTGCTGTGTATGATTAAATTTTTTCTTAAAGATGAATAGAGTTGGGAGTTATCGCAGAGTGAATGTTAGCGCAGATAGCCTTTGAAGTGTGAAAGTGACAGATTCTTGTAGTACTTGCTCTGGTGAGAAATTCCTGGATACTCTTTAGTTTATTTGAGCATGAGTCTCGAGGAATGTTACGAGTTATGATTGTAAAATTGATCTTGCATAACCTATAAAATTTTACATTTGAATGCAGGCGGTGGTAGCGTGGTACGTGTTTTCTTTGGTTGTAACCTTGTTGACAACATTCGAACTGCAGCTTCTGAGTTTGGTAAGTGCACGTTGATGATTTTTGTGTGTCACTGTAGTATTCTGCTTAGAGCTGACCGATTCTTGAACTCCTTTTGCAGAATCGAGATGGATTCGAGGGAAACTAATGATTGTTGTTCTGGCCATGGTGGATATGGCATCATTTCCGTAACCATGTCCTATATTCTCGAAGAAGGATCAATCTCGATTGTTAGCTTTGGAAGGAGGTAATGCATGGATATATTATTGGTTTTTAGAATTATATTGATTGCTCTACTATCTTAGAATTATATTGATTGCTCTACTGCCAAACCCGAATGAAATATGAAATATATATCAAATTAATATTATACTTAGGTTTATCATCTGCCGTCCATGCGGGGAACTTTTCCCTCCAATCTCTGCCATCTTATTCATGTTGTACAAGTAATGCTTAGGTTTATCATCCTTGCTTTAGTATGGTTACCGCAATCTCTGTTATTCGATGAAGATTTCGATTTCTAGTTGTTGATGTCCAATAAATTAAATGTGTATTTGACTACTCTCTATTTGGAAATTAGCTTTTGATGTAGTTTATTTTCTTTGTAGGAATGACGGTTACGTTGACATGCATGAAGTCTGGATTTCCTCCTGGTGCAAGGGCCATTTTGGTTGGGTATAGTATGCTACTCGTTTTCCCTTACGCTTTTAATTTCTTAACCTCAAGGTTGATCAACCTTGTGATATTACGTTCACATACATCAAACTATAGAGAAAGCTCAGCCCGTATCTTGGCGAGGCAACCCGGATGGCATGCTAATTGCAAGCAACCGGTGATCTGCAGCCCATAGCGTGGCTGCAACTCTCTATAGCATAAGATCTCAATCTCTATTTTTTTCTTCATATTCTTCTTCTCTCTTTTGTGGTTTATCATTTTATTGCTGTGAATAAGAGGTGTCTGTTACAGTGTTACGTACACAGATCATGATTGTTGCGTTGGCTTATATTGGTTGCATTTTATTCTCTACCTAACTTGGGTCTGGATTGCAGTTACTTCCATTTTGCGTCATCTGAAATTCGTGCATGTTTTTGTAGTCCCTCAACGGGATTCTTTTCGGATCCACCACACGCGAGCATTCTTAAATAGTTAGTGGTAAGAGATACGGTAAGTGGTTGCTTCATGGTATGAAGTTTTCATTCAAAAAGCTATTAAACTGGTTTATGAGTTTTCTCCCACTACATGTTCATGTCAATTATCTTCAGATTGTTCAGCCTATGTCTTCACTTTGTTTCTTTCGGAATTTTTGCTTGATTTCTAGCACTACTTTAACTCGGTAAATTTGATTAATTAAATTTAAATTGCAATGGATGGGAAAATTAACTAATCATGCATCCGGACTGTTATTTAAAAGTAAACCCCTTTTCCGCTTGGCCTAAAAAATTGCGAATTTTGAGACGAAAATGGTAGTAGCTTAGTGAACTGTCTCTCAAAGCAATGCTAGAAATTTATAATTTTCGCATGATTTTGAGATGAACACTTGTGATTAATCTTTACTCCAAAATGAGATTCTTGAACTACTTTTGCAAAATTGAGATGGATTCGAGGGAAATTAGTGCTCGTGGTTTAGGCTATGCTGGATATGGCATCAGTTCTTTGTTTTTATAATTCTATTGAATGCTTTACTATCTTAACTCTTCCGAAACTGCACGATATAACCTGAATAAGTTACTGCAAATCTCAATTAAATGGAAAACTATTTCATATTATTCTTTCACGTTTCATGCAGGAAACTTTTCATGATGTACTTGTGCTTAATTGGGTATCGTCCTTGCTTTCATATGGTTACCTCAATCTCTGTTATTCAATGAAGATTTCTATCAGCTGTTGATGTGGAGTAAAATTGGATGTATTGTAGTAATTCTGCTACTATCTATTTGGGCATTAGCCTTTGCTGTAGTTTTATTTCTTATAACGTGCTCTGCTATTTCATGCAAAATTGGTAAAGCTGATAGCAACGACGCTGTTTATGTTATGGCAGGCCTTAATCTCATGATTTCGTGCAGGTGCAAGAGCCATTTCTGTTGGTTATAGTAAACTACTTGTTCATACTCTTTTAATATCTTAAGTTCAAGGTTGATTAGTATGATAATTGGTTCATGTTAATTGAAACGGCTAAGCTTGCTGATTCGGGACTCGATAGGGAAAGCTCACCACGTATCTTGGCGGGGCAACCCGGATGGCATGCTAATTGCAAGCAACCGTGATCTGCAGCCATGGCGTGGCTTTGTAGCTCTCTAACAAGATCTCAATCTATTTCTGTTTTTCTATACTATATTTCTCTCATTTGTGGTTCATTCATTTTATTGCTAGGAGTAGAGGTGTCTGATAGTTTTCCTAATTACATACATATCGTGGTTGATCGGTTTGTTTATATTGGCTGCATTTTTGTTCTCTACCTAATCTGGATCTGGATTGCAGTTACTTGGCTCGGTATTCTTTTTGGATCCGCCTTACACTGGTAAGAGATACGATATGGTAAGAGGTTGCTTCATGGTACGAGTTTTTCATTCAAAACGCTATTAATATTGTTTCGACGTTTGATTTCCATTACATTGTTGCTCATCACGATTATCGTCAGAATCTTTATCTTTAGCCTATGTCTAGTCTTAATTTCCTTGGGAATTTTCGCTTGATCTATGGCACTATTTGAACTCGGTATTTTAATAAATTTAAATTGCGAAAATGACATAATTAACTAAGCATTGAGGACCCTAGTTAAACTCCATTTAGCTTCCCTGTTTAGTAGTACTAACCATGCATCGTGGCTGTAAAATGAGACGGTGACGAAAGATCTTAGTCGAGATTTAGAAATGTACCCTGTTTCGTCTATTAAGTCACTTGTGATAATCTTGTATTTGCCCCACTGCATTAAGTGTGAAATACAGTCTCACTTGTGATAACTTCTTACGTACGATTGGTTTGAAACTTATCTAAAATTACCGTGGGCCGATTATAAACACGTTGAAATAATATTTGTTTCAACTAGATGTTGGTTATGCAGATTACCAAGTTGTAATGGTAGCATTCTTGAATACTGTGTGTGTGTGTGTTAGTCTGATGGTAAGAGGTTAGATTTCAGGACCAAAGGTTCTGAGTTAGAATCCTATGTGGCGCGGTTTTTAGATTTCATGTTAATGTTTCAAAAAATATTGTTTCTGTACAAGGACTAATAAAATTAAATACTGTATGATCTTTGTAAGCATGTTATCTGGTCTTTTGTTACATATTGAGAATGAAATAAATTTATTTGAATTACGTCATTATTATTGCTTCTGACTCAATTATTATTTATTACGGAATATCGTTTTTTTGTATTTTCTCAAAAATTAATCTTATAAGCGAAATCATATAGAACAAAAGGTTATAGCTTAGATATAATACAAGTGGTGACCGTGGGTATTCACTTTATTTTATACTCCTTTCTTCAGATGTCCTGTTTTTTTTCGACACGATATCTTTTCAGCACGATATTTAAGAAATGTAATGCTTAAAAGGAAATAGGACATTTAAAAAAAAACAGAGGGAGTAACTTTTAAATGTAAATTTGGTAGAAAATATATAAATATTTGCATAAGTTATTTTGTGTCACTAGTAGTACATAAGAAAATATAGTAAGTTAAGAGACAAATGTTTTGATGATAAATCTAGTCAAAATTTTAAATGAACCATTTCAAAATGTTATTTTTAAGCTTTTTTTTTTTTTTCAAAATAATAAAATAGAAGAGTTAACTTTGGATTAACCTAGCTTCTGATGAAGTGTCTCCAAGGGTAATTGAGAGATCTCGTATGAATTGTCCACTCATCCTTGTTGTCTAACTTAAAATGTATAATAACCAGAGAGCTCGAACCTAAATCCTTTTAGTATCAAACACATAAAGTCGAACATTATTATGGTGAAACATCGTCAATGAAATTTAACAAAATTGCTATAGATTGAGAGATAGAATGATGGAGTGACTATTTACACTTACAAGCATAATGCGTTAAAATAATATCACTCCGGTCCTAGCTTCTTGACTCATATTCCTTTTTGGGACGTCCCATGTTTGTTGACTCATATCCTTTTTTGGAAAGAATTAGAGTATAATTAGTACAATTAGTAAACCCCTTATTACACTTAACATTCCATACTTAAATCTCATCCACTCATTTTTCTGCACGTAGTTCAATATAATTTAAATTTCGAAAGTTTAAATTATTATAACTTGCTCGTTTGTTATCGAATTTTTATGATTTTTATATCAAATTAAAGGTCTTTATACGATCTTTCATTTAAGATCAGACAAGAACATGTTTTTATGCATATATGATGTTATGTTTCTAAAATATGTTTAAATACATAAACCACATTACATTCACTACAAAATACACTTTATACACTAAACATTTTCGTCTTAATTCCCGTGCAAAAAGCAAATGAGTCAAGAAGCTAGGACCGGAGTGGTAATAAACTCTTCACATATAATAAGTGAGATCAATGCCTAAGAGAAGAATTACATCCAATATATAGTCCACAAACAAATATCATGCACAACTGGCGTGGATATCGATAAAAACCCCAAATCTCCAAATAAAATATTAAAAAATAAGAACACCATCGTATATAGTTTCGTAATTTCGAAGTATAAACAAAGCCCCAATGTCAATTATATTCTACTTAGAAGGAGATGAGATCATCTTTAGGTGGCTGCGGTTTCTTCCCATTTTGCCCTCCGGCTTCCGACGTCCCCCCGGATTTCTTCCCAAAGATCATCTCGTCGAGGTCGTCCATCATTTCGTCGTTGTTTCCTCCATTGCTGCCGGATCGAGGTTTTCTGACGAGGGTTTCTTCTTTTCCGTTCGAAGGTGAGTCGTCATGTTCAGCAGCTACGGGTATCATGGCAGGCTCAGGGCCCTTTGGAGATCCTGCGGGTGTCTTCATCTCTTCATATTTGGATAGGACTTTTTGGATCTCGTCGTTTACGTTCAGGGCTTCGAAGAGAACTGCTTCGTTGTCCCCAGCTGTTTCGATGATTCTCTGGACAGTGTATTGGGACTGGCGGCATTGGTGCAAAAGGGTGGTGGTAAGATCATCCTGCAGATATTCAGAGAATGAAAACGAGAGAAATGTAAGCATGAATTAGAGGTTAAGGTAGCCATCAAAGATGAATCATGGAAAGAAAAGTAAAGAGAAATAGAGCATATTATCGAAGAATGTCTGTTTCAGCTCATGTGCTTCTTTCATTGTTCCAGTCAACTTTTGTATTCTTTTATCAAGTAAACTATGTTGAATATTCTGAAATTGCGGTTCAACTTTCATCAAGGTGAAGCGGTGATCACAAGTATACTGATAAAAGCTTGAAGTTATTAGCCTTCGATAAAACTGATCACTTGACGAAGTCATAAGAAGAAGATGCCCCTATGGACATAACTAGGTAAAGTCTCTGAACAGTGAACCTGTTGAGAATTCAAGCCCCTACTAGCATTTTCTCCGATATGCTATATGGATTCATAACATGAGGAAGACTTTCCCCCAAATTCTGCACTCATATCCAAAAACTTATAGAAACTCTAAGGACATGATTAGCACCCCAACAAACGTTAAGATGTCAAATTGATAAAACAAAGGCCAAAGAATTCATATCGTAGATAGATTGTTCTAAAATAGTATTAGCGATACCGAACAGTTAGATACCTCAAGAGCATCTTGCTGGGGTGAAGAGGATAAAACAGTGGTCAGAAGCTCAATACTGTTTCTTGCCACGTCAAATGCTTCCTTTGTCTGTTCAGCAGAAAAGGTTTGAACAGGGATCTCATAATGGAGCTGGTGTCCAAGTGTGGCATTAGGTTCCGGAGTTTCCACAGATCTTGCAGGAGTGAATATTGGAGCAAGACTCTCTTCATCACGAGCAGGGAACCGAACTCCTCTAGATTTCAAACTCTAAGAAAAGGCACAAAACACAACAAAAGAGGAAATTAGTAAGCAGTTCCTTAGGAGGAATATTAAAAATTACAGCCAATCATGATTTTGTACATGCTTAAATCTTAATAAGAACAACATACTGGACCAACCTTATATGTCTCTTCATAAACAGGCAAGTACCGAAGTTCATTACTCGACTCTCCCCATGATTCAATCAATATCAATGCCTTATTCCGATTGTTGACCACAGTCTGGGGGTCATCAATCAGCTTCACCATCTCGTCCAGCACCCTCTCAGCTGCAATTTCCGAGAATGCCTTCTCACAATTCTTCGCAACAGTTTCAAGCAGCACAAGGGACAGATACTGAATCCTAGGGCTTTTCAGCATGATCCTTTTCTTTATTCCTCTGATCAAATCAACACTGCTGATTCTCTCGTGATTGATCATATCACAGAGCTCGAGATTTGTGGCCCAATCAGGCTCGTCCAGAGTTTCGGCAGTGGCTTCTTCGACAAGCTTATCAGCCTGATTCGGACCCTGGAAGAACTCCTTCATCTTCGAACTAGCAGAGGTCACACCCGCAGTGATCTTTTGCCCCACCTCGGTTCCCCCAATCTTCAAGCGCTCACCAAAGGCGCTAACTTTCTCCATCAAATTGTCACTCATCTTTTCAACACAAAAAAAAAAATTATCCAGATATCCCTGAAACAGCGGAGATATTCTTAAACCCTTGTATACTGCCAATGCTTCATAAAAATTAGACAAACCAAACCTTCAATACTTCGATAACCAACACTATAACAAGGCATAACCCGAAACCCTAGCCAAGCAAACGATTTGATCGATTAATTCAGTTCAAATTCATATTCGAAATCAAATAACCTCCAGCTACAGATCACAGATCACAACCCTAATTTCACTACTGACTCTCCAACTCGTAATTCACGAGAAAATAAAACAGAATCCCAAATTCTACAAGGAAGAACAAATAATTCTACAAAAATCAACGGCCAAAGACACACACAACCGATTCAATTCAAAAATCGACAGATCGCGAATCAAAAATTGAGTTCTAGATCGAGGAATCGGATTGAATGGCGTACCTTAGAATTGAAGGCGAGAAAACTTGGAGAAGACGACTTCGAAAAGTGAGGTTTATGCGGGTTAAGTGTGACGACTGTGTTTGAGTTATAATATATAGACTTTTTCGAAGGCTCTTTTTCAGCGGAATCTTCCAAGAGTTGCAGGCCTCCCTTCCAACTTATACGTAAATCATTTTAATTATTATTATTACATAAAATTTTCGATTTTCGACGGTAATCAAACTGTTGCATTTTCGTAGTAGTATTAAACACGAAAGGATGATGAATGTAGAGAACTATGATGATAGTAGAGTATTGAGTAATTTTGAACAAATTAATTTTATTAGAATTGCATCCCGATGTTCGTGTATTAAAACTGTCGACACCTATCGTACGTAAACAAATTTCGTAGCAAAATGAAACGGGACGATTGGGGAAATAAAATGTGGAAGTAAAGATGGTTTGACTCTACTCCATATTTATTGCCTATTGGGGAAAATAAGTAGCGGAAAACGCTTAAAATTGCGCTAAGCCCAAACACGGCACTCTCAATTTTTTATTTCCCATTACTCCTCTCTCTCTCTCTCTCTCTCTCTCTCTCTCTCTCTCTCATAGGCTAAAAACCTTCACCTCCGCACCTTACGTTGTCGTATCTCCCTCCTCTCTCTCTCTCTCTCTCTGGAGCTCGCCAAATACTCATCGATGCTGCTTCTCTCAGGTCGCCGTCCATCCTCAGTTGTTTTAATTGTTTTTTTTTTGTTTTTTCAATACCTGTTGATTTTGTTTTAAATGTCGAAAGTTATGTAAGAGATGGTGGTTTTGAATGCAGTTGAGAGTGGTGCTTTGGGGTTTGACATGATAGTGATGACTTGGCTAAGCGCATTCCTGATTGGGGCGGGTTGTTTTGCTCTAGGGTGCGTGATTGGTGCCCGGCGCTCGCCCCGCGCTGCTCTTCGTTCGTCGAAGAGTGCTGAGGTTAATGATGAGGGGAGAAAGAAGGTTAATCGGGGTAAACCGCCGCTAGAGGTTGAAAAATTAGCTGAGATTATTGAAGATTTTAAGATGGTATACTTGCAGCTTGTGTGTGTGTGTGTGTGATTGTTGGGAGAAGTACGAGGTTTAAGTCGTGGATTTGTGTGGTTTGATGATTGAGTGTAGGTTCTGGTTGTGAGGAATGACTTGAAAATGGGGAAGGGGAAGATTGCTTCCCAATGCAGGTGAGAATGTTTATGGTGATTGCCGAAATCGTGATGCTGTTATGTTGTTTCTAATTTGTTTCTCTGCTATTGATTGTGTGGATCATAATGTGTTACTTTTTGACTCATAATGTACTTGAATGATCGTCCGACATCTCTGTATCTTATTATACCAAATGGAGGTACTGCCCCCTCGAAGATAGAACGCTTAAGTTATGTGGGGAAAGTAGAACAAGAGAATGTGTATGTGTTGGTATTTATCTTGTGCGAAGGTTGTTAGTAGGGGTTCAGGTTTGCTTAGAAAATTATGGGAGTCCGGTTTCATTGAGGTCAAGCAAACTAATGGAACATTTAGCACATGTAACACTGCAGTCCAGATTAGCTTAATTATGAGTTCTGTGAACATGTATCCTGAAATCTGTTTTGTAGGTTTGTCTAGATATTAGATTAAGGCATTAATTATATATCCTGATGATTTTTTAAATCTTATAGTCCTTTTTACCTTTTTGTTAGTTTTGATATCGACATATTGTTATATAGATCGCTCATTCTGACCCAATGTTAAATAACTTTCCGCTTGTAGCCATGCAACTCTGGGGCTGTACAAGAAAATCGTGAACCGGGCACCAAAATCTTTAAGCAGGTACATGTTGACTTGTTTGAAAAAAAAAGTTAAAAAAATCTCAAGTTCTAGTGCACTTTGGATTGTATTTACTGTCCTAATCTTATCTTCGTACAGATGGGAGATGTGTGGGCAGGTTAAGGTGGTCTTGAAAATTGAAAGTGAAGATGATATGCTTGTTCTACAGGTTATAGGCATCTCAAATTAGTGTATTGCCTCATTATTTTATGCATCTATTTTAGCTTATATGGCATCACTCAGAATAGAAACATTGCTGCATTATTTTATTTGTTTCAAGAACGACGCGGGGAATGATTATATTGTGAATTCTACCTCCTAATTATTATTGTGAGTGTGCCTATAAATTGTTCCTCAGATTAAATACCAAATATGTCCAGATGCTTAGTTACTGGTCGCAGAAAGGAATGAGAATGACACCGAAATATTATCAGTTCTACATTTTTTGAACCGATTCTGTTTAGAAATAGTCCAGTTGTTCTTAGAATCATATGTTCAACTAGATAGAGATACGAATTAAGATGGACAAAATTGCTTCAGCTACCTATGGAAGGTCATCACCAGGTGTTTAGTGTCTGAATTCCCACAGCAACACCATGAGTGGTCAAATTAGCATTATTTGGATGTTAGTTGCTTGGATATATACATTTACTCTGATATTTTGCCTTTATGCTCAATGCCTGATTAAATCTGGATATGTTTCCCGTATATATTTCATCATGAAGTTGAAGTTCTATGACCAGTGGGCAGCTGTACTTAAACTCTTTCTGTCTAACCATCTTGCGCTCTTCGTGCAGGAAAAAGCAAAGTCATTGAACTTACCAAACCATATCATAACCGATGCTGGAAGAACACAGATTGCTCCAAGTGAGTCACACTCACATTATGTTGTTTCCTATGCACGTTGTTCCTAAAATCTATCTCTAATGCTTGTACTGTTTTCTTATTTTCATTTTCTTGTGAGAAATGAAAATCTTACTACACACATAGAGAGAGAGTTGATGTAGTAAACTATTTTACATGCATACTCTTTGTTACAAGAACTATCACCCTCTCCTCGATTTTCTCCATTGGCTGACTTCATATAACATTTCAACTCATTCTTGTTTGCCAGATTCAAGAACAGTGATGGCAATCCTGGGTTAGTTATCTTAATCTCTCGACTCTTCTCTCTGATCTCTCAGTCGTAGATGAGTTATCTTTCATTCTTGTGCAGGACCAGCTGAGCTAGTTGATGACGTGACTGGCGATTTGAAACTCTTATAGTTTCATCACCATATAAAGCTTGAAGACTAGTCCAGAAACACTACTCGGTTCGAAATCAGAAAACCACCTTCTTGATGATGATGATGATAAATTTAACAAGCAAAATTTTAACGCGTAATTATGTGGTTCATTCAAAAATTTCAGTCCCTTGAACTGTAGACTGTGATCTGATATGCTGCTATTTTTCTGAAGGCATACATTTGCACTCTGTAGTTTCAGAATGAATTTATGTTAGGAGTACACAATACAGCTGCCTTTTTCCTTTTCTTTTTACAGTGTTGCATGAAATGTTTAGGTTAGTTAGTTTTGGCCTCGAATTTTGTGTACACCACATTTTAAAGGCAGAAATTATGAAATAATAATATTAAAAAAAAAAAAAAATCCGACCTGCCGGATTCGAACCAGCGACCTAAGGATTATCTGCAACCATACTACAGTCCTCCGCTCTACCAACTGAGCTAAGGTCGGATGATGTCTTTGCCTCTCTTCAATTTATATATTAACTAATTCTACTAGAATGTTGTATGAATGTAATTAATAAATAAACAATGGACATTTATGTCAAAAAATAATAAGGCATCCGAGTTCCGACCTGCTGGAATTGAACCAGCGACTCTAGGAATATAGTCCTTTGCTCGGCCAATTGAGCTAAGGTCGGTTCGAACTACAATGCTAAATCAAATTCTAATATTCGTTAGTTGATGCACAAATATTGAAATCTATTGACTATTTCTCACCTAATTAATGTTCCAGGATGTCTCAAGTCAAGTGAGGTTGGATGTGTAACAAAAGAATTCAGCAAATAAAGAACTTCCGTAATTGACTCAAAAAATTTATTGGTAATCACAAAGCTACCAATACTAGAATGAGAGGTGGTAATTCCAAAATAATGAAAAGAAAGACTCGGTACGATGAATGCAGGCATTATCTAGCAGTAATTTTTCACAATCTTATTCAAAAGGCAATCACCGAATATTCTGAAAAAAACACATCAAGCTAGCTCCTAGCTAAACGATTCGGCCTCACTGGCATGTAGCATAATATATACACAAATTATTATCACCTCGTGTGATTTAGAGAATCAAACCCTTTGGAGAATCCGGTTTTTTGTCACTCGGAGTCGGTGCCGGAGCTGGAGTTGGAGCCGGAGTTGAAGTTGAAGATGTGGTCGATGCAGCTTTTGGGGTTTCACCAGAACTAAGCTGAGTATAACCTTGAGCTTCATTTCTTCCTTGCTCTTCTTCAGCCACTTTCTCCATTGTTTTCTGCCCAACATCTCCAGCTGCCTTGGTCACCCTACTGAAAGCACCCGTAACCCATGTGGTCCCAGTTAGAACGTATCGGTTTTTCATGATAGCTGTTCCAGCGCTGCTTACAGTTTGCTCGGCAGCGGCGAAAGCTGTCTTGGTCTTCTCAGAAACCTGAAACTTCTGGTCTACTTCCTTCACTTTATCATTCACTATGGTGGCTCCAACTGTGATTTTCTCACTCAGCCCAATCTTTTGATCCAAAGATGCTACTTTGGCCGACGCAGTGGATATGAGCTGGTGCCTCTCGTCGAAGGACTTTGCCCTGTTAAGAGCATCTTTTCCTAATATAAAACCCTTGGCTAACATGCCACTGACGACGTCTTCTGCTTTCTGGGCAGCAGATGCAGCACCGCCACCAGCACTATTGTCTTGGGATGCCTGAAAAAAGAACCATCTTTGAGATAATTTGGTACCAGAGGTTGGATTCTGAAAATGAAGACTCAAAGTTTCCTTACAGTGGAAGCTGCTGCTGCAGCGGCTGATGGTGGCAGCGTATAATCTTGCTCGAGTGCAATGGTGACTGACTGGTCTACGATTGTAGCTCCCTGCAAAAGATCAGAAGGGCAAACTCCTTAGACAGGGATTTCGTGCATTGTGTGATCCTAAAAATATTTTGCCTCCAACAATGGACCAGATGTTCATTCTTATTATTTTACATTTTTATGGTTCATAAAGATTAGCTAGATAAACAGGGATCGACCCATTCAGTTGGAGAAAGAGACTGCATAGTGAGGAGATAGAAATAAAAGCAACGAAGAGATGGAGCTCTATCCCTATGGGATAACCACATACTGGCATTCAACCTTAAGAAGAAAGAATGTACTTTATTCTTATGCTCTATGATTTCAGCTAAAAATATCAGATTACAAGATCCAATTATCAAAGAAAAAACAAGTATTAGCTCTCAGAAGTCGGTCCAAATGGTTTAGATTTGTAAGCATTCACACATACTCCCATCTTCAGAAAGACAGAAATATATCAAAAAGTTCTAATTTCCAGAAACCGAACAAGATCCCTAGTCTAGCAGGCAGAAGATGCAAATCCAAATGTAAATGCTAAAAGAAAACTTATTGAATAGATTAGTTTCATATCATCTATGTCCCCAGAATTTTGATGAGAGTCAACCAACAGATAGAGTGAGAAGGATACCGAAAGAAGAACAGCAGTCTCTGCACCCTGAGCATCCTTGAAGGTGACAAATGCAGACTGGGATCTCTCATTCTCACTAAAAACCAAGCAAACGCTAAATGAGGCAATGGTATATAAAGATTTCCAACCACATGTAACAAGAAACAGAGACGGGAATCATGCATAAAGGAGAAACAATCTGAGAATCAGTGATCGAACCTTTTCATTTCAATATATACAATCACCCCAGAGAATGAAAAGAACTCCTGGATATCTCGTTCTGTTGCACTGAGAGATACATTGCTCACTTTCACAGTCCTAGTCTGCCATGAACAAAGAAGTTGACAAGATGAGAGAGGGAAGGCAAGAGGCTAGGGAACAGGGGAAAAGTGACATGATATCGATTATACAATCTCAACTCATAATTGTAAAGTTATCCTAGATAATGGTCTAGAACCTGCTCAAATAAGAAAATGCAATCCCTATAATTCCCTGCACTTCCTAGATTAGAGAGAGACAAGACACCGAAAGGATCATGCTCAAACAGCTTATCACGAGTAGAAATATTCTCATACAGTAAGAATAATAAAATCATTTTCATATCATAGCTCAAACAATCAGGTTCCATAATTGTCAACAGTCCAGAATAAAGGCAAATAAACCCAAGATCTTGAGCCACCGATTCCAATAACTCTTCTTCCCAATAAAATCATCAGTTCTCTTGTTGAGCTCATGAGTCATGACAGCAGACGATTATTAATATCTACTAACAAATCACACCAATATGCATCCATAAACATAGATATAAACCTCAACAAATCGAAATACAGCCGAAAAAAACTCAACAAATAGAACAAAAAAAAAAACAGTCAAAAAACTAATCGATTCACTCAAGGATCAGAAGACGAAATCGCATAAGCGAAAACGTATATCAACGGAACCTGATTCTCTTTCAGATCCTGTTCAAAATCAATACCAGGAAAAATCAAAGGAGAGAAAGAGAAAATCGAAATTATCAACAAAAATGCGTATGAGCACAGCATCCCTAAGCCTCACTGAAAATGAAAAAAATGAATAAATTATGAATGAATGAATGAGATGCAGAAACAGATAACTGACCGCCATTGCGACGAGTGCGTGAGATCACAGGAGAGAGAGATGTGAGAGAAAGTTGAATCGGTGAACAAACGAACTGGAAAAATGCGCGTAGAGAGTCTGTGTGTTTGTGAGAGGGGAGAGAGAGAGAGAGAGAGAGAGGTGGAGAAGAGATAAATCAATTTATTTTGTCTTCGGAATGAAGGCAGAGGTGTTAGGGGTTTCTGTTTTCTCTACAGTTTAATTACCGATGCGACTTTCTCAAAAGGTTATTTTCGCAACGAATTGTACCGAACCGCACAAAAGATCACCAGCTTTTTAGGCGTCCACACGTGGCGTCGTCACGTGCAAATCACGTTTTTAGGTAAATAAATCAGCAATTTTAGCAAGAGATGTTACTTGAAGCAACACGTGTGATAATAATTTAATAAACACATAAAAATAACACGGAGTGAAAAATCTCCGATAAATTAAGAATCGGTTACTTCTTTCGTCTCATTTTAATTGATTTGTTTCATTTCGATATAGGATTTTATGGATCGTATTAAAAGTGTAAGGCTAGCTAATTGAAATGGAACATCTCGATTAAGGATCAGTTACCCCCTTCGGCGTCTTTTTTATGGACGACCGAAAAAAAAAACCGAAAGTACGTATATATGGTGAACGGAAAGAGGGAATATAAAAGGGATAATTACCAAAATAGGATAGAGAGATTCGGCGGAATAATCACGCGATGGCGGCGCCAAGTGTTCCACTGGCCAGTTTCTCCGCCTTCAACAACGACCGTTACTTGGCCAACCACCCCACCGTCGCCCTCATCGAGAGATGCTCGAACCCGCAGCAGCTGAAGCAGATCCACGCGCAGATGCTACGCGCCGGCCTCTTCTTCGACCCCTTCTCCGCCAGCAAGCTCATCCAGTCCTCCGCTCTCTCCGAATTCTCCAGCATCGACTACGCCCACAAGGTGTTCGACCAAATTCCCCAACCAAATCTCTACTCTTGGAACGCCCTCATCCGCGCCTACGCCACCCGCTCTCGCCCCCTCAGCTGCCTCTCCATCTTCTCCCGCTTGCTCAGTGATTGCAGCGAGAAGCCTAACAAGTTTACTTATCCGTTCGTGATCAAGGCGCTGACGAAGCTGAAGGATTTGGAGCTCGGGGAAGGGATCCATGGCATGGCGATCAAGGAGGGTTTCTCCTCTGACTTGTACGTGGGGAACTGTTTGATCCATTTTTATGCGGAATGCGGGTGTTTGGACATGGCGTCTCGTGTTTTCTCGACTATGCCGGAAAAGGATGTGATTTCGTGGAACTCGATGATCGATGGCTTGGCTCAGAGTGGACGTGTGAAGGAGGCGATTGAGATTTTCGGACGAATGGAGGAGGAGGAAGGCGTGAGGCCGAACGATGTTACGATGGTGGGGGTCCTTACAGCTTGCAGGAAGAAAATGGATTTGAAGTTTGGGAAGTTGGTACATTCTTACATAGAGAAGAATGGGATTAAACAGAGTTTGATCCTCTGCAACGCGATTCTTGATATGTACACGAGGTGTGGGAGCGTGAGCGAAGCTCAGAAGTTCTTCGACAAGATGGCGGAGAAGGACATCATTTCGTGGACTACTATGCTCGTAGGGTATGGTAGTTTGGGCGATTTTGAAGCAGCCAGAAAACTCTTTGACGCGTCGCCTAGCAAAGATATCGGTGTGTGGAACGCTCTGATCTCAGCTTACGAACAAAACGGTAACCCCAAGGAAGCCATAGCTGTTTTTAACGAGTTGCAGCTGAGCAAGACGGCCAAACCAGACGAAGTCACTCTGGTTAGTACGTTATCGGCTTGTTCTGAGCTGGGGGCGATAGAGTTAGGTGGTTGGATCCATGTCTACATAAAGAAGGAAGGAATGAAGATGAACTGTCATCTAGCCACTGCACTAATCGACATGTACTCCAAATGTGGTGACCTAGAGAAGGCGCTCGACGTCTTCCGTTCCATCAAAGAAAAGGACGTCTTTGTGTGGAGCTCGATGATTGCCGGACTAGGCATGCACGGGTGCGGAATATACGCTATTGAAATGTTTGAGAAGATGCAAGAAGATGGGGTGAAGCCCTCAGCTGTTACTTTTACTAACTTATTATCCGCTTGTAGCCACTCGGGTTTGGTCGATGAAGGGCGAGCATTTTTTGAGCAAATGGAGCCAGTCTACAATGTGGTGCCCACAATCGAGCACTACGCGTGCATGATCGATATTCTCGGAAGAGCCGGACTCTTGGAGCAAGCAATGGAGTTCATCAAGAAAATGCCTACGGGGTGTGGCGGTGCTTCTATATGGGGGGCTTTGCTCGGGGCGTGTAGATTGCACAACAATGTTGAGTTGGCTGAAGAAGCGTGGGAGAATTTGCACAAAATCGAGCCCCAAAATCACGGAGCTTACGTGCTCTTGTCAAACGTGTACGCTAATTCGGGTCTGTGGGACAAGGTTTCGGAGCTGAGGAAGCGCATGAAGGATGACGGGTTGAGGAAAGAACCGGGTTGCAGCTCGGTCGAGGTGGATGGAAACGTGCACGAGTTTCTAGTCGGGGACTACACCCATCCTTTGTCGAAGGAGATATACTCGAAATTAGAGGAGATCGGAAGTAGATTGAAACGTGAAGGCTATGAGTCCAACAAGAAGGAGGTGCTGCAGATGGTGGAGGAAGAAGAAATGCAGGAGAAGGCGTTGAGTCTTCATAGTGAGAGGCTGGCTCTTGCCTACGGGCTTATCTCAGTTAAGGCGTCGAGGCGGATTCGGATAGTGAAGAACCTCCGTGTATGCGACGACTGTCATTCTGTGTTCAAGCTCGTGTCGAAGCTTTACGATAGGGAGATTGTGCTGCGAGATAGGTACCGGTTCCACCATTTCAAGGGAGGATCTTGCTCTTGTAACGACTATTGGTGAAGAGCTATTACTCTTCCAAACTTATCTCTAGTTTCTATATCCTGATGTGGGAAAGTAAAATGCAGTTGTATACAGAAATTACAATGACGTTTGGCCTGAATCTGAAACTGTAAATTCACACATTATGAACTCGAAGGAAAAGCATGTCAAAGTTTCTAAACACTGTTTTGAGACTCAAAATGATGCTGCAGGATCAATCGCAGCATTTTGCGTCAAAACATATTACTATGTCTCTATATATCAGTTTCGTAGAACAGTATATTCGACGAGTGCAGCAGAAAAGCTACTCGCTGCAACAAGTTGTCCACGCTATTCGGTGTTTTGTATCCGAGCCTGAAGGTACACCCACCTGAGGAAAGGGCAAAACTTCAATATTGCAAATCACATTTAACAAACATACACATTAACTAAATCTGTAACCAGGAAATCAAGTGCGTTGAAACGAGCACGTTCGACTTGTTTGCAGAATATACTTCGTGTACAGCAGTCATGAAAGTTGCATTGAGCATTTAAACACACAATGAAGGAGGTGGTAGACAATATAAGGCCACTGCTTTAAGCACAAATACAATGAGCAGGAGATAAATTGTACCTCTCGAAACGGTGGTTTCTGAGGATGTATGCTTCTGTAAGAGAGAGTCAACCAATCTTTGCTGATGACGCAAGAAGACCCATCTGTTCAGTGAGACTACTCATACTCTTCAGTCTATCCCATTCGCCTTCTAGTTCGATCAACTGATCCTTGCTCATCTCATGTCCCAAAGCCACAGTGTTTATTTCGTCTGATTCCTCAAGAAGGGGACTCTCAGGAAGAAATTGTTCCCAGAACACATCATTTATACCTGGCAGCTTATGAATATCATCACTTACACCTGGCAGCTTATGAATATCATCGTTCACGCCTGGCAGCTTGTGAATATCATCATTTATATCTGCCAACTTATGAATATCATCAAGCAATATATCAACATCAAAATCGTCCAAAGGCTCATCTGAAGGAGGAGGCATAGGGGCATCAACGAACCCCGCAAGCAAGTCCACAGAACTGAAATCTGTTGGTTCTGCCCCCTGAAATTGCTGATTCTGAAAATCAGTACTATCTCCAGTACTGATGCCTTGTGTCGGAATGAAAGCAGGTATCCCAACCTCGGAATGAGTCAAACAAGAGGAAGATTGGACCTCAGATAGGGTGGAAGTATTGGGTACAACCTCTGACAGAGTTACTCCAGAAATTCTACTGGACGAACTACTGCTATCTAATAAATCAGAGGGAGAGTGTGTGTTATCGATCAAGAAACCATTAGGGTTGCTCAGTTTAGACTCAGGCCTACTCGAAGTATTCATTTTCAGGATCTGTCTTAGCATTGCTTTTGCAGCTTCATTCATCAAAGGCTGGTATTTGACAATCTGTCCATCAGGCGATGTGATACTTAACTTTCGAGCTAAACTTTCTTCATCCTGATTAGGAAGTCTCCTTTTCTTGTTAGCACCCGAAATATGTCTATTACCATCGTTTTGCTGATGTACGAGCTGTGATACAAAGCCAGGGCTTTGCATAGCTTTTGCGAGAAAAGACATCATTTGCGTTTGTCGCTGCTCCATTACATGAACCCGTTGACCAACAGTCTGCAACTGAGTGTCAGTCGTTTGTTGCTGCTGCCTCAACCTAACGAGCTCCTGCATGAGAAGATTCTTATCTCTTTTCAACCTGTCAACCTCTTCCTCTATTCCGAATTTGCCAACCTCAATGCAAGAGGGCATAGATGGATTCTGAACTTGAACTTGTACTTGAACTTGAGCATTCTGTTGCTGGTTTTGAGCATGGGATGCTTTACGCCTGTTTATGGTCTTCAGTAAATGTTTACGACCTTTAAGAAAACCCTCATTTGCAAATTCCCATCTATCGGGATCGACTTTCCTGAATCCCTAATTGACATCAGAAGGGAAACTATAAAAGAATTACTGAGGCTCAACTTATACAAAATACCAATATGATACAGAGTTTATAAGCCTCAGGCACCACATTCAACATCTTTGAAGAACAACTTGATAACGAAACAGCAGTCTCATTCAATGGTTTCGAGAACCACATAAAAATCAGATCATTTGTTTGACTGAAACAATTATCGTTTAAAACAACTTGAAGACTAGAACAAAAGGTAGCAACAAGTATATGTTTGTTTATACAAGAGGCAACCCCAATCAACATGCTACTTCTACAATCTACAGTAAATGACCAAAAGAGGAACTGCTCAGTAACAAATTCAGATGCAGAACTATAATCTGATACTCCAATAATCTGCTTAAACACCATTATTCCTTATTAATTTCCAAATCTTCGATCACCTTTTCTACTTCCCCAATTTTCATCCACATCAGTTCTAGAAGGTGGTTTACCTAAATTCATATTGCAAAAGGAACCTAATAATTTGTGCTTCAGAATCTAGCAGGAATCAGTTCTACTTCTACCAACATGTAAATTCCTACTTCTGCACCAAATCGCCACAAAACTAGAGCTGATTGATAAACCGGAAAGCCGAACTAACGATCTAAAACATAAATACTGAGCTCAAACACCAAAAATTAAGTACCAAATTCCAACACAAAATCAATTTCCAGATTCTCGCAACTACATACACGTTTTCTACGCATCGAAACCTCCAATCAGAACACCACAAAAAAATTAAACAAGCAACAGAGGAAGGAACTAACATAAGTATTCAACTGGCGAACGAAGCTGGAGAAATTGTTGTGCTTGAAATACTTAGGCAGAAGGTCCCTCGCGAATTCCGGAACTTTCCAAACGACGAAGCTGTTGTTGTTCTTACTCCACGACACCACCGCATCCGTCGCCGGATCATCCACCATGTCGTAAGTCTTGCTCAGAAACGGAGGCGGCGACGCCGCCGCCGTCGAAACTCCACCACCTCCGGCCTCCATAGCTACTGGACTGCAAACTGTAGCGGAATTCTAGAGAGAGAAAGAGAGGGAGAGAGGAATCGAAGAAAGAGGAAAGCGCTAGAGATGTGTGCAGGGGATGTGAGTGTGTGAGAGAGAGCAGTGATGGGCTCTATTTTTTTCTTTTTTCCTTTTTTTTTTTTTAAATGGAACCCCAGAAGCCTCCATAACTGTAGATTTGCGCCACTAATTATCATTACACACCTAGCCTAGGTAAATTGTGATTAACTTTGTCATTAAATTGTGATTAACTGTGTGAGATTTGTTTTTTTTTTTTTTTAACTTTCATTTTATGTACTTATTTGTGTTATCTTTTTCTCCCTTTTATTTTCACTTCTCTCTACAATTTTTCTTCCTTTTTCATTTCCTCATCTATATACTTAAACTGAAATAATAATCTTCTCATCTCGTGTTAGACGATACATCCTTTTTTAAGTCATTCCGCACTAGAAGTTATATTTCGTTTTCTAAAAAGAAGTAGAAACCTTAAAATGATCATAACATAAATTACAAAATTTAAAAAAGGGAGAAAACCAAACAAAGAGATAGAGGAGAAATATTGCAGAAGATTTGATGATATACTAAAAGCTAAAAGGGAGAATACCAGGAGACGCAAATGTCTCATCAAAAATTTAATAAAATTTTAATAATAAAAATACATGATAAAATTAATTGAAGGTGTAACAAAAATAAAATCGGATTAAAATTTAAAGGTGTATTAGGAGAAATTAAAACATTACTTTTGTATTTTAACTTATTATTATACATTAATTTTTCCCCCCTATTTATCATAACAAAAATTCCTTACTAATTAATTATGCCTCCGATTCATGATGATGATATTTCCTTTTTTTTTTTTGGAGATATTTATTTAAAGAATAATATCGACCTTATTATTTTGTCCATGTTATGCACTCTCTTAATAATTTTCGTAAAAAAAATAAGACATTTCAAATTGAACGGAGAGATTATTATACAGTTTTGGAATATAAATAAATTCATAATGAAATAATTCTCATTAAGATATATGTTTGATAGGGAAAAAAAAAAAAAAAACACCTTCAATAATTACATATATTTTTTAAGAGAGAGCAAAAATAATTGAATCACTGGAGTTAAATTAAAATTAATATTCACTATGCCCCACTTCATTAGTCTCGTTTGCTATTTTGAGTCCTCCCAATTCATTAATTTTGTTTCCTAAATAGTTATGATATTTTTAAAATTTGTAATCTATGTTATGATCATTTTTAGGTTTCTACTTTTTTTAGAAAACGAAATATACCTTCTAGTGCGGAATGACGTAAAAAATGATGTATCGTCTAACACGAGACGAGAAGATTATTATTTTAGTTTAAGTATATAGATGAGGAAATGAAAAAGGAAAAAAATGTAGAGAGAAGTGAAAATAAAAGGGAGAAAAAGATAGCACAAATAATACATAAAATGAAAGTAAAAAAAAAAAAAAAAAAAAAAAAAAAAAAAAAGGAAAAAAAATGAACAAAAATCGTAAAATATACTCCATACTAAACCACCCATGACATCATGCACGGGACCCACCATATTAAACCCCCTGCCATTTAAAGTTAGTGGTATTACTAAACTGTAGCAAAAAAAATTCAAATAAATCTAAAAGCAAAAAAAAAAAAAAAAAACAAAACAAAAGAAGAGGGACACGTGTACTGTGGTGATTCCCCTTCTGCATGCAAAAGTGGGTAGCATCCCACATGACACTTTTCAACTACTCCCTCCGTCCTCCATTTAGTGACGTTAATACTATATTGGGACGTCCTCCATTTACTGACAATTTCCATTTTTGGACGTAGACCCCACAATCACTTTAACACTTTAACACTTTATACATCTACTTTTTATTATTTTAACATTTTAATACTATTAAACAATTCAAATGGACCCACAATTATTCCACTTTAACACTTTAACTCATTAATTTATTATTATACCATAAAATGCGAAAAAACGCGTGCCCAAACTCCCTCCGTCACTAAATGGAGGACGGAGGGAGTATTAATAATTTATTCATGGCATTAGATGTGAAGATAAGAAAAACTAGATATTTTCATTAGATAATATCTACTTGAAACTTACTATCAGCTAAAAAACAAATTGTGATAAAGTTGAGAGAGAATCATCTTTAATTTAAAGGGGAAATTGCTTCCACTAAAGAAACACGAAAACCGACTAATAAGAGTGCAATTAATTAAAACAAGGGCTAGCTTCCGTTTACGAAACGACTCGAACTCGAGACCAAAAGTTAACCCAATCCAGTATCATTAGATCAGCACACGCACACCATTTATAACTAGTTGGTGACGTTGTTGGGAGTGAACCACATAGGAGGAGGCTCAATCCTTTTAAACCTCTCATAATCGCAAGGATAGTAGCATGGCGAAATGCTCTTCTTCTCATAGTCATAAACCCCAATGTCATGCCCGCCGTACATCCCGGGAGCCTCGTCGCCATCCACCGGAGTAATCCTCCCGGCATCCGTAAAGTAAATGGAGTTCGCCTTCAAGTTTCCGGTGGCCGGAATCGCGAAGGAGTGGTTCATCCCGACGAATATGGCCAAGCCCTTCAAGTCCTTCACAAGATGCCAAAATATCCCTGGATAGTGATCATCAGGCTGGAGGACAAGAAAGCTCACACTCCGGTAAGGGAGAGTATTAATGCGAGCTCTGTAAACCTCCCGCCGCCGCAGCAGCTGCTTCTCGTTGCCGCCTTCGCCGATCCCTCGATCCATTAACCGAAGCACGATCAACGGGAGGGTGCCGGAGAAGAAGCTGTCGGAGTATACGATGTGTGGCATCTGAATGCACTGCTCGAGAGGGAATGGTCGAAGCTTTTCTTCTTGTTCTTCCAAGTTGCAAACCGGCAGCTCGTCGTGAAATAAGCCTTCTGGAATCTTCCATTGGAACATTTGGCAGTGGTGTTCGTTCTTACCGTGCGCCTCCTCCACATAGTCTCCCTCCCTAGTGAAGGCGAGGGGCTGTATGGAGCTGAATACGCCGCTTCCGGCGCAGTACGCCGTATCCTCCCAAGGGAGCACCGCGAACTTCATGTTCTCGTCCTCTCCCTCGTACCAGCTCAGCCGATCGCCGAGCGGAGCCCAAGCGGCGGCGCGTGGGGCGCAGAAGGCGAGCCTACGGCCCGGGCCGTAGGTGATCATGGCGTGGCGCGCCTCCTCGTCGGAGAGGATCACGCGCGACACGCTGCCGCGGCCGTCGAAGAGGTTTATGTGGGGGTCGGGGAGGGTGTCGACCGGCGGGAGCTTGATGTGGCGGCCGGAGATCGGGTTCGAGAGGAACACGTGGTTGCTGACCTCGTCGAACGAGGCTAGCCACCCGTGCGACGACCCGACCAGTTTGGCGCCGTCCGGCGGGATCTGATCGGAGTCCACGAATCCGCCCCCGGCGCCGCGGCGCCGCTTGTTGAAAGTGAGCACTTGGTCTTCGGCTAGGCTGTAGAAGTTGTAGAGCATTTCGCCGCATTTGAAGAGCGGCGGCAGCATCAGCCAAGGCGCCGGAGACTTGGCGGCGCAGATCGCCCTGATCGTCAACATGACGTTTAGGGTTGGAATGTGAGCTTTGTTGTAAAACCCTAGTCGTAGATAAATTTTAAATTCTAAGAAATTAGGGTTAATTGCGTGCACATATAAACGTATATATAGAGCGATCGAGATCGAGATCGAGCTGCAGCTGTGATTTCATGGCTTCCTCTACACTCCGCTCGATTTCTCCGATTTGGTGTCGTATTAATTCCGCCTGTAACCACATTTTCGGATCGGCTTTTTCCCTCCGCCACAAATCAACGGCGGCCGCCATCAGCTGCAGCGTGAAACCGCCGCCGTCAACAGCTCCGCCTTCACGAGCCTCTCCATGGCTGATGCTTCCGCCCGGCGGCGGCATGCTCTACAACTTCTACATGCCCGCAGAGGACAAAATACTCCGTATCAACAAGAGAAAAGGTTGTGCCGCCGCTCCCGACGACGCTAAATTCGTGGGATCCTCGCACGGGTGGCTGGCCCTATTCGACGAGAACAGCAACCGCGTCTTCCTCTCGAACCCTATCTCCGGCCAAACTGTAAAGCTTCCCGCAATTGCCGCCCTCCCCGATCCCGACGTCAACCTCATCCTCGGCCGCGGCCAGGTCTCCCGTGTCGTCCTCTCCTCCTCTCCACTCGAAGACGGCTGCCGCGCCCTCATCAGCTTCGGCCCCAAGGACAGACTCGCCTTCTGCTCCCCACGTGCCGCCGCCGCCGGCAAGTGGACCCCCATCGGCGACCTGCGCCTGCGCTACGAGGACTGCGAGTACACGTGGGATTGGATCTCCGACCGAGACCAAAACGAACGGAACTACGAGGATTTCGTCTACTCGAAACGGCACGATCTCTTCTTCTGCATCACCGAGCGCAACACGGAGGTGGAAGCCTGGGATTTAAGAAACCCTTTCTCTCCTACTATCCACTGGAAGCTTCCCCACGGCGAGGACCTCCGGTTCGCTTACCCGGACTACTACTGGCCCGGTCGGACCGAGAAGGAGCGGTCCCTCATCGACAAGTGCTTCCACCCCAAATACCTCATCTTCTCCGACTCCAACGACCAACTCTTCGTGGTGGTTCGCCACGTCGTCCCCCGCCTCCGCCGCGACGCCGATATACTTCTTCGGGTACACCAACCCCTGGGACACCAGATACCCCTACAAGACCGTCGAGTTCGACGTGTTCAAGGTCGACCGGGAGAGCGGGCAGCTGAGCCACATGGAGGGGTCGTTGGATGGGCTGGCGATGTTCGTGGGGACGAACCACTCGTTCGCGGTGCCGGCGTCGGAGTATCCGGGGATGAAGCCGGATTCCATCTACTTCACGGATGAGGATCGCCTGATTACGCCGACGTGGCTGGCTCGGACTAGTTTCGGTGGGCATGATAATGGTGTTTATGATTACAGGGAGAAGAGTATCTCCCCGTGCTATTATCCGGTGGAGTATGATGAGATAAGGAGGATTGTGCCGCCGCCGGTGTGGTTCACCCCTACGGAGTAGCCTAGCTACTCAAATATGTATACTACTACTATTATGTTTTGTTGTTTGGATTTGGTGGTGTTGGTTTCGAAACGTCTATTCCCTTTTACTTCACTTGTGCTATTATTTTACGCACTATTCACTCTCGGAAGGAAGATGTTAGTTGTTACTCAAGTTCATATTCAACAGGGACTAGTGAAGTGTGACGGAGAGAAATATTTATTTATATTATAAATTAAATGGAGTAGTACGACACCAAATACCTCACTCAGTAATTATGTCTCACTTCACTAGTTTTATTTTTCGATACCAACTTTGAAATGGAGTAGAAGTGTATAACGATTACTCACTCAATAATATACTCCCTCTGTCCCACTACACTTGAAAGTAAAACGATTATTCGCTTACACTCCTAACGGAGGGAGTAATTGAATTAGCTATAGTTTTCCCATTTATTTATATGTGTTTTAATTTTTGGAATATTAACCATTAATTTATATGGGCTTATATTTTTGGATGGTATTGGGCCCAAAATATCAGTCCATGTAAAATTTGGCCCAGTAACAAGCTTAGTTATTAAACTGAGCATGAGAGAGTAAGTTGTCCGTACAATGCCACGTGGCAAGAAGCTCTATCCATATTTTCTCTCTCGATTATAAACTGTCCAAAACAAACTGGAGAGAGAGAGAGAGACAATGCTGTTAAGAGCTGATTATCTGCCGCTCTCTTCCCGCGTTTGCTTGGTCGGAATCGGAGAGCTCAATCTCAATTCAGCGTTGAATTTCCGTCGCCGGCGAGCTGGCGGTCGGTGCTGTAAAGCCTCTCTCATCACGAATTCGGACTCTTTCGAGGTGGGGAGGCTAATCGGCAGCTATGGATTCATGAATATTACTAGGTATGGGTTTTTTTCCCCCTTCTTCTTCCTCTTTAATTCCTCGTTAAAGAGAATATGATAATAAGCTACCAAACTTACTCATTCATGTTTCTGCAGTTACTCGGGGCTGCAATCGGGTACTGATATGGAGTATATGCAGGGAGAGATTGGGAGATTGAGGTCTCAGGATGTTGGAGAAGGAGGTGTGAAGATTAGGTGCGGTTGCATACACATTAATTTCTGTCTTTTCAATATGGAGTGAAATGAGTGTAGAATTTGAGAAATCTAAGTCTATTGAAATGAATACAAGTGTTTGATGTGGATTGAAATGAGATATTTAATGAGAAATTTAAGGATTTTAAGTGAATTCAACGAGTTTGAAGTAGTAATTTTCGACTTCGAAGTTCGAACTAAACATTATACATGTACATTTGTGTGTTAAGTCTGGTCTAGTGTGAAAGATACAAGTGAGGCATCATTCATTGCATTGTTCGATGCGAGTGTTTTACACTATATGTACAAGTGTGGACTGTATGGAGAAGCCTAGTGTGGATTTTAACAGAATCGAAGTTTATTCCGGGGATTTTAAGCTGCATTTCTCGACTTAGTTTGCAATTATTGGCATGCTGCTTATATTATATGTGGCAGCTCTTTTGCAGACTGTACGAAGGAAGAATAGCTCAAGGTCCTTCGAAAGGTACCCCCGTTGTTTTTAAGGTGATTATTGATGTATTCATGTTCTTCATGTATAAAATCTGTTAAAACATTGTCTCTGCATAGGTTTAGAATGTCTCAAACAACATTGTTGTTATATGTAAATTTCTTGTCGTTTTGCTGTATCTGATCATAATTGAACTTATAATTTCACGAAGGTCTATCCTGGTCAACAAGTTGGCGGCCCGGAAGCTGACTTGATGGCTGCAAACGAGCTCAGTGCCCATGCCTCACTTCAAGTACTTTGAAGTTCTTCGCTTCTACACTTTTTTCCTACGCTTCCCTTGATTCATATGTGGATATCTTTCGGTGCCCTCATTTTTTACTACGAATGCTCAATTTTGCAGAGCAATTCAAAATCCGTAGCCTGCCCAAACATTCAGGTACTTATTGGAGGCTTTGAGACAAAAACTGGTGAGCAAGTATGTATAATCGTGGCCCAATTCTATTCTGAATTTTATTTTTCCGGTGCTGAAGAACATCGTAACATATTTTTATTGTCTGCAGTGGCTTGCTTTCAAGAATGATGGGAAGTATACTGCTGCTGGCTATGCACAGGTTGCGAGTGAAAAGATGTCGAAATATAGTGAAGTTGGAGGGCAGAAGTTCTGGAATCCCTTTGAGAAAAAAGAAACTATAAAGAGGAGAAGATACTTCGTCACAAAACTTCTTCAGGGAGCAATTCGTGGTCTAGTTTACATGCACGAACGTGAGAGGTTGCATCAAAGTCTTGGACCTGCTTCTGTTTCTCTTAAGTACGTTTCTTAAAACTTAAATCGAACAACATTTAACTATTCTCAATCCCATCTCAACTTCCTCTGCCTATTAGGAATTTTCAACATTTCTGTTTTGCAAATTTCAGTACGATTGTAGAGAAGGATGCTGCATATCTGATTCCAAGGCTTCGGGACCTTGCCTTTTCGGTTGATATAAGGTACGTCTCATCATCAGTTTTTGCATAATGAAGTAACATGAAATGGGTGAAATCCTCCTATAGTTAGGCCACCGACACCAATTTTATATAATAAGATTTTCGATAAAATCTAAAATTTGTTACTCTCTTGAGTGTGGAAATTGTCGAGTTGAGGTCTTAATTTAGATGGACAGATATCTTAGGCCTTCTCAAGAGGCTGAGCTAAGCTGTATAATCTTTGAAGTAGCAATGTCTTTCAACGCTCGACTACAAAGACCAAAACCAACCCACCAGTTTGTATTGGATTTAAAAGCTTATTTAGAATGTGCCTACTAACGGACAATTTAATGGCTTGTAAGGCTTTCTGAGCTAGACGGAACGTCGAATGCACTATCTGAAGGGCTCTGGCGAAGAGCATCTGCTGCTGGTGCTTTCACTCCGATGCAGAAACGAGCATTTGGAATTGCAGATGACATGTATATATATATTAAGAAATCCCTATTTCTTTCAATTAATTTAAGCAACAAAAAATGTTTTCATTATTTTTATCGTCTTAGTATTTGTTAATCTTCGGCTCTTTGCAGATATGAAGCTGGTCTTCTATTTGCTTATGTAGCTTTCATTCCATTCTGTGAGGCAGGATCAATTGACAGTCTTTCGTTGCGAGTGAGTCTAACTCGCATTAACTTGTTTTTTGATATGTTATGTCTACTTGTCATCTGTTCCAAAGGTACGTTCACTAGGGATGTTATTATTATACGAGTTTCTAACCATTTATTTCTTGAATTTACCAGAGGCTGCTTGAGAATACATTCCAACTCGATGTCCAGGCAATGAGAGAGTAAGCCGTCTTGTCTGTATAACTAGAACTTTGAATTTTCATTCATGACATGTGAACTCTCAAATGTCTGTATAGAGTTGGAAACACTAAACCTTCCTCGATGCTCAAATTTCATTTTCTTGCATCGTCGTGACAGATACTGTTCAGCTGATGACCGTCTTGAGGAAGCTGTTAAATTTCTTGATCTTGGCAACGGTGCTGGCTGGGAGCTACTTCAGGTTTACATCCTTCTACTATACTGTCTATAACAACCATTTTTAATGCAATTCTTGTAAACTTCAAGCTAATTTATGGCATGGCAAATCTTTTGATGAAAGCTCAATCTGGCAAGACATTTTGAAAATCGAAACAAATTACATATTCAGATACTACGTCTCATACCTTCATTTTGTCAATACAGCCATTCTCGAACCAACATCTTAAAACAGTTCCTCTTTAGGTGCTCGATCCCCTCAGACGAAAACGAGGCTTTATATCCGTCGTGTTGCATTGCAGGATAAATTAATGACCGATCGACATTCTCGTTTCTCGTTGTTGGTTTTTGCAGGCTATGGTGAACAAAGATTTCCGGCAGAGACCTATTGCAGAAGCTGTGTTGAACCATAGATTTTTGGGTGGAGCTTTCCTTTAACTTTTAGGTACACTGCACTTTGCCTTGTGTGCTATGGGAATTGAATTGATGGATTTCTGTACATTCTTCCCTTGCTTCTTTCGATCGTGCAATGTAACTAAAATCATGCTTCGTTCGTGAGGATCATGTAATTGGAAAATCGGTTAACTTCGTTCGTCCCATTAGTAATGTCTCACTCGTTAAAGTAATGTCTTGCTCATTAAATATATGTAACAAACTCATAGTCCAAAAACTAAAATATAAATAAATATTTTATCAGTGTAACACTGTTACATCAATCGTAGACACATTAAATTTGTTCACGTTCGGTGGCTTATAACATTCTGTTTATAAGTCCTAATAATCAATAAATTCCTTTTATGAAGGGAAAGTGATATAAAATTGACAAAACAACCGAAAAAGCCACCAATCCAATTCGATGAAACACAATTAAATAAAAATAATAAAAATTAATTAGATAAAAAAATATTGTGTTCTTCTTCTGCAGTTCTTGAAATTATAACGCCCAAGTGAGAAAAAATATGCAGGTAATTGGAAAACGATCCCACGCCTTGCACTCACACAGTTGACTATTCACTCAAGAAAACTAAAATCGTGAAGAATAATCGAAAAGGCGAGCCTTCGTTACGCTGAAGAAGGTTCGAAATCGAAAGAGGAAGGAAAGAGGGGGGAATTATTCCCTTTTTTCGCAATTGGAGTCTTGATTTCGTATCGGCGAAGGAAGGTGGAATAATTGTTTCTATTTGGTCCCGATTTTCCTTCCTAATTCTTCCATCTATATGCGGCCTGGATTAAAGGTGGGAGCTTTGATTCTTGTTGAAAATTTTGCTCGAAATTGTTCTTCTGTTGGCGGATTTGGTATGGTGATTTTGGAGGGCGTTTGATTGATTTTTGCAGCTTTTACTTGTGATTTTTATCGTTAATTTCTTATGCTGTTATTGTGAGAAGCTGGTTAAGTGGTTTGCCTTTAGTTGCTAGTAAAAAGAATTGATATGATGCTTGTTTGGATAATGTTTCATTTGAATTTGATGAGCTTCGACGAGCTTCGGAGGGATGAATCTTGATTTGGTTGAGTTTGGAGGAAATTTTGTGTTTGAAATTCTCTTGTGCTTGGATAAGATTATGTTCTTTCTTCTTATGTGATGAAATTTGTATTCCTAGAGGTTGTTGGAAGGAGTTGCATACTGCGTGTTGTAGGATTGGAATTTGGAAGTGATATTTTTTGCTCGGTCCCGCTTTGATTCTTCATTTTCTGTTACATAGTACAATAATGTCTGCATATGTGGATGGTTTAATCTTACGATTGTAGTTTGAATCAGCTAGGCAAGATTGATTATCAACATATGGAGCATTTTACCTTAGTCTAGCGGCACTGTTTTACTTGCGGTATTGCTAAGTAGTAAGTACTGCTTACTCGTTCATGAATCTAGCTGAAACAGCTGGTTGCTGCAAAAGGCAGTTCATTTGCTGTGGTGTTTGGGTTCTCTAGATGTCAGGAAACACCATGAATCACCAATCTTATTTAAACGATAAACCAGTTTTGAATTCCTTATTTTTTTATAAGAAAACAGCCTATTGAATCAATGATTGGCTTTATCCTGGATGGGTGATAGTTATTAGACTATATACACACGCTCAATTGTTAGGATAACACAAACTATGGGGAGACGATACTTTTTTTACCATTTGACATGAATGAGGATGATTTACCCGAAAGTTGAATACAATTTATATATCCCTCTGGACTTGAGCTATGGAAGATTTTACTGTCAAGACCTGTATTTTTTTCTTAACGTGGTTGAATCAGAATGGTGAGTGGGTTAGCAGTGTAAAATTGTGCGTGTGTGTGAGAGAGAGAGAGAGAGTCGTTTTTGTGTTCTTTAGGTGAAGAAATAAGAAATCTGCTGTTACTTGTATCCTTTTTCATAAACTTCTTTTTATTAAAACATTTGTATAAAACTTCTCCATGTTCAGTGGGTGTTTTGCAAAACTTCCGCTAATTGAAAATCTTTAGCAGGATTCTCAAGGCTGCATGGCTGATGTAATTGATGTTGTATAAATGGAAGAGATTGTTGGCTCGTGGAGTTTCCGAATACATAAAATCTTTTGTGGGGATTGACATCATATCCTTCAATGGTAGACATCAAAGTTTCTCATCGTCCAACTATAGCTTATAGGCCTATACAACCATCTGACTTGGCAATTCTCGAGAAAAGTCATGCTGAATTGTTTCCCATAAGGTCAGAATGACTTATAGTTACCAGAAAAATGTGGTCGGATTTTATTTGTTTTGTTTTTTTAAGCTCTGAAACCATCTTATCTCCCTAGGTATGAAGCTGAATTCTTTCACAATGTTGTCAATGGCCATGATATTGTGTCCTGGGGAGCTGTTGATCAAAGTCGGCCTCATGAAGAGAGTGATGAACTCGTTGGATTTGTTACTGTAAGAATTGTTCCAGCCAAAGAAAGTGAGGTGAGCCTTGTTGGAGTCGATTGTCATTAGATGCTTAACTCTACACTTTACTATGAGAATGTAGGTTTTGTAACACATTGATCCCCTTTCGTATACATTACCTAAAACAACTCCGCCTATGAGAATTTGATTTTATTTGCAAGTTTTTCTTCTATTGGAACTATATTCCTTTTACTCTGATTTGGTGCTCCTCTGTTTTAATCAGGCTTTATCGTTTTTGCAGATAGAAGATTTACTCAGCTTCGATGCATCAAGAACAGACCAAACATTAGTTTACATACTAACATTGGGAGTAGTTGACTCCTACAGGAATCTGGGAATTGGTAATTCGTTGTTTTCCCATTTTTTCTTTATTAATCCTTTTGAACATATAATCTTCTTTGCTGAATTCTATAACATTGGATTTTCAGCCAGTTCACTAATCCATGAGGTCATTAAATATGCATCGAGCCTTTCAAGTTGCCGTGCTGTTTATCTACATGTGATCTCATACAATAATCCAGCCATACACCTATACAAGAAAATGTCATTTCAGTGTGTACGGAGGCTGTACAACTTTTATTATATCAACGGGCAGCACTTCGATTCCTATCTGTTTGTCTACTATGTGAATGGTGGCCGATCTCCTTGTTCACCTCTGTAAGTGTAACATCCCATCTCTATCAATTCGCCAAATTTCTTTGAAGAAGCCACAGTTGTTGCATTCATGCTCTTCTCAATTTCAGTTCATCATCTGTATTACAATGATGGTGATGACGAAATAGAGTTTGTTACTATGTTAGACAATGCCATAAGCTTTGTAGACACGATAGAAGCTTCTACACGTTTCAAGTAACTCTGTCTTGCATCTTGCAGTGAACTTGTCACATTATTTGTCACATACGCAAGGAGCGGATTCAAATCAATGGCTGCAAAGCTGTGGAAAAACGACGAGAGAAAGATTTCCAAGTGGCCCAAATATAAAGACTCAGGCTACCTTCTTCCAACAGTTCAGAGCAAAAGAATCATCTCCAGCGAAGGCTCAAGGTGCCAGTTTGTCTGAATCACTCGATCCAACTAGCCAACACCCTCGGGTATAAAGAATTCACCTCACATGTATTCCTTTGTTCAAATAATAACTTATATGCAATGGTGTACGTTTAATAGTCTCAGCTATATGTCCGTGGCTGTCGGGGTTTGCTGGGAGTGTCGTCTGTAGTCTGTACCATGGGCTTCATACAGTGTACTTTCTTGAATCTCGATGAATATGGGTGTTTCTAACTAGACATGGCCTCTCTACATACATAGCTGTTGTAACATAGTTTTGCATATTCGTCGATGTAGATGTGTTTTCGAGTCGAAGCTTTGTATTTCTTCAAACATGCTAGAAAATGATAAAGGTTTCAAATTTCTTGTATTCCCAGGTATGATTTATTACTCACCTTGTATTTCAAAATCTGCTGTTATTCTTTATGAACATATGATTTGTTTTGAAATAATCAGTGTTATACTTTTGTTACATACTAATTTTCAATGTTCCAAGTTCAGCTCTATATATTTATTTTTCTATAAAATAATACTATTATCTCCCATTGATATAGGAATATTATCTAAAATGACAAATTTCAACCCGTTAAAACTCATTCACACGACTTTAACCACTATCATCACTGTAGTCTTAATTTCTGTACCGAGAAAAGTTATCTCTAAATCAATGAGACGGAGAGAGTAATGATTATTGATAGATAACAATTTAAATGTTCTACTCTATATAATAAGGGCTAAAAAATTTCAAAGTAGATTTTGCTTTGGTCTCTCAATTAATTATTATTAAATAAATGATGACAAGACTTAGGTCCCATGCAATTAATTTAATTTAATTTATAATTATTGCTAGTATTATCCAATTATGAAATTGCATCTAAAAATTTGAGTGCATTCATTCCACTTTTTTTTTTTTTTTTCCCCTCAAAATCCTACGTGGTGGTTGGTGGGGGTTTGGTATTTATTTTGTAACAACTTAGCCATTCAAAATTAATCTCATAATTTATGCATATGCATACGTAATTACATATTTAGAATCCCTACAAGGAGGGAGTTGATTGTATGCATATAGTGCGTTTAGGGCGATAATCAAGACAAATACTCCATCTCCCTCCGTCTCATTTAATTAGTCATGCTTGCTATCTCGAGTAGTTATATTTCACTTGTTTTGCTTCCTAAAATGAAAATACTGTAATTAATCATTCATTTTCAATATGAATCACTTACTTTTCACTATTAACACTTGCGTATAAAATCTCATATAAAAATAAACAAATCTACTGAAATGGAATGGAGTAATTTTTGTTTGACTGAGCTTTGGATGGATTCAATATTTGCACAATCTTTGGAAATTGACTCAAAATTATTGTCCCAATTGTTCAAGTTAGTGAGACCAAAGACTGTTTAGCTCGATAGAGATGCAACTTGATTGGAATCGGATACGAGAATTAAGGAGAGAGTGTAAAGCGTGAAAAAAGGGTAAAAGGAAAACTAACCCTTTTGAATGAGACAACACAAAAAGAAAAAACGAGACTTTTTGAATGAGGCGGAAGGAATAGTATGTACAAAGTTGCCCGACTCGATATTTTATTTACATGGCTAACTAGGGAAGGAAGGAAGAAAAGAGGAACAAGAAAGAGAAAAGGGAGCAAGGGTCAATGACTATCCACAGCACGCTACTGTCAATTTTTCAAACACTCCCCTACTATAAAACCCATTGCTATAAACACAAAAAATCACACACACACTAACTCAATTAATCTTAAATTCATTCGATTCGATACACACACGAGACGCAACACATGGAAATGAGGATGGAAGAAAATGGCCTGAAGAAAGGGCCGTGGACACCTGAAGAAGATCGAAAGCTCGTAGACTGCATTCAGAAATATGGGCTTGGCAGCTGGAAGGAGCTTCCGAAGATAGCTGGGCTCAATAGGTGTGGGAAGAGCTGCCGCCTGCGTTGGACAAACTATCTCCGCCCGGATATCAAGAGAGGAGCCTTCACTGATGAAGAAGAAAGGGTCATTATTGATCTTCATGCAAAACTAGGCAACAAGTAAGAAAACTGACCTCCATATTCATAGCTTGTAGCCTTAGTTTTCTGTGTTGCCGGTTTTCATGCATTTGGGGCGTTCAATTAGGGTAATAGATTGATTGAGAATAAACAACCTCACTAACGCATACCATCTTATGTTATCAGGTGGTCAGCCATAGCTAGTTATCTTCCAGGAAGAACTGACAACGAGATAAAGAACTTCTACAATACTCGTCTCAAGAAAAAGCTGCTACAGAATGGGATAGATCCCGACACTCATATGCCAAAAACTCATCTCAATACCCTGTTACCTCTATTGCCTCAGTTTTTCAGCTGTAATGACCCAAGAAATATTACCTGGGAAAGTGTCGTGAGATCTCAGGAAGACACTGCTCGTCTGGCGAAAGTTCTACTGTTAGGTAACATTTTACAGTTGTTAAACCCTGCTGGTGTTTCAGTGTCACCTCCTCTCCCAATTGAAACTTCTGGTGCTAGTCTGGAATCAGCTCAATTCTTGAGCAAATGGGATTCTCCTGAAACGAGATTGCAATTAGAAAGATTTAGTTCGAAAACTGAGTTTAACACAATGGAAACCAACAATGACTTGGAGATAAGAAGCAATGAGTTTATGGAACCGTCTATCATGTACACAGACTATGCAGTACCGGATCTCGTCTCAGAATCTCCGAGCATAGATCAAGAAACGAACAGATTCATCAGCCCAGATGAATTTTCCAACCTTCCAACAACTTTTGATGCATTAGAAGATCTCATGGATGACGAAGCAAGCAACTGCTACTGGAAACAAGTCCTTGAGTAAGTGAACTAATGCTTCCCTTCATTGTCAAAAGGTGCTTCATTATTCAAATACTAACAGAAAAAATCTGCTGCTGTTGTATACATTAAAGTCAAGCCAGTCTGTTGCCATGATCCATCTCATTTCTCAACAGAGGCTGCTAATAGATGGCGTCAAGAGATAAAGATGGATATCAAGGAAAATCACGGAACATCAGCAATAAGAAAATTGCCAGATTTCATAAATTATGCCCGTTATACATTCCCAGCCTGTATGATCACATCAGCGTTGTCAAGTTGTCCACATTTTTTCCCCTATTTTTTCCATGTTGTATAATGCCAAATAACTTCTGATTACTTATCATGTAATAATCCATTTCCAACTTAGAATAGGACATACCACTATGTAAGAACAATACATTTTATGCTTATTATGTTCAATATTCAAAGTCTCCCTAATTTTGATTTGCTTTTCCGGGCTGGTTTCTGGCTCATGTAATCATGTATTTGTATCTTCCCCTTGGTTTTCTCAAGCAAAGGGGTATGAGAAGCAACATGAAGGAGTCCTACTATTAGGTAAAACAAAACCGTTCGTAAAAGGGGTAGAAATAAAATGTCAAATCACCTTACGTGGAGTGTCACAATCCAGGCGCCTATATCCGTGGGTCTTGGTCTGAGTATATTAAGAATAGTTTCCCAGGTTTGGATAAGCGTTCACGCTACGTGAACTTTAATCTGCTAGGAAAGTCAATATTCAAAGCAATGTCAAGATAATTAGGTAGGGTAATAATCAAATAGTTACAACATACAAAAGGAGGATATTATAACCGACATACAATCTAGAAGAAATACTGTTATTCTAATTTTGCTATATAAAGATAGTCAACACAAGAATCCATGATTTCGGAAAGCATGTTCCATAGGTATCCAGAAAATGAAATCATGCAATCGTAACTTGTAAGATTAGGTTCTAAGCAGATGGAAAAACAAGTTTGATTAAAAGATTTTACAATGTCCTAATAAGGCAGCAGTTAATCTTGTGCAAGAAGGGATGATGTCATAAACAAACTAACCTACCTACTTTTTACCAATATCTTAATAAACTGCACCTAAGCTTTCATCTCTCCATCCCCATCAACTTTTAGAGCATAATATAACAAGAGGAATATCAATGACAGTTGCACTGAGAATAAATGTTTCACTTTACCATTGAAAGAGTAAAAAAGGACAAAAATATAAAAATTTCTTGATACACAAGATCAGTATCAATTTAGAGATGCCCAACTTCAACAATCTTGTGGATGCAGACTTCCACTAGAACCATTATGCATTGTGATGCACTGAACCGCATAGAAAGGTTAGTCTTAAACCAGAGAGCATTGATTATTTACTACGAGTCAATTACCAGAGAGGGACTGCTTTACCAGTGGAACACCAAATGCATTAGACAATAAGATTGCTTTCTGTAGAGTAGAAACCCTTTTCATCATATGCAGGATACGAAAATGATAGAGGAAACCACCTTTTACCTATGTGCATAGTCTTAGGTCTTAGCAAGTCGCTTCAAAGACTCCTGCATATATCACGGGCTAAATAGAAATGAGTTCATATAAACTAAATTCAACAACACCAGCCATCACAGCCGAATGAGCTGAATGTTGCCCTGATTGCTCCTTCTTACGTTACCTTAGAAGTTGCAATTTCATGACTCCCCAGAAGCCAATGTCTCTGTAAATCATAACAGAGGCCCAAAAGTTAGCTTGGAGCTCTAATTGTTTGAGGAAACTCTTCTAGCAACTCCAATTTCTCTCTTACATTGCTAATGAATCTACTACACTACCACTAGAACAATCTTTGACAAACTAGAACCCACATTGAAAAACAACCAAAATAACATTCGATTCAGAAAAAGAACAACTCTAGAAAGAAATTCAGCCTTATTGCAAGATTGAACATTACAATAAGCAGCCTTAACAATTACGAACAAGTAGTAGTATAACTAGGAACCAAAACGGAAGAAACAAAGTTAGCAATTGATATAAGAACAAGTAGAAAGATTTACACTAAGAAAACGAAAACGGTGCAGGGGGTGTTGACAATCCGAAGCTTTTTGAAACAAGAAATAAGTTGCTTTTTATTGCAGTTTTTTATTCCCAGAGGGGGGAAGTTTTTGCAATGTAAAAGATACAATTAGCTTCCAGCTGTTGATTCTCCACACTATCCTTTGGGCTTCAACACCAGGTTATCAGTTGTTTACATAATTCCTAATCCTTAGAGACCGCACCTTCCTTCTTCTGCACAATGTCCAGGAAAAAATCGGTCATAATCTCCTCGTAACGAGGCATCTTCGCGAACCCTGGAAGGTAATTAATATCAATAACTAGATATCGCCCTCCGTCTCGACTGTCCCTTATCATATCAAAATTGAACAGATTCAATTTCAGCGCTTCCCTTAGCTGAGTAGCTACTTCAGTCACAAAATCAGATGGGGGAAGCTCAGCCATCTCTATCAGCTTCTCCGCGATATCATGGCTATGTTCTTTAACAGCCGCGTTAGAAATCTGCGAAAAACACACCGAATTCTCGAACATTCCCAGCTTCTCCTGCGAAATATCGGGCAACGACTTCCTCTTCACGCACTGAATGTACTTACCAGCCACATAAACTTTGAAAATCACCCCTCCGTGATTCACAAACTCCTGCACCACAAACGGCGGGGTCAGCTTCAGCCCTCGCAAGCCCTCCTCGTTGAAAACCAGAGACATCAGATGAGAGCCGGCGCTGCCGTTCGCCACTTGCGGCTTGGCAATGACCGGGAAGCTAAAACTCCTCGATCCGAGGGTGTCGATCAGGGACTGGGGACTTTCGATGAACACCTGCTCCGGAACCGCAACGGAGAGCCCCCGCGGGATCTTCAGCTGCGCCACCGCGTGCAGCATGGTCACCCGGTTGTGGATGCGCTCGATCGCCTCCGGCGGGTCGATTACGACGACGTCCGGCTTCTGCATGCGGAACTGCGCGAGCTGAGCGAGCCATTCCGGGTCGGATATCTTGTGGATGATGCAATCGAAGGGGAACTGATCGATCAAGGACTTCGCGATCTCCACCGGAAAGAGATCGATTCCTCGCTCTCGAGCGAGATTCAGGAGCGATGGCTGGATGAAACTCTGAATTTTCTTCGCCGCCAGAGCGTAACCTATACGGAACCTCGTCGTAGGCTCCTCCGCCATCGTATGGTATAGTATAGATTCTCCGCCGCCGCCGCCGCCGTTGTAGGAAGGAGGAAAATTAGGGTAAATCGTGCTTTGGATTTTGACCCTTTTGATTTCTTTGGCCCGATTTTATTTTATACGCGTTATAGTCGAATATGTTCCCTCAACTAAGCAAAAGAGGAATATTCCCTATGCAAAGGGAAAGGGGCAAAATTGGTAAAAATTTATTCCGTCCATGATTTATATTTTACAGAATAAAAGAATAAATAAATACGGTATCGAATTTAATATTTTATGATGATGTACTACTATTAAAGATTGTGAATAGAATATTTATTGTGGGTCTACTAAATTAAAAAGGGTGTAAATGGAATATTTGTGATGTCGGTTTGCTAAAAAAAATTAAAATGATCTAAAGATAGGGGACGTTCAAATATAATAATAATATTTAAAGATATTGTGGGGAATATTAAAATGGTTATTCGTATTCCTTCGTGCATGATTTAGTGAATTGAAAATTTATATACTTAACGTGATTTGATAATAATTATAATAGAAAAAGCGTTAAGTGGAACAATTGTGGGTCTTAGAGCATGTACAATGGAGTGGTTCTTGTCTATGTGGCAAAAACAAGAACTCACACCTTAATTAGCATACCCATTGGAGATCCCCTAAATAAGAACCCGAATTCTTATATAAGATACTGGTTCTTAAGAAAAAGTGGGGCCCACATTCCTTTTTATTTTTTTCCTCACTCTCTTATTTTCTCAAATAATTAAATTAGTGGGACTCTTTAATTATGATAAGAACCTTTATTAAGAACCTTACCGTGATTTTTTAATATGAATGAGATCTTGTTTATGTGGCACCTTTAAGAACCCCATTTGGGGTTCTAGCATTGAACATGCCCTTAGTATATTAAATGCAATGTTGTAAAAACCGGACCGGACCGATCGGTTCAATCGGTTCGACCGGGAACCTGCTTGGCACCGGTCCGGTTCAGACCCTTGAACCGGAGGTCAGGTTGAACCGCCTTAGGACCGCCGGAACCGGATCGAACCGGTCAAAACCGTTCGAACCGCCGAACCGGACCGGTTCTTACAGAACCGGCTGGTTCAATTCTTTACTTAAAAAAAATGTTCTTATGGGAAATTGAACCTGTGACCAATTGGATAAAAGTCCATAAACTATACCATCTCAACTGTAACATTAAATTGTTAATAATACAACATTTAAATACTCCCTCCGTCCTCCATTTAGTGACGGAGGGAGTTTGGGCACGCGTTTTTTCGCATTTTATGGTATAATAATAAATTAATGTGTTAAAGTGTTAAAGTGGAATAATTGTGGGTCCATTTGAATTGTTTAATAGTATTAAAATGTTAAAATAATAAAAAGTAGATGTATAAAGTGTTAAAGTGTTAAAGTGATTGTGGGGTCTACGTCCAAAAATGGAAATTGTCAGTAAATGGAGGACGTCCCAATATAGTATTAACGTCACTAAATGGAGGACGGAGGGAGTATATTTATTGCATGTTAAATGTGTGATTTTTCATATTTATGTCTATTTTAACTCTCTCATTCTAATTCTCAATTATTTATCGACTATTTTTTTCAAAAGAACCTATTAACACAATTTAAGTTATTCTCATCATATGATAATAAAAATAATTTTACATTTTTTCTACTTATAGCTACTAAGAGTTACAAAATTAAATAAAACTAATAAGTTTTCGTCATAAAAAATAAATTCAAGACATGATTTAATTTATGTTAAGAATAAACTTATTTGTTATGATTCTAAAGTATTTTAAAACCTATAAGTTATGAATTTAATCATATATTTATCTATATTATGTAATTATTTATTATAATAATTATTTAATAATTAATTTAATTAAAGAGCGGTTCAACCATGGTTTAACCGGTTCGACCGGTTGAACCATGACCCGGAAGCCTCACCGGTTCGACCTCCGGTTCGGTTTTTAAAACATTGATTAAATGTATTAAATCGTTAAAGTAATAGAGTGACATAGTAAATGTTAAAGTGATTGTGGTATCCACGTTTCAAAATAAAAAAGAATTCGGTAAATCATTAAAGTTCTAATATACTCCCTTCGTCTCACTCAATTAGTCTTATTGCGATTTTGAATCGTCTCATCCACTACTCTTGTTTCATAAAATGGAAATGATTAATCATTACTTTATAATATGAATCTCTTGCTTTCTCTTTTAACACTTATACATAAAATTTCCTGCCGAAAAAAAATAGGACTAGTGAAGTGGACGAAGTGAGTAATATACTAATAATGTAACAATGTAATGTGCGTGTATTGGACTAGCGATTACATTTTAAATTTCGAAACTAAACGTTCGGAACCCGAATTCTCCATGGCTAGACCTCGTTTAACAGGTCGGTAAATAGTGGACGAGGAGCGTGAAAAAACACTATAATTGGGGGAAAAAAAAACAAAAAAAAACCCTTAAAGCCTCGGTTAAAATTGATTAACCACTATAAAGAAATGCTTTACCATTTCAGCGCGATTTCTGAAAAAGAACCTAAAACCCTAAACCCCTCGCCCCCTTCGTCTCCGTTGAACCTAAAACCCTAAACCCCCCGTTTAACATCGACTAAACGAGAGTAGTGCTCATAATAGATTAAAGAGTGTGAATGAAATATTATTAGTGGGTCTTCTATATTAAAAGGAATGTAAATGGAATATTTGTGTAGTCGGCCAACTACAATATATTGAAATGTTCTAAAGACATGAGACATCCAAATATAATAATGTCTAAAAATAATGGACAGAGGAAATATTAAAATAGTTAGTCCTTCGTCCATGATTTAGTAGACTAAAAATTTGTACAACGATGTTTTAATTGTGGATCATAGTGGTATTGTATTAAAACGTTAAAAATTAGGGTGATAAAGTAAAAGTAAAAGTGATTGTGAAGTCCATGTTCAAAGTAATTTGTTTTTTTATATAAAGTCATAAACGTTCTAATTTAGGAACAATGTTGTGTGCGTATATAATATATTGGCCTCCCAATATGAAATAAAATTTCAAAACTAAATATGCTGAGTTTAAAACCTCTCCGTAATGCAGTCATGTGACCTTTAAATTTACCATGGATCGTGCAAATAAGAAAACGTGCAAATTTAGTAAACGGTGGACGAACGAAGTAAATGATCCCTATAAATTAGGGGTGAGCAAAATATGGTTCAACCCGAAAACCCAAACCGAACCAAACCGAATTAGGCGGTTTGGTCCGGGTTCTAAATCCCTTTGGTTTGGTTCGGGTTGAAATTTGGAACCCGAAAATATTATGGTTTGGGTATGGGTTTGAATAAATAATTCGGGTCTAACCCGAAACCCGAATTTATATACTGGTATTATATAAAAATAATATAATATAATTTATATATATATAATTTTTTATTAATTATATATCTTAATCCCTACCCATTCTTTTAAGCCCTTATTTATTATGGATGTATTTTGAGTTGAATAGATGTTATTATGTTGTTTAGACGTAGATAAACATGAGAAAAGGTTTGTGTCAAAGTAGAAATTTTAATTTATTTGCTAAAAAAATTAAAAAAAAAAATCATGTATAAATTCGGGTCAGAACCGAACCGAACCGAACCCGAACCGTGAAATACGGTTTGGGTTATAAAAAATACAAAATTCGGGTTACGGGTTTTTCGGGTTTGGTTCGGGTCTAACCCGAACCACCCGAATGCTCACCCCTACCTATAATAATCGGAAAAAAAGCCCTAAAGAAACGCTCTTACCCTTTCAGCGCGATTTCTCAAAGTGAACCTAAAACCCTAAACCCCTCGCCCCCTTCGTCTCCGTTGAACTCATGGCGTCGGCGGTGGCGCTGAAGAGAAATTATCGGTGCTTTCAGTCCCTGCGCCAGTTCTACACCGGCGGCCCTTACGCCGTCGCGTCCGACGCCTCTTTCATCGTGTGCGCGTGCGACGACACCATCAAGGTCGTCGAGTCTTCTAACGCCGCCATCAGGTCGACCATCGAAGGCGATTCCGAGCGAGTGACCGCCCTCCTCCTCAGCCCTGACGATAAGTTTATCTTCTCCTCTAGCCACAGCCGTCAAATTCGAGTCTGGGATGTCTCCACGCTCCAATGCATTCGTTCATGGAAGGTTTGGTGCTGCTTTACATGTTTGGTTGTTTCTGTTGTTGTGGTTGAGTTCTTAGTTGGTTATCGGTATTGAAGAATTCAAGCTTTTTGTAATAGGCTTTCCAAAATTTAAGCTCAGTTGCTCAGTTACAGTACTCCTAAGCTTAGGTTAAAGTATAGTCGAGTTATAGGATTGGCTGGATTAGTTAGAATGCAACTGAATCGAAGCATTTCAATTTTTGTTTAGCTTCAATTTGTTTGAGTCTAGTTGGATACTTGGGTGTAGCTTGAACACATGATAATGTCACGTTTTGTCCTTGTCGAGCTCAATTCAAGTTGTGATGCCAATATTGAGTTGAAAACGAGTAGTCGGTTAGTGGCATATTAGTTCGATACTTCTTTTAAAATAATTTTATGTATTATATGTTGGTCTGTGGGATTTAGGGGCATGAAGGGCCAGTAATGGGAATGGCCATCGATGCCTCAGGAGGAGTGCTGGCAACAGCAGGTGCGGATAACAAGGTGCGAGTGTGGAATGTCGACGGAGGGTACTGCACTCATTATTTCAAGGGGCATAAAGGGGTTGTAACCAGCCTCATGTTCCATCCTAAGCGATTACTTGTAAGTACTCTTAGCTAAAACTGCTGATTTCTGATAAACCTTTGACCAACTTATTTTGGTTTATCCAAGCTTGGGTGGATTGACTTAAAGTGATTAACGTGTTGCAGTTGTTCTCTGGTGGTGATGACACCACTGTTAGGGTCTGGGACCTTCTGAATAAGAAGTGTGTGGCAACACTAGAGAAACATCAGTCAACTGTTACTTCGATTGCAATTTCTGAAGATGGATTGACATTGCTGACTGCTGGAAGAGATAAGGTAAATCTTTAGATATAATTAATGCAATCATTAGTATTTTAGAGGACAAAGAAAATGTACTGCAATAGTGGGACCCTTCTTTTCGGAAAGGTTTTTATAAGGACCGGATATCTGTATATATATCTGTATGTATGAACTATCTGTCTTAGCAAAGATGTTAGGTTGTAAAAAGTGTCACATGAGTTGATTTCTTCTATTTAATTTCATATTCCTCTTGTCATATAACATTCTTTTTGCGATATCCTGACATCCATGATCCATCCGTTTGTTCAGGTTGTGAATATATGGGACCTGCGTGATTATAGCTGTAAAATTACTGTGCCAACATATGAAGCGTTGGAAGCTGTGTGTACATTTGATGCAGCATCGCCTTTTGCCTCGTGTTTGTCATCGTTTGCTGAAAAAAATGGGAAGAAGATCAGCCCATCATCAGTTCAATTTATAACAGTTGGTGAACGGGGGATTGTGCGGATATGGAACTCTGATGGGTATGTCATCCTTAGTTCTGAAAATGATTTGATATCTTCATAAATGTGATATGGAAACTGCATGTTCCCGAGCCATAACTGTATGAGGGGAAAAAACTCATTATCCAAATGTCAGGAGTTTAGCTTATTTACTAGTTTGATCAAAAAGGTTCAGGTCGTCTAGAGATTTGGCTCAAGTATATTCTCTCTACTCTTTCTAAAGAACCTTGCATCATTTTTTGTTGCACACACTAGACATGATCTTGATTTTTGGCAGTTTTACTGAAATTCATTATTTATCTGCAATAGGGCAGTGCTTCTCTTCGAGCAGAAATCTTCAGATTTAGCTGTCAGCTCAGAGCAAGAAGAGGTCAAGAGGGGCTTTACCTCTGCCATGATGCTTCCATTACATCAAGGCTTGCTTTGTGCTACAGTGGACCAGCAGTTCCTTATTTATGATTTGGATCAAACGATCGATGATGGTCTGAACTTAGTCCTGAAGAAAAGACTCATTGGATACAATGAAGAGATTGCAGATATGAAGTTTCTGGGTTATGAAGAACAATATCTTGCGGTTGCTACAAGTGTTGAACAGGTATTCTGTCAAAATTCACGAGTAACTATTGAGAGAAAAAAATGCTGATTCTCAGACATGGCTTCATAGTGGTTTTGAGGCTTTCAATTCCTTGTTGATCACCATTTCGCTTTGTATCTTGTGTAGATAAGAGTATATGATCTGGCAACGATGTCATGTTCCTACATATTGACTGGTCATACCGATGTAGTTCCATGCATTGACACATGTGTTTCAGCTTCTGGAAGAACCCTCATTGTATCTGGAAGCAGAGACAACAATGTAATTTATCTTTGTTCTTCATGTCATATTTCAGTTTTTTTGTTAGTTAGGTCGCTGACTTACTACATGCTTCACTTTCTTACTTATTTAGTCTCTTATCCCATTATCCTTTTAGGTTAGATTGTGGGATACCCAAAGCCAACGCTGCATTGGGGTTGGCATAGGTCACATGGGACCTATTGGTGCCGTCGCTTTCTCAAAGAAGAAGAGGAACTTCTTTGTCAGTGGTAGTAGGTAATTTTACAAATTTGGGAATTGAAATAGCTTCTTTTTTCTTCCTTTTTCATTTTCTTTGTTATCTTCATACGGATCGGATTTGGGGAATAGTTTGGCACTTAGTTGTCCATAATCTTAAAAGTTGATGAATGATATTTCGTGATTTCAAATTTCCCTCTCTGTGTTACACTATGTATATCTTAGAGTTTCCTTCCTGGCATTGCATGGTACAGTGATCGCACATTGAAGGTTTGGAGCTTAGATGGTGTATCGGATGATGATGCTGGAGATGTTTCCAGTCTGAAAGCAAAAGCAGTAGTGGCAGCCCATGACAAAGATATAAATTCATTAGCAGTTTCACCGGATGATAGCCTTGTCTGCAGTGGTTCTCAGGTTAGTAAACAAATTATGCTGAGAGAGACAACTTCGGTGGAGTCATAAAATAAACTCCCCTTTCCCTTGTGTCCTTTAAATATTCAGGATCGAACAGCAGCTATATGGAAGCTTCCGGATCTGGTTTCTGTTGTTGTACTTAAAGGTCATAAGAGAGGTATTTGGTCTGTGGAGTTCTCTCCAGTGGACCACTGTGTCATCACGGCATCGGGTGATAAGACAATAAAGTTATGGGCCATCTCTGATGGTTCGTGTCTAAAAACATTTGAAGGACATACATCAAGTGTCATGAGAGCTTCGTTTGTTACACGGGGGACGCAGTTCGTTTCTTGTGGTAAGATGAATTACTGATATCTATTTTACTTTCTATTGCCTTGTGCTCCCTAGTTTCATTTCTGAATGTGTTTGATATGGTGATTAGGAGCTGATGGTTTGGTGAAGCTATGGACAGTCAAAACTGAAGAATGCTTGGCCACATATGATCAACACGAAGATAAGGTACGTGTCTTTGGGATTTTCTTCAGACAGAGATTATCCGCATATTGAACAGCTTCTTGTTTGAGAAGTTCAACACACGTAGCTAAATATCCACCCGTCCTATGCTGTCTATGTGGCTTGTTTGTTGCTATTTGTAATATGGCTCGGCTATTACAAAAGATCGTTCCTTGGTGCTGAAAACACGCCCACTGCTTAGTTATTTCTCTTTGTTCTTGAAGATTAAAATTTTTGTGTGCACTTTAGAGGTTTCCTGAGAAGTTGCTTTTCTGCAAATTGTTTACCTTGAAGTTTTGAACAATATTTTTTTTTTCGGTTGCTTACCCTTGAGTTCTGCAGATATGGGCACTGGCTATTGGGAAGAAGACAGAAATGCTTGCTACTGGTGGCGTTGATGCAGTTATTAATTTGTGGCACGATTCTACAGCTGCAGAAAAAGAGGAGGCCTTCCGTAAAGAAGTGAGGCATCCGATTCTCATGCTATCGATCTGTTTAAACTGTGACGGATTACTGGAAAAATAGATTCCTTTGTTAGGATGAAATTTAATCTCTAAAGTTTTCATATTGCAGGAGGAAGATGTTTTGAGAGGGCAAGATCTTGAGAATGCTCTATTAGATCGCGACTACACTAGAGCCGTCCGACTTGCATTTGAACTTCGCAAACCTCACAAACTCTTCGAACTATTTAGTGAAGTCATCAGGTGAAGTAATAATCTTCATTGCAGTATTCATCTCTATATCATCGTAAACATGTTCATCTTAGCTGAAGCTCGTTACAGGAAGACAAATGCTGACGTCCAGATTGAGAAAGCTCTTCGCCCTTTTAGCAAGGAAGAGATCCGTTCGCTTTTGGAATACGTAAGAGAATGGAATACAAAACCAAAACTCTGTCATATAGCGCAGTTTGTTCTGCACCGCCTTTTCAGCATCCTCCCTCCGACAGATTTAGCCGAGGTACTCGTCAGTTTCTTCACTTCTATTTTCGTTTCTTTCCGTAATTTTGTAAGAGGAATAATAAACCTAATTGCTTTTTCTTGTCCTCTACAAAGATGAAGGGGATTGGAGAACTGCTCGAAGGCCTTATGCCGTATTCTCAAAGGCATTACACCCGAATCGATAGGTTGCAAAGAAGCACATACCTCCTGGACTACACCTTAAACGGAATGTCCGTCATCGAGCCAGAAAGAACCGAAACAGAACCAAAAAACAACGAGAACATCAAAGAAACACCTGCCCCGGAGGACGAAGGCGACGACTACACCGAAACAAGAGACGCATCAACGAAGAAGCGAAAAACCCGAAAATCGGGCGATAAAAAGCAGAAAAAGTCGAAGGTGGCCTACGTCAGCGCGACGGCAATACCCTCAACTGCCTAATCCATTCCCTCAGACATGAAGGTATGATACTTGTCCCAGACAGAAATTTTGTGTTTTTTGTTGCAAATGTCGACTCACAACCGGGTCGGATACATATACGGGGCCCCGCTTTCCAAGTCCAGAAACAAACAGCCTGTGTCTAACTCCATCTCATTAATGGAAATGTTCTAGAATTTTTGAGAGATTGAAAAGTCTGACTTTTCTAATTCAAGCCTGACAAGTTTTGACCTTTGGAATTTATTACATGAGTTTTATTTTTCATGCATAGCATAGGTGTATGTTTTTATTTTTAAATTTTTGATTAAAAATTTTTGATTAAATTTTTTTAATATTTAATTTTGCAGTGGTGGTTGAGAAATGTGGTTTGAAATAATGTTCTGACATTGTTGGAGTTGGATGAAGCTGGAGCCGTTAAATTTTGTATGGGCTCAAAATACGCGTGTAAGGACAGGACAGCTCTACCATATGTTAGCTTAGCTGTGACTACATTTTATTTTTATTTTATTTTTTACTTTTTTTGGAGAAGTAGTATTTTTTTGGGTCTTGTGCTTCATTAGGGACTCCCTTCGATTCTTCTGAAACGGCCATATTCTTTTGGAGACGCTTATTAAGAAAATTGAGGTTTATTATATAAGAGTGGTAATTCACATACTGAAAATGGGGGTTTAGTGTATAAATGTAGTGTATTAATGGGTTAATGAGAGTGTACACGTAGGTTTGTTGGGCCGAAATAGGAAACCTGTCATTTACGCTCTGAAATGGAAACATGGTCATTTATGAAGAAACGGAGGGAGTATTTTATTGCGTTATAAAGTATTTTAGGGAAGTAGAATGAAGTAATACCTCAGCTGTAGAAAATTATTGCTAATAAAAGTTCGGCACGAACGAATAATTAATTTTGGTGGATTAAATTGTGACATTGAATAAACCTTTTGAGCCCTAACTGTGTAGATAACCTCCACTCTACGTAACTAGCAATTAATATGATTTTTTGCAGTTTAAAATAGTGATTAATTTACATAATAGTAGTATTTAAAAAAATGGAATGAATTAGTTGATTGAGCTAACTGATTAACGTAAAACACCTACTTTGCCAAATGCTTTGAACAATGAGAGGCCACGTGTCGAATGGGGGTTGGAGGTAGGGGAGCATTTCGTGACTCAATTGGAAATTGTGTAGATCTAACTTTTGTATACGTGCTACTATAGTATCTAATTTATCATTTTCTCCATCCTTAAGCTTATGATAATTGAACTTTAACAAGTTCAAAATCGTTTCATGATAGTATCGTTCGTGTACAATAGCCTGCAAACCACACATACAAGGTTGATTGTGTTTGAATGACATGCGATATGATCAGGCTCGTGAAGGCGTTGGCCGAATTTGAACATGTTACCATTTAGGCAATGACAGATTTTACTGTCGGACCACTCCTGAGGTAAGGGGGTTAAATTAGTTTATTTGTATTTATATTGTTTGATATTTAGTTGAGCTTATCTCTTAGATATGATTTCATGTTAGTTATACACTATCGTTTCGATTCTACATCAGGATCGTTTCACAAATACTATTGAGAATATAAGCAATACACATGTCCCATAAGCCAAACCAAACACCTTTCGTTGAAAACCACATGTTTATTACCTTTTTCCTACCAAACTCTCTTCCCTCGTGAACCATGGCTACATGGGGGTTGAGCTCTCTCTCTCTAATTAGTGTCTTTCGCATTATTTTATTGATTTCTCCAAGTGGAATCAATCATTAACAATTCTAAAGTTTTGGAACTACTTCTCTATAGGCTAATCTTTTCATACATATCCTAAATAACATGACTTTTTTTCATGAATATTACTCCATATTTTAATCGTACATGTTAACATCTATGATCTAGACCATAATCTTCGTGACAGTTTAAAAAATAATTATTTTTTTGATACTATTCATATAATTATAAAGCTTGAATTTTAGACTAAATTTGGTCAATAATTGAAGTGTAATTCTATTTAGTGAAAACATAAAACTTGGACTTATTAAACGTAACCACCTGTCCAAATAGAAGGATCGAATTTAATTAAAATTTCTAAAAAATGATGAGGATAGTAGTAATAAATAAAGTCAAATTAGGATATTTTTTACCTCCGAAATTTAATGGAAAAGAGAATAATAACCTCCTATAATAAAGAATTTTATTATCCTAAAACAGTCCATATGTAGATTATTACATTCAGAAAATTTATTAATTACTGTTAGCTCTTTGACTAAACTCAAATTAGCTCAATAGCTTGAATAATACACAGTACTAATTTAGAATTTTCTTATCATTACGATGCTCGTCTTAATTTCCGTTTCAGGGAAAAAAAAAGTTATTTTATACCAATAGAACAGAGTGAGTATTTTTTTAACGAGACAAACACACACACGTGAAATGACTCGAACTTCGACTTTTTAATTGGACAGAAAACGTCTTACCGGCTGCGTTGCGTTTATCTGTAAAAAGAAATGGTGTTGTCTGCCAAATGCCAATGACTAACTACCACCTTCCCAACTATCTGCTAACCACACACTCTTTCAATGCCCCAAACTCTCTTTCCTTTTCTCCTCTCTCTTTATATACCCTCAATTATCACACTTCCTTTCTTCCCCATTTCTCCCTCTCCCTCTCTCTCTCTCTCTAAAACCCCGCCTGCGCATTGTTGCCATCTCACCTCGCTCCCACTCGCTGAAGTGCGTTGCGTGCTTTCTCCCGCCATGGCGCCTGCTTCTTTCTGGAACTCATCCAAAACAGTCTGCGTCATGGACGCCTCCGGCCGCCTCGGCTCCGCCCTCGTCCACCGCCTCCTCCAGCGCGGCTACACCGTCCACGCCGCCGTCCACAGCCACGGTAATTTTTATTTCACCTCTCTCTTGCCGATCCTCGGTCGCCTTTCCTAGCTCGAGTTTCGATTGCGACGAGCTCTTTTTCCGATTTGAATTTTCTGATTTTTGAAATTATTGATTTTCAGAGGAGGTGCAGCGGTACAAGAGGCAATCGATGGAGAAGAAGGAGCTGAGAGTTTTCCACTCGGATCCGTTGGATTATCACAGCATTTTGGATGCGCTCAAAGGCTGCTCCGCCTTGTTCTACTCCTTCGAGCTCCCCTCCGATCACCCTACCTACGATGTAAGTTCGCCGCCGATTCCTTCGCGATTTTCCCCCCTTTCACTCAGATTTTTTTCCGGCGATTTCCCTAAATTTTGGAGAGAGAGAAAATTAGGTCGGATGATTTTCGCCTCTTAATTTTTTTTTTTTTTTTTTTTTGAATTTTCAATAATAGAAATCCAGCTATTAGCTCAATAAACCAAGTCTTAATTGCCAGTTCTAGAATCACGATCGAGTCTTAAATTTTCTAGGACGGCATAAATTAGAGAAAACCAATAAAAACACGTACTCCTTGTTTCTCTCTTCAACTTCATTACTGCTTTTCAATCCTTTTAATCTAAGAATAGGGATTAAGTATCGAGGCTAAAGTTCCCGAGTTCGTTTCTAGTGGATTTAAATCCTTGTCTACTCTGCCAACTCGGCGAGACTATCTTCCACCAGCTACAAAAATCTCTTTTTTGATTTTGAATCACGTCACTTTCATTTTTCTATTGGAACTTTACTATTATCTCTTTGAATTTTCATGGTCGACATCTTCCTCTTTTAACATTGCTACACGACATTAATCTAGATTATTTGTTTATTTGTTTTGTCCTATTTAATGGGATTTGGATTCTAATCTCTTGATCTTTTTTTAATGTCATTTTCTTTTCTTTAGAAACTTCTCCTTTGAGTTGTTTTTTTGTGTGGTCAAAAAAATTTAGTCTTTAATAAGCCAGCACGAAAACGACCCGACAGTTTTAGCTGTAAACTATGAATTTTCATGTGATTGATTGTGTCTTGATTAACTTGCAAGAAACTGTATTCAATCACGCTAATTGTTACGTGATTGATTAAATTGTACAGGAATTTATGGGTGAATTGGAAGTAAGAGCTGCCCACAACGTGTTGGAAGCGTGCGCTCAAACAGACACTATCGACAGGGTTGTCTTCACCTCGTCGGCAACCGCCGTCGTCTGGCGGGACCATGACGGTCGTGAGTCCGACGTCGACGAGAGGAATTGGAGCGATGTCAACTTTTGCAAGAAGTTTAAGGTAATAGATGTTTTCACTGGAAATATTTTTTGTGATTTTGTAGTGATTGTTATCGTGTCTCATCTCTGTCGTGTTTTCGAACGCAGTTATGGCACGGACTGTCGAAGACGGTAGCCGAGAAAACGGCGTGGGCGTTGGCGATGGACAGAGAGGTTAACATGGTGTCGATAAACGCCGGATTATTGATGTACCCCGACTTGACCATCAAGGATCCCTACCTACTCGGAGCCGCCGAGATGTTCAAGGACGGAGTCCTCGTCACCGTCGACCTCGAATTCCTCGTCGACGCGCACATCTGCGTGTTTGAGGATGTTACATCGTACGGCCGATACCTATGCTTCAACGGCATCATCAGCTGCAACGACGACGCGATGAAGCTGGCCAAGATGCTGATGCCAGCATCGATGTCATCGCAAGACATGTAAGTCGACACTCAGTCACATAGTCGTAAAACCTTAACTAAATTCGGTTCCCGTTCCTATAAAATTCTGAACCTCGTCTTTCTGCAGGTTCGACGACGACAGAGTGTACGAGAAGAGGATAAGCAACGGGAAACTAAGCAAGTTGATGGTGGATTCGAGAGCGGACTGCAATCGAGCAACGACGAATGAATCCACAGATCGATTGCCGACTTGTTAGGGAAGAAACCACACAAAGAAGCAGGAGAGAGAGAGAGAGATGATGCATTGCATTAGCATTGTACATTGCATATGTTAAAGAGTGAAAATCCAAAGAATCCAAAAGTCTTAGATATATTAGATTTTATTTTTTTCTAGCTTGGTAGTAAATTAGTGCAATATATTCCATATATTAATATTTATGATTCTTTGAACCTAGAGGAAGAAATTGTGTAAAGTATAATACTATTTATTATTCCTTACAATGAATTTAGCCACAAATTGTGTTTAAAGGAACCAAATTCTCTTCCCTTATTGCAACTCCAATCATGTAATCATAATAGTAATTATATTATGTACAGTCAACGCAGCGTAATCTAGTGATAAGACGTTTCCTCTCCAACCAAGAGGTTGGGGGTTCGACCTGCCTTGGGTATGACTCACAAATCAAAGTATACAGAGAAAGTGTCTCTACTTTCCAAATGATGATACATTACTGTGCATTAATATGAAGCTCGAGTTAGGATAAAGAAGGCAAGACACAACAAGTAAACCCTAAACAAAGCCCGGGACGTAAAAATTGATCGTTACGCTACTTGTTACTGTTAATATATATATATTTACAGTTTTACACACCACATTTACCACAAACATTGGATTAAATCCATGTATTTGACGAGAGGAGAGGAGTATTGTACCGGTTAATGCATTGCCTCGTATATGTGTTGTTGCTTGGTTTCTACACGTGGCGCTCAAACACTCAGGGAAACTGAAGATATTGAAGAGAGCTTATACTTGCATAGTTTTGTAGAGTGCTGTGGACAAAAGACGAGCTCAGTATTCGAACTGACAGTAGCTTCTTGCCATTGTGATGACCAAGAAGGTCCTTCAACGCGATAATCACGCATAGCGTACTGGACTAGGACATCCGAATGATCTGCAGGCATTTGAAATACGAATTTGTTGAGTATGTAGTGAGCGGGATGTAGATTTTGAGGTGCAGTGTCATGTGGAATGGAAACTATGGGAGGTTATAAAAGTATTTACCGGAAGCAAATATGCTGGTTTTCTGAAGAGTCAAATGACTGACTTTAGATCTTTTGATCTTTATCAACTCCTGGAGGTCGCCTGAATTGCCTTTGAATTCCAAAAATTCTCCCAAGATACACTCTTTGCCTTTGAGCTCTAACCTGCATTACATTTGTCCAAAGTTACGATAACTAGAAAGAATCTCGTAAAACTTGTATCATAAAAATGATTCTGAAACGAACCTATCCCATGTTGGAGCAGTGCAGAGAACAGAGTTGAGCTTCTCGGAAAATGACTCCTGCATCTTCTTATTCCCACAAAAAAGTGTACCTTTGATCCATCCAGAATATGAACTTTCCTTGGGTTTCAATTCCGTCCACTGACCATAAGTGATGACCTCAGGAGGAAAAAGGTCCGACTGACTGATAGAAAAACAGCAGGGTCAGAAACTTGTCAAAATAGATACTTAGCGAAGTATGGCGTGTACATAATCTTCTCAAGAAGCTTCACTTTTTATATCAGAGCATAACTGTGCCAGAAAATAGATACCGACTGGTCCTTGTTTTCCATTACATTCAACGATAAACACAAGCAGGCTGGCAATAGCTCAAGTACGTCAAGTTCACTAACAAAAACATTCAGCACGAAGGGAAAAAAACTCTAATTGTAACTAGGTAGGATAGGGAAATCCAAGTTGTATTTGGACTTAGGGGTTTGACGAAGATTTAAAAATGACTTTCACGAGTGTTGATTAAAGGACTTGAGGATGGATTCGGAGGGAGTGGTTTTCAAATACATGGAATCCACTAATTCCGATTGGCAAAAAACATAAATACGTGGAATTCATATATAAGAATTTACAACATTGCATTGAGACCATGGCATGTGAGATGAGAGCGCTGCTTTCTTCAGCTTCCTCTAAGTTCATTTTGAATTCAAATCCCTCCAGTAGCAACCATTATGCACAAGCACAGACACACACACACACACACACCACACAACACCAGTATTGTAGGAATCATAATAAACTTGCAGATGCTAATTTTCACTCAACAAACTCATAGTCACATATAAAACCCGAGCGCCACAAAATCTTTCTAAACATCATATCCACATTAGGAAACCAATACAAATCAGCCAAACCATTAACCATGAAGGAAAAATTCCAAGAAAATAAATTATTTAAGCATACAAAGGTATACATACCAAAAATTTGGGTTAGGACATATGACTTTGTAAGATAAATATCCTTCTGGAAGAGCAACCCCTCTCTGTTCAAGGTATCCTTCAAGAATGGAAACTAAGTTTTTGGTTTCAGCTACCTGAATTGCAGAAATATATAGCACTTGAATAAGGCATGACATGTTGCTAAAGAGAAACAAAGTACTGGTTTCGAGCTAGCAAAGAAAATAACTCTTTGGATCAGACTAACTTACTCAGCACGACTTTTTGAAAACTTCAGAAGAAAATCTTATACAAAAGATTTCTTATCATTATCTGTTCTAGGCTGGCAGCAATACTATACAAAGACAACAAAAGCAAAAACTAGACTAATATCTCAACATGACTCTGCATGCCAGCTATGTAGATCATATCTCAACATCACTTTCAGTTGAATATACAAGTCAAGGTAGCATACTCTGCATGCCATAGTAACTGCAACCTAAAATCTAAGTCCTTAGCACTTTCAGGCTACAATGGTGTACGGGGAAGAAGAAAGCACACGCATCCATGGAGGCTTACAGAAGAACTCAACATGTTGGCCTAGTAACCGTTTCCAATATCTCTAACTAAAAGCATAGTAGCCTATACTAAATGTGGCCAATTTATGCAAAGTTTATGAAATCTACAAAGGGACTGCAATCAAGAGAACTGCATATTATGCTGTGTTATAAGAGTCTTTAGACATTTCTCACAGCAAAATCACACAATGCATGATGGATGGTAGAAAGTATGAAAGAGCAGACACGAGAAGTAGCTTACAGGATCCGGAAGGCACACAGTACTTCGATTCCTACTATCACTGCACACCCAATTGTTATCCCTATCGATGGAAACAGACCCCGATACATTCTTTACAGAAATCACTATGGCCTCCCTGAATGAAATCCACACGTAAGAACACAGCATTCATAAAAACCATCCAACGCCAAAATATTCCTTCAGAAAGCAAAAACTAAGATCGAAAACCAAGCTGCAACAATTCTCTACTAAGAAGATAGTTCACAGAACAATGACATGACAAACAATACAAGCGAATCAAAACGAATAAGCAAAGCAACGAGACTAGAGAAAGAGAGAGGGTTACTGATTAGTGACAAGAACAAGATCAATATTCTTGCGGGAAGCTGAATCAGGGTCTGGAATTCGCAGGCCTACGTACACTTTGCTTCCTACATAAAGCTTCTCCAACCTAAAATTCCCCACCCAAAAAACCACCATTACACCAACAGAAATGGAGGAATCAATACTACTCTACCAATTTTGGATAATTCAAAATTTAAACAGAAGATTGATTAAGGAAGAATCAAACCGTTTGGCGACGGCGAAGAGGGCATCGTAACGGGAGGAATCGAGATCGGATTGGGCATCGAAACGGGAGGAATCGAGATCGGATTGGGCATCGTCGTCGAAGAAAATCCACATCACTATGCGGTAGAGAACGAAACCGCATACCAGCTTGGCGAACATCGTTAATTTCACTATGAAGTAGTAGAGAACGAAACCGCATACTACCAGCTCGGTGACCATCGTTAATTTCTCGGAATCTCTGCAATTTTAGAGAAACCCTTGTTGATTATACAGCAGAATCTCAAGGGGTTCATGCAGGGGGAAAAGATTATATTGGAGTGAAGGTCTGAACGGAATGAAACTGTGTGAGAATGGAATGAACTTAGTAACGGAATGAGTGGAATGAAGTTAGTAATAAAATTCCTATGGCTGGTACATACAAGGAATGCAATTCACATTCCTTTATTGATTCCATTCTTAAGGCTGGTATAATTTGTAATGTTGTGAATGAAATAAATCGGTAATTATATTTAAAATTCTTACATTTTTAAATATTTGTTGCAAAATTTATTATTTAATAATTAAAAATATTAAAATTTAATTTATAATTAAAACAATGAATAATAATTAATTAACGAGAATAATATGATTTATAAGGTAATCAGGATTTTTAATTTGTCATATCATAATAATCAATTAACGAGTGTTATAAAATCAATTCCGTTAAATGAGGTTTTACGTAATACTTGGGGGAGTGGAGTAATGACTAATCCCTTCCTTATGTCATAAGTCATTCCTAATACTAAAATCATGCAATAGGAACAGAATTAGGAATGTCATTCCATTCCCATGCCATTCCAGATGCTTAAATGCTTAAGCGTCTCAAGCCACTCGTCAATGTCAGGGAAACCAGTGGCGGAGCTAGAAATTTGGGATGGAGTGGGCTCAATTGACGAGTGATACAAACGAGACCAAATTTACTCATTTTTCTTGCATTTAGCGTGGGCTAATGATGAAAATTTCCGACGAAAATTGAAATTTGAAGAACTAAAAAAAAAATTAAGTGGGGTGAGCTAAAGCCCACCATCAACTATACGTGGCTCCGCCTGGGAAAACTCACCGCATTTTCACAGTAAAATAAAAAATCGATTTTTTGTTTTTAAATTTCTGTAAAAAAAAAAAAAAAAAAAAAAAAAGATTTCCTTTTTGCGACTGGGTTCGTCTGTAAAATACAAATTTGAATCTGGAATTTAGGGTAAAAAGTTGAGTCGAAGCTTTTTCTTGAATTTGATGATATTTGGATCGATTGTTTCTTCTCCTTATTTCTATAGATCAACAAGTTTTTGAATATAGAAGGCGGCTAATTTTAAGTTTACTTCAGTGTTCCGTCCGTTATAATTGGGTATTATTGTTTTCGTCACACGTCTTAATATGTCCCAAAACAATGGTGCACAATTATCAATATTCCATCTGTCGTAATTGGGTATTTATGTTTTGGTCACACATTTTAACGTTTTGTCCGACGTAATTCGGTGGTATGCTACATCAAACGGGACCGAAATTTTATCTTTTAAGTATCCAAAATAATAGTGCACAATTATCACATATACGATATGTACGGTGAGGTTAAAACTTAAATGAGATTAACAGCTGTAATTTTTAATCTTTTTCACTTGATTTCAATTCCTAATCGTGACGTCTCAATTCAATTGACTTATTTTCTAATTTAATAAAAAAATAAAAAAAATTAACCCTTATTTTTTTATGTGGACACTTACTTTCAATTTTAATATTCATCTTAAATCTTGCGTCGAAATGAAATAAACTAATTGAAGTAAGACGGTCGTGAGTCCGACGTCGACGGGAGGAATTGGAGCGACAGGCCCGTCTATGAGGAGGCCCATCAAGTTCTACAGAACAGGGCCTCCCAAAAAATAGGGCCCCTAAAAAATATAAGCCCAATTCATTTTTAAAGCCCAAATGTCTCTCTTTTTTTTCTTCTTCTCAATTTCTCACTTAAAGAATATTATTTGAACTCTCTTTTCCTTCCATATCAAGCTCAATTTATTATTAAAGCCCAAATTTCTCTCTCTCTTCTTTTTCTTTCTTCTCAATTTCTGTGGGGATATTGCCTTTTTTCTTTGTTCTTTCGATTTTTTGGCTTTTTTTTTTTCCAGCCTACTTATTTTATTTTTTGTTTTTGTCTTTTTTTTTTTGTTTCTTCTCTCCCAAAACTAACTTTGATTTTTTTTTTTCCTTTTTACTATTTATTTACAATTAACTTTGATTTTTCTTAAAAGATCTCTTGCACATTTCTTTTACGTTTTATTAAATATTATATTAAGTCATATTTTGTTAAAATTTAAAAGGCTTAAGTTTGTAGTAGCTTTTACGTTTTATTAAATATTATATTAAGTCATATTATGTTAAAATTTAAAAGGCTTAATTTTGTAGTAGCACAGGGCCTCAATATACATTGAGACGGGCCTGTGGAGCGATGTCAACTTTTGCAAGAAGTTTAAGGTAATAAATGTTTTCACTAGAAATATTTTTAGTGATTTTGTAGTGATTATTATAGTGTCTCATCTCTGTCGTGTTTTCGAACGCAGTTATGGCACGGACTGTCGAAGACGGTAGCCGAGAAAACAGCGTGGGCGTTGGCGATGGACAGAGAGGTTAACATGGTGTCGATAAACGAGGACTCCGTCCTTGCATCACCGTCGACCTCGAATTCCTCGTCGACGCGCACATCTGCGTGTTTGAGGACGTTGCATCGTACGGCCGATACCTATGCTTCAACGGCATCATCAGCTGCAACGACGACGCGATGAAGCTGGCCAAGATGCTGATGCCAGCATCGATGTCATCGCAAGACATGTAAGTCGACACTCAGTCACGTAGTCGTAAAACCTTAATTAAATTCGGTTCCCGTTCCTGGAAAATTCTGAACCTCGTCTTTCTGCAGGTTCGACGACGACAGAGTGTACGAGAAGAGGATAAGCAACGGGAAACTAAGCAAGTTGATGGTGGATTTCGAGAGCGGACTGCAATCGAGCAACGACGAATGAATCCACAGATCGATTGCTGACTTGTTAGGGAAGAAACCACAGAAAGAAGCAGGAGAGAGAGAGAGAGATGATGCATTGCATTAGCATTGTACATTGCATATGTTAAAAGAGTGAAAATCCAAAGAATCCAAAAGTCTTTAGAATATATTAGATTTTTTTTTTTTTTTTTTTCTAGCTTGGTAGTAAATTAGTGCAATATATTCCATATATTAATATTTATGATTCTTTGAACCTAGAGGAAGAAATTGTGTAAAGTATAATACTATTTATTATTCCTTACAATGAATTTAGCCACAAATTGTGTTTAAAGGAACCAAATTCTCTTCCCTTATTGCAACTCCAATCATGTAATCATAATAGTAATTATATTCTGTATAGTCAACGCAGCGTAATCTAGTGATAAGACGTTTCCTCTCCAACCAAGAGGTTGGGGGTTCGACCTGCCTTGGGTATGACTCACACATCAAAGTATACAGAGAAAGTGTCTCTACTTTCCAAATGATGATACATTACTGTAAAATTTACATTAATATGAAGCTCAAGAGTTAGGATAAAGAAGGCAAGACACAACAAGTAAACCCTAAACAAAGCCCGGGACGTAAAAATTGATCGTTACGCTACTTGTTACTGTTTTACACACCACATTTACCACAAACATTGGATTAAATCCATGTATTTGACGAGAGGAGAGGAGTATTGTACCGGTTAATGCATTGCCTCGTATATGTGTTGTTGCTTGGTTTCTACATGTGGCGCTCAAACACCCAGTGAGACTGAAGCAATTGAAGAGAGCTTATATTTGCATAGTTTTGTAGAGTTCTGTGGACGAAAGACGAGCTCTGTATTCGATCTGACAGTAGCTTCTTGCCATTGTGATGACCAAGAAGGCCCTTCAACGCGGTAATCACGCATAGCATAGAGGACTTGGACATCCGAATGAGCTGCGGGCATTTGAAAATACGAATTTGTTGAGTAATTAGTGAGCGGGATGCAGATTTTGAGGTGCAGTGTCATGTGAAATGGAAACTATGGGAGGTTATTGAAGCATTTACCGAAAGCAAATATGCTCGTTTTCTGAAGAGTCAAATGACTGACTTTAGATCTTTTGATCTTTCTCAACACCTGGAGGTCGTCTGATTTGCCTTTGAATTCCAAAAATTCTCCCAAGATACACTTGTTGCCTTTGAGCTCCAACCTGCATTACATCTGGCCAAAGTTACGATAACTAAAAAGAATCTCGTAAAACTTGCGTCATAAAAATGATTCTGAAACGAACCTATCCCATGTTGGAGCAGTGCAGAGAACAGAGTTGAGCTTCTCGGAAAATGACTCCTGCATCTTCTTATTCCCACAAAAAAGTGTACCTTTGATCCATCCAGAATATGAACTTTTCTTGGGTTTCAATTCCGTCCACTGACCATAAGTGATGACCTCACGAGGAAAAAGGCCCGATTGACTGATAGAAAAACAGCAAGGTCAGAAACATGAATAAATGCTATTCATAAGTATAGAAAATGTAGCTACGCCTCTGCACGTCAGCATATGAATTCTTTCATAGTCACTACTATGAACAATATAGCTTCGATTGTACAGGGGGGTGGACTGCCTAAATAGATACTTAGCGAAGTATTGCATGTACATAATCTTCTCAAGAAGCTTCACTTCTTACATCAGAGCATTTTACTTTGCCAGAAAATATATACCGACTGGTCCCTGTTTTCCGTTATATTACATGATGAACACAAGCAGGCAGGCAATAGCTCAAGTGCGCCAATTCCACTGACAAAAACATTCAGTGCGTATGGGATGAAACTCTAGTTGTTACTAGATAGGGGGGAATTCAAGTTGTATTTGAACTTAGGTATTTGATGAAGAACAAAAAATGAATTTCATGAGTGTGGATTAAAGGACTTGAGGATGGAATTGGACAGTGGTTTTCAAATAGATGATATACACTAATTCTGTAAGGATTCAACTCAATGCTCTCTCAGTTCATTTTGAATTCAAATCCCTCCCATAGCAACCATCATGCACATGGCACGCACACACACACACGAGTGCGCGCGCGCACTCTCTCTCACACACACACACACCAGTATCAGAGGAATCATTAGAAATTGCAGAGGTTAGTTTTCACTCAACACCCTACCCTCATTAAACTCATAGTCAAATGCCATAAAATCTATCTTAATATCAGATCAGCATAACCACATTACGAAACAAATACAAATCACCTAAACCATGAGCCATGAAGGAAAAAGTCCTAGGAAAATAAATTATTTAAACTTACTCAAGAAAATATAGAAAGAAATACATACCAAAAATTTGGGTTAGGACATACGACTTTATAAGATAAATATCCTTCTGGAAGAGCAACTCCTCTCTGTTCAAGGTATCCTTCAAGAATGGAAACTAAGTTTTTGGTTTCAGCTACCTGAATTGCAGAAAATACATAGCACTTGAATAAGGCATGACATCTTGCTAAAGAGAAACTAAGCAATGGTTTCGAGCAAGGAAAGAAGATAACTCTTAGGAGTTAGGATCAGAATCAGACTATACTTACTAAGCATGACTTTTTGAAAATGTCAGAAGAAAATCTTATGCAAGAGATATCTTATCATTATCTGTTCTAGTCCAACAGCAATACTCTACAACGACAACATAACAAAAACAAAAACTAGGCTGATATCTAATGGAGCCAGCTATGTAGATCATATCTCACTATCACTTTCAGTCGATAAACAAGTCAAGGAAGCATACTCTGCATGCCATAATAATCTGCAACCTAATATCTAAGCCCTTAGCACTTTCAAGCTACAATGGTGCCCATGGAGTCTTACGAAGGAACTCAATATATTCGGCTAGTAACCGGTTCCAATGCCTTTAACTAAAAGCACAGTAGCCTAGACTAAATGTGGCCAAGTATGGAATGTTTATGAAATCTACAGAGGCACGTCAATCAAGAAAATGCGTGCGTAATTAGATTCTTAAGACATTTCTAACAGCAAAAACACAAAATCACACAAGGCATGGTGGATTATAGAGATTATGAAAGAGCAAGACACGAGAAGTAGCTTACAGGATCCGGAAGGCACTCAGTTCTTCGATTCCTACTATCACTGCACACCCAATTGTTATCCCTATCGATGGAAACAAACCCCGATACATTCTTTACAGAAATCACTATGGCCTTCCTGAATGAAATCCACACGTAAGAACACAGCATTCATAAAAACCATCCAACGCCAAAAAATTCCTTCGGAAAGCAAAAACTAAGATCGAAAACCAAGCTGCAACAATTCTCTACTTAGAAGATAGTTCACAGAACAATGACATGACAAACAATACAAGCGAATCGAAACGAGACTAGAGAAAGAGAGAGGTTTACTGAATAATGACAAGAACAAGATCAATATTCTTGCGGGAAGCTGAATCAGGGTCTGGAATTTGCAGGCCTACGTACACTTTGCTTCCTACATAAAGCTTCTCCAACCTAAAATTCCCCACCCAAAAAACCACCATTATACCAACAGAAATGGAGGAATCAATACTACTCTACCAATTTTGGATAATTCAAAATTTAAACAGAAGATTAAGGAAGAATCAAACCGTTTGGCGACAGCGAAGAGGGCATCGAAACGGGAGGAATCGAGATCGGATTGGGCATCGTCGTCGAAGAAAATCCGCCTCACTATGCGGTAAAGAACGAAACCGCATACTACCAGCTCGGCGAACATCGTTAATTTCTCGGAATCTCTGCAATTTTAGAGAAACCCTTGTTGATTATACAGCAGAATTTGAAGAGGGTTCATGCAGGGGGAAAATATTATATTGGAGTTTTGAATCTTAATGCTTAAGCGTCTCAAGCCACTCGTCAATGTCGGGGGAAAACTCACCGCATTTTCACAGTAAAATAAAAAATCGATTTTTTGTTTTTAAATTTCTGTAAAAATAAAAAAGATTTCCTTTTTGCGACTGGGTTCGTCTGTAAAAATGCAAATTTGAATCTGGAATTTAAGGTAAAAAGTTGAGTCGAAGCTTTTTCTTGAATTTGATGATATTTGGATCGATTGTTTCTTCTCCTTAGTCCTATACTCCTATAGATCAACAAGTTTTGAATATAGAAGGCGGCTAATTTTTAGTTTACTTCACTGTTACGTACGTTGTAGTTGGAGATTACTGTTTTCGTCACACATTTCAATATGTCGAGAGAAGTGCCCAAAACAATGGTGCACAATTACCAATATTTCATTTGTCGTAATTGAGTATTATTGTTTTCGTCATACATTTCGGTGTTTTGTCCGTCGTAATTGGGTAGTACGTTACATCAATCGGAACCAAAATTTTATCTTTAAAGTACCCAAAACAATAGTGCACAATTATCACATACACAATATGCATGGGTGAGGTTAAAACTTAAATGTGATTACGTAATGTGATTTTTAATCTACTTTACTTCGTTTCATTTCATAATCCTAACGTCTCAATTCAATTGACTTGTTCTTAAATAAAATAATAACTCTTACTTTTCAATGCGGGCCCCTTACTTTTCATTTTTAACATTCCATCTAAAGTTTCGTGTCGAAATGAAATAAGTCAAATGAAGTAAGACGGAGGGAGTGTTAGATTTGACCAATTGAAGATGTGTTTAGCCACTTCAACTCTGTGCCCAAAAAAAGAGAGAAACAATACTATTTTCCCCAAACAATTTAAATTGGAGAGTTGGTAAATCTTGAATCATTCAAGAACACAGTGGAATCATGCAATTAGAAGAAGTAAGCATACACAGAATGAAGAATGAGAACTGGGAAAAACTAAGTAAGTCCACAACATAATTCACATTACATTGTCAGACACAATGATATATGATGATACAAATCTCCACTTTCAGATAAACCCTACTATGATCAGATGAAAAAAAAAGAAAAAAAAAAAAAATTAAGCAAATGACAAAAGCACTTAGATCAAAGCATATTCCAATTGCAATACCAAAATATTCACTATACCTCCCCTAAATAGAGGTCTTTGATTAGCCCCTTCCTTCATCACTTGTGATTGCTACCTCCCTTCTTCTTCAGCAGGCTTCCAAACTTCTGCAGCAGAGCCTTCTTCTTCTTCTGGCTGCTCGATTTCGAAGGCGGGCTCCCGTTGTTCCCGAGATTTTCAGCAGGTGAAACCCCATTGGCGTGGTCGTATAGATCAGCACCTTCGCCTTTTGTATCGAGCTCGTCTTCGAATGATTCTTGCTCTGTTTCTCTCTCGGGAGAGAAGTCTTTCGCGTCGATCTTGCAGCTTTCCCACATTTTGAGATCGACTTCTGTTGATTCTGCATTCTTTTCGCTGTCTTTGAGTTTACTGTTTGAATTTTCAGCTTCGGAGTCTCTCTCGTCGACTGGATTTACTTCCACTTGCTTCTCTCTCGTAGATGCCTCGTTCTTTTGAGATTGGAGCTCAGATGAAGGGGTGCCATTTTGTTCGGAGAATTCAACAACTTTTGGAAGCATATCGTAGTCTTTTTCGCAGTCACTTTCTTCCTCTTGCTTGGCTAAAGCCTCTTCAAGCGATTTGGACAGCTCCTCGACCTTTTCTTGCGAGGCTGCTTCCTTTCTACGTAGATCCTCGTTCTCCTCAAGAAGTTTGTGCAGCTCTTTTTCCATTTCGGTCACACCCTCTTTTATTCTTGAACTCTCCTCCTTCGCTTCATCAAGAACTTGCTTTAGGTGAATCGCCTCTGAATCAGCTTCGTTTAAGGATTTACTCAAGTGGTCCCTCTCCTCCCTCGTTGCATTCGACTCTTCTTCAGAGAGTTTCAGTAAATTCAGAAGCCGGCTTATTTCATTCTCTTTAAGGGAACTCTCTTCTTCAGACTTCTTTACTGAGTTAACCATATCCCCCTCCTTCTTCTCATAGTCAGCTTTCAAATTCTCATAATCGTGCTTCGATTGTTCGAGTGATTTAATCAGCTTGCTTATTTCAGTTTCTAAATGGGATTTCTCTTCTTCAGACTTTTTCACAGAGTTCAGCAACTCTAGCTCTTTCTTCTCGAACTCATCCTTCAAGTTACCATAATCGAGCTTCGACTGTTCAACTGAATTCACCAACCTACTTATTTCATTTTCCATTTGGGATTTCTCTTCTTCAGACCTTTTCACAGAGTTCAACAACTCCAGCTCCTTCTTCTCCAACTCGGCCTTCAAGCTACCGTACTCATGCCTCGATTCCTCGACAGAATCAGTGAGGGAATCGATCTGTTTCCTTGCATCTTCAAGCATGCTTTCGTATTTCTCACTGGTTGATTTCAGAGACAGTTTCAGTTCCTCCGTTTCTCTTCCGTAACTTTCATTCTCAGCTTGACTCAAGATTAATTTCTCTTTCGAATCCCTTGCTTCTGACGAGACATCATGCAAGGCAGATGCTAAACTTTCTAGCGCCTTCTTGCTTTTCTCTTCTTCGTCTCTAGAAGTTTCCAGATCGTTCACAAGCTTATTCTTCTCTTCCCTTAAAGCTTCTAAACTAGCAGCTGCAAGCTTTTCATTGCTCAATGCATCACTCCTCTCTTTTCTCGTGGTTTCCAGTTCAGACTCGAGAAACTCAACCTTCTTCACAAGTTCACATAATTCTTCTTTAGCTTTCTCTAAATGATGCTCTGATTCCTTCAAATCGCCTTTCTGTCTCTCACTCGAGACTTCCAGCAAACTAAGATTCTCTTTAAGAATAGCAATTTCAGACTTTGCATCATGAAGCAAGTCAGTACTTTCTTCAAGTTGTTTTACAACTGTTTTCAAAGATTCCGATGCTGATTTCTCTGATTCGCTCGCTTCCTCAGCCTTAGATGTTAGATCCTCGACTCGCTGGTGCAGCTCCTCCACTAAATTACGAGCATAACATTCAGCCATTTTTGAAGCCTCGAGATCAACATGAACTTGCTCCAAAGCAGCCTCTCTTCCAGCCAATTTCTCCTCGAGTCTTTTCCCTCTCTCGATTTCTTGTCTAAGAGATTCCATCTCTAGTTTCATATCCAACACTAGTTTGTCATTCTCCTTTGCCTGCAACACCACCCTCGACTCGAGTGCAGATTTCAATCTGATCACTTCAGCAGATAAGAGCTCAACCTTCTCTGATTGAATCTCGGCTATTTTTGTTGCATCGTCAGCGTGATTTAAAGCCTGATTCTTCGCAGCATTCGTCATTGCTAATTCCTGCTTCACTTTCTGAAGTTCTTGAGTCGAAGATAGAAGTGCAGCCACGTCTAACGCGTGCTGATTCCTCACAATTTCCAACTCTTTCCTCCATTCATCTTCCTTTGAATGATTGTCTTCAACTCCCACTTGCTCCATCTCGAGTGCTCGAAACTTCTCAATCTCGGAATTCTCCTCAGCTCGCCTCTGAGCCTGCAGAGCTTCCTCAAGCTTCTCATTCGCTTCATCACACTGTCTCTGAGCTTCTTTCACTTCGTCAAGAGCTTTCGCCTTCTCTTGCTCAACTAATACCAACTTCTCATTCGCCTTCTTCAGATCTTCCTGTGCTTGAGTCAGCTCAACCTGAAGCTCCGAAGACGGCCTCATTATACGCGTCGGCTTTCTCTGAAAAGAAACACGAGAACAAAACTAAGACACGAAGCAACAAACACTGCAAAGACAGATTCCCAAGAAACCGAATCTCCTCAAAACTCACCTCAGTCGGAGTACTGGGCTTGGGCGAAGTTCTCTCAACTTTACCCTTGGGAGTAACAGAGTTCGGAGACCGATCAACGGAGAAACGCCCATTCTGCAACGAAGGAATCGAATCGCCACTAGGCCTAACAACTCCTCTACTGACTCGAGGAGTTGCTGGTGATGATTTAGCATTTGGAGTTCCAGTTACTGTAGATCTACACAAACAGAAAATTCCCAACTTATTTTTTTTTCTAAAAATGCAAGATCCACGAAATGCACATTTCAGGTATCAAATCAAATTCTACAAAAATGGTTATAATCCAAATATAGAATATTCCCAGGAGAATTCCACTTCTGCAACAATGCAATCACAAAAAACAAGAAATCGAAGAAACATCGAACAATCCAAGCACAAAACACACAAAAAAATTCAACCCAAGATAGCTACACAAGTTCCCAAAAAGCAGCAACTTTGAAGGAATTATGTGTTTTTCTTCTTCTTCAACACAAAGGATCATCGCACATCAAAAGTGCAGATTCAATTCAACAAAAAAAAATTAAAAAATCCAAATTCAAAGAGATGAATTAGGCAACACGCAATCTCGCACCAGATCCAGCAACAAAAGCAGTAGAACACTCACTTAGATTTAGCAGACATGGCGAAACCCCAGAATCTTCCGCTTCGAAGTTCACCGCAGAAGCTGCAATTTCTTCAAAAGAACAAAAAATGGAGGGTTTAGTCTAAAATGGCGACATCGTGCGAAGAAACCTGAATCTAAAATGAGTAGTCGTTGGAGTGGAGTTTCAACAGAGAGAGATTATAGGAAAAGAAATAGTAACAGAAAAAGGAAAATATTTGGGAATGGAATGGCGAGTTGAGGTTGTGAGTGGGGTGTTCTTGTCTCAGATTGGAACAACCGCTCTCCTCTCTCTCTCTCTCTCTCTCTCCCACCTTTACCAGTACGTATTTACGTAATTACCCCTACGGCCATCCACCCCAGAGGCTAAAGAGGAAGGCCCGGTCTCTGGTTAAAGAAAAACACTCCTCACAGACAAAAAGAGGAGAGAGAGAGAGAGAGAGAGGAGAGAGAGACTGTGAATCTAGTGCTTTCTCAGCTAAAAGGTGGATAAAGAAAGAAGCTTTAATCAAGATTGAAAACCATTTGCTTTTCTTTCTTGATTATAAATTATAATGTGAAATGAGATATGAATTGTAAATTAGGTTTCAATTTAGGAAATGTTTTTGGGAAGAAGACATAATTAATCCTTCTTTAATATATAGAATTATAGTAGTTAGGATTAATATAAGAGCACAATTAATTGCTTAGGCTAAAATCAAAGGACAATAAATTTGTTGCTAATGCTTCAAGATTCAGTTTTTATACTGCCATTATCTCCTAATCATGAGCAAGTGTCAAGTGTGTGAGGGATGTGTTAGTGAATCAATTTGTAGTTGGAGAAAATTACTTCAACTTTATTGAAAAGGGACTCAATCAATATTGCTTATCATATAATCAAACTCTTATTTATTTAATCATTTTCTAATTTGGTTTCTCTTTTACATAACAACATTTAAAACTTCCATAGTTTTAAAGTTAATCGAGTAAATAGAACGACTACTCGTTTCAATTAAAGTTAAATCGAGTAAAACTTTCAAAATCAAACTCTTATTTATTTAGCTCCTTTCTTTTCGCATTAAAGAGAAAGTATCGAGAGAAAATATTATCGTTATTATTATTATTATTATTATTATTATTATTATTATTATTATTTTCAAATACGGTGCTTAAAATGTTCAAGAATCTATACCTATTATAAAAGTGCCTTGTGTGACAAATTTTGGATTACCTATTTTGTCCCTATAATAAAGTTCAATTTAAGGTCAATATTGTAATATCATGGATATTTATTTTATTATAAAAAATCAAATATAATTTTTCTAATTCTAATCATTATTGGACTGCAAAAGAATTTATTTAATCAAAGTATACCCCAATATAGATATACTATTATAATCAATTTCTATATAAACTCATAAAGTATAATAATCCTTCTTCAATTAAAATTCACTAATCGTCCAACTTAACCTTATACTCCGTATGTAAATACCTCTCCATCAATCATATTTTACAAATACTAAGTTGTCTGCACAAAAAATTAGTAATTTTTTAGGATTTTTTTAAAAGGAGAGAGATGTATATTAAGATTTACATCTTTTTTTTTTTTCTAACTTTTTTTATCATCTTGTGTAGAACCACATTTTTCTTTTTTCTATTGAACATATCATTAATTATTTTGATTAACAAAGGGTTTGGGTTTAACACGTTAACAAGAAAAACTTATATTTCTCATAAAATTTAGTAGACAATTTTATTTTTCTAAAAACATTATAAAGTATTGTAAGTATACTCATATGCTTAGTTTCCTTTAATTTTCCAGGATTTTAGAATATTTTTCAGAATTTTAGTCCAGCAAATAGAGGACGGAGGGAGTATTTAGTTTAATTTTTTTTCCTATAGTTCAAGCTCCCGTAAAATAAATTGATTGATTATAATTATTATAATAGAACAAGATAAAGATTGATTAGAATGACAATTAAACATAATGGATCCGGACATATTATGTTTATTAACTACATTTAACATATATTCTTGAAGATAAGGAAAAGAACGGCATAATCTCTATACTTAATAAATACATACGAGTTTATGAAAATTCTAAAACCATTCATGCAAAAGAAGTTTGAACAAGAATATTGGAACAAAATAAAGAGATGAGTGATTCAATGGTTCAATTGCAGTATGCACGTAATCTCTACTAGTATACAAAAAGAGACGGAAAAATTAAAATAAAATAAGAAAGAAAAAAACGTGAAGAGGAAAAGGGGTTCGTTCTGTGGCGGCGAAGTAGGTAGAAGTTGAAGAATCGAAGATGGTGAAGCCGAAGATCGCGCCGTCGATGCTGTCATCGGACTTCGCGAATCTGGCGGCGGAGGCGGAACGGATGCTTCGATGCGGGGCGGATTGGTTGCATATGGATATCATGGTACTTCCTTTTCATTCTCTCTCGATTTCACTTGATCGGATTGGATATCTTTTTATCTATTTTTTGATTGAATTGAAGCTGAGATTTTAGCAGCTTGTGTTAATCGAGAATTAATTCGATTGTGCTTTTAATAGAATCGGGAGTGTTAGAACTTGAATTTGCATTTTTACAGTTTTTCTTAAGATTTACCGTGCTGGAGCTCAAATTATCTGTGCGCGTGCTGGTATTTTAGCTGAAATAGAGTTCGAGCAGTTCGACTCGTTCTGAAAATCAATTCGATGATTTTAGTTGGACCTAGCAGAATCGATTTTTAGCTAATGTGTAACGAGCTCGAGTTATGGTTTCATTGTGTTAGTAATCTGATTTCAATAAGGTTTTGTTGAACCACTTCCTCATCTAACTAGTCGTGGCGGTTTTCGAGCATTTGGATCAAATTTTTCAGAAATTGATTGTCAACTACTCCCCTTTTCTTCTCTTTCGTTTTGTCTCAGTCGTTCACCCTTCGATCTTGAAATGAAGTTGTTGCGAATATTGTGGCACAGAGGAGTAAAATTTACGAGTGCACTTTGATGATTAGCTGCTTATATATGTTAGATACTACGAATGCCCTGCTTGCTATTTTCACATACCTTTGTAGGTTTAAGGGTGAATGTTACCTATTAAATTTGAATGCGAGCTTATGCCTCTGCTTACTTTGTTGAGCAACACTCTCCGTGTTCGATAGGATTTTGGCATCTGCTATAATTAGTTTCTGGTTTATTGCAGGATGGGTAGGTTCTTACTCGTAACTCAGTTGAAGAACTGCCGTTCTCACATTGATGATCATATACCAAGTCTGCAATTCATTTGAGATATGACTAAGTATTTGCCTGAATGGAATTAATTATTGGATATTCTGAACTGATCCTTTTATGACGTCTTACAGTCATTTCGTGCCCAACCTCACAATCGGGGCTCCAGTCATTGAGAGTCTGAGAAAGCACACAAAGTAAATACTTCATCTTTTCCTCAGATACCTACTTAAATAATGGCTTTTTGAAATGTCTGATGTTCTCCTTTTGACAACATTTCTGGACTTTCTTACGTTACAGGGCATACTTGGATTGCCACTTAATGGTAACAAATCCCATTGATTATGTCGAACCATTGGCAAAGGCAGGCGCTTCTGGTTTTACGTTTCATGTAGAAGTCTCTAAAGGTGGTGTATTGCCCTCTGTCCTTATATGTTTCGGTTGCTCAATGCTCATAAGAATCTAAGGTTGACAGTGATGAATTAAACGAGTGCACTTTTGGCAGATAACTGGCAAGAACTTGTGCAGAAGATCAAGTCAAAGGGTATGAAGGCTGGTGTTGCCTTGAAACCAGGAACCCCAGTCGAAGAAGTTTATCCACTGGTATAATAAATGTATTCGATCAAATGAGATATAAATGAGTTTTGAGTAAGACTTTGCCTCTGTATTGACTTCCCTTGTTTACAGCTCGAAGGTGAAAATCCCGTAGAGATGGTTCTTGTTATGACTGTAGAACCTGGATTTGGTGGTCAAAAATTTATGCCAGAAACGATGGATAAGGTGAAGGAACCACTATTCTGTACTCCATTTTTCAATCTCTCCCAAAGACCATTCCTGTTTTCTTGCATAACACAATTGTCTATTGAATTTCAGGTGCGTACTCTGCGGAAGAAGTACCCATCACTTGACATCGAGGTGACTGCCATTCCCTTAACAAATTCTCGATTTTTGTACTACTTGTGTTAGCCTTCTTTGTATACTTAAGCAAGTAGTAGAATTTACCATAGTAACTGATCCTCGGCTTTTGCCTCTAACACAAACGATTATCACATGAACTGCTATTTATAGCCAACAAAACGAAAAGGATTTGAATTTGACTGATGAAGATTGGTTCCTTCATAGGTGGACGGTGGTTTAGGGCCTTCGACAATTGATCTAGCTGCTTCTGCGGGAGCAAATTGCATCGTTGCAGGAAGTTCAGTATTTGGAGCCCCGGATCCTGCTCATGTTGTATCACTACTCCACAAGAGCGTAGAGAACGCCCAGAAAAGCAGCTAGGTACTGCTTCGATAAGGCACGAGGATGGAGAAATAATCGCTTGCTTCGAACTGTATACGTTATAATCTTGGATTACGGAGTCATAATAAGTCGAAACGCACGCTGTATTTGCCATCGTCTTCACACATGCTTGTATCTGCTTTATTAGTTCATACTCCAGACCTTGTAGTTTGTGATTCAATGGTGTGTTCACAGAAGAAACTTTTGCTTTCCTCGTTACAATTTTTGGTACATTGTTTCCATACTTCTAAATTCTTAAAATAAACACATTTCCATCAAAGGTTTTGATAGATCCAAAGTTAAAATATAGTACTCCCTTCGTTTCTTTTGAAAGTGTCCATTTCGATATGAATCACAATAATTAATGCGTTAACTTGCAAATTCAATCACCTTTTTTAGTACTATATATTAAAGAATTTAAGAGCAGAAACCAAGGAACTTTTTGCACATTATTTCTTGAACAATCATTACCACTTCATCAATGAATTACTCCCTCCGTCCCGCCCGATTTGGCCTAGTTCTTTTCGGCACGATTTTTAAGGAGGAGTAAATTACATTAATTAATAACCTTGAATTTGTGTTCCCAATAAAGGAAAATTAAAACTAACCAATCAAATTCATTCTTAACAATTTAAAAGTATTAAACTAAAAAAGTGAAAGTGATATGTTGGTCCCAAAAAGGAAATAGGCCAAGTCGGCCGGGACACCCCGATTTGGAAAACGGGCCAAATCGGGCGGGACGGAGGGAGTAACAAGTACGGAGTAATATACTCCTAAATTTAAAATTTCTGTAAATTCTGGTTATAGATCCAAAATATTTCTGGTTATAGATCCAAAGAAAACTTCAACCTCCACTCATCTTCTCTTATGCATATTTTTGCAGTAAGAAATTCCCAGAAAATCACAAAAAATGTGGATGACGGTAGACTACATAGCCATCTCCGCCGCCGGGGTTCTGCTCGTCACCGCCATCGCCGCCGCCATCTACTTTCTCCTCAAGAACATGAAGAAGATGAGGAGAGAGAGTTCAATCAAGCACGAGGTCGACTCCGAGCTGCAGCGGCTGAGTCTCAGCTTCCGAACCGCGACGGAGACGAACAAGGTCTCCTTCGACGGCTCCCACCTCAACTTCGACGATCCGATCGCGGCCGACCCCCGCAAAAACTCGGTCGAGATCTACACCTCCGAAGACCTCCGGAAGGCCACCCACGACTTCAGCTCCGGCAACCACATCGCCGGCGCCGTCCACCGCGGCCGCCTCAGCGGCCGCGACGTCGCGGTGAGGCGCGTCCCGACGCGCGTGGTGTCGAGGCTCGAGTTCCACCTCAACCACCGGGCGATGATAGTCCACCCTAACATAGTTAGGGTTTTGGGCACTTGCCCGGTCGACGGTCCAGATTCGTTCCTAGTTCTCGAGTACGCGAGCAACGGCTCGCTGAGGGATTGGATCCATGGAGGGCTAGCGATCAAGAGCCAGTTCATCGCCTCATGCAACAGGTTCTTGAGCTGGAAGCAGAGGCTGAAGATTTGCTCCGACGTGGCTAACGCCGTCCAGTTCTTGCATGACGCCGTTAGCCTCTTCCACGTGCGCCTGAGCTTGAAAAGCGTGTTCCTCGACGGCGAGTTTAACGGCAAGATCGGGTGCTTAGGGCTCTTTCTCTCTCTAGAGCACGAGAGCGAGGAAGGGTACTTGGCGCCGGAGTATGAGAGGGAGAGAGTCGTCTCTCCGAGTGTCGACGTTTACGCGTTCGGGGTTGTGCTGCTGGAGGTCATGTCGGGGCGGCCGCCGTCGGGGGACGGCGGAGGGAAGCTCTCCGACGAGATTAAGGCGGTGTTGGGATCTGAGAATGCGGAGGAGGAGCTGAGAGAGTGGATGGATAGTAAGGTGGGGGAGAGCTATTCGTTTGAGGCGGCGGCGGAGGTGGCGTGCCTCGCGAGGGCTTGCGTCGAGGAGGACGCGGCGGCGAGGCCGAACGCCAGCGAAATTGCGGCGAAGCTGCTGAATCTAGTGGAGGAGGTGACGGCGGCGGAGGGGTCTTAAATTTGTTGACCTTTTATTTCTAGATACCATTCACATGAAAATAAAGTTTCAACGCGTTAATTAATTTATAATTACTGCACGCATGGGTCAAAATTAAGGTTGGTCAAGGTCAAGGTCAACACAAATCAATCACACCTTCAACTTTCTTCTTCTTGTTTTACACATGCATGGATCGTCACCAACGATGTATTTACTCCCGGAAAATTGCCGTCATAGACAGTGACAAAATTAGAAATTTTGATTCGAGGAACGTACTTTAGGTCATCACCAGAGAAGAATTTGCTTCGCATTTTTCGTTTACTTGTCAAATGCTTTTCATTTTGATAAATTTGTCGATAAAACGATGTTGTTCCGTTCATTATCTGCTAAATTATTATACTAAAATAGTTATATTTTCAGTTCGAACTATCGTAACTTTAAGTATTTGTACGTAAAAGAATACATTAATATGAATAACAAAGAATATGAATATACAACTCTACGCATACAAATCATCTCAAATGGAGTAGGAAAGAATAATTCAATACTAATCTCAATAAATTTACATACTTGCATGCATGCATGCAAAACCAATCACGTATAATTAATCAAGGGTGACGTCATCATGAGCTTGAACTCGTCGAAGGTGAGGACTCCGTCGGCGTCGAGATCGTAGGGGGCAATCATGTCGCCGCACTCGTCGACGCTCCGCCGCTCCCCGAGCCTGCTCAGCGTTCGTCTCAAGCTCGTCGGCGTAATGCACCCGCTCCCTTCCATCTCGTATATCTTGAACGCTTCCCTCAGATCGCTCGCCCTCTCCTCCTCCGCCGCGCCCTCCACCACCCGGGCGAAATCGTCCAGGCTCAGCATCCCGTCCCCGTCGGAGTCCATCAGCGCCACCGCCGCCGCCGCCTCCTCCTCCGTCATGTCCCCGACTATCGACCCCACGCACCGCTGCAGCTCCACCGGGCATACCTTCCCGTCCCCGTTCAAATCGAATCGGTCGAAAACTCGCCCGTATTTATTTTCCATCGAAATTGTGTATGTTTTCTTCGGACCCAAATTTAGAGAGAGAGAGAGAGAGAGAGGTTTTAGTAGTGCTTGAAGGGAAGAAGGGTTGGAGAATGGTAAGGCATATATACATATGTATTAGTAGTTTCGTGGAAGTAAATTGTACGCGGAATGAAGAAAACTAGGGTTGTGTATTTTGACCACAATAATTAATTAAAGAAGAAAATATAGAATTACAAATTAAAAATAGGCAGGTACGCATGTGTATACATAGACTATATAGTAGCAGTAATTAATTTCCACATAAATGGGAAATTTCAACCACGCGTTGAAATACTTTTATTGCGGCTTCTAATTGTCGGATGGATCATCCGTCTCCATTTAAATATATGCATCAATCATATACTCTCTCCGTTTCCTTTTAATTATAAAAGATTTTTTAGCTCAGACACAATAATTAATAAAATTTAATGACTATATTTTTATGTTAAATTTTTTTCTTGTAAATCTCATTTTTTTTTATGTAGAAATAGATGAAATTATTTTGAAAGAAGAGATAAACATTAATTGTGATAAATGAAGATAATGAAAACAAGAGAAAAAACGAAGAATATTTAGTTGAAAATTGAAAATCTATATACTACTATATAAAAACAAAATACGAAGGGCATTTTTGTATTTTCACTTCTAAGTATGAAGGATAATTTTGTAATTTGAATACTTTAAAATTTTTAATTTAAATTTTCATATTAATAATTTAAGGGATGTGTCTTTTCACCAAAAGGTTTCATCCCTACCGTACCTCTCTCTCATATATCCTAATATTTTTTACTCTGCATCATCAATTGATTCATGGTGTCTCACCGAATTAGGCCAGTTTTTCCTTTTCCTTTTTTTTTCCCTGATAATTACTATCATCAATATCATCTCATGTAAAAAACAATTTGATCTTGAATTCTTTTTTTTCTTTTTTTGTTAATGTAAGTATATTTCAACTGATATTCTGAATTAAAATAACATTTGAATTTTAAGGTGTGTTGAGTGTTGCGTGCGGCAACGTTTCTGGTTCTCCTTTAAATTTCATGTCGATGGGTAACAAGTATCATGCCTTTGTTAAATTTCTGATTTTCTATTAATTAATGGTTATTTCTTGTGCATGTTTTCGTCATTCACTTACAACCTGTCCATTCTCTAAAATTTTGTTGTTGTAGATTGTTTTGATTTGTTGAGTTTTTATAAGGGTGGACACACCCACGATTTTTGGAATAAAAACACTATTATTAAATTTCAGTTTGGCTAACTAATTCGTAGATATTGTTGTTATTATTGCTGAGAACTTTCCTTTCCATTTCGCATACATAATCATTTTTTCTGCAACTGTACCATTGAAAATTTATCAGTATAAGGAATGCTTATTCTTAGTATTTAAAACTCAAACTAAATACTATGAAAGTAGAGAGAAACTCAATGATGGAGCTATGCACACACCATGTTTATTAAATTTATCGTTATTTTACATGTTTGGATGGAAATTTGATCAAAAAATGTTTGCTCTCTTTAATTACTTGACTAATCATATTGAAAATTTATAATACTATATGTCGTTATGTATAATTTAAACATGTATAGAAATGCATGTACTTGCCCAATATGGGATCGAGAGTTACAAAATACTCCCCTTCATCCCATATGTGAGTCGAAAATAATAAATTTATGCCACTTTAAGTGAGACGGAGGAATAGTAAACCAAAAAATTCTTCATGAAGAGTAAATTGGTCAATTCTCATATGAGTGTATGTTTTGATATTGTTCCTTTTTTAATCCAGAGAAGATATGTGTAAAATGATAGGGAAAGAGAAATAGGGTGAACAACATTCAAGTTGGAAAATTTTAGGTCTTTTTTGTTTTACATTGCTTTTTTTTGTTGTTTTTTCTTGGTTATATTTTTAAAGATTATTCCTTGGTTTAGTTTTAAAGCTATCGTATTAAAAATATGAATGCCTTTGAAGGCCGGGTCGAATCTATGTAGGTAACTAATCAATTACCTTAACGACGAATCTTAAATTTTGTAGATTACAACACATAATGCTTTAGTATGTCTTTGTAAGTCTAAGACTTTAGATGGTTCAATGGTGAATTAGCAAAATGGATTTTAATGGCTTATTAGTGGGAGTACAAAAATATGATATATATATATATATATAGGGAGTGGTTCGTGTGCAAATAAATCCTTGCGTGAGAAAATGAGAAAGATGCTTAAAACTATACAAAATCATGCTTAAGTCAATATATATTTATGCTTACAACACCATTATGCTTTTTAATGTACAAATTCATGCTTAAACCTAGTCATGCTTATAATACCTTATAATCATGCTTAAATCAACTACAGCCATAGATCAAATTAAGATAAATGGTCCAGATCTATTCCTATTTCTCACACCAGGACTTATTTTTATATGATCCATCCTCTATATATATATATATATATATATATATTTCAAACACATTTTATGAAATCTTTCTTGGCATTCTTCCACACCATCATTATGCTTATATGGAAACTTAATTACATGTTATTATAACTAAAACGTTGTTGGTTAACCAGGTGACTTAGCGCACCTGGCCACTGGGTTCCTCTCTTTAGTGAGGGACCCGGGTTCGATCCTCTTTGGGAGCGAATTTGTGTGTGTGTGTTGGCTAAGCGGTAGGGGGTTAAAGAATAAATCTCGGACCTGAAAGGTCTCGAGTTCGAGTCCTCCGTGGTGCGGCCCTTAAATTTCCTGTTAATTGTTTCAAAAAAAAAAAAAAAAAAAAAAAAACGTTGTTGGTCTGATTATAATATCATGCAGCGCGATTTTATTGTTTATGCCTTCATTATGTCCAGTAACATAATTCTCGGTTGTTACATTGATTATATGAAGTGCAAAATTAATTAAAGGCATTAGTTGAAGTAACATATGAAGTGCAAAATTAATTAAAGGCATTAGTTGAAGTAACATATAAAAGAATTGGTTAAGTCATAAGTGAATGGTGTTACTACAATTTATAATTGCAAATTAGATATTCTGAATTCATAATGACATTAATAATTGAGTTTAAATTTAAATTAAGACAAATAATATATAGATTCATAATAAATTAATAAGCAAAATAACGTTAAACCTCCAATCAAACAATATCATATATAGCAATACCATTCATACAAAAGGCTAAAAACATAAGTTGATATCATACAAAATTAACAAGTAATATCATATGGACTCACACTTCAATTGTTCATAGTTTCAATAAAATGAAACACTCTTTTTGAAGAAAATTATTGTAAAATAATTTACAGAACTTTTAGAGAAATTTTGATCATTTTGATGATTATATAATATTGCAATCTAATGAAATGAAATTTAAATCTGCGCATCGTGCGGGTAGACGTTCTAGTTTTACCTAAAAATATGAAACGCCTTATAAAAAAACAAGACCAAAAGGCTAAATAATTTTTTTTTACTAGTTCTGTTGTAATGTTTACGGGTGGTTGGCTCTCTACAAACCGGGGTATCTCCGATCTCCTCCTCTCCAACCCCATTGTCGATCGACGCCTGAAGCTCCCTACCTTGGGCGCCGTCGACCGCGTGATCTTCTTCTTCTCCTCCTCTCCCTCCCTCTCTTCCGATGAGAGAGAAAACAAGGAAGCTAGCTAGGCCTTTCACCTTCATAAACCTCTGCCCCCGCCGCAGGCTCGCTTTCTGCCTGTCGCGCTGCTACAACAGCACCTAGCTAGTGGACTCGCTTCGGCGACGAAGATTGCTCCTACGAGAATCTCGTCTACTCGAGCAAAATCAAACACCTTTTTTGCCTATGCCGAGACGATGAAGTTCGAATAAATGATAAGGACGGCGACGGAAGAATAAGTTTGGAGGCTTGGGACGTCGATAGGAACCAGCCTCTGATCCTCTAGTGGTCGATTCGACGGAACGAGGCGCTCGACTTCGGTTCTTACGGCTACGTGTGGCCAAAGCTTAGGGAATGCTCTTGTTGTTGATCTTGATCTGCTCTTAAGTTTGTTGCAGTTAGTCTAGCTAGTTTTTTTAGATGAGTTACATTTTTTATGAGTTGTCATTAGCTCATGTGTAGTAGCTTAAATACTAAAATTGTACATGAGAAAGGTGATTATCATTTTATGAATTTCAAATTCACACTCTCTCTCTCTCTTCTCTCTCTTCTGGTCTCTTTCTCTCATCTTCTTCCTCTCTGTAGATGTTCATGGATCTGCATTTGGCTTATTCCAACATATTTCAAGTTTCAGTGCGTTTAAATTAGTTTGATAATCAATAATAATTTGCCAAAAGCTTTAATTCATGACCCATAATCAGACCCGTAACCCGTAATATGACCGATAACGCATACTCCGCTCAGAGCATCAAAGTACTAGTATAAAGAAACATTGATTTCGATCAATTTATACTAACACTTATCAAAGATCTATTGGAAGTTTTCTTCAATACACCAAGAAAAGACAGAGGATGGGGCGATTTCCGCTACCAAGAAACGAAAAGAAATAAACGATAGAACGGCAGACGCGAGATCTTTGCTCGTCGTTCACGCCACAAGCTAATACGAAGGAAAAGAAAGTAAAAGACGGCTAAATAAAAGTAGGGTTTGTATTGTATTTCTTGATAATGAAATAGAATACAATCCACCTATTTATACTAAATACCTAGGGTTGAATCGACCTACGATTCGGGAAAGAATCAACAAGAAAACCCGAAAAGAACGACCCAAATAATTAAACACGGGCTAAGCCCAACGTTAATTATAATTAATTAAAATAACCTAAATAACGTATCAACTCCCCCACCCTTGAAAATCACCTTGTCCTCAAGGTGGAGATACAAATTCCTTATAAACTTCCGCAAGCTCGTAGAGACAGAAAATGACCAATCGTCGCCAAACTTCAAGGAATACATTTTCCCCTTCCAAAACATGATCTTGCCCCTGAACAATCCCCAAGCCCCGAGCGTAAGGATTCATAGGGTCAGGAACCGCGAAATGATTCAACATTTCACTGAAATTCCCACCATTGAAGCACGAAAACCTCGCAGCCCTCTCGATAAAACCAGAATCAGCTGGAAAACTAGGCAGCATCCCCGAAACCGGGGGCAGAAACATACTCCCTCTCAGCATTGCATTCGGATTCCAACCCAGATCAGCCCTCACATTACCAAGAGTACTCGAAGTGGTAGCATCAGTTTGAATATTTACATCACAGTACCCCAAATTTTGCCCGTTCATCGAATGTTCCCAAATCGGAGCACAAAACGACTCGACCATTGAAGGCGAGGAGCAAGCAGAGGTCTCCACCATCGAATTACATATAGGCATCATTCCCAGAGACGTATTAGCTAGACTATTCCCATTAACTTGCCATTCCGAAGGCATATTAGGTGTGTGATAGTTTCCAGAATCTTCATTTCCATTAGAAGAAGGCTCAACACCACCATCTTTCCCAGCAACATCCATCTCTCTTCTCTCTATCGAGGTGGTGAATTGGACATCGTTGAGAGTGGTTAGAGAGCATGGCGAATCCCGTGGATGAGGAGGTGGAGTGTACGACGGCGGAGCCGGCACGTAGCCGCCGTCTGGTTGCTGAGGTTGAAGGCGCGACGGTGGATTCGGCTGAGGAGCCGGCATGTAGCAGTTGTCCTGCGGAGGAAGAGGTGGCGGCACGTAGGGACTATGCTCGTTTGCATAACCTCCACCGGAATATCTGTTTCACTAAAAAGTGTTCGCAATAGAACGAAATCTATCCTAGCACTTAGTAAGTAAAAACCCAATGTCGAATCTCAAGGAAAACTTTGCAGGGCAAATAATCGTGTAGCAAAACAATCCTAAACTAGCCTAAATCTAAGAAAGCAAGTAAAAAGAATTTGGTTTGGTTTGTTTAAATCCTAGGCAAGAAAATAAATAAGCAATAAATCAAAGCAAGTAAATAAATCTAATCTAAAAAGCAAAGAAATAATCTAAACTAATTAAACTAGAGAAATTAAGCGAAAGCAATTAAACTACCTAGGCATGGAATTGAAAAGAAAGCAATAACGAAAGCAACGAAGAAAACGAATCTAGACATAATAACTAAATTTGAAAATTAGGCAAATAAATCTAACTACAAAAACTTGAAATCGAAGGAATTGAAAACTAAGAAAAACGAATCTAATCTAAGAACTTGAAAACGAACGAACGATATTAAACTAAGCAATTAAGAACTAAATCTAAGGAACTAGGGAGCAATTAAATCAAATAAAAGAAAGCAATAAAGAACTTACGAGATTAAACGAAGAACTAAGTAAAAACTTGAATTAATTGAAGAACGAAGTAGCGATCCGGATCGAACAAAGGAAAACTAAACTAAAGTATTTGAATGCTAAACTAGAGCTAAAACTAAGGTAAAAGGGTGTTGAATTCGTGTACAAGGGGTAGTATTTATAATAGGTATGAAAACCTAGTTATAGAAGGAAAGGAAAGCTGGCCGCCGGAGTTGGACGGCGTCCAACTCAAGTTGGACGGCGTCCAGAACCTGGTTCTGGACAGCTTTGCGCATCTTTCTTGTTTCGGCCGTATCTTCCTCGTCCGAACTCCAAATTGACCTCCGTTTTCGCCTACGTGCTCCTATCGAACCCCTCTTCGATATAATGCTTCTTTCTTCTTGTTTTCTTCTCGTTTCTGCCCTTTTTCATTCTACAATACCAAAGACTCCAAAACAACCAAATCATAGCCACAAACAACGAAAACACACGAAAACTAAGAGAAAACGGACACGAAAACACTACAAAAAACCTAACATCTAGACACCAATCAAAATCCCCCACACTTAGACCTTTGCTTGTCCTCAAGCAATACAAAAACGAAATAAACAATAGACTCAAGTATTGTGAACTATATAGGCCTCAAAACTTTTCGAAAACAAACTCTCATGATCATGATCAAAACTATGCACACAACCTTAGCATCAATCTACTCAACTAATTCAAAATATGATAATCCATCAAAGAACACTCTCCAACATGTGAAATTTTATATATGAAAGTGAACACTCAACTCTCTCAAAGAAAAGATGTATAAGATAATGCACATCATAGGGTTCACTCAATATCAATGCAATGCAACATGTTTACCATAGGCTTGCCTTCAATCTCAACATCTCCACCTAATGTAATACTTACAAATTAGGATCAAAAAGGTCTTTATATAAGCTTGTAATGTAGGGACATTGGTTAAGGTAGAGAAAGTATAGGCTAAGTGACTCAAATAAATCTAAATCATCAACCTCTTTTCAACTCCAACCAAAGTATGGATTTTTACTCCATCTTCTACCATCCAACACACCAAATACAAACTCAAAGATGCTAAAATATCAACTATACAAATCAAAGCTAACTATCCCCTTATGCTTATATTCTTATTCTCTCTTTCTTTTCCTTTTTTTTTTTTCCTTTTCTCTTTTTTTCTAGAGCTCCACTAATAAACGTTCTTTCTAATGTTGAACAAAGGCTCTATTTTTTTTCTCATCTTTTTTTTTTTTTTTTTTTTTTTTTTCTAAGCTCATAGGGATAGCTAACTACATAAATCAAGCATCTAAAACTCCTTTCTCCTCCTTCTTTACCACAACCAAATTTTTCTATTCAACTCCTTCCATATCACCAACAACAAATACTAAGGATACCCATAACCATCCAAACCTCCTATCATCCGGTTTTACAAAGAACGGCTAACAAAGGCTCAAAAGGGGTAAACAAAGGTTTATGAACAAGGTTAGTGTATAGGGATCATGTGGCTAAAGAAAGATGGCCTAAGATCATCTCCTAGTTCGTAAATATACTAAGGTCTTGATGGAGAAACAAGGCAAGTTCTAGAAACAACGAAGCATGCATGATCACTCAATCAAAGAATAGACATAAATATGCACAAATAGCTCAATTCTCACGGGTTCAAACTAACAAGTTCCCGACATCATAGCATACTTCAAATTCAATGAATAAAATGCGTCGCTTCGCCAAGGTTCCATGCATAATAAAGATCATGAATTTTTCTCCAAAAATCAACAAAAAATTTCTATCATCGGCCAAATCCACAATACTATCATCACATGCTCATTTGACTCAATTAACTCCTAAGACTCAACAAAAATGAACACATCATGCCAAAAGTTTCAAAGACCCCCCCACACTTAAAATCAAGCAATGTCCCCATTGCGAGAAAATAAAAAGGAAAGGGATAGAAGGAACTTATCGCACGATGACGACCAATAACTCAAAAATCTCGAAAGACTCCAAGTAGTACCTACAAAACAAACACTAAACAAAATACCAAAGCGTAAAATTGCACAAAACAAAGAAAAAGAAATAAAAGACTCTAAACAAAAATAAAAGGACACAAAACAAAGCTATGGATCGAATGGACCTCGGAACCGTGGATCTTGCCAACGAGGATCGGTAGGAGTCCAAAAAACGGATCGTTCGGGTCCGGCTCGAGCTCTCTCTTCATCATACCTCCTTGTAAACTACTCCCTGCACGAAAATAAAAAAGAAAGCAAACAAAAACAAAAATAAAGAAAATAAATCATATTCTACAGAAACTAAAAGATTTTTTTTTTTTTTTTTTTTTTTTTTTTTTTTTTTTTTTTTTTTTTTACGTGGGTTGCCTCCCACCAAGCGCTTGTTTATCGTCATTAGCTTGACTATAAAATTCTCATCCAAAATCAGTTGCAACAAGCAACGTCTTTAACCATCCATAGGTCAAGAGAAAATTCTCCCATCTTGTGTGCCATTGCTTCGAGCTCTCGTCTTCTTCCTTCTTTGCGGTTAAGAGCTCCTTCTTCTTATTGATGCCGTCTATGTGAGGTGTCAACTTCCTTTAGAGACTTCGACGACTTAGCATACACAACACTCAACAAACGAATCAAACGCACCGAGTGGAAGAGAAAAGAAATCGAACCAGAAAGCAATTAAATAAAAATAAAATAAAAATACTACACAATTAAACGCCTAAAGTTTTCCCCAACACAACGGCGCCAAAATTTGTTTCACTAAAAAGTGTTCGCAATAGAACGAAATCTATCCTAGCACTTAGTAAGTAAAAACCCAATGTCGAATCTCAAGGAAAACTTTGCAGGGCAAATAATCGTGTAGCAAAACAATCCTAAACTAGCCTAAATCTAAGAAAGCAAGTAAAAAGAATTTGGTTTGGTTTGTTTAAATCCTAGGCAAGAAAATAAATAAGCAATAAATCAAAGCAAGTAAATAAATCTAATCTAAAAAGCAAAGAAATAATCTAAACTAATTAAACTAGAGAAATTAAGCGAAAGCAATTAAACTACCTAGGCATGGAATTGAAAAGAAAGCAATAACGAAAGCAACGAAGAAAACGAATCTAGACATAATAACTAAATTTGAAAATTAGGCAAATAAATCTAACTACAAAAACTTGAAATCGAAGGAATTGAAAACTAAGAAAAACGAATCTAATCTAAGAACTTGAAAACGAACGAACGATATTAAACTAAGCAATTAAGAACTAAATCTAAGGAACTAGGGAGCAATTAAATCAAATAAAAGAAAGCAATAAAGAACTTACGAGATTAAACGAAGAACTAAGTAAAAACTTGAATTAATTGAAGAACGAAGTAGCGATCCGGATCGAACAAAGGAAAACTAAACTAAAGTATTTGAATGCTAAACTAGAGCTAAAACTAAGGTAAAAGGGTGTTGAATTCGTGTACAAGGGGTAGTATTTATAATAGGTATGAAAACCTAGTTATAGAAGGAAAGGAAAGCTGGCCGCCGGAGTTGGACGGCGTCCAACTCAAGTTGGACGGCGTCCAGAACCTGGTTCTGGACAGCTTTGCGCATCTTTCTTGTTTCGGCCGTATCTTCCTCGTCCGAACTCCAAATTGACCTCCGTTTTCGCCTACGTGCTCCTATCGAACCCCTCTTCGATATAATGCTTCTTTCTTCTTGTTTTCTTCTCGTTTCTGCCCTTTTTCATTCTACAATACCAAAGACTCCAAAACAACCAAATCATAGCCACAAACAACGAAAACACACGAAAACTAAGAGAAAACGGACACGAAAACACTACGAAAAACCTAACATCTAGACACCAATCAATATCCTCCCCCATAGTGCGAATAGCTCGACTCGTGATTGTAGGGCCACGCCTGCGGCTCGTTGTTATAGTAGTCGTTGTAATTGTTGGAGTACTTGGAGTACCCGCCTCCTCCTCCGTAGCTCTCCGAATACGTTGGCGGAACCCAATAGTCCCAATCGGAATGGTTGCTGCAACTTTCCGGAGCAATTCGAGGCCTTGGGAGATCCCACGAAGTGAGAGGCCTGCCCAATATAGGATCGAATTCATACGAAGATGAAGGTCCCTGTGATGCCGATTGCTCCCACGACGATCGGTGGCCGATGTAGTCTCCTGCTCTACTTCTTGGTGGCTCCCATGAAGGGTACTGATGTGGGCCCGTGGTGTGGAAGCCCCTTCCATTGGTATACTCATGCAAATTTTGACGGAAGGGGTCTGATTGCGGCCATGAAGAAATAGATGACATCGTCGGCGGCCACGGTAGTATCGAAACCCCCACTGAGTGTGTCGCTAGACCCTCCGAAGTCCATGAAGGCACCTGCCACTCCGACGACATCCCATATGGTGGATCAGGGTCGGGCCGAGGCGACCGGGATGCCGATGGGCGCGAATCGGTGGCGTCTAGTTTCGCCTCAAGGCGCTGCAGTACCGAAACCAGCGTATCCATCGGTATGGAGTTCGACGAAATCGACAACAAATCAATGCTCTTTCTCCGTACGTAGATCCGCACACCAAATCAATTATACACCAAATTGCAAAGCATAAATCAATGAATTTAGATCAATTCTCCGAATTGAAAGAATTGAACGTACCGATCGAATCGCCTAACTCCACTTTGAATCCAATTCACGAACCCACTTCGATTCAATAACTGATGTTTCGCCCCTTCAAAGAGACTCCACTTCGGAAGCTCTCAATGAAAGCACCAATTGATAGAGGATGGGGCGATTTCCTCTACCAAGAAACGAAAAGAAACAAACGATACAACGGCAGACGCGAGATCTTTGCTCGTCGTTCACGCCACAAGCTAATACGAAGGAAAAGAAAGTAAAAGACGGCTAAATAAAAGTAGGGTTTGTATTGTATTTCTTGATAATGAAATAGAATACAATCCACCTATTTATACTAAATACCTAGGGTTGATTCGACCTACAATTCGGGAAAGAATCAACAAGAAAACCCGAAAAGAACGACCCAAATAATTAAACACGGGCTAAGCCCAACGTTAATTATAATTAATTAAAATAACCTAAATAACGTATCAATGTGTAATAACCCGGATTTTTAAATAAAAGAAAATAGTTAAATATATTAAATTTTGCTAGTAAATTAATATTTCCCAAATAAAATTTTTAGATTAAATAAAAGTCTTTAGAAAGTTAAGTAAACTTATTGGGGTTTCTTAAATAAAAGATTTAGGAATTTATTTAAGTAAAATTCTTTAAACTTTAGAAAATAGATTAATAAATAAATTTTCTAAAGTGAAATATATTTTTCTAGTTATCAATATATCTGTTGATAAAAGAATTTGATGAATAAAAGGTTTTGCAAAATTAAAATAAATAAAATCCTTAATAAAAGAAATTTTAGAAATAATTATAAAATAAAATTTGTTAACTAAAATATTAAAACTTACTAAATAAAAATCCTAAAAATATAAAGTTAATACTTTTAATCTAGTTTTGACATTAAAAGATTTATGAAAGAAGCTAGGCATTTTTCGGATAAAAGGTTAAGAAAACCCGCGTCACCTTTTGTCTATTTCGATCCTTTTCGTTCCTTTAAAATTCTTTGAGCCATCAAACCCATTCCGAAAATTCTTTAACCTATACCGTTGAGTTCGATATTTTATTTGGATTCCGTAAACTCTTTAAATGAAAATGAGGTTATAGTTTTAATTACGTTAAGTTTATTTTCGTTATATTTTCTAATTCGTTATTCGTTTAAAAACTTAACTTTTCTAAATAAACTTTAGAATTCATTTTCTTTATAAAAACATAACGTTTGAATATACGAATTTATATAACGAAAACCTTAACGATTTTAAAATAAAAACTATAACGTTTTGTAAAATGAAAACTCATTTAACTTCTTCCGCTTCCGCTAATTAAACGTAACTCTGATGTATGTTAGACAATTCGATATCATGGAACCAACTGTAGTGCGGTCTGGTCCGCCACGGTTGTTACGCTTTCGTAAATATTTTGGATCCAACTGTAGTGCGGTCTAGTCCGCCACGGTTGTTATGATTTCTTAAATACTATGGATCCTACTGAAGTGCGGTCTGATCCGCCTCGGTAGTTACATTTTATTTAATATTTTGGATCCGATGATGGCGCGGTCTGGTCCGACCTCATCGTTACGGTTTATGTACTTGGTTAGCTGATGAGAAGAGTTTTCGGTATTCACTACGACTTGATCCTGGTATAGGGGAGATGCTGCCCAAATTTTCGGGCTAAACTATATAAATTTTAATTAAAACTAATTAAAATTAATTAAATTGTGATTTCTCCCTTTTTATTTTACCCTTCGTCGCATCCCGGTTTAATTGGTTATATTTAAATAGATTATTTTAGAGTTAGGAAAACCAGGGTGTGACACAATGTAACACTTGAAACACTTGAGAAGTTAGTTTTTTTTTTATTTATTGTTTTAATGAATCAGCGGTTGTTGGCTAATGTCCTAAAACCATATTTGAATGATGGACGAGTTATGTTATTGTAACTAGTGGACTATCAAATATTTTGGTCCGATTATGTGATTGTAATATCACTTGTCTTGATTTGTTATATTATCAAAATTTTCTTTTAAAAACATTTTTGTTTGCTCGAAAATGGAGATTTCATTAAAACAATCAAAAACATTAATTTCATTGATTTTAATGATAAACACATAGCATTCGTAGTCTATTTTTATATTGTTATATCTCTGATTTCGTTCATTTTCATTGTAATAAATTAAACACACATTTCATAATACTGAAAATTAAAGAAGATAGAACACATTCAAACAACATTATCTAAGCATAAACAACTCAACACAAATTATGAAGATAAAAATGAGTTTGATAACTAAATTATCATTCCTAGGCTTTAATTCATGACCCATAATCTGCACAAAAAATAAAAGTATTAATATAAAGAAACACCGATTTCGATTAATTCATACAACTTATCAATGACCCGGTGGAAGTTTTATTCAACAACACAAAGAAAAGCGGAATCCGTATGTTGACACTTGAAAACTTGAAAAGTTAGGTTTTTTTTACTTTGGATAAATGAACACGTATTTGAATTGATGAACCGGTTATGTAATGTAACTAGTGGACCTCAAATATATTGGCCTGATTATGTGATTGTAATTTCACTTGTCTTGATTTATTACAATGTATAAATTTTCTTTTTAAAACATAAAACATTAAAATTAAATTACTAAAGTTTCATACCAGCTTAATCGGTATTTTCAACCGGCTTTGACCGCAAAGTCATCAAATGTTCGATCTTCTCCCATAAATTCTCCAAATTGATCCCTAAGTTAGTAAAAATTGTAGAACACTTGTTGACAAACATGTTGCGTCGCCCAAGAATTAAAACCTTTCAGCATACTTATTCACTTTGCTAACATTCATACCAAGGTTTTAAAATATTTTTTAAAATATTTCAACATACTTGTTCACAAATTTGAGGAGATCAGACGCCGATAGAATCCTTTCAGTTTGACCTCCCATATTTGTAGGGTACTTCGCAAAATATCAATAAATATCAACATTTGAGCGTATTTGGTTACAAATTTTAGGAGGTCAGAAGCCGAAAGAACTCTTTCGGCTTGATCTCCCATATTCCGAGGATCCTTTGAGAAATTGGCCAAATTATGAGCCACCTTATCGTCGTTTCTTGATATCCAAATAGCTCGACAACTGAGAATCCGACCTCCTCCTTGATTGTTGAGGAGTTCGGCGATATCGCGTGTACGATACTTCATTTCTCTCTTCTTTATCTCAAGCCCCACGAGGCATTTGTCCAATTCTTCCGCTGCCGATTTGTTGTCCATCAGAAAGCGAATGTAATAATCACCAATCAACTCCGACATTACATTCTGCAGTGAAAACAAAAGCCCTTGGTAGGCACCTTCCAACTCGCCTTGACATGTGTTCACAGGACCGTCCGAACGCAGCCACACCTTCTTATTGAGTTGCTTCTCCTTCGTTCCCGCAACCCACATCATTTTAGCGTAGGGGATTTTCACCCCCATCAACGTTCACATTGATCCCTATATACCATCGTCCTTTCTTCTCCTCTCCCTCTGCTACGTCATCTGCTATGTCTTTCCCATCCACGAAAGAAACATCTGTGGCGATCGTGATAGTGCGGGGTAGAGGGCACCATTTCTTCTTGCCAGTAGAGAACAACCTCGGCAACAGTAAAGAGGCAGATGCAGTGGGGGATTGGGCCGGGATTGGTCTTGCCCGTGTGGGCTGCAGCGGTATACGAACATTGGTTGCACCGGCTATCGCTCGTCGTTGGCGCCTAACTGATACTTGTCTGCAAATTTTGAAAAGCCCGCCCAACATCTACACATACACATAATATTACATTTCAATTTCCAAAAAAAAAAAAAAAAAAAAAAAAAAAAAATTCGGCAGTGCAATCATTCAACCAATTATTTTTTCAATTTCTATAAAACCCAACACTTAAGTCCATTTTTTTTTCAATCTTTGTAAAACCCAATCCACTTCAACCAATTCAACTCTTGTTTTCTTTTTTTCAATTTCTTAGCCCAAAATCAAAACCCAATCTATGTCATGCTAAAACTGAAATTACAATTACAATTGCGTTTTTTCAACTCTCAAAAGGGATGGTAAAACTGAAATTACAATTACAATTGTGTTTTCTCAACTCTCAAAATGGATGGTAAAACTGAAATACAATTACAATTGTGTTTTCTCAACTCTCAAAATGGAATCTTTTTTCAATCTAGTTATTCACCCACACGATGTGTGGGGAAATATGAAAACATGTTTTATATATTGTGTTTCAATTTTTTTATTTTTATTTTTCTCTCTTTTCTTTCCCCTTTTATTAGCTAACATTTGTTGCATCAGATGCTGAGGGATTTATGTTAGTTTCATCTTGATCTAGTACTCCGTCCATCCCTTTAGATGTTATGCATTCATTTTTGGTACGTCTCGCGGTAGATGTTACGTTTCCTTATTTGATAAAAAATTACTAAAAGAAAAACACTTTTGCACATGCACTTTTCACTTTAACATACAAATCTATCATTTCTTAATTCTCGTGCCCAAAAAAATGTAACGTCTATAAAGGGACGGAGGGAGCATTTCTTATCCACAATATGAAAAAATGATGTGAATATTGATTTTATTTTTTTTTATCGTGAAATTATAAAATTATAATAAAAAAATAGTTTGAAAGTAGGAAATACATCCAAACGAATAGTGGATGTTTTTTAAATATATGTGAGGTATAAGATATAATTATCTTTAGACACGTAATAACATAAATATTGAATAAACTTAAAGTCGTCATATTAGTTAAATTGCTACAATTATTAAATTGTCATAAATTATACTTTTGTAACGTTTACTATTAATTAGTCGATTAAAAATATTCATGTATAATAATGATATAGCATTTAAATACAAAATTTCTAAAAATAGTTGATAAACAAATTAAATAACTAAATAATTATTTATATTAAAAATTATTTACATAAATTAAATTAAATACATGTAATTAATGAATTAAAATTTCTAAAAATAACCACGGGCTTACTATTATATATTATATAGATTTTAATTTGATTAATCTGTTTTCCTATTTTTATACTTTATTTGTGCCTATAATTTAAGGAATTTTTCTAAACAGATCGATGGGGAGTATGTTTTATCAACATTAAAATTTAGCATACACCATTAAAAAAAAAAAAGCACATAAAAACATACAATAGTTTGGGTATAAAATATAACCCATTGCAAGTTACGTTTAACGATGGTAATCAAGATATAGACATTACACTCAATTGTCATAGAAAAACGCATATGTAAAATCGTAAAAACACCATATTCGAATCATGTGATATTATTTTAAGGGACTTACTTATGTCAGCTCGGCCCATGGTTATGTTGAAGATACTTATATTAATGGTAATAAACATATTCTAACTGGATATGCTCAAGATGAAACTTGAAACATTTCTACATGTTAAAATTAACTGATCATATAGCATATAAAATCCCCACGCATCGCGTGAGTAGGGCTGGGTCGGTACGGTATACCGAAAATTTTATACCGTACCGATACCGTACCGAAAATTTTCGGTATTCAATATTTCATACCGATACCGTACCGAAGGTTTCGGTATACCGTATATCGGTATACCGAAAATTCGGTATGGATCAGAATAATACCGAATACCGTACCGAATACCGAAAATACCGAAAAATACCGATTTATACCGAAAATTATGTTTTAATTTTTTTCATTTATTATGAACTACATTAATAAATAAATTAAAAACTACATAAATTAATGAATTTGAGTTGTACAAAAACTAAAAATAATACCTCTAGGGGAGATGAAGGTCAAGGTAGAGATGGAGGTGAACTTGCGAAGTGGTGATGGAGGAGGGGAGCGACGTTTCTTTCCTTTCTAATTAGGAATTAGGGCTTTTCTATTTCTTTTACTTTTTATTTATTTTACTTTATATTTATTTAAATATAAAATGAAATTGAATAATGGCTAATTAATATATTAAATAAATATAATATAAATTTATGAAATTCGCAGTATACCGCGGTATACCGAAGGTACGGTATGTACCGAAGATACGGTATATCGGTATATACCGTATCTGCGGTACATACCGTGCCTTCGGTATACCTCGGTATACCGCGGTATGATGATATTTGATACCGGTACCGTGCCGAAATGTACCGGTACGGTATCAATACCGTACCGAAAAATCGGTATGCCGAAAATTCGGTATTTTCGGGGTTTTTTCGGCACGGTATTTGCGGTATTTCGGTATTTTTTCCCACCCCTACGCGTGAGTGTGTTACTAGTAATATGACAGAAGTGTAACGTCTTAATCTCTCGACAGTATATGAATAATATGATAGAAGTGTAACGTTTTGAATGGAATGAAGTGGAAACAATTTGCTTTTCTGGCCAAATGAAAGGTGTCCAAGCACAGGCCTAAAGTACCAATTGTCAAGATTCAAGTCTGGACGGGCGGCGTTGGTGCGCGCGAGCCCAACCTCTCTACTACTTGTGGCTAACGGTTGCGTCACGAATTTTATATATATATATATATATATATATATATATATATATATATATATATAGCGGAGAGATCATATACAAAAGACAGGTTCTGTAAGAAATGAGAAATGATCTGGATCATTGATCTCTGTGATCTACGGTGTAGATTAACTGGTGCATTATGATTTTACTAAAATACATTATGATTGTATAGATAATGCATTATAATGCATTGTACGTGCATTATAATTATGTGCATCATGCATTATAATTATATGCATAAAATGCATCATTTTTTATTTTTTACGATAATCCTATTTTGTACAGGATCTCACCCCTATATATATATATATATATATATATATATATATATATATATTTGTTAATTAAAGGAAATTGATGGGATTTAAAATTTAGATTAGAACCCCGTGGTTTGACATATTTAATTATACATACAAAATTATAATTTCATAATATGATGCTAATATATAGTTTTTTTAGGGTTTGTGATAAAAATATTATAGTTGAAAGTTTTTGGTTGGACATTAAACATGTGCGCCGTCCATTAAATTATACACTAGTATTAATATTGATTAGTTAAGCTAATTTTCCGCTGGTGAACGTGCATGGTTAAACTCCTACATAACATGCCCATTACTCTTTTCCCCTTGCCCAAAGTCGAATTTTGGATTTTGATCATGTTCACATGACATCAAATACAAAATTCAAATATTTTTGGTGTTACGATATAAATTAGGTTCGTATCGATATCTAATTGAGAATTTTACTGGGGACGTGTCAAGATTGATGAATTATTTATTCTTTATATACTCCTTACAAATCTAAAATCTCTATCGAGTAGTGAAATAATTGATGTCTTGCTATAGTGTGTTTGAATAAGTATGCCAAAATTAGTTGGTTTCATGTATCACACGTAGTGCGTGTGTTGGTTGGACGATATGATTAATATACTATATCAAAGATCTCGGATTTGAATGCTCTTAATGTAAAAATATTGGAGGCGACAGTGACTCTCAGTTACGCAATAATTACATTGCAAATTTTTTAATAGTTCTCTAGAAGAAACAAAATCTCTACTCTACTAGTGTATGTTAGAAAATGAAACTAACAATTGTTGTTTTTTCTATAACGATGATACTTTTATTCTTCAATAAATTTATTATAACGGATGACGACTCCTTAGCCCAATTTCATTAATGAATCATCGTTAATGACACGTTATTAAACAAATTGCGCAATAATACACGCGTGACTTCCTAAATATATCTCCAAAAAAACACGAATATTCACAATTACTACTAATTAGTGGAAATTAATCAATGAATATGTATGAGATTTATCCAAAAAGAACAAATTCCACCAAAATAAACACACCCCAATAATTCCACCCTTTTCACGTAGGACCCAAAACCATGTTCTTTTCACACACTAATTCAAATCTAGATATTTGTTTATCATTAACATAAGAATCTTTCGTTTGAACGAAAACAAGAGCGATGATAATATATATAGTAGTATAAATAGGTTTTTATGGGTTAAAATTTTATCATTTTAAATAATATCACTATATCATTGGATCGACGAACATGTAATTGATCTCTATATCAACGGAACAGAGAGCTCGTATTAATTAATTAATTATGTGTAGCAAGAAAATTGGCAATTTCGAAGGGCCATGAATTTCACCATCCAATCCGTTTCCCCACAATTTATTTCCATACATATGTAGTGAGCGTAACGCAGCCCCTACTGTTTCCTTTCCCCTTCCACTTCTCTCTCTTATACTTCACTCCCTCCCCCTCTCTCTCTCTCTCTAAAAACTCCCCACCTTTTGCCTTCCATGATGAAGCTGCAGCTGCTGTTATAAAAAAAGAAGATATCCTTTTTTTTTTTCCTGGATTTTTTTTTTGTTCATTTGCAGAATTTAATAAAACTGTTTCTTCATTGGGGGAGAGATGGGATCGTGTGTTTCGGTTCACAAGGACCGGGAGTCCGGGATGAAGGTCCGTTTCTCGATCGGTAAAAGTGAGAAGCTCCTGATCCCGTCGCCGGTCAAAGAGAAGCCCGTCGCGGTCAACGCGGATGATCGTACGGCTGCCGACGTGGCTGTCAGTTCGCCTCCGTCACCGCCTCGTTATACTAGCATAGGTGCGTGTGCTTATGCTTATTTTCTCTCCTCTCCGGTCAATTCTGTTTTCGTTGCAATAATTTTCTTCGTATTTTTGCACGCTTTTTGTATTTGTCTCATAAAGTTGATTTCATGATTTTGCTTTTCCCCCTTTTTTATTTAAAAAAAAATAAATAAAAAATAGTTTCAATTTAATTTTTCAATATTTAATTTCAAAACTATTTTAGATATCATCGGAGTTTAACACAATCCGTACTCGTATTAGGCCTAACAATAGTGGTAGAACTTAGAAGGTTAATGTTCGAGACTAACAAGTTCAGCTTCGAATTCGAGTTTTCGTCGCATCACCATTTGTTAGTGATGGGGACAAGGCATTTGTTACTAGAGGCCATGCCTATCTACATTGTGTTCATGTGTGGAGGGGCCTAATTGCCCATAACTTTCGATGCATTAATTAAAACCCCATCCATTAGAAGAAACTATTTTATTTATCTTCACATTTACACTATACAATTTTCATTACGTGTCGATTATTCTACTTAACCAATTTACACGTCAAATGCCCGATTGATCGAGACATGTCCCGAATTTCACAGGTAGCAAAGATGAGGCCTTCTTCGATTCCCAACCATGGCTGGAATCAGATTGTGATGATGACTTTGTTAGTGTTAATGGTGGTAAGCTAACTCTCCCTCCCTCTCTCTCTCTAAAATTTTTAGATGGTTTAATTTAGTTGCTCACTTAATCAAAATTAGGTCAAATAAATTTGTGTCACGTCTATTTTAATTCTAAGGTGTATTTATTCACACAGCTACTACCCCCAAAGTCACAGTTGGCCTTTAATGGAAGTTATAAGTAGCCATGCAACATTAATAAATAATAATAATAATAATAATAATAATAATAATAATAATAATAATAATAATAATAATAATAATAATAATAATAATAATAATAATAATAATAATAATAATACAATAATTTATGCTTCTTTTTTTTTTCCTTCTAATTTATGGGCTTAATATATGCATATAGTAATGTTGAAATGGGCCGGTTTATTGGGCCGACTCTGTAATAATCGTTATTGGGCCTGGCCCATTTTGGATAACTTCTACAAAACGGCCCATATTATTCGGCCCGGGAAAAATCAACCAAGTTATGATTGGTTACATTTGATGAATCTAAATTCGAATGATCGAATCTTTAATTTGTAGAGTTCTCCTCGTCGCGTGGGAACACTCCGGTCCACCCGAATTTCTCGTCGGGGAAGTCGATAGCGGATAATTTTCCCTTGGACGATGAGGCCAAACCGGAGCAATCTCCTCCGGATAAGAAAAAGAGGCTTTCCGAGCTTTTTAAGGAGAGCTTGCACAACGAAGAATATAGTGATGAGGAGAAGCCTAGAGATGAAAAAAATGAGGCTTCGGGAAAAGTGGTGGACGAAGCTAGGGCCACGACCCTTGCCCAACACATGAAGTCTGCAAACGGGACTCCTTACTACTCTAGAGCTAACTCCGGTGGGAGTAGCGAACGGACTACTCCCAATGGAGTTTTAGAAGGGGAAGAGAAGCGGTTGAAATCTCCACAATGTTGCCTCCCGAGGCTGCTCTCGAGCCGAAGCTTGAATGATAGAAGAAGAAAGCGGATGAGCCCTACACGTAATGTTGGTTAAAGGACGGTGAACATTGTATATGGCGAGATTTGAACTTAGAGATATATAAATGTATATCGAGTGTTTCGACTTTATTTTACCTTGGATACTTTGTTAAATGTAGAACTCGTACATTATAAATTATAAATATGAGGTGGAATATTAAATTATATAGTTTGCTTGCATTTCTCGCAAAAAAATATACTAGAAATTGCGCATATTTCTTACATCCAAAAACTATACAATCAAAATAAAAAAATTCCATATAAAACAAAAAAAATAATAATATCATTATATGTAAAAAAGGATGATGGATTACTATTTATTTAATTTGATTGACAATTAATTATCGGGAATAACAATATAAGTCAACATATTATATCCCTCTTTAATATTTGAGTTTTTTCACGATCAGACGGAATTCTACTATATGTAGATACATGTTTGAAATTTTTGAAAAGCATGTAACTTGAAAAGAGGTTTAAATAGTAAACATGGAAAATTACGAATGATGAAACCAGACCATCATATCATGTTATCTCACCTACTCATTAAATTAATCAATAAGTAAGCTCAAAATTAGTAATGAAATTGATTATGTTAATGTTGATAATTAAACATATATACATAAAAATAAAATAAATTATGTGAAAACAGCCAACCTTGTCTGAATATTGGTAGAGTTGGCTTAGTTTCAAAGCCAAGTTTCCAAAAAAATCATACCAAAATTTACCAAAATTTGCTTAACACACAATCAAATCCAATTATGTCAAACACAATCAATTAAATCCAATTAATTTTTTTAATCATATTTATATGAAATGAGACAAAATATAATTAGTATATATGTATATTAATAATATTTGCTTAATTAATTTTTTTATAATTCCAAACCTTTTCACCTCTTTGCTATATATCTTGAGATTCAAGGAACATCTTTTACACTTGTATATATACACGAGCGATGAGGTCTATACCTCATATTCTTCCCTATATTATATATCAAAGAATTTTTTACTAAGGAAAACAAATAGAACAAGATGATGATTTCATGCAAATTCATAGTTGTGATGATCGCAGCGGTATTTCTCCGGCAAACGTTGGCCGCGAAGCACGCGGTCGGAGGTAGCCAAGGTTGGGACCAGTCCACCGATTTCGACTCGTGGGCTTCCGCTCAAACCTTCAAAGTCGGAGACGAGCTCGGTATATTTCTTTCCCCCTCTATTTTACTATTTAATTATATGTATTCTCTTCGTTCTGCCTGATTAAGTTTTTTTTTTTTTAATTATTTTACGAGTCTGTTAAAATAATATAAAGATCGGGACGTGATATTTGTATGCAGAGTTCAAATACAGTTCGATGCACACCGTGTCGGAGCTGCCGAGCGAAAGCGCGTACAAGAGCTGCGACATCACCGTCGCGACGAACTCGTTGAGCGGCGGCGACAACAAGGTCAAGCTGACCAAGCCGGGCACGCGTTACTTTGCGTGCGGTACGTCGGGCCACTGCCAGCAGGGGATGAAGGTCAAGATCACGACCGTCGCGGCCGATGGCTCGCCCTCGTCGGCGTCTCCCGCCGCCGGCGGAAGCTCCGACACCCCGTCGGGAACCACCACCACCACCGCCAAGTCCTCCGCCGCGTCGCGCCACCATATCACCGGCTTCCTCGCCTCGGTGGTTGCGTTCGTTGCTTTCTTCATGTAGAAAAAAGTAACTAATTGGGTGAAGTGAGACGGGATTATTATACTATTGTTGAGGTTTTATACTTTTATTATTTCTATTTTTGTTTTGTTTTTGTTTTGATTGAGTCGGCATTTATTCCTAGAATAATGAATAATTTGAGTGTTCATTATTGTATTTATATTTGAATGATATATATAGTGAGATTGGGATTATTATACTCCTCTTAACCGTCTCTGTGAATTGAAAGCGTTTCGTTTCTTACCGTACGTCTACAATTTAGTCGAACGAACAGAGTGTTATTTTCCACCCAGAGTTAAATTAAACTCATAATATTCCCTAACGATAAGAACAATGCAAAATGTTTTGAGTAGTGATTAGTGAGTCAACAGCATGAGAATCATGTGCACATTACTATATTAAATAAAATAAAAACACGAATCAATCAATAATAAATTATTAAAACAAAAAAGTGGTTTAAGAATAAGTAAAAGGGAAATTAAGCGAAGAGTTGAAATCGCATTCCCTCACACAACACACAGTCGCAGTAATCGCCACAGTTGCACGAAATCCTAACAGAATCCCTTCAAAACCCTCTCTCTCTCCTGGCTCCATCCATGCCGGAGGAGACGACGACGATCGACTACGTCATGGAGGCGGCGTCCGGCCCCCACTTCTCCGGCCTCCGCCTCGACGGTCTTCGCTCCTCCGCCTCTTCCCTGCCGTCCCCGCGCTCTTCCGCGCCGCCTTCCTCCGCTTTCACGGCCGCCGATCCCGCCGCGCCCAAGCAGCCTTTCGTGATCGGTAATTTCTACTTCCTACTCTTCGAGATTTGTGTTGGAGTTGGTGTTTTTTTTGGAATTTTGTTTTGAGTGTTGTTTGTGATGGTTTAATCAGGGGTTTCGGGGGGTACGGCGTCGGGGAAGACGACTGTTTGTGATATGATCATTCAGCAGCTCCATGATCATCGCGTCGTGCTTGTCAATCAGGTTTGTGCGTGTTTTGTTTCTGTTGTGATGTTATTTGTTACTTACTGAGAATTTCTGGTGCTGTTGTTAAGAAAAGCCATTAGTAGAAACTTCATCTGCCTATTTAGATAAGCAATTGAGCTCTCAGACTTATTGAATTATTGATTATCTGTTGTGATTTCTGGAAGGATGATGGAGAACTATAGTTAGTTGTGGGTGGGTTTTATTGATTATTGACTATTGAGTGTCAATTCTTTCAACTTCTAGTTTGGCTGGACTTCGTTTTCTGGAATTGATTGCGAGATGTTCTATAAGGCTGTGTATATGCATACTGATGTGGGGTGGCATCAAATCAGTGTGCCACTTACATTTCCATCACTTGTTATACCCCGTACTTGCTAGTTTTTGGTGATTTTTTTGTCCAAATATAGATCAGATTAGGAGACGTGACTTTACATTATTGTCTAGTGTAGGATTCTTTCTATCGTGGCTTAACTCCTGAAGAGTCGGAACGTGTGCACGAGTACAATTTTGATCATCCAGGTATCTTAATTCATGATATGGAAATGTTCTAATATCAACCTATATAACTGCTCCCAGTAGATTTGTAGAAACTTCAAACTCACTGTGAATGAATATATCCTTGCAGATGCTTTTGATACTGAGCAACTTCTTGAGTGTGTTGAAAAACTAAAAAGTGGTCAGCCTGTCCATGTCCCAATATATGACTTTAAAACACATCAAAGGTCTTCGGATAGCTTCCGCCAGGTAGACATCTTGATTGTTGGTCTGCAGATTTTACTTACGTTTTACTCTAAATCTTTTCGGATGAATGCTTCAAAATTGTGCAAAGTCTGGAATAACCAATAGTCTGAATGCGGCTGGTATGTAATAATACAGATGATCTTCTAATTTTCCAATATAAAATTTCCATGATTCTAGGTTAATGCATCTGATGTAATCATACTGGAGGGTATCCTCGTTTTTCATGATCAGCGGGTGCGAAACCTTATGAACATGAAGATTTTCGTTGATACAGGTTAGCGTTGAAGGATTTGATTCCGTACCTCTTTTATTACGAGTTGAGTTATAGCTATAAATCTAGTTTTGGTAACTACATGTATTATTTAATGTTGATTATTTGATTCAGATGCTGATGTGAGGCTTGCTCGTAGAATAAGGCGAGATATAGTAGAGAGGGGTCGGGACATAAACTCTGTCCTGGAACAGGCAAGCCTCTCATATTTTCCCCTTATTCTTTTATGGCGAAGATTAATCTATTTGCGCATATCTTATATCGTGCAAACTTTAAGAACTTTCCTGAATTTATTAGTCTTTTGTTTTGACATTTATTGGGGTCGTCAATGGTTCAACTTGTCAACTCCTTAGTTCCTTATCAGTGTTACGTAATAATAAATCACGCTGAGACTAGACTAATGATTCTAATTCTTAACAACTCCACTTCTTTAGTTAAGTTAATAACTTAATATTGTATTGGAACTGTCAAAACATATTTTGAATTGCTAAACTTGCAATTTTTAGTTCAAGAGTTTCAAGATAATGTACTACTTGCAGTCTTCATTTTAACATGATTCTTTCTATGCAGTATGCGAAATTTGTGAAGCCTGCTTTTGACGATTTTGTTCTGCCGTCCAAAAAATATGCTGATGTTATTATACCCCGGGGAGGTGATAATCATGTCGCAATTGACTTGATTGTTCAACATCTTCGCACCAAACTTGGGCAGCATGACCTGTGTAAAATATATCCTAATGTTACTGTTATACAGTCGACTTTCCAGGTATATATTTTTTTTTAGCTCAATCTTGTCATAGATTTCATGCCATCTTGTATATAAATGGAAAGGAGATGATTAGTTCACTTCTCCGCAACGGAAAGGAGTAGTTATGACTAGGCTGTGGCAGAACTTAGTCTTTCAAAAGTTCTACGAACATACTAAGTAATACTGCTGTAATAGTTATACCTAGTTTCAGTTGCATGGCGAATAAGGATTCTCTTAATCAAACAACTGGTTTTGTCACTTTTTATATTATCTTATCTTCGCTGCAGTTTTAGCTTTATTTAACAGCCTTTATTTCCTTTGGATTTTGTTTGTGCTAATTATGAATCCATGGACTTTGACATCTTTGATTTTGTGCTACAGATTAGAGGTATGCATACCCTGATTCGAGACCGGGAGATTTCAAAACATGATTTTGTATTTTACTCTGACAGGCTTATACGTCTGGTAATTGTGAACTCTCTTAATCCCGAAAATGATTGGAAACCAATTATTCCGTATATCAGAGATTTGATCATGATATTTCAGGTTGCGGAGCATGGTCTTGGGCATTTACCATTCACCGAGAAACAAATTATCACTCCGACCGGTAAACTTCAGAAATTTGATATATTTCTGTGTGTGTTCTTCCTTTAGTATTTTTTTTTGGGGGGGGGGGGGGGGGGGGGCGCTCCCTCCTCTCATGTTTTTTGTTCAAATATGTGATGGATTTGGCCATTGCTAAATGTGTTTTTGAAACATACTTTAATGCAGGGTCCGTATATACTGGGGTTGACTTTTGCAAGAAATTGTGTGGGGTTTCCATTATTCGGAGGTGAGAAGCTAACTGGGATATCCTGCTATGAATAAATCAGAGTACTAAAATAATTTGTTGCTATGCATGTAGAATTTCTTCTCATCTCCTTGATCATGGGTTTTCATTTATCATATTTCTTAAAGAAATGGATTAACATCCTTCACTTATTTGTCTTTCAGCGGTGAAAGCATGGAAAATGCATTACGCGCTTGTTGCAAAGGGATTAAAATTGGGAAAATCCTTATCCACCGCGATGGAGACAATGGACAGCAGGTTGGGTTTCTGTTATCATTTTGAGCCTCGTACAATATTTTTACGGTTATGATTTCAAAATCTTGCAACATGTTCTTTTTCTTCCTAACTTTCTCATCCCTAAACAGCTCATATATGAAAAACTTCCTAACGATATCCGCGAGCGCCATGTCCTTCTCCTTGACCCTGTCCTTGCTACAGGTAGACGAAGCTTCTTGCATTTGTCAATAATTGCTAGCTAATTACGATATTTTCCCCCTGAAGTCTAGCGTGAATGTGTTTTGTGTCAGGTAACTCTGCTAATCAGGCTATTGAGTTACTCATACAGAAAGGAGTTCCAGAATCTCACATCATATTCCTAAACCTCATTTCAGTGAGTCATTCTTTCTCTTCAGCAAGGAAAGACCTCATTATCCTGTTTAAGATTGAGGCAAATTCTTACGTTTTGCTCACAGGCACCTGAGGGGATACATTGTGTTTGCAAACGCTTCCCCTCCTTGAAAATCGTGACATCAGAGATAGATGTAGCTCTTAACAAAGAATTCCGAGTGATTCCGGGTATGGGAGAGTTTGGCGACCGCTACTTTGGCACTGACGATTGAGGTCTTCGGTGGTCCAGATGAGGAGGGATTTGGCTGCTTATTGTTGGATTAATCTGTCTGAAATTGTAAATTTGTTTGTTTCGTTAAATCGAGTAGGAGGAAGCCTCTGTACTTTCGTCAATTGATGGGTACTTCCCCCCACCCCACCCCACCCCAACCCTGATTGCAACTGAAAGAGGAAAGGCAAATAGATAGACAGTAGCCATTTGTAACAGATGGATACCTCAATGCTCACATAACAACAGTCTCGTTGCATTGTACTCTAATTCGCTCTCGTTTCCTCGATAATACCTGATTTCATTTTTCTTCTCGAGTTCCCTTTCTTTCTCGTTTACTTGCGAATGTTAAAGATCGGTAGATAGATCGTTTCATGTTGCTTTACGTTAGATCGTAAACTAGTCTTGCCCTATTAGACTGCAGCAGCATCGCTTGGTTGTATCCAAAATAATGTTTCAATTTCATTCATGCTTGTTACATGTACGCACTGATTTTATGAGTATAAACCAACAGATCGAAACGACGTATCCTTGAGTCGTATTTCTATGAATCCGGACCAAAAATAGAGGAAAGAATCTCAAGAATTGTGATGGAGTTGGGAGATCAGAGGCCCTTCTTTCCCTTGGAGTTGGCCAAGTGTGGAAACACATCCAAAATATTGTGAGCTATCAAATCTTGCCTTGTCAAGATCCCCACCACAGGGAATACCTATCAAGAAAGAAAAAGAGGTCAGTTTATTTCACTTGTTATCAAATTGTTGTGTAAGAAAAGTGTAGAATCTCTCAATGTCTGAACTTACCCCTGCAGCTTGATACTTGGGCAGGACGAGCATATGTCGGAGCCCGACTTGCCTAAACAGCACCAGGGCCTTCGCGACGGACATGCTCTCCACCACTGTGTATGGAGTCATGTTCGTTAACGGGTGCAGGTCGATATACATCTCCATCTCATCCTTAGTCACCGTCACTTCTTGAATGGTCGTGCCCCTCTCAGCCAAATCGATGGATGTGAACTCCTTCCTCACTTCCCAATCCTCTGTTCTGCGTTTCTCGAGCAGGAACCACTTCTTCTTGAGGGCTAATATGAGGTGAGCTCTCAAGATCAGTCCATGGAGTTCGGCTGCACCGTTAGGTGAGCCCAATGGTGGAGTGATCTCAGTGTCTACTACTGGGAATCCATTGTGTGTGGTATTCTTCAAAACTTCGACTATTCGTCCCACTCGTTCGACTCCATTGAGAGTGACGACTCCTGGTTTCACATCGGCTAGCTCACCTACAGTTATGTTCCTCATCCATGGCTCTGGATTGGCATCCAAGAAAGGTAGCCCTTTTAGCTCCAAGATTATCTCGTAGATGCTCGGATTGAAGCAGTCGCCCACAGTTTTGGCAATGAGCAAAACGAGCATCGTGATGGGGAGTAAGAGAAGATTGTTGGTTAGTTCAAGAAAGATCACGCAGAGGGAAACAGTCATCCTCATTGAACCAGCCATGAGAGACGCTGCTCCAAGAACTGCATACAGCCCTTGGTCGATTTTCGTGTAGGGGGCCATGAGGACTCCAAGCATACGGCCGTAGGCGGATCCCATGAGAATGATGGGAAGGAAAAGACCAGATGGAACAGCAATGCCGAAGGTGATCAGCCCTAATACGCAGTACAGTACAAAGAATATGGCCAAGGTATAAAGATTGAACTCTGAAGGTGTGTTTATGGAGAAGATGTTCCTCACTGCATCGTCGTTGGTGGTTAGGAGGAGAGTGGCCAAGTCGTTGTAGTAGCCATTGGGGCAGTTGAACTGCTTGAAGTTTCCTTCTCTGCCAGTCGAAGGGCACGAAGAATCGAGTATGGAAGAAGGATCACAAGGCCGGCACTGGGCGAGGAACGGTAATCCATAGAGGCATACTGAAGTGAAAATGGAGACACTCAAACTCAGAACAAGCTTGTGCATCTTCCCCTTCCTGCAAAGAAACATGAAAAACATGAGCCTGGTTCAATCATAACGTTCGTAAGAACGAATACATGCGTCTGAAATCACGATCTTCGACTCACTTGTTTATGACATTGTACACCTTGAGCACTTTGTGCAAGGAATAATTGTAAAGGCTCCCCAAGAGTCCACCTAGCACTCCAATCACAGCCACGGGCACAACATCGAAAGCATGGTACCTCACCTCGACCCCGCTCACATCAAACATGATCAGCCCTCCATGTCCGAACAGCCCGCAGTACTCCCCCGACTTGCAGTACTCAATCGCCGCCCTCAGCACCACCACCACCACCGCCGTACTGAAGAAGGTCCGCCACAGGAGGGCACTCCTCCACCACGTAGCCACCTCCTCAAGGGCAAACAGGACACCACCAACCGGCGCCCGGAAGGCAGCACAGACCCCGGAAGACGAGCCACACGTGATCAAATCCCGCCTGTCCCTATCGTTGTTGAAGTACCTCAGCCACCGCCACTTGAGCCGGTAGTTGTCGGGCCCGCCCTGTCCCAGCAAGCCGGCAATGCAGCTGCCGATGTGCACCAGTGGGCCCTCCTTCCCGAGATCCAGCCCCGCCGAAACCGCTCCTATGCTTCCAATGATCTGCAACAATACATCATTTGTTACAAGCAAGCTCATGTATTGCAAGATTCAAGAATTATGTTCTCTCTTCAAATCGAAGATCACCTTGACGATGAGGGGGCCGGCACCGAACATATCCGGAGTATCGACACCATTGAGGTAGGCTTTGATCTCCGGAATACCCGGGCCGGCTGCAGTTGGAGCAAAGAAGACACACAGAACTGCAGCTACCAATGTTAGGAAGAAATTTGCCCCTGCCATCACTGCAAATCCCATCAGGTACCTAAATCCATACACGAATATCTTCAAACAATCAAGAATTTCCTCAAACTAGTATAGTATGAGATCAAACAGTATAAACTAGAGTACCTTTCTTGATCTATGTACTTGACAACAGCAAGAAGTTTGTAACCAGCTATATTCTCCACAGCAAGATTAATGAGGGTGGCGATGCCACCTGTCAGAAGCCCAACTAAGAAGGCCAGGATCCATTTCATGAGTATGTACTGCAGCACCTGCACCTTTGACCTGCTTCTCCAATCTTGCTTGAACAGATCATTCTCATTTATCCTGAAATTTGATCATCATCATCAAGAGAGAGAGAGAGAGAGAGAGAGAGAGAGAGAGAGAGAGAGAGAAGGGGGGAGTTGTGGAGTTGTTACTCGTAATCCAAGCTCTCGATGTGAGAGACCTTGGTGCCAACAATGGCGAGGGGAGTGGAGGAGAGGGTTCGGTTTCTCTTGAGGAGAGGCTGGTGAAGATCGTTGCATTCTGGATCGTTAAACTCTGCTTCTCTTTCTATGTTCTCTGCTTCTGTTTCTAGCCGATTCACCTCCTCCATGGGAGTGGAGTTGGAGTGAGAGAGAGAGAGAGAGAGAGAGAGAGAGAGAGAGAGAGATGAGCAGAATTCGCGGCTGCAAATAGAGAAAGTGCGTTGGTTCCTCTGATTTTGGACTCTATATATGGACAAACTTGACTACTTGTGTTTTTTGTTTATTTTATGTTTCTTCTCATTTTCATTTTATTTCATCTGCTGAGTTGGAATGTTGGATTAATTTTTTCTTGTCCATGTATCGTCGAACTATACTAACTTTTGTAACATCATGACTACCGTTTAAATAAAGTGGGTGTAACGATAAAGTTTCGATGAAATGAAATTGCGGTTTTTAGACTAATCTCGAATTCGGAGTATAACAAAATTATTTTACAAAAGTAAAAAATTATTTTTGTTGTTAGCTGCTGCTACAATAATTGTGAATGGATTTTGCAATAATATGCCCATGTGGCAAATGGGATTAGTTCTTTTTGGCAGTTGGTGTTAGATCTGTGATGACAGATAAGCACGACATGTGTAGTTGACAGATCCAACGGCTCAGATTAATTTGGCCTTTCAAATACTTGATGAGTCAATTTATCATCTTTATAAATACAATCATTCGATCTCGACCACGTGGCACTATCATTTACTTATATTACTACTAAGTAATTAGGGAATTTAATGCGTTTATGTGGCATCGTGGTTATGCTTATCCTTTAATTTTCATACAACATGTCCCTCGCATTACTCCATAATTTTCCTTTTCCGATCGTCCGTGATATTTACGAACGATCGATCCATTTTTTGAACGTTGACTTCATTGCTATTGTTGTCTTCTTACTTTTAAACATACATGTTCGTATTTGTACTGTGCTTTAGTATACTAACTTGTAAATTACTTTTAAACATTCACTCGTTACTAATATTAAAATAGTATTTGAAGATGATCTGCACCTAAAACTAACGGAATTGTGTTATATTTCTAATTTTAATTATGTATGCCTACGTTGTAATACTATTCCTTTCGTTCGCAATGGGTATACTTGATTTTTTTTTGCCAAAAACATTTTTGTTTATTTTTTAAGGAGCAAAAAGATAATTGAGGTTTTGATATTCGCTTTATAAATTTACGAGATAACAAACGTATCGATTGTAAAGGGATGTAGTAAGCATATCGATGTCCAAATACGAAATGTGCATATTATCGTTGCATAAGGTTTGCATCGCAATTTTCTTAAAACACAAAACTACTATGTAATTGAGTAAAAAAATATGTTGCCGAAGATGTTGATTTATTTTAATAAATCTCTATTTATGGCGGCATTTGATATTATTATCTTTCCATACACATTAATTTATAGAAAGATCTTGAGATCCTAGTCTCATTTTCTTTTTGTAGTTTTGTCAACTTAAACATTCATAAGAGTTAAAATAATAATAATAACAACAATAATAATGGGTCAAAAAATTCCAGACACGTTATCGACAATTGTATTAATTGATAAATAGGGTGTTTTATCTTATCTCAAATTGAAAATCTAATTGTAATAAGAAAAAATCACTTATTTTAATGTAATTAAATATGAAGGCCCATATTTGCATCGGTTTCTTGGGCCCACACCCCACAACTTTGAGAAATTTGCTCACCCATCCATAAACCATATGCCTCACGTTATGGATAAATAAATTGAACGCAACGCTTTCAAATATAATAAAAAAAATCATATGTTTGTAATTCAAACACGTCTATATATTTAGGTAAATGCTAAATTTAATAGGCGAAATTGATGTTTGTAAAGAATGCAAATGATAACATTAAATAACATGGTGTGATGATATAACGTACATTTTTAATGACCGAGTCAAGTAAAATTTTTCTGTATTACGTTGGTAAAAACTCTAGTTAAAATGATTTTATTATAATATTTGGAAAGCTCGTTATCGGGAGAAAATATTGGGCGAGAAGTCGTGTTTGACTATTGAGAAGTAGGATATGAATGGTAGACTAGTTGTTTTGTTCTTAAACAAAGGGATATATGAATGTGAATATATTTGATATGCCAAAGTTTCTTTTTTCTTTTCTTTTTTAGGGGTCGGTTGGGGTGGAGTGGACCTACGAAAACACGAGTTTCATGTTAAATTGCATTAAATCATATGGCAATTATCCCATGCTCAAACTCTCATTTACGCCTACTTTCTACCTACCCTTTTAGATTACTTATGTTTTCTCAGTACGATGGAATGATTACTTTTAATTAGATCATGTAACGAAACACTATTGTGAACTAATTGAGTGGAACGAGACGTGAGATTTCGTTGATCCGTATAGAACATAAATCTGAACGTTGTTATGGATGACGTTATAGATGATGTACTACTTTGACGCTGCGGAAGCATGCACAATAAAATAGCCATGAAAATAATAAATCAACACCAACCAATGATAACCCAGTTCGGTCAAATCAACCTACATCTAGGGGGACACGCCCAAGAGCCAATTCACTATCAAGAGCTTCAGAGATACAAGTATTCGAATACTAGCCACCGCTACGTATTCACTCCTCACCCGTCTACACTCTACTCAAGTGAACTTGAAGTTAAACCCTCAGCCTAATTAAGCCTAACCTAGACTTACTCTTGAGAGATCTACCCACAATATATATATATATATATATATATATATATATATATATATATATATATATATATATATATAAGAGGAAAACAAGAAAAAACATAGTCTGGGACAAACTGTGTTATATGTACCACATGATGTCCCAGCTGATGTTACAGAGACGCGAGATGACTCTAGGCACTACATTGTGCGAGGATAACAATATCAGCTCTCTCCCTCTCAGCTCTGCCCTTATGAACGTGTATGAGCCTCCTTATATAGTCACCAAGTCGTGGATCTTCACTTGTAGCCCAAGTAACACGTTTCCTTGTAGATAAGGATTCATGTATATCTTCTTTCCTTGTAGATATCATTTTCCTTATAGAAGAAGAATCCTTATACAAATAGAATCCTTATGCAAATATATAATTAAGGGAAAATAAATCCCCTTAATAAAATCAAATCTTTAATCATAAGGAATAAATAATATATCCCAATGCATATATAATTGCCAAAAATATATGCAACTACACGTTGCAGTAACAAGACGGAGGGTGGAGAGAATAATGGATGGTGGAGAGGTTAGGACAAGAGGGCTTGGGAAGGGGAGATCGGGTTGTAAATGAAGATTGGATCATTCAACATTGGTGGGCTAGGTAACACAGTAAAGAAGGAAGCAATTTTTTCCTTTTTTACTGAACATCATCTCGATATTTGTTGTGTACAAGAAACAAAATTAGAACAATTTTCACTTGAGGAGGGTAGGAAAATCTGGAATTCTGAAGGATTTAAATGGGCAACAGAAGGGGCGATTGGAAGATCGGGGGGAGTTTTAACTTTTTGGAATGATGAAAAGTTCAGCTGCTCGAGTCATTGGGGGGTGGGAGGGGCCGTGGTGGTGAACGGGAGATGGAGAGATTCGGGCGAGGAGTTGTGTGTAGTAAATGTTTACGCGTCGTGCAATGCAGAAGATAAGGTATCACTTTGGGATAGACTTGGGTTAGTGGCAGAGCAAAATGAGGGGGTGAATCTTTGTTTTATAGGAGACTTCAATTCTATTCTGGAGGAGGGTGAAAGAGTGGGGGTAGGGGGGTTTGGTTCTAGAAGGGTTATTAGGGATTTTAAGAGGTTTATCGATAGGGGAAAGCTGATCGATGTGAAACTTACTGGAAGGAAATTTACGTGTTTCAGCAGTGGCGGGAGATGTAAAAGCAGAATTGATAGGGCTCTTATTAACGAAAGATGGGCTGATGCATGGCAAGATACGGAACTCCGAGGTTTTCCCAGGAATGTCTCGGATCATTGTGCTCTTGTTTTATGTACCAAAAATCTTGATTGGGGACCAAAACCTTTTAGGTTTCTGAATGCTTGGCAATTTAACCCCGGGTTTAAGGAGGCAGTGAGAGAGTCTTGGCAGGAAGATGGTATTGTGGGGTGGGGGAGTTTTGTGTTCAAAGAAAAACTCAAGAGACTGAAGGGAGCATTGAAAGAGTGGAACAAAAGTCATTTTGGAATCATTGAAGAAAAGATTGCAGAAGCTAGAAGTTTGGTCCATGAGCTTGACATGAGGGATGAGGAGTTTGGGATCTCAGAGGAAGAGGTTATCAAAAGAAGCGAGGCACAAGCTAACTTAATGCTTCATCTTAAAAATTAAAAGAGTCTGCTGGCTCAAAAAGCCAATCTGAGATGACTCAAGGAAGGCGATGGAAACACTAATATCTTCCACAGGGCGTTAATGAGGAGACGAAGTGGAAATGGGTTATTGGGTTTGGAGATTGACGGGGTTTGGGTAGAGGAGCCTAGGACTGTTAAGGATGCGGTTAGAAATTACTTTCAAAACCAATTCAAAGCGAAGGAGTCGGGAGGGATTGAGTTACCATTGGAGTTGGCAGAAAAAAGATTGGACGTGGACGATGGGGAGTTGTTAACGATTAACTTCTCGGAGGAGGAGATAAAGGAGGCGGTTTGGGATTGTGAGAGCTCAAAAAGTCCAGGCCCAGACGGCTTCAACCTCGGGTTTTTCAAAGAGCGTTGGGATATCGTGAAGGTTGACTTGCTGAGGGTGTTGTCTGACTTTTTTGAGAACGGGAAATTGGATCGCGGGTGTAATTCTTCCTTCATTGTTTTAATTCCAAAAAAGGAAGGTTATTGCGGCCTACAGAATTTGCGACCAATCTCTTTGATTGGGAGTTTCTACAAGATCATTGCTAAGGTCTTAGCCAGAAGATTGAAGCAGGTGATGGGGAAGATTATTGGAGAATCGCAATCTGCGTTTATTCGGGGTAGAAATATTTTGGATGGCGTCGTGGTGCTGAACGAAGTAATCGACGAAGCTCGTAGATCGAAGAAGAGTCGGTTCCTTTTCAAGATCGATTTTGCTAAGGCCTACGACACAGTGGATTGGTATTATTTGTTCGATATGATGAAATTACTCAATTTCCCAGAAAAATGGATTGGATGGATGAAACAGTGTGTCACTACAGCTTCGGCTAACGTTCTTGTGAATGGTAGTCCCTCGGGTGAGTTCCGCCTGGAACGTGGAATAAGACAAGGTGATCCTCTCTCGTCTTTTTTTGTTCTTGATTGCTGCTGAAGGCTTCAATTTACTTGTCAAGAAAGCAATTAGAGAAGGACTTCTAAAGGGTGCAGAAGTTGGACGTGATAAGATCATGGTATCCCACCTCCAATATGCCGATGACACGATTTTGGTTCTTGATTGGAATGAAGATAATGTCAATGCAGCAAAATGGCTTCTGAAGAATTTTGAGGTATTATCCGGTCTCTCCATTAACTATGATAAAAGTTGTTTATTCGGTATTAATGTGGATGAAGGGGTGGCGGAACGGGTGGCGGGTGATCTGGGTTGTAAAGTGGGAAATTTCCCAATTCAGTATCTCGGTCTGAAGGTGGGACGTCGTATTAATGGATTAGCGGAGTGGACAGAAGTGGTTGAAAAGGTGAAGGAGAGACTGAGGAAGTGGGAGGGGAAATTGGTCTCAATGGGCGGGAGAGTTACCTTGATTAAATCAGTCCTCTGCGCAATACCTCTTTATACTCTTTCTTTTCTTCCATTGCCTATTAGTATTCATAAACAGCTCAGATCTATTCTAGGTGGATTTCTGTGGGGTGGAAAAATTATGGATAAAAAAGTTTCTTGGGTTAAGTGGGAAGATGTGTGCAAATCTAAGGAAGCAGGTGGATTGGATGTTAAAGATTTGTTGGTCTTTAACCGCGCTTTACTATGCAAATGGGTATGGAGATTTGTTATTGAAAAAGAAACTCTGTGGGTGAAGGTGATTAAGTCGAGATTCGGGGATTTAAGCTGGGGAAGGGAGGGGGAACAAAGAGAGGAAATTAGGAGAAGACGGGTGGGGTGGTGGAAGAAGATTATCAACGGAGTGGAGGGAAGAAAGGGAGAGTGGTTTTGGAGGTGTATGGAACAAGTGCTGGGGGGATGGCGGTAAATTCAGTTTCTGGAATGGAACGTGGAATGGAGTTCGATCTCTTAAAGAGAGGTTTCCGAGATTGTTCCAGTTAAGTATCAACAAGTTAGGGAAGGTGGGTGCCATGGGGGAGTGGGAGAGTGGCAGTTGGCATTGGGGAGTGAGGTGGAGACGGGAATTGCGGGATCCGGAAAAAGAAATGGAAGCCACTCTCAAGAATCAACTTCAAAATATCAAGCTCACAGAAGGTATGGAAGATACTTGGAGGTGGAAAGGATTGACAAATGGGATTTATTCTGTCAAAGAGGCTTACAAGGAAATTAATTCTTATTCCCTCAATGCTTCTGTTCAACGAGGGAGTTCCAACTTTACCAAGATTTGGAGATCCTTTGCTCCCGTCAAAGCGCAGGTTACGGCATGGAGGCTCTTAAGAAACAGGCTACCCACAAAAGACAATCTCCGAAAGAGGAGGATAATTGGACAAGAAAATAAGGAATGCAGCTGTTGCGGAGTGGAGGAGGAGACAACAATACATTTGTTCTTTGAATGCAAGCAGGTGTGTGATTTTTGGAAGAAAATGATTAAATGGGTTGGGGTGAGCTGGGCGCCACCGAAGGGAATTGAGGCTCATTTCTCAAGCTTCTCTAACCTTTTGGGCAATAATAAATGCAAACGAAGGCTAGGCGGTTTGTGGATTTGTGTGATCTGGGTGGTGTGGAAATGGCGGAACTCAGTCACATTTGAAGGCAAGGAGTGGGATTTCAAAAGAATGGATATAGAAATTAGAGCTCGATTTTGGAATTGGTGTTTAGCGAATGGTGACGGAGTTACTAACATTAGATACGCTGATTGGGCAACAAATTGTTTGTATAAGCAATGGAGTGATTAGCTTTTGTAAACGGGGGGTACCCCTTGTACCATCTTTTATCTATCATTACCTTTTCCGATAAAAAAAAAAAAAAAAACAAGACGGAGGGAGGGAGTAGCACTAAATTACCTAACGTGACACTAGACACAAATAGCATTTCCGTGGATGTAGGATTGATAAAATTTTGTTGAAACATTCCACAACAGAATTATTTCCATGTATTTAGAGGAATTATTCACATATACTACTATTTGGTACTCCCTCCGTCCCGCGAAAGAAGTTACGTTTCTTTTTGGACACGGGAATTAAGGAATGTGTAATTAGTGAGTTAAGTGTGTTTTCAATTAATTCCTAACTATTTCTAATTTCTCTTTCTCTCTCTCTTTGTCGACACTTTCCCATCCCACTGTCCACTGAGCCCTAATTTCTCCCATCTCGCTCTTCATCCATGGCTGAAAGCCCATGGATCTCACCAAAGGGAAAGCCTCCATCGGTTGGTTCAAAACGTTCGTCGCCGTCGGAGGCTTCATCTCCACTGAAAAAAACGTCGGAGGCTTCATCTCCACTGAAAAAAACGGCGGAGGCTTCATCTCCACCGAAAAAAACGGCGAAGCACTCGTTTCCAGTCCCTAATCGGAAGGTCTCTCGCGGCCCACTAGCTACGATGATGGCAACTTGGAAACGTTTCCTCGCAGAAGGCGACGACGTCGCACCTGTCCAAGGTTCTCTCCACAACGACCCCCCCCCTTCATTACGAAGTCCTCAGAATCAGTACTCATTGAGCTCAGTAGCGGCGTCGAGGAAGTCGAGGTCATAGCGAAAGAAGATAGTCCTCCTCCAAGCTCACCCAAGTTCTCACTATCCTGTCCGTTTGAAATGTGTGGATGTGATGAGTGTGTTGCTAGGGTCGAGATTCACATGAAAGAATTGGAAGATGGCTCAGAGGAGTCACTATTCTTTCCGTTTGAAATGTGTGGTGATACATGGGATGAGTGTGTTGCTAAGGTCGAGATTCACATGAAAGAATTGGAAGACAAGTGGAATGCAAATAATCCTTAAACATTGGTGGGAAGTTTGATTTCCTTGCTTTAGTTTTTGATTGGTTTAGGGTACCTAAAAAAGTTTTTTCACTTTAGTTTTAGTCTTTTAGATTGGTAGAAGACTCAAAAAGTTTAAGGAGAATCATGCTTTTGTTGTCTTAATGTTTATGCTATGTTTATGCTTACTGTGTCTTGGTTGTATTGGATTGTAGTTCTCTTGGCTATGACTGGTCAATATATGCATTTTTCTTGCAAAATTTAGCTGCTTGAAGATGGGGGATTTATCTTATTTCAGCTGTTTTCACCTCTAATTTCCTGCAATTTCTTGTTTTCATGAACAAGTTCAGATTTTGTTACTTTTTCTGTTCAAATTTTGGCATGAAAATCCCCTTGACGTTGAACTTAATCCATTAGCTCTAGTTTTGTTTCTTGCTTGCTAATTGAATTCAATATTATGCCTTCACCTTCACTAACATGATGGATTTCTCTAAATTATTGTTCATATGTGTGTGCGCGTGAAAAGGCTTGTGTAAAAGGATTCTTCCTAAATTCCTTTGCTTTGATTCTGTAATAATAGGGCAGTGGCAGAACATTTGAGCATTGTTCATATGTGTGTATGCGTGTGAAAGATTGCAGACTGCAAATAGGCCTAATATTCAAAAATCTCTCACTGTCTGAGGTTCTAATAGTAGTGTCAAGAGTCTGCAAATCATGGGGGAAGGCAGCTGCATGGCCTTATTGTTGGCAAGAGATCGATATCGGGGAATGGAGTCGAGGCAGGAAGTATGAAGTTGTTGATCGGATGCTCTGATTGCTTGTAGCAAGAAGCTGTGGTTTTCTCTGAAAACTCTCTATTTTCGGTCTTCCATTCGACAAAACTAGATTGATTTTTATTCATGTTATGTTGAATATTTTTATTTACATTATTTTTAGAATTTAGAGAATTTCTTGAAGCAAAAGAAACAGGGTATAAAAAAAAAATTATGGAAAAAAAAGTTCGTGTAAGAATCAACAAAAATGTTGGAGGGAGTAGGAGTATTTATTTATTTTCCTGTAAGAATCCAAAAAAAGTGGCGCTAGTTTCACACTTTTCAACAAAAAGAATTTAAATCTCTGCACAATTGAATGTTCCCTCCTAAACGTTCAAAACTTTCAGAATTCTTTCCTATAAATAAAAGCCAACTGGCAGAATTCATTCAAACCTTTTACACAACAAAATTTGGAAATGAAAAAATCTTCAGCATTCTTTTGAAAAACAGCAGGAGATGGCGAAGAAAGACCTCAGCACTTCAGAGAGGAATCGAGTGGTGCAATTCATCTTAGAAGGCTGCACGAATGGAAAGCCGAAGAGGGGTCGAATTGCTGAAGCCTGCGCGAAATTCGACTTGTGTAGGATGACAATCTCCAGGCTGTGGAAAACTGCTTTGAAACAAAAACAAAAGGGAGAAGTCATTCACATATTGAGTGGTAAGAAAACTTTACATAGAGAACCAAAGAAAGTTCTTGACCTCAATCTTCTTGTAAGCCTTAAAATGAGTAAAAGGGGTAGCATGAGAGACTTGGCATCAGCTCTAGGTGTTAGTAAATCAACAGTAGGAAGATGGGTAGGGGAAGGTCAGATAAAAGCTCATAGTTCAGCTATAAAACCATGTTTAACAACAGAAAACAAGCTTCTACGTATAAGATTCAGCCTTGAATCTCTAGAGCTAGATAGGGTACTCAACCACATCAAATTTAAGGATATGCACAACACAATCCACATTGATGAAAAGTGGTTCTACCTGACTGAAGGAAACAGAAAAGTTTACTTAGGTCCAGAAGAGCCACAACCACATAGAACATGTAAAAGCAAAGGCTTTATCACTAAAGTCATGTTCATGTGTGCCGTTTCCCGACCCCTCTTTGCAAGTGATGATGAGTGTTTATTTGATGGAAAGATAGGTATCTTTCCATTCATATATGAATATGAAGCCAAAAGGAAGAGCAAACACAGAGATGCATGTACTATAGAGATAAGAGCTCTTGACTCTATCACAAAACTTGTGGTGAAGGACTGCCTGATCAAAGAGGTATTGCATGCATCACATATATGCATTTATGTTCAGTCATGAATGTTGTTTTTAGGTGAATGCATTTAGTATTTTTCTTGTTTCAGATTATACCAGCTATAATGAATAAATGGCCAGAGGGAGCAAGTAAAGACATATTCATACAGCAGGATAACGCAAAGCCACACATTAGAGATAATGACATAGATTTCAGAGCTGCTGCATCTCAACAAGGATTCAACATTCATCTTGTTCAACAACCACCAAATAGTCCAGACTTAAATGTTAATGACTTGGGATGGTTTAGGGCCATCCAAAGTCTGCAACATCAAACACATTGCACCACAACAGTTCAACTTCTCGCAGCAGTTAATGATTCTTACCAGAAATTGACACCTATTACCCTTAACAATATTTTCTTAAGCTTGCAGGGGTGTATGGTGGAAATTATGAAATTGAAGGGTCAGAATTCCTATAAGTTGCCACATATGGGGAAAGAGGCTTTAAGGAGAGCTGATATGCTTCCACTGAACTTAGAAATATCAGTGGAGCTGGCCCTGGAGTGCTTAAATTATCTAATGGAGATGGGGAAGATAGATGGCCTCTCAGAGATAGCAGCATCACTGGGATTAGATATAACAATTGGCCAGTGAAGGCATAATTATTTTTTGTGGATAGAAACACTTTTTGTAAAGCTCATAGTGGAGTAGTAGACAAAAAAATTGCTCAAGTTTTTGTTTTTGTTAAGCAGCTCTAGATCAGCAAGGGGCAAATTATTATGTTTGCACTTTAGTAGCCAAAGAGATAACTATCTTTAATTCTCTTCTGTAATGTGAAGTGCAATTTCTGATATGCATGAAACATTTTATCAAGTGTAGATTTTTGTTTCATTTTTGAGTCTTTTCTTAATAGAGTAAGGGACATAAACTAAATGCATATCAATTCAGTTTCTGCCACCTTAACCATGTTTGCAAATATTTCGGTACCTGGATTAAATGGAAAGTATAGTGGGGATGATGAATCTTCACACACTGCAAGAAAGTAAGAGAAGAAAGTAAGAGAAGAAGCACACTGATCTTTAATCAAGAATTAGCTTAAAGATAGTAAAAAAGAATTGACTAAATTCAGAACTGGAAGAAGCAATCTTGAAGATTTTTGAGAAAATCATCAACGAGCATTGAGAGTACTGAGAACAAAAGGACTCAATCATCAACCTTCTTCATTATTGAACAATAAACATGTCCATTTATACAATTTGGAGGCTGCAGCAGCTGTTCCTCTAACACTAACACTACTGTTGTTCCTCTAACACTAACACTACTACTGCCCGTAGTTTCTAGAGAGATCGATGACACAGTACACATTTGCTAGATTTAGCTTTCTCCTCCAAAATTGATAGAGAAGATGGAGAAGAGAGAGAGAGAGAGTCGAAATCGGAGGCACTGGTAGAGCAGAATCGAAATCGGAGGGCGGCGGACAGTTACCCATCTCTAGATTTAGCTTTCTCCTCCAAAATTGATAGAGAGGATGGAGAAGAGAGAGAGAGAGAGAGAGTCGAAATCGGAGGCACGGGCAGAGCAGAATCGAAATCGGAGGGCGGCGGACAATTACCCATTTGCCGTCTCTAGGGCTTTTTTTTTTTTTTTTTTTCATAGAGAAGAATCGCAAGATGGAGGCGATGAACTTTTGAGGTTTGTGAGGGAGGAGGGATGAATCGATGAGAAGGATAGAGAAAAATGGGTGAATGGAGAGTAATGAATTGAGTGGTTGGCGGATGAAGAGAATGAGGGCTTTCAATTCTATTTTTTTTGCTTTTATTCAAGATTAGGGCCCAATTAGTAAAAATAAGGGGTGCAATTAGTTATCTCTAATTGTAATTAAATCATCCCTTATTTTCTTAAAACTTACCCAAATAGGAAACGTAACGTCTTCTGCGGGACAAACCAAAAAGGAATACGTAACTTCTTTCGCGGGACGGAGGGAGTACTTCACATCAACGTTGTTCCTCGTTATCCATTCGGGCTTAATTAATATATACTATAGTCATCTTTCAAAAAAAAGTTGACGACGACAAAAATACATATATTACTCATGCAACTACTAAAAATAAAATACTACTAGTTGATGAGAAACTAAACAATTTTGCGGAAAATATTTTTCTCGAAGAATATATTTTAGAAAAGTTGTATAAATTTATCGGAGCCAAACACGTGGAAAGAAAATTCCAGAAAAAAAAAAAAAAAAACTAAAAAAAAACTAAAAAAACAAAAGAATCTTGTGAACGTTTCAAGATAATGATGGCAGAAGGTAACTGTTCTTGTGTTACTCAATCATTGATTAATTTTACTTTCTTTTAGGGGTGTATATTTTAATTCATTACTTTATACAAATTCATAAATAAATCCTACTTTACGGACTAAAAGACATGGTCGAGGCGCCAAATATTGTTTGTCGAATACTCTCAACGGCGAAAGGCCGGTGGCCGCCCCACCTCTCTCTCTTTCTCTCTCTCAAACACACATCAATTTATTTATTCGATCGTCTTCTCATCGCACCCACTGTCCCATTTGAATAGACTTGTTTTATTCTAACACGAGATTTTATTATGTTCAATGTTAAAAGGAAAAAGTAAAGATCAATTCTTTTTCATTTTAGAAAACAAACCAATTGAAATAGGACGTCCCAGTTCGAAAAGAAAACCATGTGGCGTGGGATGGAGAGAGTGTGATCCAAATGTAATACTCCCTCCGTCTCAAAGATAACGTCCTGTTTCTTTTGACAATATTTTGTACCATCTTCGTCCCATAATTTTGGGAACAAGAATTAATGGAATGCGTAATCTTTTCTCAACTACTTATAGTGTGAGTACTATACTATCCATATCTCAGAAAAGATTACACATTCTCTTAATTCATGTACCCAAAATTATGGGACGAAGGTAGTACAAAAATAAGATCAAAAGAAACCAGTCCGAATTTGGGCCGGGCCACATCACATATATTCGGCCCAATTAATTGTGGGCCTACATTCGGCCCGATTTATATCAAGGCCCGCCCGCCCAAATTACCTTACTATAAAACAAGGCCCAATAGTTCCAAACATGAAAGAGCGTGCAAGCACGCGAACGTGGGTGCGCGTGGGGTAACCCCGAAATCCATCCGCCGAAAAATTTCAAACTCTCTCTCACGTAATAATAAATACACCCTCCGTCCCCTAATAAGTGTCCCCGATATAATGTAATTACGTCCCCTAATAAGTGTCCCCGATTGTAGTGTAATTTACACTACATCGGGGACACTTATTAGGGGACGGAGGGTGTAATGAATAAATAAATAAACAAGAATTTGCGACATAATCGATATAAATAGAAACCGATACATATATCGTTGTTCCCCCTCTTTGTCGCATATTCCTTCGCCGAGGGCTTTAACTCAATCTAAGGTGCGCGATTTCTCTCTCTCTCTCTCTAGATTTTTTTGCATTCAATCTCACGATCCCCGAATCTAGGGATTTTTCCTAACTGATTTCATCCATTTATTCTTAACCGTTCCGATCTGAAGTGTGCTGAACGATTTTCGTTTAATTTTTTTTAGCTGGTTTACTGTTTTTTTTTTCCTTCAACTGATACTGGTGCGTGAAGAAATGGTGTATTTTTTAGCTGTTTGATTATGGAACTGCATTCTCGTGGCTTGTTGTGATGCCAATTGCATCTGCATTGTGTGAATTTTGCTTGAATTCCAGTCTGATTAGTGTTGAATTTTTATCGTTGCTGGTCAACTATGAACGAACTGCAGTAATTCTTCTTTTTTCTTTTTTTTTAGGGGGGGGGGGGGGGGGGGGGATTTAGAGGAATTAGAATTTTTCATTGGATGAACACTCGATCTTGAGGTTTTGTTCATTTTAGTTTATGTTTTTGAAGTGAACTTTGCTGCTGATTGTATGTTTATTGGAAGAGAATGAGGGGGATGGAGGTGAAACTTTTTTATTTGTAGTTTTTTCTTCTTTGTGTGATTTTACCACATAAACGAGACTTTAACACTACGGGCCCGTTTGGCTAAGCTTATTTCAAAATGCTTATAAGCTCTAAGTGCTTATAAGATGTTTAAGAGCTTATAAGATGTATGAAGGTAAGAGCTTATAAGTTGTTGAAGTGTTTGGATAAAAGAGCTTATAAGCTTGAAGAGATAATAAATAAAATAAAATCTGAAAATAAAAAAAAAATAAAAAAAATAATTTTTTTGAAATCATAATGTTGTAACATCAAATGGAAGTGTATATAATATAAATATAAAAATAAAATAGAATTATAGTGGTAAATAAGCAAAGTTAAAAAAAAAAAAAAAGGTAGGGTGAAGGAGCTTATTTTTTGGAGTGCTTATAAGCACTTTTTGCTTATTTTTGGAGCTTATAAGCTCTTAAGGAGCTTATTTTGCCAAACACATTTATAGTGCTTATAAGCAGTCAAACAACTTATAAGCAGTCAAACATCTTATAAGCTAGCTTATAAGCTTAGCCAAACACCCTCTACGTATGGGATGAACTACGGAAAGAGGCAAACGTTTTCCATTTTCAGTTTTTGCGTTTCAGTTACATTGAGGCCGAGCTGGTTAAAATTTGTTGTTACTACTGTGTTTACCCAAGCTGTCTCGTTTGAATTACATTTCAAGCTTGGAATTCCTTAGAATATGGATCATTCTTCTTATGTATACTCCATAACAAAGGTGGAGACAGGTTCTTGAGTTTATAATGTCATTAGTCGCTGGCAGATCATTGGTGTATAAAAATCACTAGCATGTTTTACATGATCTATTTGTTGTATTATCTTTTGCACATTCATCATGGATAGAGCTTTTTCCTTTTTGGTTAGTGTGTGTTTGCTGATTGTGTGCCTTTTGGAGTAAATATCTTACTATATTCCACATAATTTCCTAACAGGTTTCCCACAATGGAGAACAGCTTTTGGCAGCTAGGTGATGAGCTCCGAGGACAGTCTAAAGTCTCCGAGGATCAGAAGTGGTTGGTGGCAGCTTCAAGATTGGCTGAGCAAACGAGGTCAAAGGCTGAACGAAGGATCAATCTAGATCTCTCGAAGATATCTACTGACTTTAGTCCTAGGGAAGCTTTCAACTTTCAGGAAGATAATAAGTTTGAACATTTCAACTTCAACATGTTAAACATTGATCCGAGGATGAATGAGAACATGACCAAAACTTCCCTAAGCAACGGCAACTACAATATGAATGCGGTTTATCGGAATCCCAACATCAGTACGATGGGAAACATCTCGGGAAGCAAATATAGCAATATCAACTCCATGAAGGAGCCTAATAGCATCTACATCAACAATGGCAATAACCAGAGTAACAAGGATGAGGCCATGAATGGCGGAGCTGATAAAAGGTTCAAAACGTTGCCTGCTGCAGAGACGCTCCCTCGGAATGAAGTGCTCGGTGGATATATCTTTGTCTGCAATAATGATACAATGCAGGAGGATCTGAAGCGGCAGTTGTTTGGTAATTATTGTCTTGCTTATTTGAAGAATAAATGGCTTTCTTGACTCGTGCCTACTCTGATTGTGTATATGCCTGCGTGAGTGTATTCAGATTTTTGTCTGTATATAAACTTATATTTATGCCTATTTTGTAGGTTTGCCTCCCCGATATAGGGATTCTGTGAGGGCCATAACACCTGGATTACCTTTATTCCTCTACAACTACACCACTCACCAGTTGCATGGTATCTTTGAGGTATCTTCGATTTTCTACCAATCTCATGTGGAATTTATTTCATTGCACCTTAGTCATCATGAGTCAAGCAGCATAGTTACTGAAGGTTGGCCAAATATAGTTTTCCGAATAATGAAACTTTACTTTAAGGGAGAATATTCTACCTTTTTTTAGTAAGGAAAGGAATATTTTCATGCTACTCAAAGAAATACGACTGAGCATCATAACCTACCAAAGATTTATATGGTTTTCGTTGCATCATGTGATGCTTAGTCTTTGCAAACTCTTCTTAATCATCATGTTACTAATTTTGCCTGTACAGGCAACAACATTTGGGGGTTCTAACATTGACCCTACTGCTTGGGAAGATAAAAAGTGCAGAGGCGAATCAAGGTTCCCTGCTCAGGTACAATTATGCCACCATTGACTTCAATAGCTTGATTATATGTGCTCATGTATTTGGATTGTAAATCTCTCATCTTATTTTCGAGTAGGTGAGAACTCGTGTTAGGAAACTCTGCAATCCTCTGGATGAAGATGCTTTCAGGCCCGTCTTGCATCACTATGATGGCCCCAAGTTTCGCCTTGAGCTCTCTGTAGCTGAGGTTAGTCTGGATCTTTATCATTCGCAAACCAACTTCTCCCTATCTACATCTACCAAACGATTCAAATCTTATATCATAACTAAACCCAATAGATTTTACTATTTCCGATTTGGTAAAAAAAAAAAACATCAAAATGTTTTCTAGTATCCATATTGTTTTACATCTACCAGGTGAAAATGCTCGATTTTCATAAGATGTTGTCGACACTTGTACATAAGGCCCACTAATGTTATTGTATACAGTTAGAAAACGACTAAAAATTTTTCATTACATTGTGGTATGATATTGGAGCTTATGCCTTAAACTTGACTGACTGTTACAGACTTTGGACTTGCTGGATCTCTGCGAACAAGCTGGTGTGTAAAACGCGGGTATTAACGATGCTCAGACACGAACATAGACATATTTGTGTGATGTATGTTTATGCCGAGGTTTTTGTAAAGCGTCGTGTCTGTGTTCTTCGTGGAGCCCGAGTCTAGTCGAGACTAGTATTGTTGAGAGTAGAGTTGTATGTGGCCAAATAAGTGAAGTGTTGATTTGTGTAGATGCAAGCAGATTATAGTAGTATTAATTTACTTGCCCTTGTAATATTTTCAGACTCCCTTCATAAGAAGGAACGAGGCTGCACAAATGGCTGCCTCCTTTATATTTATATGATTAATGTTGTCTTTCCAAATAGCTTCTTTATTTCATGGACATTTTCATAAAAGTTTGAGCAGAGTGAGCGTGTGTTGGCCTAGTGACATGACTTAAGTTTCGAGACCAACGGGCCTCAGAGTTCGAGTCCTTTAAATTTTCTGCTAATGCTTTAAAATAAAATGTTGAACAATGCACTCTAAATAACTACTACTACCTCCATCCCATTCTAGTAGGTTGATATCAAAATGGCACAACAATCAAGTAAGTGGGAATAAAAGGGTGATGTGATGGAAATGTGATGGTAAATTAGAGGTTAATTTAATTTAAAATATGATACTACTCACATACTATTTGTAATTAAAATTAAAAAAGGGTGATTAAGTGTGATGTTGATGGTGAGTTGATGTTAATTTTTTGCCATAAAAGGAAACAGGTCTAATATACGGGATGTCCTAAAAAGGAATATCAACCTACTTAAACGGGATGGAGGTAGTATATCCGAATAGTTCTGCTTTACTAAACGACTCGACTCCTCTAAATTTCCTGTTACTTTACTGCTTAAAAATAAAATATTGAGCAATGCACTCTAAATAACTAGTCTCACTGTCCTATTTCAACTGTCTTGCTTTACTAAACGAGTCGTCTCTTATTAAGTGTCCTATTTCAATTGTCTGCTTTATTAAACGAGTCTGCTTTACTAAACGAGTCGTCTTATATGAAGTGTCCTGTTTTAACTTGTTTTAGGGCTCGTTTGGTAGCTCGGGTCGGATAGTCGGCCCGGGATTCAAACTTAGGTTTCGAGCCTTAGTTTCGTAAGTAATATGTAGTTTGGTTGGGATGTTTCATGTCCAAAGTAAAGTGGAAATGTTGTTTGGTTACACCAACTAATGCATGGGATTAGTATGGGAAATGTCAAAAATACCCCTCAATATTATTTATCCTATTCCATTTGTGTGCTCTCTTTTAGTCACAGTTTGATTTTGGTGAAAAATAATGAAAGGAAAGCCAAATTAATGCACTTTCAAAAATAAAATATACACAGATGAAGATGAACTCAAATGAATAATCAAAGACTCTGTAGCATCTCTCAAACTGCTCAACTAAATTTCCTATAACAATCATACAACTCTTACATCAAATTATATACACAGATAAAGATGATGATGATATTGGGAAAAATGAGGTTCTTCATACCCCATCGAAAAAGGACTCGAATGAATAATCACGATTCTATATCAGCTCTCACAACTGCTCAAGTCAATTTCCCACAACATTCATACAACTCTTAACTGCTGCTAAATCCTCAATTTGTGTAACTTCAGTCAGTTCGTCCTCTAAGGCATTTATCTCTTTCTCTAGAGCCAATTTTTCTTCATCTAGCTGCTTGATCTTGGCAAACACCACCTGTTTCTCCTTCCGAACTCCATCAAGATCCACTCCTATTGACTAAAATTTAATTAAGTATAAAACAATGATGTTAGTTAATGACTGAAAACAATAACCGATAACAAAACAAAAGACATGGTTTTCAACGAATAGCTTCTTACTTTGACATGGTCCTGGATGGCATCCTTTTCCCCCAATGAATCATGAATCCTTGCCCTCTCAGCAGCAAATGCAATAACTTTATCCCTTGTTCCCTCAAGTAGTTTAATTTCCCTGAGAATCTGCTTTTCTTCATTCCTGAAGCATGAGAAAGAAGCTTAAATAGAATTTACAGAAGAAAAGACCCGTTATATCAACCATAAGTCCACATCGAGGAGGTAGTTAGCATAGTTAAATAGCACATACAACTCGGATCGACATGCATCGAATTTTTCACAGTTTCAAGATAAGTTGTTCAAAATTGCTTGTGATTGGAAAAGGACAATAGGATCACATAATTCAACCATTTTCAGTTTCACTTTTTCAATGCAAAAACTTATAATGGAAATCGTTCTATTCATAGTTGAAATAACTCGAATCGGAGAACGAGCAACAAAAATCACCAGTCAACCACAAACATCAACTCAAGAGTCAAGAAGATGCAATATTTGCTCAGTAAACAGCAATCACTCCGGCACATTCACACACAGATCGAGCAATCGAAATTCAACCTTCAACATCAATTAATCCCTCTCCGAATACACAATTGAATTAACGAATTGAAATCGGATAATTCATACTAAATTCAACTTCCAAACGATAAAACACAGGCAACCCCAATTGATCCAAGAGAAGGAAAACCCCAACAAAACCCACACAAACTCTTCAGCACCTTGACTTCGAATCAAGATTAACAAAACCACTACATCGACACTCGATTCCCTCGATCGAACAACAGAAAACTAATTCACCACAAATGGATCGAGATCGGCAGATCAGAAATTCAGAATACAACAGTGAGCGGAGAATTTAAGCCCCACTCCATCCGTCGGATTGAACGTCAGTTCCAGCAGGTCGGGGAAAATCAGCAGCACGTCGAGGACGATGGCCTGCATAGTGTTGAACCTCACGTACCTGCAGAAATTAGGGTTCCTCACAACGACGAAGTAGAGGGTGAGGAATACGAGGAATCCATTGAAGGAGAAGCTCTCTCTCCCTCTCTCTCTCGCGAATCGTAATTCTCTCTCTCTCCCCCGCCCTCTCGCGGCTTTTGCCGCCGGCAACCGCTGATCCGCCGTCGTGGGAGGATTTGCCGTCGTGCCAGGTGCCCACGACGTGGCAGGAGTCGCCGGAGACACCGCCGTCGCCGTTCGAGATCGCCATGGAAGTTGGAGGATGGTAGAGAGGGGGAGAGGGAGAGGGAGAGGGAGAGGGAGAAGGGAGAACGGAAATGAGTCCGACTTCTCTCGAATTTGTGCAACCCCTAGAAAAATGGAGGGCAATATTGTATTTTCACATTGCTATCTGGGCCACTGTTCACGAAGCCCTTATGAAACGGGCCAAATTGGCCGGTGGAGATCACTAAAGCCCAACAGTAATTAAGCCCGGGCCCAACAGTTAAACACGGGCCCCCAGGTTACGTTTTCTCGCCTACCAAACGGGTGATAAGCCCGGTTATCAATCACTATCCGGGGCTTATCACCCCTACCAAACGCAACCTTAATAAACCATCAAACTGTCCTTAAAATATCTGGGTTTATATTTAACTTTTAGGTATTTAAGTCAACAGAAAACGAAAAGGCGGCAAATAGTTACCAGGATTACGGTTGTGGACGCCATCGTACGGCGAAATCCAACTGACTAAAACTCTCCTCGTGTGATAGCGCTGCACCACTGCCTCCTCGCACAAGCTAACGTCTTCCTCCTCCGATGGCTGCTGTTTCTCTCTCCTCCCTCAGCTTCTCGGCGAAGCTCTCTCCGATTAGCTCCTGCCCTAAACCCTCGGATAAGCCGCTAATCAGCTTTTCCGCCGGAGTTAAGCTGAGTTTCCCGAGGAGCGAACGGAGGAGCGGTGGTTTTGTCTGTAAGGCTGCTTCGTCGGTTGCTACTCGCGATCTCGATGCGGACGATATCAGGCATCCTCTCGATCGACAAGTAATTCGGTGTAACTATTTTTATTTGATTGTTCCAAATATTTGCAATTTGTTTGATGTTTGTGTGATTTTATGTGGTTTCAGAATACAGTGATTTTGAAAGCGATTCCGGGATTGAACGAAATCGGAAAAGCTTTGTTAGGTAACGCAGTTTACTATCGGTAATCAGTTTTTGATTTGAAAATTTCGTGGCTAATATGAATGCTTCTTCCTAATTGGGGATATGCTTGTGTTTATGAGGTAGAATGTAGAAACAAGTAAGCTAGTAGAGGATATGAAATTTTGATGTGCGTTAAGAATGCGCTCTTTCGAAGATTCAGATGTTATATGATTCTCCATCTTCTTTATATGTTATGAATGCTGTTGAATCTCTTCAGCACATTCATATATGAACATTTACTCGATTATCGAAAATGCAAGGCTTCGGTCTTGAGCATTTTCCATTCAAGTGAAAGGGAGTATTTCAATTTGGTGACATTTTGAATAGAGAATAGTATAGAAGTACGCCAATCTACCGCATACCTCATGGTAGGTAGCTCATTCATGGGAATTGTTGTATTTTAATTTCGATTTGGATTTATATTTTCAGGATCTGTCGCGGAGCAAGTCATGCTTCTGGAGAATATAGGGACATCTGTTCTGGTATCCAAGAATCAGGTGATTTTTTGTCTGAGTTTTGTCCGTAACCTTCATGTTTAGGTTCCGGAAAAAGAATGTCTTTTAACTCACCAATACAGAATGTTCCATTACACATATATGGATTTACTGACATGGAGGACGATGCTTATGCCTATTAAACTGCGCAAGCTAGTTTATGATAAGTAATAAAATAACTAGTTTCCTTTCAGTCGTTTCTGATGGAATAACATTCTGTTTCCCTAAACTCCATCAGAGTTGAAGGGTGGAAAATTTTCTTTCTGCATGTTATTCATTGTTGAACAGTGTCAGTTTCAGGATTCCTTTCTCACGGGAATTTAGCAGTGTCAATGCTAAACTCGGATTAATAAAGTTTTTTTTTTTTTTTTTTTGCCTTCATGTGTACTCATGTAATTGCATTTTTACTATAGCTTCCGGAACTTCACGAGTTAATGATAGAGGCTGCCAGTATGCTGAACATTGATGCACCTGACCTATATTTGCGCCAAAGCCCTGTCCCAAATGCATACACTTTGGCTATCAGTGGGAAGAAACCTTTTGTTGTTGTTCATACAAGCTTAGTGGAACTGTTGTCCAGAAAAGAGTTGCAGGTCCGCATTCAATCAAATAAGTGAAGCCAGTATTACTTCTAGCAGTGTTTAAAATGCTATTTTCCTCGGCAACAAATGCAGAATCTTGGTTGATTCTTTCATTGTACTCGTGTCTCCTTATTGTTTCACTTACAGGCTGTTTTGGCTCACGAGTTGGGTCATCTGAAGTGTGACCATGGTGTATGGCTTACATTTGCTAATATTCTTACTCTTGGGGCATATTCCGTACCTGGTATGTTCTTGCTTTTCCGATTTCAGACTAATTCCAACCGCAATTATATGAAGATTGTAAAAAACTTCATATTTCTGAATCATTCTTTAAATCCTAGATGCAGTCACCATTAAGAAATGTGCCCATTAGAGAAGCATTTTTCTGGGAAAAACTTAGTTTTTTTTATTCTTTCTTATTCATGATCAGTCTCAGTTATCCATGCTTTTCCCGCATCGCCTTATTCACAGGTCTTGGTGGTTTTATTGCTCAGCAATTAGAAGAACAGCTTTTCCGTTGGCTTCGTGCAGCCGAACTTACTTGTGACCGAGCAGCTCTTCTGGTTGCTCGGGACCCAAAGGTAGATACATAATAATCGAAAACAGGTTTTTACAGTACAATTATATGTAAATATTCTCTAATCACCCTTCTGTACCCCCCACAAGAGGTGGTCATCTCTGTCCTGATGAAACTGGCTGGTGGCTGTCCCTCAATGGCGGATCAACTAAATGTGGACGCCTTCTTGGAGCAAGCACGATCTTATGAAAAGGCGGCTTCTAGCCCAGTTGGGTGGTATATAAGGTAAGCTCATGCCACGTTATGAATGCTGCATTGGAATCTTAATTTGAGTCTGAATCTGAATCTGAAACTGCATTCAAATCTAAATCTGAATACTCCGTCCTGTTCACTGTTCAGAAATGCTCAAACGAGGCAACTTTCGCATCCTCTACCTGTTCTGCGTGCACGTGAGATTGATGAATGGTCTAGAAGCCAAGAGTACAAATCTCTTGTCAATCGAGTGAACTTGGTTAAATCTGTGCAAAACGTGTAGCATTTCATTACATATAGCATGGGGTTTACCATGGAAGACCAAATCTTTGTACAGGTACAGGCTCAACTCAGAAATCTGTAGCTGCTTAGTTTGGAAGCCCTTTATATCTTACATATCCTCTCTCCGATTTCTGCAGACTATTGGAGCAAGGTTTGATAAGCATGGAACTGCACTGTGACTGAGTTACTCAAAATTCACAGAGGGCTTACTCCATAGTACAGGTTCTGGGTTGTCCATGTTAGGTCATACGATACGATACACATACACATACACGATACACCTGCCATACTTCGAGTTGTCTTGAATGATGTATTTTTAAATGATTGTGTAACTTGTATATGATAGTCGAACTTAATTGTATATTCTTAGTACCAAGTGTCTATTTCGATTCAGTAAACACAACCGAAGAAAACTCTATTCCAACCAAAAGTACAGCAGAAGAAAAACCAATACAAAATGATGAACTGTTTTCTGGGAACTCATACCTGACTACACTAGCTCACTGATTTTCGTAACTGCTACGAGGAGCATAACTATTAGGAAGGAAAAATGGATATACGATTTATGCCCACTAGAAACTTTCAGAACTACACCATCGATGACAGGACCACAGAGTACACCGTCCTCTCTCTGTCTCGTTGTATAGCTCTGAAAGCTTATTGAGGTTGGACTAGGCCCAGCGCCGGTGAATTTCATCGAGTATTTCTGGGCTGAACCGGTTCCATTGCTATGGATAGTGAAATTCTGCACCAAAGACCCTGCTGCAACTCCTACTATCAAATCTCCGGAGCACGAGTCGTTTGCATCTCCAAGCATGAATTCCAGGTTGTAATTAGTTCCTTGGTTGAGTTGTTTAGCTGTTTGCACCCCTGCAGAGGCTCCTGATACGATCTCGACAGCAGCCTTGCCTTCTGGGACGAAGAAGTTTTTTGAGTTTATGTACTTGACAGTCCCTGCTACTGTCCATTGCTGTAGAGCAGATTCGGTCAGACTCGGTTCTGAATCCAGTAGAACTCCTTCGTCGGAGTAGTCCGGGAAAGCTGGCCCCAGCTCAAATCCACCGTTCGGGAGAAGATTATCTGTCAAACCAAGGAAAAGTAAGTACAGGTTGAGTTGAAGCAAAAACACATAATCTGCCTCTCTATCATGTCCGTGGTTCGTTCGTTATCCTTCTACTGTGAGTGTGGGAGTGCTAACATAGAATGGAAATCTGCCTCTATTGTTACTATCATATCAGATCATCATCACTAGATTGCTTACATTAACCGTTCTTATGTTAATCTAGAATAACTTAAACTAGGATGGTTCGTCTACCGATCAATCGGACCTGATCTCTGTGTGTGTGTGTTTGTTTGTGTTGATGACAGAGGAAATAGCCAAGTTCTGTAAGAGATTCAAGAAAACAGAAGACAGAGCCGCGTACCGTTCCCTTGTTTAACCGATCCAATGGTGCTCAGCACGAGAGCATCGACAACAGGCCAGCACGTGGAATTATCAGCTCCATCAATATCCTGACTTTCTATAACTAAGTTTACAGATTCTCCACCTCCCCATTTCCCCAACTGATGCCCGTAAACCTCCCACGCTTCTTTCCCATACTTTGTCGTCAAAGAAAATTGAGCCGAACTATCTGGAGCCGAAACCACTAGGCTTACATTAGCACTGCAGCTCTGATTCACCCTCCCCAGAGCGAAGGTCAAAAGGTACTGCACTTCCTCACCATTAGCCACAAAGGTCTGGTTGATCTTGCCATCTGCTTGAAGCAGTATGGCGTGCCCGTTCCCCGGCAGTGACAGCTGAGCACCTGCAGTAACATACTGAACTTGGCCCTCGAATGTCCATCCCGGAATGGTGCTTTCATTCAATGTGAAGAATGACGAAGAGCTTTTGGTCCAGCCGGATGGCGGGAGCTCGAAATCTGGATTCTGCAGAGTATCTGAAGGAGAGGAGAAACAAATGGTGAGTTGAGTGATATGAATTGGTATAGTTGGTTAACATCTGTTTGTGTTCCTTTTACCTGCTGAGGCAGTAGCTAGCCAGATGCATGCGAAGAGAAGGGCCCTTAGCTTCATCTCGCTGACTCTCTCTCTTTCTCTCTCTCTCTCTCTCTAAGTCTGAGAATATGAGATTAAGAGTGGCTTAGTAGCAAGGAGGTGCGATGTTCTTTCCCTGGAGCATTTACCAAGTCAACCGTTGACAATGAACAGCCTGTGTTGAGCCCCGTCTACTTGCGATGTGCACGTGCACTCACGTGTTCAAATGTAGCCAATCACGAATCACGATCGGCCCGACCCGGCCCGATCCTGTTCCATTCTTTGGCCCGCAATCGGCCCGACCTATGCTCATCAACATGTTACAAAATTTTCCAAAATGCAGTAAATTTTTGTTGCTATCAAACTAAGCGGTGTCCAAGGTGCAACGTGAGAGAAGAACATCCTATATATCAACTCCGACCGCCACCGACGGCGCTCCACCCTGCCGTCTTCTTCAAACGCTCCTCCTTCATCCCCTTCCTCTGCCTCGCCACATCCTCCCACCTCCCCGCCTCCGCGTACATGTTCGACAAAACCACGTGCACCCCGTGATTCTTCGGATCCAACCGTCGAATCTCCTGCACCACTCTCTCCGCCACCTCAATGTTCCCCCATCTCTCGCAGCCGCTCAACAGCGCCCCCCAAATCGCCACATCCGCTTTGCATTCCATCTCTCTTATCATTCTCTCGCCTTCCGAAATCCGGCCACCGCGCCCCAACAGATCCACCATGCAGCTGTAGTGCTTCAGGTTAGGCTCGATTCCGTACACCTCTTTCATCGAGTAGAACACTTCACTGCCGAAATCCAACATCCCGGCATGGCAGCATGCCGAGAGAACTCCGAGAAGAGTAATCTCGTTAGGCCTTACCTTCTCTCTCTCCCCCCTCATCATGTTGAAGAAATGTATGGCTTCACCGGCTTCGCCGTGGACGGCCAGCCCACAGATCATCGCGTTCCAAGTCGCCACGTTTCGATCTCTTAGTTTTTCGAAGCATTGCTTTGCTTCAACCAGTGCTCCATTCTTAGCGTACATGTTCACTAGTGCAGTTCCAAGAATCACATTCAGTTCCACCCCTCTCTCCTCCATGTATACATGAATCTGCTCCCCCAAATTCAAGCATGCCGAATTCGCGCACGCCGATAGAACCGAGGCGAGGACGACTCCGTTCGGTTCGAGTCCTTCCGAAACCATGGCATCGAACAGAGCAATCGCTTCCTCGGCGGAATCGTTCTGGGCGTAGCCGCATACGATCGTGGTCCAAACGCTCAAATTTCTCTCAGGCATTTCGTCGAACACCTTCCGCGCGTCGGCGATCCGGCCGGAGACGGAGTACGCTCTTATCAAACCGTTCGCGACGTGCGGATCACAATCCAGCCCGAATTTCAGCACGTGGCAATGGATCTGTTCGCTGCATCCGACCAATTTCGAATTCGAGCACGCTTTCAGAACGAAGGGGAAGGTGTGTTTAACCGGCGCGACGCCGCGCCGCCGCATTTCGGAGTAGAGCAATAAACCATCGACGGGATTCCGGCTGCTAGCCTGAGCCCTAATCAGCGTGTTCCACATGAAAAGATTCGGCACCGGAATACTGTAGAACAGCTTGAGGGCGTAGCTGAGGTCCCCGGAATCGGAGAGAGCGCAGAAGTTGATCAAACGGCTGGCGGCGAAAGCGTCGCGAATTCGAGCGGTGATGATCATTTGGGCGTGGATTTCCTTCAGCTGGTCCATTGACTTGCATTTTTCCGCCGCCACAGAGAGCGGTGTAGGATCCCTCGGCGGAGGCGATGAAGTTATGGCGCGGCGGTGGGCGGCGGCGAGTCTTGCAACAGAAATTGGTTTTGGAGGGAACATTATTATGCTTTCTTAATCGTTGTAACAAAACCATAGTGTATATAAACTATTCTTAATGGGCCTTTGAGTTCATATTGGATATCCGAAGCCCAAAATCTGTATAGGACACTCCATCGATTCCGTTGATAATGAGTTCGTTATTATATTCGATAAACTTATTGTTAACGGGACGAAAGTGGTATATTTTGCAGTTGCGTGGCATAAATGGAACTACATAGTGAACAAGCCCCGTCTATACTATACACGAAGAACTCTAACTCGAAACATTTAATCACGAAACATCCTATCACTAAGCCAACACACTTACGTAACTGATTAATGTGATAAAGAGAAATTATGTAGAGATTACATAATCTCTCAAATAAAACATAGAGATTATACAACGAATATTATATTAATATTTGGAAGTATAGTAAATTCCAGATAATGTGCCAATTTGCCACGTAGACTGCCGCATCGGAGAAGATGAGAGTGAGAGAAACAATGCACTACTCTACCCATAGAATTGGGGAGTTATGCTAGAGTCACACGTCGGTGACAAACACCAATTTCACAGCCGCCTTTATCGCCCTCTATCCTCTGAAGCGGGACCCATTCGAGACCCTTGTCCGTTGTTCGATAACCCTCACGAACTTAGTTCATACTGAATTCGAGCTGAACTCTGCCCGAGTGAAGAAATCAAAATGCCTGGATTGAGGGCGCCTTCCGATTACTTGCAGGAACCTCCGCGCCACCCTTCTCTCGCGATTAATTCCAAGGTTTTAGCGATTTATTTTTGTGTATGGAGTTGATTTTGCTGGATTTTATCTCGTGTTTCTGTTTTTGGATGTTCGCGATGATTTTTTTGAGGTTTTGTTGGATTAATGGAGTCGCTGAAACCTAATGTTGTTTTCTGGTGTATTTCTACTACATGATATGAATTGATCGATGTTTGAATGAAATATACGTTATGATCAAGCAATTTGAATCGCGTACTTTGATGAAGTGGAGTAAGGTATTGAGATTGCAGAACATGATAAAATACGAGAAGAATGATTATCGTAAACGAAAAGGATTTTTAAGGTCTGTGGAAATGTATATGTTAGTCGAGACTTCTGCTGGAAATGATAGTGATTTCATCATATCTGAAATTAGTTAAGGTGTGCTACGTTGTAAGTTCATATCGAAAGAGAAAGTATCGAAGATTTCATGCTTTTTTGTTGTTTCAGGAACCTTTTAATGCAGAACCGCGACGAAAGGATTTAGTTTCATCTTATATTACACCGGTGGAGTTCTTCTACAAGAGGAACCATGGTCCAATCCCAATTGTGGATGACTTAGACAAGTACATTTCCCTTTCCACTACTCGTATGCTTTGTATCTTAATATGAAGTTTAGCCTCTGCTTCACGTATTCGTTTGGTCGATCAGGTATAGTGTTTCTTTCACTGGTCTAAGAGGAAGTCCCATAGAACTATTCATGAAAGATATCCGGTGAGTGATCATCACTTGGACTTATCAACCTCCCTCTTTTCGCGCGATGCTAATTTTGTCTAGTGAATGACAGGAAGCTTCCGAAATATACTGTTACGGCCACTTTACAGGTTTGTTAATTTCTTTAACATGGTAGTTTTACCTATTTGGATTGATTCTGTCATACTTTGATACTCGCGTTTGCTTTATGTATCTTAGTGACTCAAACATATTATTCTTTTAGCTTTAGCATGAAGTTAGTGAAATTGGTTCATACATGTTGGTTCGTTATCTCTATGGAATTATTCGGTTATAATAAAGGAGGGAGTAAGCAGGATTTCTTTTCCAACCTGCAATCCACCTTCGAATGGAGTTCTTTCTTTTCAAAGACTAATAGTTTAACCCAGCTGTGTTATTCACAGTGTGCTGGCAATAGGAGGACTGCCATGAGCAAAACTCGGCCTGTTAAAGGAGTTGGATGGGATGTTGCTGCGATAGGAAATGGTAAGTTTTGGAGTTGACTCCATAACATTCTTGTCCATGGAAAGATGATTGTCTATTGAGGTATCGGTCCTGCTTTAGCTGAGATGGTTGGAAGAAAAATCGTGCATTTAAATTGATCTGTAATGAACTTCATACACACCTCTGCTAACAATATTGTTCTAAAGCTCATATCTTCATTCATGATTTCATTGATGCCACTGCAGCTGTTTGGGGTGGGGCCAAATTAGCAGATGTTCTTGAACTTGTTGGAATTCCTAAGTGCTCACGTGTAACACTATCTGGACAGAAACATGTCGAATTTGTGAGCATTGATAAGTGTAAGGTAACTCCCATTTGCTCCATTTCATTGTACTATTCTCTATTGTAAAATAAGAATGTCAGCTAACACCATCCTTTATAATTCTAGGAAGAAAACGGAGGCCCGTATAAAGCATCAATTCCATTGATTCAAGCCACAAACCCTGAGTCTGATGTTTTACTAGCATATGAGATGAATGGAGAGGTTCTTTTTCTCTCACTCTCTGTCCTGCTCTTTCAATCTCACTCATTTTCTCACCATAATGGCATTGTGTTGCTTGTGCAGACTCTTAACAGGGATCATGGATACCCATTGCGAGTGATTGTCCCTGGTGTTATTGGTGCTCGTTCAGTCAAATGGCTTGATTCCATCAACATTACCGTAGAAGAATGCCAGGTCAGAGACAACCTTGCTAATTCTCGCATGCAGTTGTTTCATGCCTTCAAGAAGTTTATATTTGTCTTCTGCAGGGATTCTTTACGCAAAGGGATTATAAAATGTTTCCACCTTCCGTTGATTGGAATAATATCAATTGGGCAACAAGGCGTCCACAAATGGATTTTCCTGTTCAGGTATTGTTACTAGATTTAATTTTGTTTTCACCGTGTTTCTCTGCACTTCTAGTTATGCATCTTTAGCATCTTTCTCAATCTTACCTTGGAAGACTAATACTATGCTTTTCTTTTTAATTCTCTTATAAACCCTTTGCAACTTCAACTCTCTCGAACAGACGCAAAATCATTATATGTTACTTTGAATGACAGGGCATATGTTAGTTAATGACGTTGATGAACAATCGTAGAATTAATGCGATGACTGAATTTACAAAAACTTAAATTAGATTGTGTGTGTTCTTTACAAGTTTGCGCAAAGATAAGTGGTTCTTGACTTATTTGTTCAATGGGCTTGCAGAGTGCAATATGTTCTCTTGAAGATGTAAACCTCGTAAAACCTGGAAAGGTAGTCTTTCTTTACACCTATAGTGCAATTATCTATCCTTTTGATGACTCATTTCGTTCTATCTTTATAGCTTATTTTTCTGATGCAAATGCCACCCGTTAGCATTAATCAACAGTAAGCATTTGTTCCATGTTCAGATTACTATCAAGGGTTATGCAACATCAGGAGGTGGGAGAGGCATAGAAAGAGTCGATGTATCTATAGACGGAGGTAAAACGTGGGTAGAAGCCTCCAAGTCACAGAAACCTGGCGCTCCATACATATCTGACGATGAAAACAGTGATAAATGGGCATGGGTCCTCTTTGAGGCAGAAGCTAACATACCCCAGAACACCGAAATAGTTGCCAAAGCAGTACGTCACTCATTGTTCTTTCAATATTATAACTCGAGCATGTAGTTTCAATATCCTATCATGATCCAAGAATCCAAGAATAGAAAGAAAACTGTCTATGAGAACATGGGCTGCTTGAGTTGGCAATGGAAAATGCTTCGACTTTTATTTGATTGTTGCTGTGTAATTGATTTTCTTTCAGGTGGATGTGGCTGGAAACATCCAACCAGAAAATGTAGAAGTCATTTGGAACTTGAGGGGGATATTAAACACTTCGTGGCATCGAGTCCAAGTCAAGATTGGTCACTCAAATCTATAGGCGAACTTCTCAGGTTCTCGACTCTGCCCTATTACTGCTACAAACGCATGGATTTTCTTTAAGTGATTGAAAAGTGTGGTTCTGAGTTTTCATAAGTTACGACGGCCACTCATTTTCTGCCCACGAACACAATACTGGATCTTTCTTGTGTTTGTTTTTGTTGTTTCGTGATCTTTTCCAAAACATCAAATGAAACTTATTTGGTAGTTGCTTCATGTCATTGCTTGGATTATAATAGGGTTGGTGTTTTCACATTGCAAGGTGGTGTCAAATAAAAAAAATATACCGACAAGAACCTTTATTGCATTTCGGTGTGACATCACCCATTGCACCATCGGGGATCATTGACACGCGTTAAAAAACATTTCCGAAACTAGCAATGATTAAGAAAATCCATAAACAGTAATGGTGGTTTTGAAAATGTTTTTGACATGTGTCAATAATCCGGCGCCTGCAACAAGAAATTTCACACCAAAATGTAACAGATGATTTCGTCCGAAATGTTACTTCCCTTCAAAATAATTATGATATTGGAGTTGCAGAGTGGGGACACATTTATGCTTGATGATTCAGTGTGGACCGATGGAGATACTCGTTTATTGCTTATAAACAAAAATTAAAATTAAAATGAGACAAAATGGTAGAGACATAAATTGTTGAAATAACTTAATAACCACAAAATAATGCAAACAATAATAAATACATAAAATCTTGTCGAATTTATTAGGGAGGAGCCTAGAAATTTCTTGGCGGGGCAAAAATTGATAAATCCTTTTATATTGAATCTAACATTTACTAATACATAGATTTATATTATTGATAAAAAGCAGTCGATAGGCGAATTTCGGAACACGATATTATTATCATTATTATTTTTTCATCTTATACTGCAATTGCTTGTGATATACCACTCCGGTCCCAGCTTATTGACTCATTTTCCTTTTTGGGACGTCCCACACATATTGACTCATTTCCTTTTTTAGAAATAATTAGAGTATAATTAGTACAATTAGTAAACCCCTTATTACACTTAACATTCCATACTCAAATCTCATCCACTCATTTTTCTGCACGTAGTTCAATATAATTTAAATTTTGAAAGTTTAAATTATTATAACTTGCTCGTTTGTTATCGGATTTTTATGATTTTTATATCAAATTAAAGGTCTTGATACGATCTTTCATTTAAGATCAGACAAGAACATGTTTTTATGCATCTATGATGCTCTGTTTCTAAAATATGTCTAAATACATAAACCATATTACATTACCTACAAAATACACTTTATACACTAAACATTTTCGTCTTAATTCCCGTGTATAAAGCAAATGAGTCAATAAGCTTGGACCGGAGTGGTATATATTTAATTCGTTTCCCAGAGCCTTACTTGCCCATACGATAACGAAGGGCACATTCCCTCCAGTCAAAAGATCGTGGTTTCGAATCACCATTAGGGAATATGGAAACCAATTATTGATCTTTTTTTATGAAAACAATGACTTGCTCATACCAAATGCATATTCCCTGCATAGTTTATTCTGCCGATACGACTTTTAAATTTTCGTCTATATAATTTTCAATAAAAAATAAACCCATTGAATTTGAGTATTGTATTCAGAACCTTGATGCATACATAACTAGATTCTTTTCAAAAAATATAAACTAAGATGGACCCCCTACATCGTCAGTCAGGACATATTTGTTGTATATATTAATTAAATAAATAATCTAAAATTAAGCTGATTTTAATTATAATTATTGAAAAAGGGATTCTGAAGAGATACGGAAACAATAATTAGTGTTGAATACGACGAGGCTGCTTCCTCACCTTGCATTCTTGCAATTATATAACATAGTTTTATATGTTTGGTGTTGTACTTTTAATTAATTTTTGTAACGTGTTTGTTATACAACTCTTTAAAAAATGGATTCTCAAACTTCACTATGTATATTTTAAAGTTCTCAATCCAAAAATGATAAGATGCCAAACTATGTCAAGCTTTCAGGGTTAATATCATATTATGAATTTGCTCGTTCAAAGGCATGAGGGGCATAACTTATTTCTATCCCATTTGAATCTGCTCCCTTCGTCTAAAAAATAACGTCATGTTTCTTTGACAATTATTTTGTACCTCGTTTGTCCCATATTTTGAGACACAAGAATTAAGGGAGTGTGTAATCCTTCTTGCGCTCAAATTTATGGGACGAATGAAATATAAAATTATTATCAAAAGAATCAGTATGTTATATTTAGGACGGGAAGTACTAAATAATAAAATATGTTATTATAAAATGGATATAATCATCACTTATAGTTATAAGTTGGCTAATAAGAATATGGCACGCCAAATAAAGTTGATTTTTATTAAATGAATAAAATATAAATGTTCCTATTTTCTTGTTTTGTGTGTGGAAATTGAAGTCTTTGTAATAAGTTTTTAGAGTATTAAGGTTGATTAGAGTAGATTAGCTTAAGTATGGAAAAAAGTGCTTTTGAGTTTCGAAGGGCACGTGCTACATAGTGCTATTCTCGTTTAAGTATTTAACTAAATTTCCTAACTTTAATTGCTCATCTCCCATTATTAAATTCCTAATCACATCAAACCATGTAACAACTCACCTTTGATGTGATCGACTCCAAAATCCTAATGTTTTTAGCTATTGTTGGTATTAGTGTATCTTTACAAATTCCCACCAAGATTCTTACTCATTCCAACTTCTGAGAACGCTTTTATTTGATTTAATGTAACAAGAAATGCTTTGCATATGTAAATTTCATCTAATTTATGATAAAAAGTTATCTAATTCATATTAATAAGAAGAAAAAAAAATCGGTATGAAAATTAAGACAGGTTTACGGGTGGAAAGTTATAATAATAGACTAATAGGTAGTGAGTTAAAATGGTACATAAGGATTTTATTAGTTGAAAATTTTATATTTTAGAAAATGTCAATATATGAATGGGACTCAATGTTTTAAAAACCGAACCGGAGGTCGAACCGGTGAGGCCTTCGATTCATGGTTTTTTCGATTGAACCGTGATTTAACCGGCCAAAACCGGAAATAACCGGAAAAACCCATGAATCGGAATATGAACAGTTCATGGTTCAACCGACGGTTCGGTTCGATTTTTAAAACACTTATGGGACTAATGAAAAAAAATCCCTATTAAGTGTGAACTGAGGGCCTATTTAAATGTGAATGGAAGGAGTGGTATATAAACACTCATTTCGTATTATAGTAACCTTATTTTATATTTTATATTTTATATTTCGTATATATTGGATATGAAATGGTGCGACTAAGTATACTATTTATTTAGTCATGTAAGTAATTTTGATCACATGCTCCATTTAGGCCATTTATGTTATACCAATACTACCTATAGTTTTCCACTCTCTCTCTCTCTCTCATCATCTCACCTTGTGGAAAACTCAACACCCACCTTCTCCCCCAACAACATGTTAATGTTATTGTTAAGCCTATATGCATATTCCAACGAAAATAATAAAATCAAGTGCAAGAAAACGATGGGCACATTGCTCATGTCTCTCCCTTTATTACTCTCCTTCCTCTCCCTACTCACTCTACTCATTCGATGCCGACTCGGCCCGACCCGGACCCTCCCGAACCCGGGCCCGGTTTCCTATCCCGTCATCGGATGCCTACTTTCCTTCTACAAGAACCGCCGCCGCCTCCTCGACTGGTACACCGACATGCTCTCCACATCCCCGTCACAGACGATCGTGATCTCCCGATTCGGTGCCACACGGACCATCGTAACGGCCAACCCACTAAGCGTAGAGTACATCCTAAACACGAACTTCGCTAACTTCCCCAAAGGTAAGCCCTTCACGGATATGCTCGGAGACTTTCTAGGTAACGGCATATTCAACGTCGACGGAGATCCGTGGTACAACCAGCGGAAGCTGGTGGTACACCAGTTCACCGCACCGGCGCTGCGAGCCTACGTGGAGGGGGCGCTGAAGAGCGAGGTGGAGAAGAAGCTGATTCCGGCGGTGGAGTTGGCGGCGGCAGAGGGTCGGGCGGTTGACCTGCAGGAGCTCTTGAGGAGATTCGCTTTCGATTTGGTATGTATCGTCACGTTAGGGTACAACCCGTGCTGCCTGGAGCACGACTCCATGGACGAGCCGCACCCGATCTTGGACGCGTTCGACGCCGCGTCGGACTTCTGCGCGAGGAGAGGCGCGGCGCCGCTGGCGGCGGCGTGGAAGGTTAAGAGGCTTTTGGACTACGGATCGGAGAGAGGTTTGAGAGAGGCCGTCGAGAGAATCCATTCCTTCGTGGATGGAATAGTTCGGGAGAGGAGAAGGGAGGTGAAGAGTTGTAACTACAGGAAAGGTGATGATCATGAGATGGATCTGATGTCGAAATTGGTGTCGGAAGGGATGGATGACGTGGCGGTGAGGGATACGATGATTAGCCTCATCATGGCCGGCCGGGACACGACCTCGGCCGCGATGACGTGGCTCTTCTACCTGCTCTCCAGCCATCCGCACGTGGAAAACGTGGCGTTGCAGGAGCTGGCGTGTCTAGAAGACAGCGGCGACGGCACGTGGGGATTCGAGAAGCTGAAGGAGCTGAGATGGCTGAAAGCTTGCATCTGTGAGTCCATGCGGCTGTTCCCTCCAGTTGCATGGGACTCCAAGCATGCGGTAGCCAGTGACGTGCTGCCAGATGGCACCCGGGTCAGGGCCGGTGACCGGGTCACGTATTTTCCCTACGGTATGGGGAGGATGAAGAGTTTGTGGGGGGAGGACCGGTTCGAGTTCAAACCGGAGAGATGGATCTCGGAGGTGGAAGGAGTCAGGGTTAAGGCCTTGAAGAATCACGGGCCGTACAAGTACCCGGTCTTCCAGGCCGGTCCGAGAGCTTGCCCGGGGAAGGAGATGGCCTTCGTCCAAATGAAATACGTCGTTGCTTCGATCCTGAAGCGGTTCGTGATCAGACCGGTCGTCACGGACCGCCGCCCGGTCTTCGTCCCCCTCCTCACTGCCCACATGGCAAGCGGATTCAAGGTGTCAATCCGTCGCCGATAGCGACTGGGCATCACGCACCCTGGTTATATAAAATGTACAAGGATTTTTGCCGAAATCGAAATTTCGGTTAAGAAATATCAACACGATAATTCGCCTATTTCTTTATCATTTACTCCATTCGTTCCACCCTATTTGACCTGCAGCCTCACATCTATTTACTATATAGGTCAAATGCTAAATTTCTACCAAACCAACTTACGACAATAGTTTAGCCGATTATGAAATGATTAATTACTGTATTAATTAAGTAATGTGGGCTAAAATTAATAATGTTCTGTCACAATATTGGACAGAGTGGGTTTGGATGAATGATGTGGAAGTCATTATTTAAAGACTATAACATGAACATATGTTATGTCCGTATGTAGCACGCATGTACTTTAATCATTTTATATTAAGTACCTCTAGTCTTATAATAATACAGCAATGAGTTTAATCATAGGCATGTGCTACAGTGTTACCGTTGAAGTGTTCTCTTGTTAATTCCAACGTGCCTAAACGTGATCATACTTAATTTTTGCACGACAAATCACATGTCGCGATTGTACGATTAAAGAGGTTTGTTTTGACACAAACCAGAATGCGCACTTGCATATTTTAGAATAGATGCCACAAGATGTCAAGTGGAACCACAGGAATAACTAAAAATCGAATTACTAATATATTGGTAATCTGCAGCAGCATCTAGTCATGAATTAGTTCTATATATAAACAAATTGATGTACGAGGCCTGCAGAGGCACTTCGTCCGGTATAGTAATTATATATATAATTTTTTAGGACTCGATCTATCGGGAATAAATATAGAAGATGCTCGATTTAATTTTTTTTTAGGTCGAAAACGAGACTAACCAACTACGTCTTGGAACTAGGGAGGAAGCACAGCTAGTTTGAACTAATTCAGCATCTAAGGGCCAGCAGCTTAGTGTATAGTTTAGTTACTTTAATAAGGATCAGGGATAGGAACTTAATTTTAAATGGCAAGAGAAGTTTTATATAAAAAATAAAGCATGACTAGAGAAAATAATATGCAATAAGTGAATTCAGAGTTTGTTGAAATTAATCTTTCCTGATTGAGTGCGGCTGCTACAGCGACAAGCTGCCAAATTGCTCATTCCACTTCTCGTAGGTGCCAAGTTCATTGAGTGAGACTGATGGCCTCACTTCTTGTAAGGCCTTCTCAAAGTCCTGCACAACAAAGGCAAATACGAGCTCGAGGATTATCGAACTTTGCTAACACTTGTTTTTTCAGTTACTAGCTGTTGTTGAAGTGAGGAGAGTTTGTTATTTTAAAACAAATAAATGGAAATTTGTATCCAGCAAAAAGAATACTGAAAGAATAGGCCGAAACTGGACATGTTGATATCGAATTCGATTTTGAATATGAACTTGTCCACGAAAGACTTATGTGATGCCAACTTGAATTTCATCACCCCCAAAATCTTCAGTGAAAAAGCAATCTAATGTATAGCTTCCAGGAATGAGGGGTTACCTGCAGGTTCACTGGCCTCATATCTTCCTTCTTTAGCTTTGTAATTTGGATACCCTGTTGTAGAGCCTCTCTAAGTGGACCCATGGAGGCATCTTTCACCAGGTTCTTCATATCAGATCCTGAGTAGCCTGAAAACCAGCAGAAACTTAGACAAAGATTTCTTGAATTGAAACGAAAGCAAGTGGTTAATTTCGAGGGACTTACCTTCAGTTAATTTACAAATAGATTCAATATCTTCATCTGAAAGGTTGAACAATCCATCTTTGTCAAGCAGGTTCTTTATGATCCAGGATCTTGCTTCTGAATGTATCACATTAGTTTGAGAAATAACTAGACCCAAAGCAAAGAAGGCATCCAAAATTAAAACCAGATGATATGATAGTGGACCTGAAGTGGGGAGAGGGATGTATAATCTCTTTGTGAGTCGCCTCCTTGCAGCTTCATCAAGTTCTTGAGGTCTATTAGTTGCACCTGTTTTGATGAAATCGTAAGCGCCCAGATGTAATTAGTTTTTGGCTTTTATCAGCCTATTTCAAGCAATAGCCGCATTGTCTATACAAGGCCCCTAAGTTATTGCAAAGAAGTATGTGCTTGGAACAGAATTCAAATACTATTTATTTCTTTTTTTGCAATAAATCAGATTCTTATTATATAATGTGCAAGGGTTCAGCAGTGAAGATTGCTTTTATGTAACATATTTACGTGCAGCTACAAAGTTCAGAAATGAACCTATCAATAGAATCTGCTCGCTGCCACTGTCAAAGCCTTCCATTTCAATGAGGAACTGTGTCTTCAATCGCCTACTGGATTCGTGTTCGCCTTCTGACTTACGCTGCAACAATAAGTTAGTAGGCTTAATTTCTCATTCCGGAAGTGGTAACTAAGCACAGGGTTATTATGATACAATCATTATGAAGAGCATGCTTCCTTGAAGATGAAGATAACGATTCATTTACAATTTGTCTATGTATAGAAATATAATCAGTGTACAAGGAAACCTGAATGCTGACATATCTAGGATACTGAAACGTACTCATGCGTCTTTTTTCGCCTATCATAAAGAATACAACATTGTACACTCTTGTACACTTTTATCAACTAAAAAAATCATCATTTTCAGGTTGGAAAAACACCAAGAAAGAAAAGTAAGAAATAATATCTCGTAACTGAGTGTCATCATAGGAAGTTCAAATTTATTAAAAGAAAGAGATGCCTATTTCACCTGAGATAGAAGAGAGTCTATTTCATCTACAAATATCACAGCAGGCTGACGGCAGCTAGCAACACCAAAAAGTGCTCTTACAAGTTTTTCACCCTCACCTATCTGCAACCAGCAATTTGAATGTGGCCATTGAGCACATCAAACATAGATATTGCCTCTTGTGAACGTAGATTCTGATTTTAAAATTAACCATGTGAATTGGCAGCAACCAATGTCAATAATTCAGAATCATGCTTGGTTTGGTTCAAGATTGCTATGGTTGTCAATAGAACAGCAGGACCATACAAAGATTTCATGTAGTATTAAAGGGTAACTTTTTCCGAAATATGTCATTCAGAAAGTCATTCCTGTTATAAAAAGAGTGACATCTGAAATTTTGGTCTGATTAAATAAACTCTCAACTAGAATAGTACAATCTCTTTGACCAATCACAAAGGTTTAGAGCAAAAATACTTGCCCATTTGCTTGTCAATGAACTGGCTGATATGTAGAAAAAGGTTGCTTTAGCCTCTCCTGCTATTGCTTTTCCTATCATTGTTTTACCTGTTCCCTGTAGCAAGGAAGAAGTGTAATAAGCAGCAATACTATTTTAACCAGTTCATGCATTTCATACTGTACTGTTATACACTTACAGGAGGTCCAAAAAGGAGAAGACCGCGACCTGGAGAGCGACAACCTTTAAATATATCAGGACGCAGCAAAGGCCATATCACCATCTCAGTTACACATTTCTTTGCATGATCCAAACCAGCTAAGAGTATATACACATGCAACCTGGAAAAGTCAGATCACCTAGAGGAATATATGTTCTCAAAAATGGAAATCGTACTACAATCTGTCTTTACCAATATCTTCCCAGCGGACATTGGGATCCCTGTCCATAATCTCATTGCTGACGTGCTCAATAAGCCTAGGTTCTAGATTCCTTAACTTTTCTGGAAGTTCACCATCAGGGCCACAAAGCAGCTCCATACTGCATTAAGATATAGAATTGTAAACCTTGTATGGGGAGTAACAAGAAGAGCTAATGTTCACTTGGAAGAGAAGAAGGAAGGAGAAATGTATTCTCTAATAACTTGATACAGGAAGCAAAGTTATGGAACATAGATCGGATAATAAGAAGCAACAAAAGTCAAAAATAAATTAAAGAATACCATCTTTTTGTTGAGTCATCTATTGAATCGTCACCCTTCCCAGCATTTCGTGAAGTCATATTGCCAGTACTGTTCCCGCTAGACCTGATGGGAGGAACAAAATTACCCCTGACACCACGTCTGGAATAACTGTAAGATCTTCCTCCATAACCTCTTTGAGCTCCAGCATCACTTTGGGGTGAAATGGATGCACTTGGGGATCCATTTAAGCCTCTTTTTTGCCTAGCCTCCATTTCCTGGTTATGACATGACAAAAGGTGTTCATTCAGTATGAATCACAGACAATGATCTGAACTACGCATATTTGAAAATTTTACTATTTTATATGATCAATAAGCGTATGCTAGGGCGAACTCCTTTTCTCCTGTTCATGTGTGCTTTTAATTACTTGTACACTATGTTGAAAGAAAGATCAACTTCGACTTCAACTAAAGCTGAGGAATATTTTATGACTACACAATGCCATAATCATCTTCAGATGATAAAAAAGAAAGTCCTTACAGTATTTAAACTATAGTCACCAAATAAACAATTCAGAACGGACAATGACTAAAGCAGATGAGGTATTGACTGTGATATCAACAATAGCAGGATAATGAATATATTTAAGGTAGTTCAGTAAATGAAATGCATACCAGCTTTGCTCTAGCAGTAACAAATCCTTTAGGAGCATCTATGTCAGCTTCTTCACCACATGATGGGGATTTGACATTTTCAATTCTTGGACTAATACTCTCCCGATGTATGCGTTTCTTGAAATTAACCCCAAAAGCTCCTTCCTCCTCTTCTGCTTTACTGACGCCAGGCACACAATGGTTCTGCCTGTAGTTATGACTCAAATAACTTTTTTCGACAACAACACAATCCTCAGGGAACTTGTCTTTCATGAAATTCTGGTTACTTTCTTTGGTACCATTTCCATACAAGGAAGTTAGTTTTGCCTGCACAAGAGTCTTTGAGGGCTTCTGGCGATCCTGCTTATCAGGTTCTTTGCTCTGAGAAAAATGAGGAAATATGACTCATAATCACCATCTTATTACTTAAATCATTCTACAAGTTGGCTCTAACTCAAGTAGCAAAAAGTTAGGGCACAACTCACCAATCCATATGCAGTTCTTTCACGGGACTCCGGAACAAGTGAGCGAAAATACCTGGACTGCTTGATCTTCTCTAAGTCAATATCACCTTTATTTCGAAATATACAGCCTATATCTTTGCCTGCTTGTGCGAATGCTTGGCTGAAGTAATAAGGAATGGCAACTAAAAGTCATCATCGATTATTCTGAAGTTACCATGAATAACCAGCAAAATGGAACAGTATTACATAAAACACACACACACACACATCGACCAAAAGTTTGTTCAACTTTGACTGACAAGGTGAGAATAAACTCCACTTGATAATTCTCAACTAGGTTATCTACATCTTTGAACAAAATGTAGACCAAGTAATCATCAGAACGCAACAAAAATTCTCCATCCATTGCCATCAACTAAACATGAATGCTGGATTACAATTATGTAATAAGTATGGTAAAATTGAACGAAGAATGAATTTCATATTCATCGTGATGCTTGTGTATGTTTGTCTCTGAATCTAATATCCAAAACAATGTGCATCACCAACAAAGCAAGCTAACACAGTGAACTCAATCAGTCGCAAATAAAACACACAGTCCACACAATTTCTTCGATTAATCCAACAAAAATTCCGCCTAAATTGCACTCAATAGAAGAGTTGAAACCATACCGATCAGATTCAGGAATGGAGGCTTTTCGAGCCGAACCAAGCCTGGAGACGGCTTCGCGGCGGATAGGTCGGATGAAGGCCTCGTCTACCGAACATCGCGAGCGAGAATCTAGGAAGCCGATGAGCGCGAGGGACAGTGCCCTTGCCGAGCCGGAATCTCCCTTCTCCAGAGCCGCATCCGCGCCGAATAACAGCGATTGCAGTCGCTTGAGGTTCTGATCGACTTCATTTCTCCAACACAAAGCCGACTCACCGTCGACCGTCGGCTTCAACGCCGCCGCGGTAGCTATCGCTTCGTTTCCCGCCATCTTTTCGCTCTCCCGCTTTAAAATTGGAATTTATAGTCTATATATATTTTTTTAATCGTGGTGGAATATTTATATACGCGCGCACTTGGGCTGGATTTGGAGCTCATATGTTGCATTCATAATTCATTTTAGTTTTAATATATATATTTATAGAGAAATGATATGCCGCTCCCCTCCCGTGGGCACCTTTTGTGGGCACCTATCGTCGTTTGTTCACTTTAGCATTATTTTGTTCGATTTTTGCAATTGTATAATATTCTACTATGTTATAAATTAATATTGAAATTATAAAATTTACAAAATACGTAAAAATCGAGGCTCGATTTGTGTTTTTCGCCCTCTAACTTCAAAAAATCAATAAAACACAAATCGAGCCTCGATTTTTACGTATTTTGTAAATTTTATAATTTCAATATTAATTTATAACATAGTAGAATATTATACAATTGCAAAAATCGAACAAAATAATGTTAAAGTGAGCAAACGACGATAGGTGCCCACGAAAGGTGGCCACAGGAGGGGAGCGGCATATCATTTCTCTATATTTATAATACTTTTTTTTTCTTAATTGTACTATTGTTCGTTAACTGTATGCACGTTCATTTTAGTTTTAATATATATATTTATATTCCTTTCTTTTAACTGTACTATTGTTCGTTAACTGTATGCACGTTAACTGTATGCACGTTAAATGTACTTACGATAAGTAGAAGATCATTAATCACCGCATAAAATAGTGGCAGTGGCTCGATTTCAAACATTCAATTTATCTAATACAAGCATATATGAAAATCGATACACTCCACCCGTGTAGAAGCATATAGTAGTACTCCCTCGATCCACAAACACAATTTCTTAATCAAACTAACTTATTAGACATAATTTAGCTACCTCTCAATACGTATTTAAATATAATTGGATCCTAAATTTTAAAATTATCATATTTTGTTCATTTCTCATTCAATTTCTTGCATATCAAACGATCTTTCATTTAATATCGACCATCAATATGTTTTCATAAACACGACTATCTACTTTTAAAAAAGTGAAATCTACATTAAAATATTAAACACTACACTTAATCTCTAAATAAACTTCTCCAAAATAACCATGCCGAAAAAAACACACGTCGTTTAAATGGAACGGAGGGAGTACATCGAGTGTAGATGTGCAAATAGCATTCCATACAACACAAAATTAAGTTAGTTGCCAAACACACATTGAAGTGAATAGCTTGAGAGCACAATCACATTCTAAAGGTTTCTAATCTAGACTGCTTCTACACATTCCCATGAAGTATAACTACAACTACTAGCAAAGTTAATGGGGCCTTGAGCAACAATAATTTTACATTCCAATAATTATCAAACCAAGAAAGCAGGTGAAACAAGAGCTGCAACTGCAAGAGATGCTCAGAACTCCCCCATTTCTAGAGCTAAGTCTGCTTTCTTCCTTAATCAGTGCCTGAGGCATAGCCACCACCTCTACACTTGAAAATCCATACATAGACGTTCGGTCGAAGAATGAAGCCAAAGTGATTAAGCAGTTATCGTCGTACTCACTAGCAAGGTTGTACTGTTACTGCTAATCTATGTGTGGCCAGAGGCATCTCCTGGCATCTTTCGGTTGAGGTAGCGAATGACAGCGTCTTCGACCCTGTCAAATGGGAGGAGCATTTCAAGAAGTTCAAAATCCCTGATATCACAAGCTAATACAAGCAAAACATTGCAAAAAATCGAATTTAAAAAAAACAAGAAATTTAGGAACAAGATACCTAATGTACATCAATACCCCCATTTGACAAGTCCACAAGAGTAAAATATTAGAGACTTTTGTTTTACAGAACAATTTTGGTCCCCATGTAACGCGGTTCTAAGATCAGATACGAGCTAATGGCTCAAAGAACGTTAACTAGAACATAATCCACATTCATTCACGAGGGTTTGGGTTGATTATATGTACTATTAATAACGACAATGCAATATTCAAGTGAATGTTGGAATGCAAAGATAAACCATACCATGGTTGGTTGTAGAAATCTGAATGGCGCTCCTTTTCTGCATTGCGACTAGCTTCTCCAGCAACAAGCTTCAGATCCTTGTTTTGAGAATCTACAAGGGCGTTAATAAACTCAACAGGCGACTGACTAAATCCTAGAAAGAACGCTCTTCTCCTCCGGTGCTCATGGATCTTTCTTATTGCAGCACAAATCGCTTCATCACAGGCATCAATCTCTTTTGTCTTTTCAGTGTTGGCCAACAAAGTATTCAATTCTCTCTGTATAGGGAAGGGTACATCAACTAGTACATCATAACATGCAGTTCCAACAGGGCTATTACCGGCAAGTTTTATCCTATGTTCCAGATGTATGGGCTGTGGAGGAAACAGATGTGGTGTAATTTTCTGGGTGACTGCAGTGAACTTGATCCTGCCTTCTCCAAATACTCTTTGAAGTGGAGGATCACAGTTGAAAGAAGACGGATCCTCCGGACACTGCAACTTTCGAGCCTTGACATAATGCCACACTGCTGCCATGATTCTGGCACGAGTATCAACCTCGATGCCTAAAAGCTCTGTCAAAGCTGATGAAAGCTTAAACTTTTCAGGAGTATAGCTCATTTCCAGTCTGATGCTAGCAGTAAATTCTTGATCCCCTTTCCTCTTGACCTCAAAACCTTCATGAGGAGCAGGCGATCGAGCACTGTCCCATATAATCAAATGATTATCAGGGTATATTTTCTGGTCTAAAGTGATGGTTACTCTCTTGAAGAACCCGGAGAATTTTGGATAAGCGGGGTTTGATTTCTGCATCATTGCAGCCTGATCAGCATCCATTCCCTCCTCCAAAATCCTCCCTATGATTTTAAGAGTCCACGTAGGGGGCTCAGCATTCGGTTTCTTAGGAATGGAGCGAATCTGATTAGCAAAAGTGTTGAAGACATAAATACGAAGGGTCTTCTGAAGGTAAGTTGGTGTCTTTAAAGCATCTTGTATGTCGATTTTCTTCCTTGTCAAGGCAGCATCCACTCGGGACTCAAACTCAAGGAGCTGAGTGTAAAGAGCCGACTCTGGCAAAATCGCTGCAACTCTTTCATGTAATTGTTTCTCCGGCAGCTTCTGCTTCTTCCTACGAGCAGCAGCCGCGGCATCCATCGGCCTCATCGGAGAGGCCATGTTCGAAGGCACAAAGCTCGGAGGACGTGCAGGAGGTTTTTGAGGGAAGCGTTTGGGCCCCATGTTTCCAGCTCCTGAAAGAGAAGGTGACTGTGAACCCATATTCGGATGACCCTGGTTGAACGAAAGCCCTTGAGCAGCTTGTAACTGAGCTTGTAACTGAGCATGAGCTGCCATCATCTGGGCATGGGCATGAGCCTGGGCTTGCGCCTTCGAGGCCTGGGCGAGAGCTTGAGCTTGAGCTTCTGAGAACTGAAACTGGCCTGGGAATCCAGATCCCAATTGCTGCTGCAGCGATGGATTCACAGACATAGAATTCCCAAAAGGCGACGAACCCCCGATATTCTTTTGCGGATTGTTGTTATTTCCGGCCATGACTACAATCTTAGAAACAAATTCTAAAACCGAGTGAATCCGCAGCTCTACCTAACCATTTCCTGCATTTCAATTACTACCATTTTAGAAGTCAAGTAGTCCATCAATCACATTGCAAGAATTTAACTTCACAAGGAGCTCAACGCATCACAAAATTCAACCTGCACACAGTGAATTAAACGAGCCGATGCGTTTCCAAAACCCTAAATTTCGCCCCCAAACTCACCAAAATTCACACTTCCATCTAACAAAAAACGACGAAAAGCAGAACAACAACACCTGGATCGCAAACAACAAACAAAAACTAGCTCAACAAACAAATCTTTGAAACGAAAAATTCAATCTTTGAGAATTACACACAAAAATCTCCCAATCCATCTACTTTTGTCTTAGCTGTTCGGCATTTCACACAATCAACAAAGGAATTACATCGATTGAAACTCGGAGAAGAGATCTTACACCAGTACTCAAAGCTCAGATTTCAACCGGTCGATGAATTTGCTTCTACGCCGCCGTTTTTTGGTAGAGCTCGGCGAGTCAGCGACCTCGAGTTTGTCAGTTTTCTGGTCTTTTCCTCATGCGATGAGCTTTAAGCATTACGGGCCGGGCCTCATCCCAATTAGACCCGGGCATTGGGCCTTGGGCCGTATAAATAAGTCAAGTTTTGGGCCTTTGAAAAAATTGGCCCGTTTCATAGCAAAAGTCCGGTCCCTTTGTCCTCTCTCTCTCTCTCTCTCTCTCTCTCTCTCTAAATAATCTCTTTATCCAAAATTGAGAACCCCAAATTGCAGCCATGGCGACCTCATCCTTTGCCAATCTGTTCTCCCTCTTCAACCCCTCGAAGCCGCCGCCGCAGCCGCCGTCTCGGGCTGCCAAGCTGCCGCCGCTCCATATTTCCTCCGCGGCGCCGCCGTCCTCGTCGAGCGCGAGCTCGGGGTGGGCCCCGCTGGTCCTTACCAGTGAAGCGCAGCCGCTGCCTTCGTGCTCGGCTGATGTGGCGGCGGTGGTGTGCCCGTCGCTGGCGTACGCGAACACGATGTTCTTCCGGTCTGCCTACAATGTGCAGGTGATCGTGGACGACAACGAGCCGGAGGAGAAGCTGCTCGGCCGGTTCAGGAGGGAGGTGATGCGCGCCGGAGTCATCCAGGAGTGCAAGCGCCGCCGGTTTTTTGAGAATAAGCAGGATAAGGAGAAGAGGAAGACGCGCGAGGCTGCGAAGCGCAACCGCCGCAGGTCCATCTCTCTCTCTCTCTCGATTATCTTTGGCGCTCTGCATTTTGCTCTGTTTCTTACTCTTTTACTTTGCTGCAATTTGAGCGATCGTTGATAATCGAATTCATGCGTTTCCTCTGGGTAACTTGTGTAATATGTAAGAGCAGTGTTAGTTGACATCATGTGTCCATGTAATAACTAAGGTGTGGTGATATGCATATAAGAATTAAGTAGTGAATTTTGATGGTGTATGTTGTTTTTCTCCACCATGTAGTGTGCATTACATGTGTACTTGGGGGTGCTAGAAAGTGGTGTGCTTGCCTGAGAGTGAGAGAGATTCTTCGCATATACGTAGGAATGTCTAGTTTGTGCTTCTTTGGACATTGATATTTTCGTAGATTGGAGAGATTTTCGACGATCCTCCAAATAATGCATTGCATTTTATTATTATGTTTGGTAGGAAATTAAGTATTTCGTTCTTTGGAAATTGAGCTCTTTGTAGTGTAGAGCTAGAAACTTCTTTAGATAGGGATTCTGGGCTTGAATCTTTGTTCGAGTATCCTACCTTTAGCTGACATTGAATATTGTTCAATTGTGCACACATCGCTCAAGGTTAACATTGGTCTGGAACTTAGAAGCTTTAAGGTTTTTTTTTTTCTTTGAGTTGTAGTTCATGTTGACTGAGAAGTTGTTGACTGTCAGTCATAGCTTAGAATCACATCGGTGTCGGAAGCAAAGGCCTTTGAGGTTCTAAGTTTGGCTTTGAAGGTTTTAAGTTGAGCACTTTTGTGTTTTGTCCAAATTGACATTCTGTAGCACATTTCCAGTGAATTGAAGATATTTCAGCTGTAGAGGTGCAAGTTGATTTTCGTAAATATTTTCGACCACATTCCTTGATCGAGTAGTAAATTTTCCTACATAAGTCCTGAGCTTAGAACTTGCGCAAGTCGTACAAGTATAATTTTAAATATTGCATCTTTGGAGATTTGAGGTTCTTAACTTTGATCACTTTTTTGTCCAAATTGGTATATCTATAGACGCATGAGCTTGGTGCAATTTTCATCGAAGATTTTTGATGAAGTGTTTTATGTTCGTTATGGAATCCTGTCACACAAATGAGCTTCGGATCTTTTTTATTATGACCACGTTTCCTATAAATTTTGAAGCTTATCTTAAAGTACCTAGTACAAACATACTGATTTTCAAGAAGTTGTTGAGCCTTGTTTCTCGGTCTTATTCTTGTAATGGGTAATATGCAGACGACCTCAAGCAAGATTCGCAGAAAAGGATAAGCCAGAGCTTTCGAAAAGCAAGAAGGAAGATGACGAAGATAACTGGGATCTCCCTGAAGGACTCCTTCCCAAGTGATCATTTCCTGTAATTATCCAACTGTCTTCTCGTTTAACGCAGCTGCATGTCTTCTCCGTCTCTCTCTCAAATCGCTGCTGTGAATTTGATTTTTCGAGGTCTGATGAGGTATCTCTTATGATGTAGTTAGAGACTTCCCGAACAGGAAGTTTCGATTCGAATGCACTTCATAGGATGAGGCGGCTCTGTATAATCTGAATCATTTACCGTTGATCTTGATTAGATGTGATGAAATTGGATCGTGTAAAATGATTTTCAATATTGAAAATTTCTTGAGCAATGTTTTAATGAAGTTCACCCTCTCTCTCCTTTCATTCTCAACGATAACAAATAAAATACCCTCATAGTAAAATCTGAAGTTGCTAAAAATCTCGTGTCGAAATAGAACAAATCAAGTGAAGCCTTATTATTCTGAGGCCCAATAGTGTAGGCCCAGATGTTGGCGCAGCTTAGGAATGAAAAGCCCAAATATACCCAAATATTAGGCCCAATTGCGTTGGAATCTCGATTCGCTTCCCCACAAATTCAGAAAAGCCCTAAACCTTGAGATTTTTACCCCGAATATAATTGAAGAAGAAGAAACCTACGAAAAGAGAAGAAGGATTTGCACCAGTTTTTAGAAGAAAATCATGGAGTTGTCGAACGATTTCGATCGCCTTCTGTTCTTCGAGCACGCTCGCAGAACCGCCGAAGCCACCTACGCCAAAAACCCTAACGACGCCGAGGTCACTACTCACGAACTCTGTGTTTGCGCTTTCCTTTTTTTTTTTTTTTTTTCCAAATTTAATTCAAATATTCCGTAATCCTTTGTTGATTCGAAGGTTTTTGGTATGTTAGTTAATGTTCGGTGCGTGTTGATTTTTTGATGCACAAATTGTTGTTCGGAGCCGATGTTGGTAGTCATGGCTTGCTATCGTTGTTACTGTGTTATTAGTTCTTCGTTTATTTTGAGTTTTGTTCTAGGGTACTGTTGTTTTACCGTGTTTTGATTATGTTGCAGAATCTGACTAGATGGGGAGGTATATTGTTGGAGTTGTCGCAGTTTCAAAATGGTCCAGAGTCGAAGGAGATGACTCAAGGTAGAAACTACTTACTTCGTGATATTCGAACCGTTTGATTTTTCGATCCTGCATAGTGGTTAGATTTTGGTATTATGATCTGCTTATGAGAGTTGCAAACTTGCAATTGGAATTTGGAACGGGGATGGATGAGTCGTGGCTCTTTGTTGTCCTTGTTTCGTGCTGCATTAATCTATGCCCTTTGGAGGAGCTCCTTATGTATATTCTCAAAGTAAAAGAGCAGTAATTATGTTAATATTGTTGCCCGATTTTTGGTACACAATAGTGATAATAGGTGCTCTATGTTAGACTATATCTTAAAGGGTGGGTATCTTTCGGATGTTTAGGAGGGTTGCATCGAGAGCCAAACACCTCAGCTGCTTAATTTTTCTGTAGATGCTATTGACAAGCTGGAAAAGGCACTGGTTGTCGACCCAACTAAGCATGATGCGCTCTGGTGCCTTGGAAATGCATATACATCAAGTGCATTTCTGATTCCTAATCTTGAAGATGCCAGGGGTTACTTTGACAAAGCAACTCAGTACTTCGAGCAAGCATTTGAAATGGTATGGATGTCACCTGCGAATTTTCTGTTTAGGCTCTCAAATCCCTTTCTAACTGCTATCTGACTTGTAATCTCCATGCAGGACCCAACAAATGAACTTTATAAGAAATCCCTTGAAGTAGCTAGCAAGGTACATCCATTTTACCCACCCGTGATCCTTTTTTAAGGATTTTATACTACATGGGAATTGGTTGTTATATCTTATCTAAAGATGTTTGAATGGATACTACGATGGCTCTACTGAACTGGATGTTAGCTATCTATCATTTTAGGATGAAAGTTTTAATTGCATTGTTTCTGTCATCGTCAACATAGTACTTTAGCCTCAGACTATATGTGAACTGTTTTCCATGAAGATATTCTCAAGAAGCGCACTAAGTTATGTGCTTCTCTGCAGTAATATATACCTCGATACCTCCAAATCCAATCTTATGGTGGCTTATGCTGACATGGTGTCTATTCAAGTCCACCCTTCATTGTCTGTCTGTAATTTCTGCATGGATATATATAAGTTTTGTTAGGAATTTTATATCGCTATAAGTTTCATGAGATGCTAACGATACTAATCAGTGAATCTATCTTTTATTTATTCACCACTGGTTTTACTGCCCAATACAGTATTTAATAGTCATCATGGGCTTTGCTACTTTCTTATGTCAATGATATGATATGTGGTATCTCTATGCCCCTGTCCTTGTGCTCAGAATCGTTTTTTAACTCTTTAGGCCCAATATAATTGGTACTCCTGCAAAAAGATTGTATCCTGATTTGAGAAGGATATAAAATGTTTCTTCTATGTTGTGGTTTAATTACTCGTATGTATCACCCTTGTGTACTTAGGCGCCCGAATTACATGTGGAACTCCACAAGCATGGTATGAGTCAGCAGGCTATGATGGGAGGAGGACCTTCGGCATCATCTACTAGCACTAAGGTATATTCTATTACAGTAACTTTTTTCTAATAGCTCTAAGGTATATTCCATTATCATAGTCCTGTCTGAGCTCAACCACAAATGCATATAGTTTGGATTCTGGATATTTACTTCGAACAAAGTTTATCATCCTCTCAGAACTTGGAAGGTTTTCCACGAGAGAGCTTACCGTTAGAAATCCCTTTTCTTTTCCTCCCACGTCCCCAGTGCCAATAGTTACTCCACATATATATTATATACATGCCACATTTTTTCCAATACTCTCTTGCTGAATTTAGATTTTTATTACGATTTGTTTCTACATTCTAGGTTATTCCCACTCTGTAGTTGATTTTGCTGTTGACCTTTGCCCTCCCATTGTGTTAAATTAACATCACAGTCAGTTTGTACAGTCGCTTGATGATTAACTAGTATTTTAGCAACTCGATTTAACTATTCAATGCTTCATTTGTCTACAGCAGCAGAGTGCGAAGAAGAACAAAAACAACGATTCCTTGTACGACGTTCTTGGATGGGTAATCTTAGCAGTGGGCATCGTCGCGTGGGTCGGATTTGCAAAGTCGAATATGCCCCCTCCCCCTCCTGCAAGATAAGCCATTTGCTTCTTCTTGTACTGCCCCTGCCTCCAAGAGTCACTTAGCTCTAGTAGAGATTGGATACTCTAGAGCGTACGAGCTACTACCGTTTTGAAATTTTGATAATTTCATTATGTTTTTTATGTATTAAGCAAAGATAATCTTTTATTAATCCCTCTTTGCATTGTGGTTACCCTAGCCAGAGTTGTAAACTTAAAATTAATAGTAGTATTTCTTATGTCTTGACAAGAGACTTGGACTGAATTTTCATTGAGCATGCTTCTTAGTCGCCCTTTTCACTAAAATTTCGTGGGGCAAAAAGAAACATGACAATTAAATTGGGACGGAAAGAGTATATTTGAAATTAAAAGAAAAAGGGATTAACATTTGTAAAAACTTGAAAGGGACATAGGGGCAAGAGGAAATATTATTTGACAGTACTAACAACAAGTCTTCTATTTTGTTTTGTAAATGCTTACCGTTTCTCTTCTAAGTTTAAATATTACTCCCCGTCTCATTTATAAAGGGATAAGTTCTATTTTCGTTCGTCCCATTCATATAGGGATATTATCTAAATTGTAGAATTTTAACTCACAAAAATTCATTCACACTACTTTATTCACCACTATGAAGGGATAAGTTATATTTTCGTTTGTCCCATTCATATAGGGATATTATCTAAATTGTAAAATTTTAACTCACAAAAATTCATTCACACTACTTTATTCACCACTATGACTCTCGTTTTGTGTCGATCCCTTTATTGCGTGGGATGGAGGGAGTATTAGTAATTACGTCTACCCAAAATTTAGAGGGTGTTTGGCTAAGCTTATAAGCTAGCTTGTAAAATGTTTGACTGCTTATAAGCACTCTAAATGTGTTTGGCAAAATAAGCTCCTTAAGAGCTTATAAGATGCAAAAATAAGCAAAAAGTGCTTATAAGCACTCCAAAAAATAAGCTCCTTCACCCCAACTTATTTTTTTAAAATTTTACTTATTTACCACTATAATTCTATTTTATTCTTATATTTATATTATATACATTTCCATTTGATGTTACAACATTATGATTTCAAAAAAATTATTAATTTTTTTTTTTTAATTTTCAGATTTTATTTTTTATTATCTCCTTGAGCTTATAAACTCTTTTATCCAAACACTTCAACAACTTATAAGCTATTACCCTCATACTACCTCCATCTCACTAAATTAGCCTCATTTGCTTTATTGACTTTTTCGGCACGCGTTTCCACCGAAACTTAGTACGAGTTTTAAAATATAATTTCGAAATATTTTTTTGTTTACGGGGATACTATGAGTGTCGATGTATCCCGTAAACGAAAACTCATACTCCCTCCGTCCTCCATTTAGTGACGTTAATACTATATTGGGACGTCCTCCATTTACTGACAATTTCCTTTTTAGGACGTAGACCCCACAATCACTTTAACACTTTAACACTTTATACATCTACTTTTTATTATTTTATCATTTTAATACTATTAAACAATTCAAATGGACCCACAATTATTCCACTTTAACACTTTAACTCATTAATTTATTATTATACCATAGAATGCGAAAAAACCCGTGCTCATATTCCCTCCGTCAATAAATAGAGGACGGAGGGAGTACTAGGTTTCGGTGGAAACGCGTGCCGAAAAAGTCAATAAAGCAAATGGGGCTAATTTAGTGAGATGAAGGTAGTATATTTAATAAGCTCTTAAACATCTTATAAGCATTTAGAGCTTATAAGCATTTTGAAATAAGCTTAGCGAAACGGCCCTTAGTCAACTCAAAAAAAGGAGAATAATTCATCATGTTTTTTCAATAATAAAATAAAAAGGGAAGAAAGTAGAGTGATTAGCGTATTTAATTGCAGGCAGCATGAAAGTTGAGCAACCAATCGCCGTCACAGGCGTATTATAACATTTCCGCAGCAATAGATTCAAAGCTCGGTGCATTTGTTTAATATAGAAGCAGCAGTAGTTCTGTACTGTTCTTAGATATCATCAAATTATTACGGCGGCAATGGCGTCTATGGCCCGCTTGCCTAACCACGTGCGCGGCGCAATATAGCAAGCATACCATCACCCGGTGGTCACCGCACGCATCCAAACATCAAAACGGCACCGTTATGGCGCTGGCAGTCGCTTTCTTCACTCTCCCCCCAAATCCCACTCCTACTAATTTGCATTTGCGTCCCCCTTCCAGGAACGATTTTTGCTCCGATTTTCTCCACCTGCTCGAGCCGACGAGGAGGAGGAGGAGGAGGAGGAGGTTTCGGCGGGAGCTGACGTCAGCGGCGGCGATGTTCACCGACAATGTCTTCGTCAGCGATCTCATCGCCGAGGGTTTGTCGGGCGGGGTTGCGCTGTCGCTGCTTAAGCTGTGGGAGCAAACGGCTACCAGAGGCGTTTTTGACCAGGTTTGTTGCTATTTCCAGCTTTGGTTTGTTTCGATTGGGGAATTCTGGCTTTTGAGATGCGATTGGGTGAAAATTCTACGTTCATTACTGTGTTTGGGAACTCTTTGGTTATGAAATTAATCATTTCGGAAGCTGACGAATTCATTATTCACGAGCACTGCATAGTTTATTTTAGCCTTGATTTTTCAGAACAATTAGTGGTAATAAATTTCTGTTAATATTGTACAAGTGATTTCTGTATATTGTGCTTGAATTTGGGAGCTTTGGCTTGGGATAGGGATGCTGTTCCAGGAACTGCCTTGTTCAATCAATTGATGCAGACTGTGATTCTTCTTCGAAAACATAAGAATAGTTAGAAGTTTCTTGTTGTAGATACCAAAGTCCGGACATAACATAGCTCTGTTAAGGTCCAATTACGTTTGCAGTTGAAAACTTTTGGCTGCTGGACGAATTTAGAGATCTTATGTTCTTTTAGCGAACTTTTCACCCAATGTGACGTTACTCCCTTGGTTTTTTGGAGGTGACTGAATGTTGTTTACCTTATCATTCTATTAAGATGATCAAAGTTGCCTCGTTATGTAAAACTCCATGTTTGCTAAGTGAATTTGTCAAATGTTGAGAATTCCATGCCTGTTTGAACCTTCTTTCTTAACTATCATATATTGTCTTATTTTCCGTCTTTCTTTTCTTATCTAGAAACTAAATAGAAAGCTTGTGCACATTACTGTTGGATTAGCATTCATGCTTTGCTGGCCTATGTTCAGGTAAACACTGTGTGCACTGTGATAGAGGTTTCATTCTAGGCAACAATGCTTTGTATTTGATTGAGCTCGTGGTATTATGTTTGCAGTTCTGGTCGCCAGGGAGCACTTTTTGCAGCTCTTATTCCTGGTGTTAATATTATTAAAATGCTTCTTTTGGGACTTGGGATATGGAAGGATGATGCAACCGTCAAATCAATGACCAGATTTGGAGACCATAGGTATGTCATATGCCATAGAAATATCAATTTGTTGCAAAGTTGAAGAAGAAAAGTTGTAATGCCAGCAGCATACCAGTTTTCTTGGTTCTATGTTCTATCAGCTATATTCTACACTTTTTGAAATACTTTTCAAATTCCAATGTCAATTCTCTATTCAGGGAACTCCTAAAGGGGCCATTGTACTATGCTTCCACGATCACTTTAGCCAGCGCCATTTTCTGGAGAACATCTCCAATAGCCATTGCAGCAGTTTGTAACATGTGCGCTGGCGATGGTATTGTTTTTAAAATTCTGCACATGTTCTCCGATTTGCTGAAATTCACATTTGCCAAATACCAAACACAGATGCTCATTTAAGATTCCTTCTTAGGTATGGCTGATGTTGTGGGTCGACGTTTTGGTGGCAAGAAACTTCCCTACAATCCAAATAAATCATTTATTGGCAGTATTGCAATGGCAACCTTTGGTTTCTTGGCTTCTATCGGGTAACATACTATCCCTCCTATTCCCTATCAAATTACTTTGAAATTTTTTTGTTTCTGAAAAGAGTTTATACCTCAACAGATTCATGTCCTACTATTCTTCGTTCGGATACATGGAAGAAAGCATGCAAATGGTTCTCGGATTTTTGATAGTGTCTGTTGCTACTGCTTTAGTTGAATCACACCCTCTAAGCAGTGAACTCGACGACAACTTGACTGTACCACTCACTGCAGTTTTGGTTGGCAGTTTAATTTTCTGAGTTCAAACCCTCTGTTGTAGGAACCATTGCTGTATTGTTGTAGCTGTGAGTCAAATTTCTGTATGATTTCTTGTGCATGATTTTAGGCTGTAACATGGCAGATTGAAGTGCCTGCTGCAGCAGATTATGCAGATAATGAATACATTCACTGAAATTTAGAAGCATGTAAAGGAAAAAATGTTGGATTCCAGAGAGAGAGAGAGTAACAAAACATATTTGAGTAACTCTTAACTCTAGTTAAGTGTGGCAATAAGGTCTTTTTTCTATGAGGAAAAAGTGGGCAACAAGTTTGGTGGTATTTTCAAAAGGCTAATACATATTTCATCGGTCCAATTTATAATGACATATTTTTATTCAAGTGACTTTATTATAAAAAATAAAATTGTCAAGATCGATCCAACTTATGACGTATTTTACTTGAATGAGTTTATTATAATAATTAAAATTGTCTTAGTGAGAAATATTTATTTATTTAAGTAGAACAAGTCTATATGAGCTAATAAGAATATAGAAGTGGAAGTAAATAATTGATTGACTATTAGTATTTACCTAATCTTTCGATACAACCGAAGGCCACCAGCACAAACCTTGGCTTTTAAAATGATTTTCAGGCCGAAAATTGTTCACTATATTATACTACCTCCATCTCATGAAATTAGCTACAAATGCTTTATTGATGTGACATGGCACGTATCTCCACCGAAACCTAGTATGAGTTTTACGATATAATTTTGAAATATTATTTCTTTTACGGGATAGTCCGACACTCGTAGTATCCCGTAAACAAAAAAATACTTCGAAATTATATTTTAAAACTCGTACTAGGTTTCGGTGGAAAAGCGTGCCCAAAAAAACACTATTCCATCTGTAGCTAATTTCATGAGATGGAGGTAGTATTAACATAAATTAAATAAACTTAAGAGAAAATTGTTCACTAAATAAGCATTACCTTAACATAAATAAAACAGAAAGTTTTTTTTGATTTGACATTCGCCGAAATATTTGTAGCGCGCGCCTAACTAGTGAATAGTAATTTTCGTATATTTATTTAATTGCTTGAGTACGCTCTGCTCCAAGTCCAACCCTTCTTATCGATTGCGAATGGCCTATAATAATGGATCTTTGGAGGCGAATCGCTTGAGATTACTTGAGCTGTTTGGAAATGACGTCAGCGACGGCGATGTTTTCCGGCAACGTCGTTGTCAGCGACCTCATCGCCTGGGTTTTGACGGCTGGGGTTACGGTTTCCCTGCTCAAATTGCTGGAACTAACGGCTACCAGAGGCGTATTTGAACAGGTATATATGGATGATTATGAGTGGTTTTGGAAATAGATTGTGCTGTTCTCGTATGCTCTTCTACCGGATTTTTGTTTGCTTGTTTGTTTGTTTGTTTTGAGTACAAATTTCCGGCTGGAGATTTTGAATGTGTAAACGGCGTCGTACTTTAGAGTTTAGGTTCTGTATTCAAACATGGATTCTCCTCAAACGAGATAACGATAATGTAAATAGTTATATTAACATAGAAACGCAAACAATGCATGCATAATCTGTTTGTTGTATATATAAAACTTTCATGTAATCTGCAAAATTACTCAGAGATCAACAATGAAAACTCGGACGAATTGACCATGGAAGGTTAGGCCAAACCTATATGAGATGTCAATTTCAATTTCCAATAGGATTTGGCACTCTAATTGTCATGCCTTTTGCAGTGTAGAAATGTTGATTCTCTTGTGTTACATTTCTGTCTTTCCTTTTCCTGTGCGGCTGTGCTACTGCTACATGGTAATCACAAATAGTACTAAGTTTGAGTCGAGCTTGAAGGAAATAATAACTTCATATAAATATAGCTACTGTATAATTTGTTTGGCTAAGATTTAAAAATGTTGTGCAGCTGCTCAAATTGCAAATCACCTACAAAAGTTTGATGTTTCACTTTCTTCTTTTTTTAAGCCTTGCATATCTGCTCTTAATGTTCATCTCGGTTTTCAAGCGTAGAAACTTAATAGGAAGCTTGTGCACATCAGCTTTGGACTAGTGTTCTTGCTTTGCTGGCCTATGTTCAGGTAATTACATAGAATGTGGCAATGATATTAGAGCGTTTTCTAGTTATTGAGCTCCGATGACAATATGCTGCAGTGCTGGTCACCTTGGAGCAATTGTGGCATCTCTTATTCCTGCTATGAATGTCGTCAACATGCTTCTTTTGGGACTTGGGATATGGAGGGACGATGCAACTGTCAAGTCAATGACTAGGAACGGAGACATTAGGTACGTGCTTTATGTGGAAACTCTAGTCACATAGTTGGCTATTTCTATCTGAAATTTCGGCCGAACGTTCCATTCCATAAACAATAAAGTCCATCAGCAAAATAGATTCTCTCAAGAATTCATGAATGGTTGGTTGGTGATCAGATACATACACCATTGTGCTTGTTCGTTCTCCTTTCTTTCATAAGATTCGTTCACTTCTTATACTCCGTTTCCGGTATCTTTGATCTTCAGGGAGCTACTTAAGGGGCCTTTGTACTATGCCTCAACAATCACCCTCTTCACTGCGATTTACTGGAGAACATCTCCAATCGCCATTGCTGCAATCTGCAACTTGTGTGCCGGCGATGGTACTGCCGTTTAAGCTCCACAGTAGTCGAAGCTATATACTCTAAACTTTAGCCTCCAAACATCCTAAAACTCTGTTTCTACTTTCAAGGTGTGGCTGACATTTTCGGGAGGCGCTATGGCCGCAAGAAACTACCCTACAACAGAAACAAGTCCTTTGCCGGGAGTATCGCCATGGCATCCGCTGGTTTCATCGCCTCTATCGGGTACGTGCTATTACACTACGCCTCAGATTTTGTCGGATAATATGTCGTATAACTCGGTATAGTGCCCGCGGAATGCAGGTACATGATGTACTTTTGGTGGTTAGGGTACATGGAAGGAAGTTCAGCCATTGTTGTAGGGTTCTTTCTAGTGTCGATTGCTTGTGCATTGGTGGAATCACACCCTATTAGCACTCACCTTGATGACAACCTCACTGTACCTCTTGTTGTTGTCCTGCTCGGCACTCTTCTCTTCTGAATCACAACCCGGCAATTGTTGCCGTTTCCAACAAACTTGAATCGTTACTTAAATACTATGTGTAATGTGTAAAATAATTAAAGGATTCAAGTTCGTTACGTTGATATTGTTCGATTTCATTTGAGTACGAGAACTAAGAAGATGGTGTAAGGTGGTTCACACTTTTTGGAGGTGTGGAGTCGTCCGCGTTCCAGCACCACAAAAGAAATCAAATCAACTCAATTTCTTTTAAATAAAACTTAAAAAAAAAAAAAAAAAAAAAAAAAAAAAGAAGAAAGAGGTTGTTTACCCTTCTAGAATATTTGTTGTAGAGATATGGAATTAAAAGATGAGAAGATGCAGAGGATCCAAGATGAAGAACTCGCTGCTGGACGTTGAAGATGAACAATGCTATTTTTACTCTGTTTTTGTTCCCACTGGGATTCGATCTAGTGTTCTTTGTTGTGAGCCGTTGGATCACTTTTGGATCCAACGGCTAGTTATGTTTTTCCTTCCCTAAATGCGAGTCTAGAATCGCACTTTTGTTTTGTTCACGTTTTGGCTAGGTTTTGTGGCAGCAGCCATATATATTTGTAACTACCTTCATCTTTGGGACTTGGATAAGAAGAAATGAAAGTTTTCACTGTTCTATTGAAATTCTCATACACTCAACATGGTATCAGAGCCAGGTTGCTCTGATTCTCGACGTTAATGGTTAAAGTTGTTAAACCAGATTACTTCGTAATGGCGAATGAAGAAGAGGGAGAGGAATTTGAGAGACCTGTTCATCCAAAGAAAGAAAAGAAACCAAAGAAGGAGGGCGATCTTGAGGTAGAAATCGATGAGGAATCTGGGCTCACAATACCTCAAATCGACGAGATCTTGAACATACCAGCTACAGATCACTCTGGGATGCAGCTCATCGCAGCTCAACTCACGGGGTCAAATTTCTTGAATTGGAGTAAATCGATCAAACGTGCCTTGGCAGCTAGGAGCAAGCTTGAGTTCCTCGATGGTACGTTTCCTGAGCCTAGTGCAGATTCTCAATTCTATAAACTATGGATGAAGACAGATTATATTGTATCTACCTGGATATGCAACTCTATTTCGAAAGAATTGGTTGATGCTTTCTCACATATTGAAAGCACCTATAAACTGTGGTGTGCTCTTACTCAAAGGTTTGGTGGGAGCAATGGTCCTAAAATCCTCAAATTACAGAGGGATATTTATGCTTTTAGACAGGGGAATCTGTCTGTATCCTCGTATTTCAATCAACTAAATGCGATGTGGGATGATATGGACATGCTATTACCTCCCTTAGATTGTATTTGTCATGCTAAAAGAAAGTCAGTGCAAAGAGAAGAGCAGATCCGTTTGGTTGCATTTTTGGTTGGGTTGAATGAGATGTTTGATTCAACTAAAACCCAGATTATGTTGCTTAAACCTCTTCCTAGTCTTGATCAGGCCTACTCCATGGTGGTACAAGTGGAGGACGCTTTCATACGGCGAGAGTCATTGGTTCAAATCCAATAGTAGGTAAAACTGACCGAGAACTCCCTGAGCTGGTGTTCGCTGTTGCAGAGCTGCCAAACTAGTAAAGCACAAGCATAGCATTAGGAGTATGCTTCAAAAGCCAGACTAAATAGCCAGACAACTCTCGTTCGTAGATTGGAAGAGCTAAAGTCACTGGGCGGACGGACACTAAGATGGAATAGAATAGGCCTGCTAATAGAATATGCCCAATGTCCTTGCTGCAATATGATGAGAGGCTCTTCCTCTCTCTCGGTACAGCTCATTTGAGGAGGCAGGAAGAAGTTGCCCTAGAGAGGGCGCCGAGTTTGGGTACCTCTTTAGGCAATCCATTAGGTGTTATTCTGAAAAGGATGACAGATCAACAGGGTGATGCAACAAAGATGATGGCTATGAATGTTCAGAAATCAACATATAATGCTCCACAGCAGTATGGAACACAGTCCAATTTTGGTGGAAACAAACCACCATATCAGAAGCAAGGTGGACCATACAAGAATAAATTGAGCAAGGAAGAAAGAAGGAAGCTCAAATGCACACACTGTCATGAATCTGGTCATGAAGTGGATGAGTGCTTTAAACTTCATGGTATCCCTGAGTGGTACAAGAAACTTAAGGAGAATCAATCTCAAAACAGAGCCAATTATGCAGAGGGAAAGGCAGAAGTGAATGTAAATCAAGACAGAGGCAACCAAAGAGAATCCACTGGATTTGAGATGAGCAAGCTTATTCAAGCTGAAATTGCTAAGTGCATGGGTCAGTTCCTTCATCAACAGTCCAATACCACTACTAACAAACCAGATGCCAACATGGTGCAGGATTCAGTCAAGAGATCCAATCCATTTGAAGGGCATTTTGCTTTTTCCATTCTGCCTAGCACAGTTGAGAACAACTGGATAGTGGATTCAGGAGCTACGGTTCATATTTGTGCAGATCCTAAGCTTCTGTATACTACATATAAGCTGGATACTCCTACTTCTATCTTCTTACCTGATGGGACTTCCAGAACAGTAGCCTATGCAGGTAAAGCTAGAATCAACAAGGATATTATATTGGAGCATGTTCTGTTTGTACCAGGCTTTACTAGCAATCTAATCTCAGTGGCTAAATTGGTTGAGCATTTGGATATCAAATGCACATTTTTTGCTAGTCATTGTATCTTCCAGAAGATAAGTACTGATCATTTGGTAGGGGTTGGAAAATTGAAAGGAAATCTGTATGTTATGGATACCTATTCAGAGAAACATTACATCAGTTTCTTTAACCCCAGAGATATGAGCATAAAGGATTGGCACATTTTCATGGGGCATCCTTCTGTGAGTGTGATACATCATATGAATCTTCCTAAGGGTAAACTCTTTGATGAGGCTGTTAAAGTATTGGAAAACTGTGAAGTTTGTGTGAAAGCTAAACAGTCAAGGGACAGTTTTCCAGTGCTAAATAGAAGAACTACAGAGCTCTTTGAACTGATCCATGGAGATATATGGGGACCTTACACCCAGGAGAACATGTGTAATGCAACTTATGTTCTTACACTTGTTGAAGATTTCAGCAGGACAGTCTGGACATACTTGTTGCAGTCTAAGGAGCAGGTGCATCAAGTATTGACTAGTTATATTCAGCTTATACACAATCAGTTTGATAAAAGAATCAAGGGTTTTAGAACTGATCATGGAACAGAATTCCTCAATAGGAATGTTGCTCAACTCTTCTCACAGTATGGTATTTTCCACCAGAAGTCTTGTATGTATACACCCCAACAAAATGGGATAGTGGAGAGAAGGCATAGGCATCTTTTGGCCACAGCCCGTGCTTTGATGTTTCAAAGTGGATTGCCAATCAGATTTTGGCCCTATGCTATCTTGACAGCTACTTGGCTTATTAATAGACTCCCAAGCAGAATTCTAGAATGGAAATCACCATATCACATCTTGTTTGGCAAAGATCCAGATTACTCTATCCTTCGTCCATTTGGTTGCTTGGCTTATGCAGCTAATTTAATGCCAAACAGAGGTAAGTTTGACTCTAGAAGTTTAAAATGTGTGTTCCTTGGCTATGATCTTTTCCATAAAGGTTTCTTGTTGTTTGATCTTGATAACAACAAATCCTTAATATCTAGGGATGTGAAGTTTGTTACTGATTTTTTCCCTTTCCTACAACATACTGACATCCCTACTGAACCTCATTTACCATATCCTGCAGTGGCTGATCAACCTCTCTTGGATATCCCTTCTGTGGACATCATTGATGATCCAACTTCTGACTTCCAGTCTCCAATTGTTGAGTTTCAGTCTCCAGAAGTGATTAGACCACCACATACACCCTCTTCACTCTTACCAAATTTACCTACATCACACACAGAGGAACCTGTTCTTAGAAGAGGTAACAGACAAAGGGTTCCTTGATAGGGTGTATTTTTACCCTATTTTCTAAGTGTTATATTATCGTTTTCTTGTCGTATTTTGATAGTTTAGCTCATGTTTTGTATTGTTTATGTTATTTCGAGCTAGATTATGCTTTTGGGTTGTTTTGAGTGTTTTTAGGGCTTTTTAGTCGAGAAAACCCAAGATGAGATGAGAGACGATGAAACCAAGGAAGAGATGAAGTATTGATCCCAAGTTCTGACTTCTCACGATATTTGGGAAGAGTTATTCTGGGAAAGTAAATGCATAGCATTGAAGAGGGGTTCGATAGGAGCACGTAGGCGAAAACGGAGGTCAATTCGGAGTTCGTATGAGGAAGATATGATCGAAACAAGAAAGTTGCGCAGAACCCTCTCGACCCTCTCGACCACCCTCTCGATCGAGAGAGGTGTCGAGAGGTGCCTCCTGTTTTCCAGACGGGATTTTCTCTAAAAGGCTATTTTTGACATTTTCTTGGTTTCCTTGTACAATTAGGTATTGGATGTAAACTTCTACCCTATAAATACCTCTAAACCTATCATTGTAAGTAGACAACATAGGGACCAACAACATAAAGTTCCTCCACTCTCCTACATTCTTTAGATTAGTTTTTATTCTTTTCTCTACTTTTATACTTTAGATCTAGATTTATTTTATGTATGAAGACCATTGAAGTTTGAAGATTCATCAAGATTCAAGAGTTTTTCTATCTCTTTTTCTTTTATTTATGTTTTTCATTATGTTTATTCTTCCTTCTACCTTTCTTTTAATTATGTCTAGCTAAATTCCTTAGTTGATTTTAGGGATTGAATGCCTAATTGAATTTATGTAAGTGTTCTTGTGTACAATTAGCCTTCCAATCTAGATGCATGTTTTCATGGTGCTTATTCTCATGCATGATTACTTGATCACTAATTGTGTATGCATAGTTATGTTCATATGCCTTGATTAGGATATTGCATAATAGATCTCATGAATACATGATATGATAGTTTGATTTGTCTTAATTGATAATTGAATTATTATATGTTCATATATAATTGATTTGGTGTCTTAGTTGAACCTAGTTGATTATATCCTTGATACTTGTTCTATTTTGCACTTGATTTTGATTCTTACAATTCGAAAGAATATTAGGATCTTGTTAGGTGACAACTTGCATTGCTTTAATTAGGGTGTAGGTTATTTTTGCATGTATCGCATTTAGATTGGATTAAATTGGTTAATTGTATTCATTAATTGTTTGCATAGATTTGATTAGGTAGGCTTCCCTAGAATCAACCTTGTTTCCTTATTTGATTTATTTATTTCCTTATTTGCTTATTTGCCTTATTTGTTTAATTGTTTATTTATTTGTTTTCTTATTTGTGTTCTCTTTTATTTATTTTATTTATTTGCCTAGGATTATAATACCACATTCTTATTTTCTTAATTGCCTAGACATCAGTTTAATTCTAGAGTAGAGGTACTTTGTGTGATTTCGATATATCAATCCCTGTGGATACGATACTCGTACTTTCTTATACTATACCTATTTTTGTGTGGTAGAAAATAGTGCGATCATTCCTCCTGTATGGATGAAGGACTACACTGGTACAGTGAAAACAACTCAGCTTTTCACTCATCCTATTTCCATTACTCCTCCAACTTTTCCCTATTCTATCAGTCCATCTTTGACTTCCCCATACACAAATTTTTTGTTCAATCTGACCATGGTCAAGGAGCCCACATCTTTCAAGGAAGCTGTGCAGAGTAAGGTTTGGATTGAGGCCATCAATAAGGAACTTTTGGCCTTAACAGACAATGATACTTGGATTATTACTGACTTGCCTGCAGGAAAAAAGCCTATTGGTTGTAAATGGATTTTTAAGGTGAAACTAAATGCAGATGGCACTGTTGAAAGGTATAAGGCTAGGTTAGTAGCCAAGGGATATACTCAAGAATTGGGTGTTGACTATCATGAGGTTTTCTCCCCTGTTGCCAACCTTGTGACTGTCAGAGTCTTACTTTGCCATTGCTACAGCACACTCATGGCCTATACACCAATTGGATGTTAACAATGCCTTTCTTCATGGCCATTTAACTGATGAAATCTATATGACCATTCCCCCTGGTCTTACTGGTTTTAAAAGGGGTCAGGTTTGCAAACTCCAAAGAAGCTTGTATGGATTGAAACAAGCCTCTAGGGAATGGAATGCTGAATTCTCTAAATTCTTATCCTCTCTTGGATTTACTTCTTCTGTGTATGATCCTTGTTTGTTTACTAAGGGATCTGGTGCTTCTTTTATAGCTCTTTTGGTGTATGTTGATGATGTTATTGTCACCAGCCCAAATTTGGATCTTATTGATTCCTTGAAAGGATCACTTGATGCTGCATTCACCATAAAAAATCTTGGTGTAGCACGATTTTTCCTTGGTATGGAGATTGCTAGAGGCTCTGATGGAACCATTTTAAATCAAAGGAAATATGTTTTGGATTTATTATCTGAGCATGGTATGTTGTGCTGCAAGCCTACTGCAACCCCACTTCCTCCAGGTCTCATTCTTTCTCAAGGCACTGAGCCATTACTTTCTGATCCTTTGAAATACAGAAAGTTGGTTGGGCAGCTTCTCTATCTCAACCTCACTCGTCCTGATCTTGCCCATGCAACCCAACAGCTTAGTCAGTTTGTAGCAGAGCCTACTATGGTGCACTGGCATGCTGCAACTCATGTCTTGAAATATTTAAAGGGCTGTCCTTCCCTTGGTGTTTTCTATCCTGCTCATAATACATTTGATCTACATGCCTATTCTGATGCAGATTGGGCGACTTGTTCTGATTCTAGGAGATCCATTACAGGTTTCTGTGTTTTTATGGGTTCTTCACTTATTTCATGGAAGTGCAAAAAACAATCCACAGTTTCATCCAGTTCTGCAGAAGCAGAATACAGAGCTTTGGCTATTACAACAAGAGATTTGATGTGGCTTCATCGCCTTCTTGGGGTATTTCTTGTCCATTCTCCAGTTCCTATCCCGTTGTTCTGTGACAGTAAGGCAGCCATTCAAATTACCAAAAACCCTGTGTTTCATGAACGGACGAAACACATTGACATTGATTGTCATGTGGTTCGAGAAAAATACTTGGAAGGTTTTGTTTCTCCTACTGCTGTTGCTTCTATTGATCAACTTGCGGATTTCTTCACTAAGCCGCATTTTGGTCCTCGTTTTCGTACTCTATTGTGCAAGCTGAAAGTGATTGATCTCCACCACCTTCAGCTTGAGGGGGGGTGTAGAGATATGGAATTAAAAGATGAGAAGATGCAGAGGATCCAAGATGAAGAACTCGCTGCTGGACGTTGAAGATGAACAATGCTATTTTTACTCTGTTTTTGTTCCCACTGGGATTCGATCTAGTGTTCTTTGTTGTGAGCCGTTGGATCACTTTTGGATCCAACGGCTAGTTATGTTTTTCCTTCCCTAAATGCGAGTCTAGAATCGCACTTTTGTTTTGTTCACGTTTTGGCTAGGTTTTGTGGCAGCAGCCATATATATTTGTAACTACCTTCCTCTTTGGGACTTGGATAAGAAGAAATGAAAGTTTTCACTGTTCTATTGAAATTCTCATACACTCAACATTTGTTTTGGACACGAGAATTAAATTAAAGCGTGAATAATAGACGTGAATAAAGTAATATAAATATATATTTAATGGGTTAAAATATTGCTTAATATCCTTATATTTGTGAGACGGACAAAAACGGAACTTATCCAACGACGGCACGGGAGTAGTATATAAATTGGGTAGAGTAGAGCCGTAGAAGACGCATTACTTTAGAGCTGTTTTGGAGCTCAAAAAAGAATGGAGCTTCAAAACTCAGGAATGCTCTCACGAGATCAACTGCTTTTTCTCTTTGATCGCTTCGCTTCTCTCACCTCGCTCCCTGGTAAACTCTCTCTCTCTCTCTCTCTCTCTCTCTCTCTCTCTCTCTCTCTCTCCACAAAATTTGAATTGCATCTCTTTCTCTGCGCTTGCTGAAAATCGCTTCTCTGCCCCTCAGAGGTAAAGAAACGGATTGCCGATGCCGTCAGTGATAAGCAGGTGAATCGAATTAAACCTTCGTGCTGTTTAAATTACTTCGTTGAGGCTCGATTGTCGTGCTATGCTATGTATTTTCTGAATTTTGAATTTGAATTTCAGTTGAAAATGCCCGTTATGCGTTGTTAAAATGTTGGTGAAAATGCTTATATCAAATGCTTGAGGTTGGGCTAAGTTGAATTTGGGATGCTAATTTAAAGCGATTAGAATTTAGGAAGTGAAGCTTCTCGTTGATGAAAGTTTTTGTTTATGGGAGCTTGTATGCAGAAAGTGACCTCAAGTTATGATAATTCCTGCTAACAGGAACCTGTAGCTGTAACTACAGCAATCCAGGAGGAGATTTTCACGGATATGGGAGTCGGTGAGTGATTTTTGGCTTCGAAAGTTTTTAAATGTGTTGGAGCTTTACTTTGTAGATAGCATGTAATGCCCGGAGAGATTAATTTCATGCTTGGGCTGCGGAACGATTGACTCGAGAAGTTTAATGCGTTTGCTCGTTGTATTTGAAACTTTTCCTTGTGTCAGTTTTCTGCTTGTTTTGTTGGTTTTGATTTCATTTGGAGATTACTAGTCCGTTTTAATATACGAACTTGAAGTTAGACAATTGAGAAAACTGTGCATCTCTGTTTCAGACCCACAGTTTGGCTTGTCTTGCTTGGGAAGAGTGAGCTTGGCTTTTGAGGATGATCAAGATTTGATGATTCGGTTTTATGGTTTTGTAGCAAAGTAAGTGTTATACCTAAATGAAGTGATTTAAAATGAGTTTTGTTCCTATTCCATGAATTGTAAGTACTTTGATGTGTTGAAATGCTTGTTGGTTTCGTGCTCGGTTGATCTAGAGGACAAGCTAGAAAATTACCCCGTTTTGTTAGGGAAAATAGGTCTGATTTGCCCATCTGAGAAAAGTTGTGTCTCAGACCTTCACACATTCCATCGTTTTTAAGTAGAGACTTCTTATATTCCATTTGCTTTGAAGGGAAGAGATAGCTTGTGAGGAAGCGGAACTTGGGCCAGAAGGTTTTGCAGAACGAATTGAAATGCTCCGGCAGTTAGAAGCAGAGGTTTGTTTAACTTATTTATAAAACAACAGACTTGTTAGAAGCAATGTTTCTTAATTTTAACCAGCACATTCTTCACAGCAACTGGAGATGTTGAAGCACATGCGCAAGTTTCAGCTCGATGATCAGTCTGCTATCCTTGAAAAGGTATGGTTTGCATCCAAACTTACCTCTGTACTATTTTCTGTCTTGCATCTATCATCATACTGGGTGGAATGAACTTGATTCATTTCACTTGTCTATGTATAACATATAACCTTGGCCATTTTCTCGGCCTTATTATGCTAAACGAGGAACTGAAACAAATTCTCTGATATCCATAGCATGGACTAGTAACGGGTCTAAGTATCTTATAGAGTTCTAAACAGTCGAAGCATCAAAGTATCTTATGATTGTCTATTCGGCCTTATAGTCGTTTTATGCAAATATGTGTACTCTATCAATGGTACTCAGTCCTTCACGCCTGATTTTCAGATTCGCCAACAGATGGAGAATGCCGGGTTTCAACCAGAGGCGTCGCTCCTATCAGTCCAGCAGATTCAGGACATCGTTAGACGAAGAGTTACCCCAGTTTTCCAGCCAATGTAGGGGTCTAAGTATACTCACTTGGGGGACCTATACCAGCAAATTGCTTCTACAGAAATGCAGTCTCGGGTTGTACTTGTTGCTTAAATTATGTAACCTTCACCACTCTACCACCCTCATGTCTAATTTTCTTGGATTTTCTTCGTTTCTCTCGGACTTGAACTCAGGTCCTGATACTTGCTGCTATGCAAACACGCACACTGTAGATTCTTTTTTCTTTCTGATTTATGTTCTTTCTTGAGGTATATTTTTGCTGGAAATTATGTATGGTAAATTTTTAATTATGAAACTAAAACTAAACAAATAAGCGTAATTGTTGAATAATCAACAACAATGAACCAAATGGAAATTAATTAAGTACAAAAAATTTTAAGCAATCGAAGGCCATATGCCACGTCATCAGAGAGAGAGAGAGAGAGAGAGCAATCAGCTGTTTCGCGCTCACGTGCTCCAGTGATAAACCAGTCGATAAGGTTTATATGCCTTCCTTCCCCTTCCCTTTCCCACACAAACCTTACCAGTACCCTTCCATTTCTCTCCGTGTGTAAGCAAGCACGCTCTTCAATTTCACTACACTACACTCTCTCTCTCTCTCTCTCTCTCTAGTTCAGCTGTTTGCTCAAATTCTCAGCGGTTAATTTGCAGGTGACAATGGCGGCAGTCAGTTTGGGGTTCAATCTGGCGGGGGCGTTCAAAGGCCTCTCCATCGGTTCTAGCTCCTCCTCTTCCTTCTTCAGAGGCGATTTCGGTACGATTCACGTCGGCCAGAACGCCGTCGTTTTGCTGCCGATGAAACCGCCGCTGTTGATTGAGTCGGCGCACAAGAAGGGAGCCGGAAGCACTAAGAACGGCCGCGACTCGCCGGGGCAGAGGCTCGGTGTCAAAATATTCGGCGATCAAGCCGCCAAGGCCGGCTCCATTATCGTTCGCCAGCGCGGCACCAAGGTCGTTCTTCGATTCTTCTCTCTCTCTCTCTCTGATGCTGCGTTTGGACATTCGCTTTTGGTTTTGAATTTTTGATTCTTCCAACTCTGTTAGAGTTGTGTTCACGTGAGTTTAGCCTCATTTAGGAATTAGGTTATCTGAATGGATAGCTGAATGTTGATTTATGAATTGAGTAGAAGAAGTATGTGAGTGTGAGATTTCGAAATTCAGTTAGGATATTTGCCATTGAACAATGTCCAACTTAATTCAGTAATGATGTTTGTGTTGCATACAATATGACTTGCTTCATCCAGTTGAAACATGGTAGATGACTACTTGCTTTAAGTGCACCTAGGTAACGATTTTCTGCTTGCGTAGCTTAGATTCACGACTAAAATTTATGTCGAGGTGCTTTTCTTTGACAATAATGTTAAAGTCATGGGATGCGGAGGTATTCTGTAGTCTGATTAGTATATGTCCATTGTTGGTTTGGGTAATGTGATGCGTATAGCTCAGCTAGTTCTGTTCGTCTCCCTTCTCCATTACTTGTTAGTCGTCATTTACTAATAAGCTAAGGCAGCATTAGCTATATTATGCATGAGTTCTACAAAAATTCACACTTGCAAGTATTTAAGTGAGCTCGTTTCATAATCTGGCAGGTGCAAGATAAATAAAGTGCTATATTGTGCGATTTCCTAGACTAGGATAGTTTCTATTGTGAGGCCTGTTCAGCTGTTCTTAGTTTGTTTGATGGATCAAGATCGCCAAAGTTGTAAACTTTTTTGGCGATGATTGCTTCAGTTTTGAGAGCAGACTATACGAAGAACCTCATTCACAACCTCACGGCTAAGCATGATTTATGTCGAACAACTGCAATGGATGCTATCATTGTTCAATCTACTTTTCGTTTTTAATCATATTCATAACATTGTTCCAACAACTTATGCAGTTTCATCCCGGGAACAACGTTGGGCTAGGCAGGGATCACACGATTTTCTCCTTGATAGATGGAATGGTGAAGTTTGAAAAGTTCGGACCTGACAAGAAAAAGGTAAGTTTTCGTCTTCAACTTGCAACATCTCCAGTTCTGTCAATGTGAGGATGGTCTAATTTTACCCTAACTAAATCCAACAGATTAGTGTTTATCCCCGAGAACCCCAACCCGAGAACCCCAACAGTTACAGAGCACGAAAGAGGGAGTCGTTCAGATTACAGCGCGAGCGGAGAAAAGCCAGGAAAGAAGGCATTCCAATCGAGCCTAAACTGATATTTGCCTCTGTTGCTGAAGTCTCTGAAGATGTCACAGCTTGCTAGCCAGCTTGAGGTTTTGTTTATTTGCTTGTATTCAACAGTCTCGACTTTCGTCTACATAGATATTCGTTTTCACCTTTTGTACGTATATCGTTCATTCGACTCTGGTTAAGAGAAGGCTTGTTCTGTTGTTTGAAGCTTGAAAGGGAAAATTAGTCGCTGTTGATGAAAAAACAAGAACTTGGAATACTCTCTCTCTCTCTCAACAAAAGCAATTTCAGAAAGAACTGAAACCAGAATTTCCACACAAAATCAAGAATAATTTCATTCAACATATCAATCTTTGGACATATCAAAATCTTGCCAAAGAATGTGAGGAAAGTAGCAAATACCAAAATACATGCACAAGCACCATCCATACTCTCACTCATCATTCCATCCTCTCCTGCATACTACTCTCATATGCTCCGATTGATCGATGTACAAATGATACAAACAACTAAAACAAGACGATAAACGTCGCAACAAAATACAGACAAGTGCATAGTAACCTCTTCCACAAAAAAATGCTTCCAAATAGCTCACTGTGATTCCTCGCCTTTTACCTCCGGGATCTTCCGTAGAGATTAGCATACACCGGCTTTGTTCGATGGACGAGAATCAAGCTCAACATCATAGCAACCACACAGAGCCCCGATAGGATCAACGAAGTCCAGAAGAAGCAGATGGTACCTTTGCATTTCAACGATTCTTCAGCACCCAAGAAAATCGAAAAGGGGAATGATGCACCACTATTTATGTAATTTGATCCCTGAGCTTGTTTTGCAGCCTCACTGTCATAGATGGAACTCGCAAGAACACCGGACATAATCAAAGAACCTGCAGGGTTAGCTAGGGTGAGGAAATTGTACAGAGCTGCAAATTTCTTCAAGCCAAATAGCTCTGATGCAGCAGCAGGTACAATCGCCCAATGTGCTCCATAGCCGAGGCCAACAAGGAGCGTCCCGATGTACATAGATCCGGGCCATCCGAAAGCAAAGAAGAAATGTCCGACTGCCAGAGAGGCTTGAGCAACAGCCATGGCTACAGGTCTCGGGTACGCATAATCCCTGTTACAGGCAAAGCACGAGATTTAGATAGATAGACGTGATGTAGGCTGATCCACCACATACTATGATAGATTGAACAGTTTTGAGCTAGTTTGATCATGTGATCTTTCAAATGCTCAATCTTATGTATTTTTAATCAAATCAGTCATATACAGTGAACGATCCCCCCTAAAAGAAAGAATTCATAATAGATATTATGTACTATTGAAGTATTGAGTGAAGAGTGTGAAGGAGATAATTACGTGACGATTCTCTCTGAGAAGTAACCACCACCAACCCGGCCTAGGAAGTTAAAGATGCTGATCATGGAAACGAAGACCTGGGGATCATCATACCCAAGAGACTCACTCATTTGGCCCAAATTATCAATCACAGTCAAACCAGATCCAGAACCTAACATAAGTGAGAAAAAGATGAGCCAAAGATCAGCCTTGATCAATGCCTCCATCATAGTAAAATCCTCTCCTCTGCGTGGCCTTTGTTTCTTGATTCTCACAGCTCCTTCTGCAGCCGCTTGGGCTAGTCTCGACTGAAGCCGTTGCATTCTCTTCTGCCTCTCAGAGGCAGGAAGAAGATCTACTTCCTTTGGCTTTTCATCTTCTATTTCACTGAATATAATATCGTGAGAATCGTCCATGGATTTGCTCGACTCTTGTTTATCCGGGTTGAGTAAAAGTGCCTCCTCTGCTGGAGTTCTTGGATCCCGGAAAAAGTTCAAGGTGATAGGGATGACAATGGGGAACAAGAGAAGGACAAATAGGATTATAGTGAAGATCGTAATCACAGTTTCATTCACGCTGACTAGATCTTGAACTAGCATTACCCCCATCAAATAAGCAGCCAGAATGAGGCAAACGGCGTAGATTATTGAGAAACTGAATCCATCAGATGATCTTATTTGTCTATGGCCTCCCACAGGTCTGATGATGAACATTAGGGAAATGGCCACTATTCCGGGCCCCACTGCAACCATAAATATAAGAGAAGCTTGGTCGGGAGAATGCAACAACGCATATATCTGAGTCAAAATAGCCCCACTCAGCCCAGCAAATCCCTTGAGTATCCCCACAACAGGGCCTCGATTCTTTGGGAAGTTTTGCACACAAGAGACGAGTGCTGCTGTGTTGAAATAGGTCTCACCATTTGTTCCCACAAAGATAAGGATGCACATCTGATATGAAAAGATATGATCAGTAAAAACAGGCAGAGTATCATGTCTTAGAAGATGGCTTTCACATTGGCAATTGATCGGGACCACCAGCAGATTGAAAGATCTTTCATTTGATTAGTCATTAGATGTTAATGGAATCAGTTACCTTTCCACTCAAAGCAATTTTAGAACTAGTTTTATTGCAGATAAAGCACAACTCAATGAATCAGCAATAGCAGATGACAACAATATTACGGATACAAGGGCAAGTATGATCCCCAAGGTCTCCAAAGAACAAAAGATTTAAACTTTTTTCCATTAGGAGAGTCCATGTACTTGTTTCAAGGAATAATAATTGAATTTCATGTGATTATGAATTCATCCATGAGTAACAGTCATCCACACAAAACGTTCAGATCAATACATACGTGATAGCACAATCAAAACTCATCGAGAAATACATCTAGAAAACAACTTGTTCCAAATCTGAAGACACAAGTTACTTTTATGGAATTCAAGGGGGGGTGGAAAAACACAAATTTTGCTGGTGAAGAGGAGATGAATAGTGATTGAAGTCCAGAAAAAACACAAAAGCACAAATATCAATCCGAAATCGGATGAAAGAAAGATGAACTTGAACTCAAAACCAGTGGTCACATCATCAAGATTCAACCTCAACTCAGCTGGCATCAGTCAACACCTCAGAATCAACAAATCTACACCACATACCATCATCATCAACATCATCATCTTCAAATCAATGATTAATTCCATCAAAAACACACACATAATCACACCATCTTCATCTAAATCAGCAAAAAAGTCCGAAGTCAATGAATCCAAAAGCTCAAAAAACTTCAGACAAAGATCAAGAAACTTAAAAAAAAACAAGTTACTTACAGCCCACAACGGCAAGACAGGAGCTCTACCGGTGACAACGAGCCAAACCCAACCATATCCAATGAAATTCTGAATCGCCCCAATCAGCAGAACGCCCCACAACGGCAGTATATCGGACAAAATACCAGGCAAGAACCCAACGCTGTCGCCCAAATCCTTCGCCACACCCAAACTCGCAACCTGCCTCTGGTTATAGTTCAAGGAACTCTTGATCACCGGCGATATGCTGCCGAAAACGTACCCAATCCCCCCGCACGATTGCACCCACATTGCAGCGACGAATACCAGCCACCGATTGTGGAAGAACGACGTGCACTTCTCTCCGAAACGGCCCATCATCTTTCCTTTCCCTCTCCAAAATCAGCTCCTGATCGAGAAATTCGACTTTCTTGAATTTTTTTTCTTTTCTCTAAGACAATTTCACAAACAGAAGGCGTCCTTGCTAATAATGGAGTGCTAAAAATGGATTTTTCTTATTTTCTTACACTCCAACTCCACCTTTTAGCGATGGGCGTGTCTGTGTGGAAGGCGTCGAGCGATAATCGTGTGTGTAGTATTGTAGTGTAGCGGAACAGAGCGACTGAAAACGACCCAAGATTTTATTTTTATTGCGGTGGCTCGCCTCCATTCCATTTTCTTGTATATTTTAAGCTATTATTCTACAGTACACCATGTGGAAGTGGAAGTGAAGGTGCAAGGAAACAAGTTTTCTGCATTAGGAAATTCCCAAAATTAAGAAACAAAGAATCTGAAAATGGATCCCAATGTTGACAGATTAGTATTTCACACATTTTCACACAGTTAGTGAAATGAGGACAACTTGGGTGGCGGTGAAGGAGAGATGAATTTCTGAAAATCGATCCACTTAAGGTGCTTACGAATGACGTGTATTTCTCGTCTTTAATTTATAGAATGTCCACGTGTTATCGACTCGAGTTATAATTTAATTTTTGATTTACTCTGTCTCAACGAACTTGAGACGTAATTTAAATTTTGATGACGTGTCACTAATTTTATCTGCACACGCGAGTATTTAATTTTTGGAAGAATTGGATAAGTGTAGTCCAATTAGTGGTATTTATTCGTATTAATTGATGGTAATAATACAATTATATACTCCTTTAAATTCAATGTTAAATTGATTTTAATGAATAATGAGTTATTAATATAGGTAAACACTTGGCGTGACACAATAGAATATTTTATTGAAAACAAATCAAAGAAAATCAAAGAATAATATATTACTAAAATGACGGTCGGTTTATTATTTTTTAAAAGTTGAATAATAATAAAGTATGGTACTATCTATCATATAGTAGTAATTATTTTAATGTAATAGTCCAACAAACACGCTACGAACTTCACATATTTCGAGTAGAAATCGACCATCGACTTAATCTCGTCCGACTATTACATTTAGGCCCACCAGTACTTGCTATTTACGTTCCGTTGATAACGACATATTATCGATGAAACAAAACTAGTATAATTTTTATTATTCGAAAGTTTTTTTTTTTTTAATAATTGAGTATGACTTAAAGTAAAAGTTGAAGGTGAATATATCTCCATCACACAAATATGCAATTATTGGAAACGATAATATACCTTCAAAATTATTATTGGAATTCGTTTATTTCAATTTATTTTCGAAACAACTTCCGATGTTCTGATTGGAAGAAAAATGCATTACCAATTGAATTGTGCTACTTATGCACTTAAAGTGTCGTAAACTCCGATCTCTTAATTAGATGGAATACATTTTACCATTAGTCAGCGTTTCGTAAACTAATATGCTACTTACAAGCCTATGAGTTAGGTATGGTAAAATTTGTTTCTAGTTAGGAATAATTTAAGTAGGTAGATGGATGAATAATCATAGCGCTTATATAATTAGGTTGGAGTTTTGGCCCACTCAACATAAATAAACAATTCATTCACTCATAATAATGTTGGCAAATAATAATTTCACCCTTTTTACCAATAAATCCAAGGCCCATAATATAAAATCATTATAATAAAATTACATCCCTCTCAAAAATATAAATATAATATGCTCAATTATTGCATACCACGAGTAATAATTAAATAAAGAGGATACGTTCTATCATAAAATAAACATTTTAATCGAGGGTATATTTGGCTACAACTTCTTCTCTCTCTCTCTTTTTTTTTTTTTGTATTATTTCAATGATTTTTTAAAAAATCCCTTAATTTTGATTTATAAAATAAGAGAGTTTAATCATGTAAAAAAGGACAAGGAATACATTATTTATCAATTATTTGTGCTTGGTAACTTTAATTAATAAACAAGTTGCCCACTTGTGTATTGTTTCTTCTTCTTCTTTTATTTTAATTTTATTTAAGGGTTCGACTATGTGTGTTAGATTAGATTATATGAATGTTACACATGTTTGAATTAATTATCGAATATAATATAGAATATTCTCATAAAATACATTATTAATCTCAACCCTTTTTACATTTCAAGATGTTTAAGCAAAATCAAAAGACCTTGATGAAAAATCTCAAAATGTCTCTCTATCTCTCTCTCTCTATCTTGAAGAAAGTTGGGAATTTGTGCTTTTCCTTTGAATATTCTAACTACAATTAGAATTCAAGATACAATCTAGTAATCACATAACCTATTTCAAACTATATTACAAAACTAAATATTTATCTCCGTCTTTCCTCTAACCGAGCATCAATTCCAAAACTCTCATTCATTTCCCTCGTATACCGCCAAGTTGCGTCATTTTCATAAAACTCATATCACTTGAGTCCACAAACCTCACATGTATTCATATTTTGGGTCTAATAGTAAAGAACGAAAGGAGGGAGTACTTCTAAATTACAATAAAAGGATAAATAACATAATATTGATTTTGATATGATTGAAATGTAAGCTATAGAAATAGGGTTAGGTGGGACCTAATTGATTTACCAATGTAAGGGTTAGGTATGTTGTGAGAGAATGACAATTGACAACACATGATAAAGATGCAAAGTTTTAGAACATGTAGGGGGGAAATAACTTGTTCTATTTGGTCGGTTAATTTTCGAGACCTTCACGAAAAAGCAATCGAAGTTCAAATATTTTGTGACATGATTTTTAAATTTCATGTTAAATAATTTCACAAAAGATTGAGGGTCAAGTTTAAAAATACCAACTTTTATAAAAAGTGGTACTTTTATACTCACTTTTTAAGAAGTATAACTTTATACCCATTTTCAATTGAAATGTCTTAAATACCCTTACTATTTGGGTCCACTTGTCTAATAAAACCAAAAATCAACTAAATATATAAATCAAACGTGGGGCCCACCATAAAATTCAATTCAATTTGTGTTGTACACGATTTCACTCTCTCGATTGAAATTTCGTGTATTGGAAAATTTCAATCCATATATGACGTGGAAATTAAAAAAAAAATAAAAAAATGGAGGTCACGAATAACACATACACGACCACCAAAAATTGGATAGGAGATTGGCGTGTAATTTTTTTTTTAAAATAGGAAATTGCATTTATTTACTTTCAACAACCAAATCTGTGAAATTGATTAAAGTAGAGGTTGTTAGCACTTCATTAATTGAAAAATCAGAAAAAGTGAGAAAACAATAGCAATAGCATAGACATAATTCATTTCATCACAACACTAAATTTGAAAAAATTGTTGAGAGAGAATATTTGTAGGCATTCTCTAATTTCTGGAAATTTTGGAATCGATTCAAGAGGTTTTCTCGAGACAAATACCAAGGTAATATTCGATTTTCTGTATTTATTATTTATAATATGCGAAAAAAAATAGAAATTTTTTTTGTTCTTAAGTACACGGTTGAATGGTTAATTCAACCGTGTATACACGGTAGAATAACACAATAAGTCGTGTAAAGTCAACAAAGTCAACTATTGAAAGTCAAAATTGTTGACTTTACACGACAAATTGTGTAATTTTACCGTGTATACACGGTTGAATTAACGTTTCAACCGTGTAATTAAGAACAAAAATTTTTAGATTATTAATTTTCTTTTTTTTTTTTTTGGTACAGATCGACATGGGTGATCAGAGAATTCTTATCCGTCATAGCGGTCGTTGGGAGGGAATATCGTATGTAAATGGAGACTCTTTTCTCGTCACTTATCCCATAGCGAGTTTGAGCTATGAAAACATAGTACGAGACATTCAACTTTACTTGGGTGATGAATCGGAGCACTTGCTATTCCATTTGACGAACCTCAACGAGCAGGAGACGGTGAAGGCCGTTTTAAAGAGCACCGGGGATTTGCTTAGAATGTGCATCGCGAGAAGGGAGATGTCGACGATCTACGTCATTAGTAGAGCAAATCGGGCAGCCCATACTACCCAACGATCGACGATTTTTCAGAACTATAGCGTCGAAGAGGAGCCGATCCCGAGATCGAATGCATTTGAAGCCGAAGTACGCTACGAAGAAGAGCCGGAGTCGGAAGAAGAGTCTCTCGAGTCCGAGGGCGAGGAAGCAAGGAATGTGGAGGAGCGATCCCAATTACTTGAGAGCCTAACGGCTGAATTCGGAGCATGGATCCGCGAGCCCGGCCACATTGATAGGGTTATCGGGCTTCGTAGCATGAACTCACAAAACCAAGAGCCCCGTGACGACGAAGCTCGTGCTCGCGCTAACGAGGAGGCGGTTCGACATTGGTTGATACCGCACGTCGATCTAGACACCACGCTCCCTTTAGGATGGATCGATCCCGACTTGGCACCGGCCTTGGGTCAGTTGCGAAAGGACGAATACTTCAAGAAGAAGGATGACTTGCATATAGCCGTCGGATTGTTGCACATGGATCTCCAGAAGGAGTATTGTATCCCTCGTTCCGACAAAGGCCATGTGGGTTTTAGGTGCACTTCGGGGAAGGATTGCGAGTTCAAGTTGAACGCAACGTAGAAAGGCGAGATTTGGGTGATCAAGAAGTACGAGGCCGATCACACGTGTCTAGTTGATTTAAATTCGAACAACAAACGACAGGTGCCGGCCATGGTATTAGGAGCATTCTACGCTCGTCGATTGATCACCGAGGGCGCAGTGTTGAAGCCAAAGGAGATGGTGGACGAGCTACGGAGTGAGTACGGTATTCAGATTGACTACCCGTTCGCTCTCCGTGCGAGGAACGTCGCTATAGAGATGACGTACGGTGCCTTCGACGAGTCTTATCAGAGGCTCCCTTCTTACCTCTACCTTTTGAAGGAGATGAATCCGGGCACCGAGTACGACATCCACACCTCCCACGTCACCGACCGTCTGACCTACTTCTACCTCGCCTTTGGTCCGTCCATCGAGGCGTGGGGAAATGGTTTGCTACGCCCCGTGATCGTAGTAGACGGGGCGCACTTGAAGGGGAAGAACAAGGGGACGCTCTTTGTGGCGGTGACGAAAGATGGGAACGAGCAAGTGTTCCCCCTTGCCATTGGATTCGGTCCCATAGAGAACGACGAATCTTGGACGTGGTTCTTGGCCAAAGTCCGAGAGAGTTTCGGGGTGCCCTCGGACTTGTTGATCGTATCCGATCAGCACGTGAGCATCGCAAATGCGATCGACTCCGTCTTTCCGCATGCTGCTCACGGTCTCTGCTTCGTTCACCTCCAGAGAAATTTCGTTAGGTACGGAAGGCATGTGGGGGCTATATATTCGAGTCTGCAGCCTATGCCTATCGAGATTCCCAATTCGATGAATATTGGGGGAATCTGAGGGACCTAAGTAGGGAGGGAGGCGGGATCTACAGGAGGTTGAGCGACATTGGCCTGTCGAGGTGGGCGAGGTGCAAGTGTCCCGTCCGACGTACGAGCTTCATGACTTCGAATCCCGCCGAGACCATGAATGCTCGGTTGTTGTGGGCTCGGAGACTCCCGATTTGTGCCATGATCGAGGTGTATCGGATAGTCGTCGAGAAGTGGTTCGATGAACATCGGACTAGTGCCCTAGCTCGCCAACATGAACTCACCGAGAAGGCCTATACGAAGATGTCGGCATCGTCGGAATGGGGCCGTCGCTACTCCGTCAGAGGAACGCCTACGCCCACCCTTTGGAGAGTCGAAGGTGAAAAACAGACTTACCTCGTCGATCTCCAAAACTCGACTTGCGAATGCCGTGAGTTTGAGTTAGACGGCATCCCTTGTCGACACGCTTGTGCGGCGATAAGGTACGACTAGTTCTCGTTTTATTTTAGTTTCATGCTTGTCGTTTTTCATTCGGATTTCTAAACGTTTTTGTATGTTGTTACAGGTACTCCGGTGGGCGGGAAACTGACTGCGTGAGCCATTATTTCAGGCAATCCACGTTAGTTGCTACGTATTCTCCTCAGATTCAACCGGTTCATCATCCCGAGACGTGGAGTGTTCCCGAATTCATTTCACGATGGAGGGTGCTACCCCCTCTTGTACCTAGGCAAGCCGGACGACCACCGATGGCAAGAGCTCGATCGGCCGTTGAAGGAGAATCCTCAACGAACAGGCAAAGGTGTTCAAGATGCGGACAATACGGGCACAAGCGACGGAGTTGCCAAGCCTCGCTTCCCATTTGCGGAGTTGATCTAAACGCTCCCCCTCGACGTCCAAGAGGTAAGAAAAAATGTAGCATTTGCAAGAGCGAGGAGCATACTAGGCCTCGATGTCCGTACGATACCGATGCTTAATTATATTTTTAATTTTATTTTACACAAATTGACGTTTTTGGATGTTAATGAACGTTTTTGGATGTTTAAGAATGTTAGTGGATGTAATTTTATCAAATTGTGTTTGATTTGATCATTTGGTGAAAATTTGAGTTTTTTTGTGTTAAAAAATGGATACCTTCGGCCAACTACACGGTCAAATGTTATTTTTGACCGTGTATACACGGTTGAAACTATATTATGACCGTGTAAGGTCAAAAAAAGTCAAAATTAAATAAAAGTCAATGCCCTCTACACGATTGTTGACTCTACACGATTTCAATTGCAATTAACCGTGTACCCTTTCCGTGAGAAGTCAAAATTAAGCCTAAAACGTCAAAATTAAGCAAAAATTCCAAAAATTCTCGTGTTTCATTTGATTTTCTCTTGTATCTCGAGTCTATTAAGTTTTGTAAACGTGTAATAAAGTAAGTTATGTCATAATTAAGCCAAAAATCAATTGAATTGAAGGATATCTTATGTAAGTATGAAGTATAGAGTGAGTGTCACGTATATAGTCTAACTACTAAGGTTACGTTTGATCTAGAACTAACTTACGAACGTAATGTTCTTACAAACGTGTAATTCACGTAACGTGTCATAAGATTGCACAATGTATGAAGTAACAGTGGTTCCAACTCAAATAAGCCCACGAATTGAAAATTTTGAAAAAAAAAGGGGGGGGGGGGGGGGGGGGAGGGGGGTTCTTAACTACACGACGTAGGGTACACGCTTAGGGTTCTTGGGTACACGGTTGAATTGCTCATTCAACCGTGTACCCAGCCGAAGGGTATGAAAAAAATGGCCAAAAAATAAACAATTTTTCCCCCATTTGATATTTTTCAATTCTTCACTTGTAATGACCAAAATCAACATCATTCGAACAAAATAAAATTCAAACAAATCTAAATAACAAGAAACATCATTCGAATTCAACGATTTACAAATCTAAATAATAATTCAAAATCATTCAATATTAAAAAAAATACAATTTTTCACCAATCCCTCCATCCCTGAGCAGTCATAAAAATTCTCGAAGCCATCTTCTTTCGATATTTTTTCACGACCTGTTGCTCGTCGCCTATGTACACCTTGTTGTTCCCAAGGAGCATGTCCAAATACATGCACGCGTACACGCCACAACTCACGCCATCTTGTTGTTTGAATTGATACTCCGGAGGGGCGAACTGGATTTCCATGAATCGCGTCTTCCAGTTTTGGAGGTTTGGGTTGACTCGCGTGAAGTATTCGGGATTGTACTCCAAGAGCCGTGAGAAGAGGCGGGACAAAGGCAAGCATTGGACGATCCGTGATTGCTTGAGTGGAGGGTTTTTGTTTCCCTCGTACTTCCAAGAGAACGAATCGTACACCTCGATTGCCCAACAAGGAACGTTCACCCGGCACACGATCCAATGGTCGGAGGAGACATGGCAAACGACGATAAACTAAAAAAAAAAAAAAAAAAAAAAAAAACCAAACACGATTTAGCAATAATAAGAATTAAAATCGAAATAATCAAAAGAGGGTATTAAACTTACATATTGGCCGGTGATCCACGGGCGGTACGTGTTATACCCCTCCCATTGCTTCACGATGTCGAAGGGGATCTCCCAGAGCGTGTACTTCAACCTCTCGTTTGACAACCCCATTGTCTCGTCTGTTGGGTTGTGAAATTTCACGTCTTCTCGGAGTTTATTCTAAACGTATTTGGAATTGAAACAGTTTTTTTATTAGGTTTTTTATCAAATTGACATTGAAACAAATGAAAACGGAAGATGAGAAAACGAACTTACGTAAAAAGTAAAGGGCAGAACTATGTGGTGACGAGGGTTAACACCTTCGAGGAGACGGTACCTTTGTTGGAGTCTAGCTTGCCAGTAGACCGTGTACAGGTCTATCTCCTGCATTCATTTCAAAATAATGTTATTAGTACCCTAATTAGAACAAAATCAACCGAAAAAGTAACAAAACGAAACATGTAATAAAATTACCTGGGCACTGAGGCACTGCGTCGTGTCCTCGATCGTGGAGAAGACCTCTTGTATAAGGTAGAACCCGGTCCGGCTCATAATGACGTGGGGGGCTCCCGAGGCCCTAAACCTCTGATACGGAGTGGATGCCTTTTTGGGAAGCTCTGCGACGTATGGAGATAGTAGAGATTTTGAGGGGCGTGTCTCCCTCGTCGAGGCGCGAGTGGCTTCCTCATCTGAACTCGCTCCCATCTGATCTATCTCGTCAACAAATTCACTCAACCGAGAGTGATGGGAGCCCTGGGAGGGCTCAGGCTCGTCAAAAGGACGGTCTGTGCCAAAAGCCTTAGGAGGGCTCTGGGCACGGTGTACGGTGTGATAATCATCACCCTTCTCGATCTGGACATCCCTGAGCCCCCCAAGCGAGTGCTCACTCACCCGGACATCCCTGAGCCCCCCAAGCGAGTGCTCACTCACCCGGACATCCCTGAGCCCCGCAGACGACTGCTCACCGACACGGGACTGTCCCTCGCCCCCTAAGGAAGAACGGCTCCGGCTCGGACTCTTCGATACGAACTTCTTTAGTTCCCCGGCAATAGCCCTCACCAGTCGGCCTAGAAATCCGGTCCCTGAGCGATCCTGCTCCCCTCGGGACATCAGACGGTCCCCGAATCGGTCCAAGAAATCGTCACCGAGAGGACCGCGCTTGCACGGATCTCCGTGTGCGCAGCAGATCAAGCCGGAGGGCCGGGGGTCAGCGTGCTCGCTCCGAGGCCTCTTCGAAGCCCATGATTCGGGCCTCCTCTCAACCCTCGGCCTCGGCATCTGGATCCCGCCGTCGGAATGAGCTCACTCCGCCCGTGGAGCACGACGACGAGGGGCCACTGCCTCAGAAGCGCCCTTGCACTTGAGCTTCTCCACGGCCCTCGACATGTCGCGCTTCGCCTTCGACTCCCTTCTCTCAGGCGGGAGATTGGTTTGTTCGTGGCGCTTGGAGGGCACAAAGGGCACGCCAATCGGCTCGACGTTGTCGAGAGAATGGACTGCATACTCGAGAAGATCGTTCTCATTCGCTTCCAGTGTCACATGAACCTCGAGCTACAACGAAAAATAAAAAAAAGAGGTGTTAGGAATCAATATTTAAAAAAAAAAAAAAAAAAAATTCACACTAAAACCCTCGGCCAAGTACTCGACTGAAATTGTATTTCAGTCGTGTGGTACACGATTGGAATTCAATTTCAGTCGTGTACAGTCAACAATTCTGACTTTTACAGTCAAAATTGTTGACTTACACGACAAAATTGGTATTTTCTCGTGTATTTCACGTCCAAGATTACAATTTGGTCGTGTAAGTCAACAATGTTGACTTTTAAACTCAAAATTGTTGACTTACACTATTGGATTTTAAAAAGGTTGACTTTTAAATCAAATTTAAAGAATTTTAACGTCAAATAAATTAAACAAGAACAAAAAAATAAAAATAAAAAATAAATCAATTGCCTCGGGATCATCGAAGAAATGTCTGAAGACGCACGAAGAGGATGACGTGGCCCATCTCCTAAGGCTGGGGGACAGAGTCGGACGATCCTGTCGACCGCATGCTTGCCCCAGTCGGGGGATCGCCTCGTAGGCCCAAATGTTCAGGGCCCAGACCGGCCCGTAGAGGTGATAGGCACCCCGCTTGTTCGCTATGAGGCCGGGGTCCCTCTTCATCACGTGCAGCTGGTAGTGGAGGATCTGGAACGACCACGCTCCCCATGGAAATGAATTCCACTGATCCTCGAACTCCACTAGGTACCATGCCCAGTCCTGGATCGTCGGGTTGTCGTGGCCTAACAACATGAGATAGTACATGAACAGGTTGGCCGCCCTTAGATACTGATCCTCCGTGCCCAGTACACTCAGCTCGTTGTTGAAGTCCTCCTTCAACTGATTTATCGTACAGGTTTTGCCCCCGTACTTCGTGTGGAGGAGGCTCCTTTTGGGAGGGTTGTGCCGGCCATTAGGGTTGAATGCCGACTCCCCGAAAGAAAGGCCCGTCACGATGGCGTACTCTTGCCTCGAGAAGCGTATGTCCCGGCCACCAACGTGGAACCACCTCTCGAACTCGGGAATCGAGTCATCCTCGAGCTCTCGGGCTAGAAGCTCGTGGAGGGCGTTGTTCGCACTCCCACTCCTCCGAATTTCGAGGAGGTACCGAAACGGACCTTGCTCGAATCGTTCGAGCAAGCGTTGCCCGCCTACGCGACGCAACACCCTCGAGATCGACTGGATCACGTCATCCCGTATGTAGAGGTTAATTTGCCCCCTAAAGCCTTGCATACGGCCCCTCATCCATTGAAACCTAGGCTGCAAATCGAGAAGAAACAAAACGATTAAAAAAAAATTCCTGAAATTTCATGCATTGTACTCGGCCTAGTACACGACTGAATATGCATTTCAGTCGTGTACTACACGGTTGAAATTGCATTTCAGCCGTGTAAGGTCAACTATTTTGACTAACTATTTTGACTTTCCAGTCAAAATCGTTGACTTTACACGGTTGATTTACACTTCTAACCGTGTATTACACGATTTAATCTCCGATTTTACCGTGTACGTATGAACTCACTACAAAATTGCCGGAAAAAAAATGCGAATTAAACCATAACATGCTTCATGCTTATTAACGATGTGCTCGAAACCATAACATGCTTCATGCTTTGCGTTCGAAAACAATAACATATGCTTTGTATTCGAAACAATAAAATATGAAAATTGGTGGTTACCGGCGGTGGGGGGTCGGGGTATTGTCGGGGCGCCGTCGGCTCCTCCGTCGGCGGCTGCTGAGCCCTACGACGGGAGGCGGCCCGTCGGTTTTGAGGTGCTTGATTGGAGGTCCCGGCTTCGTCTTGGTTTGTCATCGGAGACGGCGACGGTAAAAAAAATTCCGGCGAGAGGGAGGTTAAATTTCAGTTTTTACACGCCAATTTTTCACTCAAATCGTGAAAGAGAGATCGTGTGAGAGAGAGAGAGAGAGAGAGAGAGAGAGAGAGAGAGGGTGGGGTAGATAGTGGGGTAGATGGAATATTGAATTTTGTATTTATTTCGGGTGGGGCCCACGACATAAATTCTAAATTTAAGTTGTTGCATTACAATTTTGTTTTATTAGAAAAGTGGGAGGGTATTTGTGACATTTCAATACAAAATGGGTATAGAAGTTATACTTCTTATAATGTGGGTATAAAAGTACTAGTTTTTATAAAAGTGGGTATATTATCTCAAAGATTGATTTAAACCTTTTTTTAGGACAATTATATATGTAAGTGTGATTTTTACATAAATCAATCCGACTCTCTACCGATATTCAACTATATATTCGTGGCTCGAGAAAATGGGCCAGGCCGGGCCAGAAGCCCTACTTAGCCAATTAAATTATTAGTAAATAAATAGAGTAGTAAGAATATTTTATAAAAAAAAACATTACTATAGTGATTTCACATCTAAAAATAAAACAAGAATAAATGGACGAGAGAGATCTTAGGTTAGAATTTGAATAAAAATTCCAAAGAAGAAAAAAACAAGTGTATTCTTACAAAAGGGATGATGATTATGTTGGATAAGTACAAGATTTGAAGTAATTTAGTCACTTAAACAAATTGAAAAGTGGGCCAAATTGACAGCCTAATGATAAAAGTCCACCTTAGTAACGTGCAAATCACTAATTATGATCACTAAACTATTTTCCAAGCGCCATCCCGCTTACCTAATAATTTAATCGACAACAAAGCGCGGCTCAATAGCTAAATTTTCTCTTTTGATCAAAATGTTGAAGTTCGACGATTAATGTATATGTGGTAGTGTTGTATTAGAAAAACAATGAATTTAATCGGTCTCGTAGTAAGAGCAAAAATCTCTAAAAAAATCGAAAGGTCGAATTTGATCGGGGCTTTATTTTTATTTTAATATTTTTGTATAGCCATATAGAAAAAAAAAAAAAAAAAAAAAAAAAAAAAAATCAAAATCAAAATCAAAATCAAAATCCAATTATCCAAGGCCAAACTGGCAACCACGTGAGAACAATATTATTTTATATATATTTTTTAATAATAGAATTAAATCTATCTACACATGAAATACATGGTTTATATACGCATCATCGGTGCTCACCTACATTTTCTCTACTCTAATTTTAATTAATAAATAAATAAAGCACAATTTATTTATTCAATTTGTTTATTTCTATTGATTTCTCTCCCTCTCTCTCTCTCTTCTTTTCTTTTTCTTTGTTGTTATTGTTGTTGATATTAAGTATGTTTAGAAAATGGGCCTAACCAAAGTTTTTTTTTTTAATAAATAAAATGGGCCTAACTACTGTAAGGTATGGGCCTTGACATAACCATCGACCTTGCATTAATTTACGATAAATGCAGCCTACTCCACTCCACTAGATCCACAACATTTATATCGATTTTACTAAGCGATCTTTTTTACTATTATTTTATATCTCGCGTATGAATAACGAGTCGAGACGAAGGTAACAATATTAGATGCTTTAAGAGATAGGTTTGTTTTGGGAGAGTTTGGTTTCAATACATATTGGGCCTAGCCCAGGCCCAGGCCCAACTATGCGGCCCTTTAATATAAATAATTATAGCAATAAATAAATGTAAAATTTAAGATAATGATTATAAATTGGGGTGGGTCCCATCACAATTAGCGTATATTTCCAGCTAAATATTACAGGCGGAACGCTTTATTTTTATATTATTAAACAAAAAAGGAAATCTACTTCTCCTCTCTCTCTATCTCTCTCCTCGCTCTCTCCCTCTCGCTGCTTGACTTGCGCAAAGTAGAAACGCCAAAGCCAGAGAGAGAGAGGGGGGGAAATCCCGCCGACGACCCGAATCCGAATCCGAATCAGTGGCGATGGATCCAGACTCTGTGGCGAAGGCATTCGTGGAGCACTACTACTCCACCTTCGATGCGAATCGGGCCGGCCTCGCGAACCTCTACCAGGACGGCTCGATGCTCACCTTCGAGGGCCAGAAAATCATGGGATCTCCCAACATCGTTGCCAAGCTCACCAGCTTGCCCTTCCAGCAGTGCCAGCATCAGATTAGCACCGTCGATTGCCAGCCCTCGGGCCCCGCCGGCGGAATGCTCGTCTTCGTCTCCGGCAATCTGCAGCTCGCCGGCGAGCAGCACGCGCTCAAGTTCAGTCAGGTATACTGGATTTTGTTTATTGGAATCGAGGTTTTGGTAATTCGTGTCATCGTTGCCCAGGGTTTTAGGATTGGTTGGGGATTAGGTTTTGTTGTGGATTGATTTGATTTGTGCGGTGTTTGTTGGATTGCGATTTGTTGCTGTTTATTTATTGATACGTATATATATAGTTGAATTTAGGTATTGAGTGTAGCGATTTATTACTGCAGGAGAGTATTTTAATTTGTTGGGAATACAGTATGTGCGTGGAATGTTTGGAGATGGCGCAGAATATACGGCTGCTTTTTTAGTTGTTTTGGCCTATACTTTATGCCAAAACAGATTGTTATGTAACCAAAGATGTGGTTGAGCTTGGTTCTTAGTCGACTGTGCTGTAGAATTGATGTTTGCAATGGTTGATTGAGATTTTTTAATACGTTAGCGGTAGATAAAATGTCTGTCTTATCTACGAAAAGGTGCAGGAGATAGATTCTTTTTGTAAGTATTGAGTTGACATGCAAGTTATAGATTATTTACTGGAAAATTTCTGAAGAGTATAAGATATAGAGTTTGAAGTGCAACCATGAAAGGAATTATCACTTTGATTATTTACTGAACGTTTCAAGTGCATTGAAGGTCTGCTGCAGATAATGTCGCAGAAAATTCTCCGTGATATCATTTGTTATCTTAGTCAGAGATAGTTGATTTACTTATCTGATATTTCTAGCTTAATAGGAGTGATCTGTTCTTTGTATTCATCTTTCTTTTTGTCCGTTATTGTAGTTTGAATGTCACTCGTCCTTCTTGAATGTTTATTAAAGCATGATGTTGCTTGATTTAGAATTATAAAGGCTTGGGAGCAATTTTCATTGCAGCCACTTTTAGAATCTTAATTACTGAGACATGATAACCTAATTTAAGAAGATTGTAGTACTGTCTGTGAACTGGAAATATGTTTAACATGATTGTAGATATGCTTCTCGGGACCCTTTGAATATGTCAACCCCTCTCATTAATGGTTTAGCACTTTGGTAGTTATATGGCCTTGTCAATAAGTATGAAATGACATATAAATGGATTGTTTTGAACCCCCCTACCCCCCCCCCCCCCCCCCCCCCCCATCAATGATGAACCGAAGTGCTATAATTGTGTGAACTATATGTGTCAAGTCTGCCATTTGATTTGGAGCGTGGATTACAATTTAGATTTATTCCACCTACTTATTCTGAGGAGTTAATTGTAGGGTTTGAATCATCTTGGATTATTTAGCGAACATCAATGTGTTGTGATCTTATTTGGTTTTGCATGTATGCACATGTTTCCTTAAGTAAATTCAGCCTCTAATTGTATTCACTTTTCTTTTCCTTTTTTTTTGCTTCAGTCTTCGTTCTTTTTTCCCCGACTTGGGGTATTGAATTCCATGTTTGAGAAAGATCTCCAGATTCTTGACACATATTATGTTGCCAATGTTCTATTATCTGTGTTATTGACGCTCATGCATTGCACTTTACATAGAATCTGAGACTAATTTCTGGATAGTGTACTATGAAGTTAATATCTCATTTGTTTTGCAACTCTCATGAAACTAATAAGTTCTGCTGGGTCTAGAGACTAGTAGCTTATGTTTTCTGTACGTGACTATTGAAGTGCAGTGTATAGTAACAAATTAACTTATGGAAACCTGAACTTTCGCATCATGATACGTGCTCGTAGATGCATGGCCTGACTCATTTCATAGTATGCATCTCCCTTAATGTCACTATACAGCAGCCAGTTTTCAAGATTTCTTCATGACAATAATCTCGCATGTTACCCCTGAAAATTTGCAGATGTTCCACCTGATGCCAACTCCTCAAGGAAGCTTCTACGTGCAAAATGATATTTTCCGCTTGAACTATGCCTGAGGTCAAACCGAATGCAAAGAGGGGGTCGACTGAAGCGCTTTTGCCTCTGATCTTTGTATTTCCAAAATTTAAAAAACGGTGCTATTCCAGAAGTATGGTTTTAGCTTTTCATCTGCTTGGGTATTTGTGTATTCTTTACCAGTTATTTGTGGAGATTTCAGACTGATTCCCAGTTGAGATGTGATAAGTTTCATTGCCTTGACTCTCTTTATCTCTGCAAAGCATGTACCGGGAGATTCGATCATTATAGTCGATGCACCTCGTCTCATTTCATTTCATTTCCTATGTTAAGTTGGGCAGTTCGATTAGAAGGGATTGTCTTCTCCAAATTTCTCCTATAAATGATATGAATATGTTTGCTGGTTGTGTCACACATGAGTCTTTTATTACATCTCTTTTATTCGGAACCTTATTGTATAATGACTCATGATCATGTCACACTCCATTCGACTTACTGGTTGAATATACGTGAGATTGAAAATAATATTGGGATTGAGAGTACAATTGAAATTCGAACTAAAAATGTTCCATAATATGAATTTATCGAGGTACAACGTACTAAAATTAATGACAGTGCAAAAACCGAACGAAAACGAGGGTTCGAGTATTAAAAGACAAACAAATGTAAGCCACATTTCAAAAAGGTAATCCATTTGCGTACCGTTGGAGGCTAAATCCAGACAAAAGAAAGCATATCAGCATTTTGATTTCCCAAGCAACCAAATGCTCACATGCCATTCTTTCCCTAATTAAAATTTCAAACAAAAAACACTACACAAATGAATCTCAAATAGCTTCATTTGTTAGCCAACCTTCCACTTTTCATCCTTCCCTCCTCCTCTATATATTCACCCCCATCCCTTTCTCTTTCAAGACAAGGACTGTATACTTTGTTTGCATCAGAAATTTGTTATCCTTTCCGAAAGGCCGAAGATGTCGGATTGGGGCCCGGTGTTTGTGGCTGTGGTGCTGTTCGTGCTGCTGTCTCCGGGGCTGCTGATCCAGGTCCCCGGACGGAACCGGTTCGTGGAGTTTGGGAATTTCCAGACGAGTGGGGTTTCTGTACTTGTTCATGCTATAATTTACTTTGCTCTTATCTGCATTTTCTTGTTAGCTATTGGCATTCATGTGTATATGGGGTGATGGTTGATGATGGTGGTGGTAGTTCATGATTCTTTTGTTCTCTGTTTCTAGTTCCTTGTAATGTTGGTGTTGGAAGATTTTTTCTAGTTTATTTTAGATTTTAAAGTTGTAATTTATGTTGATTTGTGGTCTGATTTTGTTATGATTATTCCATATAAATAGTATCTGGTTTCTTACATTTCCCTTAATTAGTACTCTCTCCTTCCCTTCGACAATATTTAGCTGACTCATTATCAACGAAAAACGGAAAACGGAAGCTTACTATTTGCTAGCTTTAACTTGAGCCAAGAAGGCTGCACTTGTTCTCTCAAGAAAAACTATAATACACATAATAGGCTAGAAAAAGATCAAACTTTATTAATCTGAGTGAAAACATTAATATTTGCAAGTGTTCCTTTGCAGAAGAACAAGCAATTATTCATTCTAAAACAACTATTCTAACAAACAAGATTTGCACACCAATGATAAAGTGGCGATCGACACATACTGCATGTATTCATTCAAAGAAGGGGCGTGTTTCGTTTGAAATATAATAATCGTGAAAAGTAGAATAAAGAATGAACTGTAGGTGAGGCTAGGCATAGATATGAATGTTGAGCATGACGAGGAAGAGGACGAGGAGGAGACCGTAGATGACGGCGTGGAGAACCATGGCAAGAACACTTGTCTTCATGTTGAGGAACTCAACTGGTTTGTTCTTACCAGGCAGCTGCAGCACCAGCCCTGGGCACAGAAATGCAAACAGTGCTGTGCCTATCATCACTGCTGCATAATCTATCATTTCTTCTTCTTGTTTTCATAAATTGAGAATGTAGTTTTTGAGTTTTTTATATGTTGTTGGAAAGATATAAAGGTGTAGAGAGAGAGAGAGAGAAGAATATAGAAAAGGTGGGAATCACATTAAAGTGAGAGGAATATTGTTGGATAAACAAATGCTTTACTTCTATCTATCTTTTTTTGATCAACTCTTTTTCCTCCTCTTTCCTTTCCTCCCTTTTGCATTTTGTCCCACTACATAGCCTTAATTCTTCTCTTGATCTACTTTCTTGGCAATTAAATGACCAGATAGAAAACCTTAACTAAGTAACGAAATTCGTTCAAACTCCTCAGTAACGCAGCCTTTAAACGATTAGTATTCGAATTAAGATTCCAGAATCTGACCATCAAGTCCTCCTTTGTTTCTTTTTTTGAAGATAGGGGAAAACCCCACTTTTTTCCCCCTCCTACAAATTCTTTTTTAATCTTTTTCCTCTCTATCTCTCATCCCAAATTCTTTGAAGCTAGAGAGGTTCCAGGAAGGAAGTTAAGCAAGGTAGAAGCAAGAATGGCGGATTGGGGGCCGGTGCTCGTGGGGGTTATACTCTTCCTACTACTTCAACCGGGGCTGCTCTTCCAGTTGCCCGGAAACAAAAAACAGGTGGAGTTTGGAAGCATGAAAACCAACGGCAAGGCCATCATGTTCCACACCCTCGTCTTCTTCGCCTTCTACGCCATCTTAATCCTCGCCCTCCACGTCCACATCTACACCGGCTAGCTCCCATCTTCATATATGCATGTGTTCATTATTCCCATTTCTTCTCTGTTTTTGTGTGTGTTTTGATTTAGGTGTGTTTGTTCGTTTGTTTATTTGTTTCGTTTTCTTTAACTTGTACGATGTTGTAATAATGAGTTTTTGTTCTTGATTGCATGTTTCCTTACTATGTTGCTAGGAATGAAAATCCATTTGCTTGATTTCTCATTCTTTAATTAGAAACATCAAGAATTTCATTGCATCTTGAGCTAGTGGAATAACAACTATGGTATAAACATTATGAATCCCCACCCTCTCCAGAAAAACAAAAAAGTACTAAAAAAAGTTAAAAGCACAGAGCTTACACATTAAGTCTGAGAAATTCTCAACCAGCATGTATATGAACTCCAATGGCAACAATCAAGATTGTGTAGATACAGAAATACAACACTGCATGGATCAAGATGGAGATCCCACTAGTATACATGTTCCCAAACTCGATCACCCTCGTCCTCGCGGGCAACTGGAAGAGTAACCCCGGGGAGAGAAGGATGAACATCACCACCGCCACCACCACCGGCCCCCAATCCGCACTCATACTCAACAACTGAGACTTCTCTTCAGCAGACAGAATCGAAACGACCAAGGGCTAAATCTCGAGAACTTGCTATATGTTGTGTTGGTGCTAATGTTTTGGTCTTTGGGATGTTAATTTATGGTGTATGTATGAATTGCTTAACGAGGAAGGTGTGGGATATGATGCTAAACTTGAAGGGGAAAAGGTTTCAAAGGGAGGGGGAAAAGTATATTATTTGCACATAATGGGATTGCTTTTTGTCAAAGCTAACCCCATAAATAACTCTTTTTTGGTGCAATTATTGCATGCATGAATGGGCTCTTTTCCTAAACTTTGTTTCTTTCTTCAAATTTTAGAAACTAAAAGAATTTAGAGGAAGGAAAGGTATGGAGCATGTTAAAAGTTTGTGATGCTACAAGCAATGATCATATACTATAATATTTGATCATGATCATTCACGATAACATTATCTTGTACAATTAAAAACGGGCCGAACAAAATACGTTAACGGCCCAATAACTCAAAATAGGCCCGGAAAAGCCCAATTGAATCCGTCCGAAGCAAACAAGGCCGGCCGGAAAGAGACATATAGTTATAAGTACTATTATAAATCTAAGTGACAAATCCAATGTTGAATGTTTATAATACTATAATTTCACATTCCAAGAACATAGGCATTGTTTACTACTACAAAGAAGAAAAGGAAGTTGTAAATTTGTCTACAAATTAGAGCGTTGAGCATAAGATCTTAAGGTAGTGTTATATTGGTGTGGGGAGAGAGAAGGGATGTCGGTCGATTTGGCGCCGATTCTGGTGTCGGTGATATTTTTCGTGGTACTGTCGCCCGGTTTGTTATTCCAACTTCCGGCGGGGAGCAAAGGGATAGAGTTCGTGAACATGAAGACTAGCGGCCTCTCGATTTTCGTGCATACCATAATCTTCACTGCGGTGCTATGCATTCTTCTTATTGCCATTGGAATCCACATCTATGTAGGTTAAGTATTATCTATGTTTTTTTTCCTCGTTAGAGATCGCTCGTTAATAATTTCTTCATTTCTTTATCCATTTTGTGATTTCGAGATTTTATGAACTTATGATGTTTGTGATCGTCGATGTTGTGGAGCTTCGATTCTGAAGAACAGTTAATAAGTCGAGAATTTGAGACATCTCAAATATGTAATGATAAGTGCATTTTTTATCGGCCCGATCTGAATCCATGAGCCCAATTGATAAGTTCGGCTTGTTTTAGCCCAGCCTAATTATTCAAATCGGCTTCGATACCATAGTAGCAACGTTTATTTGTTCGATTTTGGATTATATAGAAATAAGTCGTTTCGAAATGCTTTCATTTGGATATGAGAAAAAAAATAAAATTACAACAACTCAATTGGGAAAAAAATTTCATGATAATAATCATAACCAATACTTGAACAAATATTTGAAAACATTAAGATTAAATAAGGTTGGATGGTAAATTACCTGAACCAAAATTGTAAGAACGAGGGGCAGGCAAGAAATTGGAAACAATGCCGGAAAAGTAAAACGAAAACACCAAGGCTATCACCATCGGCATCAAAACAATTCCGACGATCAAAGTCACGAGTCCGAAGATCATCAGAGCGAAGGAGATCCCTACGAAGAGCATCGCGAAAGCCGCCGGAGATATCTGCGGCGGCGAGGAGGAGGTGGAGGAGCTCGGCTGCTGTGACAGTCGAGAAATGGTGCGCGGGAGCGGCGAACGGAGGATGTCGATGGTGAGTGAGCAGAGCTCTTGCAGTGCTCTTCTTTGCTCATCCTCCTCCTCTCTCATCTCTCTCTCTCTCTCTAAAATTGTTTCATGCATGAAATGTAAGGTGAGTGGATTGGATGTGGGATTGTTTGATTGAATTTGAAGAGCAAAGGATAAGATCGAGGCAGGTCGCCCATGCTGCCAGAAACAACTTTTTTTCTTTTAATACGAAAACCTGTTCACTAAATAGTCAGATTATGCACAATTTTTCTTCGTTTCTGTAGTTTATCATAACAAGTTATAATTACATTATTTTTTACATATATAAAATCGGTCCTTCAAAACATCATCCCTCTCTAATTATCATCTTTGATCAGGCCAAAATTTATTTTCGATAAATTTCGACTAAACTTGTCACAAAATGATTTTATCGGGCTAAATGGTCTATTTCTCGTACTTTAGTCCACCTTACGTGAGAGCTTGTTTTCCTTCGTTACGATAAATTATTCTCTTTTTACTTCAATAGATTCTTAAATAGATCCTTAATTAATTTATTAACAACAAAAGCTAAATACAACAATCGTACATACTGTATTATCACAAACACAACCACTTAAATTAATTAACTATAAAACAAAAATAAATTTGATTAGAGTATAATTTGCTGGAAGTTCTCGCGTTCCGAGCTCACGCGTTCAAGCCGAAACCTCTCCTGAACGGCGGAAATATACTTTGCCGCCTTCGCATCCACGCATTCGTCGCCGTTGCCGTTGCCGCCGCCGTAGAAATTTTCTAGCCGGCCGTAAGAGTCGCGGTTCCTCTCCGCCACGACGAACGCGACTTTAGGCGGCGGCTGAGGGAAGACCTGCTCCTGGTTCACGATCATGAATCCGGCCGGCTTCGGCTTGCTAGGCTGGCTTTCGACGCCGTAAGGCGGCTGCGCGGCTGACGAAGGCTTCGCCGCCCGGTAGAGGGACTTGATTAGCTTGGATTTGGGGAAGCTCCGTCGCTTGGCGCGATTGGAATCCATATTTTATTGTGGAAAAGGATGAAGAAGAAGAAGATAATTTGTGGTACTTGTGCTTGAGAGTGTCGGTATTTATATATGTGCATGAGAATATTTACTGCATGAATTTTTTTGTAATATCCAATTTCTATCTGCATGGGGTTAAGTTTCGGGGCTAAAGGTATCGAGTTCGAGTATTTCGTGTTACGATTTATGTTATTAAAATTAGAGGTTCTAATCATTGGCCATTTACTTGACGAAACGTGCGAGCTAGCAAATTGATATAAATATCGGGATTATTTATATTAAAAAAAAAAAAAAAAAAGGAAAGGGGAATATTAGCATATATCTTTAGACTTTAGAGTATGCAAATTAATTAATTAATAGTTGATTATTAATTATAATCTGATGAAAAAGGTATTGGGTAAAGATACGGTCCAAGTCCAATTATTTGTCGAATATGTTTAAATATTAATTTCTAAGAATACTTATACACTACAGTTTTATGTGAAATTTTTTCATAATCTAATTGCATGAGATATTTTACGTGCAAAAGAGATGCCTTCTAAAATTACGTGATTCTCGACGTGAAGAACTTTCAAGCGGCTCCTCCTTACTTTCTTGGATATAGTCATGTCGATCGGTCGACGTTCCTTTAGATAATAGATTTTTCGTAAAAATAATTGAAAAAACGATATTGATCGAGGAGAATTATCAATGTAACCCAATCCCTCACGTTGTTACTTGTTACCCCTCGAGAAGGAGGAGAAACAAGGGAAAATGGAATCCCTCACAAGTCGAATGGCCAAATGTCGATTTTTAATGTTTTTATGCATTTTCTTTCAACAATTTCAACATATTAAGATTCGCGATAATTTTACGATTATTTCTAGGGTTCACCCATCCATTTTAGGGTTCATAATTAATTTTTAGGATTTAATTTCAAGTTTATTAGGTAAAATATAGTTGATAAATTGAAACTTAGGCTATATGATTTTTAAAAATTCTGATTTTTTGACATAATTTTTTATTTTATTTTGTTATAATACTCCCATTTTTATTTTTATAAAAAACATTGTAAAATTAATGAAATAAAATAATTGGTACACGATTGGTACATAGAAGTGGGTACAGAGGATCCATCCGCTCACAAGTGACTCCCTTACTACCTTAAACCAAACACTTAATAAAAGTAACTATTATTGTTTTCATTCCCTTACTTAGCTTGATCCCATTCCGTTTCCGTTGCCCAACTTGAACTAAACGAGCGCTTAGTGTCCATGGAACGATGGCTTCATTTTTCTTTCAATTGAAAGCTACATTCACTAGCTTCCTTCTGGAAATTCAATGGACCACATCGATATATATTATTCTTGGGTTGATTATTTCATTAACTAATTATTATTTCACAAACTAATCTAATTTAAAGCATAACAATTCAAAAATTTCTTTATCAATTGCATATTGCAAAAGTAAATAAATCTATGAGATACGTATAGTATTATTACGTGGAATCGGGTAAATGGATAAGAAGCACATCATTTTCATCAGGTTATATTCTGTACTATATTCAAAAATAATATTTGATGTGTAAAATGAATTTTTATTCTTCAATGCAAAATTTTGTTTTAATATTATCTCGATGCTTATGATTTATGAATACTAGTAAAACATATATAGTACTCAAATTACTATACTGGTTTCACTAGTTTTCATGCTTCCGTACCCACCCAGGACATATTGCGTTTGCACGCTGTTGATGTAGTATTATCATGTCGATATGATTTAAGGTTTACTTTTAGGAATACTATATTACATTTTCCCTTAAATATAATATAATCACGCCAATCGTGAACTATGTAGTATGTAGACAGTGGATAGGAAAACGTTCGTCGATCGGATACAAGAGTGAGAGATGCGGTTTGCTTTATTCGGACAAGTACAACACATACATTGATAAAGTTTGAATGCATGTTTGGTGTTGGTTTGTTGTAGGATAAGATATTTTTATTCTATATATTGTCTCTCTATATCCCACTTATTGCGCCTTTTCCCTCTTCCTTTTTCTTCCTTCAAGATTCCATTCAACAACTATCATCTCCTTGTTTTTTCTATTGTTTCTTCTCCCATTTTCCATCTTATGTTTTAGCTCAAAACATTATCTAAATATCTCTAGTTATCCCATCCCACCCATAAAGACGGTCAACTATCTTTATACGAAAAAATAATCAACTAACAATGTATGAGTGAGACGAAGGGAGTATTAATTTTCGATGGCTTTGTGTATATACCATCAAATGGGTCATGTTCATTCTTGATTTTGATGAACACTAAGTTGAAATTAAAGGTATAAAAAACAAATGCATGAGAATATGCAAATTCATATACTTACGTACCATCCATGCATCGTGCATGCATTCGTATTCTTGTGGGCCACTATCAACTTTTTATTTGTTTCATAATTTTACGTAAATTTATTATTCACATTTATATACTCCCCTTCCGTTCGTCCCATTTCACTTGACTTCCTTTCATAATCGAGACGTTCCACTTCAATTGGCTCGTTTTCTAAATTGGAAAGATATATGGGCCTAGAGTAGAATAATAAAGCCCATAAAAGATATATGGGCCTAAAGTAGAATAATAAAGGCCCACTATATTGACTGGGCCTAGCACAAAAAACGATTTTCATCGAATCAAATTAATTCCGCTTTTCAGTTTTTTCCCCCAATTTCTTCTCCCCCAAGAATTTCCTTTCGTCCGAAGCCCTAGAAATCGAATTGGTTTCGTGTTGTGATAGCGATTTCCGGTGGAATCAGTCGTGTCTGAGACAAAAATGGCGCTGACGAATTTCATACTGACTGTGGCCGGAGTGAGCGCCGTCGTGCTGCTGCTGCGGAGCGATGTGAAGCAGTCCGCCACCATCTTCCGCCGCAACGTCCGCCAAATCCGAAACTGGCTTGAAGAGGAATCCTCCGCCGCCGCTAAGTATGCCACTTAATTGCTTTGTTTTGTACGAATTCCTCTCATCGCTTGTCCCTATCATTGAGTTTTGCAATTCTGTGCTGTGTTCGAGATTTGGAGCCCCTTTCGCTATTTTTGATCTCTATCGACTGCATATTTTTCTACTGTGTTGTTAATCAATGGAGCATGAGAGAGAAAATGATATTTTAGTTGAACGAAAGTGAAAAACTGTCGTTTATTTCCGAGTTCTGATCATATTAACTGGTACGGATGCTTTTGGGGGAAGCTGTGTTGGTTATCCTAATTCTTTCAGTTCATATAAGTCGAAAAGGCGGTATACTGTATGATATTCTGAGATCGAAGTGTTAAAATTGTATTAGGGATAGAAGATCAATTCGAATTGAAAATGCTGCTATCTTTTAATCAATTTTGATCAATTTCAGTTGCGATCAGTGACTTGAAACCGAGTATTCTTATTGCTGTATCGTTGTAAGCTGAAGCACATTCGTCTTTTGATCTCATTGCAGGGAAATAGAGAAGGCGAAACCCAAGGAAATTCCAGGGAAAGATGCGCCCAAACAAGACAAACACTAGGTTCAGTTTATGCCTTGTGAACTGCATGTGCCTGATTTTTTTCGACGTTTCTATGTAGTTTCATGTGATATCTTGATAAATCTATGCGCTCATTTCTGAAATGAATATGTTATGTTTCCACATATCTTGTATGTGGTTCTTGTATCCTGTTGCTCAAGTATAATTCTTTGAAATACCTTCTCGTTTACGGAGAGAAACTGAATTACGGAAGTATTTTGCAGCTCCCATCTTTTGCTGACCTCTGGGTTCACGGTTCTAGCTATACGTTTAGTATTTCTAGCGGCAGGGGAAGTGATGTTTTGCAGATGTAATTAGTACCCCTCTTTCTTGAACTTTGTTCAGTTTTTATGTAATACAGTCGAATAAGCTGATCAATATAATTGCTTTGCCTCGGCCACGTACCTATCCAACTTCATGTTGTTCAGGGAGCGTCTGTTCTCATTGTGCTTGTGTTTGTTGGTGAATCGGTAAGTGTGTCCCGATGGTAGTCTAGGTATTGATATTGGTCATACTATGTACGGTTATGAACTTATTTTCAAGTTGAGAGGGATGATTAATTCATCAATGGAGCTACTATCTGATCGAATTTGAAAGTTGTTTCGATGAATTAAGCCGGGCAGCAAGAGTTCGACTTTCTCGTTGCAAACATCTATGTTGCAATGTTATGTTTAACTCATTACACTATTGGTAAGAGCTACGTGTATGAACTGAGAATGATTGATAATAGAGGAATACTGGTAGAGTTTTTGATTGGTTCGACTGCTGAGCAAATTTGTACGATAATACAAGTATGTAAGAATGTCCTTCGTTTTCAAGACATCTCCCAAATTAGTGTTAAGTTCAAGAAAGAAAAAGCTTACGCACCGCTCCATCTTCGTTTATAAGTTTCTGAGTTATACTATTATCTACAAAACAAACTACTATCTCCGTCCCACCAAAGACGTTACATTTCTTTTTGTCAATTTCTGGCACGTTTTTCCACGCTTCTTGATGATGCGTTTTAAAATAGATTTTTTAAGAATTTTTTCTTTTACGGGATAATATAATAGTTGTATTATCCCGCAAAAGAAAAAATTCTTCAAAAATAGCGTGAAAAAACGTGCTAGAAATTGACAAAAAGAAATGTAACGTCTTTGACGGGACGGAGGGAATAATTTGTGTCCACCATTTTTACTCTTCATATGATAATTTTATATCTAAAATTTTACCGTGTATCATTTTCTAACTTTATTATCCACTAGTGACTATTTTTACATAATTTTCTCGACTACAGGGCGCATGAAAATTCACACTAATATAGAGACGGGATAAATATTTAAATATTTATAATACGACAGTTTTGACCCAACGCAAGCAGCAGTATTGATGAGCGCTTAGCATATGTAAAATTGTAGTCGGTAATATTTCTTAGATAGATAAATCATGAAATATGCTTATTATATAGTAGTATCTTCTAGAAAAAGTCTGAATTTAATACGTCACATTCGAATTATTAGAATAAGATGGATTCAAATCACATGCACACGTGTTAAAACATGATTCCTTAACAGTCAAACACTTGGCTAATTGTTCAAAACTATGAACGTTCAATCAAGAACATCCTTGAGCATTCTCTCTCCCTCAGGATTTACAAGAAATGCAAGAGAGAGAGAGAGAGAGAGAGAGAGAGAGTTAATGTAGTTACTATTATATCTCTGAACTTGGACTCTAGAAGATGTACAAATCAAATTGAAAGGGGAACCGATTAAAGAGGAGGAGGAATAATGTGCATCTGGGTGAGGATTTGTTCGAAATTGTCCGTCGGTTTATCCACCGGATGCGCGTGAGTCCCTTCGTACGTGGTCACCACCACGCTCTCGTCTCTCGACAGCCGCTGCACTTGTTTCTTCACGTTGCACCCTTCACGAGTGCAACGGTAGTAGCTTCTGCCAAAAAATTAGCACAATCTATATATCAGCTCATATATATATACTGACTAAGAGGGTTTTCGGCTAAGCCGCTAAACTTGTTTATAGAGCTTATAAGCTTCGACAACTGATCATAAGATGTTACACGAGCTTATAAGATATATGTCGATACACTGGCAAAATAAGTATAGAAATGTTTGAGCAGATTCACTTGCTTCAAGAAAAATTTGCCTGGGATTATTCCCAAAAATGAATTAAGTATGAATTTGTAATACATCCTATACATCTATAAGGCAAGCATGATCATACGGAAACATCACGTATATAAATATCCGCAGTAGATCATACTAAGATCAATGGTCCGTATTTATTCTTTACGAATCTTTTTATATATATACGTGCTTACCTCGGGAATTTGTTGTTCTTGACAGCTTTCTGGCCGTACTTTCTCCATCGATAACCGTCGTCGAGAATATCAACTTGGCTCCTCGTCTGAAACGCAAATCTGGGCTTCCTAACTTTCTTGTGATCGCCCTTCTTCTTCTCGATCCCGACACTATAGCTGGATGTTTTCATCTCATCGTCACACGACAAGTTCCCGGTCTTAGGGTTTTCGGCCTCGAAAGATCTTAGTACGGAAAATTCACTGTGATCACGATCACTCTTGAACCCCTCGAAGTTTCCATTCGTGTACAAGCTGCTAGGGAGCATGTTCGACGAGAGAGACGAAGCCGTCGGAAACCCGAAGAGTTTAGAAGCATGATCCTCCATGGCCGGGAGAGTTCTTTAACTAGAAAGAGGTGTTGGATTAATCTGCAGAAGGTCGATCTAATGAAGAAGGTGGAGAGGGAAAGGGATATATATGAAATGAAGTGGGAGAAGAATTGTGGTCCAAATATGGAAAGTAGGGCGGCTTCTTCAAAGCTAACAAATTAGTAATTATTATAAACATGGAAGAACAACAGTACCCTACGTACGGTGAAAACTCTACGCAGAAATATTCCAAGGTGCATGCATTTCTTTTATTCTACTTTTCTCTTTATTATATACTTCTTTCGTCCCGTCCCAAACCAATCGATCTTGCTTTATATTTAAATGAATCTATATATATAATTGCACAATAAACATTTGCGGTGTAACTTTAGTTGTAGACACAATTTTGTTTAGTCGATGTTAACATATATATATATATATATATCACGGTTTTTTAGTTCTTATAATTGTTGATTAGGGTTTGTCGATTCCATTATTTATAATTATATTTTAGCATTTACTTTTTGGTTCATTTTAGTCGAAATATAGAGTATTTGGTAAAAAAATTGGGTGTATAATTTACGCTTAATTAGCTTCATTTACTTGACCAATTCATTTATAATAATTACTTACGGTGTGCAATAATTATAGTATTATTTACGATAACCGTTAATTAGTATAAAAGTAGTGACATAAGTAATTCCAAACGTGTTTAGTATACATAATATTTTTTGTATGATCTCAAATTCGAGATTTCCGATCTTGAAATTTAACATTTTACCGTTAGGCTAGACCGCACGATTTTGCATTAATTTGAATGGGGTGCATATTTACAAGAAATCAATGTTAGTCATAAATCAAATTCAGATTACTAGGTTTAAATATATTCATATTTGTCGCACCAAAATTTATTTTCATACGGTGAACGAAACTCTCGCGCTCTCGCGCTTTCCCCATATATGTATGTATGTATATAGATTAATTTTTGGCTTTTAAATTAATATCTAAAGATCAATATAAACTTTAAACTATGTACTATACAATTCGACCCTTTAATTTAATTTAATATATAGCATCTAGAAAAAATAAAATCGAGAAATTGAAGTGCATTTGGACCCGAACACGTCAATTACGACCAAATTTAAAGTAGAAAAAAAATACTTGCATACATATTTGTATTGATTAGTTGTCTAGGAATTTAGGAGAGTTACGAGGTTTGCGAGAAATATATCTATATTTTAATTAATTAATTTAAGCCTGATTCAACTATACTTTGACGATTTAGTCTTCGAAATGGTGAAGAATGAAGACTGGTTTAATTTTTCTTTGATTTTATTACATGTGGACTAGAATTATTGATATGCCAGTGTTACGTTAACGGTTTATTTCTCGATTTATGCATGTCAACGATTTTAACTTTTTCTGCATCGTTCTAATGTTATCGGATGTTCTCGAAATAATGGTTTTTTTTTTTTTTAAGAGGATCAATAATGGTTCCCCATTCCCCCCCTTAATGTGTCTCGAACCCCCAACCTCTACGTTAATGGTTGACACTACAACTTTCGATGAACAATATCAAGGCTATATATATGTTTATTGATGGATTTTATTAATTAATATTCATGGGGTATATTATGATGGTGATGTTACATAAACATGTAATAAATTAATGTAGTCTATGGAATATTTGCGCCTCAAACAAGAGGCTTACTTACTTAAATTAATGCTCGTTAAAAACTATTTCTAATGTATTTTTAGTGCTAATTATTATGCTAATTAATTAAGAACCGTTGTTGACCTGGTGGTCACGTACACGAGTAAATTATTGTAATTATTGTAACTAGTTTAGAACCCGTCGAAAATTGACGGGTAGAGCATAAGGAGTGTCATGTATACATGTGAATGAGTGTGATACTCCAAATCCGTATTGCTATTATATATAAAAAATGTAACGGATTTTGTAAATCTCATTACTCATACTCCCTTCGTTTCCGTCTTCCGATCTACTCGAATCACTTGATTCATACTATAGTAATGGATTCGGTTTCATTAGACTTAGAGAGTGTATATCTAATAATATAAAATATCCATTTCTTTTGCTAATATGAATAATTTAATCGGATTTTTCTCGAACAGTCTCGATTAATATTCATTTATGCGGAGAATTAATTTAAAACCATAGTTTAGGCGCTTCAAACCCTAATTTAACGAGCCCTTCGTTCGTCAGAGTAACTTTTTTTCTTTTTAACAAAATGATAAAATAAACCGAGTGCATGAGTTTGATTGGTTGATTAATTAGCAATATTTTATATTCCTTCCGTCCCGCTCTAGTCGACATGTTTGCTTTGGGCATAAGAACGGTTGGGGGAGTGTTTAATTTGAAATGTGTGGCTGTAATGAGAGAGTTGTTTATAAATATAATTATTTCTAAAATGAATACACGTCAACTCAAAACGAGACGAAACGAGTACGCGTACGTTTGAAGTTCTGGTAGGGTCCAGAGACTTCGATTAAGCACGTGCATTAGACGGTTGAAAACTCTCATCAAATCTCAGCTGGAAATAAAGGCGCAGCCCCCTTCCTCCCTGCGTTTGACTCTTTTCCTTTTTTTTCTCATTAATAATTCTCTGTTTTTTTCGTTTTCTCATATTTTTTTTTTTTAAAAAAGGAAGAAGAAATAAGAAGCTTTTGACTACTATTGATTCGAAGACCAATTGCATTCTTAATTCTGAATACGGATTCTCTATCCATGACCCGACCCGGCCCGGCATTGTATTTGGATCGAACCTTATTATTGGGCCCAGTAACCCGGCCCAAATATTTCAACCATATTTTTCTAAGCTTTCTTCAACAATGCAATGAAATCTGTTTGCAGCACTTTCGCAGGTAGTCTATTTGCTGCCCCATGGGGCATTGCCTCCCACCATTTAGATTATGCCACATGGCATGCTTTGTTTTATTTTAACAACCTTTTTACTACTTCCAAAAATCTTTTAATTAATTTTTGAAAATGACGTTTTTCTCAAATTCTTGCACACAATTTCGTAGTCTTTTTTTTCCTTCTATATTTTGATTTTTTAATCGGAAAATAAATTTAAAAAAATATGAAATTCAATATCAAAAAATTTAGTTTTTTAATTTTTATTAAATTTAATTTTTTAATACGAAATTCAATTAAAAAAAATTAATAGTGGTAAGTTCAAATTTACGACTTGACCATTATAAATGAGTGAAAAAATAAAATAAAGTTGCACCATAAATAAATACTTCGACAAATTGACAAAGAAGAGGAAAAAAGAAAAAACTGGAAATAGTCATTTAGGATGTTAAATTAACATATAAAAGCTGAATTGCATATGTGAGGCAATGCCTCGGGGGTTAGCATATAGGTTACCACTTTCGCACCTCTCTAATGGCGAGCGTACGGATTCCGTCGTCGTCTCTGTTTGGTTCGAAGCCGCCGATTCACAGTTCCCCAGTTTCGTTATCGTCTCCACCGCGGTTCAGGTTTATATTCTAATCTGTGTTTTTATGCGGTATTTTCGGTTGTATTTATGGAAGATTATTCGAACATAATGCAGTAGATTGATGATGTCAAAGTCTCGTTATCAGTTCTGCGAATTGCAGGTGCCTGTAGTAATTTGTGCTTAATTTTTCGTTGCGGCAGCTTAAATTCGAGAAGAAATGGAGCAGGCAGAAGAATTGCATGTGATTACTCATGCTTCGAAGTGAGAACTGTTCATTCTTATTCTGTTTCCGTTGTTTTTCTTTTTGGTTTGGATTAGCTTTTTGTTCCTGCATTTAGGTTTCCGTTTCTATAGCTTTAATTACAGATAGATGTAATGCTGGTTTTATTTACGGATGATTGGTACTATTGAAAAATATTTGTGGATTTTGTTATGAGTTGTAACTACTAATTGGTTTAGGAAATAAATTGTGTGTTTCTGATATTACGGGGCTTTTTGGGCGAAGATTTTGTCTCTTGATGATGTTAGATCCGTTTTCATACTTAAAGGAGATAATGCAGTGGTTACCGTGGTTTGTTTTTCACCCCCCCTTTCTGCTCTCCAAATTCTGAGTGTTAAAAAGTGTTTGTGGAATGGTGCATGCTGTCTGGTTTAAACTGATCCAAGTACTGAGTTGTTTTCTTTCTTTTGACGAAACTGTATTAGCTCAAAATGAAAACACATTGAATTGTGCTTGTGTGTACGCGTGTGCCAGAAATATGTATTTGATACCTCAGTTACGTTCTAAGTATCTTAGGACGGAACCAAACCTGCTAGTTGTACAGAGCATTTCCATGACTCAATTGAGAATTTGAATTATTCTGTCTTGTATTGGACGTAAGGTAACCTTCCCCTGTTGGTACATCCACTGTCTATGCAGACTTAAAAAATAAATTATGCTGTTGAGATCTTTAGAAGTTTTTTGTTGATTCCTCTATATTTGTAAATATTCAGATCTTCATTATCTCCATTTCATATTAGTTGGCTGTTTATTGTTAATTGCGAAGGCATAATAATTGATGAAATGTTAATTCCCTCTTTTCCTCTCAGATAAAGGATGTCAACTATCGACCTCCAGGAACTGAGGTTGATCTTTTAAATGGAATCAGCTTCTCCATACCCGAAAAAAGGTGCTTTTCCCCTTACAATCTTTGATAACATGTGTCATGGAACCTAATCTTATCTATTTGTATTTTCATGTTTCTGCTCAGGTGCAGCTATGTAAGTTGCAATCTTGAGGCTCACATCCCAAGACTTAGGAGAACCAACATAAATTTTGTAAAAAACATGTATCTGCAGTTTTCAGGAATTTGCAGTTAGCAGTATGTACAGGGTAAAAATATACTTATTTGGGTAATCTAACAAACGAAATCTTATTCAAGCTTTTCTAGGATCTATAAGAGTGTTTGCTCAATGATATCTCTACAGTTTGGATTTGTGGTCTTATCTGAAAATAAATGTATATTTATCTAGACATAATTGTTATCTTATACAGAAATACAGAACCAGTGTAAATCTTGCAAACACACATCAGCTTATAACTATTGTTAGCTAGGTTTTGTACTTGGAAGTTGAGAAAAAATCTAAATAAATTGCACTTTTTCTTCTTATACATATAGTTTTGGTCTGATCTTTGGAAGAAGCGGAAGTGGGAAAACGACACTTTTGCAGGTATATTTCTTAATTCATGACTTTCTCTTTGGTAATCTAACACTGCTTATCTATGCCATCTACTGCTGATGAATTTTTCCTAACATGATTGGCTTCACAAGCAGCTGATTGCAGGACTAAGCAAACCAACATCAGGCTCTATCCATGTTCAAAGATACAGTGAAGATGGTCGTCCAAATCAGTCTCCGGAACTGCTGCAACCCAAAAGAGTTGGTATCGTTTTCCAGTTTCCTGAAAGGTAGGTTCGTGGAATATATCCTGCTTCCTGAAAGGATCTTTATTTTGTTTTCCTACGTAATGCCAACACATATGTAGCAGGAGTAGGGGTCAATTTTACCGGAAGATTTATCTGCTGCCATTTTTCTTTCTAGTTGAATGTACAAATAGATTTTGACTTTGTCGTTTGATGACTTAGAAAGACCATTCTGCTGTTTTTGTGTTCTATAAATGGCAATTCTCCACTTTCTTCATTTACTTGGTGTCTTGTATCAGCTATAAAGTACTAGTCTTATAATTTGATATTTTTTTACTAGGTATACTACTCTGATCATTCTGTAATCTACTTACTATTTGGTGTATTTGTAGATATTCCTTTTCTACAGTTTCATAATGAAATTTCTTTTTGCTTGGATTATTGCCTTGGGATCTCAGGGTACCTAAGATAATAAATTGGTGTAGGTTTTTCATTGCAGACAATGTTCTTGATGAAATTATATTTGGGTGGCCAAGGCAAAGAGCTGGTTTGCAATTGAGAGAGCTTCTTGCTTCTAGACTCCAAAAAGCTATGATCTCGGTATCAGTTGAACAACAGCAAATAACATATTTACTCCATCAGTATCATTTTTTGGTAATTTTTTCCCGTGTAGAAGTGGTTATACATGATGCTGACATTTCTCCATGCCTGGAATCTATCAGGTTGGCCTAACTGGAATCCCTCTTGACAAAGATCCCCAGTCTTTGAGTGGTGGATACAAACGTCGACTTGCTCTAGCAATTCAGTTGGTAAGATTTTTTATAGCTCTAGTCGTGCTCAACACCATTAGAAATTAATGATTGCACGTCATTGCCACCTTCTTGATTAAGTGTCCAAGTATAGATCTGATAACATAGCTTTAGTTCTTGCCTGTGAAAAACGGTTTTTGCACGTATATCTACGTCCTCCAACCCAGGGCCTATGAAAGCTTGATATGAGCTGTTCCACCCAGGAGGGACTGCTAGCCACTTTTAGCTGTGGTTCCAAGTTTCCAGGCCACAGCAGAGCTGGCATATTTTGGGTTCCAGGCTCCTTGTAGTCTTTTACTATACTAATAGGTCAAAATGTAATGGTTTGTCTGCAATCTTACGTTGTGATTCTCAGGTTCAAACTCCAGACCTGTTGATATTGGACGAGCCTCTTGCTGGTCTAGGTATGCATGTTGAGTTAAGTTTGTGATGGTCTTTTTCTCTAATGCTTGGTTTTCTTTTACCGTCTGTTATATCATAATTGTGATATCCATAGCCGTTTGAACCCTTTGGCATACGTCATGAATGAGTATCATTGAAGCATATCGTCTGTGCTTGTCCTCATATTCTTGTTTTTTTTGAAATCTTTGTCCTTGGTAAAGACCAACAGGTAAGAAGGGAAAAAACATAAGTTCCATAATAGGAAGTGGATCGCCTGCTTTGGGATTTTCTTAGAGTGAAAGCAGATCAAATAGATTTATGACTGTTACTTTCTAAATTGTGATGGATAGCATCGGGAAATCTGTCCCTCCCCCCGCCCCCCTAATATTAGCAATATTAACCTGTAATTGAAGAATGTCAATTTTACCTATCACTAGTAGGATGATTGATTATATGTTTGTATAACAAAGTTTTCATGTTGTGGGGCTTTGTCAAGCTTCGTGTTGGTCTTCTCCTGCCCGTTGGATGTCTTTAAACTTCTGCTATTTTTTGCAACCCCATCCTTTTCTTTTAATTGACATTTCCTCTTCTGCTATTTTGAAAATTCGTCATTGTTAGATTGGAAGGCTCGTGCAGATGTTGTTAAATCGCTAAAAGACCTGAAGAAGGAGCTGACGGTGCTTGTTGTCAGCCATGACCTAAAGTAACTTTATAGATGCCTTTTCAATTTTCAAATGCATTTCTTCTTCTTACTTATTGAAATCGTCTATTTTTCCAACACATCTGAGTAACATGCAACTTCTGGAGCTGTATCTTTTGTATGCACATTTCATCTCTTTCTTCATAATTCCTGAATATGTGCTGTATTCCCCTTATGACTTGTGATTACTCGCTTGTGTTGCGTAACTTGTCATCCACATGTAAGATATGACAGCAATATGTGAAATATGATAGCAATTGTACATCTTTTATCGCTTAAAGTGTATCAAATGGTGGAGTATTTGAGGAAACTGTAGTTATGCGCTCATTGAAATATTTTATCCCATTGACACGTGTTCTCCTTAAGAAGTTATACGGCCTTCCCTTAAACTTTTTTAGTTGCTAATTATTGTCATGGCATTAATCAGACTTACCAATGGGTTAAAAGTCAACTCTGGGTAGCATGGGGAAATTGAAGATGCAAGAAGTTTTATTTGCTTTATTTTCTTTTATGGCATTTTACTAGAAATCAGTGGTCCTTGATGATGTTTTAATTGTGGCACTCCTTAACTCTTCTAATGCATATAGAACCCCCGACCTCATAAACTGTTGAAATGCTTATCGATTGTCAAATTCATTTGGTTCATTGCAAAAATGGAGCTACTTGTTCAAAGTGACATTATAAATACCAAGCATGCCATAACAGTAGCATGAGTGCTTCACTTTAGATCAATGCACCCTTAAGCTTACTGAAAAGTAACACATTGAAATGCTTGTTTGTCATAAATAACCCACCCAATGCCTCATTCTAGTGAATCCATCTTTTGATTCTTATTATGGATCTCCAGGGAGTTGGCACCTATAGTAGATCATTCGTGGAGGATGGAAATGGGTGGAGTATTGAGGAGAGAATCCCTGACCATTTGATTATGTGTCCTCGCTTCCTAATCAACTAATGCTACAGCAACTAAGGTATGGCAATGGAGCTTCTAATTCTGTTACTAGTCTTGTGCGGACCATATTCAAATTATCTTGAAAAGATATTAGTTCAACTATCTTAGACTAAGTGGTTCTCACATTTTTTTTTTCTTTGATGATAGCCTCATATGAAGTGGAATCTCTGTTTGGACCCTTTGACATGCAACTGACAACAGTTACATAGACCTCAAAACTCACATTTCTTTAAGCTTTGTATGCAAGTAATAATCACACAAGCACTTAATGCATTGAACAAGTAACTTTAAGTACAAACATAGTATCTTTATAGGTAAGACCATAATTAAGTTTTACTTGTAAAGAAGAACAAGAACCAAATGGCATTACAATCCACTACCATAGTACTTCAGTTCAGATCACACTGGCTAGGAGAGACTCCTAGATTATTTCTTGCTACACTATCACAAACCATAACTGAGCAAGCTTCACCCATGACAAGCGAATTAAAGAGAATGCCCGGCTCACCTTTTCTGTTTCTCCCCTACAGCTCCAAGACCAAGTCTTATAGTATAGATACCCAAAACAGTAAATAAAAAAAGGAGTCAGACAAGTGTATGTAATCAAGAGCAGAGATTCCATAATTTGATGGTAATGCATGCAGTTTACTACATTATAACTTACAATCGGAGTCCGTCTTAATCCATCGCCCTCCAATAAACGTCGAAGAATCATTGCAGATATCATCTGAAGATAGCTTCTTACTATTCTTACCACTCTTTTTTCTGGCTGCTGGTCCAACCATCTTATCTCCATCATCTACTTCAATCTTAAAGACATCCTTACTGGGAATGCCTTTATTGGTCATCTCTTCAGGGAGAACCTTCCTTTTCAGCTTTTTAAGAACCTGTATCCAGTGGTGGGCAAATTGAAGTACTATAAAGTTTCAAAGATCATGCTCTGAACTTTCATTTGTTTCTCAATGGCAGTTCTCAGCCTGAGCTAGTAAAATGTCTTTAATATGTCTAGATTATGGGCATAAATATATTGTAAATCAACTGTTGATTTTTATTGTTGCCTAAAATCCACATGGACTGAGTTTTATGTTGGATGCTTAGTCACCTATTGCAAGCGGTTTAATAAAACATAGTATCTTCTGCTGTGTATCTTGATGCATAAGCTAAAACAAGTATCTTGCAAGTTATGTAGTACGTAATTAGTTTAACTGGAAGGTACCTGTAGTTCTTTTTGAGGAAAGATTGTAGCATATACTCCATCCCTCCCTCCCTCCCACTCTACTTGTCTTTTATACCTTATTGGGATGTCCCAGACTACTTTCCAAAAAAATAAATATTTAAGCCTTACATTTTATTATGGGTCCCTTACTTTTCACTTTAACACCGCGACTAAAATTCCGTGCTGAAACGAAACAAGACAAGTAGCGCGGGACAGGGGGAGTACTTGCTAGCTAACAGTACCAAAACAACTCAATTTGGAAATACTAAGATTGTTTAAGTTGAGGGACTTCAAATTGTTTGTTTTCATACATCACTTTTAAATCAAGAACAAAAGAAAAGGAACAGAAAGATAAATTAAGAAATATAGTATGGGATGCCTATTTGTAAGCACGAAACTCGACAAACTGCAGCTCTATATACTAGCATTTTTATTTATTTGTATCGATCTTTATCAATGATGAACAATCTATGGTATATGTCATTGAATTGGTGAACTACCTGAAAGTAAAATAGAAGGTGATATTAAGTATGTAACATTAGCAGGATGTAGTAGACGTTAACTGACCTTTGAGAGTTTTTTCTTCATTGATATGGGTAAGGTAGCCTCATCCTTAGAACTAGCTGTTGAGCTGCTGGATAAGGAATGTAACATTTTTACCACTTTTTTCATGAAACGAGTGGCATTTTTTTTCCTTGAATGTCGTTCTGCTCCTCTGAATTCCCTTGTCCGATCATCATTGGCTATATTATTCCTCTCGAAGAGGTCTTCAAGGGATGCCTTTTCTTTCCGTGTCTCATTATTTGCATCGGCCACTTCAATTGTATTGCCAAGGAGATAATTTTGGAGAGGAAAATCTGTGAAGTAGATCTGACCATCAGATTCTTCTCCCTCAATCGGTTTACTGCTGAGGGTAATAATGCTTGCTTGACTACTCCGTCCAGATGTGCAGTTGGCTACTTCTTTTTCCTCAGCTTCTAGAAATTTCTCTAGCTCATAGTTTATTAGCTTCAGATCATTCTCTGTTACCTCTACCTGATAACCAGTCAAATCTTTGGAAGGCACTGGCATTGTTGGGGTTGGGGGGTCTGTACTGTCTATTCCTGTGCCCATTGTGCCAATTGCAAGAAATTCAAAAGGGTCAAACAGTTCTTCTTGGAAGCTCCCTTCGACTTCATCGTAGTATTCAAACCTGTCTAAAGACTCTTGAAAGCTGGTTTTTGAGTGAGACATATTCTTGGTTTGCTCAATGTAATAGTTCTGCTCATCGAAGAATGTCTGCACTGACAAACATGCACAAGGGTTTCCTGTAATCATATCAAAATTGTCAGTCTTGTTAGCAAAATCTACCTTGCGCTTTTGGATTTCTTTTGCATGGCTGTCACTTGTGCTAAGGGAACCAAGCTACTAGGTAACCAACCCAGTTTAGTTTTCTTGGGTAGTAATTACGATAACATATATTGGCAACTTATGCTAAGCTTGAATTGTTGGCATGTGTGACTCAAATTGGAATTGTTGGCATGTGTGACTCAAATTGAGAGTCTCCCATATGACTAGAATGAATGAATGATATGATATGCCATTAAAACTGCCACTGTTATATGCTTTAAACCAACTTAAAATCAAAACATACGTGAGAAAGAAGATTTAGTGTTCTAGTCTATTTTGCATCTGTCATATATGGATACCTGATGCCTCATAAGGAAGTTACCTATTATAGAATTCTTCTTTGGCTCCATACTGTTGTGCATCAACTTACGATGCATCCAACCTAGGAACTGTGACAAAAGACAAAAGTTAGAATTTTTTCATCCCAGAAATTCTTGCCATTCCATCAGGATGTAGGAGTCTAGGACATACCGTCATATTGAGTTTTTCAGAATGAGCTGGATCAGAGTGGAAAAGGGCAATGGATTGAGTAGATGAGTCTATTCTAAAAAGAGGATACTTATAAGACGTTTTTGATAGAGGGACAGATTAAATGGAAAGCCTAGGGTTCCTAGAAGGATCTAAGTTGGTTTCAGCAGAGAGAGGAACATTGGGAAGATTACAAGACTATTGTTGGATTTCATTTGTCACATCCTACCAATCGATTAATGGACCTTAGGACCACTTGTTGATGATGATATATTTCCCACGTGCATATATGACTTTTTAGAGTTGGTGACATGGCATCTAATAATGTACTGTAATATTTATGTTGTAATTTTTATACTTGATTCCTGTATGTTCATTACGATTTGACTCATTTCATTTAAATGCATTTCCATCATCCCATAGGTATTGCAAGTTGCATACTCCTTTCCAATTATTTTATTCTGTAGTATCGTTCCTCAATAGTTGGTACTTGGTAGGGCACACAAGATGATTGGATACCCATATTGGAAGTAGTTGATTCTTGATAGATATTTCTACATTAGGATCATATAACGGGCTCTTTGCTCACTGAGCATTAAAGTCAATATATTCTTATTGAGCTCGTTGTTTTACTCTTTATATGTAGCTCTTTTCTCTCTAGTTATTGGGTGATGTCTTATGTGATGTTTCTGACCAACTTGAGCTGTTTCCTCATATGTGTCTGAGAACTTGAAGTATGTTATAGGATGATGCTAGTATTATCAATTTAGATTCCTGGATTGCATAAAATCGAATGTTATAAGTTGATGGGATAAATGTGCCAAATATCTCAATATTATCCTCGTGTCTATATTTTCCATATAATCCATAAATACAGTATGAACGAGGAACATTTGTGTATGCAGGGGACAAGAACATAAGTGTGTCAGAATTTTTTTGCCACATGGATGGTGCTGAGAGGTTCAATTTATTTGACTAGTCCGTTTGGCAATCTACATGCTAAAGAGAGTCTGTCATGCTGGACAGCTGTGTGAATGTAAAATACTGAAGTTATGTTACACCAAAAAATATTTTTTCGGCTGATAAGTGATAAGCACAGCCATGTCTTGCCCATGCCCAATGTATAAAGGTACATATTCTTATTTGTTGGTATTGCCTTGTCTTTGATTCCTCGCGTGAAATTTTAGCAGTGTTTCTTATATTAAATTACTTCTAGATAATTGTTATATGTAGAGTTTGTATATATAAGTTCTCTTAGCTGTCGCTGCAATGTATGTTCTATCAGGTTTCTCTACCAAATGTGCTAGTTTCCCCATAGGAAGTGATGTAAATTATTGAATGCCGTTTAGGGCCTTATAATTCACAATTAGTACACTGTTTATAAGATCAATACTAGGAGAGACGTGCGATTTCACATTAGTGCCATGTTCTAGTATTCTGTAGTAATTGGCAATCTATGAAGTTTGGATTACCATGACTTGATTTCATCCCATCAGTGTGTGATTAATTCTTTTGGACTTTTATGCTTGATCATACTTGGTACATTATAGCTAATGGTATCTTAATTGTCATCAGGAAGTTGGTTAGTCATATCTTGTTGTGACATCGCTCCGAAATATTTAGCTTAATGCTTGCCCCGTCTCTCTTTTCTCCCCATCTCTCACTCACTCTCTCCCCATCTCTCACTCACACACATGCCTAGTCATTGTAGTATATCCAGCCAGGTGTATAGTATGTAAAGCAGTCAAGAAAATACGGCGATGCAGGTGTAGAGTTTCCAAGTAACAACATGGTGCAGAAGCAACCTGCTGTGGTTGGAGGTAAGTAAAAGAAAAGGTCGATTTCATGTGTTGCTCAACGTGTTTATGTCTGGTATACGTGTTATAGGTCCATTATTGCGGTTATGGAACTGGTGAGACAAATATTATTGTTCAAGGCATTGGGGATGCCTCGTGCTCACAATAAGGCTACAATGGCTACAAAACAGAAATTCTGCCTTTTTGGTTGGACATAAGTTTGTAAGAGCAGGCGACTAGCCTCCACCAAGTTGATCAAATAGGCATACTCACTAAACTTGGCGATAATGAGGGAGTGGCCCCCACTTTGTTTTGTCTCGGGTATATTATACTCCCTCCGTCCGCAGTATTTGTGCATTGGATCTTTCGATACGAGTTTCAATATTTGTAATATAGGTGAATGATAATAGGTTATGCACAAATATTACGGACAGAGGGGTATGCGTCACCTTTTCATGTCGACTGACATGTTAAGATTTGTGTGTGGTGGTTAATTATCTTAGTTAACCACTAATGCATTCATCATATCTCACATAGAATAGGTTTTCTTGTGCTACTCCCTCAGTCTTTTCCATTTTATTATTATATATTACTCACATATGAATATAAAAGGGGTCATTTAGGAAGAGACGGATGAAATAATATTCATGTGATTGCCCTCTCTTTGTTGACCCAGAGCTGGTTATAAGTATTGGATTAGATCCTCATACTTTCTCTCTCTAGCAGGCTTCTGAGATTGGGCTTGATGTTATCACAATAGGCCTCTCATTAGCCCAAGTATAGGTTATATTTGGCTGGATTGGGCCAAAATCAACAAGGTAGTGTTGAAATCCTCCTTGGGGAGAGTAGTAAGTGTTGTGCTAAGTTTGAGATTATCACGAACGTTTAACTTATTAAGCAGATGGGAAATGTCTCACCGACTGAGTTTCCGTGTGTTATCCATAATTGAATGTCGAACAAGCTATTCATAACAAGATTATTTTTGGTAGTTCCGAAACGATCTGAAAGAAAAGATAAGACTACAAATATCAGTGCCCTTTAGAGGCCAACCCCAACCTTTGGAATTAAAAAAATAAATGTAAATTGATTTTGAAGGTTGGATTAGTGTCAACCACGGACCTTTAGAGGCCAACCCCAACCTTTATCTTATCAATATTTTATATATTTATTCTCCCTTATCAACTTTGATTTTATTTGGATAATGAAATAAAACATTTTTCGTTTAAAATATTTTTGAAAAAAAGATAAATATGTAATAATTCGTAAAATCAAATTTCCCAAAAATAAAGATTATAATTTAGGTAATATTTTTTTGTATTTTGTAAATACTTATTTTCTTATTCTTTTATTTTTAATTACTGTTATTAAACATAATTAAATTATTACTAAAATTTATATTAAAAAAAGTAATACTATATAATGTTGAGGTTGAGTGATTGGTATGGTCATAGATAAACATATAAAAACAAAAGTATTTGAGGTTGTATGAATATTAAATTAGTAGAAGAGAGAGAAATTAATATAATAATGTAAAAGTTGGATGATTGAGGTCGTTGATAAAGACAGTCTAAGAGGCACCGAACTGCGACAGCGACAGCGGCTACGACTTCCAAGAAGTATGGGTGAGCCCATAAATAGAAATATCGGCGCCAAAGCAGCAGTCCGTGTCATGAATAGGATTTAATTCAAGTACTCCCTCCGTCCTCCATTTAGTGACGTTAATACTATATTGGGACGTCCTCCATTTACTGACAATTTCCATTTTTGGACGTAGACCCCACAATCACTTTAACACTTTAACACTTTATACATCTACTTTTTATTATTTTAACATTTTAATACTATTAAACAATTCAAATGGACCCACATTTATTCCACTTTAACACTTTAACACATTAATTTATTATTATACTATAAAATGCGAAAAAACGCGTGCCCAAACTCCCTCCGTCACTAAATGGAGGACGGAGGGAGTAAATGAATTGAGAGATAATTCCAAACACTCTTCTTTATCTCTTGGAATCTTTTTTTCTCAAAATGAACAAACCCGCAAAATGATGCTATATTAGACTATTGCGTTCTCTACTGTTGCGAATCCTGCGGTGATTTTCCCTAATCTCATGCGATTTACTCGTGTCGCAGCTTCCTCTAGTTACTACCACCTACGGCTACAATATGATAGTTTTTTTTTTTTTTTTAGATAAGATCGTGCTGGATAATGATTATGAATTTTTTTATCAAAATCTTAAACTATTAACTTTTTTGAAATTGGAAAAATAACATCCTCAAGTATAGTAGCATCATAGCATGACAAAATAAATAGCCAATATAGCATTATTTCGGTAATTGAGACTGAATATATTTTTTTGTATAAGTTTGGAGTGGCTTGCTATATTATAGTACATGGTTATTAGAAGAAACGTGTAATTATAATTTATTAATTATTAGTTTTTAGGAAATAAATTGTTAATTTTGAAAATGATATACTAATATGCATAAATTATCAGGTGGTGCAATCGGAGACGACACAAGACTCTCATACTCGTATTGCATAATCAACTTTCTTTTTTTCTCTCTCTAACTTTAAATGTGCTACAAATCCTCCTCATCTTATAGGTAGGCACCAACGTGTTTATCATTCACTATTTCGTACAACTTAATCAATACTTATTTAGTACTTGTAAAGGGTAAGAATTCTGTTTTAGTGTTGAAACTTGAATTTGGAGCTTTGACACCCATTGGTGACGTCAGCGTAATGTCTTAAGTGAAACCCGATTAAGGCTGTAACCGGAGAAACCGCACCGTAGAAACAGGAGAGAGAGAGAGAGGTTTCCCGCATCCCAATCAGCACAAGAGGAAACGTAAGCAACGAAGCAAACAACGAGAACGATAATATCTACACCCTCACTCCTCCCCATTACTCAACTACCAACCCAAATCTACCTTTTCCAATACGGAAGCTACCAGAATTCGGCATGGGTACGGCGGCGACGGCGGCGGAGGTGGAGATAGCAGAGCCTCTGCTGCACCAGGGTGAGCCGGCGGAGGAGGTCGACGACGACGAGCTGATTCCCGACTGGAAGGACCAGATTACGATCAGAGGGCTGGTGGTCAGCGCCGTTTTGGGTACGCTTTTCTGCATCATCACGCACAAGCTCAATCTCACGGTCGGGATCATCCCGTCGCTCAATGTCGCCGCCGGCTTGCTCGGATTCTTCTCCGTCAAGTCGTGGACCGGGTTTTTGACCAGATTGGGGTTCTCGTCTAAGCCTTTTACCCGCCAAGAGAACACCGTCATTCAAACTTGCGTCGTGGCTTGCTATGGACTTGCCTTCAGTGGTAAATTTTTTAATTCATTTATTTTTTTGTATGTTTCAGTTGCGATTAGTTCTTCTAGTGTTTGTTTGGTTGATTCGAACATATAGCTGCGCTTCGGATCATAGAACAGTTAAATAGTTTGTTGAGAGTTTGCTGCAGCGAAATGTTGATGCGAAATGTTGGTGCGAAAAGGGGATTTTGGTTTTGTGTTGTGTTATTGGATGGACTGAGAATAGTTGCGATTGCTGTTGGCAGGGGGATTTGGATCTTACTTGCTGTCTATGGATGAGAAAACTTATGAACTGATCGGTGAAGATTATCCCGGGAATCATGCGGAGGATGTGAAGAACCCTGGACTGTTGTGGATGATGGGATTCATATCTGTTGTTAGTTTTCTGGGACTGTTCTGTCTCGTTCCTCTTCGAAAGGTAAACATGATCTGACTAATGTAGTAGTGAATTGTTACGGGAGATAGCAACGGTTAATAGGAATCAGTGTACTTCAGTGATGCATAGGCTTGTAGTGACCAGTATTTGACCAGTTTTGCTGCTTAAGGAACTAGAAATAGTATTATACCGTTACAGTTTATTTGAAGTCTTTACATTTAAGTGTTCTCGAATTTTTATACTTGCATAAATGTAGGTTATGGTCTTGGATTATAAGCTCACCTATCCCAGCGGAACTGCCACGGCTATGTTGATCAATAGCTTCCATACACACTCCGGAGCTGAACTTGCCAAGTAAATAACCATTGCTGCCCTAGGCTCTTTTTTGTTTATTTATAACTGTCAATTGGCTGAAATGTTATCTGCCTCTTTGGACCTTGACGACCATCTGCGGAAGTCTTCAATCTAACCAATATTTTTTCATTTTCGTTTCCCAGGAAACAGGTCAATAGTCTTGGGAAATATCTAAGCATAAGTTTCTGTTGGAGCTTCTTTAAATGGTTCTTTAGTGGCGTTGGCGATTCATGTGGATTTGATAATTTCCCAACCTTTGGATTGGCACTGTTCAACAATACGTGAGTTTCTTTCCCTATAGAACGTCTCTTAGAAAATTCATCTGTTGTCTTGGATAGCCCTATTTAATAGTTTATCCTAGATTAGTGGTGTTGCTTATTGTCATGAACATTGGTATTTTCTGCAGGTTTTATTTTGACTTCAGCCCTACTTATGTTGGATGTGGACTAATTTGCCCCCACTTGGTGAACTGTTCTGTTCTTCTTGGAGCTATCATATCATGGGGTTTTCTTTGGCCATTCATTTCCACAAAGTCAGGTGATTGGTATCCAGCAGGACTAGGGAGCAACGATTTTAAAGGTCTCTACGGATACAAGGTACTAGAGATATATTTGATCCAAATTACATACTTACCTTTCGCAGCAGGTTGTACATTTAATGTCAATCTATCCTATCCAGAAAATATCGGGTGTCACTTCTTGCAACCTAAATCCCAACTGTATCATGAAATGTTTGCTCTAGGGGCTTCCTTTTCGCTTTGTTTTTAAATTTTCCTTAGTAAAATAGAAGATTACAGCGTGTCTTAAAAACAGAAAATTTTCTGCACAGGAAGTTAGCCTGATTCTGTGTAATGCAATCCTATTTTCCGCGCAGGTGTTTGTAGCCATTTCCCTTATTCTTGGTGATGGTGTTTACAATTTGATCAAGATCATATATATAACAATAAAGGAGATGAGTACCAAGCGCCAAAGTCTTCCTACCGTCACAGAAGTTACAGGTAGATTGATTATCAAAATTTGATCTAAAAAACTGTTTATAGCTGTACAACAATTCTTTTTGTTTCCTCTTGAGTTAGTTATCCCTCAGGAACTGAAAATTTCATGATCCATACTGTGTGCTAGAAAGCCACAGAGTCGGTCAAGTTCACTAGATAATTCCTGCTCTTGAACTTGCATTCACTTCCCCATGACTTTGAGTCTTGTTGGATAAATACAGGTCAAATGGACAGAAATGAACTTAAATTTCTCTTTAAGAATATTGCTTTTGTTATTCCATAGTCTCTTTATGTTGTGCATTGCCTCGAATATGCTGCACATGCACGTATAATGGTAGTTTCAGGGTAATGGTCAAATTTAGCTGATATAAAAATAGAAATGTTGGGGGGTCCATCCTATATTATTTCTGTTACTTTACTTTTGACAGATCACAACACTTCCAAGCTACTATTGGAAGAAAAGAAACGTGATGAAATTTTCCTCCGAGATAGAATACCGCTATGGGTTGCTGGGGCGGGATATGTTTGTTTGGTGGCAATATCCATGTCTACAATGCCATTAATCTTTCCACCTCTCAAGTGGTACCTAGTCCTTTGTTCATACATAATAGCTCCAGCCCTTGCCTTCTGCAACTCATACGGTACTGGACTAACAGACTGGAGCCTGGCTTCCACATACGGGAAAATCGGCCTTTTCATTATCGCCTCAATTGTGGGAAGTCATGGAGGGGTTTTGGCTGGTTTAGCAGCTTGTGGGGTTATGATGTCCATTGTCTCCACAGCTGCTGATTTAATGCAAGATTTCAAGACTGGTTACCTTACAAAATCATCAGCTAAGTCGATGTTTGTGAGCCAAATAGTTGGAACTGCCATGGGCTGTGTGATTGCACCCCTCACGTTTTGGATGTATTGGACAGCCTTTGATATCGGATCACCTGATAGTCCGTACAAAGCTCCGTATGCTGTCATTTACAGAGAAATGGCCATTTTGGGGGTTGAGGGCTTCTCTTCACTTCCCCAGCATTGTCTAGCCATTTGTATTGGCTTCTTCATTGCTGCACTGGTCATTAATCTTGCGAGAGATCTAATCCCCAAAAAGTATTCCCAGTACATTCCAATCCCGATGGCGATGGCAGTGCCATTTTACATTGGAGCTTACTTTGCAATCGACATGTTCATTGGTACTGTGATACTGTTCATATGGGAGCGTATAAATAGTAAAGATGCTGAAGATTATGCAGGTGCTGTTGCCTCTGGATTAATCTGTGGTGATGGGATCTGGACTATCCCTTCTGCCATTCTTTCCATCTTCAAGGTTGATCCACCCATCTGTATGTACTTCAAGCCTTCCGGAAGTAGCTGAACAAGTAAGTCTCATCGTATTCAATCCTTTACCTTCGTTAATAGAAATTTGCCTGCATATACACATACGTGAACGTAGTCTCAACGTACCTGCATATGTTGGCTATTTTTCTTTCAACGTGCGTGACTGCAATTTATTTTGTCGTAATATTCACGATTCAAGATAAGCTGTTCTTATTTGCATTTGTCATTGAAGTGATAGATTTATCAGCATTTATGGTACTCTTTTGTAGAATACATGCTGTTACTTTCAATGCCTATATGCAGGACAAAAGTTGGACAATTACTTGGGATATTTAAAAGTAAAGAGAGGGAATTATTGAAGCTATGGATGAAAATGACATAAAATGTAGCTAAAGGAATTGAATGAGAAGTTTGGAATTTTCTCATTGATCTGTGAACACCCTTTTTTTCACACCTTCAGCTACATTATCACAAATCTTGAAAACTCTGCTGCTGTTGTACTTTTGCTCTTTAACTTAGGGTGAAAATGTGAAAATAGAAAATGTAACATGTTGTGGCAATCAATCAATCAGGTCACTGTTATCCCAATTTTTGATTGAGAGAAAGATATGTTCATGGTTCTTGTTTTCCCCACCCATCTATTGTTAAATTATCCCCCTTTTTTTGAATTACTAATGTATATTTATTTTGTTAGGGTTGGGAAGTTGCTTTGGCAAAAGTTTCTCATGGATTCAGTCGAAGAGAAAACTCCGGTGTGCTGACGCTACACGTGATGAAATATTCGCTAAGGTAATTTGAAAACTCCGGTGTGCTGATGCTACACGTGATGAAATATTTGCTAAGGTAATTCGCAGTTTATTGATTCTACTCACAATCTTACATGTATTTATTTATGTAAAATTAGGGGTGAAGGCTACTTTTGTAACATTTATGGACATTTTAGAATGAGGCAATGGTGATTTTTTTTTTTTTTTCCCCACTCCCATGGAAGAGAATTGTCTCCATTTCCTTTTTCCTTTTTCCTTTTGACCTTTTTTCTTTATTCTCTCTCTCTCTCTCTCTCTAAAATGATAACGCAATTTTTTCAATGCGCATGGAAATTGTATGGAAGAAGTTAAAACGGATAAAAGCCACCTAAATTAATCGCAAGATTAGATTTTTTCCTTTTTTTTTGGACTTTTATTTATGGAATATGTCCCACATCCATACTAGGGGTGTCAATGGGTGGGTAATTCCCGGCCCAGACCCGCTCAAAAGGCAACGGTTCCGGGTCCAATACCCACCCGTTAAACATAGTACCCGGACCCGGACCCGGACCCGAAAGTTTTAGAGTGAACGGTTCCGGTCCGGGTAATAACCCATGGGTTTTAAGGACCCGCCCAAACCCAATTTTAATGTATATATATATTTTTTTTTATTGTTTTTTTCTGCAAATCCTTCAAGCTTCAGCCGTCAAATTGGAAAATTGAGAAATTGAAATTTGAAACAGCGGCGCTCGCGGCGATGAACGGAGACCCGCCTTCTTCACCGCCTTTGCACTCTCATCTCTCGCTCTCGCTCTCTCTCTCTCTCTCTCTAATCTTCATCGCTTTCTCTACTGATATCCTCTTCTCTCCCTTTCATTGCAAGCTCGAATTAAGGTAGATTTCAACCTCAATCTTCTTGGAAAATCAACGAATCTTTTGATTTTGAGTGTCGTTTATTGTTAAGTTATGGGTTTATTTACTTATTCCTTATGGGTTGTCTCGCTGTCCGATTTTTGTGTGTGTTTTTTTTTTTTTTTTTGTCGCCTGTGAATTAAGGTAGTTGTTCTTCTCGCCTGGTGGTTGGAATAAGATGATTGAGATGATGTTCTGTTTCATATGTTTGTTTATGTAGAACCTTCCTTGTGCCTGCATAAGTGCATTTCATTTAGGTGATACTATTTCATCAATTAATCCAAATTAATGGTTAGTTTTCAAGAAGTTGTGATATACATACAGTAGTAAATGAAAGGAAAGGAAGATGTGAAGGAATTTAGTTGCAGGAATTTTGAGGAAAAAGCAGTTTAGTGTTGTGTTCATGTAAATCAGTCAGTGTACCAGAAAATTTCTATGTAAAGTCGTGAATTTCAGGCCCGATTCTGGGAGTTTTCTCCAGTCAAAACCTAACGAAATAGGTACCATTAGAAACCTCTTTTCGTTAGCTTTCCAACGGTATCTTCGGATTTCTAATCCGACATCACATGAGAGAGTTATGGTCCTCCGAAGTCAGTGTGTACAATCTGCTGCATTCCCTATTTTTCTGTTTTGCTACTGCTCAATTCAGCAGTTCTTTGAGGCTTGAGGGTTCCAATTTGCTTTTGATTGATGAAAGTGATTTCTTTCTTGATTGATGAAAGTGTTTCTTTGAGGGTTCCTATTTTTGATTGATCTCTTCTTTGTCATCTTTGTTTCACTCATTTTTTTGAATACTTGTCAATTTACTAATTTTGGGATGTAGTCATGTAGGGTTGGAGTTGACCGTGAAGACTAAGGAAGATGGTGAGCCAGAGTGATGTAGAAGAGTTTATGGTGGCATTTATGGGAATTCAAGATCTAATTCTTGAGTTAAAATTGAATTGTATATTTTGTTTCAAGATATTTTTTTCTTTGAAGATTTGTGTTGGTGATAGGAATTATGTATGCGTTTTGATGCACTCAAGTTATTGAACTTGTAGAATTGATACTTTTCACTTTTATGATTTTTGATCACTATTAGATGATTGAAATGCACTTTTTTAAAACAAAGGTTACAATTTTTATATTTGATGAAATACAATTTTCCGTATGAGAGCTAATAGTGAGATTATATATTCTTTAGATTTATTTTTTTCCCATGGAAATTGGTTATTAAAATGGTTGAGATATGAATTAAATCTGAAAAAAGTTGTGCATAAAAATTTTATTTAAAAAAAAAATAATAATAAAAAAAATAATAATAATTAACGGGCCGGGTCGGATCCAGACCCGGTAAGTACGGGCCGGGCCGGGTAGGACCCGGTGCATTCTCGGGCCTGGGCGGGTAGGACCCGGACCCGGACCCGGACCCGGATATGAAAAAGTGTATGGGTCTTGGGCGGGTCCTGGGCGGGTCCGGGAATTACCCACCCATTGACACCCCTAATCCATACTATCCTCCATCTGTATGTATGTTATTAGGCAATCAAATTTGGACAAAGCGAAAATAATTATTCTCTCTCATTTCACTGTATCTTTCTCATCATTAATGAGTCGGGAGCAAGATTTTATTTTAGCATCTCGAGTTTGAGTTTTCTGTGGGTTGTCGGGATTTTATTATCGTTAGAAACCAAACGTTCGACATGTTTGGTTAGGTTTATTTTGATTTTAATCTTGTCGCCTACCAAGACAATTTATCTAAGAATTCTTGATAGCTAGATTTGGCAAAAAAATGGTCACTCCAACCACGTTATACAAGAATTTATTTGAAAGTAGTTTGGTGAATTTGATTGAGATATCAAGAATCAACGATGGTGGATATTTAAAAGGACAATAATTGGAGCGATGTTATTATGTCATGAATATGGGAGGCACATGTGACAAGCAAGGCAATAACCTAAACTATACATACATAGCCCCTTCTTTTCTACTACTATTCCAAATCGAAAGTACCTCTCGATAACATTATTTTGTTGGTTCGTGTAATCTTCAGACGTTGATTGTATCTCTCTATCGTTCAATTTATACTTTCAAAAGTCAATTAAAATATACGTAATGCGTTTAATTTATTAATGAATTAGTTTGTGGGTTCGTGACATTTGTGTATAGCTTATGTTGATCGTATCTTCGTCGTTTCAATGTATACTTTCAAAAGTCAACTAAAATATATTTAACGCGTTCACTTTATTAATGACTTATAAGGATCTTTACTTTTATAGCCATGATTGTTGGCATGGATTAATGCGATGCCCCTATAATTATAAACAAGAGAATTCTTAAACAAATTGAAATTGACATCTCCACTCTAAAAAAATTATTTAACCCGTGAAATTGGTGGTGGGGTTGTTCAATCATTGGAACTAAGTCGTTTTTTCTTATTATTAAATGGGGTATGAATTATTTCAAAAATAAATAATTACCATATTTGTTTCCTGCATGATTCCTTTTTTCTCCATATTTAAATTATAGTCCTCTCTTCATAATGAACACATAGGGTGTTGACTTTCGTCTCGTATTAACAAAGTTGATAATTGCTCTTTATCTCATTTTTCTTGATACGTTCATAATGGTTTATATTGAATGGAACGAAGAAAGTAACATTTTATGATTATGACTTAAAGAGAGCTTTTTATTAAGTTCCAGCATTGATGGAAGATGAATCTCAATTCTACTAGTCCATTAATTTGGACAATTCTTCTTCACTTGAGATGCCATAATTTGGTCGCAAACGTGCTTACATTATTACCAATATTGGGCCTAGTGTGAATCTTAAGTAACCCTACAAACTCCAATCATTTTCTTCTTCGATTAAGGTTAAGTTTATATACTAGTAAAAGTTAATCTTACCCCATATATACATAGCATGAAAGAGTGTGATCTACTTAGAAAATTGGAAAGGCAAAAAAAAAAAAAAAAAAATACAGAGATCATAGGAGCAAACATGTTCGTTCAAATCAATTTTAGTGGACAAAATTTTATCGGGCTAGAGATACTTATGGAGATGGAAGAAGTACGTGAAACTGTGAAAGTTAGCATTTTATATGTGAGGTCTGAGGAGATATGTTTCACTAACTGTCGTGATCATACTTAATACGGTCACGAATGATGTGATGATAAAATAATTGAGAAAAAATTGTTATAAATATATACCATAGAAATAAATCATACTAATCCATAGTCACAATAAGTCATGAAATGAGAATAAATATGAATCATTCATCTTAGTTTATTCTACGACGGTAAGATACAGTAAGTACGCACAAATTTAAGCATCGATTTGTACATAAAACGCACAATGGTGTATGCATAAATACGAAACTACTTCTTCTTCTTCGCCGTAAGTTAGTGGAAGAAGCTAAACTCTGAAATGTAGTCTGAAGCAGTCAATAGTCAAAACCCTCTACAGTAGAAAAGCGGCGCAAACACACACTTTACTTTAATCAATCAAGATCCAATTTTTATGTTTTTTGCAGACAAAGATGCCATTTTCTGCCTAGGGATTTCAAGATTTCGCCTTTTGTCCTTCACATTCCTCATCCTTTTCCCCTTTTCTGCAAAATTAATTAAACTAAACCCACACTAAACTAAATTACTCTTTTTCAAATTAATTTAATTACTCTTTTTTTTTTTTTTAAAAAGAAAAGAAAAGGAAAATACCTTGAAATTGAATCAATCAATCAAACCAACCATTACAACACCACTCAAAAAAAAAAAAAAAAAAAAAAAAAAAACCACCTCCCCTGTTTCCTTTTCCCCCTTTTCTCCTTCAAGTCTTCTCACAATCTCACCTTCTTCAATCAATCAACTCCCTCTCTCTCTCTCTCTCTAGATACAGAACCTGGGATTTCATACACATGATGCTTGAGCCTTGAAATCTCGCTGAAAATTTTGGTAGGGGGGATAAAAATCGTTTCTTGATGGATCCGAAGAGCTCGAAGCAGCCGCCGGAGATGGCGAACCACGGCGGCAGCAACGACAACAGCGGTGGAGAGAACAAAGCAGCAGAAATCGGCAATTTGCAGATTGTGCTCTCTGAGAAAGTCGATTCGAAGAAGCTTGCTCTTGCTCCGAAGCGAAGCTCCAACAAGGATCGCCACACCAAGGTCGAGGGCCGCGGCCGCAGAATTCGGATGCCGGCGCTCTGCGCCGCCAGAATCTTCCAATTAACGAGGGAATTAGGGCACAAGTCCGACGGCGAGACCATCCAGTGGCTGCTGCAGCAGGCGGAGCCGTCGATCGTCGCCGCCACGGGGAGCGGAACCATCCCCGCCTCCGCCCTAGCAGCTGCCGGCGGATCGATTTCTCACCAGAGCAGCTCGATTTCGTCGGGACTCCATCAGAAGATCGAAGATTTAGGTGTTACCATGGTCGGAGGCCGGAACCCCTGGCCCATGATTGGTGGGAATTTGGGCCGGCCTCACCCCGGCGTGAGCTCGGGATTATGGCCGCCTGCCGCCGTCGGCGGCTTCGGTTTTCAGACATCCTCCTCCTCCTCGACCTCGTCCGGTCCGTCAATGGCGGCGGAGAATTCTAGCTATCTGCAGAAAATGGGCTTCCCGGGATTCGAGCTTCCCGGCGGCAGTATGGGGCAAATGAGCTTCACCTCAATTTTGAACGGCGGCGGAGGCGGCGGCGGCGGTCAGCAGCTGCCCGGATTAGAGCTCGGCCTATCACAAGATGGAAACATCGGAGTGCTGAGTCCTCAAGCATTCGGGCAGTTTTATCAGCAGATGGCTCCGGCGGCGGCGCGTGTAGCCCACCACCATCAAAATCAGCAGCAGCACCACCACCAACACCACCAGCAACAGCAGCAGCAGCCGCTGTCGCCCAAGGATGATGATGATTCCCAAGAATCTGGGCAGTAGACTGTGTGAAATTTATACTAAAAAAAAAAAAGTTGGGTTCTTTTGGGAATGGTTTGTGTGGATGATTGTTTTTTATTAATTTTTGTTTGTTGAGTTTAGTGTATAAAATCTCAAGAATCATAGATGTGTTCATCCCACTTTTCAGTTAGATACAGGTGCGGTTGAACCAATTTATTGTTTCTGTTTCTTCTTCCTCTCTTTCATACATCCCATCCCTCCCTATTTGTTCTTGATCCTATGTTCTGTAAATTACTGAGGTTTTAGATGTTTGCTGCTATTGCAGAATCCATTCTGCTATGGAATGTTCCGATTTCGATTAGTTTGATTTTTAAGCTCATTTTCTTGGCTGGTTTAGGGCACCTTTTCTTTCACATATAGGGCTATACTTCTGCAATTCTGTTACTCTTTTAGTGCAAGAGGCTCGTGCCGGGATCCTCTTCCTCTCGTTATGTATTGCATCGGCATTCGCAACCAAAGTTCAGGTTCGTTTCTTGGATATTCTGTGGATAAATTCTAAGGATGGTGTGGCTGAATGAAGCAACGTGTATAGATGTTTGTCGATTCGATGCATTTGTGTGTGATGAAAACTGTGTATTGGAGCTTGCAAATGTGTTTTAGATTGTTATGAGTAGTCAATAATGCCTAATTGTTTTTAAGGTTTGATACTTTTCTTGAATGTTAGTAGTGAAACTAAGGTAGAAAATACTTTGTGGAATAGAGTGGAATGATTTGGTATTCTTTGACCTATTTAGAACCTCAAATAGCTTACTTTCAGTACAGATTAAAACCCTTATCGAAGTAATTATATGACGCCTCCTGATAGGTTCGATTTGTATCTTACGTGGTAACCTCAGTCGAGGCCTTATTGGTTCTGAAACTACCCAAGCTTAAATTTTTCCTGCTCATTCTCTTTCCCCCGTGTCTAGTGGTTCTTGCTGCATTATTGTTCGATTCATCCTGAAGTCTTGATTCTTAAATTCTCTCCGTGTAGTTCTCACTGAAGAATTTCGATGCTGCGTTGTTTCTCTGTGTATCAGGCAGTCTCACACAGAAGGATGAAGTCCCTCCTATCCTTGTTGGTAAAGCTATGTAGAATATGTGGTTTGAATTGTGTAATTTTTCGGGGTTGTTTTCGACTATACATGAGGGTATTCCAGCAAGAACATCAACTTTCTGAATATGAGAGAGTGGTATAATTCCAGAAATAGGAAAAAAGGTGTGTTGAAACAGAGAGATTTTAGGGTAAGAGATGAGGTGGATGTGAATGTCTAAATGTGGAAAAGAAGTTATGGGAACATGCTCTCTTGAGTTCATGTTTTCTTACCATTCAATAAGGGCACACATCTTTCAGATGAATGCATGAATGAATGTGTGTGTGAGAGAGAGAGAGAGAGAGAGAGAGAGAGAGCAGTCATGCTCAGTGCAATCAATACATGCCAAGGCATTCATTATCTTTCTTTGAAATATGTGGTAAGATTGTGTTGCATAATCTCTTCCCATACCATTAACTTTTTTTTTTTTTTTTTTAATTTTTTATTGTGTTATATAAATGGACAATAAAGGGATCGCCGTAATTAATGTAGTATTCTTTCCGTCACATTTATAATGTCCTTTTTCTTTATGGGTATGAAAGTGAGGAGATGGTTTAAATACAAAATAAAACGATAAGAGTTTGTACTTGCAATAAAACAGGACAAGATGTTTTATACGAGATTGCTTAAAATAAAAGGAATAAATTCTGAACGTGACGGATTGAGTAATTTCTAATGTAAATGCAACCTGAAATAATGGAACGAGTTATAGTGATGTCGGTCAATCCTATACAAGAGAGTAATTTCTAATGTAAATGCAACCTGAAATAATGGAACGAGTTATAGTGATGTCGGTCAATCCTATACAAGACCTTCAGATAACATAATTGTTATTCTATCCATCGTGAGCAAATTAAGTATGTCCAACGTTAATTGACATATAAATTGCCAACTACCTAGGATCTGATTTGAATGTTGAAGTTTTGATCGAATTGATGAAGCGGAAGGCGCCATGGCCGTATAGAGCGTGTGATCCTCTCTGATACGCACTCTCCTTTCGATCGCGTTGCGGTCCATGAATAGACGAGAAGCTACGCTACCGGCGGGAGGTGTAGAGACTAGAGAGCTCATATTAATACCAGTCCTTACACTAATTTCTTCTTCTTCTTCTTCTTCAACTTGATTACGATATGATGGTCTTTTGACAAAGTCTAATATTGCAACATTAAGCATCGAAATTATTATACGTATGAAAAGAAAATAATAGAAAAGGCCCAAGAAAGATATGGGCCCAAATTGTGGAAGATGAGCCCAACAAAGCCCAATTTATCATATCTAAAACACATTTCTTTTTCAACACTATTGTTTGTGAAAGTTTGATAACCTCATTCGATCGAGGCTGTTTTCGACCTATACATGAGTAAATTTAATGTGGGGTGATGTTAAGGTTAAGGTGAAAGGGCCATAAGAGAGACTGTAATTTGCACACTAGTTTTCAAAATCGAAAAAATTAGTTAAAAAGGTCGTGTACCGAACATCAATTACCTTAAAACGAATTCGAAACGTAGCATGTCACATTAGTTCGTGCTTTAATTACTTTTTTTTTTAATCAGAAAAAGAGATTTTATTCAAAAAAAGGTACCAGAAGTACTCCAACAAACCAGATTACATAGAGCTCCTCCAACTTTCCAACAAAGACCTTCGATCCCATTCTAAATAGTTTGTGCTTTAATTACTATCAATAAATAAAGTATAAAAGGACTCAATTAAGTTAACTAAATCGGGAATTTTCTCGTACCATATGCTCACCGTTAATATGCCAGTGTCAAGTCATTGTTTATTCTTTCACACGAATAAAAATCAATGGGTGATGTTAGCATGAATATATATCTATCTATACAGCTAAGATGCCCTCAAATGGACAAGTGTATAATTAAAAGGCCAAATAAAATTATAAATATCTTTTCCAAAGTGCATAAAAGTCTACCTTTCTTTTATAGATTAGGCTCATTTCCATATACCCTCTAATTTTAAATAAATTGGGGCCTCTTTTCCTATATTATTATTAATTTTACCCAATCTTTATCCATTATTTTCTTATTCTTTTCATTAAATTAAATTAAATTTGTTGCCGCCCTAGCTCGCACGTTTGCTTTCTTTAGTTTTCAACTATTAAATGTGCGTTTGAAACACGTCGAACGGCACATATGTTTGGACTTTGTATTAATATATACCCTAATAATGTTATGAATAGCATGTCACTAATGGTGGGATCTGCTCTCGATCGAATCGGATCAGACAGTTACATTTCGGTGTTGCATCTCCTATTGTATCGACGGTAGATGACCAATGTCGCTTTTAATGTCCCGAAATGTGTTTTGTTTTTATTAGCAAAATCTGAGACAAAGCAAGGAAAGGGAGTTTTTGTGCATTACTTGAAAGTGTTGTGTGTTGTTTGATGTTTCCACGTTCATTGCCTTTGTATCACATTTGGTAATGATCAATCGCCCCCTCTAATATTGGATAAGGTGTGTGCATATTTGTACTATATTATTACAAATGATTTATCTTTAAACATGTCTATTTAACTAACATATGTGTGGTGATGCTAAGGTGAAGGGCCACAAGAGAGATTGTCCAAATCGATACATCGTGCACCGATCCTGATTCTGCACACTAGTTTTCGAAATCGAAATTCGTTAAACAATCGTGTACTGAATTCGAAAGAGAGAAGTCTGTTATATTGGGTCGTGTTTTGTTAAGTTCTGATTAAACGAAAAAGAATGAATAAAACCGATCTGTCTGAATGACCTTATCTAATTCATGAATTAATTTCCACACAAACACACCAAACCTCATCCATAAAGATAACAAAACCTTTGGAATTTAGGGTTAAGTTGGAATATTCCAAATTATCTTATCATTTTGGAATCTTGATTACATACACATACCAATCAGTGGCGGATTTAAGTGCAAGGGAGTGAGGGCTTAAGCCCCTACCCAATTAGAAAATTAAAAAATTTACCCTTAAAATTTTATCAAATTATGATTAGTTTGAGCAAATTATAGTGTAAAAGCCCTCACTGTCAATTTAAAATATCAAGTAAATTCCATTTTACTCAAAATTATAAATTTTAGCCCCCACTCAACAAAATTTCTGGATCCGCCACTGATACCAATAACATGTCACGCTATTCTAGTTAATGCTGTAGTGGTTGAAGTTGGACGTAAGGAAACATGAAAATTAGCTCATGATTGTACCTTGTTGCTTTCCACAATGGTTAGTGTCAACCTTTCTTTCTTCTTTTGTTAAGTATTATGGCCACCCTTGCTTTGTCACATTTGTCCACTCATGCATTCCCATCAAAATTATATTCTTCCTGTCTCATTCATCCAGGAATAACTTTTTCCGAATACGAGATTTAAGACCAGAGTAATAGTTATAATAAAGTAGTGTGAATACATTTTAGTAGATTAGAATTTTGTCATTTAAGATAATATCTCTATATTAATGGGATGAGAGAAAATTAAACTTATTTCCTATATGAAATGAATGAGGCGAAAAGAGTAGTACATTATAAACGAAAAATTTCTTATTAAAACCGTTAATATTTATATCGAATCATAAAATTAATGGGAAAAAGTATAAGATAATTCTTTCACTCTTATCGTACTCTTGAAGAATTAAGTACCACCTATATATAATACTACTACTTTTAGTTCCCAAAAGATTTAATTAACCTATAGTAAAGCCATGTTTTGTAGGGCATAATAATACACACACAACATCCACGTAGTAAAAGGAGATTCTTAATCGCGATATTCCAGTTCTTTTTCAAATGAGGTACTAACCTAACACGATCTGAATGCTCTACGGTTAAAATGTTCATCGTTGTTAAAAAATTCATTATTTTATAGTAGGTGCTTAATCATACCTAGGGATGACAGTTTTACCCGCAAACCCGATTACCCGCTGGTACCCGCCCTTAATGGGGCGGGAGCGGGGGGAGTTTTAGGGTTTTGGGGCGGGTTTGGGTATAAACGAATCGACAACTCGAGGTTTATAACCTCCGGGTTCGGGGCGGGAGCGGGTTTGAGGGTCCCTACCCCGTAGCCGCCCCGATAGTACATTAAATATTAATAATTTTAAATTATATTTAAATTTTAATATTTTGTTATTAATCTTTGGTAAAAAACTTTAGTTTATGAATATTATATTAATTAATTAACTATTTTTAATTATAAATTAATTTTAACATTAAATTATTTATTATTTTTAAATAAAAAATCAACTTTTTAAATAAAAAAATCAAATTTTTTAAATTTAAAAATTATAATCGGGTACCCGACGGGTATCCTTCTCCCGCCGGGTAAGCCCCGCCCCGTACCCGCATTGATTTAATCGGGTTTCGAGGCGGGTTTGGGGGGAATTTTCGGAGGCGTGTATGGGGGTGGGGAAGCCATACCCAGCCCCGCCCCGTTGTTATCCCTAATTATACCCATGAAATAAAACATGATTAAATGTATGTAGATTCCACGCAAGAATTTGGCAAGAAAATAAAAAAGAATTCTTGTATTTTGTGAAAGATGCGAATCTTCAACGCATTAATATTCCATCCACACTTGGTATTTTTGAATATTTATTTAATTTAATAGCGATATTTGTTGAAACATCAACGACTTGATATTTATTAAATTAAATATAAATATAAATAATTAAAAAAAAGGGAAGGAGCCACGTCGCAGTTGGTTACTACTCATTCAGGCAAGTGAAGGGCCGCCTACTAATTTTCTTACTCCCACTCTCTCTCTCTTCTTTCTCTCTCCTCTCTCTCTCTCATTTCGTCTGCGAATTTCATTTCTATTCTTTCCTCCTGAGATATTGGAGAAGACTCTGTTTTACAGCGCATGCGCACTCGCGGTTTTCCTCTCCTACTTTTCTTCTCCACTCCGATTCTTCATTCTCCCTTTCTCTGGTTAGATTTCCTGAAATGCGCGATAGGTTTGAGAGTATGGACGACGAATTCGCGAAGCTTCTCCGGAGGATCAATCCCCCCAGGTTTTGATTGATTTTTTTCTGATTTTGTTTGTTTTGAATTTAATTATGAACTTCCTTCGCACGGTAGTGCTTCGTTGAAGATTGTTAGGGCTTTTGATGGTTTGATTGCGCCCGATGATTTGCGGGATTGATGCCGCCGTTTCGTTGATTTTTTTATTTGCGGTGAATTGTACTGCGTGTTTAAATGAGTTTTCTCGTTGCACCTGATATGATTCGGTGTTTGCTCTTTGTGAATTGAGAGGAAATTTCTTCGATTGCGGTGAATAGCTTAAGGGTTCATGTATCACTCAGAAATTTGGGGCCAATTATTGTAGTGATAATAGTATGGAAATTTCATTGTCTCTCTCTATCTCTGTTTGTTTCAAGCAATATATCATATTTTCGTGAGATTTGGTGTTTGGACTGCATACTCGTACGAGTCGTATCTATCGAAATATGGACGATGTTGAGGGTTTCTTCAGCTTGCTGTGATTTTTTAGTGTGATGTTTAAGAAATCTGTGTTTTTGTGGGGACTTAGTTATTGGTTTCTGTTGCAGGGTTGTGATCGACAACGATGCTTGTGAGGATGCAACTATAATACAGGCATGCTCTTACCCTGTTTCATAGGGCATTAAGAGTGTTGTTTTAGGATTTTGAGTTTTGACTTTCATAACAGGATAATATTCCTTTTCATTTTAGTAATCTCTTCTCTTGAAAGTCTAACTTGAAGATGGTTTTATTTTATGTAGGTTGACAGTGTCAATAAGCATGGAATCCTTCTTCAGGTGGTCCAAATTCTGACCGATTTGGATCTTGTGATTAAAAAAGCATACATTTCATCAGATGGAGGATGGTTCATGGATGGTAAGCTTCATTTGTGACTACTTTTGGGAACTTGGGGGTGGGGAACATGGGTGCTTCAAGTGTTTTGTACTCTAGATAAGTTTGTAATGTGTTATTCGTCATTCTGTACAGTATTCAACGTGATTGACCGGAATGGAAACAAAATTAGGGATCAAGAGATCATCAGCTACATCCAAGAGGTATAGATCTCTTATTTCCTTTTTTTTTTGTTCAGTCAGTGAAGCCTGAACCAACTATTGTAAGTCATCTCTTCGAGTTCAGTGCTGAACCTTTTTACTTTCTCCTGTGTGGAAAAATATAAGCTTATGATGCACTGGTTTTAGTTAGTTATGTGGAATAATGAAGCACTTGACATAAATTTCTGCATCCACTCCGAGGAAATATGATTAGAGCATCTTATCATTCTCATTAGTGAAGGATGCCTAGGTACGCCTAAGCATATGAAATATACTTAATGACCATACCTGAACTAAGAGGATTAAGAAAATTACTATGCTGGATGTTCTTTTGAAATTTCCTGTCACCACTTCTTTTATTTCTCATTGCCACTTAAAAATCTGCAGAGGCTTGAAAGCAATGATGATTTGGCGGAACCATCTTTGAAAGGAATAGTTGGATTGGTGCCTTCTGAAGAGCACACGTGCATTGAGCTAACAGGAAGAGACAGGCCTGGTTTATTATCAGAAGTATGTGCTGTCCTTACTGATCTTGAGTGCAATGTGGTAAACGCTGAGATATGGACGCACAATGAGAGAGCTGCAGCCGTGGTTCTTGTCACTGATCATGCCACGGGTTTTGCAATTGAAGACCCAAAGCGCCTAGCTACTATAAAGGAGCTCCTGTGCAACGTTCTGAGAGGAAATAAAGATCTAAACTCTGCTAGAATGACACTTCCACCTCCTGGAGTTACCCACAGGCAAAGAAGATTGCACCAGATTATGTTTGCTGATAGAGATTACGAAAAAATTGACACATTAGTTGGTAGCAAAGTCCATGCCAAGACCTCGAGACCTCATGTAAGTGTCACAGACTGTGCAGAAAAGGATTATACAGTCATCACTCTGAGATCGAAAGATCGACCCAAGCTGTTGTTTGATATCATCTGCACTCTGACTGACATGCAGTATGTCGTCTTCCATGGAGTTGTCCACACTGGAAGAATGGAAGCATATCAGGTACATTTTCTGTATGTCTGCAGTTTCTTGTATACACAACACATTTTATTTGAAAATGCGACTAAAGTTCTCATTTCTCGTTCTATTTAGGAATACTATATTCGGCATATGGATGGGGTGCCTATCAGTTCAGAAGCTGAACGAGACCGAGTGATGCAATGTTTAGAAGCAGCAATCGAAAGACGTGGCACTGGGGTAATAGTGGTTCCTAGTTTACCACAATCTATGTCTGATGAGTAAACAGATACTGATATTATATGTTCACATTTTTCAGGGTCTAGAGTTGGAACTATGTGCTGAGGACAGGGTCGGACTTCTGTCTGACATCACCCGGGTATTCAGGGAAAATAGCCTTTGCATCAAGAGAGCAGAGATCTCAACAAGAGGGGGGAAAGCAAGGGATACATTCTATGTCACGGATGTAACTGGAAACCCTGTGGACCATAAGACAGTCGACTCCATCTGTGAACAAATTGGCCACGGGGTGTTGCACGTAAAATGGGACTCAGGGTCTTCTCCAAAGCCACAGCAGGGGAGCACAATTAGCTTCCTTCTAGGAAGCTTCTTCAGATCCAGAACTTTCTCCTCCTAAGCTCGATTGAATCCTGGCCCACTATCTTGACCCCTACCCTTGCTTACTTCACTTTTATGTGCCCGTTGATGGTTCCGTGACAAGGGATGGATGATGGAGAAATGTAAGTACAGTGTAAATAGGTGTTGATGTTCCTCAGTAAGAAGTAACCACCCCATACTGTTGATATGCTAGAAGAGGGTGGATCTTGTTGTACATGGTAATGAATATATTGAGGAATCTGAACTCTTGTAAGTAATAGTGTACAGTGCTATGGAAACAAATTACTAGTGTGTAAATGTGAATGTACATATGAATGTAGAAGCTTGAGGCATTGATGACCGCCGATCTTAACGTTGCATTTACTTTGCTGTCGATTTAGATTTAAAGTTACATCTCTGCTTTGTTGATTCGAGGGGGATCTCGTTCGTTACATTTTTAACATGTAATATTGTGTACGTGCAGTTGAACAGTAAACGTAAGCAGTCGAACAGTAAAGGTAAGACCAAAGTCTAGGTTCGGATCCTTCGTAATACAGTCTACAAATATCAATGTTGTAGCTAATTTATAGAGAACCAATAATACATATTCAATCGAAGAGACACTAAATCACTAGTAAATAAAATGATGACTTGCTCATCAAACGCTTGGCAAACAAGTCTATAAGTATTGATAAGACTCTATTCAGAACAGATTCAAAACAGAAACGAAAAGAGGCATTAATACGAAAACAAAATTCATGTTCGGTGTGCTTAAAACAATAGAACACAACAAAATTCATGTCTGATATCATTCCTCCCTTGAAACTATAACTAATGAACAAACAACGAAACCAGAGACTTAGGTCACATTCTCTGGCAGCCTCCTTTGCGAGGATCCTCTCCTTAGCCTTAGTCTTGGCCTGCGATTTCGATCCCATCACACCGCCTCCCCACTTCTTCCTGGTCTCATCATATTTGTCATTGAAGTTTGCCTGTGATAACAGCAAAAACAGAACATTGGATCATCAAAATAATACATATTGATTAATGAATGATTTGGCTGTACAGAACAATGTTAAAAAAGATCTTTTACCTTGATGGCCTCAAGAATCTTGCTGAATTCCATCTTGTCCTCGTTCTTGACTGAGGTCAAGCACAAGACTGAAGCAGTTTTCTTGTGGACGATCTGAATCAGTAGAACAACAGTGTCTTAGAATCCAATATGAAGATACAAAATTAATATTAACAAATGAATTGAAACTTACGCTTCCCAATCTAGCTTTGCCCTTAACGATGCAGTATGTGATTTCCATCTTCCTGCACAGAGCGGGGAGCCACACTACCAGTTCAATGGGATCAACGTCATGAGCAATGACAACAAGCTGGGCCTTGTTCTGTAGAGGATGAACGCATAAAATCAGTCGAAATTACACACTTAGCTATGGAACACAACAAACTGGATAGGAATGATTCACAAACCTGCTCAATCAAATAGGTAACATGGTTCAGACCGTACTTAACCACGATAGGCTTCTTCGACTCGGGAGTCTTTCCTTCAGCCTCGGCTTGGGCTCTCTTGAGGAGTCTGTCTTTCTTCTGAGCTCTGTCCTCAGGCCTATACTTGAGAAGCATTTTGAAGAGGCTAGTGGCTGATTCAAGTATATACAAATTATTATTGTTAGGTCTAAGAATTAAAATGCATCAGACACTATAATGTAGGAATAATGCATTCACAATAACCCCAATTAACATTCCGGTAATACGATTGCACATCAATAATTCAATGGCATAACATTTTCAGCAGAAGAATGAAGAGCATATCATCATCATGTCACATAGAGAAACTAAATAACAGAAACATACTGCACTAAATAACAGAAACCTACTGCAAAATCTATCGTACTCAAAGCTTTAGCTTAAAATCACAGGCAACAATTCTGAAAACAGAATGTCAAAAAGTAGCCATGAAATTCGATTTTCCAGCATAGCAATGGTATAGCTTAGCTCAATGTAGATAATGCAGAAGAAGATGCAAACCAATAATTGCAAAACAATCACAAACGTGTTCTTGCAACTATGGATTAAGCACAAAACCAATACGAACATTAATGAAATTGCGGACCGAAGCAGTAACCAGCATAAGAAAACCACCAGCGTCGATTAAAGCCAAAAAATCAAATCCAAAAGAGGCAGGGTTTTGGAGAACTGGTGAATCGGCGGCGGCACCTTCAGTCGCTGCTTGAGGATCATCTTCTTCCTCTGGATCCTCACGACTTGCGGCCATCGCACGAATCTGTGAAGGTCCTTCTTGGGCGGAAGAGCGTCGCCGATCCCAAACTGCTTCGGCCTCTTCTCGAAGAGAGGATTCACGACCTTCTCCACCTTCTTCTTGGAGGCCGCCGGAAGCTTCACGCCCTTCTTCGGAGCCTGAAAAACGGCACTTGGAGAGTTATAGACCTAACGTGAGTAGAGAGATGACGGGAGAGAGAGAGAGTCCAGAATATTTTACCATTTCTCCTCTCCTACAGCTGCGATACGATGAAATGGGGAAATGGAAGTGGCTGCGAAACCTAGCCTTCGCACAGATAACAAATAAAAGGGGAGAAAGTGACTAGGGTTTATAGTGTTGAAATTGGGCCCTTGTTTTCTAACAGGCCCATTAATATATACAAATTGGATTTAAATTTATAAATTTGCAATAAACCAACTATATATGAAATTGGATCGATTAATATAAATTTTACACTAAACTCTTAGTAGGTAGTAATTCGAGCGGTAAAAACAATTTTTTGTTTTACTTTTGCCTAGGGGTGTACACGAGCCGAACATCAACATGCTCGAGCTCAGTTCGCCTAAAAAAATTTAAGTTTAAGCTCGGCTACAGCTTGTCTCGCCATTTATGCAAGAGGCTCGAGCTCAACTCTGTAAGTGTTTAGAATCGTTTTTCGAATTCGAATCCGAGCTCCGCTCGCCATATATGCAAGAGGCTCAAGCTTGGTTCGGTAAGTGTTCAGGATCGTTTTTCGAATTCGAATTTGAGCCCGAGCTCATCTCGTACTTATAAAAATTAAAATATTATTATATATTAATATTCATGAATAAGCGAACATGTCCGGTACTAAAGCTTGTGAACATGTTCGCGAGTTTTCGAGCCGAAATTCGAGCTCAATTTGAAGCTCGTTTTTTTAAACGAACGGAGTTCCGAACGAACCGTTTACGAGCTGGACTTTGATAAGCTAAAAAGTAGCCCTATTCACGTACACCTAACACCCCTACTTTTGCCAAACAATATAATGAAATTAGCCCATAAAATATTTTATCGGCGGATTAAAAAAAAAAAGTAAGGCATTTTTCCAAAATACAGTAAAAGGGAAAATCCTCCTTCAAACACACGCCCTTATTTTCTTTTCTTTTTTCTTTTTTGTTGAGAAAACTCTAATCATCTTCTTCGACCGCATCGCTTGTTTCTGATTTTCCGTTTGCCTACGATATGAAAACACATATGCCCTTAAAATTAGAAAGCTAAAGAATTATCGGTGGCGGTTGTTGGGATTGAAAGGAAGAGGTTAAGAAACGTTCATCCAGCTTCATTTCAAGAAAAACGTAAAGCTGAAATTTTTACTTTTGCTGGTGGTGTTTTTGCAAGAGAGATACTCCATCTACATACATGGACAACCGGAACGTCGTCGTTTGCGACAACGGCACCGGCGTAATCACCCTCTTCTTCAACCACTTGCACATTTCCTTTTATAATGATCGATCATCTCTTTGATCTTATGTTTCTAGCCCCCTCTTTCTTTTCCGTGTGATACTGCATTGTTTAGTTGATTTGCAACCTTTAGAGTGATGATCTGGGTTGTTAGAGTTCATTATAGGTGGTTATCAGATTTTCAGGGGCTTAATTTGACTGTGAATTGATTTGATTCTGGTGTTACGTATGCTCGTGGGTTTTGAGTGGTGTGCATCTTGTTTACCTCGATCTTGCTAGGTTGTGCAAGTACTGATTTGGCTTGGATTGATTGCAGTATGTGAAATGTGGATTTGCCGGTGAGAACTTCCCCACGTCTGTGTTTCCTTGTGTTGTTGGAAGGCCGATGCTCCGCTACGAAGAATCTTTAATGGAACAAGAGATCACGGTCAGCTTGTTGCTCTTTGATTCATTTACTTTGAGTAATTATTTATCGATTTCACTTCAAACTGCTGGCATGAACAATCGTAGTCAGCTTGTCCGTAAGTAAAATTTAGTTCAAGTAATCTTCAAAACTACTTTCTAGACGAGGGTTGACATGTTAGGGTAAGAAATGTCAAAGTTCAAGTTCAAGATCTTTGGTTATTTTCCATTTGCCAATGCGGATAAAGGCTGTCCCATTCCTGTATGTATGCCTATAATCTAACTACGTTGTAGAAGTACAAAAGGGAGTTAAAGGAAAGGTTGGCCATATGAATTTGATGGATGAGGTGCAATTGACATTTACGATTATAATTTATAAGCATTGGAATTTGGTCGTGAATACTTCCACATCATGTTAACTAGATAATAAATCAAATCCTAATTACCATGACCCAAATGCTGTAGTTCAGATGCCAACTTCTGCTTCATCTTACAATTCAGATCCCAACTATTTAGTCATTTCATGGTTCGGATGGTGACTCTTGTTATGCTATACCAGCTTATCCTTGATTTTGTTGGATGTTCATTCCTTTTGTCAGGATATTCTTGTGGGTGATGCATGTTTAAAGTGGCGGCATCAATTGGACGTGTCTTATCCTGTCAATAATGGCATTGTTCAAAATTGGGATGACATGGGGCATGTGTGGGATCACGTATTCTCTAGCGAACTAAAGGTTTTATCTTCTACACCTCATTTAGATCTCTGTCTTAATAACAGCAGTATGTAATTTCATTTTACTTGACCTCGTCTGTCTGAAGGTAGATCCTAAGGAATGTAAAATCTTGCTTACTGATCCACCTCTGAATCCATCCAAAAATCGTGAAAAGATGGTGAGTTTATTTCTAAAATGAGATGTTGATAGTTTCTCATTTATGTTCAAAATTTAATCGTCGTGTTTTTTCATTTGTACTTTATCCAGACTGAGATTATGTTTGAGAAATACAAATTTCAAGGTGTCTTCATTCAGATACAAGCTGTCCTAACTTTGTATGCTCAAGGTGAGTATAAAAATGAATCATTTTTAAATATTTGAAGATTGAGATTCTTGTTTTATAGTGCTGAACTCTGTTTAGACGACTATAGATGTGGTACAGGAGAAAATTGAGTGATGTGAACCCTTCTTAGTTGGAATATCTACCGTTCATTACTTTTGTCTTAAATTTTAGAGTTCTTGTGGAATGATACAGTTGCGTATTTCTAATGTTTTCTTGACTTTACTCAGGCTTGCTTACGGGACTCGTTATTGACTCTGGAGATGGGGTCACTCATGTGGTAAGAATTCTGTAATGTTGAACCAATTGTGTTTTTGAAGTGATAAAGGATACATTTTTTCTAATAAAAAGTGATAAGGAAGCTTACGTATCATACTTTCAAAATATAGCATCGGACAGCTGGCCTCTAGTTTGTAAGTGTCACAGAGTCAGAACCTGTTTAATTGTATTGAGATCTCGAGGTCTGTATTTGACTGGTACAAGTTGCTTATTGATTCTATGATACTCTAGAAATGATATGGGGACTTGTTAATCAGGTTCCAGTTGTTGATGGGTACTCATTCCCCCATCTCACGAAACGAATGAATGTAGCAGGGCGCCATATAACATCATATCTTCTTGATTTGCTCATGAGAAGGGGGTAAGTGTTCTTCAAATTTCAGGACTCAATTTTTGACATATGTTGGTGATGCTGGCAATCGAACATTATCTCCAATAAAATTGGAATGTCTTTCTCTTTGAAGGTATGCTATGAACAGAAATGCTGACTTTGAGACAGTGAGGAGTATCAAAGAAAAGCTTTGCTATATAAGGTGAAATTGCCTTAACACCTTTTAATGACTGTGACCGAGCATACATGTTTTAACTTTTGCCCCACAGTTATGACTACAAAAGGGAGTATCAGTTGGGACTTGATACAACCATCCTCGTAAAGAATTACACTGTAAGTTGTTTTGGCAAGTTCTTGTCATTTACAAAACTTATTGGATAATGTGTTGATATGGCTCCAATAATTAGCTCCCAGATGGAAGGGTCATTAAAGTTGGGAATGAGCGGTTTCAAGCACCTGAGGCTCTTTTCTCTCCCGTAAGTATGTTTTGGCCATTTCAAAGCAATAATGAACATCACTAAGTTCCTTTACAATCTTCATGATTATTAGTTATTGTGAAATTTTTTTCCCTTGGTATGCTTCTTCTCCTGCAAACCTGTTTTGCATGAATCACATACGTCTTCAAGTACTGTTTAAATCATGCTATAGGACTGTTAGGCATAGCCTGATGCTGCAATTCATGCAGGAGCTCATCGATGTTGAAGGAGATGGAATGGCTGACATGGTATTTCGTTGCATCCAGGAAATGGATATTGACAATAGGATGATGGTACTCATATTTTTTTCAACTGTAAGGTATCCATTTGATTCATTTTGTACTTGCCGCTATAAGAATCCTTTTTCCTTTTGCAGCTCTACCAGCACATTGTCCTGAGTGGTGGGAGCACTATGTATCCTGGATTGCCTAGCCGGTAGTATACCACATCCCTGCCTCTCCACTTCAATTACAAACATGGTCGTTTCATAATATTGCAGGAAATTTGTTATGCACAACTTTCACACTCATTTTCTGTGAACCTAACTTCATGGATTGTTATCTCTACTTTTTTTTAGATTCTTTGGATGGATTACTCATTTTGAATAGTTTAAGTTAGTGCAGAATCTTACTGGTTCATTCGTTTTATTAGAAAGATTTTGTTATTTGTTATCCTCTTTTGTCTAACTCATGAAATCTTGGTTTTTCTTGATTAATTATATTATACAGCTTGGAGAAAGAATTATCGGATCGTTATCTCGATTCTGTGTTAAAGGGAAATAAGGACGGATTGAAGGTACTAGTTCTGATTGATATAATGTCCAAGATGTGTGGTAATTAACAGTGCTACCTTTCTGTTCGTTCAGAAACTAAGGCTTCGGATAGAGGATCCACCGCGAAGAAAGCATATGGTGTATCTTGGGGGCGCAGTTCTTGCCGGAATCATGAAGGTTCACATTTTCTTATCCTCTTCTACCAAAACTCACTGCAAAATGTCGCTAGCTTACTTAATTTAATCATGGTCAGCCGTAAATTTTTTCTTTTATCTGGGGGAATTGCACAGCATAATGCATGAGAGTAAAGACGTAACCACATTGCAGGATGCACCCGAGTTCTGGATTAGCAGAGAAGACTATTTGGAAGAGGGGATTGGTTGCTTAAGCAAACTTGGCCATTCATGAGATTCACCCCATCATTTTCTCAGTAGCAAGTTTTAGTTTAACATCTTTGAACGGAAGGCGTAGATGACGATGGATTAACATATTCGACTCGAAAGGTTAATGTTGTATCATGTATGTATACTTGACTATCTGTTCAGTTGGAATCTTGGATCAAATATTTGGTTATCAATAAAAATGTAAGATGTGCTTCTCTTAGATGTCCACTTTACAACATTATTTTCAGTGTTTTCTGCCGTCGATAAACACTAGATTACGGTGAAGGTTCGACTCCTGTCAGCTGCATGAATGCTGATGATTTAAGACTGTGATTGGCAGTTCTGCTCTCTGGGGAAAATAAGGTTAAAAGGCTTCTGCAACAAAGGAGAACATGTCGTTCTGTTTCTGGAACTTCTCAGGTATGTACAAATTTATGTATTTTACTGTAAATGTTTAGTCACGTCTCACCGAGTTACACAGTCCCGTTGATAATGAGTCCGCTGATTATTATGACGCACTCACTATCAACGGGGCGGAAAGAGATTTGTTTGAGAGAGAGAGAGAGAGAGAGGGCAAGAAATGGAAATCTTAGAACAGATGTACATTTCACTTGAGATCACTACATATATAGATTGCAGAAACTCTAAATACAATGTTCGAATTTGATGTGCAATTATTCCAGTTTCTTGATTCATTTCCCACACAAAGCAAGGTCTCTCTTCGACGGCCTGTAACTCAGTGCGTTGAGGCTGTAAATGCACATATTGGCCCGTTTCGATTTGATCGAAATCTGGTCAGTAGTCGACTGGAAATTCGGGACGGCGCATGCCTGAGACGAAGTCGAGAGTAGGCTGGCTCGACACGAGCTTCCCACTGCTTTATCCCTAGCACATTGAACACCATCAGCAGAAGGCACTTCCAGCCGGTAAATACCATGCTTGTTCGTCGTTCGATTCACCGAGAACGAAATCTGTTCTGCAGTTCTGGGAGAAATGGCCTTGAACATGCAGTCTATTCTTACTTCAACTCCTGTTGCATAACAAGATCAAATGGTGTTAGGATTGCGACAAATCTCTCTCTCTCTCTCTCTCTCTCTCTCTCTCTCTCTCTCTAAACATAGCATCAAAACTAAGAACAACCAAGCATAATCCAAGAAAGGTGAACAAAAAACAAGAAATACAAAAATGTAATCCAGAGAAAATCAAGAAATGAAGGTTACCTGGTAAGAAGTAGCTATGCTTGGAGAAGGAGTTGTTGGAGCAGATGTCACAATAAACCATACCCATTACAGTTATCTGAGGATTAATGGGGCTAGATTTTGAGGCTTGGAGTTGGAGGAAGAATGTGGGAGTGGAAAACAGAAGGAATAGAAAGAGTAATTTTGATGAGGCCATTTTTGCAGCAGAGAGAAACTTAGAGAGAGAGAGAGAGAGAGAGAGAGAGAGTGGTGATGAGATTTGTTTCTCTACATTGTTGAGAAGAGAGGTAAGTGTGTTGGTGTCGTCATGAGTGTGAGTGTGAGGAGGGGATAATGAATGCCAGTGGTGTTGGAGTACATCTACTACTATCCCTCTTGAGCTAGGTCCCGTTTGGTAGGCATGTGTAGCCTAGAGGGATAGTTATCTAGGCTTAGTGGGATGTTTGGTAGGTATGTTAACGAACTTGGGGGCCGGATAAGAATGGAAAAGACAGTTTTACCCTTCACTTTTCTTCAACCCAATCTACTCTCTCATTCTCTGCCGCAAACCGGCAACCCCAAGATCCCCTCGCTCATACAACGTTGTAGGCTCGTGCTGGTCCACTGATGATGCCGTCGTCCCAATACGCAGAACGCAATAACCCGTCCTAACTCACTTCTTCTTCTTCTTCTTCTTCTTCTTCTTCTTCTTCTCGCGCCTCCCGCCTGCCATCACCGCCGTGATGCCGCCGCCAAATCAAAATCATGAGTAACTTCCTCCCCGCCATTCTTATTTCCCTCCCTCATCTTCTTCTCCTTCGTCCCCCATCTTCACTCCCATAATTTTGGATATGTAGGTGCTTTGATTAATTTAGGATCTGATATCAATTTTTTTTTTTTTTTTTAAAGTTCGCTACTTTGCTGTATTTGGTTGCAAGAAATTTCTCTTTCTTAGATTTCAATTTTGGGTGTTGCTTCTGTTGAATTGTGAGTGTCCTTGTTCTGCAACATTAATTTCAATTCATGAAGAAATTGAAGAAATCGAATTGTGGCCTTGTGGGTGTTGTTCTTGTAAAGATGCGCAGGTGAAGAATGGTGGAGACTTGAAGAATGAAGAAGATGGAGGTGCTGTTCATGAAGTAGTAGTTGCTGCTCATTCATAAAGTCGTTAATAAGAGAGTCGTTAGTTGACGTGGCCTTGTGCGCACGTGTCTTTTCCTTATTCGTTGCTTCCTTAGTTAAGTAGTTTATATTGTGGCCGTTAGATCAAGCTGATGTGTACGGTGTAGATCTATTCGGTTTGTTTGCTTACTGTTCAAGCTTACTTTCTTCTTCCTCTTAGCTAGTATAAATAGTATGTAATGTAACAGTGAGACTTGAGGATTTTGAATGAATTTTTCATTTCTCCAATTCCGTACGTAAACACCAGATATTTCCATAGAAATTTTACATGGTATCTAGAGCCTGAGTTTCGATTCTCATGGCTAGAAACAGAAGGAAGAGTTACTCTCAAGTGATGCAGGGAGAATCGTCCAATTCGCAGCAGCAATCCAATGGTGCGAAGCGGAATGGAAAGGATTCGGAGTCTTCCGATGGTGCTGGTCCAGATCCGGTGGTACCGGAGCTGTCGCAGAAGAAGATAGATGAGTTTTTGAAGCTACAGCCGTCAGATCATCCTGGAATGCAGCTGGTAGCTTCGCCATTGACAGGTACTAACTTCTTACAGTGGTCAAGGTCGATTAGACGTGGTTTGGGTGCTCGTAGCAAGTTAGCCTTCATTGATGGAGTGTTTACTGAGCCTGATGAGGATAAGGAGTATTATAATGACTGGATCAAAACAGATTACATGATTGCACAACGGATCATCAATTCTATTTCGAAGGAGATAGTGAATGCATTTTCTCATTACGAAACTAGTGAAAAATTATGGAGTGCGTTGATGCATCGTTTTGGTAGGAGTAATGGACCTAAAACATACAATTTACAGAGAGAAATAATGCAATACAAACAAGGAAATCAGAGTGTATTTGCATACTACAGCAACTTGACTAATCTGTGGAATGAATTGGATCTATTGCTGCCACCTATTGCTTGTAGTTGTGATGCAGAAAATGATTATGTGATTTGTGAGGAACACCAAAAACTAGTACAGTTTTTGGTAGGATTGAATGAGATCTATGAGCAAACACGAAGACAGATCATGATGCTTGAACCACTACCTTCAGTGGAGCAGGCTTATGGAATGATAGTTCAAGTTGAGGACCAAATGGATCTGTTAGAGGACACTGGAGCTTCAGATCACAGAGTTGTGATGAATGTGGGAAGACAAAATCAAGGAAATGGTTCTGGAAACAGAGGTTACAATCCAGGGCAGAGAAGAAGTAAGGAAGAGAGAGCAAAATTGAGGTGCACACACTGCCAAGCTACTGGTCATGAGGCAAGTGAGTGTTTTAAACTGCATGGATACCCTGAGTGGTATAAGAAACTGAAGGAGAACAAAGGGGCAAGGGTGAATTATGTGGAAGATGATGAAGATACTAGGTCCAGATCTGATGGTGGCAGAATGATGCAGAATGAAGGCACAGATATTGGAAAGTTGATTCAATCAGAAATTGCAAAGTACATCTCACAGCTTACACCAAAGGGACAGGGACCTCAAGCCACTACTGATGTTAATATGGTGCATCAAACTGAGGTACATCAAACTCCTTTTGATGTACATTATGCTTTCAGTGTGTTATCTAGCATGGATAGGAATGTTTGGATAATTGATTCTGGTGCTAGTTCACATGTATGCTGTGATGTAGACTTGATGGTGTCTACATTTAAGTATGAGACTCCTCTACTTGTAAGATTGCCTGATGGTTCTGCCAAGGAAGTATATTGTGGGGGTAATGTAAGAGTCAATAAGGATATATATCTCACAGATGTGATGTTAGTGCCTGATTTTACCCATAACCTGTTATCTGTTGCTCAGTTAGTAAAGGATTCTTCAGCAAAGTGTGTGTTCTTGCCTAATAGATGTATTATACAGAAACAGGGGACTGATGAAGTGATAGGGATTGGGAAGATGGTTAGTAATCTTTACATAATGGAGACTGCTATAGAAAACCATTTCTGTCATCTATTTAATCCTAGAGATATGACTCTGCAAAAGTGGCATATCTTTTTAGGACACCCTTCTCTAACTGCAATGAAACATATGAAGGAGTTTAAAGGCTTGTTTACTGATGAAGCAGTTGCTAGTATAGAAAATTGTGAAGTGTGTATGCTGGCAAAACAAAGTAGGAATGAGTTTCCTATTCTGAATCAGAGAACAGATTCATTATTTGAGATGATTCATGCTGATGTGTGGGGACCCTATGGTGAAGAGAATGTGGATAATGCAAGGTATGTTTTAACCATAGTGGAGGATCACAGCAGGGCCATATGGACCTATCTAATGAGGTCAAAAGATCAAGTGTGTTACATACTGAAGAAGTACTTTAGGATGATACAGACTCAATTTGGAAAAGATATCAAGATACTCAGAACTGATAATGGTTCAGAGTTTGTCAATAGGCAAGTCAGGGAAGTGTTGGATGATTTAGGGATGCTACATCAGAGATCTTGTCCACACACACCACAACAGAATGGCATTGTGGAGAGAAGACACAGGATGCTCTTAAATTCTGCAAGAGCATTGATGTTTCAAAGCACCTTACTTTTGAAATTCTGGCCCTATTCTATTCTCACAGCTACATGGCTTATTAACAGAGTTCCTAGCCAAGTGTTGGAGTGGAAAACACCATATGAGTTGTTGTTCAGTATGGAAGCAGATCTATCTATACTAAGGCCTTTTGGTTGCCTTGCTTTTGCTGTCAACTTGGCACCACATAAGAGTAAGTTTGATCATAGAGCTAATAGATGTATATTTCTGGGCTTTGATTCCTCTCATAAGGGATATTTACTATATGATCTGTCTACACAGAAGTTGCTCACATCAAGGGATGTGAGATTTGTTGATGATGTTTCTCCATTTGCTGATCCACAAGTTACTACTGCTACTGCAGATACTACTAAATTACCTATGGTGCAGTTTGGAGATGATTCAGTTCAACCTGAAGATGTGGAGATGCAGATGGTTGATGATTCTCATCTACCACCTACCACTGGTGATCAAGAACAGGGTACTGCAGTACCTGATCCACCTCTTGAGCCAGTGGAGGAGAATGTACCACTTAGAAGAAGCACCAGATCAAGGAAGGATCCTACTTGGATGCAGGATTTTGTGGGAAGTATTCATACTGATACTCTTCCACCATTTCCAGCAGGTGCTTCTTCACCACCTACTTTTCCCTTTATTGTTTCACCTTCCATTAGTGAACAATATTTGGGTTTTTTGTTCAATGTTACAACCACACCTGAGCCTACTACATACAAAGAAGCAAGCAACATACCAAAGTGGGTTAAGGCTATGCAAGCTGAACTGCAGGCTTTAAAAGAGAACAAGACATGGGAGTTGGTGCATTTACCACCTGGTAAGAAAACTATAGGCAGTAAGTGGGTATATAAGCTCAAGCTCAAGCCAAATGGTGAAGTGGAAAGATATAAGGCTAGGCTTGTTGCTAAAGGGTATGATCAAGAGTATGGGATAGATTATGAGGAAGTGTTTTCACCAGTTGCTAAACTAGTAACTGTGAGGCTTCTTTTTGCTGTGGCTGCTCTTTCTAATTGGCATATCCAACAAATTGATGTGAATAATGCTTTCTTGCATGGGTTTTTACATGAAGATATTTACATGGAGCTACCAAAGGGATTTACAGAGGCAAAATCTGGTGAGGTATGTAAACTGGTCAAGAGCTTATATGGGCTTAAACAGGCATCAAGGGAATGGAATCATGAGTTCTGCAGAATTCTCTTCACACAGGGGTTTCTTCAGTCAGCTCATGACCATTGTCTATTCTACAAAGGTACTGGAGATGAGTACATATGCTTGTTAGTGTATGTTGACGATGTACTCATCTGCAGCAAATCAGAGGCTCTTATCAAGAGATCAAGTCTGTTCTGCACAATGCATTCACCATCAAGGATTTGGGAGAGGCTCACTATTTTCTGGGGATGGAGATTGCTCGTGGATCTTCAGGTATTGCCCTCAATCAACGAAAGTATATCTTGGATTTGATTTCAACTGTTGGACTGTCAGGCTGTGCTTCTGTGTCTACACCTCTACCTCCAGGGATACATCTAAGGCGAGCTGCAGATACACTTCTTACACATCCAGAATCGTATAGGAAATTGGTTGGTCGCCTCTTGTACTTGAATCTCACTCGTCCTGACATTTCATATGCAGTCCAACAACTGAGTCAATATGTGTCTACCCCTGCCAAAGCCCACATGGATGCGGCGCTCCATGTTGTTAAATATTTGAAGGGTTGCCCATCCTTGGGGATTTTTTATCCAGTGCTTGGAGCTCCATGTTTGCAAGCGTTTTGTGATGCAGATTATGCTGCTTGCCCAGATACTAGACGCTCTCTCACAGGGTATTGTATTTTCTTTGGAGGTTGTCTGGTCTCTTGGCGGTGCAAAAAGCAAACAACGGTTGCTTCATCTACTGCGGAAGCAGAATATCGAGCTCTGGGTTTTACAGTGAGAGAGTTGAAGTATATCTCTTATCTGCTTGAGGATTTCAAGGTTCAAATTCCTACTCCCATTGCCTTGTATTGTGATAATCAAGTTGCGCTTCACATAACCAGGAATCCAGTGTTTCACGAACGAACTAAACATCTGGAGGTGGATTGTCACATTGTTCGTGAACAATATTTAGCAGGATTCATTAGCCTACACCATCTTTCTTCTTCTAAACAACTGGCCGACCTGTTTACTAAAGCTCTTCCCTTGCCGCGGTTCCGTTTGTTGCTCTCCAAGATGAGTGTGGCGGACCTCCACCACTCTCCTCTTGCGGGGGGGTGTAAAGATGCGCAGGTGAAGAATGGTGGAGACTTGAAGAATGAAGAAGATGGAGGTGCTGTTCATGAAGTAGTAGTTGCTGCTCATTCATAAAGTCGTTAATAAGAGAGTCGTTAGTTGACGTGGCCTTGTGCGCACGTGTCTTTTCCTTATTCGTTGCTTCCTTAGTTAAGTAGTTTATATTGTGGCCGTTAGATCAAGCTGATGTGTACGGTGTAGATCTATTCGGTTTGTTTGCTTACTGTTCAAGCTTACTTTCTTCTTCCTCTTAGCTAGTATAAATAGTATGTAATGTAACAGTGAGACTTGAGGATTTTGAATGAATTTTTCATTTCTCCAATTCCATACGTAAACACCAGATATTTCCATAGAAATTTTACAGTTCTGCTCCTTTGTTATGTTAGGGCTATTATTGTTATTTGACATCTTTGTCATGATTTGAATGTTTGCTATCAAACATTCAAATAAGATAAGGGTTAATCTACACCATTCTACCAAACAACAACATTATAATCCTTATCTCATCAAACCTAGATAGTAATCTTGATTTCAATCTCGGGCCTACTATCCCAACATACCTACCAAACGAGCCCTAATGAGTAATGAGTTTCAACACCCTTTTCTCTTATGCCATATAAAACAAGTGCATGTGAGTTTTCTTTGGCATTTTCTGAGAGAGAGAGAGAGAGAGATGGTTGCTTATTGCAATTTCAACTTAAGATCTAATCTGATTTTGGATGACAGATTTTCGTAGACAACACTCACTCCGTTCCAACGCACTCGAGGCGTTTCTCGAGTATAAAATAAAGAAACGACTCAAGTTCATTAGAACCGATGAAATTATACTGGATCCATAGCTGGAATAGTAGATGAAAACAATCCCAAACATTCAATATATCCACACATATACTTGTCCTTGTACTTATAGGTTTGGCCAACTCCTACACTAGTCTGTTACTTCAAAATTTAATGCTTCTTCACACACATTTTGTTACACTGAAATAAAGGAGCTTGCATTCATCTCTCTCTCTCTCTCTCTCTCTCTCTCTCAATTGATGTGCACCGACAGAGCACTAATAGAGCAAGTAAATTTCGACTATGGTCCCTGACTCCAATAAAGAATGATTTGAATCACTCGATTTCCTGCAAGAAACATATCATACGTACAAGTTACAACATAATATCTACTCCCTCCGTCCTTAAATAAGTGTCCCGAGCCGCCAAAGTGCAATAACCAAGGAATTGTATAAATTTACCATATTAACCCCTAATCATTACATTGAAAATTGAAAAAGTGAAAAAAGTGTAATGATAATAGGGGTAAAATTGGTAGTTTAGCCAAAAATTTACATTGAAATATGTGATAGGACACTTATTATGGGACAAAAATTTTGGCGGCTCGGGACACTTATTTAAGGACGGAGGGAGTATAAAAATAAAATCTTATACACGTATCTTGACCTAACCATAGATAACAGTTAAACGTCTGAAATTTTCAGTCTGTCAATTGCTCAAAGTAAAATAGGTACTCCCTCCGTCCTCCATGTCCTCCATTTAGTGACGGAGGGAGTTTGGGCACGCATTTTTTCGCATTTTATGGTATAATAATAAATTAATGTGTTAAAGTGTTAAAGTGGAATAATTGTGAGTCCATTTGATTGTTTAATAGTATTAAAATGTTAAAATAATAAAAAGTAGATGTATAAAGTGTTAAAGTGTTAAAGTGATTGTGGGGTCTACGTCCAAAAATGGAAATTGTCAGTAAATGGAGGACGTCCCAATATAGTATTAACGTCACTAAATGGTGGACGGAGGGAGTACATCAATTCGATGTTCGTATTTTTAACGAGTACTACCCGTGTTGATGAGTTTTAATGGCTCGCATATTCTTGATCACCCATACTACTTTGTCAATGAATCTCAAATTAATGCTTCAATACATCTCTAAGAAAGCTAAGAATTCGATGTTTAGAAAACTAAGACAAGGGTCTGGAGTTGGACCGATGAACCTGTAGACCATAAGTCGACTCAATCTATGCACGAGCTAGCCAGAGACTTTACACGTAAAATAGGACACTTCGACGGTTCCACATGCATGGATGGAGAGACGCAAGAGTATCAGAGTATAAGTGTACAGTGCAATGGAATAACATTACTATATAAGAGTGAATGAATAAACGAATACAGAAAGTAGAGTATCAAAGTCGAAGCTTGTCATTCAATCGAATTAACCTACCTCACTTTCAATCTCGTTTCTTGCATGTTTAGAACGTTACCAAAACATAACACAAATCACTGATCCATCGAGGCAAAAAACCACGATTTATACAAATATGAGATTAGAAAGAAAAAAGAAAGACTGCAAAATTCATGTCTGATACTCCCTCACTTCATTGGAAACTATAGCTAACCGATAAACAAACTTAGGTCATCCTCTGAGCAGCCTCCTTAGCAAGGACCCTCTCCTTGGCCTTAGTCTTGGCCTGTGACTTGGAACCCATGACACCACCTCCCCACTTCTTCCTCGTCTCATCGTACTTGTCATTGAAATTAGCCTGTAGTAGCAGCAGAATAAGAACATTACACACCAACCAACTATCCAGCAACAGGCAAACAAATAGCATATAATGAATGATTAAGATGTTTAGCACGAGATAGTAAACATATAACGAATGATTAACATGTTTAGCATGAGATAGTATAAGATTTTCTACCTTGATCGCCTCGAGGATTTTGCTGAAATCCATCTTGTCCTCGTTCTTTACTGAGGTCAAGCACAGGACTGAAGCGGTTTTCTTATGGACAATCTGTAGAAGCAAAACAGCATGTTCATAGAATCCAAATAGCTATTAACATACACATAGAATGGAAAGAATGAATCGAAACTTACACTTCCCAATCTAGCTTTGCCCTTCACGATGCAGTACGGGATCTCCATCTTCCTGCACAGAGCAGGGAGCCACACAACCAGCTCGATGGGATCAACATCATGGGCGATCACAACAAGTTGAGCCTTGTTCTGCAGAGGGAAGAATTCTTCATATCAGTAATAATTAAAACACTTAACCACAAATAAACTCAGCAAACTGAGTAGGATGAAAGGAATTACGAACCTGTTCGATCAAATAAGTAACGTGGTTGAGGCCATACTTAACCACAATTGGCTTCTTAGATTCGGGAGTCTTTCCTTCAGCCTCAGCTTGGGCTCTCTTGAGGAGTCTCTCTTTCTTCTGAGCTTTGTCCTCAGGCCTGTACTTCAAAAGCATCTTGAAGAGACTGGTTGCTGAATCATGTAAACAAATTAACATTATTAGGTCTTAAAAACAAATGCATTATAAGCTATGATAATGCAATCTCTGCTTTGACGAAAATCGATTAATCCTCAATTAACGAACTATAATGAGATTTAATTATAAATTATTCCATGAAATGATATTTCCAGCAGAGAAAGGATGTTACATAAAGAAACTCAATACCAGTAACATATAGCAACATCTACCAATCCTAGATCAAGATAATCGAAACATCGATTGCGAAAACATCCCGAAGCGCAACCCTTATACCACAGAAATTAGGTTTTCCAACATAAAGGGTGTTACACATCAAAAGCCTAATGTATGATAAGTATTATATTGCTTCAAAAAACACCAACAAAATCATCATTTAGCTCAATGTAGATTCCAAAAACATCATTTGCACAGCCAAATAACCAAGATCACGGAACTGAAGCAGTAACCAACATATAAAAACCGATAAAAACCTAAATCAACTACCACACTACACGCACAAATCTTACAAAGAGATGAATACGAAACAGGAATACGTACCGAGGTTCTTGTCGAGGGTTTTGGAGAACTGGTGAATCGGCGGCGGCACCTTCAATCGCTGCTTCAAGATCATCTTTTTCCTCTGAATCCTCACGACTTGCGGCCATCTCACAAACCGGTGAAGGTCCTTCTTGGGCGGAAGAGCGCCGCCGATTCCAAATTGCTTGGGCCTCTTCTCGAAGAGAGGGTTGACCACCTTCTCCACCTTCTTCTTGGAGGCCGCCGGCTTCACTCCCTTCTTCGGGGCCATTTTTTCGAACTTTCCTCTTCGTTTTTTCTCTGCCGCTGATGCTGCGATACAATGCGACTGAGCGAAACCCTAAATTAAAAGGGAGGGAGGGAATTAGGGTTTTTCCATTGGGCCCAAATTATCGGATAGGCCCATTAAATTAAATGAGGCCCTCTTTTACTAATTTATTTCAGAATAAGTGTATTTTTACTACTGTAACAATAGGAGTTAAGTTCACGGGCTAGAAATCCCGAATTCGAGTCCTTCATAAAGGGATACTGTCGTATTTAGGGCAGATACAGGTGTGCCCATATCGGGTATTGAAGTGCTTTCGTTGCGTATATGTTAGTGGAATTCATTGCCCATGCAATTTTATGTGATTCTTAGAATTGAGGGCATTCTAAAAATTAATGCACGAAATATTCAACTGTGTATATTTTTCTTACGTTCGCCTAGTTGTTTTTTTTTTTTAAGAGCATGTAAGCTTCAAGAAAAAATTACTATATATTTACCTTGTATTATATGTCAATCACATATTCTTGATCAATCATACCAAATTACTGTATCAGGACATGAACTTTTTTACGTATTTACATGATTAACAATAAAAAAAAAGGAAATTGAATCTCATATGCATACCGTTTCTTTTATGTGTGTCATCTTGTGTAGAGGCCATGCTAATATTCACTATATTGTTCAAATTTTACTGGATGCAAGTTCCCGAAGGGAATCAAAAATGATACACTAGGTCTCTATGAAAACTAAGAATTTAATGTTTAGAAGCAACAATTGAAAGACATGGGTATGAAGACCACTACAGGCAGTGACGGAACCAGACTTTCGATGCAAGGGGTCACCGTTGGCGTTGGACACTTGGTCCAAGTACTTCGGAAGGCATGCTGGTGGTTCAGTGCCTCAGTGACGGTGAAGTGAAGACTCCGCCGATGGATTAACAACGATGACAACGATGGGAGGGGTGGTGACTACCATTGACGGTGAAAACTCCGCCGATGGATTAACAACAATGACAACGATAGGAGGGGTGTCGACAACCATTGAATTGGAATGTAAAAATATGAGATTGAGAGTGCGCAAATTCTCCCACTGAATAAATGAATTTAGATGTCAATGCTTATCGTTTTGAACTCATGACCTTTAGGTCCTAATACGTTAATCTTAACCCCTTATCGTTAGACCAACACATGCACACACTAAAATATAGTATCATTTTTACATTAAATTTTGAAACATTATACCTATTTGAATTTTAAAAAAAAAAAAAAAAAAAAATCCAATCTGAAACAATTGTTCGCTACACGTACATAAAATACTTCAAAATTTGAAAACGTTCGAGTACATCGATGAAAGCCTATTCTCCTTAAATATTAAAGAGGTGTAAGCATATACAAATTACAAACATTAAAATTTCTAGATTCTCAACCAACAAACTAAAAAAAATGTTTAGAATGTTCCCACATAAGTACAAAACTAATCACCGATATATTTAATCGTATATCTACATTCTTTGTATATATTTTTATAAATTAAAACTTTAAAGTAGGGAAAGAACATGAGAGAAGACATAATAAACCTAGTACAATCAACATTCTAATTAAAATGTAGCAAATTAAACATAAAAGGTTATAAATGAAAGTAACTACTACATCAACAAAACAAATTTATAAATATAGATAGTTTATTAAAAATAGATTTATCAAAAATAATAATATAAAAAAAATAAAACTAAAGTGAATTATTGTGAAATGCGTGTGAGTGGATCACTAAATCTGTGGAGCATTAAAAATAGTGCACAATTAAATGGATTGAGCCAATCTTTTCTATTTTTTTTGAAGTACAATTACATCAAAGTTTACAACTATATATACACAACTCATATACATGAGATATATGACACCACACACGATTGTGGGATTATATTACAATTTATAGCTCAATATCTACTCATGTATATCTACCCACACAAAGGTGGGACAACTACACCACACAAAGGTGGGAAAGCTCCCCACATACCACGTTGGTAGTGGGACTCGAACTCAGGACCTCCTGAAGAGGAGAGTCCTAAGTGCCTCCCCCTTGCCACCAGGCCAAGGGGTCATTGGGCAATCTTTTCTATTTTACTTATGCTAGTGCACAATCAAATGGGTGAGAAGGTGTGAAACTCTAACATTGTACAAACTTGAAGGGGTGGAAGTTACCATATAAAAATTGGATCGATCCATTATATATATAGGGGTGTGATTGGTGGTTTCTTTTGTTAATTTCAATTAATAACATTTTAACATTTTATTCAAAAGAGATTGGACTCTCGTGCGCACAAACATTTTAAGAAAAGAAATTATCGAGAGTGAAAAAAGTCAGTATAGTCCTAAATATGTTAGTATTAATAAACTTAAATCGAAATCGAAGTTGACAGACAACTCAAATAAACCTGACAAAAAATGTGGGTTAGGACAAAATTATTGTAGCCTCAAAATCATTTTTAACTACAATATTTCTTAATTTTTATTATTTTTTAGGAAATCATGTCGATAAGTTTTTGTGTGGTATTGAAAATCAAATTATCGTAAATTTCCGATAAAATAATTAGGCCTATATATCGTAACAAATAAAGAGGCCCAGATAAGATAAAATAATGGGTAATTCTATCCACAGCCACAAAATTACTCCTCACAGCCCTCTCTTAAAATTAAATAGAAAATAATGTGAATTTACTAATTTAACCCTTCAATATATTAATTGGTAACTGTATTGTGCAGCCTCCGCCGAAAAAACACATCACAACCCCCAAATTGTTAATAATATCAAAACATAAATCTCAATTACTCGCAAGGTAGTCTTCAATAATGGATTCAATCTCTTTGTGAATGGATTAATTCTTTTATTTTTTTATTTTTATGAAAATGGAATTCTTTAGTATGGGGAGACTAATTCAGAAATTGTAATATCCCTAATTTAAATATATATATATATATATATATATATATATATATATATATATATATATATATATATATAGGGATTGGTTCATATGAGAACCATATTAGTTTGTAAGAACTAGGAACTAATATACACCATCCATTTTAATAGATGGGTGGTTCAGATTTATTTATGGAGTTTAATTAAAAAAAATGTAGTTTTATTATGGAAAAGGGGTATTAAGGTAATCTTTATTTTTTGTTCCATAATTAATGGGATTTACCGTATCTCATTTATTTTCTCTCTCATGCATTCATAAAGATTACAAGTAACGTAATTCTCATCTATTTTCTTCTTCTTTTTCTTCAAGCTGATACTGTAAAATTATTATGCATTTTACAACCATGCTTATATAGGTACAAAAGTGTGCTTTTTATGAATATTTTTATGCTTTTTTAAGCATAGAAATAGGTCTCAGTTGCACTCGATTTTTTTATTCTATTTTTTTTGTAATTTTTAAATACAAGTTATTAAGCATAAATAAATAGGAAGATAGCATATAAATATGGTTATTTAAGCATAGGGATGGGTCGCAGTTGCATTCGAATATTCATTGTCATTCACGATATTTAAACATGAATTGATATAAAAAACAAAAAAACATGTAATTTTCATATACAAGTTATTAACCATAAATTAATAGGAAAGATAACATATAAATATGATTATTTAAGCATAGCAATAGGTTTTAGTTGCATTCGACTATTCATTTGTTTTTTTTTATTCTAGTTTTTTGTAATTTTCATATACAAGTTATTAAACATAAATAAATAGGAAGATAACATATAAATATGATTGCTTAAGCATACGAATAGGTCTTAGTTGCATTTGAATATTCATCTATGTTTTTTTATTCTATTTTTTGTAATTTTCATATACAAGTTATCAAGCATAAATAAATAGGAAGATAACATATAGGCCAAATACATCAAAATAACTCAAACTTTGCCCATTTACACCAAAATAACCCAAACTATTAATATTACACTAAAATAACCTAAACAATTATAAGTTTGCATCAATCTGACATCCGTCAATGTTATATGGATGGAGCCATTAGTTTCCTGACTCATCAAACACCATTCCTCTTATTGACGCTTACGTGTAAATACACATGTATAATTTTTTTGAAAAAACAAAAACAAAAACATTTTTTATCTAATCCAAAAATATTTTATTATTACTCTATATTTTTTTTTTAATGCTCCATGTTTTGTGTTGGTAACATCATATAGCATTATTGCAAATTTTAATTGAAAAGATATTATTTGATATGTATTCATTAATTCTTAAGTTTTTTTTTTTTTTTTCACGTTTTTGGGATATTAGTGTGAGAACTTTTGTCTTACTATAATAATAATAATAATAATAATAATAATAATAATAATAATAATAATAATAATAATAATAATAATAATTGAATTGATATCATATTGATTTTTCAAATTTTTAGTGAAAACCAATAAAATTCAACTAAGTGTATTTGCCAAGTCAGCAAAACTAACGGCTCCATCCATGTGACACTGACGGATGTCAGATTGATGCAAACGTATAATTGTTTAGGTTATTTTAGTGTAATATTAATAGTTTAGGTTATTTTGGTGTAAATGGGCAAAGTTTGGGTTATTTTGATGTATTTGGCCTAACATATAAATATGATTATTTAAGCATATGAATAGGTCTTAGTTGCATTCGAATATTCATCTATGTTTTTTTAATTCTTTTTTTTTTTTTTTTGTAATTTTCATATACAAATTATTAAGCATAAATAAATAGGAAGATAGCACATAAATATGATTATTTAAGCATAGGAATAGGTCTTAGTTGTATTAGAATATTAATTGTCATTCACCATATTTAAACATGAATTGATATTAAAAAAAAAGCATGTAATTTTCATATAAAAGTTATAAAGCATAAATAAATAAGAAGATAGCATATAATATGATTATTTAAGCATATGAATATGTCTTAGTTGCATTCAAATATTCATCTATGTTTTTTTAATTCTACTTATTTATTTTTTTTGTAATTTTCATATATAAATTATTAAGCATAAATCAATAGGAAGATAGCACATAAATATGACTATTTAAGCATATGAATTGGTCTTAGTTGCATTCGAATATTCATTGTCATTCACCATATTTAAACACGAATTGAAAAAAAAAAAAAAAAAAACATGTAATTTTCAAATACAAGTTATTAAGCATAAATAAATAGGAAGATAGCATATAAATATGATATTTAAGCATTGAAATAGGTCTTAGTTGCATCGAATATTTATGTTAATTAATAGGATAATTAGTTTTAGGAAGTGACGACAATCTTGGAACGCGTAATCCTTTCTTTTCTTTTCTTTCCTAAATTGCCCTTTAAAATTTGAAATAAATCATTAAATAAGTAAAATAGATAATTTGAGATTTAATATCCACCATTAGATTCTATAAAATGAGTGGATAAGATTGGTTCCTAGTTCTCAAGATTGATAACATCTCCCATAAGAACCCACCCCTATATATATATATATAGGGGAGGGTTATTATGGATACTAGTATTAATAATGAGAACTAGGAACCAATCACAACCTTCCATCCATCTTTAATTAATGGATGAGATTTAATCTTGACAAATAAAATGAGGATGCTATTTTTCTATTTTTTTATGCTTATAAGGACATTTTAGGAAGCTTTGATTTGAGGAGATCCCACCAAATCCGATAATTAAGGAACTAACTCTTGTATTATCTCCAAATATTTAACACCATATTTTTTCCTAATTTATAATGTTTTATGTCGCTTTTAATTAATTCTCGGTGTCCTCTTTTTATATATATATACTCCTACAATTTTTATTGCTTAATTAGCTTTAATCAATTCTTATTATAAACTGAATTCCTAAATAAGCTAAATATTAATGGTAAATAAGCAGCCTATTAAGCATAAATTTATTGCTTAATTAGCTTTAATCAATTCTTATTTTAAATTGATCGAATACCTAAATAAGCTAAATATTAATGGTAAATAAGCAGCCTAATAAGCATAAATTTATTGTTTATTAGCTTTAATCAATTCTTATTATAAACTGAATACCTAAATAAGCTAAATATTAATGGTAATAAGCAGCCGAATAAGCATAAATTTATTGCTTAATTAGCTTTAATCAATTTTTATTATAAACTGAATACTTAAATAAGCTAAATATTAATGGTAAATAAGCAGCCTAATAAGCATAAATTTATTGTTTAATTAGCTTTAATCAATTCTTATTATAAACTGAATACCTAAATAAGCTACATATTAATGGTAAATAAGCAGCCTAATAAGCATAAAATTATAAAAATTGCGCTGCTTTAATTATCATCACGGCATAGAATCCTTCCTAAACTAATATTCTTAGTTATCAATTAAAATAATTGATTCAATACCTTATAAACTTCTACAAGGAAAACCCCACGCTTTCATCTTCAAAATTTTAAATTAGAAGAAGATTTGAATCAATTGCGTTCTTCTTTAACAATCTGCGACTGCGGTATTATTTTTCTCCTCTTTTGAAAGTTGCGCTATTCTATTACAATTTGCGGTATATTTTTTTCTTCCTTCTCAATCTATACAGAACGATCGCTGTTAATAATAGAAACAATGGCAGGTGAATGCATCTTCTTGAATAATAGAAACAATGGGAGAAAAAACTAAGAAGAAGAAGAAGAAGAAGAAGAAGAAGAAGAAGAAGAAGAAGAAGAAGAAGATAAAATAATAGAAACAATGGCAGAAAAAACGCAGAAGAAGAAGAAAACAAGATTCGCAGAATCACGTAATACGTGAGTAAGAGAGAAAATAATTAATAATACCTTAAATTTAGGAACAATAATAAGCAAATTACCCTAATACCCTTATTCAATTTAAAAGTTGTCATATATATTTAATTTGAACTATAAATCTAGACCATTGATCAATTAAAATTGATGGATGAGATCGGTTCCTAGTTCTCATTATTTAAAAGGGTTCTCATATGATCTATTCCCTATAGTTTTGAATTTCTTTATCAATTCAAAAGTTGCTTATTTATGTTTATTTTGTTGCTTTTATATAGTTTTATATTCAAAATTATAATTAGTTGCTTTTTTAATCAATCGGCAACATGCTTATTTACGTTTGTTTTGTTGCTACTTTTAAGTAGCTTTACTGTAAAATAAAATTTAGCATTTTAACATCATTAAAAAGCTTAATTTCATATTCAAATAAGCATATGATTGAATAAAATGATAATATTATATACGTGAAAAGGCATGAAAAAAATTATAGTCCAAGCATAAAATTTTTTAATTTAAGCACAAATTCATACGATAGTTATATAAGCATCAATTAATAACCGTTTTAAATAATGAGAACCCTTTTAAATAATGTGAACCCTTTTAAATAATGAGAACTAGGAACCGATCTCATCCATCAATTTTAATTGATCAATGGTCTAGATTTATAGTTCAAATTAAATATATATGACAACTTTTAAATTGAATAAGGGTATTAGGGTAATTTGCTTATTATTATTCCTAAATTTAAGGTATTATTAATTATTTTTTATCTCTTACTCACGTATTACGTGATTCTGCGAATCTTGTTTTCTTCTTCTTCTTCTTCTTCTTCTTCTTCTTCTTCTTCTTCTTCTTCTGCATTTTTTTCTTCTGCGTTTTCTGCCATTGTTTCTATTATTCAAGAAGATGCATTCTCCTGGTAAGTAGAATTTTTTATGAAGATGATTTACTTCTGCGTTTTTTTCTTTTTTTAAAAAAAAAAAATTGTGTATTTCTTCTGCTTTTTAGCTTTTGCGTTTCTTCTGCGTTTTTTTCATATTTTTTATTTGTGTATCTATTCTGCGTTTTCTTGTTTCTCTTCTGTCGTATGCCATTGCAATTTAGATTGGCTTTCTTATCATATAATTATTTTACTGTTAATCAAAATTATTTTGTGGTCCATCTATTTTAGTTGTCGTTTGTGTTAATTAAGCATGCACAAATTGATAATAAAGAATGTTCACACAATCCATATTCACTTAATTACTTTTAGGTAGAGAAGGTGTTCGATGAAATGACTATCCATGACTATACTTTGAAATTTAATTGATGCAATCATTTAATATTATTTTTTACGAATTGTTAATTAAGCATTAAATCGTATGAATTAAGCATGTACATTTTATCTATTAAGCAGTAATAATCAATAAGTTTTTTTTTTTTAAAATAGTCTTAGGCATGATATGACATTAAATAAGAATAAACATTTAACTATGTAAGCAATGACTTCAATTTTATCAATTCTACTAACAATACATTTTAATTACGGCTCCATTTTTACTAACAATACATTTTAACTATGTAAGCAATGACTTCAATGTTATCAATTCTACTAACAATACATTTTAATTACGGCTCCATTTTTATGTGACATAGATAATGAGGATTCTTGCAGCAATATTACAAAGGATTCTTCACAAGTGTATTTACCGGAGTGTGATTCATCACTAAAACCATATGTTGGTCAGATTTTTGGTTCATTAGAAGATGGTGAGAAGTTTTACAAAGAATATGGTGTGGCAAGTGGGTTTGATATTTGTCTAGGGAGTAATAAAAGAAGTGTTGATGGTACAATAATATGGAAGTATATTTTTTGCAATCGCGAAGGTGAGAAGGAAGTCAGCAATGATAGTAACAAAGATAAAAGTAACAAGATACAAAGGCGCAAGGTTTCGAGGAGGTTTTCGTGTATGGCTCGTTTGATTCTTAGGAATTGTGCGTTGGAGGGATATGTTGTGAAAACGTTCATTGAGGAACACACACACCCTTTATTACCTGAAGCCTACAAGCATTTAATTGAAGTTCAATAGAAAGTTGGATGTGACACATGAAAAATTTGTTCTCAATTGTGCAAGAGCAAATATAGGAGCAGTGAAATCTTACAGATTGTTTAATGTATATTATGGAATTCTTAATTTTCTAAAGAGTGTATCATTTTATTTCATGCTTAAATAATTATATTATGATGCTTAAACGGTTATTAATTGATGCTTATATAACTATCGTATGAATTTGTGCTTAAATTAACATTTTTTATGCTTGGACTATAATTTTTTTCATGCCTTTTCACGTATATAATATTATCATTTTATTCAATCATATGCTTATTTGAATATGAAATTAAGCTTTTTAATGATGTTAAAATGCTAAATTTTATTTTACAGTAAAGCTACTTAAAAGTAGCAACAAAACAAACGTAAATAAGCATGTTGCCGATTGATTAAAAAAGCAACTAATTATAATTTTGAATATAAAACTATATAAAAGCAACAAAATAAACATAAATAAGCAACTTTTGAATTGATAAAGAAATTCAAAACTATAAAATACCAACAAAATAAATATACATAAGCAACTCTTCAATAATAAGGAAAATATACAAGAAGAAAACGAAAACAAAAGATTAAGCAATCATATATATATAAAAATAAATATGCATATTTCCAATTCAATTCATAATTATAAAAGAAGAAGAAAACAAAATTAAAAGAAGATGAAGAAAAGGGGAAAAAAACGGAATGAGGAAGGAGGAGAAGGAAGGAAAAAAGAAAAGAAAAGAAAAAAGAACAAGGAAAAAAAGAAGATGAACGATGACGAAAGAAAAGAAGAGGACGAAAGAAGAAGCAGAATAAAATTAGTTTATTAGGCAGCACAATTTTCATAATAGCTATGTTTATTAGACTGCTTATTTACCGTTAATATTTAGCTTATTTAGGTATTCGTTTTATAATAATAATTGATGAAAGCTAATTAAGCAATAAAAATTGTAGGAATATATATATATATATATATATATATATATATATATATATATATATATATATATATATATATATATATAAAGAACGTCGAAATTGAGAAAAGACGTTTAAAACATATAATTTACAAAAAAATATTATGTTAAGTATTTGTAGAGAATATGAGTGTTAATTCCTTAATTATTATATTTGGTGGGATCTCCTCAAATCAAAGCTTCCTAAAATGCCCTTATAAGCATAAAAAATTGAAAAGTAGCATCCTCATTTTATTTGTTAAAATTAAATCTCATCCATTAATTAGTTTTAGATGGAAGGTTGTGATTGGTTCCTAGTTCTCATTATTAATACTAGTATCCATAATAACCCTCCCATATATATATATATATATATATATATATATATATATATATATATATATATATATATATATAGTGGAAATATTGAAATCTACCCATTTTGAATAACACAACCCCAAAACTACCCATTTTTTTCCCTCATTTAAATCTACCCATTTGATAATTATTTGACTAAAATCAACAATTCAACAATATCACATTGAATTATACGCAAGTTAACTAAAATCATACGTAATTCAACTAAAATCATACTAAAATCATACGTAATTCAACTACAATCATGCGTAATTCAACTAAAATCATACGTAATTCAACTAAAATGAACTAAAATCAACAATTCAACAATATCATATTGAATTATACGTAAGTCAACTAAAATCAACAATTAGAGCCATAAATCATGAAACCGGTCGACGAGGATGCCGGAACCATTGAAACCGGTCGAGAAACTCGCCGGAAATTTGAAACCGGTCGCCGGTTTCAATGGTTCCGGCATCCTCGTCGACCGGTAATCATGAAAATGTATAAACCGGTCGACAAAGTCGCCGGAAAGTTGAAACCGGTCGACCGGTTTCAACTTTCCGGCGACTTTGTCGACCGGTTTCTTCATTTTCCGGCTTCCAGTGACAAATTCAGTGCTTTACCATAATTTCGACCGGAGTTTCTTCGTCTGAATCACCCATTTCTTCCGAGTACGCGTTGAATCTTGGTTTTAAAATTTTAATTAAAAAAGGGAATGAGTATTTTAAATACCAAGTATTTGAAAATGAGTATTTTTGTGGTGGAGTGTTTGAAAATGGGTAGTATTAATTTTCACCCATATATATATATATATATAAAACAATTCTTATATAAGACTTTAATTATTATTTTTATAATCTTAAAATAACTCTAATAGTTTAGTGGAACCTTAAATATGGCATATGCATGGAACGTAAACATGCATGACTATTAATATATATACTACGTAAATTAGTTCATGCAATAATTAGTACTATATATTAATTCCATAAGAAATATGCATGCCACATGTATTAATTAGTTAAGATGATTGAATTGTCATCTCTTCCAAAATCCTACACGTCCCTAGCCTATTAATATAGCTAGGTGACTACTCCAAGCTATGTGGGTGATTAAGCAACTTATCATTTCTTATAAATAGATGCCCCAAGCCTTCCATTTCATTCCTCTCAAAATTGCATCAATTCCATAAATCATTAGCAGAGTTTATAGGAATTAGTTTCAAAGAAAGCATCCCGGTTAGAGAGAAGAAGAGGATCCTGTAAATCAAGTTATTTCGGTATTTCGGTTATAAGGTGGGGTTTCTCTTTTCAAAATATTATTTTGAGTTAGTAAGCTCTAAACTATGGGATTATCCATGAAAAATGTTTTGATGCGTGATTACATGTTTAATGCTCTTATGTTTACGACCGGGTCTTTCGATTGGTCTAACACACTAGTCGAGGGGCTGTGCGCACGGTTAGATATCATTGGGTTGATCACCAATTGGTTCTAACTTCGAGGGGAGAACTAGTGGATGAAATACTCCATTGTCTCCAAACTATGGCTCCATCATGAAAAGGGATCCGACAGTGGTACGTCCCGGGATCGGTGAAAGTTAAACTATAGGCTCCATCAGAAAGGGATCCGGCAGTGGTACATCCTGGGATCGGTATAAGAGTAACGTGGTAATCCGCATCGCAATCAATGAAAATGAGTTTTGGTGTGCATGGAACTTATGTGATTTCAAAACCCTTCTATGTATGCTTTATTATCATGGATATTCTTTTATGATATATGTTTTTGGCATAACCCCACTGAGTGCATTAGTACTCTGCCCTGCAATTCCTTTCCAAATGTTTTGCAGATTAAGGAGCTGGTGGAGCAGACGTGGCTAAAGAGGATTGTTGTTGTGTCAAATAAGAATAAAGCTTCCGCTACGCTTATTATTAAAGTAGACATTAGTAACGATCCTGCAATGTACTTGGCTTCCTAAGTTAAATTCCAGGTTTTGAAATAAAATCTATATATATTTTATAATTGCGGGTATTCAGACACAAGCCGGCCATTATGGGTTGTTTAGCTCAGTCGTCCCCATAATTTGAGCTGAGCGTCCCGATCCCGTATTTTATTTAATGTCTATGGGTATTCAGACATGGCGACCGACACGGGCAGTATGGTTTGCCTACCCCGTGGTTCGTGTTGTGCGTCCCGATCCCATAATTAATTAAATAAGCTCATTAATAATATGGTTAATTATCCTAAGAAATTAGGCCCCTTTCTATCCCCGCTTCTTATTTCCAACCCCTTGCCACGTCCCGGCACACGTGCCTTCCTTCGGGAACTGGGATGTGACAGAAATTAACCCGTGTGAAGTAGCACACCCCTCAGTCCGCCATCTCCATCTTCACCGTTGTGCCTCTCTATCCCCCGTTGGGTCTCGCGAAGCAAGCCACCCTCATCGTAATAAAGAGATGGGCGGTTGAGATCAGCCGCAGGCTCCGCCAGTTGTCGCAATCACCGTAGACGGCTAAGCCCATGGCGCTCTATGGAAAGGAGCAAGTGGCCGGATTACTTGATCAGTCGATCGGCGAAGGCGGAACTGTCGAGGATTTCCTTGGTGGTGTTCTTAGTCTGCGAACAATTTGGGGGCTGCACTCAATATTTTGTGTGTTAGTTCCGGTGGCTGCACACTAAGGGCTAAACTAGTAATTTGGATATTACTTTATAATTACATTTAAATTCGGGGGCTGTGGGGAGTAATTTGGTGGCTGTGGATAGAATTACCCTAAAATAATTAGGCCTATATATCGTACTAACAAATAAAGAGGCCCAGATGAGAGAACTTAGTTGTATGGGCTTACAATATTTTGCATGAATTGGACTGTATATTGATAAATTCACTTAATTTTGCCCACCTAATCCAAGAAGACCTCTGTAAAAATATAAACTTAGAACTATTCATATAAGCAATGGTATACGGGTCATTTTGTATGAGCATATTTTACATGCATTATTTACTCTTTACTGTTTATTATGATATTTTTGTTTATAATTATTCATATTCCAGCATGCGCATCAATTATTTAATTAATAGCAACATTATATTTAGAAATTACATAAAAATCAAGTCCCCTTATTAGTTTTTTATTCATTTTTTTAATTTATTAAAACTGAAGAGATTGGGAACAATTAAGCAATGCTTGATTCTTATGTAGTTCTGTGAGCGCGCGTGATAATGTAATTCGAGTCGGCTAATGAATTTCATCTAATGCAACACTCATTATCAAACGTAGACACATATAGTGGTGCAAATATGTTGATGCTACAATAGTCCATCGTCACCCCCAAAAAATAAAATGATAGCGTAACAACAGTAGGAGAAATAAATTAATATATGAAAATCATACGTACGTATATATGGGACATTGAGTAGAATCCACCAATTTCCTCGATCCGATTTGCAGAAAGTCAAGAAATAGATATTTACTAGTTTATATATTTGTCTTTTATTTAAAATGGAACCAATCAAGGTAAGCAACCATCGTTCTTTAAACTTAGGGATGTGCTCAAGCGATGAAGCCAAAACTAGAAGCCATGGATATATAATTCCATTTCTTATTTATAAAAAAAGAGTGGAGTTGGATATGGTGATGCCAAATACGATGACATGTCCGACGATATTGATTTTCATGCACGCGCTTTGCTTTTCCACGTGAATTATTAAAACTTTGATTGTTTGTTTATACTATATAATATTTACGTACGTGATGACTATAGTGTATTTCCATAAAATCGTATGAGAATGTTCCTGATCGATCTAGTTTTTGGGATGTGATATGATATATATGACCCAATCACTAGGCTCAATTATGACACTACCAATATAAATAGGTCTAATAATAAGCTCGGCCCAAAGAAGCAGTTCGACTCACAGAGGATTCGGTCCATGAAGAACTCCTTCAACGAACATAACTCAAGTACTAAGAGATGTAGAAGACTCGGATGCTTATCGCAAAGTAGGAGATAAACTCAAAGAATCGTTATAGGAGAAGACTTTGTATTAGAGTCAAACTTCACATACTTGTATATAAATAAGGGCTAGACTAGAGTTAGATGATTTATTCACATATACTCAATAAATATCATCCTCTTTCCTCCGTAGACGTAGATCTATTCCGATAAATCTAACCACATAAATTCCTTCGTGCCTTTTTTTTAATCATATTTATTGCCTTATGAAAACTAGATCAATCAGTTCTACGTGTTAGATTTGGGATCTCCAAACTATAAGTATATTGTATTTCAACTTATATATATATATAGTGAAAAGCCAGTATGAAAATGTTCGAGAGATTGCGTAAATTAGCTAGTGTGAATAAATTGATGATGGAGAGAATATTAATAGTATTTTTTTATTTAAACTTTCCCTTTATAAGCATATACTACTACATGCATTCATCAAATTTACTCTACAGTGCACATAAGAATAAAATGGAAAGTTAATATAAAAGTAGAGAATTGAAAACGTCGTCCTCCACCCAATCATGCCGGAGATGTAGCTCTATGTACCAAGGTATAGAGCTGGACATTGTGATATTATTACTCCCTCCGTCTTCCATATATTGACATAGTTTTATGGGCATAGATTTTTTTTGCATTTTGATGGTATAATAATAAATTAATGTGTTAAAGTGTTAAAGTGGAATAATTGTGGGTCCATTTGGATTTTTTTAATAGTATTAAAATGTTTAAATAATAAAAAATAGATATATAAAGTGTTAAAGTGATTGTGGGGTCTACGTCCTAAAATGGAATATGTCAGTAAATGAAAAACGTCCCAATATAGTAATTATGTCAGTAAATGGAGGACGGAGGGAGCAGTGGCGGATCCAAGAGGAAGGGTGTGAGGGCTTAAGCCCCTACCCAATCAGAAAAATAAAAATTTTACCCTTTAAAATTTATCAAATTATGATTAATTTGTGCAAATTATAGTGTAAAAGCCCCCATTGTCGAATTAAAATATCAAGTAAATTTCATTTTACTCAAAAATTATAAAATATAGCCCTCACTCAACAAAATTTCTGCATCCGCCACTGGGAGAGAGTAGTACTAATTCTAAAGAGGGAGAGAGAGAGGGGGTCTATACAATACAACACAAGGGGTTGAATCCTTTGGGAAATCCAAAGAGGAGGGCGGCGCCACCGACGCCATATCAGACGATTTTTCCAAGGTCCAACTCCTTTTGTCATCACCGAATTACTTATTATAACTATTATTATATGCATGCTAATACGTAAATGTATGGAGATATTGTAAATTAATACTAATAATAGTAGTACGATTATGTTTATGGTAAAGGCGATTGAGAATGGAACAATTCGTGATTGATTCCGTTTTCTTGTTCGAAGTGGGCCGGCCCGAGAAAATGCATGGGGCCCATCCTCCTCAATACTCATCTCCACCCAAGCTTCTTCTTCTTGTTAACAAACAACAAAATGAATAACTATGTCCGTAAACTTGTGTTCCAATTGCGTAATCAAGTTAAAATTATGTAATTTTGTTAGTTTAAGAGATTCTTAAAATTGCGACAGTTAAAAATATCAGAACGAAACTACGTATTTTTAACTTAGATACACGATTGGAACATAAGTTTGGGACAAAGGATCATATTCGTATTCGGAGGATAGGAGACAAATTCATGTTTTCTTGAAATTATCTAACACAAACATCGGAGCTAATTACTTTCACTAACCTCGCTTATTTTATACTCTAATATTCTTCATAATACTAATTAACTCAAATTTAATTCTCACAATTTATTCATATGATGCTAGCTAGAACTTACTTTTTTAGATATTATAACAATAAATGCAAATTTTAGCAACTAACCCTTTTATTAACTCAAGCTTCCACAAAGGGATGCATGGAGTCTCTAATCGGTTCGAATCCTCTATTGTCTATCGGTGTCGTATCGTTTATTGCATTTGCAGGCAGATGATACATGACATAATTAATGATTTAAATTTAAGATTTATATAAGGATGATTTATACCATGTTAACCCTTTTAAATATCTAAACCTCACATGCACATGTTATTAGTCTATACATGCAATAGGATATGCAACACAATTTAACGATAGAGTATCCTATTCAGTCTCTAATTACTCATTTTCAACGGACAATAATGTTGATAATTCTGGTCTTACGCACTTAAAATGAATTACCCCTCCATCTCTAAGTAACTAATTATATAGATAGAACTGAAAATGTGAAGCATTTGCAACAATGGCAAGGGCAAATACTCAATTTTGATATAAGTCGATAATTTTGACAAGTCGCGACACTTATTCATCGACACATGTCTATGAAAAACTGATGGAGACCCAGACTTTGATAACATATTATACTCATTTCATCATTTCATATGCCCCACATCCCTTTCTCCTTAAACAGTCTATAAAAAGAGGTGCAAGCACATAAACCAGCTTTAAAATTTCTAAATTCTCAAACAACATAGGGGGGAAGAAAGAAGAGAAGAGAGGGATAGGATAGGATAGAGAGAGAGAGAGAGAGAGAGAAAGAGAGAGAGTGAGAGTGAGACATGGGTGATTCCAATGTACATACATACATGCATACATAAACTTTGATTGATGTTTATCAATTCTCTCTCTAGAAGCATGGGCAGTCTGATCAAGAGCGAGAGTACAAGCAGCATCAAAACTGAGATGGGAAACCTCAAAATCTCTGAACCCACCACCACCACCACCACCACCACCGACGCCGATTCCTCTTCCGACAACACCCACTGCCTAACTCCGGCAACCATAACTCCGGTCCCCAGCCTCAACAGCTTGATCAGCCCCACCGGCCTCAGCATCCCCGCCCTCAAGTTCGAAGACAGCTCCGGCGACGTCGAGATCCAGTCGCCGGACTATTCCCTCTGGGAGTCCATCTTCACCGACAACCCCGACAACGACTTCATGATGTGTTCTCCGGTCAGGAACATGCTGTCACCGGGGAACGCCGGCGGCTACGGTTACGGCTACCCTCACCTCGTCGGGGCGTCGCCGCCGCGGTTCTCGTCGCCGCTGAACCCGAACAAGGGGAAGGGGATGAGCCCTCTTCACCGGGTGTTTAATTCGCCGAATAACCAGTTCATGCAGGTGGAGCAGGTCGAGAGCTTGTCGCTGCCGGCGCTGGAGAGTTTCTTGGGTGAGAGCTACGATAAGGAGGAGGACTTCGTGGTTTTCTCTCCGATGAAGGTCTCCGGCGGCGGCGAGGGCTCGGCGGATCTCTACGCCGGGCTCGCGGCCGTGCCGGAGCTTCTGGATTGCCTGACGACGGCGGAGGACTCGACGAGGTTCATCGATCAAGAGGCGCATATCGCTCAGGAGAACGGTATTTATCATCCCGTGGTGCCTCCGCCGCTGTCGCAGCAGCTGCAGCAGGAGCGGCAGCAGGAGGAGCGCCTGCAGCGCCACCTCGAGAGGCGGCACCAGATCGAGACACCCCACGCGCCGCCGCATAGGCTGCAGAGACAGCAACCGCCGCCGCAGCAGCAGCAGCAGCAGCTTCATCAGCAGATTCCCAACATGCACAACACCTTGATGGTGCCGATGCCTGAACCCGAGCAGGTGATCCATTTTTTGATGCTAATCACATCCATAAATTAACTAACCCAGTTCGTCTCAACGTGACTCGTTTCTTGAATATACGTGGGGTATAAAATAATGAAACGATTCAATTGACTAATGCAGGAACAAGACAGTGGACTTCAATTGGTGCACCTTCTCCTAGCTTGTGCCGAAGCAGTGTCCAAAGAAGACTACATGTTGGCACGGCGGTATCTCCACCACCTCAACCGCGTCGTCTCCGCCCTCGGCGACTCCATGCAGCGCGTCGCCGCCTGCTTCACCGAAGCCCTCAGCGCAAGGCTCGCCGCAACTCTCACAAACAAACCTAGCACCTCAAACATAGTTCCCTTCAACCCCTTCCCTCCCAACAATCTCGAGATCCTCAAGATATACCAAATCCTCTACCAAGCCTGCCCCTACATCAAATTCGCCCACTTCACCGCTAATCAGGCCATTTTCGAGGCATTCGAGGCTGAGGCGCGCGTCCACGTCATCGACCTCGACATCCTCCAGGGCTACCAGTGGCCTGCTTTCATGCAGGCACTGGCAGCCCGCCCGGGTGGAGCACCCTTCCTTCGGATAACAGGTGTGGGGCCATCACTAGAGTCAGTGAGAGAGACAGGCAGGTGCCTGACCGACCTGGCTCTCTCACTCCACGTCCCCTTCGAGTTCCACCCGGTCGGGGAGGAGCTCGAAGACCTGAAGCCCCACATGTTCAACAGGCGAGTCGGGGAGGCCCTGGCCGTGAACTCCGTCAACCGTCTCCACCGCGTCCCCGGCAACTGTCTCGGCAACCTGCTGACGATGATCCGGGACCAGGCCCCGAACATCGTCACCATAGTCGAGCAAGAGGCGAGCCACAACGGACCCTACTTCCTGGGCCGGTTCCTCGAGGCCCTGCACTACTACTCCGCCATCTTCGACTCGTTGGACGCCACGTTCCCCGCGGACTCCGCCCAGAGGGCGAAGGTGGAGCAGCACATCTTCGCGCCGGAGATCCGGAACATCGTGGCCCACGAGGGGCCGGAGCGCGTGATGCGGCACGAGCGGCTCGAGAAGTGGAGGAAGATCATGGAAGGGAAGGGGTTCCAAGGGGTGGAGTTGAGCTCGAACGCCGTGACACAGTCGAGAATATTGCTAGGGTTGTACTCTTGCGATGGGTATAGGTTGACGGAGGATAAGGGGTGCTTGCTGTTAGGGTGGCAGGATAGGCATATTCTCGCCGCCTCTGCATGGCGGTGCTAGCGAATTTCATGCATGCAGGATTTACGTGGACGGCTTTTCTTATTTGTTGGATTAGATTGATTTAATTTGATAAGTGTTGAAAGATATATAAATATATTTATATATAAGTATTATTTATTTTATGTTATAATTTAGTAGTATTTGAGGAGAGGGAAGGGACAAGACGTTTTGTTCTTCCCATTGTATTTAGACAAAGGGCGTTAGGGTTTGGATTGATTGAATATTGATTAATTAACGCATGATTTGGTGGGTAATAAATTATTTTTTATTTATTTTGGATTATTTGTTGATTCTAGTTTATTTTAGACTTTTCCCCACGTTGTCTTAACCACTGGATTTTGCTTACGCCACTTAAATTAAACATACCTTAAAAAACGAAAACGAGTCTGTTTCAAATCTCTTGTCTCACTTTAATATCGTTTGATTAGAAACATTAGATTTAGATTTTACCTGGCGATTGGTGAGAAGATTGAAATATCTGGACCAACTTCTGCTAATTACTAGAATATACAAAAAGTATAAGCTTCTGATGTTCGATTCCGAAACAATGCATATCATCAGGAGAGATCCATACAAGTATGATTTATACAGAGATCGAAACTCAAATGTCAAAATGTAGACGAATCAGCTCGTATATTGAGTAAAAAGCTCGTTCGTGACACAACAGAGATACAATAAGGGCTTGCATTCACAAGAATGTCCGGATATAGTGTAAAAATCCCTCGGAGGGTAGAGCCCGAAGATATGGTATTTTCATAGTATGTAAAGTCTCTGCACCTACAAATGTACAAGCAGCAAATTTTTATAGAGACACACATACACGACGAACAACTGTCACACAGAAATGCGCGCAAACATACATTGAATAATGAGTATTGTAGTATTTAGAAATTATTGTGATCTTCGACTTCACAATTTGATGGTGCAGGGTGTGAACTCCCTAGAAGTCCAGGAGATGAATGCAGAATCGAACTTCAACTCTCACAAGATGGAACAAGAGCAGACATTCTTTTGGGGAGTCTCATCGACCTTCTTCTCTGTTCACACAATGGCAACTTTTTAAACAAGCAAGCAACTACTTAGGGAAAGCGACGAATTGAGTTCTTAACGATAGCATGAGAGATTGAATTTGTTACAGAAAATCTAGAATTTAACGGAAAATGATAACAGAGATGAAGGCTTTGCACAAATAGGAATTTTAGACAAGATCTCCTATGCACGAAAAAAGAGAAACGCTAAATAAAAGAGGATTAAAGATTAAAAGAAGTCTACAGCTCCTGAAAGATTGTGCTTCCACTACATGATGAAAAACCATAAAAGACTAGAGTAAGGCACAAACTGTATGATCGGCTAATTTCTCATCAACTTGTCCTCAATGTTCCCTTTACCCACAATAGACAAATACTTCTACCAATTACAGCAGGATATATTCATCTTGTTGAACTTTCAACCTCTCCACGAATTATTGAAATCAACATTCAACTGCATGCTTCACTTCTCACTATCCAAATACTTCCTAGACCAAGCCATCAATCCTGATACCTACCAAGAATCTATAGAGATGATCCTCCCCTGTCCCTGACCACCACTTTTAGGAAACTATTAGCGATACCTATATTTCCTACACCGTCAATATTCCAACTTGAGATAACCAAGTACCAACTATTTTAGGAAACTAAGCCAGCAAATAACTCAAACCAAAAAATCATTCGAGAAACATATCTGCAGAAGACTAGCTCAACTTCGAGAAGTTAAAACACTACAGGCAAGATTAAGTTGGACGAAGTGGTACATGTTTTAAAACTAGAAGACCCTCGAACAGGTTTGAATAAGTGAAAAATTACCCGTCTTCGCTTTGGCTAAAGATGGCTGCACAACAGCATGCATGGTGATAATTCCTTTAGGCAGCTCTCCAAAAGGCATCTTGCACTGAGCAACAGTCTTATTATTCTCCAAAATTTTCCCAGCATTTATTAATTTCACATCATTTGCTGCTTTTGGGGCAACTTTCTTATCTGAGAATGAAACACAAAACTTGCTCCCATTACACTCACAAATAAGCATGCAAAAGAAAGGAGCATGAAATAACCTGCCATAGATGAACATAATACAAATCCCTGAAGCTTAAATTCTCATAGTCCCGAAAACCGCAAATTCAGACAGTACAAGAAACAAAAAATCAAAATTACAAAGATTTTTGCAGCTGCTTCTAATACCAGTAGTATCTCATCATCCATTCACAGATTTTTTTTGTTTCTTTTTTTCACTTCTAACATTTGAAGAACTGCCCAACATTTGAGCATTAACTCAACTACAAGCGCATTTAATTCCCAGGCAATAAACTAGGCTGCCACTTGCGCACATTATGTGATTAAATTAGAAACTACATAGAATTCAAAAAACAGTTTAGTGTCGTCTCCCTCCATCAAACGCCCAAAAGCAGAAGGGAAAAAATAAGCAGAATATAAAATTTTCAACGAAACGAGCTCAATGTTCCAATCGCCAGAATTCAAATCGAAGAACTATAAACTAACCTTTAGGCCACTCCGCGACGACTCTTTCCTTGAGCATAGCAACAGTCGACGCCGGCGAATATCGGAACGGACCGATGTCTGATCCATCGTACAATCTGAACTTTAGCTCCACCAAATCCTCCTCCGGCATTTGCTAATCCTCAGAATTCCACAAAACCAGCGCCCAATTCTTCACCGAACCAAAATCAAAACCCTCGAATTCCTAAAATCTCCGCCAAACCGCGAAAAAAGTTCCGGCAATCGAAGGGCTTTTGGAAGCCAATGCTTCAATTACACTTGGAATTGAGGAGCCCTAGACCAGATCTTGACGAATTACGCATCCGCTTTTGGCCTTTGAGCAGTGCGATTCTCCACTTGCTCTTCTTCTTTTTCGAGTTTTTTTTTTTTTTTTTTTTGCCCTTTACTATACTTTCCTTTCCCCATTTCACTCCACTTTTTTTTTTTTTTTACTTTACTTTTGATTTCTTTTTTAGACTTTAGTTTTGGTTTTTATTGTTGAATTATAAAAGTTTATATGAGTGAAGTTTTATGGATTTGTCAGTTACTCAATTCACCCTTTGACTATTCAAAATTTAGTTATTTACATGCGTGTACGCGGGTTAAGTTTCAAGACCATATAGAGTTCGAGTAATCTATAATGCGATCTTTAAATTTCTGTCATTAGAGTTTAAAGAAAAAAAATGAATTTAGTTACTTTTGTCTCATCTCGTTTCATATAGTCTCTCTCTATCTCATTTGACTTCCTATTCTAATCAAGACGTCTCATTTCAATTGGCTTGTTTTTTAAAATGAAAAGAATTAACTCATATTTTTTCCAATAAGGACGACCCCATACTTTTTTACTTTAACATTACGTCTAAAATTTCATGCCGAAACGAAATAAGACAATTGAAATGGAACGGAAGAAATATACTATATGTGACATAGTCTAAGATTATTAAACTAGCAAAATAAAATGAGATCGATACCTTAGCTTCCTAGCCTCTAGGGTTATTATTTACTTTTTCATTCCATTTAGAATATTTTTGTTTATTTAATAAGCTAATTCTTTCTTTTTTCTAAAACTGGAGTATTAGTACGAGGCATCTCAATTTAGTATATATCGGACCTTAAGGTAGAAGACGAAGTAATAAAAAGAGACGTAAACGGAAGTAAGGAGTAAGGTCAGGCTCGTGGGCCTGAATATTCAATAATGCAAGAGAACGATAATTCATGGGCTTTAGAGACCCGGCCCAGAGTTGTTTTCTGAGAGAAAGGCCCAGAAAATTTTACTTGTGCATGCTTAAGTCGTTCCATGAATTATCGTGTTTACGATAGATATAACGGTGTCATGCAGCAAGTAACGATTTAGAACGTGTTCATTTTGGAATTGTAGGCTTAATGGATTTACAGTGTTCTAATCTTTATAAAATTAAACTGCATGTCTTGATCATCAATATGATCGTTGCTCGAAAAAATGAGCTTATTATAAACGAGACGAAAGAAGTAAATACCAGTATTATCCGATCAAACATTCATAGATTGGAATTGACGATAAGAGCATCTCAACGCTCCCTAGCTAGGAGTTATATGGGTGGGGGCCTATCTTATTCTTACTATATATATATATACAGTAATATGTTACTACATATTATTGAGAATTTATATCTCATCTTACTATAGTATATAAATATTGTGAGGAGTATTTTCTTCCGACCAACTCTAGCCCTAACCCTACACTTTTAGCTTATGAAAATAAAAAAAATGCATATCACTCGATAAGACGGAGGAAGTAATTATAGTAAAGCATATGTGCATTCTTTGTACATCGTACCATATATGGTTAGGGCCATCAAATGAAAATACAGGACTCTAGCTAGTTAGACGGAGGTTGAATCGTTTTATTATTTTATATCTTAAATATTTAAGAAACGACTTAAGTTCGATAAGATATGGAGAACACTTTTCTTTTATTAGGTAAACACAACTTACACACACATACACATGCTCAAGGTGTCTCGAATATCTGACCTCTTAAATTTTGTTAATAAAAGCATAAATTATTGATCATCGTCACCTTTGTGTGGGATTTGATCAAGTTAATTAAAACTGTGCTAATTCTTTGGTTGTTTAGTTTAAAATATATTGCAGTTTTAAACAAGGCCTAAAATTCATGAAATCAAATGCAAATTGCCGATAGTAATTAAGATTACATTATTATAAATAGAAAAAACTACAATATCATATCATATACTAATTATATATATTAAGCTAGAATCTAGTTTACATAGTAGTAAGAAAGAAGAAGAAGAAACTACTCACTAATTCACCCCTTCCTGTTTCCACCTCTACACAGGATTAATGGAGTTTTTCCTAGAGAGAGAGAGAGAGCTAGAGCTAGAGAGAGAGAGAGAGAGAGAGAGAGAGAGGAGAGTAGGGCATGTGGTTCAAAGCCAAAGGGCGCCGGCCTCTTTGAGAAGCGGAACGAGGGAGCCGTTGATATGAGAGGCCATGACGCGGTCCATCCCTCCGACGAGCTTGCCTCCGATGAAGACGACCGGCACGGTGGAGGAGGCGCCGAGGAGGCGGAGGAGGGCCGTCTCGAGGTCCTTCCCCCTGGGGTCCTCGTCGATCTCGTAGACGGTGGGGTTGACCCCCATGCCGGAGAAGAGTCGCTTGGCGGCGAGGCACATGCAGCACGTGCTGTTGCTGAAGATCACCACCGCGTTCGCCGCCGCCATCCTCTCTATCCGCTCCAGAGGTTCCGTCGCCACGCTCCGCTTCGGGGGGAAGTTGTACGACCCCGTCTGGTAATGCATTGTTGTTCCGAGCTGCTGCGCGCGCGTGTATTCGCGATTTTAGGGTTAGAGAGAGAGAGAGAGAGAGAGAGTATTGATAGCTAGAGGAGGGAGTGGGAGATGGTATATATAGAGGAAAAGAGGTGAGTGAAAGTGAAAATATGGGGTATGTGTAGTTATATTAGACGATGTTATAAATGAATTGAAGATCGATAATCTATAATAATGAATTGTACACATACATGTAATTTGAACAGCCGTGATGTACGTTTAGTATAATCGAAGGGATCAAAATGAGCAATTTTTTGCCGGGACAATATAGTTTCAGAACGAGACATTTGTCGAGACTACTTAGGCCCTAGCTCCGCCCCTGACCTCGATAGAAGGATCCAGTAGTACTATATCGTTTTTTACTATTATCGCATCTTTATTTACACTTATATAGCTAGCTACTATAAATTTTAAATTATTCCCAGGAATGAAATGATTGATGATGCAAATTAACCTTTATATAGTTGTATAGTATTGACGTACAAATGCATGCATGCATGTTTGCATGCATGCATGTTTGCATGCATGCATAGGAACTGCCTTTTATTTTCTTTTCTCCATAAATTAATTAATTAATGTGAGCTTATGCTTCAAAAATAAGTACATATATCGACCGCTGATAACTCCATAAATGAACTGCTACAAAAATTTATAACCCAATATTTATATACTGCAACTGGGAAAATTCAGTTCATAAATTATTTACTGTTTTTCTTTTAAGTGATCATAACGTACGAAATCAGCCATTTACCGGTAAAAAAAACACAAGTGGTAAATTCTGACCAACGTTAAAAAAAAAAAATCACCCGATAAATTATTTACTGTTTTTCTTTTAAGTGATCATAACGTACGAAATCAGCCATTTACCGGTAAAAAAAACACAAGTGGTAAATTCTGACCAACGTTAAAAAAAAAAATCACCAGATGAATTGATTAATTAATACAGTGTTGAATTTTTGAAGATAATGGCGGTGGCCGGTCGGGACGCACATTGAATACCCTTTCTTTGGACGGTTAATTGTCCTGTTTCATTTCCGGCAATATTTAAATTATATAACTTTCAATCAATACAAAGAATCAATGTTTTTTGGCTTAAATTGCTTAATATACGAGCTATTTATTTTTGGGAATTAGACATGATTGAATTTCTACACTAATGCCCACAACTATACACAAATTAAGAATGGAGGGTGTCCCACGTAAAATTAAATGAAATTTAAGGCCAAATAGTGTAACGTATTAAAGCTTGCTAGTGTAACTAGTTGGTAATTATAAATAAAAGGGTAAGTGTTAAAGTTATGTGTGAGGAGAGGGGGTCCATAGTTAATTAAATGTAGAATAAAGGATATAGAATTTCTTTAGCTACTTTGACTACTCTAAACCTAAGTCCCTAGCTATACATAATTTAGGGGCGCCAATGGGGGCTCGATAGATACGAAACCGCCTCATTAGGGGTGTTTTTAGAAAGAGACGGAGGGAGTAATTGTATTTCATTAATTCCCACTTTTTTGCATTCCATAAAGTTATGTTTTTTTCTATGATAATGTACTCCATTGTATCTTTGCTCAATTTATTTACTAATCATTCTAAAACAACCATTTTGTTTTGACTCTATATTTTAGTTAAACTCAACTTTCTCTAATCACACAAAACGCCTTATTTCTTCTACCTTCTCTATGTCGATTCCAGCAATCGATCGGTGCAGCACAGTGATCGATTTTTCACGTTGGAAGGGAGAAGGGGTCGAAGCAGGGCTTGTTCGGACATATAGTTCTTGCGGAAGATCAAGTTGGTGAGCTATGCGAAAGCTTGTTTGGACATACGGTTCAAAGAGCGCTGAATTAGAATGAGGTGTTCGCCACCACATCATGGCATGCAAGGGCCGGGAGCTCGCTCGATTCACAGATTGGTCTGACTCGTAATTCACTTCTGAACCCGGGTTCGTTAGCCCGATCCACGCCACTATATCAACGTGCCGTCATCTTTGTAAGAATATTTTGTCAGAACACCCAAAAACAACGGAGTAAGTATCAGGGAATGTCACATTTTCTACGGATTCATTGAATTTTTCTTTCTTTTTAAAAAAAAAAATTAAAAAAAAAAAAAAATTAACATGTGAATCGATCGTTCGACTTCAACATGGGTGTAATTTTTAAATAATACACAGATGTACCAAGAGACTCTAAATAATTATAAACTAACCCTAAACTCCCAAACAAATCCAGTATTAATTAATTGTAGTCTCTAGTATATTTGGAGCAATTAATAATAAACTTACAAACACCTAACAACTACACTCTCCTCTCCTAATCCACTGTACGAACTTTCAACCGCCACCATCTTCTACTGACGGCTCATCGGGGCCATCGGCAGCGACGGCTGCTGCCCGTAGAAGCCGCCTTCCGGTGGGAAACTCTGATAAGCGTTGCTTGGAGGAGCGGATGTCGAGACCCCGGCTGCTGGGGCGCCGGCCGGGGCATAGCTGGGTGGGGCTAGCGGGGGCTGCAGGGTCGGGATGTAAGTGTACGATCCGCTGAGGAACGGCATGGCTGTTTGCATGTATTGAGGCACGGGGTAAGATTGCATGGGTGGAGGCGGCGGCAGTGGCGGCAGGGGAGGCGGAGACGACGGTGGTGGAGGAGGAGGTGGCGGCTCGTTGGGATTCTGAGGGACGTAAGAAGGTATTTCGTTCTCAAGCTTGGCCTTTTTCTCCGGGCGCTCGTCGCCGGAGTTTTGGATGACTCCTTCTGATGCGAAAGAGGAGAGCACAAAAGTCAGCATCTGGGCAGAAGAGGATGATGCTGTGAGCTTTGCTGCAATTGCAGCAGCTGCGGCTTTCGGATCTTGTTCGATGTGGGTGGGATTCTCAGGGAAGGTTGCCTGCCTTGTGTAGGTCACTGAGGCTGTTTGATCCGTGGCTGCAGGTATCGATTTCTGTGACATTTGAGATGATGGAGTCCCGTTTCGACTCTGCTCAATGAGAGCTTGTCCGTTAGCGTTGCTGCCCAGAAGCTGCTTGTAGATATTGCCTGCTTGTTCTGAACGCGTCTGTGCCACCTGAGATGAGAGGGAGGCAAGGTTAACTAGCCGGATACTTACAGATAACGAAATCCTAATAGAAGAACAATCTGAAAGTTTCGATTATCAGTGAGAACGAGAATCAGTTTGATGATGATTACTACTACTATGCAAAGTTCAGCAACGATGAACGAGGATTTAGTACCTGCAACTGATCTCGGACTTGGTCCAGCTTATAGACCTATATATAATAGGAGTAGGTTAAAGTAAGATGTGCGAACAAAGCAAAACAAAAGGAAACCATCTAGTGCAAAGACGTATAGTACCTGCTCCTGCAGAGCCTCCCGTAACAAAGATACGAGGTTTGCTCTAGCAGATTCAACAAGACCAAGTTGCTCGATGCAGTCTCTTAGGACCGCATGCTGCTCCTTGAGTTCATCACCAATACCACTCTTGACATTGTCTGCTCAATATTTTCCAGAGACGAGCACAATTGTAAGCTTATTCAGCAATATGAATAAGAAGAGAAACTACATATACATGCCATATAATGTATCTCGATATCAAGCATAAAAGCAAAGGAAGAAGCCCGGGATTTTATCAGATACGATAAATATGAATATATGATGCGTGAATTAATGAGAAAGAACATATACGATACCTAATTGAGAGTCACCATCAACATCTTTATCCACTTTCTCAACGAAGCTGATGGCATTTCTACATTTGCTGAAAATGGCATCCTCGTCCAACTTACTGCTATAGACAGCTTCATAACCAGAAACTAGTTTGTCCACTGAATTTCCGCCAGCCGACTGCTGTTTAAAAAGGAAAAGCGCAATTATTGTTATTTAAATACAAGACACGTATACTTTCAAAAGGATTCACTATGATAAAAAGTACCAGTTTCGGTCCAGCAAGCTTCCGATTTTTATTGCCGTTGTCCAATTGCCTTTTGCCAAACTCTTCCTTAAGAAGTTGGCCTCTTGACCCAAATACTTTTCTCTCCTCCCAGATATTAATCTGTAGATTCTTTTTCAGAACATTCGCATAAATGATTCTTAATTTTGTTGCAATAAAGAATATGAATACCAACGTGGCAAACCCTATTTGCATTTTCCGCTCGTTGCATCTCCATGATGAGAAGACACAGATGAGAAGACATGCAAATACAAGTTTCTAAATGTTGGGCTTAAATTGATTTTCAAAAAATCATTTTTGACTCTGGGTTGCTGCGGAGATCAGATATGTGTAAAAAGTTCGAGGAGGAAAGATAGAGGCATGAGAGAAAAGTAGCGCGGAAACCTCATCAAATTTTGATAAAGATGATTAAATTAATGTCCTAAGGCTAAGATTAAGTCTTCATGATTAACACTCATTTTTATTCTCCACCATCAACAGAAACTGACTTTCAGAAAGCATGATATGTTCTCCCGTATTATCCATATATATCATATACGTGTGCATAAAAACGAAGAAAAGGATAAACGTACCAGGCGTAAAGCAGCAGTCTTTGCGGAGCCATCTCCATGTTCAATTACATCACGAAGAGAATCTGGTAGAACCTTCCAAAACTCCGCAACAAACTCTGCACCCTTCCGTCTGCTGTTCTGGAGAATATCATTTGCTAGGTACAGATAAGCCAGACGCTGCTCTCGGGGAGCACAATGAAACTGTCTACCCCATGTTTCTACCACTTGCTTCGCTTTGTTCATGTGAAAAATGCACCAATGTGATAGTGCTTGATAGTGTCAAGGAGAAATTAACGGTAAGAGCTACAATCGTAACTCTACATTACTAGGTAACTTAAGTTAATTAATAGGTAGATTCATCGTAAGAAATGATTAGTATTGGTACAGAATAAATGAAAAAGTGAAAACTGAGGTTATAAAAGAGATTCCTTCAGTAAATGAGAACTTTTTCCCCCATCATGTATGCATTCATTATCCTTCCCCTGATAGCAATCTATAATTACATGCGACAAAAAAATATCGACTTTTTAAAGTGAATCGACTGTCCCAATGAGTATTACTAAGATACTAATAAAAAAGCTATGAGCAGATCTAGAAGTGATCAGTAATTAATACGATATGAGGATACTCTCGATGCTTTGCTGCGAGTTATTGAGCTTTGACAGCTTGTCAACCAGTATCTGAGGATTAAAAGTGCTTCCCATTGTATCCTACTCAAAGCCTGCCAGGCCAGTGAGCAAAATGGATACGGAAACTGCAAAAGCGAACAAAAAGCAAATACGTCAAAATAACCACCTTGTAGACAACCGAGACAACCCCCCCCCCCCCCCCCCCCCCCCCCACACACACACACACACACACATGGACATGGCAAGAGGGGGAGAGAGAAGGAGACAAACATAACAAAGCTATGCCGACAACTACATCCAAAGCTCCAACGTAAAACCAGGCAATGAGTTAATGAACGTAAAGAATGGACAGATGTCAAGTAAACCAGTAAACCATAACACTATACGTTGGCGCCACACGTGTCATAATTTATTCAGCATGCTGTTAAATGCACTAGTACTGACTTCACAATCTAAATTACAGAATCAGAGCATGATACTAATGAATCTCCGTACGGCTTTTATAATTTATACACATATTTATAAAGAATTTACGTCTCAAGATTCTTAGTGCAACCACATGATCTAGTTCACTACATTATGACTAGTTCAATAGTCAGTATATCAGCATTTGAGTGTACTTCTTTCATCTCCTTGCTCGGAGCACGTGGGTGTACGAGATCATACAGATAAGTCGGATTATAAAAAGCTTTCTTCTTCACTGATTTGCGTACAAGACTGGATTTTTATCCCTAACACATTGTCCATAAGAACCCTTTCAGGGTTGATTCGACAAGTCGGAAACATACATCTAAATTCCCATAAAATTAGCACGGATGAAAGTAAATGATGGTGTCAACTGCATTTTTTTTCATCAAAAAATGTTCAATTTACTTAAACTACTCCCCATACTAACGCTTCGAATTCTTAGGGCACCGCGCGCAAGCAATCAAGAAAACTCAATTAATTAACGAAAACGGAAAATTCGCACCTTAAAAAGAATGCACAACGCTCATCGATAAATTAACGGAAGAGGAACTAAAGAAAGATGCTAATTAAACCCAAGAAACAAGGGAAGAACATAAATTTGCAGAAATAACTTAAAACAAAACGAAAAGGAAAAACCTTTAGAAGAAGAGAGCACGAGCCTCTGTCGAGAAAGATTGAATTTTTATTCTAACTTTGATTCTGAAAAATCATACGTGATTTAGGTTGAAGGGGCGAAATTCAGTGAGCAGGAGGGGTGAATTCCATGTTGAGTGGGGGGATTGAAAGTAGGAATTTGAAATTAGGGTTTGAGAGAATCGGAATTAGGAATGGGAATGAAGAAGATTGATATTTAGCGGTAGTGAGAAAAGGAGTAGACTGCGGATGACTCTCTCTCTCTCTCTCCCTCTGCCTGCAGGTGTCCACCGTGTGCTTAGCTCAATTCTTATTATTACTACTACTATTTATTTATTACTATTATATTCTCTATACGTAATTACTATCTACATCATTATTAGAACATACTCTTTTCGTCCCACTTATATAAAAGTAACTTTTGTTCCAATATGAGAAGTCATACGAGAGTGATAGTGGTAGATAAAGTTGATGGTATCATATGTCTCAAATTACGTGTCTCAAACGTATCTCAAATCCTAATTACTACTCCCTCCGTCTCTTCCTAAGTGACTCATTTCCTTTTTGACTTTTTCGGCACGCATTTCCACCGAGACGTAGTACGGGTTTTACGATATAATTTTGAAATATTATTTCTTTTACGGGATACTACGACACTCGTAGTATCCCGTAAAAGAAATAATATTTCAAAATTATATCGTAAAACCCGTACTACGTCTCGGTGGAAATGCGTGCCGAAAAAGTCAAAAAGGAAATGAGTCACTTAGGAAGAGACAGAGGGAGTATTAGTTAAATATTATATTTAAAAAAAATAAAATTTACATTATATAACAAATTATAATAGACTTTTGTGGGAAAAAAAAATCAGAATTTTTAAGTGTAATATTCCTAGTTTTGAAAATTTTAAGCATTATATAATCAAATAAAAGCGAAATTAAATGTTAAAAAACAATTATATACCCTAATATGAATTAGTGAACCCTGGAAATAATCATAGAGAACACGAATTTGTTATATTCGATCTCACACATTAATTTATATCGTACAGTTAGGAATCGAACTTGTTATATTCGGTCTCGTACATTAATTTATATCGTTCAGTCTTTCACACGTACACCCGATTAGTAATATTTTATTTTATTTTGAAGTTTTTTACAACATAAATTCTAAAGGTCGCATCATGAAAAACTCAAACTCAGAACCGCTAGGCCAACAGACGCACGCACAATTGTAATAAACTCGAACTCAGAACTGCTAGGCCGACACCCGCGCGCACAATTGTAATATTTCAATCACTATACTATGTCATGAGTATCATCACATCAATGCAACATTTATAACTTACATTATTCTAAGAGCTACTCATCAATCAAAATCAAAAACCTATTAATTAAGTGATGTTTAGAGAGATAAATTTTAATTTAATGTAAGCATATTATTGAGGATGATGATGGTGAATAGAGGTGGGGGAGCACAAGCGCACTCTCCTCTCACCCTCTAAAAACCTAACTACCTCAACGACCTTTTCAATCATCCCTCTCAAACCAAAACCAAAATCAAAATCAAATATTATATTCAAATGGATTATTCCCCACCATTCCCGGTTCTCCATCCTTTCCTCTCTCTCTCCTTCCTCCCTCCCAACTTTTGTTCCTATCCCAATTTCCCATACAACATTCCCCAACACCCATGGGTTCCGACAAGGACAACAATGACCCCGCCGTCTCCGCTTCAGATCCCGCCGCCAAAAGGGAGGAGGACCCCCCTCCTCCGTCAACCGCCGCTAGCTCCTCCCCCCTCCCGCCCGATCTTGCCAAGATCACCAATGACATCGACCAATACATTTCGTCGTTGCTCGGCCCGGGCGGCGCAGACGGATCTGCGCCGCCGCCCGACGTGCCGATCGTCATCGAGCAATTCTTGGTGCTCGTCGAGGAGAGGATGGACGTCTACGACTCGGGCGACGGCCACGTGCGGTGGAGCAAACTGAAAGAGGAGGACGCGGCTTGGTTCATCGAGTCCGTCGCCCGAGTTTCATCGCTGACGAAATCGCTCGCCAAGTTCGCGTCCGAGTACAAGTACGCGCACTCGATCAATCGCGCCGGCTGCCTGCTTCAGCGCGCGATGTCGTATGCGGAGGAGGAGTTCAAGGCGTTGCTCGAGGAATACAAGGCCCAGGCGGACTCCGACTCCAGGCCGAAGCTGGAACCCGGTGGCGCTGCTGGTGTTGACGGCAACACCAGCAGCGCCTTGGGGTACTCCGACGAGACCGTCTTGGCCCTGGTAAAGCTGGCCAAGGCGATGCTCGTCGGAGGCTACGAGGCCGAGTGTTGTCAGGTGTACTTCGTTGTCAGAAGGGACGCACTGGAGGAGCAAATCGTGCAGATCGGCTTGGAGAAACACAGCATCGAAGACGTCCACAAGAAGTCGTGGGAATCGCTCGAGAGGGAGATCGAATTGTGGATTCTAAGATTCACTAGCTTTGCCAAGATGCAGTTTCCGACTGAGCGGAAGCTCGTCGATACTGTGTTTCCAGGGCACCCGCCGATACAGGAGGACATGTTTCGAGGCCTGTCGTGCAGTATCACGAAACATATCCTTAAATTCGCAGAGGCCATCGCGTTAACGAGGCGGTCCCCTGACAAATTGTTCAAGTATCTCACATTGTACGAGTCGATTAGAGAGGTCGTTGCCGGCATTGGCGCCCTTCTGGCACAGGGCGTGGCGGTAGAGTTGAAAAACGAGGCCTTGATGATCAGAAGCCATCTAGGCGAGGCCATGATCTCAATCCTGAGCGAGTTAGAAAACTCGATCAAGAACGATCATGGGAAGAATCCCGTCCCAGGAGGAGCCGTTCACCCGCTCACGACCTACATCATGAATTACCTCGAGTACACCGCAATCTACAAGAAGACGCTCGAGCAAGTCTACCTCGAGCATCAGAAGCTGGAAGCTGCAGCAGCCCTGGCTGCTGCAGCTTCCGATTCCAGCCAGGAGGCGACGCAACAGGCTGTTACGTCGCCTTTCCAGGCTCAGATCCTAAAGATCATGGATCTACTCGAGTCAAACATCGAGGCCAAATCCAAATACTACAAAGACCCTTCCCTGAGCTCCATATTCATGATGAACAACGGCCGCTACATGCTGAAGAAGATCAAGAAATCGGAAGGCCTCCACAGCCTTCTGGCAGAGACGTGGTACCGGAAAATGTCGTCGGACCTCCGACAATACCACAAGGGCTACCAACGCGAGACGTGGGGGAAACTACTCGGCTACCTCAACCCGGAGGGCTTGACCGGGAGCAACAAGCACGTAAAGCCACTACTCAAGGAGCGGTTCAAGAGTTTCAACGCTATGTTCGACGACATACGCAAGACACAAACCGGTTGGGTGATCTCGGACGAGCAGCTCCAGTCGGAGCTCAGAGTTTCAATATCGAATATGGTGGTGCCGGCATATAGGTCGTTCTTGTCAAGGTACAGCCAGATCTTCTCGGCAGGGCGGCAGACGGAGAAGTACATCAAGCATCAACCCGAGGACGTTGAGACGACGATCGACAGCTTGTTTAGCGGGTCCGCGACGTCGTCGGGGAAGAGGAAGTTGTGAGGGGAGACGGCCGCCGCCGGCGAGATTATGTAGTGGAGATTGATGGTAAATGGCTAAATATTTCACTTGTTTATATAGTTCGAATTTGAAGGTTTGTTGTAACTTAATACTACTATGTATTAGTTGATATTTGCTAGCTTTATGCTCCACGTAAAGATTGATTTTTTGGGGAGGCGTGTAAATTTGATACCTTATTTTGGTATTTTAATTATTTTTTGTCAATTTTTTCAATCCTAAAAAATGCTACGGTATGTTTTTATAGAAATGTGTTTATTTATTTTTTAATTAATATATTGTTCTAGTACAGTTAACAATGCTTTTTTTATGTCATTCTTAAAAAATAAAATAAAAACATACATTGTGAATTTATTACAGACGACCTTAGTACCTTACTACCATCACGCCGGCAAGAACGTGGTAAATTTGACCGGCAATTTACATTAAACGTTTTTCATATCGTTCGTCTATCCTCATTTTTATGTACCAATTTTATAACGAACAACTGATTTTTTTAATTTTATGCATTTTTTCAACAATTTCAACGAATTTTGATTTGAGAATTTTAGCATTTAATTTCAATTTTATTAGATAAAATAGGTTAATAAATTGTAAATTAGAGTATATAATTTTTTTTTATTCCAATTGTTTATCGTAAAATTTTATTTTATTTTGTTATGCTATTTCATTATTTAATTTTCAATAAACAGAAATTGAAAATTTTCCTTTTATTTAGAAATCATTAACAGAAAGTTTAAAGACGAGGCTACGAAAAATTGCATTTGGGTCACTTGTTTCCTCAAGTGGGCAATGCATGCACCATCCCATCTTGATAACGTGGAAACTTCAAGAGTGAAGCTCACTACACCACCAAATATCAACCATCGATCCCTAGATAATCAATTATGGCTATATCATCCAACGGCTACAAATTTAGCTCAATCATTAAGTATATATAGTTTGAATGATAATTAAGCAATGTAACATACAACGTTGACTATGACTCATTTCGCAGCGCCTTACTCATATAATTGCCGCTTCTTCTATTCACTTCAAACAATCCAATCCTCCTCGGGCAGCATGGTCAGCCGGAAGCCGCCGCCGCCGCCGCTTCACTACAGAATCCCGGTTGCGTTCCTTCTAATGATCATCTTCGGCCTGCTGACGAAGAATCTCACGTCGATCGATCCTTGGACAACGACGAAGCTCCTCGCGATGATGAGCAGGAACAAATCGGAGACGTCGGAGAAGGAGTATCAGTTTATTCCGGCTAACACGACGGAGACAGCTAAGAAGAAATGCGCGACGGTGGAGGAGATGGGCGAGGCCTTCGCCAGAGGCTATGCAGAGGAGAGCCTCAGAGTTAGAAGAATCATTCACAATCACTTCGCCACCAACGGTAAAAAAAAACTTTCATCAACTGAAGAAATGATTAGTATATGATGAATGATCTATATATTTGAATAGCAGGTGCTGCAAGAATACGGAAGCTCGCACCGGAAGAGTTCTGCAGGCACGGATTTGTGATGGCGAACGCGAAGGAAGCCGGTTTGGGTAACGAATTCTACAAGATACTCACGGCTGCTGCACTCTCATCATCGCCCAAACAAGGCATGTATATAACACTCTGTATTTTTAGGTGGTCAGGTGCGCTAAGTCACCTGGTTATAACACTCTGTATTATACTTGGACATCAAAATCTGACACGTACGAGTACTCATACATATATACATCTGATGATCACCGTTGATCACAGGGATGGTCAGTATCCTTTCGGCAACTACGTCTCCTACTCCAACGCAACCTTCACACTAAAACAAGCTAAACACTTGTGGCGACGCAACCGCTGCCTCGCCAGATACAACCGCCGCCTCACCATGAGGATCGACGATTTTCTCGACCCGCCTCAAACGGGCGTTCTGTGTAGTAACTGGCGGAAATGGGAGCAACCTATCATATTGTACTAGTACCGTGGGAGAATTGATCTGTTAACTTTAGTCTATATATATTTTTGTAATTATGTAATCATGAAATTGAAGCTTACTCGGTGATTATTCATTTAAACCTGCCTTCAGGTTTCAGAACACCGGTGATGCTATGGCTGCACAGTTTTTCTTGAAAAATGTACATCCAGAAATGAGGGAAGCGGCCTCCGAGTTATTCGGAAGCCCGGAGAAGCTCGAGTATCGGCCTAATGTGTTCGGGGAGCTTATGAGGGCTCTTATTTCGCCTTCTAAAGACTTCGAAAGGGCGGTAAACTGGGCTCTTGGCGGTGGAAGGGATCCCGATGTGGTACTGCACATGCGCATGATGATGAATACGTGCGTAACCTACCTCATAATCGGAGAATGAATCGATCTTACGTATACCTTACTCTTCAACTACATGATTAAGTCTTACGTTCCGGTTCCTCTGCAGGTCTGTGGCTGCGACGCAGGCGGCGGTGGGTTGCCTAAACAAAGCTCTCCGTAGTCTACCGGCGACGTCGAAGAAGCCGAAACTCGTTTTGCTTTCCGATACACCTTCCATGGTGAATGACATTGCAACAGCTTTTCAAGAATCTGCAGAGGTACTAAGATTTTTCATTTTTTTTATTGAATTTGCTATATGTTTACTAAGATTAATAAATTTTCAGGTTTTGCACTTTGATTACGAAGCCTACGAGGGGAACATGACCAGCAACTCGAAAGAATTGAGCCTCATGAACTTGAAATCAAAGGACTGGGGTCCTGCACCAAGATGGGCAGCCATCGTCGATTTCTTCCTCGCCTCGCGTGCTAGGCACGCTGTCGTCTCCGGAGCCCGACAGCGCGTTGGGACGAAATACGCTCAGTTGATCGCAGCACTTGCAGCTGCGAACGCGCTCGGTAATTAATACTCTCTCCGTTTCATTGATATATGGATACATTTTATTTCGTCTTTCCTACTGATATAGTGATATTATTTTAAATGACAAAATTTTAAACAACTAAAACTCATTCACACTATTTTATCCACTATTATCACTCTCGTTTTAGTTCACGCTTCTTTCTGCAGATGACAACGAGAGTACTCATCTAAACTCAAGCATCGTCACATTCCTCACCAGCTTCCAAAGTACGCTACTAACGAAAGGTTTGAAGGCGCAGAGCGGATGGGGGCACGTCTGGAGTTGATTTACGGGCCCTCTGAGCTGCCGGGGGCAGCCTAACCAATGTGCCGTGACACCTCTTCTTCCGCCGGGATGGTGGGACGGAGTTTGGCAATCTCCGATCCCGGAGGACGTCCGAAAGATGGAAGCTTACGGCATCAAGCTCTCGGGTGCCGGCGCCTCCGACGATGGCCACTTGATTAGATTCTGCGAGTCAAGGACGAATACTAGTGTAGTAGATCGAGTGATCACTTAGATATATGTATATATATGGATGTTTGTTGCTGTACTTGATGTTTGTTGTGTATTCGTGGTTCATTGCTTAAAGATGTTCGTTTGTTATATTATAGAATCACACACACATTACACATACACGTGAGTAATACAGATTATTGGAAATCGTACTATAAACCAACAACTAGATTCCAACCATCTCTACATGCTCGAGCTTTCCGTAGACTACCGGCAACAATATCGAAGCCGAAACTTGTTTTGCCTTCCATGGTGAGTGACATTGCACCAACTTTTCAAGAATATGCAGAGTTACGTACTAATTGTCTTCTTCTCAACAACAAAATATTCTTAAATTTGTCATTGTGTTTCTTTTTTATAAAAAAAGGAAAAGTTAATTCACTTTGATTATTAAACCTTGGTTAATTTCTTAGATTATTCTTAAAAGGAATAAAAAAATATATTAAAAAAACAAAAAAGAAGGTCCTACCGGGAGTCGAACCCAGGTCGCTGGATTCAAAGTCCAGAGTGCTAACCACTACACCATAGAACCTTGATGAATGCACACTTCCTAAGGATCCTATATATAAAAATGTACTCTAGCCTTCCCGTTCCTATTGACACGTTTGTTTTAGGCACGGAAAGTAAAGAGAGAGTGTTAATTTGAAACCAGTTGTTAATAAAAGAGTTTTAATGTATGAGTTAATAGATGACAGAGTTGTTAAATAATTATTTTTAAAGAAGACAAAACGTATCAACTACGATGGGACGACTCAAAAGAGAATACGCGTCAACTACGATGATGATACGAAGAGAGAGTATATATCTTGGGCCTTGCAAATAGGACGATGCATCTAATCATGGTTGTCTCCCCCAACTTGCCATTTCTTTTCTACCCATATTACTTTTAAGTTGGTATGTTCTTTTCTTTAATCCATCTTTATTTGCACAAAGTTGGTATGTTATTTAATGTTTGTTACAATCTATTACTCCCAAACATGTAAAGCTTATTTCAACTTTCCATTCTTCAACTATTTCATCAAAAATTCAAAGAGAGCCGAGGGGAAGAAGAACGACACCGTTTGCAACAAATCCCCACCTAAAAAATGGATCAAAACACGCCTTCACGAAAAAGCAAAGGAGGAGGTCAAGACTTTGCATAGGGTTTTGCACTAAAAGCGTGAAAGCGAAATCAGCGACTCTAATCCCGACAAATGGAGCGACTCTCGGAAGTGGCAAAACGGTCCACAACCAACTCCGCATGGGGCCCACCCCAGTCCACCCGGCCAATCACCGCCGGCCACGTCACTTTGACCCTCCTGTAAAGCGAGAACCCTCCCATCGAATCTCACTGTCCTCACACACTAAAGCACAAAACACACACACACACACACACAGAAAGAGAGAATAGTGAGAGAGAGAGGAGAGAGAGAGAGAGAGAGAGAAAATCCCTTTGTTCTCCAAAAACACACACACGCGCCCCTGCTCCGCCGCATGGCTTGTCGGCCGGAATGTTTGGCTCGATCAATTCGGTAGGCCGTGCTGCTGCGGAGTTCGAATTAGCTCGCCTTCTCTGAGGATTCTAATTGTGTGTGTGTGTGTGTGCGCGCTTGTGTGGGAGAGAGAGTAGGGTTTGTGCGCGGAAAAAAGATTTGAGCTTGTGGAGTTGGGGGAGATTTGGGGAAACGAAATGTATGTGGTTCCTCCGCCCAATCGGGCCGATCCGCTGTCTGGATCCACTAATGGCTCCGATGAGCTCATGGTTTACCAGACTTGGAAGGGCAGCAATGTGGGTTTCTTTCTCTCTCCCTCTTTCGCTGAGCTCGATTAAGTTATTTCATTTATTTTTTTTGTTTTGTTGAGGTTCATGCCTGCACTTCTTCGCGATTCTTGTGCAATTGTTGTTAGGTTTAGTCTATTTGAGCAATTAAGCTTGCTTTTTCTAGTTTTTGGAGATGAACTATGAAAATTTGCTCGAAGGCTAAGTGTGTGTTCTTTTCAGCTTCTTAGTGCTTTTTTGAAGGTGATGTATGCTCCTTGCTGTTGATTATTGTGGTGGGTAAGCCATCAATAGAGAAAACATCTAGTCTAAATATTAAGTGTTAGTATAAGATTGTTGATAAACGATGCTGCAGTGAGATTAGCATAAACGATAAGCTAGTTCGATTTTCTAGAACAGATGACTCCTAACATAGTCAGTGCCTTGGTTTCTTGTGGAGAAATATAGGAAGCCAAAATAGTGAACTCTGATGGGGAATTTGATAAATCTGAAATTTAATTGTGTTCTTGACTGGTTAGATTGTTGATACTAGTGTTAACCGGGACAAATCATAAATGCCACTGTACTAGTTTTGATTGTTTTGTCTCTTAAAAGTGTAGAACATTTATAGCTTGATATGCTAATCTAGCATACAATTGGTTGTTCTTTTGATTGTGATTGTGTAGCACTTGTCCATTTGTTCATTTTGTGATTGTTATGTCGCTGTTCTTCTTGCAGAAATTTTTTCTCCAAGGGAGGTTTATATTTGGACCTGATGTAAGGTCGCTGGCTTTAACTATACTCCTGATAGTGGCTCCTGTTGCTGTTTTCTGCGTCTTTGTTGCTCGAAACCTGATGGGTGATTTTGCTGATGACTGGGGAGTATCAATTATGGTTATCGCCATAGTTTTCACATTTTATGTACGTTATTTCTCTCTACTCTCCCCCTATATTCCCCTCGATTTGTCCAAAGTGCTAGGTGTCTGGAGCCAGATTGGATTTCAGGCTTAGTTTTATTGTGGCTGTAATATTATACATAGGGTAGATAGTTCTTTCGCAAACTGAAGAAAAGAGTGGGTAGACATCTGATGATAAATAACTTTTTGGACCACTACTTCTTGAGCGTGGTTTGCTTTTAATGCTTCATAGAGCATGAACTTTATCATCAAGACAGAGTGCATAAGAAATTCTCAAACCAAGAAACAGCCATTGCCTTTCCAAATGATTCCTCTATTTCTGTTTTCTCCTTTTCTTAATGTTAAATCTAGGCTTTATAGATATTGGGTTGGGTTTTAGAAGCTTTCATCTCACAATGTTCATGCAAGAGTCCGGCCTGAGGCAAGCCTCAGAATTGGCTATCCGCTCCGGTGGATTTGGCAATCTAATTCTTTGTTAAACTTGCAGGATTTGATTCTTCTATTGCTAACTTCTGGTAGAGATCCTGGCATTATTCCTCGAAATGCACATCCACCTGAACCGGAAGGATACGATGGGAGTGTAGAAGGAGCTCAAACACCTCAGTTGCGTTTGCCCCGAATCAAGGAAGTTGAAGTTAACGGTGCTACAGTGAAGATCAAGTATTGTGATACCTGCATGCTTTATAGACCTCCCCGTTGCTCCCACTGTTCCATTTGCAACAACTGTGTAGAACGATTTGATCATCACTGCCCTTGGGTTGGGCAGTGCATTGGACTGGTTAGTAAGGCTTGTCATTGTATACTTTCAACATGCATGATATAACATGTTTATCTAATAAGATTTAGCTTCTGGCAAGAGTTTCTGTCATTATCCTGGTTTAGCATTTCTCGTTTGCTTGATGGATGTTCTAAATCAGTATTTTCCCCGGGCCATATAATTGGTGGTGTTGGCATTATTTTGATGCATCCACACCGCTTCCCTATAACATTTGACATCAACTTATTCCCTAAGTTTTGCTGTTTGATGATGCTATTAGTAATATATCCCATATTTTGACAATTGCTGCAGAGAAACTACCGGTTCTTCTTCATGTTTGTCTTCTCAACAACTCTACTTTGTATATACGTCTTTGGTTTCTGTTGGGTTTACATCAAGAAAATCACGGAAACTGACAACACATCAGTATGGCGGGCAATGATCAAGACCCCTGCATCCATTGTCTTAATTATCTACACCTTCATAGCAGTTTGGTTCGTTGGCGGTCTTACCGCATTCCATTTGTATCTCATCAGTACAAATCAGGTAAGAGAGCCTGCATCTTCGTACAATAAACTGTTTTTGTCTTAAAAGTTTGTATGGATTGATTCGGTTGGGAGTAACAGTGAGTTTTCATCTACTGTCTGTGCAGACTACTTATGAGAATTTCAGATACAGATATGATCGACGGGCCAATCCCTATAACAAGGGAGTATTGAACAACTTCAAGGAGATATTTGTCGGGCCCACTCCTCCATCAAAGAACAATTTCCGGGGTAAAGTTCCTCGGGAACCTGCTGTACCAGCTCGAGCTGTACCCGGTGGTTTTGTCAGCCCTAACATGGGTAAAGCTGTGGAAGATATAGAGATGGGCAGGAAAGCTGTATGGGGAGATGTGGGTGCCGTATTGGATCATCCCGAAGGCCAATTGAGTGACAATGATGGCTTAAACACCAAAGACGGTGTCATAGGTGGAATGTCACCCGAGATCAGGACTACAGTGGATGAGAATGACCGTGCAGGGATCCATCCGAGGCGTTCGAGCTGGGGCAGAAAAAGTGGGAGCTGGGAAATGTCTCCGGAAGTTCTTGCCCTGGCATCCAGAATGGGAGAGCCGAACCGAATGGGTGGAAGCAGCAGCGCAATCCGAGGGCCTGAACTCAAGTCATGAGTCATGACAAACAGAAACAGCGCCAAAGTTTCAAGAATCGCGGAAGAATCAACGAACGGCTCGTCCATGGTATGTCTGTACTTTTGTTGTGGTGATTGAATTTGCTTCGATGGGGGGTGTGCAGAAGTGTTTTTCGGGGCTTTACTTAGGAAAGAAGCAATGTTTGATGTATTTGTATTTGTTGAAATAGCTATGGTCGAGTCTCTCTCCCCCCACTCTCTCTCTCTCTCCCCTTCTTTCCTCTCCTCTGGTGGACTATACTTGTATTATTGACCCTTATCTGTAATTCTTGTGTTTTGAGTCAATGCTAGAAGTCGTCCTAGTTCTTGTTGTATATGATATGAAGTCAAATTCCGTTTCAAGAATTTGTTTGTTTTTTTTTAAAGTTAATTGATGAGCTGTCGTGATGCCATTGGTCGGAATCAAATATCTGTTGTGATGGCTAAGGTTCTAAATTCTGAAACAGCTGATTATTTGTCTAAGTATTTTTCAATATATATTGCTGGTTTTTAGACAACGATGCCTGTTGAAGTCCAATGTGATGGCGACACAAATTTTTGGTCCATTGTAAATTGACGTCATTACCCTTTATGCCTATATCATTTACTCCCTCCGTCCCATCTTCATTTGACTTGATTTTCTAATTGTAACGTCCCATTTTAATTGACTTGTTGTCTAAAATGGAAAGAATTAACATTTATTTTCAATATGAACCCTTTATACTTCTTACTTTTAACATTGTAACTAAAATTTCTTACTGAATGAAACAAGTCAATTGAAGTGAGACATAGTGAGTATATTGGGGGCTTTTATAATAATTTATAATTATGTGGGTTCAAAGTTTTGTGCAAGTGGGCATTGAATAAATTAGGCAGTCTTAAAATCTCTCATAATTAGAATGGCAGTGAGGGTAGATGATATTTTTGCAATCTTCTTGTGTTACTATTATTGATGAATGGAATGGATTTCTTATCTCAATACGCTTAATTACAGTCAACGGTAAACAACAGAAATTCAAATTCATAATTAATGATTTTATGAAATGCATTTTCTTTTCGAAAACAAAACACAGATAAAAAGACCTCAAAAAACGTAAACAAAAAAAAGGGGGAAACGTGAAAAAATTTAGGCACAGAAGAAAAAGCCTTTCTCCAAATCAGCACCATTTTGGCCTCCCTCCCTTCCCCGAGAGAGAGAGAGAGAGAGAGAGAGTGTGAAGTACAGGTAGGTGTAACTCCATCATCTTCCCCACTCTGCTGTACTTGTGCATTTCAAAATTTCAAAGAGAAGATGTTCAAGAATCAGCTGCAAGAATTAGCTCAACGAAGCTGCTTCAATCTGCCGTCGTACGCGTGCGTGAGGGAAGGGCCCGACCACGCCCCCAGATTCAAGGCCTCCGTCAACTTCAACGGCGAGGTTTTCGAGAGCCCCACCTACTCCACCACCCTCCGCCAGGCCGAGCACGCCGCCGCCGAGGCCGCCCTCAACTCCCTCTCCTCCCGCGGCCCCTCCAAATCCCTCACCGCCAGAGTTCTTGTACGTTCCCATCCATTGAGCTTTTCTTGTGTTTTTGTTTGTGCTGTGTGTTTTGAGTGTGTGTTTTTGGTGTATGTAGGATGAGACCGGAGTTTACAAGAACCTCCTTCAGGAAACTGCTCACAGAGCTGGGCTCAAGCTCCCCCTCTACACCACCGTCCGGTCGGGCCCCGGCCATGTCCCCGTCTTCACCAGCACAGTCGAGCTCGCCGGCATGAGCTTCTCCGGCGAGGCGGCCAAGACGAAGAAGCAAGCTGAGAAGAACGCCGCCATTGCTGCTTGGTCGGCTTTAAAACAAGGTAGCTAGCTACATCCAGATTTTGTTTATTTTTATTTTTTTTCCTGTTGTATTATTAATAGTAACGATTTCTTGTTCTGGGGTTTTGTATTGCAGTGCCGAATTTGTCGGAGAATCATCAAGAGATCAACGGCGGCGGCGGGAGATGGAGCGGTAATTCGAATGCAGGTAGAGTGATTCGACGGAGGGATCAGCAGCAGCCTAGAGGGAGAATGCAGAGGCATGCTGCTACTAATCAAAGAGACAACAGCAACCTGATTAATGCTCGGAGCTTTGCCCAGAAACGGCCGTGGAAGTTCCCGGACCCGTTCTCCGATCCCAGTCTCGAGAGCACTCCGCACCCAAGCAACAGTTTTCTCTCTCTCCTCCCTCCGCCGCCGCAGCGGGCGGCTTCTAAAATCTTGCCGCCGGCTCTGCCTAAAGACTGCCACCCCTCGAACACCAACACCGGCCCCGCCCCTGCTGTCGGGAGGTGTTCGCAAGTTGCAGTGTTGGAGGAGCGGGTGAAGAGGGACGATGAAGATAATGAGTGGATTGAGAAGATATCTGAAGCCATCAAGAAAGAGCCTACTACAGTGATGAGTTCGAGTTCGAAACCAGCAGTTTACATATCAAGAAGTTTTGAATCACAGAAAGCAGCAACCCAGATGGCAGCGCCGCCACCGATTCGCATTCCGGCAAGTTGTCATAGCCAAATAGGGCATGAGAGATTGTACGGAGGAGGGCAGAGATTCGCACCGGCAGTGCAAATAAGGTCGGTGATTCCGGTGTGCGCAGCTCCACCGGTAAGACCGAGATCGAAAGAAGCATCATCATCATCATCATCATCAATTTCAACAGCAGAGTTAGGTAGGTCTTTGGGGAAGATGAAGCTGTGAAACATAACATGCATGAATTTCAAACCCAACTTCTCCCCTCCCCTTTCTTGTAAGTCCATAAAAAACAAAAATCAAATTAAGATTAGAGTCCTCCGATCCTCTCTTTTTCGAGTTAATTAATTAATGAAAACCGGCCAGGGCAAGCTGAGTTTTAGTAGTAGTAGTAAACTAGTAATTAGTACAATGTTCTAAAAAACGCTAGGCGCTAGTCGGGCGGCGGAGGGACGACTAGCGCCTAGCCGCTGCCTAGGCGGATTCGTATTTTTTATTTTTATTTTATTTTTTTTTACTAATATTCCTAAATAAAAATATTAAAATTTTCATTATCCAATATTCGAATTACATATTATCTAATTTCATCTCAATTCTTAACAATGCAAATATACAATTGCAAACTAATATAGTTCAAAATTCATAAATCAATAGTCATTCAAATAAAATTCATAGTCGAAACATTACCACAAATTTAAACATAAAATCGAATGGGAAGGAGAAGAAGAGGAGAAGAATATTATTGTTCCCAGCCGCCCAGCCCGCCGCTTAGCCCGCCTAGCCGCCTAGGCGGCGCCTAGTCTGCAGCCGCCTAGCCCAAAATCGGGACGGCACGGCGCCGCCTAGGCCCAACACTGAATTAGTATAGTCCTCCTACAAAATCAAATCAAGTAATACTACTAGTGTTGTGTTATGCTTCTTAATTAGCTACCTCATCCTCTGTTATGCTTGTGAAAATGATTAGATTAGATTAATTTTCAAATGCTGATTTTTCATTAAGAGAGAGAAGAGAAGAAGAGAGGAGCAATAAATGCAAATAATAAATGAGAGCAGGAGCAGGAGCAGGAGCAGGAGCAGATGAGGGAATTGAAGGGAGTGATTAAAAGCTGAGACAAATGCAGCGATAAACGCAACCCCCATTTAATTCTTGCATTTATGTCTTCTGTCTTCCTCCTCCATTTCATTTAATGAATATCATTCTCTCTCTCTCTCTCTCAAACTAAACTACTATGTACTACTACTGTGGAGTGGAGTGGAGAGTATGCTTACATTTTGCATTGCATCAGAGTTAGCTAGGTCTCTCTCTCTCTCTCTCTCTCTCTCTCTCCTCTCCTCTTTAAATGCAATTGACCGACTGGGGAAAGGAAGGAAGGATTAGGAAGTTGTATCAAGCGAGGGAGTGAGTGGTTGTTTGTGTGTCGTTTTTTTACCGCATTGACCGTCAACAAGCAACACTACCTATATGCTCTATTGAATTGACGCTGAGGTTGTGGGGGCATCATAGGTAGGTATTTCATATTCCTAGGCTAGGGTTGACCTTTTCTATGTAAACAAAAACCCATGGATAGGATAGGAGTGAGTTTACTTGGTAGGGGTGGGGATGGGGTTTGTTGCACCTCACCTCTATTTACTCTTTAATTATATTGGAGTATTTAATTTATCGATTTAGATGAGTGCTTGGTGAGAGACGATGCGGATGCTAATACGAGTTTTGTCGATTGGTTCTATCAGTAAGCCAACACGCGTAATGGTACAAAGTTGTGAAATTTCTGATTAATTTCAACCTAAATTCACTATGGTGGAGTACTATTGGATAAGATTAATTATAAAATTGTCCAACGCTAGGTAGCTACTTGCACAACCCCAACACTAAATTCTGTCACCGTCATGGCTAATTTAATTAGATTAAATGCCTTTGAATGGAAAAAACCAGCTCATAAATTCTCAATCAATGGGCTTTAATGGCCCATTTATTCATGGCCCAGAACTAATAATGCTAACCTTTAAATTTCTCTTTATTCATGGCTTCAATAATTTTTATGGTTATTTGTTGGTCCCGGTTTGTTATAGGAAAAATACGTAGAGGGGGGGTGAATACGTATTTTGAAGTTTTTCAACTTCAAATTCCTTAACTCAGAGTATAAAGTAAGGTGCTCGTAGAAATACTAAGACCTAGCCGAGAGCTAGATCTAAAGCAATCAACAATCTCTTGACCTAAGCTTAGAGCTTGATCAAGAGTGAGACTCTACTCTTGTGCGGAATTCGGTGAGCTAAAATCTTTTCCTATGTAATTAAAAAATCCAAGTTGTGTTTGTTTAGATGCACATGCAATGAATAATCAAAGTAAAGAGTTTAGGGTTAGAGAGATACGACACAGAGATTTATAGTGGTTCGGAGTTAAGGCTCCTACGTCCACTTGTTGCACGACGGCAACTGTTCTCTTCACTCAAGAACTTGAAGGTTACGAGTCCTTCAAAAACCTGGTCGAGATCGGGCTTCACTCGCCTGGATCCAACGACAGACGTAGTGATTGTGGGTTCACTACTCAAACCTAGACAAGACTGGAAGCTTCACTCGCTTCAGTCAAACACAGACAGGGAGATTACGGGCTCTCCTTACAGCCTAGCTTCGATCGAGCTTCACACAAACGATGTAAGTGTAAGCTTGGATCTAAACTATATGATCGAGGCTTCTACGATCGATGAAAGTAGAGCCTTGGATCGAAACAACCTAACGACGACGAACTCAAAAACCTAACAACAGATTTAGGGTTTTTGGTTGACGAACACACTATGAAGAGCTCTTTACAGTGAGTGCAAAGATGGCTAGAGCTCTTCTTCTATGCTTGGATATAGAATGAGCTTAGATTCTAAGTGTGAAGGTTGTGAAGACGAGTTCCGATGAACTGGAAACTCGGAGAACACTTGGAAACAAAGACTCGAAGATTGCTAGAAAGCTGGGAGTGTTTGTTTGCAGTAGGCGCTCGAATGCTCAAGTAGTGTTCTACTTCTCTTCGTCTTCAACCTTCTCTATTTATAGGTGGAGGGATGCCGAGATCCGTTGCTTGGTTGGTGGCTTTGTCCCTCCTCCTCTCGACAGTACTTGCACAGGCTGGCTGCTTTTCAGACGCGCAGTTTTGGATTTTTGCCGGAAATGGCTAAGTTCCAATTTCAACAGTAACTGGAACGACCCAGTACTGTTACGACGCCCTGTCGGCCTGGCAGTCAACTCCGCTGCTCCTCTCCGCGTTCGACACGTGGAGATCTCGTAATAAATGCGGAGATCTCCAGTTGACTGTAGTTCAAATTCGGAGCGGGAATTGGGCTGTCGATTTCTGGTAGGTAGTGGCTCGCTTCGCTTTGAAGTTGTAGCGTCTGCTTTAGTTGAGTCACTTTGTAGTCATTCTGTAGTGAGTCGCTTTGGGAAATAAAGTTCCCTAGTGACTGCTTTGGAAAGTGCTGACTAGAGTTGACTTGCTTTGACTTTGAACTGTAGCGCTCGCTTCGCTTCGCTTTGGCAGACTCGCTTTTGAATCTACTGTAGCGCTCGCTTCGCTACACTATTCTTCGGCACGCTTCACTTCAGCTTGCTAGACTTGCTTCGCTTCGAAAAACACACTCAAGCGAGTGGCTTTCACTTGAATTTTTGAACCCTATAATCTAAGCAAATTAAAGAGTCATCCTAACAGAGTAGACTTAGAAAAATTCTAACCTATTAACTACATCAAAATGGGTCGCTTGGGAACAGAACGCTTTGGGGTTTTGGGATCAAATCAAAACAATAGAATATCCCTAGGGGTGTACACGGTTTGGTTTGGTGCGGTTTAACGTAAAAATCAAACCAAACCATATAAAACGGTTTGTTAAAATTTTAAAACCGAACCGAACCACATTAATACTAAAACCGAACCAAACCAAACCATATAAATGTGGTTTGGTGCGGTTCGGTTTACGATTTTAGTACTATATGTATGTATTTGATTATGAATAGTTTATACATTTTTTTATAAAATCTAAATCGTTCATGAAAATGAGTTCATACGATAACGAAAATTATGGGATACATTCTAAAAAAAATTAATTTAATATTTCAATAAATATTGAGTAAGAAATATAGTTGGTAGCGTAAAAAGAATCTTTTTAGAGTTGGATATAATCTTTTATATAAAAAAGAGTTATATTAAAAGTGTATTTTGCATTAAGTGCTTATCTAATCTAAAATTGAAAGTAAGTTATGTCAAAATTAATAATTAATATTATATTTATTATAACTAAATTGCGGTTTTACGGTTTACGGTTTGGTTTGGTTTATATATTTTCAAAACCCAAACCTAAACCGTAAACCATAATTTGTGAAAATATAAAACCAAACCATATTTTTTCAAACCATAAACCAAATCAAACCGCAAAATACGGTTTGATCCGGTTTGGTTTACGGTTTAAACCAAACTGTGAACACCCCTAAATATCCCTTATAGGTTCCCCCTTAACATGTTGTTCTTAACAATTCCCAACATTATTACTTTTTATAATAAAAAAAATGCAATTTATGTAAAAATTATTGTATTTTTAATCATAAACTAACTACTCTCAACAGCTAAGACACTTCATTGAAGCAAGAAATTGATCTGCTTCCCTTAAATATTCCCTCTGTCCAAGAATTTTTAACATCGTTAACTTTTCTAGCTTGTTTTGAGGCCTTCTAATGATAAATTTTAAAAAAAAAATTAACAAGTCAACCATGTTAGGAAATCGTCGACGGATGAAGTATAATTTAAGGAAATATAGTGAAGGTAATGGGAAATGGGCTTTTTAATTTGCAGCAAGTTTCACAACTCACTTATTGGGCTGGGCCCATTGTACCAATAAAGCTAAAATCCATTTCTACATGAAACAGCTTTATAAACATTAGAATGGAGATACATAAATTTAAAATAAATAAATAAAAAACATCAGCCTTTTTTTTAATTTATTAAAACACAATTATACCCGTTTATTTAATCTTTATATTATTTGCATTTAATTTCCATATATCGTGACTTGTTTAATTTTATAGTTATTGAATAGGTTTCCATTAATCCATTTAGGATTTAGAATTCCCATTTATATTAGTATTAGACATATATTCATGCACATAACATAAATGCATGTGCTCACAAAATTAGCAATATTTCATTTTCTCCCTAATTTCTAACTCCATTAAATAGATATCAAAGGCCTCTTTTATTAATTATATATACATATATAAAAGTACATGTACGAGAATCCAATAGGAAAAAAGTAATTTACTCCTACCTTTTCTAGAAACACCAATTTCCACCTACTATTTGAAAATGAAATGTCTACGTGGCAAAACCTCTTGGGCCCACATATATGATTTCCGAAGTCCATGGAGCTATTGTAGGCCCATTCTCGATTGTGGATTGAACACAATTTGTGGGCCCATCACGGTTCCCTCCCTTTTTATTTGTTTTTAATGTTTTTTTTAATTGTTACAAGTTCATTATTTATTTATAATTATTTTAGGAGTATTATTTTGTTTTAAAAGGTAAGAAATGTGAATTTTTTTTTTCCAATAATTGTAAAAAAAAAAAGAAAAGAAAAGAAATTAGTAGTGGTAAACTGGTAATAAAAGTTGCTGTAGGCGACGCTGCTAAAATTGAATGAGGGAGTATTTAATAATTATTATTATGTGACGATAACATTTAAAAATAGAAACAAAATCGGTGGTGACTGCTAGCTGACTAGAGGCTGATTGCCAGCGTATTTTCCTCATTTTTATACGGCTCAAAAGCGTGGATCCACATCACCCCTTTAAATATACTACTACCAATCATCTCTATTATACAAACTTATCTTTAACATTAATTTCCGATAATGTCGTACGAAAATGTAATAGACGATTCAGAATTGAGTGAAACGACCTTATTTATGAAAATGTAATAGATAATTCAGAATTGACTGGAAGGCCTGATCTACCCGTTAATTAGTTAAGAGAAGCATGGTAAAAAGGAATAAATTAATGTTTGTTTCATGGGGATTTAATTCTTAAATATGCCAACTTAGATAATTTTTAATACTTTAATATCAATTTACATATGGGTTTATAGTTCTTGAAGTGTACCCTAGAACATTAGGTCCCCTAGTTTGGAAAATATTCTATTTCATGTTAACGTTTTTTTTAAGCTTTAACCATAAAAATCTTAAAAACCATATCACGATATCACGGAAGATTCGAACTCAATTTACGCATGCACACTTCCGATTTACTTTATTAGTTGCACTTGTCACATAACATTTGTATACAGTGAGAGGGAAATGATGCAATTTATCTACTAATTTATTTATTAATTTAGTGTGAGATGAAAAGCATAGTGTAGCGGCGGAGGTGGCTAGTGACAAACGCCACCGCTGTTCCACCGGTGGAGGAAGGAACGGTGGAGATAATTTACAACGAATTAATTAATTAGTTTGTTACTAGTTTGGAGTGGGAGTGGATGATGATGATGTAATAATAATACACTTCCTTTATTTTTTAAGTGTCTCAACCCAACCAACAAATTATAAATATCGTTGACACGTGTAAAGTTATATTATAATACGGAGTATTACCTTATAAATATCGTTGATACGTGTAAATTATAATACTCCCTCCGTCCTCCATTTAGTGACGGAGGGAGTTTGGACACGCGTTTTTTCACATTTTATGGTATAATAATAAATTAATGTGTTAAAGTGTTAAAGTGGAATAATTGTGGGTCCATTTGAATTGTTTAATAGTATTAAAATATTAAAATAATAAAAAGTAGATGTATAAAGTGTTAAAGTGATTGTGGGGTCTACGTCCAAAAATGGAAATTGTCAGTAAATGGAGGACGTCCCAATATAATATTAACGTCACTAAATGGAGGACGGAGGGAGTATTAATTATAGGAGTAAAGTTGAAAAAAATATAGCCATTATATTATCAAAATTTCGAAATAGGACATTTAAAAAAACGGAGGGAGTACGTATACGCGTGTTGGAATTGGAAAAGGAATAGTACTCAACTAAAAAGCTTGGCCTAAATTTAGAAGTGTTAATAGTTAGAAATACCCAAAAATATAAATTGTAGTAGTTTTATACCCACACTTTAAGAAACATAGTTTAAATACCCATTTACCCAAAATGCCCCTTATCCTTGTCTATTTGCAACCCCAAAATTGCTATGGACAAGATTTCTTTTGTTTAAAGTATTCATTCACTAAAATGATTTGTAAAAATGGGATAATAATCTCGTTTTTGCATATTATGATCCTACGCTTTCAAAATGGTATCAGAGCTCATGGTTTATATGGGAATTATATTTATTTATTATATATTTAATTATTTACTAACGGAGGAGACACCAAGTTAAAATGGATCGACCGGACTATTGTCCGAGTTGCGAGTGTTACAGAGAATATCTCCAATTTTTGGGGAATCGAAAGGCGTATGAACTTTCTCAATTAAGAGAAAGCGAAAGAATTCTCCGAGACGTTCGAGAGTATGCCACTCCCGACCAAATTCGGACCGGAGAAGGAGTGGTGCAGAGTTACTTAGATCGCCTTTGGATAAATTTTTATCTTGAAGGAGTTCTAAAGCGAGCTATGAGAAGGTTTCACCAAACTCATACTCATCCCAGATGACGGAGTCAACCGGAGGAGTTGGCCCTAATTTCCTAGAGATTGAACCTGATTCATCAAAAATCTCTAAGGATTTAAGGGAGATCCAGAAGACGGTACAAAACTACGGCAACAGCCAGTACGGAGTACCACAACAAGTTGATAAGATATCTTCTCAACAAGATGAAATCATTAACATCTTGAAAGATATCCAACAACGAGTGGAGAAATTGGAACAACCCCGTTCCAGTTCCTTTAGAAGAAATTTCGTCTTTAAAGGTGAATCGAGCAGTCCCCAGACGGTACTGCCCATTAAGGATCCTAACCTGAAGGATCCAAAACAAGAATTCATAAACAGACTGATTCGAGATGGCAAATCTTGAAAGAATCGGTTTGGAAGATCTACAGGAGTTGGCAGAATCATTTGCTGACCTCAGAATGGTGGATCTAAAGGTGAACGAGAGAGAACCGGAGCAAAAGCCATTTGTTGAAGCCGGATCCTCATTCCATGAGCATCTTGAAGATAGGAGTTATGAAGCTCACAGAATCAACATGCGAAATTCAAGGTGGAAGCCCTCCAAAACACAGGACACTCCTGTAGGAAAGGCAACCATGGAACCCATTCATCCATATGGAATGCATCTCAACCTCGACGATGTCAACTTCAACGAGAGAGAGGAAGCCATCGAGGAATGGAAAAATTCCATGACTATTGCAGCAGCCACTCTTGATATGAGTCAAGATAGCTTTGCAAAAACTCTCGAGGTGAGCCTCGTGGGTGTGGTCAGGATTGCTTGGGAAGGAATGAGCCAAGATACAAGAGACAAGTGTCTAAAGGGAGACTATCAAAACATGGCTCCTTCCATGGCGGATGTATTGAAGCATCATTTCCTAGGAGAAGGATACTTCAAGGGATATGATGAAGAGAAAAAGAAGAAATACTTATTGGCGTTCTACAATCTGAGGCTCGTGGTCTTGGAGCAAAAGACGCTCAACAAGTTTTTAAAACTCTTCACCTTATATCAACATCAATCTAGGATTGATGAAGAGAAGGCCAGGGAAATTTTCTTCCTAAAATTTCCAAGCCCTTGGAGAGAAATGCTTATTCGTGGATATACCCCAGGTATCCATGATAGCGTTGCTAAAAGGATGTCCTATGTGCATGCCAAGTTGATGGAATGGTGTCAACAAGCTACTGCACAGAAGAACGTGAAGAAGTTGAGGAGAATGAACAAAACCACCCTCAACTGTGAAGGCAGTGATCTACCAACGGTCATTGGAGAAGAACCTTCGGTGAAACGATGGTATAAGAAGAATAGGTTCCAGCCCTATTCAAAAGAAGAAAAATCTAGGAGAAAATCTTGGAAGCCAAGAACTATGTGGTCCAGACAGAAGGCCGGATCATATAAGTATGGACAGAGAAGCGGTCCATCCAGGAGCAGATTTCAACCCAGAAAGACGGACCAGAAGGCGGACCAGTCTCGGGGAAAATTTGCAGGCAAGAAAACTTTCAGAAAAGCTCATGCTAGAGCCAATGAAAGTTTCAAAGATTGCAACTGCTGGACGTGCGGTGCACTTGGACATATCTCAACCAATTGCCCAGAGAACAGGAGGATGAATAGATTCGAGTCAACACCCGACATTGAAGACGCGATCTATTTCAAAGATCTGATACAAGTTTATCAGTTCGAGGATATACCCTCTGATGAGAGTATATATGAAGCCGAAGAGGACTTCGACAGTGAAGATTCTGATGGATCCAGTGATTCAGAATCCAACTGAAGAAGAGGTACATCATCAGGAATGTGAAGATAGAACCGGATATTCTAGCCGGACGATTATCTCACAAAGCCAGATTGATAAGATCATGAAGAAGAACCTGAGTATACAAAGATATCAGGGTTTTTCAGCAGGAAGCATAGACCAAGTTCTAAGGAACTTTAGTCTAAAGAGTAGGAAGCACCATATTGTCTATGGAATCACCAGACGAGAAATGGCGCTACCGATCGAGCTCACGGGGAATCAAGTGGAGATGCAGTTGATTCCAGCAAGCGATATCCGGGAAGATCTATCAAAGATGAAACCGGAGGTTGCGGAAAAGATGAATTGGATCCACATCGGAGCAATTCAACTCGTACTTAAATCAGCCCTGTTCGTAGGAGTCGATTCACCAATCGACATTGCCATATGTGACAGACGAGTACGAAACCTGCAAGATTCGGTGATGGGAACCATCGCAGGAAACCTATGTGCTGGACAAGTGGTGGGGATTATCTATCCAAAGATTGCTTACAATCTTAACGACACCAGCTTCAGCAAAGCCCTGACGTTGTATCAGGACTTCAAAAGAAAGGATTTGGTGGAAGAAGGGAATAGACCTTATTCCATCACATATCAGGTATCATATGCGCTTTCCAACTCCCATCATACTGAGTTGTTCTTGGGAAAGCAATTCATTGAGATACCAGATATCTTCAAGAAGGTGACAACGGCAATTTGTCCCGATAGAGTTGAGATTCCACGACTGAGAGATGTGGATATCCAAATTCAAGACAGGGTAGTCATAAGACATGATCAAAGTCTTAGATTACATTCTGGAAGATTATCATTCCAGGGAGATAGGATTACTTCTCAACCTTTGGGAAGGAGCTTGAGTCTGAGACAACCTGCCCAACCAAGGTTGTTAGACTTCAACAAGACGGTTATTACCATCAAATGTCCAGAAGGATGGAGAGGAGTAACCACCAGATTTGATACTACAAGATGGGAAAATAATTTTCCCTGTAATATCTTGTATTATCTGGAACAACCAGAGATCCATCATTACAAGGCCATGATCGAGATGAGTGGATGGAAGGTTGAAGTCAAGGGCCGAGCAGGAAAAGAAGAAGATATTCTTATCCTCGGTCTAGATTTCCTCGAGAAATACAAGCACTGGAGAAGCAGGGAAGGAGGAATGGAGATCACGATCAATGAGAAAAAGCTGTTGATCGGATGACAAGTCCATTCTCAATCTACATTCCTATTGGAGTGTTGTATGAGAAATATAAGGCAAAATACTTTGCTGCCTATATTGATTCGGGTGCAGGAATATGCACAGCAAGACGAGAAATCTTCCCAGCAGAAATAGAGGAAGATCTACCACGGATTGCAGGACGAGATTTCTCCAAAAGAGTCCTGATTCTATCAAAAGGAATCAAGGCCGTGGAAATCTTGATTGGAGGAGCAGGTCAGACGCCTTGGTATAAGGTTAAAACCCCTCCAATTTATTTTCATGATACCGGTGCAGATATCTTGCTCAGTAACAATTTCTTGCAGATGTTCAAAAGATATATGCAGGATAATGAGAGACAACGATTAGTGTTCACAACGCAGTGTGATCACAAAATCATTGTTCAGAGAATGAGAGGAGCATTTAATCGACAAATGCCAATCAATTTTCGCAGCAAGCGTGGTGATGAAGGACTACTTCGGAACCCGAAAATGCAGGACCAACGACGATTCAACGAAGCGTTGTTGGATTATAGAATCAAAGGGAAACTTAGCAAGAACGATGAGGAAAATGTTGCTAAGATCCAGATCCTAAAGGTATCTTTAATTTGTAAAGATATAGAAACTGATACACAGGTATCATTGGAAGATGTCAAAAGGAAAATTGTACGTTGTTACAATGAAAATCCTTTGGCATGGTGGGAGAAGAATCAACTCAGAGCAACCTTGAAGGTCAAACCTGACAAGGTTTACGAGTTTGTTCGATACAGGCCAATCTTGATGAATATCAAAGATCAAGAGGACATGAAGGGCATCATCAAGGAGCACCTTGACATGAAGCTGATCGAACCAGGAAACTCACCATACAGTAGCCCAGGCTTCTTGGTAAGGAATCATGGTGAGATTAAAAGAAATAAACCTCGACTTGTTATTAATTACAAAGGTATTAATGACATTTTGGAATTCGATGGTTATTTCATACCAAGTAGAGAACACCTTATTAACTGCATAAGAAATGCAAAGGTTTTCTCAAAGTTTGATTGCAAGTCAGGTTTCTACCAGATTCGCATGGAAGAAGGGAGTAAGAAGTTCACAGCTTTTTCTACTCCACAAGGACATTACGTTTGGAACGTGATGCCAATGGGGTTAGCTAATGCACCCCAGATTTTTCAGAGGAAGATGGATAATTTATTTAAAGATTATTCATCATTTATGTTCGTTTATATTGATGACATTCTCATAACGTCAAAAGATATGAATGAATACAATAAACATCTTGAGATCTTTGCAGATGTTTGTTACAGAGAAGGGCTAGTACTGTCTGAGAAAAAGGCAGTTATAGCAACCCGGAAAATGGAATTTCTGGGAATCGAGATCAATGAGACGGGGATTATTTTGCAGGATCATATCGTGCAAAAGGTGAAAGATTTCCCCGAAGATCTCAAGGAGAAGAAGCAACTTCAAAGCTTCTTAGGAGTTGTTAATTTTGCAGGAGCATTTATTAAGAATCTTGCAAAATACAGGAAGATCTTTAGTCCACTTCTAAAGAAGGATGTTCCATTCATCTGGACTGAAGAACACAAAGAAGGAATGAGAGTATTGAAAGGAGTATGTGGAAACCTCCCCAAACTTTCAATGCCACAGGACGAAGATGATTTAGTCCTGTATACCGATGCAAGTGATCATTGGTGGGCAGCAGTCCTTACAAAGATCACACCAAATGGAGAAGAACCATGCAGATACTGTAGTGGTTTGTTCCAAGCAAATGAGGCCATCAGATGGCACATTAACGAGAAAGAATTCTTTGCAGTTCGAAAGACGTTTAAAAAATGGCCTTTATTTTTATTAGCAAAGAAATTTACTTTGAAAGTCGATAACACACAGGTTAAGGCTTTCTTAAAAAACAAGATAGAATCTAAACCTGAAAAGGCTAGATTACTAAGATGGCAAGCTGAATGTCAATATTTTGTTTTTGACATTATTATTGTGAAATCTCATGAGAATGTTCTTGCAGATTTCTTAACAAGGGATGGAGCCAACTGAGTGTAGCTCTATCATGATTGCCCAGAAGCATCTCCGAGAAAACCTCGAGATGTTATCAAAGGAATGAGACGAGTGTGTCTTGAGGGCTGAACAAGCCGGAAAGATACAAGCTGTCGATAAGACGAAAGTCACCGACAGAATACAAGCTTGCAGGATGGCACAAACCCAGTGCTGGAATGCAGTACAAGCGCCACTCCTTCGGGCGTCCTCTAAGGAAAAAGAAGTGTTTCGGTTGCCGGCCCCTATAACGGCAGCAGAGGATTCAAATACCTCTAGCACAAGTCCTAAGTTGGTGGTATCTACAGATCCATCGGCCCAAGGAAAGGATGAGATTCAGGTGTCCAAACCTGGATTATCATGTCAACCCAGCACCTCTGGGGTCAAAGAGGGAGAGATCAATCTTAGGCCAATGACTGGCAAATCTAAGGTTGATACTAACCAAGTTATTCAAGTTTCTCCATTTTGGCAGGCATATCAAGCTAGCTGGGAGAAGCTTCTTACAAGAAGGGGATTGAATCCAAACCATTGTATTATTGATGGTTCAGGAAAATATCCCAGGGTGTGGATAAAGCCAGGTGCAAATCCACATGATGTCAAGCAATGGTATGATTTTGGAGCTCTTGCTTCAGTTTCGACCATATCACCGACGTTCGCAGAGATCAAGAATCTACCTAGGTGGATTCAAGAAGCTGTGTACGATTCATGGGCTAATAACGATCAACTTAGCCGAGGTGATGTTCTGGAGTTATACTTTATAAGTGCAGCTCCCGAACCAGCAGGAAAAGGGAATCACGAGGCCTTCCACTACATAAGGCTAAGGAGACCCGACGAGAGAGCCTTAAACAGTGTTAAGGCAATGGATGGAGATGCTCCACTCGTCTCCACCATCTCAGAAGATGAAATCTCAACTCGACGAGCTTGGGGTTTATGGGTCTGTCTCACAGAGATGGACAAAGTCAAATACCAGTTCAAATTTTATCAGAACTCGGTAAACGGATCTTTCCTGTTAAACACTATAACAGGAAAAACCACAAGATTCGCAGAGGAAGCCTTCGAGAGGAAAAAGACTCTGCTATGGGAGAACAAACTGGTGGTGAGCAAAGAGACTCATCGCAAATATTGCAACATGGCTCATTTCGGTCATTGGGATGAACGCATTTGTTCATCATGCCAAAACCAGAAGGAGCTGGAGTTCGGGAAAGGATTCAGGCCAAGAGCAGGCCGAGCCCGAGCCACCGACAAGAAGGAGTCCCATGCGGTTCCAGACAAACGAACGCCAAGGGCCCCGGGGAAAGGCTTTCCCAACAAAAGATAGTGGAGTCATGTGACTCTACTCAACAGGAGCCCCACTCAAAAAGAAGACGACAAGAGTGGGTTGCAGGAGAGTGACATTTCACCAACAATTTCGGTGGAATTCAAAGATGGAGGTCCCAGACTCCATTCATCAAGTTGCATTATCAACACCTTTCGGTGGAGATAATGACAGATCAACCTCACCGGATGAATTATTATAACTTTCGGTGGATTGATTAACAAACTGGCCCTCACCACTACCGAAATTTGCGGTGAAGGAGGAAGATGCCAATGACTTTAGCATCCGAGGCAATAATGCAGGATTTGGTAGATGCAATTCAGCATCTATATAAAGAGAAGAATGAAGGAGGAGAAGATCATCGAACATTTTCTTCATCTTCTTCAAAATAAACTCTGTAATAGTTTTTAGTTTTCTTTGTGCATGAGTGTTTCAATTCCCGCTACCATAGGTAGCTAAACAAGTTTGTCTCATTCCAAAAGGAGATAATCTATATGTAATAAATAGTTTATAATTCCCCAATAAAAGTTTGAGCTTTTGTTCATCACCTTTGGTCGAATTTTAATTTTTTGTATACCAACCAAATACTTTACGCCCCGGGTAGAAAACGAACGAGGGCTGTGCTGTTTGCTGCTGAAGGAATTCGTGGCTGGAACCATCCGGTGCTCCGCGTGGTTGGACTGCGTTTGCCGTAAAACCCAGACGGATAGGACCCGGCAGCAACTCGGTCGAAAAGGTATGAAGTTGGTGTTATGAAAAATTTTAATTTTACGGAAGAGTGATGGGCCTGATGAAATTATGCATGGCTAGGAGTGGAAATATACAAGAACAAAGAGAAATTTTGGTATAAAGGACATAAATGACTTTTTAATGCAAAATGGGTATAGAAGTTATACTTTTTAAATGGTGGGTATAGAAGTACTACTCCCTCCGTCCTTAAATAAGTGTCCCGAGTCGCCAAAATTTTTGTCCCATAATAAGTGTCCTATCACATATTTCAATGTAAAATTTTGGCTAAACTACCAATTTTACCCCTATTATCATTACACTTTTTTTCACTTTTTCAATTTTCAATGTAATGATTAGGGGTTAATATAGTAAATTTATAAAATTCCTTGATTATTGCACTTTGGCTGCTCGGGACACTTATTTAAGGACGGAGGGAGTACTTCTTATAAAAATGGGTATTTTCAAACTTGACCCAATTTAGAAATACAAGTTATTATCGTGGATACACGTCATCATGCCTCATCGTCCAATTCTTATCCATCGCCTAATTTAATTCCAATTCCATTTCTTACTTTTATTCTTTTTTCTTGAATGTTATAGATTTCGTGTTACGCACTAAATGAGGAGGATTTTGTGTTGTCGTAATCACTTTTCTTCAAACAAAACACTCTTAAAAAGTAAATAAAGAAATATTTAAACAAAATTAGAAACATAATCCTACAAGAAACATGTCAAATAATTACAATAGGTTCAACGTCTAAACGTATTAGCTATCGAATAACGAATTCCCGGCTCAATCAAATACGAAACCCTAACTACATAATAATATACGTCGGGATTTCGTTTCAGTCTCAACAATGTATTCCGACGATCATCTTCCTGAGGCTTCTAATTTTGCGGTGATTGTGGGAGTTATGTAGAGGTGCCTAGAATTTCTAAGAAACGCACAAAGATGCTGATTTTCCTACCTAAAAACTGTTATGGATTATATTCCTTCGCATATTCCCAGAATAAACCTCTTTACCCGTTTCCATGCAATACTATTATTATTGCCTTTTTTTACCAATTACCACGTTGAATTTTACCGTCGACCACCTTCAATTTGGTCAAAATTTTGTTCAAAATCCGCCAAAAACTACCGCGTTTCATATTATACCGACTTGAAAAAGAAGAGACCTTTATATATTATTAGTAAATTACAGTATTCACTTATCCTTATTGATATAGTACTATTAATTAATTTCAATAAATTAAAAAAATTATATTCTTTTAATAAAAATTAGAATAATGTTATCTATACAGTTGTAACATGTGCAGGGATTTAGGTGTAAGAAAATGAGGAGACACGAATACGAATTATACTGTATGAAATTCGAACGATGAATAATAATAATAGTAATAAAATAATGTGAGGGAGAAAAAAAGAATATCCAAACGCATAATACGGATTTAGGCGAAGGAATATTCGAGCAAGAGAGCGATTCCCCCCCTCTTCTAGGGTCCTTAAATACCCCTCGTCCAAACTCTTTCCTCCACAACAAATTCGACAATTCCAATTGTGTCCTCTCCTCCTCCGCACCCTCTTCTCTCCCCCCACCCCGTTTCTCTCTCTACATCATCCACAATGGCCCTCAAAGCCGTTCACGTCTCCGACGTTCCCAATCTCGATTGTGTCCCTGACAATGCATCTTTCTCGCTCTTCCCTTCGCGTTTCTCTAAAGGTACGTACGTTACATCGCCGCCGACATCGCCGCCGCTGCCGCCTTCGATTGTTTGAAATGTGAAATGTTTTGTTTATTTCTGGTGGTGGTATTGAGATTTGGTTGATTTGGTAGGTGCGGACATTGAGAGGGCAACGTCGTTTAAAGTGCCGAAATTCCTTGTGATCGGGCATAGGGGGAATGGGATGAACATGTTGCAGTCATCGGATTTGAGGATGAAGGCGGTGAAGGAGAACACGATCCTCTCGTTCAATACTGCCGGAAAACACGCCGTCGATTTCATCGAGTTTGATGTTCAGGTATACATATCATTTCTCGCTCTTTGAATTTTTTTTTCCCGTGATTTTCATGCCGCTGCCGCCGCCGTCGCCGCCGACGTTTCGCGGCGGTGGCTTGAGCTGCTGCCTTGATTGATCGGCGGAATTTCGCCGATTTCCGGTGCTGTCTGCGTAATTTTCATGTGTTTGTTAAAAAATCTGTATTTCCCCCCCTTTTTATGAATTCCGTTTAAAACAGTGGCTTGTCGCCGCATACGGCACGACACCGTTTTGCCTTCCGAAAATCACCCTTCTTCTTCCTCCTGTTCATTTAATAATTTATTTTCTTCCTTATTTAGGCTTCCCTTTTAACCCTCCCTGGTTTTCAGCCCTTCAATTGATCATCGTAAAACTACCATACGACGTCGTAATTTCTGGAAATGACTCATCCGTTTTTTCAGATTAATTTTCGAAACAAACAAAATCAATAGCAGAATTGCAGAAGCTTGAATCTTTCTTCTTTCTTGTCGTGTAATTCGACAATTCTTTTCCCTTTGCCTCTTAGATTCAGTATGAATATAAAATTAGGGTTTGGTTGATTCGAATTTTTTCATTTGTTCATCGATCGAGATACTGATTGTTTTATTTTTTGTGGTTTGTTCCTTGAATTCTATGTTTATGGTGTCTGCTCTTGAATGAATAAAGTACTGAATCTGAGTACTTTTGGAGCGAGAGTGTTAGACTGGGGAGTAAAGAATACAACTCTGCTTTTTGTAGGTGACAAAGGATGGCTGCCCCATCATTTTTCATGATAACTTCATCTACTCCGAGGAGAATGTAAGCTCTCTTCCCCCTTTCTTGATTTCTACATATGGTCGTCTTTCGATTAATGTTAATTCGTTGTTTGACGATGCGTTTGGAATGTGGTTGATTTGCAGGGATCAATATATGAGAAGAGAGTTACAGAATTGTCGCTGTCCGAGTTCCAGGCGTACGGCCCCCAGAGGGAGGCCGGAGCTCAGGGGAGGTCTTTGTTAAGGAAGATGAAAGATGGGAAAATCTTGAATTGGGATGTGGAGTCCGACGAACATGCGTGCACTCTGGAAGAGGCCTTTCAGAAAGTTAACCCTTGTTTAGGATTCAACATTGAGTTGAAATTCGACGACTACGTAGTCTACCAGCATCAACATCTGACGGATGTATTGCAATCTATACTGCAAGTAGTATTCGATCATGCCAACGAACGGCCAATCATATTTTCCACCTTCCAGCCTGATGCTGCCCTGGTTGTCAGGAAGCTCCAGAACACCTACCCTGTAAGCTTCGATTCTTGAAAATATTGAGTTCGGGGATTATGGCCTTGTGATCTAATGTTGTGGAATTCTGTTGTGATCAGGTGTTTTTCCTCACCAACGGAGGGAACGAGATCTACGAGGACGTAAGACGAAATTCCTTGGAGGAAGCCATTAAGCTATGTTTGGAGGGAGGTTTGCAAGGGGTTGTTTCCGAGGTGAGGGGCATCTTCCGAAATCCCGGGGCAGTCAAGAAGATTAAAGATCTAAAGCTCTCTCTGCTTACATACGGCAAACTGAAGTGAGTAATTATTCTTCATTTTGACATTCGATCAACAGTTTAAACATTAACTGACGCCTATGATGATGTTTTTTTCCTTCAGCAATGTGGCTGAAGCTGTGTACATTCAACATTTGATGGGGGTGGACGGGGTGATAGTGGATTTGGTGAGGGAGATAACGGAAGCAGTGTCGAAGATGATGAGGCCGAGGGTGGTGGAGACGGAGGAGACGATGATGACATTGGATGGAGAGGAGCAATTAATAGTAGAGGGGAGCAGACCGCAGTTCTCACAAAGGGAGCTGGAATTCTTGCTGAAGCTCATTCCTGAGTTAATACAGCAATGATACACACCACCACATGATTCTGTATATTAGTTAAATCTTCTTTCTTGTTTAATTTTTGGGTGTGTGTGTGTGTGTGTGTGTCACTAGTTTGTTGTACTGCACATAATTCATTTTTCTTGTATTCCTACTATTTCTGGGTCTACTCCTTTTGGTAACTTAGGATGATTAGCAATTAGAGTGCAAGAGTCCTAAGTTTTTCTCTCTCGATCTGTTCAATCGGGTTTATGTCGAAACCCCTCTGTGTAATGTAACATTTCAGGGGCAAATCCTTATTTAACATTTCTACTCTAATTTTCACTCGCCTCGTCTCATCTTGTCTTGCAATCTAAACCGACTTATCTTTTGAATTTGTTGACACTCCTTAAAAACTTCCCAATTTTCCATGAAAGCCTTTGCACGGTTGCAAACGAGCTGTGTCAAGGCCCGACTAAGAGGTTATGTGAATTCACGAGTTCGAGTTTGAACTTGGTTTGTGAAAGGTTCCTACTCTTTTTAAGTTGTGAACATGAAGCTCGAGATCGATTAAGGTTCAATTGTTGGCTAGCTCGTGATTAAGAAGGATCAACAAAGGCTCATGAACATACTTGGTTGCAGCACTCGCAATTAGGATTAGTTATAGACGAGATGAACCTACTTGCGAGCAGAGGAGCATCTTAGAGCATCTCCAACAGTTTTCCATATTTTCCAGCAGCACTAACACTAAAATAGTGCAGAAACAGTAACTCATCTCCAACAGTTCGCACTAAAATACAGCAGAAAATGAATATTCTAAAATATGCTTTTTCATTTATTTTTTGAATAAATTGTAAACATGATTTAAAAAAATGACAATGATATAAATTTTAACTCATTAAATTAAGATAAAATAAGTAGATACTTTGATGTAATATTAAAAAAAAAAAAAAAAAAGATAAAATAAGTAGATATTGAAAATAATTGTAAATATGTAGTTTGTTTTGTACTTTAATTTGACAATGTTATGTAATTTTATGTTTTTCTTATTAATGCATTTTTGTTTTTATATTTTGTTTCATTAATTTATACAATCATTTTGTATATATATTTGTATCACACGTAAATTATACATAGAGTTTTAAAAGAAAAGAAATATTAGTTAAATTACAAGTAATACTATACAGTAATAAATTGTGAAAAGAACAAAAAAAAAATGATACACACAAAAAAAAGCATGTATCAAATTAAATTGTGAAAAATAAAATAAAATTATCAACAAAACAAACTAAATTGAAATACTACACCACAAATAAAAATCGCAAACAAAAACGAGCACAAAATGATGAACACAAAATTATAGTGCAGTGAATAGTGTTACTCTATATTTAGGGGAACATTGTTCATTGCACTATAATTTCTCTATTTTGGTGCAGACTGTTGGAGCAAAACTCTGCATTTAGTGCATTGTTGGAGATGCTCTTAGTGCTTGAGCTCGAGCTCGGTTGAATAACTTTATCAAGCTTGTTTGTTAAGAAATTCGAATTACAAACAAGCATTTTTCGAGTTGATAGTCAATAGATCTCGACTAGTTTGACTCGTTTACGACCCCAAGAGTTGGTGTCCGCACTAGCAGGATGAATATCTGACCTCCCCTGCTAGGCTGCAAGCATGCCTATATATCTCTGTTTCAAACAACTACTCCCTCCTATTTTTAATAAGTGTCATTTTAGATTTTTCATTATTTGTTTAATATATGTCATTCTATTAATTTTTTCCAATATTGCCCTTTGTCTTCATTTAATCTTCTTGGCATTTATGAAGAGTGAGATAGAAGTAGTTCACAACTTAACCAAGAAAATAAAGAGTTAATAAGCATTTATTAAGGTTAATTTAGGCAAAAAAAAAATTTCCTTAATATGTGTGAACATGTCTAAAATGACACTTATTAAAAATAGGAGGGAGTATAATTCAAAAATAGATTAAAAATTTATTATCCGCATATTTTAAACATTATTTTACTATGTCTAAATAATTGTTTTTTTTTAGTAATGATATATGTGCACAGATATAATTGTTTTTTTTTTTTTTTTTTTTTTTTCATTTTGGGTTGATTGGGCTTGATTTGCGTATATAATATGTCCAAACTTTTGGGGCCTAAGTTTCAGATATTTTATTAATGGACCCAAACTCTTAATGTGGTTCGTTCAAGAAATTTCTTTTTCCTTTTCTGTTTTTTTCACTTTGAAGAAAAAAAGAACGCCTCGTTCTCAATAAATAAATAAAAAATGTCAACTCTCAAAATTTCATTACACCTTATTAAAAAATTCGAAAAATAATTGAGCCAACTTTGTAAGAACGTTAAAAACGACGTCGCTTAGGCGTTTAGCGCATTTAACACGTCGTTGGAAGTCAAAAGGCATTGAAACCAATTGCAGGTTTATGAAGGCGTCCGAGTCCCATTACAACACCGCCTTTTCACTCCTATTTTCCCTTTACAATAATTATTTATTTAATAAAATATATACAGCCAATCACGTGTCAATAAACAAGTTGGAGTCCTATTAGAATTCAATTAGGAGTATTTGTTTTCCTAGTAGAATTAGGATTCCAAGCAACTAAACACGAGTAGTATTTAATGGAGGCGTTGGCGTTGGAGTTGGAGTGGGATTAGGATTAGGATTAGGATTTTCTCTCCTTAATCATTTCCATTTGTTTCGAGATAGCCAAAGCCCACAACAAAATTTCCTCAATTTCCAAAACCCTGTTTCGACCTTCAAGAATCTTCTGCTGCTACTAATCCAGCACAAGATTAAGATTCTTCTTTGTTCCTCTCTCTCTCTCTCTTCTTTCTCTCTCTGTGAACTGGAAATGGAGATGCTCCCCAGAAATGAGGTGGTGAATGGAGGCGTTAGGCTTCCGATTGGGTTCAGATTTCACCCCACGAATGAGGAGCTCTTGATGCACTACTTGAAGAGGAAGGTTCTGTCCATGCCATTGCCCTCCTCTGTCATCCCTGAAGTTGAACAAGTTTTCCACTTCACTCCATGGGATTTGCCTGGTTAGTTCTTACTCCTTTTCTTTAATTTTTTTGGCTTTGACAAACCCTCTATATATCAAGAATCTTGAAAGGGGAAAGGCAAGAAATTGTTAAATTTTCTCCAATTTTCATGCTTTCTTGATTTTTTTCCTTGGCTGGATTTGGATGAAAATGTGTCAAGATTGAATCTTTAGAGTTTTTTTGGAGGCCCTTTTCGATTTTTTTTTGGAAGCCTAAATGATTTGGTTTGTGTGCAGGTGACATGAAGGAGAACAGGTACTTCTTCTGCAAAAGGAGGAGGGATTCGATGAACAAATTCACCACTACCGATTGCGGTGGCTACTGGAAATCGAGTGGCAAAGAGAGGCAAGTCATGGCTGGAGGGAGCAATCATGTGATCGGAATCAAGAAATCCTTCGCTTTCTATCAAGGTAGAAAGCTCAAAACCCAATGGATTCTGCAGGAATTCACCCTTGTGGGCTGTCTCAAGACTCCATTTTTACACCAGGTGTGGACCGCATTCTCAATCACTATTTCATAAATTTTACGTTGTCGTTATTGTCGTTGTCGTTGTCGTTGTCGTTGTCGTCTGAATTTGAATGGTTGATGTCATTGCAGAGGCTGGTGATGCAAGTGGGAGATTGGGTTGTTTGCCGTTTGTTTGAGAGGAAAAGAAGAGCAAGGAATCATGGGAGAGCAGCAGCAGCTAGTTGCAAGAATGAATCGAGGATTTCTCCGGCTGAAACGACGTCGCCGTCGGCTTCGAGTGGGATAACTGAGACCTCTTCCAGTGACTTAGATCAAGAAGCAAGTAGTTGATTAGTTAGCTAGTTTAGTTTTTGTTTTTTTGATGAAAGAATTGCCTCAATCAAAAGGGCTTATTGGAATGAATTGAAATGAAATCTCATTTGTAATGCATTAGTCATTACTTGGCAATGGAAAGGAGAAGAGGTTTTGATCTCAACTTGCTCTTTTGATTATACTGTCTCCTCCGTCCCAAATCTGTCGTCTCACTTATCATAATAGACTCTTTGAATATGAATCGAGATAAATCTCGGAGAATTAGCCTCTTTGGAATAAAATTTATATCATATCTCACCCTTTGAACCTATGCCAACAATTTCTTTAATTCAAAGTATTGATTAAATTCGAAGAGTATATATTGATAAGCTAGCAAAGGTTTTCATACACACCCTTGTTTTTCCCTTTGAAAAAGTTTAGATGAAAACAATCATTTAACACACACAAAAAGTGGCACCATTTATTATTGCCAGAATCTGACGCTTATTTCATTTTCAAAAAGGCAAAATTATTTTTGGGGAAGAAAAAGGAGAGTGAAAGAAGTGGAAAGGGAGAGGCATCCAAAGAATTCAAGAAAGGAGATTGTACTCTGTTTTGATTAAAAGTGGGTGAAATTTATGTGTTCCTTTCATTAGATTTTAATTGTGTCAAAATATTACTATATCCATTTATTTCTTTCGAAATGATCACGTTGCAATTTTAGAGTGTCTTATTCGAAATGATCAGTTTCATATTTCGGCTCAACAACCTCATGTGCACTCCCTCGTTAGCCCCTTAATACACCACCTTTGCATATTAAACTCCATTTAAAGTATGCGAATCATCACCATTATACAACGAACCTCAATTTTCTTAATAATCATGTCAAAAAAAAGTGATAGTTTTGAAAGAAATAGTCATATTTCTATAAATATTTTTATCAGAAAATGTCAATCCACAAAATGGGTCAAAGCCACTAAATCCAACCCAATCAATAATAAAAGGTTAACCCTTAATTTGGGTCCAAAATTATAAAATTCAACCCTATTATAAGTCAACAAAATGTCACAATATTGAAACATAATAAGAAGAAACAGAGAATTAACAACAAAAAATTATGATTGGAATGAATAAATAAATATCCCATATTTATGCGAAGATAAGACAAAAAAGTAATATAAAATACTTAAATAAAATAAATGGTGGTGGATTAATAGATAAATGGTGGTGGATTAATAGAATAGAATATGTGACATGTTGGGTTTGATTCTTTAAGTAGGCGAAGGAAAGAACTTAATCAAGCATTAATCCTCACCTATTAATATACTTGTTCCTTAGCCACACATGGAAAAGGAATCACACTACTTTTTCTTACGGGGATCCTCTGTTCCCAAACTTGCGTTCTAATCGTGTACCTAAGTTGAAACTGCGTCGTTTTGTTAGTTTAAGAGGCTCTTAAACTTGCAGCAATTAAAAAAATCGAAACAAAACTACATAGTTTTAACTTAGGTATACGATTGAAATTTAAATACAAATTCTGTGACAGAGGATCGGGTGTGGCATATTCTCTCTATTTCTATACTATCTTTTTGGAATTTGTATTTATTCGTATATACCAAACTTTTTATTAATTAATGGGGTGGCCATGTAAACATAAGTCTGTCACGTCGAATACCATAAATTAATTAATTAAATAATTAAATTTGTTCTTGGAAATGGGTTTCATCTTTCATGTTGTAGGGTTCGATGAACAAGACAGGTTGGTTGGTCTGAGTGAAAATTTCAAAACTTAGGATAATGTTAAAACATGTCCAAGATTCTTTGTCATCCAACGCTACCACGAGCTCGATTATAATATACTCCGTCCGTCTCAACGAAAGATAAACGTTTCGGCTTCGTCGGACGAGCATAAGTACATGTGAGGACGCATTGAATGAAATGGTCAAACATGTCTTTACTTTAGCTTATAAAAACTGCAAAAAGAGCAAAGAAGAGCAGTCACAGAAAAAATGAATCCTATAATTCAGTAGCCACAGTTGTAAGAGTAAAAAAACTTCAGAGTTTTTACAGTTTGATTAAATTATGGCGTAAATTGCTACTCTTTTTATTGCAGTCAAACTTTGTAGGTCCACTTTTTATTATTATTATTATTGTTATTACAATTAATTAATTAATTAGTGGATCAATTTTTCTCTCAAATTATTCCACACACACAATCAGAGGGGTTATGATAGCAAAGGAGATTTTTTGTGTGTGTTGCAAAAAACAGCAATCTAAAGCAACCAATGTAATTCTAGTTCTAGGGTTTGATTTCATGTTGTGTTTTATGTGAAATTAATGATGATTGAGTTCCCTAAAATCTAGGAGATGTCCTTTTATTACTTACTTCTTACGCACCCCATCATCCGCTCCCTCCCCCCCCCCCCCCCCCCCCCCCCCCCCATTTTATTTTAGTAAAATATTTGACGACAATTCATCTGTCGAAACCAAGTATATAAACAGTAACATTATCGCGCACCGAAGTCATAACTCATTTACAAATTTTAGTTTGTGAGCCTAAATCTGGCCTCGTAAGCATCTGATGTGAAATCGTATCGTGTATGTTTCATTTTAGTTTGGGGTTCGACTGTCCATGGTCATATTTTTCATAATAGAGTCTGTTAAGTCCGTTGCAATTGAACATGTTTCTTAAGAAGCAAATGTAGTTAGCCTATTGTCCCACTAGGGTACGCGACTCATCGACTTTGGAAGGCCGGCCTCAGCTCTTCTTGGTCCTTGCTCTTGTCGTGATACATTAACATCACTCTCGTTACAAAGATCTTACTACCAAGGGGGCATTGATTGAAAACATGTAATTAAGAATGTTTGGAAGAAAGGGTGATGTATGTTGTGTGTGTTTGAGGGATGGAATAATGGTTGTTTAAGGTGAATGTGTAGCAATAAGAGGGGGGTTGCTTATTTAGGGTGCAAACCCACAATGAGACAATTGAATTTCTTTGTGAAACATGCATTATTAATTATGGTTTAAGTGGGAATGCATGTGCATCCAACATGCTGTGGGGACGACGTCGTTTCGCCCTTCCTTCTAAATTACATAATTAGCTATTCAATTTAATTTGATTTTACTCATTTTACATATATATGCATTTTGGGAAATGTTTTTTTAAAACCTTGTTTGTACTAATCCGGCATAGAGTTGGTTGCTTGTTTGAATCAACCTTTTCTTGTCCTTCTTGTTGTTTGCAAGCTTAATTTTAAAAAAAAATACGATATATGTCGGGTGAGAAATGCAATCTGTTCAATATGGGAATACTTCGTGATGACATGACAATAGTGTGCGTATATGAAAATGTGAACCCTTATTAATTTGGATAATACGACCCATGTTGGATCCACAACGATTGTGGATGACATTTAAATTGGGTTCGAACCTCTACTAACGCACGAGCTTTTGAACCGAGGCCCGAGTACTTATTTTGTTGGGGATATAAGTGATTAACCTATTGAATATGTTGATGGGGAACATAACAATAAGATTAATCCTTGAAGTTGAATCATGGATGTTGATAGTTAATTTCTTGATACAAGAATAACATATTCATCCCTTCAAACTTTATAATTTATTGGGCTTTGGACTATTGGTTATGATTTAAAGAAAGCCCAATCAACTTTTGCTGACTTGGGCCTCCAAGAGGAAATAGAATTGGGCCTCATTTTGTAAAATTTGTTCTATAACAATTGTCACTTATTAATATTTATAATCTATATACTAATAGCAGCACCGGGCTGCCGCATTTAGTAAGTTTTCTATTCTATAAATAGTAACATTTATTTTGTATCATTTTTAATATTAATTTTTTTAAACAAATGTATATGATAATATTGCAAATTATTAATTTCTTACATTTTAATATTTTTTTGTCAATAATTAAATTGTATTTTTAATTGAAATTATTATTTTTATTTATTTAATGCAATATTTCAACTATACTAAAATGTATCGATGATATTTGTTGCATTTTTTTTTTTCTGTCTATAATTGAATTGTTCTCATGAAATAGTAACTTTTATACATTGTTAATTTAGACTTTCGATTTTTTTAAATAGATTTTACTAATGGTACTAAACCATATTTTTCAATTAATCATATGTAATCAACAAAGATTATTATTATACGTCATAAATGAAAAATCTATGCCATGCCTTATATATAGTATTATAGTAACTTCAGTTTCTTACCTTTATGATTTATCAATATGCTAAATTTTTGAAATTTTAAATATAGATGGTAGATTTCAATTGTATATTAATATAAACAGTTACAATTGCTTGATTCGTGCAATATAATTTATTATTGTTTGAATGAATTGTGTCTATATACGTATTTTTTAATGGCTCATCAATTCTGAATCAATGAATAAATAAGTTACAAATGAATAATTATGGCTTTAAATATTTATTTTTTTTCCATTTTCATACTATTTTATGCCTATATATTTCAGATTTTTTCTAAAACATACCCAAACAATTTACCTGCTTTTGATTTTGATTTATGGTTTTTCATTCCTCTTTTCCAAAAAAGAAGAAGCACAAGGTTAGTGCAACAACATTTAGAAATCTACACGTTTTTATTGGAATTTTCGCTATTGCAATAATCTTATACCATATGTTATTGTTGATGCGATATTGCAACTAATAATTATAAAATTAAGCTTATTATATCTTATTTGGTTGTGGTTTCGTTTTTTCAAGTTCAATGTAATAACTAATTCCACGATAACTTTTATGTAATCATCAACATGTATATATATTTAGACTTGTGATATTCCTCCTCGCCAAAATCACTAATTTAAACTGGGAGTTGTAATATTACCCAAAATCCAAACTAAAGTTCATACGCGTTTTTGTTTGTTTGTTTGTTTGTTTTTATATACAAATTATACATATTTCAATTGTATATGCAGTATATCAAAGGTGCATTGTGGAAAAATCGAGCACCAAATCAAAAGGGCACAGATTAATGATTTGACATTTTTGCATAACTTACAATATAATATTTCTTATATTTATATACTAATAACAGCTACGGGCAACCTTTTTTAGTAATTCTTCTATTCTACAAGTAGTAACTTTTATTTTGCATTATTTTGAAATTTAACTTTTTTTTTTTTTTTTGAAATAAATGTATTGATGATAGTATTACAAATTATTAATTTCTTTTCATATTTTTATATCTTTTTTGTCTATAATTTAATTGTTCTTTGAAATTGAAATTATTATTATTTTTATATAATGCAATATTTAAACTATACTAAAATGTAGTGGAAATATTTAAAACTACCCATTCTCAAAACCTCAACCATAAAACTACCCCTTTTTTTTTCACTCAATTAAAACTACCCATTATATATTTTTATTTCATAATTGGATCCAATTTGATGAACTTGATGACATGTCAAATCAATTTTTTTTCCCGTGATTCATTTCATTTAACACACTTGTGAAATAATACAATTCACTGTAGTGAAATAATAGAGTGTACTGTTATAGTGTACAATCCACTGATAATAGAGTGTGCATTATTTTCAATTTGTCATACTCCCTCAAAATTTTCACACGAAAAAAATTTGTATGTTATCAGCTCTGTGAGAGGATAATCGGCAAAATATTTCTTAAAAAGCTTTTTTGAAGACCGAAATACAGGTAATTACGTTTTATATGTTGTTTAAACGGTGAAAAAGATTGAACCGGTCGACAAAGTCGCCGGAAAGTTGAAACCGGTCGACCGGTTTCAAATTTTCCGGCGACTTTGTCGACCGGTTCGAACGTATTTAACATTAAAAAGTGATTTTAAGCCGGAAAAAGATTGAACCGGTCGACAAAGTCGCCGGAAATTTGAAACCGGTCGACCGGTTTCAAATTTTCCGGCGACTTTGTCGACCGGTTCGAACGTATTTAACATTAAAACGTGATTTCATGCCGGAAAAAGCTTGAACCGGTCGACAAAGTCGCCGGAAAATTGAAACCGGTCGACCGGTTTCAATTTTCCGGCGACTTTGTCGACCGGTTCAAGCTTTTTCCGGCATGAAATCACGTTTTAAGTCGAACTACCTATTATTTTGTGACTAGAATGCCAAAATTCAAATGTGGTCGAGAATTGGTCATCTTAACTGTTCTCAGGATTTATTCTAATTGAATTTCATACGGTTTGGAATGAAGCACTTGTATTGTTGAATTTGATTAATTTCTTGGATTGATTTCGTGTTTATAGTCGTAGAATTCGTATATATATCACATTAGCATTTTTCGGTTTATTGGTTTTGTTGAGCGGTTTATGTTTTTTAATTATATAATTATCTTTTGGTTTAATTTTGTAATTAATTTTGTGTAAAATTTTGTTGTAGATGTCGTTTGTGTACGTGAATCTACGTTACGGAGGCGATTGGGTTGATTGTGTCTACAATGGTGGCCAACAACGTACTCTAGCTATTGAAAGATATGCATTGACGGTTTCCAATTTGAAATACAAAATAAGGGATGTCATTAGCTCTTGCGAACTAGATTTTGATGTTTTCTATTTGAAGACATCACGTAGTGGCCGAAGTATCAAGTATCTTTTGACGGAGAATGAGGATTTTGCCAAGTTGTTCAGAAAAGAACGTGAACCAACTGTTTATGTGTGTGGAAACAGTGAAGTATCCTCCTCGCATGGCGGCGCATCCTCCTCGCATGGCGGCGCTAGAGAGGCTCCAGTACATTCATATGTCCCTACTTATGAGCCTGAAGTACCGTACGTACCTTCTTACGATTTTTATGGGATGTCAGCGTCCAATTCGTACAACTCAAGTAGAAATTGGGATGCTCAGGTGGAGGTGGATGCGCTTCAGAGGACAACTGCTTCGTCAACTTGGTTCGAGGACTCTTTTCTTGGTTCATTTAATCGTGAGTCGACTGAACGAGGAAGTACTATCCCAGACCTATATCAGGAAACAGGTTCGCATGTAGAGCATGGAGAACAACCATTGTATGAGGACGATGAAGATGCAAACGATAAAGAATATGAAGAAGAATCAGAAGAAGAATCGGAAGAAGAATCGGTAGTAGATGAAGATGAAGATGATGAAGAAGAAGAAGTTGAATTGGAGAGTGATGACGAACCTAGAGCCAAATCTAGGAGGAGGAATATGAATAGGGCGTTGTTTGCTGAATACACAACATGGATTCAAGAAGAAGGTGGGATGCAGAAACTGTTACAGTTGTTTTATCCTGATCCAAATGAAAATGAAGCTAACAATGCAGTCGACGAAGGCCCCATGGTGAATTGGATAGTGCCGATGGTCCCTATCCGACCCAACATTTCAGCTGTATGCATTGAAGAAAACCCGAATGTTGAGGGGTTGGTGGAAGGCGCGATGTATGATACCAAGGAGGAGGTCCACATTGCAGCCGGTTTATGGAATTTGGAATTAGGGGCCGAAAGTGTTACACGAAGATCGGAACCTGATAGACTGTACTTAAAGTGCAAACATTCCAAGGAATGCCCCTTCCTTCAACGCGCCCAGGGCGATGAGATGTCTTGGCATGTCCATAGGTTTAATGGGCGTCACACGTGCAAGAATGAACTAGAAAATGTTCATACTATCAATGTGCACTCCAATGTTATTGGAGCTTTCTTCGCGAAAAGAATTCAACGTGATTGCAAAATCATGACACCAAGAATGATCATGAACGAGCTTCGAGCTGAGTATGGCGTGCACGTCAAATACGATCTCGCTTTGAGGGGGCGAAACAAGGCTATCGAGGTGATATACGGAAAATTTGAGGATTCCTTCAAGTTACTGCCCAGTTATCTACACATGTTGAAGCAAACCAATGAAGGTACTGTCACAGATCTTGAGCTCGATCATAATGGGCGCTTCAAATATGTTTTTGTCGCTCTTGGAGCAACTCGAGTTGCTTACCCGCTTTGTATGAGGCCGGTGATAGTAGTCGATGGTACACACCTAAAGGGTAAAAATTGTGGTGTATTGTATGCTGCTGTGACGAAGGATGCAAACGAGCAAATATACCCTTTGGCTTACGGTGTGGGACCTGCTGAGAGCAATGAATCGTGGGTTTGGTTCTTGACAAGACTTCGAAGGTCATACGGATGTGCAGATTCGACGTTGATTGTCTCGGATCAACACCCATCAATTGCCCATGCTATGAGTGTTGTATTCCCCGACGCAACACATGGTCTTTGTTACTATCATCTTAGTAACCATATGAGAACGTATGGAAAGCTCATTGTTGGGTTGTTCCAAAGAGCTGCATATACGTATGATAATGGGGAATACATGAGGAGGATGGCAATGATTGCGCGTAGAAGCCCCGCAGCATACGAACATTTGATGGATGTAGGACCTGCTAAGTGGGCTCGTTCGCAGTGCCCTGTTCGAAGATTCAGCTTCCTCACTTCTAATTCTGTTGAGTCGTTCAATCATTCATTGTTGTGGGCAAGACGTCTACCAATTACTGCATGTCTCGATGCAGTTAGGATTGTCATAGAAGAATGGTTCCAAGAAAAACGTCTTAAAGCCCAAAGTGACAATCATCCAGTGGCGGAAGAAGCTAGGAGAAAACTTGTTGCATCGTTGGCTAGAGCACGGACATACAGTGTGACTTGCGTTGATGAAGGCACATACTCAGTTGAAACAAAAGGGGGCACGGTGGATGTCAATTTAACGAATGGGACTTGCGGATGCATGCAATGGCAGTGTGACTTACTGCCTTGTGCACATGCGATTGCTGTCTTCACGTAAGTATTACATTACCATATATTTATCAATTAGTATTTGTGCATAATTAATAGTTTTTTTGAATGATATAATTTTCAGCATGAGGGGAGAATCAATGTTGAACTACGTATCCTCTTACTACTCGCGGGCCACGTATGTTGAAGCTTACAGGCCGCGCATATATCAGGTTCCCAAAAAAAATTTATGGAGAGTACCGGTTGCAATTGCAAACATGAACGTTTTGCCCAACTTGTGGGTTCGAATGCCCGGTAGACCAAAAGTTAGAAGACTGCGACGAAGTGGTGAGCCGAGTGATGGTAGTAGGTCTCGAAAGTGTCCCCACTGTGGTCTGAATGGTCACACCGGCCCTCAATGCCCTGACTTTGATGAGGCATAAATTTTTCGATTTAGAACATTTGAAATATAATATTATTATGTATGTTTTTATTAGTGTGCAACTACATCTATCTACTCAACTGTGTACTTACTAAACATATGGTTTTGCGGAAACGAGTAGAAAATGATAAGAAATAAGCATTATATCGAAGAGGGGTTCGATAGGAGCATGTAGGCGAAAACGGAGGTCAATTTGGAGTTGGGACGAGGAAGATACGACCGAAACAAGAAACGCGCGCAATCGTGCTACGTTGGACGAGCGTCCAACGTACGTTGGACGACCGTCCAACGTTTTACTCGCATTTTGAAGTGTCTTCAAAACGTTGGACGGTCGTCCAACGTACGTTGGACGCTCGTCCAACGTAGCACTCGCATTGTATCTTCAAAATGCGAGTAAAACGTTGGACGGTCGTCCAACGTACGTTGGACGCTCGTCCAACGTAGCACGATTGCGCGCCTTTCTTGTTTCGGTCGTATCTTCCTCGTCCGAACTCCAAATTGACCTCCGTTTTCGCCTACATGCTCCTATCGAACCCCTCTTCGATATAATGCTTCTTTCTTATCATTTTCTTCTCGTTTCCGCAAAACCATATGTTTAGTAAGTACACAATTGAGTAGATAGATGTAGTTGCACACTAGTAAAAACATACAATATAATATTATATTTCAAATGTTAATATAATTACTAGAGCAGCAACAAGGTCGTCTAAATAGGCAAACTGCAAAGTTGGTTCAACATGACAAATCACTTGAGATGCAGATTCGACATATGCATGATCAGTTTGCTAAAAATAATAGTATGGTCTTGTTGAATAAATAAAAATAATAGTATGCTCTTGTGGATCTTACAACCTAAGCATATATATTCTCCCTGCACACAACTGTCGATACGCGGACACATTTTTTTTGTTGTTACCCCATGCAAGGTCCGGGCATCCACTGATAAGTTGCTCAACCGTCATCGCTGCGTAAGTTCCACTGTTATTCTTAACCAACGGCTTGAAAAGCTTATTACTGGGTTGTACGATGACTCTGAACTCTGGAAACGTGCTTTCATTAAGACCAATTCTTGAATATTTCCAGTAAAAGCTGAACTTGAGTAGTGTTGGCAGGAAATGTTTCAAGACCATAACTGACTTCTTAATTAAACTCTTGCCTTCGTCATCGAGTTTAGAGTAATGAGGGCAAAGCAAATGAATTGTGCTCGTGAGCATGTCAATCCTCAAAACAAAAAACTGGTCTTGCACGCAATGAGGTAGTATGATCTGGGAAAATACAAGTGAAATTTATGTATTATTGCGACAAATAAAAAATATGGTGTTAAGTAGTATTACTTACTGTTGTTGCGGTGAACCACGATTGAGTGACATACAATTCGCCACTCCCTTGAACAGTTTTACACATCTCCACTGATGGAGCGAATTTATCCCTAAGCATCGTGTGATATTCTTCATGATTTCCCATCACTAGATCTTTATCCAAGTTAATAAGGCGCTCGTGTTCTAAATCTATTTCAGCCTAGTTTTAAAACACAAAAATGTGAATAATCATATACGATTAAGAACTTGGATACGGAATGAAAATAAATATTCTTACCATGAAATTGCAATTACATATCGCAGTGCGACCCTTTGCTTGCTCGGGATAGACTTCTTCATTTTTGCATAGTCTTTGACGCATTGCAAGCATGTACAAATCCATCATCTTTATATAAAAAAGTGTATTAATAACAAATTTCAATAATATTAAAAGACAAAACGACAATACCATTGTATTACTTACCTGTACTGACCAATCCGCCTTTCCCCCATTAAATTGACGAAACTCGTACACAGTAATATCCTCAAAGGCCTCACGTATCCTTACACGTTTCGTGGGACCCAAATTCAAAAAATTTGAGAATGCAATTAAGTCCCCGGCTTGAAGCGGAGTTGGCTCCGACTTGGGTATATATGTAGTCTCAACTTGTTTATGGGGTATATTTGTTGCTAGTATATCCGCAGAGTCATCATAACCAATAGCAAGAGGTAGAGAACCTACCGGCATTCTCGAAGAAGACTGTGCAGTAATTGATATAATAAATACACAATCAGAAAAATAATCCAATACTAAGTAAATAAATAAATAATTATAATAACATACCTCTCCCATGTTTGAGGTCGAAAAACGTTGCGGGTCCCGCTGTGTGACGAAGGGGGCTCTTGACATCCCTATTTCCGGCATCGAATAACGTGGTTCGAGAAATGTAGTGCTCGAGGGAGTCTGGAACTGTCCACTACTAAAACCCATTGTCTGCAATATCAAATGTTGAACATATTCACAACTTTCACAAAATACGTAATATAAGAAATAAAATGATTTAATACATATTTACTTGGGTATATATGTATGTATGTATATTACCTGACCAAATAAGTTGGCCGAAAGATTTTCGAACAGTTGATACGTAGTAACTCCAGTTGTCTACAATATTATAACAACTCCATCAAGATCAAGTTTTATTCAACTAATAATAATTCAACCGTCATCTAATAAAACTTATATTACCTGATCCAGTGTGCTGCTCGAAGGAGTGTCAAAATGACCAGTACTAAGGCCCATTGTCTGTAATATCAAATATAAAACTATTAGAAGTTGAAATTCTCAAATAAAATAATACAAAGCATACTAAATAGATAGGTAAAATATTACCTGACCAAAGATCTCTGTGTAAGCCTGAGATACTTGATCGTTTCCTTCGAATCCGGTAAAAGGAGTCGATGTGGACGCGGTATAAATTGGCAAGGTAGTGTCCCGACGACCTCCTACCTCACCAACATAGCCTCTTGCTTGCTCTTGTGGGATGTCGACACTGTGAACATGTGTAGCTCGAACATCGGATTCGCGAGCCGATGATGTGATCGGAGGACTTCGGCGGCGGGGTTCGCTGACATCACGTGCACTTCGTGAACCCCCGCACTGCATGACTTCTACAGCATTCTGAATAAGTTTCTTCATACGAGTCTCAAACGCTGCGAGGTCAGCCCTAAAGCCTCTAACAATCCTTTTCTCGGCTTTAGCAATCTCCTTCCGAACAAAACTAGGTGTGACAACATCTTCACTCGCCCCCTGCGCTCCGCTACTGCTCGACGATGTCTGAATAGCTTGGCTTCTCGTACGCTTTCCCGTATCACGACTACGTCGGTGTGGCCTGGATGTCCCAGCCTCGTCTGGTGAACTCTCCAAACGTCGAGAAGCAGCTGCATCTCTCCTCGGTCCACCGACATCGGAAGATGTAGCTTGTGTTGGTCTTCTACTGCGACGCATCCGCTGCTGGGCGGGAAATTGCTCACCAACGGTTAGAGGATTAGTTGGGGTGACGAATTGGACCTCCATCGGCATGCCATAGTGGAGTGAAATCCAATACGGTTGACGATCCTCCCCTTCCTCAAGTTCGATATTCGCAATTTCATAGCCCTGCCAAAAAAATATTTGTAGTGATTCATTAGACACCAAACAATTATTCAATCAAAACAAATATTTCACAAGATGTCAAATATATATTAAAATAAATTCTAAACTTGTACCTCGCCCTCGAATAAGTCGATCAAACTTTCACCATTCTGGAGTCGCAGGTTCTTCCGGAAAGCCCATCTCAAACACCTTGGATATAAACCCGGGACATATATCCCTGCTGCATTCCCTAACCCCGGAATAATTTCAAAGGCCCACGTCACTAATGCCCATGCCGGACCATAGAAATGATACTTTGTTGGTTTGTCCTGGGCTTTCTGAACGTAGTATCGAAGGGTCTTATGGCTATATGCACCCCAGGGAAAATTCTGCCAAACATCATCATTCTGGACCATCACCCACAACCACGGGAATGGAGGCGTTTGCGCATCGTGGCCGAGAATAAATATATCTGCAATCAACACTTGGGCCAGTTGCAAGTGCATATGCCCATCCACATCATCAATCATGGTCTTCAAGGACTTAAACACTTCAATCAATTGCGCAGATGTTGGTGGATCATTAACATCATTGCATACTATCCTATACAGCTGAGATGTAGTAGGATTGACGGGAATGGTGCAATCAAAATTCGAATTTCCAAAACTAAGTCCGGTCACCAATGCATGATCTCGAATAGTATATTCAATATCTTGTCCCCTAAAATGGAACCAAATGCCTCGTCTCGAAAAAATTGCCCTCGACAAAATTCCATGCATAGCCCCAGAATTTATGAAACCCGGACTCCAATAAACAAACTGTCCAAACGGTCCATTGATAAGTCTGTTTAGCAAATTCTCATCCCCGACATCAAGTAGCACATCTTTAATGTCCGCTAGTAGGCCCACTCTGTAGTAAGTGTTCGGTTTTGCATTTGCTAGCCTATAAATAGGTCTACGATAACGTGGAGGAGGCAGTGCCTGAAAAAACAAACGTATGAATTAATAACCAATTCGAATTCGAAATGAATTTATACTAAAATCAACAAATTAATTATGAAATCATACGTAATTCAACTAAAATCATACGTAATTCAACTAAAATCAACTAATTAATTAGGAAATCATACGTAATTCAACTAAAATCATACGTAATTCAACTAAAAAAAAAATTAATTATGAAATCATACGTAATTCAACTAAAATCATACGTAATTCAACTAAAATCAACAAATTATTTATAAATTCATACGTAATTCAACTAAAATCAACAAATTAATTAAGATATCATTCGTAATTCAACTAAAATCATACGTAATTCAACTAAAATCCCAAATTCAACTAAAATCAACTAAATTAATTAAGAAATCTTCGTATAAACAAACATATGAATTCAACTAAAATCAACAAATTAATTAGGAAATCATACGTAATTCAACTAAAATCGTACGTAATTCAACTAAAATCAACAAATTAATTAAGAAATCATACGTAATTCAACTAAAATCATACGTAATTCAACTAAAATCAACAAATTATTTAGGAAATCATACGTAATTCAACTAAAATCATACAAATTTCAACTAAAATCAACAAATTAATTAGGAAATCATATGTAATTCAACTAAAATCATACGTAATTCAACTAAAATCAACAAATTAATTAGGAAATCATTCGTAATTCAACTAAAATCATACGTAATTCAACTAAAATCATACGTAATCCATACGTAATTCAACTAAAATCAACTAAAATCAACAATTCAACACTATCATATTAAATTATACGTAAGTCAACTAAAATCAACAAATTAGAGCCATATTTCATGAAACCGGTCGACGAGGAAGCCGGAACCGGTGAAACCGGTCGAGAAACTCGCCGGAAAATTGAAACCGGTCGACCGGTTTCAATTTTCCGGCGAGTTTCTCGACCGGTTTCACCGGTTCCGGCTTCCTCGTCGACCGGTTTTCATGAAAATGTATAAACCGGTCGACAAACTCGCCGGAAAATTGAAACCGGTCGACCGGTTTCAACTTTCCGGCGAGTTTCTCGACCGGTTTCACCGGTTCCGGCTTCCTCGTCGACCGGTTTTCATGAAAATGTATAAACCGGTCGAGAAACTCGCCGGAAAATTGAAACCGGTCGACCGGTTTCAACTTTCCGGCGAGTTTCTCGACCGGTTTCACCGGTTCCGGCAACAACGTCAAATATTATTCACGAATACACATATACCGGCCACAATTTTGGCCGGAAAATTCAAACCGGTCGATGTTGAACTTTTCCGTTTTTCCTCCACCGGTACCAAATCATAATACTTACCATAATTTCATTGGGTATTTCTTCATCTGAATCACCCATCTCTTCAGGCGGCGACGGGGGGAGGGCTACACGGCGGCGGCGGTGGCGGCGGCGACGGGGGAGGGCTTTTCACGGCAGGGGGGATTGAGGATTGTGGTGTGTGTGGGTGTCGGTGGGGGAGTATGAAAATTGGGGAGAATAATGCCAATAATATCACTTTTCTTTTCTTTATTATTTTTTGTCTATGTATAGTATATTTTAAATTGAATGGGTGGATTTCAAGAGAATCTCTGCAAAGATGTCAAATTCATGGTGATTCCAAGGGAGATTATATGCAAAAGTTTTATTAATTTATTGGAATGGGTAGATTTATACTATGGTAAAAAAAAATGGGTACTTTTGTGGTCAACAAACTCAAAATGGGTAGATTTAATTTTCTCCCTAAAATGTATTGATGATATGTATTGCAAATTATTAATTTCTTTTAATTTTAAATTTTTTTTCTATAATTTAATTTTTTTAAATTGAAATAATTATTTTTATTTATATAATGTAATATTTAAAGTATTATAATACATAGTCGGAGTAATATATTAAAAAAAAAAAAGTGAGTTATTCTAATTGGATTGGTTTATGTGGACATTAATTACATGCTATACGTGATTTAAGGTATAAATCATGGTACAAATGTATCAAAATAAATGCTCCGGCTCTCTACAAAATTTTTTATTATTCTTATCGACAAAAATCTAATAAATTATGGTTCTGCATTCTCAAACTAAAAGTAAATCGCGATCTTATTTCATGGCTAAATATGTCCAAGCTCTATCCAGATTGATATGAAAATAAAGTATTTGAACTTTGAAGTATGAATAGAGATCAAGGCTCTCATCCATGACCACAATGAGTTGTGCATTGATAATCAGATATAATATTTTAACTGGGTAAAAGGTCAAAGTGAAAAATAGGAAAGCATCAAATAAATGGCTAAATGAAAAAAATAAAATAGGTGATAAAGAAAATTAACAGTTGCTTATCTAAATTAAAGTGTTATGAAAATAATGGTAAGTATGTGTTCAATATTTATTTTATTTAGGAAATAACTTAGTTATAAACCTTTTTAATGACAAAATAATATTTCCTCTATCTCATAAGGGCCTTACTTATGGTCAATCATGTGATATTATTATTTTAAGGGCCTTACTTATGTCATATCGGCCCCATTGTTCTGTTGGAGACACTTATATTAATGGTAATAAACATATTCTAATTGGATATGCTCGAGATGAAACTTGAAATATTTCTACATACTTAAAATCAACTGATCGTATAACATATAAAATCCCCACGCATCGCGTGGGTGTGTTACTAGCGCACGAGCTTTTGAACCGAGGCCCGAGTACTTATTTTGTTGGGGATATAAGTGATTAACCTATTGAATATGTTGATGGGGAACATAACAATAAGATTAATCCTTGAAGTTGAATCATGGATGTTGATAGTTAATTTCTTGATACAAGAATAACATATTCATCCCTTCAAACTTTATAATTTATTGGGCTTTGGACTATTGGTTATGATTTAAAGAAAGCCCAATCAACTTTTGCTGACTTGGGCCTCCAAGAGGAAATAGAATTGGGCCTCATTTTGTAAAATTTGTTCTATAACAATTGTCACTTATTAATATTTATAATCTATATACTAATAGCAGCACCGGGCTGCCGTATTTAGTAACTCCGATAAACTATAAATAGAAATTTATGGTGTAACTTTTAATTCATGAAAAAAAAAAATAATTATGAAGGAATTTATATCAATTTTGATATGTTATAGAAATAATATTATAGATACTATATCATAAATGAAAATAATTATTTTTAATCATAATTAGTATGCAAACGTTACAAAAGCAAGACTTAATGAAACATTATTTTTTTCATTTATCTCACATATTAATATATTTTTCATATTAATGAAACAAATCTTTATCCCTATGTAATCTATATAATATTAGTCTATTTACATGTCGTATATTATATATAAGAATCATTAATATTATGAGTTTAAATTGGATAATTGTATTTAGATCTTGAATTAGATCAAAATAATTTTTAATTGTTAGTTCTCAAATTCTAAAAATTACAATAATTTGATTAACTTGTGAATGATTTTAGTATTAAGTAATTTTGAATATGCATGCCGTTTTGGAATATGTTATGTTTTAAATGTTATTCTGTAAATGTAGTATAATAATTTAGAATCAAAAAATTAATTTTGAAGTTACAAAAGCATAAATCATGGTATGCAATTAATTTTTTTTTCTAATTTTATAATATTTGTTGTCTATATATTGTAGAAATTTGGAAACTAAAACACCAACACTCCAACTATTTTTATATCCACCAATTCCCCTTTTGTCCAAATTCTACAATGTGACTTTGCTTACGAATCAGGTTTTAGATGAACTTCTGATAGGATCTATGCCCTACGAAGACCGACGGACGCGAGGGAGATCCTCGACGTACGCGCCACGCAAACAACGAAAGCAAAAAAAGAAGAAAACTAGGGTTTGTATTATTATGAGATAGATAATACATCGCCAAGTTCCCTATATATATAGCCTAGACTCCTAGGTTGGTTCGACCTACGGCCCGGGAAAGAACCAACAAGAAAACCCGGATCGGAGCTTATCAAAACGCTCGACTAAAAATAAACGGGCCAAGCCCAAAATAATCCAACAATACTAAATAATAAACGAATAATAAACGAATTAAAAGAATTACTAAACTAACGGAGGAAATCATCAAATCTCCTCGGCGGACGGATGCTTCGCTTGGGACGGGACGTCTTCTCCCCATCGTCACGCACGTTGTGCTCCTTCTCGTTCGTATCATACGTCATCCCTTCCTCAAGCTTCTCCCGCTGCATGCCCTTCTCCGGCGATGAAGATACGGATCCCGTATCAACCCCCCTCCGTTAGGACAACTCTTGTCCTCAAGAGTTAACGCCGCAAAACGCCTCGAAATCGTCTCCAACGGCTCCCATGATGGCGCACCGCCCTCGTCATCATCCCACTGCACCAACACCTCGTCCACAGCCACGCCTTCTAGCATCACACGCCGGCGACCCACGAGCTTCGTAGGACGAGATATCACCTTCCCCCGCGCAAAATCCGACGGAAACACGACTGCTACCGGCGATTGCCCCTCAACAAATGGGCGAAGCAATCCCACATGAAACACATCATGGATTTTACTCCCCTCGGGCAGCGCTAGGCGATAAGCAACCTCTCCGATCCTTTCCGTGATCGCAAACGGACCGTAGAAACGCCTCGCCAACTTTTGAGATAAAGGCCGAGCCACAGAATGCTGCCTATACAATTGCAATTTCAGCAACACACGACCTCCCACCTTATATTCCACATCCCGACGATGCTGATTCGCCGTAGCTCGCATGCGTTGTTGAGCCTTCTCTAAGTTCTTCCGTAACCACACAAGGAGATCACCCCGCTGTGTAATCACTTCCTCTGAAAATTAGCCCATCAACCTCGTGAAAGGCCGCGGCTGCCTCCCCGGATGCGATCTTCGCGCTTAGCTCGCGCAACTCGGCGCTCGAGGCTACGTCCTCCTTGATGATGTGCATCACGTCCGGCAAAGGCTGAGCTACAACCGCCAAAATAGAAGAATCGGGAGTGGCCGAAGATTCCCCCTCATCACGCCGCGACAATGCATCGGCGACGACGTTAGTAGCTCCCGACTTATACTCAATAGTGAACTTATAGCCCATAAGTTTCCGCACATAAAATTGTTGATCGGGAGTTTGAATCACTTGTTGAAGCAACTCCCGAAGGCTCTTTTGATCCGTATGAATAACGAACTCGCGCCCTAGCAAGTATTGGCGCCACTTTTGCACCGCCTCGACTATCGCGTAAAGTTCCTTGTGATAGGTCGATGTCACCCGCCTCCGAGGACCCAATTTCTTGCTAAATAAGGCAATAGGGTGTCTCTCCTGCAACAACACGGCCCCTACCCCAAAATCAGAGGCGTCCGTCTCCACACAAAAAGGTTTCGAGAAATCCGGTAAACGCAGAATCGGGGCCGACGACATGGCCTTCTTCAGTGCGGAAAACGCCGCCTCCGCTGCCGGTGTCCAAATAAAAGCCTCCTTCTTCAATAAGTCTGTGAGCGGAGCAGCAATCATGGCATAATTCGCAATAAACCGGCGATAGTACCCCGTTAACCCAAGGAAGTCTCGTAACTTCTTCACGGTCATGGGTGTCGGCCAAGATAGCATGGATTCAATCTTGGATGGATCCGCTTTGAGACAACCCTCAGTAATAAGATGTCCGAGATACTCCACCGTTTCAGTACAAAACACGCACTTCGACAACTTAATAAAGAACTTGTGCTGATCCAAGATCGAAAAAACCTCTCGCAAGTGCTCGGCGTGCTCCTAAACGCCCCGGCTGTACACCAGGATGTCATCAAAGAAAACTATCACAAAGCGACGAAGAAAAGGCCGAAAAATGTCATTCATGGCCGCCTGAATGTCGACGGGGCATTCGTCAAGCCAAAAGGCATGACCAGGAACTCAAAATGGCCTTGGACTCTCAACTCCGCGTTGTGCACCACATGATCACATAAGATTGACTCTCCATTTCCTACATAAACACGAAAAGGCCGAACGGCCGTTAAAGACAATTTCAATTTTTCCACAACGCGGGGATGAACAAAGTTGTGAGTACTCCCCGTGTCAACAAGAATAGACACGTCTTCCCTGCCGAGAAACCCTTGAAAGATCAAGGCAGATGACCGAGGGCTGCCATCCATGCTGAGGACGTGAGATAAGTCCGCCGTTACTACCTCTGAACCCGGCTGCTGTGGTTCCGGATTCTCCCCGACCTCGTCGTCCTCATCATCCGACCCAATATAGCACATAAATTTGCCCTTGCACACGTGCCCGTTGCTCCACTTCTCCGTACAATACCAGCAAAGCCCTAGCTTGGACCTCTCTGCCCTGTCCGCTGCCGTCACCCTCACCACCGGGAGCTTGGAATAATCCCGAGGCCTCGAACTAGGAGTAGCGGACTGAGGTGGCGACGGAGAAACTGTCGACGAAGGGCCCGTCGAAGCCGGTGTTGACGCAGCTACACCCGAGGGCCGAAAATCTCTCCCTTGCCATGGTCTCCGCCCTTGCACCGCACCTCTATCCGCCGTCGTGTCAAACTCCAAGGCGAGAGACATAACACCCGCCACCGACGCCGGGTGCTGAAAACGGACCTGCGTCTTCACCGAACTTCGCAATCCACTCATATATATTGGGAGAATCGTCGACTCCGGAACGCCCTGAATTTGATCCATAACTTTTTCGAACTCCCTGTTGTAATCGGCGACGGAGCCCGTTTGAGATAACTTCGCGATCAACTCGATGTAATTTACGAAGTAATTCGGGTCAAAGCGACGTCGAACATCATCCAAAAACTTCGACCACAAAACGGACCGGTTATTGGCGCGGTAAGAGAAAACCCAGTTCGTTGTAGGCGGGGCGAAAAGCATCACAACGTAATGCAAGCGATGCTCCTCCGGCATACGAATGTGATCGAAGAAGTATTGTACCCGAGTGACCCAACTGTGAGCCTCCGTTCCATCGAAAACCAGAGGGTCCAAATGAAATAACTTCTCAGTCGCGGGTGTCGAGGCCTGAAAACGCTGCCCTTGCTGCTCCGACCAAGGCCTGGACGACGGCAAGTCCCACGCTGATGTGGCTTGGGGCGACGGAAGGTCCCATGCCGATGGCGAGGGCTGGGACTGCGGAACCCACGGCTGGCCAGAAGAAGAGGGTTGAAAACGCGGCACCGAGTGTTGCGATTGAAACCCTAATCCTCCACGCTCCCCTGCAGTCGTCGCCGTCAACGGAGGAGCATAAGTGTAGGACGGCTCCACGGTTGTCGCCGCAGAAGTTCCCGGAGTCCATGCAGTGGACCGCCAACCCTTCGGCATCCCGTATGGAGGATCGGGATCCGGCGGATTCGGTGAATGAGGCGCCTTACCCCGCTCTTCTCGCTCGTCAAATCGCGCTTCCAAACGGTGAATCAAGGCCACCACCTCCTCCATCGACATGAGGGAGTGCGCCGAAGTCGGATTCGCCGTTGCCGAAGATGAAGAAATCTCCGAAACAACCGGGTTCGACACCGGAATTCAGAATTGTCATCGTTCAAGATGAAAGCACCAGTTGATAGGATCTATGCCTTACCAAGACCGACGGAAACGAGGGAGATCCTCGACGTACGCGCCACGCAAACAACGAAAGCAAAAAAAGAAGAAAACTAGGGTTTGTATTATTATGAGATAGATAATACATCGCCAAGTTCCCTATATATATAGCCTAGACTCCTAGGTTGGTTCGACTTACGGCCCGGGAAAGAACCATCAAGAAAACCCGGATCGGAGCTTATCAAAACGCTCGACTCAAAATAAACGGGCCAAGCCCAAAATAATCCAACAATACTAAATAATAAACGAATTAAAAGAATTACTAAACTAACAGAGGAAATCATCAAATCTCCTCGGCGGACGGATGCTTCGCTTGGGACGGGACGTCTTCTCCCCATCGTCACGCACGCTGTGCTCCTTCTCGTTCGTATCATACGTCATCCCTTCCTCAAGCTTCTCCCGCTGCATGCCCTTCTCCGGCGATGAAGATATGGATCCCGTATCAACTTCTTATACAACAATCAATATTGTACAGTCTTATGTTTAGAATGTTATGTATTGTTCCTTAATGTACGAATATGAGCGAGGGGGTCTTCTTCTTCTTCTTTTTTTTTCTTCTTAGGGCTCGTTTGGTAGAGATGTTGGGATAAGGGCCCGTCAAGATAAGAATCAAGATAGTTACGTGGGTAGATTGGATAACAATCTTATTTTGTTGTTTGGTATAATAGTTCAGTTTAGGTGCTGTCTTAACATGTGTGTTTAGTAGGGATGATAAGAATAGATTCAGTTAAGGATTTTTACCAAAATATCCTTCTCCGATTAAATAGAAAATTAATTTCAAGCGATAAAAACATAATTCAAAATACACTTCACTAAAAAATACACGAACATATCTCATGAGAGCGCATATTTTATTATCGTAGTTATTGATTTCTTCAATTTCAAAATCTGAAATTGTAATTGGAAGAAAAAAATAGCAAACACAAAAAGGGAGCAACAGAGTTGTCGCCACCATCTATCGAAGGAGAAGAGATGAGGAGGAAAATTAGGGATTTTTCGATTAGGTTTAAAATAAAAGGGAATGGCCTGGTGGATCGGGAAGAAAATACTCATCAGGTGGATTCGACGGCGGCAGGAGGGGCAATGTTTATGGCCGGAGTGCTGCCGCGAAGTGGCCGGAGGGGGTGGAACCTTGTATTTGGCCTGTTATGGTTGGGAGAGGAGGCGGATGAAGGGGCTGAAAGATGGTGGTGGGTTCGTAGAAGGGGATGAGGGGCTGGTGTAGGAGGGATTTAATTCCCTTTCTAGAAGGATGAGCTAAGGGTAAAACTGTATTTTCCACTTCTTATCATGGTTGCCAAGACTACTATCACACCAAAATGGTCAGATAAGATTAATAAAGGGTACAGTAAGAATTTTGCGGGCTGGATAAGTCTCTCGGGCCCCCATGTTTACTAACATATGTACCAAACAATAAAATAAGAGCATATTACTATCCTTATAGGGGCTTGTAAGGGCTATCAAACATGGCCTTATTCTCCTAAGGGGGTGTTTGGTATCCTCATTTGGATAATGGGCCCGAAATGTTAAAGCCCAGATAATATCTTAAATTTCTGTATTTGTGATAAGTAATTTGTTGTTTGGTATCACCGATTTTTTAAAGCCCGTTTCTTATTCTCGTGTTTGGTTTCCAAGATGACGATTTATGTTTTGTATGAATTCCCTAAAAGGCCCCTGGCCACCATAAGGTGAAACCCTACATTCCTCATTTCACAATTGCCGCTCTTTTTTTTTTAGAGCTTCCACCAAAGCTCTCTTCTTCGCGGCAATTTCCAGACAGAGATTTCAATGGCTGCTGTTCAGGTTTGGAAGCCTCGCCACAAATTGCCAAATGAAAAATACATAAATCATACAAAAAAAATGCAGGGAATGTATTTCTGCAACATGTATCCCAAATCACATGAATCAAAACAAAAATTCACAAAAAAAAAAACCCAAAACATATCAATCCAAATAATCATCAATTTGATGGCTGTCATACAATCCCACACATAAAAAAAAAAAAAAAAAAAAAAAAAAAAAAAAAAAAAAAAAAAGTTATACTAATCAAACGTGTTTACCAATTTAAAATTGACCACCACCATGTAGAAATCATTAGCTAAAATCAGAAACATCTATCAGACCCTAATTTCGGACATTTTCGGAACTCTAGCCACAAATTGATTAACGAAAAATACATAAATGGCAAAACACATCCGTAGGTCCCTGTACTTTCGTTTTTTGTTTTAATTGATCCTTGTACAATTTTTTCGTTTTAATGAGTCCCTGTACTTCTATTTTTCATTTCATAGGATCCTTATTTAACGGAACCGTTACAGGGGTTATGTTTTCCGTTAACTAATTTTCAACTCATTAATAATTATTCAAATAATTATCCATGTTAGCAAATTATCAATTTACTAATTAGTATCATCAGGGGAAGCATAGAAACTTGAAGGCACGACTGTAATTATTTTATGTACAAACGATTCATCAGAAGATATACTACCTCCATCTCACAAAAGTAGTCCCCTTTGAATAGTAACTTTTTCGGCACGCATTTCCACCGAAACCTAGTACGGGTTTAACGATATAATATTAAAATATTATTTCTTTTACGGGATACTACGAGTGTCGGACTATCCCGTAAAAGAAATAATATTTCAAAATTATATCGTAAAATTCATACTAGGTTTCGGTGGAGATGCGTGTCTGTCATGTCAATAAAGAAATGGGACTACTTTTGTGAGATGGAGGTAGTATATTGTAGTATGACTAAGAGTTCTAGCAATTAATAAGCAATACAATTGTGAATTTGTGGAGTTCGAACCGGCACTTGAGAATCCAAATCTAGGGTTCCGCTTCCGCCACCGCTCGCCATAATGTTTGGCGGTCAGCCGTCCTCGTCGGCCTTTGGCACCCCTTCCTCGTCCCCCGCATTTGGCACACCTTCAACTCCGGCATTCGGTTCGTCTCTCTTCTCCACACCCTTTACGCAACAATCCCAACCGCAGCAAACTCCGTCGCTGTTTCAGACGCCTCAGCCGCAACAGCAGCAGAGCCCCTTCGGTCTCTCGAATACTCTTAAGCAGCAACAACAATTGACTCCTTTTAATATGCTCCACCGACAAATTTCATGAATCCCCAATTGACTACGCAGATGGCCCCAGTTGCTCCTCTCCCGCTTTCTCTAGCCGATCGTGACATCCAAGTGAGAATCCGTTTTGTACAAAAGGAATGATCGACCGTCGCCATTCTTTACGTTTCGGGCGAGGGCCTCACTGGCTCTGATGAATCGTTTGTACATAAAATAATTACAGTCGTGCCTTCAAGTTTTTTCTCTTCCAGTCCTTTCTATGCTTCCCCTGTATATGATGATACTAATTAGTAAATTGATAATTTGCTGACATGGATAATTATTTGAATAATTATTAATGAGGTGGAAATTAGTTAACGGAAAACATAACCCCGGTAACGGTTCCATTAAATAAGGATCCTATGAAATGAAAAATAGAAGTACAGGGACTCATTAAAACGAGAAAATTGTACAAGGATCAATTAAAACAAAAAACGAAAGTACAGGGACCTACGGATGTGTTTTGCCTACATAAATCATACAAAACAGTAGGAGATGAACAACAAAACAACGTACACGAAGCTTTGAGGAAATTAATCGACTGACACCGAGAACGACGAACACCCAATCGCTACGACGGGAGAAGGCCTGGGTAAATAACGGCTCGAGTTTGGATGGAATCGACAGAACGAACACCCAATCGCGGCGAGTAGAGAGAGAGGCTGATTTAGTAAAGGCGAGTGAATGGATAGACTCCGAGAACGGTTCTCCAACAGCGGCGACTGGAGAAGGGTTGAGCTAGTAACCGCCGAGTGAAGAAGCGACGGAGAATGAGTGAAACCCTATCACATTACGCCAAAAATCGAGGGTATTTTAGTATTTTCCTCTGCAATCAAGAGATACTGTACAAAAAGAGATAAGAAACGGGGCCTCCCCCCTCCGATTCATCCACTAAAGGTGAACAGTGAAAAGTAGCGGGCCCAATATATAAACATGGGCTTTTTGTTTGTAAATCTGGGATACCAAACAACCGTTTGGGCCCGAATAAGATATGAAACTTGGGCTAATTGGGGATACCAAACACCCCCTAAAGATTCTTTTTTTGTATCAGGCCTTCTTGACATGGATATCCCCTTAGTTTATGAATCCATTTTTCTCCTAACCATTTAGGGGGTGTTTGGTAGATAAGATGAGATAAGTAAAGATAAATAAACTTAGGATTAATAGTGTGAATAGTAGTAAGATTATTAATCCTACACGTTATTTGGTAGACGAGATAAAAAAAGTCGGATAACTAATCTAGCGTTTGGTAGGCAAGATTTCCAACCCTAGATTAAAGTTGTAAAGACAAAAATACCCCTGTAAAAAGTATAGTAGTTACAATAATGAACATAAATTTATATGAGATGAAATACCAAAATTTTGTGTGTTTAAATTTGGAAATATAGCAAAAATTGCTTATTCATAACTACGCATTAATTAATTATAAAACATTTTTTAAGGTAAAAAATTGATCTTTTTATGTGGCACTAATTTATTATAGCTGCGTAATAGATTCTATTTTGTGTAAAATTTTGTAATAATCATCAATTTAGGAAGTAAATTGATATCTTTCCTATATAATTTTCCTTAACAATTAATTTTTTTAATAAATAAAATAATAACAATAAAGCCAAAGCCCTAGAGCTTTTAATCGTAAAAAATAAATTACTTTTGTTACAAAAAATAGTCATTTAATCTGAAACAAAAACAAGAGGTTAAACAAGAATAGAAGTAAATCTAAGCCTAATCTGTGTCTTCTCCAACTTACAATGAAACAATGACTTTACAACCTATACTTTTAACTGGTGAACAAAACTTTTGAGCTGCAACGCTTTCTCGAAGATTGTTCTCGAGTCGAACAAGAACAAAGGATGTCTAATTTTGATGAAGATCTAGGCGTATTAGTACTCTGCTACTTCACATGTCGTTATCGAGTATGTCCCTCATCATTTGTATGGGGATGAGGCCTTCTGTCCGAATAGCTTCTTTCTTCAGGTCAGGACTGATGAAATACACCGTTGGCAGCCCTCTAACCTGTAAATAAAGTCATGGGAGAAAAGAGAATGATCAAATGGTAGTTTCACGAACTTGCGGAATTCATAGTTATCTTGACACAACAATTCATGGCTAAGCTATGGAAATGAGAGGGTGAGAAAGCTACATGCATATCACGTGAGAATTCGTATTCATCACCTGTGTCGACCTTCACAATAATTGCATTCTTTTCATACTCAACAGCAAGGTGCAGCAATAGGATATGGATTCTCATAGTCAAGTAAAGATCTAAAGAGTGACAATTATGGATTCAACTTGCAGGTTCGGACAGCCATATGATATTCCCCAGTTCCTACACCACCTTTACACGAGTTTCACAATACGAGCAATAATCTATTCTGTGCTGCCGGAATTCCACTCAGAAAGGAAAACAGTAAGGCAAATGCAGCTAGTATCGATATATTCTAACTTTTTCAGCAGTTTTCTTATGAAATCGAAATCTCCATAGGCTGGAGCACTGAGGCATAACAAGAATATTGCTTGTCAAATAACTAGTACTACTATCAAACAGCAATTGGAATGTCACCAATAATCAGATAAAAAAAAAAAGAACCTTTAATCGATCAGTCAGTGTACTTGTAAATAGCTCATAGATCAATTTGCAGCCAACATGCCATTCTCCAGATGAGTTTTTCCATGCCTAGTGTAATCAAGTACCTCTCTAAGAACACATAAACTAAAGAAACAAAATACTCAATGAAATCCAGAAACATATGCTGCATGCAGAGATTACAAAGCCACAAAAATAATGTCGAGCTTCTTCATAATTGAAAAGCTTCATTAAGCACCATTCCCTCCATATTTTTACAGAACATAGATACATTGCAATCACACCATCAACATAACATACCAGTCAATCACATCTAATATTTTTGGCTTGCCGTCCGAAGTCACTTCCAAACCGGCAGTCCCAAGGTCCACACCGGAATCTACAATCAAAAACGAAAACAGAAACAACAAATAAACAACCCAAACAAGTCTTCAATTCACCATAATCAGCAATCGAATTGAGAAATCAACAACAAACCAAAAAATAGCAACAACGACGCCGCGGCCGTCGTACCCGCGGTGCTCCTCGACGAAGCGATCAGCGGCGATTTCCTTCTTTGGCATGAGCGATGCTAAGAAACTCGATTCGTTCAGCTTGAAATTGCGCAGAGCACCATTGTCGTCACCAGAAGGCATCCCCTTAGCTCGGAGTCTACCCCTACCACTGCCGCTACTGAGCTTAGAAATAGCGCCAACGCCCTTTCTCTCCTACACTTCTTTGTGGGGTTTGAAAGTGCAGTTACGAGGAGGGGTAGAGAGAGAAGTGACAGATGAGAGCAGCGGTGCGAACCGAAACCTAGCAATTCCTGCACCAAAATCACAATCGATTTCCAGAAGGGAGTTAAGCGAATTCAATTTCAAAAACTTTCAAACGATTCGAAAGTACCTTGGCGATGGCGGCTCCAATTGAGCGCCGGCAGACCTTGGCGATGGCGGCTCCAATTGAGGGAAAAACTGTACGGCAACGGAAAGGAAAACTTTACGGCGTCGAACGCGATGAGAGTTGGAGAAAAGAAGGACGAAGAAGGGTAAGATGGGAAAATAACACTACAATCTTGAACACTGTTCAGCGTCGCATAATCTATCGGAGGGGGGAGGAGGCGATAGATTGTCGGGGTGAAACAGTGAAATAAGAGCGGGCTTCCAAAATTGTTCAGGGCTCACAAGATTAACCATCCCTCCTACCAAACAGCATATAAGTCCAGATTAACCTAGATAAATAATCTTATCTAGGCTTAATATGGGCTACCAAACATGCCCTTAGTGTTATATGTGTAAAGACCCTAAACATTATGTATTCTACTGTTTGTCATGCTATCACATCAAACTTTTATTTTTGTGGAATTAATAATATAATTACTATAGAACTGATGGATATATGCTTATAGCAATAGTATTTTGGCTCGCACTTTTCAGTTTAATTATTTTTTATTGAGCATGATATTGTTAAATTAGTTGATTCATATGATAATATGAAATGTTAGTAACAATTTTTTTTTTTCCCTCAATGCAAGCAGTGACAAATCAATCTTAAAAAGTTTATATTTGGCCATTTTAATTAGCTGAAAATTGAGAATTGACTATTCATACGAGACGAACATTTTATTCAAACCATGTATGGATTTTATAATTTATTGATCATGTTTAGTTCTATGTCATATATGAGATACTTTAAAAAAAACAATTTAAATTATATGTTATCCTAGAATGTTTACAATCAATTCTTTATAACAGTTGGTTGTATTGTGAGAATTTGTATGGTATGATTCATATCTATCCATATACTAATAGCAGCTACGGGCTGCCTTATTTAGTAACTTTCGTAATCCTATAAATATTAATTTTGATTTAACCTATAATTTATGAAATAATTAATTAAGAAGTAATTAAAATATAATTTTTAATAGATTATTTTGGGAAGTAACTTTATATATAGTATATCATAAATGTAAATAACTATTTTCAACCTTAATATTTTAATGTAATATGTTATATAAGCAAGATTCAAGGAAATCACATTTATTATTAATTCTTTTTCCTATTTTCGTATTATGTTCTATGCCTATATAAAATAAAAATTTGCAGAGAACACTCACCCAACTTAATTATATTTGTTCCTTCTCACATAATTGTAATGTTTTAGTAATTATATCATAAATATAAATTTAAATTTAATTAATTATTTAGTTTTTAATGAGTCAATTAACAATAGAGGTTACAAAAGCATGATTTTGGGAAACAAATTAATTTATTTTCAATATTTATTATGTGGCCATATAATCTAAAATTATGCGACAAACACATTCACACTTTTGATTGATTTGTCTTCTTTCATCTAGCATTTAGCTACCAAAGAAAGAGTGTTGGTATGAGCCAATTGAGGTTTGAATGTATAACAGGATTATACTTTTTTTGATGCGATGTATATCTATATACTAGAATTTAGGACAACAAATTAATTTGTTCCTAATTTATCAATATTTTTGCTTATATAATGAGGAATTCTATCACAATTTGAAAAAATCCTACCTTTATCGCGGAGTATAAGATAAAATATGATAGAGAAGCGCAAAATAAATTACTAAATGAAAAAAAAAAAAAATGATAAAAAAAATTAACGGTTGTTTATTTAAATTAAAGTGTTATGAAAATGATGATATATATGAGTACAATATTTATTTTATTTAGGAAATAACATAGTTATAAACCTTTTCTAATGTCAAAATAATATTTCCTCAATCTCATATTTTTTAGCATTGGTCAATCATGTAATATTATTTTAAGGGGCTTACTCATGTCAGCTCGGCCCCATGGTTCGATTGGAGATACTTATATTAATGGTAATTAACATATTCTAATTCGATATGCTCAAGGTGAAACTTGAAAACTTGAAATACTTCTACATACTTAAAATCAACTAATCGTATATCATATAAAATCTCCACGCGTCGCGTGGGTGTGTTACTAGTAATAATAATAATAATAACAACGTTGCATCTAAAAGCTCGTGTCGAAGTGAATTATAACAATTGATGTGAGACGGAGGGAGTAATATATAGAATAGTAAATGTATAAAAGGATACTATTACTATTGGTCTACTATTAAAAGGTTAAGGTGCAAGAATTTAGGTGACGTTATTGAATAAATAGTACATGAAACAATAAACTATTGGTATGTTGTAGCTTAACACCATCACATGATAATGAAGAATTGATGCATACACTAACTATGCTCTAAATTAATCACTTAATTAATACTACTAGATATTAAACGGACGACTAATATTCCTTTGACATAGTATATAATAATAATATCACGCCGAAATTTGAATTAGACCAAGACTCCGTTACGAATAAGAAACTAGTACTTCCTCCGTCCCTTTGGAGTTGTTACACTTCTTTTTAGCATTTGTCTCAAGCGTTTTCGAGAATTTTAATGATAAGTTTTAAAATAGCTTTTTAAAGATTTTTTCCTTCTATGAGATAGTAAAACACTTGTAATATCTCGTAAATTTAAAATTTTCACAAAAAGATATTTGAAACTTACCATCACGACGCTCGAAAATGCTTGAGACAAATGCTGAAAAGAAATGTAACAACTCCAAAGGAACAGAGGGAGTAGTAGTATAGTAGTATTAATTAATGCGCCACAACTCAATTTGTTCACTTGCTACTAGGGCTGCAAACGAGCCGAGCTACTCGGGACTTACTCGGTGCTCGATTCGGTAAAAGCTCGTTCGAGCTCGAACTCGTTAATAAACGAGCCGAGCTTCGAGCCCGAATTCGAGCTCGGTTAACTTAACGAGCCGAACTCGAGCAGTAAGGTGTTCGGCTCGTTTTGCTCGCGAACGTGTTCGGCTCGTATATTAATCGAACATGTTCGCGAGCCTGCTCGCGAACTCTTAATCAAACCTCTAATCGAGCCTCTAATCGAGCCTGTAAACGAGCTTTAACATTTATGTGTAAAATTAATTGTAGGTAAGAGAATTTGAATTATTGTCAAATATTCTTTTTGGATTATGTTTTATATTTTGGATGAATTTCATTTGATGAATTTTTATTTGATGAAATTCATTTTAATTTAAGTTCATTTGAAGTGTTAAAAGAAAATATTAAATATGTTTATATCATGTCTTTTAAACGAGCTCGGACTCGAGCTTTTCACGAGCCAAATTCGAGCCCAAGTCCGAACCGAGCATGAGCCGAACTCGAGCCGAATTCGAGCTCAAAATTTTTAACCCGAGCCGAGCTCGAGCCCGGATTTAAAGCTCGAATCGAACTCGAACCCGAGCCCGAGCCTGTCAAATACTAAACGAGCCCAACCCGAGCAGACCAATACTCGATCAGGTTCGGCTCGTTTGCAGCCCTACTTGCTACCTTATTAATAGTAAAACGCAATTAATCCAGTACGAAATACTCTCTTCTAAGCCAACTTAATTTATAGATATCCAGTACATAAATATTAAAATATACAAATGAGCCAAGTCGAAAGGGACGGACCGATCGAGCATGTGTAGTACTCCCTTTGTACTTTTCAAGTTGAATCATTTCTTTTTGTGATTTTCGGCAAGCTTTTTCACGCCTCTAGATAATGAATTTTAAAATAGATTTTTTTAAAAAAAATTCTTTTACGGGATACCACAAGTGTTGTAGTATCCCGTAAAAGAAAAAATTCTTCAAAAATCCGTTTTAAAATACATCACCTAGAAGCGTGAAAAAGCGTACCAGAAATCACAGAAAAAAATGACTCAACTTGAAAATGACTGAGGGAGTACTGTAGATAAGGTGTGGGCTATAATTAATTAATTAATTAATTAGTTGGATGACGTAAGCAATTTGAAGTGAAAGCAACCCCACCGACTTTTGGTCAAAGTTCAAACCTAGATCGTGTAACTGATTTCTCTCAGCAATCTTTGACTTTTGACCATTTGATATTCCACGTCGTCATTTCATTGCCATAGATTTCTAATAATGACGTATGCATGATGCATACTTCACTTCCTTACAAATATTTGGTCCAAGGAGTGTCCATCCTAAATTCCTTTTTTTAAGGAAATCCATGTTGAAATCCATTAAGATACTATTCATAGTAGAGGTAGCAAAACGCCGTCCCGACCCGACCCGACCCGACCTGATCATGAGCCGATTGGGATTTTAGTAAAATTATCGAGTCTGGATAGTCAGGTCGGAAATACATGGAATTAGTTAGTCGGGCTGAGTCAGTTACATGACTATCGAACTTTAGCTCATTCAGGGCTAACCTAATCAACTTGTAATGTCTGACTCGGCTTGAACCTGTGATGGTCCGTCGGATGCAATGTCTACTAGAGATTAAGTTAACTTTTCAATCATTCTCGTGAAACTACATTTTCGAGTAATTTTACATGTCCCTTTCAGCTAGGTGCGTCTGAAATTGAATTCTTTGTATGATATTTATATACGAACTTCCAATTTACCTTGAATAGTATTAGTTAAATGAATACTAATGACAAACTTTTATATGTTTCACCAAAAAGGAACTTCACTACTTAATAAAATTGACATGTTCACTTTTACTTTAGAGAAATAATAATAAACATATAGAAGAAACATCAAATTAATTACAGCTGGTTAAACATGATAGTAGCATATAATTTCAAATGTATGATTAAAGGTGTTGTTAAATTATAACCATAGAAGCTTCTTTGACTAAGAATTCAAGCATTTGATTCTAATAATTTTTCACCATTTTACTATATCGGGTCAAAGTAACATATCCAGGGTGAAAATATTATCCAAAAAGTAGTTCGTAACACGTAACATAACTTTATAACACTCCCACCGTTCCCTACAATCGTGTGCATTTTATTTCGATACAGTTTCAATATATCGAATTTGTTCAAACTTCGATAAAACGGAATGAATTAAACATCCAACCCCCAAATTGCGACGAATTAAATGTGAGATCATAAATTACAATCAGCCCAATATATAACGACTCGTCTCACGGGTTACGGCCGAAATTTTAGGTTGGATGAAAACTAGTTCAAATTAGCGACTTTAGATGAAACTGCACAGAACTGCAGGAAATATAGAAGTAGGGGATATTTTCGGTTGGGCCGAAACGAAGTTACCGCGCGGTAACATTATTTCCCTAGTTACTAGGGTAAAAAAAGTGAGGTAAAATTTTCATGAAAAGGGAAAAAGGAAAGGGAAGAAAAGTATGGTAAGAGGTACTTCATCGCCATAACAGCAGACTTGCCTTATCAATTTCGGCGCTTAACGTTAGAATTTTCTCTGCTACTGCTTCGCTCTCTCTCTCTCTCTCTCTCTCTCTAGATTTCTTTTTTTCCCACACTTTTCCAATTGTCTTCTTCGATCTCCGCCATAATTCAGGCAATAAATAGGCTTCGGCTTGTTGATTTTTTTGGAGTCAATTGTATTGCGGAAGATTTTTTCCCCCAATTTCTGGGAGGGTCGGGAGTTTAGTTGATAGCTCGGAGATGAAATCGCCGTTGGCGAAGCTGAGGAGCATCGGGTTGAATAAGGGGGACTCGAAGGGTAAATGGGATCATAATCTGTCGCTGCCTATGGATGGATTGGCGCAAGCAACTCAGGTGGATCTTATTTTCGTTAATTACTGTGTTGCTCTTTGTGTTTGTTGTTGTTGTTTTGATCTCTCGTTTTTGCTCGACTGCGTCTCGATTGAGTTCGTAAGTGTGATCGAGTCGAGGTTTGAATGGTGATTGCTGCGTATATGTGTTTTTGATGCCAATGCTGAGAGTTCGTGGATATTGTTGGGATTGGTTATTATTTGGTGAATTTTAACATTTATTTTGGGAAATGTCGTGTGAAAAAACTTGAATTCTGGGAATATGAGGTTTCCACAGTCCTAATTCTGGCAGTGAGCTTTTACATATGTGTTTGAGGTGATTGTGCGTTTGAACTACTGATTGCTTGCTTGCTTGCTTATGCTCTTAAGTTAAGATCGTCCGCCTCGTTTTAAGTGTGATCTATGCTTCTGCTCTTGGTTGATTTAAGTGTATCTTTTCGATAATTTGCCTTACATGATACATTCCCCGACTTTTCTTGTTACTTGCATTATTATGACACTGTGTGATACTGGATGCATTTGTTTGCAGGATATGAAAGACATGAGAACGTGCTATGATAGTCTGCTTTCGGCTGCTGCGGCTACAGCAAATAGTGCTTATGGTACTTGTTCGTTTTGATACAATTGCTGAAGTTAAATTTATAGAAGCGACACATTATTCTGGAAAATAGAATGTTGATAGTGTTTTGCCAAGCTAAATGTTCATCTCCATGCTAGGAAGTGATCTACTATTAATTGATCAAAACTCCAAATTTTGAAGTTTTATGTCCTTCAAATATCAAAGTAGGTTAGCTTTAACTTATTGGATATTTAAGCTAATATTAATCGGCTCAGATGAGTATTCACTGTGGATGATCAATGAAGTATAAGATCTCTCACAAAGATTTTAGCTTGATTGTAACATAAGTTAACTTCAAAGTTATAGTGGACCTAAGAGATATTTACCATTCCCCTTGGTTAACTTTTTATGTAAGGATGACCTTGTGCTCTAATTGGCATCCTCATTATCGAATACTACAGTTACATTGTTATAACCTTTTTGTTTTTCTTTCAGAGTTCTCAGAGTCATTGCTAGAGATGGGGAATTCTCTTCTGGATAAAACCACTATGCATGATGACGGAGAAAGTGGTAAGTCAGTGTCTCCTGTTTTATGTACATGTTTGGTATTTGGTAGCAATCATATCACCACTTCTTGTTTTTATATTTTCTTTGAATATTGAAAGATCGTATTTTGGATGATTTTACCCATATCTCCTGTTGGTATGCATGAAATTGATGTAGTTTGTTATTAGTTTCAAAGGTTTTCAAAGTAATGTTAACCCCATACATTTTATGCGATTGTATAGGAGGAGCTTTATCAAAGCTTGGGAAGGTACAGCTTGAACTTCAGAAACTGTTCGATACCTATGTGAGTACCCACCATCCTGATAATATTCAGTTTTCAGACGTGTTTAGAAATTTTTTCATCACTTTGTCTTCTTACTTTCAGCGGTCCCATATCCTCATGACAATTACAAACCCATCAGAGTGCCTCCTCAGTGAGCTGCGGAAAGTTGAGGTTTGAATATTAATTTACTGCCTATTGGTTGTTCCAATAAAACCTATGTCTTTGTCTCCATTTTTTAAGTCTTAGTCGATTGCTAAAACTCCAGTTGGGGTTCTTTTTCAATTGAGATGCTTCCATCTCCTATGCTGGTAGATCACATTAGTGTATTGTTATAAATTGCTGTGTAATAATTCTATTATAATTTGTGAAATCGACAGTCGTGACAATCAATTTTTTCACTGATGCAGGAGATGAAGTTGCAATGTGAGGAGAAAAGGTATTCTGCCATTTTCTTCCATATTTTGAACTGAGTACTCTTTTCTCATGCCACCTAATATTGATTGCATTGCTTATTTTTCAGAGAGTTGTTTGAATACATGGTTGGACAGTATAAGGAAAAGAGCAAGTCCAGACATGGAAAAGGGGATACCTTAAGCTTGCAACAACTGAAAGCTGTTTGCGATGAATATGACGATGCTGCAAAGCTTTGTGTTTTTCGTGTGGAATCACTGAAGCAAGGGCAAAGCAGGAGCCTATTTACACAAGCAGCTCGTCACCATGCTGCGCAGGTTTTCTTATGTTCCCATTATTCAAGTTTTATAAGCTTTAATATATTTCTCGTTTTCATGATTTTGCTCTTATTTTCTCTAAGCAGTTGAATTTCTTTCGGAAAGGACTTCAATCTCTCGAGGCAGTTGAACCATATATTAAAAATGTTGCAGAAAAGCAACATATAGACTATGAGCTATCTGAATTCAATGACGGGGAAAAAGATGACGGAGGGAACAGTTTTGAGAGTAACAATTATGGAGAACTAAGTTTTGATTACAGACAGAAAGAACAGGAACTAGATAATGCTTTCACATTGAGGAACTCAGTGGAGGTGAGTTCTGTCCACCTGTAATCATTTGACTGAGTATAGAGCTTTTATATCATACTATTTTTTTTATTCACATTTCTGCACTCTGGATATCGTATATTGTCTCTTCTCCAAATTTGCATTTGAGTCCTCCCATTAGGTAATGTCATCCATAGGACCATATCACTCCGGAAATCTTTTATGCTTAACTGTCCATCAATATTTGAATTGTATGCACCAAGAATTTCTTGGTATTCTGCATTATACATATGGTTAATTTCTAAGTAGCATAATTTCTGATCACATTAATATTGTTTTTGCTACATTAGAGGGTCCCTTAATGTGTCTGCTTGGCATGAAAAGTATATGTTAGTCTTAGTCTGTCTGGTATACTAATAATTCGAATCTTGTTGTGTTTGTTGTTATCATTATTGCTCTTCAGTTTACTTTGTGCTAACATGTCCTGTCTCATGGAATATGCAGTCAGATCAGTTAGGTGCTCCAAGTGCACAAACATCTTGGGATCAAACACTTAGCCAACGACACCATGCTGGCAGCCATTCTGCCCCAATCTTTGCTGAAAAATTAGATGCTGCTGAAAGAGTTGGACGACTAAGGCTTTCTATCCCAAAACTTACCCCGCACGTGCTGCCAACTCCAGCCTACGCAAAAGGTTCAAACATGACTGCTTCTGGACCCCTATTAAGTCCTATGCTACCTTCTCAAAAAAATTTGTGGCACTCATCTCCATTGGACTTGGAGAAGCCAAAAAAGTTTACAGACGAAGAGAGCAGCAGCTATAAGCATACTCTTCCGCTGCCGCCTCTAAGTGAGGGAGCTGCTTTTCCACAAGCTGATACTCAGAATGGATTTGACTCACAGAATGTTAGAAGGCAGTCTTTCTCTGGTCCAATAACAAGCAAATCTTCATCAAACACGCCTCATATACCTATTAGCTCCAATGATATACCTCAATCAGTTTCTGGATTGCTTAATCGTGGATCGGTTCCTCAAGCTCCATTACTTGTAAACGTATCTCATAATGCCTTACCTTCCCTTTCAACCTCACCTAAATTAAGTGAGCTTCATGAACTCCCTAGGCCCCCTGAATCTTTTGGTTTTAAACCAATGCGATCGACGGGGAATCTTGGACACTCTGCACCTTTAGGCAATAGAAATAGAGAAGCATCTCCAACAAATAGGAATCCCTTTAGAAAACCAAGGGAAGGGTCTCCACTTCCTCTACCGAAACTAACAGTTTCAAGAAGTTTCTCCATACCTTCTATTGGTGAAAGAGAGGCAGCTTTGCACTCAGGCAAGCTATTGGGATCTGCTCAGATTCTGGAAAGGGCTGAAGGAATTGCTTCGCCTCCGCTCACACCTATCTCCCTATTACATTTGAAGTCATCAAATTCTGGACAGATAAGAGGTAAGCGAAAACTGTTTGTCAAGGCATCTTCCACTCAATATATTTATGAATGAGTATCAAACTATCACCTTCTTTATATGATTTGCATTTGAATCTTGACCTGTCTTACGGATTTAAACCCTTACGATAGTCTTCCACACGTTTTTGCTTATCGAGCAGATAATGCTAGAAGCAATTGCAGTTTATTTTGGATAAAAAACATGTCAGCTACCATATTTATATCTATATCCCAACTTCAGTGAATGCAGGTGGCAGCTGATTGCTTTTCGCCTTTGCTCGCCGTACGTCAAATATTCATCAGTTTCGGAGAAGGAGCCTGCCTAGATATGGATATAATTCAGCCAGTTTCTTGCTGGGTAAATGTTTGTACATATGAAATATTATTCACCTCTCTGTATCTTCTTCAGCTAATCTCAATCAATTGGTCTCAGTATTTCTGGGAGCTGGATGTATCACATTTTTGCCGTTATTCTTTGTTTGGTGCGACCTTTTCTTTTGGCCACTTTTGTACATGTTCTTAGAGAATGAATTTTGATGCTGGATTGCAATTTAGAAGTGTGAAATCTAGGATACTTTGCAAACCGCCCGTAAAAGTCTTAAAATTTGTGCCCGTGTGTTGGTTTAGTGATAACGAATAAGACACTTTAGTGGAAGTGAAGATTAGCTCTTGAAAAAAAAAATATTGTAGAAAAAAACAATACTCCCTTCACCATTGGGGTTCGACATCGTTCTCTTTTATTTTTCGTATATTAGCCCCACTCCATACATTTCTTTTCTACCTCTAATTCAACCATTTATTAACAAATATTCTCACCGTCTCAATCTAGCAGTTCATGTTTTCTTATTAGATCGTCCGATGCTAAGTAGTTGATAAAGAGGGAGTAAAATCACTAATTTCACAAATAGTTTGGGCGATCGACCACCGACTTTCCACTTAACCCGTGCCATACAAGTTACGAACTGTTCCCCTGTCTCATTCATAAAAAGAGAAGTTATATTTTCGTTTGTCCCACTCATACAGGGATATTACCTTAAATATCAAAATTATGACCCACTAAAACTCATTCACACTACTTTATTCACCACTATTACTCTCGTCTTAATTTCCTTGTTTAGAAAATAGTCTTTTTATATTATTATTTTTATGTATTTATGGTGGAAGCAGTTTTTACTGGGCGAGACTAGTGGTGTGGATATGGAGATAATCCAAGCCAGCATCATCAGCAGCAGCTCGTCACTGGTGGTTCTGCCGCCTCCTCGCTGCGTATTGCGCCGGATTCCTACCGGAGTTCAGCTTAATCCTCGATTTCTCCCGAATCCGTCAATTTTGTTTCCACGGCGCGCTGTTTCTGGCGCTACTACCCGCGCCGTCCTTGAGAATAGCGCTTCAGGTGAAGAACTATGCGTTGAAATGAGTTTGTGATTCTTACGAGCGATCATGTCGCTTCGCATTGTGTTATTTCTGGTTTTGGAGTGATTTGAGGTGTTGTTTAGTGTTGGTTATGGTGAATTTTGGGTTTAAACGAGTCCAGTTAATCGGTACTTTTTTTCTTCTTCTGAAAACTTGATTGAGCTTGTTATTGAGGGTTAACATCTCCATGGATGTACATATGTCGACTGAGTTGAAAATTAATCTAATCAAATCATGTTTGCTTGGTAGCTCTGTACGATTCTATCTGGCCTAGCTTCAAACAGAAATGGAGTTCGTGTCTAGGGTTAGATGAAACGACCAGTTTCTTTTTGGATAGGCTATTGATCTAAAGTGTTTTACTGGACTTGAATATTGCTAGCTGTGCTCAGGTGTTTCCTGAATTTAGATTTGATTATCTGTTTTTCTTACTTGTTAGATTATGTGGCTACGAAGGTTGTTGAACGTGATCCGTCGTTAGCAATCAAAGTGAGTCTTAGATTTCCGGCGCCATTTTGAATTTTTGAACTGCTCCATTTAAGTTTGCTGCCAACTTGAGGAACTGATTCAGCTGTTCAGTTTATTTCAGAACAAGGCGATGGAGATATCATCTGATCTTAAGGGGACTTCGATATTTCTTGTTGGTGAGAATATTTTACTGCTCGTGCATCCATATATTGGACCTTGTTTATCTAGGTTGAAGTTTCTGCTGTTACAGGGATAAACAGCTCTTACAAATCGGGTTTGGGACAGATTCTTGCTGATTCGTTACGATACTATTACTTTGACAGGTAACTTGCCAGGATCATCTCTGAATCGATTGTTATGACTTGTGATACAATATGTAGCTTCGATAAACCTGATGTCTTTCTGCAGCGATAGTCTGGTGGAGGAAGCTGCTGGAGGAAAGCTTAATGCAATATCATACTTAGAAAGCGATGAAGAAGCATACCTTGCATCAGAGGTGACTTTGATGGGTTTTTTATCTTTGAGCTAAACCACAGTATGGTGTTGATACGAAGTATGTCTTTTTTTTTTTTTTTTGTCGTGTAATTTATTATAGACGGAAGTACTGAAACAATTGTCATCAATGGGTCGACTGGTTGTTTGTGCTGGGAATGGAGCTGTTAAAAGTGCTACAAATCTGTAAGCTGTCTAATCCGACTGGGGATATCCGCGATCAATTATGCATTGCATTGACACCTGTCATTGCTGTCATTTAGGGCGCTACTGAGGCACGGAGTTTCTATTTGGATTGACGTGCCACTAGAGTTGGTGGCGAAAGATTTGGAGGAGGAGAGGATTCAGTTCTCTGCTTCCGATACACCCATATGCAGATCATCTTCAGAGGTTTAGTTCATTGCATGCTATTTTTCGTCTCGATCTCTTGCTGTTTCTTGAAAAAAGAATACATCACGACTGGTTTATACAGATTCTGGATCAACTAGGTGCAGTATACGGTAGTGCACAAAGTGGATATGCCACAGCCGATGCAACTATTTCTCTGCAGAGTAAGAGAGGCTATGTTTGTCATGTCATACGTTTCTCTTCCTTATCCCGTACCATGTCTTGTCCGTTTCTTCTGACCTCCCTCTCTCCGTCTCTCTCTATCTCTCTCTTGCAGAAGTGGCTTCTGAATTAGGTTACGGCTATGATGAACTTGACGCGGTGACTGCTGAGGATATGTGCATGGAGGTATATACTTCGTTGAAACCCAAAAAAGAGTAATCCTTATCTCGTAACTTGGCAATGGCGATCCAAATACGTTTGTTTTGTCACAGGTTCTTAAGGAAATCGAAAAACTCATGAGGGTGAAGAAGATGATGGAAGAGGCTGCTAGACCATTTTAGCCCCACTCTATGTTCTTCTGCACATTCTTCTTTTTACCAGTTTACTCCAACAACTCTTTACTCCATTTTTCAACTCTCTCTCTCTCTCTCTCTCTCTCTCTCTCTCTACTCAAGTCAAAGCAGAATTAAAGAAACTGATGGCTTAATTTAATACTCGTTCCGTCCCATTTATTACTTGCCGAATATCTTCATCGAAGCACGTCGTACGATTAATCTCATCAAACAAGCTTACATCGAGTGCAAAGAAATCAAAGTCGAAGTTAAAAGGGAAGATTAATATTTTTTTACTGCATAAAGAAAAAGAAATTTGCACGTTACTGCGAAACATCTACTGCGGAAAGAAGTAAAAAGAATGTGTTGATTTGAATAAAAGTAAAAGAAAAGAAAGGAAATGGACTCTGTTTACCAGTATATAAATGCGTTGGCGTAATTGTTATTGTAAACCCCTTCTCTTCTCCATTTTTTGTTTATTCGATTTTTCCTTTTTCTTTTCCTTTCCTTCTGTGAAGAAGCTCGCACGTTTCTCGTACCGCATTTTGATTTTCCTTTATAATATTATTCCAACTGATGATCGGTTGTTTGATCGGCGATCGGAAGCTCTGATCGGTGGCGGAGGACCTTCTTCTCGGTGAGTATCGCCGCCGCCGTTATTTTTTTCCAGAACGACTGACGAAGAAGTTTGAAATGTTATTTTAGCTTTTGCTTCTTTTTTTTTTGGTTTCTGAATTATTTTAATGTATATAGTATATATATATTTTTTTCTTGTAATGCGAGTGGAATGTGTGCCGTAGAAGTAATTGCTTTGTTGTTCGATGAGTTGTGTTGATTGCATTTTGAGTTATCATACCTTTATTATTGGAACTTGAATTTCGGAAACCTTTGATTTCTGGTTGGTATATATTCTGCTTCAGATATAGGAATTCATACTTACAGCATTGTTTCTGAAAATTTCTGCATAGTTATGTCACACCTCTTTGTACTTTTCACCTAGAAGGAGCTGGTCTTTCGTTTTATTATTTTTTCCGTCCGATCATTTCTCATTATTTTTTCTTTCTAATTTCTGTTTCATTTGTCTGTCGTATCTTAGAGTTGATCGTGAGGTTGCTCGTACTTTAGATGTATATTAGTACTTCTTAATTTCTTATTGATTTGATGATTCTTGGTCAAGCTATATGTGCCTAGTTTGCTGCATATTTTCTCTGATGCTTCCATTTCTTTGTTGTCGATTATAGTTATATATGCTATCATAATTTGGTGTTTGTTCTGGTGTTCACAGAACCAGCTTTGTTCAGTGAGATGGGATTACCTCAGATCTCATCTAGTGTGACATCTGAAAATGAATCTGATCCTTTAGGCACATTTGTTTATAAGGCTCAATTTGCAGAAGCTGCAAGCAGCACATTTAGGGATTCTAGATATTATTCTCTGCGCGATTCCCAGTGGAATACCTCGAAGCCTCCTGACGGATTTGAGAAAAGGTTTTCGGATGTAGCATTACCTGCTAGTGTTCTGGAAAAGGTACCATTTGAGGACTCATCAACTCCTGAAACCAGGAGAAATGTGCAACCTCCAGTTTCTAGGATTGTTGGTTTCGATTGTGATGAGAAAGACACGCTGTTTGATGAATTGGATGGTGTACACGGGTACTGTCAATCTGCTCGTGCCAAATTCAGCCTGAAAGAAACCGAGAACAGTGGACATGTTAGAAAGCGAATGCTGTCTCCTCTGAATAAAATGCTTCTCTGTCAACCATTTGATGGCGATTCTTTAAATATTGGCAGCAGGAATTTTCAGAATAGTGGCCAATCTAGTAAAGATGCTCGTGGCATTTCCTTAGCACACGACAGTAAAAAAGCGAATGTTGGCTGCAAAAATCAGTCAGCTATACCTATCTGGTCTGTATCCGACTGTTCAGAACTAGATGATGGTCTGTATGAAACCAGCAAAAACAGACCAATCTTTCTCACAGATGGCCCTGTGTTGAAGGACAAGGAATTAGTTCGATTTCCGTATCTACCTTCATCCCGAAGTGATTCATTACCAAAATTAGGCGAATTGGGGTTTTGCTCAGGGCCTAAATCAGTACCCTTTAAACCAGGGTCTTATCCTCTCTCTTCGTCACCGCTAAAGCCAAGATATACTGGGCAACTAGAAACTGCAGTCAGGATAAAGAGCAGTAAGCAGGTGGAGATATTGGAAAAGGTTGCGTGTTCTCTTGATGAAAGCATGTCAGGTGTAATATTTCCCTCTGAAGAAGAGGAGTCAGGGAGCAACAGAATATCATTTGAAGATGCTGACATTCTTTTTAGAGAAGCCCAATCTTCTTCCTCAGAAACTAGAACTAGAAAAGACTGGCCTTCCCGCCGAGATGTTGGAAGTGGAAACAGATTAGGAAATAATTTGAGGGGATTTCATGTCCAGAGGTCTTTGGTTGGGTCCTTTGAGGAGTCTTTGCTGTCTGGTCGGCTTGCATCAGGAAGATATAGTCAGGTTCTTTCTTTTGTTTCATTTTCTAATTTGGCTTTCAATGTGCTTATCTCTTTATCCAATAATAGTGTTGTTGATTGCAGACCTGATGTTGGACAAAGGCTTTGAATATATAGTGATGTCTGTTCTTTTCTTTGAATGGTACAGAACATAGATGGGTTCCTTTCTGTACTGAGCATAACAGGAGGAAATTTCTCCCCAAGATCTCAGAAACTTTCATTTGCAGCGACGAGTGTAGATGGAGACAACTATTTATTATACTATGCATCTATACATCTTGCTGGTAATTCACATTCCAACAAGTTCAGGGCTGGGAAAGGGATTCTTGACAGTAGTGATCCACATAATGGAAAGAGTCGTCTACGTATTCCTATGAAAGGGCGCATTCAACTGGTATATTCTGTTACACTTTCAACCTGCTGATATATGCAGCAAACTTTATGTCGTTAATAATGACTGTGTGGCTATGTTTGAATAGCGGCAGTAGCATAACCTTTTACATCTTACAGTTCAGCTTTGCATCATATTGTTTATCTTTATTGTGTAGAGGATTTCAACTGTTTTATTGGTCTATCCTGATCAAAATGCTCCACACCAGTAACATTTTTGTTCTTGTGAACCTCAGCTGTGGATGAACCTGGATTAATATTTCCTGGCATAAGGTTTCAATGTTATTAGCCTGTGGTGCAAATAATTACTACAGTATTGTTTTTTATCTTATTGCAAGACTCCACTGCGATCGGAAGCTGTAATGTTGTTTTTTCTTTTCAAAAGCCAAGGTATATTGTCGAATGTGTTCAGGGCTTAATAGTTAATGTCGTCAATATCTTAACATATACTGCACATCAGTAAAAGCTTGCATTTCTTTTCCCTAACTGACAAATAATTTCGGATTGTGCTCCTTGTTATAGTTTGTTTCATGAGACAACTTATGTTTCCTCTATAATCTGCGAGTACTATGGACATCATCATGATGGTTGAAAAGAATTATACTAATGGAAAGAATCATTCACAGGTGCTGAGCAACCCTGAGAAGACACCAATTCACACCTACTTCTGCAATTACGACTTAAGTGACATGCCTGCTGGTACCAAGGTCAGTCCTGGTGTAGTTATGTCTGTTCCTGTTGCACTCAATGTTTAACGCCCATTTTTCTTAATTACAATTGAAAAGACATCTTGGTTGCAACTTTGTCAAGATGGAAGAAAAACAATGGTTTCCAGTGCTTAGGGACATACTCTCTTCATATCAGTTCCAAATCAAGTCTATGAAACTACATCCTTTGCCTAGAATCTTTTCATCTCTCCTTTCATTATTAGCCCTCCCTCTCTCTTAGTTTCTCATCGGTATCTTTCTTCTGTCTGGCTCTGTCGTATATGGCGAGGCATTCATGGGAATTTAGTTCTGTTTCTGGTTGGGGTGGGTGGGGCAGGGCGACCTTACATTCCAACAGACGTTTAGTCATAATCATGGGGAATGCTTTATTCATGAACCTATTGCAATTATGTCTCATTGCAATGCTTAGGTTGAAGCATCATTAAGGGTAATAAAATAAATAGAAGTATAAGCCTACAATATTTTACAGCATTTATCCACTATAAGTTTCCTATAAATTTATGGATTATGCACCCTAGTCTATAAATGAAAATTTGTTCTATTCTTTTGAGCAGACATTCTTGCGTCAGAGGGTTTTTCTTGCTTCCTCAGACTCTGACCCCATTCATGGAAGGAAAGAACAAAAGATCTTGAGCAAGAAAGATGTAAACAGTGCCGTTTTGGCCTTAGGGTGTTACTCATGCCAGAATGATGAGGTCAATGCTTCCTGCAAAACTGAGGTGAAGTGTGAACATGGTTGTTCAAGGGTGATTGCAAATCCAACAGTTGTTGGTGCTCTTCGTTACGCTCTTCACCTGCGATTTGTTTGTCCTCTTTCCAAAAGAAGCTCAATGTCAGGACGATCGGACCCTTCTTTGGCTTCAGAAAGAATTAAAGCAGACACGGAGGACAATAGAAGATTTTATCTGTATGATGACTTGAGGGTTGTGTTTCCTCAACGCCACTCAGATGCAGATGAGGGGAAGGTACGTCGTGTTTTGTACTTTTGAGCCAAAGATTTTTGCTATTCTCGAGTCCACCATCTTTTAGTATTCTCAAGTCATGCATGATTCATCTGATACAGACTTGAGGCTTTAACCAGAATATTATCTTCAACTCAGTATTTTCTTCTTCCTCTTCTACACTTGATGCGTATTTGCTTTTTTTTTTTTTTTTTTTTTTTTTTTTCTGAATACCAGTTTTCTGATTGAATGCATAGATTATAGAAAATGGAGCCATGACAATTATCTTATCCTTGCCTTCTCGATTGCTGTTTGTTTTGTATTTTGACATTTAGAGCATTATTAAGCGAAATTTCATGGTCTACTGCAGTTGATAGTCGAGTACCATTCGCCCGAAGATCCTAAGTACTTCGACATCAGCAGCTGAAGTATCTGTTTCGTCATGAGCTCGGCGTTCTCCCTGTAGGTATATGTAATCTAATAAGCCATTGCTCTCCATGGCGCTAACTTGTAAAGAATGCAAATGGACAAAAGGTACACAATACTGTAAATACGAGGGAAATCGAATCTAATCTAATTCAAAAGATTCAAAGTATGTGAATGGAATAAGCCAATGCTGAGTATAGAGCAGGCAACATATATCCATCCATTGATAAATAGTAGGTGGTGATATGTGTTAGATATAAGAGGTTTTGGAATGACATGTTGTCCTTTTCTTTGTTTTCACGAATTTGCCTAGTTAGTGCCTTAATAATTGGTTTTCATTCTTTGACACCTCTCTTGGAATATATATCAATTCGAGCAAGTCTTTTGATCATTGCTTTATTCTTGCAGAGTTGCTGTTTCCTCGTCTCCTCCTCCCTCCTCTCTCTCTCTCTCTCTCTCTCTGTGTATGAGAGAGAGAGAGAGAGATTGACATCACAACCATAGTACTGCAACCAAACTAGGAGCCGATCACACACATTCACCCCACCACCACTCCAGCACGGAGGGAGTCTCTCTCTCTCTCTCTCCCACTTATGCTTTTACCATTTTGCCCCTCTCAGCCCTCTCTCTCTCTCTCTCTCTAGCGTGAATAATAAACATTTCACCCAAACGTGTTGGGTATACAAATTACCGAATTGGGCCTCTGCTTTCTTGGCATAAGATTACAAAGCTAGTACTACGTGACCTTACCTCGGCCATTTATACACCCCACCCCACACCCACAGATTAGGTTTTCATGCAGAAATGATGAAATTATTTTATTCATTTCCATCCGATTGGACAATCGCCTCTTTCCTTTGTGTATCAAAATTCTCATCGTACACGTCTCCTCACATGCATGCATGTATGTATGTATGTATAATTGTATAGTTTGGATGTGAAGCCCATACTGTCAATGTCTTGTCAATTTCAGTAAATTAAACTTTGTGTGCAATTTCACCATATACATTTAAATAGGAGGCCCCCTTCAATTCAATTCAATTAAAGTTACAAAATTGTACCGTCCACGTACGAGAAAATTAAGATGGTGTTTTGTAGAGATAGGGATTGTATTTGTTTGCCTATTTATGTGATACTACAACTTGTGTTTATATTCTCAGTCTCTTGTTTTTTGGGGTGATTAATTGTATCCTTTTCACATTTGGTCCTAATCTAGTCAATTGTCAGCGTGGACGTTGTCGAGAAAGTAGCTAATTTTTTTATTTTTTATTTTTAAAGAATAAATCGAACGAGGGTGTGCTGGTGTTCACTCTAGCACTCCCTCCCTCCGCCGCGACATTTGTGTGTCTGTATGTAAAATTGAGTAAATGTTTAAAAAAAAAATAGATATTTCGTAAAACAATAAATATATGTGAACAATAATGTGTATGCACGACTATCGTGGGTCTAATGCAATATAGTGCTTCATGCATCATAATGTATGTCCAGTGCTTTCAGAATGCATCATAGTACAACTACAGTTTACCAACTAATACGAACCGTAGATCATAAAGTTATCAACGGACCAGATCATTTCCTATTTGAAGTGTTAATGCATGAGAAGTGAGTTCAAAGTGAAGCAATCACAAAAAAGTACAATAAGCTCACATTTCCAACTTTGGAGAAGCAACACTATGCAAGGGGTGTAGTGGAATCATGCTTATTATAAGCTATCACGACAAATTTTCTTGCTACTTCATTTCATGTGTTACTCAATTTTAGATAGAGAAAAGAATCAATTGTCAGTTGAGGATAATGAAAGGTTTTTGGTACAATTCTTGTTTTTATGTCTCCTTTTCTAATGGAAGCAAAATTTAATCAAGCTTATTGTTTCCTAACTCCACCCCTAATAGAAAATGATTCATTAATTCAGATACATAACTCTACATATACATTTATAAGGTCTCTGATCACCTTGTCGAATTGCCTCTTTCTTTCCCTTTCTGTCTAGTTTATAGATTAATCGGAGTAGACAAATTATGCAGCATTCAATCACAAGAATATCAAATTTAGTTACCCGAATTTACCTCGAGAAAATTTTGATATTAAAATGTAAAATAAGATTACTCATTCGCTCGATCCCTGATATATATATGTTAGATTTGCATCAACACCGATTTTAAGAAAAAGTTTATATTGTTAGTTGATGATGAGTCTCATTTATGTGAGTTTGAATATTATTATCCTTCTGAAAAATAACACATATACCGGGAACGAAAGAGAAAATTCAAAAAATCTCCGACTTTGTATGATTAAAATGAAATGGTACGGAAAAGAGACAAAACAAAGTAACAAACTAGTAAAACTCAAAAGGGAGAATACCCAAAAATAGCCACTTTCATAATACAAAAGTCCTTTTTTAGCCACATATAATAAAAAGGTCCTTTTCTAGCCACTTTACATATTTTATGACATTTATACCCTTAATGAAATATTTACACGAATTCAGGATTACTCGTGTTCGTGTGCACGAACGGATATTCACGACAATTTTATTCGTGTTTGTGTGCACGAACAGATATTCACGACATTTTTGTTCGTGTTCGTGTGCACGATCGAGTATTCACGACTGTTTCGCTCGTGTTCGTGTCGTCTTCTCCGATTTATCGCACGATTTTTGCCAGAGGGAGGTTTCCTTTAGATATTTCACCTCTTTCCGTTGATTCTCCAATTTCTGGTTGAACAGATCGGAATTCGCTTCCTCTTTCCTCCGCTTCATCTTCCTCTCCGCCGTCTCCATCTCTGCCAGCGCCGCGTGCAGGCTCGCCGTCGCGGCGACCAATTTCACCATCTTATTCACCCTCTTCTCGGAATACCGAGATCCGTACTCCAATTTCCCGAAATCGAGGACGCCGAGCTTCAGATCCGTGTACACAAGGTCGAATTGGTTGAGCCAGGGGTCGCAGCATTTCTTCCCCAGCCGAGCGACGACGGCGGCGGAGCGGTCGAGGTCTTCGAGCCTCTCGCCGCAGGCGAGGCTGAGGAGGAATTCCTCGTCCGTGGAGGTTAGGTACGTAATTCCTTTCGATTTGGTGATGCGGTTTCTCAATCGGGAGATCTCTTCGTCGGAGAGGGATTTGTAGAAGAGAGATCAACCTCGACATGGATTTTGCGGTCTCGAATGCGAGGAAAAGAGGGAGAGAGCAGATGAAGAAGAAGGTGAGGAGGGAAGGGGAGAGAGAGAGCCGCTGGGTGGGGGGTGGGGAATTGGGGGTTAGGGTTTTTCATTTTTTTTGTATTTCAAATATTTTTTTAATTTTAGGTAGTAAGGGTATAATGGGTAGTTTAGGTCCAAAGTGGCTAGAAAAAGACCTTTTTATTATATGTGGCTAAAAAAGACTTTTTTGTTATCAAAGTGGCTAATTTTGTCACTTTAGTTTCAAAAGTGCATATAAAAGCCTACTCGCAGCTTTAGTTTCATTCTCACTACTTCTGCACTCTGTTCATTTCTGCACATAACTAAATCTCTCTCTCTCTCTCTCTCTCTCTCTCTCTCTCTGAGCTGCGAATCGCAGCAGCAATGGCGGATCCCAGCACGTACGATTTCTTCAAGGTCAGCACTCACCAATCGAGCAATAAAGTGAATCCGCCGTCGAACTCGTGCGCCAATTCTCGACTGTTCTCCTGCCTCTACTGCAACCGCAAGTTCTGCACTTCTCAGGCGCTCGGCGGCCATCAGAACGCGCACAAGCGCGAGAGAGCCGCCACTCGCAGGAACCTCGCCACCGGAGACGCCGTCTCTCACCTTAACGGCCACCCGCCCGCCGCCTCCTCCTCGTATGAGCTCACCTCGCCGCCGCAGTCGTACGGTCACTGGCTGCAGCAGTCTCTGGACGGCGGATCGACCTCCGCGCCGCTGGCGGTCTTCGGCGGCGGACGATCGGTCTCCGATCGGTTTCCCGGAGACGATTCCGGCGACAACGTAAACCTAGATCTCACGCTTCGCTTGTGAGAGGATTTCCGCTACTGTTTTTTTTCCTTTTTCCTTTTTTTTTTTTTGCGAAAATTGACTGATCGATTAGGGTTTAATCGAGCTTAATTTTAGGGGCGATTGATGGAAGGAAGTATTGCGCTGATTTTAGATTTTCTCTAATTTCACATACATACTATGTGCATGGTAGCGAACTGCCCCATACAGTTAATATTCACCAAGGCGGTGGAGGTGGTGGCGCTGCCGCCTACCCCACGGCGGCCGGTGCGGTATAAACAAAATCGCGACGATAATTTTATGAGCTTAAGATCATCGCCTATGCATGCACACACTTTTACTGCAGCTGTTCTTTTATTCTCTGTTGAAATATCACTAATATTTCAATTAACTAATACTAATGCACACGGACACTTTGTAGTTGGACACTTCAGTTAAAAGACTAACATAATTTAATTATCCTAAAACTAATACCAGTGCAGTGCAGTTGAAAATTGATGAGAATTAATTTATTTTATGATGTTAAAATTTTAATATAAAATACACAATTATCTATATTAATTATTTTAATATATTCGTTACTTGTAATAATAAAAGAATATATTAAAAAGGTAAATATAAATTTAAGAAAAAAATCAAAAAATATATATACATATATATATGATACCACGGAAAATCGAGATCTATTCTGAAGTTAAAGCAAGAATAGAAATACTATATAAATAGAGGAGTTTTGTGGGGGCGAAGGGGCGAGAGACAAAGCATAGAGGCGGTCACTTGTCAGTTGGCGCGTACACTGAAGTCTGCCACTCCTTTTCTGTTGTTTACACTTTACATACCTTTTTTCTTAATTTTTATTTCTTTGGTATTTTTTGTTAGGCTCGTACTACAACCTAACAACATATTATAATCTCTCTCTCTCTTTTTAATAATAGTATATCAAATTTTCTACTCCGTTCCGTTCAAGACGACATATCTGTCGCAACAAAGATTAATTTCTCTCAAATTGAATCTGACAAGGCCAAATTGAATCCGATGTGACATTACAGTTGACAAATTCTTATTAAAACGGCGTCATTTCATTTCGATTATGGTCGTCCCAACAACCCTCCACATTGTCCCGCCTCGGTTCCCTTGCCGATTGACTTGTTGTGTCATAGGCGGCATGGTATTGTAAGCCGTCAGAGCGGCCTCGTTTGGTTGTGTTTCAACCTTGTGTCGCTTTGCTTCGTCCCCTCTAGTCCTTTCATATATTTTCCACCTTGAGGTTCTAGATTGGCGACAGGCACACGGGGTTTATCGGCGTCGGTAGGCGCCCCAACCCCGTGCCAGCCTCGACAACTCATCAGGCGTCGCATGCACACACCAATCCCCTGTCGCCCTCGACATGTATGGCCAGTGGCAGAGCTACCTTGGTGTATGGGGGTGCAGTTGCACTAAAAAAAATTGCTATATATATGTGTGTATATTAAATTTTAATATATAAAATTATATGACTTATGCATATATATATATGTTACTTCATTTCATTGAAAGGCCTAAATAAATAAATAAAAAAAGAAAAAGAAAAAAAGAAGAGGGGACACCAAGTCCACTAGTCAATTAATTGAGCCCAATATAACATCAAGTCCTGTTAGATTAGTCCATTATTAATTCAATAATGATATTTGATCATAACGAAAGAAGTCTTCACATTGAGCCCAATATAACATCAAGTCCACTAGAGTGTTAGATTAGTCCATTATTAGTTCAATAATGATATTTGATCACAACGAAAGAAGTCTTCACATAAGACAAAACCGAACACACCATTGCCCTTTCCTCCCACCGGCGCCGCTGAGCCGGCACACCTGACCCCCCGCCACCAACCCGTCGCTGCTCTCAATCCAACAACTTTGACTCTTTATTTCAAGTAAACTATTCAATTTAAGCAACTATATTAACTTCTTAAACCCTAAATATCAAAATTCTAATTACGAACTTTAATTGTTTGAAATTTGAATACTTAAAGACGAATTAATTCTAATATAAAGGACTTTCCTTTCTTGTAATCATAATTATATAAAATTTTCCGATCCATGAATTAAAAGTCCTGGCTCCGCCGCCACTACGTACGGCTCTTGTTGCCGCATGCGCGCCAGCCCCACCGTGCCCTACTCGGGAGTTGGGCGCCGCATTCGTGCGCCAGCCCTGTGCCACCCTCGGTAATACCTCGAGCGAATTTACGACAAAGGATATCATCACGTATTTTTATATGCACTAGTCACCATCAATTACACTCTTTTAATACGAGCAAAATACGAACATATGTTCAATTCCCCTCCAATTTGCCATACATCATCAAATCATCACAAAAAACTAACCGATTAATCTAATAGAATTACTAAAGAACGATTCATCATCTACACTCTTTTCATTCACGTCAAATTAATAATTGAATATTCAAAACAATATTCGAGAAGAAAGATGGAAAAAAAAGAAAACCCTATTCCGTGGGCATCTCGTAGCGGCAGAGAGGGCAATAGTGGCTCGTCCTCAGCCACTCCTTGATGCAGCCGCCGTGGAACACGTGCTTGCACGGCATCCTCGCCGCCGCCGCCGTCTCCTCCCCGCCGAACTCTTCCAAGCAGATGCAGCAGCACCTCTCCGCCGTAGCTCCGCCAACCTCGCACTTCTCCAGCAACCCTAGCGCCGAATCCGCGGCCGGAATCATACGTGGATAGTCGTAGACGTCCCCCTCCCGAAAGTAAATGTGCAAGTGCTCGATCACGACCTTAAAATCGAGGTCGAGAATCGCGCGCCCGCCCTCCGGGCACCGCTCGCGCACCTCCTTCAGCACCCGCTCGACCACGTGGCGCCGCTGGTTGAGGCGGAGGCCGGCATCCTCGACCGCCCACTCGACCGCCTCCCGCACATAGCCGTCCGAAAAGGGCACTGCGAAGACTGCGCCGCCGGAGACGAACTCCTCGTAGTCCCGGTTCGGGACGAGGCCTCGGATCGACACCGGTCTGGTTACCGAATGCGGGGCCATCCAGTAGTAGTTTCGGAACCTGGTTTGGATGGAGAAGTTGAAGTTGATCATGAGACGAGGGTCGTCTTTCCATGGCCGGATTTCGTGTCTGCTTTTCTCGATTTTCGAGCGCTGGATGCACTCCATACGAATTGAGGCCATGCTTCAAGGAATTAATGGAAGTTGTGAGAAAGAATACACGATCGAACTATGATTTGATATATGTGAATGGGGTTTATTTATAGTGAGAGAATTATATATGTTCCTTTCCATAAAAGAATTCCAACTCCGATTAGGAAATATTTTAGGGTTTCTTTTAGAATTGTTATAGGTATGGACACTTATCAAATTAATCCTTAAATAGACCACACTTTCATTAATATTGTCGCGCTCGATCTAGTTGTTTCGATTTATCTATCTCACTTAATTATATCTAGCTAGTATATATTCAATAAACCAGTTAAAATAAAGCAAATTTTTGATGCTACTATACACTATGTCGATCAATATGAGAATATAGCCTAGGCCTATTTATGACCAAAATTATAGAGAGTAACAGTGAAAAGTAAAGGTTACATTGAAAATTAAAGGTTAATTTTTTCCATATTGTACTACCACTACAACAAAATAGGCAAGTAGTGACATAATTTTTGTGACACGCATGTGTTATGTCGCAATATTAGCTAAACATATGGTGTGGTAAAATTTCGTTACATCTATACGTGTCATTATATAAATTTGTGACATATGAATGTGTAAGTATATGAAGAAATGTAATGCATTAGTTACACAATCAAATGTCACTAAAATTTGTGACATGCATAAAATTTTGTGACATGCATAATAACTACTTATTCAAATGCGTCCCAATTTTATTTAGTGACAATTATAAGTGTTGTTATTCAACTAAATTTATGTCACTATTTGAACTTTTTGTTGTAGTGTACGGTTTGATTAGAAAAAGCAGGACAATTTATTTGGGACCGGTAGAGGAAGTACGTTGTATTTCTCTATGCAACGGTCACTTTTATTATATATAGTTGATAATCAACAATTACACACTTTTAATATGAGTGAAATAACGAACATAGAGTTTTCCTCTCCCTTTTATTAAAGTTGCATAACCAACAATTACACATTCTTTACATTCAAATTAATTAATAGTTGAATATTCGAAACAAGATTCGAGAACAAATATGTAAAAAGGAAAGAAATCTATGCCACGGGCATCTGGTAGCGGCAGAGCGGGCAGTGGTGGCTCTTCGTCAGCCACTCCTTGATGCAGCCGCCGTGGAACACATGCTTGCACGGCATCCTCGCCGCCGCCGCCGCCCCGCCGAGCTCTTCCAAGCAGATGCTGCAGCACCTCTCCGCCTCAGCCCTAGCGCCGTCAACCTCGCACTCCATCGCCGCCGCCGCCGAATCAGCAATCGTAGAGGGACATGGACGACATCTCGCCCCGAACAAGTAATTAACGTGCTTGTGCACGACCACGACCTCGAAATCCACGTACAGTATGGTGTACTTGTACTTCTTTAGGGCTTCTCCGCCCCGGAACCTCTTGCCCACCTTCCACCGCAGGCGTTCGACCAGGCGGTCCCGGTCCCCGGGGAGGAGACCGGCTTCCTCGACCGCCTGGTCGACCGCGCCCTCCATCGCCTCCTGCAGGTCGTCGTTCGAGAAGGACGTCCTGAAGGTGATGCTAACAGAGGCGAGGGCGTCGGAGACCTCGTCTAGGAGGGCTCGGACCGACTTAGGTCCCGTTGCTGAAGGCGGAGGGATGGAGGAGTAGTTGCGGAACATGGTTTGGATGGAGAGGTTGAGGATGATCTTGAGATGAGGGAACATTGTGCTTCGGGTTGTGTGCTCGATTTTCTTGATTGTGAAGGAACGATAGCACTCCATTAAACCTGCAGACTCCATGCTAATTTTCAAGGTTTCTTGCTAATCGTTAATGGAAGTTGTTGAGATTTTGTGAGAGAGAATGTACGAAGGGGGGGTTTATATATATATGCTAGGTTACGAGAGATTTCCTCTTCCTTTCCACAAAAGGATTAATTCCAACTCCGACTAGGAATATATTTATAGTTTCGTTTTCTTTTATTCATTAATTTCTTGAACTGTTTTATTTATAACGAATTGGGTATGGACACTGCACAAACGGGAATGAGATACCCTATCGTCAAATTGTGTTGTGTATCCTATTGTATATATGGATTGATGACATGTGGCAAATTCTAGGGTTTAGATGTTTTAAAAGGTTAAGATATATACTTTCTTTATATAAATCTTAAATTTAAATCATTGATTATGCCACGTGTCGATTATTTATAAATGCAATAGAAAATCTGAACCTGTCACATATATACAAGGCAAACTCATTCAAACTAATCATAGTAGTAGTATTTTGGTATATCATGAATATAAGGATGAATATCAGTTTCTACATTAAAGTTTGTCATTTTTCTTCATAAATAATACTACTACCACACTTCCATTAATATTGACATAGTACAATAACTTTTTTTTTTCCTTGTTTAAATAAAAATTTTGGCAAAAATCGTTAAATACATGCAATTATTCGTTACTAAAATAATGGGCCTGATCCAGATTTTGAAATGGAACTAACACACACTCGATATATCTTGTTCTTCTGTTTTAGACTTCATATATATTCAACAAGTTAACGGACCAAAACGAAATGGGCCGGACAGAGGAGTCATAATATATACTATTCCTAGGGCTGCAAACGAGCCAAGCTACTTGGGACTTATTCGGTGCTCGATTCGGTAAAAGCTCGTTCGAGCTAGCTCGAACTCGTTAACAAACGAGCCGAGCTCGAGCCTGAATTCGAGCTCGGTTTACTTAACGAGCCGAACTCGAGCAGTAAGGTATTCGACTCGTTTTGCTCGCGAACGTGTTCGGCTCGTATATTGATCGAGCATGTTCGCGAGCCTGTTCGCGAACTCTTAATCGAACCTCTAATCGAGCCTGTAAACGAGCTTTAGCATTTATGTGTAAAAAATTGTAGGTAAGAGGATTTAAACTATTGTCAAATGTCAATGAGTCAGTTTCTTAGTCCAAGCTTGTGTAGCTGGTCAGAAAGTCTCCTTCAACTTTTGGATATTAAACTACTTTTTGGATATTATGTTTTTATTTTCTAGGAACTTCTTTGGATTAGCATTTGAAAATGCTATTTTGTAAAATATGTTTTGTTCTTTTTGGATTATGTTTTATGTTTTGGATGAATTTCATTAGATGTATTTTTATTTGATGAATTCATTTTAATTTAAGTTCATTTGAAGTTTTAAAAGAAAATATTAAATATGTTTATATCATGTTTTTTAAACGAGCTCGGACTCGAGCTTTTCACGAGCCAAATTAGAGCTCAAGTCCGAACCGAGCACGAGCCGAACTCGAACCGAATTCGAGCTCAAAATTTTTTAACCCGAGCCGAGCTCGAGCCCGGATTTAAAGCTCGAATCGAATTCGAACCCGAGCCCGAGCCTGTCAAATACTAAACGAGCCGAACCCGAGCAGACCAATACTCGATCAGGTTCGGCTCGTTTGCAACCCTAACTATTCCTCTAGTCTCACTCGTATATAGATAGATGACTGTTTTTATGTTAATATAAGAACGAGACCCAACGGTGGGGCAATTGCCCGTATTATTACTAATTCTGAATAAATTCACAAAAATTGTGTATAAATTTTTAAAATTACTCTCGGGCTTAGTCCCGCCACGTCAGCGGCCTATTTATGGCAAAAAAAATAAAATTAGAAAGCGATTAACCCTATTTTCAATGAAACTTGATATACGACTTTAGGCTTACCCAACTTACGATCTTACTCAATAAAACACCTCTTCTATAGTGTTAATTTAATTGGATTTTTTTTTTTTTTTTTTTGAAACAATTAACAGGAAATTTAAGGACCGCACTAAGGAGGACTCGAACTCGAGACCTTTCAGGTCCGAGATTTATTCTTTAACCCCCTACCGCTTAGCCAACACTCACACACACAAATTCGCTCCCAAAGAGGATCGAACCCGGGTCCCTCACTAAAGAGAGGAACCCGGTGGCCAGGTGCGCTAAGTCACCTGGTTTGGATTTTTGTTTTGAATGACGGTATATATAGTGATATTTCGGAACAATAGAAGATGTTGGAGTCAATTATATTGACTTTTAATAAATTCTTTATTTTTGGTTTTGTCTTTCTTCACTATTTTGTAGGATGAAACGTGGACCAAGTCTGCTTGAAGTCTTGTTGGTAGTGGGGTGTGTAGAAACGGTTTATGTGGAAACTTCCACGTCATGGGCACGTCCTCCTCACTGGAACAGGAGTTGGAGAAGAAAGGAAGACTTCAAGTGTTTTAGTTTCTTTGTGGGCTGCGATTCACAGTGTTAGATACGCAGAGAGAGATTTAGACTTGGTTTTCTTGCTGAGAGTGTTTTTGTGACATTCCTCACAACATCTTAGTTGAAGCTTTGTATTTTCATGAGGAAATCGTTAGTTTTGTACTCTCAGTTGTTTTGGATCTTCAGTTCATATTTATGCTGGAGATTGTTTTTGAAATTCACAAATCATAGTGGATTATCTTTTGCCGTGAGGCATCCACAAGTTATCTAGTATAACTTGTGGAGAAAAGTCACTTTTGTGTTCAATTTATTTTTCCGCTGCATAATCTAGAATGATTGGCGTTGCAACACTTTCAGAAGAAAATAATAAATTTGAGCTCCAACTACCACCTACATTTTTTCATCAAAAGTTATATAATAGTAATACTATATTTCATTAATGCATTTCACCAAATTAAATATCTAAGCTATGTTTCTATATATGGACAATGACTTCCTTTTCGTTCATGCACACAAGTTGTATAAGTGCACAACTCACACGTCTCCTATATTCTTCCCCCGTCTCATTTTGATTGTTCTGTTTCATTTTGGCACGAGAAAAATATTAAAATTTATAAAAACAAAGATGGTGATCATCACAAAGACTGTCGTTTCTATCACTTTTATCCACGATAATTGTTATTTTTACGACAACTTGATAAAAAAATGAAAATTCTCGATTATCACACCGACTGTCGCGTTTACTCATTAAAATCGAAACATATCTTAATTGACAATTTTGTTCATAATAATTTCCGTCGTTCATGAAACATAAGAGAAAATTATCACTTTTAATCAGAACAATTGATAACGTTTGTCACTTTTACCAATTTTATTTTAAATAACACATCACCGGTCTATCTGTCCCTTCGGGGACATCCGATAAAATTGGAACGACACCGGTGTTAGGACGGTGGAACACGTTCTGAGGCAGCAAGCACGAACAGAGGTAAAGTCGAGTCGAGTAGGAACTCTCCCCGCAAGAAGCTGTACGCCCCGGTAGTGCTCACGGAACAGGCGTAGCTTCCCAAAAGGTGAAACGACTTTCGTCTCGGAGGTAGCAGCACCGCAAACCACCGAGCCCCGGCGAACTGGATGAAGACGAGGACTGAACTCGTGTGAAAATGATCAAGGGAAAGGATGCAGAGATATGAATTTGTGTATCTGCTAATGGCCAAGAAGGCCTCTATTTATAGGCATCAGCCCATGGGAGGAGTTAATGGACACCATTAAGGCCCACGTCAGTTACTGGCAGCCCATTATGTCCATTAAGTTAGTGGACGAGAGTTACAAACGTTTAAACATTTGAATTCGATTCATTGAACCTGGACGAACCAGATCAACGAATCTGGACAGATCTTGCGGGCTGGGCTTACTCGTATTGGGCCTGAATCTAGGCCCAATCACATTTGCTTTTCTGGCCCAAAAAGATAATACATGGAGGCCCAAGCCCAAGCCCACTCACAGGCCCAAGGAACCACCCAAAGGACCAATTGCCAAGATCCAAGTCCACGGCCACGGCCCCGAGCCACGAGCCCGAGCCCGAGCCCGAGCCCGGCCGGCCGGACGGACGGGCGGCGGCGCGCGCGCGCGTGTGTGTGCGCGAGAGCCCGTCACTCACTCTCTGGCCCACTTGATTAATTAGCCCATTAGATAGTTAGTTAAATACACAACTAATTAATGTTCTTTAATCAATGTGGGACAAATTTATTACAAGAGTCTATCCACCTTGTAATAACTCCACCAACTCTCAATCTTTGATATATTATATCTCACTCACCGGAATTCGGATTTGAGCATATCAATATACCACGATCATCTACTCTCGGAGTAGATTAATAATTTATCATTTAATTTAATAAATTAAATATAAATTATTATTCATTTATTTGGTCAAAGCCAAATTCTAACAATCCCCCCTATGAGCGAGATAGCCTTATGCAAATGTATGCAAATGCAAAGCTCAGTCCTCAAGAGACTTTATTGTATTAGGATAGGTGGTTTTTTGCCTTGAACCTCTCCATAGTCAACCTCATCGAGTATACCGGCGACCTAGTGGACATGATGCCTTGAACTAGTTCTCCTTGGTGTATACCAAGACAACGACGTTGACACAATATCGTCTCAATCTCATCCGTTCTCACGTTTGTGTCCATTTCAGGCCCTGGATCACCCCTTTTGATTCATAAGTATATCATCGAAGCGGCCTTTACTTCTTACTTATATAGGTGATTCTTATACATAGCATTCTGCTTTGCTAAAACCCCTCCAAGGTTTCTCCCAAGAATCATTAAAAGTCTTATCGACTTAACCTCACCACATGCAGACAAACACTCATAGCTATCTTTAAGGAATGTTCACACAGTTCGAGTGTTTCCAACTCGAAGTATTGTAGCTTAGTTGTCCCTTTGAACCATATTATGGATACTTCCAAATTATATGGTAGGGTTACCACTACAATCCTTCATATTGTGGATTTTAGCCCCATTCCCTTAACTAGCTTATGCAATTGATCTCGGCTTATTGCTTTCGTTAGCGGATCCGCTAGGTTATCGGTTGATCTAATAAAACTCAACGAGATAACACCACTTGAGATCAAATGTCTAACAGTATTATGGCGTCGACGTATGTGTCGAGACTTGCCATTATACATACTATTCTGTGCTCGTCCTATAGCCGCTTGGCTATCTGAGTGAATCATCACCGACGACACAGGCTTCGACCAACTCGGAATATCCTCGAGGAAATTTCTAAGCCATTCGGCTTCTTCACCAGCTTTGTCCAAAGCTATGAATTCCGATTCCATGGTCGATCGTGCTATACACGTCTGTTTTGAGGATTTCCACGACACAGCCCCTTCCCCAATAGTGAACACGTAGCCGCTCGTTGAAAACGAGTCTTTTGCGTCGGATATCCAGTTCGCGTCACTATACCCTTCAAGTATAGGGGGTTCCTGTTGGATCCGCGAAGATCGCTCGGATGTTAATCAATTAAACAAACACATATCATGCAATTTCCTAGATCCTAAAGCGGAAACAGATCTAGATTGCATACCTTGTCGGGGCAGATCCAGCCGGTATAATGATATTTGGTGAAGTATTCCACGCACTAGATCTCTGCACACGAGATCTAGCTCTTCTCGTAAACCTTGAGATCTTCTAGAGTATTCCCGAGCACAGAGAAGAATTCCGGATGGACGGAAATCTTTCTTCTCCCCTTCCCCGTAAAACCCTAGCCGCCACTTATCGTATGTGAGCCGATAATTTCCGTGTGTGAAATCCCTAATCACCATCTATATATATAGAGGCAGATTAGGGTTAGGGTTTCTCTTACTGGGCCAGGCCTGCTTCTGTTGGGCTACACTAGGGATCTTAAGGAGGATATGGACTGGGCCTCCCAATATAATTAATAATCCAAGTATTCTCTGGGCCCGAATACTTTACTTAATTATATAAATATTATTTCACTCCACTAAAGAAATAATATTGCACTGCCGTCCATCTCCCAAATTATTACGCACTGGGCTCCTTTTTGGATTATATTATTTCCCGTGTTAAAGATATCGCATGTCCATTAATTAATTAAGCTTACTGATAGCTCTATTAATTAATATCTCATTCCGAGAGTAGTACCCGCTCGACCTTATTATTATATCGGAACTTAATCCACCTGCAGGGTTTAATATAATAATCTTTGGAGCGCCTCAAGGGGACATCATCAACTCGGACTCAGCCGAGACACGATTTCTAGCATTAATATTAATTATCATATTTATAATATCATTACCCAAGATATCGAGATGCTTTGAGTTGCAATAACTCTCACTCATTGATAAATCAAAGTAATAATTATCATAAATATATAATTCAATATTATATGACAAGAATTAAGAAATAATAATCGTCTGAGATCTTTGATCCTTTTATTAAATCAGTACAAAAGGATTTATCTCACCGCGATCCTGTTCAATGCAACTGGATGCATTAGTATAAGCTACTTAGCCAAGATCAGCTAATATCAAGCCTTATACTACAACCTTAACAAGTAATTTGTCCACAATTACTTAGGTTGCGAACACTATTTAAGTATATAAGAAAGTGATAATATGATCTTCCGTGTGAGCCCACACCACATTATCTATAATATATACTACAGGACGATATTTTGCATAACCATAACACGAATAAATATGCAAAAACATATGACATTATTTATTTCATAAAACAGGAAGAAGTACAATACAACTCAGCATAAAAAGTATGCTTTTCAGTATATAATCCCAACAATCTCCCACTTATACTCAAAAGCATGCTTTCAAGTATACTACTACACTAAATATTTCAAGTATACTACTACACTAAATATCTCTCCCACTTATACTCAAAGCAGTGCTGTCATGCAACGAACTCCCATGCTTCCAACATGCCTTTCGAACACCTTGATAGACAAGGCCTTCGTGAAAGGATCAGCCAGGTTATCCTCCGAAGCAATCTTTGACACCACGACCTCTCCTCTTTTCACATACTCTCGTATGAGGTGGTACTTCCTTTCAATGTGTTTACTGGCCTTATGGGTTCGTGGTTCCTTTGAATTTGCCACTGCACCAGAGTTGTCACAATAAATTGTGAACGTCTGAGGCAAATTCGGAATCACATCCAAATCCAACAAGAAGTTCCGGAGCCATACAGCCTCTTTGGCTGCTTCCGAGGCTGCCACATACTCAGCCTCCATTGTGGAGTCAGCAATGCATTTCTGCTTTACGCTCCTCCAATATATGGCTCCACCTCCCAGTGTAAAAACACAACCTGAGGTAGACTTTCGAGAATCCCTATCTGACTGGAAATCAGAATCAGTGTATCCCAGAGGATGTAGACTGTCAGACTGAAAGACCAACATATAATCCCTAGTCCTTCTCAGGTACTTGATTATATTCTTTACAGCAGTCCAGTGTCCTCTTCCTGGGTTAGACTGATATCTGGCAACCATGCCCACAGCATAACAGATATCCGGTCTAGTGCAAAGCATAGCATACATGAGGCTTCCAACTGCCGAAGCATACGGAACTCCTTTCATGTCATCTATCTCAGCTTGTGTCTTCGGACACATATCCTTCGATAGATGGATTCCACTCTGGAGAGGGAGAGATCCTCTCTTGGAATTCTCCATGCTAAAGCGCTTTGCAACCGTATCTATATAGGTTGCTTGGGAAAGACACAGCATTCTCTTCTTACGATCTCTAAAGATCTTGATCCCAAGAATGTGTCCTGCTTCTCCCAAATCCTTCATCTTGAATTGCCTGGACAGCCACATCCGTACGTCCGACAACATATCTACGTTGTTGCCAATCAATAGAATGTCATCCACATACAGTACTAGAAACACCAAGTCGTTTCCTTCACACTTCTTATAAACACAACTCTCATACACACACTGCGTGAATCCATATGACTGGATTACTTTGTCAAACCGTGTGTTCCAAGACCTAGAAGCTTGCTTAAGTCCATAAATGGATCGCTTAAGCCTGCACGCAAGATGCTCACTTCCTTCGGCAATATAACCCTCTGGTTGGCGCATGTAGATGGGTTTATCAAGACTACCATTAAGGAAAGCAGTCTTGACATCCATCTGCCAAATCTCCAGATCCATATGGGCCGCAATGGCCAAGAGAATCCGGATCGACTTAAGCATGACGACAGGCGAGAAGGTTTCATCATAATCGATACCCTCTTTCTGAGTGAAACCTTTTGCCACAAGTCTAGCTTTGAAAGTTTCAATCTTTCCGTCAGGTCCTCTCTTACGTTTGTAGACCCACTTACACCCGATGGGTTTAACCCCTTCAGGAAGTTCTACAACGTCATACACATCGTTCTCATGCATGGATTCGATTTCCGAATCCATTGCAACTTGCCAAAGCTGTGCATCTTTGTCTTGGATTGCCTCTTTGTATGTCCAGGGGTCTGAGTCATCTTCACCTGGTAAGTTGTCCGAAGACTCTCCCAAACACAACCATCTTTCAGGTTGGATGATGACCCTCCCACTGCGACGAGGCATATTCTGAGGTTGTGTACTAGTGTCAACACGTGGTGCAGTTGATGGTGCTGCATCTAGTACGGGTGGTTCAGGTGGGTTTGTATCCCTCATCTCTTCTAGGATGACCTCACTCATGGGTTTGTGATTGTTCATATATTCTTCTTCCAAGAAATGAGCATTGGCGCTGACAATGATCTTTTGGTCCCTTGGACTATAGAACAATCCACCTCTCGTACCCTTAGGGTATCCTATGAACAGCCGTAATTCAGTTCTCGACTCCAACTTATCAGCATCCTTGCGCAACACATGTGCAGGACAACCCCAGATCCGAATGTGTTCAAGATTAGCCTTTCGGCCTGACCACAACTCCAAGGGTGTTTTGGGTACTGATTTGGAGGGAACTAGGTTTAGAATATATGCCGCTGTTTCTAAGGCATAGCCCCAAAACGAAGTAGGTAGCTCAGAATAGCTCATCATCGACCGAATCATGTTCAGTAGGATTCGGTTCCTGCGTTCTGCCACACCATTCTGTTGTGGTGTTCCTGGCGCAGTAAGCTGGGATGTAATCCCGGCTTGTGACATGTATTCCAAGAATTCAGCACTAAGGTATTCTCCACCTCGATCAGATCGAATGGATTTGATGGATTGATTATGCTGATTCTCAACCTCTGCCTTAAATGCTTTGAATTTATCAAAGGATTCAGACTTCCGTTTCATCAGATAAACGTATCCAAATCGTGAGTGATCATCAATAAAAGTGATGAAATACTCAAAACCACCTTTAGCCTGAATAGACATTGGACCACACACATCCGTATGAATCAAGTCCAGCACATTCTTTGATCTGTTGCCCTTGGATTTGAAAATCCTTTTCGTCATCTTACCCTCTAAGCAGGATTCGCAAGTTGGTATCGGTCCTATTTGGAGTTTATCCAGGGGACCGTCTTTCACCAACCTTTGAATTCGCTTGAGATTAATATGACCAAGCCTCAGATGCCAGAGAAGTGTTTGATTCACATCTGAAGAAACCTTACGTTTCTTTGAACTCGATGATGTGCTATAAATAGCAGGTACAGTACAGTTAATGGTATAGAGATTGTTAGACATAATACCCGAACAAATGACATCATTGTTACGAAAAATAGTAACGTCATTCAAACTGAAAGTAACCGAATATCCATCCAAATACAATTTGGAAACCGAAATAAGGTTCCTTTTAAAACCAGGTACTAACAAAACGTCTCTCAAAACCAGTGTTTTATCTAAAAACGGTAAACTGACAACTCCCACTGCAGAAACCGCCACGTGTGTAGCATTCCCCATGGTGACGGTGATCTCCCTTGCATTAAGTCTTCGGGTTTGTGAGAACCCCTGCAAGTCAAAACATACATGATCAGTGGCTCCCGTATCTACAACCCAAGTATGTGTAGAACGAGCCGCTAAACAAGCTTCGACTACTAATGCACAAGATTTACCTTTAGGATTGCCTCTTAACTGAGGACAAACCGCCTTGTAATGTCCCTTCTCTCCACAACGGTAACACTTCCCCTTAGGCTTCTTTATCCCTCCCTGAGGTCCTCCCACTCTTTGACTTGCTCGATTTTGAGCTTGGCCAACCTGTTTCTTCTTCTTCTTAATTCTGCCTTTCGGCTTAGAAGGTTCAGAAACAGTGGTCACATGTACCTGAGGTTCAACCCGAAGAACTTCCTCAGCTTGCACAAGCTCATTGAGTAATTCGGATAACGTATACAACTTTTGATTCATGTTGTAGTTCATCCGAAACTGATCAAAGGATCTGGGAAGAGACTCAATAATAATATCGACCTGGGTTTCCCCATCGATCTCAGCACCAAGGACCTCAAGTTCATTGAGATGACCAATCATCTTTAGAACATGTTCCTTAACAGAATCACCATTCCCCATGCGCATAGTCATAATAGCTTTCATAGCTTTCTGACGCGCTTGGCGACCATGGTGCCCGAACATTTCCGTTAGGCTATAAATCATATCAGCTGCAGTTCGGACATGTTGATGTTGATGCTGCAAAATGCTTGACATAGAAGCCAGTATATAGCATTTTGCCATCTCATCAGCCCTTTTCCAGCTGGTATAAGCCTCACGCTGTTCTGGCGTGGATTCATCAGTAGGTTCAGGGGGGCAAGCCTGAATGAGGACATATTTGTGTCCGTCAGCAGTAAGAACAATATCCAAGTTTCTTTTCCAATCAATATAGTTGGAACCCTCGAGTTTATTCTCTTTGAGAATCGTAGCAAGCGGATTAAGAGACATAGTGAAGCTGAAATAAATAAATAAATAAACATCACATAACAGTCATATAAAATTTTGAAGCAGATTATATTGATAAGCCTTGAAACAATATAAAAAGCATCCCCCAACACCTTAAGTTCTTACATATAAGCCACTATAGGTGGACAGTACATATAATACCTTAAGTAGATCTTAAAATCTTTAACTTATCATCCAATCAACCTTAGCCTTCTGATTGATAAGTTAATAGTTGGTCCTCCTAGCCATGCAAAAATAATTAATTACCTTTCCTATAGGGAAATAATTAATTAAGTCGCATCTAAGTGAATACCATAATTTAATATTTCCAAAAATGATTTCTATAAAGAGTAACTCTACCAGAAGGAGCAGTTACCTAAATAAAACATTTTTCCAATATTATCAATTTGATTTAACCAATGAATACTATAATCAGTGTCTCCTATAGGGAGGAAGACTCATTGTCAACGCGAACACTAATTATTTCATTTTAAATCAAATTATGTTTTTACGAAGTCTAAACCAATGAAATCCATAATCAGCATCTCCTATAGGGAGGAAGACTCATCGTCAACGCGAATGCTAATTACTTCATTATTTTAAACCAATTATGGAGGCTAGATTATCATCGTCTTTCGAATTAAATCGAATAATGATAATATTATCACACTTAGTAATTTTTCATCAAGGTTTTTACCATTTTCAAGCATAGCACATAAACAATTATCGCGAATAATTTAAACATGCTATCCATCACATGAAAATAAAACAACCATGGAAATAAAATAAATTATCCAATCATCATGGTCTTCATTTATCTTCGAACGAGCTTGAAAATCTTGACTCTTCTCGAAACGGGCTGATCTTCACGAGAAAACGGGCCCACGAATTGGCCCGTTAGGGTTTCGGCCCGTTGGGGTTTGGAAAACCCTAACCGCAAACCCTAGCTGCCGTCGCCATCACCGATGCTGCCGCCGAGCCGCCGCTGCTTGGAGCTGGAGGGGACCTCGCCGGAGGTCTCCCACTGGACGTCGCCACCGCCGGTCGCCGGAGAAAACGGAGAGCAGCAGCAAAACGCCACCGCCGCCGCTGCACAGCCGCGAAGCGGCTGCCGCGTGCAGCAGCTACTGCCGCCGCCTGTCCTCCGCCCTCCACGCCGCCTGCTGCCGTCTGGGAGTCGCCGGCGTTCAGGGAGAACGCCGGTCAGCAGCCTCGCGCCGCTGCAGATCGCCGCGAGTCGCTAGGGTTCCGAGGAACCCTAGCTCGCGCCGCCGCTGGGCAGCAGCGTTTCCGCCGCCGCCGCCGCGCTGGGCTGCCGCTGCTCCCTCCTCCGACCTGCTCCCGTCGTCGAGGGGGTCGAGCGGTGGCTCCCACCGGCGAAACCGAGCCACAACAGTCGCTAGGGTGAAAACCCTAGCGCGCTGCGTTCGTCGCCGTCGAGCCGCCGCCGCCGCCGTCGATTTCCGACGTGTGCTTCACCACCTCTCCTCCGGAATTGATCGGTTACATAGATAGGGAATATTTACATCGAATTTACATGGAAAAACGAAAAATAAAACCTAATCTAACACGATCAACCCTCGTGTTTTACAAACGCGGCCACAAACAGACCGATTTTAATACATAATTAAAACCGAAAAACATTCATATTAACCATGACAATTGGATCTCTGCAAACACACAAAATTCGCATCCAATACAATAATATGAAACATATATTTTGATTAATCAATTAACAGAGCCGAGTTGGCTCTGATACCAATTGTTGGATCCGCGAAGATCGCTCGGATGTTAATCAATTAAACAAACACATATCATGCAATTTCCTAGATCCTAAAGCGGAAACAGATCTAGATTGCATACCTTGTCGGGGCAGATCCAGCCGGTATAATGATATTTGGTGAAGTATTCCACGCACTAGATCTCTGCACACGAGATCTAGCTCTTCTCGTAAACCTTGAGATCTTCTAGAGTATTCCCGAGCACAGAGAAGAATTCCGGATGGACGGAAATCTTTCTTCTCCCCTTCCCCGTAAAACCCTAGCCGCCACTTATCGTATGTGAGCCGATAATTTCCGTGTGTGAAATCCCTAATCACCATCTATATATATAGAGGCAGATTAGGGTTAGGGTTTCTCTTACTGGGCCAGGCCTGCTTCTGTTGGGCTACACTAGGGATCTTAAGGAGGATATGGACTGGGCCTCCCAATATAATTAATAATCCAAGTATTCTCTGGGCCCGAATACTTTACTTAATTATATAAATATTATTTCACTCCACTAAAGAAATAATATTGCACTGCCGTCCATCTCCCAAATTATTACGCACTGGGCTCCTTTTTGGATTATATTATTTCCCGTGTTAAAGATATCGCATGTCCATTAATTAATTAAGCTTACTGATAGCTCTATTAATTAATATCTCATTCCGAGAGTAGTACCCGCTCGACCTTATTATTATATCGGAACTTAATCCACCTGCAGGGTTTAATATAATAATCTTTGGAGCGCCTCAAGGGGACATCATCAACTCGGACTCAGCCGAGACACGATTTCTAGCATTAATATTAATTATCATATTTATAATATCATTACCCAAGATATCGAGATGCTTTGAGTTGCAATAACTCTCACTCATTGATAAATCAAAGTAATAATTATCATAAATATATAATTCAATATTATATGACAAGAATTAAGAAATAATAATCGTCTGAGATCTTTGATCCTTTTATTAAATCAGTACAAAAGGATTTATCTCACCGCGATCCTGTTCAATGCAACTGGATGCATTAGTATAAGCTACTTAGCCAAGATCAGCTAATATCAAGCCTTATACTACAACCTTAACAAGTAATTTGTCCACAATTACTTAGGTTGCGAACACTATTTAAGTATATAAGAAAGTGATAATATGATCTTCCGTGTGAGCCCACACCACATTATCTATAATATATACTACAGGACGATATTTTGCATAACCATAACACGAATAAATATGCAAAAACATATGACATTATTTATTTCATAAAACAGGAAGAAGTACAATACAACTCAGCATAAAAAGTATGCTTTTCAGTATATAATCCCAACAGTTCCCTCGTGAAGTGAATCCCAAAGTTTTGAGTATATTTTAGATACCTCAAAACTCTTACAAGAGCTTTCCAGTGATCATCACTAGGATTACTTGTAAATCTACTCAATTTGTTCACAGAACACGCTAGATCTGGCCTTGTACAATTTGTAATATACATCAAACTGCCAATAATCTTAGCATACTCCTCTTGAGCAACAGAATCTCCTCGATTCTTGTTCAAGTGAACACTAGGATCCATAGGAGTCTTAGCTGGTGAATACTCAAAAGCGTTGAATTTTCTGAGCACTTTCTCAGCATAATGAGACTGAGTCAGAACAATTTCATCCGGCTTTCTTAGAATCCTCATTCCAAGTATCACGTCGGCTAAACCCAAATCCTTCATGCTAAAGTTTCTACTTAGCATTCTCTTTGTTTCTAAAATTATACGAGTGTTACTCCCCATGATCAACATGTCATCTACATATAGACAAACTATAACATAACCGTTATTAGTCGTCTTTATGTATACACACTTGTCACACTCGTTAATTTTGAAACCATTTGACAACATTGTTTTGTCAAACTTCAAGTGCCACTGTAGAGGCGCTTGCTTCAATCCATACAAAGACCTTTTTAGTTTGCATACCAGGTGTTCTTTCCCTTGTACTACAAACCCTTCCGGTTGCTTCATATAGATTTCATCATCTAACTCACCATTTAGAAACGCAGTCTTCACATCCATTTGATGAATCTCAAGATTGTGCAAAGCAGCAATAGCGAGAAGCACTCTAATAGATGTATGTCTCGTTACAGGTGAGTAAGTGTCAAAGAAATCATATCCTTCTCTTTGTCTAAAGCCTTGGACTACAAGTCTAGCTTTATACTTATCAACAGTACCATCGGCGTTATACTTTCTCTTTAGGATCCATTTACAGCCTAAAGACTTACTTCCTTGAGGAAGTTCGGTTAGCACCCAAGTATTGTTTTCCATAATGGAATCAATTTCACTGTTGATAGCTTCTTTCCAAAGATCTCCATCTGATCTAGACAGAGCCTCCTTGATCGTTCTTGGTTCGTCATCTAACATCATCACAACATAGTCCGGACCAAAGCTTTTTGGAGTCTTTTTCCGATCACTACGTCTTGGTTCTATATCCAAAGGATTAGACCTTGACCGTTTACGACTAGTTGACACCTCAACTCTCGGCTCAGAATTTGAGTTTTCTTCCACTTGTCTATAACTAGTAGATTCTAACTCAACATTCTCGTTAGATGAGACCCGACCATTATCCTTGCTAGGATAAATATTTTCGAAGAATATTGCATTTCTTGACTCTATCGTTGTTCCCACATGTATATCGGGTATCTCCGATTTATGCACGAGAAAACGATATGCGCTACTGTTTAGTGCATATCCAATAAAGATACAATCAACCGTTTTAGGTCCAATTGCAACTCGCTTTGGAAATGGCACTTCAACTTTAGCCAAACAACCCCACACCTTAAGGTATTTGTAAGAAGGTTTTCTTCCTTTCCATAGTTCATATGGAGTCACCTCTTTACCTTTGAGTGGGATTTTGTTCAAGATATAATTAGCCGTTAAGACAGCTTCCCCCCACAAATTTTGGGGTAATCCTGAACTGATCAACAAAGCATTCATCATGTCCTTAAGAGTTCGATTCTTGCGTTCTGCAAGACCATTAGACTGTGGTGAATAGGGGGCTGTCGTTTGATGAATTATACCACTTTCGTTGCACAATTCTTCAAACGGAGCTACATATTCTCCACCTTTATCACTTCGAATCATCTTAATGCGACAGCCAAGTTGGGTTTCGACTTCATTTTTGAAGTGTTTGAACGCTTCAATTGCTTCATCTTTTCCTCTTAATAGGTAAAGATAACTGTACTTTGTACTATCATCGATGAAAGTAATAAAGTACTTTTTCCCACCCCTCGTTTGTACAAACTTCAAATCACATACGTCTGTATGGATTAACTCGAGAGGTGTAGTGTTCCGTTCTACCGACTTAAAAGGTAGTTTAGTCATTTTTGCTTCAACACAAACTTCACACTTATCATGTGAATTTATGTTCTCAACATTTAGTAAGTTCATATTTACTAGTCTCTTTATAGCATTTAGATTCACATGTCCTAATCTACAATGCCATAAATTGGAACACTCAAGCAAGTAAGCAGAAGTAGAAGCATTCTCATTATTTCCCTTCTTGGGAGCACGGGTTACAACAGCAGTGCTAAGCTTGAAAAGCCCATCAATCATGTGACCACGACCAAGGGGCTTTCCCTTCTTACTAATAGTAACACTATCAGCATCAAACACTAGCCTAAACTTATTCTTAACAAGAATAGAACCAGATACAAGATTTTTGCGAATGTCCGGAACATGAAGAACATTGCGCAGGAGCAGCTGTTGACCCGAAGTCAGCTTCAAAGCCACGTTCCCAATCCCAACAACTTTGGAGGTGTTGGAGTTGCCCATGTGGATCTTCTTGTCCGCACTAGCCTCCTTGTAGGTGGAAAAAACATTCTTGTCCGAGCATACGTGCACGGTCGCAGCAGTGTCCACATACCAAGCCTTCGGGCTATCAACATGGTTAGCCTCGAACACGACAGCAGCAAGGTCACCCTCATCCCAATTGTCTTCATTGTTGTCGACAGCGTTGGCGTGGGCTTTGGCCTTCTTCTTTTTCGGCTTAGTGCAGTCCGCAGCCTTGTGACCCGGCTTGTCACAATTGTAGCACACCCCCCCAAACTTAGGGGCAGATCCTTTTCCCTTTTTAGAAGGGCCAGGACGAGAACGTTTGGAAGAGCCTCCGGATTTGTCCGTCTTTTCCGTCAGGTTGGCTCGAGCTTCCATAGGAGCTTTCCCTTTCGTCTTCCTAACTTCTCTCAAGTGTGCCTCCACTTGAAGCTTTTTCACCAAGATTTGCTCGGTGATCTCCTTGCTCTTGTGCTTCAATTGCTCTTGAAAATCACACCAACTTGGAGGGAGTTTCTCGATAATGACAGCCACAGTTAGAGCATCAGGCAAGGTGATTCCCTCGGACTGAACAGCATGAGCGAGAGTTTGAAACTCGGCCACTTGTTCCATCACTGGGCGGGAATCCACCATCTCATACTTGAGCCATCGAGACACTACGAACTTGCGGGTACTCGCCTCGTCGAGAAGGTACTTGTCCTCGAGAGCAGCTCACAATTCCTTAGCTGTCTTGATTTGGCAGTAGACACCATACAGGCCCTTATCGATGTAAGACAGAAGGGTGTTCTTACAAAGATAGTCGCCTTGATACCAACTGTCGGAGAGAACCCGAACTAAGAAGTCCGTTTCCTCCTCGTGTGGCATCTCCGGTTTGTCCTCAGACAGGTACTGAAGCAACCCAACAGTAGTGAGGCAAAACATCATCTTTTGCTGCCAATGACGGAAGTCTTGGCCCGAGAAGACAGGAGGTTTCTGAGCAAGCCCCTTCATGGATGAAGTCTGAAGAGGGGCCATGGTTGAGTTCTGTTGACCTCCAGTTCCGTTGTTGTTGTTGTTGCCGTTGGAGAACATGGAATTAGCAACGGAGGAAGAGTTGAATCCGATGGTTGTCATCTTGCTAGGCAGAACGTGAGATACAGCTTCTTGCGATTGTTAGGACGGTGGAACACGTTCTGAGGCAGCAAGCACGAACAGAGGTAAAGTCGAGTCGAGTAGGAACTCTCCCCGCAAGAAGCTGTACGCCCCGGTAGTGCTCACGGAACAGGCGTAGCTTCCCAAAAGGTGAAACGACTTTCGTCTCGGAGGTAGCAGCACCGCAAACCACCGAGCCCCGGCGAACTGGATGAAGACGAGGACTGAACTCGTGTGAAAATGATCAAGGGAAATGATGCAGAGATATGAATTTGTGTATCTGCTAATGGCCAATAAGGCCTCTATTTATAGGCATCAGCCCATGGGAGGAGTTAATGGACACCATTAAGGCCCACGTCAGTTACTGGCAGCCCATTATGTCCATTAAGTTAGTGGACGAGAGTTACAAACGTTTAAACGTTTGAATTCGATTCATTGAACCTGGACGAACCAGATCAACGAATCTGGACAGATCTTGCGGGCTGGGCTTACTCGTATTGGGCCTGAATCTAGGCCCAATCACATTTGCTTTTCTGGCCCAAAAAGATAATACATGGAGGCCCAAGCCCAAGCCCACTCACAGGCCCAAGGAACCACCCAAAGGACCAATTGCCAAGATCCAAGTCCACGGCCACGGCCACGAGCCCGAGTCCGGCCGGACGGACGGGCGGCGGCGCGCGCGCTTGTGTGCGCGCGCGAGAGCCCGTCACTCACTCTCTGGCCCACTTGATTAATTAGCCCATTAGTATAGTTAGTTAAATACACAACTAATTAATGTTCTTTAATCAATGTGGGACAAATTTATTACAAGAGTCTATCCACCTTGTAATAACTCCACCAACTCTCAATCTTTGATATATTAACTCACTCACCGGAATTCGGATTTGAGCATATCAATATACCACGATCATCTACTCTCAGAGTAGATTAATAATTTATCATTTAATTTAATAAATTAAATATAAATTATTATTCATTTATTTGGTTAAAGCCAAATTCCAACAACCGGTCTATCTCAGACTTCGTAGCTTCCAATTAATCCCAATTTCTTCCGTTTCAAGTTCTTGTTGAGGTTAAAATTTTCAAAACACCTGCTCCAAGTCGACGTCGTTTCTCTACCTGAAATGACTAAAAAATCACAGTTTCAAAACCCATTATTTCACCAAAGAAAAAAAAAATAATAGTGGAAAGAAAAAGAAGTAAAAGATGAAGAAAAATATCCCCATAAATAAGAATATAATAACCAATGAAAATTACCTTAAACCTGCAGCAAAACCAACCATGGACGAGTTTGGAAGTAATTACACTCTCCTCATCTTCTCCCTCCTCACAATCCATACACTTTCTGCTGCAAATAACGACACTTTAAAAGCCATCAGCGATGGAGAAACCATCACTTCATCGGGGGGAATGTTCGAGCTCGGCTTCTTCAGCCTAGCCAACTCCACGAACCGGTATGTAGGCATATGGTACGCTAAAATCGAGCCGAAGACGTACGTTTGGGTCGCCAACAGAGAAGCTCCCCTAACGTCGAAGTCCGGCCAGCTAACAGTGACGGAGCCAGGAATTTTGATACTCGTAAACGAAACGAACGGAACCGTTTGGTCGTCCACCGTGTCGAGGACCGCGCGGAATCCGATCGTCCGGTTGATGGACTCGGGGAATCTGGTGGTGAGCGAAGCAGGGGATAATAGCTCCGATGAGAGTATTGTATGGCAGAGCTTCGATCACCCCACCGACACGTACCTACCCGGGATGATGAGCCTGGGTCGGAACCTCCGAACCGGAGTCGAAACCTACCTGTCGTCGTGGCGGGCCCGCGACGACCCGGGACCGGGCGAGTTTACCGCGCACGTCGACCCGACCGGGTACCCGCAGATAGTGGTGAGAAGGGGCGCGAACGGAACCGGAAACGGAACCGTCCGGTTCCGGCTCGGTCCATGGAACGGGGTCCGGTTCAGCGGTTCGCCCGGGACGAGGAATAACCCGACGCTGAGGATGAACCGGGACGAGGTGAGGTACGGCGAGGACAACGCCGACAGATCGGTGGTGACTCGGCTCACGCTGAGCCTCGACGGCGTCGGGGTGCGGTGGATCTGGGACGGCCGGAGCCAGTCGTGGACGACGTACAACATGGAGGCCGATGCCTGCGACACCTACGGTGCGTGCGGCGCGTACGGGAGCTGCACCGCCGGGGAATCGCCGATCTGCGGGTGTTTGGAGAGATTCGTGCCGAGGGATGCAGAGAGGTGGAAGGGAGGGGACTACTCCGGCGGGTGCGTGGCGAGGACCGGGCTGCGGTGCGAGGGGGATCTGTTTCTGAAATACTCCGGGATCAAGCTGCCGGACGCGCGGCGGTCGACGTACGATGATCGGAAAATGCTGCCGGCGGAATGCGAGGCGGAGTGCTCGAGGAACTGCTCGTGCACGGCGTATAGGCCGTTGGATATTAGGGAGGAGAGGAGCGGCTGCCTTTTTTACCATGGGGAGCTGGTCGATGTGAGGACCATGGTTGCAGGTGGAGATGAGCTTTACATCAGAATTGCTTCTGCAGATTTAGGTAAACAAATTTTTCGTTTTCTTCAAAACTTTTCGAATTGATCATCGGAGCAAAGGTTGATTGAAGCTGCATTGCTATCGTATTCATGTTTCCGTTACGCTAGAAAAAGATGCAGACTCTAAATCGAAAGGGAGGAAACGAGCGATACTCGTGGCGAGCCTCGTCTCAACTGCGGTTATAGCTCTGCTCTTCTTTGTATTGAGTTTGATTTGTTATTGGAAGAGGATTAAGCGTTCAACTGCTAGAAAAGAAGGCTTGCTGCTTAAAAATCGAAACGAAGGTATGAACATAATGCACATTTTACTTGAGACCATCAACTATTTCGACGAAAAAAGATGTAGTGATCTTTTTCCTGTTCACCATTTTTGCAGCGATATTCAGTGGAAGTCCAGGCCAAGAATCAGAGCTGCCGTTCTTCACGTTAGCATCGATTTCGAAAGCAACGGATAACTTTGCCGAGGATAACAAGCTCGGTGAGGGAGGATTCGGACCTGTTTACAAGGTATGATCAATTAGGTAACATGATTTAGAAGAAAAAAGATTATCTGAGCTAACACAATTTTCTTGGCTTCAGGGTGTTCTTGAAAACGGGCAGGAGATTGCAGTGAAGCGGTTGTCGAAAACCTCGAAACAAGGTGTGGACGAACTGAAGAACGAAGTGATCCTGATAGCCAAGCTTCAGCATCGCAATTTGGTGAGGACTTTAGGGTGCTGTGCTGATGGAGAAGAGAGCATGTTGATTTATGAATACATGCCTAATAATAGTCTCGATTTTATTCTATTTGGTGAGCAATTTTTCGATTTTATGTATCCATATTTGATTAAGCAGAATACGAGAGTGAAATGGTATGTTTTTTGACAGATGAAACTAAAAGTATGCTACTTGATTGGAGGAAAAGGTTCAATATTATCATCGGAATCGCGAAGGGGCTATTGTATCTCCATCAAGATTCGAGGTTGAGAATCATCCATCGCGACCTCAAGGCAAGTAACATATTGTTGGACGGGGAGATGAACCCGAAGATATCGGACTTTGGGTTAGCTAGGAGTTTTGGAGGAGACGAAACGGAAGCTCAGACGCGTAGAGTTGTTGGAACATAGTAAGGAGCTAGCCTAACAATATTGCTGGTTTACTGTATTTGTATGTGACATGACTAATTTGTTTGGGATTTTGTGGTGCAGTGGATACATGTCTCCGGAGTATGCAATAGACGGGATGTTCTCGATCAAGTCGGATGTGTTCAGCTTCGGTGTTCTCGTGCTGGAAATCGTGAGCGGGAAAAGAAACAGAGGATTCTCCATCAATGACCACAGCCTCAACCTTCTTGGATATGTAAGTATCACCGGTTCCTCGTTAGATGGCCTAGTTGGCGGAGTGAACGAACAAATAAATAGTCGAACAAAATGTTGTACAGGCGTGGACGCTTTATAGAGAAGGAAGGTCGTACGAGCTAGTGGATGCGTCTCTAGGAGAGTCGTTCGACTTGCCAGAGGTGTTGCGTTCGATCCAAGTGGGACTATTGTGCGTGCAAAAATCTCAAGAAGATAGGCCGAGCATGTCCACGGTGGTTTTCATGCTGGGGAACCAGGTCGAGCTGCCCGAGGCTAAAGAACCCGGGTTTTTCATGGGGAGAGACGTCGGCGGTGGCCGGAGTTATAGCAGCTCAAACGCCACCAATTCAGAGAATCAGATTACTATTAGCTGGGCTGAGGGTAGATAACGGAGGAGGGAACGCAAAATTGATTATTAGAGTTGATTTATTTCATAGTTGGGATGTATTTTAAGTTTTCAAATCGAGTATTATGCGTAGAGAATGAGTTGAGAACAAATTATACCCTCCCTCTTGTTTTTCAGTGTCCCACATCGGAAAAGTATGAGAGAGATGGTGCAAGTGTGGAGTATAAAATGAGATAGAGGAGCAGTGAGCTCCGTACTTACCTGGACGGGGTCAATGGGTGATCCTCAAGGCCCATGGCCTAGGTTGGAGGCTTCCATTGCACTCAGGAAGGGCTCCCGCCTAAGGTCGGCCCAAGTGGTCGAGCCTACGTCATAATTTGTGCCAGTGGGGGCCTGCGTTCGCGCGGCCCCTGCCCATATCTTTAGTTTAAATGTATTTTGGCCCATTTGTATTTGGTGATTATGTAGGCCCAAAATTTATATATATTTGAAATTAAAAGAAACAAATTGTTATGTGTGTCCTTAGAAAACATGGAATAATTAAGAGGATCTCAAGTGATTTATTCATGAATCACATTCTTTGCAAGCATTCTATATACATTATTAAGCAGAGAAAGACGAAGAAGATGGCCTTCGTGTTTCAGCTGCTGCTGAATATTCCCTCTTGGTAGTGGTTGTCGCAGAATTCTCCTCCGAGAACATCACAGGCATCGCCCAGCAGCACCCTGCAACCATCCACAAATTCTTTTCATTTATGTAAAGGCTGATTTACGCGAGAATTTGCACGAGTTTCACGTTCTCGTCTCATACAGTGGCGGATGCACACTAGGCCAAGGGGTGTCAATTGACACCCCTTAAATTTTAGAAAATACTATTTTAATCTTAGTTACAATATAATTATACTTTCGATTATATATATTTTGCATATCTCTAACCTTTGAACACGCTATAATATTCGTCATTCTCTTATCATTGATACATTTTAGGTGTATTTATTGGTATTGTTAATTAGAACGGCTTCTACACAACAGAGCATTTTCAGCTAAATTAATAGTGAGGAATTAGCTTTGCAACCGAATAAGTGATGAACTGATAAATGATAATTTGGTGGTTTATATTAAAAAAAGATTATTTAAGTATGTATAATAATGATCTGGCATGTATAGAATGAAAACTTCAGAGCTATTGTTCAGAAAGTTTCAGAATATGATCGGTCGTGCATTTTGTTGTAAATTAAATTTTTATGATTTATAGAAGTAATATTAACTTTGACACCCCTTAGTTAAAATCCTGCATCCGCCACTGGTCTCATATGTACATATAATGCAACTTAGAAAGGGGGTTATCGTGCTTACGTTCGGGGATCCTCAGCGTAATCCAGATACTCTCTTTCGAAGGCCTCCATTCCGATCCTTGGCTTGTTGCTGGCCTCCCTCGGCAGGGGCTTCACTTCCGGATACATGTGGGCTGCACAAGTGTCTCCACCGATCGTTTCACATGCTTCCGCTGGAAAAACTCTGCAAAACTTGGATGCTGATCAACTGAACTGAACTAAAGTAAACAATGGAGGTGTAGTATATTGTACTTACGAGACGGAGGAGTTATAGTTGACGCTGAGAGCATTTGATCGGATCGAAGCCATCATCCCACCTTGCAAATATCTTGGAGGGGAGAATGTTGCAGAGGATAAGGCTATGGCTGACTGCATTTTGTATGGATAGATGTTTCTTTTGAGTAGAATAAGAGTCGAATGCTCCTATATTTATAGTGTTTTCTGATATTTTTCACTCAAATATGGATAGAGTAAGCCTATCACTTTCTGAGATGGGAGATATTTATTTCCAGATCCACCTCAGTCCAAAACATTATCTTCTCTGATCAACACACGGCAAAATCATACCACCAATTTCTAAGATTATGACAAGAAATTGCTGACAAATGATGATAATGCTTTGCGATAAAAATAACAAATAAATCAATAGGTGTGACACCGATGTTGAATTCCCCTATCAAGAAGGATGCTATTCTGTTTCGTTACATGGTTGATCTATCGAAAACTATCATATGATACAGAACCTGTCGTTGGCTTAGTCCGTGATCCAATAGAAAAATATCATGGCCAGCCTTCGACAGCTTTGTATGTGTGGTCTCGTCGACATGGGGGGTTTTCAGAGCAGATTTAGTACTCAGGATCACACTTGACGCCTCGAGGAGGAATGCCTGACACAGACTAGATCATCCAATTTGTTACCATCCATCTTATACATGGCCACTCCTTCCATTTGAGCGTAATGATCTCTTGCCGATTTGCTTAGTTTCTGGAAAGGCATCGCCTCCCACTTGTTGTAATTGGAGTTCTTCCTTAAATCGCCCATATCTGGCGATCCAGACACTGGGCCACTGCCGTAAGGACCGGCATTGCCCCACACTTTACAATTCCGGAATTGTCCTGACACCTCATTGTTTTGCTCATCTTCGCCCTTCTTCAAGCGTACAGCAGCTGAGTGAGCTCTACTTATTGTTTCTCGACTTGGTATGTCAGACCAGTCTTGCTTCCTTTCGGCTCTCATAGGAGAATGGATCCTGATCACCTGCAGGTAGACGTTTCTATCATAATGAGTACATAAGAGAACTAGACGAGAGACACGACAGTAGAAGCAAGGAAATAAAAAGTATGCTTACACCAAGGCATTCCAGAAGCTGGTAATAGGCTCTTCCTTGAAGTGGATTGTGTCCCTTCCTTGGTGTTGAGAAGTATCGAGTCCTTGATCATCGCAATACATTTAGGCTAAAAGGAGTGGTGACTAAAAGGAAAATACACAAAATTAAGAGATATTTTGAACTTACCACTCAGTATATCCAGGATCAACTGTGAAACCGTATATGTCAACGACGTCGCACATGGAAAGTGCAAGTTCTATTGATTTCATTCCAGTCCCTTTGGCACCTCTACGAAGCACGATACCTTGGAATAGGTAAACTGGATTTGGAATACTCTGCATTGATCGGAAGAGATTTACAATAAATTTCATTTTTAGGAAGTATATAGAGATCAATGTACCTCACCCATCATATCACATTCACAACCTTATGGTTTAAACTATCTTAAGGAAACAAGGGTCATAAATGATCCATCAAGCTATTCAAACAGTTCATAATGATATGAAGCACCTACCTTTATCATATCATTGAAACTTTTGTGGGTGACACTTTTGATAATCAGCACTTCATCATCTGCCATTAAAAATAAAACAAAATTTTACTTTAAAAAAAGAAGGGGAAAAAAAAGAACAGATTTCATTTAAAGCTCTTCTATTCTTTCTTAAAGCATCTATGCATAACGATGCTGAAGCAAGCAAGCAAGCATAGGTCAAAATGTCATTTGTTCAGCTCAAGTACCAACCAAACTAAGATCCTAGAGCTTCATATCTCTGGAACAAGTGCCAGGTGTGTGCCAAGCCAAACAAAAGTAAGAAGCCAAAGTAGAGTCAGAAGGATAACCACAGAGATAAACGCACACAGAAATAGTAATACGGGGCACTGGAGTTGCGGTAACTCAGCATTTAGACCATTTGTATACCTGACCCATTGAGAATTGGAATCATGTTTCGTGCAGCACCTCTAACTACCAGACGAAAGTCTCTCTTCAGACCAACATATTTGGCATATTTCTGTACATAAGAAGGGATATAGAATTTAAGCATACTGTGGATACTGACATCCTAAATTGAGGCAATGAAGATAATCAACAAATTTTTAGATGGGCAGATGATAATATATGATTCAAAACATGGATAGTCAAGACCACAAGTACGATAACTCGATTGCCACAAAACCAGCTAGAGTTTACTTACTGACCTCATTAACAGGGGCCTCATTATCTCTTATCACTGCATCATGGCTGTCGATTTCCTCTCCAAATTCTGTCTTCAAGAGATCTCCAGAATTTCCGACCACAGCACAAGTTTTAAACTGGCGAGGATGAAATGGTGGCTTTGCTGGTAGAAGTATGTCAAGATGTTCCTCACAGAGGGTCTTATTGTAGCATTTTTCTACTCCTCTATGGTAATAAAGAAAATGGAAGAAGAAACAATTATAAATGCAAGGTAAAGTTTTCAAATTCAACCAAGATAAATATAATACGTTGCTAATCGAAACTAGAAAAAGAAAAAGTGACAACTATCAACTTACATCTGTGCTATCCTCTTTGGAGCATACTCCAGCCACCCATCAGGCCGAACATCTAAATACTCTCTCGTCAACACTGTAGTCATATTACGATACTGCAGTTCAGATAATATATGCTCAATTCGGGTGCCAGGGCAAAACAAAACCAGAAACTAAAATCTGACTAAAACAAACGAACCTGCTCCCACAACAGTATTGCTTCACACACGTCATACTTGTATTCCAAGGGCTCAAAGATCTTAAACTGCGCATTGTACTGCGAAACAGATTTAAAGAGCTAAGAATTATATGCCTATAACACTTAAATAGCTATGAATCTGAGCAAAACAACAAGAGACGAACCCAGGTGCTGTTAGTCCCTTCTGGAAACTTGAGAATCAGATTACAGTGATCTATAATCTGAGCAGTGAGTCCAAGACCTCTGTTTGCCTAACAAGCAAATATCAATCCTAATGAAAAATCGATCTTCAAAAACAAAATCCAGATAACGATTCAAAGCAGCATTGTATTTGTAAGTAAATCTTCAATTCAGACTTTGGAAGGTCATTAAAAATTAACTTTAACTACATATCAATTTAGGTCACTTGAGCAGATCTTAGCTGAGAAATTAACGAGATCAAGTGAATGAAATGGAAACTGACCACGCATTGTTGGACGGTGGACTGGAAATCGGACAAAATCCGAAGATCAAGTCTATTAAGTTTAGGGATTTTCTGGGTTCCTGGAAAAGGAAAACAAATAAGCAAAATTGAATGATGAGGAAAGTAGAGAAGGAGCAAAAGGTACCGGCGGCGGGGAAGGAGGAATGAAGGGCGAAAACGAAGAGAGAGAGAATGGCGGCGGCGGAGAGAAGATGCAGGATAGCCGGTCTCCTCATCGACGGCCTTTTCAAACCTCTCATCTTCGATGGATCGGATGTTTGCTGCTGCTACGCTCGCTCACTGCTTCACTTCTCCCTTCTCCCTTCTCCTTTCTTCCTTTCTCATATCGGTTTTTTCCTTCTTCTTTTTTTCCGATTTTTTTTTTATTTATTTAAATTATAAGAAAGTATTATTAGGATCATATTTAAGGGAATATATTATCCCAAGGTCCAACGAAATAGATCAAGTGAAGTGGAACGGAGGGAGTAAACAATAATGATATTCGGCCATAGTTTCATACTTTCCTTAATAAGTACTCCCTCCGTCTCTCACAACAGAAGACGTTTCATTTTGAGCACGAGATTTAAGAAAATGTGCATTAAAGTAGAGAGTGCATATGTAAAAAGTAATTTCCTTTACTAACTTTTTTACGCAGTAAAGAAACGCACGGTCTTGCTAAGGACTAGAGACATTAAAAGGAAAATATGTTTTCTTGTGAGGGACAGAGAGTGTAATTTTAAAATTAATATGTTAATAATTATAATCAATGATTATATACTTTTAAGAGATCAATATTCTTAATTTCTTTTAAATTTGAATTTTAAAATGTTCTTCAACATTTTTTTTTCTTTCAAAATTTCACAGCTCACACCTGCAAATTTGAACATGTTCTTGCTCATTTCTCGTGTACAAACATGCTTACAAATGTTCGATAAAAGGCATACATCTTTCAAGAACCGAACAGCTTAAGGTAATCCAAGTCGATAACGAATGTCCGAATCTCCATCGGAGCAAGTTCGACGACGAGCTGCACTGGATCCACATCTCCTCCTCTCACCACTCTCTCTTCTTCTCCTTCTTCATTTCCTTCTACCTTCCACTGCAGTCTGCTCTTCTCCATCGCCTTCCTCTCTTGGTTACCCGATAACGTCGTCTCTGTCACCTTAGTGATCTGAATTTACCGTTTCGAGCACAGATCAATATTGTCAGCTAGGAATGGAAATCAGTGAATGCAAATCTGGACTTGAATCTGTATTTACCTTTTTGCCGATGAAGAGCTTCTTCAGTTCGACACTGCTCACCACCGAGTAATCTTTATCCTCTCCGGCCTTTGGGCATGTCGAAAACACATGAGAGAGTAAAGTTAGCTTAGATGGACTAGAGAGAGTGAAATGCAAAACACACTGCAAGTACAAAGACGGATGCACATGCTATTTGGACGAGAAATGAAAGACGGAGCTTGGATTTTCAATTCGAGAGATTGTAAATCAAAGAAGAGTGGCTGAATTAGGACCTCATATAAGTGAGCCAGGCGAAGGAGAACTTTTCCGCTTTGAAGCTCCTGCAGCAGAAACACGCGGTTGAGCTCCGTTATTAACTTAGAGATACAGGTGAATTTTCGAAACACGGTTATACCTGCAGAGTAATCACTGCAATATTGTTTGGCAAACTATAAGACTGATCCATGGCTGAGAATGTAGTCGTACGGGAACTCATCCAGTTATCACCCTCCTGCATCAGTGAAATTTTACTCATGTGTCACGATTTCAACTTTGACGACTATATCACTCTCTCACCTCTTCCGAAAATGCCAAAAGTAGTGGAGAATAAATCTCTTGTCCCAATGTGCGGCGCCACTTGGCTCCTTCTCCACGCGGATCAATTCTGAAGAAGAACTTCCCTTGGACCTGAAAAGGAATCCGACCACTTTTTCAGAAAATCGGAAGATAACATCATTTCCCTGATTTAGGCGATGATTTAATGCAAAAGCAGTGTGGGTGGCCTTGAAGAATCAGTCGCGCAGAGTAACTATAAGTAAATGTTTAAGGTACCATCAAACCCCTGCAGTCGTCAAGAACACAAACTTTTTCATTTAGTGCCTCGCCAACACCTCGATCGTCGTCGTTGATCAGCCTCCTGTGCAAGGAAGAAAAGTACTGAGCTGAAGTGAACGCTTACAGAATAATAAACTGGAGCAAGTGAAACACGGAAGACAACAGTAAACCTACCTATGAAGCATCAGCTCTATTTGACCATCTGCCAAGCTCGATCCACCAACTGCGCGATCCACTAAAACCGAAACTTCCCTAGTTTCATCCTCCGCATAGATACCGAGATTTATCTACACATCATAGAGATTTAAACAAGGCTTATTTCGAATACTAAAGGTACTACCCTTAACAAATTTAAGCAGATGAATTCATGAATACTCAATAAGCTCGATATTATAAAACAGCTAAACAAATAAATACTTAACCAGTGTACAAACTTTAGATGACATACAGGATAATAATTGCCCGCAACTGGTTGGTATACTTCCAGGTCCCAATCAGCCCTATAATCTATAATCTGCAATAGACCAATTTTAACAAAATCAGATAACGAGTGGCCCGTTTATTTAGACATTTGATGTTAAGGTTTTACGTGCTCCATCACAGTTTCAGTTATTATTACAATTTATCAAGAACTACAGCCAATGTATACCCTTTTAATGAAGTCACGCCCATTTGAGTCTGTATAAAAGGTCTTGTTGGTGCTCAAGTCGGTGCTTATTTTAGCAACTATTTCCTTGCCGTATCCATCATCCACAGGAATAGGCCCAATCTGAAAATAAAACCAGCACAAGAGAGTGCAATAAGGTAAGGGCTCAATGGAGAATATGTTGACTCACTTCCTATACAGGATACAGTCAAACTTACGGTAAACTCAACTTCAGCATGTTCCTTGTCTTTGTAGACCCTTGTAACCTGCATGAGTTAGGTATTAGTCACTGGACAAGGAGTCGGATCAAAAACCAAGACAGAATCAGTAATTGAACTACGTATGGGGCTCAAATTTAAAAGCAGTCACATGATTATCAAGAACAACCACGTAAGACACTTTTTCCCTGATCTAACTATCCTGAAGCCAGCTGAGGATGTGAAAAGAAGAAAATATGAGGGAGAAAGATAAAGCACCTGATATAACCATGTGTTAAGCTGCTGATGCACTTCATCCAGTAATGGACCTCGTATAACATCCAAACGAGCCTGGAAATGGGAGCGACATAATTTTCAAACTTACACAGATTCTTATATTTGGATGATATAAAACTTTGGAAAGAAGTTATAATTCAGCAGCTATTAGGAGATGTATGATAAGAGAGCATCAGGGAGCGAACCTCGCCTTCAGGTTCAATGGGGAATGTACCATTTGGACGGAAAACATAAGCCCCAGAAGCCTTTGAAGATGAAGAGGAAATGTGAGAAGTCATAATATTTTGGGCAAATAAACAACGGGAGACGTATACGAAACTATACTTTCAAAAGATGTAAGATTACCTGGAAAACTCTGTCAGTACCATTATATCCAGTATAGTAACTATATGAAACCTCAGGAAGAGAAGTCACCTTCATCAATGAAACAAAGCCCATCAACAATAATACACATAAGAAACAGCAGGATCCATCTTTTTTAGCAGTCTGACAGTACTACGATCTGTGTTGAGTTTGACAAGTTACATTTAAAACTTTCCATGGATGCATGTCAAAGATAATGATCAAACCAATTGCATGTATACATCTTTAGAGCAGCATGTAACCAAGTAATAATTATATTCATTAATCAAACCTTGAGAATCTAATCTTAATAAGCAAATGTAGAGTAATTGATCAAATCAATTTACCGAATTTCTTTTGTTAGCATAATGTGTGAGTTTTCCTTCATTAGCTGAGTACAGCAGCTTCAAATTTCCTTGACCAACTTCAAATGTTTCACCACTACCCTCTTCTGAAGTATATATTGTTGAGAGGAATGATCTGGGCTCTGATATGAAAAATACAAAGAAAAAGCATCATAACATATCTAAATGCCACATAAGCAAACTCATTTGTTCTTACCAGTTGACTCTGCACCTGAGACGACATAAGTGCTGAAACCAAGAGGTGGCACAGATGCCGAAAAGGCAAGCCAATATTTAGCCGAACTACTAGCTGATATGCCTAGATATGTCTTCACGAGATATTTTGTTTTCAGCAAAGAGATGTTGGTGATAGGGAGGATCTGAGACTCAATCACTTTTCCAGTGGAATCTCGAACAACAACATTCTCAGAAGAAACCTGCAAAAGATACGGCCAATTTATAGGAGCAATTCAAATTACTTTTACACAAAACTGATTAGAAACCCAGATACTTACAGGAATACGAATGACATCCTCTCTTTTCCATCCAAGAGAATTATATGCTATCATAACCTATATAACATTGGAAACAAACATCCAATGAGATGACTATGAAGTAACATCCAATAAAGGGGGGAAACACAATTCACATATATTTCCTTGCTTTAATTTAAGATTTGGGGGGGGGGGGGGGGGGGATACTACAATCTTACCAAGCTTTTCCCATTGGTGAAACTAGCTTCTGATGGAGGACAATAACTTATGTTGAGCAGAGGACACTAGACAAAAGGCGCAATAAAATATCAGAAACTAGCAAGTATTCCTACTATAAATCGTGACATTGCAGCAATTCAATTAATGAAATTAATCAAAAGAATAAAAAAGATATAGTTATGTCTAGTTAGTAGGAAGAGAAAACCTAAAGTTTTGATGGGATGAGAAGATATAAGAAAATTGAATAAAATTCATTGACTACTTAATGGGGGCCATTTAGTAAATATGTAAAAAAATTTGTCATTAAAAGGATCAAATAATGAGATTCTCAAAGTAACTAAAAATCACATGACTGGTGATACAGAGCAGATTATCCAGATGACACAAACTGTAATGCATGCAGTGGCATTCAGAGCAAAGGATAACAGAAATTACAGCAACTATAACCCAGTGGAAAGCAGGGAAACATGAACTTGCCTGCTGAAATTCGGGGTTTGAATCCATTTGCATAGATTTTGATCTTGGGCTAGTTAGTGCAGCCAATGATGATGCAACCACTTTCTCTGCCTGGAAGTTTCAAGAAGGTAGATAAGTATTGTTCTTCTTCTTGTTGTTGAAAGCAAATAGAACCTAGTAATAGCTAGAGGTAAAGAAGGAGAAATCCAAGAAATACAAAAGGAAAAATGCATTTTAGGCCCCTCTACTTATACACTGGACTCGATGCTTTTCTCCAAAAACATCCAGCTAAAAAAATTCCACGTCTGGAAGAGTCAATTGTACCTCTTTGTAGCCAATTGAAAGTCGCAAAGCATAATCAGCAGCTACATGCTGCCTTTGTGTCCCACTAACTGCATCATGATGTTGAGCTATAGCCAAAGCATCAGCTAATGCGTCTGTGCTTGGTCCTGTACCATACCTGCCTTTGAAGAATTCCAACTGTCTCGCTGCCTGAAATTAATATCCAAACGTTGAAACTGGGTATGGAAAGATTTGAGGAACATATGCACATATTTTATCCATAAATTGCAGAATCCAAGTGAAAGGAAAAGAAACTTACTAAATAGTAACCACTTAGATATCTCACATATCCTTTGAAGCCTGGCCTACTGGTAAAATAGCCTGTCCAGTATGCATTCTTCTGATCCGCATACCTGTAAAATGTAGTAACTACCAAATTTTTAGTTCTGGAATCAGCTGTGGCAGTGGTTGATTTTTTACGCAGAAGAATAGTACTCACGGAAAAAAATCTCCAGTTTTCAGAGGCCATGTTTTGCTTGCAGCATATTTTGCATCAGTGTAGATGGATGGTGTAGAATATAGAGCATTGACACGCCCATCCTAAGAACAAGTGGACCAAGAACACAGATTTTTCAAACAAATACATACAACATAAATTATGTATCTACTAAACATCACTATTAAAATTACCAGATTCACATAATGAATGAACTTATCCATCTGTCTGAACCAAGAAACTGCATATTGGTAGCGGAAATCAGTACCCATAGTCCACATTATGTGATTTGTCCTAGTTATGTTTGCCTGGAATTCAAAAGAAAAATGGTTAATCATATATCATATAGCAAAGGGACGACGACATATAATGGGCAACACATAAACCCCACTGTACAACCTTCTCTCAATCTATTTGTATTACTAAAATTTTGACTCTGCCTCCCTCCTTGTAGGATTTGGTTCTCTCGGATATCATATCAGGCACAATACTGACAACTAGCAAACTAACAAAACTAATTTCACGGACCACGATGAGACAGGGTACCTGAGCTAAAGCTGCTGCCACAAAATCATCCACTCGCCGACGCACATTATAATCAAAGAGAAGAGGATCGTCCTGGAATCAGCCCATTCATTAATAAATGTTCCACGTACTTACATGCCATGCAATATAGAAGTTGCATGACTAACCTGAATGGGCTCAGAGACATCATTTATTTCAAAAGCAAACCCATCCGGAGGCTCGTAATGTACAGGGAATATCCCAGTGAATATCTGGAAATGCACTCATCAGCTCATGATAGAAAGACCTTTCACCCTCAACAGTCACATGACAAGTTGAATAGGTCCAAGAGACTTCTAGGGGGGAAAAGGAGAAAATTAAGTTACCTGAGAAGATGAACCGAGGGACCTTGATGCCTGCCATATTACCTCGAGAGTTTTGGCACTTCTTCGTGCAGCTCTATCTTGGTAATCAATTCGAGCAAAAAATAGGGAGTCAAACCCCATCTGTGTCATAATATAGTAGCAAAAATCAATAATCAATACATCTTACAACAGAGATACACAGACAATAACAATATGGGTTTTGCCAAAACAATACCTCTGCGCCAAGCAAATAAGCCTGAACAGCAGAATGCCCGAAAGGGTCGATCTGCCACCCGACTCTGGGTTTCTTGCCAAATTCCTCAAGAATAAAACGGTGTCCAAGAGTTGTCTGATCAATCAAGTCAATGTAATGAGGGGTTGCCTCATCATGCATACACATTCCTCCATTTCTGACCATATACAGAAAAGCACAATGTATATATTCAGTTTTTACACACACACACACACACGCAGAAAATCATGTCCAATACTGAAAGAGGATTATGCAAACTAGAGAACGTACATGAATTCAAGTTGACCGGAATCGACTAGCCGTTTGACTTTAGTCTTGAGAGTGTCACTCTGCTGTCGCCACCATCTCTCAAAGAACGCCTGATTGAAGAAGCACGGATTGAAACGGCGAGGAGAAAAAGCAGTCGCAAGCAATTCATTTCAGAGCCTCAACTCACATAAAAACGGGGGAAATAGTAGAGATAGAGAGAGAGAGAGAGAGAGAGAGAGCTTACCATTTCGACATATATGAACCTCCGACTGCTGTCATCCAATAAGGCGGAGATCACGGAATCCAACACGTTCTGGACACACGCTCCCTGCAAGAAGAGAGAATTGAGCTCGAAAATGCAAACTACGGTGGAAAGGGGGAGGGGGCGTGAAGTCGCAATGCAATACCCGAATGGAATTGTTGGCGCCGGCGTAGTACTGATCGACGGTCTTGAGCCATCCGACATCGTCATGGGAGTGCGGCACCAAGTGGACATTGATTTTGCCGGGCACGACGCCGGCGGAGGTGTTGTAAGCTACATAAGCCGAGTCAACCGGCGACGAGAGGAATATTCCGGCGAAGATCGCAGCTCCGGCGATTGAGAGGAAAAGGTTACGGAGTTCCATGGAGCGTTTTCGAGCCAAGGGCGGAGTGGCCGAAGCCTTCAATTGAAGATGTTAAAGCAAAGAGGCTTGAGCATGGAAGCAAGGCAATCCTCACTTAGGCGCAAAGCAAGAATCAATTGCTGGATTTTCCATTGAAACTCTGCTCTCTCCGGGCCTACTACTACTGTTTTCCAAGAAAGGGACGACTATTGTGAAGTGAATATGTAACTAGTCCAAAGTGCCCGCTCGAGTTTCGGAAAATATTCACGAAAATCACATACAATAGTAGTAATAAAACAACAAAGTTACGTTAGAAAAAATAAAGGGAGTATATATAATATACTCCCTCCGTCTTTAAATAAGTGTCCCCTCCTCTCTCACGGAAGGGGACACTTATTTAAAGACGGAGGGTGTATTAATGATGTGCGCACGAACGAGGATTCCTGATAAGTGTTAATTAATCTAATTAACCGGTCGTTTGTCCTTTACATAAAATTAATGTTTTAGTAAAATATTTAATGGATATATGTATTTAATAATGTAGTAAAATGTATGTCAGAAATGTTAATTATTGTATATAAATAAGTTAGAGTTGATCCATCATCATTTGTGAGGTCTCTAGTCAGTATTATTATATGTTTTGGGGTTATCTAAAGAGAATATCTACTCCTATACCCAATTTCAAGTTGTAAACCTAAATTTAGCTTTGTATCTTAAAAACGTAAAAATATACCCATATTTTGCTTCGGTAGACCAAAATGCCCTTGCTTTTTAGGTTCGGAGTACTATTCCCACCAATTTCTTCTTCATATATGCATAATCTCCCTCTCTCTCTCTCTATTTTTGAAACTTCTCTCTCTACAGCTCTCTCTCTTTCTCTCTCTACATGCACAGCACACTCCAAGTTCGGAACTGGAGGCGGTGAAGAGGAGGTGCCAGAAGCTTCTACTCGGAAGCACGATCTCCAAGTTCGAAGGCGGAAGCACGATCTCCAAGTTCTCCGGCGGCCCCGTCTCCTTCGCCGGAGCCCTAGCCGCCGGCCGGAACGACTCCGCGGTGGTAGGTGCAATTGACGGCCTTGTCGAGGAGGCAGGCCGAGTATTTCCCCACCGCCGTCTTCAGAATCCGCGGCGGCCGTGTTCATCTCCATCTCCATCTTTTGTGCAGAGGAGGGATGGAGGAGAGAGAAGGGTGGAGAGAGAAAGAGGCCGTGTTCATCTCCATCTCTCTCTCTCTCCATTCCGCCATTGTCGACCTTTCTCTCTCTCTCCCCCCTCACATGCCGTCGCTGCTGCTCTAACGGTTCAAGGAGGAGGAGCTGATTCTCTCTTGTCGGAAGCAACAAAAGGAGAAAATCAAGAAACTTTTTTAAAAAAGAAAATGGTTTTATCTAATGAGAATGGTGGAGTTCAGATTAGCAATTGGAGATGGGATTTTGTGAAGTGGGTCCGTCCAAGATTCAATCTTTTTTTCTGGGAATTGATTTGTTTTTGTTTTTTTTTTTTTGTTTGATTGATTGAGAAGGTGGGGGAGAAATTGTTGGGAGGAAGTTTACACAAGAAATCATTCATTTGCTTAGTTTTGAAGCAGTGTTGATTTTTACACAGTTTTTCAGTCTTAGCTGTACTGTTTAGTTTGAGATTTGTTCTTAAAAATTGCTTTGAAATCTTTTCTTTGTTAATTAATTGTGGATATACGAGATGATTACTTTGGTTCGATCGTGTATTAATTTGGTGAATACTTCTTTTTTGATGGAATTGTTTAATTTGAAAGTCAATTGGGTTGGGTATGATTACTCGAAACAACATCAAACTTTGTTTCGCTTTTTGAAATTTGAAAACTAAAGTGAGCACACTATCTACGAATGCTATCCTCTGTCCCGATTACTTAAGTACACAGTACGAAAGAAAGAAAAGCTTACTGTGTACTTAAGTACACAGTACGAAATATAAAAAAAGATTACTAGTCTTGTGTAAGTTTTTGTTCAATTTATATTATATATACTTATGTACACAGTACGAAAGGAAGAAAAGCTTACTGTGTACTTAAGTACGCAGTACGAAACACAAAAAAAGATTACTAGTCTTGTGTAAGTTTTTGTTCAATTTACATGATATACTAAAGTACACAGTACGAAAGGAAGAAAAGCTTACTGTGTACTAAAGTACACAGTACGAAAGGAAGAAAAGCTTACTGCGTACTTAAGTACACAGTACGAAACACAAAAAAAGATTACTAGTCTTGTGTAAGTTTTTGTTCAACTTACATGATATACTAAAGTACACAGTACGAAAGGAAGAAAAGCTTACTGCGTACTTAAGTACACAGTACGAAACACCAAAAAGGGATTACTAGTCTTGTGTAAGTTTTTGTTCAACTTACATGATATACTAAAGTACACAGTACGAAAGGAAGAAAATCTTACTGCGTACTTAAGTACACAGTACGAAAGGAAGAAAAGATTACTGCGTACTTAAGTACACAGTAATAAACACAAAAACGATTACTAGTCTTGTGTAAGTTTTTGTTCAATTTACATGATATACTAAAGTATTTAGTACGAAAGAAAGACAAGCTTACTGCGTACTTAAGTACACAGTACGAAGGAAATAAAAGCTTACTGTGTACTTAAGTACACAGTAAGAAACACAAAAAAGATTACTAGTCTTGTATAAGTTTTTGTTCAATTTACATGATATACTAAAGTACACAGTACGAATGGAAGAAAATCTTACTGTGTACTTAAGTACACAGAACGAAAGGAAGAAAAACTTACTGCGTACTTAAGTACACAGTAAGAAATACGTTTCGTACTTATTTGTATGGAAAACAGTACGATTTGTAACACCAAAATTACCGAAATAGAGAGAGAGAGTTGGTGGTCAAAGTCAAAAAGCAAAAAGTAAAAAGCATAAAGTAAGGGCATTTTCGTTTAAAACAAAAAAAAGTAAGGGCATTATGGTACCAAATTTGAAAGATTGGGTATATTTTTATGTTTTTAAGATCCAAAGCAAAATTTAGTTTTTTAAGTTGAAAGTGGGTAGATTTATTTTTGCCTCTTATCTAAAAGTGTTGACTCGTGGCATTATATCCACTCACCATGTCACCTAGTGTAGTGGTATGTGTTTGTTAACGACTTTACTAAGGTTGAATGAAAGTGGAAATGTCAATGTCTCGTTTATAAATGGATAGTTGAATGTATTTTTTACGATAAGCAAAAAACAACTGACATCTCTGTGCTTAATATAACATGTCAATCAAAGAGTTTAAGGCGTTGGGAATGTAGTGTGTTCAGTTGGGATGGTTGAAGATCGTGTTGCATAACGTTAGTTGCTTGACTAGTGTTGGTAGAGTTGTCAAATTATTGGAACATGCTGGCCCAACTTGAGCTCAAGCTAAGGTAAAAAACGGGTCGGGTGGGATCGACACGAAAATATTTGAGGCTACTACAAATCTAGTCTAGCCCGATCGAAAGTGATATACATATGTAATTTTTCGGATCAATCTGGCCATAGCTAAAAACCTATCGAACATTGCATTTTTGGTTGGCCCAACCCAACCTAAAACTTCACGCCAATCTCAAATTGGGTCGGGTCATCGGGTCAATTGGGTTGGACCAAAGTTCGACAACTCTGAGTGTTTGAGGGAAATGAAAAAATTCACTCTCTCCGTCTCAATTTAGTCAGTTGACATGTATTCTTTTTTGGGTCGTCTCATTTTAGTTGGTACGTTTCACTCTTAGGAAATAACTATATTCACAAACAAGTATTTCATTTATTAACAACCACACATTTTAAACTAAGCATCCCCTTCTTAATTTCCACAATACAAACGCGTCAACTACAACGAAACATGGAAGGAGTATATGCCTAGATCGGAAGCAACCCGAAGTTGGGTTGGGTTTTGTTATTTGAGTTTTTCTTTTTGGTCTTTGTTTTGGTTGGACCTATACTAAATTAAGGCCTAATAAACAAGCTCATATAAAACCCATTTCAAGAAAGCCCACTAACCAATTGGGCCGGGCTTCTACATTATTCTCTCAATTTAAAAATCTTTCGGTATTTTTAATCGTCTACAAAATCACGAAACATCTTGCTCTTTCGTCGTAAATGTAACATTTTACAATTTCTTTTCACGCTAAAAAATCAACTAAAAATTCATCATATAAACTCTGATTCGATCATCACAAATATTAAAACACGTCCTGTTTTCTCGTATATCGTACATGGGGAGTATAAGGAGGAAAAGGGAAAAAAAACCAAACCTTGGCTGTTTTGTCTTAAAAAGTTTTGGTCACTAGTCAGTCTATTGACCTTTCCCTCACATATAAAAAAAAAAAAAAAAAAGAATTTGCTTTCGCGGCAGAAACAAATGAATCCCTAAATTTGCAGCAATTCGAGGGAGAAGGGCAGTAGACGACGGGTAGGTCGTATCCGTATCCCTATACGTATACGTATACGGTATTTGGTGCTCCATTGTTTTTGTATGGTGGTATGGTTTTTGGGTAGTAGTGGTGTTGGTTTTTAACCTTAACCTATACTCTGCGTACGTGTGTGTGTGAACTCCTCCCTCTCCTCCCTCCTTCCTCTGCTTGGATAACGAACGCCCCTTCTTTTTCACTGCCTTAATTTATTCTGTTTTTCTGCGTTTTTTTGTTTACATACAATATCTATACATCTATCTCCACTCTCTCTCTCTCCCCCCCTTTTTTTTGGCTGCTTTTTTTGTTGGGTAATTTGCCAATTGATTGGCGCTTCCGTTTGCAGGTGCTTGTTTCCCCTCCCTTACCCTCTTTCAATATTTTAGGGTTTTTTCTTTGCGTGGCGTTTGATGTTATTTCTGGGCCTAATTTAATCCTGCTATACTCTTTTTCAAGATTGATTAAATGAGCTGTTTTTATTTATTCTCTGTGAGGGTATGTGAATTCTTGACTGAGTGCTTGGTTTTAGAGAATTGGCTTTCTTGACTGAGCTGCTATACTTACATGCAATTGTTTGATTCTCTGTGCACACTTGGGGACTTTAGCAATGTGTATCTGCTGCTGCAAGGGATGCTTGTTATGGCTATGTCAATGGCTGTTGTGTTGTTTATTAGACTATTGTTCAGTCACTGTTTGTAAATTTCTCTCGGAGGATTGATTTATCTAGCTCCCGATCAATTTTGTCTAACTGGTTCAACACTTCTCTGGATTTCTATACAAGATTGTAGGAGTACAAGATTTGGCCAAGGACACCTGGTTTTGGCTCCCTTCAACACTTGATTCTCAGTAGTGTATGCAGGGTCTTTAGGAAACCATAAAATTATTCACGATGCTCATGAAATAGTATACCACGCACGATATTAATTTTGTTTGATGTCACAATTCATGGTTTGGGTCTTCATCATTATTTAGATTTTATTGGAATGCATTTTTGATTGTGGATTTTTTTGTTCAGGTGCTGTTTGGTTGTAAATGTAGAACTTGTCGGCTTTCTTCCCAATAAAGATACCAAATGCTCTTTTCGGGAGTTCCCTGAAGTGCTATTGAGTTGGGCAAATGGCAGCTGATCAGCGGAAAAAGAAGCGGGTTGCTGCCAGTTTGGTTGGATGCACATCTCAAGAAAAATATAAGCCGAACACAAAAAAACTGCATGTTCACAACCGTGATTCGAACACGAGACCAAACATCTCTCTTGAGTGGGACAGCAGGAAAAAAAGTGTAGTTTCCAGGAAGGACCAGATTGGTTTTTCGAAAAGGCACTTGATTCCATTTATCGAACCTGGTTCTCGAGGACACAACTTTTTGGCTGATGTCCTTCCTGTTCCTCCAGAGATATTTGAACTAGACAACCTTTCTGAGGTTCTCTCGTATGAGGTAATATATAATTATGATACTGAAGGGACTTCCATCCTCTTGAAACAATTTATGTTCTGGGGCTTATCCATTTATTTGGAACTCTCTGTAGGTCTGGCAGAGCTATTTATCTGACAACGAGAGAAGCTTTCTTTCACAATTCCTACCTAAGGGAGTCGAGCCGGATAAAACCGTTCAATATTTGCTTTCTGGAGATAACTTGCATTTTGGAAATCCTTCTATAAAATGGCAAGTTCTGTATATGTTTTTGGGAACATGTATTAGACTTAGTTGCATAATGCTTTAAAACCTGTCTGTTCTATTTCATCGTATGTTATGCTATGTGTGAGTGTATATATGTTTGCAAGTCCAAAGAAAGGTCCAAATCTACCACCACTAGTCACTCTTCTATTGGCATAAAGTCCCTCTTCTTTTGGGATTGGGAGATGCCCATGCTTAGTCTTCTTTAGCAACTTGTTGAACTATCTTCATTCTTCTTTGAAGATCAAATTGGATGTTGTTTTATTGGTCATCATCCTTTTGAACTCAAGTCTTCTGTAATGACCTTAAAATCTTTCTGATGTTTAATTTACTTTGCTGTGAGCAATCCATTCAATGAATATTGTGCAATCTATTCCCAAGATAATGAAATGTTTCTCATATCACATAATGCATCATGATCCAGTTTCATTTGTTCTCCATCCTCAAATTTGAGCTGTTCTGCATTGTTTGCATACTCAGCTGGTGTGAGGAGATACAAGTGATGGTATTTTGTGCAGAAGTGTTCCATATTGTAATTTGTGACCATTGATACTTTTTTCGTTATCACAAGCATGTCATTGCTCTTGGTTTTCTTTCTGTCTTGGTTCATTTTGCTTTTTCTCTGGATTAAACTTTGATTGTCTTATTCTATTCTGGGTATGTGTGAGGTGCATAAGTGGAGTCCACAAAGTACTAGTGATATCGATTTGTCCAACTCTTTTTTTTTTTTTTTTTTTGCCTATAGCATTATCTACTCTGGTTTGCATGCTCATTAATTTTGGAAGGATGACTATAAATTCCAAATTTGATAAGCATGGTCTCCCTCTGAATGGTCCAATGTTGCGCTTTGTTGCTGTAGGAGTGATTCTGTTTGTCGTGGGGAGCTTCATCCTGACAATGTTCTTCATGAGGAGCAATCTCTCAAAGCGGCCAAGAAAGGATACTATTCCTTTTTAGGGAACTATCACAGCGAGTATGTGATTCTTGTTTGTTTGTGAAATTCCTTTACCATGCGTTGCTTTTCTCTGTTCAATTGTGTGTTCCCCTCCTTACCTGTTATAGATCTGTTATATCTGTAACTCTGTCATTTTGCTTTTTCTGCCAGTATGGTTGAAAATTTACAAATGTGGAAGGAGAAGTGGTCGAGTTGCATGGATGCTAATACTATGCAGAACATGTGGAGGTAATCCAATTTTTATGCATTTTCTCTCTCTCTCTGTGTGTATGTGTTAGTTTAATTACATTTTCAAGCTACCTCGGTATTTGAGTTTACTCTCTTTTCTCTTGTAGTTCTTTATTTTTCTAAAAGATTTCTGTGGATCCTTAGAAATGCACATGATAATAATGTCTTTTCAGAGACCTGGCTAGCCTGAATGGTAGAGATTCATTCTTCTGGTTTCCTTTCCTTTGACAATATTAAGTTGTTATGTTTTACACATTTTTATGTGCTATGTCACATATGTACTTCTATAATGTGGTTGTCTTTTGCGTACACCTTGGGTGTGATACCTGCATCCATGTTTATATATGCTCATGCTGGCAACATTCAACAACATCGTTCTCTTTACAGCTAATTAATCATAATTTTTTTTGAATCAGTTGTTGTCTATATCTAGGATTTGGACAGTTGAGTTCAGTATCTTTTTTATACCTATTTTATATATTTAAACCAAGTTAATGAGTTTCATGTTGTGAAACAGTTCTAGGAAGCATGGTGAGAAACCTATGCGGGCCTCAGATGCTAGATTTTGTGGCACTGAGGAGAACCTTGTTGCTACACCCGACTCTTGTTCCTGGGCAAATTCTGAGTTGGCTTACAGTAGTGAAAACCAGAACCTGGGAACGGTGCAAGGAGAATCCCGTAGAAGGTAATGCGTTTTATTTGTCAACGTATTATTATTAAATTATTATATCTTTATCAGATATTCATATTAGTTAATAGTAACAGTTGTCTCCACTAGCTCAAGGCTTTGAACTTTTTGCGCATGTTATTCTCTCAAATCCATGCAAAATACTGATAAAACTGTCTCGTGTGCTGGTGTGTGCAGAAAAGAGTTTTTGAAAAAGATATCAGATACCTCTTCTAGTGGGCTAAAAGAGGTGGCTGGAGTGCATAGAAAAGGAGAAAAGCTACACAAGTGGAATATCCAGCAAAATGATGGAGCCAAATATATGTCCTACATCAAGGTTGTGTGACATAACATACTGCTTTATTTACGTAGTCTTTTGATCAGTTGAACTTTTGGCAAAAACGATTCTTTAACTAACTTTTACTGGTTTCCTCTAAGCCTAGTGTTACTTTGCCTCTTTATGTAAGAGTATTTTCTTAGCGAAGCTTTTTCCCTTTTCCAGACACCTCCTCTGTCTTGGATCACAGTATATGATTTCTGTACAGTACTTTGAAGTTATATGTCCTATTATAATCATTCAATAACTGGTGTTGACTGCATATGATTATATAGGTCAGCAAGGAACAGCATGAGCGTGTCAAAAGTAGCATCAAGTATGCTGGTAACAGCATTCAGCCCAGGTCTCTGAATAATGTGTTAGGTAGCTTTGATGCTCTGAATGTGCAACCGTATGCAAGATTTGAGGAAGAAGAGTGTAAAAAGCTGCATGAATATTGGTAAGTTGATTATTTTACTTTATTTTTATGTCGAAAGTTACTAGCCATTTGAGATCACAATAAATCTTGAACACTCAGGGTGAAGTTGGCGACCAAAGATATCCTAGTAGGCTTTGCTAACTGGAGAAACAGACAATTGCAGAGACAAGAACTTAGACAGTCCTTGGGTGAAGAAATAGGTCAAACAGTTGAGCTCCAGGAGGTTTGATGCCTTTTCTTATGGATTTACTGCTCTGTAATTTTATGTGAATTTCGGCTCTGTACTTTGGACTTGTAAAATATCCAATTGCCACTCTCTGAGTAGTTGCTTTTTCTTCAGAACATTCTCGACGAGGAGAAAGATGCCTCAAGCAATAGCAGAATGGAGCTCTCGGATGGTGAAGAAGAACTTCCGCCTTCCGACACAGTTGAGGTTTCTGAGCTTCCCTGATATAATTCTTATTATCTGAATATTATGATTTTTGAGTTATCTGTAAAAGTCATTTGCCGACTGTGTTTGTGCATCCATTATTTATAAAGTAAGATACTAAAGCATAGTTTTAGTTGACTTTCTGAATTCCTATGTTGGTCATCAGGAGGCGGAAAAAGAGCGAAGTGAGGACTCACCCCTGGAGCAGAATTCTAGTGAAGAGTCAATTCATGAACTGGCATCGGAAATAGAGGTTGGTCTTGCTACTGTTTTCCATTTGGATTGTTCATTTTGGGTTCTGGATCAGTGTGTTTAACTCTAAATAAATAATGTCAACTAATCAATACTTGGTTTGATAGAATTCTAAGCTCGAACTTATTTATTCTTGGTTTTTTCTTTTGATTGACAGGATCAGAAGAAAATAAGAAATGACTACCTATTTGAGAAGAGTACAAGCAATTGTAGAGAAATGAGCGAGGATGAGGATGCACCCAAACATGTTTTCATTCGGGATCATAGTGAGCCACAGGTTTCTTCGCTTAATAATAGCCCTAGGAGCACGATGATAACTTCACCAAGCCCTGCTTTTCGTCAGGGTCAACATCAGCAGCAAATTAGTTCACTTGACAGTAATCCTCATACCAACTCTATGGAGATGGAATCTCACGGTGATAGCGGAAGTGCGAAAGATGAAGATCCACAAATTGTATCTGGTTACTCAGGAAATATGAACCACGTGGATGTTCCACTAAGCCAAGGGGCAACTCTCCCATCTTCAAGTGATGTTTGGGCTGTTAATGATGTTCATGGATCTTTCTATCATTCTACCACTTCAAATTCTGGATACGCATCCACTCATGAGATGTCAGTCGGGCATTCACAACTTATGCAGGGGCAAATGCTGGATCTGCAAACAAGCAGGCCGGAGGAAGATGCCAGGAATAGACAAACTGGGGATATGTCGTTTTTCAGTTCATACTCTAATCCAGACCGAAGTGAATTGCTTCATTCAATGGTGAAGGGACAGAGTAATTTGTCATATCATGAGCCACACAAGCTTGCTGGGTTAGATTATCAAGCTCGGAATGATCTAGTGATGGAAACGAGCCAATTTCCTGGACATTTGAGGGAGCATGTTCATCCATTGTCAATTACTTCTCCTTTGGATCCGAGGCAAAAAAGGCTGAATGATCTGTACGTGCATCAGAACATCCAGGAGGGTATTTATCCTGGCAGTCGATTTAGGGAGGACTTTCCAGTCAATGTCCATGATTGGGCAACTAGTGTCAACAGTGTACGCCTACCAGTTCCCTGCCAGCCTCATTTGAACAGCGGAGAGTTGGGCCCTCCTCAGGTCTGGTATGCAGCACCAGCAGCTGAGAATGGAAACAGGGATGGGTGGCCTTCGCTCGAGCCTTCTGTTGGATTGAGTCATGGGGGCTTCAACAGCGGAAGCAGTAACTCAGACCAGACCTTGTTCAGTGTCCTATCCGAATGCCATGAGCTACCTCGAGCCGTCAACTTTGATGCAGCAGCCATACAGGCAGGAAACTACCACCATGGGGGGATGATAGGCGGCATTCCCTCCTCGAGCAGCAGCAATTTCTTAGCACAACCTCCTCCGAACCCACTCAACTACTTGAGCGGGCACGAGGCTGCCTCAAGCGGTATCAAGATGAATAACATGGGATGGATAGGATTGCCACAGCAGAATCCTGCAATACAGGAGTCGATTGGGAAAACATTCCTCAGGTCCTGGAATCAGTAATGACCTCATGTAGGTTCGTTCGCGTGCAAGCAAAGCTTCCAGCTCATGTAACAATTTTGACTTGGGTTCTCTTTCTCCCTTTTGTTGGCCACAAAATGGCACATACGTTCGTTGTAAATACATAGAGCCGATGGTATGCCATGTATATTAAGTAGGCGTAGGGCGAGGGAGGGAGGGGGATACATACGTAGCGGGTGGAATTTGATTTTTGATGGAATTTTCAGCATTATATATATGTGTATGTATCTGTTTTGGTTGATGAAGGTGAGAGAAGCGCAGGTACAGTAGGGGTGAATGCAGAGTGAAGAAGAAGAAGAAGAAGATTTGATTATAATAAGGAAAAAAGGGTAAAGTTTTGAGGCAATGATTATTTTTAGCTTATGTTCTGAAGAGGTAAGGAATAGGGTGTGTAGCTTATGTTGTTTTAGGAACTGTCGGCAATAAATATATCCTATTTTTAATTATATCTGGCCTACAACTTTCTTATTACCTTCGTGTACATAACGTTGCTTCAATTATTGGAGCATAATCTCTCTCTCTCTCTCTCTCTCTCTCTCTCTCCGTGTGGCATGTTTTAATTTAACTGTAAGGTTTTGCGAAGCGTTTGAGATGCCCTTGTGATCGTTCTATACTACTGTCTCGATTCCCAACTTCTTGGTTGAAGGGGGAAGCATTTTACCACTAGATTGCGTTTCCTATACTAACATGCTAAAAAAGGAGAGCAAAAACGGATAAGTGTAACAAACTATAGTGTTTTTTTGAGCTCAAACTGTTAAATTCGTTGAGAATTGTATAAAAGGGAAAGAAAAAATAAAGAAGCTAAAAGCTATTTTCACTATTTCCTCAAATATAAAAACTGAAATTCTCAATCTTTTGAAATATCTAATCACTTGTTTTGATTTATATCATGCATGAATATATCAAATAATATGACAATTTTAATTTTATTAATTAAATGAAAAATTCTTTAAAAAAAATGTATTGTATTTGAAGATAAAATACATCTCTGATTGAGAACGAAGATCGATGTCAATTTGTATATTTTTTCGGTGTCGAAATTCATTATACAACTAAATTGTCACACATTTGTAGTATCGGGCTTGTGTAATGATTTTAATTAAACGACAAGATGAATCGATACGTTAGGTTTTATTATTTGTAATAACCCGTTTGGTTTGGTTTGGTTTGGTTCGGTTCGGATTGGTTGTATTAATTAATGATTAACTGCAAGCAACGTTAAAATTAGTCCCTCAACTTCAACGAGAAGAATCCCTCCCTCCCGCTTTGCTTATTCTTATTGTATGGAAATGCTCTGAATCCACAATCAACCACCATGTGCTGACCTTTTTCTCTGGGAATTGGAATTTGAATTGGAAATTTTACTGTTTTGGAGAAGAGAAAGAGAAGAGAAGAGAAGAGAAGAGAAGATGCCGGCGATGGAGAAGATTGCCGTGTCCAATACCAGCAGAGAAGTGGTCCGACTCGAGCGTGAATCGGTAATCCCTATCCTCAAGCCCAGGCTCATCGTCCACTTAGCCAACCTCATTGGTACCTCCTCTCTCTCTCTCTCTCTCTCTCTCTCTCTCTCTCTCTCTCTCTCTCTCTCTCTCTCTCTCCCCCTCCCTCATGGATTCTTCTGCTCGTGTTTGTTTTTTTGAATTACTACACACACCGTGTTTTTGCTTTTCATTTCTCACGCCAATCTCTTGTCGTCTCCTCCAATTTGGTTTGCCTCTCTCGATTTCATCGATATCTGGTCGCTTCTTTCGATTATTGAAACGTAATTTGGCTTCAATGGAATTCGCCAGCACTTTTGATTTTGAATGCATTTTCCCATTGGAGAAGATTCCGGTTTGTTTGCTGGATTGGCGGAAAAACTTGAGGGGCGCATGTAATCATGAGAGAAATGTCTGTTTAGTCATATAACCTATCCATTCGTCTCGTAGTTTTTGTGGTTTCGTTTTTTTTCGTTACATGTTTAACATCTGCTAGCAACAACCTAAACTGTAGGAAAACTGTTGCAGTTGATTTGATGCAGAACATAATTGGTCCTTGGACTTTATACCAAACTTGGAATAATCTGGAATTTATGTCCTGCAGAACATAGCTCTGATCGTGCGGAGTTCTTGAAACTCTGCAAGAGGGTGGAGTACACAATCCGAGCCTGGTACATGTTGCAGTTTGAAGACCTCATGGTTCGACTTGTCAATTTTCTTTCCTTGAATCTCTATTCCCCTTAGTTGTTATTTATAATTTAAAACCTTACTGATTCAATACGAACGTGGCTGCAGCAACTGTACTCCCTTTTTGATCCTGTCAATGGAACACAAAAGTTGGAGCAGCAGAACTTATCTTCCGATGAAATCGATACTCTTGAACAGAATTTCTTGAAATACTTGTTTCAGGTAAGCTTACTTATCCTTATGCTCCTCGCACTCTCAGTAGATATTGGACATTGCCTGTGGACTTACAGCAAGACCGAACTTATCGAGTACTTTTACTTTATAGTATTCAGTTCCGAATATCCCGTCCCATGGGTGGAGGGCTGATGAAACAGGGATGTAGCATTGCTATTTTCCCTACTTCTTGTTTTGTTTTTTCTCTTGTTTATGCTCTTTGCTGTTTAACCGAATTCTGCAGATTATGGAGAAAAGCAATTTTAAGATAGCCACTGATGAGGAGATTGATGTTGCGCATTCTGGGCAATATCTCCTTAATCTTCCCATCACAGTTGATGAGTCCAAGGTGCAGTGGTTATGACTGCACTTGATCATAGTAGGACTTGTTTCCTGATATGTTTTCATTTTATTTAAAGATCTATTTTTGCTGAATGTAGCTTGACAACAAGGTTCTGAAGAGGTTCTTCGAATCACATCCGCATGAAAATCTACCAGATTTTGCAGATAAGGTAACTGTCTTTTCTCTCTGATCAGTGGTTATATTGAAGATCTCTGACTTTAATTAGTACATTGTATGGCTCTTAAATGATTTGATGTAAGGGGAAATGTCCTCATTGTTTCATTTAATCAGTATATTTTTCTACAAATGTCTAAATCTTATTCCTCTTCTAAGCGCATCTAATTCTTTCAAATTTAAGCTAAATTCCTCACTGTATTACTCCAAAATATTAGGCTTAGACCTCAATTTGTAAAGAGTAAAGTCTGATTGGGTACTCTTGGAGATCAAGGAAAATTTGGGAATTGTCTGTACTGATTAAGAGTGGTAGAGAAATGCTCAATTGGTTTTTAGGATGATAGTTGTGTACTTCATATCTTGAGTTGATAGCAAGCACAGTGAAGTTTTAAATTGATCGAGAGATTGTTCAGTTTCTTAAGTACATAGAATGTAGGTTAGTAATGTAAAAATATAAAGCATTACTATTTGCCTGACATGTTAGGCAGGAAGCTTCCTCTCATCTTCTCTTGCATAATTTTTCTCGTGCGAAACTGTGAAATTGATGGAAATTCAGTTTTCAGTACTTAGAAACTTAGTTCATGTGCATCTTGACTAGTTGAAACTGCTGTTCCCTTTATATTTTGTTCATATTTGGTTGCTAGTCCATGTTGTCATTTTTTAGTAGAGAACAAAGCAATTAAATGTTTTCTATTGCTGGAATAGGAATTAAGGAGGAACACCATAGATATTAAGTACTTTGGCACAGCAAACAACCCGTCTAGGATTAATCAGTCTCGTCGCTAAATTCCTCAACTACACTTTCCTATTAGATTATGCTCCATTCAGAATAAAATAAAAGCGCAAGAATCTTTGTTTCTGAAATAAGTTAATCAAATAATAGTAACTATAGATAAACTATTCAATCAATCGATTTAATTGATATTCTTTCCTTCTCTGTCAAACATTTAAGAAGAAAGATTCCTGTTGCGGTCTATGATATTGAGAAAAAACTCTAATAAGCCATCTTTATTTTGGATTCCTGTTGTACTTGTGCTGTATTTTCACGTCTAGTGGTTTGTCTATCTCCTTGGCTAGTTGCCTTTGTCCAAGATGTCAATCACATTCACTAACTGAATTCTCACCCTTATCCCTTTCCATAGTATGTTTGGAGATAATTGTAGGTTATAAGTGAGATGGTACTGGACTGACTCCATCTTGTTGACTTTTAGTGTGACACCACTACTATCCTTATTCCTTAATCAATTTTCTGTTTTTTTGAGCACTTTATCTATGCAATCGAAATCTCCTATTTGTTATAATGTCGACTTTGTTGTTCTAGCTCTTCTTGTGTCATCACATCATTCTTAAGTTAGCATGCTTTCTTTCTTTAGTTAGAAATTCCAGAGCTCTTCTCCATTACCTTAAATATGGCCCTTTTACTCATTTGAAAAACCTATATGTATTCTAATTTCTTCTGCGGCCTTTTCCTCTGAAATCTTCATGATTTCAGAACTATATATAAATTGTATACCTGCCAAATACATCGAAAAAAATAAAATGTTCTTATTTATATTACCAGAACTATTACGCACTACCCCCTTGGAATCAATGTATATATCAAAATTAGAACTAGAGTATTCTTGTTCTCATTGTTATTTGTTCAAAATTTAAGCCGAAGGGGTTATTCCGTTCAACATGGTCATTGCTTTCTGTTGGTAATATAGTCCAGATCTACCATTTTGATTCATATTCTTAAGCTTGCAATTGGTGTCAGCTTTATTGCCTTTTGATAGCTAGCGTCCTTCCAATCAATCCTATATATCGCAGCTGACAGTCTAGATCTTAAATACTACTCAACGATGAGTAATCTGCTTATCGTTTTATTAGACTCAAGGTCCATGAGGTTCCCCCCCCCCCCCCCCCCCCCCTCTTAAAATAAGTATCTTGGTAGAGGCTTTATATGATCTTCATTAATATAATTATGTTTGTTTTATCTTCAGTATGTAATCTTCAGGCGCGGAATTGGCATTGACAAGACAACTGATTACTTTTTCATGGAGAAAGTGGATGCGATAATTGCACGTCTATGGGGATATATAATGAGAAAGACCAGGTGAGTGACATTGTTGATTGCAAGAACTTTTAAGCAAACAGTAAGAGATAATTAACTTTGTACATGAGATGTGATATGCTCATTGATCAGTTCTCATCTCCAGGCTTCCTCGTCCTCTCCTTCTGCTCATTACAATCAGTTAGTCCTTAATTGCTAGATTAAAATTCAACATGATTTGTGCTTGAAATTTTCTTCTGCTTTCAGATTAGAGAAGGTCTTTTCGAGGAGAAGTTCAAGGACTAAGAAGGATCCTAAAAAAGACGATGAATTCATTGCTGACACTGTAGATGATGAATTATATGTTGAACGCATTCGTCTTGAAAACATGGAGCTCAGGTTCGATGTTGCAACTGATCTACAGTCTTGTACTGTTGTTTTTATTCATCTGTTGGCTTTGAATACCCAACCCAATGCATTTGGAAGCTTCCTTATTATGAGTACTTCTATCCTTGGCATTCCACATTATCTTCAACGTCTGAACTATACCCCTAGAACATTTGATAATATGTGTCAGTTCAAAAAATGATAAGGTTTGTTTAAGTGATGCCGGTTCACATTTTTGTGCTTGAGTTGGAGATTGTGTTCTTCAGTATGTAAGATCCTTGCATGAAATTTTATTTACCAACTCTTTTATGTTGTAGTGAACCTACCCCGATGGTAAGCGGGCTGTTTTAAAATTTTTGCACTGCAGATGGTGACTAATGATATCTCGTCAATGGCTATTATTGTTTCAGTTTCAAAAATCTGTTAAGCAAGAATACAATTCAAGAACCTACCTTCGATAGGATCATTGTTGTGTACAGGTATCTACTTGACATCTTATTATTGAGTAGCAGTTACATATCTGCAACATTATTTCTATGTTACTCTTGTAGTTTTTTGCATTGTTCTATGTATAATCAGGTCAAAAGCTTATGTTTGTGGTTTCTTAGTATTCTTGAAGCTAATTTCTCTTTATTCTTTCTCTTTGCTAAACTGAACTCTGTTAATCTGCTTCACTTCTTTTAGATATATGATTTATCAACTTACTATTAATCTAGAAATAATTATGGATTTTAAGTTGCAAGAGGAAAAATGGGTTATTTATCTGTATATTGACTGAGAAAAGTTAAACGGCTCTTTTAATGAACTCACTTGGTACAGTTTATCCCCTTGTTTAATTACATGAGTTGGTCAGAAATTGTCGTTTTTGTTTTTATCAAATTCAGCTTAAGGTTGACAGAGTATTCTGTGCAGGCGAGCGAGTTCAAAAACTAAAGCAGAACGAGGCATATACGTGAAACATTTCAAAAATATCCCTATGGCTGATATGGAAATTGTCCTTGTAAGTATTCTTGATCCTCTGCTCCATTCATATTCAGTCTGGACAATGGAGTTTGCTGCTAAGTTTGATTTGTTTTGCTGATGAACACTCACTAAAGATTTTATCTTCTTTACAATAGCCAGAGAAAAAAAATCCAAGTTTAACTCCAATGGACTGGGTCAAATTTCTAATATCTGCAGTTGTTGGGCTGGTTGGTCAACTTCTTCCATAATTATGTCGATTTTCATTTTATTGCTACTTATTCTTAATAATGATAAATAACATATCCATGGTTTGTGGGCTCTCACAGGTTGCTGTCATAGGATCTGTTGAAATGCCTAAAGCTGACCTTTGGGTTATGTTTGCTATTCTCTCCACCGTGCTTGGTTATTGTGCTAAGATTTACTTCACGTTAAGTGTTTCCAACCTTGGAATTTATTTCTCTTAATGCATATAATTTAGTATCAAGTCTTAAACAGCAGAAATTTCAAGTCTTGAGATGTTCCTGAAATTTATTTGGTTTCCAGGTTTCAACAAAATATGGCGACATATCAGAATCTAATCACTCAATCAATGTACGATAAACAACTGGATAGCGGACGGGGTACTCTTCTTCATTTGTGTGATGATGTGATTCAACAAGAGGTAAGTAAGATTAGTCTATATGGTATTATTCCACACTGGGCACCGATAGTTGTTTAGACAATTTATTTTCTTTCCCTCAAGGACATAACTATTCTTCTCTTGTACTTGGGAGCAATATGAGATTTTACGAATGAGGAAAAATCAGTTGTTGGTAGCAATAAGTAACATTTGTTTTCCGAATAATTATTTTTATGACATTGTTAGACAAAATCTGAAGTCTAAGTGAAACAATTTATTACTTGCTTTGTGGTGGAACTGCCAAAACATATTTGCTAGTTGTGCATGAGTGGTCAAAACTGATAAAGTTGTTGCTATTGGAAACTCACTGTATTGCTATCAGAAAACAGAAGTTGAATATCGAACGTGGTCATGGATTTATCTGCCTCCTATCTCCTAACTTATCACAAATATGCAGGTGAAGGAGGTCATTATTTCATTTTTCATATTGATGGAACAAGGGAAAGCTACTCTCGAGGTATGCAGATCTGGAAACAGCTCTAGAATTTAAAATGCTCTACATGATATGTCGAACCTGGCTTTTGCGCCTCTAGATGTGCAATTTCTGATATGCATTTTCGTCTGGTGGTCTTATGATGTAAAATAGGACCTTGACCGGCAATGTGAAGAATTAATACAAGATGAATTTGGTGAACACTGCAATTTTGATGTTGACGACGCAGTCCACAAACTGGAGAAATTTGGCATAGTTTGCCGGGTGAGTCACGACACTGTACTGTTTCAATCCCAAATTTATATTTTGTCATGTTTTGTCTATTCCATGAGATGAAATCCTATTACGTGACATTCAAAAAAAAAAAATTATAACATGTGAGTTATTATAAAGGGCTTATTAGGTGTTTCCAGTATGAACGAATTTCAGTTTCCAACTTATAAGTGCTCTGCATAGTAGTATTTTTATTTGATTCGGATTTCACGTGCTTTGTTTAATAGAAGGATTTGAAGCATTACCTGCCACTTTTTATTACAGTGGGTCCATGTACTGGATATTGCTTGGTCATTTCTGGTTGTATAAGAGGAATTGTTTTTCAGCATCTTTTAGGAAAGTTTTGTTATTTGCAATACTTGCCACATGTTTTAAGATGAGATAAGACGGTATTTCGTGTTAGATCCCAAGTGTGAATGCTGCTATTGGAACTTAGAGGTAAGAATAGTCCAAACTTAGGAGTGTTCATTTGTCTTCATCTGAACAAATCGGGGACCATACGTTGTTCTTATCAGTTGTTCTGGCAAACCTTCTATGTATATGGATCTGCAGAAAGGAGTAAACTGTGAAAATTCATGTGCAACATTTTCTTATTTAGTTCTGTAAGGTTGATTTTCATTAATTTCTCGATTATTCTACCATAGTTGTTTCTGTAAGTTGGGAAACAAGAATCAACATCAGATTTTCTTACTATTAACCCCCAGACAAACTGTGCGTTTATCTTTATATGGATATTGCGTAATTCTTGATGTCGAGGCTAACTTTAACTGTGCTTTCTAAATGTAGGATTCAATCGGACGGTGCTATTGTGTTGGTCTGAAGCGTGCTAACGAGATCATAGGGACAACTACGGAAGAACTTGTCCTGAAGGCTAAACAGACGCCTGCTGCTGCCGCCTCCGGTTAATTTAAAAACTGCCCTTTTCTCATACCTCAACACAAAACTGTAAGCTTGTGCCACTTGCAGTAGTGTTTTCTCAGCCTGTTACTAGTTCACAGTAACCTATTTATGTTTTTTCGTGTATATAAAATATGCGATTTGCGTTTTTTGTAATCCGGTCCGAACAGAAGGATTGATGACAATGTAGCTAGTGTATGCGTGTGTGTGTTTATTTATAACGATCCTTTCATCTATTTTTCATTAGAGGTTTATGGATTAGCTAGTTCACTCGAGTTCTCGTATATTGCCATATGAGGTGCGTTCTTTTTCGTCTATGGATTTTTTCGTTCTGATCGAGAATTATTATCCATCATAGTACCACGTTGCAAGTTTGGTGCAAATATTTGTATTATTTCATTTTCCATCAAAGAGAACGCCTCGAAACAATTTGTTTCACATGACTAAACAATACAACGTAAGGAAAGATTGTCTTCATTGAAAAGTCCCAACTCAACTTTACTATGATATTAACAAAAATATAGAACTTTGTTTACAAGAAAACGATGAAGGATTAACAAAGGCTTATGAAGGGAAGGGGAAAAAATTAAAAAATCAACCAACTGTTCTTTATACAATTATCAAACAGCTGGATATATTCTTTACTTACGTGTTTCAGCTCTCAAGTATGTTCTTCCTCGAAACACAGTCGGAGGGCGAGACGTGACAGTGACGTGCCACGACAATCCTCCTCTTATTTAGAGGCCATAAAAAGCTGGCTCCCCAAGGTCACCACAGGGGTTCCTTCCCCCATGATGGTAGTCAAGCTCATTTCTTTCTCAAGGATACGGTCGAGTTCTGTCACAACGTGGCTCATAAGAGGACGCCTCTCACTCGAAGGATTCACGCACTGCACAATCAGCTGCATGAACTCTTCCATGCCTTCTCTTGTAAAGCTATTACCCAACCTCTGGTCAATGATGGTCGATACGCTGCCAGCTTCCTCAAGATTGTGCAACTGCAAACATAAAGATGACGATAGGCCTAAGCTTGTATTCTTTATACACTGGGAACTGTAATCTGACTAGGCTTCGAGAAAAAGTAACCCGAGTAGAACATCCATTGCATGAGCTAATGAGAACTTACCCACTCAACCAAATTCTGTTTGACATCTGAAGATAGCAATTCTTTCGCCTCCTGCCCGCTTACTAACTCCAAAAGGAACACCCCAAAACTGTAAACATCGCTTTTGTCAGAAAACCGCCTGAATTCGCTGGCCCTGCATAAGTAGGCGACGATACAGTATGTAAATAATTATAACATGATTGTAATACAAGATTAATCAGCGATGTATATTACTCTGGGGCGACAAAAACTTCATCAGCTGTCCCCTGGGAAGATGTGCCTGCATAATCATATCTTCCAAGAAAATTGCGTAAACCAGCATCTGCTACTTTCGCTATGAAATTCTCGTCCACAAGAACATTTGCTGTTTTGAAATCCTTGTGTATCAACCTAGGACTCAGAGAGTGGAGGTGAGCCAAACCTGTGCACAGAAAGTGTCCGTGAGAGGGCGCACTCATAAACACACTGTATTTTGGAAGAGCTCGAAAAAAAAAAATTAGCACAAGGTTTGAGTTTTGAGGAGCCTTATAAAAGCATTTTAATCAAAACCATCTTATGGATATTATACTTTTTCCGCACAAGAAAAGATGAACTAATACCAGAAAGCCAAAAGTGCTCACTCGTTATTTTTCAGCATAAGACGACAGGAATTAATACCAGGAAAGCCAAAAATGCTCACTGGTTTTGCAGAGGATCACCTTTAGCTGCCCCAAGAGCTATTTGAAGCCTGTGCTTGAATTCAAGCTTTTCACGTGAAACCTGACCAGCACCTGATATTATGACATTCGGGTTACGTTAGATGCTATCACACTGAACAGAGTAGTAAAAGGGGAAGGGGTAGTAAGCACGAACAAACGGAAGTGAAGAAAGAAGTCGTTAAAAAACACTGGTTTTAAGGTAAGCCAAATGCATATTTATAAGCTTGGAGGATATAATTATTTCCAAAAGATGCCAGTCAGGTTAAGCAAAGGCATGAACTTTGTAGGAAAAGAAGCATCTTGTTATATACTACGGTAGTAATTATCTTACGGATTGAATAAACTAATTAATCAAATTCAGAAACAGGCAGGCACAACCGAAAAATCGCAAGAGGAGGGATGGAGAAAAACTGATTACCATACAAGTGAATAGAAACACTTCCATTAGGTATGTACTCATAGACAAGAATCTGTACATCATTTTCCTGGCAATAGCCTAAAAGTGTGACCAGATTTCGGTGTTGAATAGATGAAAGATATCGGACCTGATAAGAGATAAACCTCAAACTCAGTTTCCGGTATTAATTGCTACCAATGTATTTCTGTTTCAGTAATGCATATAAACTTATCAAGCAAAAAAATAGAGGGGTAAAACAATATATGAAAAGGAAAAATGCATTTTTTGGCCCCTAAACCATTAAGCTTGTTATAATGCGACCTTGAACAATTCGAACACCTTAACAATCTTTGCAATGAGCACACTGCGCACTTTTATGTTACTAATGCATGACCGACACATGCTGGAAAAATATTGAAGAGCAACACATGATGGAATAAAACAAACCAGAAGCTCAAGGCTAAATTGAACAAGACCAAAATATGATTTTTTCCTGAAATAAAAACAATAAAGGAAAGGAGGATGAGAAATGAATCGTAGCAATTAGATCAACTTCCTGAATAACTGATATACCTCTTCAACGAATTCATGGGTAGGAGGTGCGGTTCGTTTTTTTATTGCTACCAGTATACCATCATGAAGCAACCCTTTGTAGACTTCCCCGAATTTCCCCTGTCCTATCAAACTCTTGTCACTAAAATTCTTTGTCGCCGCTGACAATTCATCCATCCCAAACCTCCTAGCATCTCGTAAAGAAAACTCAATCCCAACAGCTCTCCCAACTGCACATCATCAAAAGACGCTTCCAACATTACTCATGAAGGCCGAGGATAGTATACAATGGTGCACATGTGATCAAAAGCTACCTTGAACAGACGGATCAGACGACCCCGTCTCAGAGGTCCTTGAGACGCTCCTACCTCGGCAAACACAATACCAAATAGTAATCACCAGTATCCCCACCAATGCCACGGCTCCTGCAGCACCTCCTAGTATTGCTGCAAGAGTCCTTGACATTTGGTCCGGGATCCACTTCAGCTACGGTATCGACGGTTCGAAAACAAACAAAGTATCATACATGGAACCTAGAATCCAGAAATAAGCAAAACACTCATATCAGCTACCAAAGTTACTACATTGATTGCATTAAGGGGGAAACAGATACAAATCACACAATGAAGCTGAAAAAACATGGATGGGAGCATGCAGGTGGAGATCATATACTCATCAGAATTTGAAAAAACAAAAAAGGGGCAGAGTAGATGGATAAGAACACAAGATAAAGACAAGCAAAGCAGCAGCATTATTCACGGATTGCATTAACGAGAGAGAGAAGAATGAAGTAAACATGAATGATAGAGGAAGCAAAGGTCACCTGGGTAGAGAGAGAAGCAGAGGGAGAAGTTCCAGAATTCAATTCAGCAGCATATATATACATAAGAGAGACATGATGGAAAGAGAAGGATGGATCTAAGGAAGGAGGAAAGGGAAAAGGAAAAGGCAAAGGGGCAAAGGAGAAGTAGAATATGATCCGAGAATAAGAGACAGAGATAATGCCGACAGAAATGGACCTGCCGCCGACAATAAAACTCCACCAATCCAATCCCACCCCCCTCCTCTCTCTCTCTCTCTCTCTCTCTCTCTCTATCTTCCTCTCCTCTACGGTGGAATTTTCTTGTTTTTTATACAGTATATATTTATTTCAGGAATTTACACACCACCTACACCCCACCCACCCACCATTAAAAAGAAGAAAGAACAGAGAGAATGAGAATGCCTCTCCTACCACCTCCTCCCCTCTGTTAGAAAGAATGAAGAACTTCAAGAGAGAGAGAGAGAGAGAGAGAGAGAGAGAGGGTACTTACTGTAGAGTTAGTGTACAGTATGATTATTACTATGATTCATGAATGTTGTTGTTGCGTGGGTTGTAAAGTGGTAGTCTGGGGTTGTCTCTTACTCCCAACTTGGAACAGGAGGAACATTTTCTCTCTCCTTTACCCTTTCCTTTCCTTGTCTTTTCTTTTCTTTTTTTCCGATGAATGAATCAATCGACAGCTGAGCCTGAGCTGCTGCTGCTGCTGCTTCTTCTTCTTCAAATTTTGGATTAATTAATCACAATTAGAGCTGGAGAGGAGAAGAGAAGAGTTTATTTAGAGTAATGATCGAGATTGCAAGGGAAGAAGAGAAGGGAAACACAAATAAAGAAAGATTATATTTTAGAGGTGGACTGGACACCATTAGCTAATAATCGTCTCACTTTATTTGACTCGTTTATATATTTTAATACTCACGTATAAAGCAAGTCGGCTAGGATAGACGGAGTAATAATTAGGAGTAGTTAGTATAATACTGGTAGATGAATGATTCGGTCCAGCTAGGTTGACATTACGCCTACTCTTAATATGTTAATCTTAATTATGGTATTAGTATTAGTATTAATTATGTAATGTAATGTAACGGCTACAAATTATTCGTGATGAAGAAAGACAGGGAGGTTATCATTGGATTCTTGTACGGCACCACCAATTAATTATTTCTTGACGCCGTCACCCCCACCATATAATATAATTCTTCTAATACTCTATATATTAAAGTCATTTATTTTTTTCTCGGGCCGCCCTGGCACTACACATTATCTTGTGTGTTAGTCAGGGATACCGTTACACCGTAATACCATCGTGCCGGAAAAAAACATGAAAATATCGAGAGACGATATATACACCGTACAGATAAATTTCAAATACTGCAATTGTATTTAACATTTTGATATCACGGTATATACCGTGAATTCGATATTATACCGGGGTTACCTTAAATCATTATGCACTAACGATATCATTCGTTGCATATAGATTCGCTTATTATCATTATTGTTATTATTATTATTATTATTGAAACAGCCATAAAGTAGTCTGATGCTTCTATTCGAACCACTTGACATTCTTTCAGTTGTTCAATCTATTCAAGCCACAGATCACTTCACTAGCCGACGACTAGCCACTCTCTCTCTCTCTCTCTCTCTCTCTCTCTCTCTAGAAGTACAACATTATCATCCTCATCTCCTTCCTCCTTGTTCCTCAACTTCTCGATGTTCAAATTGTAATAAGAAACAGGAGTGAGAGAGGGAAAAATGCAATGAAATAAATCAGTTTATATAAATAAATAGAGAAAGAAAAGAAGTTCAAGTCAAGTTAGGAATATTGGAGCGATGGTTATCAGCAAATTCTCTTAACAAACGTTTAAGAAGTCTTCCCCCTTTCCCTTGCATGTGATTGTGATTATGCTGATTACTCCCCTCCAGATAGTCCGATGCTGCTGCGCCGAGACCATTCATCCAGTTCGGCACTATATTCTCGACTTCGCCCACTTTCAGGTACTCAGCCGGCAGCGTCTGCAGCTGATATCACAACGAAAATGCCCAACTTAATAAGATCTTAAAGAATCAACTTTCACACACGCAGACACACTCACGCATACACATGTACTAACAGCTGAGTTAAGCCACCGGTGTAAGGTCTCCCAGCAAAGAACGGCATTCCACTCTGTTCTTTCGCTTAAACTGCATATTGCAGCCAGCTGCTGGAGGATCGTCGCACATTTGTGAACCTGCACGTGCCAAAATTTTTATTTACCCAAATGCAGACAGACAATATGAGGTGTGACCGTTTTTTTTTTTGCTCGAGTCGGAGGCCAGAATAGCAAGCTTTAGGTGGGGAAATCCAAATGAGGAAACACGGCGTAAATTGCTGCAATATATTCCAAAGGATTTCTCATGCTTACCCTTGACATTGCAGAGACACCAAGTAGAGCATAAACCAGATTCGCTATGAAACCCTCGCCACATACAGATACAACCTTCATTACCATATCCTGAACAGATCTTGCAGATACAGAAGCGTCGGGTTTGACCAAGAATGCAATGCCAACCTCCAAAAAGCCTGTAAGGCTCATGAACAACAAGTTACGGATGCAGGAATAACATATTATCAACAATCTTATATGTTCAGCCAAATGAAAACAGGTGAATGTGAAAATGGATCTACTCGTATGGGTAACATAAATAACTTAACTAAATTTGATTATCCTATTTGATTGTTTCACAACCATCACAAACAAAAATGTTAAAGGAGTCACTCCAATATAGTCTACACTGAGAACAAGCCGCATCCAATCATCAAGGCTCTTATCAGAGAAAATTCAGGATATCTGATTGCTAGCATCTCTGAATACAGTAATAGAGGCGAAGTACACTGCAATACTAGAAAATTATGGAGTATATCCTAGTACAGGGCTTACAGTTCATATACGACATTGCAGATAAAGCTGCACCACGATGCAAAGCTGTACAGCAAATCCCTGCCTTAGACAAGGAAACTTCAAAAAGAGAACCAGATGCAGCTAATATTTCCTGAAATGGAAAATTTAACAAATTTTCAGAGTATGTAATATCAAAATTGATACATGGCTAAGATTCGTAATAGGGTGAATAAGCGTCAGCAGTGAAGTATATAATGAGCACTTCCTGAGCACCTTAGGACAATTGCGAACATATGCAGATGCAAAATTTGTGTACGTCTCAACCAAATCTGGCTCTTGATCACAGATATAGGATGAATTAAGAGCCATTACTGATGTTGAAGAAGTGAATCTTTCGAATGTACTCATAAATACAGGTCCATATTCCTCTTTGCTGCCAAATTCTTCAACAATGGTCGCAGCTAGAACAAAACTAATGATAGTGAGACCCAAGAAAAAGAGTGAAGGGAAGAAAGCAGCAGATGACTAGCCAATCAAGGAGAAAATATCATTCAAGCAGTTCATTGGATGGGAAGATTTCATAAAATAACAATGGTCCATTCCACTTTTCTATGAATTAAATTGAAACAAAACACAGAACTGTCAATTCAGTAACACAAACATTAAAGCACTTCAGGAAATAGTGATGAAGCACAGCTGATTATTGTATAGTATATGAACAGCTATTTCAGTTAAAGTTGTGTAATACAAAAGACGGGAATTGAAGTAAATTAAACAAATGTTAGCGTCATTGAAATGCAGTGGAGTAATCAGGGCTTAACAGAATTAAGTAACTCAAAAAGGGCCTTTTTTCCCTAATTAATTATTCTTAATTTGTAGCTCAGCATGAACCAAGGCTATTGCACTTTTCCTAAATTCTAAGTGATTATACTTAAAAGTTCTAAATGAAAACCCCCAGTCAAATATGACATGCATAGTACCCATTGAAATTGCTGTCCTATTCTGTCTAAGCAAAATATAACTAACAAAAAATTCCTTGCCAGCACGAAAAAATCTTATGTTCAATATGTCACCTGTTTTCATGTAGCACTCGTGACTTTGATATTTTAAGGAATTGGTAGACATAGAGTCAAGCACCTTTGGCAATAGTGGCCCAAATTTGTGACCTGCAAAATGAACCACCTATACATTATTAGAACAGGCCATTAAGCTTCAAATTTCTCGAGGGACTTTAAGCGCCGAATCTTTATTCAAAAGTATAGACTATGATTTATGATATTTGACGAAGGTTATGCTGATGCCATTTATATTTTACCCCAGTTGGACCAAGACACATAGAGGCTCTCGGGAACATGTACTGTAAATGGTTAAATGGTTCATCTATCATGCAGTAAATATCCCATATACTGATGACTATTATTAAGCCGTCTTTCACAAAAATGTTTCACAGAAAACGAGAGGTTATGGGAGTGAGAAGATTTTGCCAAAAAGAGTAGTGGCTTTACTGAAACCTGATGCCTGAATTGCTAGTGTAAGAGCCCTGCAAGCAGCTGCAGACAAGCTAGCACTTTCAATATGATCGGACACGAAGAGTTTCTCAAGCATTGGCCAGAATGCCTCAAGTAAAGCATACATAGATTCATCTGGACCCGGACCACCAGAGAGGTGAGATGCGAGATGATTGAAAACAGTTCCAATCCTACAGAAAATCAGTAAATGGTTAAGCTAAGAGAAGAATACCAATATAACAATCTGTAAGGGATTGTATCTAGGCAAAACAGACCAGGAAAGATAAACAGTAAATGTAACAGCTTTTAGTAACTGCTGAGACTGAAACGTGAATAGTAATAAGTAATTGACAATAAATCAAATGGACAAAGAGGTAAAATTTTAAAAAAGTTCGCAGAGTTAATCGCTATTATTCCCCTCCCTCCGTATTTACACTAAAACGGTGAGCTTCAAATGTATGGCTGACAAGTCAGAAAAATTATACAAGAATACCGACTTTCTCAAATGTGCAAAACCCATGCTGATTGGTGAAATTTCCCAAAACTCTATATGATTTATCTGTAAAATTCTACAATGACCAATCTAGATGTACATGTAAAGCATAATGAAAGCACGATACCTATGCAGCCCCCTTCCTGCTGTAATGATTAAGTCTGTATAACTAGACGGATCGTGCCTAACTGCATGCCCTTCATCGATCTGAATCAATGAGAAAGAACTATTATCAACTTAAATTTACAAGAACTAACAAGCACATGGTAAGACCTTTCAAACAGTTTTCTCAATAAGTGAAGGTAAAACAGAAATAAAACAAAATTTCTTTCAGCAGAAAACTACGTCTAGTTAATGGAAAAGATACAGGGGATCATTAAATCACTTCCACTTAGCATTGTTTATATTCTCTTCTCTTCTCAAAAAAAAAAAAAAAAAAGCCATTGTGGATATTCATGAATTAACAATTACATAATAGCCATGAATAAGAGGATAACTATAAGAGTGTCCTTAATATCTGACAACTCATATTATAAAGAGATGCATGTCTTGATCTTGATATGAAATATAAACAAAAAAGGATACTTACAAGCTTCCCGGCAGTTGCATAAGAAGGAGAAAGCAATTTAGCAAACAGGTTGTTCATCAGCAACTTGTCAGGAACAGAGCAAAATATAAGACTGATCGCACTGACTACTTCATCCTCTTGCTCCAAGGGCAGCTTCCTATCTTCCAACCCCTAACAGCAATTTCTGTTTACTGTTACTACATTATAGATACATACATGCTATCGCACAAAGCAGATCACAATTAAGACATACATTTAGAAGACGTAAGACATAAATAAGTTGTTGCTTTATAGCAAGTTCCTATTGTTAAACTGCTTTCAAATATCAGACAATTGTTAGAGAAATATACTTTGACCTTTTGAGTTAGAAATACATTTACATTTTGACTTTTAATTATTGACATTTTAATCATTGCTAGGAATCAGAGCCCTATTGTCTGAAGGTCTGTGTATAGCGGGTAAAATAGTTCTCAATTAAGGTGAATATTATTGTCCACTAAATCCATAGAACTGATACTCAAACAGTGTTCTAAAAAACGGCCTAGGCGGCCGCCTAGGCAGCGCCTAGGCGCTAGGCGGCGCCGTGCCGTCCCGATTTTGGGCTAGGCAGCCCGGGCTAGGCGGCTGCAGACTAGGCGCCGCCTAGGCGGCTAGGCGGGCTAGGCGGGCTAGGCGGCGGGCTGGGCGGCTGGGAACAATAATATTCCTCTCCTCTTCTTCTCCTTCCCATTCGATTTTATGTTTAAATTTGTGGTAATGTTTCGACTATGAATTTTATTTGAATGACTATTGATTTATGAATTTTGAACTATATTAGTTTGCAATTGTATATTTGCATTGTTAAGAATTGAGATGAAATTAGATAATATGTAATTGGAATATTGGATAATGATTTTTAATATTTTTATTTAGGAATATTAGTAAAAAAATAAAATAAAAATAAAAAATACGAATCCGCCTAGGCGGCTAGGCGCTAGTCGGCCCTCCGCCGCCCGACTAGCGCCTAGCGTTTTTTAGAACATTGTACTCAAATAAAAACAGGCATAGAAAACTATTGCCCCATAACAATGTTACAAAAAATGGCCTATCATATGAACATTAATTCATCAATTATGACCAAAACTGACCTCTCCTATCCAAATTAAGATTTCCAGATTGGAAGGTTCATGCATTGTTGCAGCAGCTTCTTCGCAGAGTTTGCGAAATCCAAAAGCACAAGCACTTGAGCAAACTGGTTGAGTAATTCCGGCAGCGAAAAATAATCTGAAAATAGCAGGTGAAGGACACATTTTAAGGAGACTGCAAATTGTAAGAAAGGAAAGCTGAGGATGTTCAGGACATTACGAGGGTCAATGCTATTGTATGAATGAAAGTGGATTAAAATCAGATCCATTCTTCTATCATAATATAGTATGGCATATGATCCTTAATTTACAGAGATTGATCATATGACACATGAAAGCATGCTTGAGGAAATATTGCAATGCTGTATAGCAGAGAGTAAGGAGGCATTTACATCAACTGTCTGGTGTTGGTATGAGAGGTCGAAATCCACTTAGCATAAGAACCAATAACATCAGCTAGAGCTTTATATACCTGAGAAGTCAAGAATTCAAAACTAGCAGTTGTCAGTTAAGTTTATGCTGCAATTAATGATTCTTCCCAGACTTGACTTAAGGAGATTAGGGTAGTTATTCTGTTCGCTTGCTTCAGTACGTTGACTTCAGAATCAATATCAGAAAATGAAAACATGTTAATATTATCGATAAAAAAACTTACGAGGCACATAAATCCCGTTATATCCTCAGATGCCTTGCTGGACAAAATCGTCAACAATTCTATAACAATGGAGATATCAAAATGATGTCCCTCCTTAAGAACAACTTCAGCAACCTAAAAGAAGATAAAATTCAGAAATACAACAAACAGGTATAAACTTCCAGATCTGCTAAGGAAAATCTGCGATTGCAATATCGTACCAACAATTTAATTATGGAAGTTACTTTTTGGGTGGTGGGGTTCATATGCACTCACCGCATTGAGCACGAACAATTTGGCTTCTATCTCTCTCCAAGAGATATGCATGCTCGAAGGTATCCAGTCCCCAAGGAAAATCTAATATGTTTGAGGAGGAAACCTTAAGTAAGTTGAGGTAAACCAACTAGTTATGCAAATGAGATCTTTAACTTCGTAAATTTCCCTTCATGTGTTTGATAAAAAGATGGAAGCGGGGATAGAATTGATATTGCAATTGCAACAACAAATAAAAGTTACACTATGTGTCCCACTGTTGGAAGAATGCTTCGTAGTGTTCTTCTTTTAGTGGCAACGTAGGTTTTAGTGAATAAATGTTTCTTATTATATTGTATCGTACAATTGTCGGATCAATTAGCCCTGAGTTTTAGTCTAAAGAAATACTTCTAAATACACAACTTTAGGCGATACCTCCTTTTGTAGTTCCATATCTTGCATCAGGAGTTTGAAAGAGATGAATATAAATAGATGGCTCAGAGCAAAAAACTTTTTGTCAGATAAAACTAAGCCAGCAAATTCAAATTTCCACAAGCCAACGCAATAAAATCACCTAAACAGATAGAATATTGTAAAGTGATTTATGCAACCATCACCTTCTGGATAAATAGAGCAGGCCCTAAAAGCTGACAGATATCCACCAGAAGTTCAACCAAATTCATCCTGAATTGCTCAAGGCCACAAGGCAGGTCAATCGTTCTCCCATTTTCATTAAATGTTGTGTCATCAACCTGTAAGGGCATGACTTAGTCTTACTACAGATAGATATAGCTAATAACACAAACAAACCATTACATATTTACAAAATGGACATCGCATTTTCCACAGATGGCCGGAAGAAGTTAGGACTAGTAGGATTTAAGTATAATCACTTTGAAAATAAAGTTCAGAACATACTGAACCTAAATAATTTCCAGGTCTTCATTTAATATTTTTCATCATTAATTTTCTGGAAGGGGGAAAACAATAGGAGGCTGGAGAATATGTAATTTTCACGCTACACTCACATTGATTAGAATGTAAGGAAATTCTGACTAGCAACTTGCTGCACCAGCACAATATGTGAACAACTTCAAAGCCAATGAAGAATACACTTTTTTGACATTTTTCTTTCAAAATGTGGCATTAATGAAAAGGAAAGATCAGAGGGTAACAAGACTATATGTCTTTATCTATTCACTAAGATGATTTTGCACATATTGTTAAATGCTTGAAACTTAAATTGATATGGTAGTTGATCACCTTCACTCATTCATAAATGAAACATTATCCTTATATCTTATTTATGAAAAACACACTTCAAACAGAATAGCATGAACCAATTTCGCACTAAACTAAATGGGAGTTAACAACAGTGATCAGCACCTGTAACATTTATGTTCAGCAAATTAATATAAACCCACACCTGAACACGAAACAGAATCGCATCAACCAATGCTGAAAAGATAGGAATAAAACGTTCTTCCAGCTCCTTCCTATACTGAGCATTTTCCACTTCAAGAGCAAGAATATATCCAGAAAGGCTACACCTGATTTTTGGAAATAAGAACAATATAAAAGTCTTGCTCACCAAAAGAATATCACTAACATATATTAGTAATATTTTTGCCCCTTCTAATACACATGCTTGAACACACAAATTATATGAAGTTACCAAAACTGCAAGGTTGAGTCCACAATGTCCCAATCTTCACTTGGAAATGCTCCACAACTGCCAGTCAATGTATGTTGAACGGATTAGAAAATTCAATGCTACTTTAGACCTCAATCATTATTATCACGGTGGTGCAAACCCCAGGGAAGTTTGATATTGGAACTGTCAAAAAAAAACATGAAACTGACCTTAATATAGCATCAGCAAGTGAAAGTGCTTCTGTATTTGCTTCCACAATTAGAAAGGGTGCCTAGCATTTAAAAAAAAAGGTAATTCATAACCCAGCTATCAAGTAAAAGGATAAAATAAATAATTTTAAAGTTAACCTTGAAGACTCTATCTCAAAGTTCAAAATGTAAAAGATGCCAAAATGTAGCAGAAGGTTTACTGGAGAGGAAAAGACAATAAACAATACATAGTGGATAAGTTAAGATACCCACAGCTTGACCCATTTCCGACATCAAGCATGCAAGTCCGCCTACCACTTTCTCGTCTCCGCTTTTTAGAGCAGGAAGAAGAAGTGCTTCCTTGAGAAACCCAATTCGGCATAGTAGAACCTGAGGTAGCCCCTAGGAAAGCAAAACCAAAATGGAATATTACGACTGAATAGTACTGTTTAGGCTCAGCCACAATTCTCTAAATAACACAAATCGAGCAGCTTATTGCTGCTTTGTGTACTTGAAAGTGAGCAATCTCTAACAGGTAATTCTCCTACTCAAAACTTGAAAATGAACTACTCACAAGAGGCTAAGAGAGCTTCTAGAAATACAATTATGACACTTATATAAGAAGAATGATAGTTAGTGAGCTCCTTATAGTTGTTAAATCATCCTTTTACTAGGGTGCATGTTTGACCTGAGCATGTATATCAGTGAAGAATTCCCGAACTATCATTTTCTAGCAGAATATTATGCCTGGGAATTGATGCTGTTGATTACAAGGTAACATTGAAGAATAATTCTAACTTGATATTACAGAGTACCTTACTCACTAAAAGACACAGTTTCCAATATTAACGAGAACCAAGTATTATACCTCATGTCGAATCACGAGCTCAACAAGAACCTCAACAGCAAGATCAAACAAAGATGCAACCTAGTTAAGCCAGGAAAAGGAATTGTTACACTTCTGCATAGGCTTCTAAAGAATACTTGAAAAATCAGTGTAGAATAAGAAAAACTATACCTGCAAGGAACTGAAAACAAAGTTAAAAAGTGGATGAGCGGGCAAAGAACTTGGAGGAATCTCGGAAAAACAACCAGCTCGAACCTACACAGACAAATCTAACTTGGCATGAAAACAAGATACCTGGGTGCATTAAAGGAGAAAATTGTTTGGATAAAGTTAGACCAATCATATTTGTAATATTAAGACAGATAAGATGTCGGTTTGCCATAATTACTCCAAATGAATGTAAACAATAACCACATGAGTGATTTAATACAATGAAGTGGAAAGTAATTGTTCACATTCTTTGGCATACATACAGATAGACCAAATCAATAATTGTCAGTTTGTACGGCATACTGAATGTTACTTTCTCCTCTAGCTTGATACTGGTGAGACAAATTTTGTCTATATAGGATGGCGTACAACTGGAAAAAATAAATCTTAAAGAGAGTAGCTAGAAGGAATACTGAAATAGCATTTGATTTATGTGTGTATGAACAGGTGTCCAATTACACTAACTCCTAGTTTCTTTTAGTACGTACATCCTTCCCAGGTAAGACAATAGAAGGTATATAAATCAGTTTATCCGCTCTTACCCAGCTCAGCAAGCAACGTAATATCTTTCTGCTCCTGTCATGAGCCTGAACGTGGCTGCCAACACCCTCACCAATCTGCTGGATCAGAAACTCCAGCACCGTCGGAGTTTGTGCAAGAAGCTGTGCTAGCAAAAGTTCATTCTATCATGAGCAAATAAGTGGAACACAATCTCCAGGTGGAAAGACCTAGTGGAAGTAGCATGAATTGGATTGCAAACCTCTTGTCCATACTCTTTACGTCGAGCAGAGGATACACGAAAATCCCCATTTTGATCTTCAATGATTTCAGGCAAGACGGTCAGCATCTCCAAAACGGCAGCATTTCCGTTATCTTGGCTCTGCAAATTCTGCAGGCTGTAGAAGAGTTTCTCTACAGGCTTTCCATGCTCCGCGGCGTGGAGTATAAGGGTCGAGATTGCAAGGCATATTTGGGTCAAGAGCTGCTCCGATTTAAGCAAAAGGAGATGAGTGCAAATGCATTAAGTAAAACTAGAACCAACACCAATCCTAGGGAAGGAATGAATATAAATGATAGTAATTCATATTCAACTCCAGGAGTGACCTCCTCACCTGAGGAGGGCCTGTGGTAAATCTCTTAGCAGCTACGAGAAGAGCGTTGAGCAGGGCGTCCTTGGCTCCCACTTGCAAATTATGCCCTTCGTTTTGAATCTGCCACGAGGTTGAACAAGCCGATCAAAACGCATAGGCTAGCTAAAATTGCGAGGAGTGGGAAACAGAGTCCGGCAAAATTCAGCAAGAGTGTTGGTCAATTAGGGCGGAGCATGAACACAGTGAAATGAGTGGTGTAGTGTAGCAGAAAATATAGGACTGATAAAAAAAACTGAAGCATACGCATATACATAAATAGGGGAGGGAGTGAGGGAGGGACCTTCCGCTTGAGAATTTGGGCGGCGAAAAACTCGACCTCGTAATCGGAGAGGAAGGGGTGGTGGTGGTGGTGGGAAGTGAGAATGGAAGTGGCAATCTCCCACGCAGCGCCGGTCTGCTGGAATTGAACTAGCCATTGATTGGCGGCGACGCGGTTGCAGGATTGAGAGTCGTGATTGAGGACGTGGACGGCTTGAGCAACCTTGATGTGCAGCTCCATAGTTTAAATCGTTGAATCAACAACCACCATCACGCGCACGCACAACACTCAGCGACGCCATCTCCTCTCTGTCTCTCTCTCTCTCTCAACATCAGAAGGTTGAATGAAGCCAATCCAGCTGTTGATATCCCATTCCGCCGTTTTCTATATATATGTCTGAATCGCTTACTGCTTCTTTCCTTTCCAGCAGTAAAAAGTAAGTAGGCATATTTCTAATTTTCGAAAAAATATCTATAAAAGGATTCTTCTGATTTTTATGATTTTTTTTAATAATTTTTTTTCTTTAAAGAAATACTTAAGAGGAAATATGTTTGTTTATATTATGGATTTTATAATACTCCCTCCGTCCTCCATTTAGTGACGGAGGGAGTATGGGCACGGGATTTTTCGTATTTTATGGTATAATAATAAATTAATGTGTTAAAGTGGAATAATTGTGGGTCCATTTGAATTGTTTAATAGTATTAAAATGATAAAATAATAAAAAGTTGATGTATAAAGTGATAAAGTGTTAAAGTGATTGTGGGGTCTACGTCCTAAAACGGAAATTGTCAGTAAATGGAGGACGTCCCAATATAGTATTAACGTCACTAAATGGAGGACGGAGAAGTACTACATTATGAAATTATTGAAATTCTTTGTTTATCATATGTTTTTAAACACTAGTACTCCCTCCGTCCCCCTTAAATAGTCCACATTGAGTTGGACACAAAGACCAAGACAAGCTGTAATAAGGGATTTTAAGTAGCTAATTAGTAGATGGATTAAGCTTTATGTTACTGTACACTATTTTGTCTTATTATCCTTCTTTTTATTAATGCTAAAACTAAAAATAAAACATCACAATTCACAGCAACAAATGCCGCCTGCATCTCCGGGGAACGACGACTGAGAATCAAATGATAGTGGAGGCAGAGGCAAATGGCGAGGATCGATCTCCTCGTTCGAATACCAACTGTCTAGACTTCGGGGATGTGATTGGCCATGGGAAATGCCGCCTGCATCTCCGGGGAACGGCGGAGCAGGCTCAGATCCAACCGGATCTGAGGATGAATTTTGCTCACAATTGGGGCTAGGGTTTTCTGCGTGTGAATCGCATGATTTTTTACGGCCCTTTCTTTTCATCACGGCGGTGGGAACCCTGTGGAAAGAGCTAAACCACGATTTTTTCATGTGGCGTAGGAGAATTAAGATTTCAGATAGGAATAATCGGAGAAGACAATCGCGAGAGAGAGGTGCGGGTAGAGAGAGAAAACAGAATGAGGGGAGAAAATGAGAGTAGGCAAAAAAAACAAATGTCCGTCAAATTTTAATTGTGGGCCACCACACACTTAGTGTAAACTAAACATAATAAGGGGCCCCTAATTTTTTTCTTAATTGTTGCTATATTTAGCAAGTGGACTATTATGTGGGACAAACCAAAATGGAAAGGTGGACTATTTAAAGGGGACGGGGGAAGTATTAAACTAACAAACTGGTTCAATCGGTTGGACCATCACCTGAAGCCTGAAGGCCTTGCTTGGGGAATCTTTGAGCTGGGTTTTAAAATATTGGAAAGGACTAAAGGCTTGTTGTATTCAAAGAGTCAATTTTTTCCCTTTTAAATCGTCTCATACAAAGCGTTTTGATAGGTGATAGGATATGGTCAAATCATTAGATTCAAACATTGAGCCCAATATAAATAGGCTCAACAGTGAGCTCGGCCTACGCAATCCCAACGAGAAGCATCCTAGTCCAAAAGAAGTACTCCCTCCGTCTTTAAATAAATGTTCCTAGCCGCCATTTTGTGCAAACCAAGAAGAAGTTTAAATTGACATTTATGCCCTTAAAATCCTTGATTTTTTTTTTTTTTTTTGTGCAAACCAAGGAGAAGGGTAGATTTTCAAGAGAATGATAGTTTTGGTACTTTAGTGTAATTTTTGCTTGGAAATTTGTGTGGGGACACTTATTTAAGGACAAAAATTTTGACTGCTCGGGACACTTATTTAAAGACGAAGGGAGTAGTTTGGTCCGCAAGGAGTACGGCCCACGAAGAACTCTTCCAACCAACACAATTCGAGTTCTAAGAGACGTAAAAAACTCGGATGCTTATCACAATATAAGAGATATGCTCAAAGGAACCCTCGTTAGAACATAACTCTACATATTTGTATATGAATAGAGGCTGAGTTAGAGTTAGACGATTCATACACATTTTACATAATGTTGTACACGTACATAAATAAACATCCTCCTCCTTCCACCCATGTAGATCTATTCCGATAAATCGAATCATGTAAACTCTTGTGTTCTTTAATTATTCCAATCGTGCATTTATTGCTCACAAAAATAGAATCGATCACGTTTACTCAGTCTTTTTCGAAAAACTAGCTCTTTAAAATGCATGAACCATAACACTTTTCGACATTCCACACATGTTTCTTAATTATCGAGTCGTATAGCTAATGGACATTCTGAACAAAACAGTCGGAGTATTATCTAACATGACGGTTCGCAGTATTATCTAACATGACGGTTCGCAGTATTATCTAACATGACGGCTAAGCATGTAGTACTAGTAATTTTTATCTAAACAAAATTTTAAATCACTATAACTTATTGACATTATTTTATCTACCACTATCACTCTCGTTTTAATTTCGATACCGAGAAAAAAAAAAATCTCAATATAAATACGACGATACACTGGTTACTCACTAGCCAGTACTAGGCTTTTTTACTCAGCTGGATAAAGTCCGAAAGTTGATTGCCTAACAAAACTGCTAATTTTTCCACATCCTATTTACTCAATTTTTTCGCGTTGACTAAGCTTAATTAACAAGTTTATTTAACGTTACCTGCGGTTCACCAACCCGACCAAATTAAATATTTATAATAAAACGGCTGCTCCTTTTGGCGTGTAAGTTTCACAGGCGGTTGCGAAAGCGAACGGAGGACGGTGACGCGCGGAGGAAGGAGGCTTACCGGAATTCGCAGCTCAATCCGCCGCCGATCATCTTCCACCGTCGCGGATTGCGATTCGCCTCGAGGTAAGAGCAGCGATTGCCTGCTGAAACCTGCATTTTTTTTTTTTCGAATGAGCATTTGTTTAATCTGCGAAAATGTTGCGAAATCAGTTTGCATCTCTCATTGTGTTACCTTCTGATGCATGACTGATTAATCGGCGTGATTCGTTTTATTCTATCTCGATTTTTTTACTTTGATTGTGTTTTTGGTCAATGTCTGTTGTTTTGATGTGTTTGGACTTTGGTGCATCTATTAGGATCTTAAATCGGTTCTATTGATAGTATTATTGCTTGGATTTTGATTACAGTGAGACGATGAGGCTTTCGTCGATGGGTGTTATATTGTTTGAGTATTACATTGACGGATTTGGAGTCTAATATCTTGTTCATTGTCTGCTAATATATCCTTTGCTGTTGGCATGTTGCAGCCAGCTGTATAAAACTAACATAGAACGAAGAATCTACTCTTTTTGTGAATGATGAGAAATGGAACGACCTTCAGTGACAGTGCTTCGAGCTCAACTTCAACTTCTTTGAACAGTCAGCAAGATGTAGAGGATGACAGGATGATCGCTGCTGTTCTTTCTGAAGAATATGCTAAGTTAGATGGGGCGGTTGGTCGACGGCTAACAAATCTTGCCCCTATTCCTGTAAGAAGCAGCACTTACGATTCAGCCAATGTCTTATGTTTAGTTGCAATTGGAACTAATTCTAGTTAGCAGCATATCGCGGTCTTTATGTTTAGCAAACTATATTCAGACCCTTCATCCTATATATAGAGTAAAATAAGCTCTGTTAGATGCTCTGAATTCACTGTTTAAGGAAGCATTAATATGATGCTTGAATCATTTACTGGAAATGCTGCTTATAACCTTTTACTTGGTGATCATTCCACACTAGAGTATCAAAATTTGAATAATTTTGTACTTGAGTGAATAGCTTGTGCTCTACATTCATACTATTTAAAAAACAATAGTTATTTTGTTGCGTATCACGGACAAAGAAGACATGGGTGACGACTGTCTGTTAGAGAATATTATCCATCAGTATTTTGAAACCTTTTCCTTTTATTTTCAGCATGTTCCAAGGGTAATTATGCACTTTCCTTCTGCAACTGATTCAAGTTTGGATTACCAACGGCTACTTCAGAGGTAAGGTAATCTTTGTTCAGGTGTAGAAGGAATACCTTATATTTAGCAGATTTTGAATCAGTATCCCCCTTTCTCCAAAAGTTTATGAGAACTAAGGTAAGAAGAGTTCTCAGTAGTAGATATAGTTGTTGGATAGAATCTCATTCACCCAAGCAGATAACAGCAACTTAGTGGTCTTCTATGGAATAATAGTATGGCTGAGCTCACATATCAACATGTAGGACCTTGTTATTACTCTTTTGGGCTTAGGAAACGTCATGCTTCAGTGTTTGTTACATCAATGATTGTTCAATTGCTGCAGAGTGTAAAAACCTAAACTTAAGCAGGCCGCTGCATATTCCAGTCAGGAAATACTCCAGTCTGATCATGTATATAAATTCTAAAAAGATAATAATGTGATCTGAAGAAAGACAGTATAAGAAATGTTTCTTGGAACTGATTTCTAGTTTCCAAAAAAGATAATGGATTTGCATACCATGTTAAAGTTGACATTCTTTCTGAATAATTTCAAGGCTAAGAACAATCTCATATAGACAAGACATGCTATGTACTGGTACGTTTTTGCTCAGGATTATTTGAAATTATAGAATACCCCGTCATCATTTCCATAGATAAATTAGAAGGTTTTTGAGCAAGTTAGTGGATTTATAATGGAACCTGGAGTTTTGGAGATTCACTCGAGGAATCTGAATGATCCTCTTTTACTTTCTCTTGCTGATTGTTTGAGATCACTTCAAGTAAGATATATAAAAGTGTAAGAGCTTATAAGTTTCAGAATAAGACTCTTTATTCAGAAATATCATTTCACTTAAAATAACTCAAAAAGTAGTTTCACTTTTATTTTCAGGATAAATGTGTATGGTTTATATGAAGTGAAGGTTTCTGGAGACGGGAATTGTCAGGTTTGAGCAAGTTGTCTAGCATGATTCAGATTTACTTTTTATCTTTTATCTACTCACCCCCTTTTCTCTAGTTCCGTGCGCTTTCAGATCAGATTTATAGATCTCCAGAGTACCACAAGCATGTGCGCAAAGAGGTTGTGAAACAGGTGTGTTCAAATAATGTTTGGTACTTCCTCCGTCCCACAAATATATGCTTATAAGGTCGAACACCTATGTTACGAAAATGAACTGTTCATAATTAATTTTGAAAAAGAAAATGACTTATGTCAGAGTATTTTTGTCAAAATAAGTGTATAAAAGAGAATATTTGGATAAAGTGCAGTTAATTTTTGTGGACTCTGCATATTGTGTAACTCTAATATATGTTAAGGGTGTTTATGATATGTTGTGAGGTATTGTTGTTTCCCTTTCGGGTATGGGAATACGACTGATTTGTTCGTAAGGAGGGAGCATTTTAGTTGTGCCTTAAAACTAGAGTCTGCCTTTAATATTATCTTTTTAACAGGTCAGTCACTAATTCTAAACCGTGTAGAACAAATTTATGTTTAGTATGAATTCTTTCACCTGTACTGAGAAATGAGACTGATATGTAATTCCATACTCAAAGATCTACTTGACATCCTTAATATGCATTTTCAGATGGGTTATTTACTTGTGTTAGCCCTGGAATTACTACGATAGCATCTGTTAGCATCTACTCTCTCTCCTTCAGTTGGTGTTGATACCTCCCATGTTTTAACCGTAGCCATTATCATAGAATTTCAACTACCGCTTACTAAACTGTCGAGTTAAGGGCTGCATAAATGCAAGCACTATTCCCTATCTACCTTTGTTCCTTCTTAATGTTTAGCAAATGCTGCTACTTCTCATCTTTTCGTACTATCTTTCCTGAGTATTCCTATTTCCTCAAGGCTTTGCAGAAAATTAAGTCGAACTGGCCTTCAGTAACTATACATGACCTTTTGTTTAGCAAATTTTTTTCCCGTATCAGCTTACTTAACTGAGCTGTTAGAACTCTCCAGTTGTGAGCTCACTCTTTCTCATTTGCTCTTTTCCAGCTTAAAGATAACCGTGCTCTATATGAAGCTTATGTACCCATGAAGTTCAAACGATATCACAAGAAAATGGCTAAGTAGGCCATTCATTCTACTTAATTTTTTTTTTTCTAGTATATCTCTGATTATCTTATCTGCTTCTGAAATATTCTTCCTTATATTAAACTTCAGGGCAGGTGAATGGGGTGACCATGTTACACTTCAAGCAGCAGCTGATAAAGTAGAGTACACTTAAATACCAGTAAATTTTGTTTTAGCAAATGATCACTAACAATTTTCTTTTGTGAGAGTTAGCCCTTGGTTATTTTTCCTTCAAAAGGTTAAATGACCTGAAAAATAAAATCTTGTCTTTTAGGAATCCATGTGCTGTCTTAAAACTAAATCTTTCTTCCTCTCTTTCTAACTCTAGTTTGTCTTTGTTTTCAGTTCAGAATTGTTTTTGGATTCAAAATAATGAAACAACTGATTATGTGGTCAAATATTTGCTACATTGCAGTTTGCAGCAAAGATCTGTTTATTAACATCATTCAGAGAGACCTGTTTCATTGAAATCGTTCCACAGCATCAGGCCCCTGCACGAGGTATGAGAAGCTGCATCTATACGTTTCTTTTAGCTTAAGCAATATTGGGTGCTTTCTTAAGAGATTTTTGTCAGGGTTCTGTTGAATTGTGTGGAAGAACTTTAAATTTACAGCATAGTATATTAGATAACACGAAAATACAAGCTTTGCTACCATTTGAAAATTTAGCCAGCTAAATGCACTAGCACTAATCTGATGCACGTGGATGGCATTTTGCATTATGGACTGCCTCACCACGATTTCCATCTTTCATGAGTCGAAACCTACACTGATGCTTCATAATGCACACATTACTAATTGTTTTATATTGCGTTGCAGAACTTTGGCTGAGCTTTTGGTCCGAGGTGCATTACAATTCACTCTATGAACTCCAAGGTTTGTATTGCTATTATATATGACTCGTCATTTCAGCAATTAGCCAAGAGTTAAGATAATTGAAGTCCTGATGTGACTATCGAGAATTAGAACAAGACAGTAGAGTAGGAGGGAAACCATCGGAGATGTAGAGATTTCTTGATGTATTCGTTAGTTTTTGCGTTAAAAGACTATTGTGTCGTGCAGATGCTCCGCCGCAGCTCAAGCCTAGGAAAAAGCATTGGCTGTTCTAAACGGCACGATTTTTTTTGAAGATCTGCTGAGGAATTCCCAAATATTTATTCATTTCTTAAAGTTGCTGAGTTACTCTTCTCTATACTGCTACACTTATATATATTATGGTTGAATTGGTTTTATTTGCTATATTTCCTTCTATTCATATGCTAGGAAATGGAGTGTGTATACTGATTGGTTTTGTTCTTTTACAGTAAACATATTATTACGGGCCACAAACGCCAATACTGTATGTAAATACTGTAAATGCATTCATCTTTGACGTCGAGATTATTTTTGTTACTATTATCGTGTAACATTCTCTTACTCACGGTAGACATGCTTAATATAATGTTACTAGTATTCTCATACTCACGGTAGACATGCTTAATATAATGTTACTAGTTCGAATGGTACGTAATAAATATATTGATAATAGATAAACGAGCTTTACTTACATTATTATGAACTTGCCTTAAGAGTTTGAGTTGACTAAGGCGAGTAGAAATTAAAATTCTTGAAGATAATAATGAATAAGATAATGTAAGTTGCAAGTTGGTGAAAAGTCGTAACTAATGAATGTGCAGAAAATCCGGCCGCGCCATTCCATGCAGATCTGCTCTATGGATTGTTTCACTATATTTTTAAGCGACGCTCTCATTCCATTTTAATTGTCTTACTTTTTTAATCGGATCATTATACATAATTGTCATATTTCTATTAATGAAATCAATGTTGAGACTTAATCTGGAATAGGGAGAGTATATCAAATTTATTAGTAACATGAAATTAGGTAGTATACTTTCATAATAGCAGCCTGTTTTGGAAGAAATGCACGACTTATTTCTTAAGTGAAAAGTACACACACCTTTTACGCTATTTATTAATCCTAATTCCTAAGTAATCACAGTCCACGAGTTGTCACCCCAAAAAATACCCCAACCCCAAACTAAAATTGACCAAGCAAGTTATTCCATAACAAATTTAGCAATGATGATCAAAAACATAGAAATTAGACTATAATCTAGGATTTCAGTTCATATACCACATTATACTGCATGCTTCCCGTCCACGTCTTTGTGCTTCGATTCTTTTGGCGGCACACATTTCAATGTTTTAAAATGTATATTAGTACTGTATTATTTTAACCGAACTTGATATAGTATTATACAGCATCAAGTTCAACCTAAACTTAATCATAACATTTGATTTTCGACATTCGACACATTGAAATGCGTGCCAAGACGGTGAAAGCACAGTAGAATATAAACGGAGTAACTGATTTTAAGTAGCAAAAATGGAGTGAACAGCAGCAGCGAGAAAACAGTGCAATCGCATCGCGAGGGAGGGAGGGAGAGAGAGAAATTATTTCTTAGAAAAAGACAAGTTGTATTGACGGTGACGACGATGATCATACCGATAAGCCTCTCTCTCTCACTCTCTCTCTATCCCCTCCCTCTCTCACGAGACGGAATGACCTAGGCGAGCTCGCTCACCAGTGGCACCCATGAATTGAGCGAGCTAACACATCTTCACAAATGGCGGCCGCCGTCTCTTCCTGTTGCTCGGCGGCGGCTTCAGCTTCTCGGTTACATCCTCCACCTCCGATTTCACCCAATTCTAAATTATTTAATGTTACTGGCAAATCAGAATTTTCTTCTTCTTCCTCCTACTTCTACTCTTCCTCCTGCATAAATAGTAGGAGTGACGGTTTTCGTGAATTGAAAATTCAAGAAAATCAAGCGTGTTTGGTGGGTGCCTCGTTATATTATAATAATATAAATAGCGGATGTAGCTGTATTAATGGCTTTGGCATTTCTTCTTCTTCACTTTCAAAGTCCAAGCGCCACTCCAACTCCCAGTCCAGAGAGCGCGACGCCTTGGTCAACCTTCGCCGCCGATCTCCCGCCGTGGCCGGATCTTCGCCGCTCACCGCCTCCAGCCACCTCTGCCACGTCGAGTCCATGGCGACTATGCCCTCAGGTGCCGGCAACATCCCCCGTTTGAATGCCGTCATCCTTGGCGAAGCCCTTGCTTCGGAGGAAGACGATCTCGTCCTTCCCAGTCCTGATTTCTGCGCACAGGCTCTCGTTCCCTCCCCCGAGAAGGTGCTCTCTAATCGATCAATCATTCATCTCTCTCTCTCTGTTTGCTGTGTACACATGACATTGACTGGATGGAATTTGCCTCGAGCTGCTGCAGTATCTCGAAATGTACAAACGGTCAATTGAGGATCCCGCCGGCTTCTGGTCCGACATTGCTTCGCAGTTTTACTGGAAACAGAAATGGGGCAGTCCCGTTTACTCTGAAAATTTCGACGTTCGTAAGGGTAGAATCAACATCGAGGTATGTCTTTTGATCTCAAATCGATTTATTTCATTCTCTTGCACCTCTGCACATTTTCGATCAACTTTTGATATCAATATCTGTTGGGGAGTCAGTGGTTCAAGGGTGGGATTACCAACATCTGCTACAACTGTCTGGATGCTAACATTGCTGCCGGAAACGGTGACAAGATTGCCATTTATTGGGAAGGGAATGAGCTAGGCGTTGACGCCACTCTCACTTACACCCAACTCCTTGAAAAAGTTTGCCAGGTTACTTTCTCTTTGCTCTACCTCCTGCATTCTTGCGACTTTGCATATCAATAGCATGGCATTCTCACTTAATTTTTGTGCCAACAGCTAGCAAATTACTTGAAAGACATTGGCGTCCGAAAGGGTGATGCTGTTGTGATTTACCTTCCCATGCTCATGGAACTGCCCATAGCAATGCTTGCTTGTGCTCGCATTGGTGCTGTCCACTCGGTATTGCCTCTCAATAACAACTAGCATCTTTATTTTCCAAATCCGCAGTAGCAGAAACACCGACTTTGCTTGTTTGCTCAGGTTGTTTTTGCAGGCTTCTCGTCCGAATCTCTTTCCCAAAGGATCATGGATTGTAAACCAAAGGTTGTTTTAACCTGTAATGCTGTAAAACGAGGACCCAAGGTCATCCATCTCAAAGACATAGTTGACGCGGCACTATCTGACTGTGCGAAGAATGGCACAGTCGTAGGTAAATATATTTTAATTGAGAAAAGTGGTGGAAATAGTGTAAAATAGAAGCCTTTAACTCACCAGGCCATTATGAACATTCTGGAGCTTAGAGTCCTCACTATCATTTTCAACATCAGGGAAAAGATTTGAGTTATGTTACATATCAAATTTGGACTAATACGTCACTAGTAACATTATTGACACGAAATATAGGTCTCTTCACACGCATACTATGTTGGTAAATTTATATGAGTGTAGAAGTTGATATCAACACAAATCCCTCATGACACATCTCATTAGTCTTATCTCTCTCCAAAATGTTGGATCTTAGAATTTCAGGATATGACTGCCTCGGCTTAGTTGCTAGAGAAGCTCCGTTTTCCTATGCCCATAGCTTGGTACTTAATTCTTTCTATCTATCACTTAGAAGTTTGCCGCATGCGATATTTATCCTCTGATCAATTTGACTTGGCTGATTTACTCAATGATTTATAACAAACGAACGATTGAGCTGTTAATTAATAGTTCTCTTGAGCATAATTTTATTGGAAACCTAAGATTCCATGTAGTCAGATGTGAATATTTAGCATTTACAGAAAGATGTCTCATGCACATGACAATTTAGAATCATAGGGTAATTGGATTCAGCAGTATCCTAAACTCTCTGTTCTGCAGATGTTTGCCTGACCTATGGAAATGAATCTGCCTTGAAGAAGGAAAGTACAAAGTGGGTTGATGGACGAGATATTTGGTGGCAGGTGAGTTGATAAAACAAGCCTTAAATTTCATGTAATCTTCTGTACATAAAAGCAACATAGATGAGACTTAGTACATAACTGAATTTTGAAACTGCTGCACACGCAGCCAAGTACGAGCTCCTGTGTTTGAGAACTTCGAAACACATTATTGAACTTCTAGTCCAAGACATGTTTTATATGTAGAGCTCAAAAACAAATCTTCCAGTTTTTTATTTCTCACAACCAAATGATTGGCATCTTTAAAACAAGTATTATTTCTGACGTACGTAAACTCCCCAGTTCTTTCCAAACATACAATGATTTCTCTATTGCGCAATTTCCCATTTCCAGAACTCAAAACTCTGAACCAAACCTCCTCCAAATAATTTTTAACAGCTGCAAGCAAGGACGGTCACTGAAATTATCCTTATTAAACAGTTACTTATACAAGGGATTACGATGTCTATGATGCACATTATCGTTATATTTATATTAAAGCACTGTTATCTTTGCTCATGTTTTGCAGGATATTCTTCCTAAATATCCAACTTCTTGTGATGTGGAATGGGTTGATGCAGAAGATCCACTGTTCTTGCTTTATACCAGTGGCAGCACCGGAAAACCGAAGGTATGAATGTTTTGAAACTGTGAGATATTGTAAACTTTGTCTGTGCATGACCTTGCTGAAGAAAGTTGCATTGGTTTATTTGGAAGGGAGTTCTACATACAACTGGAGGGTATATGGTATATACAGCTACAACCTTTAAGTATGCATTTGACTATAAACCATCAGACGTATACTGGTATACTGAATCCAACTCATTCTTTTCCTTATCACCTTATGATTTGTATTTTAATTACCTAACTTTCTCATCCCTTTTCTGCCTGACCTGTATCCTCATTGTTCAGGTGTACAGCTGATTGTGGTTGGATTACTGGGCATAGCTATGTAACTTATGGGCCTCTGCTGAATGGAGCAAGCAATGTCGTCTTTGAAGGGGTAATTATTTGAATGCCTGTGGACTAGTTTTATGTATTACTTTGCTCTGCTGAATCTAAAAGAAGATGGTTTACTGCATTACTCCTAGTGGACTCTTCATAAATCCTGCTATGACATTTTAGCAGGGATTGGATTTTCATAATTACACATGCTACTATAAAAGTTCAACTCATAATTTTTGTCATGTCTGATTTTCTCTAATTTTGTTTTGTGGACTGCAAATTTTTATTCATGGTCTAGCATAGCTGGAGTCAACTGTAGGCATGCTGGCATAGAGTCTTTATCTTGCAATTTTCCATTAAACGTTTTGCAGGCTCCTAACTATCCTGATTCTGGACGTTGCTGGGACATAGTTGACAAATACAAGGTTTCTATATTCTATACTGCTCCAACACTGGTGAGATCGTTAATGCGTGAAGGAGATGAGGCAAGTATTCCCAACTACCCTTTCTCTTATTGCACATTCATCACAAAATCTCTAAGATGCGTCCGACAGTACGACTTACATTTTCTGACGACGATTGACTAGTTTTAATCTCTAAATGTTACATAATCTATTGAATCAGAATTTCAGTATTACCCGTTCAACATTATTTATTGTACCATGTTTTTCGAAGTATTCGTTATTCCTGATAATTGGTTTACCCCTTTCCACTCTCTATCCTAAAAGAAATAAAATGGTAAAAAATTAGTTAGAATAACTTAATGTCAGATAAATAATGAACTTGAAAAAAGTCAAGCATAGCTGCTCAAGAGTGCTGATTCTATTGTATCAATCTTGCAGCTTGTCACCCGATATTCTCGAAAATCCTTGAGAGTCCTTGGCAGTGTCGGTGAACCAATTAATCCAAGTGCTTGGAGGTTTCAATTTATTCTTATAGCTGTCTTTTTAGGCTTCATCCTTTTGATAACTAATAGCTATCTTTCTCAGATGGCTGTAAGTTCTAGTAGTATATGCTTGTTCTTTCTATTAACCAGAATTCTCCTCTTCATACAACCAGATGGTTTTTTAACGTTATTGGGGACTCACGATGCCCCATTTCTGACACTTGGTGGCAAACAGAAACTGGGGGCTTCCTGGTATATAATATTGTTTTACTTGATCTTATACTTCTGTAAATATACTACTTCTTACAGTATTAATCTCTATTACCTTGCAGATCACTCCTTTACCTGGTGCGTGGCCTCAGAAACCTGGCTCAGCTACCTTCCCATTTTTTGGGGTCCAGGTAATGAAGCACACACTCATCTTTTAGCAAATACTAAATGTTATGATTTATAGATATACTGATATACAAATATGTATGTACCTATCCCCATAATGTGTTCTGACATCTGTATTATTTTCATTTGCATATATGCTTAAAGTCTGATTATTATATTTTCGTGTCCGTGTTGGGCACTTGTACCTTTATACGCATGAATGTGATTAAACAATGTTTCAAGCAAAGGAAAGTTGTTACTTCTATATCATAGTTTATTGTTCCTGTAAATTTGTAAGGTTGCTGGGCCCTGTTGGTTTCATTTAAATACAAAATGTTTCCTTGTGGACCAGAATTTGGTGATAGCTCCATATTGTTTCAGTGACAACACAGGCAATGCACTTCGTTAATATCTCAAATTTAAGACTTAAAATCTATTTTACTGCAGCCTGTCATAGTGGACGAAAAGGGTGCTGAACTTGAAGGTGAATGCAGTGGCTATTTGTGCATCAAAAGCTCTTGGCCTGGTGCATTCCGAACACTTTATGGAGATCATGAAAGATATGAAACAACTTACTTTAGTGCCTTCCCCGGCTACTATTTCAGTGGAGATGGTTGCAGCAGGTAGTGTTTTTGTTGAAAGTAATGAAAGGGGAACTGAAACTAAAATGAATAATGATCTCTCTCTCTCTCTCTTTTTCTCTTTCAGGGACAAGGATGGTTACCATTGGCTCACTGGCAGAGTTGATGATGTTATTAACGTCAGGTACTGTTCTTTGTTCTTGTCTTGATGTTTCATACTGGTTAATTATCAAAAGATCAACAGAGTTACCAAAATGGTTCAGCAACAAATAACGATCATAAATTAGATCCTTGAATAATATTGATCACTGAATGGAAAGCCACTGTAGCCTTAGTGATCTGTCAACTCTATGACCTACTACGTATATCGATTAGACCTAACCTCTCTTTTGCTAATTTTGAGCATGATAATCAGCATATGAGGTCACATGATCCAATTCATCTTGTATCGCTATTGGCATGGAGCCCTTTGAGTTTTCACATTTATAAAATTGTAAGACAGACTAATCAACTCATGAGTATGTAAAAAGTTTGGAACTTTATTGCTGTATAATTTAAAATTATTTCTACGATCTTAAACGAGGAAGCTAATCCTTTATGAGCTTATACGTGTTAGAGAAGTTTTTGGAGGCAATTTAGTGTTGAATGAAAAATAAATCTCAAAATAACTTTCTGCGAGGTCTGTTAATTTACCAGTGAATGATATAAAGAACCTTTATTCCATTAGACATACATGTTTCCTTCCTATGATAGAAATAAGGAAGTAAGTGACTGCAAAGTAGTCTCAGTTTCTACAGCAAAGAAAAAGAAATGAACTTGCCTATGAAACCAGGCTCGTTTCTATTTTTTTGATATCTTGAGTTAATCAGAATTTATGTGCTCAAAATTTCTTTTAAAACATGCAGTGGACATCGTATTGGCACTGCAGAAGTGGAATCTGCTTTAGTTTCACACCCCCAGTGTGCTGAAGCTGCTGTTGTTGGTGTTGAGCATGAGGTAGAATTATAGCTCATTTCGTCTCACTAATTTTATCGATTTAATTTTCCACTTATCCCCATTCTCCACCACACTTAGGCCTCTCAGTCAAAGCTAAACCGTTATCATTTTATTCTTGAATGTGATGTAGGTCAAAGGACAAGGAATATATGCATTTGTTACTTTGGTTGAAGGTGTTCCTTACAGTGATGATCTCCGGAAAAGTCTTATTATGACTGTGAGAAAGCAGGTGCGTGAAACTATTAGTAATCACATGTGCATGTGCACTCATTTTTTGTGCAATCTCAATCGTCATTTAAATTTTAGGTTTACTGCACTGCACATCCATTTTTAGCTTAGCCATCTGATTTCGATCAAGAAGACTGGTTTTGTTTTATCAGATAACAGTTGCTCATGAGATCCAAACGTTCTTACTAAATAGAGCAAGCCATTTTGTATAACTGCTATGTAGTCTCGTCTGTTCTTGTATTTCTCTGAATAATATTCTACCTGTTGCATTTCTGCTGGAGATGATGGTGAGAGTTACTGAAAAGACGGAGCATATAGAGAGTGGTTGCTATTGTGTTAATTTTGTTATTTCTTGATGAAAAATCTTATGGAATTGTTGACGCTGGTTGTCAGATTGGAGCGTTTGCAGCCCCGGACAGAATCCATTGGGCCCCTGGACTACCAAAGACGAGAAGCGGAAAGATAATGAGAAGAATTTTGAGGAAAATTGCTTCAAGACAGTTGGATGAGCTCGGTGATATCAGCACACTTGCAGAACCTGGAGTTGTCGATCAGCTTATCGCACTTGCTGATTCCTAACTTCAAATCTTTTTGGCCATTTATCGTCTTATACCATTTCACTACACGACTGACATTTTTACACCATGTTGTAATATTCGACTTGTGTACATTTGTTGCGGAATAAACATTTGTTGCAGAATAAATGTAGGTCCTTACAAATAGTGTAGGAGCTTTGTTTAAATAATTAGATTATACTCTCTTTGTTACTCTTCAATTTTAGCAGCTGGTGATATCTTACCGTCCTGGTGTGTTGGTGTTTTTTCTTTCCCCAGAAAGCGCGAGGATCGATTGTTTCACAGCAGACTCGAATCGAACTCGACCAAATATATTACATACAGATTACAGTGTTATAATGTTAACATCTGCACCTCATCTTTAATTTTATCATCATCATCAGAGATTCTCCCAGAACCAAAACAGAGTAAAAAACCAGGCAAACCAAAATCGAAGACATAGGGGGATTATTGCCCAGTATTCGAACAATATAAAACTTTATTAATGATGAGTAACAACATATGACAGTGAATCAACATGGTGGACAACCTTTCTATTTCAATCCCCTTTGATACAAAGGTTGGTGTTATGAACACATTGCTTTCTCCAGCACTTCTTGCAACTCCCCGCTCTTGTACGCCTCTGTTGCACAATTTACGAAAGGTGTAAATTGAGACTTCCGACACCAAAATCCTACTCGATAATTTACTAAGCATGCTGCAACTTCCCACCAAGTCGATTTCTATGACTTAACATGATATATTTTTAGCAAAACTCAATAGGTCTTTTCTAAAATTCTCATGTAATAAGATCATTGACATTTGTTACAATCATTAGTCACCGATATCTGCTCAAAACTGAATCTAAGCACGGAGATGGAGAGTATCTTCAAGCACGAATAACAAAAGAAGGCCAAAACAATGTATGTTTAAAGGAAACATAAGGTTATGCTAGCTGCTACCTGATCAAGCAAATGGAGTTCTAGAGTATCTTTCCGTTACATTTTTTTTTTTTTTTCGATTTGATTCGACAGCCCCTATAGTTCAGTCTGATATATATCTTTGGAGAAATTTTACTTCCTAATAGAAGTTATAGAGGAAGTTAACCATTTATATTTCATGAAAACGGGAATCTACATGACAAGGTGCTATCTTTAAACGAAAATGAAGAGAGATCCGTAGACGTGGCAGCAAGCACAGCATTATTATGGTAAGTAAGAGCAAGAGTAATGAAGGATGCGCGAATCAGTATATTACCTAGGGTAATGTCGCAGCCACCAAAGAACTCGCCGTCAATGTACAACTGAGGAAAAGTAGGCCAGCTAGAGTACTCCTTGAGTCCCTGGCGCAACATCTCGTTTTCGAGAATGTTGAAGGTTTCGAAAGGGACGTTCAAGGTCTTGAGTATCTGCACCACAGTATTGGAAAATCCACACTGGGGGAAATCCTTGGTTCCTTTCATGAACAGAATAACCTTCTCTGAGGTAACAACTTTATCCAAGGTACTCTTCAGTTCAGGGCTCAGAGCTGCTCCACCACCATCATCATCAACATCATCAATAAGCAAAATTATCAAAACTCAAACACACTCAACGCTCTACGTTCAACCCAAAATATTCGACCTAATCTGTCGTTTCCATCTAAAAACACAAAACTTGAATTTGATTGAAGGAAGAAAAAAATAGGTGATACTCTCAGTTAGAACTGGGGATTTCTCTAGGAGAATTCAGCCACAACGAATCAACGTGATTTGATTAATGAATATAGACGAAGCATTTCAAAACAGCGGCGAATTCAACAGATTCGTCAATTCCGGAGTTCGTCCAACGCGAGAAAAGGAAACAAAGAGAGAATCGAAACCTGAAAAACATCGGAAAGAGGAGGAGGAGGAGGAGGAGGTGGAATCGGAGCTCAACTTTCTAGCTCCCGCCGCGAGTTTCAAAGGAGAGGAAATAGCAGCCGCGGAGCGCAGCTTTGCTGTACCGGTACAGATAGGACGGCGGCAGCTCCACGCCATCGCAGGAGCCTCCGCCGTGACGGCGGCGGCGGCGGCGGAGGACGGCCGCGCTGCTAACTGCAAACTGAAGCTCATCTCTAGATGATCGGTACCTCTCTCCCTCTCTCTCTCTACACACAGTTGAAGACGAGACGAGAGAAGAGAAGATAATCGCTGAAAATTCAACCTTTTACTTCTTTTCTATTAAAATTAATTACTGGGTGTAATATTATAATAATATACGTATAATGTACGATTTGTATGAAAGTACGGCGGAGGGAGTAAATATGAATGAATGAGAATTAAACTAGCTAGGGTTTACCTTTTCCCTCGAACTCGAACCTCACAACTCTACACCGCTCAAACGCCAGCTGCTTCGTTTCCGGCCACCCAATCCTTCCAAGGTATCCATTGTTTCTCAGTTTCGATTTCTGGTTTTCGTGCGGTTTTAACTGGTACTCTTTAATCGGATGAATTAGGGCGATGATGTAGCGATGAATACCTCGATTTTCACCTTTTTTTCGTGTTCCAATTCCGTTTCTGAAGTCTGATTTAGATCTTGTTTCTGAACTTCAAGAGATTAATGGATACGAAACTATGATTTTAACTATTTCAGCCCTTTTCCAGATTTTAAATGTTCAATTTTTGTTTGTGTTGTCTATGAATACACGCGTGCATAGGTTATTTGAATTTGAAGTTGTGTTGTGTTTGGATTCGTTATCTTGATATTTGGTTCAAGTGTTTGCTGTGTCAAATTTTGGAAATTAGAACGAAGAAGAAGATGAAGTTTCCTATGTGATTAAAGTTATGATATATAGATCACTCATGGTTGTAATGTTGTGGCATGATATCTGCAGGCTGTGAGTTACTTGTTCTTGCTCGATTTTAGTGGAAATGGCGGATGGTGAGTCCGACAGGAATATTGAGATATGGAAAATCAAGAAACTGATCAAAGCGTTGGAATCTGCCAGGGGAAATGGGACTAGCATGATATCGCTTATAATGCCTCCGAGGGATCAAATCTCGCGGGTTGCTAAGATGCTTGGTGATGAATACGGAACTGCGTCAAATATCAAGAGCAGGGTGAATCGTCAGTCGGTGCTTGGTGCCATTACTTCAGCGCAACAGAGGCTAAAACTGTACAATAAGGTACCTCCAAATGGCTTGGTGCTCTACACTGGAACTATTGTTACTGATGATGGCAAGGAGAAGAAGGTCACGATTGATTTCGAGCCGTTTAAACCCATCAATGCTTCTCTGTACCTGTGTGATAACAAGTTTCACACCGAAGCTCTCAATGAGCTGTTGGAATCCGATGACAAATTTGGTTTCATTGTCATGGATGGAAACGGCACCCTTTTTGGCACGTTGAGTGGAAATACAAGAGAGGTTCTCCATAAGTTCACTGTTGATCTTCCAAAGAAACACGGGAGGGGAGGACAGTCAGCTCTTCGTTTTGCACGTCTCAGGATGGAGAAACGACACAACTATGTGAGGAAGACTGCAGAACTTGCCACACAGTTCTATATTAACCCAAACACTAGTCAGCCTAATGTTTCTGGCCTTATCCTGGCTGGGTCTGCTGACTTCAAGACCGAACTGAGTCAATCAGATATGTTTGATCCACGTCTGCAGGCGAAGATACTTAATGTGGTTGATGTATCCTATGGTGGGGAAAATGGTTTCAATCAGGCTATTGAGTTATCCGCAGAGATTCTTTCAAATGTGAAGTTCATCCAGGAGAAACGGTTAATTGGTAAGTATTTCGAGGAAATCAGTCAGGATACAGGGAAATACGTATTTGGGACCGACGACACATTGAAGATTCTGGAAATGGGAGCTATAGAAACCTTGATCGTGTGGGAGAATTTGGATATAACAAGATACGTCTTGAAGAACAGCGTGACTGGTGAGATCGTAATTAAACATCTGAAAAAGGAGCAAGAGGCCGATCAGAGTAACTTCAGGGACGCAGAAACCGCTGCTGAGTTGGAGGTCCAGGAAAAAATGCCATTGCTCGAGTGGTTTGCTAACGAGTACAAGAAGTTCGGTTGCATGCTTGAATTCGTTACAAACAAATCACAAGAAGGCTCCCAGTTCTGCAGAGGATTCGGTGGAATCGGTGGAATCCTTCGTTATCAGCTCGACGTAAGATCATTGGATGAGCTTTCAGACGGAGGTGAAGTGTTCGACGATTCTGATTAGAGTTTTGCAGAGTAAGAGCTTTCCCCGCCTTTCGGGTTTCGAGGTGAACTACAGTTGCTGCCTCTTTCTTGTGTTGTTGTACTATTAAATGATTCCTTTTTGCTGCTGTTGTTGTTAACATTGTTGGATATATCACTTTCCTTATAATTACTACTAGTATTTGTTTACATTTCAAACTTTTTGCAAGTATGGGTGGCTCTTCTTTCCACAATTTGCCACATTATGTGGGAAGACTAATAAATCTTTACCTTTATCTTTTTCTTCCTTAGAGAATAACCTTTTCTCTATGTTTCTATTCTTGCTTTGCCTCTTCCCTTTCTCTCTCTCTCTCTCTCTCCACTTTTTTACTTTGCTGTTTTTCAAATTAAAGAGAGGTGCTTCTCCCAAGGTTTTTTTCCTTAATGGTTAATCCATTAGTGGCCTCAAAATTTTGTCATATATAAGCCACCAACGGCTACTCAAGAATAGCTTAGTTTATTCAAGAGTGTGGCAAATGCTGAAGAAGGTAATGGCGATTCTGGCGTCCAAGGTTGCGGCGATTAAGGTTCGGGTGAGAGCCGTAAAAACTCACCTCATGATACAGTCGCTCCTCCTTGGAGACAGGAAGATGGTCCGACATCTCTTCCAACGGAGGAAGTGCTTTAAGCAGGAGCCCGATGTGACTACTGATTCGGAGGCTGTGATGTGGAGCTCTGTTTCTACTACTCCGGCCAGCGTGGTGCAGGTGGCGGAGGAGATTGATGACACGATGGAAGTGGAAGATGACGATGCGGCTTATACAGAGTCAGAACCCTCATCTCCGTTTGAAGAAAATCCAGTGTCCGTTGTTGAGATGGTGAAGAGCGCGAAGGAGGGACGTGGGAAGGAATTCAAACTGGAGGATGATATAGACCAGGTGGCTGACCTCTTCATCCAAAGATTTCATCACCAGATTTGGTTGCAGAAGCAACACTCCGATGAAGGGATCCACGCTTGAGTCGAGGAAGCGACCTCTCTCTCTCTCTCTCTCTCCCTCTCTCTCTCTCTCTCTCTCTCTCTTATCCTGGATGTATTGAAGTTGTAGCAGCATACGTGAGAAACTATTGGATTTATTTTCAATGAAGAAACACTTGTTGCAAGATTGCTTCTATTCCATTCCAAAATAATAAGGAATGAATTAAGGATTTATACAACAATTTCTCAATAAATATAAAGATCATAATATGGTACATGTAGAAATCAATCTGGGTTGGATGAATATTATGTGTGGGGTGTGGGGTTAGTAGTCCTACTTTATACTATGAGGAAGTAGAGTGGATGTCTGCAATAAAACATCATCGACATCGTCATCCTCATCGATCCTACTCCAACCCGGATGTCTAAAAGAGAAAAACTTGTTCCTATCAAGCGCATGCCCTCTGAAGCCGGTGATCTTTGACGAAACCATGGGCATCACAAGAACAGAAGACGCGTTAATTGATTCATCGCCCAAGTTAAATGATAGTGAGCAAGCAGCCTGCACGGGAAACAAGAAAGAATCTCCACATGTTACTATCTAAAAGTTCAGCATTCCGGTTCTAAAGGAGTGTGGAAAGAAATTCCAGAACCTTAGTCTTGGTGAGCAAGTTTGCTGCTTTGATCTTCATCATAAGCACAAATGATCTCATGTCTTTGATAGGAGAATCCTCAGAGGGTGCGATGAATCTGAAATTAATGAGTCTAAATGAGCATTGAGACCATCCAAACGAGAATTAATTTCGTGAGAAATGTTGAGCAGTTCTATATATGTAGTGATCTGACAACACCTCGTGTCAAGTACTGCCAGTTTAATGAAAGTGAATTGTGCCAATTCACCAATATTCTACAAAGGATCATTTATTCTTTTTTCAAATCTTGAAGCATAACATAGACAATTATTATGGAAATTACCTGTCTGCATCATGCGGATGAGTTGCAGTAATAGAAACCAAAGGCGTATCTTTCACTTCCCCTCCTGGAAAAATCCATACTCGCTTATTAATATTTAGAGGCCAAGTGCAGGTTTGGGGTGGGGGGGGGGGGTGGGGGGGGGAGGTTTAATATTCAAGGAAACTGTGGATATTACCTTTTACTTCATCGGGTGCCAGTAAAGAAATGCCTATGAATACAGAAACCATTCCTAGTATGAACATTGTTGTCCGTAACGCATCAAATACCTGATGAAAACAGGATTCATATATTAACCATGCCATTTCCATCACTGGAAATAAATTTGTAAGTTGAAAACATTGCCATACGTGATGACAGAAACTTGGGATCTAAAACTGGATGAAAAAGAGACCAGGACCATTCAATATCTAGGACCACTTTTAGCACAAGAAGAATTCTACAGACTCACTCAATGACAAGTGTATGGTCAAGGTAACAGGAATTTGACTCCAGAACTAAGATAAAAGTAAGTCGACTTAGAATATCATGATATGCAAAGTTGAGGCAGAGGCGCACCTGATATTCTTGAAAATATACAAATCCTGTACAAATGGAGAAAAACGTCCAAACGATCTGAAACATGGGAACAATGAGTATTGCATCAAACAGAGACAGCCCTTCATTTAGCCTAGCCATCTGTAGAGAATGATTGAAAGTTAATTAATGCATATCATATTGTGCAAATAAAAACTGTTAGACCAGATCGTAGAATTAGAAGGTTCAAATATATACCCAAAATCCAGCTGTACTAAAAAACAGAAGAAGCATGGAGTATGTGAACCAACTATGCAACTGATACCCATTTGACATGGACAACCTTAGAAGATTTGATCTACAAAAGCAAGAATCAGCAATTTAATATACTTTAAACAGGTTGTATATGGAGGAAACATAATGTAACATAACTTACAGAGATTTAGCAAATAACACCGAACATGATCCAATGGCTCCTGAAACAAGAGCATAAGAAAGGGGAAGAAGCATTTGCCAGTAGGGCTTGATTTCATTCCCTGGCATAGCAAACACCAATTCTCCTCTCCTGCATTTTCCACAGTTGACTGGTTACAAGGTTGACAGCAGAGGGGTAACAGAACCTTTTGTTATACTTTCATTATGCAGAATTCACTATAGTCTCACCTGTACATTGAGTGGCTCACAAGAACAACTAGAACCAGAATCAAACAGTATACCAGGAAAGTAGTATTGCCATACTTCTCCGCCAACTGCTCAGGTGTGTAAACTGGTGGGACAAAAAAGCAATCAACAAGAGTTTGACAATCACAAAATTTGGAGCTTCATTCATAAGAACATGGAAAATGTGACGCTTCGAAGCAAAACGTGGTGTGTTGATGGACAATGTTACAAATTTGAGCTGATCATTAGTGGTGCCGCTTGGGCTGGAATTAACATTAACAGGTACTCTAACAATAATATCTTTGTGATGTGGCGATGTTTTCGTTCAGCACGCCTATTCAAATTCAAATCAAAAGGCAATGCCGAATCTAATTGGTTTGACATGCAATGTACAGAAAAAAGGTGAAGCAATAATTTCACAATAAGGTTATGTATCATGTATGCCTCTGTTGAATAACCCACCACACATGAATTGTCACTATATACAATGCATCCGACATTGGAATAAATAATGGCACGGGCATTGCAAAATTTACTAGCTGAACACCCAATTTAGAAGGGCAAATACAGAGTAACTTTTATTTTCTTCAAGAGGTAAGAGAGAGGACCGGGAATATATGAACCTGTAAAATCAAGCTATTATGGTTTAGTTTGCACATATCTACTCCATATATTTGGTCCTTGATGTGCTTGAAATATTTCCTAGTATAAAAGATATCCATTTCAGAATCACAATAGCCTCTCTTCGTAAACATCTTCAGGGGTTATTCATTTTAATCAACATACTGCAGTTCAAATTCATGGTTAATTTCAGACCTAATACTCACATGCATGTTTCCTCTGATTATACTTGTGAATAATAGTTACATGAAAGTGAAACCAAAAAAGTTGGAGTACTCCACACCAGCGTTGAGTATCTGGAAACTAGTTCTTTTGAATACTTACAAGGATGATTTTTACAATACTGTTAACACAGCATCAGAATTCTAGTTAGACGTAACATTCTCAGATGATATATACCTGGTGATTGGTGGTTACCAAAAGCCACAAGGAAGATGTTACCGAGAACAATGAAGGCTGTGGCTACAAGCACTCTGCAGAAACAAGTAGCACGCTTGACTATGGAAGAGTGATAACAAATCTGCCATTCGGTTATAGTAGAGTGCAATCAAGCTTATGAATTTAGAAATGAACGTACTTGACTGCCACAGTTTTATTGAGCACAAAGTAGGCAAACGCGATGTTTGAGACGAATTGGACAGATCCCAGAGCTGCAAGAAGAGACTGCAGAAAGATAAAGAACAAAAAAAATGACATTAAAATAAGATCAGTAGTCCAGCATGTATCTATTGGCCAATCAAGATAACCAAATATTAGAAGATAAATGATACTATATATAAAGCATAATTGTTGACTTGAAAACATGATTTCTTCGTTCGACTCACCTGAGCGGCATATCCAAACGATATGAAATTAAGACAGTTTCCAAGAATAAAAAAGACAATCCCTGCACATTAAAGAAAAACAAGTCAAATAACATAAAAATTTACTGGCCGTTGCTCAAAACGACAAATTTTAAATTCATAGTACCGATTCTCCATGTCTGGAAGTATATAATAGGCTTCGCAAAAGCTTTTCCACTTATTCCGTCACTGCCAACTATAGAATGTCTTTCTCTCTACAAATAAAAATTAATAAGATCCTATTACAAAAAGAAACTAATGAAATCACAAAAAATGATAGTAAAGTCAATCTTTTCTTTTCAATATGATCTGTGAAACTAAGGCAATGGGCCAACAAGAGCCCAAAACAAAATGCCAGGATGCAAAGCGATATGTAATACTATGCCCAAACTGAAACCTGTAAGATAGTACAACTATTCAATACCATATTTACCTCAAAGAAGTGTTACTCGTCTAGAGCCCTAACTGTTATCCTAAGAGGTCAATATTTTGCAAGCTATCAGCCAATAATATTTACTAATGCTCTTACAAGGGCACAAATCATACACTAACAGATGACCTCAAAACCATGCACATCAAAATAATCAACAGCAATACTGAGTAATAGAATGTAGACAGAAGTCTGTTGATAGGTAGACAAATTGATTTGGTGAACATGTGGAAGATGTCTGCATAAATTTCTCCCAAAGCATTCAGAGGGTGATAGAAAGTTACTAAGACTCCGTCCATGAAAATTAGTAATTGCAACCAATGAGACTGTTATCAAGTGCCATTTGCGCATGCAGCGATGACTTTCTGGCACTCAATACACGAGCGCGCAGCTACACATACTTGTGTCCCTTAAAGATTGCAAAGTTTTGAAACAGCAACAAATTTTGTTCGTCAACCGATCTCCAGAAGGAAACAGTCTAGACGGAGGAGAAAAGGATCTATTCTATGCAGGCTTTCAAGAGAAATGCAAATCAATTCAAGCTGCAATTATTAGCAAGCAGTTTAGAGATAAAACTGAAAAGCCCAGCGCACCTCATCATGACCCAATTTAAGAAGGTTAGTTCCGAAGTTGATTGCGATGCTGCCGAAAAGGTTGATAAATGCTCCAACAACCCACTCCCCCATCGATAAGTGCAGTGTTGAAGAATGATCAAATAAAGTTGAAAACCGTGATGCTATTCAGCTACATTCATCACAATGTTGACAATGCCAAGTCCAAATGTTAATTGTGTTGTTTCTCAGCAGCTTCCAGAGTGCAACTTTTTCATCAAAGCTGCACGTTCTGGAATTGAGCGGGAGAACAGAAATTGTAGCCAGGTGGTTGGACTTGGAGATAAATGCACCTGCAGCCGCAATCCAACAACAACAACAATTCAAATCCTAATCGAAGACAAAACAATGCTGCATAATCCTGATCTGTGAAAGATTTAACAGTCGAGATTAACGAAAGCAGCAGCTGAATTTCAGATTGTTTCAGATCCGACCTAACGCAGATTGAGATGCCACATACATAGATTTGAAATCGAAAGCTCGTAAACAGGTAGGAAAATTGCAAAAACGATCGAATCCAGCCAAATAACCGACTAAAAATACCTAATCAAACCGGAACCGAAAGAACGATCAATCCAGAAACTGGAATCCCGAAGCACGAGGCGTGTCGGCGGAGGAATTCTTCAAACAGAAAAAACTTCAAATAATGTCGGGAGCTTCTTTTCCAGAGAGAGAGGAGAGAGAAAGAGAAGATGCAAAATGCAAATGCAAATAGCAATTGCAAATTGCAGAGACGAATTTGGGTGGCGCGCCGATGAAAATTCTTCAAATTCTTCAACCTTCAACTCAAGCTGGTCTTCTTCTTCGTCGCGTTTGAGGGGAAGAAGCGTCTTCCCTTTTTCCAATTTCGTTTTTTTTCTTTTAAAATTAAATTGATTTTTCAAATTTAGGGGTCAATTTTGATTGTGATTTTGGAGTACCAAATTGTAAGCATCCATGCTTTTACTCTTCTCTCCCTTGTAGTATTTGGCCAACTGTCGGTAGCCACTCGCGACTTGTCAACTAAATCCCCCCCCCCCCCCCATATTCATTCGAATTTCAACTCTTTTTAAAAACCAGACCGGCTCTTCCTGAAAAAACCAAACCGGTTGAATCGGCATGATTTTTGCTCCATCCGTTACCACTTAATTAGTTTATCTTTTATATTTCGCATATCACAATAATTAGTCCATTTTATCCAAAAATAAAGCAAATTACCACACAACAATATTTTTAAAACTTCTCTATATTTGTTTTCCTTGATTTCTGTGTCATACCCTATGTGGACTAAATTAAGTTAGACAGAGGGAGTATTGACAATTTCTCTAGTGGAACCGAGCCTGAACTGGCCGAAACTGTTCAAATCCATTGAACCGATACCATACCAATTTGATTGGTTGGTCCACTTCGATCCTTAAAACACTATTCAAATTTGATCAGTTGTTCTTCTTTCAATTTTTTTTCCAACTTTAACAACAGAAAATTCAATGGAGGACTCGATCTCATGAATTTGACCATGAAAATTAAACCCCTACCGCTATGGTAACAAATACACACATTCTTTCTTTTAATGTAATACACTTTGTACTTGCAATTATAAATTTCAAGAGATCGCACTCCTACTTCGGAATCAATTACCGTTGTAAAATTATACTCCATTAGTTCCACTTAATTAGTCCACAAGTATATACTTTACATATACTCACTCTTGTGAACTAATTAAGTGAGATGAATGGAGTAATTAGTAGTATTAACTTTGAGTGAAAATGATTTTGGAAACTCTTAATAGAAAGAAAAAAAAAATTCAAATATTAACATCTCAGATCAACATTATTTTTTTGTTTGTCTTGGACTCAAACATGCCTATGAAGTAATGAAGTTTCCTTAACAGGCAACTATAAACCTTTTGTTTTGAATATATTTGATGCCCAACATTCAATAATAAAAGTATTGTGTCTATATGTATGTGCTCCATCTTGGCATTTTCCTGAATTGAATAAAACAAAAATCACATGGGATCTAATAAACAAGAGTATTTTGTGGAATATAGACAAAGCAGTCCTCTCTCTCTAGCTGTTTATAAACTGAATAGGAGTATTGGAATATACACAGACAAAAATCCAATGTTACATCTGTCACTCAAACTTTTACATACAAATAAATAAACAATCACCGCAAATGAAACAAGACTATAGTTTTTCAATCCCCTAATAAAACAACACCACACCTCAAAAGCTAATTTGGCATTAGCAGATTTACATAATACACAGAGCTGAAAATGGGATAACCTACAGCAGAAAGGATCATCACATACACATACATGATGGATGCATCTGCAGCATGTGGTGGTGGAGCAACGAGAGGGTCGATCTGCAACTCCGAAGCTCGGCTACACTAGTATGATGACGACGACTATCACCACGATCATCGCTATAATTGCCACCATCCACCAACACTGTATGTGTAGATCAAAAATCATGTCACAAAACAAACCATGTATTCCCAAATTTATATGATATGTGATGATCCTTTCTGCTGTAGTGCTGTTACATTCTCAGTTTTGTGTCTATAGCTCTCTCTTTTTCTCGTCTCTCATTCTCCCAATACTCTTTCCTTTCGATGAGCCTTAACTAAGTTTGGTATTCACGAGAAATAGCATCGACCAATAAAAATCTAAGCAGCTTATCAAGTCACCTTCATGTGCCCTGAAAAGCTCCTTGCATTGCTACTTATTGATATAAGATGTATTGATTCCCACAAAATAAGTTTCACTCACCCGACTGGTTTTGGAATTCACGCTTTTGGATCCCTTCGAGAGCTGCAGCTTAGCTTGGGTAGTTGAGACAGCAGACACCTCGATACTATGGTCAATGTCATCTATAAGTGCAAACAAAAGGAGAGGTGAGACGAGGTATGTATGATGATTTCACAATTGCAAAAGCTTATTAGAAGCTTGATCTACCAATAGTCACGCCTTGCTCGTAGATCAAAACTGCTAGGTCCTTAAAAATCTCGTTTGTTTCTCGAACTTGACTCTGAATCTCTTCGATTCCTTGGTCTCTTTCATCTATCACAGCCTCATTGAAAGCAATTTCGTTGTCTAACAAATACACCTGCTGACTGGAACGGAACGTAAAAGAAGTTTTAGGACTTCATATTTTGTCGAAAGCTATAACAAGATATCATTCTCAAAAACTCAAACATAAAAGTAGCATGAGTACCTCTCATGTTCCGTGAGAGATGACTCACTTTCCCTATCGGAGCTGGGGTCATCGGAGCCAGAACTTGATGCAAACAGAGGATTTACAATGTTAGGTGCTGCTACAAATGGAACCAACGCATGTGAATTCGACAAAAAAACACATTGAGCTTCTTCTTACATAGTTATAGAGGACGGTGGAGTAAATTTAGTCTCGCGCTCGGCTGCAATCTTCTGCAGTTTCTGGAACTCGAGTAAAGTAGCTTCGAAGTCTTTAGCAAGCTTGGCATCCTGAACTCTCCGATTTTTCTGAATACAATGTATATTTGAATCCAATCGATAAATTCATTCATCTCATAGATTAGATACGTAAAGGTCCACTCATTCAAGTAAAAGGCATAGCAAGAGCAATGCAAACCGGATGAATTTCAATTGATTGAAAACTAACTTCACAAATTAACACAAATCAACAAATGATGCAATTAAACCATAAAATTTAGGCAAAAGAGGACGTGAGGTAGGGTTAGAGAGAGAGAGAGAGAGAGGGAGAGCTTACGTCGACGTCGGAGGCGCGATCAGATTCAGAGAGGGACTTGAGCTTAGCGGAGGCGTCCTTGACCAGTTGCAGTATACGCTGCCTGGTATTCTGCCTGAGAAGAAGTGTGTAAGCACATGGTAGGTGAAGTCAATGTTGATGAAATTACGATTGAGAGAAGGAAAAGGAAACGAACAATTTGAGGCGGAGGTCGGTGGTGTCTTTGGAGGTACCGACGGCATCAACAAGTCGACGGAAGGCGGCGACGGCGGTGTTGATCTGGAACACTGCGGCGGCGACGGCCTGCGACTCCGACTGGTTCCTGGAGGCCGAGGGAGACTTCCCCTTGCTCTTGTTGACGAAATCCTGGAAGCTCATCTCTCTCTCTCTCTCTATCCTCTTTCAATTATGAGCTTAACACGCCATCTTCATGTTCGCAGCAACCAATCAATCAAGCAAAACTCCCTGTAAAATGTAAAAATATCCCACCATGTACAACTATAACTAACTGCCTGCTTGATTCCATTAAAGCCACCTTTTCAACCTCCCTTTGATTTATTTATGATTGCATTTCTCCCAGCGCGCCATTGGGCCCTTAACTTTTGGATTATTCACAATAGTAGTAGTAGTTTCTTTTTAATAAAGAAATAAAATAATGATAAATTCTTTACACTTGTCTTTACGTATTTTTTTATTCCAGACATTAATTCAGAAGACGATTACATTCATATAATCTCTTCGTCCCATCGAGAAAGAGACATTTTTTCAGCACGAGAATTGAGACGAGAGTCATAATAGTGTATTAAAATGAAATATAGACAATGAACAAAGTATGTGTCTGCATTTTATTAAGTTAAAATTTTCTATTTTGAAAAAGGTCCTTATATCAGTGAAACGTTCAGAAAAGAAAAATATCTCTTTATCAGTGGGACAGAGGAAGTGGTATTTGTATCACTTACATAACTTTAACTAAACATACGTGCTTCCAACGTATCAGCTTTATGGAATATGGTTACGTATTCTTTATACTCCCCCCGTCCTCCATTTACTGACATAATTACTATATTGGGACGTCCTCCATTTACTGACATATTCCGTTTTAGGACTTAGACCCCACAATCACTTTAACACTTTAACACTTTATACATCTAATTTTTATTATTTTAACATTTTAATACTATTAAAAAATTCAAATAGACCCACAATTATTCCACTTTAACACATTAATTTATTATTATACCATCAAAATGCAAAAAAAAACCTGTGCCCATAAAACTATGTCAATATATGGAGGACGGAGGGAGTACTATTTTGTAGTAGTATATTTTTTAAAGAAAAATACTCACATTTTTATGGAACTAGTATCGCACCCTTGCGATGCACGGATACTATATCAATTACAATTATAATAAAAATTAGATTAATCAAATGGAATAGAGACCGATATACTCCCTCCGTCCTGCGACAATTGTCGCCTAGGATTATTATATACCTCACATATGAATATCCTTGGGGAAATTGCCGCATGACGGATAGAGTAATAAATAATGAATAAATGTTTAGGAGTTTTTTACAATTTTTTACATGTACAAAATAGATAAAGGTGTAACTAATATTATTATTTATTAGTAAGGGAACAAAAAGCTTTAGTTTTTTACAATATGGATTTAAATTTGAAATTGTGGACTTTTAGTTTGGGATACAATATTATATAGGTATTGTGCATTACCCATAGAATATTATTAGATTAGTCAATATTAGTGTATGTCCTTTGGATAAAAGAATGTATGCTTTGAAGGAAAAATGGTATTGTTGTGAATAATGTAAAAACTCAACTTTTAAGTGTAGTATAGATATTTAAATAAAAATATTTTTTTATGTCATTCATACAAGTTGAATATTCGTGTTTTTTTTATGCTATATTCTTTTTGCCTTCTTGGATCCCACAACAAATATATTTGTGCATGTGTCCACAATTCTATCTAACCTCATAGCTATGGTAAGAATTGTTCATCCTCTAATCCTCTGTTCATAACACAAATCTGCGGACGTATTACTTCACAACCAAATTTCTTTCCGATGTGTTGCCGCTGAAAAAATTGCTTCTCGACTCCGGCAAAAATACCAAATCTCCATATACCCTGAAAAAAGAAAGGGGGTAGAATGGATAACAATCATGAGGCGTAATCAAGATTAGAGATTGGTTTCGACTGGGTTAAGTAGTGCACCATACCTCGTCTAGGGAGCCTCGTGTTTCGAAATGCTTGTTGAACTCGTCAGGCAAGGTGGTGTATATACTGAACCAAGATCTACCAATGAATATATATGCACTTCTCTAGCTGTAGTTTGTGCAAATCTATGTATACTAGAGTGTCGGAGTGAGAAGCTTCGAATGAGAGAAGAGGAGCCTCAATTTTGTTTCATGGATCACTCGTACTGCATTCTAATACTTTATCAAGGCCGGTAACGAAGCATAAAGTTCAGATAAACACTGGAAGATCCAGTCAAGCAGCTGTTCTCTTGGAAGTTCGAGGAGGAGTTCGGCCTGTATCACAAGAAAATGCCTTTAGATAGATTTCAAGTGCATTATGGAAAATGACGCCATAACTTGATCTAGTACTTCAATAAACAAATCGATAAATAAATATGTAACATGCATATATAAGGAAAATCCAAAAGAAATTATTGCTTTCGTTCACCCTTTGATACAGAAAAGCAAAGGATAGTGTTAACGTACCTTGATTGATCCATACTCAAAAACAAGAGAAGTCCGATGTACTTCAGATGCCATCGAATCCATCATCAGCTTGAACACCTTCTTACTCATGTTTGTTTTCATTTGAACCATCTTACCCGAAGCATATATTGTAGTGATTCCTAAATCTGCAGCCATTCTCCTCACATACAGCTTCTTCAACAAAATTTCCATGGAGTAGGGCTCTTTCCCATGTTGGCGACGTAGATTTTCAGTAAACTGAATTAGATTCCAGATATCTTTTTCAGCAGCTTTCTCAGCTTCATTTAGTACTTCCAAGGGATTCTCTAGATAATTTACGTACTCAGAAGGGAGATGTGGATTCAAATTCACGTCAAACTGTGAAGGGAGAAACGTGAAGTCTTATGAGACATGCATGCAGCGCACAATAAGAAAAAAAAAATTATAATCAAGGACAGACTTCGGCTCAAAAATGGGTCGACTCAAAGTCTTTCCTATGAAGGCTCGATCCAACAGTATCAATTAAGTCCCAACTATTATGTTAACCATTTAAATCCAAACATCTTCCAAAGAAAAGCTGAATGAGTGATTGTAGTAGATGAAAGATGACTAAAAGAGTGTTCTATATGAAAACTTCATTCAAAGTATTTCTTCTGAGCACACAGCAATAATATGAGCACTACTAATCATAAAGCACCACACATTTCAGACACTTTTGGTCCAAAGGCTGTAATATGCATTTTCCTATCAGATTTAATCATCTAACATCAAAGGGACAACACGATCTTTATAGTTTTAAAGGATAACGAATTGCAAAAGAGAACATAAATAGTCAGCAGCTTCCCTGAAATTAAATTTACTCTGACAAATAATGTTGAAAGTGGGAAATTACCTGCACTGAATGGTAAGGAACAGCAATTATGCGGTGTTCATCTACCTGGGAGTTCAGAAAGAAATTTAGTATGTCAATAGGGGAAAGATCTAGACATACTACACACAAGGTTTAATTTTCTTTTCAATAATCGCATTTCTATCCAAATTGTGAAGTCATTAACTTATATGCATCAATTAAGCAGTATAAAGACAAAGACAAATTACACATAACTGAGCAATTTTCCCAAAACAACGACCGAACATGTTTCAAAAACAATAACAAAATTTTTCCATTATTCTTAAACATTACCAAAGAGACCTGTGAACTACCTTGGACAGGCTTTCAAACAGCATTTCAAAGAAAAGATCAATCCCAACATTTCCAACATCCCCTGTTTGTTGCTCACCGAAGATGTTACCAAAGCCTCGAATAGCCATGTCTCTTTCTGCAATTTGAAAACCTTGGCCGAGATCTTTACATTCTTCTAAAGCAGCAAGCCTCTCCTGAAGAGCCAAATTGGAAATGCAATTTTCATTAAAAAAAAAAGGAGTATTTAACTGCATTTAAGTGACATAGGGGATATATAATCTACAACAGTAGTTTCCTAGTAAGCAACATACAACCTGCTTTATTGTATTTCAATACATAGTTATAGCTGACAGATTAAATTAAAATGAACTCACAAGTGCTAGATCAGAAAGCAGTGACTTGTCCGGGTAAAATAAGTATGCATGAGCCTCTTTATCCGCTCGGCCCACCCTTCCACGCAACTGGCCAGTGAAGAATGTGAATGTTAAAATCACTAGCTAACATTAAAACCACTAATCATATAAAATTGACGAGTTTCAGAAAATCAGCATAAAGCAGATAGCAAAACCTGATACAATTGGGCAAGTCCAAATTGCTGAACATCTTGAATTATAATGGTGTTGGCATTTTGAATATCTAGCCCACTTTCAACAATATTTGTGCATATTAAAATCTTAATTTGGCCCTGAGAAAACTTTTCCATGGTGTCCTCAAGCTGTCGAGAGTATTGCTGCACAAGAGCACCAAATAAAGTCATATATTAGATTGGCATCACCATGAAAGATAATGCTGCCGTACCTACTCCTAAGTGATAAAACCTGAAATGCCCCATGGGAGAACAATAACACAAATATAGCTACACTTAGGCAAGACGGTTCAAATAATTTATAGGAGATACAGAACCCTAGGGCAATAACAATTAAGCATGAGTGCTCTAAGTTGCGACATATTTAAATAACAATAAAACTATTTGGCCATAATGTGGCCGGCCACACAACGACATTTTTCATAATATACGTAATTTTAAAAATGGTAAATGATAACTATAGTTTATTACTTTTATATTTTAATTTAAAAATATTTTTTCCACAAAAAATACATATTTTTCTCTTTTTTTCTAGATAAAAAGGTAAAAAATTCTTTTAAATAGTAAAAAATATCAAATAATTAAAGGGTTAATTTTAAAAAATACGTAAAAAATATGGAACTTCACTTTTTGAGTTTTTTATGATATAAAAAAGTTTGGCAAAAAAATATAAATTATTTGATACTTAAAAAAATTAAAAAAGTTAAATTATGGCCGGCCACATTATGGCCGAATAGCATCACCCAATAATAAAAGATGTGAAGAAAGATTACCTTTCCATGAGCTATCGCAATCTCAAGATTTGGAAAGGATTGTTCCAGAAACTCCATAACCTCTTCAAGCCCTGTCAACAATGCATGTTGCATGATTATGCCTATGTCCATTTAACACAAGCGTACATAATACAAGAAACATTTAATGAGATTACCCTTAATACGAGGCAAAACGTAAAACACTTGACCACCACGGTCCAACTCATGCTCGATTGCAGATATCACCCTCTCCTTTGTGTATGCAGAAAGATGGGTTTTTATTGGGACCCTCTCTGGAGGTGGTGTTGATATCAAACTGCAGCATTGCCATAAAAGTAAGAAAGAACTACATTACCGAGATCATAAAATGAAACCCAAAAGCACAATGTTAGCTTGCAAAGTGGATTTTGAATGTCAAAAGACATACTCCCTCCGTCCCACTCATTTAGGGATAGAGTTTACTGCCTTTTTGTAACAATACTAAGATCCATATTCACCCATTCTATCTCACTTACGCAATTAGACTATATACTGCAGCTGGCTGAACCAAACAGCTGCTAAACTCTACCAAGTATAGAATTTATTCAACTGACATATCAAATATACTTTGAAGCAGATTACCTGGCATCGCGGAATCCAGTCAGTGCTAAATAAAGAGTTCGTGGGATAGGTGTTGCTGAAAGTGTGAGCACATCAACAGAAGTTTTGAATGAAGCAATCTTCTCTTTCTGTTTAACACCAAATCTCTGAAAAACAAATAGGATAAAAACACTCAAACACCTCTGAAACATTTTTAATACAAATTTTATGGATACCAAATACTGATCCAGAAAACGTTGATATAAAAGGAAAAGGCACAATTCATTTGTACCAGTGCGATAACAATGGATAGGTATACTTATGTTGAAGTTCAAAACAAATTATCCCCTATTGTGTGGAGGAGAAGAAAGAGAGCAGACCTGTTCCTCATCGACAACAAGCAGGCCAAGGTTATTATACACTACACGATCACCCAGTAGCGAATGAGTCCCAACTATAATGTCCAGCTCACCATTCTTAATCATCTCTAGATGCACCTCTTTCTCTGACTTGGTCTTGATGGTTCAACAGAGGATGATTTGCAAAGAAAGGAGTTAGTATGACACATGATCCACAAAAAAAATAGCAGTAATTACAAGATTACGCATATAATAGAGAAAATAATGAAGACGCTGTAAAGAAGTTCCACAATTGGAACTGCAAGCTAACTTAAAACCTAGTTCAGATATAATCTGCTGTCAAAATATAAGAAGGTTGGGCATAAACAAGTTAGCTTCCGGAGCCAATCACCATGATGTGTGTGTATTGAAAGACGCATGATCTAGGCAGCCATGTCACCTCAGTACCCATTAAATCCATCCAGGTGATACACTAAGCTTCAAAACAGAATCCTTTTGATAACAGAAGCACCAAGCCGAACAGGTTGAAAAAATGTTTATCATTCCTTTGTTTTCTACATTTTCCAAGTGCATGAATAATTTCATTTTCGACAACAATTAATAGGGTATTATTTTAACAAACAACACAAGTAATGATGTCCTAATCTTTTGGAATTGATAGATATAGATAGTACTCAAACAAACCACTTTTGAAAACTTAAAAGTTAGGCATGATGAAGAAATTCTCATACCTGAAACCTACTTAGAAGTCCAACCCTGATATTCTGATAAGTGGAGAACCGCTCTGAGATAACATCAAAATGCTGTTTTGCTAGCACAATTGTTGGGGCTAAAATCATAGTCTGTTTGCCAGATGCGACTACACAAAATATGGCACGTAATGCAACTTCCGTTTTGCCAAATCCAACATCCCCGCAGATCAGTCGGTCCATAGGGTTTTCTCTCTCTGTCAGATCCCTTTCCACATCCATGAACGCCTAGGTGAGAATCTAAATTGTGAGAGAAATGAGCATCAACCGTGCCAGCTACGTTGCAGCAGAAATTATGCAGAAAAAATTTCACCATGAAGAGATTTCATAGAAAAAAATGTGATACATCGGCAGGATTATAACTGTGATTAGGCTACTTCAAGGTCCCCAAAAACATGATGATTTCTGAATCAAAAACCAAATATCAATTCTTATTAGTACCTGTTTTTGATCAGGGGTTGGTTCGTATGGGAACTGGGAAGCAAATTCAGCCATGGCAGCAACTTTTGGGTAGGGAGGCCGCCTCTGTTTGAGTCTATGCAAGTACAGCTCCATCAGGTCAACAACCATTCTCTGCACAGCAACTTTACCCTTTACCCTTCTCTTCTCCCACGCACTGGTGTCATTCAATTTGCTCAACGTCCGCGGCTTTTTGGTTTCGTTCGGACTGGAAGCAGAAAACAGAAGATCAATCTCTTCCTGAAACAAGGAATAAACCAAAAAGGAGGGGGAGAAAACCTACAGATTGTAGCGGTATAGCATGCGAGATGCCTGCTTAAGTTGCAGCTTCGCCATTCCATCGGCATACTCTATGAAAACATACTCAATCGGCTCGGAGGAAGCTCCTTTGGGAACATCGTATTTCACGCCGACGAAACGCCCGACTCCAACTTTCTTATGAACCACGTAGTCCCCGGGGCGGAGGCTGTAAGGATCCACCTTATAACTGAAGGCGGCGGTAGCGTCGCCGCCCACACGCTCACCCTTGAGCTTCTGCAGACCCCTCTGCTGCTGCTCCTTCACCTTCTGAATGTACATGTCCGCCTCCTTCGCGTCCATGGACGGCCTCGACGGCTGGGATTCCCGCTTGCCGTGCTCGCGGCGAATCCGCTCGTTCAGCAACGATATGGCGTCGCGCCGCTCGCTCTCGACCGGAGCCCTCCGAGTCCGGTGGATTCCTCCGTCGACGGGGGTCTCCGGCGGCGACCATAAAACCCCTCGCGCTCTTACTCTCAATCTGAAGCCAAATCGAAACGAGTGCCTCAAGTCAGCCCCTCGCCTGCAATCAAAATCTCTCCATTTGAGGAAAGGAGCGCAGGTGGCAGCGTCGACGGAAGAGAGAGATAGAGCGTAGAGCTTCGGAGCTGCCATTAGAGTGCAGTGGAGTTTTGGATTTGAGGAAGATTTTTGCCGCTGTTTCTCAACTCCACCGGCAAATATTATCTCTTCTTTCTTTCCGTTAGATATTTATATCAATTTCGCTATTTATATTTAAGATTAAAAACTATAAAAACAATTCAAATTAGAATTAACGGAGGGAGCAACGTTAAAACACACCGACGAATATTCACCGTATGCTCAATAAAAATGACTATTAAGATGGGACGAAGGCGCACGTTTAAAATTGTAGCACATTAGGTTACTTATAAAATTGATTTTGTGTTATGATGTTTGAGGTAGAGGAATAAATAATGTCCAAATAATTTAGTTTAAATTGATTTGGTATTAGATTTTAATTAATGACCAATATTCCATCATCAATTTATGATCTACCACCACAAGAGTGTAAAGAGTTGAAGTTATGAGGAGGAAAAAACAACAAAAGATAAACATAATTTACGAATTCAGATTAAATAACAAAAACCAAATTAGAATGAGCTTACGTCCTTCGTGCCAATGTTTTGAGTCGAACCAGAAGCGAAAACGAAAACAAAAACGAAAACGAATGTTGAGCAGAGATTCCTCAACATCCATCAGCATCAGCCGAAGAACAAGGAAACACTCAGAAATAGCAACAGATTAATATCATAACCATATACCTTTTTCACAAAAGCAAGTTCTTAGTAGTGAGAGGGGTGAGCATAATGAGAAATAGGAGAAGGCTGTGCATGGAGTCGAAGAGTGAGGAGTGAGAAAGTTTCGGAAGTCTGAACGCCGTAGAGAGAGAGAGAACCAGCTCAGTACTCTTTGCCAGATTCGGGTGGGTGACCAGCTGCGACCACCTCGAAAGGCTGTCTTCGATCAAGGAGGCCCGGAGGCGTGGTCCCTTGCGTCACGGGGCGAGGGCGAGGTCAATGCTCGGACGGTAATTAATGATGGTGGTGAGAGACCGTTTCGAAAAAGATAGGAAGGCGATGCCCGCAATGAGGAAAGCCTGGTGCTTGGCGCTCGTGCACACGACCATCGCGATTCTCAACGCAGAGGGAGAGGACGCACGTAGCAGGGAGTTGGAATTCGTGGAGAGGGTCAAGTCTGAATGGATTTTTTGAAGCCTACTATGTGGAGGGAAAGGTACGGATGGAAAATCTTGATTTATGGTAAGTTTTCAGAGTGGGAGGCGTTCATGGTTGCAGCCATGAAGGACGAGGCTGCACGAAGGACGAAGGAGGTGAGGCTACAACGAGAGAGCGCCGTTGAAGCCGTTCTCAACCATGATTGCAACTTGTCCTTCGTGGACACAACCATCACCATCACCCTCCTTCGGGCAACCTCGCCCTTCATGGTTGCAACCATGTCCGCCTCCCACTATGAAAACTTGTCATAAATCAAGGTTCTCTATCCGTACCTTTCCCATCAAGGTTCTCTATCCGTACCTTTCCCTCCTTTCCCATCAAGGTTCTCTATCCGTACCTTTCCCTCCACGGAGGAGGCTTCAAAATCCATTCAGACTTCACCCTCTCCACGAATTCCAACTTCCTGCTACGTATGTCATCTCCCTCTGCGTTGAGAATCGCGATGGTGGTGTGAGAATCGCGATGGTCGTGTGCACGCACCAGGCTTTCCTCGTTGTGGTCATAGCCTTCCTATCTTTTTTAAAACGGTCTCTCGCCACCATCGTTATCGACTCTACCGTTCGAGCAATATTGACCTCACCCCGTGACGCGAGGGATGCCTCCCTAAGAAGACAGCCTTTCGAGGTAGTCGCAGCAGTTACCCACTCGAATCTTATATAGAAGAGTCTAATGGAACTGAAATGCCTCAAATATTTCTCAAATATGAATGAACCCTTCCAAAGTAATTTAATACGTTGAAAATCGTTTTTAGAAATTTAAAAAAAAAAAAATTTATAAACTAGAGAGAAAATCTCAAGAGAAAATAGAGAAGGAAGAGAGAAAGAAGAGAAGAAGAGAAGACTGCAGAAATTTCCGATCTATTATTATGAGGACTGAACGCCTCTATTTATAGTGGTACAAATCTAGGGTTTGATATTAAGGAATGATTATCACTACTAATATTTAATATATACCACTCCGGTCCTAGCTTCTTGACTCATATTCCTTTTTGGGACGTCCCATGTTTGTTGACTCATTTCCTTTTTTGGAAAGAATTAGAGTATAATTAGTACAATTAGTAAACCCCTTATTACACTAAACATTCCATACTTAAATCTCATCCACTCATTTTTCTGCACGTAGTTCAATATAATTTAAATTTCGAAAGTTTAAATTATTATAACTTGCTCGTTTGTTATCGGATTTTTATGATTTTTATATCAAATTAAAGGTCTTTATACGATCTTTCATTTAAGATTAGACAAGAACATGTTTTTATGCATATATGATGCTCTGTTTCTAAAATATGTTTAAATAAATAAACCACATTACATTCCCTACAAAATACACTTTATACACTAAACATTTTCGTCTTAATTCCCGTGCAAAAAGCAAGTGAGTCAAGAAGCTAGGACCGGAGTGGTATCTAAAAGATATATTTACAACAATATTTATATATATCTTTTAATAAGGTAATTATTCTATAACCAAACCGAGATTTACGTTTTCAATGCAAATTAGATTTAAAATATATATATATAAATATAAATAAATACTACTCCATTGCTACTGTGAAGAAAATATTCCATACCCACTATGAACATTTTTTATGTGCTCAAAGATAATGTGGCGTAAGATTAATTAAACAATAAGATCTAAATATATATACTATTTGATATCAGTATATCAAAGATATCAATTTGATATTTATATGAGATCTTTTAATATTTATATCTGATATACGTATATGGACACGAAACGGCCCCTGATTGATTTTGCTGCAAATCCCCAATTCGATCTCAAAAAAAAGTGAAATCGATCACAATATCTTAGAAGATTATATGCCTAATTTGTGTTTTGAGTTATTATAAATTGATACTTCTTTCTCCTTCTCTTTATATATAATTATTCTATATTTTACTCTTGATTAGGATGTATTTGAGTTAATTATTTTATATTTTACTTTAAACATTAATTAATTGCTTTTGTGCCAACTCAGAGACGAGTCGATATAAGTGAAATTTCTTCTTAGTCTAAATTCTGCCAAAGTTTTTAAATATATAGTAAAACAAAACATATTTTATGAATAAATCACATATTTCGATCTTTGATCAATACACAATTCATATATTCGTGTATTCTAAAAAGTCGAGCTGCAAAGCGCAATAACAATAACAACAACGATATACAACGATTGAACAATCAAGTGAATTTGGAGAAATTAAGGTTCTTGAAGCAAGTAAAGCCTCCATCTATAACAAGGTTATGCCCCGTCACGAATTTAGCCTCATCCGAAGCCAAATACAAGGCCGCCCTCGCCACGTCATCCTCCTCGCACACGGCCCCCCTCAGCTCCCCCAACCCATTGATCATCCCCACTATCTCCTCCCGGCTCGCCCCCGGCGCTATCCTCCCGAACTGCTCCACCACCATCGGCGTCGGGATCGGGGACGGCGAGATGCAGTTGATCCGAACCCCGTGCGTGCACAGCTCGCTCGCCACCGACCTCACCATCCCGGGCACCGCGAACTTCGACACCGTGTAGGGGTGGGGCCCCAGCCCCCCCAGGATCCCGCTTATGCTCGCGGTGCACAGGATGGATCCCGACCTGGCCGGGATCATGACGCGGGCCGCGTGCTTGATCCCGGCCATCGTGCCCCGCACGTTGACGGCCATCACGGCGTCGAACTCGCGGAGGTCGAGGTCCGCGACGCTGGGCGGGAAGGCGGACCCCGCGATCCCGGCCACGTTGCAGAGGATGTCGAGCCTGCCGTGGCGGGCGAGGGCGAGGTCGACGGCGTCGGAGACCTCGGCCTCGGTCGCCACGTCGCACGCTACGAAGTGGGCCGTGGGGCCCAGTTCGGAGCAGGCAAGTGGGCCCAGGTGGGCGTTGATGTCGGCGATTATGACATGGGCTCCTTGCTGGATGAAGGCACGTGCCGTGGCCTTCCCCACCCCGCTGGCGCCGCCGGTTATAAGGGCTACTTTGCCTTCTAAACTGTAACAACAGGCAACAATTGGATTAATTAATTAATTAGTATTACATGAAAATTGAGGAAATTGTAATAACAATTATGCAAGATTTCCGTTAAAGCAAAAATAATCACCGACAAAATCATGAATTTAAGATTATAATGTTTGTTGATAGGATTTTTATTTTAATGTTTTTGGGGAAATTGAATTAAATAAAAATAATATTGAGCAGGTGATACATCACTTTCTTAAAATGTTATGTGCATAAGGAATTAATTCATGGCTTGGATGCCAGCCCTACACAATCTACTACATGTATGAATTTAAATATAATATGATAATTAACATTAATTTCAGAATAAATGTAAGTATTATACTACTCCGGTCCCCTATACTTGACTCATTTGCTTTTTGCTTTTTCGGCACGCATTTCCACCGAGACGTAGTACGGGACGGGTCTTACGATATAATTTTGAAATATTATTTCTTTTACGGGGACTCGTAGTATCCCGTAAAGAAATAATATTTCAAAATTATATCGTAAGACCCGTACTACGTCTCCGTGGAAATGCGTGCCGAAAAAGCAAAAAGCAAATGAGTCAAGTATAGGGGACCGGAGTGATAGTATTTAAACATGAATTTGTATAATCAGAAGCATTATCGCACGCTATAGTTAATTAATTAATTTATATATGTATTCATATTCGGCACCCAATCAAGTTAATCTAGTACTCCTACTATTAAAATGCACAGAGAGAGACATTAGATGTATTTAGCCGTTGACTTTAATATTCATCTCCCTTTTTTTGGTTGATCTACAATTGTAGTAAATATAAATATAAATTAATTAAGGGGTGATGGTGATGATCCCCGCGCAAAAAATACATACAGTAGATTTATTATTATTATTATTATTATTAGGAGTGGAGTTAATTTAATTTAATTTTGGATCTCCACTCTCTGGAGTCGAGTCTCAAGGAATATTTGGAATGGGAAGAAGGAAGAACATAATTAAGACAGCTCTATCAATTTATTAATTTGTTTAATTACCGATTCATTCCACTAACTCCAGACTCGAGTTGATTGGATTTGGATGCGATGTTTTCCAAATTAATTAATTAATTAATCCCATCACAATTAATTTAGATTAAAGAAAAACAAGGGGAATGATAGATTTAACTAATGAAATCACTTAATTGTAACTAAATTGGAGAGAGAGAAAGAAGTGAAAGAGGTGAAGAGAAGAACGCCATCGCCAACTTAGCTAGCCAGGCTGTGAAAGTAAAGTAAAGCGAGCGTTGACCCAAAATCATTTCATTTCTATCCCATCTTCTTTTTTACTTAAATAGACACACACCATTACCATTAAGGAGAGTGGTGTGGAGGCGAGCATGCAATGCAATGCAATGCAATGGCCAAGAGAGAGAGAGAGAGAGAGGGGTAGGTAAGAATGAAAGCCTTAAAAGACGGCACTAAACAAGGGGACCGCATCCAAGCAAATAAATAAAGCAACTACAGTAATTAATTAAATATCGATCGAGATGCATGGTGATGGCGCAGTGGCAAAACAGCAAATTTCGAAATCGGAATTAATTAATTAATTAATTACCGTAGCCCGGCGCCGCCGCCACCTGTAGAGGAAAACCTCCTCCTAATCGCCGCCCCAACGGCATTAGCAACGACCTTCTTCCCCTCTGATCTGCACATGTACACCCGCATGCAATAATTTTTATTTTTATTTTTTTTAAAAAAAAGCGTTCATCTTTTCAAATTTTGGGATAATGATGTGAGAATAATAGAAAAGGCGAAAGGGGAAAAAAGAAAAAATCAGAAACGAACTCAGTTTTTCTCCTTCCTTAGTTCCTTAATCGAGACTCAGAGAAACATACCTGGCTACGAATCTCAGCATCTCTCTCTCTCTCTCTCTCTCTACTGTATGTGTGTGTGTTGAGTGAGCTGTGGTGGTTTGTTCTAACGTGTGTGGGTGAGTAGGAGATGTGAAATAACGTTCGGGATTTACATATTTATGGGAAGCTCGGAGGCCGTCGGGGAATACAAACCTACGTGTCCCTTCCTCTTCTTTCTTTCTTAAATTATTTCACTTTTTTTAAGGACAACTCTTTTTACTAAGGATACGTAACAACGAAACCACAATTCAGTCGGTAATTAAACTTTCCCTTACTTAAAATGCTACTCTCTTCGTCCATTTTATTATGACGCTTTACTATTTATTATGTGTCATGATAAAATGGACGGAGAGAGGGAGTACTATCACTTTAAAAAGTTTTAAAATGAAATTTATATTCTACCAACTGTTGTACTTCTACATTTAATGTTATTAACAAATTATTACTGTATACAAAAAGCAATAGTTATAAATAAGGTTTAAAATGTGAATTTATATACTCTCTCCGTCCTCCATTTAGTGACGGAGGGAGTATGGGCACGGGTTTTTTCACATTTTATGGTATAACAATAAATTAATGTGTTAAAGTGTTAAAGTGAAATAATTGTGGGTCCATTTGAATTGTTTAATAGTATTAAAATGTTAAAATAATAAAAAGTAGATGTATAAAGTGTTAAAGTGTTAAAGTGATTGTGGGGTCTACGTGCAAAAATGGAAATTGTCAGTAAATGGAGGACGTCCCAATATAGTATTAACGTCACTAAATGGAGGAATGAGGGAGTATATATTTTTGCTATTTGGAAGATATGAGGCAGATGGAATAATATATCTATATACTAATAGCAGCACCGGGCTGCCGTATATAGTAAGTCCGATATTCTATAAATAGTAACTCTTATTTTTTAGGTTTGAATTTTTTTTTTAGAACTAATTAAATGTGTACATTTATGTGACATGCCATATATTCATTTTTTATCTTCTTTTTATAATAACTTTTTTAATCTAGGAATAGTAAGTTTTCAATTATTCTTTTAAATTTATGAAAAAATAAGTCATTTAGTAAGCAATTTAATGTATACATATATACACTAATCAATAAATTTAAATATAATAGAAACCGTTCACCATTTCAAGCCATAGCTATACAAATCATAATAAATATTAAGTGAATTTTCTATTGAATACAATTTAATTGAATACAATGCATTCAATTAATTTATAGCACAAATTAGGGATAAGTTATAGACCAAAATTTCTCAAAATTATCTACCTCTCTCTTCTTCTCTTGCTATAAAACCCTCATTCAATCGGTCAAAGTTTAGATATTCTATATCAAAGTTTACCCTACGACGACTACTACCTCCATCGACTCTTGAATACGATTTTGAAGCGGTGGGCACGTACTCTATATATGTATCGGGAATCATATCATCTCAATCGTCAACTACTCTACAACAAGTCTAACATCCATAGATGTGAGAATCAAGGAATACCAACTTGTATTGGTACTATATTGATGGTTGAATAGATAGATAAAACAAAATATACAATATCGTTTATCATGTTATATATATGTATGAATCGTAATTGTGAATTTAATTAGTTATTATTGTCGTTGTGTATCTATATACGTATACATCAACATTAGGGGTAGATAATAGTAATTTCAATGAAATGTGTATTGAGATTTATAAAGTTACTCCTCCTCGTGTGCTAGCTACCTTGGTACCATTTTTTTTTTTTTTTCTATAGATCACGTTTCTTTTATTGCTCTAAAGGGTCGTAAAGTGCAAATTTATGTTAATGGCCAAAATTGTTTGATCATGGGTCTGCCAATTTTTCTCTTATTTATTGTTTTCCTTGGTTAAGTGATATAGTTTAATGAGCTGTGGATTATTTTTCTTATTCCATGCGTGTAGCATTACATATGTATGGAAAAATAACCCCTTTCGCTTAGGTTTTATTTATGTGTGTTGCTTATAAAAAAAAATAGATTGTTGCTTTTGGTCACATTGCATAAATTTGTTTACACATTATTTCTGATTGTTTATATTTGATTTGAGATTTGCTATATATTTTTATGCACTAAGTACTTATAAAATATTACGAAGTATATAATCACGGCTGATCTATAAATATTCATATATAGAAAGTAACTGAAACATTTACTTTGATTATGTATAATATAGTGACTTATATATTCTTTATGTATCAACTCAATCTCATAAAACCAATTATCATTAGATTAAACTACCTAACAATTTCTTCTTATTGTTTCATATGTTTCAAATTAAATTTGTGGTACAAACTATTCAATATGTGTGACTCAATTTTTGGAATAAGGTGAGTATTTTATATTGGGTTGGGCGTTTTAGTTTTTAAAATTAGAGATTATTTTATATTGTAAATAACGTTACACTTACAAGACCATATATGTTTATATCATATCTATCTCATTTATAATGATCCATTTTTCAGTACGGCAATTTAGTAGAACATTACATAGGGTTAAAGTGTAGTATTTTACTATTTTACTATTTTTTTTATATTTTTAAATGAAAAATTATATTAAGAACTTTAGTTTGACATAAAAAGCGTAAAGGTTAGAAAAGAATGAGTAAATTATGACAATTTTAAATATTACAATTCAAATTATACTGGTATATCTTTATGAAGTAATGTAAATAATGATGGGTTATTAGATTAGACTAATAAATTTTAAAATTTAAATAATAAGACTTTATTTTATTTTTTTCAAATGAGAACCAGTCTTATACTAAAAACTGCAAATTATTTTTTTTAATATAAAATATCATTTTATGTATACAATATGTTTTTTTTAAAAGTATTTTTTACGAACATAATCATGTTTTTTTTGTAGCAACTAAAAATTAATTTGCATTATCAGTTTTTATTGCCATACATATGATGTATGTTGACAAAAATGTTATTATTATGCATATAAAAAACCATCTTCATACAAAAAACATTATTTTCAGTTTTCAGAATAATGGTGGTTTTTAGAATAACTCATCCCTATTCTCCATATATATTACACAATTGTTATTTTTTTCAATATTTTGTTAATGGAAATAATCTTATCATGAACGCCAAATATTCTTCCCATGTTTATTATATTTTGTGCCTACAAAATTCAAAGTTCTAAAAAATATATACTTAGATATATTATCAAAGAATTTTGATGTTTAATTCACGGTGGAGGAAGAAGAAGGTTGGAGCAAGAAGCCCAATTTCTATATATTGAAAAACTTATAAGATTTTATATGAATTTTATCATTCATATCTATCAGTTTTAAGTTTCACCTTTTACAATTAAATAACTCAATATTGTTATTCATTGAAGATAAACAATGTATCAACCAAGCTAAGTTAATAGGGAGCTGCTACCATCGCGTTAGCTGGTGTTGCAATTGTGATTTCTTTTAAAAGTTGGGATCTTATTTTAGGTGTGCAAATGTTAGAGTCCAATTTGGGACTCTTGCACTGTGGATGCTTTAAGTATTTTTGAAAATCATGCATGCTTAGAAATACAAATCATTATTATTGCACAATTTTCATATTTATTCACAATACATAAATATGAAACCTATTGTGATCATATTGATGCAAAATATTACTCCATCTATGCAATCTAAGATATAACACTTCTATTATTTTACACTCACGTCTATATAATAATAGCAGCACCGGGCTGCCGTATATAGTAAGTCATATATTCTATAAATAGTATTAATATATATATATATATATATATATATATATATATATATATATATATATATATTTTTCTGTTTCAAAAAATTAATTATTTGACAATTAATTTATAGCAATATCATAATTACAATTCAAATAATTAAAATGTAGCTATATATAATAAGTATATGCACTTGCTAAAATTTAATTGCATGCTTAATGGCGTGCATTAATCATAGATGAATTCATGTCAATTTGATTTTGAGTCAATGCATATATTTACCGTATTTCCATTTACAATTCAAAAAATTAAATAGTATATATATGTTTAAAATTATGCTAAAATTAACTATGTGAATAACAATATTTAGGGTATTAGAACTAAATCAAATGTATAAAACGAAAAATAAATAAATAATATTAACGTCGATGAAACAAGAGCGGTGCTCACGAGGTATGTAGCATAAGGTGTAGCATAATATTTCTCTCTGTCTATATATTATATTATAAACAATTACTGATAATCCTTTTTAGTAATTTTTTTTCGCAATGTTATTTTTAGAAATTATTAGTACAAATGTCATCACATTAAAATATATTTAATCAAAGCAATAAATTAATGAATGGCATAAATTAGGCAAGAGATTGATTTTACAATGTAAGTTACGTAATTTATAAAATGCCAATATTAAATTATATACAATCACATGATTAGATAATACTTAAAACGTAAATCATGCACGTATTTAGAGACGTTTTATTATCCTTATTAACTTCCTATAGTTACATAATAGTATTAATTATTTTTTGTCTATATATATATGGTGTTTGTATATGACTTGAGTACATAATTATTTGAATGACATTTTTTCGTTCCATGTGCAATATCTTTGTAATACAAAACATGCTGGAATTTTTACTCTAATCTAAATATTTTAAAAGGATGTGTCATTTTTAATGCAAGTATAAGTTGTAGTGAAGTTTGATTAAAAAAATATCAAACATAAAGTACTAATTAACCAACTAAGATAATTGCATTTTGTAAATCAATAATTATATATTGAATTTAAATTTTGGATAATATAAATTCTTACTATAAATAGATCTTTCACGGCATAACCGAATTGCCATTTGCTTAGGAGTACCGCTCCAAAATCTAACGATTTCATCAACAACCTTAACTGAAAGACTGCAAGTAATTTGTTGTACCCTGTGTAGGAAATAAAAATATAAATATTTGTTAATAGATACATAGTACTCCCTCCGTCCCATTTTTGTTGTCTCATTTTATATTCAATAGAGTCTATTATAATAATTAAATGAGACAATATAAATGGGACAGAGGGAGAGTGAACATGGTGTACTTTACTTTAGTTCATAACATTATCAATACATACCCAAAAGCCTCAAAATTTACTTCCAACTGTTTAACGCCATGTCGGCTTATATTTTTCACATGCGGATCAACAACATAATCGAGCTCGCCTACGACATATGCAAAAAAATAGTAAATAAGTTACAATTTTCGGATACATTATCAATACTATCTACTTAGTGGGTATATATTGAAACATATATATTCTTACCAAGCAAAATGCGTGAATCCGTTTCCATATGATTGAAAAGACTTGGATATTGGCGAAAGACAAACATGTACGATGGAAATTTTCGTGAATCCGTTTCCATAGTCTTCATGAGTTCAACGAAATGCCGTATCCCGATGCTGAGTATTTATGCAAGACGCATAATAGTTTGATAAATGATGAGTTAAGCTATGATTGGTCTGAACTCGAGATAGAACATGCTTCATTGCTTAGAGATCTCACATCAGAACAACGTCATGTGTACGACAAGATAATCGAAAAAACACAAGCCGATTTAGGAGGTGTTTATTTCGTGTACGGTTATGGCGGGACTGCAAAAACATTTATTTGGAAAACATTGCCTGCTGCAATAAGATCAAAAGGAGACATTGTACTCAATGTAGCCTCAAGTGGCATAGCACCTTTGTTGTTACCCAGTGGAAGAACTGCACACTCCCGTTTTGCTATTCAAGTAGTGTTTGGAGGCGATTTCAGACAAATTTTGCCCGTCATAGCCGCTGGAAGCAGACAAGATATAGTCAATGCAAGTATTAATGCTTCGTACATTTGGAAAGATGTTCAAGTCTTAAGGCTAACAAAAAATATGAGGTTGCATAACATGGACTTTTCACTTGAAGCATAATTGTAAGAGTTTTCTAATTGGGTTGCAGCCATAGGCGACGGTGTTCTTGGGGGCTCAAATGACGGTCATGCAGATATTGTCATACCGGATGATATTCATTTGAAATATTCAATAGATCCGATTGAAACAATTGTCAAGAGTACGTACCCTTCATCTATAGATTATCCAGAAGATTTGTCATACCTTGATGAGAGGGCGATACTTGCACCAACGCTTGATGTAATTGAGATGTTAAATCGTTATATGATTTCATTGAATAAGTCTGAAAGCAAAGAATATTTAAGCTCGGACAAAATATGCAGCTCGGATGGAATTCTTGATGTTATGAACGATGTACACACGCCTGAATATTTGAATTCTTTGAAGTGTTCAGGGTTGCCTAACCACGTGTTGAATTTAAAAGTCGAAACTCCGATTATGTTAAGGAACAATGATCATTCTCTTGGATTGTGCAATGGCAAATGTTTGATTCTCACAAAACTTGGCAACCACGTTCTAGAGGCTAAATATTGGCAGGAAGTAATGCTGGTCAGAAGGTATTGATTCCTAGAATGTCATTAACTCCCACTGATCTACGTCTTCCTTTCAAGTTTCAACGAAGACAATTTCCTATAATTGTTTCGTATGCCATGACGATCAACAAGAGTCAAGGACAGTCACTATCACATGTGAGAATTTTTCTGAAGAAACCGGTCTTCTCACATGGCCAACTTTATGTTGCGGTTTCACGAGTTCGTAGACGGAGTGGTTTGAAAATCTTGATATGCGACAAAGATAATAAAGTCAGCCCATATAACACAAATGTCGTGTATAAGGAAGTTTTTCATAATTTGTAGATTTATAAATTAGTAATGAAATTTTAATATTTTTCGACTTATCTTATTATATTTCGTATTACAACTTTGTTATCATTTTCATACATTTCAGAACACATTACTTTAATTTAAGCATTACAAATCTCATTAAACATTGAAACATACTCTAAAAAGAAATATAAAATCTATGTATTTACAACTCAAAGATAATAATGTACTAATGCAGATAAATAACATATTGAATATTTTATTTTATAAAAATAAATAACATACCCATCATAGCTTACCCCGTGCATCGCACGGGTGTGGCACTAGTTTTGTTGAATACCAACTACCAAGCTCAATACATTGGGCCCAGCCTTTGTCACGCGGGTGTAATATTTTACTATACTTTTTATAAGATATGCTATTTTTTATTTAAATATTATTTTTCTTAGACGATAGACATGATGTTTTAATACGATGTTGACGTTGTAATTTTAGCAATAGAGCAAGTCTGGGCCAATTCAATAAATCATCCAAACAAGACACCATTGGGCTTCTAAAAACAAAACAATAAGAGGCCCCTCTTTGTTGGGTTTTGTTTTCTTACAATAAGAGGCCCACACTCTACTTCTTTAATTGAAAAGTATTTATTTCAAAAGCAACTGCAAATTTATGAATATGCAAGATCCTGATATTTAACGTCTACTGTTAAGCCAACACATGCACACAGTAAGCCAACATGTTGTAGTATGTGGATTTCAGTGAAGATTATCCTTTTTACCGTGATTTTTGTGGTATAAGCTAGATTTTCAACTCAATTTTGACCGATTATCGTAATTTTTAAGAAACTCAACTCATCGTGTGTATGATTTAGAACGCTCCCTTTAACTTATTCTATTAGTTTATACCTTACACATATTGAGCAAACGAGTTAAAATTTCACGCTACAAATAATTATAGTGAAAAGCCATTGGCCCTATAGTTTATTTATATTTATATAAAATGAGAGATAACTGTTTTAATCTGTGAGAAAGGGACTAGACGGTTTGGTCAATTTTAGAGGATAACATGTGAATTATGAAGTGATGGTCCCACGCCCTCTCCTCTTATCCGACATGGACAAATTAAACTTCACAACTCCTCTCATACCACAAATTCCCCCTTTCGTCTATGCATACTTAAAATGTTAACGGCCAGAAATTATAAAAATTGTCGGAATAATATCATAGCTACGTTCAAGCTGAGCTAGAACTCAGCTCGACGAACATTTTAAAGTAAGTTGTTGGATCTCGGCTCGTCAAGATATCTGAGCTCGAGCGCGTCCTAACCAAAACTTTATATAGAACAATGAACAGCTCGTCGAGATATATGAGCTCGAGCTCGTCCTGACCAAAACTTTATATAGAACAATGAACAATCGATGTGTAAAAACACCAAAAATGTCAATAATAGCACTACTTAATTTATCCAGTGTATGTGTAACACTTTGTTTTAACTTGTATATTTATACACGCCACATTCAATCATTATATATACGCACTCCAATTCTCTAGACTATGCATGTTTAGGATCGAGTTCGACGAGAAGAACCTCAAATTAAATTAAATTACAGATTGCTAAAAAAAATCAAAATCAATAGAACATTAGCATGATTAATACAAATAAAACTTGGGGAAATAAAATAAAATGAAATAAAATAAAATAAAATAAAGCATTATCATTTACTTTTATATATCTATGCTCATGCTTCACTACTTGCCTGTTGCTTCAGGCTCAGGAGTTTTATAGTAACTAAAACAATTGTAAAATAAAAACAATAGATTGAAAATTCATCAAATAAATGGCAACACTACTACCTCCTTGGATTCATTTATCATCATCAGATGCAGTCGACCCTACTTATAAGTAGATTGTCTGTCTGGTAGGAACAAGATTAAGATCTACATAACACCATGAAATCCAGCGGAATCGAGGAGCACAGCCTTGATCTGCTCCGGCAACACATCTTGACCTTCCCTGAATTGCTGTGAGAGAGAAGAAACCACAGTTTAGATCTAAAGTATATCGATGGAGGAGAGAGAGCAGTGAATGACATTTACATGAGTGATATTGTAGGAATTGTTGCATAAACGAACGTGAATGTTCTATATGACGAGAAATTGAACTCACAAGAACAAGAAGAACTATCTTAGTAGTAAAGTTAGTGATACCAAAGCAACTTCTGATTCTTGTCAGTTTTGGAAAAGCCTGCCTTCTACTATCAATGTTCTCGAGTATGCAACAAATTCCATTTCTAGACTCTCAAGTTCACTCGAGTCCTACGTTTTGCTAATATTTTTCTCTCAGGTGCAATGGATTCACTATATGTTGTTAAATGGTTGATGACAAAGGATATTAAGAGTTACTTAGTTTCATGCTGTTCGCGGCATTTCAAGAGCCTCGTCTAAGTTCTTTACAAACCATGTAAGTTAACGATTAAGGGACAAGGTTTAGGCAACCAATTCACTTCACAACAAGCAAGGCTATATCGTTAATGGAATATGATCTGCAGGAAATGTAAGACACATATATCTTCTTCAAGAAAAGAAATCTACCTCAGCTCGGAACACATCCAAAGCAAAACCGTTGAAACAGCTTATGACAGCTTGCTGAATGTCGAGACCAAGGTTGTCCAAAGCCCTCATAGTCGATAACAACAGACCTGGTCTGCGGCCACAGAACATGTGTATATTCACAGCCCTCCCTTCTCTCAATCTCACTTCCACCTATGATAAAATCACAAGAATGGCATAAGGCATTGCAAGCACATAAATAATACGGTCCTCAACTGGAAAGTAGAAGCCTCATTCATCAAAGTAGATTCATAATCAGGCGACACGAAACTTTTAAACACAATCAGGAGCATGAAAGGATAGACGAACTTCATAAGTTAATAACAAAGGCGACAATCAAAATCAAAGGCGAGCCAAGGAAGAAGAAACATTTCAAGATATCCACACAAGAACGAATATAAGCATATAAATCTACCCTTGCAGGTTGGTTCTTGGGGCTGGGTGCTGAGCTTGCACAGATTTCCTCCTTGACGCGATAAGGAAGAGTCGGGGTCAGAGGATGGAAGCTCGTCGGATGCATCATGGATCCAGCTACCGGGGTAGATTCAAGTTCGTTGTGAAGATCATTTATGCGTTGCAAGAGCTCCTTCAAATAATCAATGGCATCCCCCAGAATCGAAGCTCTATCCATCTGCAAATAAGGAAACAGACAAAACGATGAAGCAAAATTAGAAATGGAACATTTACTCCCAGAATTAACAGAACCACACATTTCACTCTCACTCTGCCACTTCTAACAGTTAAACTCGGTTCTGAAATTTTCTGAAGATGAAGAATGGAGCTTCATTTAATGCAGGTGAGGATTTCATTCACACAAGATGAATGAAAGAAGTAAAAACATAAAGGAAGAATACGCATGAACAGTGATAAGGTTACTGGATTAGGAAAGTACAAGCAAGCAAAGCAGAGCATCATTTACCTTGCTGATTTTAGGTACAACAGATCTAAGCATGTAGAGCCTATCGTTGAGCTTCTTCCTCCGGCGCCGCTCCGCCATCAGATTCTTCGCCGGCATCCCCTTCTTCTTCCCCCCCTTGTGCTCGCCCGCCGTCACGCTGCTGTTCGCGTTCGAGTTGTCGCCGTTTCCGTCGCCGAATTTCTCGGTCGGGTCGTCGGAGTCGTAGTTCATGGTGGAGATATCGGCGCCCATCTCGTCCAATTCATCCTCGCAGCTCCTCTTCCTCTTCCTCCCCATCTCCATATCGTCCACGCTCGTCAAACCCTCGTCGCTCTTCGAGCTCAGAGTCGCCAGATTGAGCGGCCTCGAGCTATGCCGCAGCGCCGCCCTCTTCTGAAAGAGAGTCGGCTGCGCTCCGACCGACGGCAGAACCTCGAGCGGCCTCAGCAGCTTGGACCTGTTGTGGAATAATCCGCCGCTAGCATCCAAACCCTCGAAATTGAATGCGGTGGAGGCGCCTCCAATGGTGGCCGCAGCGGCGGCGGAAGCGGCGTTATCGTCGGGGAAAGGAAGCATCCGGGAGGCGGCGGGGAACTCAGAGCTGGATTGAAATTGGGAATTGAATCCATTAAAACCCATCAAACCAGGCGCTGGAGCCGCCTCCGGCGCGGCGTAGAAGCTCTGCTCGAGGCTCAAATCGAAGCAATTCTCATAAGTGTTGCCGAAGAGAGACGGCAGCATAGATTTGGGCGGCAAAAATGCAGGCATCTGGTGCGAGGGGTCGAGCTGAAAAGGCTGAGAGGGGGAGCAAGAGGAAGATGAATCCAAGGGATTGAACAGGAGGGAGCTGAATTCGGGATGGTAGAACGGATTAGGGGCGTTGATAGCATTGTTAATGAAGCAATCAGCCTCCAGCATGGACTTGAAGGAAGTGAGAGAGGCGTTCATCTCCTCGGCGGCGGCGGAGGCGGCAGTGCCGCTGTCGTTGTGGGTCCGCTGCTGCGGCCATGAAATGGCTTCGTCTTCCTCTCCGTCCATCCAGACGGCGGCGGCGTTGGACCTGGGCAGCATTGGTGGTGAGTGAGGCTTCCTTTAAACTGCAAGGGAGCAGCAAAAGGGCAGTTGCAGAATGCAGAGACGTAGGCAAAAAAGGTAACGAGCTTTTCACTAATTTATTCAAGAGAGAGAGAGGAGAGAGAAGGGAGGGATTCGTGGCTTTGTAGTTTGAGAGAAGTAATCATTTCGTTCCTACTGTAAATTTCTACTACTCCATTTCCATTTGAGTCCAAAATTCAATAGCACATGGAGAAGAAGGGGGGTGAAAATCATCTAGAAATAAATTAAATAATCCCCACTCATAAATTAAAGGGTGAAAATTAAAACTACTCATTTTCAAACACTCCACCACAAAACTACCCATTTAATTACCTATGGTATTTAAAATACTCATTTCATTTTTTAATTTAAAATTTTAAAAAAAGATGCTCTTTTTTTTCTCCCAAAGCTGACGAAGAAATTCCGGCCGAAATTATGGTAAAGCACTGAATTTGTCACTCGAAGCCGGAAAATGTACAAACCGGTCGACAAAGTCGCCGGAAAGTTGAAACCGGTCGACCGGTTTCAAACCGGTTACAGCATTCCGGCGACTTTGTCGACCGGTTTGACCATTTTCCGGCTTACATTGACGTTTTAAGTCAAAATACCTATTATTTTGTGACTAGAATGCCAAAATTCAACTGTGGTCGAGAATACCTATCATTTTCCGGGTTTAGGTTTTTCGACCGGTTTTGATGCAGCGTATGCGTGACAGGAAGAACGAAACTCTTAAAACGAGAGAATCAAATTCGAATTCAATCAAAACTGCGGCTACAATGTTCTGACAGCGAATAAATAGTAAACCCTAATCACCAAAATGCGAAAATTACGAAATAACCCGAAAACTATAAAATTGCAGTTTTGACCCTCTAAATGATGGAATTTGCCCAAAATCCGCCAGCGCTCATGGCAGAGAGTTTTGCTCAGAACGTCGTTTCCACCCGAAAAACACTAGGATTTCGCCAAATTCTGAAACTTGCGCGAATTCTTCGGGTGATCGAGACATTGCATAAATCGTACCGCATCAGGTTTCATTGGTTCCGGCAATCTCGTCGACTTTTAACCATGAAAATGGTCAAACCGGTCGACAAAGACCGGTTTCAACTTTCCGGCGACTTTGTCGACCGGTTTGACCATTTTTCGGCTTACATTGACGTTTTAAGTCAAAATACGTACAAACCGGTCGACAAAGTCGCCGGAATATTTGAAACCGGTCGACCGGTTTCAACATTCCGGCGACTTTTGTCGACCGGTTTGACCATTTTCCGGCTAAACTCACGTATTAAGTCGAACTACGTACGAACCGATCGGAAAAGTTGAACTGTATTATTTCACATTTGTCTTTCCGTGTCAAATCTTTTTTTTAATTGAATTACCAAATAATTATCAAATGGGTAGATTTAAATGAGGGGAAAAAAAATGGGTAGTTTTATGGTGGAGGTTTTCAAAATGGGTAGATTTCAATATTTTCACTAAATTAAATTATAAAAATAAAAAAATCAAGAAATCGACGTGGGCTGCTAAAATTTACAGTGGTTATCTTCTTCTCCTCATTCTGGTTACGTGTCTTCTTTTGACATTCAGAAAAAAGCCCAACAACCTTAAAATATTACTCACCGTTTCAATTAACTTGTCTCGCATTATTATATTCTAATATTCGTTTTTTTGACGTGACTCGTTTATTAGTAACGGGCAATATAAAATAATATCACGTCATGAAAATTATGAAGAATAGTCGGGGTACTAAAATATTTTTATTCTCAAGGGTTTTATATTTAAATTTTTTAATTTTCTTTTCATAAAAAAAAATTGAGTTTTTTTTTTTCACAAATTTTAATTATGCTACTAACAATTTAACCTATCATTTTAATCTCTCTCTCTTCTTTCCTTTGTAAGCGTTAGTAAATTACATTTGAAGAAATATGTGCGGCAGGTCAGATCATATACGAATTTATGTCGTTTTGTGATTACAGTCGGAAAACTACTCAATCGGTAGGCCTATAATGCCAGTTATGATTATACATTAACTTTACTATTATTGTAGAACACAAACGAATAATATTGTATGAAATTAACGTGATGTTTATCCAGACTTTACTCGTCCGTTACATTTTAAAGTTCATATTTGAGTGCACTTGCGTGACAACTCAATTATATTACTCCCTCCGTCCTCTATTTATTGACGTTAATACTATATTGGGACGTCCTCCATTTATTGACAATTTCCATTTTTGGACGTAGACCCCACAATCACTTTAACACTTTATACATCAACTTTTTATTATTTTATCATTTTAATACTATTAAACAATTCAAATGGACCCACAATTATTCCACTTTAACACTTTAACACATTAATCTATTATTATACCATAAAATGCGAAAAAACCCGTGCACATATTCCCTCCGTCAATAAATAGAGGACGGAGGGAGTACAATGTTTTGTGACAACATGCAAACATTCATTAGATTGTAACTAGTCGAGGTAATATATGCATATCATAGGTGTACTAAATTTAGGCTAGTTTTATTTTAGGAAGGCCCCTTAATTAGATATCTTTACATAAAGGTTAAGTTGGAAAATTACATAGTACCAACCTAGTATTTCACTCTACCTATTTTTCTCCAAAGCAATTCTAGCTAGCTAGCTAGTATAGTAGTGGGAAAATTAATATTTTCCCTTTTATTCATTATTTATGTCCATTCTCGTAAAATTATTGATAACCTAGTTTTTCCTAGCTACTAAGTGCATATTCATATTCATATGGTAACTAGTTATAGAAAGAAAAAAAAGAAAAAATCATATACCATGTGTCACGTTATATTCACCGATTACAATACTAATTTGATCTAACGATGGAGGGTTAAGTTTCGGAGCTGAATGTCTCGCTCCATAATTAGTTTGAGTGAAAAAGATAATAACTCGAATGACGAATATCTTATGTGTGATGATTAGTTTACAAACGTATGTAGGTGAAAGTATGTGAATACACATGAATTTGAAATTCATACGAGATGCTATTGAAAAAAGTTACAATGCATAGAATCATGTAAATTTTCAACTATAAAAACGTATTGAATACTCCTTTCTGGTAGAGTAAAAAAAAAAAAAAAGTACTGAATACAAAAGTTTAAATGCGGATTACACGGCATGTCATCGTTGTCGCTTTGTATCCTCTATTGCAATATTGTTATTGATACACGATAGTTGCGTGATATGGATAATTTTGAATCAACAATAATTCTATAAACAAAAATGATGACTTCAAAATGTTAATAGTGAAATTGATACGAGATGCTACTGAAAAAAGTTTGAATCTTTGGAGATAATAATCATGTAAATTTTAAACTACGGAAACATATTGAATACAAAAGTTTTAAATCCGGATTACACGACATGTCATTGTTGTCGCTTTGTATCCTCTTTTGCATTGTTATTAACGCGTTAGTATTGAAATTGGTAAGAGATGCTATTGAAAAAAGCCTGAACTCGAGAGATAATAATCATGTAAAATTTTCTACTACGGAAACGTATTGAATACAAAAGTTTAAAATCCAGATTACACGTTACACGGCATGTCATTGTTGACGCTTTGTATTCTCTATTGCATTGTTATTAACGCGTGATAGTTGCAGCCTGCATGTTAAGGATATTATTAAATCAATAATAATTCCATAAACAAAAATGATGACTTCAAATGTTACTAGTATTGAAATTGGTACTAGATGCTATTGAAAAAAGTTTGAATTCAAGAGTTAATAATCATATGAATATTCAACTACAAAAACGTATTGAATACAAAAGTTTAAATCCGGATTATACGGCATATCATTGTTGTCGTTTTGTATTCTCTATTACATTGTTACTAATGCACGATAACTGCGTGTTAAGGATATTTTAAAATCAACAATAATTCTACAAAAATGATGACTCCAAAATGCTAATATTGAAATTGATACAAGACACTATTGAAAAAAAGTTCAAATCCAAGAGTAATAATCATATAAATACTCAGCTACGGAACGTATTGAATACAAAAGTTTCAATCCGGATTACATGGCATGTCATTATTGTCGCTTTGTATCCTCTTTTACATTGTTATTAACGCATGATAACTGCATGTTAAAGATATCTTAAATCATCAGAATTTCTATAAACAAAAATGATGATTTCAAAAAGTTAATATTGAAATTGGTACGAGACGCTATTGAAAAAAGCATGAATTCAAGAGATAATAATCATGTAAATATTAAACTGCAAAACGTATTGAATACAAAAGTTTGAATGCGGATTACACGTACGGCATATCATCGTCGTCGCTTGGTATACGCAATTGCATCGCTGTCAATGCACGATAACTGCGTGTTAAGGATACTTTTAAATCATCAACAATCTTAACCAAAAACGATGATTTCAAAATATCTTATTAACACGTGACGATCATCTATCGATACAATAAAAAAATATACAATATCTAAACTTCTATGTAGTTATATCATCACCCAAGAGGGAGTCAAAAGTTTGAAACCGAAATGTAATAATGAAGTAGCTAGGTGCGTGGAATAAATTTGTTGAGTGGAAACCCCAAGTTCCTCGTGACTCTTTTTTCATTCACCGTTTAACTAACTTAATCCCTCAACACCTTTTTCTCTTTTTTTTTTTTTTTTTTTCTTCTTCTTCTTCTTCTCACACTAGCTATTTATTAATTACGATTCATGCACACCAATTTTGATTTCGATTTCAATTTCAATTTGAAATTCAAGTTGGGCATTTCAATATTGGCAATTAAGTTTGCCTACTCCCCACGGTATATTTCAATCACATTCATCATTAATTATTAGTAGTATTTATCTCGTAACTATATAGTCATTGGAAACTACAATCAATTTCCCTACGAATAAATTGGACGCGTCTAGCATCGTGTAAAATCAAATTTTAAAATCGAACTTCGCTCCGCCCGTTTTCGAATAAGTGTCTGGACTGCAATACAAGTGTTCGTTCTGTTTTATTGGGCTGAAAATTTAAAGTGCTCATTCGAAAAAAGTGCACGTAAAAAATGTCGGGACTTGTATAATCACTAGTAGAAAATTGACATGTTGCTACATTGATATGTATGACACTTTAAGAAATGTAATTATAAATCGTCTAAAAATGCACAAAGTTAACGTTGCATTTCGCTTAAACGTTAATATTGCACTTCGTTAGTAAAAAGTCTCATGATAAAACATTTTACATTATACTTCCATCTAATGTTACATTGGCTGGCTAAATGACACTTTAAAAAGTGTCATTAAAAATAAAATGTAACAGTAATTACATTTTTATTACATTTCTGAGCGTTCTCTAAAGTCAATTTTCTACTAGCTTAGTGAATCATGCAAAAACAATACAGTATGTTAATTTCAATAAAATAATAAATGTTTACCACAACTTGCGACAAAAAATCTTCTTAACACGTTCGTCTCATACACTTATCGATTTAAAATCACTATCGAAACCACTCATATCGCGCGTTGTCTTCATTATTTTATATTTTACATATATTTAAGTAACGCGTTAAGCTCGATTGGACGGAAGCATTAGATTACGTATGGGAATGGGGCGCTGGAGAAGGCAGGAGAGGAAGAGGTTGAAAGAAAATGGAGGGCAGTGAATAAGAGTTGGCGATTTCACGTGAACTCAATCCACTTCGTTACTTACTTAGACTTGAATGGATGGATGGATGGCATTGTTGATAACTTCACACGACACGTGGCATGCATGCAACTCATTTCAATCCCCAATATTTTCCACACTCGCCGCCATGTGCTCTTGCCTCTTCTTCTTCTGCACCCTCCAGCCTACAAAACAAAATGTCTTTATTCAAAAACGAAGAGCAAAAGAAGTGCGTTTGGTATTCATCTCAAGATGAAGCAAGATGAGTCATCTCAAGATGATTCATGTGAATAGTTGCTAAGATGAATCATCCATCTCTTTTTCGTTTTGTGTTTGATACAAATTATATAACCCTAGATTAAAATTTAGATTGATCAAATTACCCTTATCAAATACCCCTACCGATTTCAATTTTTATCGTTGAGATTAAATAATAAGTTTAATAACCTTTATTATTATTATTATTATTATTATTATTATTATTATTATTATTATTATTATTATTATTATTATTTAAAATTGTATAAATATATAAGGGTAAAATGGTAAAAGAGAGAAAATATTGCGTTGAGATGAGTCATCCGACAAAAAACATGAGATGAGTAATCAAGGCGGAATAGTGAAATAGCACCGGGCTTGAGTTTCATCTCGGGCTCTCTAGTTTATTCCATTTATGTACCAAACAATGAGATGAACCAAGATGATTCGTCTCATCTTGCCTCATCTTGCTTCATCTTATGTACCAAACGCAGTTAGTCTACTACTCCTCCTATTCAAAATGGTTGTTTTTGTGTTCGAATAATCCCTTTTCGGTCGAAGGACTCGAACTCGGGGCTTGGTTTTAAAACTTAACTCTCTACTGTTGAGCCAACACATGTATACATTTGGGAATTAATGTTATTCTTTTTTATTGTAATATGGTTGGATTGTTTGTTAGTCCACTTATTAGAAATAATGGATTGAGCCTGATTTTCTCCTAAAATTTGATACTGATTTGCTATTGGGCCGAAATTCAGTGGCTGTGGGCAGTTGGAGAAACATGGGCCCAATACTATAATAGTCCAATCCACTCAAAAGTATACGAATATAGTATTGGATCCTACATTTCTTATCCAATTCCTAAATTTCATTGGCAATCGTCTTCAAGTTTCAACTTACATCATCAAAGATTACTTTGTTTTTCCACTTCCAAATACCCATATATACCACACAAATCTATATGTTAATAGCAAATTTTCTTCCATACGCGCCCAGATTTTGATGATCTTGAGTTCGCAAATGAAAATTTGCACCAATTGTAAATCACTAACTAGATGGGTTATGTCGATTTATACTCCAAAACACACATGTGAAGCAGATTCCGATTCTTTACCATAATGCACACTTAGATTTATCTCTCTGAAGCACTCTTCTACCGAAAATATTTTCCCTAGTCGGTAATCTGTTCCACGTCTATCTTCACGACATTTATGTTAATTGTATGGGGTGTGACTGCAAATAGTCGAATCTAGTTGGGCTGGTTTTATAATATCTTATAAGCTTAATGGGCTTGGAGATATGCACGAGGAGTTATTATCCAACTAGGTTTAGGGCTGGGAGAACAGCATATATATATCACATGCATGCAACGATTGAAACAACGGAAGAGACGAGAGATAGTGAGCGGCCAGAGGGATTCTGTCGTGGAACGAGAGACTGTTGAGCGATACATGCACGTGAGCTGTGGGAGGGAGAAGGAGGTTTGGTAGGGTAGGGTATACGGGTGAGAGAATAATATAGGGTTTTCTATTCTTTGCTTGGGTTTAGCTTGGATAGGTTGATTCATTCTCGTTGTAAACTGTAATATTCTCGTATTTCTCATAGTGAAATCAATCTCGGATTGACCCTCCTGTGGACGTAGGATTTTACATCCGAACCACGTAAATTCTGGTGTGTTGTGCATGTTTACGTTTCTGTGTTCATGAACGTGATCCTGTTTCTAATCTTGAAGTTCAGGATCAATTATCTGCTTCTGCGATTTGTTGTTCGTGGTTGTTTTTCTTGTTACGAATCCTAACAATTTCAGTAGTCTTTGCAGGGGCAAAACTCTTCCATAACATCTCAAAACCTTTTTTGTCTTACTGATCACCTCAGCCAATATTGTTGTTGCAAGAGATCCAGATTTCATAAGCGTTTTTAGTGGAATATTTTTTTTTAAGCTTCCTCTCCATCTCCAACCATTTCGAACATCTTCCCTTGGTGTGAATATGTCAATAATAAGTTAGTTTTTTTTTTAAAAATTACTTAAAAAGATAAATAAGTAGTAGGATTACAAAATTATTACCACTATGCATTCATTAAATTATGATTGGAGGGTGGAGTATTAAATCATGAACACTATGCATTCACTATCGACTATTTTTTTTGTTATCCACTATTCAAAGATAGATAAATATAATGATGAATGTAAATATAAACTAATAAAAACGTATCGAATACAAGGGCTAAAAACAATCGCGAACGAGGAAGGGTAACGATTTTAGTTAAAAGCGCAGGGAATTGGACGCAATGCAGCGTTAGTAACCTGAGAGGATTGTCCAAAGATAGATGCATGTCGGGGTTAATGTGAATCTGTTGGATCAGATTCCTACTACTGGAAAAAGAAAAGGAAAAAAAAAAAAAAAAAAGACATGAAAATTGAACAACATCATTAATACTACAAAATTCCTCAATTCGAGATCTATTACACTTTTCCGCTTGGATCTTACAAATCTCCCACTCCCCCATTCGCAGATCCTTCCAATATCGCATTTTTTTTTCATGGGCGCTTCGCAGTCGGCTCAAATCCCGTCGGAAGCCGAGGAGGAGGAGGAGGAGGAAGAAGAAGATGACGACGACGTCGAGGACGAGGAGGAAGACGACGACGTTCCGCGCGATATTCCCGACGGCGGCGGCGGCGGCGACCACTCCGTCGTGAAGAAGATCCTCGAGCAGGAGCCGGAGATGCTGCCGTGCCACGCCTCCGCGTCGCCGCTCTCCCCGCAGCTCTCGGCCTACGGCACCCCGCGGACGGGGCCTTCGATCAAGGTGTGGGACCCTTACAATGTCCTCGCGCCGCCACCGACGCTGCCGCCGCTGGCCGCGCACTTCCACCGCGCCTTCTCGCCCGCCCCCGCCGCCGACGAGGATCGGGCGGTGACGGAGGTGTACCTGGTCAGCCACGGCGAGTGCCATATGAATTTGAGGCCCGATTTGATTGCGGGCCGGTGCCCCGACGCGGCCCTCACCTCCAACGGCAAACGCCAGGCCCGGGCGCTCGCCGTGTTCCTCAAGTCCCAAGGGGTGAGGTTCACCGCGGTTTACACCTCGCCGTTGGATCGAGCACGCGCCACCGCGCAGTCGGTTTGCCAGGTGTGCTAATTTCCTCTGATTGCTTTTTCATGAATTTGTGTTAGAAATGTGCATAAATTATCTTGAATTGATGTAAATGTCGAATGCTTGATGCTGCTAATGGTGTTCGTACAACAATGTTGTTTCTGGATTGATAATTAGAGCTTGAGCTTATGTGGAGAAGCTTGTTTTGGAAGTCTCTTACTGTGTTTGATAGCCGATGTTGCTAAGGAATTCGTTGTCGTGTTGTGTTTCTCCTAGCAAGAGTCGATTTCGTTGTCCTATGGTGTTTCCTAGCAAGAGCTCCGAATGCGTTATCTTATACTACAAGAAACCAGTAGCTGATTATAGAGCTCTGCTAAGGCAAGGGTGATTTCTCTAGCCTCTGTAGTTTAATAATATATCGATAGGGTTGCCTCGTGAGGTGAAGAGGTGTTACTCGTTGCAATAACTGTAGTTGTTACTGATCATGAGCTAAAACTTAGGATGCCGAACTCCAAACAGCAGTTGCTAATCTGGGATTTTTGTGGAAAATTAGCATATCGTGGAATATATCTGTATTTTCCTAGTTAGAGGCATGGAGATTCTTCTGTATGCTACTTATTGGTCTTTGGTGAGCAATTCGAGCTCAAAATGTGTAATTCCAGTGGGACTGTGGGCCTCTTTTCTTACGTAAATTGTAGTAGTACTAAATGATTTCTCTCTCGTAGCACCACTTTTGGAAAGGCATTCCACATTCAAATGATTATGTGGATAGTTTACTTGAGCTTCCTATGTAACGCCTGAAGAATTACCTGCGTCTGCCGTTTAAGCACTTGTTTGATAGATCGTCATTTGGAATTGCTGAACAGTAGTGATTTTCCTTTTGTATTCACCTTAGATACTTCCTTTCTTACCAAAAATCGAGCAATTTTTCACATTCCTTATTCAGACTGTCTTACTTGAAATTAATGGACAGGATGACTTGAATCCTAGCTAGATAATCAGATTGTGAATTAGTATTAGTTAGACGTTATCTTATGTTAATCATATGTTGGATTTGATTACTTTTCGTATTAGGGTATTCTTTACAAGGTCACGTAATTTCTTGAAACGAACTGAACTCAATCAATCCTTGCTGTAAGTGAAAGCAGCCTCAGTGATAAATCATAATGTTTATCGTTAGTAGCTAGTCATCGATTGCTTTCTGATGAAGTAGTTTTTGTAATTAGTTCTATAATCATGTGTGCATTTCTCTCGAGACAACGATACTTTGGTTGTAAATATTCCATGAGACTTGGCAATGCCTGTTTGATAAGGCTATGATGTTGAACCTAGCTGATAATCGAAGTTGAACGGTGCAGGAATTGAATTTGTCGGAGGAACACATACAGTCATCTGATGCTCTGGTGGAGATGAGTCAAGGCCACTGGGAAGGATGCCACCGTTCCGAAGTTTTCACCCCCAACACCTTGTCTCTAATGGAGAAATTCCAGCCCGATTTCTCCCCACCATCGGGGGAATCATTGAGGCAGGTAGAATTCCGGATGGTTCAGTTCCTAAACACTACGGTCGTCGCGTTTCCTGACAAATTTAGGTCTGATTTCTCCCCACCAGATCCTCCTACCGAAAACCCCGTCTTCGGACATCATCCACTCCCAAACTTGATACCCCACCAAGACGGCCCCCCAACTCTCACGCCACCCAACTGGGATCTCTCACACAAGCAGCACCGGCAGGGCCTTCATCGGAAGAAATCCGGTAAGAGCAGGCTCCAGATAGTCACCACGACCGGAGATAACGAGGCCGACGATGAGATGTCCCCCCGGGTAGTGATACCCAATAACCAATCTTTGACACGCGACATAAATGTCCGAAACACCCCTTCTCTCGTCTCCTCCTGTGTCGGAGTCTTCACCCACTCCACGCCGATCAAGTGCCTCCTCACGGGCCTCCTCGGCTGCAGCCCGGTGATGTCGCAGAAGATCTGCGTCGAGGATTCCTCGATCACCGTCCTGCAGCACTCGTGGAAAGGCGGGTGGCAGATCAAGAGGCTGAACGATACCTCGCATCTCCGGCTTCTTTGAAGGTAAATCACGAGGCTCCGTTGCGATCGATCGTAACACGTTCGAGGCCCCCACTGTGTATTGATTTTCTTGTACCATGTTACTTAGTGTATTGATTTTTGAAGGTTGGTGGTTCTGTTTCCAGTAGATACAGTAGATACTGGAGCTGGGACAGCTAGCAGTCGATGAGTGGTGATGATGATGATTCTTTGTGTTTGTAGCATTTGATCCCCAGACTTAATATTTTCTCCAATTTGGGAGGATTTTCATGTAATCCAGTTTTGCTGTTTATTTTACCTGCTGTTGGTTAAATCAGTTTTCATGCAGTCGAGTTTAATTGAGTTGTTTTTTAAAATTTATATACGAGATACGAAATATTTAAACGACTTAATTTTGTTGGGACAAAGTGAGGGGGTGTTTGGTAGATAAGATGAGATAAGTAAAGATAAATAAACTTAGGGCTTGTTTGGTATGTAAGACTAGATTAAATCTAAGATAAGTATTGAATTGCCCAAGATTCAATCATTAAGATTATTTTAATCTTAGGGGTTGAGCCAAGACAAAAAAAGGTAAGATTAATCCTAGGTGGCAAGATTAATCCTATGTGGCAATTATCTATGACTAAATCTTGGGCATATCTTAGGTTTTATCTTACATACCAAACATGCAAGTGTGAGATTAATCTAATCTAATCTTGCATACCAAACACCCCCTTAGGATTAATAGTGTGAATAGTAGTAAGATTATTAATCCTACACGTTATTTGGTAGACGAGATAAAAAAAGTCGGATAACTAATCTAGCGTTTGGTAGGCAAGATTCCAACCCTAGATTAAAGTTGTAAAGACAAAAATATCCTTGTAAAATTCTAATATTTACACTAATGTCCAACACAAAACTGTTTAAATATTTTCACTTTCAAGAACAAAAACTCTGGGTCAAGATGAACTTCTAAGAACAAAAGCCAAAATATTCATATATTTCAGCAAGTTAAAAACATAAACTAGTGTGTATATATAGATCTATTACAAGTTCAAGTTCCTGATCAACAGAAGCTAGTGTATATTGCAGTTCAAGTTCTTAAACTACTGTTCAAGCTCTTGATTAACAGAAGCACATGCCTTATAGAAAGACTGCTCCCACAGATCAAACTGGATCTCCATCTTCTCCGATTCCAAACTGCAATCCAAATCGCGCGAATTCATTTCAACGCCCTCCTACCAGCTGCAGAGAAGCAAAGAAGGAAGCAACTCCCTAACAAGTTTAGACACGAAATGCCCCCATGGTCCATGTCCATCAAAAACTCCACAGAAATCCATATCTTCTTGAAACCCAAACTCCTAAAACACAAATACAAATTCCAATTCCAATCAGAAAACCATACTTATTCAAGAAAATATTGAAGTTTTGTAGCAGTGATCAATCTGAGAGTGTTTATTCTTTTTAATACCTCCCACAGAATGAAGCAATCTTGATTAGTTCCCTTCTTGCCTCGTTTCGAGTGGCCCGAAGAGAAGGCCTCCTTCTTCTTGGCATTGACAGAACCAGAAGAAGTGATCAACAGTTCATTCCTCTTTGCTTCCTTTGCTAGAACAACAACATCCCCTCCAGTACCAAGCATAGTCTTCTTTTTACTACCACTATTTGATACGATGTTTTTCGAGAGAGTGTTGAATATATTTGAGAACTGCACCATCTTGTTTACAGTAAGATCAATCCCCAGTCTGCAAATTCATTAGCTGAGACATAAATATAAGTTTGAACAAATGGACTTCTGTAATGTTCACTCTCTCTCTCTCCCTCTCTGCGCATACACATACAGTTACACAAAGTTATAATCTTTAAGCAAAAGGAAGCTGCAGGGGATTAAAATCAGGCAATATATTTTACTGAAGTTCATCACAGAATTTTTAATTAATACCAGGACTCCTAATTTAGGTTAAGTATGTTATTTTGAAACTCACTGCTCTAAGTCTTAGTCTCTGTTTGAGCTCTTAAAATGTGTTTGCTCTTAGGATGCAGATGTTATCTGATCTGATAAAGGAAGGTCCCCTCTCCTATCGTAGTAACAATACTTCAAATGAACCAGTAGAATCTTTTACTCAAATAATTTTCTGTCTGGTGTAGCTCCTAGTTCCAGATAGATAAATGTACTTAACCTCAGTTTACAAAGTTTTCAAAACTTTAACTTTGTTTTGAAAATATGTAGAGAACAAATCCAGTTTCATTAATCTTCAAATCAACTTGGTAAATTTTGTGAATTATTATTTTGCTGTGTACTTCTTAGTGATTCAAGCTTTTAAAGGATGCCATTTGCCAAAACATTTGTGTATTTATTTCATGGTTTTGTAGTATGAAGAAATGACATCTCATCACATCAGAACATATCTTCTTCAGTAATAAATTAGCATGCATGATTAATACTTGCAATCAGTTACGTTCAGAATTATACCTGTCTATATTCAAATCTTTCTTCGACTGGAATCTTATTAAGCTTGATAACTGATGTGAAAATATATACTATGGAGAACCACAGGGGTAGCAAGGGTGGCACCCAAACTCTCGAGGATTGCTATTGGGAGGCTTGGGCTTGTCTATGCTCATCTTCCACACACCTCAAAGTGTGATTCATCTTCATTATCTATGACCAAGTTGCAACTGAAGCAAATAAAACCATGAAAGAAAATGGTGAATATCCCCTGTCATCAGATGCAAGCCACCAAAATTAGAGTAACGAAAATTACTTGTGCTCAGCGAATTTGGCCACAGGAATCCAATCTGAAGTTGTCCTTCAAACCCAGCTTCGAAACCTAGCAATTTCTGCACCAAAATCCAGCTTCGAAACCTAGCAAACCTAGCAATTCCTGCACCAAAATCGCGGTTGATTTCCAGAAGAGAGTTGAGCAAATTCAATTTCAAAATCTTTCGAACGATTCGAAAGTACCTTGGCGATGTCGGCTCCACTCTACGGCGACGGCAGAGAAAAACTCGGCTGCGAAAATATGTGTTGGAAAATGGCTTCCCGTCGCGATGAGAGTTGAGAGAAAGAAGGAAGAAGAAGGGTAAGAGGGGAAAATATCACGCCAATCTTGAATACTGTTCAGAGTCGCGTGTTTTGTCGGAGGGGGAAGGGGCCGATCGATAATCGGTGTGAAACAGTGAATAAGAGCGGGCCTCCAATTTTATCCAGGGCTCATAGGATTATTCATCTCTCCTACCAAACAGCAGATAACCCTAGATAAACCCAGATAAATAATCCTATCTAGGCTTAATGTGGGCTACCAAACAGCCCCTGAGTATATAGATCGTAAGCATTTTTGCGACTCGATGTGACATTCCAAAAATTTTAATCATTTAACTGAAGGACAAAGTTTCAGTTTTTCCAAAAAAAAATGGGCATGACTCTTGCTTTCTGCTCTCCTCTAATTAAGAATGTAAAGTGAAGTCTATTCAAAGCAATATATACTCCCCGTTTCTTTCAAAACGATCACGCTTCCTTTTTTCCTTTTGGGGGTGTGTTTTGGTATACTTTCTATTTTTGACCCAATAAGCTTCCGTGGAATACTATAAGTTAAAAATCTATTAACATTTAATCAACTCAAAAAGTATGTAGACCACCACTTAAACTACTCTAATTATTTCTTAAACTTCGTGTCCAGAAAAAGCTTGTCATTTCGGACGAAAATAGAACTTATCCGTATATCATCGGGACAAAGTACAAAGGTAGTAGTAAATAAATATGGTTTATATATAAATTACATCATTTTTATTTTTACTGAAAATTTTATTTAAATATATATTTAAAAGCATTTTCAATTGCGAAAAGAGTATTAATTCCAAACATAAATAAATTTGGGGACGGAGAAATCTCTAAATTCTTGCTCAACAATTAAGAGCATTCGCAGCAGCAAACAGGGTGCAGTGTGCGCACGCCACGTGGCAGCACCACGTCGGCGTGCGCACTGCGTACGACAGATGTGCGTTGATGCATATGTCCACATGGCGTACGGCGTACGCAAGGGTGTACGCCTGCGCGTACGCGTACTGCTGCTCTGCGGACGCCACGTGGCAGGTTTCTATTGGTTGCTTTTTTTTTCTTTTCTTTTTTTTCCCTTTTTTTTTTGGCCGGATCCTTTTCCTTTTCTATATTTTTTTTCCTTTTTCCTTTTTCTTTTCTTACGTTTTCTTCCTTCCTAATTTTTTTTTTTTTTTTTTTTTTTTCCTGTTCTTTCCCTTTTTCTTTTGTTTTTCTTTTGCTTCCTTTTTGTATTTTCATGTTTTTCTTTCCTTTTTTTTTTCTCGATTTTTTTTTTTAATTTTCATCTTTAATTATTTACTTTATTTAATTTTTAAGTTAATATTTATTGTAAATTTTCAAATATACATTACACATTGATTTATTTAAAATCTCATATCTAAAAATTTAAAACAAAAAAAGAATTTAAAAATTAATAACACACTAAAATTAATAAACCGTGAGCCAACCCACTAATCTAAAATTAATTCGATTTTCACGTAATCATGATAATCAATTGTAATTAGTTAAGCTTTTATTAATTTTGACACGTCCATTTATTTCAAGTGTAAACAAGTTGGTGATTAATTTCCATTTTAAAACAAATATGGATTAAAATCGAATTGATTAATTTTTTCTCCATTTTTTTCACCCTTTAATTGTTTTGTTTTTTATGTTTTAAAATCTTTGTATTGTAATTTTTCAAATGTGCAATACAATTTGATTTATTAAAAAAACTCGTATTCGAACGACAAGAAAAATATTAAATCGAAATAAGAATTAACAAATAAATAACAATGTCCAGTCAGCATAGTCTAGTCAGCACATAAAATAAACAGCATACACCGTACTCCACTGCACTACTTTTCAGCATACGCCGTACTCTGTCCTTGTCAGCACACTTTTTAACTAGCATACGCCGTACTCTCGTATTCTCTCGTACTCCACTGCTAATGCTCTTATGGATGCTCTAAGAGAACTTGAGACGAACTGCACGGTGTCGAAGGGATTTAGGGAGTAGTACTGCGTATAGATAGAAGAATTTCAAGGTTTCGCTGCAGATGTAGTGGAGATACGGTTCTTTAACTTGTCTTGGAATTGCAAAAAGATTTATTGTATTTGTCTCTAAACCAATACCCCTACTGGAAATCAAGAAAAGTATTTATCCTCAAAAATAATATATAGATTATACAAAGGTGTAGTATAATACAAAAGTTGCGATCCTCTATGTTTTATTTTATTTTTTCTTTGGGTTAAAGGGTAGATACCCCCGAGGTATTAATGAAAAAACAAAATACCGTCAAGTCTACTATGTTTTAGTGTAAAAAAGACCTCCACCTTCATTTTTAGTGGTAATTTACCCCTCCTATTAAACAGCCGAATCATTCACATAATCACATCCGTCTATTTTCACTTTTTTTTCACTTTTTTTTTTTTAATTGAGGAAATGTTAGTTGTTAGATTAAATTTTACTCTGTTTCTCCAATTATATATGACTTTTTTTTTTCAATTCGAAAGAAAAACGTTAATTAAAACAAGAAAGCAACAACAATGTTTTTTAGGTTCGCCGAGCACATTAGAACAATCAAAACAAAAGACATAAATTAAATTTAAAATCCTATACCATTGGAGTCATTGGACCCTTTTTACCCATTTAAAAAGACCATACAAATTTAATTTTTAGAGAAACAATAAATTTAGTTAAAATAAAAAATATATTATACCATAAGTTTAAAAAAAGGGTTAATTATAGTTTACGACCCAAACTTTCAACAATTTTTTATTTATGACCCGAACTTTAACTTTTCTTGAAATGTCCTGAACTTCGAATGCTTCTTTTTAAATAGCCTGCATCTTCTTTCGGGCAGCTGCTGACTCATCAGTTATTTTGCCATGTTGAAAGGACTATTTCCCTAATGGGTCCATCAAAGATTGTGCAGGTAGAGAAAAAATATTTTATGGTTCCAAGATGAGAAATGAAAGGACTATTCTATTCTCTCCCCAGTAAAGTAAATGATTGCATGCAGGAATTTTTATCTAAAAAAACAGCCATCACTCAATAATTACACTCCTCCTCTCTCTCTCTCTCTAATTACCTCCTCCTTCTTCCTCCCCATCCACATTTCCTCACTTCTCATCTTCCTCAAACTTTTCCCAGGTGAGACCACATTTACCAGGAAATCTTGCTCCTTTAATTCTGCATGCTTAATTTCCCCGTATTTTTGCTTTATGCTAATTGATCTAATCCAAAACTATGCTTCAAGGGAAATCGTGGTGCGATGGGTAGCAAGCAGTTGGAAGGGGAAATCAAAGATTCGGAGGTGAAGGAGTATAAGGAACTCAGCTACAAGCTTTTCCAGCATGGAGATTACAAAGTAAGGTCCTCCTCCTCCTCCAATGGCGGATTCCGCTGCCCCCTCTGCAGCCAAGAAAATTACGACTGCACTTGTCTTCTCCGACACGCTATTCAAACTGCGGAGGCCGCCTCCACGAGCGGGAAGCAGAGAGCTAGGCATTCCGCCATGGCTAGGTACCTCGCCGTCGACCTTGCAGAAGAAGACCCTAAACAATCTTCGGATTCGGATGATGTACCTATTCTTTTCAAGAGATTCAGATCAGACACCTCGTCAAAGGTTGTTGTTGTTTTCCATTAATAGTACTAATATGTTGCCTGGCTGCATTATATGATGCTATGTATGTTATCGATTATTGTCAGAATGTTTTGAAAAGTAAGGCGCCGGCCAGCGTAGATGCTCAGAAGGTGGCCAATGCAGAGAAGGTATATTATTCCCTCGTCTCGCTTTATTTTGCTCGTTGTATTATTTAAACGTAGACGTATATTCAGCATGTGAGCTAATTAAATAGAGGGGGACGAAGGGAGTATATGTATATATGCATAGATATAGATGAGATTTGTTTATTCAGTATCCTACAATTTTATTTCTTCCATTAGCACGTACTCCTGTTCTCATGCATATGCTATGCAGAGGGAGAAAGAAGCTCTAAATAAGGCTGGTGAGTTAGCAAGAAAGATGAACGAGATGAATGCTCTAATTACAATGAATAATAATAAAGAGTTGCAGAAGGTTTGCGAAGAGCTAATGAAGGTATATAATATATACTCTATGATCATGGTCCCCGTATATGCAAAAGTAGTCTTCTCTTTGCTACAATACTGCAAAAAGTTTATTGTTGTTATTGTTATTATTATCTACAGGAGAAGGCTCTCAACAATACACTGAATGGTGGGGATAATTCTAGCATCGGAGTGAAAAAGGTCGGGGAGTTGGATGTCAATGTATTCAAGAGAGCTTGTGCCAAGCGATTCCCTGTCGGAGAGGCTGAGATCAGAGGTGTTGAGCTCTGCTCAATGTGGCAAGAAAAGCTGAACCTGCGTTGGTCGTGGCATATTGAATTTCGTAGATTTCGTGATGATGAGGGGAATTATAAGGTTTCTCTTCTTTGTAGTAGTCGAAAGACGATAGCATCTTTATATATTGTTCCTGCCAACCGTGGTGGAATCTCCAATTAACTTCCTTTTTATTGTTGTATAATTTTGTGGTAGGTTGTGGTGAATGAGGAGCATGAAACTTTACGCGGGCTGAAGGAAGAATGGGGTGACGAAGCATACAATGCGGTGGCGACGGCTCTAGTAGATCTCTATGGATACAGCTCGTCTGAAAGGGTTAAAGAATATGAGATATGGAACTTCAAAGAGAATCGGAGGGCGAAACTTGAGGAAGTCATCGGCTGGCTGAGAAGCGGAAAGAAAGAGTTACTCGAGTCGAGATATGTGGTCGTTTCGATCAAATAGAAGGAGCCAAGACTATATGTAGTGGTATTTTGCTTAATTTGCTTGCCTTTTGTAATCAGAGTTTATGGCCATCGTCTTTTGATCTTTTTGGCATATACTGGCCTTTGGCTTTGGGTGTACCTAATGTCAATTATTATGCGACTTCTTTATATATTTTGGCCTTTGGGTGATATTATGAACTACCTCCATCTCACGAAAGTAGTCTATTTTCCTTTTTTTCTCCATCTTATACATTAGTTCACTTATTATAAATGATAAATAATATTTGGCTATAATTAACTCTCTATCCACAAAATTAATTACAGTACACACTCATTTACCTATTTCTTGTGCCATTTAGAAGTAGGACTATTTTTTGTGAGATGAAGGTATTACCCATAGATAGGGATGGCAATTTTACCCGCGAGTTCGGGTACCCGCGGGTACCCGCCCCTAATGGGGCGGGGACGGGGGGAAGTATTCGGGTTTGGGGTCGGGGACGGGTATGGAAACATAAACCCGAAGCGGGTTCGGGGCGGGGGTGGGTTTACAGATCCCCGCCCCGTACCCGCCCCAATAATAAATTTAATATTTATATTTTGAATTTATATATATATTTTAAATAAAATTAATATTAATAATCATTATTTAATATTTTTATAATTATAATATTAATAAATTTATTAATTTAAAAAATAATTTTAGCATTTAATAATTAATTATTTATTAAAAAAATTGATTTGTAACAGGAAAAAAATGTTAGCGGGTACCCGACGGGTAGGCTTCTCCCGCCGGGTAATCCCCGCCCCGTCCCCGCATCAATTTAAACGGGTTTCGGGGCGGGTACGGGGGGGAATTTTTGGGGCGGGTACGGGGGTGGGAAAGCAATACCCGCCCCGCCCCCGCCCCGTTGCCATCCCTACCCATAGAAGCCCCTAGAAGGTAGTATGATTTTCGTAGATGTTTTACTAAAATTTCATGAGTTTGACTTATAATTATTAATTTATATATCCGTTATAAAAGTGTCTTGTGTGACAAATTTTAGTTTACCTATTTTGTCCTTAAAGGTCAATATTGTAATTCATCATGATTTATTTTATTATAAAAAGTCAAATATAAATTTCTCAATTCATTAAAACATTATTGAACTACACAAGAATTTATTTAATCAAAGTACCACAATATAATTACAATATAATTGAAAAGATATACTATTATAATCAATTAATACATAAATTCATAAGATATTATAATTCTTCTCCGATTAGAATTCCCTAATCGTCAAATTTATCTTTATACAGTATATAATACCTCTTCGATTCCCCATCTATCATATTACAAATACTAAGTTGGCTACACAAAAAATTAGAAATTCTTTGAAAATAAATAAATTAGAGAGAGATGTATATTAAGATTTACATTTTTTTTTTTATCAATTGCTCTGGAACAAGTTTTTTTATTTTATTTTATTTTATAATGCATCATCTCCAATAGAACTTGCACTTTTCTTTTACTATTGAATATGTCATTAATTGTTTTAATTAATATAGGATTTGAGTTTAAACACATCAACAACAAAAACTTATGCTTCTAATAAAACATAATAAAACATAGTAGACAATTTAATTTTCTAAAAACATTATAAAGTATTGTAAGTATATATTACTCATATACTTAGTTTCCTTTTTCTACGCGTTCTTATTGATGTAAAATAATCACGATAAAATTAAGGATATTGCAACGAAATAAAGAAATAAGTTACTCAATAGTTCAATCGTAATATTTACGTGTGAATGCACGTAATCTCTACTAGTTAGAATAAATATGTCTTGAGTAACTTTATAATTACGTCTTGACTAACTCTCAAGTTTCTGGGTTCGAAAGAATCATCAATATTAGTAATGGATCTCGATGTTACGCGGCATTACGCATGAATTTCTTAATTTTTTTTTAATTTTGCTATTCCTTTCTAGTAGTATTATTTTTTTAGTGGGAATGGGAAGGTATATAGTTCATTAATATGGGAGAGGCATTGAGTATATGCCAAGAGATTTACCGAAGAGATGAGTCTTTTCATCTGAAATCTTGGAACTCTTAAAACAATAAGTTACACTACTTTTGAAGAAAACGTAATTTACGCGTAAAATCAAGAAATTAGAAAATCTTATAAACACATTCATAGAATAATGGCACACATTAGCAGGCAGCTACAAAAGTGCCACTACTTATCAAAGCATCCAAACTCTCACACAAACACGATTTCCATTGTTCAAAACACACACACATAACATAGCATCAAGGCAAGAAAATGAAAGTTTAGCTTCAAATAAAGGATCACTTCAGGCTCGATCTCTTCCGCGGTTGAGTCCCTGGTTTAACCCTAATCGCCGGATTCTGAAGAATTTCGCGTATAACTTCATCAAGTGCTGCCTTCCTCTTCTCCTTGAAGTTCCACAGCTCAGGAACTATGTAGCATCCGCTAGGGTTGTGTTCTTGGAGTTCTGTCAGAGCTTCGACTACAAGGTCATGGATCTCTTTGCCCCATTCTTCCTTGAGAGACTGCAGCATTATGTCGTCCTCCTTGAGCACTCTCTGCAGAGAAGAGAAACAAGTGATAATTTTTTGTTGAGGCGAAAGAGCCAAAGGCAATGAAACGTATGTATAATCCACCTGAGGCTTTCCCGTGCGATCCTCGACAATTTGGAAAGGATACCACTGGGGATCCTTGAGCTTTTCTTGCCACAAGCTGCAGAGCTCGAGAGCTTGAATCTCGATATCACCGGGGGGCATACGCATCTCCAATTCAAAAACGAAGATGTCGGGATCAAGTTCGCCTATTTTCTTTATCCCAATAGGAATATTGTTACCACGCTGAACTTCACTTAAGCCCTGATAATGAAACAAGCTAGTGTGTATAAACATATATTTTTGAAGGGTAAAAAGTACCCAAAAAAAAAAAAATCCACATCCATAAACTTCGATCCATCTATAAAATAGTTTAAAAGTTTTTCTTCACCATGAACTGAAAGTTTAGCACAAACACTAATCAGGGTAGTACTACCATATATACCTTCATTAGTTCCTTTCGAACCGCTTGCAACTCATCGTTGCTCATGCGCTCTTTCGTGATCAGAGCATTCATTTCGTCTGTCATCTCGCTGATCTTCTTCTCCAAGTCGCGAACCTTGTCAAGAGCCTCCTGCTCCCTCTGCATATCAACAAACAACGGTGCATTAACAGAATCAATGACAGTATATATCAAGTTAATTAATTAGAAGAAGACACAATATATATAACCTTTTCTGCCATTGCCACCTTCTGGGCATGCATTCACATTATGCCTCGGTTGCCTACTCGGAGGCGTTCGCACGGCCTTGCCTCCAGAATGATTCTGTCAATCAATCATGCACATAACCTCAAACCCTCCGTCCCCGAATAAGTGTCCCAACATCTCAAAGCATGTAGATAACAAGAGATGGATAATTTTAAATGCATGGAATTCTCGAAAGAGCAATTCTCTTCGAACCCTAATTTGGTAGTTTAGCAGAATTTTTTCATAAAAATTAAACAATGGATGAAAAAAAAAAAAAACAACCTTAGTGGAATCTGATCTTGGCCTCTTTCGAGGCGACGGAGCCACCCAGTCTTGATCGGAGACGTGTTCGTCGCCTTCCGGTTTGGCTTCGCCGGCGAGGTCGACGGCGAGGTACCTGGCCATGGCGGCGTGCTTAGCCCTCTGCTTCCCGCTAATGGAGCCCTCCGCCACTCGGATCGCGTGTTGGAGAAGATGAGTGTAGTCGTAGTCGTCTTCGTCTCTGCTGGCGCAAAAAGGGCATCGGAATTCGCCATTGGAGGCTTTCACTTTATAGTCTCGGAGCTTGAAGAGCTTATAACTGAGTTCTTTGTACTCCTGCGCTCCTGAACCTTCGATGTCGTCACACTTCTTCTCCGTTAAAGGGCTTCCCATTACTTGTTCTTTTTCTCTGAAAGAAAAGAAAAGGGAAATGAAATTTAATCACACAAATTTACTCCATTCTTATGCAAAAGAAGACTGAAGAGGAAGAAGAGGAGAAAGAAGAGGAAAGGTGGACTGAGAAAAATAAAGCAACAAGCAGAAATGCATGTGAATTCACCAAAAAATGAGATCAATTAGCAAAAGGCAGAAACGGTAAAAGAAACATGCACATATATAAAAGAACACAACCTTAGCTTACATGACCAAAAAAAAAAGGGAGAGGGAGAGAGAGAGACCTGGATCGGAGAATTAGAGTGGAGTGGAGAGGTTGGAGGAGGAAATCTGGATGGAGAAGAGAAGAGTTGGGGAGGATACCAAGAGCGACAGTCCTTAATAAAAAGATGGAGAGTATAATTATGCATTTACTGCAGCACGTTTTACTGTGGAGGTGGATAGACGTCGTGTCATTTCACTTGCCTTGGAACTGTAGAGGTGGAGTATTATAGATATTTTAAAAGATTTTCAGGAATAAGATTATTGATTTTGAAAATATTTTAACATATGATATGACGAGTATCTGACACTATAATAAGAGATATTACACTAAAATTAAAATGTTATATATAAAATTTTAATTAATCCACAAATAGTAGTATTACACCATTAATCATTAATTGTTGCATAAAATTATTTGCATCTAGAGCAGATATTATGGGAAAACAAATAAGTTGATAGATTAAGGGCATTCGCAGCGGTGTTCTCTCTCCCATGTGCGCACGCCACGTGGCGCTGCCACGTGGGCGTGCGTACAGTACTCTGACGTGCGCTCCAAATGTACGCCGATGCGGGCGTACACGTGGCGTACGGTGTACGCTCGCGTGTATGCCCAAGCGTACTCCCGTGTGCAGCATCCGCACGCCACGTGGCGGCTCCCCATTGGCCGGTCAAAGTTTGACTTTGACTTTTTTTTTTTTTTTTTTTTTTCCTTTTTTTTTTCTCCTTTTTTTCCTTATTTCTATGTTGAATTAAGTATTCTTTCATATTTTTTTTACCCATATTTCAATTGTAATTTAAATATTATGGATTATAATTTTAATTAATTTCTGTTTTCTTTTTCTTTCCTATTTTTTTGACTTGTTTACATTTTTACCAAGTTGTTTACATCTTATTTTTTCTCCTATTGATTAATTTTTTTTTAACAATTTTTCACCTTTTAATTGTTTTGTTTGTTCTATTTTAAAATATTTGTATTGTAATTTTTCAAATGTACAATAGAATTTTATTTATTAAAAAAACTCGTATTCGAACGACAAGAAAAATATTAAATCGAAATAAGAATTAACAAATAACTAACAATGTCCAGTCAGCATAGTCTAGTCAGCACATAAAATAAACAGCATACACCGTACTCCACTGCACTACTTTTCAGCATACGCCGTACTCTGTTCTTGTCAGCACACTTTTTGTCCTAGTCAGCACACTTTTTAACCAGTATACGCCGTACTCTCGTATTCTCCCGTACTCCACTGCTAATGCTCTAAAGGGGATACTATACTAAATTGTCGCCTAAAAAGGGAAGAAGCCACTGAATTCGCGTAATGACTAAACTACCCAAAGCATATACCCCTAGTCAATGCACGAAGACCTGTTCAAAATGGTAAATTCACTCACCCATAAGGGGTTTTCTCAAATCTCGCGTTCGTATAAAAGACGCCATGGTTCCCTTCCCCCAATAACATCGCTGCAGCTTGCTTTCGGCTTTTGGTTTCTCTTCAATCGGCAAAACATCACCATCCTTTACGGAGGAGCCGCCGCCGTTGAACCAACCATTAGCCATGGCTCTCTCCTCCGACCGCCACTCTCTCATGCCCTCCTTCCTCTACAGCACCTCCAAACCCCTGAATCTCCACAAACTGGCCGGGCATTCCGCTTTGCCGCCTCCGCCGCCGTCCGCTAACAGCGGAGGATTCATGATTCCGGCTCCGAGCGAGCCTGGAAAGATCGAGATGTACTCGCCTCAGTTCTACGCCGCCTGTACCGTTGGTGGAATACTCAGCTGCGGTCTTACTCACATGGCCGTCACTCCTCTCGATCTCGTCAAATGTAATATGCAGGTACAGATCTATTCGCTTATGCGCGGTTTTGCTTCCGTTTTGTTTCGATTATGCCTCATCTCTTCTGGTAGATGTATTTGACTTTGTTCTTCCGTGTGTACTCGTTGTTGACGGATCCATTTGTGCTATCTAGTTTGGTTTGATTTTTTTTTTTTTTCGGATTTTGATGACTTCAGATTGACTAGTATCTGGATTAGATCTACATGCTTCCTATGTTCATGATCCGTTTGTTGCTTTTGTCTAAGTTCAAGGTTCATTTCAGTAACATTCGCTATAATTGCTGTGAATAAAACATTTATACTTTCGGGATCTAGAGACAGATTTGTGTTGACTGGTTCTTCTATGTTCAGCTGCTTGTGATCTCGAGGATAATTGGACTATGCTTGTTCATGTTTTGAACCAGAGACATGAATTACTCATTTGATCTTTTGATCCATATCTTATGAAGATAGATGCATTACATATTATATGATGTTTCTGCTATGATGCGGAATGGACTAGAGCTGAGTTTAAACTATGTTTATGTCATCAAATCTGGAGTATGGGATGTATCGATTTGTCAGGAGACTCAGGACGTGAATAACTAACTCATTTGGTTTCTAACATTGTGCTTAAGATGTAGCATACATAATTTGTGCTAGGTGATGGGGTAGGGTGGTCGTTCTAGATGGATTACTATAAAACTGTTTCCGATTGGTGGCATCTCACTTCAAGTTTATACTTATGTCTATGTGGTGTTTGTTGGCAGATTAATCCTACCAAGTACAAGAGCATCTCATCAGGATTCGGAGTGCTACTAAAGGAGCAGGGAGCAAAAGGTTTCTTCAAGGGTTGGGTCCCTACGTTGCTAGGTTACAGCGCTCAGGGTGCCTGCAAGTTTGGATTCTATGAATTCTTCAAGAAGTACTATTCTGACCTTGCTGGACCAGAAAATGCGGTCAAGTACAAGCATCTGATCTATGTTGCTGGATCTGCATCTGCTGAGTTGATCGCGGATGTTGCTCTTTGCCCTATGGAAGCTGTGAAGGTTCGGGTTCAGACTCAGCCTGGATTTGCAAGAGGTTTGTCTGATGGACTTCCCAAGTTTGTGAGATCTGAAGGAGCTTTGGGGTATGTTAGATAACTTCTTCTTTGGTCTGTACCTTCTACCACTTTATACAGTCATGTAGAGTCCTAATTTGTCAACACATTGCAGACTGTACAAGGGACTGGTTCCTCTTTGGGGGCGTCAGATTCCATGTAAGTTTTCTGGATTCTTATACTTTCCTCGGTTGGCTGGTTAGCTTACAATGTGGTTTTCCGATAGATTAATTTTTTTTTTTTTTTTTTTGAAAAGATGGTGAAGTGCTTTTTATAAGATTAGCATGAAACATTATTCATAGAATATTACTTGTCCCTCTGAAGGCGATGATAGAAATTAGGGTGAAGTACTTATATGTGAACATTGCTTGATGTGCTGCAGCTTTCTGCTTGGAATAAATATTGTTTTGTAAAGATGGTGATCTGCTTTCAACCACATTAGCCTGTAATATCATTGATAGAATTCTTTTTGTACTTGTGAAGGTGATGTTAGAAAGTAGAGTGAAGCAACTATAATTTGAATTTGTGGCTGAATATCCTTAAATTGAAGTTTAAAAGAGTATATACTTTTTGTTGCCTAGCATCAGACTAAATCATGGTTGTTTATGTATATTATTGGTTGGCTATTGCCCCAAGTGATCGTCTACTGGTTTGGTCTGTGCATATCTGTAGATACCCCTTTTATGACATCATCATAAATGTTGCTAACCACTTTGTCTAAGTTATTAGGTCTTACCTGATAGTTTTAAGCATTTACAATTTGGTATATTTCAAAAGTAGCACCTGCACTCTCCCCCTTTTCTTTCTTTCTCTTTTTGATTGTGTCTTTGATTTTGTTCTTTGTGTCCATATCTAGACTCTACATTCTTGTTGCCTAGCAGATATTTCGGTTCTAACTTTTGTATATGCAGATACTGTGATGAAGTTTGTATCCTTCGAGGCTATTGTTGAGCAACTTTACAAGCATGCTATCCCCGTGCCTAAAAGTGAATGCAGCAAGCCTGTTCAGCTTGGTGTGAGTTTTGCTGGTGGGTATCTGGCTGGTATATTATGTGCTATTGTATCACATCCAGCTGACAACCTTGTCTCCTTCCTCAACAATGCCAAGGGTGCTACTGTTGGTGATGTAAGTGTTCTTATACACTGATTCGTGTGTTTTTTTATTATCAATTCCCTCCTCCCATTAGGATTTATCAAAAAAAAGTTAAAGCAACCATGGCTCATTTCCTTATCGTCTTTTATTTTGATAGGCGGTGAAGCAGCTAGGGGTAATGGGTCTACTCACTCGTGGACTTCCTCTTCGTATTGTCATGATTGGAACTCTGACTGGGGCCCAGTGGGGTATCTATGATGCCTTCAAAGTTTTCGTTGGCCTGTAAGTATACTTACACCTCTTATGTTTTACAGAACCTGACTTCCCACGCATGTCCTCATAGACATGTTCGGGCGTTGGGTGAATGTGTATAAATAATATCATGTTAACTCAATTTGTTAAAACTTTCAGGCCAACAACTGGTGGTGCTGCACCTGCTGCTGCCATCGAGCCAGCCAAGTAGATCAAATCGCAGAATTGAATTGAAAACCAGAGTTTGAAGTCAGACCTTCTCCAAACGGGGCAATAAATGTAGAAGCAGATGTTTTGCTAGTCGTTAACAGATGGAGAGTATTCTTTCCGGGTTTCTTGAACTTTTCCAACAGTTTCTATGCTCTGGCTTATTTGATTTTGGAGAGTAAAGTACTCTACATACTTTTAATCATTGCGAACTTGTTAGAGTAGATGATGCCCCTCAATAGGATTGTGGAAGTGCCTCCACGGAATTCGAAAAATAATGGGCAGACAGATATATGGAGGGAAACTTAGCCTTCTGCAATCTACTTTCTTCCTGATACCGCATAGCTGGTGTACGAAGATATCGATTTTTCCTTGAAACATTGAGAATGCAAGTTTTGATTTTTTGGTTTAGCCTCAGTGATCTATCTCTACTCGATTGTTTTATGATTTTAAGTATCTATGATCAACACCTTGGTCCCGGATGGGGAAAATCGACAAAGTTGAGAGTGCAGGTAAGAGTAAATGTTATGACAAGCAATGTAGATATTGATAGATAAGTTCATTCATCAAAACAAAGCCAAATGGTGCATAGCCTGTCCAGAGTTTCACGCCTTAATACACCATACAAAAGATAAAAGCCTATTTTAGCATATCGACACCCAGCTTCTTACATTTTCTTGGTACCCTTTATTGTAGCTATATATATATATATTTATATTATATATATGTGCATCCTTACTTACCCATGCCCCAAATTGTGCCCAAACCCAAAAGTATCAGTATGTTTTCACCACCCGAACTCGAAGTCTTCAGGGTTGTATTCATCGAAAGAGGCGAAAGAGGAGTCAGATCCACCGAGGCTTGGCAGGTTGATGGATTCTCCCATGTAGTCGAGGGGGGAGTCATCAAAGAAGTCGTAATCATATGCATACACCAGCTGAGTGTCGTCCAGAACAGGAAGGTCGAGGAGCTGGAGATCGGGCACCTCTTCTTTCGCCTTCTTTGGTTCAAGAGATTCACCTTTCTTTCTTGCTTCAATTATCTGTACATATTAGCACAATTAGTGAAAAAAGGTTACCGATTCTGCTAAATACGAACAAGTAAAGAACAGTGTGATTTAGATGGTAATTTTTTACTTACGTATTTGCCATCTTCGACATTCTGGTAGACGAGAATATAATCATCAGTTTCCAAGCCATGAGTGTAGACGAATTCCCCTAAATGCGTCACAACAACACATTAGTTCGATTTTCACAAGGAGTGAACTTGTAGGAAATGAATATATAAGGTAAGATTTTACACAAGATCTTACCAGTGTACTCGAGTACGTACATCCTGCTGCTGTTGTTTGGCCAGAACCTGCACGCGTCGCGAATGGGTGAAAACAAAGAGAAGAATAAAGGCATGTCTATTCCCGTGTACATCAAACATTCTAATTATGAAAAATCAATAAATAGTTTGCTAGCTGAACGATATGGAAATCAAAATCGAACAGATGTTAGTTAGTTAAATCATAGGCAGTGATCACAAGTGAAGGCAGGAGCGTTTCAAGCTAAATTGATGAAGATAATCTGCAAGCATCTCGATTATAACCTGTACTTAAACCACCACTCATGAATCCCATCCATGTCCAGCATGCTAATCGGAACTCCTTCCTTGGATTCGAGAATAGGAAGGTGCATCTCAGCTTCTTTCTGAAACTCAACCATCAAAACATGTCAAACAACGTATAGTTGCACATTTTTGGATGGCGTAGTGGAATTAGAGGAGAAAGGATTGAAGAAGCCATTAACTATTTAACCGTTTACTGTATAAAACGTAGCAAACAAGAATATAGGCTGCAGACCTTCGGAAGGATCATTCTCCTCAGGACGCTCACGTCGCTGTTCCTCAGCTGCTTCTTGAACAGATACACAATTTTCGTAAGATCAATTTCCTGAACACATTTAACAAGAATACCAACTGTCAGTGATGATCTAAAAAGTTTACACCTTGGGTTGACAAATGGTAAGCATTTACGACTTCATTGAGAAACAATATAACTCGTTATAATTTAGATTCAAACGACTGAGACTAGAAATGCTTAATGATATGCGTGCAAACAACGAAACACGTGATGAAAAATTATTTAAGACCATATAAGTAAGCTTTCTTAATTGGAAATAGTGACATATATGGAAGTGACAAATTTAGAATATGGCCAAATTTTGATGGGGATTTTCCAATTTAGAATTGTGGGCTCGGGCTGGATCAACAAAGTGTGACGTATATCTGTTGTACCCTAAGAATATGGCAAACTAAATTTTCTACATGGCCCAACCCTATAGCATGGCGGCGACGCCAATGCGGTGAATCCATAAACGACATTGGAATTAGTGTCATATGTAGGTAAGTTCTAAAAAATGACGAAGTAACTAATTATGCTAATGCGCCGTGTACAAACAAGGCCATCAAATGCACATGCATTTACAGGATTTAATGACATATATATTTAGTTTTGATCAGCTTAAAACTTACGTCGGATTTAATGGCATGTTAAGCACAAACAACAAGGTCGTCAAACATTTATTCAATTTGTGATGCACGTATAGATATTTCTTAGCAAATCTACAAGTGTAACGTGTCAAACACATAAACAATGTCGGTAAAAGATTCATAACCACGTGCTATAGAATAGATGACATATAAGTAACTCTTAACTGACGTAAAAGCACACAAATAAGAAGGCTTATAAGTCCACAAACATTTACTAGATTTATGAACGTACACATTTACCTTCTAACTGATGTAGTGTAGATCTGCTGACGTTGTGTTGGACAAACAACAAGACGACAAATCCACAAGCCTTTACTAGATTTATTGACGTATGTATAGGTTACATGTGACGCACAAACGACAAGACCGACAAATCCGCAAACACTCCTACTAGATATAGTGGCGTATCTATCTATCTGTCTGACTAGAATTTAAGTTATGTCCGTAGTAGCATATGCTAGATCTTCTACCCTATCAGGTAAGACAACAGAACCGGAGAATCCGCTAACTTTTACTACATCTGTCAGTGCGCTATAGGTGAATACTTAGTTCATGTAAAACCATTACGTTTGATCTCTTGACCTCAAAACTAAACGACAAGGCCAACAAATCTGCAAGCATTTACGAGATACAGTGACGCTTATAATTGGTCAGTGACCGTTGTAATCTCCAACGGTTGTTCGTTATCAACCACCATGTAACGGAAAATACCTGCTTACACTATCATAACACACATATAGTTACTTAAACACATGATTATCATCAATCCACTATAAGTAATCACACTCATTGCATACTACTAACATGTATTTATCAAGTTCTTCATCAACTACTAACATTACATTATTAGTATGTTCATATTATATAACCTAAACTTCGTTAAATCTATAACAAGCTACCCTTATAAAAGATGTTGTGAGGTCATGGCCCCTCCATAGATTACTTGTTCAACTTTTCAAACCCGTATCGGCATCAAAAAGGAAAACATGACGTCGTCGAACCGACAAAAACAAATATTTTAAAAATCAATTTACACATGTGCTAGCTATAATATTCTTTTTTTAATTTCAAAATTAATTAAAAAGTTGAATTCATTTTAAATTTTTTTTTTGCAGTTACGAAATGAGCCATAATTGAGGAAAAGTCCAGCCTTCACCGTCCAGTGTAGAGACAAAGTGTCAAAGTGGTTAGCTAAACGACAAAATTACATTTATGTATATATATATTTTTATTTAAACCAAAATGACTTGTAAATTAGTTTTTCCATAAATTTAAAATATATTTTTCTTAATTTTTTCATAGAAATTCATTCTGAGAAGCCAATCACATTAATAAATTTATAAAAATTCTTTTAATGAACATCCGCCGCCGCAGCCGCCGCCATGGCGGCGCTTCCAATTTTATTCCGGTGGTCGGCGCCGGAATTCCTTCGAAATCGTAGTTCTTTATAGCGATCCACCTTCGAATAATTTTTTTTATTTAAAAAAAAAACGAAGACTCACGTTTGCATAATTCTTTAACATTTTTGAAACTTTTCAAGCAAAATCGAAAATAAATAAATAAATTGCGTTATCGCTTTCATTTCCTGTTTACGAAAGAATCAGTTAGTAGAGAAACAAAAGACGTTCATATAATCACCATACATTATGCTAAAAACGGAAATAAATAAATCAAAAAAAGAAAAAGAAAAAAGAAAAAAAAAGAACTCACACGTGCGACGGCGAGAGGCGGCACGTGCGAGCCGGGCAGCGCGAAGCCCTCAAGGCTAGCCCGCCGGGCCCTCGGCATCCTGGGCCCCCTCATGACGTTGAAGCCCGGGCCCGCAAGGAGATCGGGCCTGTTCGCGGCCCGCTGTCGGGCCACCCTCCGGTTCTCCCTCTCCACCGCATTGGCGTCGCCGCCGCTGCCGCTGCCCATAAGCAGCCCGTTTCCGTTGGCAGCAGGGGTGGTGGTAGTGTAGTAAGAGTCCATGTCTGGTTTTTTCTGAGAGAAAGAGGTTTTGAGTAGAGAGAGAAAGAGGAGAGAGAGAGGGGAGGAGGAAGGATGGTATAGGGGAGGAAGGGAGGTGGGCTCTTATAATGAGAAGGGGAGGGGAGTGAGTGAGATTAAATGTTCTAAATTTAGCAAGGGTAGTGCGAGCAGGGACGACACTTGGGTAATCTCCATTCATGCTGCTGCTCTCTCTCTCTCTCTCTCTAAAATCCTCGAGTAAAAAAAAAAGTTTCCATGGGAGTGAGAGTAAAAAGATTAGCTAACCAGAGTTGAGTTAAGGAGATTAATCCCACTCCCACATGCATTTGCATTCTCTCTCAATGTTAAGATGATGCTAGAGAGAGAGAGAGAGAGGGAGGGGAGTTGAAGGGTCGAGTGACGAATGGAAATGGAGGAGGGAATGAGGTGGTGGAAGAAGAGGATGTACAGGTGTTGATAAAGCTCTGAGCTTGAATATATCAATGGCGTTTGTTTCTTCCCCCCCTCTTAATATGGGAGCGTTACTTTTCTTTTCCTTTCTTATGCCCCCCCCCCCCCCCCCTCTCTCTCTCTCCCTCTCTCCCTCTCTCTCTAAAACAAACAATAATCACCATTTTCCATGAATAAATAGCATCATCATTCACATTCACTGTATTTTTCTCCATTTGAGAAGAAAAAAAAAGGAAAAGAGTGTAATTTGGGTTGAAGAGAGAGAATAGTTGGCGGAAAATCGAAAACGGGGAGTGGGCATGCAGCACCGTCACCTGTGTGCTTGCCACCTCAAACATAGGCGGTGGGGTCAACTACTTCATTCATTATATATATATATATATATATATATATATATATATATATTTTCTCTCTCCCTCTCTCTCTCTCTAAATTATTCATTCATTTACGACATCATCAACAATTTGCCATTATTCTATACTTAGTTCCATTCCATTTTAATAGGCTTGTTTAGTTTTAGCACGAGATTTTATATACAATGTAAAAGTAAAGGGTAAGAATTAATTCTTTTCGTTTTAAGAAACAAGTCAATTGAAGTCGGACGTCGATCCCAATTATGAAGTGAAGCTAAGTGAAATGAGGCGCGTGTTGTGTATATATTAGTACAATAAATGTACTCTTATTTACCTTAGGTTGATGATATTTAATATGTCTAATGTCTACAGTTAATTTGACGATGATATAAATTAAAAACATAAAATAAAAGAGTTATTAACGAAATGCTCCCTTCTTTTTCGAAAGTGGTCTATTTGTATTTTTGTTGTTTGTTTTTAAATGTTCTATAATTTAATGGTAAAATAGGTAAAAGTTTGCTATTTATTCTTGTTATCAATGTCATGTATAAATTAATGTAGTTTTAATAAAAAAGGACACTTATAAATAAAAATGGAAGAAGTATATTGTGTTGATCGCTGACTGTTAAGTACGTTTACGGTGAATCGGGGATGAATAGTTTTTATGTCTTTGTGGTTGACGAAGTAGCCGAGGACGATTCTTATTAGAGAAAAAGATCCTTGCATACTGACAACATAAAAATGGGTATAGTAATGTTATTTATAGTCTTAAAATAGTAATTGATGTCGTCCCATAGGAGAGGCAAAATGTGTTTCTTTTCATGTAAATTAATATTTTCTTCCTCCTCTCCTCTTTATTCGAGGCCAAATGTTTCTACCTACATTATATTATATATTAATTTATTCTAATACTATATACTATAGTATGGGTTTAATTTCACAAATATCAATTACATTTAATTATTCAGACTCATGATTTATCAATTATTATGCTATATATATGCCTTAATTAGCAATTAATTTAACAAGAGCAAATCATAATATAATTATATTACGACTTCACTTTAGTCGGTACAAATTAATGAATTATTTTTTCGAGCATATTTAACGCACGTTCTATTCGTGTATATAAGAAACTACTTTACGAATACGTAAGCTATCCTACGTACTAAGACGCTCGAAGTGAGAATGTTACGATCTTTCGAAAAGGAGCCGGACCTGTTGTAAGGCTGACTAGGCTTGGGCCTAGGGCCCAGAATAAAGTGGGGGCCCAATTTTTATTTTTATTTTTCCTTTTACTAATACTAATATGCAAGAAATAACACAATGGAGAAAAAAAACAAAAACTATATATATATACAAATTGTGGGGCCCATAAACTTTTTTCTTTTTCCTTTTACAATTAGTGTTTTTTTTTTCATTTTTTAAATAATAAAATAATTTTTTTTACAAAAAAATTAGAGCCCCATTTCATTAAAAATTAAAAATAAACTAAAGTTTATTTATTTATTTTTTCTGATTTTTTATTTTTAATTAATTAATTAATTAATTTTTATGTGTTTTAATTTGTAATTAAAAAAATTTAATTTAATTAAAAAAATTGAGTCCAATTAGTTGTCCTAATTTTTTACTAATTGTGTCATTTAATCACTATTTTTTTTTTCTATAAAAGGAAACTTAACAACTTGAAAGGGACCAAAAGAGGAAAATGTATCAACTTGAAAAGTCCAGAGTGAGTACTATGCTATGCATGCGAAAATGAATTTATTTATTTTATTTGAATTTTTTTTATTAAGGGCCCGATTTTTTACTTTCGCCTAGGGCCCTCCGAAGCACAGGACCGGCCCTGTTAAGGAGAGTCTCAACTCGAACGATAGAAAAAAGATCGTGGTGTTTAATATCGCACTAGATTAAACGAGAAAGATTCATTGGAAACTGCCTCGAGTGTAAACTTGGGGTATAAAATTGGTTGGTTTGATAATTTAATTCGTGCTTCCGTAATCACCCCCAATTAAATGAAAAATAAAAAATAAAAAATAGAGGAAATAAACTAGGAAGAAAAAATGGAACTTGGCACTAAATATTATGTGAAGTGAATCGGTGCCTATATGTAAACTATGATGTCACTTAACTTGCTTGTATGTCACCTCAACACAATTTTGTGAAAGGTTCATGAACACAATGAGCATTTTTAGCAATAAAAAAGGAATATTTTTGTGAATTTTCCATGAAAAATACAATACAAATAGTGTTTTTCAAGCTCTTCTGTTGACGTAATCTGGTTCTGAACCACCGTTTAAACTAATATGGCTTTTAGTAAATGTTTCATGGAAAATATAGTGTAAATAATGGTTTTCAACTTTTTTTTTTTTTAACGTAATCTGGTTATGGACCACCGTTCGATACAATTTTATTTATTCTAAACAATTGAATTGAAGTTGTTGGGTAAGCTCGATTCTTCGAAAGAGCTTATAAGCACTAATAAAAGCTTACAAGATTTAAGAATATGTTAGAGTGAATGAGCTTTATTTCAAGGAGCTTATAATTTTTATTTTTTTTTGAACTTATAAGCTCTAAGAGCATCTCCAACCAATGCTTTAAAATGGAGTATTACTTCATTTTGAAGTACGGAGGGCATTCCAACCGTACTCTATTTTGCAGTAAGAGTATAGAGTATTGAACAGTAAAACTCCATATATGGAGTTTTACTGTTCAATACTTCATACTCTATTTTTACTATTTGAACAATATTAAACTATAAAAAAAATTAATTTAACTAAAATTCATTAATGTAATTTGATTTATAATTTATTGTATCTTATATTTTATTTATAACTAAATTTTATATTTTTATTTAATATAACTTATTTAATTTTATATAAATAAAAAATTAGCAATCCACAATATACTTAAATTATGTTATCTGAAATACAATTTTATTAATTATTCCATATTTACGATACATTAGGAAATGTTAATTATGTAAAATAAATGAAAAACTACTAATAGAGTATGTATATAAAGTACGTGGTTGGAATGAATTTCTAAAATAGAGTATGTCATACTGCATTTTGAAGTGTAGCATACTGCAAAATAGAGTATAGGGTTGGAGATGGTCTAAGGACCTTATTTTGCTAAGCACAAATATAGAATTAAACAATCAAACAATTTATAATTGTTTTAACGTAACCTGGTTCTAGACCACCGTTTGATACAATTTACTTATTTTAAACAATTCAATTGAAGTGGTTGGGTAAGCTTGATTATTCGAAAGAGCTTATAAGCACTGAAAACTTATAAAATGTAAACATGTGTAGGAGAGAATATAAACTCTAATAACTTTTTTTAGGTTTTGGAGCTTATAAACTACTAGTATGTCCCCCGTGCCGTTGCACGAGAAAATTTTCTTCTTTCTTTTTTTGAATAAATAAAATATGGAGTATGGAGTTTTTAATTCACGAATTAATTAAGTGGTATGATATCTCTTGCCTCCCTCTCTCTCATCAATTCCATAAGATTTAAATCATTCATGTAAATAGGCAAAATTGAGAACAAAAAACAAAATGTCATTTTTGGAAACCCCATCTCACTCCACCCTTTAAAATCTGCAAAAGAAAAAAAAAAAATTAACTAAATAAATAAAGTAGTATGAGATATTATAATTGCGATGAGGAATCAAATTGAAGAAGAAGAAGAAGAAGAAGAAGAAGAAGAAGAAGAAGAAGACGAAGACGAAGAAGAAGAATGAGACTAACTGGGATTGAAGACTTAATTACATAGCTTTAAAACATTTGAATTCAAAATTTTGAAATAGCATTGGAAACTTAAAAGATACCGTCTGCTCCCCAATGATAATAAATGGGTAAGCAACACTTTTGTTATAAATAAATAAATGAAAAATTACTATTAAAATTCTGCCGAAAATAGAAAACAATCTTGTTACAAATGCTGCTGATAATTAATAGAGAAAAATCGTTAAACTGATGAGTAGGAAAAGCAATATAGAATAATAGAATTTATGAAGAATTTGAGCATATGTTTCAAAGAAACTAATCAAAGATAAAGATAGTTGGTTATATAGTATATATAGAGAGAGAGTTAGCAATTAATTCATTCAAAATGTGAAATTTGAATTACTGCTCTAGTCTCCAAACAAAAGTAAAAATTGGAAGAAGTGCCCGCGTTTGATTTATTTAATGAATTAGAAGTGAAAAGGTATGCACACTTATTAATTAGGCAGCTAATTCAAGGAACTTTTTGCAAAAAAATGAATAAACAAAGAACTTATTAATTGAAGAGGTGTTTAAGCGGGAAAATGAATTGTGAAAAATGATTATGTTTTTATATATATAATAGATAATGATCTTATTTTGCAAAACACATTTTTATAACTTATCTGGTTCTAGACCACAGTTCGATACAATTTACATATTTTAAACATCTAAAATTAAAGGTCACATACTCGAGTATAAAACATTTTAGTTTTTGGCCTTATCTCATATTGATAGATCAATACACGCACACGCACGTAATGCAATTACTTTATCCTCCAAATACATTGTGGTACATGTATGAAAAACTCAAAAAGTTAAAAAACTTTCCTTTAATTTCAAATGATTCTCATAAAAAGATATGGATTTGTATTCGTTGTAATATTGGGCTGGATAATTCGGCCCAAATAAGGAATTAACTGGGCCCAAAAGCTGTTTTGGCCCATTTTGATATTTATTTTTTTGTTTAGAAACTCACGTATTTAATCCGGTTTAATATTTTTGAATTGGAGTTCGAGTGCTGTAATTCCGAAGTTTTTGGCAGTGTTTTAAAAACCGAACCGAACTGGCGGTTGAACTCGGTTAAACTATGAACCGTTGTAATTCGGTTCGCGGTTTTCCCGGTTATTTCCGATTGTAACCGGTTAAACCACGGTTCAACTGATCAAACCATGAACCGAATGTCTCGCCAGTTCGACCTCCGGTTCGGTTTTTTAAAACATGGGTTTTTGGGAGGGAATATGGGATGAGGGAGGAAGGGTTTGCGATCCGAATTTTACTTCGATTTCTGCGTTTTCGAAGCGATGATCGGTTCTGAGTTTGGAGCTCACGATCGCGAGCGGGCGGTGGTGGATTGTGTTGGTAATGCAGGAAACGAAAGAGGAGAAGGAAGGTGAGTGAAAATCGGCAACGGAAAACGTTGTGATTTTTTTTTTTTTTTGTTGAGTAACTGGATGTTTGTAGCATTTTGTAATGTATTTCTTCGTGCTAGCTGTGTTTGATCGATTATCATTTTGCTTTGATGGATTTGTTGTTCCGTTCGACAGGTCTTCATCCATGGTGCTGGAGGGGCGTAGATTCATGCTTCGGATATGCAAGTTCGGCGCTGGGCTTAGTTTTGGTGAGTAGTGAGTGAATAGGTTTTAATGGTTGATTCTACATTACAATAAGCTTCCGTGAATCGAAAAGTATTAAAAGTTACTGTTGATGAAGCATCTTATCCATCGGAATCTAACTTCAGACTTTGATTGGAGTGTTGTAGTGGTTATCATGTGCATGATTCGTATGAACCCCTGATATGTGTATATGGAAATTATATGGAAATTTAGTCTGAAAGTTGAAATGAGGATAGTTCATTATCTTGTGCGCTTCAAGCCTCCATCATATTATCTTCGACGGCATCAGGTTGTGAATAGACTCAATCTTACTAATACATTACACTTCTGTTACAGGATACATCCACTGATAACCTTATGGTGATAGATATGCTGTAAACATGAAGGATTAGTTACCAAAAATCATGCGTGATGTGCTGACTAGAGTAAATAAAGACCGACTTCTCTGAATTCATTTAGGAAATATAAATAATCACGTCGTTCGATAGCTTGAGCAAAATAGGAGAATAGTCTCAGGTCACCTTGTGCGACTATGAGATGATGTTCTTACATATTGAGAGTTACAGGATACTATTAGTTCGTGGTGAAGTAGATTGTTTAAGCTAACTGCACTCATCTGCTCTCTTGTACTGTCTATTATCTTTTGTGGTAAGTGCAGAAATTTAATGTTCCTACATCAACCCCATTTTTCCTTTAATAGTATTTTCAAATGCATGTATGCTTCTATAGTTTTTATTGGCTTCTTGCTAAGTCTTTTTCAAAAGCTCTGGTAATGCTAGTTATCGAGTTTGCCAATCAATAGCAAAGTATATATATATATATATATGTGTGTGTGTGTGTGTGTGTGTGTGTGTGTGTGTGTGTGTGTGTGTGTGTGTGTAGTTATTTGGTGATAAATGGAGGCATCTTCAATAAGAATTTTCCTCCTTTGTTTATAAGATTGATGTATACATGCTTTCGTCTCTCAACATGTTCTAGTTCATAGACAAGTACTTTCAACTATCCAACCAATTACACTATCTTCCTGGATGTTGCAAAGAGGTTGTATTTGTGTCATGCCTCTGAGAAATCGTACATGTTGTTGCTCTTCATGAGAGGAATATTCTTTACTTTCTTTCTTATTTTCTGTGAATTGAGTGCTAGTTGATATGTATCTTCCATCATTCATGGTAACTGTTTGGATTTGCATCTTGACTCGCATGACAAATCTCAATTCGTTAGACTTTCTGACACAATACTCTCCCTACGTTACATTGTTGTATGCTCCAAACTTCAATAAATAGTGGCAGCATGAGAAGTTAGATTATTCATTTGCAAAATATTTCATTATTTTACATGAGATGTCGAATGAACCGTATATTTAAAATGCAGGCAGTTTTCTCTTGAATATTGAATAGCAACACGACCCAGTTCAAAATGAAGACTGAATGGACTAAGATATTACATGGTATTTACTAAAGCAGTGGCACTGTTTCTCCACCACTGCAAACATTAGCACACTGTTCCGTAAATACGTTGAGACAGGCAATATCTACTCATGGAACTCAGTTGTTGCTTAGTTAGCTCATAGTGGCAACGGAGTAAAAGCCCTCAAAGCCTTTTCCTCAGTGCGCAGATCCCACCTCAAGTCTAAGAACATTCTTTGTGTTATTAGATTCTGTTCTGCCCTCTGCAATCTCAATTTAGGAAGGCAAGCTCACCAACAAGCATTAGTCTTCGGCTGTGTTGCCAACCTTTTTACTAACTGTTTTCAAGGGTTTTGCTTCCTGCTACCTTATGAGTAGATGCTATTGATCCGAAGTGCTCAATAATGAATAATAACCTCTCAATATGGACCTTTAATGAATTTCTGAATGTGGTGTTACTTTTATTTCTTTCCTACGAGCCTTTTGAGTATTTTGTTTGGTATATGATTAAGAGCCCCCTTTTGCCTGTTTCTTGAGGTTTAGTCTACGGTTCATACTTGTATTAGAAGAAATAGCAAATTCTTGATTAATCATTTTATGCAAAATTCCTTGAAAAGTCCCAACTTACAGCAGCCTCCCCTCTTTCTGTCTGTCTGCATACTTGCTTGCTTATGTGCATTAACCAACATATTAGTTTACAGAATCAATCCTATGCTTGTTTGCAAATGTTTATTTTGACGTGAAGTATATCTTGGATATACAGATGTATTAATTACTCTTACACTAACCCATGTACTCAATCAATTGGTCCAACCAGCCCGTTTTCAGATCTGTTTACTCTCTACGCTCATGAGTCAGCTGGAAATTGTGTTGTATGTGTTGGAGAAGGGTTGCGGCTCCTTGTCCGCCTTAATCATGTCCACTGCTCAATCTTCTCTGCCATCTCATGCGATGATTGGTCTTACTTATGCAGCCAGAGATGGATTGTTTTTCTGGTTTTCAGCACCGGATCATTTTACATGAAACTATAGTTGAATTGGCCTCGGTTGCTATAGAGTTTATGATGCTGAAATTGCTTCAGAAACAGGTTTCTAATGCAACATGGTCCATGTCTTTATTTGAAGTTCAACGATTTAGGGAGGTCAGATTTGATACCACTACAGGTTCCCAATGCTTAGGTTTGCTCTCAAATTGTGTTTATGGGTCAGATATTTCCATCACGATGTTAAAACTTGGTTCCCCATCCTTGAATCGTTGAAATGTCTAGCAATGGTCTGACCAAGATTTCTGCATTTATGTTGCTTACTTTAGCTGGAAAATTATTAATCCGTATACCTGGTGCAGGTTCTTTGCATTTACATGTCAAGGGAAATAAATGTTTCATATAATCTTGGAACGCTGATTCTACGGTTTTATAGAGCATACATTCCCCTCCCCCTCCCCCTCCCAAAAAACGAAAAACCCCTCTATAATGCATACCTCTTCGCAGGTCTTGTTGATGATTTAGTTACCAGGCATGGATTGAATTCTTGTTGCTGCCTCTGCCTATCACAAACTTAAGGTAAGGATCAGAATCACCCATGCTTAAGGTAAGGATCACAATCTTCTTCTATTACTCATTAAATGTTGATTATGATAAGGGAAAAACTATGACATCGTCAGCTTGCTCTATGGTAATATTTTGTGGCTTGTTTATTTTTCTCGTAATTCTTCCATTATCTCGACTCTGTGGCCTTTTGACCCGTATGCTGCAATCGAATTATTAAGGGGCTATGTCTTTGTGGTGAAGATGTAGGTTGGGGTTGCAAAGGTCCTGCCCCCAGTGTGCCACTTTAGTACTGTCTTAGTTAATAAGAGTATTGGACCAGTTAGTCACCTCATGCGCCATATGCTCATCATCATTTCAAGCCCAATCCTGCCCTTGTTTTTAACATTGAGAAACTGAGGATCATATGCATGTCATTTCTTCTTTCATTTCATGTGGTTTATAACCTTCTAGAAGATTAATTATACAGTATTTAGGTGGTTACAACCGAAGGTATTGAGGATTGTTGGATGCTACCTCCGTTTCACTTCATTTGGCTTTTAGAGCAAACCAAATGGAATGGAACGGAGAGAGTACGTTACAGTTACACAGCCAAGTGTGAATTAATAAAAAAGAATAATTGGAGTTGGGGTAAAAAGAAAATGGTTAGGCTTTTCTTTTAGGTTGTTGGAGTGAGCTGAGGCTGAGATTATGACAGTGGCTGTGTGTGGAGGGATGGGATGGACAGAACATGGGGGAGCAATTCTTGCAAATGATGGCCTCATTTATTTATTCATTACTATTACTATTATATCCTGTACTTTTCCTGGATGCCTTTCAATCTCAATAATTGCTCCTCTAATCACATGCAACTAGAGCCACGGCCATTCCATACTATACTCTACTATTACTCCATATTCACCTCTCTTTGCCTAACCACCAACTCCTTTCCTTTGCATTTTTTAATATTCTTTCCGTCCCGTCCCAACTTAAGTCATATTTTTATTATTATTTCATATTAACATAACGATTAAATAAGTTGAGACGGAGGGAATACTTATATATACAATTAAATAATAATCAAATTAGGAAAATATTATTGAAATTTATGCTTGCCAGTTTTCACTGATAAGGAATCCAAGTCAAGTGCAAGGAGCAAGCAGCTTCTCCTCTCTCTCTCTCTCTCTCTCTCCCCCTCCCCTTTGATATACTAATGCTTGGATGATTTTCTTCAGAGTTTTTTAAATTCCCATGCCAGACAAGTTTTGCCAGCCCACAAACCTCCCACTCATCTTTTCTCTCTCTCCTTTTATATAATCAGAAAATAATAAAATTAATTATTATGTAAAGTGTCATGCACCTCTCAAATTTCTTGGTTTTACTAGTTTAAAATAATGGCACAAGAATTTTATTCGTGTAGACTTAAAACTCTTATGAATTTTATACACGTGTGTGATTATTGGTGCAAATTTGAAATTCCCTTATAAATTTAACACCAAAATTTCCCTTGGGTTGACAATACTGCCCCAACTACACCTATTTACACATCAGTTTCTTCCCCTATTTCAACTTTCATTATATTATAAATAATAAAGTGTTACTACGAATTAGGTTGTCAAATTCTTAAGATTCTAGGACAATTATTTCCTATTAAAAAAAGACTTTTATTTTCAACATGGCGGTTAATTAGCTGGCACGCAAGTTTTTCGTAATTAGTTTTTTCTTTTTTATATTTCTCGCATGTCGATTTCATTTGGAATTACATATCAAAAACTCACCAAATACGCTACAATTTGTTTTTTTATTTTTAATAAATAATTAATAAAAATAATGTAATCTAGTGTTTGAATTAATGAGATACTATTTCCCATTTTATCCTTTTATTTTAATTCCTCGCAATTCCAACCTTTTTGAAAAACTTTATTTAAACAAAAAGCAGTGATCGCTAATTTTTGACTCCAAAAATTAAAATAAAGAAATGAAATTTTCGGACCCCGAAAAAAATCACTGACACACAAAATAATTATCTCGCAAATCGGAAGAAAAAGCAAAAATGGGAACCCCACACGCGCGCGAGTATGGAGTGCCGGCGCCACTCGCGCGGCAGTTGGCGGAGATGCCCCCACATGGGAGTGTCTGGGCGCGTGAGGGACCAGCAACCTTATCGGGAGCGTGGGAATGGATTTCCCAATTCCATGAAGACGTTTTGGCAGAGCTGATTGCACATCGAAACCAGAGAAAAAAAGACACATGCCCTTCGACGGTCAAGATTCGATCTTCGGCCGATCACAGCCGTCGATCTTGCTAACCCTAGTCAAACTTCAACCATGCTTGGTTACTGCCAACAGTGGATTCCTCTCTCCCTCTCTCTCTTTTGTTTGATGATGAGAGGGGAGGAGAGAGAGTGTGTTTCAGCTTTACCCCCTTTAACATGACTGAATGGGGTTAGAGAGAGAGAGAGAGAGAGAGAGAGAGTGGTGAGGCGAGATGAGCTCTAGATTTTTTTGCTGTACATCTCTGTATTTTCCGCTTTTTCTAGATGGGTGATGCTATCCGTTCCTCGGTGAATCTTAGCTCGTCTCAGCTCGTATTTTTGCTCTTTTCGGTTCCAATAAATTTTGGATCTATCCTTTGAAGGTTTGCATCTTCTGGGGATTTTTTCTGCAATCGGTTCGGCGATTTCTGCGAATTTCAGTTCGATTTGGTGGTTGAACATCTTGGTCTTCTCCGAGAATTTTTCCGTATTTTTATCACCTTTTGATTTTTGATTTTTCTAATTTATTCTCTCGTCCATCTTTTGTAATCATCACCTTTTGATTTTTGTGGATGATGATGGTGATAAGTGAGCTCAGAATAATCTCTTTCCCCCTTATCTAATAGTTTTTCCACTCACCATAAACAGTTCTTCTTCTTCTTCTACCTCTCTCTCTCCTGTTTCCCCCAAATTTTTTTTCTTCATCTTCACTGTGTTCCTCTCAGATCCGCTCTGAAGGCTGTTGTTCCGAAATTTCAGCCTCGTATTCGCCGAGAATTTTCAGATCTGTTTGTTCCGAGTCAAGAGGAATTGTGAGGAAGAAAATAAGAAAGAGAATAAGATTCCTCTTCCACAACTGCCGCTAGGGTTCATAAATAATCGCGAGATCAGATGTGTTTGTTTCAGAGCGTGATGAATTACTTCCCGGAGGAAGTGCTGGAGCACGTGTTCGACTTCCTGTCGTCGCACCGCGACCGGAATGCGGTGTCGCTGGTGTGCAAATCGTGGTACGGCGTCGAGAGGTTCAGCCGTGAGAAGGTGTTCGTCGGCAACTGCTACGCGGTGAATCCGGAGCGGCTGATTGCTAGGTTTCCGCGGCTGAGATCGCTGAGCCTGAAGGGGAAGCCTCATTTCGCAGATTTCAATCTGGTGCCTAACGATTGGGGCGGCCACGTGTTCCCTTGGATCGAGGCCATGGCGAAGAGCGGAATCAATCTGGAGGAGCTGAGATTGAAGAGGATGGTGGTGTCGGATGAGAGCCTTGAGCTGCTTGCGAAGTCATTTCCAAATTTCAAGTCTTTGGTTTTGGTCAGCTGTGAAGGGTTCTCTACCGATGGCCTTGCCGCCATTGCCTCCAATTGCAGGTATGCTTTGCTTGATGAATTCGATCTGTACTAGCTTTCTTTCTATTTTGAGGTATTAGGACTTGGTGTGAGTGAGATTCTTGATGCTAAATTTGTTGTCGTTTATGTTGGTGATTTATGTTATGAATTCTGACCCTGGTTAGCTTTCTATTCTAGAGCCAGTTTGAATAATCATCTATCCTTAGTAAAGTTAAAGCTTTCCTTAAAAGGCAATCGTTCGATCCTAGGCTTGTAGCAGGTTATTCGATTGCCGGTTGATTAGATTAGTTATGTGCTTGTAAAATACTTATTAGAGTCATTTCTAGGAAATGAATCAGCTTTTGAACAATTATATCTACCTACTCTAGGTTTATATTTTCCGTCAATGCCTTTTGTAAGATGGATTAGTTTTATTGTTTATTCTCTGAGATGTATGAAGGTAGATTCTCTTTGGTTAGTTCTGTATCAGTTGCACGGTTTGTTTCTTGTTTGTTGATGGTTAGACCTTGCACGACAGGTTTCTTAGGGAGCTCGACTTGCAGGAGAATGAAGTAGATGATCGAAAGGGGCATTGGCTCAGCTGTTTCCCTGAGAGCTGTACCTCTCTTGTCTCTTTGAATTTTGCATGCCTCAAAGGAGAGGTTAATGTAGCTGCTCTTGAGAGGCTGGTTGCGAGATGCCGTAACCTTAGGAGTCTAAGACTGAATCATGCAGTGCCTCTGGAAGTTCTTCAGAAGATTTTGGTGCAAGCCCCCCAGTTGAATGATTTGGGTACTGGCTCTTTCATCCATGATCCAGACTCTGAGACTTACACCAAACTGAAAAATGCCATGAAGAATTGCCATTCGATTAGGAGCTTGTCTGGGTTTCTTGATGTGAACGGACGCTGCTTGCCTGCCATCTACCCAATCTGCACCAGTTTGACATCTTTGAACTTGAGTTACGCCCCTGGGATCTACAGTAATGAGCTTATAAAGCTAATCAGTCACTGCAAGAAAGTAGAGCGCCTCTGGGTTTGTTCTTCCTCCCTCACCACGTTTATGTTAAGAGTCATTTTTTCCTGTGTATATTTCCTAATTTGAAATTGTACTCGATGCATATTTGCAGATTTTAGATACCATCGGAGATAAAGGATTAGCTGCTGTGGCCAACACGTGTAAGGAGCTACAAGAGCTTAGAGTTTTCCCATCCGACCTATACGGTGTGGGAAATGCTGCTGTAACTGAAGAAGGGCTTGTTGCTATATCATCTGGATGCCCTAAACTCAACTCGATCTTGTATTTCTGTCAACAAATGACCAATGCTGCCCTCATTACTGTAGCTAAAAATTGCCCAAACTTCATCCGTTTCCGCTTGTGCACCCTAAACCCTGTTGTGCCTGATGCAGCAACCAGTCAGCCACTGGATGAAGGCTTTGGTGCAATAGTCCAGTCATGCAAGGGTCTGAAGCGGCTCTCAGTGTCGGGGCTTCTAACCGATCAAGTGTTTCTCTACATAGGAATGTATGCTGAACAGCTGGAGATGCTGTCAATCGCGTTTGCAGGGGACAGTGATAAAGGGATGGTGTACGTGCTCAACGGATGCAAGAAGCTGAAGAAGCTGGAGATCAGAGACAGCCCGTTTGGTGATGTGGCGCTACTGTCGGACATAGGGAAGTATGAGACAATGCGATCCCTTTGGATGTCCAACTGCGATGTGACCCTCGGAGCATGCAAGACCTTAGCAGAGAAGATGCCGAGCCTGAATGTGGAGATCATTGCTGAGAATGAGGATGAAGCTGAGGAAATGACTGGGGCTGATGATACTCAAAGAGTTGAGAAGATGTATTTGTATCGTACGCTTGCTGGGGCTCGTACGGATGCACCGGACTTTGTTTGGACTCTGTAGACGGGCAAAGCGAGTGGGGCTGATGATTCTCTCTATGTATTATGTAGGCTCTAGGTTGTTTAATTTTAGACACTTCCACCTATTTTATTTATGCATTTGCTAGTTCCACTGATGATGGGCTATTGTTAAATATGGAGAGGGGGGGTTGGCTTTATTCAATTGACTTCAAACTCTGTATTCATGCTTTTGTTTATATGAACATCTTCTCACCTTAATTGCTGCCTACCATGCTCTCTCTCTCTCTGGTTTTTGTAGATGTATTGCGAATTTCATTACTTTTTTTTAAGTAAAGTTTATACACACACTTGCACCCACGATGACGCGAATCCTTGTCTTCCTGGTTTAACGAGAAGCGATGACGCGAATCCTTGACTTCCTGGTTTAACGAGAAGCATCTTACGACTGCACCGTGCTTAATCAGCAACTTCAACTACTATGGAGATGAAGAATTATGATAAACAGGAAGGTAAACTAGTTCCAAATATAAACTTGACTTATATTTGGGGGAAGCTGCAAAGTAGCTCATTTCAGTCGATAGGAGAAAAGCTACATATGGGACGATGATCAAAGCTACAGATAAATCCGAACACATGATTGCATTAATAACTTCACCATTAGGGTTCTATCATACAATGATGGAGAAGTCCAGTATGCAGTTGAGCAACATCGCAGACATACTACTAAGGCCACATCGTACAACTTGGTTTAAAGAGGGGTAATGATACGGACAGACGACATTGTCAAAAATATAATTTAGAGTATTTCTGCGAGACTGAAAATAATCAGAATGACATGGCGCTCTTTCGTCTTTCACAGTCAGAAGAAGCAGCATTCTTCAAGTACACAACAGCAACAAAGGGCTGCAATACTGCACATTGAACACTTAACATTCAGAATTATGATTTTGCAGCTTAAAAGAGCCTATGCTTGCTCACACAGGGTAAATGTTAGCACCCTTGAATATGCATTTTAATCATGATAAAATTAATATCATATATTATTAGAAACTAACCATTCAAACAATGAAGTGTGCGGAGACAATATTAACATATCAATCAATATTCATAACGTAGCTACGACAAGTGCTGAACAAAATCAAGTTCTTGAGATTATTTAAGGACAGAGTAGCCGCTGGCCATAACCAAGAATTTAATGATGCTTATATGTGCTTTCGAACAAAATTTATAAATGAGCATACATAAAGTACAGTCCAGCATGCCAAGAGTTTAATCAAATCCGGCAACAACTTAAAAGGTAGGCTTAAATACATTGCTAGTCACTCCTATTAGTTCTTTACATAGTAAGCCGGCATCTTCAAATTATTTTTAGTCCAGCAATTTAGTCCCACCAGCATTACACCATGAACTAGCCAACTAGGTTATTATCGATGAATTGTACCTAACCAAAATCAGCTCATGTAGTGTGTCTGCTAAGACTGGCTAAACATTGATAGTCGGCAAGGTAGTTGGTGTGAAACTTAACCGGAAAAGATCCACAGTTGTAGTCCTCCATGACTCACTGCCACCGATAAATTTATTTTGATTGCTCACCAAACAATTATCCCAAGCTCATACTAAGATCACAGTTGTCTACTGCATACTAGATGCAGAATGAAGCTAAGAAATTGAATATAAATACTACTACTATATATGTTCGTATTGTACGAACTTACGAAGGTCATACTAGATCATATCTAAGTATCGAACATCATACCGAAGGCACTAAACACCTAAACGACAGAAAATACGAATCCATATTCTACAACCACTACTACCTCTCATTTTTTAGCACATTACACATGTGTAACGAAGCAGGAACAGTTCAATCACAGAACGCATAATTGCAGAGGATTATCCAATATTAAACAGAAACGGGGGAAGAAAATCAGCATACCAGCCTCGGAAAAAGGAGCAACCATCATCATCGTGGTGATGATCACAATGGTAAACCTGCGGCGGCGGCGGCGGCGGCGGGGACGGGAAGTATCCGTGACTGAAATATCCTTGGTATCCATCACTGTGCTGCGGCGGCGGCGGATAAGGATAGCCTGATGGCTGAGGAGGCGGATACGACTGAGGAGTCGGGTACGGATAACCCTCGTGATGTGGCTGAGGTGGCGCGGACGGATACGCCGACGGCGGAGGGTACACCGACCCGTACCCTGAGGAATCAAACAACTCAATTCCGATCAATTGATGGAACAAAACGAACCGATGCAGCTTCCGATCAAACGAATATACACAAAAATTTCAACAAATCGAATGAACTGTTAATTGAAATTAGAACCAAATCAAAGGATCAAAGCGTCGATCGGGTTGAGGGAAATTAACCTGAAGGAGGGCAATCGTCATGCGGCACCTTCTGGTAACTCATACTCTGAAATCCAAAACGCCTAAATCTCAGACTCTGATTTCAACAATCTGAAGAAGAAGAAGATTTAACAGCAACAGCAGAAGAAAGAGGAGTGAAATTAAGTTAAATTAATAGATTTAAACATATAATTGCACAGTGGATCTGGGCCGTTGATTTTGAGAAGAAGCAGGGCTGGCCATCGGATCTTGTTGTTGTAATTGTGATTCAATCATAGCCGTTGATTATGATTTGCTACTACTATTATATCTTCCTTTTAATTTGTGATTTAATCATATATTTTTTAAATAATTTAAGATAAGATCAAGTGAAAATATCAGACTTATAGATTAAGGTATATTATCATGTGAACATGCACCGCTATATTTTTTACAACATAAATAATCCATATCTAACTTATACTACTAACTTTATTTGGTTCATGCATGTAATATTATGATTATTATTAAAATAAATTGTACTTTTACTTAGAGAAGTTTCAATGAAAAAAATGTACATTTATTTTAATAAACCCGACATGATTAGTACCTCAATTCGCCCGTAGTTTAGATGAACTTGAGCTTTGAAAATTTGAGGCCATCTAATCCTAGACCAACCGATCCAAAACACACAAACATCCTGGTATATTCGAACTTACACGTTTGACGTGATCATTTTACACTATATATATTTTTGTAGGTCGGGTTTCAGTTTCGGTGTGATTTTCACGACCAGATATTATTTTGTGCCGTCAATCTGACTCAGACTTTTGACAACCAATTAGAAGTATACAATTGTTTACCTAACCAATTTTGGATTTTGAGGGTGTGATTATACTGTAAATGATCGTACATGAAATGGCGCGTTGATAATAAATAATACTTCATCTAGAAGGAAGATTGAACCCAATATTATTTGACATTATCCCAAAAAAGATTTAAAGTTCACACGGTTAAGCAACGTCAAAGTCATTTGAATATTCAAAGCTAATTATTTCCTATATAACCCCCTTCCTACATACTTATATTTCATTATCCAAATTCAACCTCAAATTCAACTATCACTCTAATTCAAAAACAATGAGCAGCCACAAAAACCAAGAATCGCAACCTTCAACTCCTCCTCCTCCTTTTTACCCTGACATCAACTCCTCCTCCTCCGCCCCTCACGAGAGTGTCCCTGGACCCTCGGCGACTCCGGCGGAGGCCGAGAAATGGGGGACCCACGTGATGGGCACGCCGGCCGTGCCGACGTGCCACCCGAGCAACCAGAAAGCCGCTATGTGGGGCGTTGGTGATCAGAAGGAGTACCAGAACCACCACCAACCCTACGTCCAATATGCACCCGTCGACAGAAACTCAAACGCCACCTTCAACTCCGTCCTCCATAAATTCAACACGTGGAGCTCCAAGGCCGAGGCCACGGCCAACAACATCTGGCAGCACCGTAAGCATTCAGATCTTCTATTGTATTTTCGTATTATTATATATATATTTTTTTAATTGTACCGACATACGTTCAAAAGCATTTTCAAAATCAGCATTTCCGTTTTAGAAATATCTTTAACACGTGACGATCATCTGATGCAGTGAAAACGGGGCCATCTATATCGGGTGCCGCGTGGGGCAAGATGAACGTGGGGGCGAAGGCGATAACGGGGGGCGGGTTCGAGAGCCTTTACAAGCAGAGCTTCGCCACGTACCCGAACGAGGTGCTGAAGAAGAGCTTCGCCTGCTACCTGTCGACGTCGACCGGGCCCGTGGCCGGCACCCTCTACCTGTCGAACGTCCACGTGGCGTTCTGCAGCGACCGGCCGCTGTCGTTCACGGCCCCCTCGGGGCAGGAGACGTGGAGCTACTACAAGGTCTTGATACCGCTGGCGAAGGTGGGCAGCACGAATCCGGTGGTGATGAGAGAGAATCCGAGCGAGAGGTACATTCAGCTGGTCTCGACCGACGGCCATGACTTCTGGTTCATGGGGTTCGTAAACTACGACAAGGCCACCAACCATCTCTTCGACGCCATTTCCGCCTTCGCGGCGTCCGGCGTTCCTGCACCTCATGCTGCTCCCCCTCCTGCTGGTCATGTTCCTGCACCTCATACTGCTCCCCCTCCTGCCGGTGTTCCTGCACCTCATGTTGCTCCCCCTCCACCTGCCCCTCATGCTGCTCCCCCTCCTGCCGGTGTTCCTGCACCTCATGTTGCTCATGCTCCTGCTGATGGTGGAAAGCATGCTTAGATTTTTACCGGTTTTTGCCGTCGACGGTGTGTGTGTGGGGGGGGCGTTGAGCTCCACTTTGATCGGTTGTTGCTATAGCAAGCTTATTCAGTTTGCTCTGTATCTTATCCCATTCATTTTTTTGTTACTATTTTTTTTTGTTTCGTTGATAATATGTACTTTATACTATTGGTCTATTCAGTGAGCTATATTAACGTGACGGAAATAATATTATCTATCGATTATTTGTCACCTTTTCTTTTCGATAAATGGTTTCCTTCTCAAATAATCATCGCATTTTCACTGTAATACTACTTGAAGAAAATATATTAGAACCAACTAATAGAGATTAATCGGAGAGGTGCATTACAAATAAGTATAATCCACAAAGATGCATTCTACTTCCATCAAATTAATATTTCTGAATTTAGGAACCTGATGATGGTGCAGAAATGGTAACTTTCGGAGCTCTCAACAAAACCACTAAATCATAGATGAAGAGTTCTTATGGATAGCTAAATATCGAAAGAAGCCGAGGGTACTACCAAGCTATCTCATGTCTAGTGTCTATTTGTTCAGCTCTCTACAAGTGTAAAATTGTTCTAACACAAACAGAACCCATAAACCAGCAGCGCCGCTCTAGCGCTTCTTCTTGCTTCCCTTGGCCCCACTGGATGGGGTCGCCACCAGGTACACGAACAGCACGACAATGGTTACAACCGAAACAAGGGATCCGTACTTTGCCAACAGTTTCTGCAAACACCATATGAAACCCAAAGGGTGTGAGGAAAATTATTATATGGTCCTTTAAACTATAATAGGTAACACTTTTTTCTTTTATTACACCATAGGCCGGTTTTGCAGTTTGCATCGCATTTCGTTCCTATCCCCCAACCCACCAAGAGTAACGAAAGCATTTCCCAATATGAAGAATTTGGGAGTACTTCATCATGATCCAATTATAGTGTAGATTTGTTACTCTAATATTAGATACCGGAATCAAGGATGTATAATCTAGAAGAACAGAATCAACTGTAAGTAATAAACAGTGTGTCGTACCTTTGCCTGTTCAGGTACCGCCATAAAACAATTCCATTCCAACAGACCACAGGGAGCCATAAGTAGAGAACATGTTAGTCAATAAACACAAAGAGCTAAATATCGAGCTGATTATCTTTAGGACTTACCCAGTCAAGCTTTTTCACTGGAGGCCTATCGGCCAGGATATCAAGCGGTAGGATTGGAGTTGAGAAAGCCTCCTGAAAGTCCACAGTTTAAAGATCGAATAACTTTCCAAATTCATTTTTAGGATTAATAAATATACTATAACTATGAGGGGGGAAAGGCAAACCTGTAAGGTAGATTTTGTGGGAATGCGATATGTTATTACTGCTGGTGGACTGTAGTAAACAGTTTTCGTTTTTGACTCCAACTCAAAGGAATGTGAAAGAACAACCCCACTGAAATGATGCATATCAACAGCAAATGAGATAAAGGAAAGGGCTAACTGAAGATACAGATCTGTCAAAGGAAAATCATCAATCTCTCGGGGAAAAAGTTCCACTAATAAAGACTTACGCGTCAAGCCTTTCCCATGAGACTGAAGTGTTTCCAGCTACAACGGTGAAGAAATCTTTAGACCAGTTATCATCATTAAGCATTACATCATACGCAGTCCTAAACAAGCAGAAGAGTATTTATTTCGTGAGAACATCATCGTTAGACAAAGCACCGTATGAAGGAGGGTCTATTCCATTTGACAATAAACGCGAACCGTAACACTTATTCTAAAACAGGAGGATACATGTAAACTCCCTTACATGATAGGAAAACTCATAAACATAGATAAATCAAAACCCAATATATTAGAGAAACTGCACATACTATGAAGACAGTGAATCCTACCATCACAGCACACTCTCTTAAAACTACAAATCTGCAAATATGTGCATGTCACATGCTCCTCCAAAGCATACTAAGTTTCCAATATCATCCTCCATATAATACTACGTTTCGAACATCGATTGTCAACAGCCTAACTAACAACGACAATTATTGAACTCAAATGTACGGGTAAATAGTTAATTAGTTCAATGACAAGTTCATAGATTCTAACGGATCAGGATACATCAAGATCAAGCAATCATCGCCAAAAGTCAATTCGTAACCTCAGATGGAAGTTTCATTATAACTGGGCAAAATTACTGCCTAATTTAAATCTTCATACCAAATTAAACCCCCAAAATATCAATAAATCGCGCAGGCGTTATATAAACCCATCCAAAACCACACTAATAGCAATTAATGAATAACCATAATTAATCCACTGAATCTCAGGAAAGAATTTAAGTTAAAAAAACGCAATTACTCGGAAATGCCAGCTGAATCGCATAAATCAAGCAAAATTACCATCAATAGAACCTCAAAAACACAGATCCGATCGAAAAGAGAAGTAAAACATACGCGTATCCCTGGTTGTAGATGTCGATCGAGACGGAGACGCGTTCGGCGCCGGATTTGAGCCTAGTGAGAGAGGCCTTCTTGTGGGAGACGATGAACGGACCCTGGGAGGTGGCGATCGCGGACGCTGCCAGCAACAGAGCGGCGAGAACGAAGATCGGAGCTCCGAAGCTCGAATTCGCCATCGGAGAGAGCGAATCGCGGCGGCGTTGGAGGAGAGGGAGGTGCAGGGGAAGGAGGAAAATCGAGATTGAATCACGGAGCGATGGAGAGGAGTTGAAGAGAGGGGGAGTAGGGTTACTTAAATTTTTTATTTTTCTAATTATTACTGGTATTTTTTTATTGTAATTTCCGACGAGACGAGACGAGACAACTATTCAGTGCTAAAACGTGTCGCACTACACGTCTAAACCCCATTCTTCCTCGCGACAAATGTTAAATATTTCAGTTGAGAATTTGCTCAAAAAAATATAAACTTTCACTTCATTTTCGTATCGATTAGTAGACTTTTGTTTTTTGTTCGATCAAAGAAAAATGATACAACTTCTTGATTTTGATAGTAAGGTTATATTGATATTAGTTACATTTGAAATTAGTACGGGAACTTGAGAAGGAGGAGATGATATGTCCATAATCAATTTTAAAGTATGAAAGTCGATTGTAGTCAAGTTATGTTAAGAGTAATAAGTGACACAAATGAAAATGACAAATGAGACTAATAACAGAGGACATAAGTATTATCGTTAAGAATATTACTCTCTCCGTATCATTTCAGTTGACTTTTCTTTCCTTTCCTAATCGCGACGTCACACTTCAATTGATTTATTTCCTAAAATAGAAGAATTAATCCTTACTCTTTTCAATGCGAACCCTTTACTTTTTACTTTTAACACCATGTCTAAAATCTCGTGGCGAAATAAAACAAACCAATTGAATTGGGACGGGGAGTAGTTAATTTGACTTAACTCAATTTACTTGCATTTCTTTTTCTTTCTTTTTTTTTTTTTTTGCTTTTTTTTTTTTTTGGTAGTCGATGGATTTTGAGATTTTCTAATGTTCAAAATGGTACTAGTAAAATTAGTTAATCAAGAGTTAATTACCTCAAGATATTTAGTAATGTTTTTTCATCCGGACACTAGTCGTTGATTGTAAAGTTATTAAAACTTTCTGTTGCTCGAATGAGTACGTAAATCGAACAAATAGAGTTATGAATGAAGTTGAAGCAACTAGACCTATATCCATCCATACACACCATTTGAAGTAAATAAGTAATAAGATGCGCACGTAGAAGTACACAAGTTGTTTGACTTGTGAATGTCTTGTGCAACAGCTAGCCACAATTGATCTTTGGTAGGATTTGGAGGGCGTATGCGCCAAATTAATAAAGCTCAGGTCATGGCATGGAACCGTCTTCCGATCCAACGGTGGATAAATTGAGTACTATTAGAGAGTAGGGACGGAGGAGATGATCGTGCAGCTGCTGCATTCAACAAGTTGAGACGGCAAGACATTTGTTCCTCGACTGCGTGGAGACGAGGACGCGTATAGGATGGCGGAGTGGACTGGGACTTCAACATATAAATTCTTGCACAAAGTACTACAGTATAATATAAGTAGGTCAAATTCTTTCAAAAGAAACAAACTCTTAATACGAATATTTCCCTTTTGGTTTAATTTACTGCTATCATTCCATTGAAGAAAACGTCAATGCGGTTTATGGACTACATACATATTATTCCCTCGATCCTGTTTATAAAAAGTGCCTTGAAGATCAGTATAATAGAACTATTCTAATATAAGTGGGCTCGTTACGGAGATCAGACACAAGAAAGCATGAATGGATGTTAATCGAAGAAGAGAAGACCTAACATGAAGGAGAAGAGGGTATGAGGTTAGCCAATTAAGGAGACTGCCCAAAACCCCACCAAATTAATCCCATGGAAAATGGGATTAATCAAGCATCCTTGGCTACCAAACACCACTCTTACCACCATGTAAGGCCTCTCTCCCTCTCCCTCTCTCTCTCTCTCCTCTCTCTCTCTGGGGAAGAGGAAAAGGGGGCCTTGCATGAATGAGAAGAGGAAGTGAGGTTAGCCAAGGAGACTGCCTAAATCCAACAACACACATGCATCAAGAACCAAACTCCATTGATTCTTGATGATGAGTTTGTTTGGCTCAGGCAAGTCATCCTTGGCTACCAAACTTCAACTCTTGCCCTCATGCAAGAACACATTTCCTCAAATGCCCGTTGCCTTCAATCTGATTATGGCTCTACACCTGCTTCAACATTCCGTATTTATAGCCATTTTTCAATCACCTTTTTTTCTTTTCTTTTTCTTTATTTTGGGATGTCTCTCAAAATGTTTATTCTGAATTTGTCCATTCTTGATCTGCAACATTATCTCATTGCCCATAAAAGGAATATATTCTCTAGATTTTCATGGACCCAATGCACTTATCTCTTCCTGCACCATCCATGCATGCATGCATCTACATGCATGCATGATCATATCATCACCTAGCCGCTTGAATTATTGCTTATTATTTTTATCTGCAACTGCTTAAAATGATACTACCATTCTCAAGATTTCAGAAATATACAGATATCGAGACAGTAGATGATACAAACGTTCGATTCTAACCCTTCAAGAGTATTAAAACTTAAGTAGAAATAAAAAGTAATACAAACGAAATGTCAGGATTAAACGTTTGTATCATCTCCATTCCCGACGTATTCATATGTACATATTTAGTATAAAACACTCGTTATACTTCCTCAGTCATGTTTTAAACTTCTTAAACATATGTGAGAGTCAAATAATATAAATGTGTCGTCTTAGATGAGACGACGAGAAGAGAATAAAAAAGTAAGAAGGATATGGTGGACATTTGCCAGTCATGCATGCAACTTGCGCCCACTTCATCACCTTACTAGACAAGGATATAAACAATATTCTGATATGGTATTGGGAAGTTCAATATTTATTTAACACCTTGTAATTTTTTATCATTATATATGTGGAGACTATACTATATGTTTGTTTTTGGTAGATGCTAAAATTAAAATATTTCTTGTTTGTAGATAATACTTAGTCACAGCTTTTGACCCCTGATTGGTCACATCATGTACTGCTCAATAATAGGCCATTTAAATTCGTTATTTTTCCTAGTAAATATTAAGTCGACGAAGGGTTGACATTTATTTGGAATAATATATGGAATGGAATGGAATATTTATATTAGAATAACATCTCTTGTAAAGTTGCAATTTCAAATTTGACCATAATTTGATCCTACAGCATCAAATTGTTTGTGTGCCAAAAGTCATAACTCGTGCCTCTTTCTAGGGCAATGGCATTAATTCTTGATGTCCCACTTCAAAATGTTTCAGCCACACGCGTTTCGATATTACTCGAGTTCTCGATAGGCGGATATACTTGTTAGAAGGGAAACGTCTTAGTTGTGTTAGATCGCCATGTCTTTCCCACTTATATATCCTCATTCGGCCTTATTATAATTCGTGTTATATATATCCATGCTTATGTTTTTTATATATTGTTTGCTTTTTGTTTAATCTTGCATTATATTATCTATAGTAATTATATTTTATTCGTAGATTAAAATGTCGAGGGTACTTAATTTGATACTATGTATATACAATTTGGTTCGTTCCGCAGCTCAAATTCATTCCGAATTCAACTGGTCCCTTTTCACTTTCTTTACCTACGAGATACTGAAAGTGTCGTCAAATTGTCTCAATTTCGACATATCGGTCATTTTCAAAATTACTTATTGATTAATAAACCTAACTAAAATTAAAATATGCCCTATTATACATTGTAATTGAGAGAAAGGGGACAAAACCCTAATTTTAAATATTCCACATTAAAATTAGAAAATAAATAAACCTTGAGTTTCACTTTGGGCCATTATGGATGAGCCCATAATTTAGAAGATGAGAAGCTGGCCTATTAATTGGGCCCAAAAATCAAGAGAGTGTGTAGAAAGTTCTAGTTATTTTTGGCGGAGGGGAATGCTCGTCTACCCACCGTAAGCATTTTTAATGTGCTCACAGATGACGTGACATACTATTAATGAATAAAATATCTAACTATATATATACCATAACTTATCTAAACTTTAAACTCTATCACCCGTCACATCAGCGGTGTACACATTAAGACTGTCCACGGTGGACAAGGGATCGTTTCTGTATTGTTGTATACCCAATCTGAAAATCCAGCTGCCATTTTTCACTATTTTATGCCTAAAATACAAATGCTGACTCAGATCCAAATTAATATAATTTTGATAGATAATCTGGTGTCATTTTTCTATATATAGTCATTATTGATTATTATCTTTCTTACATCTTCTGTTTATATTACTATAATCTATGTCCTATTTTCTTCTTCTGCATGCAAAACTGTACTCACACACTATAGAATAATGTAATATATATAGGATTGGGCAATTTGTGTGGTTATTACACTCCAAAGAGCATATTTGTTGATTTTGGTGTCTCATGAGATCCCATTGCAGCAAATGATGCCTCATTTCTATATCATATGGTTGTCAAAGCAAATTAAACCACTCTAACATCAAGTTTTCGATTTTTTCCATGAACTATAAGCTTGTACTCTCGAGTAATTTTTTTTAACAGCAAACTCAATAGAAAAATGAATGACATGATGTTGATCATTAAACTTTCGATTAGTATTATTCTACATTGTTATCGACATACTATCAGTAAACAACGTCATTTGATCTTCAAATATAATTTCGTTTAATTTTATTTTATCAAAACAAGTTGATGGTCGGAGTGCTCAAGTCATTTTGACTATATATGAGCTTGCCGCCCCTCCAACTTAGGCAAATTCGATTTGGCCGGAACGATTTATATAACTGAACTTAGGATGAATTTTATGAATTTCGAACAAGTTAACTTGAAAATAAACTGCTAGTTGATATAATTAAATATCATCATAATTATGAGAAATTATTCTTCTAAAATTAAAAATGGGAATAAGAGTTGAGATAGATGCGTTATAATATAAATGTTTATTTACCCACAACAACTGATGTGACAATGACATGCTGATAAATTTTCATTAGAGTTTTAACTTTTTTGTAGAGTTTAATTTTCACGAGTACTGTTTATTTTAAGTATACACTCCACTATCACGTCATTTAGGAGTATTTGTTATATCGTTTTTCTTAATTATACCATTATCACATCATCGATGGACATATTACAATTAACCACGGAAAAATTAATACGTACCCTATTTGCAATCTCAAGATCCAATCACATTGCGACAAGTTGCACTGCATATCATTGACTGACAGGGTGTAGAGTCAAGTAAATTTGGACCTGGGAAAATGCCAGCCATGAAAAAATCCACACAAAATATTAATGAATCGAAATAAAATATCTTAATTAATCCACATAATTACAAAGGAAAGCAGTAGAGCAAAATAAAAGATCTCAGTCCACATAAAATAATGAAGGAAACCAGGGATATGAAAATAAAAGATCTTGATCCACATAAAATAATAATAAAGGAAAAAGCAAGTAGATGAAAATAAAATCGACATAAGTTAAAATAATGAAAGAAACAGGTGATAGGGAAATTAATATAATAGATTGATCATAATCTTTGGAGTGTATATTAAAAAGTTGGTGTGCAGTTTTAAGATTGAGGTTTTGTTTTGCTTTCCTTCTGTATCAAGTATCATGACATATATACTCCTAATTAATTTTTCTGTATCTCGTTTAGTATCAGAGTCGTACTCTCTCCATTTAATCTTATTTGTGGTTCATTTCATGATAATGTGGGACGGGTGGAGTATCTCGTTTCGATTAGGCTTTAAAACGAGTAGAAAACGAGTTCCAATTAGCAGTGAGAGAACCATTAAAAGGGCCCTCCACGGATTGGTGATAATTGTTGAAACTTGAAATTGAAAAACAACTTGAATTAATGAAATGAGTTGATCTAGCTACTTGCATATTATTAAATCATATTCCATCTCTGTATAGTACACATCACCTGTGACAGTAGTAACCCTAGTTGTAAATATATCTATACTCTAAACACTTGATACCATAACTTGATAATATAATTATAATGCACATATTCACGTGGACCGTGGATCACACAACGATCAATGGTCCAGATAATTTTCTATTTCTTGCGAAATACATATACTGCTATACACATGCATATACTGATCATTTGTAGTATAATGAGCCCGCTTATATTACACAATATTCAACGAGTTCGTTATCGAACTAAATTTCCTGCATGAGAGATCAGATCTACCCTCAGATTACACTCCATATTTGAGGTTAATTTTCATGGGGAGTAGGAATTTGAAACACATATTTTTTACAAGAAAAGTTGAAGATTACTATACAAAGTCGCCAGTTTTGAGGGTAAACTGCGTGTGATTACGTGCATTCATAGCATCATAAAAAAGGGCTTTTGAGTTTAACGAACCCAATCACAAATTTTCTTTCTTTTCTTTTATTCATCTTTAAATAATTTAATTTTTTTTTTTTTCAATTTGTAGACTAAAAACATTTAACTCTCTGTCTCTGATAATGTAATCTAAGTAGAGAAATTGCTCCAAATTTCTCTCCTCCTCCATGTGCACATATTTCTTGATCTCTGAGCCTTTTCACTCAGATTCTCTGCTCCCATATTATTATTTATTATTATTATTATTATTATTTATATTTGCAACTATCTCAAGTTTCTATCTTGTTCAATATTTATTCCAATTTCTAACCTTAATTCATGCTATAAGTAAAGCTACAAATCATTAGAGTCATGTAATAATTGTTTGATCAAGAGAAACTTCACTGCCTTCTTCCTTTCCTCCTTTCCAGCAAGAGAGATTTGTATGTATTCATTCCCATGTTAAATTTTTTTGTTTGTTCTTACATGATAAAAATGCACATGTGCACATGTAATAACATTTGACTTTGTTCTATCACTAGCTGCTATTTGTCTGAAATATTGTGATTGTGTAGGGCTCTTTATAGCTTGAGAATTCAAGAAAATGGGGTGTGCTAGTTCTGTTTACGTGATCGGGAAAAAGAAGAAGAAGATCGTCCCGGAAGTCTATGTGTTTGCACCGGCTCTACGAGTCCCGATGCAGTTGGATTTGCAGAGAATGCTCAAGGGGTTCGTTCCGAACGATCTGGCTGATAGGATCGGATCGATCAGGAAACAGATTGTCTTACTTGCTGATGATACTGGTCTGTTAATTTCTTGATTCCATCTTTTAGCATATTTTTTTTTTAATAAAAAGAACAAACTTTTCTTGATTTGTATATTTTTTTGCTAAGTGTGTGAAATTTGAATGATTATGCAGGGGGTTCTGCCATCAATGAACTAATCAAATCATTGGAAAAATACTTGCCTCTTTTGATTGGCCTCACAAAGAAAGGTTCCTAATTATTTATGTATTTTTATAAATTTGTGTTTAATGGTTGCTTGTAATATATAATGTGGCTAATGATTTGCAATTTTTTTTTTTTAAATTATGGTGAAAATAGAAAATGGGCTTCAAGAATTGGTGGAATTCAGGTGGAGAGAATTAGGGGAGGAGGGAGAGGTAAGAAATTCAAATTTTTTACTAGCTAGTAATGTGTTGATTCTGTTGAGGCTGATGAAGATGTGATGAGCAGGAAATTTGCGGGAAGGATTCGTCGTTCGAATTGCTGTGTGTTGTGCATATGATGGCAGTGCTAACACTGATGGAGGCAAATGAGAAGCTGATCCCTAAAGAAAGTGTTCATTCCGAGAGACTAGTGTCTCCAGGTACATATAATTCTACGATTCTATCTACAACTCTACATACATATAGCAAAAAAAATATTCAAAATATGATGGATTTGTGTTTGATCATCAGATTGTATGAGGGATGCTGTTGATCTGCTGCTGAAAGCAGCCGGATATTTGAATTTCTGCGTTCTTGATCTTCTTCCGAGGCTACAACCCGAGCTAAAGTGCGTAAAAATCATGCTTTCAAGTCATTCCAACAGGAAATTTGTGATCAGAGGCCTGATTTTTTTGTTTTAATATGCAGAAACAAGCTGGCTTGGGATATGCAGGGGAACGTGCTGGAGGCGATCACGAATCAAGCCTTAGCACAGGTTCGTATATATTATATACACATAGTTCTATTACAAGAATCTATTTTTCGAGAGTCGTTGTACTTATAATTGAATGGTTTATAGGGAACTGAAATTCAGCTTGGATTAGCTGTGAAAAGCCAAAATGCAACTCTGTCTGTGAAGAGGAGATTAGCATGTGAACAGTTTAGTTTCTATTCTAAGGCCTACTGCTGCTTATCCAAGATGATAGAGAGCACCACATCTTACAAGAAGCAACTGTTCTTCCTCAAATGGAAGCTTCTAGAAGCTAAGGTGGCTGTCCTTTCTCCTTCATCATTCTTGAATCATCCACTTCTTCTCATCTTCTTCATGCACCTAACACTTGCTACAACACAGGCTGCAGCTTATTACTACCATGGTCTGATCCTGGACAAGGGCAACGAGGCTTCGTGCCACATCAGCGCCGTCTGCTGCTTTTTCGGAGCAGAAGAGTTGCTGGCTGAGAGCAAGAAGGCCTGTCTGACCTTCTGCCTTACAGAACCAATCACAAGGTGCCCTCCACCTTGGGGAGCCGTGAAGCACATGAACAAGAAAATCCCAGAAACTGCCTCCAAGAAATCTCAGATGTACAGCTACCTTCTTGAACAAGACAAGTAAGTGCCCTTCTTCTTCTTTTTCCTCTTTTTGGGTAATTTTTTTTAAAAAATACTAATTAATTAATCAAATTTCTACAATGCAGGGCTCTCAAGAACATACCAAAACTCCCAGAATTTCAGCTGTCATTGAAACCTGAAGACTATGAATTACCAGAGATTGATCCAGTTTGGGAGTGTGGGAAGATTCCTCAAACAACACTAGAAAAATCTGAATCTTTGAAAGAAAATACAGTTTCTAATTAACATTCACATCATGCCTTGAGCTAGAGTGAGAGAGGAGATGATGTTCACACAACAAAAATATCTTTCATCTTCCCTTTCTTGCTAGCTTCTATCTTTATGTAAGTGTAATTCTTGATATTTTGCAACATATAAATATAATGAATAACTTAAATTATGTAGTAGAAAAAGTCATGTCTTCCCTTTCTTGAAAAGTTCTAGTAGTACTCAGAGATTGTAACGGCTGACTTGAATATCAGTTTTAAATATATTTATTAAAAAAAAGAATCTTTGAAAGTTTAAACTAAGGAACAAAATCAGGTAGGTGAATCAAAATTCTGGTGAAAAGCTCCAAATCCATTAAACTAAAGAAGAAGCATCTGAGCATGGGCATGAGCTTCCATTTAATATTACAGGCAAGCACAAACTAAATACACATCTGGAAAACCAAGAGAGAGAGAGAGAGAGGGGAGAGAGAGAGAGAGAGAGAGAGAGAGAGAGAGGAGAGAGAGAGAGAAAGCATGCATTGCTGTGACAGTAACTTATTATTACAGATGGGTTGAAAATTCAAATGGATGGGAGAGATTTGAGCTTGTGAGCAGCCATGACTGTGAGAAGGAACAAGCAGATGACAGCCAAGAAAGAGATGACGATGGACGCCATTATCTTGTCGCAGAAGCTCTCCACCCGGTCGCAGATCGCCATCCAACCCATTTCACTCTGCCCGTACTTCCCCACGAACCCGATCGCCATGGCCGCCGAGCACCCCGACAGCAGCAAACCCAAGCTCACCTGCACCAAAGATCGAACAACTAAGCAAGATCTAGAAAGAGATAGAGAGAGAGCTTAATTATTAATGAAGTTGTTGATTGATGATAACCAGATCATGGAGGAGCAGATAGAAGTAGTTCTTGGGGTTTGATTTAGGGCGGTTGAGCGAAATAAGAAGGACCACCGATAACACCGTGAGGCCGCACACAGCAGAGTCCGCCACCACTTTGTACCTGCATGCATGTTTGAATATTTATGTTTTTTTTTTTTGTTTCAATTAAAAAAAAAAAGGGAAAAGGAAAAGAATGGTTTAGTATACTTGAGAGAGGAGGAATAGGTGTAGGTGGCGTTCATGGTTATTCCGAACAGAGATACCGACTCCTTGCTCGTGACGGTGGCGACGGCTCCGGCTACTGAAAATGCAATTACCAGAACCCTCAGGGCCAATTCTGCAATATAGAATACTTTCTCCGGCTTCTTCCTCGACTCTGAAACTTTGCTTTCGGGATCCATTCTTACTTTTTTTTACTTGCTCCGGTGATTTTTTGAAGGAAGGTAAGAGAATTTATAGACCTCTGAGCAAGTGAGGGAGTGAGGATGGGATGAGGAAGAATTAATGGAGGAAATTATCTCTAGAGAGAGAGAATCAGTGACGGAGCCACAATGAGGCCAGGGGGGCCATTGGGCCCGGGTAAGTTTTTTTTTTTTTTTTTTTTTTTTTTTTTTTTTTTTTTTTTTTTAATATAGTAATTTACAATAATTAAGGATTAAATATATATATTCCTATATACTTATATTTGACAAATTATATTATAATCAAATCCTAAAATTATAAATGACCGCATTTTTTTTCCTCCAAATTTGATATGTGGCGATACCATTACATGATTCCGACCTCCAATTTCATAACATGCAGATAAAAATTTCTCTCATTTTCAAATATTCACTATTGACTTTTGTTTAAGAAATTTTGTCTTTAGATATTCACCATAATGAAAATAGTATTTTGATTGAGTACTACATTAGTACTATTTAATTGTTATTTTGTTTTAAAACTCTCATGAACTTCTAAATTAAAATTACTCCCTCTATTTTTCTTGCAACGGCTCTATTATTTTACACTCAAATATATTCTAAAAAACGCGTAAAAAAAAAGAAGGATGGAGTAACTATTTTGGACCCCCCATGAGCAAATGTTTGGCTCCGTCACTGGAGAGAATCTTGCTTGCGGATGAGGAAGGTGAAATTTGCAGGAGTGAGGGGCGGACCAAGTATGCAAGAATATTTATTTAAGGCGTTTTTATCCGTTTATGCAGATAACACTGCTATATACGTAAATTCGACTTCATCTCATTTCGAATTGGATTATTAATTGCTTTTCGGTGTTACATTACATATTTGAAAACCCGACATTTTTGTTGGTTGTGAAAATGTTCGTGACATGTGACCGCCAGTACATAATTTGATAATACGTATATATCACTAAAAATCGATTGAGGATCTGATTTATTCGGCATATAATTTAATGTATTTCAAATTCATTATACATAAATGATAATCATCAACCATTTTATGAATGAGTAGTACTAATAAATAAATGTACGAGGATGGCGATTTCAAATCTACACTCAATTTATGATTAGTATTAAATGGAAAAATAGACTAATTCCTATGAGTTTGAAATTGAGTTCATAACGTCTAGAAATATGTCAGCTACAAGAAAGCCTCAAAGTGTCATTGTTGTTGGTAAGCCATCGCAATCGCATAAAAATTATAAATTATCAACAATCTTAATTGCCCCTTTGAGGTAACATTTATTTTAAACACGAGACTGCATAATTGTTTTTTTTTATCGGTTGTTATTTAGAGTTGCCAAAACTATACACCAAGTAATAATCCTTTGTCAATTGAAACCAGACTTAGGGCCCGTTTAGCTAAGCTTATTTCAAAATGCTTATAAGCTCTAAGTGCTTATAAGTAGACCTGTCCATTCACAATGAACCGGCGAGCCAGGCCCGGAACTGGCCTGCCGGTCAACGGGCCGAAAACCGGCCCGGAACCGCCTGACGACGGGCCGATTACGGTTCAATAAGGTGAATGCCTGTTAACCGGCGGGCCCAAACTGTCGGGCCTCCATATAAACCGGCGGGCCTAAACTTTGCAATACAACCGGCGGTTAACCGAAAAACCGCCGGTTAAACCGCCATGTACATGTGATTTGGGCCATATTTAGTTGAGAAATGGGCTCCTAAAATTAAAAATAAAACATTTAAATTGGGCCCATGTTCTCAAACCACAAATTGTTGATATAATAAAATACTTATATATTAAATATTTAATATAGTAAATACATTAGAAACCCTATAATCAAAATCAGAATCGCCGACTCCATCCGCCTCTTTTCTTCTTCTTCTTCTACGGCCGCTTCTCCTCCTTCTTCTCGTGCCATATATCCTCTTCTCCGATGAATCTATTGTCGCGCTAATCCAGAGTTATCCACACCTTTTCAATTTAGTTCTTCATCTTTTCTTTTCTTCTTCCCATTTTCTTCATCAATAGATTTCCGGTCAAATTGCCGCCCCACCACCAGCGGCGTCACCGCCAAAACCCCCATGTCGTCTTCCCATCGCCTGGCTCAACCGTCGATATAGGTTTGCCGACTTTTGGGGGCGAGCCTAGCCGTCGATTTTTTCAAAAAATTTAGGGTAAAAACTGGCAAAAATCGGAGGTTTTGAACCGGTCCGGAACTGCTGGTTTTAAAAACCGGCCCGTAACCGTGAGTCCTGTAGACGGGCCGGTTACGGTTCGAATTTTCAGGAACCGGCGGTGTAGGGCCCGGCGGCAGGTCTACTTATAAGATGTTTAAGAGCTTATAAAATGTATGAGGGTAAAAGCTTATAAGTTGTCGAAATGTTTGGATAAAAGAGCTTATAAGCATGAGGAGATAATAAAAAAATAAAATTTGAAAAATAAAAAAAAATATTTTTTTTGAAATCATAATGTTGTAACGTCAAATGGAAGTGTATATAATATAAATATAAAAATAAAATAGAATTATACTGATAAATAAGCAAAAAATTTTAAAATAAGTTGGGGTGGAGGAGCTTATTTTTTAAAGTGTTTATAAGCACTTTTTGTTTATTTTTGCATCTTATAAGCTCTTAAGAAGCTTATTTTGCCAAACACATTAGAGTGCTTATAAGCAATCAAACAACTTATAAGCAGTCAAATATCTTATAAGCTAGCTTATACGCTTAGTCAAACACTCTCTTAACAATATGTTAACGTTGACGTGTCGACTATATAGTTATTATAAAAAATAATCGTAAAATGTGGTACTGAAAAAACCCTAAAAAATTAAATCTCTACTAAAAAAATATATATACAGCTCATCAACTTAGGAGAGTGTTGAAGACTTTCCCTCCAAAATTAGAAAAGAAAAGGGGGGAAAGACTGCTAATTGACGCACCCAGTTTTCAGCGGTGGTAACGCTGCTGCTAATTGCTCAATAATTTAAACTAAATTTCATGTTAATCATTGCAAATCTTCTTTAATTAATTTCAACTTGAAAAGCATTGTATCCATGGCCGCGGCCGCCACCGGAGCACTCGCCTCCGGTACCTGGCCGTTGACCCGCCGCCACGAAGTATCCACCGCCACCTGGAAAATTAGCCCGATTTCAAAGCCTAGCCTCCTCTCGGCTCATGCGTCGGTGTTTCGGACCGATAAACAGCCTCGAGAGGTAGCTCCTTCCGCCTCCGGCAGCAGCGCCGTGGGGAAGAAGGCGGAGACGCCGCCGATTGGTGGCGAGCGGGAGGCGGAAACGGAGGACCGACCGTCGACGTTGAGAGATTACTTCGAGCAGAGCCGAGGATTGATTAGCTGGTCGGACGGCGGACCGCCGCGGTGGTTTTCCCCTCTCGAATGCCGATCGCGGTTGGAGGATTCTCCTCTTCTGCTCTATTTACCTGGTAATTTTATACATTTGAATAATAAGAAATGAAAAATAGTCGTGATACTTTTTTTCCGAAGAAAGTTGCGATACTTTCTAATCAATCAATACTGAAGTCTTTCTGTCTCATATACAAAAGCCAACTCTCTCCCTCCCTCTCTCTCTCTCTCTCTCACTAAAAAACTGGTTCCAAATTTGCAGGTGTAGATGGAGTAGGACTGGGACTTATGTTGGAGCATGAAAGGCTAGGGAAGTAAGTTTTCTTCTCCATTTATATCAAGTAGTATAGCATTCATACGTAATGAATTCTATGTATATAATTTGATTGTTCCTTTCACTGTGTGGGGCTATAGGTTTTTTGATATATGGTGCATGCACATTCCCCTCACAGACAGAACATCATTCACTGGTTTTGTTCTCTCTCTCGTCCCTCTTTTCTAACAACTTCATCGTAACAATCTAACAATGTCAAAGTGAGATAGATAACTGAAAGGTTTAGTGATATACTGTTATCGACTTATCGTATCAGGCCTGATGAAGTTTGTCGAAAGTACTGTTAGGACAGAGCATTCGAGTGCCCCAAAGCGACCTATATATCTTGTCGGAGAATCTTTGGGGGCATGCCTTGCTCTTGCTGTTGCTGCTCGTAATCCGAGTGTTGATCTTGCCTTGATCTTGGCTAATCCAGGTACTTCGTACATTGTTGCTAATTGTTGAATGAGTGGGACCTAAGAACTGGATCTTTGCCTGCTCAATCTGTTATTTGCAGCCACATCCTATGAGAGATCTCTGCTGCCATTGTCGGAAATTATGCCTGAACAACTGAGCTCCAGCTTGCCTTATGTCCTAACCTTACTGTTAGGTCATATTCTTTGTTTTGCTTTCATAAGTTTTTGAGTATCTGTTAAGATGATGAAAATTATTATAGTAAAAATGGCTTTCGTTAATTAGGTAACCCTGCTAAGATTGTCACAACAACAATGAGGAAAGGTTTTGCCTCGGACCAAGTGATTGAGGAGTTATCTGAAGAAAGCATGGCAATCTCCTCATATCTCTCTGTAAGATTCCCTTATAGCATAAACTTGTAAAGAAATTATAATTTATTTGCATCATTTGATTCTTGAAAATCATTGCTACCTCCGGAACTTTGTTACTTTTCAAATGGAATAATGGTTTACAGATTTAGATATTATTTCTCTGTTTCAAACCGTCAATTTTCTCTGTTGAGGCAACGGTGGGATCTGCAAAAGGTTTTCTGCAGAATCATACTTTGTTCTCATTGACTAAGTTGTGTAATTTAACACAGACTCTGTCTAAGGCATTCACTGTGGATATACTTCGCTGGAAGCTGAATTTGCTCAAATCAGCTGCAGCATATGCCAATTCACGACTTCATGCAGTGAAAGCTCAAACGTTGATACTTGCAAGGTTGTTAGCCTAATCCCATCTATCTGGATTTGATGGTATTGATACACGATAGTACTTTTTTGTTTTTTCTCAGGTTCTGGAACTAATTTCTACATAGATCCATCACATTTTTCTACTTTATCAGTATCAAATATCTTGTTCTTCTTCATCTTCAAAACGGTCCATGTTATATTCAGAAGTGTACGGTACATCACGCATCTGATTGTTACTCTGCAGCGGACAAGATAAGTTGCTTCCAAGTAGAGAGGAAGCTGATAGACTTAATCTCGTGTTGCCAAAGTGTCAAACACGTCTTTTTCTAAACACTGGCCATGCCCTCTTCTTGGTAGGTAAATGCCCCCCATTTATTGTGACGGACAAAGAGTTCTGGTAAAACTAAAGATTCCCGTTCAGTATATAATTTAGAGGATGATAAAGCTCTAAAGATAAGGCTATATGGAAGTGTTGCTCACTGATGGTGAATCATCATTGTTGATTGTTCACTAGCTCTGGGATCGCTCTTATATCTTTCCAAGAATTCGTTAAGATAGATAGAGTATTTCATTAGGCTCTCGCGTTTTGCTACTTCATGTTACATTTTGCGCATTCTATCTCAGGAGATGCAGGAAAATGGCTTCAGTTTGGTCTCAATTTTAACTGGCACTAGCTTCTATAGACGTGGAGGACGCCACAATTATGTCTCAGATTACGTGCCACCAACCCCTTCTGAATTTTCGAGTATCTATGACTTACATAGGTGAACTTGAATTCTGTACGGGACACCTTTTTCTGGTGCATGTTCAATTTTTAACTTCTTTTCAAGAATATCTCAGCTCTTTGATTAATCTCCAGCACATGATACGCACATGATACTAATTGTCTCTTCCCTGAATTCATCTATTGTTTAAATCAGATGGATGGAAACTGCTGTTAATCCTGTGGTACTCTCGACTATGGAAAATGGAGACATCGTTAGAAGTCTGGCTGGAATTCCTTCTGAAGGACCCGTAATATATGTTGGCTACCATATGATGTTTGGCTTTGAAATTGTTCCTCTTATTTCCCATTTTATGAACGAAAAGAACATCATCTTACGAGGAATGACTCATCCTATGATGTTCACCAAGTCGAGAGAAGGAGGATTACCACCGCCTCTGTCGGCCTTTGATAACATGAGGATCATGGGAGCAGTTCCGGTGTCAGCAACTAATTTCTACAGGCTTTTCTCTTCAAATTCCCATATTCTTCTTTATCCAGGAGGAATGCGCGAATCTCTTCATCGAAAGGTGATAAGAATGATTAATGAGATTATTTCTTACTTTATTCATTAACATTATTTATCTCATCTGTCATTAAATTTCAGGGTGAGGAATACAAACTCTTCTGGCCTGAACAACCCGAGTTTGTTAGGGTGGCAGCTAAATTCGGAGCCAAAATCGTGCCTTTTGGTGTTGTTGGAGAAGACGATGTCGGTCAGGTAATCTTGAATGTTATCTCATTTTCATTCTTCAACCCGTACAACGCTCATACTCTCAACTTCCTATTGATATTTTTATCAGTTACTCATGGATTACAACGATCTAAGTCGCATCCCGTGCATAAAAGATGCTATAAGAGAGCTAACAGAGAAGGTGGTGAAGTTGAGGTATATCTACATGCCCTTTGCACTTACTGAACCTTCTTTTTCGTTATACATACTTCACATTTTATGCGTATGCTTCTGATCACAGGAGCAACGCTGTAGGAGAGGTATCAAACGAAGATATTCATGTTCCAATCATCGTGCCAAAGCTTCCAGGCCGTTTCTATTTCTTATTTGGGAAACCAATAGAAACCGAAGGTCGTTTTTTTTCTTTCGCCATGCTCAGATGAATTTGCTTCCATACGTATTGCTTAATTTTTGTAAGTGTTGGTGTGTTTGATTAGGAGCGAAGCTGGAAACGAAAAGCAGAGGAGAGGCTCAAGAACTGTATGTGGAAGTGAAGAGTGAGGTTGAAAAATGTCTTGGTTATTTGAGGGAGAAGAGAGAGAGTGATCCTTATAGGAGTATATTTGCTCGATTAGGTTACCAGGTAACCCATGGATTTGATTCTGAGGTTCCCACCTTCGACTTCGGCCCTGAAACTTAACTCCTTACTGCTAGGTCAACACATACGCGCTTCGATTGCATATTTACTAGCTATAATGATAGCGAAAATCTTCATAGAATAGGAACTATAATTTTTTCGGTACACAAAGAAAAACACTTTATCCAACAATCGAGTGTTGATAAGAGAAATGATGTGATTACCTAATCACCCTAAATAGTAAGAATGTTGTTTTCTTTCTTCGTTTCAACATAAATGATGAAATTGAGTGTTATTCTCTATTCCAACTGCGATGTACACATTGTGTAATAAAAATATTTTATCTTGACTTTTATTTACGTTTTCTTTATGTAACTTGTCATCTTCAATATGACATTTTTATGTGACAAAAATTGAATGGTAAGATGAAGTTTACGTTTTTTCAAAAAAAAAAAAAAAAAAAAAGATGAAGTTTACGTTCATGTAAGGTGTCATCTTCAATATGACTTATATAGTACTCCCTCCGTCCCATTATATTAATCTCATTTGCTATTTTAGTTTGTCACATCTATTAGTCCCATCTATATATATATACTAAAGTAAAATACTTTCCCTCCAATTTTCTTGGTATTTGAGCTTTATTATTAACTAGAATACTTACCCGCGCATTGCGCGGCCACATATTTTTTAATTTACGATAAATAAATCTTAACCTTTGTAAATTGAATTGAAATCATGCTTGAAAGTTTTAGTTACATATCAAATTTTAAATTCAAACTTAGATCATTAATTCAATTCCAGATAGTAATTTAATGATTTTGAATGTCTGTTTAGTATTTATGCGATAAATGATTGAGGATTTCTAATTTATGTACACTTGTAGTTTATTTCTCAGATTTGCTTACCTGCAAAAATCGATGTTTACATTATTAATCAATTAAATAGTCATCATATCCAGAATAGCATGCTTGGTTTATGAAGTTTTTATGTTTGAAATTTGAAAAAAAAAAAAATGAATAAATTAATTAATTTTGTATTGTTGGAAATATATTAATCACATAGTAATATTTTTGTCAAGTGCCAGTTTGAATTTTATGGATTCAAATATGAAAGCTATTTAATGAGATAAAGGTAAATATATTATTGTGATTCGTGAATATGAAATATTACATTTGTGTACATTTTGGATTAATATACCGTGGATTCCTTGATCTTAGTTTAGATTGAATATTTAATTTAAGTTTAAAAGTACTTCAATTAATACATTTCTTTTGTAAAAAAAATTATATGCAAGTAAAAAAAATATAAAGTTACTAATTTAAATTTATAATTAAGAAATGCAAGATACATGATGTCAGGATGTAAAATAATTTTAGCATTGACTTATATGTAATTATTTCATAAACTTGTATAGATTAAATAAATGAAGTATTTATTTCATTATGTACAAATACCTGATAACATTTTCAAATAAAATAAAATATAAATAAAATCTTGTTATTTAGATCTTGAAATACAATTTGGTAAATCATCATTAATTAATTTATTTTTAATCTAGCAAAATAGTCTACGTATATAAAACATTTACTAAAATGAATGAGAACTATTCATGGACATTGGTTAATACTACCTCCATCTCACTATATTACCCACATTTACTTTATTGACTTTTTTCGGCACGCGTTTTCACCGAAACCTAGTACGTGCTTTACGATATAATTTTGAAATATTATTTCTTTTACGGGATAGCCCGACATTCGTAGTATCCCGTAAAAGAAATAATATTCCAATATTATATCGTAAAACCCGTACTAGGTTTCGGTGGAAACGCGTGCCGAAAAAGTCAATAAAACAAATGAGGCTAATATAGTGAGATGAAGGTAGTAGATAGGAGTGCACAAGGGAAATCACCCATCTTGATCTCAATTCCGAATGATACGACATCTCCTTCGCCTTTCAACCAATCCCACATCCATTAATTGTTTAAATTACGACAGAAATGAAGCAATCAAAATGTAAAAATAACTACTCCGCAATGGAGTATAAAGCATATCCGAAAGTGAATTTTCCTTCATTATTTAAACCAAATTGTTTTTTTCAACAATCATAAATCATAATTGTCTACATGAACTGTATACACAACCATTTATACTCATTAATCATTTTTTCGCAAAATATGTGTTTAAAATTTTTTTAACTCTAATAAATAACAACAATTTCTTTTTCTTTTTTTTAAATTCTTAAATAAATTTTGCTGATATGGCTGAATATTTTTAAAGCCCAAATTTAGTGGCCTACACAATGAAAATGAAAGACCTAACCAATTCTTCCCCTTTTGTTCTTTAGCCGTCGCCTTCTTCCATTAAAAAAAATTCCAGGTCCTTCTACGTTCTTCTTCACTCTCCTTCTTCTATGTTTCACTTTGCACAGATCCGATAAGTGTGAACCTGCTACACAATAATAAAAAGTTCAAATGGTACAAAAATACAAAATAAATTTGCGATTATATACTGATGAACCTTCGATTCACGGCCCAAATTCGGATGGATATTTGTGTGCGGAATTAAAAGTGAGACAAAGGATTTACGTGGTTCGATCGAATCGATCTACGTCCACGGAGAGCAAATATGTGTTTTTGTATTCAAAATAGCATGCCTAAGTACAATACAATCAGTTCTCGTATTTATAGATAGAAGGGATCGTAGTTGTGACGGGGAGAACGTGGAGGTATGGGCAGTTTTCCCAGCTCCGGTTTCTTCTCCATCAACCCACGTTCTGAGTTTAGGGCTCAACTCCCTGGGCCCGTGTTTGATGTGGACTGGGCTTGTCAATTTGGGCCAATTGTGCTTACACCGATCTGGGCTTGACGACCTGGGCCTGCTACTATGTTTTGGGCCTTTGGGCCTAGGGAGATGGGCCATTTCCTACCACACCCCCCCCCAAAAGCGTGGGGTGATGGATTTGTTTTGGCGTCTCTTGCTGAAACTCACGTGAAAGATCAGGCTGAACTTACGTATGTGTGAAGAAGGTCGTACTGTTCTGCATACCCCTCTGAAATTTGTGAGGAAGGCTGAACTGATCTGCGTACCCCCTCTGAAATTTGTGAGGAAGGCCGAACTGATCTGCGTACCCCCTCTGAAATTGTGAGGAAGTCCGAACTGATCTGCGTACCCCCTCTGAAAATTGTGAGTTCTGATATCGGGAGATGCCGAACTCGTCTCCCGCCCAAAAGGAAAAGTTGTCAGCCGCATTTAATGCGGCGTTTGGGGTACCAATAAAGCACCGATTGGACACTTCGTGAAACGTCGTCGCATTGAATGGCGTGTTTAATGGCGTTAATTCCTCCCCCTTTAATGTCCTATGATTGTGATAACAATCATTTTCATTCTTTGCAAAAAACTGAAACCCTAAATCTGCAATTCTCCTGCTTTTCATCTTCTCCAAAAATTTCTCCGCGCAGACTTCAAGAACATCACACGAGTAAGTTATGTCTTCATCTGTTTCGATTCCGACTTCTTTCTCAGATTCTTCTGTTCAGGAAGTCCGTTCCCCCGTTCTTTCGCATTCTTCGGCGGCGACGGAAGAGGTCGCCGCCACTTCTTCATCTGATTCCATTCCAACCTTCTTCCCCGATGACCGGCGGGCGTGTGTGCGTTCCGATTGTGAGGAACCATACGGGCATGAAGTGGAATTCCCGAAACTTCTGGTGTTGGTGGGATTGTTGGTGTTCTAGAGTCAGTAGTTTCCACCTCCACCCTTTATAAAATTGCCACTAAGTATAATTTCCCCCCTTCCGTTCTTCTTCTTCGGCCAAACGCGTCTGATAGGGCTTATCGCCCTCCCCGCGGGTGTGTGACCGTGTACGTGGACCAGATTAAGGCTGGTTTACGCATTCCTTTTCCGGCTATCTATGCCGACATTCATCGTACTTTCAATCTATCCCTGCCCAGATTACCCCGAACAGCATTAGCCAAGTAACCGGTCTGGGGATTGCCTGTGCTCGGGTGGGTATCCCTTACTCGATAGATTTTCTCGGGGGGATGGTGTCCTTTAAGTCCAGGACTGAGGGCTGGTACTACTCTTCATACCGGCATCAGGGTTTTTCCGTGCAGGTGCCCTCCAAAGTCCAAGACTGGCAGAAAAAGTTTTTTTACTGCCAGTTCGAGGGTGCCACCGAGGTCGGGTGGCACTCCGGTTCGGTCCGGCTTCTGCCAAGGCAGAAAAATTTGGCTAAGGTGGTACGGCGTCTTGCCAGTCTGGGCAAGATGCCGATGTCACTGGCCCAACTGGCGGTGGCGGTACCGAGCCCCGATGATCCTTCCACTTCGGTGGATCCGGGGAGGGGTGAGGTTCCTTCTCCCTTTTATTTATTTATTTATTTTTTTTTTTTGGTACTTATTCTTTTGCCTTGTCTTCAGTGAATATGGTAAAGGATGGCAAGAAGAAGGCACCCTCCCAGAAGAAGCGGAAGAACGAGGCCGCCAGTTCGCCAGCTGGCACAAAGAGGCTGGCGACGGAGTCGTCGGAGAGGACTCCATCGGGAGTTCCTACTCCCCGATCTTACGGGGCTCCCGGTTTGGCTGCCGAGGAGGTCGACCTGGCTTCTGCCAAGAGGCTTGTAATGGGCTCGGCCTCATCCGAGCCCGACGTCGCAATTACCGCTATCCGAGCTCCTACACCGTCATTTCCCTCCGTAAGTTCGGTCATTTATAATCCTTCAAGTTTGCTTCGTTTTTTTTTTTTTTTTTTTTTTTTTTTAACAGTGGGTGTAATGTAGGGTGTGGCCCCAACACTGGAGGACTTTGACCATGTCTACCGCGCCGTGAGGCACCTTCTTCAGAGCTCGGTGAAGGTGGCCACCCGATCTGAGACGAAGATCAAGAGCCTTGCCGCTGATAAGACTGAGTTGGTCAAGGAACTCTCTTCCGCGACAGTTCGGGAAGAGGAACTGAAGAAGGAGCTGGCTGCTGCCAAGGCCAAACTCGCCGCTGCCGAGGAGAAAGCAACTAAGAGTGAGGAAGCACTTGAGGCAGCCCGTGCTCGGGAGGAGCGGCTCGCGACCGAGCAGGGTGAGTTCGCCCTTGCCCTCGTTGAGAGGGTAGTTTACAGCGAGGGCTTTAGTGCCCTTGTTTCTGCGTTGACTGGGCAATCGAAGAGACGGGAGGTGGCGAAGGTTCTTGACCGGGTGGCCGCCGACTTCCCCACTCTTGATAAGGGGAAGTACGGTTATAAGCCCATCACGGATGATGAGATGCTGCGGATATATTTCCGCCAATTGCAAAAGAAGGCCTCTCCCTTTCCGCTGGTCGGGTATGTTGCCGATCAGCGGACTCCGTTGTCCGCTACCGAAGTCCGTGATTGCCAATACGATCGGGACCTTGAGTTTGAGAAACTCTGTGGTCCCTTTCGCGAGGAGCTTGCAGAGCGGCCACTCTCTCCCGATCTGCCCTCTGACGAGGATGAGGAGGACGACGTGGAAACCGGCCACGTCGATGGAGATGCCAGAGAGGATGCTGCGGAGACCGACGCCTTGAACACTGAGGCTGAACCATCTGGCGGGGTCAGTTGATCCCCCCTCTTGTAATTTTTTTTATTTTTTTGCTGCTTTCTGCAATGAACTGTAAATGTACCCAATTCTGTCAATGAAATTTCCCTTTATCCATGCTTATCTTCTCTCTTGCTTTCTGTAGAACGAATCCGAAACAGATAAGACTGCGCTGATAAATGAAATTAAGCGACTGAAAATCCTCATTGATCTTAAGGATGGTGAGATCGGTCGCCTCGACCAACTTTCTGAACACCTTCGTAATGAGTTTGACGCCAAATATAATGCGTTGCAAATCACGGCTGATTCCAATGAGGCTCGGTATTTGCAATTAAAAGAAGATTACGCGGATGCCAAGAGGATTGCAGACGAGCACGCCGAATATGAAAGGGTTATACATGAGCTCGGTGGCAAAACGATATCCGAAGTCGAGGCTGATGCTTTTGAGGCCGTGCGGGGGGTGGTGCGGGAGATCAAGAATCGCGGCTCGGATTCATGGGAAGTTGCTGACTACATATCCGAGCTGCGATATTTGACGAACTTATTCCCGTTGGTGCTATCTCGTCACGCAATAATGAAGAAGTGGCTTGACCGGTACCCCGACGTGTAGCCTTCTAAACAACATGCTCCCCGGTTCCGCGCCCTGAGTCCTACCATACCTTCTCGTCTGGTTAAGGACCGGTTGGACATGCTGATGCCTGTTCAGAACCGCAGACCGATACCGAACCGAGGGGATGGAAATTACCGAGCTCCAATAGTCCCCCGAGGTCGGAGTTCTTCACGTTCCGCATTAAGCCGAACTGGGGCGACAAGCGGTGGTGCTGGGCGCGGTGGTGGGCGCAGTTCGGGACAAAGCTCCCGAGAAAAGGAAGATGTAAATATTGATTTTTTGATGAACCCGCCGACTAGCGGTTGGGCTAGTTATTTTAACTGTAGCAAGAGGCCAGATGAGGGCGGTCCTTCTAATGCATGACTTGTAAAATTCTGCAAAATAAGAAATATCTTTTTGGATAAATTCTATGTTAGTGTAATTGTAGGCTTATTGCCTATTTTGAATTTGCATTTCTGCTCTATTCATTACTGAACTGAAGCGCAGGTTAAATTTGGATTTTCCGAAGTGGCTTGGGAGCCTAACTTCGGCTTCCGACATGACTCTTGGGTCTTCCCTCGGTTCGGGATGGCGTATCGCCTATTATCCTCTACCGAGGTGACACTTGGGTCTAGTCGGGTTCCTGTTCTGCCGACTATGTCGGTAGGGGTGGTCCCCTGGTTCGTACGATTTTATTTTACTAACACTTGTCCTCGTCAGGATAGTGTTGGAGGTAGAGGCAACATGCATATAAGTGGAGTAATGCAATATGGTGTGAACACAATAAAAGATAGAAACAAAATCTTAAACTTCATTACTGAAAATAGTTTTTGAAAGACAAGACCTGACTGAACATTGAACTGAACTGAATAAGACCAAACTGAAAAAAGACTAAAATGACCGAGCTACTCTACATGATACTCCACATCTATGCATAATACCTCTTCAGATGGATTATATTCCAAGGTCGCTGTATGGGCTCCCCGGACAGAGTGGAAAGCCTATAGGCGCCTTTACCAAGGACCTCGTCTACTCGGTATGGGCCTTCCCATGTGGCCTCCAGCTTGCCGAGCTTACAAGCCTTGCTGACCTCATTGTTTCGGAGAACTAAGTCTCCTACGCAATACTGCCGATCTCGAACTCGCCGATTGTAATATCGGGCTATGAGTTGTTTGTATCGGGCCTCTCTTATGTAAGCTGTATCCCTTTTTTCTTCTAGCAGATCGAGGTCCGCACGCCGGTTCTCATCATTTACTTCGGCTACGAAATGGGTCGTGCGCGGACTGGGGAGTCCGATCTCGACCGGGATTACAGCTTCTGTTCCGTATGCTAGACTGTACGGTGTTTCGCCGTTTGCTGTTCGCGGCGTTGTTCTATAGGACCATAGAACATTCGGAAGGTTTTCTACCCATAACCCTTTAGCTTTCTCTAGCCGGGTTTTGAGGCCTTTGACGAGAGTTCGGTTCGTCACTTCGGCCTGTCCATTTGCTTGAGGGTGGGCTACCGATGTGAAATGTTGTTGAATCTGCAGCTCGTCACACCATTCCCTAAAAACCCTGTCCGTGAACTGGGTCCCGTTATCGGATACAAGGACATGAGGTATGCCGAACCGGCATACTATGTTCTTCCATACAAAATTCTGGGCGTTCTTGCTTGTGATCGCGGATAGGGGTTCTGCTTCCACCCACTTCGTAAAGTAATCAATCGCAACTATGAGGTGTCTCAACTGACCTGGCGCTTTGTCGAATGGGCCTACTATATCTATCCCCCACTGCGCGAACGGCCAAGGACTCTACATCGCAGTCAGCTCGGTCTGTGGCAGCCTTGTCACATTTGCGTGTAACTGGCACTTCTCGCATTTCTGCACGAGTTCGGTGCAATCCTTGAGCATCGAGGGCCAAAAATATCCCCATCTCATAATTTTCTTGGCCAAAGCCCGAGGTCCGATGTGGCTTCCACACGCTCCTTCATGCATTTCTCGCATGACGTAGCTTGCTGAGGTCGGTCCAACGCACTTGAGTAACGGTTGAAGGTACGATTTCTTGTAAAGGACATTATCCAGAACAGCATATCTCAATGACTTCAACAATATCCTTCTAGCCTCCATCTTATCTTCCGGTAATTCCCCTCTCTTCAGATAGGCTAGAATGGGGGTCATCCACGTCGGCTGTGACTCATCATCTAGATCGTTGACCTCGGCTTCGTCTATGCTTCTATGCTGGACATCTTCCACCGGTGAAGTGCCAGGTGTTGCTGCCAATTTGCTGAGAGCATCAGCTCGGGAATTTTGAGTCCGGGGGATTCTCTCGAGCTGGAAGTATTTGAAAAAGCCCTGCATGCCCTGTGCCTTAGCCAAATACTTCTTCATTCTTTCTCCCTTCGCCTCGTACTTGCCTAGCATGTGATTCACGACTACCTGGGAGTCACAGTGTACTTTTATGGCCGCGACCTTCAGATCCGTGGCTATCCGGAGTCCGGCTAGCAGAGCTTCGTACTCCACCTCATTGTTGGTAGTTGCGAACTGAAAGCGAAGTGAGTATGTGATCTCTTTCTTTTCTGGGCTGACAAGGAGGATTCCAGCACCGCTCCCCGTTTTTCCCGAGGCCCCATCTACGTACATATGCCAACAGTCTTGAGGTTCCTCCACCGTTGTACGAACTGGCTGTGGAAGGATCATCGGGACTTCGGATATTGAGGTTTCAGCCAAGAAATCTGCTAAGGCTTGCCCTTTGATGGCCTGTCGGGGGACATAAGAGATGTCATGCTCTCCCAGTTCTATTGCCCACTTCGCTATTCGTCCTGAGGCTTCGGGCTTCGTCAGCACCTGCCGAAGTGGGGAATCTGTTCGGACTTGAATTGAGTGCGCGTGAAAATACGGGCGTAATCGCCGAGCAGCATTGACAAGTGCTAAAGCTAGCTTCTCCAACGGCTGATATCTCACTTCGGGCCCTTTTAGTGACCGGCTTTTGAAGTAAACTGGCAACTGGCGACTTGCCTCTTCGCGCACGAGAACTGCACTGATTGCTTCATCCGAAGTGGCCAAGTACAAAAAGAGCACCTCTCCCTCCTTCGGTACTGACAAGGTCGGTAGATCCCTGAGATACTCCTTTAGTTGGTTTAGGGCGTGATGATGCTCCGAACTCCAGTCGAACTGGGGCGCTTTCTTCAAGATCTTGAAGAAGGGCAATTGCCTCTCCGCAGCTTTGGATAGAAATCTACTCAGTGCGGCGAGACATCCTGTAAGCCTGTTCACATCGTTGATTGATTTCGGATCCTTCATGTCTAGCACAACCTTAATTTTTGACGGATTTGCCCTCAACCCTTCCTGGGAAATCCAGCAACCTAAAAACTTCCCCGAAGTCACAGCAAAGGTACATTTTTGGGGGTTAAGTTTCAGGTTGACCTTGCGAAGGATGGAGAGCACAGTTCGGAGATCGGAGACACTTGTGCGCTCTTCCTTACTCTTCACCACTATGTCATCGACATAGACCTCTACCTCCTTTCCGATATGCTCTTTAAATACTTTATCTACCATCCTCTGGTAGGTAGCTCCTGCATTCTTCAGACCGAATGGCATTTTGCGGTAGGCAAAAATGCCAAAGTCCGTAATGAATGCTGTCTTGGCCGCGTCCTCGGCATCCATTAGGACTTGGTGGTATCCCTTGTATAGGTCAAGGAAACTGAATATCCTATGTCCGACCAGCGAGTCCACCTTTTTGTCGATGTCTGGTAGAGGATAACAGTCCTTAGGGCAGTGCTTGTTGAGATCGGTATAATCGATGCACATTCGCCAACCTCCTCCAGCCTTTTTGACCATGACTGGGTTTGCTATCCAGGTCGGGTAGGTGACCTCGAACAGGATCCCAGCCCCCAGTAACTGGTCCACCTCGGTCTTTATAACCTGATTTCGCTCCGCTGCGAAGGAGCGCTGCTTCTGTTTTATCGGTCGCACTTCGGGATCAATTTTTAACCGATGTGTGATCAGATCGGGTGATACCCCTGTCATATCCAAAGGGGACCACGCGAAGACGTCTCTGTACTCCTTTAGAAGCCGAATAACCTGTTTGCGAAGTTGAGGGTGTTCAGTCAATCCAACTTTGACGACCTTAGCGGGGTCGTCTTCATACAAAGCCACCTCCCTTTCTTCGGCAGGCGACGTCCTCTTCGGCTCTTCGGAGTTCAGTAATTGCTATGCTTGGGGCAGTTCGGGCGGTGCCCCTAGCCCCTTGAGCGCCACAAGCAGGCACTCCCTTGCCATTTTCTGATCTCCACGGATCACGGCTACCCCTCCCTTAGTCGGGATCTTCACGGCCAGATGGTACGTTGAGCAGATCGCTCTCACCGTATTCATCCAGGTACGGCCGAGGATTATGTTGTATGGGGACTTGGCTTCTACCACCATGAATTCAGTCATGTTGGTGGTGCTCCTCGGCCCTTTCCCTATTGTAACAGGCAGCTCGATCGTCCCTATGGGATGAGTTTCCCCATGCGCGAAACTCCGCAATGGCCGTGTGGTCGGTGTGATCTTTGACTTCTCTAGCTCCATGTTGTCAAAGCAATGTTTGAACATGATGTTCACCGATGCCCCAATATCGACGTGAATTCTCTTAATTAGCATATTGGCCACCACAGCCTCCACCACAATGGCATCGGAGTGCGGTACCATAGGGGGCACCGGGTCCTCGGCCGAGAAAGTCACCGCTTCCTCTTTTTTGAACCTTTTGTTAGCAGGTTCTCTGCTGGGCAAGTTCCGAGCTCCGTTCTTGAGTGATGATTTGGTTTGCCCTTTAGGGAGAGCGGAGATCGTAACAACTATCCCATCGTATTGATATTCTCCATCCTCATCGGCATCATCCTCATTGTGCTTTGCTCTTTTTTCCGTCTCCGAACTGCAACTTCCTCCTTTATAATGTCTCTTCTTCTTTTGACTTCGGGGAGCGTCCACTTGATTTACCCCCGAGCTCCGATCTTGATACTTTTTGAGCTGTCTGTTGCGAACTAGACTCTCGATGTCTTGAGCCAGGTTCCTGCAGTCTTCTGTATCATGTCCGTAGTCCTCATGAAACTGGCAGTACTTATTCTTCGACCTCGGCTTGCCGTCCTCCCGCATCGGCCGCGGTCTCTCGAACAAGCCAGCGTGCAGCTCGAGGATTTCAGTCCTCGGCTTGTTCAACGGTGTGAATTGTGGAGCTGGCCGTTGTGCGGGCTGGGACATCAGCGAGCCTCGTTGTACTGGATTTTGCCGAGGTCCGAGACGAGACTCAATCGGACCTCGCTGAATTCGCTCCATTACCCCTTTACGGGGGGTATCCTCTTTCTTCTTCGAGGTTTCACCTCGGTCCACTTCTTTTCTGAGTCTGGTAGCCTCCTCTATCTTGGCGAACTTGTCCGCTATAGCCCATAGTTCGGTAGTAGTCTTTGGATCCTTCTCCAGGATCTCCCTGTAGAGATGGTCCGAGCTGATGGCATTTTGAAATGCCGAGATGATGAGAAGATCGTTTGTGCACCGAGTCGATAAGCACTCTCTATCGAATCGGGTCATGAAATCCTGTAGTGACTCACCCCGGCTTTGTTTAACGGTTAGCAGATGTGCTGGAGTGTGCCTTACTTCGGCACGCTGAGAGAAACTCCTAGCGAACACGTTCATCAGATCGGAATACGATCCGATCGACCCGGGAGGCAGACTGTCGAACCACTCCCGTGCATTGTCGATTAGCAGTTCAGGAAATAGCTTGCACATATGAACACTTCCCAGATTTTGGTTCAGCATGCTGTACTTGAACTGGCTAAGGAAATTGCTCGGATTTCCAACTCCGTTGTACGCCTTGATCTTTGGCACCGTGTACCCGAAGGGCATCGGTGTGTTGAGGATCTCCTCCGAGAGTGGGCTGATGATCCTGCCGAGCGCGTCAAAGATCTGCGCTCCCCCAGCTAGGGGTCCTTGGTTGGGTGCGTTATACGGGGGGGCCACGGCGTAGTTCGGCTGAACCATATGGGAATTTGGTTGCTGGCTTCCCTGAGTCTGTCCTCGGTTTTGCTGGAGATAGTGTCGCAAGTCCTGCCCGGGCCTCTGTCCTTGACCGATCTGAGGGATTCCCTGACCGAACTGGGGGACTCCAGTGTATTGGTTTAGGAACTCGCGCCCTGACGCTGTAGCGAGATAATTTCGCAACAACTCTTCGATCCCTGGAAGCGGTGGAGGTGGCGGGGCTGCCGAGTTCGGCTGGATAACCGGTGAGAGGCGAGCGGCTAGGCTCGGTCGGATAACTGGGGGCTGGCGTAGTGCTGCCTCCGGACCGAACAGCTCGCGATCCCTGCTCGCTGTGAGGTCCTTCACATGGCCTTCCGGTGTGGGTTGTGGCCCTAGGCGCGAACTCACAGAGGCTCGGTGTGACTGAGTTGGCTGTGAGGACGGGCGTGCTGCCGTGTCATCTCCAGTATTCTGTTGGCCGGAGTCTGGGACCTCCGGGATCTCTTCGGCGATAGTCTGGTCGTTCACCGGAATGTCGTTGTGCGGTGGTTCTGCGCCCACCGTTGAGACTGGTTCCTCCGGTTGTCGTCGGCGAGGAGTTCCCAGCAGTGTTGTCATCCCATTCGGCATTATTGATGATTTTGGGCAGCGAGAATCAAAAATTCAGACACAAATTTATGTTTCCCACAGACGGCGCCAGTGATGAACCTTCGATTCACGGCCCAAATTCGGATGGATATTTGTGTGCGGAATTAAAAGTGAGACAAAGGATTTACGTGGTTCGATCGAATCGATCTACGTCCACGGAGAGCAAATATGTGTTTTTGTATTCAAAATAGCATGCCTAAGTGCAATACAATCAGTTCTCGTATTTATAGATAGAAGGGATCGTAGTTGTGACGGGGAGAACGTGGAGGTATGGGTAGTTTTCCCAGCTCCGGTTTCTTCTCCATCAACCCACGTTCTGAGTTTAGGGCTCAACTCCCTGGGCCCGTGTTTGATGTGGACTGGGCTTGTCAATTTGGGCCAATTGTGCTTACACCGATCTGGGCCTGACTACCTGGGCCTGCTACTATGTTTTGGGCCTTTGGGCCTAGGGAGATGGGCCATTTCCTACCATATACCATGTCTTAAAGTTCTTGAGAAACCTTGTGAAAGAATATACGTGCAAATTTACTTTCGTAAACGACCGTGCATGAGAATCTGATGGCAGGATCCCTCTTTCAAGGGTGTGACGGAGGCCGGTTGGTCCAGTTCCTGAGAGATAGAGAGAGAGAGAGGGGACATATACATGGAAGTGTAGTCTTCGGCGGGTCAGTTTCACCGTATACTGTGTATTAAATTAAAAGTTTCACACCTTTTCGTATGAAGGATATATTGATTGGCAAGAAAAGACTTTTTTGTGTTTTTCACAAAGAGACGGGTGTGAATCGGTTACTAAATTTCTAGGAAAAAAATTCAATGTTCTTAGAAATTGTAATATCATGGATTATGTTAACATTTCGATAAACTATTAATTAAATAATTATTTATAAAATTTGTTGTTCTATAACATAATATTTTTAGACAAATTATTATTTAATTAACTCCTAATTAAGCTTTATAATTCAAATTATAACACAAATTCTTAATCCTAATTCCACCTATTAGGATGTCAGACTATATTAAACGTCATGTACGGGAGATAATTAATAATTTAAGTTTGAAATGATCAAATACGAATATGCTTTGAGAGGACAAATGAATGGAATTATAATAAACCACTATTATACCATTAAAACTTCATCAAATTTTACAAAAATAACTATAAAAAAATCACTATACGAATGGTTTATAACCTATGAATAATTCTTTAAAAATTTCAAAAGTACCATTCAAACTCTGCACATAGTTTAGTTATATGTGGATAAGAATATATATAGATTTCATCACAAACTCAAGTACATTATGCAAAATTTCCTTCTCCATTTTCCTTCTTTTTTTTTTTTCTTTTTTTTTTTTTTTTTTTAATTTCAATGCCAAAACTCGGAAATGAGAGAAGCTATTACTATTTATTGATACATAACATAAGGGGAAAAAATCATTAATATTTCAGCATCATACAAATAATTAGATAGAAATTGAAAAGATGTTGAAACACTCCAAAACTGCATTTTTGTAATAGGTGAAAATGTAAAATATGTACTCATGCATGAATGAATTTCATAATGTGCGAAATTAATAAAATCATTATAAATTAGAAAAATATAACAAACCAGAAATTGAATTAAAGGTAAGCTACGAAAATAACCCTCACTCTATATATCTTACTCCGTAATTAAGATAAAAGAGATTCATACATGGACTATCCAAACAATAACGCACGTTGCCGTATAAATTAAAAAAGGAAAAAGGAAATAGAGTTGATTTGAAAATCTACCTGATAGGAAATGGCCCACCTCCCTAGGCCCAAAGGCCCAAAACAGACAAGCCCACATCGTGAAGCCCAGATCGGATAGGCCCAGATCGGCAAGCCCAATCCATGCTAAGTACAAGCCCAGGGAGTTGAGCCCTAAACCCAGAACGTGGGCTGATGGAGGAAAAACCGGAACAACCAACCACACCTCCACGACCTCCACAATTCCACCTCTGCAACTGCCATGAATTACGTCTATAAATACGAGAACCAATTGTATTGTAATTTACTTACGCTATCCTAAATACAAAAGCTATATTTTCCTCCCCGTGGACGTAGATCCTACCGATCGAACCACGTAAATCTCTCGTGTTCCTCTTCGTATTCGCATACAAACCATATATAAATTTGGGCCGCAAATCAAAGATTCATCACTGGCGCCGTCTGTGGGAACAAATTCGTGCTTGAATTTTTGATCTTTCGCTGCCCGAAGTCACTAGCAATGCCGCACGGAAATCAGTTGCTGTTGGGAACCCCCCGTCGCCGAAGGAGCCGCCGACGACAGCCCGAGGAACCAGCCTCGGCAACGGGCGCAGAACAGCCCAACGACGTCCCTGCCAACGATCGGATCGTGGCCGACGAAATCCCAGAGATCCCAAATGCCGACGAGCAGGGTGCAGCGGGAAACACAATGGCACCTTCCTCCCCGGCCCAACCGGTCCAGCATCACCGAGCTCCCATGAGTTCGCGCCTGGGACCACAGGCTCACCCGACACCGGAGGGCCATGTTGAGAATCTCACTGCCAATCGGGAGCGTGAACTATTTGGTCCAGAAGCAACCCTACGCTTGTCCCCAGTTATCCGACCGAATCTAACTGCTCCTCCAGTCATCCAGCCGAACTCGGCAGCTCCACCGCCTCCACCCCCTCCAGGGATCGAGGAGTTATTGCGAAATTACCTCACCACAGCATCCGGGAGTGAGTTCCTCAACCAGTACACGGGAGTCCCCCAGTTCGGCCAGGGAGTCTCTCAGCCCGGACAAGGAGTCTCTCAGTTCGGTCAAGGACAGAGGCCCGGACAGGACTTGCGACAATATCTTCAGCAAGTCCGAGGACAGACCCAGGGAGGCCAGCAGCCGAACTCCCATATGGTTCAACCAAACTATGTCACCGCTCCGCCCTATATTGCGCCCAACCAAGGACACCTAACTGGGGGAGCGCAGATCTTTGGCGCGCTTGGTAGGATTATCAGCCCGCTCTCGGAGGAGATCCTCAACACACCTATGCCCTTCGGGTACACGGTGCCAAAGATCAAGGCGTACAACGGAATCGGAAATCCAAGCAATTTCCTTAGTCAGTTCAAGTACAGCATGCTGAACCAAAATCTGGGGAGTGTGCACATGTGTAAGCTGTTTCCTGAACTGCTAATCGACAATGCACGAGAGTGGTTCGACAGTTTGTCCCCCGGGTCGATCAGATCGTATTCCGATCTGATGAATGTGTTCGCTAGAAGTTTCTCCCAGCGTGCCGAAGTGAGACACACCCCAGCACATCTGCTAACCGTTAAGCAAGGCCGGGGTGAATCCCTACAAGACTTCATAACCCGGTTCGATAGAGAGTGCTTATCGACTCGGTGCACAAACGACCTTCTCATCATCTCGGCATTCCAAAATGTTATCATCTCGGACCATCTCTACAGGGAGATCCTGGCGAAGGACCCAAAGACCACTACCGAACTGTGGGCTATTGCGGACAAGTTCGCTAAGATAGAGGAGGCGACCAGACGTTGAAAGGAGGTTGATCGAGGTGAAACCTCAAAGAAGAAAGATGATGCACCCCGAAAAGGGGTAATGGAGCGAATACAGCGAGGTCCGATTGAGTCTCGTCTCGGACCTCGGCAGAATCCAGCACAGCGAGGTCCGCCTACAAGTCAGCCCGCACAACTGCCAGCTCTGCAGTTCACTCCGTTAAACAAACCAAGGACCGAGATCCTTGAATTGCACGCTAATCTGTTCGAGAAACCTAGGCCGATGCGGGAGGACGGCAAGCCGAGGTCAAAGAATAAGTATTGCCAATTCCATGAAGATTATGGACATGAGACGGAGGATTGCAGGAACTTGGCTCAGGACATTGAAAGCCTAGTTCGCAATGGTCCGCTCAAAAAATATCAAGATCGGAGCACGGGGGTCAATCAAGTGGATGCCCCCCGAAGTCAAAAAAAGAAAAGACAGTATAGAGGGAATTGCAGCACGGATGCTGAGAAGAAAACAAAGCACAATGAGGATGATGCCGACGAGGACGGAGATTACCAATACGAGGGGATAGTTGCTACGATCTCCGCTCTCGCCAAAGGACAGACTAAATCGTCCCTCAAAAACGGAGCTCGGAGCATGCCGATCAGCGAACCCGCTAACAAGAGGTTCAAGAAGGAGGAAGCCGTAACTTTCTCGGCTGATGACCCGGTGCCCCCCATGATGCCGCACTCCGATGCCATTGTTATTGAGGCTGTGGTGGCTAACATGCTGATCAAAAGGATTCACATCGACACCGGGGCATCGGTGAATATCATGTTCAAGCATTGCTTTGATAACATGGAGCTGGAGAAGTCAAAAATCATTCCAACCACCCGGCCACTGCGGAGTTTCGCACAGGAGGAAACCCATCCCCTAGGGACGATCGAGCTGCCCGTCACAGTAGGGAAAGGGCCGAGAAGCACCACTAACATGACCGAATTCATGGTGGTGGAAGCCAAGTCCCCATACAACATAATCCTAGGCCGTACTTGGATGAATACAGTGAGAGCGATCTGCTCCACGTACCACTTAGCCGTGAAGATCCCGACTAAGGGAGGGGTAGCAGTTATCCGTGGTGATCAGAAAATGGCGAGGGAGTGCCTGCATGTGGCTCTCAAGGGGCTAGGGGCAACGCCCGAACTGCCCCAAGCATAGCAATTACTGAACTCCGAAGAGCCGAAGAAGACGTCGCCCGCCGAAGAGAGAGAGGTGGCTTTGTACAATGACGATCCCGCTAAGGTCGTCAAAGTCGGGCTGACCGACCACCCCCATCTTCGCGAACAGGTTATTCGACTTCTAAAGGAGTACAGAGACGTCTTCGCGTGGTCCCCATTGGATATGACAGGGGTATCACCCGATCTGATCACACATCGGCTAAAGATCGACCCCGAAGTACGACCGATCAAACAAAAGCAGCGCTCCTTTGCAGCGGAGCGGAATCAGGTCATAAAGACCGAAGTGACCCAACTGCTGGATGCTGGGATTCTATTCGAAGTCACTTACCCGACCTGGATAGCAAACACCCGGTAATGGTCAAGAAGGCTGGGGGAGGATGGCGCATGTGCATCGATTATACCGATCTCAACAAACACTGCCCTAAGGACTGTTACCCTCTGCCCGATATCGACAAAAAGGTGGACTCGCTGGTCGGTCATAGGATATTCAGCTTCCTGGATCTGTATAAGGGATACCACCAAGTCCTAATGGATGCCGAAGACGCGGCTAAGACAGCATTCATTACGGACTTTGGCGTCTTTGCTTATCGCAAAATGCCATTTGGGTTGAAGAATGCAGGAGCAACCTACCAGAGGATGGTAGATAAAATATTTAAAGAGCATATCGGAAAGGAAGTGGAGGTCTATGTCGATGACATAGTGGTGAAGAGTAAGGAAGAGAGCACAAGTGTGGCCGATCTCCGAACTATGCTCTCCATTCTTCGCAAGGTCAATCTGAAACTTAATCCCCAAAAATGTACCTTTGCTGTGACATCGGGGAAGTTTTTAGGTTGTTGGATTATCCAGGAAGGGCTGAGGGCGAATCCATCAAAAGTTAAGGCCGTGTTAGACATGAAGAATCCAAAGTCGATCAATGATGTGCACAGACTTACAGGGTGTCTCGCCGCACTGAATAGATTCCTATCTAAAGCCGCGGAGAAGCAGTTGCCCTTCTTCAAAATCTTAAAGAAAGCACCCCAATTTGATTGGAGTTCGGAGCATCATCACGCCCTACACCAGCTAAGGGAGTACCTCAAGGATCTACCGACCTTGTCGGTACCGAAGAAGGGAGAGGTGCTCTTTCTTTACTTGGCCACCTCGGACGAAGCAATTAGTGCAGTTCTCGTGCGCGAAGAGGCAGGTCGCCAGTTGCCAGTTTACTTCATAAGCCGGTCACTAAAAGGGCCCGAAGTGAGATATCAGCCGTTGGAAAAGCTAGCTTTAGCACTTGTCAATGCTGCTCGGCGATTACGCCCATATTTTCACGCGCACCCAATTCAAGTCCGAACAGATTCCCCACTTCGGCAGGTGCTGACGAAGCCCGAAGCCTCAGGACGAATAGCGAAGTGGGCGATAGAACTGGGAGAGCATGACATCTCTTATGTCCCCCGACAGGCCATCAAAGGGCAAGCCTTAGCAGATTTCTTGGCTGAAACCTCAATATCCGAAGTCCCGAACTCGATACCAGAGCCAGTTCGTACAACGGTGGAGGAACCTCAAGACTGTTGGCACATGTACGTAGATGGGGCCTCGGGAAAAACGGGGAGCGGTGCTGGAATCCTCCTTGTCAGCCCAGAAAAGAAAGTGATCACATACTCACTTCGCTTCCAGTTCGCGACTACCAACAATGAGGTGGAGTACGAAGCTCTGCTAGCCGGACTCCGGATAGCCACCGATCTGAAGGTCGCGGCCATAAAAGTACACTGTGACTCCCAGGTAGTCGTGAATCATATGCTAGGCAAGTACGAGGCGAAGGGAGAAAGGATGAAGAAGTATTTGGCTAAGGCACGGGGCATGCAGGGCTTTTTCAAATACTTCCAGCTCGAGAGAATCCCCCGGACTCAAAATTCCCGAGCTGACGCTCTCAGCAAATTAGCAGCAACGCCTGGCACTTCACCGGTGGAGGATGTCCAGCATAGAAGCATAGACGAAGCCGAGGTCAACGATCTAGATGACGAGTCACAGCCGACGTGGATGACCCCGATTCTAGCCTATCTGAAAAGAGGGGAATTACCTGAAGATAAGACGGAGGCTAGAAGGATACTGTTGAAGTCATTGAGATATGTTGTTCTGGACAATGTCCTTTACAAGAAATCGTACCTTCAACCCTTACTCAAATGCGTCGGACCGATCTCAGCAGACTACGTCATGCGAGAAATGCATGAAGGGGCATGTGGAAGCCACATCGGACCTCGGGCTTTGGCCAAGAAAATTATGAGATGAGGATACTTTTGGCCTTCGATGCTCAAGGATTGCACCGAACTCGTGCAGAAATGTGAGAAGTGCCAGTTACATGCGAATGTGACAAGGCTGCCACAGACCGAGCTGACTGCGATGCAGAGTCCTTGGCCGTTCGCGCAGTGGGGGATAGATATAGTAGGACCATTCGACAGAGCGCCAGGTCAGTTGAGGCACCTCATAGTTGCTATTGACTACTTTACGAAGTGGGTAGAAGCAGAACCCCTGTCCGCGATCACAAGCAAGAACGCCCGGAACTTTGTATGGAAGAATATAGTATGCCGGTTCGGCATACCTCATGTCCTCGTATCCGATAATGGGACCCAATTCACGGACAGGGTTTTTAGGGAATGGTGTGACGAGCTGCAGATTCAACAACATTTCACATCGGTAGCCCACCCTCAAGCAAATGGTCAGGCCGAAGTGACGAACCGAACTCTCGTCAAAGGCCTCAAAACCCGGCTAGAGAAAGCTAAAGGGTTATGGGTAGAAAACCTTCCGAACGTCCTATGGTCCTACAGAACAACGCCGCGAACAGCAAATGGCGAAACACCGTATAGTCTAGCATACGGAACAGAAGCTGTAATCCCGGTTGAGATCGGACTCCCCAGTCCGCGCACGACCCATTTCATAGCCGAAGTAAATGATGAGAACCGGCGTGCGGACCTCGATCTGCTAGAAGAAAAAAGGGATACAGCTTACATAAGAGAGGCCCGATACAAACAACTCATAGCCCGATATTACAATCGGCGAGTTCGAGATCGGCAGTATTGCGTAGGAGATTTAGTTCTCCGAAACAATGAGGTCAGCAAGGCTTGTAAGCTCGGCAAGCTGGAGGCCACATGGGAAGGCCCATACCGAGTAGACAAGGTCCTTGGTAAAGGCGCCTATAGGCTTTCCACTCTGGCCGGGGAGCCCATACAGCGACCTTGGAATATAATCCATCTGAAGAGGTATTATGCATAGATGTGGAGTATCATGTAGAGTAGCTCGGTCATTTTAGTCTTTTTTCAGTTCGGTCTTATTCAGTTCAGTTCAATGTTCAGTCAGGTCTTGTCTTTCAAAAATTTATTCAGTAATGAAGTTTAAGATTTTATTTCTATCTTTCGTTGTGTTCACACTGCATTGCATTACTCCACTTATATGCATGTTGCCTCTTACCTCCAACACTATCCTGACGAGGACAAGTGTTAGTAAAATAAAATCGTACGAACCAGGGGACCACCCCTACCGACTTAGTCGGCAGAACAGGAACCCGACCTGACCCAAGTGTCACCTCGGCAAAGGATAATAGGCGATATGCCATCCCGAACCGAGGGAAGACCCAAGAGTCACGTTGGAAGCTGGAGTTAGGCTCCCAAGCCACTTCGGAAAATCCAAATTTGACCTATGTGTCAGTTCGGAATTGACTAAGCAGAAATGCAAATTCGAAACAGGCAATAAGCCAACAATTACACTAACATATAGTTTATCCAAAAAAAATATATATATATATATATTATCTTATTTTGCAGGATTTTACAAGTCATGCATTGGAAGGCCCACCTTCATCTGGCCTCTTGCTACAGTTAAAATAACTAGCCCAACCGCTAGTCGGCGGGTTCAGTAGAAAATCAATATTTATATCTTCCTTATTTCGAGAGCTTTGTCCAGAACTGCGCCCACCACCACGCCCAGCACCACCACTTGTCGTGACGCCGGTTCGGCTAGCCACTGCTCGTGAAGAACTCCGACCTCGGGGGATTATAGGAGCTCGGTAATTCCCATCCCCCCGGTTCGGTATCGGCCTGCGATTCTGAACAGGCATCAGCATATCCAACCGATCCTTCACCAGACGAGAAGGTATGGTCGGACTCAGGGCGCGGAACCGGGGAGCATGCTGTTTAGAAGGCTGCACATCGGGGTACCGGTCAAGCCACTTCTTCATTATTGCGTGGCGAGATAATACCAACGGGAAGAGATTCGTCAAATATCGCAGCTCGGATATATAGTCAGCAACCTCCCATGAATCCGAACCGCGATTCTGAATCTCCCGCACAACCCCCCGCACAGCCTCGAACGCATCAGCCTCGACTTCGGATATCGTCTTGCCACCGAGCTCGTGTATCACCCTTTCATATTCGGCGTGCTCGTCTGCAATCCTCTTGGCATCCGCGTAATCTTCTTTTAATTGCAAATACCGAGCCTCATTGGAATCAGCCGTGATTTGCAGGGAGTTATATTTGGCGTCAAACTCATTACGAAGGTGTTCGGCAAGTTTGTCGAGGCGACCGATCTCACCATCCTTAAGATCAATAAGGATTTTCAGACGCTTAATCTCATTTATCAGCGCGGTCTTATCTGTTTCGGATTCGTTCTACAGAAAGTAAAGACAAGATAAGCATGGGTAAAAGGAAACTTCATTGACAGAATTCAGAACGTTTACAGTTCATTACAAAAAGTGACAAAAAAACAAAAAACAAATTACAAGAGGGGGGATCAACTGACCCCGCCAGATGGTTCAGCCTCAGTGTTCAAGGTGCCGGTCTCGGCAGCATCCTCTCTGGCATCTCCATCGACGTGGCCAGTTTCCACATCCTCCTCCTCATCCTCGTCAGAGGGCAGATCGGGAGACAGTGGCCGCTCCGCAAGTTCCTCGCGAAAGGGACCGCAGAGTTTCTCAAACTCAACGTCCCGATCATATTGGCACTCCCGGACCTCGGCAGCGGACAGCGGAGTCCGCTGATCGGCAACATACCCGACCAGCGGAAACGGAGAGGCCTTCTTCTGCAATTGGCGGAAGTATGTCCGCAGCATCTCATCATCCGTGATGGGCTTATAACCGTACTTCCCCTTGTCGAGAGTGGGGAAGTCGGCGGCCACCCGATCCAGAACCTTCGCCACCTCTCGCCTCTTGCATGGCCCGGTCAACGCAGAAACGAGGGCACTAAAGCCCTCGCTGTAAATGACCCTCTCAGCAAGGGCAAGGGCGAAATCACCCTGTTCGGCCGCGAGCCGCTCCTCCCGAGCTCGGGCTGCCTCAAGTGCTTCCTCACTCTTAGCTGCTTTCTCCTCGGCAGCGGCGAGTTTGGACTTGGCAGCATCCATCTCCTTCTTCAGCTCCTCTTCCCGAACTGTCGCAGAAGAGAGTTCCTTGGCCAACCCGGTCTTCTCGGCAGCGAGACTCTTTATCTTCGCATCAGCTCGGGTGGTCACCTTCACCGAGCTCTGAAGAAGATGCCTCACGGCACGATAGACATGATCAAGGTCCTCCAGTGTTGGGGCCACACCCTACATTACATAAACGCTTCCAGATCAGAAAAAAAAAAAAAAAAAAAAAAAAAAAAAAAAAAAAAAAAAAAAAGAAGAGGGAAGCAAACTTGGAAGAATCATAAATCAACGAACTTACGGAGGGAAATGATGGGGTCGGAGATCGGACGAGGGTTATCGCGACATCGGGCTCGGATGAGGCCGAGCCCATCACAAGCCTCTTGGCCGCAGCCAAGTCAACCTCCTCCGCAGCCACACTTGGAGCCCCGTGAGATCGGGGGGTGGGAACTCCAGATTGAGTCCTCTCCGACGACTCCGCCGCTCGCCTCTTCGTACCGGCTGGCGAACTGGCCCCCTCGTTCTTTCGCTTCTTCTGGGAGGGTGCCTTCTTCTTGCCATCCTTTACCATATTCACTGGAGACAAGGCAAAAGAGTAAGAACCGACAAAAAAAAAAAAAATATATATATATATATATACAAAAGGGAAGAGGGACCTCACCCCTCCCCGGATCCACCGAAGTGGAAGGATCATCGGGGCTCGGTACCGCCACCGCCAGTTGGGCCAGTGACATCGGCATCTTGCCCAGACTGGCAAGACGCCGAACCACCTCAGCCAAGTTTTTCTGCCTCGGCAGAAGCCGAACCGAACCCGAGTGCCACCCGACCTCGGTGGCACCCTCGAACTGGCAGTAAAAAAACTTTTTCTGCCAGTCTTGGACTTTGGAGGGAACCTTTACGGAAAAACCCTGATGCCGGTATGAAGAATAGTACCAGCCCTCAGTCCGGGACTTAAATGACATAATACCCCCGAGAAGATCTATAGAGTACGGGATACCCAACCGAGAACAGGCAATCCCCAGTCCGGTTATTTGGCTGATGCTGTTCGGGGTGATTTGGGAAGGAGACAGATCGAAAACACGGTAAATATCGGCATAAATAGCCGGAAATGGTACACGCAGACCAGCCTTAAACTGGTCCATGTACACGGTGACACACCCACGAGGGGGGCGATAAGCCCTATCGTAGGCATTCGGTCGGAGGAGGAGAACGGAAGGGGGAAACCTAAATTGTACAGCAATATCGTAAAGACTGGAGGTAGAAATGGTGGATTCTAAACAACCTACGCTCCCAGCTACTCCGGGAGGACACTCGGAAAACTCAACTTCGTGCCCGTACGGCTCCTTACAGTCGGACCGTACGCAAGCACGTTTATCTCCCGGGAAGCTAACCGGAAGAGAGGTGGACGAAGAAGCGGCGGCGACTTCTTCCGTCGCCGCCGGAGAATGAGAATCAATGGGGGAATGAACTTCTCGAACGGAGGAATCCGAAAAAGCACTTGAAATGGAAAGAGAGGAAGACATAACTTACTTTTTCCTTGTTGATAATCGGTGAAGATTCACAGAGAGCAGTTATTGGAGAAGATGAACAGTACGGAGGATTCGCAGGTTTAGGGTTTCAGTTTTGGAGGAATGAAATTGATTGTATAACAATCATAGGGCATTAAAGGGGGTGGAATTACGCCTATTGAGAAAACATTCAATGCGACGACGTTTCAAAAACGTCTAATCGGTGCTTTATCGGTACCCCAAGCGTCGCATTTAATGCGGCTGACAACTTTAACTTTGGGCGGGAGATGAGATCGGCATGACCGACCTCCCAGCGAAAAGCAAATTTCAGAGGGGGTACCAACTTCAGTTCGGCCTTCCTCACACATTTCAGAGGGGGTACCAACTTCAGTTCGGCCTTCCTCACAAATTTCAGAGGGGGTACCGTTCAGTTCGGCCTTCCTCACAAATTTCAGAGGGGGTACCAAGTCCAGTTCGGACATCCTCACACATTTCAGAGGGGGTACCAACTTCAGTTCGGCCTTCCTCACAAATTTCAGAGGGGGTACCAAGTCCAGTTCGGACTTCCTCACACATTTCAGAGGGGGTACCAAGTTCAGTTCGGCCTCCCCCACGCAGTTTAGCGGTACCAATTCAGTTCGGAATTCCTCACATATTTCGGAGGGGGTACCAAGTACGTTACTCAAATCAGCTAATACTCACCAGGCACAGGCAGGAAACATCAACTCCATCACCCCACGCTTTTTGGGGGGGGGGGGGGGGGGATGTGATAGGAAATGGCCCACCTCCCTAGGCCCAAAGGCCCAAAACAGACAAGCCCACATCGTGAAGCCCAGATCGGATAGGCCCAGATCGGCAAGCCCAATCCATGCTAAGTACAAGCCCAGGGAGTTGAGCCCTAAACCCAGAACGTGGGCTGATGGAGGAAAAACCGGAACAACCAACCACACCTCCACGACCTCCACAATTCCACCTCTGCAACTGCCATGAATTACGTCTATAAATACGAGAACCAATTGTATTGTAATTTACTTACGCTATCCTAAATACAAAAGCTATATTTTCCTCCCCGTGGACGTAGATCCTACCGATCGAACCACGTAAATCTCTCGTGTTCCTCTTCGTATTCGCATACAAACCATATATAAATTTGGGCCGCAAATCAAAGATTCATCACTACCCTAAGCGATTTTCGATATTTATGGAGTTAAAGATTGCAGGACATTTTAGGTGATTATATATAGATAGAATGTAAGATGACAATTTTAAAATTAAAGTGAATTCTTTACCTTCAAATGCAGACCCCGTAGGATGAATCTTCTACTACCATAAGTGCATAAAGATTCAAATCCATCACTGCAGAAATATTCAAATCTGAAAGATCTAGATAGATTTGGATATCCGCATAGCAGTAGGAAGATAAAGCATCTCTTCATTCAGATGTTGCCCGATCACCATCACAGTCGGAGATCCCTCGATCAATCTACCAAAAAAATGGACTAAAATATATATATAGAAGGTAGGAGATGGAGAGAAGTGCCGCTAGGTTTTTCAAACGTTTCAGAAGTAAAGAAGTTTCATCTCTATTTTTTTTTTAATTGATAAAAAAATCAATTTGATTGATAGAACGGTTAACAACTCAAAAGAACGCAACTCTTCAATTAATATCTAAATTATTATAAATGAAATGAAACCTTTTATAAAAATAGAAATTTTTGAATTAAAAAATAGAAGTGAAATTACGAAAGTACCCTCCGTACTCTGTTTTTATATAATATATATATATAGATTTAATTAGGTAATTTATATTCTAAAATTTATTATATCATTTTCCATACAATACTTTAATACATATTATTATAAAAGTTCTATTTTTTATACATTCAACTTTCAAGATCTAACACATTTATTAATATACAAGTATATATTAATGTCAATTTGATTAATTAATATTCTCAATTTACATTTTACATTAACTAGAATTCCACAATTCGAAAAAGTTATATGGAATACATGTACAATAATTTCGATCTTCAAGAATGCTTATGCATAATTGCAATTACAATTTAAAAAAAAAAAGAGCAAATATTATAGGTACGGGCAATGCATGTTGTAAAAAAACAAAATTTTACTATATTATTAATTGAATTTTCATACTAGAATGTTAGTGGATTAAAAAAATATGATGAATACCTAAAAATACGGAGTATATTTTATCGATGGTGATTATGTTTGAATAAGTATAATTAATTTATGAAACAACAACATTTATATATTTGTATTTGTTGTATATACAGTTAATGAAGTTTTTCCTGAATCCCGGCAACGCGGGAGTACAATTCTAGTTTTTTAAAATGATAAAGAATATTTGACCATAATTCACTCTCTCTCATCCGGATTAATTACAACCACACATTTTCCACTCACTTGGTTCATGTGCCGAAAAAAATGAGACTAATATAATGGGACGGAGGGAGTATAATATATTGTTTTATTTTATGTATTGCGAATAATACACTATTACGAATGAGACATAATTTTACATTTATTTTTGCTAACATAGATGGAATACGGGGGGAATTAAATAATAAACCTTAATTAAATTAGTGTAATCGATACTCTAAGATCAGATTGAATAAGAGAAAAACAAAATTATGAAAATTAATTGTAATAACAATTGGTATATAGAGAGATGAAGACATGTGATGGCAAACATAAATGAAAATAAATACTGTACGATGTCTGGGCATAATATCTAGTACAATTCATCAATTTAGCGTAGAATAGTTACTTTTTCCATTAGTAGTAATTGCTCAATAATTCCAAGTCAAGTGATTGTCAATTTCATGCCACATCAAATTAAATAAATAACGTACCAAGTCCCCTCTCTCTCTCTCTACTATTCAAAGTTCAAACGCACTGGTAATGCAGATACATAGAGTGCCACCTAATCATTAGAATATAATATCCATGGCGGCCTCCGGCGCTGGAATTTTCACCGCCGGTATCTGGCCTTTGACCCGCCGCCGCGATGCGTCCGCTGCCACCGCGAGATCTAGTCTCTCAAAGTTCGAGCTCTCGGTTCGTGCATCAGCTGTTCGGACGGAGAAGCAGCCTCGGGAGGTAGCTCCTTCCGCTTCCGAAAGCGCCGCCGTGGGGAAGGAGCTGGCGGCGGCGCTGCCGCTGAGCAGCGGCGGAGGTAGTGAGCGCGTGTCGGAGACGGAGGAGCCGCGGTCGACTTTGAGAGACTACTTCGAGCAGAGCCAGGAGTTGATTAGCAGATCGGACGGCGGACCGCCGCGGTGGTTTTCGCCATTGGAATGCGGAGTGCGCTTGAAGGATTCGCCTCTCTTGCTGTATTTACCTGGTTCGTTTATCTACCTTTCTACTGTAGTGTTCAGTTTAAGAAATTGCAGTTGGTAAAACAGTGAAACTAGCTCTGCTGCTTAGAACTACTCCCTCCGTCCATATTACGATGCCACTTTTGTTCCATTTTTTGTTAGTATGCTTATGTTTCAGAGATGTGATTTTCTGTTGAAAGATATTTGGCGTAATTGAAATGCAATGAGTATTTGTTCAATTTTTGCAGGGGTGGATGGAGTAGGACTGGGACTTGTAAAGCAGCATGAAAGGCTTGGAAAGTAAGTTATCTTCTTCGTTATATGAAATAGTGTAGCATCATAAATAAACTCCTTGTCTGCGAATTCTAAATCAGATTTGATTCATTGTTCAATTCTTTGTGATGCTAGGATTTTTGATATATGGTGCTTGCACATCCCCCTCACAGATAGAACACCATTCATAGGTTGTTGTTCTCTCTCTCTCTCTCTCTCTCTCTCTCTCTGATTGTGGTTGAAAGGCAACAATGAGATTGAGTTATTTACTGATATTTTTCATCTCTCAGGCTTGGTGAAGTTTGTCGAAACTGTTGTTCGGGCAGAGCATTTGCGTGCCCCTAATAAACCTATTTATCTTCTTGGGGAATCATTCGGGGCATGCCTCGCTCTTGCTGTTGCTGCTCGTAATCCTAACATTGATCTTGCCTTAATCTTGGCTAATTCAGGTAGTTCATATATATTTGAAACAGTCCATTGCCTGAATAAAGGAAACTAATGATTGAACCATTCTCTTTTTCAACAGCCACGTCTTTTGGAAAATCGGTGGCGCAAAATCTGTTGCCGTTGTCAGAACTGATGCCTGAGCAGCTCAGTTCCAGTTTGCCTTATTTGCTAACTTTATTGTTAGGTATATTTCTTAATTTTTCTTTCATCTTCATTTGAGTTTTGTTTGGATGGTAAAATTTACAATTGTATTATTCTTCTAATGGAAACATTATAGTAAAAGTTGCTACATCTACTGGGCTTAAAGCATGGATGCTCATATGAAGTTTTTGTTAATAAGGTAATCCTACGAAGATTGTGACAGCAGCAATGAGGAAAAATCTTCCTTCGGACCAAGTGATTGAGGAGATATCTCAGGAAACTGCAGCAATGTCATCATATCTTTCTGTAAGACTCATTTATGTAACTTAAATACTTAAATAATCGATGATTGTATCTGACTGCAACTTTGTTGCTATGAGTACTTGCTTCTGAACTTCAAGACTTACACTCCTGCAGTTGTTTCGTGTTAAAAGTTTGAAGTTCCTCGTATAGCTGTTATTTCTCTGTTTCAAAAATTGTTATTCTTTCTTCTTAAGCAGCACTGGATTTTGTCGAAGTTTCTCTGAAGAATTAGATTTGCATTGTTTATTTCTTCCTGACTAGCTTTAGAATTTTCATTGTATTCAAGAAAGTAATAGTTAGGTTCACAGGACCTTTCTAAGCTCTTTAATGGGGCAACGCTTCGTTGGAAGCTGAATTTGCTTAAGTCGGCAGCTGGATTCGCCAATTCACGACTTCATGCTGTGAAATCTCAAACTTTGATACTTGCTAGGTTGTCAACTATTCCCGTTTCTCTGAATGTGATGATATTCTTGTAGCAACTTTTTCTCAGATTATGGAAATTGACACATACATCATATTTTGCTACTTCTTTCCCCTTTAACACTCATCTCATAATTAATAACCAATTTCCTGTTCTTCATCATACTATCCATATTGCATTGAAGACTTTTATGTTCATCACCATCTGATTAACTTTGCAGTGGACAAGATCAGTTGCTTCCAAGTAGAGAGGAAGCTGAGAGACTCCGCCAGGTGCTGCCAAAGTCTGAAGTCCGTCTATTCGAAGACAGTGGTCATTCCCTCTTCTTGGTAAGTCAATTCCCTACTTTACTGTACCATTGAGCTCTACTAGTTAAATCATCAGACGAGTCATTCATGCCAATTCATCAGTTGTTCTAACAGCGATAATCACATACCTGCTTTATATCTTTACTTCTTTAGAGATCATGTTAACATGATACTATCTATTGAATTATTCCCTTGACTTTTGCTACTTCATGGTATATATCACACGTCTATTTTCATGTAGGAAGATGGCATAAGCCTGATTTCGATCTTAACTGGTACCAGTTTCTACAGGCGTGGAGAGCGCCATGATTATGTCTCAGATTACTTGCCACCAACCCCCTCTGAATTCCGGAGTGTCTATGAACCGCAAAGGTAATACTGAATTCACATCTGCCATTTTCCTAATTTGCTTTTCCTTATTTTCTGGGAACCGAACGTCTTCTCCTTTCCGGTACCTTTGCTGAATATATATATCTTTTTTAATCAGTTTTATTGCCTCTGCTACTGATCCTGTGATTCTCTCGACATTGGAAAACGGAGACATTGTTAGAGGTCTTGGTGGAATTCCTTGTGAAGGACCAGTAATATATGTCGGTTATCATATGATGCTTGGACTTGAAATAGTGCCTCTCGTCTCCCGTTTCTGGATCGAAAGGAACATCCTTCTACGAGGAGTGGCACATCCCATGATGTTTAACAAGTTAAAAGAAGGGAGACTCCCAGATATATCCGCCTTCGATACATTCAGGGTCATGGGTGCAGTTCCGGTATCAGCACCCAATTTTTTTAAGCTTTTCTCTACAAAATCTCATGTTCTGCTCTACCCTGGAGGTGTGCGCGAGGCCCTTCACAGAAAGGTGATTTAAATTCAACACCCTGTGATGAAATTGATGAATCTCGAACTATTTCCTTAACTGTAGTCACATTTCAGGGTGAGGAATACAAACTACACTGGCCAGAACAGTCTGAGTTTGTCCGAATGGCTGCTAGATTCGGAGCAAAAATCGTGCCTTTTGGTGTTGTTGGAGAAGATGATATCGGTCATGTAGGGTGTTTAACACTATTTCATGTCTTATTCTTCAACCTGAAAACACGAACATCCTACACTAATCAAACTCTTTCTTTGTCAGTTGCTCATGGATTACGATGATCTAATGCGCATTCCATATTTTCGGAATTCTATACAAGAGATTACAGATGAGACAGTGAATTTGAGGTACCTCTTTACCTGCACCACTCAATGTGTTGTAATGGGAACGAGATACTGACATACAAGCGTCTGATCACAGGAGCAACGCAGTAGGAGACGTTGCAAATCAAGACCTTTACCTCCCGATCATCGCTCCAAAAATCCCAGGCCGTTTCTATTTCTTATTCGGGAAGCCTATAGAAACCGAAGGTCCGTCTCTTGCAATTCTCAAATGTATCCGTTTCGTTTCTATGCATTGCTGAATGCCGTTCGTTTGTTTAGGAATGAAGCAGGAACTAAGAAGCAGAGAAAAAGCTCAAGAAGTGTACTTGGAAGTGAAGAGTGAGGTTGAGAGATGCCTTGGCTATTTAAAGGAGAAGAGAGAGAGTGATCCTTATAGGAGTATATTTGCTCGTTTGAGTTACCAGGCAACTCATGGATTTGATTCCCAGGTACCCACTTTCGACTTCGGCCCCGAAACTTAACCATTAAATAGTTTCTATTATTATTGATTTATTACCCCACACCAAAATTAAAATAAATTTATGTTGGGGTATAGGAACTTATGATATACTGTTGAAGTTGGCGCTATACGTATAGTATACGTATACGTATAACGATTGTGTTGTGCTATATTGTGTTGTACCTTCGATATTGGTCGGTGCTACTTAATTATCGAGAATGTAATTTTGTTATTTATATTCACATACTCTCTGTCTCACTGATAAAAAAATACTTTTTTCCTTATCGGGACGTCCCATTGATATATAGACTTTTCTCGAAATAGAAAATTCTAATCCAATAAAATTCCGACACATCACTTTAATCCACTACCTTTTACTTTAACCCACTATATATCATCAATCTCGTCTTAATTCCTGCACCGAAAAGAAGGTTCCTATCGCAGTGGGACGTGGAGGGAGTAGTATTTTTACGTAGTTTTTGCAATTCTAAAAGAAACCCCAAATTAAATAACTTCCTGATCGGAATCGAAATCCTTATATGGAAAGGAACAAAATCTCTCTCATAACACACTATAAATAAACCCCATTCACATTCACATACAACTCCTAATTAATTCCTTGAATTAGCAAATTAAAACATAGGTTGAATCAAAGCATGGCCTCAACTAGTATGGAGGAGTGCTACGAGCTGTTGAAAATCGAGAAAAGCAGACACGAAATCCGGCCATGGAAAGACGACCCTCGTCTCAAGATCAACTTCAACTTCTCCATCCAAACCAGATTCCGAAATTACTCCTTGATGGCCCCGTATGTGGGAATCACGCCGGTCATGATCCCAGACCTCCCGAACTGGGACTCCGACGACTTCGTCTTCGGGGGCGCCGTCTTCGCAGCGTCCTTTTCGGACGCCGACGTGCGGGAGGCGGTCGGGCGGGCGGTCGAGGGATCCGGTCTCCGCCTCGAGTGGCGGCCCTGCGTGGTCGAACGGGCGCTCAAGGAGGTGCGCGAGTGGTGCCCGAAGGGCGGGCGCGCGATTCTCGACCTCGATTTCAAGGTCGTGATCGAGCACGTGCACGTTCACTTCCAGGAGCTGGCGGGTGGCTATGACTATCCACGAATGATTCCGGCCGCGGATTCGGCGATGGGGATGCTGGAGAAGTGCGAGGTTGGCGGAGCTACGGCGGAGAGGTGCTGCTGCATCTGCTTGGAAGAGTTCGGCGGGGAGGAGACAGCGGCGGCGGCGAGGATGCCGTGCAAGCACGTGTTCCACGGCGGCTGCATCAAGGAGTGGCTGAGGACGAGCCACTATTGCCCGCTCTGCCGCTACGAGATGCCCACGGAATAGGGTTTTTTTTTTACATCTTTGTTTTTGATCGTTTCGAATATTCAATGATTTGATGAGCTTATTCTTTCGATGCGCATTAATGAAAAGAGTGATTTGTTTTAGATGATGAATCGTTTTAGTATTGGTATTGTATTACTATCTTCGTCCCTTTCGACTTGGCTCGTTTGTATATTTTAATACTCACATATTAAATGTGTATGAGCTAAGTTGGCTGAGACGAAGGAAGTACTATATTAGTATTTAGTTTTTGTGATAGTTTCATAATGCATTGTTGTTAAGTATGGTTCTCCGATAAAAATAGTTTCATCGGCATATAATATACGTCAATACCTAGAAATTTTGTCTATTACTGGAGGCGTTAGCTATTACTTATTTTTTGTTCAAATGATAAAGTTGACAAGCGCATAAAAAAATATGAATATAAATAAACAAAGACGGAGCTAGAAATTTAAATACTCGATCCCAATTGAATTCAAAAGGCAACATGTGTGGTTTTACGAGAGTAAAACCCAAACATACATGCACCACACAAACGAGGCACATTATTCTCAAAATCAACCTTAAAATAACACAAAAACTGATAGAGGATGGAGCGATTTCCTCTACCAAGAAATGAAAAGAAATAAAAGATACAACGGCAGACGCGAGATCCTTGCTCGTCGTTCACGCCAGATTACGAGAAGAAAAGGAAAAGCGGCGAAATAAATAAACTAGAGTTTCTGTATTATATTTCTGAAATAAGATACAATCCACCTATTTATACTAAATACGTAGGGTTGATTCGACCTACGATCCGGGAAAGAATCAATAAGAAAACCCGAAAAGGAACGACCCAAATAATTAAAACGGACTAAGCCCAAAGACAAATAATTAAAATAGAATACGTATCAAAAACCAACAACTTAACAATGGCTACTCGAGGCCAATTTCCTTCCTTGTGGCCAAGACGAAGTCGTAGAGCTTGTTCGGATCGGCCAACGACTTCGATACGCTCTCTCTCTCCATACACCTCTTCACCCACGCCATCAGCTTGGGACAATGCTCCTCGATGCTCAAGCTTCCGCACGTCTCGTAGGTTTGGAACCACGTGGAAAACGGGATCAACGCCACGTCCACAAACCCGAATCTCTCCCCTCCGAAGAAGGGCTTCTCCCCAAGCTCCGACTCCAACTGTTTGAGAACCTCCACGAGTTCCTTCTTCCCGGTTTCCGCCTCTTCTCCTTTCGAACGCCATACCTTTCTCGCAGCATCATTTAGCTAACAATCACCAACAAAGTTACAAATTAACAATGAGTCAACTGATTATTATAATAGACTGATCGATCATTAGGTAGAATTAATGTACCTTTTTGTCGATGTAATCGGCCCAAAACCTAGCTTGAGCTCTTTGGTAAGGATTTGAAGGCAAAAGAGGGGACTTGTCCTTCCACACCTCGTCGATGTACTGAACAATGATCAGCGACTCGCAAACCGGCTTGCCGTTGTGGATGAGAACCGGGATTTTCTTGTGAACCGGGTTCGACTCGAGGAGGAGCCGGCTCTTGTTGTTGGGCAAGTCCTCCTCTCTGTACTCATATTCCACTCCCTTTTCTGCTAGCGCCACTCTCACCCTCATCCCGAACGGGCTGTAGTGCCAATCAAGCAGAACAAGCTTCTCCGCCGCCATTCTTGTTTTCTTAGTTTAATTGATGAAGCAGAGGATGGAGAGCGATGAGTATTTATAGTGAACGTGGCACACAACGTTGACTGTCGGAGGAAGAGGTATGCGAATTCGTTTGTTTTTGTAGGAATACGACACTGACTACGTCATCTTTTCAAGTGTGGAGGACAGGGCGTTGCATTATATCATCAGCGATGACGTCAGGGGCGGCCTCTCAGAATTTTGGTTTAGTAATTAAAGCATCAATCCACTAAGGCCTTGTTTGGTAGGGAAGATGAGATAAGGTAGGATAACTAAACATGAGATTATTAGTATGAATAGGAAGTGAGACTAGTTATCTATACTAGTGTTTGGTAGTTGAGATTATTACTCATGACTAAATTAGGAATGTACAAAAATAACCCTCTATTTTTATTTAAAATACAATAATATCCTTTAGCATATAAAACTTAAAAATCTTCTCTATATTTTCTCTATTTTTACTATTTTATAATCCATTATTTTTATATACGTGACAATAGAAAGTGCCCTTTCTACCTCCACAATAAACATTCTCTCTCTCTCTCTCTCTCTCTCTCTCTCTTCACTCTCTCTCTCCTCTTCTTCTTCTTCAGTGAAAAATGCCGGGAATCGCTTTCGGCCGATTCGATGACTCGTTCAGCTTCGCCTCAATCAAGGCGTACATCGCTGAGTTCATCTCCACCCTCCTCTTCGTCTTCGCCGGCGTCGGCTCCGCCATTGCTTAAAGGAGAGGGGTGATTGAAGATACAGTAGTCCTAAATCAGTGAGGAGGTGTAGTGGCGACGAGCAGACTAGCTGTTTCACGTGGCGGCGGCAACGACTAGAAGCCGCTCTCGAGGAAAATTGCAGAAATTCTCGAGAGAGACGGAGAAAGAGGTGAAGAGATGAGGACAAAATGGTAAAATCAAATACTATCTTGAGAACTATTCAACTACAGCTAATTAATCGGAGGGGTTGAGGAGGTATAACTAATCTTGACAAAACAGTGATTTAAGCATGATTTAAGCATGGGCCTAGCTGCAATCCAGGGCCCCCAAGATAAATTATACTGGATACCAAACTCAAGATAAGCCATGATAAGCCATGATAAATAGTCTAATCTTGACTTTATCTACCCTATCAAACACTCCCTAAGGGTAAGATGGAAATTTTCGGCAGATTCGAAAGTACCTTTGCGATGGCGGCTCGAATTGAGCGTCGGCAAGGGAAAATTCTACGCTGCGAAAGTAGAGCTGGAACGCGATGGAATGCGATGACCGTTGAGAGAAAGAAGGAGAACGAAGGGTAAGATGGGAAATTACCACTGTAATCTGGAACACTGTTCAGAGTGGCGTTAATAATCGGAGGGTGAAGGGGGAGATTGATTGTCGGTGTGAAATAGTGAAATAAGAACAGGCTTCATTTTTATCCAGGGCTCCCAAGATTAATCATCTTTCCTACCAAACAACATATAAGCCCAGATAAATAATCCTATCTAGGCCTAATATGGGCTACCAAATAGGCCCTAATGGTATAATAGGGCAAGAGGTTTCCATTATTTACCCTTTATCCTTTACTTTAGTTAATCGTTCATACCCGATTTCGAGTCCTTTGTAGTGTAATCTTTAAATTTTTTATTAATTATTTTTAGAAAGATTCTTAATTATTCATCATTATTAATTTGTGGAGTTAATTTATCAACCCATTATCTTATTTTATTTTGAATTCTCATTTTCTTTTATCTATGTAGCAATTAAATTATTTGGCCTTGGTGATTTTGAAACTTGCATAAAAAAAAAAAGCTAAATTGATCTATAAAAATACTCCGATTGTAATTGTCATTCGGGTCGGGCCAACCTAGCCAAGCTAAATTGATCCGAAAAATACTCCGATTATAATTGTCATTCGGGTTGGGCTAGCCCACCTATATTACCGTAAGTCATGATTAACAACTGATAAACCAAAAAAAAATGAATTATAAAACGAATATCATGATCATCACGGGCTTGTTTATTTTTCGTTAATTTGTACTTTTGTTATACTTTTGTTGTCTTGTTACTTGGATTGATACTTTTTTTTTTGGGGAATTTTAAACATAGCCACAGATTTTCTCCACATAGCCCCCTAAATAAAATAACACTAAATTTAATTGCAAATGTGCTAATATACCCTTTTATATCCCCTACCATCAGTTTCTAATAAAGATAACTGCACAACTTCCATTGCGCAAAACGTGAAGATTGTAAATTCTGACATGATAGAATCATTTGCATAGACGATTTAGGGTTATAGCTTACTTCTTCTTCGTACCACAATTTATAGAAAAAGAAAAACCTGCATTATTATTATTGTTGTTGTTATTATTATTAAACATGTTTTGGATCTCTGTAGCTTTAATTGATCTATCAATACCCGAATAACTTCAACAATTGGGATACTATTCAAAATCCACGAAAGTTATCATATCAGTTGAAGCAGTCAAAGCAATCGGATTACTTTTCTGTTGATTTGTTGTTTTAAATCGATTTTCTCTATCAACCTGTCTCTTTCTTGCCCAACATTTCTACAAATTCGCCTCAATTAATTAATAGTGTTCTCTCTCTCTCTCTCTCTCTCTCTCTCGATACTAAAGTTCGACGATCACCATAGTAAGTAATACGTTGTTTTGTTGCTGCTGCTACATACATCGGGGAGGATATGAAGTTTTTTTCTTAGTTATTTAAGAGTTACGGAAATTTAAGTTCTATTGAATCAAAAATCTGGTGTTGGGGGCTACGGAAGAAGGGTGTAATTGTACATTTACAATTAAATATATTGTAATTTTATTTTGGGGGCTATATGGAGAAAATTGGTGGCTATGGTTAAAATCCCCCCCTTTTTTTTTTGTTTATAATTTTGCTGTCTTATTAATTGGATTGATCAAATTAATTTATTGCTTTTTGTGTAAACATCTATTTGGACCGCATCTTATACTATTGAATAAAACAAGCATCGGTTCTATTTAATTTTTTTGGTTTCACAAACGCACATGCTCATAAACAATAAAAATATAAAATTTATTAAAATTGATGGATCGTTCCGAATAAAATTGAAAAATAAAATAAATTGGAAAATTTGCTCCCATCTTGGAACTTGATGTAATTGAGTTCAAAACAAAATATCTTAACCCAATTCATAGAATTTCTTTTTTATCTTCATAGTCCATGAGAAAGTAATTGACCCAAGAAAAAGGAGATTTTGCTGAGAATGATACGATATCCTCTGTTTCAAATTAAGTGTCTCGATCGAAACCCAAAAAATTTCAAACCAACCATTTAAATTCAATCGACATGCACATCCATAACCATCTACTCAACTAATAAATGGCCAAATAAATAATCTCAACTAACAACATAAAACAAACACTCAAACTGCAACACAAATCTCAAATGGTGGAGTTTCACCAGAGAGTGAAACCCCACCAACAAGCCTAAACACAAAGCCAAGGCCCCCATTTATTCTCAAACACACACACAAACACATTCTCTACTCGGCGCCGGCGCCCAAAATCATCTTCTTGAGACGAAGCTAGAAATTTAGATGCTCGATCCCAGTTGAATTCACAAAGCAACATGTGAGGTTTTACGAGAGTAAAACCCAAACATACATGCACCACACAAACAAGGCACATTATTCTCAAAAGCAACCTTTAAATAACACAAAAGCCAACAACTTAACAATGGCTACTCGAGGCCCATTACCTTCCTTATGGCCAAGACGAAGTCGTAGACCTTGTTCGGATCGGCCAACGACTTCGATACGCTCTCTCTCTCCATACACCTCCTCACCCACGCCATCAGCTTGGGACAATGCTCCTCAATGCTCAAGCTTCCGCACGTCTCGTAGGTTTGGAACCACGTGGAAAATGCGATCAACGCCACGTCCACAAACCCGAACCTCTCACCCCCGAAGAAGGGCTTCTCCCCAAGCTCCGACTCCAACCGTTTGAGAACCTCCACGAGTTCCTTCCTCCCGGTTTCCGCCTCTTCTCCTTTCGAACCCCATACCTTTCTCGAAGCATCATATAGCTAACAATCACCAACAAAGTTACAAATTAACAATGAGTCAACTGATTATTATTATAATAGACTGATCGATCATTAGGTAGAATGTACCTTTTTGTCGATGTAATCGGCCCAGAACCTGGCTTGAGCTCTTTTGTATGGATCGGAAGGGAGAAGGGGAGACTTGTCCTTCCACACCTCGTCAATGTACTGGACAATGACCGAAGATTCGCATACCGGCTTGCCATTGTGGATGAGGACCGGGATTTTCTTGTGAACCGGGTTCATCTTGAGCAGAAACTGGCTCTTGTTGCGCAAGTCCTCCTCTCTGTATTCGTATTCCACACCCTTTTCCGCTAGTGCCACTCTCGCCCTCATCCCGAACATGCTGTAGTACAGATCCAGCAGAACGACCTTGTCCGCCATTTTCTCTTCGATCGAAAATTAACTAAGAAAGATTTCAGTAGAGAAATTAAATCAGTGAAGAAATTGTTGTGTTGAGTACATTATCTGTGGATAAGGTTGTGGCATATGCAGGGATGTAATGAGAGGTGTGGATTGTTGGAGGAGATTACCTAAACAAAACAAACTTCAATTCTCTCTCTCTCTCACACATATTCAGAATTTACTTTTCAAGTAAACATTTCTTACCTTTCATGTAAACATTCTAGGGTAATTTTATTTTCTTGAAGTAAAAGGCAAAAAAGAAAGAAAGAAAAAGGAATAAAATGGTACATATATATAATTTGACATATTTTTAACTGCGACAAAAGCCTAACAAAAGGCCTTTTATTCTCAAACTCGTTACAAACGAAAAAACAGCACAAAAACACAAACTATGTGGCAAGAACTAAGACTAAACACTCTACTCGACGTCCTTCTTCATCTTGAACTTCAAAACCATGTCGTAAACTTCATTCGGATCTGCCAACGATTTCGACACGCTCTCTCTCTCCAGGCACCTCTTCACCCACCCGATTAGTCTGGGGCAATGCTCCTCGATGCTCAACTTGCCGAACGTTTCATAGGTCTTGAACATCGTGGAAAATGTGATCAATGCCACGTCAACGTACCCGAAGCTCTCGCCCCCGAAGAAGGGTTTCTCCCCCATTTCTGACTCCAACTGTTTCAGGATCTCCACGAACTCCTCCTTCGCCCTCTCTAATTCCTCCCCTTTCGTCGTCCATAGCTTTCTCCCACCATCCAATACCTAAAATATTACTATTAGTTAGTTCATCAAAGAAAAAATCCACAAACTAATTAAAATAATACGCTTCATTTATTACTACAACAAATTGATTAGAAGGTAAATAATAGTGAGACAGTCCAAAAAAAACTAACTAAAAATGTGCATACTCAGCAGAGACGGAGGGAGAGTACCTTTTTGTCGATGTAATCTGCCCAAAACCTAGCTTGAGCTCTTTGATAAGGCTCAGAAGGCAAAAGAGGGGACTTGTCGTCCTTCCACACCTCGTCGATGTACTGAACGATGATCAGCGACTCGCACACCGGTTTACCGTCGTGGATGAGAACCGGGATTTTCTTGTGAACCGGGTTCGACTCGAGGAGGAGGCGGCTCTTGTTATTGGGCAAGTCCTCCTCTCTGTACTCATATTCCACTCCCTTTTCTGCTAGCGCCACTCGCACCCTCATCCCGAACATGCTGTAGTGCCAATCAAGCAGAACAAGCTTCTCCGCCGCCATTCTTGTTTTCTTAGTTTAATTGATGAAGCAGAGGATGGAGAGCGATGAGTATTTATAGTGAACGTGGCAGCACAGCGTTGACCGAGAGGGCGTTGACTGTCGGAGGAAAAGGTATGCGCATACGTATGTTTATGTAGGAATACGACACTGATTACGTCATCTTTTTCAAATGTGGAGGAAAGTCATCAGCGATGACGTCAGAGGCCTTTGAGGATTTTGGTTTAGTAATTAAAGCATCCACTAATTTTTTTACCCTTCATCCTTTAAATTACCTTTTATTTTATTATTATTATTTTTGATCGGGCAAAAAAGTAATTATATAGATTAAATTGGCACGCGAAGTACCAATCAATGGCTTACAGATACAAGTTTACGATCATGAGCAACGAAAGAATTGTCTAGGATTTGACATCCACTCCCTGAAGGGAAAATAGTGCAAAAAAATATTTTTCATCAAACACCAGCTCCACAATCTGCTTTTGATTTCATCGACAATCTTCTCTTTATTCCAGCACGCACTCCCAAAAATTACTTCATTGCGCCACTTCCAAACGACCCAACTCGTACATATTCAAAGGGTACTTGCAACTTTACTCCCCTTAACGCCGATGAGTAACCCTGAATTATGCAGAAAATGTTCCCTTACACGATAATGGAGAGCCACTGAAATATTCCACCAACTGTAAATTGCCGACCAAACATCTCGTGTCTTATTGCACTCAATAAAGACATGAGATGCAATCTCCACATTTTCTCCGCATAAAACTCACATAGATTCTTCAACAGAGCCAATAACTCTTCTTTTACGGATATTATCGCGAGTTGGGAGCCTGTCTCACATCACTCTCCACGCCGTTGCTATATAGCCTTCGGAGGGGCAAAACTCTTCCATAACAACTTAAAAACGGGAGCTTCATCAACTACGACTTGATTAGAGTCACCTGCTTAACATGATGTAAGCACTCTTAGTATTATACTTTCCATCGGGACTAACTCTCCATCTCCAACCGTCCTCAGTTGCAAGAGTTGGACGGAAGCTTTCCAGCATAGAAGACAAGGAATTGAATGCATCAATTTCCCTACCTAAGAATTCTCTCCTCCATGCCCATCTCCACACCCAACCCCCCTCCTCTTGGCTACCCATATCCTTGACAGTAAAATCATTTTGCATACTCAAATTATAAAGTCTAGGAAATGAGTTTCTAAATGAAGATTCTCCCAGCCACACCTCATCCCAAAATTTTATTTTACCCCCATCACCTAATTTCATTTCAAGGTTTTGCCACAACCATCTCCTGCTCTCCCCCGAACCATTATTCACCACGTCCTTCCACCAACTTGAGCCACCCCCACCCCTACGCATAGACACAAATTCTCATCATCAACTTTTTTTAAATCTCCATGAATAGACTTAATCACTCTCACCCAGAGAGACTCTCAGAGTTTGAAAGAAAACTCCAAAGCCACTTCCCAATCAATACTTTATTAAATTGTTTCAAATTCCTCACCCCTAAACCACCCACACTTTTGGAGGCACAAATTTCAAGAAATCCAAGCAATTTTGCTAAAATCATCCTTTCCTCCCCACAAAAAATTCCTTTGCATAGCAATTAATTTGTTCACAATGGCAGCAGGAAGAGGATAAAAAGATAATTGATAAATTGGGATTGAAGTAAGTACCGCCTTTAGAAGAGTAGTTCTCCCGGCAAACAAAAGCTTCCTATCTTCCCACGCTTTGAGTTTCCTCCGCATTCTATCCAGCAGGTGGTTCCACGAATTAATTCTCTTCTCTTATGTCTGATGCCAACTTTAATTCCCAAGTAGGAAAATGGGAGTTGGCCCACAACACAGCCTAAAATATTTGCCATAGAATTGAACCAAGTCTGTCCTCATCGATGTTGACACCATCTATGCAACTTTTGTGGAAATTAACTTTCAAACCTGAGATTACCTCAAAGTTTCTTAAGATGTATCTCATCGCCCACGCATTATTGATTTTTGCTGAGCACATATGAATAGTATCGTCGGCATATTGCAAATGGGAAACCGACACCTTGTTACTGCCCAACTCAGCCGCTTCAAACAAGCCACATTGTGTATTTTCTGTTAATTGTTTTTTTTATATGTTTTTAATTATTCTTCATTATTTTGTGGAGTTAATTTATCTATCCATTATTTTATTTTATTTTATTTTGAGCTCTCCTTTTCTTTTATTTGTGTAGCAACTGGATTATTTGGTCAGGGTGATTTTGAAACTTGAATCAAATAAAACTGAACTGATCTGAAAAATACTAGTACTACAATATATATAATCGTCATTCGGGTTGGGCCGAGCTAAATTGATCTAAAAAATACTCCGATTATTATTGTCATTCGGGTCGGGCTGACCTAACCTGCCTATATTACAGTAAGTGATTAATAACTTATAGCTTTAATTATAAATTGAAAATTATGATCATCACGGGCTTGTTTCTTTTTTGTTTATACTTTTGTTGTCGTCTTATTACTTGGATTGATACTATTTTTTGTTTATACTTTTGTTGTCTTATTAATTGGATTGATCAAATTAATCTATTGCTTTTTGTGTAAACATCTATTTGGACCGCATATTGTATTGAATAAAACAAGCATCGGTTCTATAATTCTACTAGTTTTCTACCCGTCGAAAATCGACGGAAGCTAATTATTTTTAACATTTAAATATTTTTTCAGTGAAATTTATTTTAAAATATTGTATACTATAATTCTTTATTTTAATGTACTTAAAAACAATACAAAGAATTTAAGATTAATAAATATGAAGAACCAATTCAATGTCGATTCATATTATATTTAAATCTTCGACGTTTAAATATTAATTATATAAAATACTAAGATATATTTCAATCTCACATAATCTTATATTTAGTTTTATATTGTATACTACTCTACTATCTATGCTTATCACATACTCCCTCTGTCCCACCGGTAAATGGACATTTTCCTTTTTGAACGTCCCACTGATATATGGACCTTTCCCCAAATAGAAAATTTTAACCAATAAAATTTAGACACATCACTTTAAAACACTATACATCACTTTAACACACTATCATCACCCCTGTCTTCATTCTCATGTCGAAACAAAAGGTCCATATCCCAGTGGAACGGAGGGAGTAAGTACTAACTTAATTATAATTTTAAAATTAAATTAGTAGAAGTATACATAATTATATAAAGTTGCTCGTTACTCGTGTTTGTAAGAAAATGGTTTAAAAGGGAAATATTTGGATGATACATGCATGTCTCCCATCAAAATTCGATACGGATCACTTTATAACATTATTTTTAAGAAAAAATATAAATGAAATTATTATAATATGTCAGGCCGCCCGTTGTTTATTGTAATCAAATATAAAAGAAGAATACTAAAATAAGTCAAGTTGCCCGTAGTTTATTTTAATAAAACGAAAATGTCAAAGAGGGTCTCATATAGTTATATTGGTTTTATCTCGTCGTGTCATTATTTCAAGCCCTTAGAATTGTGATAATAAAAAGGAGGTTTATAAGAGTGATATTTAAAATAAGATATTTTTTATTGTAGTGAAAAGAAATTGCCAGTTATATTAAAATAAGTCAATCTACTATAAAGCCTCTAAACTCCCCCCTCAGGGACAACCCATGGGGACGGGGTAGCCCCGACTTCCATAGGTCCTTGGTTCGACCTCCTAATGAGAATTGAGGTCCTTGCGCGGGTGTCTCATCCCTAAGACTTGCTTGCTCTGTATGGAGTGTCCCGTGGTTCCTCGAGTGCCAGCCACAGAGTGGCACCGGTTCGTTTCAATCCAATCAGTCTTCTTCCTGGCCCGTTGTTCTTCGAAGCTTCCTGGTTGCTATCTGGGACCTGCTGCTCCTGTCCTCAACTGTCCGTTATTTATTTTAATAAAATAAATGTCAAATAGAGTTTCACGTATCCTGATGTTTATAGCAATAAAAATAAAATGTTGTTACATCAAAATAAGTCAAGTCGTCCATTGTTTATTTTAATAAATAAAATATGTAAAAGGGATTCTCACATAGTTATAATCAATTTTAACTCCAATACACGATATGAATCACTTTATATTGCTATTTTTAAGTAGCCCCGTTGTTTATTGTAATAAAAATTAAATGTCGTTAAATCAAAATAAGTCAAGTCGCCTGTTGTTTATAATTAATATTTATAAAGTTTAATTATATAAAATACTATGATATATTTCAATCTCACACAATATATTTCTTATCTTTAATTTTATATTGTATACTACTATATATGCTTATGATATAAGTATTCACGTAGCATGATGTTTATTGTAATAAAAATAAAATTCATTACATCAAAATAAGTCAAGCCGTCAATTGTTTATTTTAATAAATAAAATATGTCAAGGAGAGTCTCTCATAGTTATAATCAATTTTAACGTCAATATTCGATATAAATCACTTTATATTGCTACTTTTAGGTAGCCCGTTGTTTATTGTAATAAAAATAAAATTTCGTTACATCAAAATAAGTTAAGTCGTCCGTTATTTATTTTAATAAAAAAAAATGTCAAAGAGAGTCTCACATAGTTATAATCAATTTTAACGACAATATTCGATATGAATCACTTTATATTGCTACTTTTAGTTTTAGATAGCCCATTGTTTATTGTAATAAAAATAAAATGTTGTTATATCAAAGTAAGTCAAGCCGCTCGTTGTTTATTTTAATTTTAAAAAAATATGTCAAAGAGATTCTCACATAGTTATAATCAATTAAGGAATCTTATAAAAGTTTGATGTGGAGTGAGATAGTTATTTCAAAATTTATGTTAAAGTGTAAAATTTTAGTATAAAAATACATAATTACTTGAATCCACCCGTTGCTCGTGGTGAAAAAAAAGAGGTTTAAAAATTAATATTTCAATGATAGATAAATCTTTAATACTATTGAAATCTAATTCCACATAATACCTATCTAATTGAAAATCATTTAATTTTTTTTACATTGTAGTTTCTCAAATCAAATAAGAATTTTGTTTGTAGGATATAGATCTATTTGTATAGACACTATATAAATAATATTATTTAAGAAGTCCTTATTGTGATAAACTCCCTCCGTCCCGACTGACTTGGCCATATTCAAGTGATGAATGTGGCCAAGTCGGCCAGGACGGAGGGAGTAATTAGATTAAATTATTTATATATATAAGTGAAGCTACAAAAAATTAGAAAATTAATTTCATGTAAGAATCAGATGGAGATCATGATATTCCTTCTTTAAACATTATTTTTATGTAGCAAGCTAATTAATAATAAACAAAATCAAAAGCGACAAAGAACAATAATTTAACAAAATTTAATTGAAATTCACAAAACCAAAAATCTAAAGGAAACACAACACATACTTTAATAATTGTCATATTAGTGATATGTATAAATTATAATACAATGAGATTCATAATTAAATTAAATAAAGAAGAATGTAACGTATAAGGAAGAAGAATTCAGAATAATTCTTGATTTTGGAGATATATTCTAACTATTAATCTTTATCATAGTTATAAATATATAGATTAACCAATTAATTATTAATCGGCAAAATTGATATATTCTATATTATTGTAATGTAATTGTAATAATCGGCAAAATTAATTATATTATCTTCTATGTATTTATCAATTATATATAGAATTTATAGAATTATAATGGTTATTTTAGTATAAATAAAATGAGTTTTTGAATAAATAGGAACGGAGAGCATAGAGAGCGCCACGTAGGCACGTGAATTAACGTGGAGCTCCGAATCCGCTTTGCTATTATATATAAAATGATTTGATTTTTTGTGTTTCACAAACGCACATGCTCATAAATAATAAAAATATCTATATTATTAAAATTGATGGATCGATCCGAATAAAATTGAAAAATAAAATAAATTGGAAAATTTGCTTCCATCTTGGAACTTGATGTAATTGAGTTCAAAACAAAATATCTTAACCCAATTCATAGAATTTCTTTTTTATCTTCATAGTCCATGAGAAAGTAATTGACCCAAGAAAAAGGAGATTTTGCCGGAATGATACGATATTCTCTGTTTCAAATTAAGTGTCTCGATCGAAACCCAAAAATTTTCAAACCAACCATTTAAATTCATTCGACATGCACATCCATAACCATCTACTCAACTAATAAATGGCCAAATAAATAGATCTCAACTAACAACATAAAATAAACACTCAAACTGCAACACAAATCTCAAATAGTGGAGTTTCACCACAGAGTGAAACCCCACCAACAAGCCTAAACACAAAGCAAAGGCCCCATTTATTCTCAAACACACACACACACACATTCTCTACTCGGCGCCGGCGCCCAAAATCATCTTCTTGAGCCACATGGCGAAGTCGTAGACCTTGTTCGGATCGGCCAACGACTTCGCCACGCTCTCCTTCTCCATACACCGCTCCACCCACGCCATCAGCTTCGGGCAGTGCTCCTTGATGCTGAACCCGGCGCACGTCTCGTAGGTGTGGAACCACGTCGAGAACGTGATGAGCGCCACGTCGACATACCCGAAGCTCTCCCCCCCGAAGTAGGGCTTGTCGCCGAGCTCAGACTCCAGTGGCTTCAGAATCTCTATGTACTCCTTCTTCGCCGTCTCGAGCTCCTCCCCTTTCGTAAGCCACAGCTTCCTCCCGGGCTCGTACAGCTAAAATCAAACAATGATCAGTTAACTAACTGTGTCATCGTTTCATTATTTTATACCTCACATATATTCAAGAAACGTACCTTTTTGTCGATGTAATCGGCCCAGAACCTAGCCTGGGCCCTCTGGTAGGGGTCGGAGGGCAGCAGGGGGGACTTGTCCTTCCACGTCTCGTCGATGTACTGAACGATGATCATCGACTCGCATACCGGCTTGCCGTTGTGGATGAGAACCGGGATTTTCTTGTGAACCGGGTTGGAGTCGAGGAGGAGCTGGCTCTTGTTGCGCAAGTCCTCCTCTCGGTACTCGAATTCCACTCCCTTTTCTGCTAGCGCCACTCTCACCCTCATCCCGAACATGCTGTAGTACAGATCCAGCAGAATAACCTTATCCTCCGCCATGGTTTCTTCTTCTTTTTCTTTCTGGTAAGAGAGAAATAAGCAGAATGAGTAAATTGTGGAAGCAGAGTAAGGGAGGATGTGGATTATATATAGAATGAAAGTCGGTTGATGCGGTGATGAGTGGTGTGGATTGTTCGAGGAGCTTCTGTGTAATGCCAACTTATTATAGAGAGAGAGAGAGAGAGAGAGAGAGTGGTGTACAGTAGATTATTACATGAACATCAAGCATCAGCACTCAGCAGTGACGACAGCACCAAATATCCTTCTATTTTGGAGGCAATAATTAATTTTCTTTTTTAGTTTTTTTGAATATTTGTTTCTTCTTCTAACCTTTTTATTTCTTGTTTTGACAGCCCTATTAATTAGAACGAAGCAAATTTGATTTTGGGAGATGCTGTTGATAATAAGGTACTCCCTTCGGCTCAAGTATTCCGACACCTTTTATTATTTTATACCTCACATGTAAATATAAAAGGTGTCGGAATACTTGAGTCGGAGGGAGTATTTTATTAGATGGTCAAGGTTAATCTACTCGCTCATAATACACATCTCAATATAATTTTAAGTAGTATGTTAAATTATTAAAATTTGCTCGTTTATTTTAAGAACATATACGATATTTATATGTATCATATTATATTGTTTAATATTTTTAATCAAAACTCTCTTAATTCATTCATGTACCTTAACAACGAGCTTATTATAAATAAAACAAAAGGAGTAATACATATAATACTCTTGAAGTGAATAAATTCGACTACACTATATTGATTTCTCTGTCTCTTCTTAAGTGACCCCTTTTATATTCGTATGTGAAGTATATAATAATAAAAGAGTTCAACTTAGGATGAGACGGAGGGAGTAACCATGTATGTTTATATTATTCCGTCCGTCTCGAATTAGTCAAAACATTTATTGAATATACGTAATGTTCGAAATAGTAAATGACTAGAATTAATTTGGGACAAGAAGAGTAGATTAAGACTTTCAGAAGGGTGATTCTCATTTATTTTATAAATAACTTTTCTATCTAGCCCTCCAAATTAATGTTGCATTAAATGAGTAGAAAAGACGGTGGAGTTCACCGTAGCCACAGAAAAGTTGAGAAAAATATGATGACACCAAACAGAAAATTAATTTGTTACGAACATATTTTGGTACTACTTTTGGAAAAGAAAAGAAAGAGATTCCAAAACAGCATGTACTACTTCTAAAGCCCATTTCAAGGCCGTTGGGTTGGGCTACGGGCTAACATTCGAGGCCCATCTTCTTCTTGCGGGCCAAGAAGTAATCGTAGAAACCGGCGTTTGTTGAACAAGTCTTCCACTATATTCACATATTGAATATCTATGAGCTAAGTCGACTGGGACGAAGGAAGTACTATATTAGCTAGTATTTAGTTTTTGTGATAGTTTCATATATGCATTGTTGTTAATGATAGAGTTGACAAGTGCATAAAAGAACATGAATATAAATAAACAGAGACGAAGCTAGAAATTTAGTTGCTCGATCCCAGTTGAATTCACAAAGCAACATGTGAGGTTTTACGAGAGTAAAACCCAAACGTACATGCACCACACAAACAAGGCACATTATTCTCAAAAGCAACCTTTAAATAACACAAAAGCCAACAACTTAACAATGGCTACTCGAGGCCCATTACCTTCCTTATAGCCAAAACGAAGTCGTAAACCTTGATGGGATCGGCCAACGACTTCGACACGCTCTCTCTCTCCATACACCTCCTCACCCACGCCATCAGCTTGGGACAATGCTCCTCGATGCTCATGTTCCCGCACATCTCGTAGGTTTGGAACCACGTGGAAAACCCGATCAACGCCACGTCCACAAACCCGAAGCTCTCCCCACCGAAGAAGGGCTTCTCCCCAAGCTCCGACTCCAACTGCTTGAGAAGCTCCACGAGTTCCTTCTTCCCGGTTTCCGCCTCGTCTCCTTTCGAACCCCATACCTTTCTCGAAGCATCATATAGCTAACAATCACCAACAAATTTACAAATTAACAATGAGTCAACTGACTATTATAATAGACTGATCATTAGGTAGAATGTACTACCTTTTTGTCGATGTAATCGGCCCAGAACCTGGCTTGAGCTCTTTCGTAAGGATCGGAAGGGAGAAGGGGAGACTTGTCCTTCCACACCTCGTCAATGTACTGGACAATGACCGAAGATTCGCATACCGGCTTGCCATTGTGGATGAGGACCGGGATTTTCTTGTGAACCGGGTTCATCTTGAGCAGAAACTGGCTCTTGTTGCGCAAGTCCTCCTCTCTGTATTCGTATTCCACTCCCTTTTCCGCTAGCGCCACTCTCGCCCTCATCCCGAACATGCTGTAGTATAGATCCAGCAGAACGACCTTGTCCGCCATTTTCTTTTCGATCGAAGATTAACTAGAAAGATTTCAGTAGAGAAATAATTAAATCAATGAAGAAATTGTTGTCTTATTACTTGTGTTGTGGTGAAGACAAATGGTGGTGATGGAGACAAGAATACAACATTATATTGGTGTTAGATCTTTGTAAAGATCTTGTTTGGTGGTGAGGTGGTGAAGAGTTTGTGAACTCACCCCTATAAATAGCACTACTCATCGATTGTAAAAAGATATCCCATTCTATTCTTCTCTTCACTCCCCCTAAATTTCTTAGTATATTCTCCTGGCTTGGTATATATCGCCCCCAGACGTAGCCGAAAGACGAACTGAGTTACCAAATCTTGTGTTATTTTTCTTTCTTTCAGTATTTGTGATTGTGTGCGTGTGTTATTTCCCAACAACTTGGATTGATACTATTTTTTGTTTATACTTTTGTTGTCTTATTAATTGGATTGATCAAATTAATCTATTGCGTTTTGTGTAAACCTCTATTTGGAACGTATCTTAAATATATTCAATACAAGAAGCACCGATTCTATTTTGATTTTTTGGGTTTCACAAACGCACATGCTCATAAATAATAAAACTAGCAATTTTATTTTGAAACTGATGGATCGATCCGAATAAAATTGAAAATACTAAAATAAATTGGAACTTTGTGTAATTGAGTTCGAAACAAAATATCTTAACCCAATTCATAGAGAATTTGAATTTCTTTTCATTTTATGTTACTAGTGGACAACACGTGCGATGCACGTGACCACTCAATCTTTTACTTATTTCGATAAAAAAATTGTTTAAATTATTTGGTTTATATCAAAACATATAATGAAACATTAAAGCTTAAAAATAAAGTGTAAAAATAAAAAAAGACGAATAATTATTAAATGATTAAAACAAAATAATTTAACCAAAAAAAGTTCAAGTATCTCTAAAAAAGAAGTAATTAATCTATACTATAATATTTAGAAATTAAAATTTATGACATGGTTAATCCTTCTCCTTTTATACTTTGACGCGCATCGAACTTCTCTTCCACTTGCTTTTGGAGATAAAATTTTCCAACTTGTCGTCATCGTCGCCACTGGAAATGTCGACGCAATCTTCAAATTTCTTTCGAAATATTCTTCTTTTCCCCTTCTCTTGATGTTCACGAAGTTCCAACTCCACGCTTGATTCTTAAATGTTTTCCTCGTCTTCACGTTTTTGTTTGGACTTTTTTTACCTCCTTTTCACTTTGATTGGGCATATTTTCTCTACATATTTTGTGGAATTTCTTGTACATTTTATTCTTAATCTTAAATAAATACTCTTTATTTGTGAATAAGTGTGAATGTATGGTGTTTGTAGGGAAAATATCAAATATTGAAGAATTTGCAGACTTTTGGATGGATTTTATGAATATGGGCATTTGAAGTGTACATTGAGCAGAACGTAAATCAGGCAGCGTGCCCATACCGCCTGTGAAGTACTGTAGCTGGGCGAGAATGGAGCAATTTCGGGATTTTGACCATCTACAAGACTTTAAATAATTCCATACGGGATTAATTAAAGATATTTCAGTTTTTAGGATTTTATTTAGTTTTAAAGACTATTTAGATATTATTAATATTTCCCTTTTATATATAGATTAGGTTTGGGGATTATTTGAGGATCTTAGAATCATAGAAGAGGAGGCGGGATGTAGGAGAGGAGCAGCAGCCCGCCGTTCTTCCTTTCTTCTTCTTCTTCTTCTTTTTTTTTTACTGTCTATCTTAATTTGTTTATGATTTCTAGTTAATTTTCTTTATTCCGGCAAAGAACAAGGAAGCCCTGGCATGATTATTCTGTGAGATCTAATTGGTTTTCATATTTTAATTCTATGCAAGCATCGATTATTCTCTGTGTTGATTTCTATTAATCGCTTTATTCGTCTAGGTAGTGTACAATGCTTAGCTGAGTAGAGTTGATTTGTAGCCAATTGAATCGGTCATACGTAATCGTGATTAGATTCGATTAGTGGTAAATTGACTTGTTAAAGTCAAGGGAATAATAGTCTTAATTCGACAATCCTGCGTCAGAGTTTGTCGGTTTTGAATTGGGTTTCTCTAGTTTTTAATGCTGTCGGCTCATTAAATCTATAGAGCGTCTCTTACGGTTGTCAGTCGATTAGGGAAATAATTGGTGAAGCGTCTTCCCGATTATCGATAATTTATGGAGAAATGAGATTGCGTCAGAAGCGTCTTCGGTAGTCATAACTGATTTGTTTGCATGTAATTAGAGTTATTTTTGTATCGAGGATCAGAATAATTCAGCTAGAGTGGAATTGTTCGCTGCCGGAATCGTTTTTAACTTCTTTAAAACCAAAGTTCAAGTAGTCTTTTATGTTATTTGTTCTATTTATTTTCGTAGTTATTTTAGTAAAAAATCACTATTTTGCAGTTGGAAATTCGGAGGAAATCTCGCCGGTCCTTTGGGAGACGATCTTGCTTACTGCTATCTGTGCAGTGTGGGCATACCGACTGAAAAGTCGGAATTATTTTTGGTGTAAAACGACGCACCAAATTTTGGAACAAATGAAGAATTGGAATTGCACATTCCCGGAATCATATACTCTAGAGGGGAGAAACCAGTCGTCATTCAGGCAGTATGCCCATACTGACCAACGTCCAGACACTGAGTTGAGCGAAATAGTCAAAAGTCTCGCGCAGAGTCAGCTATCATTCCAAGAGAATACTCGAGCTGCATTAGGATGTTTAGGTACACAGGTCACACAACTGACCACTCAATTAAATGAGCTTCATACGAGTCGAGGAGAATCTCTGTCTCAACATGAGATGAATTCCAGGGAGTATGTCAATTCGATAAGTATATTGAGTGGGACAACGTTGATTGAGGATGAGCTCGAGAAGGAACACAATGAGGTAAGTGGAGATTCTAAGTTTTCTAATTCTCAATTGCTAACTCCACCCTTGGTTTCTTTCAGGATTGACCAGAACAAGAATGACGAAAGTGAAAAAGAGGTCAGGGAAGATCTAAAGCTTGAGAAGACGTTTTTAAGTGGATCGACAATTTCTGCTCGTAATCCATCAGGAAGTATGCCCATACTGTCCGAACAGGGAAGACTGTTATCACCTTCTGAGCAAATGTCGAAGCCACACTTGAAGCCACGACCACAACATCTTAAAAATGCAAGTGTGGGGGAGAATGACTCACCCCCTTTCAAAGGTCTTTGCATGGAGCAAGAAGAAAATTTTGTTGGAGATTTGAACATGCACAGAACCAACATCGGTTGGATTTCGACCAATATCGAATGGATGAAGCTTGCTATTTTCAAGGGGATGAATCTCGCGTCACCAAAGATTCCTTGATAGATGAGCTTAATTTGTGTCTAGCCTAAGACGTTAAACAAGGGCGCTACTTGGGAGGCAACCCAAGAATTTTCCGTTATTTTATTTCATTTTTTTTTCTTTCTTTAATAATAAAAGAAAAAAAGTTAAGTTATTTGTCTGATTGATAAATTCTTGATTTTTTTTTTTTCGAAATTGGCAGGTTTGTAGTTCAAAGGTCGAAATAAACGGAGAAAAGTTCCAGCACTTAAGCCATATTGAATTCACCAAGCTGCAAACAGATTCTGCTGAGTAGTATGCCCACACCGGACGCGGATCCGAAATCCCTTCACATGCGATGACGATACTATTCAGGGAAGTTTTCTATTTTCTTATTATCTTGTTATTATCTTTATGTTTTGAGTCCGTTTTGATGGGGATTTTTTTTTTTTTTTTTTTTTTTCCTTTCCTTTCTACACAATGAGGACATTGTATTGTCTAAGTGTGGGGGAGATTTCACCTCTACGTGTTTATGGATTTTTTGTTTCAAAAAAAAAAAAAGTGTCATTTTTTTTTTTCAAGTTTTTGGCAGCGGTGAGATGAATGATTTGAGTGGTGAGATTTAAGATTGGTTTGGGAATGCATGGTTGTTTTCTTTCATGAAAAATATGTATGTTATATGCCTACATGTGTTCTTGGATGAGAAAAATATGCAAATTAAAGTTGATCACTTTATTGAGCCTACATAAATTGTGAGGATTGAGCCTTATGGGCAAATCATTATATGCTCGTTGTTTCTTTGTCGAGAGTTTTCACACTTGATTTCTTGATACTTGGTTTGCCTTGTTGCCATAATCGAAGCTGTTTTTTGATATTCTTGCATGAAAATGATTTAGGCATTTAGGATTAACCCCTTTCTTAGCCTTTTTCATTTATCTAACACCTTATATCATCCTTAGTGAGCCCCTTTGTGCCTTAATATCCCTTTTCTTCGTGAATAAACTCACTCATATATTAACTTTAGCCTTTCTTTTAGCCTTCTTTTGTCCCACTAAAAATATGCAAGCAGTTGACCTATGATATTTTGAGATGAGTACTCTATTTATTTTTTGGATTAGTATGTGGGAAGAGTAGAACCAAAAAAAAAGAAAAGAGAAAAAAAAAAAAGAGAAAGAAAGAAAAGAATTGAAAAAAAAAAAAGGAAAAAGAAAGAAGAAAGAAAAAGAGCAGAAAAAGAAAAAGAAAAAAAAGGAAAAGGAAAGGAAAAGGAAAAGAAAGATGCTCTCATTTACGATATTGTTTGTCTTCCTAGTATTTTTTTGGTTTGAGCATAACACATTGGCTATGTTGTTTTTTGTAGAGCTACTCTCAAACATAAATGGAGGTTAATAGGAGAATTGCTTGCGTATTTTCAGTTCTATAAGCCTTTTTGTTCCTAACTTTTTTCTAACCTACCTATACACCCTAGCCCCATTATAACCCTGAAAAAAGACCTATTGATTTGTGCATGAATATCTAGTTTTTGCGGTCGAGATATTGGCATATTGGCAAACTTATGGTGAAAAGCTTTCAAGTTGTGATCGAGAGATTTACATGTGTCCCTATTTTTCTTTGAGAGACTTGGAGTGACCTTGGTGAGATTTGGATCAACTTTGCATAATTTTGACTTGAATGAAGGGCATTGACATATGTATTTTAATTGAAAGAATGGTTGGTGGTTTGAATGGTTGCATCTTGTTTCTCACCATGATCCTTGTTCATTGAATTGTTGCCAAATTCTTGTTAAGTGTTTTGAGTCAAGTTTCGTAGAATGATTATTGTGTTTCTCTAGTTTAGTTTTATGCTCGAGGGCGAGCATTGTTTAAGTGTGGGGGAGTTTGATTGGGCATATTTTCTCTACATATTTTGTGGAATTTCTTGTACATTTTATTCTTAATCTTAAATAAATACTCTTTATTTGTGAATAAGTGTGAATGTATGGTGTTTGTAGGGAAAATATCAAATATTGAAGAATTTGCAGACTTTTGGATGGATTTTATGAATATGGGCATTTGAAGTGTACATTGAGCAGAACGTAAATCAGGCAGCGTGCCCATACCGCCTGTGAAGTACTGTAGCTGGGCGAGAATGGAGCAATTTCGGGATTTTGACCATCTACAAGACTTTAAATAATTCCATACGGGATTAATTAAAGATATTTCAGTTTTTAGGATTTTATTTAGTTTTAAAGACTATTTAGATATTATTAATATTTCCCTTTTATATATAGATTAGGTTTGGGGATTATTTGAGGATCTTAGAATCATAGAAGAGGAGGCGGGATGTAGGAGAGGAGCAGCAGCCCGCCGTTCTTCCTTTCTTCTTCTTCTTCTTCTTTTTTTTTTACTGTCTATCTTAATTTGTTTATGATTTCTAGTTAATTTTCTTTATTCCGGCAAAGAACAAGGAAGCCCTGGCATGATTATTCTGTGAGATCTAATTGGTTTTCATATTTTAATTCTATGCAAGCATCGATTATTCTCTGTGTTGATTTCTATTAATCGCTTTATTCGTCTAGGTAGTGTACAATGCTTAGCTGAGTAGAGTTGATTTGTAGCCAATTGAATCGGTCATACGTAATCGTGATTAGATTCGATTAGTGGTAAATTGACTTGTTAAAGTCAAGGGAATAATAGTCTTAATTCGACAATCCTGCGTCAGAGTTTGTCGGTTTTGAATTGGGTTTCTCTAGTTTTTAATGCTGTCGGCTCATTAAATCTATAGAGCGTCTCTTACGGTTGTCAGTCGATTAGGGAAATAATTGGTGAAGCGTCTTCCCGATTATCGATAATTTATGGAGAAATGAGATTGCGTCAGAAGCGTCTTCGGTAGTCATAACTGATTTGTTTGCATGTAATTAGAGTTATTTTTGTATCGAGGATCAGAATAATTCAGCTAGAGTGGAATTGTTCGCTGCCGGAATCGTTTTTAACTTCTTTAAAACCAAAGTTCAAGTAGTCTTTTATGTTATTTGTTCTATTTATTTTCGTAGTTATTTTAGTAAAAAATCACTATTTTGCAGTTGGAAATTCGGAGGAAATCTCGCCGGTCCTTTGGGAGACGATCTTGCTTACTGCTATCTGTGCAGTGTGGGCATACCGACTGAAAAGTCGGAATTATTTTTGGTGTAAAACGACGCACCACACTTGTGGCTTCTATCTTTTAGATTGCATTGGCTATAAGGTTTAAGTTCCAATAATTGTCTATCTTCACCGAATTGGTTGTTTGTAACGAAGCATACTTCCCTTGAATTTTGTAAGCTGAGTCCTCTGTATTACACAAATTAATTTTCTCCCTAAAAATAAGATTTGATGTATTTAGCTTTGATTTGGAAATTCTTAGCATTAATTAAGAATTTAGAACGGAAAATAATCTTGCTGATTGATGATATACATTCGTCCACCGAGCATCCTACGTATATTGCCGCGACATCGTTAAACATAGTAATATGTGCATTGTAATCCTCTTGCACAACATTTAGAGTTATCTTGTACCTGTAATTATATAGGAAATTCAAGTTAAAAATATGTACTTTATTGCAACTTTGAAGTATTTGTATTTGCGAAAGTACCTTGGTATTGTTTCAATTACTTTCTCATTGCACTTTCTACATATTGAATCTTCGGAATGTTTTGGACATATCATTTGGATTGCATTGACTATAAGGTACAAGTTTCCTTTATCATCGATTTTCACCGAATTGGTTGTGGTAAAGAAGTGTACTTCCATTGAATTTTGTAAGTTGATTTTTTGTTAGTAGTTACTTCCTCTGTCCCAGAATTCATGATGCAAAAATATATTGTGGTCGTCAAGACGCTCGAAAACGCTTGTCACAAATGCTGAAAAGAAACGCGTCATGAATCCTGGGACAGAGGAAGTATTACACAGAGATTGATTTTCTCCCTAAAAATATTATTGTTATAAAATTCGATATATTTAGTTTTGACATATAAGTTTCAAATGTATTGGTGCACACTATACTAATATTATTGTGAACAATCTTTATAATTCATTTTGACATTTGAATGTTATTGCTCCACTCAAGCATTCAATGATACTTTGATATGTTTTTAGTAATTCTTGTTTTTGTGTACCATTGACCGTTTTCAAGTATTTGAAAGACGTTGGTCTTCTAACATGATTCAAGAGTAATCTTTCATAATACCTTTCTCCTTCTATTGGATTTGGCGAACTAATACATCCAATCTTGAAATGTGAATGTGTTGTTCTTCCTCAGGGCATTAGTCCTGCAGCAACTCCAAACGTTGCAGTTACAAGTGCAATACATTTTTTCAATCTGACATTAGCTAATAATGCTCGGTATAAGAACGTTTTTTCGGTTCCACCTGGTCCATCTATAAACATAATCCACCTTCTCCTTTTTCTATGCAATCCCAAAATCATAGAACAAGTAAATTGTTGTACGGAGTTCAACTTTGACTCTGCTTGGTGATCTTCTTTAAGTATCTCTATTGACATTTCGTCTTAAATTTCTCTATAGTTCACAATGTTCACATTACCAAGATTTCTAGGAATGTCTGGAAGATCATAAGCTCATATATCTTTCGCATGCTTTCTAAGTAAGTGCTCAAATGTTTTGAAAGCTTGTAGATCGAGTGAAGTATTTGCTTCCTTCCTAAAATCTTTCGACAATGCATCATAGTACGTATCCCATAGAATTCTCACATTTGCTGGTGCACAATGTACTAATATTATTGCGAACAATCTTCATAATTCATTGGGCATTTGAAATGTCATTGCTTCACTGAGGCATTCAATGATACTTTAATCCGCTTCTAGCAATCCTCGATTTTATGCTACTTCTTTTAAATTCAAATATTATGTATTATTGACTGTTTTTAAGTATTTGAAAGACGTTGGTCCTCTAACATGATTTAACATTAATCTTTCATAATATATATTTCTCCTTCCATTGGATTTGCCGGACTGATACGTCCTATAACATCTCCTTTTTCTTTTTTCTTTTTTCTTTTCTTTTCTTTTCTTTTCTTTTCTTTTCTTTTCTTTTCTGTTCTGTGCAACATTTGCCCATTTTGTCCCAAACATAGTGCTCATGAAATTCTTTGTAAAGGTACTTTCTTGTTTTTTCATTTCTAGCACACATCGGAAAAAACTCAGTCAACATTGTTTTTGAAACATTATCTGAATTTAAAAGTCTATCCAGATTTTGACTTTTGTGGTATGCTACGCACTGATGATTAGAAGATGAAGTTTTAAGTTGATAACGGCTGGGTATATATCATGCATCTCAAATTCGAATATTCTCCATAATGCTTCTTAAGAAGATACCCAACGTGCATCTTGAAACTGTTTTATCTCATCAACTTGATTGTTATCATTATTCTGGATCATATTGATTGCCCCTCTATCATGTCCCTTGTATATATTCTTATATAAATATTTGACAGTCGTGATGTAAAACAAACTTCTACATTAATATGACAATTATATCTAGATAGTAGATAAGCATTGTAAGGTACGACCTACTGATTGTTGAGCTCTGCATTACAGACAAAAATGACTGCTTCGTTATTTCTTCTTCTATATCGGATATCCATTGTATAATGCTTTCAGAATGCAATTGTGGATAATGGCATTACATTTTCCTTTCACCATACATGAGTTTTTCGAATTCATTTCCCCACATGGTTCATGCATCATATGCTTCTTTACTAATTCATATAACTCGTGATTTTGATCTGGATCTGGAATTTTGGCGCTAACATGCATGTTTATCAATTTCATCTATTGGGTTTATCTTGTACTCCGACTTGAAAATAATTAGTATGTGGGCGTGTGGTAAACTTCTTTTTTGAAATTCAATGACATGAACACGTGTAGTAACATTTCCAAATATCCCATGCTTGAATAATTGATTTTTCAAGTCTTGCAGTTTTGCCTAAAAACTCTTGAAGTCAAATCAGGATGATCTTGAGATGTTTGACCAACATATAATTTTTCTTGTATTTCATTCCACTCTGGATTGCAGGTCATAGTAATAAATATGTCTGACTTTCCAAAATTGTATACTAATGTCAATGCATCAAGATACATATGCCTCATATCTCTTGGACCCCAAATAAATGTAGCAGAAAGAACAATTCGTTTGCCAACTTCAGTCTCTCTCACTTCTCCTTTAAAGATATTGTTCATAATTCCTTGATACAATTTGGCTCTCATCGTTGATTGTTTTCTCTGAAAAAAAATAAATCAAATCTTGCAGTCTCTAATTTAATATACGTGTCAACTGCGTATTGCTGAAATAATTTGCCGGCGAATAAAAGATTAGACTAATAGAAGCCCAAATTATAAACGTGTTAAAAAATTTAAATAGAATGACTACACTCACTTGTTCACCGTATCACAAATTTTGACAATATTTACTATTAGTATTTGTCAAGGAACGTCGTCACTTCAATTTGGCTTAATTATGAGTAGTTAGATATTGCACATTCGAGTAATTAGCAATTATTGAGTTTTAAACTATGTGTCGATTAGCGGTTGATTAGAAATCAATCAATAATTTTGTAGCATGTATCATAAATTTTGAATCTAAGAAAATTAGTTGCATTTCGAAGTAAATAAATGCTGAAAATTCATTCATCTATATTTTTTATTATTTATATTTTATAAGACGGCTTCTAAGTTTTAACAGTGATTGTTAATGTTGCTTAAATTATCTTCAGATTTCTTGTACTGTTGAGATTAATTATTCATATGATTCTAACTACTACTTCAAACCAAAGAAAGATTATTTCTCACAAACTAATTCTAGTATCTCCTCTTTCTTTCACCACAAATTATTAGATTATTTGAATATTTTATTTTATATTTTTGTAATTTTATATTTTTGTAACTTCTCCTTTAAAGACATTGTCCATAATTCCTTGGTACAATTTGGCTCTCATCTTTGATTGATTTCTCCGGAAAAAAAATCCAATCTTGCAGTCTCTAATTTAATTAATATACGTGTCAACTGCGTATTGCTGAAATAATCTGCCGGTGAATTAAATATTAGACTAATAGAAGCCCAAATTATAAACGTGTTAAAAAAACTTAAATAGAATGACTACACTCACTTGTTCGCCCGTCTACATGTTGAATGAATTCATATGATCAAATTAAATCCCACTGAATTCTGTATGTCACTCCAATAATGTTGTCTCTTATGAGATCATTAATTGTAGCTAATATGTATATGAACGTTTTTCTCTCTTGTTCTTAATAATAATAGTTTAATAGTTATAATTTTTTTTCTTTTAAAAGAAGAACTCATCTAAATCTCAACAATAATAATAGATATATAAAATGTCTGTTATGAGATGATTAATTGGTTTAATAAAAAAATGCGTCAAATCATAATAATATTAATCTTAATAATATTAGTTTAATAGTTATAATTCTTTTTAATAAAAAAATTCATTTAAATCTCAACAATAATAATAATTTAATATTAAAGGTCTTTCTTATATGATCATTAAATGAATTAGTAAAAAAAATACATCTAAATATTAAGAATAATAGTTTAATAGTTTTGACTCTTTTTTCCTTTTAAAAAATTCGTCATTGGTATAATATAAAAAAAATATACGTCCATATATTTAAAATAATAGTTTAATATATTTAAGTATTTTTCTTTTAAAAAGAATTCCTCCAAATCTCAATAATAATAATAATAATAATAATAATAATAATAATAAAAGGAGGGGAGGGGTATACTTGGCAATACATATTTTGTAAGAATGCACACTTTTATAATAGTAATAGATTAGTCTTTGAGAAAGTTATTGACCTAACAAAAAAGGAGATTCGCCAGAATAGTATCAGATGTTCCGAATTAAATGTTTCGATCGTGACTACAGTAAATTTCGACTAAATTAACACTCAAACTCTCAAAACCAACCACCATTTAAATTCAATCGACGTGCACACCCATCACCATCTATTAAACTCAATAAATGGCCAAATAAATAACCTCAACTAACAACATAAAACAAACACTCAAACTGCAACACTAAACAATAAACACAAATCTCAACAGTGAAGTCTCACCACAGAGTGAAACCCCAACAACAAGCCTAAACACAAAGCAAAGGCCCCATTTATTCTCAAACACACACACACACAAACACATCCTCTACTCGGCGCCGGCGCCCAAAATCATCTTCTTGAGCGACATGGCGAAGTCGTAGACCTTGTTCGGATCGGCCAACGACTTCGCCACGCTCTCCCTCTCCATACACCGCTCCACCCACGCCATCAGCTTCGGGCAGTGCTCCTTGATTCTGAACCCGGCACACGTCTCGTAGGTATGGAACCACGACGAGAACGTGATGAGCGCCACGTCGACGTACCCGAAGCTCTCCCCCCCGAAGTAGGGCTTGTCCCCGAGCTCGGACTCCAGTGGCTTCAGAATCTCTATGTACTCCTTCTTCGCCGTCTCGAGCTCCTCCCCTTTCGTTTGCCAAAGCTTCCTCCCGGCCTCGTACAGCTAAAATCAAAAACAATGATCAGTTAACTAACTGTGTCATCGTTTCATTATTTTATACCTCACATATATTCAAGAAACATACCTTTTTGTCGATGTAATCGGCCCAGAACCTAGCCTGGGCCCTCTGGTAGGGGTCAGAGGGCAGCAGGGGGGACTTGTCCTTCCACGTCTCGTCGATGTACTGAACGATGATCATCGACTCGCAAACCGGCTTGCCGTTGTGGATGAGAACCGGGATTTTTTTGTGAACCGGGTTCGACTCGAGGAGGAGCTGGCTCTTGTTGCGCATGTCCTCCTCTCGGTACTCGAATTCCACTCCCTTTTCTGCTAGCGCCACTCTCACCCTCATCCCGAACATGCTGTAGTACAGATCCAGCAGAATAACCTTATCCTCCGCCATAGTTTCTTCTTTTTTTTCCCTTTCTTTCTGGTAGAAAAACTTAACTATGAAAGCAGAGTAAGGGAGGATGTGGATTATATATAGAACGAAGGTCGGTTGATGCGGTGATGAGTGGTGTGGATTGTTCGAGGAGCTTCTGTATAATGCCAACTAATAATAGAGTGTGGTGCCCTGTTTTAAAACCGAACCGAACCGTCGATTGAACCCGGTTGAACCCTGAACCGTTTACAGTTTTGATTCATAGTTTTTTCGGGTTTATTTTCGGTTTTGGCCGTTTGAACTGCGGTTCAATCGAAAAAACTATAAACCGAAAGCCTTGCTGGTTCGACCTCCGGATCGGTTTTTAAAACATTGGTGTGGTGTACAGCAGATTATTACATGACCATCAAAGCATCAGCAGTGACGACAGCAACCTATTCACCAAATATCCTTCTATTTTGGAGGCAATAATTAGTTTTCTTTTTTAGCTTTTTTGAATATTTGTTTCTTTTTCTTTCCTTTTTCTTTCTTGTTTTGACTGCCCTATTAATTTAGAACGAAGCAAATTTGATTTTGGGAGATGCTATTGATAATAAGGTATTTTATTGGATGGTCAAGGTTAATCTACTCACTCATACCACTCCGGTCCAAGCTTATTGACTCATTTGCTTTATACACGAGAATTAAGACGAAAATGTTTAGTGTATAAAGTGTATTTTGTAGTTAATGTAATGTGGTTTATGTATTTAGACATATTTTAGAAACAGAGCATCATATATGCATAAAAACATGTTCTTGTCTGATCTTAAATGAAAGATCGTATCAAGACCTTTAATTTGATATAAAAATCATAAAAATCCGATAACAAACGAGCAAGTTATAATAATTTAAACTTTCAAAATTTAAATTATATTGAACTACGTGCAGAAAAATGAGTGGATGAGATTTAAGTATGGAATGTTAATTGTAATAAGAGGTTTACTAATTGTACTAATTATACTCTAATTATTTCTAAAAAAGAAAATGATTCAATATGTGTGGGACGTCCCAAAAAGGAAAATGAGTCAATAAGCTGGGACCGGAGTGGTAATATACATCTCAATATAATATAATTTAAATTTAATTGTAATAGGTTAAATTATCAAAAATTGCTCGTTTATTACTAGGACACTTACGATATTTATATGTATCATATTGTTTGATATTTTTAATCAAAACTCTCTTAACTCATTCATGTACCACAAGAACGAGCTTATTATAATAGAACAGAAGGAGTAATACATATAATACCCTTGGAGTGAATATATTCGACTACATTATAACTTTGTACATTTATATTATTCCGTTCGTCTTAATTAATCATGACATTTATTTAATATACGTAATGTTCAAAATAGTAAATGACAAGAATTAATTTGGGACGATAAGATTAGATTACGACTTTCAGATAACTTTTCTATCTAGCCCTCCAAATTAATGTTGCATAAATGAATAGAAAAGACGGTGGAGTTCACCATGGCCACAGAAAAGTTGAGAAAAATATGATGCCACTAAACAAAAAATTAATTACATAATTCCTCCGTTTTTTCTGACGTGGTCTGTTTGTCAATTTAAATTGTTTTTTTTTTTTTTTAAATTTGTCTGTTTCCTTTTATGGTCAAATAAACATTAGTTTTATGCTTAACATTACATTTATCTTTAACTCAACCACATATTATTTTTTTTATTGTATTTCTTAAATATCGTGCTTAAAAGAAACAGGCCAACGAGGGAGTACATATTTTGGTTCTACTTTTTGGAGAAGATAGAGATTTCAAAAACAACATGTAAAGCCCGTTTCAAGCCCGTTGGGTCACGGGCTAATATTCGAGGCCCAGTTTGTTCTTTTGCGGGCCAAGAAGTAACCGTAGACCTCGTTCGGATCCGACACTGATTCCGACACGCTCTCCTTCTCCAGACACCTCTCCACCCACCTCACCAGTTTAGGGCAGTGGTGTCCGATGCTGAACCCACCGCACCTTTCGTAGGTCTCAAACCACATCGTGTACGTCATCAGTGCCACGTCGACGTATCCGAATCCGCCGCCGCCGAAGAAGGCCTTCTCCCCCAATTCCGACTCCAACTGTTTCAGAACCTCGATCAGCTCCTTCTTCCCCGCTTCTCGCTCTTCTTCTTCTGCGCTCCATATCCAGTTCACCGCATCGTACAGCTTCAATTGTAAGATACAAACAATAAGTTCCACGTCGAAAATATCTATATATAACTAGTATATAAGGGGAGCACCACCACACTAGTTCGGGGCCTAATTAATTAATTAGGACAGATATTCACCTTCTTGTCGATGTAATCGGCCCAGAATCTGGCCTGAGCTCTCCCATAGGGATCGGAGGGGAGGAGAGGGGACTTGTCGTTCCACGTCTCGTCGATGTACTGAACGATGAGGAGCGACTCGCATACCGGTTTGCCGTTGTGGATGAGAACCGGGATTTTCTTGTGAACCGGGTTCATTTCGAGGAGGAGCTGGCTCTTGTCGTGGAGGTCTTCTACCTTGACCTCGTAGGGGATGCCCTTTTCCGCTAGGGCCATCCTCGCCCTCACTCCGAACATGCTAGGGTTCAAATCCAGTAGAATCACTTCGTCCGCCATTTCTTCTTCCGGGAAGAAGTTAAGAAGTTTTTAGTTTTTATGTACAAACAGAACAGAGTATTAAACCAGCACAGTTGCAAATTGGAGAGAGAAACTAATGTCGGTTGATATAATTAATTAATTAATTACTATAATTTGATTGTTCGAGGACTGAAACTGATGTTATTAATAATACTGTGTAATTTTATAATTGTGTATTAATTTCACATAAACATCAGCCATGACGATTGTTTTGCCAAAATTATCCTTAATTAATGGAAATAGAATTATTATGAGCACCACTTAAATTTTGCTTCATCATTTTGGCGTATTCGTATGCTCCATCTGTCCCGTTTATTTATTAATCATCTTACACTTTTATAAGTCCGTCTATTAACATTCAACAAGTTCATCATCAACATATATGACAATTATTTATGTTTTTTTTATCATTCACACAGTCAACTCGTGTTTTTTTACCCGTGAAAGGCTGTTCAAAGAGAATGTTCTGGTGGGAAAATTATTACCCTCGAAAATTCTACAACTCTCTCCCTCTCTCTCTCTCTACATGACTATCGTCTCGAACTTTCCCTCTCATCACCTATAAATTAACTTCTTCATACCATAGGCCACCCAAAAGATCTTGCACAGCTAGCATCAATGGCGGAAGAAGTAACAGTTGTGGGGTGGTGGTGCAGCCCTTTTTCGATGAGAGTGGTGATCGCCCTCCGAGAGAAGGGTGTCGAGTTCGAGTCCATAGAAGAGGACCCCACCCTCGCTCTCGCTAGCAAGAGCCCTCTCCTCCTCAAAATGAACCCGGTTCACAAGAAGATACCCGTCCTTATCCACAACGGCAAGCCCATATGCGAGTCCACCATCATCGTTCAGTACATCGACGAAGTCTGGCCCCACACATCCCCTCTCCTCCCTCCCCATCCCTACGACCGTGCCCGAGCCCGCTTCTGGGCCGACTACGTCGACAAAAAGGTACCATGAGTATATCGGAATGAGACGAACATAGTATTATTTTTAAACTTTAACTTAACTTACATAAGATTTTTTCTGCATCCGTCCCTGTATATTTGCATGTAGATATATAGCACTGGGAGACTGGTGTGGGGTGCGAGCGGAGAAGTGCAAGAGGCGGCGAAGAAGGAGCTGATAGGGTGTTTTAAGGTGCTGGAGGAGGAGCTGGGCGACAAGCCCTTCTTCGGAGGGGAGAGATTCGGGCTGGTTGATGTGACACTTATACCCTTCTACAGCTGGTTCTACGCGCTGGAGACGTGCGGCGACATGAGCATGGTGGAGGAGTGCGGGAAGCTGGTGGAGTGGGGGAAGAGGTGCATGGAGAGGGAGAGCGTGGCCCGCACGCTCCCTGACCAGTACAAGATCTATGTATACCTCATGGACCTCAAGAAGAAGTTGCATATCCAACCCCACCACAACTAATACCTAGTGATTGCTGTTTCGACTTCGTATGCAATCCGTCCCGTCCAACATGACATATTAATGTTTCGTTCTTGTAGTATTTATTTTTGTGTGTATTCAGTAAAATTTGTTGAATTAGCCAGGAATATTGAGAGAGTAGTATAAATTACTGTGGGGTAAAACATTACAACTCGAATATATATATTGAATATATATCACTATTGTATGAACGTATAATCGCCTTGTGTTAAAAGTATTTTTAAACTATAATTTATCATGTCATGACTAGGGCTGTAAACGAGTCAATTCTACTCAGTGACCGACTCGAAAAAAGTTCTTCCGAAATCGAATTCGTTAACAAACAGGCCGAGCTCGAGCACAATGGTACTCGGCTCGATATGCTTGCGAACATGTTTGGCTCGAATATAATCGAGCATGTTCGCGAGCTTATTATCGAGTATGTTCGCAAACTCCTAATCGAGTTAGTAATCGAGCCCAATTTAATTGAAATTGAAGTTTTACAAGACCTCAAAATTGAGCTCGAACTAGAATACTAATATTCGAGCTCTTCATGAGCCCGGTTCGAGCCGAACAAGTTATTGAATATGCCAAGCTGAACTCGAACTCGAATTGTTTACCACAAGCCGAGCCCGAGCACAAATTTAAAGCTGGAACTGAGCTCGAAAAAACTTAAACGAGTCGAGCTTGAGCATACCAATACTCGTTTGCAGCCCTACTGATCACATAAGACAATCAAATTTCAAAGATGTTCTATAGTCGTTGTTGCTAATGTTAATTAATATTAATTCCAACTAATTGTCGTCTAATCTTTGTTTGTTTTCTGTCGCTGAAACGTGAGTTGTTTGATTTTGTAAGAGAAGTGTCAGACTTAATTGTTTTTTTTTTTAGTATTACATCAAAGTTTTTACAACTATATATACAACTATTCATATACATGAGATATTTGACACCACACACGAATGTGGGATTATATTACAATTTATAGTCCAATATCAACTCATGTGGGATTAATTGTCAGACTTAATTGTTAATAATCCTGTTGAAATAGAGATTTATGGATTAAGGCTGTTAACAATTACAGTACTCAACAAGTCACGTGACAATATCCACCGACAAAGTGAATGGGTCGTCAACATATCAGCCTATCACGTGACAGGCTCTCTCAATAAAATTTGATGACTTGTCTTGCCACGCCAGACAAACCAGCACCCAATCCGACGTGGCAAAAGAGGTCGCTAACGTCGTCGTTTCGCTTGGCTCTTCTCTTCATTTTCCAAGTTCCCCCAATTGGCCGACGTCGTCGAGCACCGTCCACTTAGACGCCGTTAACTTCCCCCCAAGAACCACTTTTTTTGCACTCCAAGTAAAGGTACAAATCCCCAATCTCTCTCTCCTCGCCGATTTTCAGCACTTGAGCTTCTTCTCCGCCTGCGATTTCATGAAATCGAATCAGTAGCTTTCTCTCTCTAGGCAACAATGGCGGATCGGCCTTCGAGATGGCTGAAGGAGGAGTTCAAAACGTACGCGTATATTCTCATATACATCGCCCTCTCCAGCGGTCAGATATTCTTCAATAAGGTTTCCCCCATTTTTTGCCTTCCATTTTCTCTCTGATTTCCTTCCTTACTCCTTCTGTTTGAGTTAGTGGATTTTACCGCCATAATTTTTGGTTGGAGCATTTTGTCGAGCAAGTAGTGGGGAATGTGTGAATGATCTGTTAAGGTTTAGATCTGTTTGAATGTGCTGAGTAAAGTTATGAAATGAGATGGATATTAGGTGCTATGTTTATGCTGAAAATTTCAATTCGTTTATTTTGATCGAGTAATTTGCTGTTGTCCGTACCTGGATGAACTGTGTTGAAGTAAGTCAATGCTGGAATAGAACTCTTAATTTTTATCGCACTAGTCTAAATCCGTCGTCACTGAGTTCTGGTGCTGGTTGCGTAAGCATGTGAATCAAACTACTACTTGGAATGATACAGATATTTGCTTCATGGTGGTATTTCTTAATGTTGAGTCCCAATTAAGATTCGATTGTGAAATGATCCAGATCCAGTTAAAGTGTGCAAAGAATTTACAAGCTTCGTGATATATGTGTCACCTTCATATGTTGACTGAAGTAATTGTACCAATATAAAGTAATGATAGTTGATAATCTAACTACCATCAAGAATTAATATCAGGACTGATATAAGTACTCAGTTGTGGCTTACTGCACGCAATATTTTTTTCAGCCGCTGCTCCTACAAGTATATGCAGGGTATAACGTTGCCAATTATAAAATCAAGTCAAATAAATAGTACACTTACTTGATTTGTATATAATGACGCCACTGTTGTTGTTCCTTCTGTGAACAGGCATATCCTACCCTTTCCCTCACGTAGTTATGAATTTGTGCTTTACGTGGCAAATACCTTTTTCTGGGATTGATGTAACTTGGCTGAGGAGGAAAAATGAGTTTTTTTGTTTCTCTAATCTAGTTGCTGAGTTGATCGATCTTTTTCTGGATGCAGTGGGTTTTATCGTCAAAGGAAATGAACTTCCCATATCCTCTTGGATTAACACTGCTTCACATGGTATTCTCATCTGTTCTATGTTTTGTGGTCACCAAAGTTCTCAAGGTAGTGATTTAAAATTCAAGCTTCTTGATTTGGATAATTCAGGCTATATAGTATATTAGTATCAACATTCATTGCTTATTTTACAGATCATCAAAGTTGAGGAAGGAATGACTTTGGATATGTGAGTGCTCTTTAATTTAAATGGATGTACTATTTTTGCTTCTTTGTTTTTATATGTGTATGCACTGAAGCACTTATGTCGCTTTGTGTATGTTCCTAAAGAGCATACAAAAATTACCTAGGCAATAAATTTTTTTAAAGATACAATCATTTGTGTTTTTAAATTATCTTTATTTTCAGGTAAGATTTTAGTATAAATTATGGGACTGTTAACTCATGGTTTTTATTTACTGCGAATTGGTGGAACTTGGCAAGTTCACATTCTCTCCTAGTATACTCCAGTGGGTCTTTTTCGTATCTTTCCCTTAAACTAAAAACTAATTCAATTTAAATCAAATCAATTAATATGTTTTCTGAGATATTCATTAGCTGGACAAAGTGTTCGAGGAACCTGCTTTCAGTAGTTCATAATATAATAGATTATAGTAAAATTTGTTTACGACTTCTCATGCAGATATTCTCTGCATTAGCCCATTAAAAGACCACAGGGAAATGAAATGAAGGCGATTTTGTTATGTGAAATTCTGAAGTTACCTTCATTTGGCATTACGTGATGTCCCATGTTTTAGTATAACTGATTTCTCAATACGATGATCTGCACCTGCAGATACATATGGTCCGTTGTCCCAATTGGTGCAATGTTTGCTATGACACTTTGGCTTGGGAACACTGCTTACCTCTACATATCAGTTGCATTTGCTCAAATGTTAAAAGCAATCAGTAAGTAAGAGAATGTTCTTTCACATGGTTTAACAGTTGTGGTGTCAAGATAACTCCTTAGCAAGCAAACATTTGTCTGATATAGTTCTGGTAATACTGACTAAGACTTTTGGTTACATCTACAGTGCCAGTTGCGGTTTTCATTCTAGGAGTAGTAGCTGGACTTGAAGTGATGAATATTAGGATGCTTCTTATAATGTCAGTTATCAGTTTGGGGGTTCTTGTTGCTTCTTATGGAGAAATTAGTATCAGTTGGATTGGTGTTGTTTACCAAATGGGGGGTGTGGTTGGAGAAGCTCTCAGGTTGATATTCATGGAGATTTTTGTGAAACGGAAAGGATTAAAACTAAATCCTATTTCTATGATGTACTACGTTAGCCCCTGCAGGTAAGTTGTTCTAGCACTACAGTAATGTTGGGATTCTCTTTTTGTGTCCTTCCAATTCTGAATGGACACTCGCCAGTTTTTGCTTAACATAATACGGTTGATTATGCAGTGCTGTATGCCTATTAATCCCATGGATCTTCCTGGAGCTGCCTAAGATGGATGCACGTGGGACATGGAGCTTCAAAGAGCCTCTTATTCTCACACTGAATTCCCTTTGTACTTTTGCCCTCAATATATCAGTTTTCCTCGTCATCTCACATACAAGTGCTTTGACCATCCGTGTGGCTGGTGTTGTCAAGGACTGGGTCGTAGTTCTACTGTCAGCTCTCATTTTTGCAGATACGACACTCACACCTATCAACCTTTTCGGTTATGCTGTTGGTAAGTATGAATATTTTCCACTTAAATCACTTTGGTTAGCACTTAGCAACCAAATTCTAACTGTCTTCTTTTAAGTGCAGTCATGTTATTTAACACCCACATTTTCCATATGCTCACTAATATGTAAACTATTTATCTCGTTTCTGTTCCGACTGATGCATCACAACTAATCTGAAAACCCCGTCTTACTGCAGCAATCGCTGGGGTAGCAGCGTACAATAACCACAAGCTGAAAAAGGAAGCGTCTCGAGCCATTCCAGATGAGCCCGCTGAATCAGTCCCACTAGTTCCGACATCAACCTCAAATAGGTGAAACAAGATATAGGTAGCATAGAGGCGTAAAACGAAATCAGGTTCTTAAGCAAAAGCTTTCTCCTTCGATTTTGGATACATTTACATGCACCAGAGAGTGTCTGATCCTGAAGAAGGAGCATCTGGGCAGTGAGAATTGTACTATCATTTACTATTTCTTGTAATGGCTTCAAATCAGATTCTTTTTTAAAATTTTGATTTTGAGATGCTGTAATCTGACCACATGTAAAGTTGAGACGTACACATACATTATTTTTTGTGCAGAAAGGATACTGCAACCTTATAGAAATGTATTAATTATTACTACTAATTACTAGTAATTTACTACTTTTCTTTTCCTTTTAGAATTGGCATAAGAATTTATTTATTTATGTATTAAAAAAAAAAAGAATAAATCGTTCTTGGTAAGTGTTCCCCTTATTCTGCATGTGAGTAATAGCAGGCTAACTGCCTAACAACCAATTGCTTATTTACTCCAACTTGGAATCCCACCTTCTTCATATTTTAATTTATTTAATCTGCTGCTGAATTGTAAAGAGATGCTGTTCACGTGTATTGACGTACTAGCACTTAGTACTCTTTTCTAAAATAAAAAAAGATAAAGATAAAGAGAAAACTTTTAAGTATTTTGTACTCTTGCTTGTCTCCACTATCAACTAATTATCCACTAATTCTCAAATTTAGGCGCAATTTTATAATACTTCTTTCGTCCAGTTTATCGTGACATTTTTATTCAATAAAATAGACACTGATTGAACTAATGACTCAATGAGTGAAGGGATGGTTGGGTTATTTTTGGCGGGGAGGGGGGATTGGTTATGAAGATTCAAAGTCCCACATGCAATAAATAGAATCTTGAATTGATTATTAGTCCTTGCAATGGCCGTCTTCCTTTGAAAAGTGGCGGTCTTTCGAATTTTTGTTGTTGAACGAGCAATACAATTCCACCTCAAATTCACAAGCAATTGTAGATCGATACTTATATTGACGGTCAAACCTCCACTCGTATGCTCGATTTTATATGAAATTAGAGTTACCTGCTTCCTGCAATTTGACTAACCATAATACAAATCCTTAATAGGAAAAATCACAGGATAGAGACAAAGTTAGGGAAAGACACACATTAATAATTCAAAATAATAATGGGATAGGAATAGGAATAGGAATAGATACAGATACATACATAGTGTTGTATGAATGATGATGATGTAAAAAATGAGGAATTTTTAGCGCGCAGAAGAAGTGAGGATAATGGAGAAAAGAATGTGCAACACACATGAAGGATGTGGTTTTGATTTGGCCTCTGTCTCTGATCGGATGTGGTTTTGAATTCTCACCTCCAAATACTAATCCTCTCCTCTTCCACTTCTTTTGTCTTCTTCCTCTCTTTTCCCCCAATTTTTCTTTGTTTTTTTGCAATTATTTTGTCTGTATTTTTCTTGGCCCCCTGTATTTACAAGTTTATCTACTATACTAGTACTAGTAGCCCCTCCCCACTGCTCTTCCTTCGCCATTCACTCTCTTCACTCTTTCAGGTCTGCCTCTCTCTCTCTCTCTCTCTCTCTGTGGTTATTGTTTCTCTTGGAAGAAAATAGCAAGTCTTGGAGTTAGTTTAGTGAAGATACGATTCTCAATTGTTACGGTGGCGGTTATTCGAATTTAGCATTAAGAATCATTAATGATTTTTATTTGATCATTTAATTAATTATAGGAAAGGAAACCTCGTTTTCCCTCATTCTTTCTTTATGATTGCTACTCATAATTTCATCAGTCCTTTTCTTTATAAATGATGCTTTCTTTTTTTTTTTTTAAATATATTTTGGCTATGCTTAATTCTTGTTTATGAGTGTGAAAAGTTGTTTGATTCTGTTCCTTTTATTTGAATTTCGTGTGTATGAATCGAAGATAGCGGAGGGGCAGGTGTGAAATTCAGGGTGTAGAGATGGGGGAGATAACAAATGTAATGGAGTACCAGGCTATTGCCAAGGAGAAATTGCCCAAGATGGTGTACGACTATTATGCATCCGGTGCAGAGGACCAGTGGACTCTTGCTGAGAACAGAAATGCCTTTTCAAGAATTCTGTAAGAGTTTGAGCAAGATATTGATGTTGCAAGAGTAGTAGTTTGTTTGTTTGTTTCTTGTGATGAAATCGTAAACGAAATGGAATGCAGGTTTAGGCCCCGGATTCTGATTGATGTGAGCAAGATCGACATGACTACCACCGTGTTGGGATTCAAGATTTCCATGCCTATCATGATTGCCCCCACTGCTATGCAGAAGATGGCTCACCCTGATGGTAACCAATTCCTATTGTTGTTTCAAATGAAACTATCTTGCTATAGAAAAAACGGATGTTTTCTGAGTCGTGTCTAGGCACGTGTTGTTGTATGGAGGTCTTTTTGCTTGCAAATCACTAGGTTGAGCATGCCTACACACACACCCCCCTCAAGATGCTGCCTTCTAAACTAAACTCGTTATCGAACATGCTGATGAAGTAGATTATTTATGATGCAGGAGAGTATGCAACAGCTAGAGCTGCATCAGCTGCTGGAACTATCATGGTTTGCTTTCTCTCTCTTTAGAACTTCTCATTTAGTTAGAATCTTGTAACATGATCATCGAGCAATTGAGAAACTAGGGTCTTGTTCTCGAGATCCCTTATAACCTCCGGTTGCGAAAAGTATAACATAAATCGCATATATGTGCTCCAACTTGTGTCTAAATTCTAAGATGCCCTCAGTTTCATACATAAACTTCCTAGTTATGGAGTAATCCTTTTCCCTTTATTAAGAAGAGGCGGGACTAATTCATACTTTCTTAAGAAGGCTGTGGTTATGTTTCTGTTTATCGCTGATTCTGTAGCTAGCCTTTCAAAGACATGTTTCTGCATGCTTGTATGAAACACGAGGAGAGTTCGAGCAGTTAGCTCACAGAAATAGCTATCGAGTTTTCTGTTTTAATGCATAGTTAGATAGTGTAGACATCTAATATGTTTCTCACTCACAAACTTTACCTCAGACACTGTCATCATGGGCCACTTCCAGCGTCGAAGAAGTAGCCTCCACAGGACCCGGGATTCGATTCTTCCAGCTTTATGTGAGTCTGCAGTTTCAAACATGCTACAAAATTTGAATCAAGCACTAGGAAATTCATTCGACCCTTGATGTGTGTTCAGGTCTACAAGGACAGGAATGTTGTGGCTCAGCTTGTGAGGAGAGCTGAGAGGGCAGGTTTCAAGGCCATTGCACTCACTGTCGATACCCCAAGATTGGGTCGTCGAGAATCTGATATCAAGAACAGGTTCGTTACATTCACATTACAGACTTTGCCTTACAATATCTACAAATGATTACTTATCTCTTCGCATTTAGATTTGTTTTGCCACCGGGCTTGAATCTGAAGAACTTCGAGGGTTTGGACCTCGGAAAGATGGATGAAGTGAGTAAAACAATATCATTACTTAGCTAGTCTCGACATCCTTTTCGTTATATCTATTCACACTATTTTACTGCACATTAGGCCAATGACTCTGGACTAGCTTCGTATGTTGCTGGTCAAATTGATCGTACATTGAGCTGGAAGGTACGTACATTTATGTTATTTCAGTTACTCGGTAATTGAGTTTACGCGGTTCATATTGACGAGGTTTTTGTATGATTTCAATGGCGAAAAATAAAGGATGTTAAGTGGCTCCAATCCATCACTTCAATGCCCATTCTTGTGAAGGGTGTGCTCACTGGAGAGGATGGTAAGAGCAGAAAAACACAGGCCTACGTTTTCTCGAGTTTCTTTTCGTTGTGTGTATGAATGAATGCTGATGCATAAGAAACCATGCGCAGCAAGGATTGCTGTACAGAGTGGAGCTGCTGGTATCATTGTATCCAACCACGGGGCCCGCCAGCTTGACTACGTGCCCTCGACTATTCAGGCTCTCGAGGAGGTACTCAAAACATTTCAATGAGGCGTTGCTCTCTCTGCTAGTGGAGTCCCTAACGAGCAGTCTGAATTTTTCAGGTTGTGAAAGCTGCACAAGGCCGAGTTCCGGTGTTCCTGGATGGAGGTGTCCGCCGTGGAACTGATGTGTTCAAGGCTTTGGCACTAGGAGCCGCCGGCATCTTTGTAAGTTCGATGCTATTACACCCTCCTTCATCAAATAACTGTCCTTGGAAAACCGAACAACTAAAGAATATACATTGATGAAAAGGCTTGACATTGATTTTTCTATAGAATTTTGAAGTAGGGCACCTTTTGAGAACAAGCTCGATTTCCACGTAAAAACACTTATACATTTGGGAACGGAGAGAGTAGTTGATCTTCGGGTACAGTTTCCGACTTTCTGCACCCGGAGATCAAGAAAGAGAGTTGGATCGAAAATTGTATACCATTACATTGCATTATTTCAATAAGTGATCTCGACACGGTATGCTTGATTGTTTACCCGTGGCTTCGATTGTATACAGATTGGACGACCCGTTGTGTTCTCGTTGGCTGCTGAAGGAGAAGCCGGAGTCCGGAAGACACTCCAAATGCTGCGCGACGAGTTTGAGCTGACGATGGCGTTGAGCGGGTGCCGTACTCTGAGTGAGATCACGCGCAACCACATCGTGACCGAGTGGGACGCGCCTCGGGCGACCCTCCCGCCGGCCAGGTTATAAGGGACGAGCCCATGAAAACACAGGCGAAGGAGAAGTGAATGTGTTCTAATATTGTTGTGGAATGAATGCCCCAGCCTTCCTTGTTCATTATATACTCGTTTGTGTGTGGATGAGTGTTTACATATATTTTGAGAAACGATAAGCTTTTGAATGATGATGGAACTTTATATTCTTCATAATTGGCCTTGGTTGCCTCCCCCACTGTATATTCTTGCATAAATATTTACCAACTTTCTCAACCTAAATGTTGATCTGTATCGTGTACGTCTTTCGTCCCGTTGATAATGAACCTACTTATATCAGAATGAGCTTCTTATAATTCAGTGGACTCGTCATCATCTATCAACGGAACAGATTGGATATGGAATGTGATTTCGTATGTAGAAGAAGATTGAGGGGGAAAAGTAAGAAATATTTGGGTAAAATTATTCTCAATCATGGGCCAAAATAAGATTCAAGCAGGTTCTTTTTTGTTCTTGATGAATGGATTCCAAAATGGCCAAAATTATTTCCAGCTGTTTCACTTTGTCACATTATGTTATGAGGCTGATAAGTAATTCAAGAAAATGAGGAGTGGATTTGAAAAACTTAATCACAAATGAATTGACAACACTTGAACACATAAAAGAAAGAATTAAGTATGCGTGTGTTGGTCTAGCAATAAAATGTTAAATTTCGGAACTAAAGATCCCAAGTTCGAGTTAAGCCCGTTTCGTTTTAATTTTTCATAAGAAACGCCGACTCTTATAATTCAGTGAGATAAAGGTAATAATACTACTATTTTTGTTATTATTAAGACTCGTATCGAAATAGAATCGGTGGCGAAAGAACCCACAGTAAATAAACGGCATCGCTGACTCGAAAGGCTTGGTAAAGTTAGTTGGCGAACCGTTGAGAAACACACATTATTATTCCCTTTTTTTTAATTTCTTTTTCTTTTTTTGGTATGGAATCGTCTTCTTCGGTATCATCGCCATAGCTATTTCTTCATTCACATATGCATCTCCGCCCCCGCTCTGCTCTCTCTATTGCTTAACCATCTCCCGCTCCTCCGAGTTTCCTCTCTCTCTCTCTCTCTCTCTACCCCTACAATGGCGGCAATGTTGCGGTCTCTGGGGATTGCTTCTGCCTCATTACCCTTGTCGTATAGCTCCAATAAAGCTTCTCCATCCTCCGTTTCTAATCTCCCAGGTTTCTTTCTCGTCTCTATTTCAACATTTTCGAATTCTACGACGAGTTTTCGCTTTGTAATTTGAAGTAGTTTGTGATGAAAAGTTTCATTGGTTAGGTTTTATTGATTTTTCGAGTAGCTACTTGAAACTGTTGACTGTGTGGATGAGTGGGCTAATTGCTCAGAATTTCAATTTCATTGCTATATATTGAAGGGCCTAACCTAATGATTGTGATTCGTTTTTCTTCATCAGTCATCAGATCTGAGGGAAGCTCGATTTCGGGCTCAATTCATGGAGGTGCGAGAAAGGAGAAGGCCATTCCCAAAGCTGTTGCGGTTGGTATTCAGTTCAACTCTTTTTAGATTCTGTTCTTTCCACATTGCTTTGCTCCTTGCTTTTAATCATTATATTAGTAATATTTTGTTTCTCTTTTGGAAAATTTCAGACACAGGCGGAAAATTCTGCCACAGCAGCTTCTAAACCTGGGTAAAGTTTCTGAATCTTACTTGTATTTCCAGTTCATGCTCAACATTTCTGCAGTTTTGGGATTTTTTTTAATTTTTGTCAAAGTGCATTAATAATGAGCTGTTGAAAGATTCATAATATGATGCTATTCATGTGCCCTTTATAGTTTATATTAAAGGCTGGATTGCTTGTATGAAGAAGTAAGTAGCAGCGTAGAAAGCTTTCTTGAATGTAATCTGTCGTATGCTTATGCTAATATGCTTGTTAGGCTTTGAGCAAATCGTGTTGTTTTGCAAGTGCTAAATAGGGAGCTACATATATGTGTAACTTTTAGTGGCAGTGGTTAAACGGTGTCAAGTTTGTTGGATTCCATTTGCCTGATTTTAATAGGGTTTTAGTCGAATGTGAGCTATACGGTGAGTTTGTTCATGATGAAAAATTTCTTTCTTTAGCAGTTAGGAGAGGATGGACTGAGTAGATTGTAGTGCTAAAGCTCAAGCTAGAAGACTTCTATGAGCTCTTCTAAATAAAGTGTAGGCACATCGAGTTTGCCCACTTAAGTCATCGACGTTGTTATGTACTCAGATACAAGTTTATGAATGAAAAATTGATAGGAACTGGCTCTATACTGTGCTGTTCTGTTATGCTGTTTTTTCCATTCATGTGATGATCATGATCAGACTACTGATTGCCTAAGCTTGACTAGCAAATAATGACCGCTGAGAAGCCATGGGGTGATAATGATGATAACTCTAGTTTTGACAGTGAGCTGGGGGATGTTAGCACTTAGCAGTGATAAGTTGATTTCCTACCAGAAAGAAGATTCAGATTTCACTGAACTTGCTTTACGTCAAGCCGGATGTGCATTAGGTTTTCGTTGACCATAATATTCATACAATCTTGGCTAGCTATTGTAATTAACACTGAAGAATTATGTCCTGAGTTCTGTTGCGTGTTTGTAATTGAAATAGATTCAACCTTTTTTCCCTTTCTCTCATAAATGTGTACACTTGTAGATAACTTGATAAACCGATCTAACATTTCAGGCACGAGCTCTTGCTATTTGAAGCTCTAAGAGAAGGACTCGAGGAAGAAATGGAAAGAGATCCTCGTGTCTGCGTCATAGGCGAAGATGTGGGCCACTACGGAGGCTCCTACAAGGTCACAAAGGGCCTTGCAGATAAATATGGTGATCTAAGGGTGCTCGATACACCCATTGCAGAGAACTCCTTCACAGGCATGGCAATTGGTGCAGCCATGACAGGCCTCAGACCAATTGTCGAAGGCATGAACATGGGCTTCCTCCTACTCGCCTTCAACCAAATCTCCAACAACTGTGGCATGCTACACTACACCTCCGGTGGGCAGTTCAAGATTCCTACCGTGATTCGTGGGCCCGGAGGAGTTGGACGCCAGCTCGGAGCTGAGCACTCTCAGAGGCTCGAATCCTACTTTCAGTCAATACCCGGGATCCAGATGGTAGCATGCTCGACTCCATACAATGCTAAAGGTCTAATGAAGGCAGCCATTCGTAGTGATAACCCCGTCATTCTTTTCGAGCACGTACTCCTCTACAATCTCAAGGAGCGCATCCCGGATGAAGAATACGTTTTGTCACTTGAGGAAGCCGAAATGGTGAGGCCCGGAAAAGACATCACAATCTTGACTTACTCGAGGATGAGGTATCACGTAATGCAGGCTGCAAAGACTTTGGTGAACAAAGGGTATGACCCTGAGGTGATTGATATTAGGTCCTTAAAGCCATTCGACCTTTACACTATCGGTAATTCCGTGAAGAAGACCCATCGCGTGCTGATTGTGGAGGAATGCATGAGAACCGGAGGGATCGGGGCTAGTCTCACAGCCTCGATCAACGAGAACTTTCACGATTATCTTGATGCGCCCATAGTTTGCTTGTCGTCGCAGGACGTGCCCACGCCATATGCAGGGAGTTTGGAGGAGTGGACTGTTGTTCAGCCTCCTCAGATTGTGGCTGCTGTGGAGCAGCTCTGTCAGTAGATTTTTAGCACTAGTTTTTTTCTTCATTTTATTTTTCAGGTGTTATTACAACGTTCTGTACTTTATTAAACCATGTTTTATTTGTGTAGTATTTTGGAGATTGAATTGTTTTGAAGCTTGAGGTTTATGCATGCCGTTTGAGACCGAGTTCTTGCAATTTAAACATGAGCGAAAAGTCGAATCTCCGATTTATTGGTTACCTTCTGAACTGCTTTTCGTCGTCTTAATGTACCACTTTTTTAAAATATAAAAAAAATTGAACAATAGTTATCATAGTGTGACACATGCAATGATGTCATGCATCATTAACAAGAAAATATATGTTGATGTGGACTATTATCCACCAATCCGAGAGGAACACGCATTAGTTGTCGTTAAAAGGTCCCTCCATTTATTAAAAAAAAAAAATACTACTTAAATAATATAAAAAATACAAATAAACAAAACAATATCTCACACCATTTAATATTGGTCCTGTATAAGTCCAAAGATTAATATGATAAGATAGTGGTCTGATTTATTAATTATTTGGAATTGCTTGGGCTGAAAACAATACTGATTTTGATGGCCATTTTGAGGGTGTCTCTTTTAGCTTTTCTTGATTTTGTCACATGGGCTTATTTTTGTCTTATGGGCTTTGTATTTTGGAATGAAAGAAAACAACACCATTAATATCCCATTTCAATTTTTAAAATACATTTTCTCTCTTTTAAATTGGCAACATCTACATAGGATAATAAGTGAAAGTTAACATTGGACATATGAAAATATGGGCCAAAGCTATTGGAGTTGCTGAATGGTAAAGTGGGTAGCTTGTGATCGAAATAGTTACTAATTCAAATTTCACTTATGTATCTCTGAATCTGAACTTGTCACACATGTCCTCTCAAGTGTGATTTACCTCCTTTATAAAGTGGTTTATGGAGCGGGGGAGGTTTACGCAGTGGGCATATATGTCCTCTCAACTGTGATTTACCTCCACTGTATAGTTTGGAGTCTATTGTATGTATAGTAACAAAGGGTTTCCTCAATGTGAACCGAAAGTAGCAGCTGCGGGTTCTCAAGATATAAAAGAAAACAATACAGGCCGAAAGCGATGCCAAACTTGTACGCCTGTGAGCTTAATAGACTATCCAGCAACTTCGTTTAATCATAATGTCAAAATGAAGACCCATGCCAAATACTCCCTCCGTCTCTTTCGAGGCGTTATAATTACTTTCGAACACAAGAATTAAGAAATGCGTGCTATGATGTTGAAATGTATTGGTTAAGTCATAAGTGGACTCTCAAACGTTACAAGATATATATTTTATGCTTTGACGTTGTATTCCATCAAGAACCTAATAGTATTTGTATGTGGCAATAATAATAATAAAATGAAGTAAGGAGAAAAAAGAAGTAGCTAAACTCTTCATTAAGGATGAAACACGTGGACCACTACATATTACAACATACCATATGAGGAAATTTAATTTAGTTCGAAAGGGCAACCACATTACTATACTAGAATAATAGAATATCCCTCCACCGTTCTATTAATAGTAATGCACGACCAATTTATATTTATCTTGCCCTTTTACTCAAACAAAAGGCTATTTTCTATAACTAATTATTAAAATAAATTGTATGTTGTCAAACATTTGTGCTACACTTCTTAATTTTATCAAAGTATCCAATTTATTCATATTATTTCTTACGTATTATGTAACTTTTCTTATTGGATTTGTTAGCTGGAAACCTGGAAATGCCATGCGTTATAGTACTTATTTATTGACGCCCGCATTTCCTCGTAAATTTCCACCCCGAATTTTCGTTCAATCCTTATTCGAAGAGTCGAGTCGAGTCGCGTTGAGTTCAACAAATATCGTCACGTCACATGGATTAGGGCCTACAGGAGGTGCTAGAAAGTGGGAAGAGGAAATAATTGATTGCTTCCTTAGGTTCCGGCCCAAGTTTGTAGTAAAATTATTTAAATCGAAATTGCACGTCCAATTGTTAAAGTCGAACTCGAATATAAGGATTTTAAGTGAAAATGAAGAGAATAGAAAATACATTGTACAAAAATTGGCGGGATGCGATCCTAAAGACAATGGAAGTTGTCTTCCATGCCTCTCCCCCTTTATCAATTGACATGTGGCAATTCCAAAACCACTTCCATGCCATTAATGTACAGTAAATTGTATTTGAATAAAGTAGGGGCAGTTAGCCCCCTCTCCCCCACCTCCCTACGCCCAACCCCCGCCCCCCACATACACACGCAACCCCCCAAAACCCTCAATTCCTCACAATCACCCACCCCCACACTACCACCTCCCACCCTATGGCCCACATCTAAAAAAATTCTTTATTGATTTAACTTCATGTAAACTTTCGTTCCACCTTATTTGACTTTCGTTATTTAGGGTGTGTTTGGTAGGTAAGATAGGATATAGTAAGATTAATAATTATGAGATTATTAGTATGAATAGGAAGTAAGATTAGTTATCTTGACTAGTGTTTGGTAGGTAAGTTTAAAAGGTGAGATAAGTTAAATAGATATTTTGTATTATATATATAATTCAATATTAAATTTGAATTTACCAAAATAACCTTACATTTTTCTAACGTATATGAATTGATTTTTTTTTTTTTTTTGTAATTTCAAATACATTTGTTAATTCCTGAAAAGTGTTATATTAGGAATAATTGATGAAATTATAAAATTATATCCAAAACCGTCTTTTAATAAAAACTAACTATGATAAATAATAAAATATGGAAATCTGGAGTAATATTTAAAACCGCATTCCTTATGTGAAAAAAAAGGAAAGAAAAAGAAAAGAAAAGAAAATAAAAATAAAAAGGGTAGAAAAGAAAGAACAACAGTTAAACTTCCAAGCAAACTCCCAAATGAATATTGTAGAAATCGATCATGCTAAGGGGTAAGAAAGGAAAAAAAAAGTTTAGTCTTAGGTACTGTTCAAAGCAGGATTAATAATCGGAGGGGTAAAGGTAGGATAGATTGTCTTGCTCAAATAGTGAAATAGGCATGGGCTTGCAGTTAATCTAGGGCCCCCGAGTTAAATAATCTAGGCTACCAAACGCCATATAAGTCCAGACTATTAATCTTATCTTGCATAATCTTACCTACCAAACACACCCTTAGGGGGTGTTTGGTAGATAAGATGAGATAAGTAAAGATAAATAAACTTAGGATTAATAGTGTGAATAGTAGTAAGATTATTAATCCTACACGTTATTTGGTAGACGAGATAAAAAAAGTCGGATAACTAATATAGCGTTTGGTAGGCAAGATTCCAACTCTAGATTAAAGTTGTAAAGACAAAAATATCCTTGTAAAATTCTAATATTTACACTAATGTCCAACACATAGGGCTAGGGTTATATAGCAAATTTCTCATTGGCACATCAGTTCCCGCGTGAAATTTTGTGGCTCTCGGTGAGAAATTTGCGATGCTCGTTGTAGCGCTTAATCAACACGCCTATCATCTTTGTTTTCCAGAACAATTATCACGAGGGAAAAGAAACAGTTACGACCATAAATCCAACAATCAATATCACGAATCCTTATTCCCAAAATAGTGAAAAACTGCCTGAAAAAAAATAGCATTCAAGACAAAGCTATAAAATACTTGAAAATTTCAAAGGAAAAGAAAATGGGCGCTGCCCTAGCCTAACAATATCCAAATTTAAGAAGCAAAGAAGTAAAATAATAATAATAATAATAATAATAATAATAATAATAATAATAATAATAATAATAATAATAATAATAATAATAATAATAATAATAATAATAATAATAACTTTTTTTTAACAAATAACCATAACAGCGGCGCCGCCCCCATTTCTCCTCAAATCTCTGCAACAGCTAAAGCCCCAATCGTACTGGTATTGGCCCTTCCATCTTCTTCATCCATCGCAACCAATGGCTTCGTCGCCTCCGAGCGAATAAGGGCATGTTCCAGAACTTGCTACGACATATTCTTCGGGAAATTGAATAAGGGCAAGCTTCAAATGTTTGTCAAATCTGGAGAAATTGAAATGGGTAATGTAAAAATTATTTCGATTTCAGGAATTAGGAGAGCAATTCTTGCCGATGCTTCTGAATCTTGAAAATTATAGATCCTGAACATAAAATTTTGTTAACTATGAAAAATATTTGGAAAATTCCTACCTGCATGCACTTTTTTATTCTGTGTTGACCAAGAGAATTATAGAAGGGCAAAATGGAATTTGTGGCCCTAATCTTGAATACTGTTGAGTGAATCGGAGGGTATTTCACCGATTAGATATCCTAGCGAAACAGGGAAATAAGCTTGGGCTTTGCCATAATACCGGGCTCCCATGTTTATTCATCATACCTACCAAACACCCATTTAATGCAAGACAAATAATCTTATCTTGCTTTATCTTGCTTTATCATATCTACCAAACACACTCTTAGTACACATAATTACAAAAACCCTCAATTATTGTGACAATTATAAGATTTATCTTTTTTTAGGTAGGTTAGTATATTTAAATATTTTATTCATTAAAATTTTATTTATTAATAATATGTCGTTTCATTATGTGAGTAAATCATTCATCTATACAATTAATTTATATTTGAAACTTGATTAATAATAAAACAAAGTTTTATATTTGACTTGAAAAAAATTGCGCTACGAAAAAATGTATTGGAAGACTATTAAGAATGATAGAGTAATGCATATGCTTATTAGTATGGTGAGTATAGAAAACTTAAAAACAAAATGACTCACAAAATTTAATCGACAATTAGATCTAAATGTGGTTAATTAAATTAGCGGTACATTTTTCAAAAATCAAAAACTTAAAAAAAATTATTATCATAATCATAACCGAGTAAATAGATAGTATAGCGTATAATTTTTTTGAATATTTTCCTAAATTCTCATAACTTTGACTTTTATTTTATAATAAGACCTCTTAAAAACCTATAAAATATAATAATTAAGTATATGTATAATACTCAATTATCAATCTCTAAAATTATTATTAAAGCTATTAAATATAACATATCCCGTCTCATGTACCAAATATAGGTATCCAACCATCAAATATAGGTATCCAACCATCAAATAAAAGTCTTAATAAGTGTAAATTACATATATTTATTGAAAAGAATATTTCTGAGTTGAAAAGCTACAATAGCATAATATAAAATTAACCCCCAAAAAAAAAACCTAATATGCAACATAAATATAGCACGTTAAATATATTACTCTAATTTATTTACCGACTTGGCATTATGTAGAATTTTCACCAGAATTGTCATTCATATGGTTTAATAATTAATTAATTAATAAATTAATTACATGTGTTTTCAACTATCCCACGTTGATTATTTATAAAACTTCCTCGTCAAAGTACCAGTATAAAAGAAGATATCACCGCAACAGATATTATTCTTCTCCAAACAATTTCAATTATATCAAATTACAAATGAGTACTTTCAAGTGATTTCAAATGAGTATAGTGATTCTAAAAGATTATTTATATTTTATTTTCTACTCCCATTATTTTATTTTATAACAATTTTTTTATTATTGATAAAGACGTGGAGCTCATAAAGTTTTTAATAGTCACAACATAAGTGATATTTCTAGCGGTATAAAAATTTTGAGCAATGAAAAGTGATATTTCTAGCGGTATCGTATTAATACTCCATATGTCCTCCTTTTCTTTGCGTATTTATTTTCGATATCGATTTTTTTATTAAAATAATTAATCATACTATACAAGGAAACATGTCAATAAATTGGGCTTTCGACACATGAATTAGGAAAATTTTGTTTAAATGACTAATTATTACTAGTATAAAAATAAAACAGGTCAAATTCAGCCAAATATAAAACTTTATTTTATTATTCATCAAATTGTTTTATTATTCATCACGTTTCAATATAAATTAATTGCATATAGGAATGACCTGCTCAGCGGATGAAACGACATACTATTAATAAATAAAATATTTAAATATACTAACCTAGCTAAAAAAACCCTTATAATTGACGCAATAAGAGTGTTCATTGCATACAGTTGAAGGTTTTTGTAATTACTCCCTCCGTCCTGTGACAATTGTCCACAAGAAGGAATATATGTGAGGTATATAATAATTAAAGTAGACAATTTTCATGAGACAAATGGAGTATTTATGTTAAATAACAGAAGTCAAATAAAATAAGAGTGCACATGACATTAGATTAAGAAAGTTTTTTTTTTTTTAAATTTTTTTTTTTTAATGTGGGCATAAGGTGGTAATGGGGTGGGTGATCGAGAGAAATTGGGTTTTGGGGGGGGGGGGGGGGGGGCGCCCCTACTTTATCCATATACCACTTTTAGTTCACCATTTACTGTATAAATATATGGAAAGGGTTTTGGAATATTTTGAGAAGCACAAAGATGCCACATGTCAATTGATGAAGGGGGTAGGCATAGAAGACAATCCCTTGTGTCTTTAGGATCGCCCCTCCCCAAAAATTGAGACAAAAAGTAGGCTAAATTTAGGGTAACCGATGCATTTCAACACCTAGAACACATTCACTTAAAGATATCACTATTCGAAACACAAGACTCACGTTCGAGGGTCACAATTTCATAGGAACTCAATCGTTGAAAGCCGATAATACTAATTCAGTTCGATGATACATACTCGGGCTAGAGGTCCCAACTAAGTTAGTTGATGAATCATAATTTCGTAGGGCAATTAATGCGGCGAAAAATAAACGACACGAGAGATTTACGTGGTTCGATCTTTCGATCTACGTCCACGGAGAGAAAGGAGGCGGCGGTGTTTTTATTAGGTTTCTGTGAGAGAGTACAAAAAGTCTATCTATCCTTTACAAAGAATCTATCTTCTATTTATAATTATTTTCTCCTCTCTCCATAAATGCTTGCAAGTGGGGACGTTAGTGGTGGCTCCATTATCCCACATTCTACTTAGTGGGTGTCTTCTTGGGCTTGGGCTCTTCATGTTTTGGGTCTAGGAGTTGGGCCTTATCTTGGAAAGCATCCGAGTCTTCTACGTTTGAATGAGTCGCTTCTCGTGGGCCGAACTACGTGGGCCGAGCTTTGTTGTTGGGCCTAGTTGTTGGGCCGTATCCTATCACATCCCCTCCCAAAAAGACATGGAAGTGAGGATGTGATGGTGATGATGACATAGTTGAGTCGAAGTCGATTAGCCCGCCAAAGTAATAGATTCTTACAAAGTCGAATCGTAGTTCCCCGTAGTATTTCTGATGCCGATGGCTTTAATGGATTTTTGACGAAGTGACAAATTCAATCCAACCGACGTGGATTTTTGACGAAGTCAAGCTGTCTATCTCGCCCGAAGTGGCACTAGGGCCTATCATCGGCTTCCGACGTGTTACTTGGGCCGATCATCGGGTCTTCCGAAGTGGCCCGGAGGTCCGACTTCGGCTTCCGAAGTGACACTTGGGTCAATTCTCGGGCTCGAGATGGCTAATAGCCTATCATTGGCGACCGAGGTGACGCTTGGGTCGATCATCGGGTTTTTTCCGAAGTGGCACTAGGGCCTATCATCGGCTTCCGAAGTGGCTCTTGGGCCGATCATCGGGTCTTCCGAAGTGGCCGGGGGGCCTGGCTTCGGCTTCCGACTTGACACTTGGGTTCGTCCCCGGCCTTGAGATGGCATAATAGCCTATCATTTGGTCGGGTTGACACTTGGGTCTAATCGGGTTCCTGGTTCGCCGGCGAGGCCGGTAGGGGTGGTCCCCTAGTATTTTGCCGAGATGTATCGGTCTTTGATGTGCCGAGATGTATCGGTCTTATATCTTATTTCATATCCGAGATACGTGTCTCAAGGATAACACACTTTCCTCGTCAGGATAGTGTGGAGAATAGATGAGGAGTGTTATGCATAAGTAGTAGAATATGCGTGACTAGACTGACTCGAGACAGACTTGACACAAAAGACTCGACTCAAAAGACTCAACTCAAAAAGACTTGACTCAAAACATGAACTTTCTACCACTATGCATAGTACCTCTCGAGGTGATCAATGTGTCGAGCGCCACGTGGCTTCGAGCTAGCTGAGCTTGGCAGCTTTAGAGAGTGGAGAGATTCCACGAGTGTGTTTAGATATCGGTGGCGCTGTTGGCGACGGGCAGTGCAACTTGGTAGTTGTTCCCTTGGAGCTGACATTTTGTCGAACACCTTGAGCCCAATATCCACATGTGTTTTTAATTTCTTTAGAACTGGCGTTTTGTCGAACACCTCGAGGGCATCCGAATATAACTCCTCCAAAGTGGAAGAGGTGAAGTTGCCTTCTCCGTGCTGGAGGGAGCCGGAGCGGAGCTCAGCGGCGGAGTGGGCCGGAGCGGGGCTCGACGGCGGTAGATCACGGTGGATCTCGAGAAGGAGACTGTTGCATCACTGGGAAGTTCGCGACCACGCTCTCACCGAGGTGGTAATCGTCCATGGGGTGTTGCACACAACATGTTTATTTATAATTGTTATTTTCCTCAACTGCTGTACAGAGTTGGAGTCCCCAAGATCTCCTTTGATTTTAGCCTTTTGGACTGCGGAGTAGAGAATCTTCTTGAGGAAGCTTTGTGTTGATCTCTTTCTCCACCTTTCTCACTATCAACACGCGCGCACTCCACTTTCGGATCGGGATCTCGGATCGTGAGGTGCGTCGGCGGGCTGGTTGTCTCGACTCCGATCTCGGATGAAATGATCTCATAATGGCTCTTTGATCTTCGTCGAAACGATTTCATAAGTGTTCTTCAATCTTTGCCGAAGTGTTCTTCGATCTCGGCAGCGTGCTGGTGGAGGGTTTCACGTTCAAGTTGTTGACCTCTTTCACCACCTCTCTTTGACTTCGGCATCTGAGGTAGTGCGGAGTGCGAGCAGAAGGGGCCGAAGCTGCGCAACTCCTTCCGCGTGTCGTGAGTGGGAGGAGCTCTGCACGTAGCACAGCGTTGATAAACGCGAAGGGAGATCGCGCCGACGGTCGGCTCCGATAGAGGAGATCTGATCTCCGACGCCGAGGGAGACCGAGGTGAGATCTTTTGCGGTGATGGAGATGATCGGTGGGTTTCACGGTGGCGGAATCTGCGATTAGCTCGCGCTTTGACGCCTCGCAGAGAGCGTCGTTGGTGGCCGATCGAGCCGAGGTGGGGTTCCCGGTCCTGAGCTCGAAGGAGCCGAACTGGAGCTCGGAGGCGAAGAGAACTGAGCTGGAGCTCGATGGCGGAGATCCGGAGTGGAGAGAGAGCGGAGAGGGGCTCGGTTATGGAGAGAGCTGGAGTCTCTCTCTCTAGATTATTGTGATCCTCCCTGCCGAGGTGGGTGACGAAATTGAAGAAGATGGCAGTGTGGATATTGCATGTATTGGATTAGATCTTCTGAGGAGAAAGTCGAGCCGAGGTGGCCCCTCCGTATTTCTTCATGACATCGCCGAGGTGGGCCCTCCGTATTTCTTCATGACAGCGCCGAGGGGGGTGAGTTGAGGTTGGTGCCGAGAAGAAAAGCGAGGAGAATGATACCGGTGAGGAAACTCCTCCGCTGCCGGAACCGAAGCTTTGCCGTACACTATTGAGAGCATGCAATTGACCCAGCTCTTCGAGGAAGCTGGGTTGTGGGGATTTCTCGCTGGGGGGAGCCGGAGCCAAGCTCGACGGCGGAGAGCTGGGCTGGAGCTTGGTAGAGGAGAGATCTGAGCTGGAGTGGAGCTTGTTTCTCTCTTCTCCGCAATGGTGGTTTTGTTCGTCCGCGCTAGCAATTACAAGCTACATGCCGAACTGGTGCTGGCGGCGGCACTTCTCCTCGTGTTGTTGTCGGCGGTGGCGACGATGCTTCTCTCTTTACCTCTACACGGTAGGTGGGGCGCTTAAGTTTCTCGCTGCATCTATCCTCCCTTGTCCATCTTGATGTAGCTCTTTTTCTCTCTCTCTAGAGCATCTTGTTGCTCTCGTAGTCTTCCACCTTGGTACCCTTGTCGTCGGTGAAGGTCTTGGCGGTGTTGCGGAGGCCGAGCGAGTTAATTAAGGATTTCAGCGGTACGAACGCAACAGCTTGACCGAGTTCGGAGCATGGGGGTCGCATGCCGAGCTGATGGTGGATTTTTGCCGAGGTTGTGCCTACTCTCTTCACCGAGATGATGAATGGCGAGGTGGGTTTGCGAGGTGGAGGTTGGGCGCGAGCGTTAGGATTAGGAATTGGAACTCGGCGGCGTCGGTGGAGTGAGGTCGGAGCTCGGCAGCGGAGTAATCTGAACTAGAGCTCGGCGGTGGTGGTTCGCCCTTGCATCGAGGCTGCCGGTGTCGCCGCTCTTCTTCAGGGCGAGGGAGGCGTGGCCATCGACGAAGCCGGTGGCGGTGGTCATGAGGATGCAGGCGTGCTTGCGAGTATCGGAGAGAACTCCTGATAGACGGTGGTGGTGGGTCAACTCGAAAAGCGCGACGTTGAGCTTGGGGGGATGTTCTCGGTCCTGAGCATGGAGGAATTCTCTACGTTTCGGAGAACGGATTTAAGGGAAGTACAGTTTTCCCTCTCTAGGTAGTACAGTTTTCTCTCTCCCTCCACGGTGGGCGACGAGGACGAAGTGGTGAGTTGAGTTGAGTTGGAGTCTCTCTCTAGGAGGTTGCCGAGGTGGAGCTCGGCGGCAGAGTGGATTTCGCGTGGGGCTCTCGGCTGCGGCGGAGGAGTGGGCTTGAGCTCGGTGGCGGAGCTCGGCCGGAGTTGGAGCTCGGCCGCGCTACGGGTGAGGGCCGGAGTGGAACTCGGCTGTGCTGCCGGGCTCGAGTGGAGCTCGGCAGCGGAGTGGAATTCGCGTGGGGCTCTCTCTCTCCGCGGAGGAGTGGGGCTTGAGCTCGGTAGCGGAGCTCGGCCGGAGTTGGAGCTCGGAGTTGGAGCTCGGCGGCGGCCATCGTTGGTTGATTCCTGCCGTGGGGGAGGCGAGGTCCGAGGAGAGCTCGGCTGAGAGAGAGTTGGGACTCGCTCTTTCTTATCCGTGGTGCCGAGGTGGAAGCTGATCGAGCTCGGCGTCGCGATGCGAGATGTACGACGTGGTGGCGGCTGCTCGACGTAGGCGAGACACGGCCTCATGGTTGTGTCGTAAGCGAGCTGCGGTGTGCAATGGCGTCTCTGACGGCTGGACAATAAGCTGGCCTCCTACGGCGGAGACCTCGTTGTGGAAGGTCACCCCGCTCACCTCGTCGTTACTGTGCAGGCCGGATCTGAGAGCTCGCCGCTCGAGTTCGACGATTTGGCTGAGCTGCTTGAGTCGAGGACGCCGGCTGGAGGCTTTTGGGCGAATACGGAGGAAACGTGGATGCTCTCTTGTGTATTGTTGATGAATGGATCCAAATGTTGGAGTTGTGGTCATGTTGAATTGGTGGCGGCGGAGACGGTGTCATCCATGAACTAATTATCGCCGACTCGACGATGGGGAGAAGTTTCATTTTCTCTCTCTCTCTCTTCAATATGGAGCCGCAACCTCCACCACTGTCAACGTGCCACTATGGGATTGCGCAGCTATCGGACTTCAATGGGTGCCGCGGACGTCGAGACTTGCCGATGGAGCTGTCGAGCTGCTAGGCAACCTTCTCGAATGGCGCTGAGTCCGAAAACGGTGATCTTCAAATCCCAATTGTCGTCGAGGAGACTGTACCGGGACGAGGACTGGATATTCCCTTCTCTGGATTCGGAGTGACGGCTTGGTGGAGATGTGGTCGTGCTCCACCATCAGGTGCCTCATACCTTCATCTTCGATCAAGGGAACGACGGGGTGCTTATCTTTAGTGACTCCGTCGAGGTTTGAGTGTCGAAGATTGAGTTGTGTCGCGCTGGCGAGGTCAGAATCTGAGGGGAAGTTCTTCCTGAGTAGGAAGTCACTTCGGCAGCGAGGTGGGTTTGCGCCGAGGTCGTGCCTCCTCTCTTCGCCGAAGTGATGAATGGCGAGGTGGAGTTGCGAGGTGGTGACTTGCGATGGCGATGGTACGATGTAGTTCGCCAACAGTCGGGAGTCGGTGACTGCGTAGGCCGAGAGAACGTTCCCCGCCACCGAATGTATCTCTCTTTGAAGCCAATCAGGAGCAAGGTGGAATTTGATGGCTCCGCAAGCGTCTCTCTCTTCAATTGAGAAATAGGGAGCTCGTGACGGTGGGGATTGGTTCTCCGCTTCTAGCACTTGGAAGTTTCTTCGTGTGTCGTCAGTGATGAACATGGATCTAGAAATTAAGTATGCTTCTCATAAGGACATGGATAATCCCTATCTTGCTCTTGATATCACCGAAGGTGATTCTGGAATTCAAGTATTCAACACGTTGCAGCGAAGATGTTGCGCTGGTGGTGGGTGGCGGTGCGGCCTAGAGAGAGAAAGAGCGAAGGTGATGTATTCCAGCACATCGGCGATGGCGAACTCCAGCTTCGTAGTCTCCACACGAAGCCAGGTTGCGAGGACTGGAGCTCGGCAGTGCCGAGAGCGAGTACCGGGGTGAAGCTTGGCGACCAAGAGAGCTGGAGTGGAGCTCGGCGGCGGTGCTGCACCCGGAGGAGGACAAGTCTCACGATGACAAGAACTAAGTCGAGCTCGAGCTCGGGCTCGAGTTGGAAGCGAATACCGCCGCCGTATCCTACCGCTCTCTCTCCACCGCAGTTCTCCGGTTGCTCTTAAACAAATCGGAGGTGAAGTATCTGAGGAGACAGCCGAGGGCCATGCCGTGGCGGATGAGGAAACGGAGGATGCGGTGCTTCCCTTTTGATGGAGATGCGGCGGCTACTACTGTCGTTGGTGGATTGATTCTTCCATGAAAGGGGTTACTGGATCCCCATGGAATTGGTGGCGAGATTTGATTGAATAATCCAATTCGGCGTGAATTAGTGGCTTTCTTAAATGAAAAAGCTTTGCTTCGTGCGTCTTTCTCCGAGACAATCAATTGCCCATGGAAACATTGATTCGAAACACAAATTTGTAATCGGTTCCCACAAACGGCGCCAGTGATGAATCATAATTTCGTAGGGCAATTAATGCAGCGAAAAATAAACGACACGAGAGATTTACGTGGTTCGATCTTTCGATCTACGTCCACGGAGAGAAAGGAGGCGGCGGTGTTTTTATTAGGTTTCTGTGAGAGAGTACAAAAAGTCTATCTATCCTTTACAAAGAATCTATCTTCTATTTATAATTATTTTCTCCTCTCTCCATAAATGCTTGCAAGTGGGGACGTTAGTGGTGGCTCCATTATCCCACATTCTACTTAGTGGGTGTCTTCTTGGGCTTGGGCTCTTCATGTTTTGGGTCTAGGAGTTGGGCCTTATCTTGGAAAGCATCCGAGTCTTCTACGTTTGAATGAGTCGCTTCTCGTGGGCCGAACTACGTGGGCCGAGCTTTGTTGTTGGGCCTAGTTGTTGGGCCGTATCCTATCATTAGTATCCTCATAATTGCTTGTGATGCGAATTGACCTAAAATTATTGCACATGAGCTATAAATAGGGCAGACAACAAAATCAATCAACATACAACTATTTTATACTCTTTCACTAAGAAGCTAATAATTTTTTTTTATATTCGTAGCAAATCGATGAATTATTTAAGTCGATATTTTCGGTGAAGGCTGCATCACTCTATCAGTCACACTCCATAAATATGTGAAACTTGGAATGGGCCTTTTTTTTTTTTTTTTTTTTTTTTAATCCATTAAATTATTATTAGAGAATTTTCAACTGACAAATAATAGTATATAAATATATTTATACAAACTGTGCAAAAAAAAAAATGTGACGCGTGTCCACAAAAATATGGACACACGCCTTTCTTTTTACCTTAAAATGGGAGACATTATTAGAGTTGCTGAAATTTAGACTAATAATAATAATTTAATTTGTCACACTTTTTTCTTTCCCTATGAATCTTTTGCTATTTTCTTGGAATCCAATAATTGAGGAATAACATTATTAAATTCGAATTTTTACTAATATCAAATCCAACAAGAAAGGGGCCAAGATCACCACTCACCCTTTAAATATACTTAGTTTGTTGGATCACTTCAAGAAAAAGAAAAATTAAATAGTAAATAAATAAATAATTAAGTTAATTGCTCTGTCGAATTGGACTAGGTGCATTAATTATTTAATTTTTCTGCACTAGCATATTAAAAAACATTTTAACCTTCGTGTCACTCGATGCCACAATATCAATATCAATATACGATTAAAAAATATGGAATTTCCAACTTCTAGTGTTATACTATTATCCAATTAAATTCTTTCGAGCGTATCTTAGTTAATTAATTAAAGAATTAATTAATTAAGATTGTTTTAATTGAAGGTGATCGTCGTCATGTAGGGGATGCACAAGGAGACTCAACTAAGTATAAAAATTACTCCCTCCGTCCCAGACCAGTAGTCCTCAATACTATTTTCGTCCGTCCCACACCAGTAGTCCTCTTTCCTAAAATGGCAAAAATTAACCCTTACTTTTAATATGGACCCCATACTTTTTCAAATTTAACACTACGCATAAAATCCCGTGCCGAAAAGAAAGAGGACTAGTGGTCTGGGACGGAGGGAGTATTAGAGAATGAAAAGGGAGCGGTTTGTGGGATTATTTTTATACTTTAATCCAAATGCATTCAACAAATAAGACAACTTAAATCCTAGCTAGTGGAGTGTAATATGTTTCATCAACTTACATAAAAATATTGTTTTTGATGTCCCCTTAGTGGGAGGCTATAGTTTACCATAGTGTATACTCGCTTCGTCTCTTTCTAAGAGTCAGTTAAGGTGAGACAGATGCGGTATATGTCATCAACGATTTTCAAGAAAAAGAAAATCTCGTTTATTATGTAGGTGCATTTAGCTTCCAATTAATCTTGCAGGAAAATGACTAATTAAATTTTTTTAAACAATTAATTTCACGTGGTCGTTTTGGTCCTACCATATGTATCATGCTTAGTGTTATTTAATTTATATTAATATTATTTTAACTACTAATTACTGGTATACATTGGATGTGTACATCATATCATATTATGAATAAGATGTACCAAAATAAAGAGAGAAAATTTTGTATTATAGTACTAGTATATAGTAGAGGATATCATTGATAATTTCAAAAGGGACGGTGGAAGATATCTCAAACTTATATTATTATGATTCTAATTGATGATACTGATTTTAACGCGTAGTTTAAACAAAATGACTTTAGAATGTGAAACAGCCTCATATCGAACCACGACACTACTACGAGTGCAAAATCTAGTATATCACTCCTTCCGACGAAGCTTATTTGAGTTATATATATCCAGGGACGTTACTAAGGGTAAGGGTAGCCTAGCATGAGCAACTGTCCAGGGCCCACCATTTAAGGGGCCCAATATTTTTATTTATCAAAACTATTGTATTTTCTAAAAACATATTTATAATGTTTATAGCCCAATAGTAATATTGGGCTCTTAGAAAGATAAATATTAATATATGTAGGTCTAAAATATTATTTTCGTTCTAGTCCAAATCCATAATACCCTGATTAATTGTATTAAAATAGTGTCAGCCAGAGTGAAAGATTAAATGGTATGACTTCTTTGTGTATCTATAAATATATTCTAAATGGTCTTGATATTCATGATTTACGACTTTACACGTAATATTGCTCGATGAAATTATTTCTATAATTAATATAACATATATTATGTGTGTTATATATGTAAATGTGTGCACTAATTTTTCCAATTACGGGGCCTATTTTGTAGTTTCTCCTCGGGCCCGGTTTTTAAAGCAACAATCCTGATTGTATGTTGAATATATATGAAGTGTAAAACAACGAAACGACCTTCAAGCGTCTCGGGACCTGAGTAGATGTATATATGAGGTACTTGGAAACACGAGGGGGTGTGGGAGTCGTGTTGTACAATTTGTCGGTGGACTTATATGAGCAACTTGGTTTGAGTCCTCTCTCAAAAATTGATGTGCCAAAATAGCGATGGCTTACGCCTTTTTTAGACTGCAAACAACATTTGTCTCTTCTCCTTCCAAAGAAGAAATCTTATTTGAATGTTTTTCAGTACATAAACCAACACAATTTCGCTACGTCCAATACCTAATCGCCTATCATCCACCCGCGTTCAAGACGTAGAATTGAATTTTCTGTATGGCTTCCTTGGAGAGAAAGTAAATGTAGAAAAAATGTGTGTACTAAAACGATCCGGTAACGTAGTAGAATATTCTTTTCTTTGAATCGGAAAATATACATTCTTCACGTTTTACATTAAACTCCCTCTTATACTGAAATATATGTTATGTCAAATCCGCCCTTAACAATAAGAATGATGTTATTAGCGCGAGAAGTTTAGTAACCGTATCACGGAGGATTCGAACTATAAAACCCTACCGCTAGACCAACAAACGTGCATTGCCGTAAACACATTAAATATCTAATATATGCACGAGTTTAAATGGCCTTAATTACATAACAAAAGATGTTTAGAATGAATTCTGAACGTATATGTTTAAGATTGCGACTGCCATTTAATTCGGCGGCTGTATTTATTTGCTGAAATGCATGGACAAGATATATTCCCTGCAAATTGGGGCAAAGAATAAAGATGGCTGCTTTGATCGACGTTTCTAAGTTTCTCTACTAAGACAATCTACCCAAAGACGACAAAACACGGTTTAAGGGTAAAATGTTTTCTTTATGACTAATAAGTCGAGGATCCGTGTCGTTTTGAGGATTCATTGTGTAAGTTTTACTAAAAAGAAACTTCAGTCTACGTTGCCGGCCGATTGTTTTGCAAGTTAAGAAAAGAGAAATTTCAACAAATGTCGAGGGCACGTATATGAATTATTATCAAACGTATCTGGATTTTCAATCACATTTCATTTTCTTTTAATAATTTATAATCATTTAGAGCAAACTAAGCACCCAATTATATAAACGGGGTGTGACAACTGGCAAAATCGGTTCAATAAATTATTCTAAGCAAATTCTGAAAAGGCAGATTTGCTATTTTTCGAAGCAAACTTTCTTGAAAATTACAAAAATTTAGGACATGCAGGAACAAAATCGCAAAGGACTCAATTATTTTGCCACCCCCTTTTACGTGATTTTAAATTAAAAAAAAAAATAATAATCAGAAAATGGGCAAATTTACTTCCAAACACCTTCATGTACAAGATGTACCAGATAGCAACAAGGTTACAACAGTTTATTCGAGCCCGAGTCGACAAAGCTCTTGTTGATCTCCACCTCGCTTTTGATCATGCACTAATTCCAAAAGCCTCCTTTTATCTCATTTCATTCCTTTTAAAATCTCATTCATTTTGATCGAATAACACCACCAAGCCGAGTTTCGTCACTTCTAAATGACCAAACAACGCAAATCCAAAGCCCCCGAGTCTTTTTGAACTTACCTCCTCCTGCCCTACTGGTAGGCCTTTATGTAATGAACATTGTATTTTCTTTTTTCGGGAGTAATTGAAATTTGGTGTCACTTTTCAACAAGTATAGAATATTATAAATAAATTATAGAATGGTCTCATCATGTTCATATTCAGGAGTAAATTGCTGGTTCATAATTACACCCCCTCATTGACTCTAGTCACCCAATATAATATTTTAATAAAAACGAATAAAATAATAAGATATTGCACCATCACATCCACTGCCCAATCCCAACATTACATGTATATCATTCCTTGCATTATTGACCATTATCATTTCATTATTATAAAACTATAATTATTTAAGTTCGTAACAGAATAAATAAATATATTTTTATTTTTTTTATTATACACTCGTCGACGCAAAATATATAAACTATTAGGGTGAGGTGGCTACTCTCCTAACTGAAGTGAAGTTTAGACTATTAAATACATTTTCTAAAAATAGAGGACTGCTCTAGATTAGATCTTATCGAATCTAGACGCTAACAAATTAGGTCTAAAATCAAAACACAAAAATATGCACTGAATTCAGTCTAATACATACACTCAACGTAATACAATCTCGTTTCACAAAGATGCAGTCGACTATCCCTTTATAATATAGACAGACGTAACTAAGAAACGAGGAGAGCTCGAGAGTAATGACATGCTAAGAGCAATCTACCGGGGGGGGGGGGGGTTGATTTTCAACGGTAGGTAGGTATAAATAACTAAATGTATAATGGGATTGGAAGGTTAAGAAATCCAAGGCACTTGGAAAGAACCAATGGGAGAGTGCCAGAAAAAAACATGGTAATTTTGTAATGAAAATGGCCACCAAATTCAAGGTGGGCTATGCTCCAAATATGGCTAGTCATTATCTTCTTTGTTTTTTCTTTATGGAATACTTTTGTCGGATCGGAAGTATTGTATTCTCACCCAATGACGCGACTCCCCTCTCTCTCTACACTCCCATAGGCCTTCATTAGTCAATCAATTACTCCTACTGTATAACACTAATCAGTGTTCTAGAAAACAGACCAAATCGGCAGTTAAACCGATTAAATTATGAACCAGTCATGGTTTCGGTTTCGAGTTTTTTTCCGATTCTAACCGGTTTAACAGAAAAGATCGTGAACCAGAAACCTCGCCAGTTCAATCTTTAAATAATGAATATGCTAGATTTGGTCCGATTTTATTTAAATTTGAAGTCCCTCTTTTTTATGCTTTTTTTCCATCCGCGGTTGTTTTGACTAAATATAAGTGTCTATTAGTAGATGGTTAAGTTTCAAGATCAAAGTTTCCGAGTTCGAATCTTCCGTGACACGGTCTTTGGTCTTCTAGACTCTCTTCTTTTATTCTAGATTCAAAATCTTGACTTAAGACTTGAGGGGAAAGCATTTGACAAAAACAGAGGTGGAAAACAGAGGAAATTAAACAGAGGAGTATATGCAGAATGTGAAAGAAAAGGAGCAAAGTTTTGTTGTGTAAACTGTGTATAATGACTAGCAATATTTCCACACAATAAGTGAGAGAATAAGCAGAAAATGGAGCTGAGCTTCAAATCTACCTACATACCAAAGCTACAAGCTGCTTCTGCTAAAACCTCCCACATCGATCGGATATGATATTTACCAAAAAACCAAAAAAAAAAACCCCCAAGCCTCTTCCTTTTCACCAAAGGAGGGCTCTTGTTCAACACAGTAGGAAAGATTCCGGGGACGCATCTGCATCCATCCCTCTGGCAATTTTCTCCACTGTCGAAAAAAAAGGTCGAAAATCGTGGAATTTTCGATGGATTAGGCCTGAGTGGCCAAATCTTTGGAGTTGATGAATGTGCCATGAAATCCGTAAGGTACTCTTGATGGGAGTTTCACGGTGGCTTCTAGCTCCATTGTGGTGGCATTGACGATCTGAATCTCCGACTTCCAGTTTTTCTCGTCGTGGACGAAGGCGATAATATAGCCTTCGTCTTCTGCCTCGGTGGCGGCGGCGTTGGGGAGGAAGAGGGGCTCGCCGCCGTACTTTTCGTCTCCGTAAAAGAATTTCTCGACTTCCCCGGTGAACAGGTCGACTTTGGCGAAACCGGAGACTTTAGGCCAGGGCTCGGCGATGGCTAAGTAGGCGTATCTGGTTTTCCGGCCGAGCTTGTTCCGGTTGACCATGCCGGCTTCGAGGTTGACCTGATCGGCCTCCGACATGATCGGCTTCCTCGTTGACTTTCCGGTCTTGAGGTTGAGGCGGATTTCGGACAGGACGCTCTCGAGCCCCTCGTCGCACTCGTTAAAAATTGAGTCCGGCGGAGTCATGCACGATCCGATGACGACGATCTCGTCGGATTCCGGCTCCTCCCATGCATTCCAGAGGTGGAAGCAGAAGCAGTCCGGCACCTCCACCCATTTCATGGCGGAGGCGTCCTCGGCGTACTTGTCGAGGACGCCGAATCTTGAGGTCTTGGTCTTGTCGTAGACCACCGGAGACCCGCCGCGGATCATCTCCGACATCTTGAACACCACCTGCTGATCCGGCACCACCACGAAGTTCTCGGTGATGGCGAAGTCGTGCATCATTGTCGGCTCCGACACCGGGATGTCGACGTCCTTCGATTTTTCGCCATTTTTGTCGAACCGGAAGTACTTGAGGTATGGCTTTTGGATGACGTCGTAGCTGAGGGCGAACATCTCTCCGGTGGCCGGGTCGAGCTTCGGGTGGGCGATCATGGTGGATTCGAGCTGGCCGTCGAAGTCGTACCTTCCGACGGTTTTGAGGTCGCCGGAGGGGGTGACGCGCACGTGGTAGGGGAGGTCGTCTTCCGACATGGCTAATAGCCGGTTGTTGAAGTAGACGAGGCCGGCGTTGGCGACGCCGGTGCCGTGGCGGTGGTCGACGAGGTTGAATAGGCCGCGGGCGTAGAAGAGGAGGAGCCTAGCTATGCCGGAGTGGCCGTGGAGCTCGCCGATGGCCTTGGGGAAAATGGGGCGGCCGATGGCCCGCTCCTGGACGAGGCGCTCCGTCTCCGTGAACCGGCAGGCGTAGCTGGCGGCGCCGCCCTCGAACTGGACGGCGTGGATCATGCCGTCGCCGTCGAAGAAGTGGTGTCCGGCCACCGGCTCGAACAGCGGGTTCGCGCCGTTCCTGACGTAGACCCCGCTGATCGAGTCCGGGATCTTCCCAACCACGGGGAGGTTATGCCTCACAGGCTGCTCCGGCACCGGCGAGAAATTCCCGGCGATCTGAACTCTAGGATCGGCGGTTTTAGGCAGAGGATGCTGGAGCTCGTGGGAGTTAAGTGCGCTCTCCACAACCTCAAGAGCCATTGCCGCCGCCTTCTGGATGATGTTCCATTGAGGCTTCTTCGACTGCGGCGGCGGCGGCTTCTTGACGGTTGTAGGAGAAGGAGGCTGATAAGTGATGGTGGAGGAGGAGGATTGTTTAGGGAAGTGGAGTGTGGGGGCTTGGAGGGAGCATTTGATGGAGTGATTTTGAGGTTGTTTGAGTGAGAGTGAGTTCTTGAAAGGGTAGGCCACTTCACTAAGTGGTGATTTGTGTAGCTGCTGCTTTGTGTTAGCTAATGAAGTTGATGATGCAGCTGCTGCAGTGGCCATGGCTACCTATTTTGGAAGAAGTTCTGTTTTTTAGAGAGAGAGAGAGAGAGAGAGAGAGAGAGAAGTGTGATTTGTGAGCGGGGGGTGATGAGAGAGAGGGGGGGAAGGAGGCGTATATATAGAGCGAAATGGAAGGGGGGTAATGGAGGTCCACTTCTAACATGTAGGAGATGCCCACGTGTTAGATATTGGAAAAAGCGGTTTGAGGTGGGGGGAGCGGGTCATACCTCCTTCTAACTTCGACACGACCACCTCCCCCCGGCCCCGATTATCAGAGTCTGACTCGCTAATTTTATCTTCGTCCGTCCCACTCTACTTTTTATCTCGACTTTTTTTTTTATCTCTTGTAGTAAACGTCCCCTTACTAAATCTTTCGTTTTTATAGCATTGGTAAAAAAATGCTAGTAGTATATGGAAATTAAACGGAGGAGAGGAGGGATTTAGTGGAATAGTAACTAAGTGATGCGATTTCCTTGATTGGTCAAAATCATCGAGAGAAAAATGCTAAAATTTAAAAAGAAAAAAAACAGCGCGTTGTAGCCTCTCAGGCTCCAGAAATTGATATTATGCGGTGACACGTGGCGCTTCGATTTTAAGGTGATGACCAAAATCAATGTTACATCAAATGTCCAACACGCTTACCCTCAATCGCACTTTCATATTTCCACACCTTTGCTTAGTCCTTCACTCTTCCTTCTCTTTTTACCAAAATTTACCGAATAATTCCGTCTCGTCTGATTACATTAATTTTTATTATTTTATGAGTCTGTTCGTGATCAGGTGGGGCGAAGGTAGTATGCGGTGTTTCGATTGTTGATTATGTTTGTATGGATTATAGTTTGAGTGGCCCTATTAATCATAAAGGCCTTGTAGGATGTCTTGTATTTGTTTAGCTATAAACAACATATCACATGAGTTTTTGGTGCTTTTGTTCAACAAAAATAACACATGAGATATGTTGATCATTCATTGAGGCTTGAATAATTGCATCTAACAATATTTTCTTTGACTATCTATAATTATTGTGGGCACCATTCAAGGCAAAGTGTATAAATGCAGATCTTGCATTTTTCGAATTAAGCTTTCTTTTTGGATTTTGTTGTAGAATACTATTTGTCGTATATACTAGTATCAAAGACGTTTTCCTATCCATCATGAGCATTCTGGATGTGCCCATAGATGACGGGACATACTATTAATGAATAAAAAAAGTAAACTCTAGAACTGACATATCAACGGCGAGCAAGGGAGCGTTTCTGCAAATAGTATAGCAAAAAACATGAAAGTAAAAGATAAGTGTGAATTACTGAATTATAGAGTTTAAATGTGAATAAGAGGGGAAAGAATAATAATTAATAGGACACTATTTGTGTATGCTTAATTAACAATTAATGGGGAGCCCATTAAGTATAAAATAGTGAAGGGATTAGGTACTGATTTCTGGGAAGAGTGCTTTTAGCATTGATTAACCATTATTTAACTAATAAAATCGTGGACTGGTTAACTACCATATCTTGACTGTTATTACAACAAGATTACTTCACATATAATATTAAAAAAACAAAAGGATTAATTACATTTTATAATATACTAACATTGCGGCTTCTTGAATTAACTAACACAAATCTCTTCATCTTCTGTCTTGTTAGCTCAAACTTCCCAGAAGACGAAAGAGAACGCTTTCGCGGACGTACTAAAACGGAACTAAAAGAAATATCGTGGACAAACAGAGTATATGGAAATTGTAGAAATATAAAAAGAATTAAAACACAAATGAATTGAATTTGAAATTAATTAAGATATAGGGAGCTAGATAAAGATTAAGCAATTAAGTAATTAATTAATACGCATGCATAGTTGAAAAACTTTTAGTCAAGTCGGCAATGTGAAAAAAGTGAAAAATATAAGTTAAAAAATAAATATAGTTGAGGGGATTAAGGGATCTTATGATATTTAGTGGGACATAACAAAATTTATAGTTGATTAATTTGTCTTCAATTAGACCATCCTTTTGTCACCTTATTAAATCAACATCTCGCCATTAGAAAATAGAAAAGCACATTTTACGCTCTCCGCCTGTCCCGTGTGGTTATACTTCTTTTTATTATTTTGTAAGTCTGTAAATAACAGTAAAAGAAAGACGTAGGTAATCAAGCGTGACGGAGGGAGCCATTAATTAGTTAAACCTAATTCTTAGTTTAATTTGAAAAAATATCGGTGAAGTATAATTAGTAGCAAGTTGTTCCTTAAAAATCTCCCATGCTGTGTCCATGTTGGATAAGCATGTTACCACATGCATGTCTAAACCTAAATATGACGTGCAACTTCATTCCATTCCTACATATAGTCAACCTAGTTTCTACAACTTGACACATAATTTAATTATATATATACATATATACATGTTTTTTGTTTTCATAGTATTTGTTTTGTTCTGCATATTGACATGAGAGTAGATGATGTTGAGGGTGGGGGAGATTTAATTTGTATTACCGACTCCTTTTATATTTATATATAAAGTATAAAATAATAAAATGAGTCGCTTATAAAGAGACAGATGGAGTATAAATATCTCGTTCTCATAACCGTGAGCTATACATACATGAGTACGTAGTTATTATTCAATAACCCTTTGAAACGTGAGTATTAATTTGTGGGAATTTTTTTGTTTTGAATTCCGCCGGTGGTTTTGCTGTTTTGGACGGTGTACATACTGTAGATAAATTGAAATTAAAATAAATAAATAGGAAGCAATGATTTCCCCCCCCCCCCCCCCCCCCCCCCCCCCCCCCCCCTAATTAATAATTAGTAACCTTAATCTTAAAGAACATGCAACGTGATTTTCTTTGAGTAATTAGTGATCGATACGCAATTATCAGAACGCATAACCTGCTGAATTTACAACAAATCAAAACGGATTTGGACGGCCAATGTTCTTTCACACACGCATTTCTATATATATATATATATACATGGTTGGGAACTTGGGATATGGTTAAACCCCCTCTTATATGAAATATAGAAACCAATATACTCTCTAGATTATGATGAAACCAATGGTACAGATTAAACATAATTATTAAAAAAAATGAGATTTTAAAACTTGATTAACTGTATTAATCGTTTATTGAAGGACAAACTAGGTAATTGGTAATTTAAAAAAAAAAAATCAAATTAGGTAGTGTGCATATTTTTAGGGATTCTTCAAATCTTCATTATCTCACAAATTAATCTAGATCTACTTCTTCAAATCTCATCGATGGTTTGCAGAAAGCAGGCTTGGAATGCGATAGCTGCTGCAAAAGTCGTTCGGTTCTTGACATTCAACAATTAATTTGTTGCATTTTGGTTGACGAATTAATTATGAATCTGTAAGATTTAAAATCCACATATCTCTCTCTCTCTCTCTCTCTCTCTCTCTCTCTATTTGTGTATATCAATCTTATGCAAATATGTGCAATGATTTTGGTGTGTTTTGCTGGAATGTTCTAGATTTTTCTGGGCTCTAGTAGAGCAATCCCCATGTTTTTTTTTTTTTTTATTTTGGTCAATTCCTTCTGCAATGATGCTTGTTTACACACACTTGAGCGTGTTTGTGTGTGGAAAAAATTAAACCTATCGCTCTCAATCTCTATACTTGGGCTACGTGTATTTCCTCTGCTTCCAATACTAAAAAGGTTCCCTCGATTTGGTTCATTAGAGGAATATAACATTAGTGTTCATATAATTCGACTGGATTTTTTTATTTTTTGTTGCATATTTTTCATGTTTTGATGCACAATTGTAACTATGATTTGTCAACACGTTTGGCTCAAGTGTTTTGTTGCATTTATAGAGTGTTTTGTCGCACTTATAGTAGAATTGTTGCACTTTTTATATGTTGGTGCATTTGGGTTATGTCGTTGCATATGTTGTGAGTATCTTTGCATTTATTGGTATGCATGTTTATATTTTGTTGCACTTGTTGTTACACTTGTTGCATTTTTCTATATATATATATTGATGCATTTTTATTTATTTTTTTGGTTACACTAGTATTAAGAATGGTTGCACGTGTAGGGATTCTTCAAAACCATAAACGAAAATTGACGAATCCAACTCCATAGTGAAATCGAACTCTCCATCATTCTTAACTGACAATATGAAATCGATGGAGAGTTAATTCTACATAATCGAGAGATGCAAGAATCGGAAAGACGTTGTGTGTGAATCAAGAGATGCTAGAATCGCCTATTGTAAGTTAGGAACTCTCCATCGCTCTCCCACTAATGATTTTGTGTATATCAATCTTATGCAAATATGTGCAATGATTTTGGTGTGTTTTGCTGGAATGTTCTAGATTTTTCTGGGCTCTAGTAGAGCAATCCCCATGTTTTTTTTTTTGGTCAATTCCTTCTGCAATGATGCTTGTTTACACACACTTGAGCGTGTTTGTGTGTGGAAAAAATTAAGCCTATCGCTCTCAATCTCTATACTTGGGCTACGTGTATTTCCTCTGCTTCCAATACTAAAAAGGTTCCCTCAATTTGGTTCATTAGAGGAATATAACATTAGTGTTCATATAATTCGACTGGATTTTTTTATTTTTTGTTGCATATTTTTCATGTTTTGATGCACAATTGTAACTATGATTTGTCAACACGTTTGGCTCAAGTGTTTTGTTGCATTTATAGAGTGTTTTGTCGCACTTATAGTAGAATTGTTGCACTTTTTATATGTTGGTGCATTTGGGTTATGTCGTTGCATATGTTGTGAGTATCTTTGCATTTATTGGTATGCATGTTTATATTTTGTTGCACTTGTTGTTACACTTGTTGCATTTTTCTATATATATATATTGATGCATTTTTATTTATTTTTTTGGTTACACTAGTATTGAGAATGGTTGCACGTGTAGGGATTCTTCAAAACCATAAATGAAAATTGACGAATCCAACTCCATCGTGAAATCGAACTCTCCATCATTCTTAACTGACAATATGAAATCGATGGAGAGTTAATCTACAGAACCGAGAGATGCAAGAATCGGAAACACGTTGTGTGTGAATCAAGAGATGCTAGAATCGCTTATTGTAAGTTAAGAACTCTCCATCGCTCTCCGACTAATGATTTTCGTTGCATAACGCTCTCTCCCAATCCTTCTCTCTCTCCCCCCCCCCCCCCCCCCCCCCTATCTCTCTCACTCCCTCTCTTTATCTCTATCACTCTTTGTCTCGCTAGGAAGCTATGGACGATCATGGTTGTGTTGGTTGATATTTTGGTGATTTCTTGTATTTTTTCTTTCTTTTTTTCTTTCTTTCTATAGTGGGTTATAAAGGGTTGCAGACAATGTGTATGATCCAATGCACAAATTATAAATTTTAGTGTGCTTAAACATATTAGAGTATGTAAGTTGTTGGGTTTTTTTTTTTTTTTTTGTTGCATTATAATGAATTATTGATTCAGCTAATAACGGCTTATTTGAGAAACAAAAAATTGTGAAGTGTTTACATATGACTTATTTGTTGCATAACAATATATTTTGTTGCATATATGTCTTCTTTTGCAACATAAAATAAGAAAAATGAAACATGAAACGAAAAAAAATGCATGATAATGAAAAATAGGAAAATGCATCGGAAAATGCAATGAGAAAAAGAAAAGAAACTTCAGCAAAAAATAAAAAAAAATGCAACGAAAACTGGTGATGCACACCATTATGATTTTTCTTGTATTTCAGGAAATAGATGCGACACAAATGGAAATTTTTGTTTTTTCTTCATCATAATAAGTTTAATGTATTAACATGAAAATGCAGCAAACTAATTAACAAAAATGCATCAAAATATTACAATATATGCATCAAAAACAATAATGGTAAATGCGATAAATAAAAGGCATGTACGTGAATAAAGGAAGAAAAATAACGACAAAATCAAAAGGTAAAAAAAATAATAATAAATGAAATCAAATTGATAAGATTAATATATTAAGTGAATCCAATACCTTACAAACGCACAAACCGGTGAGAGAGAGAGAGGGGGAGAAAGAGGATAATAAATACATAATCAGTTACAAATTTGAATGAATATAAAATTAAATATATCTCACTAAACAAGGAAGGTAATCGGTTACTCCCTCCTATTTTTAATAATAGGCATTTTAAGATTTTGACTATCTGTAAATTAATTGCCATTTTGAAAATTTATACCAACATTACCCTTATTTATTATTCAAAGTTGTTTTATATTTTTTGATTCTCCACCAAAATAAAGATATGTCATTAAAATATAATCTTCATTAAATAAGGTTATTTTAGGCAAAATTTGTTTTTCTTAATATGTGTGAAATTTGGTAAAATGACTATTATAAAAAACAGGAGGGAGTATAAAATTGATATTTTACTTAATTACCCTCACCAATCAATTACGTAAATAATAATACAAATAAAATGCTCAAAATCATTATTGTTCTTTAATAAATATCAGCCGTCAGATTGTGTAGATCTACGGTGTATGGCGGTTTCTATATTTCACCAAATAATTAGTTTTCATTTGATCCACTCCCTATACATATATATCTAGGGTTAATAAAACAAAACCTACCATTTTATATAGTTAATCCCTACGCAAAGTAATGTAATTTATGATAATCTATATACTATATAAAAACAAAATACAAGGGGCATTTTTGTATTTTCACTTCTATTTTTAGGGGTATTTTATTATTTTTACTTATTTATACCAAAAACCGTATAAGCTAGCTTCTCTTCAATTTTTCTTAATACACCACTTCCAAAAGACACAATTGCTTGTAAGGACATATCAAATTCTATAAATACATGTCCTCTGTAAATTAAATTAAATATGCCCCCCTCCACAACACCTGTCAACAAAAAATAACTGCATGTATCGAATGAAGTCCATTTATTGTAATAGTTTTATTCAACCATTGTTTCTAGATAATTGGCCATAAATATTCCTCTATTTATCATTTCTCTTTAATTCTCCAAGTTTCCTAATCGAAGCAGCAAGTGGAATTCTAAAAAAAATTGGCATTTCTTGAAGGCTGAAGCAATGGAATAAACTTCCATTATGAAAACGTTGTTCATTTTTATGGAGAAAAGTGAATACATGGTGAAGAAGAATAGTATAAGCAGGGTGATCTTCAGCGCCGATCGACGAAAGCGTAAAATTTCTTTCGTTTTCAGTTTTTCCACTATACATCTTCCATATTCAGTTTTCTTTTAGGATTGTTAGAATTGTAAGTGTTTGCTAGGTTCTTTGATTATTTCAAAAGAATCACGATGATGAATATAGTTTTTCCAAGATAATTAATATGGATCAAGTTTCATTTTGGATCATAATGTTGTTTGATTCAAATATTTATTGTTTGTTATTGTATATGACTGCATTAATGGGCAGTGTCAACACGCAATACCTTGACAATTTACAACACTAATGATGCAGTTTTGTCGATCTCTCTTCTCTCTCTTCTTCTTTTTTTTTTTTTTTTTTTTCAGACATGATCCATACCTAAATTTGAGTTTCAATTGGGTATTCAGGTCAATATTACGATACAATAGAATAGAATTATAAAATAGATGAAATGATTGTTGAAATTTAAAGTTAAGCAGATATTATAGATTAAACATATATATATATATATATAAACTAACTATGAAAAAATAAACGTGGATCATATTAGCTGTTAAATGAGGTTATATTTAATTAAAATGAGTTTTGTGTATAATATAACTAAAAAACTGTTTATAAATACAATATTTTATATTTGAGTTTACTGTTTATAATATAGCTAATTTTGTCTTTTCACTTTTATATTAATGGGATATTTTCGTAATTTTGTAAAATTTTATAATTATTTTAATTTTAAAATTATGAAGGGGGCAACCACTTTTAAAACAGTTAATTTTCTTCAAAATTGTATTGTATGGACATGTCTCTTCAAATAAACTACCCATACACATACAATATCCTCTTGACATCCGTATAGTTAAGATTCTTTTAGTTTTAGGATTTGGCTGATTATAAATTATTTATAATATTCATACTTTTTCAGCTTCAAGAGGACTTTTTCTAACCGACGTGTCTTTAATATTAACACATCGCCAAACTCATTTCGATGCATTTGATTGGTGAACATTCTTCATTACTATAGGTATCGATTATAATCATCTTTTTATCCTTTGTATCGTCATTCACTAATTAACCATTTTGTTTTGGAATTTAAGCATTAAATGTGCATGAATCTATTTTTTATGTCCAAATATGTGTTATAGCATACTCGAATGTTGTGATGGATGCTATTGGTTTTTGTTAGATTTTCTTATTATGTTTCATCAAATTTTATTATGACACCTTTTGATTAGGCTCATTTTGCATTAAGAAAATAGTTGAAACAAAATTACTCTTGAATCGCACTACTTTCTAGAAAAGAAGAAGATTAGTGCACTTATTTTGTGAATATATAATAGGGTAGAAATTTTTAATACCCCTTTTGAAACCACACATGTACAAAATACCCCTTCATGAAAAAGTATGTACAAAATACCCTTTCTATTATTTAATTGAGGTGGGTCCCACTTTTTCAAATAAATTTAAATCAATAATAGAAAAAAAAAATGGGAGTTTGTGTATTCTTTTTTGACTTGCATTGGGGTAAGGGGAGATTCCCCTAAAAACAACAAAAAGACAAAACAAAAAAAAAGTTTGTGTTCTTCATGCACTAATTGTGCCCCCCACCTCCCCTATATTATTGCTGCCGGCAACCCCCACCAACACACAACACGCCCACCCCCTACCCATTACTACTCCTCTCTCTCTCTCCCAGCTCTCTCTCTCTCTCGGTCCTCTCTCTCTCCACGTCCCACCGGCCGAAATTTTTTTTCCGTCATCTCTCCCATCTCTCTCAAGTCTCTCTCTACTCTCTCCCATCTCTCTCTCTTTTCCGGCAAGCCGTCCCGACACCGGCAACCCGTCCCGACACCGGAGAAGTCTTCGAATCCCGCCGACGGTCGAAAACAACTAGGTAATACTCAATAAGTACATTAGATTCAAATTTAATTCGAAATTTTTCTAATCTAATTCGAATTCAAATTTAAATTCGAATTATTCAATAATTATGTGATTTATTTGCTAATTAATTCGTAATATGTTATTTGAAGGGTTTGTAGACCGGAGCTTGGCCGGAAACAATAGCATTCACACCGGAGACGAAGCCGGAGACGAACACCCCTCGAACACCGAATTCCTTAACTAACAAAAATGGTATGTTTTCCCTATTATTATGAAGTGTAATTGTAATTTTTGTTGTTATATATGCCCTAATTCCAATCTTTGTGCATCTTATAATGTAGTATATATGATCTTAAAAATTGTTTAGGAAAAAAATATAATGGTATGTTTAAAAAAATATACGTATACATAAATGAGTAGGGAAAAATATATATATATATATGCTCGAAAAAACGCCGGAGAAAGTCGCCGGAATACGTCATAACGCCGGCGTTAATGTTAGCCGGCGCTATTAGTTTTCCGGCGACGTTCTCCGGCGTGATTTTCAATAATATGTTTAAATGATATTTTTTTTCTTAATTATGTTATAATATGTTTGTTCGTATGCAAATTTGTTCATATGTATGTTGTTACAATTATATATGTATATGTTTGAGAATAGGTTTTTTTAAAAATTGAGTATTAGTGCGAAAAAAATAATAGGACTCAAAATATAAGATGAATTATTTTTTTATGAATTTGTGTGAAAAAAACGCCGGACAAAGTGGCCGGAATCCAGCATAACGCCGGCGTTATTGTTCGCCGGCGTTATGTTTTTTCCGTCTACTTTCTCCGGCGTTATAGGCCCTTTTTTGTTTATATGATTTTTATTTTCTTAATTATGTTGTAATCTGATTTTTATTATGCAAATTTGTTCATATTTATGTTGATATATGTTGATACAATGATATATGTATATGTTTGAAAATAGTTTTTTCAAAAAATTGTAGTATTCGTTTTTAAAAATATTCGGACTTAAAATATAGTAGTAATTAATATTCAAAAAATTAGGGTGAAAATAACGCCGGAGAAACCCTGCCGGAAAATGTATCACGCCGGCGTTATTGTTCGCCGGCGTGATCCGTTTTCCGGCAGGGTTTCTCCGGCGTTATTTTCACCAGAATTTTTGAATTCTAATATTCAATTTTTTTGTTCCTTTAGATTTTTTTTTTGTTTTCGTATGTGCATTTGGAGTCGATTCTCATTATTAAACGTTTTATGTTTTCTTGAATCAGGCTCTTGTCCCGAATGCCACCGGTCTACGTCATCCGGATCATTTCAACAAAAAGTGCACGGTGAACCTGTACCACAGAACTGATATACTCGAGGAGGTAGAGGCAGCTTTATTAGCGGCAGGGGGGGAATCACTGGTCGCACGATTCAAGGCAGAAGGCCCTTTCGGGCGATTTTTGGAGTGGCGCCCGGGGCAGTCATATGGCCAAATAGTTCACAGCATCCTCTGCCGAGCTCTTAGTATTGATGGAGGCATGTTTTTCGCCCTAAAAGGGGGTTGCATCGAGTTTACTGCCTCGGACTTTGCCCTAGTGACAGGGCTGCATTTTGGCGAAAGCTCATGGGATCCGAATGACCATCTTGTTCCGAAGAACTCCCGACTCCACCAAAGGATTGTGCGCAAAGGGAGGCGTTTGGCGAGGGATTTGTTGGGCTTCATCAACACGAACCCCAAATACTTTGAGAAGGATCATGATACCCTGCTCGGACTGGCAAATGTGTTGATTGCCAATTCGTTCATTTTGGGGCACGATATAAAATCCGCCCCGTTCCCCTGGTTGTGGCATCTGGCAGATGATCCGGCAGAGTTCAACCGGTTTCCTTGGGGTGCATACAGCTTCCTCACCCTTAGATACTACGTCGAGCACGCCCAAGACAAGCCTACCTACCACTTTTACGGGCCGGCCTGGGCCTTGATAGTGTGGGGATACGAAGTGATCGGAGGTATGGCTGACTACGTCGGGATACTTGTAGACGAGGACATCTACCCGCTATAGAGGCAGCGAGGGCAACGAACACCCCTCGAAATTGGGACTCCTCGTCTATGTCGAGATCGGTGACTGTGCCGGCGTTGGATGTCTCGAGAGCATGGAGGTAGGCGGGCAGATCTTGGAACGACTCTTTGTATTTCCCGTAGATAATCTCCACGGCCTGATTCCTCGCCCTCAAGCAGACGTCGTAACTCGCCTTAATGCCGAACGACGTGAGCAGCTCGTGCTCAATGATCCTAGGCTTCATTATCGCGGAGTCACGTAGGATCCTCTTCGCAAAGTACGCCGCGATGACTTTAGATCGGACCTTCTTTCTTTCGACCGTCCCAGTATTGGGCCCGCATGTGTGTTCGGGTTCAAACACTGAAATGACCCAATTATCGCCCTTGCTTGTGGCACGAATGTTGAAGAGGCAACGTTTGTCCGACGTGCATCTGAACACCAGCCTAATCGTATCCGACCACCTGGGGTAGAAATTTTTATTGCTCTCCATCTGCCACAAACCGACGGCGGTATACAGATCCTTCTTGCTTTTGAAATATGCACCACGCCGCAGATCGACGATATGCCGGTCCTCCTCGTTGAACGCCGCAGATTCTAAAGGCTGAAGTGGGGCCACCGGCACTAACCAATTCCTCATGTGCTCCGTATCAGTATCCACAGGCGGTTGGCTCCTACCGTGCAGGTCTGGAAACATCATAGCCAACAGTCTGTTGAACCCGCCTTCTTCAGCTATCCAGGCGGTCCACTCGGCCATTAGGGCCCTAGGAATTTGCCTTCCTTCACCCCACGCGTTCGACTGATCGCTGTCCTCGGTGGAGACGTCAAGCGACGGCTCATATTCATCCTCATCATCATCGTCGTCGCGCAAGACATCATCTTCGTTCGGATCCTCCTGCTCACCCCTTCCTGATGTATAATTCTGGTCGGGTATTTGATCGCCACGAGCGTTTGCGGCATGATGAGACGAACTGCCTCCGAGGTTGTGGACTTGATACACCTGTTCATCATCCCAACGTGCGGAATTGATGTTCTGTACGATATCATCGAGCTGTGAATTTAAATCATCCGTGTTGCCATATGTGCTGCCGAATTCGAACGAAGACGGTTGCTGGTACGACGGGTCGAATTGTGGGATATACGAAGAAGAACCACCGCCGTGTGAAGACGAACCATCGACATGTGAAGACGACCCTCCGTTTTTGATAATCACGTACACTTCTGGGCTGAGGTGTTTAGTGCATAGCTCAACCACTTGCGCCTTCGACTGCAACTTCGATTTCCTCGTACGTCCTGTGCTCTCGGATATCGTAAAATAGTACATATCGAAATCACTACCGACTAGGTAGCAATTCTGAGCTACCATAACTCTCAACCCATAAAGTGTGAGATCACTTTCGGTCCACACAAAATCGACCTCGTTGCCATTCTTGTACCTTCTTCCATCCCATTCACCTCCGTAATACGCTTTGATTTTTACATCCATCTACAATATAAAATGAACTCGAATTAATCATACGGAGAAATTAAATCAATTATGAGAACAAGTAATGTCAAAATAAATATAGAATACTAAAATAAGGGTACTGGAAAAAATCACGCCGGAAAAGTTGGCCGGAAAAACCCATCACGCCGGCATGTTCAACCACCGGCGGTATGATTATTCCGGCCACATAACTCCGGCGTGAAATCAACATATTTTCTTATTTCATTTCAATTATTCCTAATATGCTATAGTTTGGTTTAATTTACTCACATACCACATACAAACACAAAAAGAACTCTTAATATACATTAAAAAAACAATAATTCTCGGTAAATAATTCGTACATTGCAAATAAATCATTAAATGAAACAATTTAGTATACGAAATGAAACAAAATAATTCATTCTACATGAAAAAAAAAATTCACGCCGGAGAGATCACGCCGGAATTTACATAACGCCGGCGAGGACATCACGCCGGCGGTATGTACATTCCGGCGTGATGTCTCCGGCGTGAAATGAGGTATTATTTTTCATTTTTTTTGCTTCACATTATGCTATATTTTCATTTGATTTACGCACATACATTGCAAAAAAAATCAAAAAACACTCTTCATATACATAAAAAACTTAAAAAAACATATATGTATATCATATCATTCATTCATAGCTCTCGAAAAATTGATGATATGAAAACATATAGTATCACACATGTAACCAAAAAAAAAAGAAAAAATTTTGCCAAGATAACGCCGGAGAAAGTTGGCCGGAAAATTCATCACGCCGGCGTTATGTGCTGCCGGCGTGATGAATTTTCCGGCAAACTTTCTCCGGCGTTATCACGCCCGGAAAATTTTTAACACTGTTTCCTTTCTAATGCATCGTGACATACCTTTTAATATCGGATTTTGATTGCCTTTTCCTTGTATTTGCTCGTCCACGAAAATAGAGCTTTTTTTTTTCCGGCGAAGTCGAAACAAAGAAATTTTTTCGATTGTGAATTCAGCTTCGATTTGCAACTATATATTGAAAAATTTTACATAGGATACCATTTTTTTACTGTTCATCACTGAACAAAATTGATGGCAAATACTGTACAATAATTCAGATGCAGTACAATAATTTCTATCCGCATTAAGTGAGAAAAACATATATGCCACATTAGTCACTTCAATCACATTGAAGTTAGTGGAAATAAAAAAAAAAAAAAAAAATTGAAAAATCGATATTGTAATAAAAATTAATTGTAAAATAACTAAAGGGGTATTTTGTGCATGCTTTTTTGTTAAGGGGTATTTTGTGCATGGGGGTTTTGAAAAGGGGTATTGAAAAATATTATGACTATATAATATTTGTTGATTTTATGGGTATAAAATAAAGATTTCTCATTTTTTTATACAAAGAATATTAATGGATTTGACTTTGCAATATAAGTATAAATTTAGTTACTATTGTTATCAAGAGCTTTGATGTTTCGAAACTTGCTTAAGCAAACAAACTTAATCAGCATTTCACCGAGAAATTTTATTACACTCATCCTTTCGAAATATTTATGCATAATTTTTCATTATCAGTCATTCATGATATTTGTGCACAACCTATTTTATAACATGGATGGCAACTTCATTATTCACCCTAAAAGTCAATAAAATATATTTTAATACTAATTCCATTTTTTTTTTCTTAATTAGTATTTCACCGAGAAATTTTTTTACATTGATCTATACGTAATATTTATGAATGATTTTTCATTTTCACTCATCCATGATATTTGTGCACAACCCATTTTATAACATGGATAACATCTTCATTATTCATTTTTTACCCGTAAAAGTTAACAAAATATATTTTAATATTAATTCCACTTTTCTTTTTTTCTTTATTATTTTTTCCCCCCCTTCCCCCCCCTTTTCTTAAGCTCTATAACATAAATTTTAAGGGTCACACCAAGGGGGACCGAACTTGAGACCTTTCAAGTTCGATACGTTAATCTTAACTCCTATCGCTAAGCCAACACACGCACCCTAATAATTCCACTTGAATATTCTTATATGGAGTGGCTATGGCTAAAATACTACAATTTTAACATCCACTCATTGCAAACATTAAACCTCATGAATACTACAATTTTAACATTCACTTATTGCAAACATTAAACCTCATGACAAAAAATCTAATTCACAAAATGTTGCGGTGAACATCTTTTATCGCTTAATTTAAAAGATGTAATATGCTAAACTCTCTAAAATTAAGCAAAAAAAATTTTCCACAAGTATTTATAACTATACCTAAAGTACATACATAAAATAAAATAAAATTAATTAAAAAGCATCATTTTTCTCTTTAAAGGGGTATAACCCATGTTTCGTTACCGAAAAATTATACATTAATAAGTTAAAAAGTTTTTACATGGTTTTGCAATTAAACAATTATTTAAATTACATTTTTATTTTTGTAAAGGATTTTACATGGTTTTGCAGTTAAATAATTATTTAAATTACATTTTTATTTTCAACCGCACATCGCGTGCGGGTAAAAAAAAAAAAAAAAAAAAAAAAAAAAACTAGCCTTCCTTGCTTGAAACGCAGAATATTAATTGCCGCAAGAATAAATTCAACAATCCTCTTAATTTTGACTGCCGATAACTATTTCGAACGATATTCTGCTAGCTTCTTAGGGTGGTCGAAAAACACACTGTCCAAAATTTGGAACGTAAACTTGCTTGTTTAAGGTTGTATATTCCTCTTGTACCAATTTTATAAAATTCTCTTTTCTGATAAAAAAAAATATTAAAAAAATCGAGATTAATTAACTGATTAATCACAAAAATAGATGCATGCATGATGCATATGATCATAGTCTACGTAGATTAAGGTAATGGAGAATTAAAAACCTGCCTTAAAGGCATTCATGAGTAGTTAATGTAACAGGCAAATAAAAGATTCACCTGAATTTATTTTTTAATAATACTGTAAAAAGGGAGGGAATGGACCTAGGGTTTGGTAAAGAATGAATAACCAACCGACATTTAACTGAAAAAACTAACAACACCACATGCTAAAGCAACCCCTCAACTAATTACATTTCCTTAATTAATTAATTAATGATGGACAAGCCATTTTCATGGCGCAAAGGCAGAGGCTAGGCTACAAGCTTCGAGAGAGAAACAGTGGGGGCCGTGGACCTATTCTTATTTTACATGTTCTTTATTTGGGATCATCATTTAATCATCCATCCCTTCTATACAAACATGCATCTTGCATGGCCTCTCCCCCCCTCTCTCTCTCTCTTACTCTACTCAATCTCGTCTCATTCTGATCGACACGACTACGAAAATGCACTTTTCAAATTATATGAAGCGCATTCATTTACTCTAGCACGTCTCAAGAACTTATAATTCAGGGTTGATGTGTTGGCCAAGCAGTATGGGACAATAACAGATCATGGGGGAGCTGGTGTGAGCATCAGCACACCCCACCAACAAAATTTACGAAAATTTTACAGTTTAGCACCCTTATTTACATAAAATTCTTAATTTCAGCACCCTAAGAGTTGAATCCCTAGATCCACTATTGATAGGGGGTTAAATTTTGGAACTAAAATTTTCATTTTCGAATCCTCCGTAACGCGACCTTTTCAATCTCCCGCTAATGCTTTTAAGAAGAAGAAGTTGGATTATAAAATTCAATTAAAAATGGAATAAATATATTAAATAGATGGTGCAATTAATGTTTGAAAATGACACATGTATTATGAATTTTATCTGCAGATAAAAATATATATTGTAGATGGGACCCACTAGAAGAGTATTATCTGAGGAGGCACATGGACATCACTAAGGTGGATATTTGGCCAAACAAGTTTGAATCAAGACAATACCAAAAATAAAAAACATATACTACTTCTTCTATAATTTAATTTCACTTTCTCCATTATATATACTATATTATTGTGATTGGACCCCTATTCAATTAATTGAGAGTGACAATACTATTATGAATAATCAAATATTTAACTTTTTGTTGGATAAAGAAAAGTGTGTCGACCAAATGCCATTAATTATATATAATCAATTATTATGTGATTTTTATAGTTTTCCTATATTAGTTAAAAGATTGCTGGAAACGTCTCTCCGGAAAAAAAAAAACTTCCAACCCTAGAATATTTGTGTTTTATACGGCAATGGAATTATATTAATATGGATTTTTTGCTCTTAATTAATAACGATTCAAATAGGTTTTGGGTCAAGTTCAATGTAGCTTAGCCAAGCTTCAAATGAACATTATCAAATATTCTTTTTCTATGCCAATTGTTAAAACGTCGACGTAATTATATTTCCACAGAAATCATCGTTATGTCGATACCTATAAGTATTAACTGTAAATGTGATTGTGTCCTGTGTGCAGTCTTTTACAAGTATAGTTATATGACTCATGCGGCTTATATGTTGAACTGTCACAAAACGATGAGTACGTTAATTGTGCTCACCATTAATAAAGGGATTGTTTATCTATTATTACTGTTGTTGTCGTTGTTTTAAAAGTTTTTTGATAAAATGTTGATTGATTTTTCACGATGTAATTGAGGATAGCTGGATCCACGGTGCGAGTTTGGTGTTAAGTATGTTTGAGGAGTACTAATGCTTAATGGTGATAGTCTTATGTATATTAATCACTGCAAATTAATCATTAGACCTAGTCTATAACAGAGAATATTAGAAATAGTATAGCCCATTAATACACACAGTCTCACACAACATATATAAATATTACTTGATTATTGTGATAATTTAGGGAAAATTGCCACCTAATCTTTTCTTTTTCACCTTTGTGGCAAGATTCTATTTGCCAAATGTAAACACAAATGATCCAATTAGAGATCCAATCTTCTTTAGTTCCCGTACGATTACATCTATTACATTTTAGTGCGACAAATTGGATAGACAATCGCACCTTAAGCCTAGTGCTAGCTAGATTATCAAGCAAAACTAGAGTCAACATTAATTATTAATTTAAATAAAAGAAAGTCGTACCCAATTTAGTCAACAATGGGATATATATATAGACGTTTATTCTCGAGCCAAATGGCAAAGAATGACAACACGTCTCTAAATCTATAAAGTGAGGTGAGGCCCCTATGTAATTTGAAAGGGAAAAAAAAAATCTAATAATGTTTGTGTGTATACCTTAAAACCTAATCTTTTTTTAAGGTTAATCCCCAGAATCCACTCTCTTTTATGGTTGTTATTGATAGATGATATTCTCTCTATCCATGAAAAAACGGAGCATATGTAGCATTTATAGTTAATAGTGTGACAAAATATGTAGATTTTATCTCCGAACATGTGTCGAACTTCCATTTTATCCCTTCAATCTTTGGCACTAGAGTCACGATGCCAAAGAAAGAAAAAATAAACCCTAGGCTATTCTAAAAAGTGCCTATTGCGAAGGTAATGGCTAAAGGGTAGTACTACAATAGCGTCGTTCCTTGTATATCATCGAAACTTTATTATATAACATGTGTATATAATTGAATGACGAAACCGAGTTTATGGTAAATCGTTTAATGCTACATTTAAAGGCCGTGCCGAAATGACCACAAATATGCACACCAGACCACAGTGCTTCAGACATAACCGCTCCACTAATCTAACATACGCACCCGAGAAATCCGGATTTTCATTCTTACGAAGTTGAGAATACATAAGCTTCGCATGCATTGACACAATAATATTACAAATGTATGGTTGGAAGCTATGGTCGATCTAGGGTGTAAATTAAATAGTGCTAGAGTCGAGAATATCTGATAAAATACAAAAGATCTAACATTTATTTATTTGTTGTTTTTTTTTTTTTAATCTTCTTCTCTGAGAAAATCTACAATAATTGGGTGTTTTTTTTGTTTTTGTTGAGAAGGTGCAATGTTATCAACAACTTTTATCGAATCGTCGTATTCTTAACCTTGTGTGGGGTTGTGTCTCTCTATATATAGCTAGGTGTTTGTAGCATGTACACACACATGTATTATGTATATCTATGTCTATTTCTATATATATAAAATAAAAATAAAATAAATAAGTGTTACATCAAACTATATTGCATGTTAGGTCAAGTAGAAAAGTGTTGCCCGAATTTTCTTCTACACCAACGGACATTATAAACTGAAACCAAAAATTCACGATCGATCGACGAAAATATATATTTATAACCTAAAGTTTTATATTAATGGGACATTTGTTAAATTCAGACAAAGTTGGGAGTCATCAATCATCGAACGCAGACACGCCACGTGTGAAGAAGAAGAATATACTTACTATTCTGGGAATGTAAATGTGGAAATGAAATAAATAAATAAATAAATAAATAAAACGAAAAATAATGTTGAGATGGCTAAATGATTGGAGCTGCGTTACTAACTCAGAATGGTGATGTCAAGACACGTGGAACTCCTTTGCTCAATTATTCCATTGCCTTTTCTTTTCCATCGAGATAGGGTTTTGTTCTTTACCCAACTCAACTTTTTCCTAATTAATATACCGAAAAAACGGACGTCCGGATGAGAAAAATGTCTTACCATACATATCATTTGCTACTGATAATTACTTCACATCTCAGCGATCGGGTCATTTGAAATTTAGCACACGTTTACGTTCATATGGAGCACTGATTTAGGTGTTGTTATTAGTGACATGAATTTTTGATCGAGTTCGAAAGGTTCGCGGTGTGACTTTGGACTCTTTTAGAATGTGGTTGGGAATTGAGGGGTTGATGAGGACATTTCAGTTCTCGTTCTAGGGTTTGGTGTGAAACTATACTTTGTACCATATCTTGTCTCATAGTGAAATTCTCTCATCTGTCCGTGGTTTTCACCCGTTTTGGGTTTCCACGTAAATCTGCGGGTTCTTTACGATTTTTGTTTTTCTTATTACTTGTCAATCCATAGCAAGATAAACTTCATTCTCGATTCTCTTTTCTTTCTATTTGAATTTGTGAGCAAAGGAGGAAGAAAGGTTGATGTTACAAGAGAGCATGAAAAGAGGATAAAATGAACACCTACCGTCCTTAGTTTCTTTCGGGCCTTAATTGGGCCCAATTGTCTCTTTGTCGATCTTTTGTCTGTGGGCCCACCTTATTTGCTTTGACCCAATTCTCCAACAAGCTAAGAGAGCTGACTCTCTTAAGTTGACTAATTAATTAACCCTAATCCCCCACTTAATTATTACTACTTAAAAGAAAACGAGTTAAAAGTTAAAACCTCATAATAACGAAAAATAGCCACGTCACAGGTCTGACCTTTTCAAAAAGAATAAAAAAAGAAAAAGTTATGGTCCTTAATTGGGATAAAAAGTGAGGAGACATAATGAGGGTTTGATCGATAATTGGTATTATTATTTTATTTATTTTTCAACCCTTTTCCACTAATCTAATTCTCCTAAACTAATTGCCTTTTTGTTATGAGGTTTGACATTTGATTAGGGGGTTGAAGAGGTTTAATTAACATTATCATGAACATGAACTCTAATCATGAATATTATGTGATGCCATTTTAGTTGGAGATAAGGTAGTGGAACTTGTTTTGTAGGTTTCCATGAATACTCCACAATTCGTTATAGGTTTTCCAACGTCGTATTTTATAATTATTGAGCTGCTAAGTTAGCTGGATTGTATAAAAATCGAAGAGAAATACTCTGATATCTACTACCTACATAAAGACTCGATTTAAGGCTGCCTCACTGAAATGGATTTAGCATTATCCTCAATAATAAAGGGTTAGATTGGATAAAATGGTATAGGAAAACATAAATTAGGTGACACTTGGCGTGACGAGTATAAATTGTTGAAGCAAGGGAAATTGGGTTTTAAGATTGGTGTCTATAAATTTGACACTAGGTTTGGTGCAAGTAAGGGATAAATCCAATCAAACTTCCACCACCACCACTCTCCTACTTTTGTGGTGCATTCATTGGATTCAAATAATTGGTTAGTTTTTTTATATGACGCCAGCAAATTCTTTTTTTTTTTTAGTGTTACATAAATATATGGGTGAAACAAAGTTTGGGATAATGAAGGTAAGAAAAGGGATTGAGGTTTTTTTGAAAAAAAAAAAAGGAAAAAAAAAAAAAGAGAAATTGGAGATGCGGGGTATCGATCCCCGTACCTCTCGCATGCTAAGCGAGCGCTCTACCATCTGAGCTACATCCCCTTAATGTTTGAAGGGTAAATGTTTATTTAATTATATGCTTATTGTTTTGCTTTATTTTGTTACTCAAAATATCTCATTCGTGCTTGAACTCGGAATATCTCATTGCTATTTCTTTAAATGGATGAAAATTTGTACGTATAACTTCATAATGGTCCATTTACTCGTAGCAAAGAACTTCCTAAAATTAGTTTTTTTTTTAAAAAAAAAAGTAGTACTCAAACATATATGTTAAATACCATAGTTCGAAAATACCTTCTGACAACTACAAAGAAATTATCAAGGACAATAGTTATAGTAGTATATGATAGACGTGTATCATCAATCTTTATTTCATTCGGGTAACGAGAATTTCAGTCACCCTATCTATTTCTCGAAACCAAATAACCTACCTATTTCTTGAGCGAAACAAACATATTAATCTTTAATGAATGCATCTTTTTTTATACCCACAACAATTATTGTATATAATCCATATCAAATGTCCACGATCAACTAAACCATCCGTGTTACTCTTTTCATTAATTTAATCACAAGATTTAATTATTTATTTAAAAAAAAAAAGAAAAAAAGAAAGAGAGTGAATAAACTACCCAAAACAACAACGTTTGTATATTATTAGCAGAAGACCAAGTCTATGATAGAGACTCTCTCTCTCCCGAAATCTACGCGCAAACACACTAACAAAAAATCTCCTACCTACCTAATTGCAGTAGCTAATTATGTTTAATATTAACCAATAAGAGTAATTAATAAAATCCATCATATATAAAACGACACGTCATTTTCGCGCGTCTTTTTCGTACCACTTTTGGAGCAAAATCTAACGGTTCAACGGCAAATAACGGCATAAGTTATGCGTGAGCCTTTCAAAATGTGCCACGTCGGGACGCGAGAATCTTTGTCCTAAACGGACATAACTCCCTTAATCAAAAACGTGATTTGAAATTGGGCCCTCGGCCAATGAGGAGAGGACACGCAATCTTTCGCCGCGTGTTTGAGGGGGAAAAAAAAAGCTACTTTTCTTTTTTTCAAAAACATCTCTTGTAACCGACCGCACTAATTTATGTTTTTGAATAATTTTGGGTGGAGATTACGTGGAGAAAGGGGCATGGAATAGGGTGTAAGCAATTAGCTAAGCCTCGTCTCTTTTATTATTATTAGTCTCTACGTCCCACTTTACTTGGTTTGTTTCATTTCGATACAAGATTTTATGTGCAGTGTTAACGTGAAAAGTGAGGGATTCACATTATATAGTAAGGGTTAATTTTTTCCATTTTAGAAAACAGACCAATTGAAATGAGACGTCCTGATTAGGATGGAAGACAAGTGAAGTGAGACGAAGAAATTAGGGGTTAGGGTTAGGGGGTTAGTTCATGAAATGGATTAATCGATTATAATTCAAATTCTAATTTATCTACACCCTCATAAATGGGCCTTTGGGCCTATTACATTAATCAATCTTCAAGTTTTTGCAATATGCAATTGATCATAAAATGTCACTAATAATTGATAGTTATGTACCAAAATCATAAGCCCAAAATCCATAGTTATGTAACACCACAGATGGACTGAATCTTAAAGTAGTATTAATTTAACTACCGCTAAACCAGCATGTGCACACTTTCTCGTTGCTTCTTTATTCGTAGACGACTACATATTTGGTTGTTGGTGTGCATATATTCTTAGATCTCAGTGGGAGAGAAAGGAGATGTGGGTGATTAATCAATGGAAACCTTGAGATGGCACTAAAAATATTTGCGATGAGCAATTTTATTAGAATTATTTATGATGAAAAGAGTATTGTATAGTTTTATAAATATAACATTTGGGCTTGGGCCAATTTCCCGCTCCCCTTAATGGGCCTAAATGCCACAAACCGACGAACGATAAAAGCCCATTAACTGAAACTGGTAACAACAATTTCGTAAAGATTATGTGTTGAAATAATAATTTTTGTGGAGATATTTTAGAGGTAGAGTCGGTGAATTATGGCCTAATTAAATTCAAATTATAAAAATAAAATGAAAACCTTGTGATTTCACCATTTTAGGCTTTCAGCCTTTTCGTGCCTTGTTTTTTGGGAAATTTAAAAAAAAAAAAAAAAAAAAAAAAAAAAAAAAAAAAAGAAGGGAATTTTTGGTAAAAATTTTGGATTTAAATATAGTTTCAATAAATCTTTAACTATTTAACTAGTTTTTAAATTATCATAGTATCATCTAACTGATTTTTGGGTAGGATATATAATTCTCGGTGTACAGAAATACTGAACTCCAGTACGATATGCCGGAAACTCGGTACAGTATTGGTATAAAATTTGTTCCATAACGAATTTTCGATATACCGAAGTTCAGTATATCGAAATGTTCAGTTCGATAACGATATGGAAAATTGCATACCGGATATTTTCGGTACGGTACCATGTGAAGAAAAAATCTCCAATATACCATATTGATCCACCCCTAAAAGTAACAGATATTCATAACATAAATAATACTCTCTATGTCCCACTTAACGAGTAATAAGGGTAAATATATGTGAAATATGTACTATTACTTCTCCACTTTTTAAAGTGAGACAAAATGAGTATTCATTACTATATGTTCATTACATACAATAAAATAAAATATATTTTCTCTTAAATATTAATCTAACTGTTATTTTATCATGACACTTTGGTGTTTAATTTGTGTCTACTTTATCGAATAAAATTGTGGTATAGAATGGATACATAGAGAGTAATTCGCAATCCTTTAATTTGTCTCTTTTGAACTCTTCTCTATAATATTTCAATTCCAATCTAATATTAACATTCCAGAACCATCTTAAATTACATGTAACTCGCACGTGATGCACAACATTTATTAAAGCCCTTTTTTTTTATAGGTCCTAACATTTTGTTATAGTGTTTTTTATCTTTTCGTAACATTAGTTGCAACCAATTGAGTGCCCATATCTAAATGTGTAATCAATTTGGTTACGATCAGTTTTAAATTTATAGCTCGACGCCTAACTTCTGCGCCCATAATTAATCCACCTATAAGTCACCTCAATTACTAGCAAATTAGACAAATATTAGTATCTGATAATATGTACTACTCCCTCTGGCTCAAGATTCGTGACACGTCTTTTCAGTATTTGTGGCAAGCGTTTTCGAGCGTCTTGATGATGAATTTCAAAATATCTTTTTAAGGAATTTTTTCTTTTACGGGATACCTTGAAGTTCATCATCAAGACGCTCGAAAACGCTTGCCACAAATGCTGAAAAGAAAAGTGTCACGAATCTTGAGCTAGATGGAGTATAAAAAATACGTGGTATATATGAAATTTATATTTTAATTTTTTATACTATACTTTTTCGAAAAGAAAACAGAACGAATCAAAAAGTTTTAAGCATCGGAACCTTTGCCACTGAAAGAAAAGTGATATATATTTGATTCGCTGATGTGAGTACTTTTTAAATTTAGAAACAAAATTCTCATTATTTTACATACGTTACATAGTGATAGTGGCGTATTTGGATGTACACTTTCCTTATACCAATTGTTACTACTATTTTTTAAAAATTAAACTAAATATCGTACTAAATTGGATGGATTGATACGTCTTGAACCTATATTTATGAATGCTGGTCCGAGAGGTAGACAAGCTTCTGGCCCGACAGTACATACTGGTTGGGTCTTGTGGGCGTTATTGAAATGAGCCAATTTGTTGTGTTGTTATTCACTGTTTATATAGTTGTAGAACGTAGAGAGTAATTATGTAATACTAATGTGTAATCTTGTCGTCTGATAAAATTTGTTCTTTTTCCTCTATTTGTGGACATAGCCAACACATCGCGGGTGAAGCGCATAAATTTATGTCTTCTTTACGTTTTTCTTGTTCGTTTATCGCTCTCTAATCATAATCCGTCACAACAAACTTGTTTGTTAGTGACCATCAGACGTACTACCGGATAACATTTTTATTATATTATCTGCTTTGAGCCCACGTGGATTTATTTCTGGACTCATTCTCAAAATACTTAAGCTAATGTAATGATACTACAATTATATTACATGGTGGAACTTTTTATTTCCGATGTGATACTTAATTGTTTGTATCAAGTGTCAATGGTGAATAATCCCTAATTCAATCTCTTGTGATCATGACTACCAAATAAAATGTTATCGAGAAAAAGCAAAACATGGATAAAACGGAATTAAAATAATTATTGGTATACAATTTAATTTTAAGAATATTTTTTATGCAAACCTGTAATTAAATGACGATAATTAGGCAAAACTTTTTATACCTAACTATAATTAAAAAGCCCATGCGTAAATGACAATTTGACTTATAGTAATATTTACACATAGATGATAAAAGTCGGTGTGTGTGACACCTATATACTCCCTCCGTCTCATTCATAAATGGATGATTTTTTTCTCGACACGATTTTAAAATGCGAGTGATAATGACGGATAAAATAGTATGAATGAGTTATAATGGATTAAAAGTTTGCTATTTAAAGTAATATCCCTATAAAAGTGATTCCGACAAAAATGAAACTTATCCCTTATGAACGAGACAAGGGAGTATATATTATATGTGATTTTGGTCTATCATTCAAATAATATTTATAGATCGTCATTTTATTACTTCAGCTTATTTCAACCTTAAACTTTCATTTTCAGTCAACTTTTACGCGTATAATAAAATTAATATAATGGAATTTTCAATTCTTTAATTCCAAACTTCTCTCCTAATCGTGCTTACGTTACATGATAATTATTATAGTGGCGTATATAGAGGTAGAATTACCGTTTGTAATTATTTTATTTTATTAAATGATAGTAGTAAGTGAAATTGTATAACTCCACAATCACTATTTTCGCCCCATTCAAGCATGGCAATATAAGTTGTACCTACATATATTCAACTACTCGTAACGTCTCGTTTATAATAAGCGAAATTTTATATTGGGCCGTCTCATTCATTGCGAGTCACGTTTCAATATAAAAACATTTAGGCTCAGTTAGGCTACAAAAGCTAACCTATTGATCTAATTTACCAACTATTCGTCTATTTACTTTAAAGCTTTGTTAATATCCGAATTTAATTTAAATTGCATTATTATTAATTATAAACTTATCTTTAGATCATGTAGCATGAAAATTTTAAACTTATCTCAAATTTTAAAATAATCATAACCATTTTTTCAAAAAAAAAAAAAAAAAGTTATCCGTTGATATAATATTAATGGATTTTATAGGCTTTTATTTTTTATTTAAATGCCACGTTACATGTCAAGATTAAACATGATTTTATAGATTTATCAAATAATGGAATTAATTTTGGCTCAAAATTAGAAGAAAATCTGCCTGTCTTTAAAATTTATGCAATTCTACGGAATGATACATTTATTGCAAATCTTAGGGTGTCAAATTATTATTAGCACTAATTACTTTTGCCCAAAATTTATTGTTCATACCCAAATAAACATCATACTCCGTATGTGAAATTGATCAACAAAAATATTCACTCAAATAGTTACACATACATGGTACATCCATCCCATCTTATTTGACGTGATTCTATCGTTTTGCACTCATACATATTCAAGAAACGTGTTAAATAGGATGAGGCGGAGGAAGTGTGTACTAACACATGTAGACATATTGAGGATATGACACTTCATCTCATTTGACTTTAATTATTACTATTTTGCATTATGTATTCAATAAACGAGTCAGTAAGATGAAAGGGAGGGGATATACTCCTAAATGACCATTAATGCAAAACTAATGACTATTACAAGTGTAAATGTAAAATCGATTACTCTCACTGTCTCATTCTATTAGTCTACCTATCATTTTTCGTCTATTCCATTTGTGAGTTCGTTTTCCTAAAAAGAAACCAAATTAACACATGAAAAATACCCTTTTATGCCCATCTATCCGATTTTCTTAATTTCTGTATCAAAAGTAAAATGGACTTATTAAGTGAGATCGAAGATGTACACAATAAAAGAATGAATAATTTGAGGTGAAACCCATGTACTAGCAATTGCCCGTCTCATCAGCTAATTTTATTATTTTACACCTTACATATATCCAACCGAGAGAGACGAAACAAAATTAAATAGGATAGAAGAGAGACAGTTATAATTTAAGAAAGCAAAATCCTTTTTATTCATAAAAAGTACTCCCTCCGTCCTCCATTTAGTGACGTTAATACTATATTGGGACGTCCTCCATTTACTGACAATTTTCATTTTTGGACGTAGACCCCACAATCACTTTAACACTTTAACACTGTATACATCTACTTATTATTATTTTAACATTTTAATACTATCAAACAATTCAAATGGACCCACAATTATTTCACTTTAACAATTTAACACATTAATTTATTATTATACCATAAAATGTGAAAAAACCCGTGCCCATACTCCCACCGTCACTAAATGGAGTACGGAGGGAGTAGTAAAAAAAAAAAAAAAAAAAAAAAAAAAAAAAAACAGAAAAACCTTAAATCAAACCCCCACCATTTCTAACGCCAAAATTTAATACACTACAAATCAAATCCCCTCTCTCTCTTTGTATATATACACATATACATATATCTATGCACACACCCTGTGTGTGATTGTGTGTGAGGGGGGAGCCAAAATCCCAAGCCACCTGTGGTTTCTTCCATAAACCACCTCCAAAATCCACTGCCACTTGTGATCAAGAATTTGTTACAGAAAGACCTTCAATTTCTTTTTTCTCATTTTCTCACTCTACATTTTTCTCTCTCTCCTCCATCACCAATTTATACCATTTCTGACCTTTTTCACCAAATGGGTTTTAGGTTATAGGCCCTCTATTTATTAGGTGCGCACACACACATTGAGGGAATCCATCTATATTGTATGAGGGGGATCGCCGAAATCAGAATTTGAGAGGGGACGCCCTTTTTCTTGACTGATCTCTGCACTCTTTTTTGTTGATTAGAGATATAGGGATTGGGTTTTTATCGTTGAGATAAGAAGCCTATTAAAGATTGGATTTTAATGTTTTTTTTGGTGTTTAGAGTCTGAATTATTTGTGTGTGTGTGTGGATAGTCTTCTTGTTTCTTGAATTCTTGTAATTTGGGGGTTTTCTTGTGTTTTTGGGTTTTGATTCCATGGCTGCTGGTGCAGAGGTGTCTGGTGAGGGAGTGGTTGGGATTGATTCCTCTGTTGTTGTTGTTGAGCCTTCATCACCGAAAAATCCTGCCCCTCTTAGTGAAAAATTCATTGAGAAAAGTGAAAATGATGATGGAAATGAAAATGGGAATGATAATGAAAGTGGGAATTTCAGTTCTGATAAGTCTGGGGACTCGGATGTAAGTAATGGTGTTAAGAATTCTGATTCGAATTCGATTGCGGATTCGAAATCGGAGCTGCAAATGAAGGAGATTGTTGATATGCTGAAGGACCTGAAGCTGAATCCACTGGCCAAGGAATTCTTTCCTTCCTCTTATTATTATGGCCAAATGGGTGATTACAACTTTGCAATTTCAGATAAGGGAAATGATGGTTTCCCTAATCGAAGGGTATATACGCTTCTTTCATCGACTAAGTTTTGGAAATTCTATTTGTTGGATTGTTAAATTCATGTCTATGCTTGATTCTGTATTGATCACTGTGTTTTTGATCGGGCTTGTGTGTGTTTATGAACCTAATTGTTGTGGTTTGGAACTTGCCAAAGCATAATTCTTGTTGGTTTTATGAGTATGGATGGATAATTTTCAATTTCCTATATTTGTGAACCTAGAATTCTTGTCACTGTCTCGACTTGTTTGTGGTTCTGTTCTATGTCGTACTGTCTGTTTCTGGAAATGGGGATTTCGTATGATGTCGAAAAATATCTTACACCGATGATGTTGTAGAAATAAATCATGGGTCTTTGGCATATCACCAATCCCAACTAGGTGATTATACTCTCCCGAGTAATCCTCTGTGCTCGTGAGTGAATATATTTTCTGGTTTGCCTGATCATCATCCAATGGTTTCAGGGTATCACCAAGAAAAGGCTTTTATCATTCCTGCCCCTTCAGATAGTCTGGTGCTTATGATATTTAGACTAATGTGTTAATTGATGGACTCGGTTATTTCTATAGATTAATGTGTTTTCATCTCATAAATTGGTTCCTCTGATTTCTTCTGGAAAAATATGTACTTTTCCCGGCATTTTATATGTTGGTTCTGACCTGGTATATAAATATGCCACATTTTCTCTGTTTGAGGAATTGTTAGCCTCTCTCTATGCAGTTTCTTGAAATTGATCTATAAATACTGGACTAAATCTTCGACTACCCCCGGTATTTTTTTTCCCCTCCTGAGTCAGTCTTGATATATCACATATAAAAAGAATAGATTTCTGCCTGCTTACTTCAGATTCTGACCCTCTAAGGCAGCATTTTCTTTGTTCAGGATAATGTTATCATACCAATATTGACTTTGATGTTCAATTATTCAGAATGTGTTCGTCATCTTGATTAGTAATCCTGTTTTCTTAACACAATAATGCACACTTACGATATGTATTTGAATGACATTTATGTACATGAAATTGCTAGTGGTCTGAAAAACAACTAATTGGTCTCAGTGACTCTCTGACCTGTTGGCATCACCTACTTAGTCACTTAACTGGTTTGGAGCTTTATTGTCACTCTTATTATAATTTCCTGACTGAATCGTCGAATGCAGTTTTTTGGTTCTTGCTTGTACCATTTCTAACTGCACAATCTTCTATTTCAGAGACGGAATAACTACAACTCAAGCAGGAGGAGAATGAGCGGCAGAGCTGCTAGAGCTCAAAGGGAAGACAGCATTAGGCGAACTGTCTATGTCTCTGACATTGATCACAATGTAAGCGAAAGTTGATGAACTTCGTCTTGTCCTTTGGCTAGTATTTTGATTTTGATTCAAAATTCTCAATGGTCATTTCTTCTTAAAACAAGGTTACTGAGGAGAGGCTTGCTTCTTTATTCAGCAGCTATGGACAAGTAAGTTTACTTCCGAGTGACTTCATCATGTGAATATTTTCTAAGGACCTATAGCTCTAACATCCGTAGACCTCATATGTGAAATAAATTGTTTTAACTTATCATTTGAATCTACTTGTGAATGCTCAATTCTGAACCTTGAATAGCTCGATACCTTCTTTTAGAAGTCATAAAAAATTTGTGGGCATACGTTTTTGGTTTATGATTTGACTATAGAACTTTATAGTTTGGCAAAATAGGACGTGATTGAGATCAACATCTCTCTCTAGGTTCGTTTGCATATCCTTCTGTACAGTTGCTTCTATACATATTTCTTCGGTCAACCAATTTACCTCTTGTTTTAACCCTCCTCCTTTACAAGCCATTACAGAAAGCACCAAGTTCTGGGCTTAAAAATTAAATTTAGCTAGCCTTGTAACCTTACGTGGAGATTCCAATGGCAGATGATTAAGCACAATATTATGGATGGTTATTTTGCAGGTTCTTGATTGTCGAGTATGTGGTGACCCGCACTCCCGTCTTCGCTTTGCTTTTGTAGAATTTGCAGATGATTGTGGGTCCCCCCCTTTATTTTCTTTACCCTCTTCCCTTTGCATTTTCTTAACATGCTTGTCTGATACTTGTTTCTTTTCATGTCTTAACGTTAACAGATTCTGCTAGAGCTGCTCTTATCCTTAATGGTACTCACTTAGGTTTCTCTCCTATCAAGGTCTTGCCTTCTAAAACTGCTATTCTCCCTGTTAATCCTACATTCCTTCCCAGGGTAAGTATTATTCATTGCTATTCTTATTGCATTTAAGAAATTTATTAAAATCCTTATCCCCTATCCACACATATGTATCGTGAGTGTTTCTGACAACGATTCCATATCAACTAATCATAATCATTTTAAAATTGATCTGTACAGTCAGAGGATGAGCGTGAAATGTGCGCGAGGACAGTTTACTGTACAAATATTGATAAGAAGGTTCGCCTGATTTGCATTTTGCCATTGTGATGCGATTTCATTTATATTGTATTGGCACGTATGTGCATTGCCAAACAAAGCATGGTTTTGGTTTATAAATCGTGTTAAATATCTCACTTAAATATTTTTGCTCTATGCAGGTTACTCAAGTTGATGTGAAGAATTTCTTCGAAACAAGATGTGGGGAGGTATGCCATGAAATTAAAATACTGTATTCACATTTTGGTAGTCGTGCTGGAAACTGTATACTTATCTCTCATTTTCAGGTTTCTCGTCTGAGGCTTTTGGGGGATCACATGCACTCTACAAGAATTGCATTTGTCGAATTCTTCATGGTATGCTACTTTTCGTGTATAAATTGCTATAACTTGGCTTTGTCTCCTTTTCCTGTTATGTTTGAATTGTGGTTTTTTTCCCTGTATATGGTGCCATAGTTCATTTATGGACATTTGAGGATGACTTCAATTATATATTAGAAAAGTTCACAGAAATAGTGCAGAAAGTATTCGAGGGCCTGAGATCTGCATGACTACAAATGAAAATATACATTTTTAGCTACCTATACTCTTGTAGAAGGGAGCCATTGTAACTTACTCTTCTAGCGGCCAAATGCATTATTAACGGTTTGCTTTGACCTTGACCTTTAGCCAGTTGGCATCCCTCCATAATTCACCCTTTTCCTTACCAATTTCTGAGGTCGTATTTTGATTTATGATGCTTGGAATGGATTTGCCATTCCATTGATGCTCCTTCTTATGAACTCGGAATGTTTTCTACTCAAAGTAAATTTCTCAAATACTACCGAAATGTCACTTAATGTATCCGTCTCAGTTATTGCAACAGAGTGTATATTGAGATAAGGAATAATGACCACCCATTTTCTTTCTTTATCATAGCATGTCATAAATCTATATCATGAGATAGGTTAACAAGTTAGCATTTCTACCTTCTGATATGAATCGAAATTGAAACCAAGGTATATATTTTACTATTTTAGTAATCTATGCAGGGTCTCTTCTGTAATGGAAGGTGGGTTGAAGCGAATTATAAGAATAATGCTAATTGGCTTACATCTCAAATAGTCATCTTATCAGTTGAGTTCATAAACAAAACATCATAAACAAGATTGGTCGAGTGATTTGAGGCCGTTGTGTGTAGGACAGTACTGGTTGACTAAGGAGAAAAATGGAAAGCCTTGAAAAGAAAAGAACAAAAAAAAATCATTTTCCCATGTTCATAGATTATCAAGATTGCTGCTTGCTCGCACTTTTCTCTTCACGTCTGCATTTGTTCAAATCAGATATCTATCTACCGTCTATTTAGTATCGTTTTTATAACCTTGAATACCACGAAAAAATTGGGTTAAAGTTAGTTGATATATTTCTTTTTCAGGCTGAAAGCGCAATCCTGGCTCTCGACTGCTGTGGTGAAATCCTTGGATCCCAGCGTATCAGGTACCCGTTTTCTCCGAGTTGCCACTCGTTACATCCCATATCTCACATTTCTTTTTGCTCTTCTTTTCTCCCCTGTAACAAGCTCATTGAATATCGTAGGGTGAGTCCTTCAAAGACTCCTGTGAGGCCAAGAATGCCCCAAGCTGGCATGCAGTAGCTGGAACGAAAACGGGAATCGTTTAATCCTTGAAGGTGAAAGTTGCTGTTTCTCCTGCTTCAAAATAGAAGTGGTCATGAAACTTACTCTGTTTCAGCTTTCCAATTTCCTGGGAACGGTGGCATTCTTTTTTTCCTTTTTCTTTCTATGCTCCTGAATTTAAATTCTTGACGTTCTGAGATTTTTTTTCGTTTTCGATCGCGGATTTGGGTACGTTATACTACTATATTTAAAGGTGGAATGCTCTATAGCTTCGGTAGTACATGGCTTATGGGAAATAAATGAAAAATCGATGCTGCCTTCCCCCAAGGGTAGATTACAGCCTTTACAGGTGATTTATAGGGGGAAACCTATTAGTAAAATGTTACTCGTTCTGTCCCATTTAAGATGACACGTTTCTTGAATATTACTATATATGAGCATAAAATAATGGAAATATGTCACGTTTCTTGAATATTATTATATATGAGCATAAAATAATGGAAACGTGTCATCTGAATCTGTACTGTAGATGACATTTAGCTACATATAATCCAAATAAGCAAATAGAACACATATTTTCCTATTATATTTCCTACTTTACAATTCAAGGGTCTACTCTCTACGTCTTTCTAGAGAGATGAATTAATAAAACTTTTACTATTAATATTTACAATTTTTATATTTTTTTTTAAATGCAGGAATATTAGAATCTTACTTTACCTTTTTGTGGTTTAATTTGAATGAGGTAGTGAATATTCCAAAGTGAGAACGTTGAATTCCTCGCACGTGCAAAAATGATTTGTGTATTGTCCAAGATTTAGATTGAATGTCGTACAAGAAATGGGAATCTACTAACATTCACACTCTTTATTTCCCACAGCAAAAAGAAAAAGAAAAGGAAAAAGAATGTTCTAAATTTTAGGGGGAGTTTTCTTTCACGCATGTGATCGTAGAAATTAGGGTTTTTCACAAGGTAATTGTAGATTATCAATTCAGTTGTGTAGTAGAATCGTATCGTTGATGCTTTCGTTGGAAGTAACATCGTAAGAAACATAGATGATAGATGCATTTGTCCTAGAAGCTTGAGCATTCAAATGGCACATGTTAGTAAATGACAAAACTGTCCTTGCCTAGCAATTCAGAAAATTAGAACATATATAATCAACTTTGCCAACTTGATATAATAGTACAAAAACAATGGGAACTTGTCAACTCGGTCAACAGATTTTCACGTAAAGTCCCCAAAATTCATTGACCCAAACTATTAAATGACGTATAGGTGGACATGTAGTCGTTTTATTATTATCTCCGTCTCATCCATAATGGTCCATTATCACATTCGGGGTCAAAATCAATATGGTAGCACATAGCAACGTTGAGTGTACATCTTTGTTATAAATTGTAAGTCTCAGCAATAAACGAGATTAAATATAACCAAAAACCGAAATATATTTTAAATTTTAGTGTCAAAATCAATATGGTAGCACATAGCAACGTTGAGTATACATCTTTGTTATGACTTGTAAGTCTCAGCAATACACGAGATTAAATATAACCAAAAACCGAAATATATTTTAAATTTTAGGGTCAAAATCAATATGGTAGCACATAGCAACGTTGAGTATACATCTTTGTTATGAATTGTAAGTCTCAGCAATACACGAGATTAAATATAACCAAAAACCGAAATATATTTAAAATTTTATCGAACAACTCTTAACCCAGGGGCCTCAAATAGTTTTGTACTCCCTCCGTCCCACTGATATAGGGACCTTTTCCTTTTCAGGATGTCCCACTGATATAGGGACCTTTCCCAAAATGGAAAATTCTAACCCAATAAAATTCTGACACATCACTTTAACCCACTACCTTTCACTTTATCTCACTATCATCATTCTCGTTTTAATTCTCGCGCCGAAAAAAAAGATCTCTATCCCAGTGGGACGGAGGGAGTATCAAATTTGTCACAAAATTGAATATGGATCAACGAAAAACTCATGGATTTTTAGCTCATGTTTCGATTGCATCATGATTTTACATGCCTTTTAATTCCTTGCTATTTTTAGTAAATTTGACATATTTAAATTAATTTGGAAATCAAAAAACGACGTAAATTTCGCGGGAAGGTGGTAATGTGTTTGACCTTTTTGTCAAAATAGGAACGGTCTTCTTAGACTGCAGAAGAGTCAAACTCATTCAACGGCTTAACTGTCAAACCGTACATTAGCTCCCCCTCATATAAATTGCTCATCACTTTATACTATTATTATCAGTATTCCTCACACACCAACACAAACACAAACACAAACACGAGAAAATTGTGCAACCGGAGCAACGACGACGGTGTCTATTACGTTACTTGTGGCGGTTACGAAAAGAAGAATGGGTGGAGGAGGCGGCCGTCGTGGGGTGAAGGTGGTGATTATCAACACGCAGTTCGTGGAGACCGATGCCAGAAGCTTTAAATCAGTCGTTCAGAGCCTCACCGGGAAAGACTCCGTTATTCCGGCTACTCAACCGCCGCCTTCGCTGAGGTTTGTGGGCGGCGGGGGAGGAGTTTCCAACGGTTTGGGGCCGGTGTTTTCGCGCGGAATGTCGTTTAAGGATTTCGAGAGGATGTTGAACGAGTTGCCTCCGCTTGATGAACTGAGCAGCCTTTATTCGGGGTAGTGTAACAAGAATTTTTGGTTTATTGAAAATGAGATTTTAATTTTGTACCAACGTGTATATTCGAAGGTATAACAATATAGAAGAAGGTGTAGTGTAATTGAGCACAAAACATACATAATTTATTCATTCTTTCTTTACAAATAGCTGCAGATAATAAGGCTAGCTGGGGTTGCACCTATATTCCTTTGTCACATTTATAAAGCATTTTTCTTTTTGAGACGTCTCATTCGTTGTAATGCCAATCAACTAAAATAATTAGCCCATTTAACTATGATGGCAAGGGATACTAATGGCCCAATTAAAATCTCTAATCTTACTAGTTTAATTATACTCTCGATCTCCGTTACATCATAATTGTTCTTGTTTCTTCCTTATTCGGATGTCCATTTAATTGTCCACTAATCCAAAATAGAAAATTGATATTTTCACAACAAATATAAAATAAACCCCTCTACCTCTTACTACATTGGTTACTGTGCAAATTTTATAATGAACAATTAAATGGGTAAGACCGTAAGAGGGAATACTATTTTAATTTCCACCGTCATTGTTGAACCTTGCTTTCTTCGCTGTTCTTTATTTGCATCTATTCTAGAGTCGATTGATTATTGACACGTGTGAAAAACAATTTTTTTAACCATCATTTTGGAAATCATTAATTATTGTTGGTTTTGATGATGCCTTTTTGATACGGGCATCGTATCTACGGAAGCACGGGAGGAGGAAAGGCGTGAGACTCAAGCACCCGAGCTCGTGACGTACGGCACGAACGTGGAGGGTGATGAGCCGCGGGAGGAAGAAGTTCGTATGGGCCGATCCACGAGACGGGCTCGGCCTCCAAGAAGATACGAAGACTTTATTCCTTATCGTTAGTTTATTTTATGTTATTTGGATTTATGTTGTCGGGCTAGCCCGACGTTTTTATTTAGTTGGGTCGAGCGAATCTATAAGCTCCTTTTCGGGTTTTCTTGTTGGTTCTTTCCCGAATCGTAGGTCGAACCAACCCTAGGGTCTTTAGTATAAATAGAGGATAGCTTTGTATTATCATTATTCGATCAATACAACCCTAATTTCCTCCTTTGCATTATTTTGCTTGTTCGTTGTTTGACGCGTACTTCGGGAATCTGTCCCGCGTACGTCTTCTTCTTCTTGCTAGGGTTAAAACCCTAACAACTGGTGCTTTAACCCGAGCAAGAAGTTCGTAATAGGAAACCCTTGCATCGCCAAGCTCGTCAAACAATTCGTCCGCCGTCGGAATAGGAAAATGATCGGCCAAACCGAAGTTCGTAATAGGGGCTTGGAACAGTATCTTCTCGCGTTCGTTGCGGACCGGCCTACAAAGTGGACTAGCTTCCTTCCATGGGCGGAACTAGCCCTTAATCGCTTCCATCATGATGGGCTAGAGACTTCCCTGTTTAGAGCCCTTTATGGCCGAGAGCCTCCACCCCTTGTGGCGGCAGCACCGGCGGCAACTTGCCCGGCAGAGGTGGCCGGTTTGATTCGGCAAAGGGGGGAGCTCATTGTGTGGTTACGAAAGAATTTGGAGAAGGCGCAGCAACGCATGCGCACGTCAGCCAACAAGCATCGCCGGGAGGTGGAGTATAAGGTGGGAGATCGAGTGTTACTGAAATTGCAACTCTATCGACAACACTCGGTGGCTAGGCCGTTGTCTCAGAAATTATCTCGGCGTTACTATGGGCCGTTCCCTATTATTGAGCGGATTGGGCAGGTCGCTTATCGCTTGGACTTGCCCGAAGGAAGCAAAATTCATAACGTTTTTCACGTTAGCTTACTTAGGCCGTTTGTGGAGGGCGTGTCGTCGGGAGCGGATGATTTCCCGTCTTTGTTTGCTCGCGGCCGGGTGCTTGCTTGGCCTCGGAAGCTTGTTGATCAACGCCGGGTGTGGCGGAATGGAGAAGTCATTGAGGAGGGATTGGTGCAATGGGATGATGACGATGGTTTGAATCCATCTTGGGAGCCGATGGCATTGTTTTCTAGGAAATTCCCGTCTTTGTTCCTTGAGGACAAGGAACACTTTAACGAGGGGGGAGTTGATACGGGCATCGTATCTACGGAAGCACGGGAGGAGGAAAGGCGTGAGACTCAAGCACCCGAGCTCGTGATGTACGACACGAACGTGGAGGGTGATGAGCCGCGGGAGGAAGAAGTTCGTATGGGCCGATCCACGAGACGGGCTCGGCCTCCAAGAAGATACGAAGACTTTATTCCTTATTGTTAGTTTATTTTATGTTATTTGGATTTATGTTGTCGGGCTAGCCCGACGTTTTTATTTAGTTGGGTCGAGCGAATCTATAAGCTCCTTTTCGGGTTTTCTTGTTGGTTCTTTCCCGGATCGTAGGTCGAACCAACCCTAGGGTCTTTAGTATAAATAGAGGATAGCTTTGTATTATCATTATTCGATCAATACAACCCTAATTTCCTCCTTTGCATTATTTTGCTTGTTCGTTGTTTGACGCGTACTTCGGGAATCTGTCCCGCGTCCGTCTTCTTCTTCTTGCTAGGGTTAAAACCCTAACACTTTTACATATGATAACTATCGGTGCAATGAATGATGTCACAACGAAATGTATTAAACGATCTCATCAGCCAAACCTACAGCACCATACTCATAATTAAACCACGTTTTATAGGATGAAATTGATTTCTAAAAAATGATTAAATTTTTGTATAAATAATTTATTTTGAGCATTATAACAAAATAATTTATCTACTTATTTTTGCTTAATTTTATAGTAAATTAAGACAATTTTGATGCTCTCAAGTCTCGAGTTAGTATGACTAAACACCTTTATCATATACCAGAATCAAAATGGATCCACCAATCAGTATTCATATGAATTATATAAATAAATAAAGAAAATTCAATTATTTAGAAACTAAGGCCTCGTTTGGTAGCAAAGTCTAGATAAGTATACCCAAGATGACAATCAAGATAGTTATCATGGGAGGGTAGTTTACTTTATCATGTCCAGCTGTTTGGTAGGATTGTTTGAATTTGCACCTTTATTAATTTTGGTGTTTGGTAGAGAAGATATAAAACATGAAATTGTAGGTTTTTACCCTTTTGTCCCTTGTTTATTTAAATAAAATATCCAGATATATATTTAATCAAATAATTTAGAATTTAATTTTTTTTAAAAACGAAGAACATGATAAACCCATTTATTTCTACAAAATTTTCTTGAATTAAAAATTAGTTTCTTCAAGTAAAACTCAATTCTTGAATCAATTTTTCTTTAAAACATGGAAGTGAAATCAAGACAGAGAGAGATTGTTGGGTCCTGGGTTTTGGAGTGAATGTCAAGCATAGAGAATTAGGGATTTTGGAGTGAAGATAGGGACGAAGGAGAAGAAAATGGGGGAGGGAAATTAGGGATTGTTCAATCGGGGGTTTCTATAAAGGACGGTAGAAAGGAATGTCAAGGAGGAAGGTAGATTTGGTGGCAGCGCAGCGGTAATGGCAGACCGGCGGCGAGGAGGAGGAGAAGAAGAAGAAGAAGAAGAAGAAGAAGAAGAGAGTTGGGAGAGTTTACGAGGATTTGCGTGTTTCGCCGGTGTTATCGGAGGACCAGCACGGCAGCAACGACGAGAGGTTGGGTTGCAAGTTTGCCGATCTGCGGCAGAGTATTGGTTAAGGAATGAGAGAGGAGATTGGGTTGAAGAAAAGTGAAGGGTAAAACTGTCTTTTCCACTCTTATATGGGTAGCCCAGATAACTATACCATGAATTTGGCCAGATAAGAAATAAAGAAGGCTACAGTGAAAAGTTGACGGGCCGAGATAAGTGTAACGGGCCCTGAAGTTAATAAACTGGCCTATCAAACAACACAACAAGGCCATATAAGAAGTCTTAACTAGGCTTCTAAGGGCTATCAAACGGGGCCTAAAGTTACAATTATTTTAGCTCCTCAATGGTCATACACTGAAATAAAAAATAAAGAAAAATGTCCCCCAGACTCCCCCTTTCCACTCTTCAATCAGCAATAAAATTTATAAAATTTACTAATTACTGGAAATTAAATCTGGGTACGAAGCTAAATCACCTCAAAACAAATTTTCCTCTCCGAAAAAAAAAAGAATTTTTTTTATAAGCAACTGAATAAAAAAGCGAAGATAATAATGAAAAAAGTAAATAAAAAGGGAAATAATAATGCATACTCGATTCGATTCATTGCAACGAAGCGGTTTTGATGCAAGTTTAGTGGCGGCGGCGCCGCCACCATTGGTGGTATCAAGATCGTGATAGTTTCATTGACAGCTGTCGTCTATCCACTCTCCGATTTTGATACCAACAATGGTGGTAGCTCCGCCGTCGGCCGCCGTGTTAGAGGATGTGATGGTGGTGGTGGTCATCGGAAGAAGACCGTTATATATATTGTGCGGTTGTGGTTGGGTGTTGTACTTTTTGCAGTACGAGTTGTATGTCAATGTAAAACAACTTAAAACTTATGTAGTACTAAAACGGCAACAGTACACTTCCAAAATTTGCGGAATTTAGTAGTAGTACAAATAAAGGGAAGAAATATGTGGAATTTTTTAATAATCAGACTATTTGTATAAGTAAAAGGTATGAAACGAAAACGGATACATACGTTGATTATTTTTTCTTAGGTGAGAGTTGAATTGACGATAAATGGTTAAGTTTCGAAATTAAAATCGAGATACTATTGTTTATTTATTTATTAGGAAAATGAAAAAGTAGAGACTACTATGTTGCTTTGTTGGTTGTGGAGTTTTGTAGTACTCGTACTACATGACGCAAAATGTACCAAAAGTTTCTACACATTGAGTTTTTTAATTGAAAATTTGTGTTAGTACTGAGATTATTTAATTAGACTCATCACATTGAAATTAGAGGTGAATAAATATTGTTACTTCCTCGTGATATTTTTACATCAGTCGTTTGTTGTATTTGTGCATAAACAAAATTTAAACGTGATCATAAATATCTATATTTCTTTTTGACTCTCAAAATGTTAATATTCACTCCAATTTAATTTACCGCATCAAGTTAGATTTAATTTTTTCAACATACACTCGTTACAAATATTAAAACTCGTACGGAAAGTGGCAGTATATATACAAATATTGCCAAGGGAGAGAGCACTCATTAGTTGGACGGTGGATCTCATTTTAGTTTATGAAAAATTACTTAGCCTGCTTCAATGTCCCCATAACCCCCACGTTTCAATATCCCCTGTTCCCCCTTTCTTCCTCGTCGCATCTCTCTCCTCTTTCTCCACACAACCCGTCCGGATCAAAATCACTTTACATCATTAATCTACGTCATGGCTTTGTTGCCGGCTCATAGCGTCGTTGCGATCCTCCATCTCGAGAGAGAATTCCGAGTGCAACCTCCATATCTTCGATGCGGAGAAAGAATTCCGACGGCCACTTGACGGCGAGGGATACAGGCCTTGCCTCGATTTCACCTTTGCTTCCGGAAATTGTAGGCAAAGATTTTGAAGTAGTTGAAGAATTTCTTGGTGGTGGTGGTTTCCGGCAGAAGTAAAACTTGTGTTCTTCACTGGATATGTACAACGGAGGCTATGCAATTGTATAATCTTAATTAAGATTTTCTTTAAGAAATATTAAATCGGTAGTACATGAATTGGGGGTATGATTGTGAATTTATATTTTAAAATGTTGGGCCACAGTATAAGATAAGGTGTGAAATTACGCCTATGGGCTACCGACATTTCATTACAAAAGCCCATTATCATTAAATACGCAATATAGCTTTGGTCCATGTATAGTTAAAATTTTTATTAGGTTGAACTCTAAAAAATAATTAAATCTGTTGTAAAGTAAATTGTAGAACAGAGAATATAGAAGAAGAAGAAAACGAGAGAAGAAACGAGACGATAGAGAGAAAAGATGGAGGCGCAGAGAAAACGGCGGTATTCTCATTAATGTCGTATTGTGTGTGTTAAAACTAGGGTTACAAGTAATATATATATACAAGAATAAAACCCTAACTTATCCATAAGTAATGTCCATATATAAATATTTACAACACTCCCCCTTGGACATTGCGCTACGATGTTTATGTCTCGTTAAAAACCTTTCCGTAAAAACCATGTGGGAAAAATACTGTAGAGGAAAAGAGTACATAACATACGTTTATTCATGTGTTGCATTAGTTGCCTCATTAAAAACTTCACTAAGAAAACCCAATGGGAAAAAAACTTAGTAAGGGAAAAAGAGTACAACTATTAAGCCTTCAGGGCATAATCTTCAGGATTCTATATTTCGATCTTCAAGATCTATTCTTCAAAAAATAATTTTAAATTTGTTGCTCCCCCTGAAGACAGCAATCTTTCATATTATCTATTTCTTGTGCATAGATATATGAGGAGGTTTAGTAAATAATCTGCAGGATTATCACTTATTATATATTTATTAACAACATTTCTTCTAGAACTCATGTATGCAACACAATGACAACATTATATATCCTCATATAGGATATTGAGGATTTTACTAATATACCAGTCCCAAAAATACGTTGTGGGGATCAATCAAAATAAGTAACAAGCATCCAAAATCAACCAACATAAATCTCAATTAGTATCCCAATACGTAATATATATCAAGGTTTTAGCGAACCTTGAAGATAACAAAGAATATGAACACTATACGAATAGTCTCCTTCCTGGAGTAAAAATAAACAAAGGTTTTGTATACCTTATAACAAATATAGTGTTCAACATCCTTCAATATATCTCCTTCTAGGGGAATCTCAAAATCTTTAAAAAGATACATCAAGTTTTCGTATACCTTGAAGATAACAAATAATATGATTACCATCATATAAACATATCTCCTTCCTGGAGTAATTCAAGTATTGCTAGCATGTTGATTTTATACGACGTATCAGGCCTGATAAGTTAGTACTTCTGGTACTTAATATAATGAACTTCAGGTTCATAATTTATTTGTTATCTTACTCACTTCAAGTGATAAACGAAACATTGAGATACTAAATAGCAATTTATCAAATAAAAACTATTTAGAATACTTATAATTAATAAACAAACATTGAGGTACTAAATGGATGCAATTTATCAAATAAAAGCTAATTAAACTGCTCATAAAACAAATATACTGGTATAATACTTCTTTAGAAAGATACTCAAACTTCTAGCCGAGATAATATTTAGACTTATCACAAGTCTTTCATTATAAAGACTCCGTCACTAAGCATGAGTTAACATTCTCAAATTCTATGCGTGTACTATTTATTACATCAATATAATTTGTAACAAATATCATTCAAATGTCATAATGAGTAAACACAGAAGAATATATATAATCGGTAACATATCCTTACTTCTGGAGGATAAATTATTATAGTAATTTATGTTGCGATTTTATTTTCCCTTAGATAGGAAATTTTAAGTCCAACAGGGACTTGATTTACATATACATAGATATCCGCCTTATAACTTATACAATTGCGGTCATGATGACAAATCATTAGGATATCTATAATTACTGCCAGATATATTGAATAGCGGAACATATATAACAGGAGAATTGAATTATATTGAGGGTCACTCTGCTAAAAACCCTCGAGCCACTCGCTTTATTTTTCACCACCTCTTTGATTTATTTCCTCATTAAAAATAATCCTTGTGTCCTGTTGGGACAACGTTCACTATAAAATATATTACTGAGGAAATAGGACTTATCGTCTATTTAGCGAGTTCAGCTCCACCTCAACCTCAAGTGCTTCTGGCACTATAATACTATATTTCACCAAGTGCTTCTAGCACTAAAATAGTCATTTTTTTTAGATCTAGATCATCATTTGAAATATATACCGGTAATGATTGAGGTGAAAGTGTCGACACTTATGATACTTCAATTATATTTTTCTCCTGAATTGTCATCCATGACAATATATATAACTCTAAATAAACCAGATTATTCATCATTTCCCAATAATATATTTGATCTGGTAGTTTCGTAATTCCAGTGTAATGGTTAATTAGTGCACATGCAAATTCGTCTACAAGACGATCCTCTTCGGGAGGTTATATGTTATAACTGGGTTTCTCGTCTACACGACGATCCTCTTCAGGAGGTTCTATGGAGTGATAGCATATATTTAATTGTTGTTATTACCGCGGATTTTCTTTTTAGCACCAATATAATGTTTACGCTTCAAGCGTATAAGAGCATCAAATAATTAGTTCAGTTCTCAAAGAACTTCATTTTACTATGGTGCATATATACTGCAAGTATATAGAATTTCCTCACTCCATTGGCAGTTAATATTTAATTGAACTTTTAGTTCATTTTACGTAGCGCGTGAATTCATATTCAATCCAACAAGAATTTAGCGACATTCTTTTAATCATATCTCCCCCTAATGCCATGAAAAGGTTAGTTGGATTATTAATACAACGTACCAATTAATAAAAATGATTTCCGATATTTGGCTCTATTTGATAATTAAATTCGACGGAGCATGCATATAACTTTTCTTAGAGCCTTTATAGGTACGTTTTGGTGGTAATATAAGAGATAACAGATGAGGAAATGATGATTTATATTATCACGCACTAATTATATGTGGGGAACCCAAATACTCATGCTATAGATAATAGAAAACTATTTGGGTATTTTAATGTATTAATGTATTCGCAACATGATTATCGTTAGATTACTATCCCGTGAAGGAAAGGTAATGTGTTTTTCAATAGGGAATATAGCTCTTCTAGAGATGATAATAGGGATATTGTTAAATGAATTCTTGAAGTTCTCCCCCTTTTTTTAGAAAGATTTACAAAATTAATATTCTCCAAAATATTATTTTGATGCTCTAGTTTTACATATCATACGTTTGCTGCAGTCAAACTAATCAATATAATTCATAATCTTCAGGATTATGTGTTATAGAAACTAATCAGTATGATTTGTAATCTTCAGGATCACATGTTATAGGAGAATATTTAGTTTGCTTCAGGCAAATAAATAATTGCAATTAACATCTTCACATTCATGGGCTGCATGAACATAACTATATCCATGACCTCAATTAGCTCACTCCCTTTCTACTATATTAGAATCAATAAAAAAATTATATCATCATTCCCCTGATTCCCTTGAGTATTTCAAATTTTCAATAAGTAATAGTGTGCTTCAGGCATCACTTGACCGCAATTAACTTCTAATGAAGATGGAAATGTTAAGAATCATTAATATGCAATTTATTTAACTATGTATTACTTCAGGAATACACAATCTAATAAGTAGTAACTATGTATCATTTTAGGAATACACAATCTAATAATTAATGTATATAACTTAAAGAGAGAACTATGTGTGCTTCTTGTTATGATAATGATGTCATCTCCTTAATAGTTTAATGAGAAATATATAATCTCAGGTTACCATGGAGAATTAAACGACCCTATTTCTCTTAGTACACAAGAAACATGAGATTACATAATACGAGAAATATCATAAATATATCAATAATAAATCACCCAAGAATGGCCAACGAAACAAAGTTAAGACACAAAAGCATCTAATACCAATTATTACCAATGAATAATCAATAAATTTACCTCAGCAGGAAAAACAATTATAAGAAAAAGGTTATTTCTTCAAATCGAATATCAAAACCGATAATAAAACATACGAATTAATTGACCATACATTCATTCAAACAAATTATTAATCTACAAGAAGAAGATATTTTAAACAACCCATTATCGTCTGCTATTCCTATTCGATTTTATCAGCCCATGCATATTTCAAACAAATCCAACGAATACTATATGAAATAATCAATTACCACAGGAAAATTGGATTAATACTAGTGGCTGAAAGAAAAGAAATTATTCCATTTGTGTGCAGTGATGAAAAATTAGGGAAAATAGGCTGGATTACCTCGTTTGAAATACACAAATCTCTTATAAATATACCGCCGGTGTTCGTAATATTCATCCAATAGAAAAGGTGCAATTCTTGAGATCCCAACTTCCAGAAATCTGCCTCTACGATGGATGATCTATTGCTAACAATCTATCTCAAAAAAAAAAACTCACTCAGTTGATTAGAGACTCGTGCTGATAACGTGTTGTAAAGTAAATTGTAGAACATAGAATATAGAAGAAGAAGAAGAAGAAAACGAGAGAAGAAACGAGACGATAGAGAGAAAAGATGGAGGCGCAGAGAAAACGGCGTATTCTCATAAATGTCGTATTGTGTGTGTTACAACTAGGGTTACAAGTAATATATATATATAGCACTCTGGTGGAAACTAACCTTAAGTTGAAACTTAGAAACCGACCATATCCGTTGATTAGTAATAGATCAAGGGCTGAGATTAATTGAAAAAAAATAATAAAAAAATCGGCCATAAATAATTGAGGGACAAATCTGTCCACCAATTTTTTTTTAAAAGGCAAGTAAATTATATTCCATAATATTAGGATTCTACGGTAACTACCTACATATACTACCCTATCTCCTGCGATTTAATTAAAGAAAATAATAATTTCTCATAAATATAGGGATTTTACAAAACTGAAATATATTTCTTCCATTGATGCGATTTTTTGCAATTTTCGGCCTCGTCGGCGATCGGATTTAGATGGGCGACCTACCGTTGGAAACATCATGAAGAGTAGAACATGTTTTAAGGTGGTTTCATCCATTTTGGTTGCGATTTGAATTGAAAAGTGGCAACAATGAATAGCAACACTCGAAAATGCATTAAAATGACTAGAATATGCTCCATGTATTCTATGATGCATCAAAATCTAATATAAATAACCAGGTGACTTAGCGCACCTGGCTACTGGGTTCCTCTCCCGGGTTCGATCCTCTTTGGGAGCGAATTTGTGTGTGTGTGTTGGCTAAGCGGTAGGGGGTTAAAGAATAAATCTCGGACCTGAAAGGTCTCGAGTTCGAGTCCTCCGTGGTGCGGCCCTTAAATTTCCTGTTAATTGTTTCAAAAAAAAAAATCTAATATTAAATGCATTACAATGTGTTTATTATGCATTAAAAAAACAATATAAAAAAAAATGTTTAATATGTAGCAAAAACTCAAACTAGAACCCTATCTTCAATCGATTTTTTTGTGTATCAAAATAGAAGAAAATTGCAGGAACAAAAAAGAGAAGAAAATTGCAGAAAAAGAAGATTGTCGACGAGTTGAAGAAAAAGGATAAAACCAGATACAATGCATCAAAATCTAATATAAATGCAATAAAATGTTTTTATTATGCATTCAAAAATATATACACAAAAAAAACATTATACACAAAATTTGTTTAATATGTATCGAAAAACCAAACTAAAACCCTAACCCATTAGGGAAATCGAAACCCTGTTTGGGAAAGTTATACCCTAACTTGTTGGGGAATCTATACCCTAATATGTATGGAAAGTTCAACCCTAACTTGTATAGAAAACTAACCCTAATACGAAAAACTAAAGCCTCGTATAAAATGAAATGAAAATGCATCAAAATGATACCCAAAATGCAACAAAATCGACATAATATGCATTATGTCCAATATACACAAATAACTTGAAATTTTTTACGAAAGGACAAAAAAATCAACCGAAACTATTCCAGATCACAACTAAAAATTACAATCTGAATCTATCTAATCCGAAACTAATCTAATTCTTGTTCCCTAATACGAACCTGCATAAAATTTTTTATGCAAAATTCTAAACCAAGTCACCAAATAAATGTTGGCTGCTAGATTAGAACTCGTCGTTGCCTGAATCATCATCTACGTAACAAAATGGATACGTAGATGGAGAAACCCACACTGCAGTGGCGCTCTTTCGTCTGGTTCGTCGGGGCTCCCCTTCGCGGAGAGAGCCTCCATCTCCTTATTCCGGCCAACACCAGTGATGTCGAGAGCAACGACGCTCAGATCCAAAATCAACGACGGTGAATTACCCTCCGACGTAACAACAGAAAGCGAAATCCAAATAGAAGGCGGCGACGGTTGATCCTCCACAGCAGCGGCGTTCTCTCGATATTTCAGAACTGGAGAGGGAGAGGGAGGAGAAGATTTCGAAAACTTCTGCAACTTGTACGGCTGTATGAAATCAAATATTGAATCTCAAAATATTTCTCAGCCGATTTGTGATGATAAAATCTTATAAATAAAAACATGTGTAATTAAAGAATCTAAATAACCATATCCCTTGAATTGAGGAATGCACGGTTAATTATTATGGGAAAAGACATTCTTGCCCTATTAATTGATTAAATAATGCATTAAAAATTGAAATATAATTACATTAATTATATTCCCAAAAAATCTGGAACCGTTGGATTGATGAGATGAATGGCTCATATCGGTTTCTAAGTTTCAACTTAACATTAGTTTTCACCTGATATATCATATATATATATATATATATATATATATATATATATATATATAGGGAGTGGTTCGTGTGCAAATAAATCCTTGCGTGAGAAAATGAGAAAGATGTTTAAAACTATACAAAATCATGCTTAAGTCAGTATATATTTATGCTTACAACACCATTATGATTTTTAATGTACAAATTCATGCTTAAACCTAATCATGCTTATAATACCTTATAATCATGCTTAAATAAATTACAGCCATAGATCAAATTAAGATCATCAACGGTTCAGATCTATTCCTATTTCTCACACCAGGACTTATTTTCTATATGATCCATCCTCTATATATATATATATATATATATATATATATATATATATATATATATAGGGGGTGGTTCTCATGGATACCACTCACTTCATGAGAACTAGGAACCATTCTAGTCCATTAGATCATGCGAGATCTATGGACAAGATTAATCCCTACATTAATTAGTTAATTGATTTAAATCTAATTTTAATTATTCTAAAGGGTAGTTTAGACAATAAAAAAGCAACACTAATCCACTTGCCTTAATTATAGGATACGTTAGATTTTTTAGATTTGAAGAATCGTTGCTGATTCCGATTCAATTAGATTTCGACGTCGATTCCAATTCATTTTTGAATAAAAATTTGTGCTTATCTTCGAAAAATCTATGCTTATAATTTCAAAAACCTAGATTTCTTCTTCCTCCATGTTATCTCGTCAATTGAGAGTTCGGTTGAAATTTTGCAGGCACTATGGCAACGAAAACGTGGCCGAAAGTAAGCAGCAACCAGCAGCCGAAACCTGCTTCACATTCTGGCGAAACGGAGTAGCAACCAGGCGACGAAACGGAGCAGCAACGGGCCGCCAAAACTTGCTTCGCAGTCGGCGAAACGGTGCAGCAACCAGTCGGCAAAACGCAGTTGCCAGCCACCGGAAACGCAAATCGACATGGCGGGGAATTCTAATACGACGACATCAAGAACGAAATCGATCAACGGTGAAGTTACACTAGTTCGCTTATGTTGATGCTTTATGCACTTAAATTGAATTGGTTTCATTGATTTTACGCAGTAGACATAGGCTTGGAATTTTAGTTTCATGCTTCATTAATTTTAAGGTTTTGCTTTCATGCTTTAATCGAACAATTTCATGCTTTATTGAGTGTGTTATTTTGCTTATCAAGCATTTCATTGAACAAATTCTAGGCATCATAATAATCAATTTCATGCTTTCTTTGAAACAGCTTATCGAACAATTTATGTGCATAGTTTAAGCATGAATTCTGACTAATATAAGCATATATTTCGAAGCTTATTTATCTATGTAACAGTTTATCGAACAATTTATGTGCATAGTTTAAGCATGAATTTCGACTATTGTAAGCATATTTTTCAAAGCTTATTTTTCAATGAAACATTTTATCAAACAAATTATGTACACTGTTTAAGCATGGATTGCGACTATTGTAAGCATATTTTTCGAAGCTTATTTTTCTATGGAGCATTTTATCAAACAACTTATGTGCATTGTTTAAGCATGAATTGCGAGTAATCTAAGCATATCTCTCGAAGCTTATTAATCTATGAAACATTTATCGAACAATTTGTGTGCATATTTTAAGCATTGATTGCGAGTTTGCGACTAATGTAAGCACATTTTTCGACGTTTTTTATTGCGCAGATAAGGGAAATAATTTGAGTGAAGGAAGCACACATAAACGCAAGCGTGTACACAAGAACTTTCCGATGAAGAAATTTTTTTCTAGCATATTACCCTTACTTTTTTTCTTTGTCGATATATTTTTATTGTATTACGTGCATTACAGTAACAATTAGATTGATGCTTTATTGAGTAAATAATTGTGCTTATAATTTTTCTTAATATAACTTGTTGCATGTGGTTTTTTCATTCATTATAATGATATTGTTTACTTCGATAATCGAGACGAGTTTATTAAACATTAGTCATAATTCATGCTTAAACAATGCACAAAAATTGTTTGATAAAATGTTTCAAAGAAAGCATGAAATTGATTATTATGATGCTTGGAATTTGTTCGATGAAATGCTTGATAAGCAAAACAACACTCAATAAAGCATGAAATTGTTTGATTAAAGCATGAAAGCAAAACCTCAAAATTAATGAAGCATGGAACTAAAATTCCTAGACATAGTGTCTACTGCGTAAAATCAATGAAGCCAATTCAATTTAAGTGCATAAAGCATCAACATAAGAGAACTAGTGTAACTTCACCGTCGATCGATTTCGATCTTGATGTCGTCGTATTAGTGTTCCCCGCCATGTCGATTCGCGTTTCCGGTGATTAAATATACAACCCAACAAAATTGACATATTTTTTCATACATAGATTATGCTTAATATTCAATAATCTTACGCTTAATAAGCATATAAAAATAGCTAAACGAACGAAAAGTGACGCAAGTTTAGTTTATCATTTAGAGTTTCAGAAACATAATTGTAATCTGCATCCACAACCATGGATATGGGCATCTTCGTCGTCCCCAAATCGGTCGAAAACGAAGGCCCATTCCTCGAGATTCTCCACAACAAAACACTGTGAGCTCTCTACCTAAACACTTTCGCCGAAACAATCCCTTCCTTCATCGGAGCCTTGCCGGAGTTGCAGAGTACCTGGCCATGTCCGGTTCCGGGTTTTGTGGGGAGGTCTCAACGTTATTTTGTAACGCAACCAACCTCAAGTTCTTAGATCTCTCAAAAAATCACATCAACTCCATTCCCAACTGTCTCTACCTTTGCAAAATTTGGATTTTCTCTATCTTTGCACGAACGAGTTCTCTGGCCATTTGATAGCACAGTTCGGAGGGTTCAAAAATCTTGAGCACGTTAATCTCTCAAGGAGTTACAAAAAAGATGGAAAGGAAAATAATTAATAAAAAACAATGAATAGTGCAGATTACGGTATTACCCTTTCAGATAATAAAACTGCCAAATTTAATCATTATGATCTTTAAATCTCAGCCCTTTAATCCATTAAAATCAACGGATTATAAAGGTTCCTAGTTCTCACGAAATGAAAGGTTCCCATATGATCTATTCTCTATATATATATATATATATATATATATAAAAGAATAAAACCCTAACTTATCCATAAGTAATGTAATGTCCATATATAAATATTTACAACAAAATCGAATTAAACTAATTTATCTTAATATTAATTAGTAATTTTGGTGCGGAATAATACTACTGTATATGATATGACGATAAGGTTAACATGGAAAACCTAAATTAATGGGGAAAACACAAAATATACTACCTTCCTCCCACTTCACTAGTATTGTTTTTTTAATTTTGAGTCATCTCACTGTACTAGTACCGTTTCCTAAAGTAGAAATAATTAACCTTTACTTTTCGATGTGGACCCCTTACTTTTTCATTTAACACTTGCACATAAAATCTCGTATTGAAAATGAACAAGACTAGTGAAATTGGACGTAGGAAGTATATCTCAAGTTAAATTAATATACTTCCATCTGTCCCACTTCACTACAAAAAACTATTGTTTTAGCTACGCATAATCGCCACACATAATTATGTGTAGTTAGTTTAGCTACACATAATCAAAATATGTGTAGGTGAAATTTTAGCTACACATAATTAGCTACACGTAATTATGTGTAGCTATTTTAGTGACTCAAAGTTTAAAATGTGTAGGTAAATTAAGTTGAACATTTTTAATTATAAATAGACATGTAATACGTGTAACTAAATAATTGTAGGCTCCTTTTATATTATATTCTTAATTACTTTATTTTCATATGTATTACCGTATTTTTATTAATTTATTATGATTTTAGCCACGTATGTCATGCCCATTGTGCAAAGTTTGGCTAATGAATTTTATAATTGTTACATTTAAATAATTAATAGTAGTAGTAACATGTATTTTGTCAAATTTATATTCTAACAATAATTTCTTCGTATTTATATATTTATTTATATCTTTATTTATTTATTTATTTATTTATTTATTTAGTTCTTAAACATATTTAAATATTTTCCACGTAATTAATAAGTATCAAACATAAAAAGAATTAATTTTAAATCATTATGCTAATTGGATTATTTACGTGTGTAGGAGCGTAGCTAAAAAATCTCAACAATATGTTAACCGCTTCCGACTCTTCCAATTATTTGAGTTTGTAAAAATAAATTCTGTAAATTAAAAGATCCCGCCCACAACAAAATTTATTTTCGTGTAAAATTTTTAAATAATCCCGCCCAAATGAAAACAATATTTTTTTCCCCTTAAAAACGGACAACAGTATTTATCTCCTCATTCTTACATCATACTCGTCTAATATATGTACACTGTTGTTTTTCTCTAGAATGAACATTATTCGTTGAGCCAGAAGCCGTGGAGAGCAGTAGTATGACTACATGGTAGTGGTAAAGGATCTACTTTTATTTTTAACATAGGAGTTTGTAATTGCTTATCTTAGATATCTCATTGCCGTCAATTTTTTTTTTTTTTTTTTTTTTTTTTTTTATGATTTGTTTTCTTGATTATATGTTTTTCGATTGACTATTTAAATTAACTTTAGGGAGCAACTCGGTAGTGATCAGATTCATGTTAGGGTAAATCTATCTCTTTTTTTTAAACTTTTCTTTTCTCCCATTATCTCCTAGAATGTAGATAAACTCCAAGTATTATACCTCAGATTGATATGTTTCCCTCTTATATATGCAGCGAGAAGCCTGTCGTTGACTCATATTAGCTACATGTCCCGCGTTGGAATCCAAGACAGTCAATCCAAGATGATACCAACATTGTTATCTCAAAGAAGAAATCTAGCTAGATTGGAGTTTGGATTGATAGCATCGCTCTAACTTTTGTTTCGCTTCTTTTAATAGATAATTGATTTATCAATAGTTGTATTTCAATTTTGTTGAACATATTGTTCATTGTAAATATTGTATTTCTTCAATTTAATATCGTACTTATTGTAGTACTTATAATTTATGCTTTATTATGAATCTCTATTCATTAGGATTATCTGTATATACCAAAAATTCATTTAAAAAAATAAAAATAACTATTTTCCAAGCATGAAACAAATTAGCACTTTTAAAATTTAAAATTTTAAAAATTAATAAATATATATTTAATTAGTAGAAAACAATTACTTATTAGATAAATATTTAAGTACACATGGCAATGTCCACGTCATTGTCCACATATTTTCCACCTCATCATTATATTATTGTAAAAATATATTTATTTACACATAAATGATACATTTAGTAACACATATATGTGTAGTTAAATGTATAACGATTTAACCACATATAAATATAAGTGTGGGTAAAGCTTTTTTTCCACGAAAATATAGTGACACATGGTGACAATTGCATTATGTGTAAGTAAATCTCAATTATTACACATAAGCATATTTTTAACCACACATGCATGTGTGGTTGATACTCTTATTTTTTGTAGTGCTTATTAAAGTGACATGTTTCCTGAGTATGGAAATTAAGACGAAAGTGAAAATAGTGTGTTAATATTAACCAATCATATATGAAGAAACCTCTACTAGTAATATTAATTATATATGAAGAATAAAAATTAGCCTCAATCGCAGCAGCGCCTTCAACCATATTCACCCACGCTTAAATGCCGTCTCCAGTTTTCGTGCCCAAAAGAAACATCAGATTCTTCATCGGCACCTCGATGATCGAAACCCACACCGGCTTCCCCGCCCCGAAGTCGGCCTCGTACGCCGGAAGCCGGCTCCAGCTCGTGAAGTAGCAAGTCTCGAGCGTTTTCCCTCCTTCCCTTAGCGTCGGATCGTTCTCCTCGTTAACGGCCAAGTATTTTAGGTACGCGCCGCCGTCCTCGAGCCGTCTGGCTTGGTCGGCGTCGGTTTTCTTGATCGCCTCCCTGAGTTTGATGACTAAGTTGTAGTAGTCCGGCGCCGGAGATGGACCTGAAGTCTCCGTCACCGCCGCCACCGCCCTGGCGCAGGCGTTCCCGAAGAAATTCTGCCGCAGAGGAGGGCTAGCGCGATGCCGGATGTCCACGGGGTGGCCGGCGGTGAAAACAAGATTTTCATTATGGCTAGGGTTTCCGGCGGCGGCGGTGGAGTCGATGAGATTTTTCCAGATGAAGGCGGAGACGGCCTCCACTTTAGTAGGATTCTCCAGCAGCGGACCCGACGCCGCTTTCTTCAGAGCAGCGAGTTTTTCGCCGTCGAATGTGAATATTTTCGTCACAATCTTTTGCGGCGGCGGCGGCGCCCGTCCTGTGAGGGCGATGGACTTGAAGAACTCGGAGAAGTCCGTAGGGTTAAAACGGGAGGAAACGTCGAAACTCGGCCGAGTTTCAGCGATCTTCTCCCCATCTCCGCTGCAAGCGGCGGCCCAAGTATTCACAAACGCCACCATCGACACCGCGTCGGCCACCTTATGCGACATGCAGACGCCGACGGCGGTCCCGCCGCAGCCGAAGAAACTAACCTGTACAGCGAGCGGCACGTCGGCGCCGCTGGAAGGTGCCAAGGGTACATACTCCGACAGCCCCTCCGTCCGGCGGTTTCCGACGACATCCGAGATCCGGACGCCGTCAAACCGAGCTTCCACGTATTCGGCGCCTTCGTCGTTGCAGTCGACCCAAGAGTTGTCCCGAAGCCTGCCGGCTAGGGGGTAATACATAGCTAGGGCTTCGGAGAAGGAGCGTTTGAGGTCCGAGGAACGGCGGTGGCCGTCGAAGTAGAGAATGATATGGATGTGAGTTGGTGGAGCTAGCTGGTCAAGAAATGAGAGTTGCAGAGTGCTGAGATGGGGGGGAGTTGGAGAAGAAGGCTTGATTATTTCTTTTGTAATAACCATCTTCATCTTCATTTTTGCTTTTGATTTCTTCGTGGGTAGGAATGTTTTGGTAGGGATGAGTATTGTTTGTTTGCTGCACGTAGGTTTTATAAGCATGCATGCGTATGGAACGTTTCAATAGCTAATGTCAACGTGGTGGTTGATATATAAACATCGAAGTAGGTATTGGTACTTCCCATTTATGTGTCAGTCGTCATGCATACTTAATGTGTTCACGGCTGACGTATCAACAATATAATTAAAGGAAATTATTATGAAAATATACTCTATCGGTCTCCTAATTAAGTATGCGCCTTCATTTCCTTTATCGGCAGTCCCTGAGCTAGTATGCGCTTCGTCCATTTAAGTACATTACATAAACATATAAATACATAAACATATTATAAAAGGTGGGAAATAAACTCCACTATTAACATTATTAAGTAAGTCGTGAACACAATAATAAGTATGTATGTCAAAGATGGATGTGGAGAGACCGTTAGACATCAAAGTCTTACAAGAAAAGTTTATTTCAATTCAATTCAATTTGGAATATAAACCTCCGACAAGCTAATACGCATAACAAACCCAATGTCAAAACCAAATAGTTAGTCAAACCGTTTAATAAATGATAATACCTCCATCTCATTAAATTAGCAACATTTGACATTTTAGTCCATCTCATTAAATTAGCAACATGTGTCATTTTAGTCCATCTCATTTATTAGACACATTTCCTAAAATGGCAAAAAATACTTGGTCACAATTAACTCTCTCTCCTCTTATTTAATTCTAGCCACACATTTTTCATTTCTTAATTATTGTGCAAATTTCAAAGTTGCTTATATAGTGAGATGGAGGTAGTATGATAGAAAGTCGCCCAGTTGGAAATAAGGAAATTAAGTAAATATATTCAATCTCCCAACCATAAAATAAATAGATCGAAGTGTTGACTTCTTGTATTTAATTCTCTCTTATCTTCGCCGGCGACTTCTCATTGTTGATAGTTTGCATGTCACCAGAAGTACATAACTGACTGTTCTCTATTAAAGATGTTACTGTCGACGAAATGCAACGCAACTGGTAAAATATTTCCTCTCACCAATTATAAAGTCGGGAATTCGAATCATCTATAAGAACTTCCAAACTGTGACACTAATTATATGGATAAATGGTAAAATTTTACGTACTTTACTATTAAATTTTGAAACGGGACATCAATAAACAAACAATGAAAATGTCAATTGGGACAATTTAAAAAAAAAGAAGAAGAGAGTATTGATTTTCCTTCGAATAAAAGAAGATATATATTATATTAATCGCTTTGAGAATATCAAAAATTCAAGTCAGCTTTTATATCCACCGTAATTGTTGTTAAATGTTAGTACCAACTCTGATTCTCTAATTTTCATAAATTAAATTTAAACATCCGGCGTTTGTACAAGAATGTGTGACAGGTCGATTTTAATTTATAATCACCAAACAAAAAGTTGCAGTTGGGGCCTTATATTAAAATTTATGACCTAATTTAATTGAATGTGGATTGAATTTCGGATTATAATGGATTTCCGGTATTGGACATATAATATAGTCATAGGGAAATGAAATATTTTGTTGAATTATAAGAGTCGAAATTGGGCCAACATTGTAACGCCCCGATCCCGGAGGATTAAGACGTCACCACACACGAAAGAAAAAGGGAAAAGAGAGAAAAAGAAAAGAAGAGACAGAACAAAGATCTTCAATGAGGACGTATCGAATCAAGAAAATTTATAAGGATTTCCAAAGATTTCGTTGAAAAGTCAACAATCGCGCTTACAAGGCACCGATCAACCACAAGTCAAATAAACAGTTGACTATTCAAAGATTTCAAACAACACGTATGCAATAAAAATCGGTCAACAATGAAGAGTCTTACGTGTCAACAACTAAAAGAGATCAAATACGATATAATTGATGAATACGTATCAATCGACGACTCGAATGATTTAAAGGAGTTCATCAACGAAGGATAATCAAGGCAAGAAGCATAGTCGAGGTTCAAACTACAAGTGTTGACGTGCCACATCAAAATCAAAGTACGACATTAGTCTAGTAGTCGAAAACTAAGCGGAAGCATACAAGTTCAAAGGAATTGACCATAAATTACATTGACTCAACAAAAGATCAAAAGAGTCAACGTTCACAATTAAGTCCATTGGTTCACGTCGCTCGTCCGCCTTCACTCTTTACCTGAAAACATTTTAAAAATATTTGGGCTGAGTGTTTGAACACTCAGTGGGAGTTCTAACATGCTTCGTCCATCATAAAAGTAAACGTAAAATTTGAAACATATTTGGCCAAACATAATATTCATCATGAGCTCAATTCATAGTGGAGACCGACCTATGTGATCACATACTAGACATATCATATTTCATATTCGGAATTCCTCATACTGGTCAAGTCCAAATCCACAATGAGCTATTGAACATTCATCATGAGCTCAATTCATAGTGGAGACCGACCTATGTGATCACATACTAGACATATCATATTTCATATTCGGAATTCCTCATACTGGTCGAGTCCAAATCCACAATGAGCTATTGAATATACATAAAATCATTTGCATAAAAGGGCATAAGCTTTTAAAACATATTTTTGAGTTAGAAAACCCACCTCAGAAATGAAGCGTGCTTGTTACACTCGTTACGGGAATCCTAATCTTGAGGTCCTCGTATTGGGCCTACAAAAATAACCCTACTCTTAGCATCATCGTATCGATCTATAATTCGGACTAAATTAATAAAGCTATAATATAATGTAATCCTAAGTTTGGGCTCAATCGGACATCAATTAGGGCTTAAACGGGTCAAGAATATGGATTGGGCCTTAAAGGGCTAGTGGGACTAAGCCCAAGTTGAATTCGTTTGGCTTAAAACTGAAATTGGGCCAAAACGGTTCGTCAAAATCAGAAATTGGATGCGCCATTGCGTCCGGAATAATTTTTCGAGTGGGAAAGGTGTAAACTGATTTTTCAGTGATTTGGCCCAATTTTTCGAAAATTCTAAACTGACCTCTGAACTTAGTCAAATTCTGAAAATGGCACCCCAGAATTTTCTGCAACTTTGCAGTTTGACCCCAGATTTTGGGGGCAGCCGGAAAACACTATTCCGGCGACGTCCCGTCGCCGGAGACCCATCCCCATGCTCTAAAATTTATGGGGAACACATATATTTGGTCTATTTCATCAAATTTCCTCAGAATCGAAGTCGAAACCTCCGTAAACATGCTCATTTTCGCGCACAAAATTGCACACAAAATTTACAGACTTTAAAAGCTCCTACAAGGTTCGTTACTTATCCAAATGACCTCAAACCAGCGGCATTAGAACCGTATTACAAAGGAGAACAAGAGCCCTCAATCAATTCTCCGAAATATGCTCAAATCGTAGGTCAATTTAACGAAAATCAGATCTGGTGCAATACTAGGGTTCTTCGTTCAAAACTCGAAATTGGAGGCTCAAATCTTAACGAAATCAGAAATCGAAAGAAGATTTAGAAATCCCATGAAGTGTAGAATATTTTACCATATTGAGTCATCAAAATCGAAGCTCCGGCGAGGTCGCCGGCGGCCGTGGCGGCGGTTCGGCCTTGCATGGCCGGCCTCCGGTCATCCTCTTGAAAAACCGCTTCCAGATTCGGAATCTACACGTCTTGGCGAAGCTTGGGTGAAATTTTGGAGGAAAATGGTGGCCGGAAAAAGTTCGCCGGAAAACGGTGGTGGCCGGCGGTTTTTGGCTTGCATGGCGGACCTCCGGTCATCTTTTCGGGAAACGGACTTCGGATTCGGAATCTAGAGGGAAAAAAGGAAGCTCGGGTGAAAGTTTGGTGGGAATCGGCCGCCGGAAAAATTTCCGGCGACCGGCCGGCGGTGGTTCCCGGCGACGGCGGCAGCAGCTGCTCCTCTCTCTCTCTCTCTACTATTTTTGAAAGTGGGTGACAAATGCCCAAATATGGTATGTGTGGGTATTTATATAGGTGCAAATATTTGCTCGGATTTTCGTTTTCGACTTCGGAAATTTGCAGAAATCTCGTACGACGTCCGTTTCGGGTGTTCTTGGTGTCTATGGACTCTTCTCGACGAGTATTTTAATACTGTGAGGGCCTATGGTCAATATAAAATATATTTTGGGTCGAGACATGTGAAATACTCTCGTATTATGTGTTGGGCTTCAATTGGAAACATTTTGGGCCCATAAAATATTCAAACGATGTCCGATTTTAACGAGCCTTATATCAACGGGTTCATCTCAACGAGCCCTATAACTTGATCATCATATTGGGTCCATATCGATCATATTTCTAGACGATGCTATTTAATTTCTCATATTGGGCCTATAAGCCCATGAAAAATTGGGCTTCTGAATTGGGCTTAAGCAAATTCTTTTTCTTAATGGGCTAGGCCCAACGTTTCACTTTTCGGGTGTTACAAACATTGAGAACTATTCTTTTCACGAAATACTCCCTCCGTATTTGTATAAGCGTAATCTTTATTAAATTACAGTATATACGAATAAATTGTAAATTTATGTTTTTGTCTTAATTATTAACTACTCTCTTTAAAAAAAATTAACTTATATGTATAACATTATTTACAGGAATATAATGATAAACTTTTACATATTTAACCATCAAATTTCGAAATGAAACACTTAAAAAACAGACGGCAAAAATAGCAAATATGACACTTGAAAAATCAGAAGGGGTAGAAAGTATGCTATAATTCCAAATCGAATTAATTAAGATATTAAATTTACCAAAATCAATTTTTTTAGTAGTATCATTTAATTTCCCCTCCAATTAAAAATCAATATTTTTAGTAGTATCATTTAATTTTCCCTCCAATTTAGTCTAATATTCTCATTAACAATTGTTCACTAATTCATTTAAGTATATATCGTAATTTCTTTTTATGATAACTCACAAGTTGAATTAGTACATATTATAATTTGCCAAGAAGGTGATGATTAGTCTCAATCGCAGCTACGTCTTCTTCATCCATACTCACCCAAGCTTCAATCCCATCACCGGATTTTGTACCCAGAAAGAATACCAAATTCTTCACCGGAACGCCGATTATCGACACCCAGACGGGCTTCCCCCACCCGAAATCGGCGTCGTACGCCGGCATCCGGCACCAGCTCGTGAAGCCGCAAACCTGCAGCCCTTTACTTAACGCCGGATCGTTCTCCTCGTTAACGGCGTAGTATTTCAGAAACTCGCCGCCGTCTTCGAGCCGTTTTACGTAGTCGGCGTCGGCTTTCTTGATCGTCTCTCTGAGTTTGAGGGCTAAGCTGTAGTAGTCTCGCGGCGGCGGCGGTGATGAGTCTTCCGTCATGGCCATCGCTCTAGCGCAGGCGTTCCCGGAGAACTGGGGCGGCAGAGGTGGGCTGGCTCGCCGCCGGATGTCCACCACGTGGGAGGCGGCGAAAACTCCGTTAGGGTTTTTGGCGGCGGCGGAGTCGATCAGATGCTTCCATATGAAGGCGGAGACGGCCTCCACTCTAGTAGGTTTCTCCATCAGCGGCCCCGAAGCCGCCTTCCTCAGAGCCGCGAGTTTCTCCGCGTCGAACGTGAATATCTTCGTCACGATCTTCTGCGGCGGCGGCCGTGACGCGACGGAGCTGTAGAAGTCGGAGAAATCCGTAGGCGGGAAGCGGGAGGAAACGTCGAAGCTCGGCTGCGTTACCGCTATGGTCTTCGCATCCCAGCGGCAAGCGGCGGCCCACGCATTCACGAACGCCACCATCGTCGTAGCGTCGGCCACCTTATGCGACATGCAGACGCCGACGGCGGCTCCGCCGCAGCCGAACAAGCTGACTTGGACGGCGAGTGGCACGCCGCCAGCTGACGGCGCCAACGGCACGTACCGTTGCAGCTCCTCCACCTGGCGCTCCTCAACGACGTCCGAGATCCGGACGTCGTTGAATCGAGCTTCCACATACTCGGCGCCATCGTCGTTGCAGTCGACCCACGAATCATCCCGGATTTTCCCAGCTAGAGGATAGTATATAGCTAAGGCGTCGGAGAGGGAGCGTTTGAGCTCCGGTGTCGTCGCACCGGAGTCGTGGCGTCCGTCGGGAGCCTCGAAGTAGAGGATGATGTGGATGTATGTGGGCGGAGCTAGTTGATCGAGGAATGAAAGTTGGAGGGTTCTGAAATGGGGAGGAGTTGGAGAAGATGGTTTGATCATTTCTTTTATTATTATCTCTTCACTCTCACTCACCATTTTCATTGCTTTCAAATCTTTGAATAGTGTATTAATTATTTGGGCTTGAAAGAATATTGTCTATAGTCGTTGCTATTTATAACCGCAATCGATGAATTTAATAATCAATTTCATACTATTATTTTATATTAGAAATATATTTGTCAAAATAAAATAGGGATAAGAGAGCAATAATATGTCATTTACGTGGCTTCCCAGTCATGAATCTTCACTCTTTGAGTGTGGAAATTTAAAGTGTTTATGTAAAGGCGGTAGTTGAGATGCATGAGAAAAAAGATTTGATTTTTATAAATAATAAAAAATGGACTAAAAAAGAGAAATAAAACAAAATAGCAAAAAGTAAGCATAGAAAATTGAGTATCACATTCCATCTTTAATTATTAATTTCTAATAGTGATAAATATATGATGTAAATAATGAGTCTATTAGATATTCGTTTTAATATAAGTGAACAGAACGGAACAGACAGAGTATTTTCCTAAGAATATAAAATACATATCGTAGATTGAGATTTAACAATCATAAAATTTCCAATGATTCTAAATGCTAAAAAATAGATTATCTTAATTAATGAATGAACCTAGTTAATAATGAACCCTTTTCCTTTTGGAGTATTCTCATTCACTTTTCTCAGTTTCCCCTCTTTCGATTAATTCTTAGAGGAGCGAATCTCACCGATCACGATATTATGCGCTATCATTTTGATAATCGATTTAAAGAAAGTGAACGTTGTGAATAGGACAATTGGAGTACATGTGCGTGAGTGGGAAGGTAGGTGGGTGGGGATAAAAAAAATCAAGTAAACATAAAGTACAGTAAGAAATACTATATCATATAACAGTGGGTTGGTCGGAATTATTTGGAATTAGAAAAGAAAAATATCGAATGGATGCATAACATGTGCTTTTCGTGTAAGTGGATAATCTTACCTAATACCTGAAGTAATTAACACTAACCATTTTCTTGAATAATGAATCCACCACTAACCGATACAAAATTAGGAAGGTTTGACATACACTAATAACCAAATTTAAAATGACAACTAAGAGGGAGAATTCAAACCTTCATAATCTTTTATTGGGTACACAATTGGTACACCAATTTGGGGACAGAGGATCTCATCCGAATAAATATGCATCTTGTTTAGAAAGCAGTATTGCCGGTATATTTATTTGTTAGGATAATTGTTTTTTCAAGTATAAAAATACTAAAGTAATAATTTCTTTATATTTATTTAAGTAATTTAGATCCAGTGTTTTAAAAATCGGACTGAACTGACAATTAAATCGGTTGAACTATGATTCATGGTTATTTCCGATTTCAATCGGTTCAATCCCAGTTTAACCGGAAAAAAATGTGAACAGAAAGACTTGTTGGTTCAACTCTCGGTTCGTTTTTTAAAACATTTACGTGATGAATTCTTATCCAATATACAAAATAAAAAATAAAAATTGCCACAATGCTTTTAAAATATGTGCAGCCATCGGTACTGGTGCGCTGTTACGCCAATAAAAAAAAGAAAGAGAAGAGGTATAAGTGTCGACAGTACATAACAGGCCATGAAGTCTCATGTTACAACATAAATTTTACCTTTCAATTAAAACAAGGAAAGGCCACAACATAATCGTGATATTTTCCGGAATTGTCGTGTTTGATCGGTCGCTTTGGAGCCACGACATAAGGCGGCGCTTTCACTATCGGTGGGATCAAAATCAACTGAGACGATGTAATAATCGAGCAGAGTTGATCTTGATACCACCGACGACGGGAGCTCCGCCGTTGCGCCGTGGCATCAAGGCCACCGACACGTTGCGATAATCTAGGTCACTCCGTATTCAAAAATCGGAGATTTCAAGACATATATATATGATGGGCTATAGCTTCTTAATTTGTACTTTCGCCTAATCTTTTGAAGCTAGTACGTATATGCAAATTGAGATTAGTACACATAATATTCCAAATTAAATACATTATATTATAAAGAAGTTTGTGTACGTATTGTACTTGATTTGTACTGCTTAAATAGCTAGAGATGAAACTAATTGGGAAGTATATGTACTGCATAATGGAATTAGTTTAGTAGTACTAATACAAATGTTAATGAATATATGTGAGTAAATTCTTCACCGGCCCCGCCACCATTGTCGTATCCGCCGCCGGCTTCCCCCACCCGAAGTTTGCTTCGAACGCCGGCGTCGGAAATTCTTTCATCTCGGAACGTAGCTTCTGAATACTCGACGCCTACGTTGTTGCCCTCAACTGAATGATCATCTCGAAGCCGACCGGCGAGGGGATAGTCTACGGCCAAAGCACCGGCGAGGGATCGTTTTAGGGCTTTCGACGTGTTGCCGGAATCTAAGGTTAGGCGATCGGACGTCAAGAGGATTAATATCTTTGCTAACAACCATAGTTGAACTGTTTTTTTTTTCACCCTTAATTGCTTTGAGTGATCGAATGCATGAACATTATCTTTTATTTGATGCTTATTTTATAAGAGAATATTCGATATTTTAATCTAAAATGCATTCCAGTTAATTCAACTTATATATTTAAATTCTATATTACATGAAAATTCTTATTTGAATGCAAGTGTAGTACATTTATCTCTCACATTTTGATTAAAATATTAATATAAAACCTCATATATTATATTAATATAATATTCACATGTGAGAGATGAGTGTAGTACACGAAGTATTCAAACACTGGGATTGGTCGTTCCCGATTAAAAAAATACATAATGGTGTGGCATTTTTCGATTATTGAAAATTTCAAATTAATGGTAGGACCATATATATATAATAATACTATCTGCTTTTAATAAAGAGTAAAACCCACTATCTATATAGTGCAATATGCGATAATCTTACTTTTACTTTTCAATGTAATAATATTAATTAGCAATAACATTCCTAACTCATGTCAACTGTTTTTTTCAGCAATATAATATTCGAACACTAGATAATGAACTATAAAACTATACATTATTATTATGTAGGGATAACATTAAACATGCGTTTGCTTAAAAAGTGGAATGTTTGTTGATAGTATTCAAATCATATGAATTTGGTCCTTTCAAACATATTAAATTAATTGTGTTAGAGATTATCATATATGCAAGTAATGAATTATTATTGAAATAGTATGTCAGAGCAAATTATACACCTTCATCTCGTTTCACTTGATATGTGATATTATTTTATTGCATTATATGTTGTCAGTGGAAATCGAACCCAAGTCTTTCGAGATCGAGAGATTATGGGTTTTACAACCTTGCCAATGGATACAATTATACAAAGAATGAAAAAGAATCAAAACCCTTCATAAACTAAACTGGCCCATCTCTCTACCTGTTAAATTAAAAGAATATTATATATAAGCCCAATATCCAAACAAAACAAGAAAATAATGGGCTATTAGAATTTACTATACAAGCCCAAATATATTCGAAGCTCATTTTTCATGATAACCCAAACTCAAACGCTTATTCACTTAGAAAATAGTTATTGTCCTTCAACCACTACTTGACATGACGAGAGTCGAGAGGGGGAGAGAATTTTACTTATGGTGAAATCGGGAATCGGAAACTATAATTTTGTTACATTAGAAAATCGTATCGAAGAAACAGGCAGCTTAAAGATGTTTTATAAAAGAACCTTCCGTTCCAACACGCAAAACGCAGGTGACGCGTAAGTTGGGACGGAATTGTGAAATACGGTGCAGTATGTGATCGTGTATGTGAAGAGCAATTGGTTGGAATATTTATGAGTTGATTGGGTCTCACCTAATAGTCTACTTTCTATAATTAGAAAGTTTATTGACGCCAGAACATGTGCAACACAGATCTAGAGCGACTTAAATTTGATTTGTGTTTAATGATCCTCTAGTAGGATTAAATACTCATCATTTCCCGATGCATGTAATTTAAAAGAGAATTGTGTTTACCATTTCCCATAAGTATGTGCGGTACAATACTATATGTTAAGTTGAAGAGTTCCAAGATGCATCTACTTTATCTATATTGTGGCGAGTAAAAAGTTAACTCGAGACAGAAAAATCAGATCGATTTTATATGCAATCCGTCTCATTTTAAGTGACTCACGATGCATATAAATATATACAAGACATAAAGTACTTAAGTTCAATGAAGGCCCTTCCGTAAAACTAGGCTTCACAAAAATAAGGGAATTGATACTTATCGATATCCCAATCATGTTTCTAATCTTAATTTTTGAAGCCTGCTGAATTATTTTAGAGCATGTACGATGAATGGATGAGTTTTTGGCTACATGGAAAAGTAAGAAATTACTCCTTAAATTCTACTATTATTGGAGAATCCAAAAATAAGAATCTGAAAGGAATTTTCAAACTGTACTATTCAATCGTGATAAAAACTCTTATTTAAAACCTTACTGTTGTAATCTTTTTTAATAAGAATTGATTTTTATTTACGTGACACTTCTAAAAAACCAATTTAAGGCTCTAGCATTGTACATGTTCTTACGACATTATAATTAAGAATTAGCGTGATTTACTGCAAAAAGGAAATTTTAAAAAATAACGAGGTATTGGAACTCGGCGACTGTAGTGTGTGTGTGAACTTACTTAAAATAGTAAACCAAACCTACCCTAATTTCAAATTCAACTGATTCTCGCGCCAATCTGTGTGTAATACTGTTGTATAATTCGGTTATAAATAAGGCTACTCGCATGGATTATCACCACAACAAACACAATTCCATTAGCCATGGCATCTCTCAACATCTCCACCACCACCGCCACCACCATCTCCCGCCCCTCTTCCCACCGCCTCTCCGCCAAGCCCTCCCATCTCCTCACCCATGCTAAGTCCCGCAGCCGCCTCCAAATCTCTTGCGCCGCCGCCGACGGCGGCAAAGTCGACCGCAGGGACATGCTCCTCGGCCTCGGCGGCATGTGCGGCGCCGCCAACCTAATCGCTTCCGACGCCGCCTCCGCCAGCCCCATCCAAGCGCCGCAGATCGACAAATGCGGCGTCGCCACCAACCTCAACACCGGCAAGCAGCTCGACACGAACTGCTGCCCGCCCATGTCCGACAACATCGTCGACTACAAGCTCCCGCCGGTCCACCGCATGAAAACCAGGCCGTCGGCGCACCGGCCGACAAAGGAGTACATCCGCAAGTACAACCTCGCCATCGACCGCATGAGGCGCCTCCCCCAAGACGACCCCCGCAGCTTCATGCAGCAGGCCAACATCCACTGCGCCTACTGCAACGGCGCCTACGACCAGCCCAACCAGGGCACCCTCGACCTCCAAGTCCACAACTCATGGCTCTTCTTCCCCTTCCACCGCTGGTACCTCTACTTCTACGAGCGCATCCTCGGCAGCCTCATCGGCGACCCCACCTTCGCCCTCCCCTTCTGGAACTGGGACAACCCTAAGGGCATGACCATCCCGCCCATGTTCATCGACCCCACCGCCGCCATCTACGACGAGAAGCGCAACCCGGCCTGCGCCCCGCCCGCGGTCCTCGACCTTGGCATGACCCGAAACCCGGACCCGCTCCAGGTCGTGTCGAACAATCTCACCATAATGTACACCGAGATGATACGTGGAAACTCCGACGCCTACGACTTTATGGGGAAACCCTACCGCGAGGGGACCCCGGTTAATCCGGGGCCTGGGGCCTCGGAGCGGGGGTCCCACACCGCGGTCCACGTCTGGGTGGGGGACCCGCGCCAGCCGAGTGGGGAGGATCTAGGGAACTTCTACTCGGCGGGGCGGGACCCGCTCTTCTACGTCCACCACGCCAACGTGGACAGGATGTGGACCCTGTGGCAGCACTACCTCCCAAGCAACAAGGTCGTGGACAAGAAGATCAGCGACCGCGACTTCCTGGACACGACCTTCCTGTTCTACGACGAGAACGCGCAGCTCGTGCGCGTCGCCATCAAGGACTGCATCGACAACCAGAAGATGGGGTACCAGTACGAGAGGATCGACCTGCCTTGGCTGGACTACCGGCCGCCGAAGCAGACGGCGAGGGCGCAGGTGAAGAAGAAGGGGGCGAAGGCGGCGGAGACGGTATTCCCGCTGAAGCTGAACAGGATCGTGAGGGTGGAGGTGGCGAAGGCGAAGAAGGGGAAGGCCGACGAGGTGCTGCTGGTGGAGGACATCACCGTCGACACCACCAAGTTCTTGAAGTTCGACGTGTTCGTGAACGACGAGGATGACAATCCGGGGGAGCTGGACAAGGCGGCGTACGTGGGGACATACGCGCAGGTGCCGCACAAGACGGGCGGAGGGACGGCGACGACGTCGATCAGGCTGAAGCTGACGGATGTGTACGAGGACATGGACGTCGCCGATGATGAAACGGTGGTGGTGACGCTGGTGCCAAGGCATCAAGGTGAGGGTGTTACTATCGGCGGAATCAGGATTGTTGAGAATCCGGCACCTACTGCTGCTGCCGGCGGTGGTGGTGGAAGATCTTGATTCATTTTAAATGCATTTCTAGTTGTTCTTCGATCACTTCTTATGTCGTTGAGATTTTCCCTATTTACCTATAATAATACTAATAAATAAATGACTATTTTTTTGGTGGTCATTTTATACTTACATCCATTTATTTATTCTTGTACCGATTAGAACCTATACGAAGGAATGACTAATTAATACTCTCCCGGTCTCATTCATAAAATGTGGTGGAGTTGCAGAAATCATCGCCGTTCCTACAACCATTGCAATTAATTTGATTCGAACTGATTAACCTTTCCTTTTCATCAATTGCTTCAACAATAAAAGGTGTACAGAGGGAGCGAGGAAAATGACTTGGATTAAATGGGAAGATCTCTGCTTATCTCCTTTCGAAGGCGGTATTGGTTTTAAGAATCTGATTTCTTTCAATAAGGCTCTGCTCCTTAAATGGGTCTGGAGATTTTTAAATGAAGGCAACTGCCTTTGGAAGCGTGTTATTATCTCTAGACATGGCGAGCAATGGTGGACGAGGCGTGGAACAGCTGATAATAGGGCTGGTCCGACTGGTTGGTGGAAGAAGATCTTAGCCTTAGTCGATAGCGAAGAAGGAAGATGGTTTTGGGATAAGGTGGAGAGGAGAATAGGCGACGGTAACCATACTCTTTTCTGGGAGGACAAGTGGATAGGCAGGGAGTCGCTTAAAAATATTTTCCCTCGCCTGTTTCATTTAAGTGCTAACCACTCTGCCAAGATCGGCGACATGGGGCATTGGGTGGAGGGTGTGTGCAATTGGGATATTACATGGAAAAGGCCTCTGAGATACAGGGATGAGAATGAGACAAAACAACTTCATGAGTTGCTCAATTCCGTCTCCCTATCTGTCGGAAGCTCTGACTGTTGGGTGTGGAAGGGGGCGACTGTTGGAGGTTTCTCAACCAGAAAAGCTTATGACGAGATTGAGAAAATTCGAAGAGGTACTGCTCTTTCCAATCGTCCGTCCTTTCCTTACTCTATTATTTGGAAATCTGCTGCCCCTTTCAAATCTCGTGTAATGGCATGGAGGCCGCGTGGGATCGACTGCCGACGCTGGAAAATCTTCGCAAACGAGTGAATGCTTTGGGTGAGGATTGGTTATGTTGCTGTTGTAAGCTCGAGATCGAGTCGGCACAACATTTTTTTTATTGAGTGCTCCGAGGTGCATAACATCTGGAATAAGATTGTCCAATGGTGTGGCTTTTACTGGGCAGCTCCAAGGAAGATTGGTGATCATTTCCTCAGCTTCATCGAGTCCATTGGAAAAGGTAAAACAAAATTTATTTTGGGAGGTTTATGGATCTGTGTTGTTTGGACTCTGTGGAAATGGAGAAACTCGGTTAAATTCGAACAAATTGAGTGGAATTTTCGCCGAATTGAGGAAGGAATTAAGGGTCGCTTTTGGAGTTGGTGTATTGCTAGAGGCGTGGCCGGAGCTGCAGGTAGCTTTGTTTCGTGGAGTAGAAATCATTTATGTGAGTTATTGGATGAATGACTGTTTGTAATTAAGGTACGCCTTGTACCTTTCTATTATTCTCAATAAAATCTCTTTTCCCGATAAAAAAAAAAAGGTGTACAGAAAATTTACATTATATATTTTTGTTTCTTTTCATGAAAAGCATATACATTCGATCAATAATAAAATCCTATGCGCCGTCCAACTCATCTTATTTTATATATAGCGGCATTATCTCAATATGCGGTAGGTGAAATCAAATGTAGTCCTACTTTGGATTAAATTAAAATAATAACCATGTGCATGCTAAAATAGTCTGATTTATTATTATTTGGGGTTCGCATATAATGGTCGAGATTTTTTCACTCGGGAGTGAGGATGATAGGAGAGGAGCTCTCCTATCTCACCGCTAACGAGGAATTTGCGAAGGAAAACGAACGACGGCAAAATAAAATAGGGTTTATGTATTATATTTCTTGTTAATGAAATAAGATACAACTCTCCTATTTATACTAAATACCTAGGGTTGATTCGACCTACGATTCGGGAAAGAATCAACAAGAAAACCCGAAAAGAACGACCCAAATAATTAAACGGGCTAAGCCCAACGACAAACCTAAATAATCAAATTACAAATTATTCGTATCAACTCCCCCACCCTAGAAAATCACCTTGTCCTCAAGGTGGAGAATCAAACTCTTTATAAATTTCATCAAGTGCGTAGAGACCGAAAATAACCAATCGAGCCTCCATATGAGCCACCACACGAGCCTCCAAACAACCCACCAAACGAGTCATCCTTGCTAGAATGGCTTCTATTGAAGCTGGAGCAGAACTGGCAAGCGGCGGTGCCATCGAGGAAACGGGTGGCATGACGGTGGTTGACTGCACCATCGTCATGGTATGCTTCATTGGTGGCGTAATCATCATTCTCTCAATTTTAGCACCAATCAAATTCTCGTACCAATCAAATCACCAACTTCAACAATTTATCACCGATCGGATGTAGGAACAATCCGATTTCCTTTTTTCAATTATTTTTTTTTAAAAAATAAAGGATAAATTTGATACCTGAAGAGAAGCCCCGTTCCGAAAGCTCTCAATGAAAGCACCACTTGATAGGAGAGGAGCTCTCCTATCTCACCGCGAACGAGGAATTCGCGAAGGAAAACGAACGATGGCAAAATAAAATAGGGTTTATGTATTATATTTCTTGTTAATGAAATAAGATACAACTCTCCTATTTATACTAAATACCTAGGGTTGATTCGACCTACGATTCGGGAAAGAATCAACAAGAAAACCCGAAAAGAACGACCCAAATAATTAAACGGGCTAAGCCCAACGACAAACCTAAATAATCAAATTACAAATTATTCGTATCAGAGGAGTGGGTGCATAGATCCCACTACAGTTGACAAAGCTTATGCATGACCGAGCACGTGTGTTAGTTCAGTAATAGACGGCTAATGCTTAAGATAAAAAAGTCCCTAGTCTGAATTCTATATATATAGTAATTAACTCAAACTGTCTTCCTTATGAAGATTTCCTTATTTGAATGCGGCTATAAGAAAAGGATCTATTCATCTAAAGATTGAACGTATTTGTGTCGGAAAAGAGCGGGCAAGACTAAGCAAAGTGAGGCAAAACAAAAGAGAGTTTAGTAAGTGCATTTGAGACAATAGTTAGTAAAAAAATTATACTGAGAAAATTTCTCTCATTTTTTAATTTTATGGATTACTGTACACATCTTGTATATTTATTTTATGAAATAAATAAAACTTGTGTTTACAAATTTTGGCACGCCCGGTGGGACAATTTCTACCTCTCATCTCTACTCTCCGTCAAATCGATCAAGATCAAGATGCCTTCAATATTGGAAGAACAAATCACAAATTTGACAAAGCTTGTTGAAGGGCTCGCCAAACAAGTTCACGAGCAAGATGTTAAATTTGCAAAGTTGCAGAAAAAAAGAATCGTTGATGCAAACAACGAAGAAGAAGAGGATGACCATGAATATGAAACTTTCGAAAAGCCGCAAACGGAGAAAAGTGGAAAACCTCCAGCTACAAAGCTCGAAATCCATTCTAATGGTTCAATCCATGTTGATCAAGTCAAAGAATTCATCGTGGGAATGATCAAAGAAAAACTTGAAGTAAGCTCAAAATCATCGTGGACATATAGCAAGCCATATACTCCAAGGATTGATCTTTTGAAGATGCCCGTCGGCTATCAACCACCAAAATTTCTGCAATTTGATGGTCACGGCAATCCAAAGCAACATGTGGCTCACTTCATCGAGACTTGCAATGGCGCAGGAACATATGGAGATCACATGGTGAAACAGTTCGTCCGTTCCTTGAAAGACAATGCATTTGATTGGTATTCTAACTTGGAGCCGAGTTCAGTTGACACTTGGGGGCAATTGGAAAAAGAATTCCTTAATCGCTTCTATAGCACTCGAAGAACGGTGAGCATGGTCGAGCTTACAAAGACAAGTCAACTCACATATGAGTCTGTCATTGACTACATCAATCGTTGGAGAAATTTGAGTTTAAATTGCAAGGATCGATTGTCTGAAACTTCTGCTATTGAAATGTGCATCCAAGGCATGCATTGGAGTTTGCAATACATCTTAAAAGGAATTCAACCAAAAACTTTTGAGAAATTGACAACTAGAGCTCACGACATGGAGTTGAGCATGATTCTAAATGAAGTTGAAGAAATTTCAACACATAAGCCCGACGAACTACAAGAAAGTCGAGAAATAGAACATGGGGGCAAACCTTTTGAAGAAAGTCCAAGTGAAGATGAAGAAGAGACGAGTGAATCTTCAAATCCATATGACGATCTATAAAAAAAATGTACTCCTAAGCAAGAGTTTAAACTGTTCATAAAACTCCTAGATGCGAGTCAAAACCATCTAAGTTCTCCAAATAATGATATCAAGTGATACTCCTTGACACGGTATAAAATGTCTACAAATCCAAATCAAGTATACTCCTTGACACGAGTATAAAATGTCTACAAATCCAAATCATGTGAATACTCCTTGACACGAGTATAAAATGTCTACAAGTTCAAATTAAGTGAATACTCCTTGACATGAGTATAAAATGTCTACAAAGTGAATACTCCTTGACACGAGTATAAAATGTCTACAAATCCAAATCATGTGAATACTCCTTGACACGAGTATAAAATGTCTACAAGCCCAAATCGTGTGAATACTCCTTGACACGAGTATAAATTGTCTACAAATCCAAATCAAGTATACTCCTTGACACGAGTATAAAATGTCTACAAATTCAAATCAAATGGACACTCCTTAACACGAGTATAAAAGGTTTACAAATCAAGTTCGTCAAAGCTCCTTGATACGAGCATAAACTATCTAACTTCAAATCAAGTTCGTCAAAGCTCCTTGATACGAGCATAAACTATCTAACTTCAAATCAAGTTCGTCAAAACTCCTAAATACGAGTATAAACTATTTACAAAGTCAGATCCAAATATGAAACCAAGAACTCCTAAATATGAGTATAAACTATTTACAAAGTCAAATCCAAATTTGAAATCAAGAACTCCTTGATATGAGTATAAACTATCTAAATTCAAATCAAGTTTGTCAAAACTCCTTGATACGAGTATAAACTTTTTAAATTCAAATCAAGTTTATCAAAGCTCCTTGATACGATTTATAGGTGTAGAGAATTTCAATTTAGGCAGATTAGGGTTGGGCTTTCAGGCTTGAGCCCGTAGGTATCGGGCCTAGGGCTGAGGTGGCGGAATCTGATTGGCTCATTCAGATTTATTCCTTTATTGCACAGATTCATTCCATATATTTAAATACCAAATATATATACTCCCTCCGTCCTCCATTTAGTGACGGAGGGAGTTTGGGCACGCGTTTTTTCGCATTTTATGGTATAATAATAAATTAATGTGTTAAAGTGTTAAAGTGGAATAATTGTGGGTCCATTTGAATTGTTTAATAGTATTAAAATGTTAAAATAATAAAAAGTAGATGTATAAAGTGTTAAAGTGTTAAAGTGATTGTGGGGTCTACGTCCAAAAATGGAAATTGTCAGTAAATGGAGGACGTCCCAATATAGTATTAACGTCACTAAATGGAGGACGGAGGGAGTATATTTACTTTTGGGATTATATTTAATTTAATCCCAAAATATTAATAGAAAATATAATTATGTATTTAATTATTTTCCTTAAATTTTGCGTGCCTACAAATGCCCCCTCGAGACTTGTTCATGAATGACTTGTCGTGGAAATGGACACGATGTTCACGATGTGTAAACACAAATCTTTATTTATTTGATAAAATAAATATAAAAAGATGTGTACAAAGAAATATTTGAAGACTTGAGTAATTCGTGGGTTGCTATCTCTATGACTCCTCTGATTCTCTCTCCGATTTGCTTCTTGAACTTTGGGTGGCTTCGAGATTTGCGGAGAATTTGGCTCCTCTTGATCTCTTCGAATTTGATGTTTGGATTTAGCGATAATCTGGAGGTCTTTTGACTTATTTCCGAATTAAGTGCTGATTTGGGATGATTTGGCGAAGAACGCGGAGATTTGGAGGGCGTCCGGATCTAGCGTAGATTTGAGGAGACTTTGACGAAGGACGCGGAGATTCGAAGGACGTCTGGATCTAGCGTAGATTTGAGCAGGCTTTGGCGACGAACATGGAGTTTCGGAGGAAGTCCGGATCTAGCGTAAATTTGAGCATACTTTGGCGAAGAACGCGACGAATCCACGAAGAACGCGATGATGGATGACGACCGACCACTTTGAATATTGTAGAGAAATTGTAGAGAAGAATTTATATTCTTCTCTTTAGAGCTCTCTAACTAATTCTTGTGGTGAGTTATGAATGCTCTAAGCAACCCTTATTTATAGGTGTAGAGAATTTCAATTTAGGCAGATTAGGGTTGGGCTTTCAGGCTTGAGCCCGTAGGTATCGGGCCTAGGGCTGAGGTGGCGGAATCTGATTGGCTCATTCAGATTTATTCCTTTATTGCACAGATTCATTACATATATTTAAATACCAAATATATATCTATTTAATTTTGGAATTATATTTAATTTAATCCCAAAAATATTAATAGGAAATATGATTAAGTATTTAATTATTTTCCTTAAATTTTACGTGCATACAAATGCCCCCTCAAGACTTGTTCATGAACGACTTGTCGTGGAAATGGACGAGTCTCGAACATTTAATTAGTTTATACTCATATTAAGGAGTTCTTGATTTTCAATTTGTGAATAGTTTATACTCATATTCAAGAGTTCTCGAGTTTGAGATTTGTTAGAAACTCCTCATTTCAAGGAGTTCTTTGATTTGAATTTGGATTTGGATAGTTTATGCTCGTATCAAGGAGCTTTATAAACTTGATTTGAATTTAGAAAGTTTATACTCGTATCAAGGAGTTTTGACAAACTTGATTTGAATTTAGATAGTTTATACTCATATCAAGGAGTTCTTGATTTCAAATTTGGATTTGACTTTGTAAATAGTTTATACTCATATTTAGGAGTTCTTGGTTTCATATTTGGATCTGACTTTGTAAATAGTTTATACTCGTATTTAGGAGTTTTGACGAACTTGATTTGAAGTTAGATAGTTTATGCTCGTATCAAGGAGCTTTGACGAACTTGATTTGAAGTTAGATAGTTTATGCTCGTGTCAAGGAGCTTTGACGAACTTGATTTGTAAACCTTTTATACTCGTGTTAAGGAGTGTCCATTTGATTTGAATTTGTAGACATTTTATACCCGTGTCAAGGAGTATACTTGATTTGGATTTGTAGACAATTTATACTCGTGTCAAGGAGTATTCACACGATTTGGGCTTGTAGACATTTTATACTCGTGTCAAGGAGTATTCACATGATTTGGATTTGTAGACATTTTATACTCGTGTCAAGGAGTATTCACTTTGTAGACATTTTATACTCGTGTCAAGGAGTATTCACTTAATTTGAACTTGTAGACATTTTATACTCGTGTCAAGGAGTATTCACATGATTTGGATTTGTAGACATTTTATACTCGTGTCAAGGAGTATACTTGATTTGGATTTGTAGACATTTTATACCGTGTCAAGGAGTATCACTTGATATCATTATTTGGAGAATTTAGATGGTTTTGACTCGCATCTAGGAGTTTTATGAACAGTTTAAACTCTTGCTTAGGAGTACATTTTTTTTATAGATCGTCATATGGATTTGAAGATTCACTCGTCTCTTCTTCATCTTCACTTGGACTTTCTTCAAAAGGTTTGCCCCCATGTTCTATTTCTCGACTTTCTTGTAGTTCGTCGGGCTTATGTGTTGAAATTTCTTCAACTTCATTTAGAATCATGCTCAACTCCATGTCGTGAGCTCTAGTTGTCAATTCCTCAAAAGTTTTTGGTTGAATTCCTTTTAAGATGTATTGCAAACTCCAATGCATGCCTTGGATGCACATTTCAATAGCAGAAGTTTCAGAGAATCGATCCTTGCAATTTAAACTCAAATTTCTCCAACGATTGATGTAGTCAATGACAGACTCATATGTGAGTTGACTTGTCTTTGTAAGCTCGACCATGCTCACCGTTCTTCGAGTGCTATAGAAGCGATTAAGGAATTCTTTTTCCAATTGCCCCCAAGTGTCAATTGAACTCGGCTCCCAGTTAAAATACCAATCAAATGCATTGTCTTTCAAGGAACGGACGAATTGTTTCACCATGTGATCTCCGTATGTGCCTGCGTCATTGCAAGTCTCGATGAAGTGAGCCACATGTTGCTTTGGATTGCCTTGACCATCAAATTGTAGAAATTTTGGTGGTTGATAGCCGACCGGCATCTTCAAAAGATCAATCCTTGGAGTATATGGCTTGCTATATGTCCACGATGATTTGGGGCTGCCTTCAATTTTATCTTTGATTGATCCTTCGATGAATTCTTTGAGTTGATCAACATGGATTGAACCATCGGAATTGACTTCCAGCTTTGTGGTCGGAGGTTTTTTTTCACTCCCTTCTGTTTGCGGCTTTTTGACTTCATGATTGTCTTCAAGTTGATCGCTATTTGCATCGACAATCTTTTGCTTCTCCAACTTCGCAATTTGGATGTCTCGCTTGTGAACTTGTTTGGCGAGCTCTTCAACAAGCTTTGTCAGATTGGCGACTTGCTCCTCCAAAGTTGCAGGCATCTTGATCTTGATCGATTTGACAGAGAGTAGAGATGAGAGGTAGAGATTGTCCCACTGGGCGTGCCAAAATTTGTAAACACAAATCATTATTTATTTGATAAAATAAATATAAAAAGATGTGTACAAAGAAATATTTGAAGACTTGAGTAATTGGCGGGTTGCTATCTCTATGACTCATCTGATTCTCTCTCCGATTTGCTTCTTGAACTTTGGGTGGCTTCGAGATTGCGGAGAATTTGGCTCCTCTTGATCTCTTCGAATTTGATGTTTGGATTTAGCGATAATCCGGAGGTCTTTTGACTTATTTCCGAATTAAGTGCTGATTTGGGATGATTTGGCGAAGAACGCGGAGATTTGGAGGACGTCCGGATCTAGCGTAGATTTGAGGAGACTTTGACGAAGGACGCGGAGATTCGAAGGACGTCTGGATCTAGCGTAGATTTGAGCAGGCTTTGGCGACGAACATGGAGTTTCGGAGGATGTCCGGATCTAGCGTAAATTTGAGCAGACTTTGGCGAAGAACGCGATGATGGATGACGACCGACCACTTTGAATATTGTAGAGAAATCGTAGAGAAGAATTTATATTCTTCTCTTTAGAGCTCTCTAACTAATTCTTGTGGTGATTTATGAATGCTCTAAGCACCCTTATTTATAGGTGTAGAGAATTTCAATTTAGGCAGATTAGGGTTGGGCTTTCAGGCTTGAGCCCGTAGGTATCGGGCCTAGGGCTGAGGTGGCGGAATCTGATTGGCTCATTCAGATTTATTCCTTATTGCACAGATTCATTCCATATATTTAAATACCAAATATATATCTATTTAATTTTGGAATTATATTTAATTTAATCCCAAAAATATTAATAGGAAATATGATTAAGTATTTAATTATTTTCCTTAAATTTTACGTGCCTACAATTACTTAACTCAAGGTAATCCAAAAATTATTTAAAATCAAGGTTCAAAATTATTCTAACCCTAGATTGACCACTCCCTATTTACATGCCTCTTTTATCAATCTATTTTGAACATATGACTTCGTTTCCCCAAGTACGTACCTATGTGATACGAATTAGTTTTATATTAATTAATTGTATTTTGATGTTGGGCTTAGTCCGTTTAATTATTTGGGTCGTTCCTTTTCGGGTTTTCTTGTTGATTTTTTCTCAAATTGTAGGTCGAATCAACCCTAGGTCTTTAGTATAAATAGGTGGGATGTATTTTATTTCATTATCAAGAAATATAATACAGAAACCCTATTTTATTTTGCCGTCTTTTCCTTTTCCTTTTCCTTTTTGTCTCGTAATTTTGTGGCGTGAACGTCGAGCAAGGATCTCGCATCTGCCTTTGTATTTTTACTTCTTATTTCACTATGATACCCGCACTATAAGAAATGCGCATCTAGTAATAACCCACAAATTATCAGATGTGATCATTTGTCTCGAATTTTGTGTATTAATTGTGTCTCAAATTTTAAATTTTATTATTTTAATATTTTTTTAAAACTATTTTTTTATATAACATAAAACTATTCGCATTAAGGAACAAGTTTTTTTTTTAATAATCATATATTCTAATTTTTTTTTTTTTTAAAATCTGGTTTTAATTTTTTAAAAGGAAATTAATTGCGATAATGATGTCACATAAGATTATAACGGTATATCGTATCATACATAGATATGGTTTGTACCTAGTCAATTCTATATTATTATGGTAGGTATAAATTTCTTTGTCATCATTAATTCACTAGTACCTTCTACCCATTTTCACCACAAAAATCTACACGTTCTTTATTCTTTCTTATTTCTTGACACAAAAAGGAATTCTGTCAATTATGCCCAACAACAAGAAAATGAGAGGTAGAACGATTCCTATAATTATTAGGTAGAACCGTAAAGCATGTATAGTATCACAAAGTCGGTATCTCTACGAATGTCAACTAATACGAAATGAAGGTCTTTCATAAAAAATCACTCTGTAGACTTTTATCATAGTATCAAATTCAGAAAGGTCCATCGTCTTGAAGCCGAGACCATCAAGGACTAACTTACTACCAGATTCAAAGATGACTTGAGAAAATCGCAACTCCTTGATCGATGATAAAGCCGCATCGTCTCTCCTTCTACCACATGCAAACAATCAGGGATAGAGAATATAATAGCAGAAAACCTACAAAAAGCATCCTGAAGAATAATTCTCACACCAATTGCTTTAAGATTTTGAAAGAAACCAGCACCAATACCACATATATACCAGCCAAGTGATATATCATGTCATCCCCTACACACCGTTCGATTTCCTCTCCGTTGTGCTTCATAACTTTAGAGCAACGATTTGCGTAGTGACAATTCCTCCAAATAACAACATTTCTATCCCTTCATATTTGAAGTGAACTAGTTACTCAATTAGATTAAGGGTTGGCACCCCATACGTGTTGTACCACTTTCTTCATTAATTATATTAGTCTTTGGATATTTAAGGGTTGGTCCCTAGTAATTAGGTTAAATTAAGATACAAGAATTATACTATATACGTACAGCCAAAAGCTTTGATAGTATAATCTCGAATATAAGGCTAGCTATAGCATATATATATATATATATATATATATATATATATATATATATATATATATATATACATCGATCGTATTTCATTATCCAAATTGAGATTTCGTTGACCCATGTCGAACATAAATCTGAACGTGTTACGAATGACGTTACAGATAATGTACTACTTTGAGCTACGGAAGCAAGCACAACAAAACAACCATGAAAGAAATAAAATATCACCAACCAATGATAACCCAGTTCGGTTAAATCAACCTACATCTGGGGGGATACGCCCAAGAGCCAATTCACTATCAAGAGCTTCAGAGATACAAGTATTCGAATACTAGCCACCGCTACGTATTCACTCCTCACCCGTCTACACTCTTCTCAAGTGAACTTGAGGTTAAATCCTCAGCCTAACCAAGCCTAATCTAGACTTACTCTTGAGAGATCTACCCACAATATATATATATATAAGAGGGAAACAAGAAAAAACATAGTCTGGGACAAACTGTGTTATATGTACCACATGATGTCCCAACTGATGTTACAGAGACGCAAGATGACTCTCGGTACTACATTGTGCGAGGATAACAATATCAGCTCTCTCCTCTCTTTTTTCTGCTACTTATGAACGTGTATGAGCCTCCTTATATAGCCACCAAGTCGTGGATCTTCTCTTGTAGCCCAAGTAACACGTTTCCTTGTAGATAAGGATTCATGTATATCTTCTTTCCTTGTAGATATCCTTTCCTTGTAGAAGAAGAATCCTTATGCAAATAGAATCCTTATGCAAATATATAATTAAGGGAAAATAAATCCTTTAATAAAATCAAATCTTTAATCATAAGGAAATAAATAATATATCCCAATGCATATATAATTGCCAAAAATATATGCAACCACACGTTGCAGTAACAATCTCCCCCTTTGGCATTTATGTATGCAAACAACACTCAATAAACCAACGCAATAAACCACACTAATCCAAGCATCACTGGAACACCAACCAGTACATCAGAATGCTCCCCCTGCACCAAATATTTCTCCAACAGGTATCCATCGAGCCAAAAATACGGGATTCAGATCAAAAATCAGATTAATCAAACCCATGCTCCAAGACGATCAAAAGCAATCAAAATCATCTGGCTAAGAAAACAAGGACATCAGGAGGTACATCATCGAGCACATATCCATCAAAGCACATAATCAAGCAAAAACTTTGCTCCCCCTGAAGTGAATCCTCGAGAGTTAGCAGCATCAACAAACTCCCCCTTGCTATGAACTTCTCCTCCTCGTGTGCGGTAAGAAAAGGAACACCGCCAACTGCAAGGACAAGAACGCACCTGGAACGCCATGGGAGGAAGAATCATCAGAGCATCTAGATCAACATATAGGTGGCAGGACCTAACACCAATAACTTAGGTGACCTGCTCTGATACCAATTGAGATTTCGTTGACCCATGTAGAACATAAATCTGAACGTGTTACGAATGACGTTACAGATAATGTACTACTTTGAGCTACGGAAGCAAGCACAACAAAACAACCATGAAAGAAATAAAATAACACCAACCAATGATAACCCAGTTCGGTTAAATCAACCTACATCTGGGGGGACACGCCCAAGAGCCAATTCACTATCAAGAGCTTCAGAGATACAAGTATTCGAATACTAGCCACCGCTACGTATTCACTCCTCACCCGTCTACACTCTTCTCAAGTGAACTTGAGGTTAAATCCTCAGCCTAACCAAGCCTAATCTAGACTTACTCTTGAGAGATCTACCCACAATATATATATATAAGAGGGAAACAAGAAAAAACATAGTCTGGGACAAACTGTGTTATATGTACTACATGATGTCCCAACTGATGTTACAGAGACGCAAGATGACTCTCGGCACTACATTGTGCGAGGATAACAATATCAGCTCTCTCCTCTCTTTTTTCTGCTACTTATGAACGTGTATGAGCCTCCTTATATAGCCACCAAGTCGTGGATCTTCTCTTGTAGCCCAAGTAACACGTTTCCTTGTAGATAAGGATTCATGTATATCTTCTTTCCTTGTAGATATCTTTTCCTTGTAGAAGAAGAATCCTTATGCAAATAGAATCCTTATGCAAATAGAATCCTTAAGGGAAAATAAATCCTTTACTAAAATCAAATCTTTAATCATAAGGAAATAAATAATATATCCCAATGCATATATAATTGCCAAAAATATATGCAACCACACGTTGCAGTAACACAAATGAAAGTAACGAATACAAATTTGGGGACGGAGAAAACAAGTGCATTAAAAAAGAAAATATAGAGCAATTCAGAAACGGGAAATACCCTACAGAAAGCATTATTCTCTCTAATATTAAATTTAATTGTTTATATGTTGGACGCTATCGATCGGTTACGCTGCGATTCGTAATTGGTACATCTGTATATGTGCCTTAATTAAAAAAGCATAGTCTAAAAATGTTTTTTTATGTATGTCTTGAAAGAGAACAATTATTGAAAGTTACATGTATGAATATAATATGTAAACCGTCAAAAATAGTGGCTCACAGTAAGATGTGTTAATTATTTTGGAAAACGTGTCATTACCTTTAATTATACATGTCACTTATTTATCTGTATTTATTTCAGTTTATTTACGCCACTTTACTTTCAATTAACATTAATTATTTTTCATGATGTAAACTATTCCAACGTCCTTTCTAAAAAGAAATATATAATCATTTAACTTTTACGGTCATTTCATAATTATATATTATTGTAATGTATAGTAGTCACATGCATGTTCACAATTACTGCAAAACGAGTTTTTGCATGTGTCTTTTAAAAAGTTTACTTAACTATTCATTTTCTATTTTGCACGTGAAATTCGACTATATAAAGTGGGGGAATTTTCTAGTATCGTACTATCGTGTATCACAAAAGGAGAAAAAAAAAGTAATAAACCAATCAACAGCAGCCACGTGCATCAGCAATTCTTTAAATACGTAGTAGTATAGAGAAATGTTCTTTTACCCACCATCGACATTCTTAATGTTTCTACCGAATAATGTGATATATTATTAATGAATAAAATAATTAAAATATATATCATATCCTATCTTAAAAAATAAACTCTAACATTGCCACGATAAAACGTCTCTTTGATGAATGTATACACCGACTGTGTAAGGGGACTACAGTCTACATGTCTAATTTACACTATATGAGAGAGAGAGATAAGAATAATGAATTTGCGTACCTAATAACCTACCCAAACTTTAATTCAAAATATGGGCTTACACTCCCTCTCCTCACTATAAGTAAGCAAGAACTTCTACGTTAATCTCCACACCCCAAGAAACCATCTATCCATGGCTTCTCTTTACCTTCACTGCTCCACCACCACTCCCCGCTCCTCCGCCCCTCCCTCTCCGACTCTCCGCCGCCCCCCTCACCCTCTCTTATCCAAGCCCACACCCTCCCTCTCCCATGCAAGGCGTAGCCACCGCCTCCGCATCTCCTCCTCCTCCGCCAACCCAACCCCGAACCCAAACGACTCCACCTCTCCCCAAACGAAACTCGACCGCCGCAACGTGCTCCTCGGGCTAGGCGGCGCGTACGGCGCCGCCAGCCTCCTCCCCACTCCGGTGGCCTCCGCCAACCCGGTGCAGGCCCCGGAGCTGGACAAGTGTGGCACTGCCACCAATCTGAACACGGGGAAGGAGCTCGACATCAACTGCTGCCCGCCTGTCACCGGCAGCATCATTGACTACCAGCTTCCTCGACCCGTGTTCGGCCTCCGGACACGAAAGTCCGCCCACCGGCTGAACCCGGTGGACGTGTTCAAGTACAACCTGGCGATCCAGAAGATGAAGGAGCTACCCGAGGACGACCCCCGCAGCTTCATGCAGCAGGCCTACATCCACTGCGCCTACTGCAACGGCGCCTACAACCAGCCCACCCAGGGCGACCTCGACATCCAAGTCCACAACTCATGGCTCTTCTTCCCCTTCCACCGCTGGTACCTCTACTTCTACGAGCGCATCCTCGGGAAACTCATCGGCGACCCCACCTTCGCCCTCCCCTACTGGAACTGGGACAACCCTAAGGGGATGACCATCCCTCCGGTGTTCCTCGACCCGAAGGCCGCCATCTACGACTCGAAGCGAAACCCGGACAACCTCAAGGCGGTGGTCGACCTCGGGATGACCAAGAACACCGACCCGCTCCAGGTGGTCACCAATAACCTAACCGTCATGTACACGGAGATGGTCCGCGGCAACGCTGACGTGTACGACTTCATGGGCAAGCCCTACCGGGAGGGCACCCCGGTCAGCCCTGGACCGGGGTCGTCCGAGCGAGGCTCCCACACGGCCCTCCACGTCTTCGTGGGGGACCCGAGGGAGCCGAGCGGGGAGGACATGGGGAACTTCTACTCCGCCGGGCGGGACCCGCTCTTCTACTGCCACCACGCAAACGTCGACCGGATGTGGACTCTGTGGAAGGATGTCCTTCCCTCCGACAAGGTCCCCGAGAAGGAGATCACCGATCCCGACTTCCTCAACGCCTCCTTCCTCTTCTACGACGAGAACGCGCAGCTGGTGCGCGTCTACGTCAAGGACTGCGTCGACAGCCGTAAGATGGGGTACGACTATCAGCGGATCGACCTGCCCTGGCTCGACTACCGGCCGCCGAGACAGACCTCGCAGGCCAAGATCAGGAGGACCACCTCGTCCGCCCCCAAGGCGGCGACGGTGTTCCCCCTGACTCTAGACAGGGTGGTGAGGTTCGAGGTGCAGAAGACTAAGAAGGGGAAGGCCGACGAACTGCTGGTGCTGGAGAACATCACCGTCGACACCACCAAGTTCCTGAAGTTCGACGTGTTCGTGAACGACGAGGATGATAACCCCGGGGAGCTGGACAAGGCGGCGTACGCCGGGACATACGCGCAGGTGCCGCACAAGGCGCCGAGGAAGGCGGCGACGACGTCGATCAGGCTGAAGCTGACGGACCTGTACGAGGACATGGACATAGAAGACGACGACAGCATCGTGGTGACGATCGTGCCGAGGCACAGTGGGCCCGGGGTCACCATTGGTGGGATCAAGATCATTGAGAACCCACCCAAGGCGCCCAAGGCTTGAGCCTTAATCAATCCTCCTCCCTCCCTTCCTGCGTGCATTTTGAATAAGTTTCTCCAACTCTCTCTGAGAATTGGACTCGAGTTGTACTTTCTGCGTATGTGTTAATTCCCTCTTTGATTCGAAGATGTGATTATCATCTTCGTTGTTGTTCTTGTTTAATTTTGAAATAAAAAATTTGTACGTTGCGTAAGTTTGTACGATGTGATTATCAAATCCCGAAACAATCTTAAGTCTTGTCCGATTAAAAAATAAAATTTAATGTTTGATAGTTCAAGAATGAATTGAAAATGAAGATAGGCCGACGAGGTCTTCATCGGCAAGGTAGATGCATCCAAGTCTCTCCGTTCAATTTATTGAAGGTGAAATTATTCAGTAATAGCAGGGACGGATGCATGGATAATAGGTCTGTTCCACATCTATACGTACAAATTGGAATTAATACATATTGCTTTCGTGAAGAAAGTACTTCATATATATTTGACCTCACCTCACGATTTATAATGATTACGTGTTTTCTTACACGATTACTCCCCCGTAAGTGTCCCGAACCGCCAAAATTTTTGTCCCCAAATAAGTGTCCTATCACATTTTTCAATGTAAAAATTTAGCTAAACTACCAATTTTACCCCTGCTATCATTACATTTTTTTTTTTTTTTCAATTTTCTATGTAATGATTAGGGGTAAATATGGTAAAATTATACACTTTCTTGGTTATTGCATTTTGACGGCTCAGGACACTTATTAGGGGACGGAGGGAGTATTAAATATTCTGGTCACACCAATAATTCATTTCCGCAAATAGTAAGGTATTGAAGGCTGTACTAAAAGACCGCTGCACGTTTTATTTTGGTGAAATTAAGTGAAAGAATTCATGAGTCATTGATTTTGGACCCAACCGAACCCAATTCTCATCATAAATAAGATATGATGAATGCATGTGATCTTCGTCCAAAATTGCATTCAATTATGCATATCACATAAATATAAGTGAGTCGAGTCGAGTCACTAAAATACACGAGACAAGAAACAAGTAGATTTTACTTTCTTTACACCATTATACTTGCATTGAAAGATTTAAAAAAGTGAAGAATCTACAGCTAGCACATTAGAGACCTTTTTTGTACATATACAGTATGTGATAGGACACTGCTGAGAACCATAATATAAACCAATAGATTTCACTTATCTCTAAAAGTTCGAACGCTTAGATGAAATGAAGTTTTACTATAGTATCAGAGCCTTTGGCTAGCTAAACATTGATGTCTTGTGTTGAAAATCTCTCTGATAGCAACTTTACTCATATTAAAGGGAACAATTGTTGATGGCATTCAACCCACAAGTGAGGAGTAGAGGAAATTATAATGATGCTTATAAACAAATAGATTTCACCTGTGTTTACAAAATTGAGTTTTTAGATGAGACGGAGTCCAACGCTAATCGTGTGAATTCTTTTTAATCACATGGGACATGCTTGAAAAAGAGTGTGTGGGGTAGTGATAGTGTACAACATATCTTCTTCAAATTGACAAGTGATGGGAGTTGGTTTACAATAATTGCTACTTATGTACCCATATATTTGTAGGTGCATGGATATTAATTTCTTTTGACCTTCTACCATTCTCCGCGGCTCAAGATTTGAACTTCTTCACCTTATTTTGCCCTTTTCTTTTCTTTTCCTCTTTTCTTTTCTTTTCTTTTCTTTTGTCTTCATTTTTGGGATTAAAATAAACCCTATATCTTTGGTTCAACATTATTGAAAAGCGTGGGGATTCATTAAGTTTCAGATGAGACCTTTTCACCTTAGTAATAAGTCTAAGAAAAATTGATATCTATGTTTGAATTTTGGAAGGTGTAAATTAACTATACACATCGTGGATTCACTTTATACTGGACGTACGTACGGGATCATCTGCTCTAAATTTGTCTTCCAATTGTGTATTCAAATCAAAATTATATAATTTTATTAGTTTAAGAGATTCTTAAATTTATACAGTTAAAATTATCAGAACAAAACTACGTAAACTTAGTATACAACTAGAACACAAGTTTGAGGAAAGAGATCTCATCTAACTTTATAGTTTATACGTCCAACAATATTTTATAACATCAAAGTGTGAGGGTAATTAATAATTATATTAATCAAGAATTCGGTGCATGGTGTTGTTAAATATCCATGCACTATAAAATCAGATGAGATCCTTTGTCCCAAACCTGTGTTCCAATCTTGTACTTAAGTCAAAATTACGTAATTTTGCTCTTATATTTTTAATTGCTGCAAATTCAATAATTTCCTAAACTAATAAAACTACGTAGTTTTGACTTGGGTACACGATTGAAACACAAGTTTGGGAACAGATGATCTCATCCGCTATAAATTAGCCGTACGTGGATAAGGAAAATAATTTAGCATGCATGCATGGATCAAACTTTGTAACTTTTGCAAATTCTATTTAACACAATCTATACCTATTATAAAAGTGCCTTGTGTGACAAATTTTGGTTTGCCTATTTTGTCCCTATAATAATGTTTAGCTTAAGGTCAATATTGTAATATCATAATAATTTATTTTATTATTTAAATACAAAAAAATTATTAAATCAAAGTACAAATAATTAATGAAAGTACAAACTATAACATGCATTATAATTCAAAAGACTACGTAAAATCATAAAGTACTAAAATCTTTCTTATATTAAAATTCATTAAATCTTACTCCCTCCGTCCCATAGCAGTGGACCCATTTGTTTTTTGACTTTCTGGAGTATCCCGTAAAAGAAATAATATTTTAAAATTATATCGTAAAACTCGTACTACGTCTCGGTGGAAATGCGTGCCAGAAAGTCAAAAAACAATTGGGTCCACTGCTATGGGACGGAGGGAGTATTATATTTCTACACAAAATCATACTCCCTCCGTCCCACTGATATATCGACCTTTTTTTTGTGATTTTCGGCACGCTTTTCCACGCCTCTAGATGATGAACTTTAAAACGGATTTTTGAAGAATTTTTTCTTTTACGGGATACTATATCAGTGGGACGGAAAAGCGTGGAAAAAGCGTGCCGAAAATCACAAAAAAAAGTCCCTATATCAGTGGGACGGAGGGAGTAAAATATTACAATCCTTCTCCTATTAAAATTCATTAAACCATCCAACTTAACCTATATATAATACTACCTTTTTATATGAACTATTTATATCTCAAGCACAAGAAACATTTAATTCATGTTTATCATATTCACTCTGGTACCGTAGTAGGTACCTTTTAATATGAACTATTATATACCCTATTTAAATACTTTTGTATAAACTATTTATATCTCAAGCACAAGAAGATGTAGAATTTCGAAGAAACATTGGTTCATACAATTGTATATTTTCATTTACTTCATTTGGGGTACAATTAGATAAAGAGGTACCTTTTAATATGAACTATTATATACCCTATTTAAATACTTTTGTATAAACTATTTATATCTCAAGCACAAGAAGATGTAGAATTTCGAAGAAACAATGGTTCATACAATTGTATATTCTCATTTACTTCATTTGGAGTACAATTAGATAAAGAGCTCGCATCTGCAAGACGGAGAGTTTATTCTTTTCGAGCACAAGACATGATTTATCATGATTTCCCGGGATTGATACCACAAGAGACAACCCTAGTGTTTTTCCAGTTATATTTTTATGATACTAAGAGTGAGGTAGAAAATAGATTGAATACAATATAAAATCAAAATATAGCTGAAGAAATTGTGAAGAAGCTCATAAACATTTTGGAGATCAACTCGTATGCCAAAGTATTTCGAAGATTGAAGGATCATCCATTAATGGATATCGTTCAACTTCATATTTCAAAATATGTGAACTTAGATCAACGGGTATATAATTCTCCACATGAAGATCAAGTCGCAGCTATATGAGTGGAATGTAATAAAGATAACACACCATTTGAACGAGATATCGTGGTTCATGCTCATTCCGGTGAGAGACATCGAATAAAGCATTACTACGGATTTTATGATCCATTGCAATATCCCCTTCTTTTCCCAAGGGGTGAAATAGGCTTGCAACAAAATAATTTTTAAAAAAATATTGCCATAATACAACCATCAGTTCAAAATAACACCCGTCAGAATAATTCTACACATTCAAGAATTATACTGCAAATGATGTCATCTCCAGAGAAGAGTAAGGTATGTACGTTACATTTATATAATGTTCGATATTAAAACCAGTTTCATTTTCTTCTTAATAAATTGTTAACTCTTAAAAAAATGTTGGGTTGTATTATTCAGGTATTAGAAAACAAAATGATAAGAATGTATCATGTCGAGAATATATTTGCTACAAGCTACAAATCATAAATCCAAGACAGTCTACAATTTTATTGGTCGAAAGATTGTTACAACAATATGCAGTTGACATGTATATAAAATTGGAGACAACGTGATTAGATTTTATCGCCCGAACCAATCAAATATGAGAGCATAATTGTATCAAGGAATTGTGGATAATGTCTTCAAAGGAGAATTGAAAGGTAATGAATTTGGTAAAAGAATTGGTCTTCCTGCTACTTTTATTGAGGGTCCAAGAGATATGCGGCGTAGATATCTTGATGCATTGGCATTAGTACACAGATTCGGAAAGCCAGATTTATTTCTTACAATGACGTGCAATCCGGAATGGAAGGAAATACAAGATAACTTATATCTTGGTCAAACAACTTAAGATCGTCCTGATTTGACCTCAAGAATATTTCGAGCCAAGTTGCAAGACTTGAAAGATCAATTATTTAAGAATGAGATTTGGACATGTGGAAGCACACATCCATGTGATTGGATTCCAAAAAAGAGGTTTACCGCATGTCCACATGTTAATAATTTTCAAGTCTGAACATAAGATAAATACCACAGATTAAATAGATAAGATTGTCAGTGCTGAAATTCCCAATGAAGAAACTAATGCAGAGTTGTTTCATTTAGTGACCAAACATATGATACATGGTCCTTGTGGGGAGAAGAATCCGAAAAATTCATGTATGTTGAAAGGTAAATGCAAATGCCACTATCCGCGTCCATACTGTGAAGGCACAATACAAGGTAGAGATGGATATCCAATTTATAGAAGAAGAAATAATGGACCAGTTACACGAGTTCGAAATGTCGATGTAGACAATAGGTGGGTTGTACCGTACAATGCATATATGTTATCCCGATACAATTGTCATATAAATGTTGAAGTGTGTTCATGTATTACAACAGTAAACTATTTGTACAAATATATCTACAAGGGACATGACAAAGTGACAATTAACATGACCCATAATTATGAGCAAAATCAAATTGATGAGATTAAACAATATCAAGATACATGATGGGTGTCAGCTCAAGAAGCAATGTGGAGAATATATGAATTAGGTTTGAATGAGATTTCTCCATCAATTATCAACTTGCAAATTCATCTTCCAGACAAGCAGTTCGTAGCCTCTCATGCAACAACACAGATTTTGGAAAATTTCCTGGGACAAGATCATGTTTCAAAGACAATGCTAACATAATATTTTTCGATGTGTGGTACAAGTGAAAATGCAAGAAAATATCTTTACAAGGAATTTCCTGAACACTATGTATGAGGTAAGAAAAGCAGATGTTCGGCTGAAAGAAAAAGATGCATTGTAATTGGGCGCATTAGTGCTGTAAATCTGGTAGAAAGGAGAAAGGTATTATGAAAAATTACTGTTGAATCATATTAGGGGACCGACCTCATTCAATTGTTTGATGACAGTTAATGGAAAAAATACTCCACTTTCAAAGATTCAACACAAAATAGGGGATTGTTAGAAGCCGATCAATGTATTATTAAGTGTTTGGACGAGGCAATTACATTTCAAATGCCAAGTGAATTGTGAAGATTATTTGCAATACTATTGGTTCATTGTAAACCTACAGATGTGAGGATCCTTTAGAATAACTACTGTGATGCACTTTCAGAAGATTTCAAATTAAAAGAGAGCCAAATACTTCAATTAAACAACGTTGTCTCCTAAACATTAAGAAGCATACGTTCTTTCTTAGAAAGCATAGGAATTTTTTTTGCTTATTCTTATTATTATTATTATTAGCAATTTTAAACTTTCATAATGGAGATGAATCTCCATACTATAGAGGTCTAAGTGATAAACACGGTTTTTCAATGTATTTTATATATTTTTGGATTGCAATGTTGGATAGAATTGATAGTTTTCAATGCAATAATTGGTTAAATCTATCATTGTGATCCAAATGAAGTGTTTGATCAATTTCTTGTTCGGAATATAGGTTTTGAATGACTTTGGAACCTAACATGGTTTAAGCGGTTATGGAGAGTCAAGAAATCGAGAGAATCCGAAGAAACGAGCAAAATATTCTTTGATGTTGTTGAGCATGGGCCACGCTCTTGTGCTGCATCAGAAGCATGGCCCACGCGTTCAGAAGCACGGACCGTGCGTTAAGATGCACCAGAAGCACGGACCGTGCGTTCGTGCCGAGAGAAATGTAAATTCTTGAACAAGTTAAGCACGGACCGTGCGTTATGATGCACCAGAAGCACGGACCGTGCGTCAACACTGAGAAAGTCGCGATTTCAGCTGCGAAAACCTAATTTTGACGGGCCTATAAAAGGGAGAAAACGGGACTGAGTTCGGGAGTCGTCTAGCGCCGTAAAGAACGAAGAAACCCAAGGAAGAAAGGGAGGATTCAAGCTTCTATGCTCCAAGGAGGAGGATTTCATCCACCAATTTAGAGTATCTTTAGCTTATGTTCTTCATTGTGTTGTTTATATGCTTTTGTATGGATATGAGTAGCTAAACTCATAGATTCTAGGGCTGTATGAACCCTATGGAATGGGTATGATTATATAAGTTGATTTTCTTCCTTTCTCATGGTGTTTATGCATTTTATTGGGCTATTGATATGTGTGGATGATTGGCCATCATTTATGCTTATGTGTTGATGAATCTAGATTCGAGAGAACGTGGTTTATTGATATGGTAGAATGAATGCATAACATCTATCGATTACTAGACCGAAAGGTTGGTAGAGGTGTGTGAGGAGATATTAATCCAAGGAAATCGGGAGTTAGTCGATTATTCGGAGACCGAAAGGGTATGAATGTTGGCTAATCTACATATCTAGCGCTACCCGAGAGGGAGGTTAGGTTGAATCTAGTGATTACTCTTACACTCATGAGAATTTAAATGGTTGAAAAGAATTTGTATGGTTTGCCCATGATATAGAGGGATTACATGCTCTAGGATCATTTCTCTTTATTTGGTTATTAAGTGTTTGTTTTCGTCTATTGTTATAAATCGTTGTTTGATCGCATTTGTGCTTTATGCTTGGTTTAGTTGTTAGTTGAATACCACCACCCACCTTATTTTGATTCCGTCTAGATAACGTGATTGTGTGTTGTGTAGTACTCAATTGTTCGATTAATTCGATCTCTGTGGATACGATACTCTTGCTTGCCATTACCTACACCTACACCGTGCACTTGCGGTTTTGTAGTTAAAGAAAATAGCGAACACTAAGCATACAAAGTTCTAAGGAGATATGCTTCATGACTACAATCAAGTCTGTAAAAATCGATGGGAATGAAAATATGTCCCTGATAGCTAATGCAATTTAAAAGATACCACACGGCATGATGGATACCGAAGTTCATTCAACAATTGGACTGGTTAAAGAACTGACTACAAATCAATTGCGAGGAAAGAGAAAGTATATCAAGAAGGCCAAACCCTCCGAAGTGGAAGAAAATAAAAAACCAAGTAAAAAGGTCAACCAAATCGCAGAAAAGAAAGCGAAAAAAGTGGAGCTTAAACATGATGAAATGAAAGAAAAGAGAAAACGAACGCCTTCATTGGAAAAACTTGAAGAATATGTTGAGATTTCGACGGACAACGACACGGACATAGAAAAGACATTGGAGAAGGTATTAGTTAAAATAAAAAACAATAAGAAGAAATGCTCTCCTTCTATCAAGATCAAACAAGAAAAAATATGAATTTTTATTCACGTTACTTATAGTTTTTCCTTTCTTAGTAGATATTTTTTTTATTAACAGTAGTCATATACTTACTTTTAGTTTTCATTTCTTTCATGATATTCATGGTACCGTAGACATTTGTTGATCAAATATTTTTCACAATTTTTTATTTATTCATCGTACTCTATTATTGTTCCATAATATAATGTTCATATAAAACAAGTACATCTTTATTTATTTTTATAATTATAATTATTAGTTTCATAATTAAATACATACTTCATTAATCTTGAACCATGAAATAAGCAAGATAATAACTTACTAAAAGCAACAATGCAACATCATCACCTGATCACCATATCATTTATATACAAATATTGAAACTTAAAGAAAATACAATATTTTTCACTTCGTAAAAAAAATGGATCAACGTGCACCGCACGTTATCCCTGCTAGTATATATAAAGAGGAGAAGAAGAAAACTATTTAGTGAAGATTTAAAATAGCAAATATACATATACAGTAAATAATAAAATAATGGAGGTAATAATTAATGTTGTGAAGGGGATAACGTTGTTAGGTGTGGCCAATAGCAAGTGGGTATAAATTGTTGCTATCATAATTTATGTCTCAATTTTAGTATTAAATGATGTTGAATTTCCCAACACTTTCTCCTTTCAAAACCAATCGAGATGTAAAAATGTGTGCAATTTCATTATCTATATAGTAATATAGGATTAAATGCTCAATTATTTTTTTCGAAATGAGCCAACTACTCACACTGCAACTGGCTATTGAGATAGGGATACGGCCCCTTACGGTCTTCACCCACCAAATATCAAAATATCGAAACACACACCATTTAATGAGACAGAAGGAGCATTAGCACGTTGTATCCAACCAAGAGGTCCAAAATGCAACGTCAAGGGTAAACAAAGTCGAACAAGATGCTTTCAAAGGTGACTGGATTCGATTCAACTTTTTACCGGAGCAAAAAGCCTTGAAACCAAAATATATGCAAAGAGAACTAAATAGTACTCCCTCCGTCCCACTTCACTTGTCCTCAATACTATTTTGGTCCGTCCCACTTCACTTGTCCTCTTTCCTTAAAAGGCAAAAATTAACCCTTACTTTTTCAAGTGGACCCCTTACTTTATCAATTTAACACTACACATAAAATTCCGTGCCGAAAAGAAAGAGGACAAGTGAAGTGGGACGGAGGGAGTAGTAGTTATGTATGTAGTAATTTTTTAATCTTATCCAATTTGGTTCTCAATTTTGATCGACTTCACACATTCCGTTACAAGAATGGTGATGATGGGTAGGGTCGGGTACTAAAACTACCCGACCCCATATCCACATTTATTATACAAGCATTAAGTTCACATACCTTCCCCTACCTACTGGCTACTACCCTTGCTACAAGTTGACTAATTAAAACTAACAACCTAATTTGTTTGATCAAAGATACAATGAAAGGCCAATTTAGAAAATAAACCATGCATGGACCATATAATAAAAAAAATAGGTGACTTAGCGCACCTGGTCATCAGACTCTCTCTTTAATGAGTGACCTGGGTTCGATCCCTTCTATGAGTGAATTTGGGAGATATAAGGTGGCTTGAAAATTTTCTAGAAGTTATTGGGAGCTTGGTGTACTAACAAATATGTTTACAGAGGTATGTCTACTGTTTTTTTTTTTTTTTTTTTTTTTTTTTTAAGGTAATATTGTGAATTGGTTATGTATACATATATTTATCTCGGGGTGAGATCCTGTACAAAATAGAGTTATCGTAAAAAATAAAAAATGATGCATTTTTTGCATAACTGTAATGCATGGTATGCCTAATTATCGTGCATTATAATGCACTGTCTTTACTATTATAATGCATCAGCCATCATAATGCATTTTCAGTATAATTATAATGCACCAGTTCATTTGGACCATAGATCACATTGAGATCAATGGTCCACATCATTTCTCATTTCTTACTGGACCTGTCTTTTGTACGTGATCTCTCCGCATATCTATATATATCTATTTGTCATCTGCAGGTACCGTTCAAAATCAAGAATTATTGTACTGTATTCATGTAAAATTTGTTTGTTGGTCAATAACATATAATACTCTCTCCGTCCCATTTCATACGATATGTTGTCATTATTTTAATTCAAGTATATTTAATAAGCATGTTATCTTGAACGAGATGGAATGAATCGTGATTAACGAATTATAGAGTGAAAATAGTGGCAAATAATTCAACATATATATATTGGAATACAAGGGCCACGGGATGGGCCTAGCCCAGAGTAGGTGAAGGTATTAAGCAAATATATATTCGGACTACTTTAGTTGGGCCAAAATTTTGGGCCCATGCTCTACCCAACAAAAAACGCTTCATGCTATCTTTCTTTTTACTATTTTGGGCCATAAAAAAAAAATGCAATTTAGAGCAAAACAATTTACTCATATGTCCTTAAAATGTTACTCCCTCAGTCCCTTCTAAGACGTTACTTTTGCTTTTGGGCACGTGAATTAAGAAATGATGGATTTGTGTGTTAAAGTGAAAAGTGAATATGTAAAAAGTGTTTTCCTTTAGTAATTTTTTACCAAATAAGGTAACGTAACGTCTTTCTCGAGACGTACCAAAAAGGAATACGTAACGTCTTAGAAGGGACGGAGGGAGTATGATAATTGTGTGTCACTCTAATATTTTTTAATCGTATTAAATGTTTAAATATTAAAAGTAAAGTGATAAGATGTCAAAGTGGTTTTAAGATCTACGTTTCAAAATGAAAAGGTTCAGTGAATTATGGACGCCCCAATATATAAAAAGTGTCAGTAAATTATGGACAAGGTTGTAGGTTAATTTAATTTTCCTCTTATAATGCAATGTCCGAGTCTTTGGTAGAACTGTCTATAATTGTATGTTAAATGTTAAGAAAATTAAAAAACCACTTTCTTCCTTTTGAGCCTTTGAGGGGAAGAAAGGTTGACAAGGCTCGAAATTAGAGACAAGGCTGGTTTGAACAGACAATTAATTAAGAATGGAAGGATTGTGTCGTCGAAGTTGGTGATTTCAAGATTCATTTGGTCACCATATACTATATTCATATGTCTTCTTCTCAAATTCAATACTACTCGTTTCGTCCCGACCGACTTGCCACATAGTTGAAACACACAAGCGTATATTCTTACCCTGTTAAACATAATTTAAAAATTTGTTGTAATAGATTTGAAGTTATATTCCGTCACTCATGATATTGGAAATTTTGGGTTATTGCATAATTACCTTTAATTTAAAAAAAAAAAAAAAATCCCAATTTTCTCTCTCCTCTTTTCTGTACAAACTTCATGCTAGTACTCTCTCTCTCTCTCTCTCTCTCCTTGGAGTATTTGGTGTTGGTGCAGTGTTCCAACACGAGCTGTCAATGTATATAAGGCACACATGACATGCAATGCAGACTCATTAATGCAATTCTTTCTTCCCTTTGGAGTTTGGAATCTATTTCCCTCTAATTTCTCCTCTTTTTCTTCACAAACTCCACTTCCAAGTTTCAAGAACAACACATGTACAATCAATTTTAGGTGAGAAATACTAGCAGTTCACAATATATATATATATATATATATATATCTTCATTTTATCACGTCGTACTCTTGAGGAGTTAAGTTTCGAGACCAAAGGTCTCGATGTAACGGGTACGAGTGAGGGTGAGTGGGGCTATATATAAAGCCAAAACGGTCTGCATCTTTTTACATAGAATTGATGTGTGCATGGCTGTGACCCAAAAAACTACTTTAACTCTTTTCAAGAAAAGCTCTTTGGCCTCTGCTCATATTCTCTCACGGGTCCATAAATTAAGTCTTTTGCTTTTTTCGGAGTAAATTCACTAATTTTACAAACTCAAGAATTCAAAATAATTGCAAACTCACTCTGATTACTGTCTTCTCTCACTATTGAAGTTGGAGAGAGAGAGATGCCAAGATCAAGGTATACTCAAGAAACTTAGTAATGAGCAACACATTTTTTATACATGCACAACTATTTCATGATTCTGATTACATGTTTTGCATTGTTGATAATTCACAGAACTGCTGAATTGCCTCAAAGGCCCTCTCCTCGAGCGCCACACACTCTCCGAACTTCGTCGAGCTCCGACTCGGATCCGGTCCATCATCGTTCGAGAACCACCGAGAGGAGCCCGAGACTATCCGACGGAAGATCGCCACGTGCCACGCAATCCGAGCCGTTGAATCAGCGGAAGCTAGGAACCCGGATTGCTGACTTGGAATCCCAACTTGGCCAGGCTCAAGATGAGCTCAAGTCTCTCAAGAATCAGCTGGCTTCAGCCGAGGCAGCTAAGACCGCGGCTCAAGAACTGCTCGATAAGAAATCGAGAAAGCCGAAAAGGGTTGCTAACTCTGTAGAAATCGAAGCCGTTGTTGAACTTACTGAGTCCGGCAAGAAACATGATGATGATGATGAGCAGAAGGAAACTGATGTTTTCGAAGTTCCGGTGGAGAAGGCGGCCGTGGAGGAGTCGATGTCAGCACCGGAAAGTTCATTGTACGATGAGTTAACCCTGATGAAGAGCAAGCTTGATGAGAAGGAAAAGGAGAATGCAAAGCTAAAAAACCAGCTTCATGAGAAGATATCACAGGTGGAGGAGATGAGTTTGAGGCTGAAGAAGGCAGATCAAGAGGTGGAAAAGAGTAAAGAAAGCGCAGGCAACATGAAAGAGAAACTAGAAGCTGCAGAGAGAGCTAAGGAGGAACTGGAGAATGAGATGAAGAAGCTTCGAGTTCAAACCGAGCAATGGAGAAAAGCAGCCGATGCTGCGGCTACAGTTTTGGCCGGAGAAGTGGAGATAAACGGGAGAAGAATATCTGAGAGGTGTGGGTCCATGGAAAAGAGCTACGGCAGTTCTTTCGACTCCGTTGGTGGATATGTAGGCTCACCAAATGATTCCGACGGCGTTTATGGGGGTGGGAAGAGGAAAGGATCTGGCATCAAAGTGTTTGGAGACCTGTGGAGGAAGAAAGGCAACAAGTAGACTATCAGTGTGTTTGTGTGTGTGTGTATTTGCTTTGATGTAACGAAGAGAAGGGTTATGATGTGTTGATTGATGTTCAACGGAAATGAAGCGTGTTTTTTTGCTGAGAAACGACGGTTGAAAATATTCACTAGGTTAATCAATTTACTTCAATCTGGGAATCACATAATAGAGCAAACAATGATAGATGTTACAAAATATGCATCGTATCGAACTTGACTTGAGGGCAAACAACACCAGTAATACATTTTCTTCGGGGGCTACGTACAATTTTAGGTGTTCTAAGTTCAGTGTCAATGGACAATCGGAACTGGATCAGTCGTCTTCATCACTTCCATACTGTTGGAATAAAGATTGTAACACATTGTTGGGTTTAGCAGCTTGCGCTCCTATCTCCTCCGCCACAGCTGAGTTTTTTGCTTCATCCTCTGGCGTTTTCGCATTAGAATGTGAAGCAGGTTTCTTGATGACATTAAATTTGATTGATGGCTTCTTCAAAACAGATTTACCACTTTCCGAAGCTCCATCAGCAACACCGTTACCTATCAACAATATCATTCACCATTAACTCATCAATTGTCTTCATAAAGCCTAGCCCTTCTATTTGTGATAATGACAAGTAGCCCGAAATTCAGATAGGATACAGAAACTTCAATCACGAAAAAATAAGTTTGTTCCCCTCAACCAAGGATTGAGAGAAAGTTTGTCATTTCCAACATATATGTTCCCCAAGGGCCAATATAAGCTTGCCGTAAAACAGATAGTTTAGGTAGCAAACCTTGATTGTTCGAGCTCTCAGTGCCACCGTTTGTAGTCAAAATATCTGTTGGTTTCGATGAAGGTTCATCGGGCACCTTCGTCCTCTGCACCAAAAACACAAAGTTCTAAGTAAGATTCAGATAGAATAAATGTGCCAACACTCTGATGTAGTTTATTACACTGGCTATATTGATTCCCTAACAACTGCTTCTGCATATTGTTAACCACATTTCTCTGTCTAGATTCCAAAAGGGAACTCCTAACCATAAATAAAATTATATCAAAAGATAGTACATAATTATTCCTATATAAAAGCATACATCAAAACGAAGGAAAAGAAAACAAGGATACCTTCAATGGACGGGATGAGGAGTCTCCACCAGCAGCTGGGTATAGTTCAAAATCTTCATACTCATCGTCATCATCAATATCTTCATCATCAATTCTCCGCACAATAGGAGCCTTCTTTTGCCCCTGAGGTATTAAGAAAATAAAGACCAATAAGAAATCTCGAAAAATAAAGCTTAAAAAGGGAAGGGGCCATGTAACAGCAAGAGAGAAGGGGCAAGCGGTCCATTATATGCTTACCTGAAACACTGCTCGTATATAAGCTTCTTCTTCTTCTAACAGCTTCTTTTCCTGATAAATATAACGCACTGTTCAGTCTGAGACACAACAACTAATAGCAAAACTTGTGAGAAGTGAACTATAAATGATAAACCACATTTCTTTAATTCAAAAGGAAAAAGAAACTGACACTCTGAATTTCTAATTCATTAGAAGAATAAATTTTGGATAGTAAGGCTCAAATGTTCAAGCAACCATTAGCCTAAAATTTAATCGAGGCAAGTCCTAAGGGTGTTCAATTTAAGCATAATACAAGAACTGATAAGATCAACTCCATGCCTTGTGCTTAAGACGGCTACACCAAAGTACATGGAAAATTTGATGATGTTTTATTTCATGACTAAACTAGAACTTGAACTAGCTTGATAAAGGTCAGTCCAAAATTCCATATTCAGTGTTCAGATAAAGTCTTCACAAGCATGGAGGCACTAACAACATTCAATTCTTTAATGTGGCAGATAGCATTTCGCACACATTTTTTACCATATGTTGTACTACCAAGAATACTCCAGTTATTCAACTAAAATAGCGTCATGACAAAATACCTTTTGCTCGTTCGAATGTTGCAGAGCTTCCAGCATTGCATCTACACTCACAGTTGCATGCCGCGACTGCAATAAGAGAAGATTCAGGTTAGCATCAGCAGATTTACTTATGCTATCTATAGCTGTTTTAGGAACTGGATACAATTAGTACATCAGAACAAATAGTACCTTCATGGACTTCATTTCATCCAAAGTAGCAAGGATGTCCATTTCTCTCTTTGAATCTAATGTTCTATTCTCCAATGACTTCATGGCATCTCCCATCTCTTCAGCATTCCTTTTCTTTTTCTCTTCTTCTGTTTCCTGATGACACAGAAATACAAGCATAAGATTATACCTCAAGTTGCATAATAATATATTGCCAATTCATAGTAAATACTCTGCAGAAATCCGAGTAACAATTACCCAATTCCATGAATCGCTAATCTGAATAAAAGAAATCAAAGGACAAACCTCATCTTCTGCACGCCAAGGCTCATAATTTCTAGATGCTCCAGATTCAACGATATAATCTGAGTTCTGAGGATCCGTTTTGAATGTTATTTCCGCCGAACATTTTGTACACTTGAAATAAAACCTGAAAATTTGGATCCCCAGGTAGGTCTGCAAATTACCAAAATGTCAAGACAAGAATTAACAAATCGAAAAGCAGGCATAATAACCCAGATAAGCAATATCAGCACGAAAACCCACCTCTCCGATCACATCTTCTTTCCGTGAATTAAATTTTGTTCCCTTATAAATGTAATTACCACACGTGCCACAACGAATGCTCATAGGAAGCATCATCCGCACTTTCATCTGCTGGTTCTTGGGCTGCCGCCGCCGCGGTATCTTCGCCGGATCGAAATCCGGCGGATAGTACTTGTTCAAAACCTTTCGTTCTCCCATCTTTCCTACTTGCGACCACGATCAGCACTGTTCCTTGCAGGGAACTATGGGAGCAGAGACTCGAGGCTGGACAACTACAAGGGGGAAATCAGGGGTTTTCGAGATTAGAGAAAGCGCGATGGACCTTCTCCTATAACAATCTACATTAAATCACTTTAATTATCAACCTACCGTGATTCAATCACAATTTACCAGTTTCAACTATCCATAACAGCTCAATTTATCAGAAAAACACAAACGCATATCACACAAACGCATATCACTACAAAGTACTAACAAGCATAGAACAATTAATGGCGATAGCCATTGATTCATACTTGCAGGAAGAAAAGGATGTACATTACCTCAATGAAACCCTTGACGAAACGAAGGCGGAGGCGGAAAAGCCGAATATCGAAGCCCTGAAACCTCCAAAGGCAGAAGGCGGCGGCACGAAAGTAGAATGGTTCTCCAATTTAGGGCTTTTCAATTTGGGGGAGATTTCCTTCGTGATGAGGCGGTGAAAATTGAATAGAGACTGCTTCTCTGATCCTTAATTGTTAATTATTTTAATTATTAAATCTAAAATCCATGACCAATGTCCTGAAAATCGCTAAGCGCTAGTCGGTGGAGGGTGACTAACACCGATTAGGTAGGGCAAATTTGAACTAAAATCCTTATTTTTACTATTCCTTCAATATTATTGTCAAATTCATGAACACATAATATGACAATTGATAAGCTAATTTAATAGTTATAAATAAAAAATCATAATAGTAGAGTGACAAGGTTCCAACTAACGACCATGCGCCGCCTAGACCGCCCTAGGGGTGACTTTTAGATCAGTGATTCCGACACACTCAGTGCTTGTTTGGTAGAAAAAGTGTGATATGTTGGTGAATAGTAAACTATGATATCATGGTTATTATTCAAGTGCAAATTAGGCGAGAGGTATGATAGAAATTGATGGTTTAATAGTGTATTTCGACCGGGCCGGGAAATAGTAACGGGCTTTTAACTTTTTTAATCATGGATACCAAACATGTGATAAGGGTGTGATATCTTGGTCAAACCCATGATATCACCCCTACCAACCATGCACTCATAATTGTAAATTATCATGATTTTATTCTTATAATAACAATATTACGTGTAATAATATAATCATTCTTCTATTTAATTTTTTTGTTCCCACTTATCCTATTTCAAATGAAAAATATTTTTATTTTGGTCCCTAAATATCGATATTTTTATAGGCCCATTAACTAATGGGGTCCATGTTTTGGGCCCAAAGGAAAGGCCCATATTCACCACGTGAATAGTCCAGTTCCTTGATATAGAATAGGAAATCGCGTACGTGATTCCTTATTACGATGCATGATATCTCTTTTTTTGACAAGTTCACATGCATTACGTATACGTAGGGACACCACGTTGTTGCAAACATAGATGTCGTCGTACGCCAACACTAATTACACATCAGTTGCCACCATTAACGTTAAATTTGCCCAATCAAGAATAAAATCATCATCAAAACTATATCATTAAACGTTTTAACTATTTTATACAGAACGGGGAGATGGAATTGATTGCGATAGGCATATCTTTTCGTAGGGGACACCGTCTCCTCCTCCTTCTAGTTATTATTTGAAAGAACTTGTTATCGATCTTCTATGACATACGTACATCGTAAATCGATTATAAAAATATTAATAAATATTATTCATTTCAAAAATGCAATCAATTACACCAATAAAAAGGGGGTATTTGGAAATTAACTGAAAAAAACTAGGGTAACACACTGAAAGGGGAACATTAAGAAGCAGCAATTTTCTCAAAAAGGCCCAACCTATTATCAGCCAGCTTAGAGCTGTAAAGAGATTTTTTGTATTCAAACCATGTAAACTCCTTGTACAAGCTGTCATCTTCTCCTTCCATCAACGAAGGCAACGGAGCTATCTTTTCACTCAACGGTGGTCCTCCGAAATATATCATCGAAACCCTCGGTTTCGGGCTGTTGGCAACTACCCTGTGTCGAATGCTCCTGAACCTCCCGTTAGTCATTACCTGCACATAGTCGAACAAATACGTAATTGATCAAATTACATATTTCTCGTATCTCGTTTTTCTTGACACGTTTTTATTATTTATTTTTAATTTGAATATGGGCCGCCAATTACCTAGGTGAAAGTGACATGAACTAGCTAATTGAGGAATCTAGAAAGAAAATCGGAGGAAAATCAACAGAAATAAAATGCGTGCATGGATTAATGGAAAGAGAGAGACGTACGTTATATGGGAGCATAGTCCCATCTCCAAGCAAATACAATTATTAGGCAAATCTAGTGCTTTCACATCATCACAAAAGAAATTTACAATTAATCTAAGAGATTACTTTTGACATGATTTATAGCTGTCATATGATAAACACGATTGTAACATAATATTGACATGATTCGATACTCGTACGTAAATCATATTAAAATCAACGTATACATCTGTGTGAGTGCGTTAATATAACAATTTATAAACGTGCTCACATAATAAATTAAAGCAATTGCATAAATATTAACTTTTTCCATTTTTTTAAAAAAATAAAAATATTTATCTAATAATCACACGTAATGAACACACGAGGCACATGCAATACCAATGTCAAGTAATCAACAAACATGCTAATTGCTCCCGCGCACGGTTGATGATTAATTAATTAATTAACCTAAAAATAGACGCGATTCCGCTCAATTTGACTTGTTAAATTATTTTACACGTCACATTTATTTATTTAGGTTAAATGGAGTGGAACGAAGGTAGTAATATACGGCGGCGGGGATAGGAAAGTGGTTGTACCTGCAAAGAGTCGCCAACATTTATGAAGAAGGAATATTGATCTGGCGGGATGGAAAGCCACTCCCCTTCCTTGGAAGATATCTGGAGCCCCGACGAGTCGTTGGATCGGAGCACCGATATTATCTGCGGGTCGGTGTGCTCCCCGAACCCGATCAAGCTCCGGCCGCCGGCATCCTCCTTCTCCGGCCGCGGCGGGTAGTGATTCACCCTGAAAACAGAGTCGCTCTGCTCGTCCTTCAGTAGCTTGCTGAACACGTCTCTCTCCTCAATGCCCAAACCCTCCGCCACCATCTCCAGTATCCGGCACGCCATTCCCTTCACCGCTGTTACATACTTCTCCACCACGCAACTGTAGAGAGAGAGAGAGAGAGAGAGAGGAATTTGATTCAGATCGGAAGATTAATTAAAAGTGATTCAGTTAATTATGTATGATGAGAGATGTGTGTACTGTACTGACCGGAATTCATCGGCGGCGTCGCCGAAGACGGAGGAGAATTTCTGATGAACGGAGGCGGCGTCGGTGGTGAGGAGCAAGTACTCGACCCAGCCGGAGTCGCCGTGGCAGCCGATGTCCTTGTTGCCGTAGCCGAAGGGGTCCGGGGGGCCGGCCCTGAGCTTGTCGGAGAGGGGGAGGGAGAAGAACTTGAGAGCCTCGGATTCCAAATCGGCGATGCATCGGAAGGGGACGCCATGGTTGGTGACCTTGAAGAAGCCTACCTCCTGGCAGGCCTTGACGAGTTGCGATCGAGCGTCGGGATTCGAGAGGTCGACGGAGGGGAAACTCAACGCCGCCGTACATTTCTTAGCCTTGGAGAACTGTTCCATTGCTGGTTTGGAGAGGAACACCATGGAGAGAGAGAGAGAGGGAGAGTAGTGTTGGTTGTTGTGGGATGAGCTGTAGAAGTGGGAGGTAGCAGAGGTATATATATATATATAAGCATAAGCATATGGGCAAGAGAGTTGCTGCCTCGCTATTTAAGGAGGGTTTTTCAGTGTGTGGGGATGTCTGTAATTTTCAACCTTCTTCTACGCTCTTCTTCCTCATTTATACGCACCTTTTATTTTCGTCCGTCCACAATAAACCGACACATTTCACTTTAGGATATGTTAACCAATTCATGTAGTATACTCACTCCATTTTTTTAACGCGACATGTTTTATTATTTTATATCAATCATGTAATAAACGAACGAGCCACGTCAGAAAAAATTGGAGGGTGTATACAACAACTTATTTCTAGTTAAGATGCAATGCACATGAAGAAGCATAGGTAAAGGGCCTTGAATGAACAAGGAGAATATATAGTTTTTATTGCCTTTGTCACAAGTAGTACAATCTTAATTTGCTCTATACTCTCCAATTGGTACTATATATCAAAAATATATATTAATTAAATATATATTTGATGATACCATAATACTATATACTAGAAGAATGTCATTTTTTTTTAAATAAAACTGATTTAATTATCACAACAAAAAGTGGAATTTCCCCATATTCATTCCAAAATTAGCATGCATGATATCATCATATGTTCTACTAGATGACTATCTAAGATTCTAAATGAGGATCAGAATATGAGAATATCTTTTCATTAAAATTAAAATAAAATAAATTAAACATAAAATAAAAAAATAATTTTGTTTAATAATTGTTTCTTCTTTGAAATCCGAAATTCAAACATTACATAAATGATTCTGTTACAGAGGTGATTGTTTCTCCAACAATCCCAAGCTTGATGTCTCTCTCCAGCATGGGCATGACGTGTTCATTTACCTACATTTAGGACGACGTCGGATCACCATTAATTATACACTTTTAATTAGATATCGAAACACAACAGACGACTCGAATCCGAGACATTTCATTCTAAAACTCTCAAACTTTCATTATAAACAACATACTCAAATACCGAAAAATAATATTTCATCGCTCGTTTATTATAAACACAATTTAGACGTTGCTTCTTCCATTTGTAATCTGATTTTGACACCCCGAAAAGGAAAACATATCAACGTTCCGCGATATTTAATGGGTGGCCTATAATTAAATAGTAGTACTGCACAAAAAATCTTGGATTGTGAAACTTTCTTCTAACTTGTACATCAAACAATAAATAATGGAATATTAATTAATATTCCCATCAAGTCGGATGAAGTGTAGCGTGTTAGGTTCATGTACCATCATCGACGTAGCTATTAGCGTGGAAAGATAATTAAGTAATTGATCAAAGAATATTATGTTAGTGATTGTGATTTGACAAAGACTCTCGAGAAACCCTAGTCTCTTTTCTCATCCCCCACATTTTTTGCTCATTCAAATTTACTAAAATAAAAATGTAATTAGTTCCATAAATATATAAGAAGATAAAACTAGCAATATGTGTTATATACAGTCGTGCAATGTTATTTATAATCACGCTCATACATAACGATTTTTCTACCGTTATCAATTATTCATATAGATAACGGTTGCAACCGTTAACAATTATCTAATATGCGTAATATATTATCAACATAGATGACGTCGACATGATTTTGCTGATAACGATTTTGTAATCTGTTAAGTATTCTAAGGAAAAACAAACCGCACATGACATTAATTTCATTTTTTATGTACTTCCTCTGATCCATTCGTCCGAATATTATAGTTTTTTTTATATACTTTATCAGTTCCATTTAAGTTGAGGCGATATATTGAATACGATCGATTAAATCTTGACATAATTTTATTTATGGGTTTGGGACCATTAACTGAAAAATGTGTTAATTCAATGAATAGTAATAATCCTTTCAACATCAAGTTGGGACCATAAATCTATTTATATGTTAGATAAGTTATTATATTTCTTTAAATAATGAGGTTAACTAGCAATTATAGCATGTAGCACTTGTACTTAACTAGATAAAATTCGATTTCGCTCAAAATCATCCACAAACTACAAACATTACAATCATCATACCTAATCTATTTAATCAACAAAATACACAATTATTTGCAGACATTTCCGTCGACGAGCAAAACTTACCCACTTTAGGTGAACGTCCTAAATTGCCCTTAATGGAGAAACAATAAGCAAAGCAAAAACACTCACTGCACCAAAGATAATTTTTCGTGTTCTCGTGCAGTTGTGAGTAGCTCAAGACGAGCTACTTAACAAATGCATGAGAACACATTAGCTCGTGCAATTGTGTACCAGTGGACAATTGCACGAGCTACAACTTTTTAAGTTAGCGTTGCTTTTCACGAATAGGTATATGGTGTTGTCACTCTAGCCATCGTACCAACACCAATATTTATAGATACCTTCAATTGATATTACATGCTATAAATTTTCAAAAATTACGCATGAAGGCTTGAAGTTCTATAACTAAAATTAGTATTAATATGTTAATCTTTTTTGTACTGGGGAAAGAGTAGTACAAATTAAAAGTTCGTCCCATGCAATAATTGAAAAGGAATCAGAAACCAAAAGCTAAGTCCAATAGAGTGGAGCCCATATTTTTTTCAATCAAATAAATAAACCTCCGTCTCATTGACACGTTTTTCGAATATATATGACTGTAAAATAATAGTAGAAACACGTTTAAAATTCTGGAAAGTTATCAGAGCCAGCTTGCCAAATTCTCTCAACCATATATTTCTTTTAGTACTAAATTCAACTTCAGTTTTGCACCTCTTTTCTACCGACATCATCCCCACAAATTACGAACCTAAAGTTCATCACGTACTATTCCGGTCCTTCTCCGTCCTTGATCTCTAGACTCGATCCATACTACAAGTGTCGTAATTCGTATAGAAAAAAAACTAAACTCTACTCTAAAATTCATCATCATAAAACCTCAAAATCGGCTAAAAAGTCAACGGGGTCTATAGATTGTGGACGAAGGGAGCATGTGTTAATTAACATGTGGATTAGGACAAGGGAATCAAACATTTTAATTTGTACAATTTTAATTTTACTCAATTTTTTTGTTTTTATGTATTTGAGGTCCATGTCAATATTAAATAAAATCTTGTTTTGTGCTGGTTGATGATAGTTAAGTAGTAACAGCCTTAATAATTATTATTTTTCTTGACGTGACATTGATTAACTACTAACATTTTATCGTATCTTATTTATATTAATTATTTATATATATTCATGCTTCTCTTAGGACTTAAATAAACCATATATTTCACCTATATATAAAATCACTTAACATTCTCATGCATGCATGGTAAATTAATAGGTTACGTGCCCGACGTACAATAATTTTCACCCCATGAACAAGAGTTGACATATTAATTCATTATATAGAACCTACATTATAACTTCTATAAACTAATACTCAACTAATTAATAACCTCTTTAAAATATTATCCCCTGGTCCCGACTTGAGCCTCAATCGTAAATTAATAATTTCGATAAATTTATAACCATGAATTCGAGTGCCAGCCAGTAGCGACGCCAATGTGGGTACAGCTGTACCCCAAAAAAAAAAAATTATTACAAGTATTTTCTCCCGTCCCACCGAATAGTGTTCGTTTTTATATTTTATGTCTCACGTATATTTAAGAAAAGCCCACTATTCAGTAGTACGAAGGAAGTATATATTAATTTTTGCTCATTAAGTTGATATTGATTTTTTCGGTTGCTACTGCAAGTTTCGAGAGAGAGTTTTTTCGAAAGACTTGATGCTAGATAATTTTTTTCGCACCCCCAAATTATAATTTCTGGAGTCGCCACTGGTGCCAGCAGTACCTAATGGTGTAGAACGATATACAATATCGATTATGGGAAGGGAATTCTTGCTAGTATTCTATAACATATCCTTGTCACGTAAATAGGAATGAACCGGTCGTTGTCTTTATTTTTTTAATAATTTCTTTAAAAATACTTATATGTTTTAAAAAAACATGCCATTGGGGTTAGCTTTAATGAAAATGATTGACGTAACGAATAGCTATCGGGCCCTCATTCGAGAATTTACAATTTTGAATAGTAATTGATAGTCTAGTTGGCTATTCATAACTAAACTTTGTGGGGTTGATGTGGATATTGAGGTTTACATGCGATGATCGGTGCTTCCGTAGTAAATGGCTTTACTGGCTCTCCGTTTTTCGTAACTGTTATTCGTTATCAAATTAGATATACGAAAAAAAAATATGTGAATTTAGATTTTTGTTGAATATGAAGTTATACACAACGCTACTTATAGGCATAAAATAGTACTCCCTCTGTCCCATTTATGTTGTCTCATTTGATTATTATAATAGGCTCTATTGAATATAAAGTGAGACAACATAAATGGGACGGAGTGAGTAATTTTTTAGCTATTTTACTATCGAATTTTGAAATATACACTTAAATAGGAATAAAAGCAAACTCAGAACGAACACTTACATAATCCAGCGATGCCCGAGGCAAGCAAGTTTTAGATCGTTGATAGTTGCTAATAATGATTATTTTTCGAACCCCTAGTTCAATTGGTTCTACATTCTCGAACAATGTCATTCAATTATCAATAATATGTATATTAAATAAACGATTCATGTATCAAACATTATGTGTAAACGTTACATCCATTCTCGTTGTCGTGTTTTATTATATTATACCTCATATATATCTGATGAACGCGTTCATCTTCTCTCAAATAATTAAAGATGTCACATGCATGGAGTACTAAATTAATTGATTGCCTTTTCTTGTTCATCTAAATAAACGGAAGCAAAGTATATAGTGGATGAGGAATCTTACGTTACCACCACATATACAAAAACTATAACTGAAATTAAAGTGACTTGACATTTGGTGGCCCTCTATAATATCATAATAGTAATGAGATGACTATAAACCGACTTTACCACAGTTTGATTCTATGTGGGGAAATTATGTTTTAGCTATGTGGAAAGTGAGGGATTATCCTTCCATTTTTTTGTGGCATGTGAAGTTGTGAACTCTAGTAATTAAAACGTGGTTCACCGTATGCATGTGTTAACCTAGCGGTAGGAGGTAAAATTTCGAAGCCAAAGATTTCGTGTTTAAGCCCTCTGCAATGCGACCTTTGAAATTTTAAATTATTAAAGCTTAAAAATTAAAAAAACGTGGTTCACAAATAAATGAGTTGATCTTATTAAATCATAACTAGTTGCATTCATTTATTATCTTTATTGATTTCTATGGTGGGGAAAGATTTTGATTTTTGAGATTAAAAGGGATGTATTTGCTTAGTTTTAAAAAGGAACTCTCTTTCATGCTACAGAATTTCGTAAAAGAAAATGTGACGTTTAAGGTCGTACCAGTCGATATGTGTTCGTTTTTCTTATTAGAGAAGATAATGGAGATCACAAACAAAAGTGGAATAGGAAAGAAAATCTTACAGGTACAATATTGCAATCGGTGGCCAATTTTAACCGGACCGTTCTTAAACCGCTCAATAACAATGATGTATAACGATGCAATTTTAATTCTTGTTTCGGACGCAACCCGTTAAACCTACGCCAAATACGTTATTATATCTCGAAGTTAGGAAAATGGAGATCTTTGTACTAGCTAAACTAGCAGTCTTATAATTGTGATGACAAAGGTGGTTTCAACTACAAGATGATAATGACACATGATGTAGGGTAGATCGAGAAGGGACATGATACTACGATTTGAAATCAAATAGTAATTCATTTTTATGTAATGTCACAAATCATGCATGGCGTTTCAGCTCAAAAAAATAAAAATTACAACGGTGACTGACAGTCGCGGATCTACGTATCTACGTGGGGCAAGCGTAGGTTGAAGCTCCCATGGTAGACGTCGAAATCTGTGTTATTATAATGTATGTTTTTCCCGAATTTTATGTTCGTTATACCGATTGATAATCTTTTTTTTGATGATTAACCTCCACGATGATTTTATCCCGAATCTGACACTGGTGATTATAGTATATCGAGTTTGACGGATTGATACGCTATATGATACCATTTATGGCTTGAGAAGGAAATGCAAACGTTTTTGTTTTTTTCAAACTGAAATCGTAAATATTTCAATCATTACGGATATAATTACTACATAAAATTATTATAAATCAGCTTTTATCGTTAATAAATCTATTTAACCAGTTTAAGTGCGGTGGAAACAATCTCCAAGTAAAGGCTGAGCTCCTTGTTCCGGTCTCGAATATGGGCCGGGTCGAATACTTCCTTTCCAACCGACCCGTCTTCGTTATCCCGGTCCAGATCGAACGAGTCCTCTCCGAATCTCAACCTGCACCCGTTCAACTCCTGCACTGCATCCTTCACTTGCACCAAAATGTTCCTCTTATCCTTCGAGTTCACAACGCTTCGCGCCACAACGAGATCGCGATTGACGTCGTTGTAATTCTTCGAGCACATTATGTACTTCTCCTTCAGCTCCTCGTTTCTGGAATCCGTGTACAGCTTGTTGAGTCTGTCGTGAATTTGGCTGGATTTGGCTATCGCCAGATCGATGGTGGCTCCGAGCGCGGCTCGGTCGTCGGAGCTGTTGAAACGGTTGAGCTCCGGTTTGAGGATCTTCCAGCAGTCGTCGGTTCTGTTGGTTCTGGAGCAGAGATCTCTCACGTATTGTTCCGTGTCTTGTTCGGAACTTCTCCACCTTCCGTTATCGGCTGTCGAAGCTGGAACTGCGATCGCGATTATCAGAGCGATGAAGGCGACTTTGCTCGAATATGAAGCCATTTTTGTTTTGTTTAATTTCCTTGTGGTGTTGATGGAAGACTTCGTTCTATGGATTTGTTTATATAGTAGTAGCTAGCGTCGTTTAACCTTTTGTAACGTAAATAAGGCTGATTTCTGCATTTAAGGGTTTCATAACTGTAGAGTGGTTTTGATTTTGATTTTGATTTTGATGTTATTAATTACTACATACCACTATATAGAGATGATTGATTAATGTTTGAGAATTTATGCTCCACACATCCCACACACGTCGGATTTTGTGCAGGCCGTTTCCAGCGTCTCGGCAGGCGGGGGCGCCAAGATTCCTCAATTCCCGACGGCACTCCGGCCAACGTGGTAATCGCCATCACTAGGCTTAGCGGCACATCGGTGTTCGTCGGAAAATTGGGGAACGAAGAAATCGGCCACATGATCGCCCGAATCATGAAGCAGAACAAGATCTAATTATCTATTTTTTTTTAATATTTTTTTTAACTATTTGCTTTCTGCAATCGGGTTCGGATTGTAAAAATTGTCGAGTGAATCTAATTAATATACTTCCTTTGTCAATTTTATAACTAGTCATTTTATTATAATAATAAACTCATGTAAATAAAAGACTACTCATTATAAAGTGGAACGAATGAAGTATTTATCCAATCAGCATTTGTCAGTTAATCTTTTTAGTCCCCTAAATGATAGTATGTCTTTTAAAACGGCAATGTGAAGTATAAAATAAGGAAACATGCCGTTGCCATTTTAAAAGGACTAATAAAGTATTTAATTTCAATTATATAAGTTAAGAATAAAAAAAATGATTAAAAAATTTATACTGTCTTATTGAATTTATGAACCATCGTCATTTCATCATTTGAGTGTTTTCTCGCAAAATGTTAAATAGTCGCGTATCTTAGTGAAGATAAATAATAGTCACAACTTAAAAAATATAAATAGTAGTCTCTTTTGATTTGATTTGCAAAAATACCTTCAATGACTTGCTCGCATGCACTCTAATTACCCTCAGGCTTGATCGAGCTCGAGGCTTGTTTGAGCCCAAAATGCTTGATCGATCCCCATTTGAGCCTTATGAATTAAGGCTAGATTTCGTATGATCTTTTTCGCGCCTGATATATGGAGGCTCGATCGATCGAGCACCATTTTTTTCGAGCCCGTTCACGCTCAACATAATGAGGCTCAATCAAGACATGAGAGTCTCATTTGACCCGATAGGCTCGATCTAGCCTCATTTGAGCCCGTTTATGCTCGACATAATTCAGTATGTTTTCGTAAACTTGTATTCTTAGAACTATTATTAATTTTAATCATAACAATTATCACTCTTACAACTATTTAATGAGTTTAAGTGCAGTGGAAACAATCTCCAGGTAAAGGCTGAGCTCCTTGTTCCGGTCTCGAATATGGGCCGGGTCGAATACTTCCTTTCCAACCGACCCGTCTTCGTTATCCCGGTCCAGATCGAACGAGTCCTCTCCGAACCTCAACCTGCACCCGTTCAACTCCTGCACTGCATCCTTCACTTGCACCAAAATGTTCCTCTTATCCTTCGAATTCACAACACTTCGCGCAACCGTGAGATCGCGACTGACGTCGTTATAATTCTTCGAGCACATTATGTACTTCTCCTTCAGTTCCTCGTTTCTGGAATCCGTGTACAGCTTATTGAGTCTGTCATGGATTTGGCCGGATTTCGCTATTGCCAGATCGATCGTGGCTCCGAGCGTGGCTCGGTCGTCGGAGCTGTTGAACCGGTTGAGCTCCGGTTTGAGGATCTTCCAGCAGTCGTCGGTTCTGTTGGTTCTGGAGCAGAGATCTCTCACGTATTGTTCCGTGTCTTGTTCGGAACTGTTGTAACAGAATAGAGTAATTGAGTAATCGAATGAACAGAAAGCGAAAATAGACACAGATTTACGTGGTTCACCAACGTTGTGTTGGCTACGTCCACGGGCAGGAAACGGAGAACAGATTGTATTATGACGGCTACAGAGTTACAGAATATTATGCCCTATTTCTATATAAATAGAGTACATCAGACGGGCTAGGCCCAATACGCCAATCAGGCCCAAATAAACAGACAGCCCATACCGTCGGGCCGGGGGCGTCTCCGCCCCCCCGGACCCCCAGGCAAGGGGGCGTCGCCCCCCTTGACCCCCCCGACTCGCTGACCGGGCAGCGAGACCCCCGTCCAGCTCTGCGAAGGGGCAGCTAGATTCAAGGCATACTAACAAATCTCCACCTTGACTTGAATCCTCTTTGCAGATGCATCATTACAATGCCAGAAACAGACTTCTCCTTTCCTGCCTCAGATTTGCCCTCCTTGGGCAACTAACAGCTCCAGACGTTTAGCAAGTCCAAACAATGTCGAAACTTGCTATGCGGGACCGGCTTGGTGAACATATCAGCAGGATTATCAGCAGTACCTACTTTCACCACCTTGATTCTCTTCTCATCCCTCAGAAAATGATACCTCACATCAATGTGTTTGGTCCTCTCATGATGGACCTGATCCTTGGCTAAACAGATAGCACTCAAACTATCACAGAACACAACAGCTTGCTCTTGATGTAGACCAAGATCACCAACTAGCCCTTTCAACCAAATTCCCTCTTTAGCAGCTTCTGTCAACGCCATATACTCTGCCTCAGTCGTAGAAAGAGTAACTGCAACCTGCAAAGTTGCCTTCCAACTAACAACAGAACCACCAAGAGTGAAACAATAACCAGTCATAGATCTTCTGGTGTCAACATCTCCAGCATAATCAGAATCAGAATAGCCAGTTACAGAACATTGAGTATCACCTCCATAAACGAGACCAACATCAGACGTACCTCTCAAGTAGCGAAAAATCCTCTTCACAGCCTGCCAATGCTCCTTTCCAGGTTGTCCCATGAACCTGCTGACAACACTAACAGCATGTGCGATATCTGGCCTAGTACAAACCATAGCGTACATCAGACTCCCTACTGCATTCGAGTATGGAACTCGAGACATGTACTCCCGTTCAGCTTCGGATTTTGGTGCATAATCAGATGACAGATGAATATTTGCAGCACTCGGAGTATCAATAGGCTTAGCTGTAGACATGCCAAATCTTGACAAAATCTTCTGAATGTAGCTCTTCTGTGACAAGAAAAGCTTCTTCTTCTCCCTTTCCCTATAAATCTCCATGCCCAAAATTTTCTTAGCAGCACCCAAATCCTTCATATCAAACTCAGCACTGAGAAGAGCCTTTAACTTCTCAATATCAGACTTGGACTTCGCAGCTATAAGCATGTCGTCCACGTACAGAACAAGATAGATCATAGAACCATCATCAGCTTTGTTGTGATACACACAACAATCATACGGACTCCTCCTGTATCCCAGTTGGGTCATGTAACTGTCAAACCTCTTATACCACTGCCTCGGAGACTGCTTCAATCCATATAAGGACTTCTTCAATTTGCAAACATAATCTTCTTTCCCCGGAACTGCGAACCCCTCTGGCTGAGTCATGTAGATATCATCCTCTAGCAGTCCATGTAGGAAAGCTGTCTTCACATCTAGTTGCTCAAGCTCTAAATCCTGATGTGCCACCATCGCTAGTAACACTCTGATAGAAGTATGTCTGACCACTGGTGAGAAAATCTCGTTATAGTCAACCCCTTCCTCCTGCGTGAACCCTCTTGCAACTAGCCGAGCTTTGTATCTAAGACCCTCATCTGCCGTGGTTCCTTCCTTCTTCTTGAAGATCCATTTACAAGTAACAATCTTTCTCCCCTTAGGCCGTTTGACCAGTTCCCAAGTCAGATTCTTTGCAAGTGATTCCATCTCTTCACCCATTGCAACGAGCCATTTGGCAGACTCGCTACCTGACACAGCTTCCTTGTAAGTAGATGGTTCATTTGCAGATGGTTCCTCTTCCACCTCGTCAGCAACCTGCAATGCATAGGTCACCATATCCTCAAAACCGTACCTCAAAGGAGGCCTTACACCTGTTCTCCTAGCTCTATCAATAGCAATGCTCTCTTGACGAACTTCTGGACGAACATCTGAACTAGAAGTTTCAGCAGCAGTAGTATGTTGATCTTCTTCTCCACCTTGGAGTTGTGATTCACTCTCATCGTGAGTGACTTGCAGCTCCACCTGTTTATCAACACTACTACAATCTTCTGCACCAATAGACTTCACAACAGGGTTAAGCATAGAATTCTCATCAAATACCACATTCCGACTGAGTATGACTCTATTTTCTGAAGATGACCAGATTCTATACCCCTTAACTCCATCCCCGTAACCAACAAATATACCCTTCTTAGCCCTTGGCTCTAGTTTACCCTCACTAACATGATAGTAAGCAGTACAACCAAAAACTCTCAACAAAGAATAATCTGCAGGTTCATTAGACCATACCTCGTGAGGTGTCTTGCAACTGATGGCAGTGTGAGGTCCACGGTTGATCAGGTAACACGCCGTGTTTACTGCTTCTGCCCAAAACTTCCTAGTCAAGCCAGCATGAAAGAGCATGCATCTTGCTCTTTCCAGCAACGTCTGATTCATGCGTTCTGCCACACCATTCTGCTGCGGTGTATGTCTGATGGTGTGATGTCGAGCAATCCCTTCATTCTTGCAGAACTCATCGAACTCAGACGAACAGAATTCCAGACCATTATCAGTTCTCAAACGCTTGATCTTCTTTCCAGTCTGATTTTCTACCAAAGCCTTCCACTGCTTGAACTTCTTGAATGCTTCACCTTTATGTTTCATCATAATCACCCAAGTCTTCCTCGAGTAATCATCAATCATCGACACAAAGTACCTGTGACCTCCAATAGATTCAACACGTGATGGACCCCAACAATCCATATGAATGTAGTCGAGAGTCCCCTTGGTCCGATGAACACCCTTCTTTGGAAACTTGCTGCGATGAAGCTTCCCAAGTACACAGTGTTCGCAGAAATCAAGATTCTGCACTTCATGTCCACAAAGAAAACCACGCTTTGAGAGAATCTGCATCCCTCTTTCTCCCACATGACCAAGCCTCATATGCCATAACTTTGTCATATCCTTGGCCTGAATCTCGGATGATGCAATATCAGCAGAACCTCTCACAGTAGTACCTCGCAGAATATACAAAGTACCCTGTTTCAAGGCTGTCAGAACCACCTTCGAACCTCGACAGACATTCATAACTCCACCTTCAGCTCTGAAACTGAAACCCTTACTGTCAAGCGTACTCAACGATATCAGATTCTTCGTCATCTGTGGAACATGTCTGACATTGGTCAAGGTGCAGAATACCCCATCATGCGTCCTTATTCTGATCGAGCCAATTCCAACCACCTTGCAGACAACACTATTCGCCATGGAAACGCTGCCTCCATCTTTCTGCTCGTAAGTAGTGAAATACTCTCTGTTAGGACATAGATGGTATGATGCCCCGGAATCCAGAATCCACACATCATTACGATGTGACTGCTCATCTGCAACTAAAACCAAACCATCTTCAGAATCTCCATCAGCTTCCGCCACATTGGCAGAACCGTCGGCACCTTCTTTCTTGTCCGGTTTCTTCTTCTTCTTGGGACAATTGTTCTTCCAATGCCCTGATTCTTTACAGTAGTTGCAGATGTCTCCAGGCTTAGGACCTTTTGAACCTTTAAAGTTCGACTTCTTCTTCTTCTGTCCTTTACCCGTAACAGATAACCCCGATGACTGATTTTCTGTGGCAGAACTGGTTGCCTGATGACGATCTTCTCTAATGTGCAGAGCAGATCGAACATCTTCCAGAGACAGATCTTCTCTCCCAGTCATAAAAGACTCCACAAAATTCTCAAACGACTCGGGCAGAGAAACTAACAGAATTAAAGCAGCATCTTCATCGTCTACTTTAACATCAACATTACGCAAATCTAGCAAAATCTTATTCAGCTTTTCTAGATGATCTCGAAGGGGTGTACCTTCCTGCATGCGTAATCGGAACAGACGTTGTTTCAGGAGCAACTTATTCGTTAGAGATTTCGTCATGTATAAACTCTCCAACTTCTTCCAGAGGGCAGCAGCAGTCTCCTGATCAGCAACTTCGGTGATAACCTCGTCAGACAAGCACAACATGATTGTCGAGTGAGCCTTCTCCTCCAGAGTAGTCCACTCTTCATCTTTTATGCCTTCACTTTTCGGTTTTCCAGATAGCGGCGCCCACAATCCCTGCTGCTTCAGCAACGAGCGCATCTTGATCTGCCATAAGCCGAAACTGTTCCTCCCATCGAATTTGTCAATCTTCACGTTTATAGCAGACATCTTCGATCAACTCACGGAAACCCTAACAGCGCGGAATTCAGAATCCCAATCGAAAGACCAGGCTCTGATACCAGTTTGTTGTAACAGAATAGAGTAATTGAGTAATCGAATGAACAGAAAGCGAAAATAGACACAGATTTACGTGGTTCACCAACGTTGTGTTGGCTACGTCCACGGGCAGGAAACGGAGAACAGATTGTATTATGACGGCTACAGAGTTACAGAATATTATGCCCTATTTCTATATAAATAGAGTACATCAGACGGGCTAGGCCCAATACGCCAATCAGGCCCAAATAAACAGACAGCCCATACCGTCGGGCCGGGGGCGTCTCCGCCCCCCCGGACCCCCAGGCAAGGGGGCGTCGCCCCCCTTGACCCCCCGACTCGCTGACCGGGCAGCGAGACCCCCGTCCAGCTCTGCGAAGGGGCAGCTAGATTCAAGGCATACTAACAGGAACTTCTCCACCTTCCGTTATCGGCTGTCGAAGCTGGAACTGCGATCACGATCATCAGAGCGATGAAGGCGATTTTGCTCGAATGTGAAGCCATTTTTGTTTTCCTTTTTGTGATTTTGTTTTGATGGATTGTTTGATTGAATTGGTTTGTTTATATAGTAGCTAGTGTAGTGCCGTTTAACCTTTGTAATTAATTAGGTTAATTTGCACGTTTTAGTTTCATGTAATATAAATTTGATGTTATACTTTAAACGTTCGAAGTACAATTAATGTATATGATTGTGTTTAGGTTAGTGTTGAAGATATTGGAGCTATGCTATTAAGAGTTGCAGTTTTGCAGTTTGAAGAAGATGATGAACCTTTTATTCTGTTTTTTTCTATTTTTGCAGCTAGTGGGTTTCGAACCCAGAGTCTTTATGTTTCAGTTAAGTCTGTTAATACTATTGCCGCAGACACGTGTCGTCTGTTGGTTGATTTCCGTTTTTAGCTTTCCTTAAGTCGTGTTTGTGGTGAGGAGCGTTTATTAGTTTTACCCTAGTATAAAAGCTCTGTACGCACTGTTCCTCCACCAACTTTTATGAATGAAAATATCCTAGCTGCTGTCTTCTTCTTCTTCATTTATTTCATACATTTCTTCTGCAAAAGCTGCGATCTTTCTTTATATTTCTTCAGTTAGGTTATTAAGAGAACTATACATGACGGAACCTATACAAGCAACATATGTACGTTTAATACGTTATATTTGAGAGAGTAGACAAAGCATTTTGATTTACTTGTTCCAGAAAATATTTTATCGTTTAAAAGTCGTAGAAAAGTGAGAATTGCTGAGGTTTTACTAGCTAGATAAAGCCCTGATTTGTTTAATTCTCTTCCACTTAATTAATTAGGGTTTGATATCTATATGTTTAATTTATTTTCATGTATAAAGGTGTGGGGCAACGGAAGGTTTTGCATAGCGAAGCACCAGGTACAGTGCCACGTCCCCGTCGTTCGTACTTCGCTAGCTTATTTCGCATTAGGTCCCCGAGATGAGAAAGTCGAGACCCCGCCGGAGATGGTGGGTCCCGGCTATCCGCGCCGCTTCGTCCCGTTCGACTACGAGGACTATCGACGGCTTAGAAGTAAAAAAGGTCTGGAAGCGCTTCAACATTTTCTCGCCTAAAGTTCGTGATGATCAAACAAGTAGTGTTATGCGACTGATGGACGTACGTACGTACGCATGCTATATATATTACTATTCGTTTTACATGCGTGTTTTTTAATTTCTTCTTCACTTTGGATAATAAACATTTGAATTGGTACGTGTGAGGACCTCTATATCAACTATTGGAATATATTGCAGCCTCTTCGTATTATTCGTGTTGAGAGTATGTGTGAGTGTGATTGCTGAGCTGTTGCTGTGTGTGCTGAGTTGTGTGCTGAGTTGTGGATGAGCTGGACAAGCTGATGTGTCACGTTTCTATTGGTTGTTACTAAGTCGGTTTAGCTTAGTTAGTTTTCTAATCTGTACTTAAAGCTTTGTAACAGTGTATATAGTTAGTTAGTTGATTCCATTTTTAGTTTAATGAAAGCAGTTACTTTTCTCTCTCTCTCTCTTCTCTCTCTGTTTTCTGCTTTCTCCATTTCTCTAATATGGTATCTCGAGCCAGTCGAGCATTTTTCTGCTAATTTTTTGGTCGATTCCTGGATCGAGAGGAACATATTCGTTGTTCTCTCTTGATTGTTTTCGTTTCCGCTTGATTGATTGGTGTTTTTGTTCTCAATTTCTGGTGAATTTTCTGTGTTTGTTGCCATTTTCTGTGTTTGTTGGTAAAATGGAGGGACATGCTGGTGCTAGGGGTTTGGTTCTTCCTCAGTTTCATGCGATTCAGCTGAAGCTCGATCGTTCAAACTATGCGTTTTGGAGAGCGCTTGTTCACTCTGCTATTCGCGCTCACGGATTCGATGAGTTCATTTCGGCGACGACGGAGGTGCCTGCTCCGCTTGTTCCAGGTAGAGCTGGTGAGGATATGGTGCCTAATCCTGATTTTGTGACTTGGATCAGACGCGATCAATTTCTATTGAGCTGGATGCTATCGTCGGTTGGCGAATCTATGTTAGGGCATGTGGTTAGGTGCAAATCGTCGAGAGAGGTGTGGAGTGCTCTTGAGACTGTGTTTCACTCTCATTCCAAGGCTCAGGTCTCGCAATACCGTGTCCAGTTACAATCCACGAAGAAAGGTGCCATGACTGTTGAAGATTACTTCATGAAGATGAGAGGAATTGCAGATCAACTTGCTGCAATCGGAAAATCACTTGATGATGATGAGTTGCTGCAGTATATTCTGTCTGGTTTTGGTCCTGAGTATGAGTCCTTGGTTGTTAAGACTATGCAGCGGACTGATGTATCAAATCTTCAAGAGATCCAGCTAGCTTTCCAAGCCTATGAGGTGCGTCTAGCACAACAGCAGTCTTCACTGTTTGATCATTCTGCTAACGTCGCATATCGTCGTGGTTATGGTCAAAGTGTTGGCCAATCTAGTGGTGGACGTGGTCAGGTTTCTGGTGCTCAGAATTTTGGGCGTGGTGCACCGAGGCCTAATTTTGGTGGTAAGGTGCTGATGTGCCAATTGTGTGGTAGGTCTGGGCATGTTGCGTTGAGGTGTTTTAAACGGTTCGATATTCATTTTACTGGGAATGATTCTGCTGGTGGTCAGACTTCGAATTCTGCTGGGGCTCCTAAAGCATTTGTTACTGATTTTGTTGGTGCTGCAGAACAGGGTGCTGGTTTTACTGATGGTGAAGGCAATTGGTTTGTGGACAGTGGTGCAACAACTCATGTGACTAATGAGTTTGGTAATCTGTCTGTTAGCTCACAGTACAATGAGAATGAAAACCTCATTGTTGGAAATGGTAATTCTGTCCATATCTCTTTCATTGGTTCTAGTTCTATTCCTATTCCAACTGCTTCTTCTCCATCTCTTATCCTTAATAACATCCTGTTTGTTCCTCAAATCACTAAGAATCTGCTAAGTATTGCTCAATTCACTAGGGATAATAATGTGGTGTTTGAGTTTAATGATGATTCTTGTTTTGTTAAGGACAAGCTCTCACACAAGATCCTGCTGAAGGGGAGTCTAACTGATGGCCTATACAAGTTGGATCTCACTCAGTTTCTTTCAAAAAAGCACAGCATTCCTTCTGCTGTTCCCTCAGCTGTTGCTTCTAGTGGTGCATGTTCTTCTGCTTATTCTGCTTATAATGTTGAAAGTATGACTAGTTCTTTGTCCTCTTGTAATAATACTCAGACTATTCCTTTGAATTCTGCTGTAACATGCTCTGTTCCCACACTGGCTGCTACTGATACACTACATGCATCTATATCAAAACCTATACATTTTGCTAGTTTGTGTATGTCTAATGCAAATACAATTCATCAAATGTTAGGTCATCCTAATGATGTTGTGTTATCAAAAGTATGTGCATTGATGGGAATTCCTTTTTCTGCTAAATCTTTGGAGTTTTGTGAAGCTTGCAATTTAGGAAAATTACATCAAAAACCTCATGTGTTTGCAGAAACTAAGACTTCTAGATGCTTTGAACTTGTTCATTCTGATTTGTGGGGGCCTAGTCATACTACATCTAGGAATGGTTTCAAGTATTATATTAGCTTTGTTGATGATTTTTCTAGGTTCACCTGGATTTATCCACTTCACTTGAAATCTGAGGCAGTTTATGTTGTCAAACACTTCTTCAGTAAAGTAAAAACTCAGTTTCATTCTTCCATAGCTTCTTTTCAATCTGACTGGGGAGGAGAATTTAGACCTCTTGTTCCTTACTTCTTAGAAATGGGTGTACATTTTAGGCATCCTTGTCCCTATATACATTCACAAAATGGGAAAGTTGAAAGAAAACATCAACACATTGTTGATGTTGGTCTTACACTCTTAGCTCAAGCTTCTCTACCTCTACATTTCTGGTGGGATGCTATGCACACTACTGTTTTTCTCATAAATAGGTTGCCTACTTCTGCTCTGTTGTATAAGTGTCCTTATCAGGTGTTGTTTGGAAAGGTTCCTGATTATAAATTACTTAAACCATTAGGTTGTGCTTGCTTTCCTTATCTGAAACCTTATCATAACCACAAGCTTCAATTCAGATCTTCAAAGTGTACCTTCTTGGGTTATAGTGATTCTCACAAGGGCTATAAGTGCTTAAGTTCTACAGGTAGAATGTATATTGCAGATACTGTGAATTTTAATCCTACTGAATTTCCTTATAGAGCTCTTTCAAGTGGTGGAGGTTCTGCACTTAAATCTAAATCACCACCTCCAGGTTTTGCACTTATAGTTTCATCAGTTCAGCATGATGTTGTGCCTTCTTCTGTTGCTCATAGTGTGAGTGCTGATTCTGTTCATAACCATCATCATGTCTCTGTTTCACCAACTCATTCTCATGTTCCCTCTCATGATGATTCTACATCCAACTCCTCTGTTCCATCTCATGCTGATCATCAGATTTCTAATTCTGCTGCTTCCTCTGTTCCTTCTTTTGATGGTTCTAGTTCAAATTCTTCTGTTTCTTCTGCTGTTCCTTCTTCTAGTAGTGTTCCTTCTTTGAATATTCATCCCATGATTACCAGATCCAAGAATGGGGTGTTCAAACCTAAAGTGTTTGTGGTTAACAGCTCTTTACCTTCTGAACCTAGTAGTGATGGTGTGGCTTTGGCTGATCCTGATTGGTATCATGCCATGGAGCTTGAGTATAAAGCTTTAATGGATAATAACACATGGTCTTTGGTGCCTTATACCCCTGATATGAAGGTTATCAGCAATAAGTGGGTGTATAAGGTTAAGACTTTAGCTGATGGATCACTTGATAAGCTAAAGGCTAGACTAGTTGCTAGGGGTTTTGAACAATTTGCTGGGATTGATTTCTTGGAAACTTTTAGTCCTGTGGTTAAGTCTACCACTATTCGGTTGGTGTTTACTTTGGCTGCTACTAGAGGATGGTCTGTTCAACAGGTTGATGTCTCTAATGCTTTTCTTAATGTTGATTTGATTGATACTATTTATATGAGTTAGCCTAGAGGTTTTGTGAGTAGTGAGGCTCCAACTCATGTATGCAGACTGCATAAGTCATTGTATGGATTGAAACAGGCTCCTAGAGCCTGGTATGACAAGCTGAAAGAGTGTTTGCTGCAGTTGGGTTTTAGCAGATTTGCTTCTGATTTCTCCCTGTTTTTCAGATATGTGAATGGTTGTTTAACTCTTATTTTGGTCTGTGTTGATGATATCTTGCTTACTGGGGATTCAAGTGATGAAGTACTTCATATTATTCAGTTGTTGCAATCTCAGTTTAAGCTTAAAAATTTTGGTGATGTCAAATATTTTCTTGGAATTGAGGTATTGAAGTCAGATTCTGGTTTTGTGTTATCCCAGAAAAAGTATGTGACTGAATTGCTAGATAGAACAAATATGGGTGCTTGTAATTCATGTCCTACTCCCATGGTGTCTGTGCCAAAGTTATCTAAGACTGAGGGTGTTGTTTTTGAGGATCCTTCTCTGTATAGAAGTGTAGTTGGCACACTTCAATATTTGACTCTTACACGGCCAGACATAGCCTTCAGTGTGAACAAACTATCTCAGTTTTTGCAAGCTCCCACTAATCTTCATTGGTTGGCCTGTAAAAGGCTCCTTAGATATTTGAAGGGCACATGCTCTGTTGGCCTTAAATTTGCTGCTGCTTCTTCTTTTGCTCTTGAAGGATTTGCAAATGCAGATTGGGCAACTTGCCAAGATGATAGGAGGTCAACTGGGGGACATTGTGTTTTTCTTGGTGGAAATTTGGTGGTATGGAATGCTAAAAAGCAGGAAGTGGTCTCTAGAAGTAGTACAGAGTCAGAATATAGGTCTCTAGCAAATCTTGTCTGTGATGTAGTGTGGCTGCAATCTGTTTGCAAGGAGTTAGGGGCTGTGCTAGAGTCACCACATAAGTTGTGGTGTGATAATTCAGGAGCCATTGCTTTAGCTGCAAATCTTGTGTTTCATTCCCGTACAAAACATTTTGAGATTGATGTGCATTTTGTGAGAGAGAAGGTGCTGGAAAAAGTAGTGGAGATTGGATATGTTCCTACTGCAGATCAGGTTGCAGACATTTTTACAAAGCCCCTTGCTGTTTCCAGGTTTCTGCTGCTTCGAGAGAGGCTTAAGCTGTGTGATCTTGATGTTGATAAAGGAAGGGAAGATGCTGGATAGTTGGGGGAGTGTTGAGAGTATGTGTGAGTGTGATTGCTGAGCTGTTGCTGTGTGTGCTGAGTTGTGTGATGAGTTGTGGATGAGCTGGACAAGCTGATGTGTCACGCTTCTATTGGTTGTTACTAAGTCGGTTTAGCTTAGTTAGTTAGTTTTCTAATCTGTACTTAAAGCTTTGTAACAGTGTATAGAGTTAGTTAGTTGATTCCATTTTTAATTTAATGAAAGCAGTTACTTTTCTCTCTCTCTCTCTTCTCTCTCTCTGTTTTCTGCTTTCTCCATTTATCTAATAATTCGTACCCCGTTCATTTTATAACAACACTTTACTATTCAATAAATTATTAGCTAGAAGTCGATAGGTATCACGGCACGTGACATTTCACATGGTGTGGTGAGGAATAAAGTTATAGAGTAATTAATTGCAACTGAAAATCGCCACAATTAATTTATATAAGTCCCAAAATGGCAGTACAATTTTAGCACAACGATTTTATTAAATTAATGAACTATATATACATACCAAATATTACACGCGCAAAGGAGAAATTCAAAACACTTCTTTTCACCCTACTAAAACTTGTACTACTATTAAATATTAAATTTTGACAAGGACGCTGATAAAAGTAGGAAAATATTCAATTTTTTAAAAGCCCTTTTTACTCAAATTTAATTAATTAGTTGTATAAATACAATCGTGTGCATGCTCATTTCCATCATCAACATCAACACAAGAAAGCTTAATTTCACACATAAATAATGGCGACGAAGTGTATTCCGATGATTGACATGGAGGATTCTTCGAATCTAGCGGAGAAAATGGTGAAAGCGTGCGAAGAATGGGGTTGCTTCAGAATGAAGAACCATGGCGTCCCCCTTGAGCTCATGGCGGAAATGAAGGCCGTGACTCGATCTCTAGTGGACCTTCCGGTTGAGACGAAGCACAAGAATTCTCACCCCGAGCCCGGAAAGGGCTACAACCCGCCTAACGTCGTTACTCCCTACTTTGAGGGACTTAGTTTGTACGACATGGCTTCACCTGGTGCAATCGACCACTTTTGCTCTCAGCTCAACGTTTCATCACATCAGAGGTGAGACACATATTATTATTATTATTATTATTATTATTATTATTATTATTATTATTATTATTATTATTATTATTATTATTATTATTATTATTATTATTATTATTATTATTATTATTTAGTAATAATTTCCAAAATAGACAACATTTTTTATATCAATATATACTAAATGAAATACTATAATATAAGTGAATAGACATATGTCTACAAGTTCGAGTTTTTATATAAAGTGAAATCGAGAGTTTTTGTCTACTCCGTCCTTTAGATGTATCTCAAATTTTCAGGGAGGTGTTGAACAAGTACGCTTTTGCCCTCCACGATCTCGCCCAATTCTTGGGGAGGAAGCTGATGGAGGGTTTGGGTATGGAAGGAGAGCTTTTCATGAAATGGCCGTGCCAGTTGAAGTTGAACAAGTACAATTATGGGCCCGAAACCGTGGGACTAACCGGCGCCGTTTTGCACACCGATCCCGGGTTTCTTACCATATTGCAGGATGATGAGAATGTTAATGGTCTTGAAGTAGTCGACAAGACTACGGGCGAATTCGTCTCTGCCGATCCCGTCCCAGGAACTCTCGTCATTAACGTCGGAGATGTTGCTAAGGTATATATATATCCGATTTAATTTATTTCTTGATGATATATATTTTGAATATTCAAGGACTTAATTATAAATGTAGGCATGGAGCAATGGAAGGTTTTGCAATGTGAAGCATAGGGTGCAATGCCACGAGGCCAAGATACGTACTTCTATAGCACTTTTCGTGTTGGGCCCGCGAGATGAGAAGGTGGAAGCGCCGCCGCAGCTGGTGAATCCCGACCACCTGCGACGCTATGTCCCGTTTGCCTTTGAAGAGTATCGAAAGCTTCGAGTTTCGACACGTTCGGTTACTGGAGAAGCCCTTGAGCATTTTGTCGCCAAAAGTTGTTGATCAAACTCTTACGTTAATTAATCTACGATATTTATTAATACGACTATAATTGTGTGAGCGAGGGTATAGTAGAAGTTGATGCTGCTACATATATATATCTGCATATATTTCTTAAAGTTTTCATCATAAATTTTATTATGTAATAATAAAATGAGTATATTTAATTATTTGTGAGTATGAACAACTTAACGAGTTCTTCGCTAGCTCATATTTGATTTTCATATCAGCTATTGACACGAAAATTTCTATAAAAAAAATTGTTATTAGCATTGTTCGGGCCGAACTCACCATCCATTATGTTATTTTTGGACAGTTAAGCCTGGCCCAAAATATAACGGAAATATCGTACTATGTACAATATTTTTTTTATTAGGCAAACACAACACATTTATATACACTAGTAGAGATTACGTGCATTCACACGTAATTATTACGATTGAATTATTGAAGAACTATATTCTTCATTTCCTTGTAATATTCTTCTTTAGACTTTCCTTAGTTTTGAATAAATGGTTATAGAATTTTTCATAAATTCATATCTTTAAAACTAAATTTTGAAGATTAATATGAAAGTCCAAAATATTTATTTGTTATTAATTATATTATACTATAAAACTCTTACACAGAGACTCTGAAAAAACGAAATTTTTTGGATGATTCTAAGTAAACCATCTATTGTTGTTCAAAAGACAAATTGTCTCTAATTTATATTAATTCCTAAGTAAATTAATAGGTACTTATGAATTGTTATTACGGTGGTATTACTCAGATCATTCATCTCAATATATAATTTTAGAAAACTTTTTTTTAGCAAAATAAATGTAATATTGTTCTGATTGTTTGAATGAATAGAATGCTCCCATACTCACCGTGAGGATTCTTAATATGTCCTCGGGTGACGTGTCAATAATGTAATTGATACATTCCATTAAAATAATCCCTACCTAAAAAACTATAAACCTAAACAAAAAAAAAAAAAACTAAATTCTAATTGAAAAATTATTAAGGGGACAATGTTATGTTAGCGGTGAGCATTTTTAATGTGCTCGCAGTAAGTAGATGAACATTTTCCTGAATAAGAGTTATTTATTTTCCTCGTAAATATAGTTATATTGAACCATACTCCGAGATCCCTAAAGCGTGCACAAGGGCTTTCAAGAAAGTTAATAATCCGACGGGCTACACTTGGGGCTTAACTCCGACAGACATAAGAACATCGTATTGGGAAGAATTCAAGGTATATTTCTTACATATTAATAACATGTGCAATCTCTCTCTCTTTCTCTCAATATGTTTAATTAGCAGTCACCTACCTCTTGTTAGTTGCTGCTCTTCATCTTTTTTGTGTTTTTTCACCATAGCTGGACATTTCTTTAATTGTGTAGGTTTATTAATAAACTGAAATTAAATCCTGCATATATCTAAGGTTTATCAATTTACTTGAGTCATTGCTCGAACTAAATTGCATGATTATTTCCTATTCTCCTCTCGTAAATATATGATCAATTATTTTGAAGGTCCCAAACAAAAATACAGTTTTGGATATTAAATGTGAATTAGATGATTCCTATTTCCACACAATCTGGTAATCTAGCTTACTAATTTAACAATTTTTTGTATTTATTTGACTTGCAAAACGCTGATATTTATGAAAATTACTAAAAGCCTCCCTCATTAGTCATTTCTAAGTCAGATGAGACATTAACTTCATACACATATATATAATTGTCTAGGGGCGTTCACAGTTTGGTTTAAACCGTAAATCAAACCGGATCAAACCGTATTTGTACGGTTTGGTTTGGTTTATGGTTTGAAAAATATGGGTTGGGTTTAACTTTTAAAAAATTATGGTTTTTGGTTTAGGTTTGGTTTTTGAAAATAAAATACCCAAACCAAACTGTAAACCGTAAAACCGCAATAATTTATTATTATTATTATTATTATTATTATTATTATTATTATTATTATTATTATTATTATTATTATTATTATTATTATTATTATTATTATTATTATTATTATTTAATTATTTTTCCTATGAAAGATTCACGTACTTGGGCCAAATTTAATACACCTCTACCATTTTTTCTTTCTAAATTTAAGTTTTTATTACTTTTTTAAATATGAACTTATATATTTTTTTTCTATTACTACTGTAGAGTTGTCCAAGATGGCTTTAGTTTCTTCTACAGTAGATTATAGCCTAATATTATGCAGCTTGTGTGATAATTAAGGTGACTCCACTTTTACTTCTTTAATTTTCTCTTTTGAATCATTGTTCAGTGCATTACATAATTATTCATACTAATTATTTTTGTGTTATTTTTATACACAATGCAGGTTGTTGATTGGCGTGAGAAGATAAAGGAGTGGAGTTAATTTTTCAGTTGTTTGCTTATGAACTTTATCAAGCATAAGTGCAATGATATTTTATTTTATCTCAATTTTATGTTAGAGAACGATGTTGATACTCTAATTTTAGTGAATGAATATTTAATTTTTCGCTACGATAGCAAACCGTAAACCGAACCGTACCGAACCGTTATATTATAGTTTGGTTTGGTTAGGTTTTCATAGTGAAATGGTTTGGTTTGGTTCAATAAAATGAAAAAACCGCATTTTAAGGTTTGGTTTGGTTTTAGCGTCAACCCGCACCAAACCAAACCGCGAACACTCCTATAATTGTCGTAGCTTTAGAACTTCAAAATTGCTAAGTGCAAATCAAGCCTAATGGAGAAATCTTTCCTTTATCTACTTCTTCTACTATATCCCTGTCTGCAAAATTCGGGCTTTGCCAACTCAGCAAATACCAATATGAATACAGATATTTCTTCTCTTACTGCCTTGAAATCCCACATTACTGAAGACCCTCAGAATATATTCATGAAAAACTGGACCCGTGATACTAGTGTATGTCTTTGGGTGGGAGTTACATGTGATACTAGTGTATGTTGCTTTTAAATTGTTACTTGATCCCTTATATTACAGAAACAATTTATTTGGGACCCGAAGCATGAAAACCACATTCGAAATGAGTGGACTACAAGGGCAGCACGACGCTACAGGGACTTCGTACATGGAATGAAGAAGCCTACTATAAAGGCAGTTGACCGTCGTTCTGTTAAGCCTATATACATTACAACTGCAGTATGGGAAGGATGCCTTGAGTATTGGGATCGAGAAGATGTTAAAGCAAAGTCTGAGACAGCAAAAAGATGCAGGATGTCTGAACCGGAGGGTGAAGGAACAGGTCAAATCACACATCGCCTCGGCTCAAAGTCCATTATGCAGTATGCTCATGAATTGGTATGTTTCTTATAACGTATTTAATAATCTAATTTTCATTTAGTCATCTTTCATGTATATTTAACAAATACATGTTTAACCAAAGTCTAAGGAGAGAGGAGGAGTTCCTGTGAAGAATTGCATGTACGACGCCTACTGCAGAGGTCACATGATGCCTGATGGGACTTTCACTGATGTGAAGTCAGAAAATATTCATGTAAGATGAGATCAATTACAAATTTTAGTTTAGTTACATCTTAATGTATGTTTGTATCAACGATTTTTAATGTCTCGATTGTAGAACAAGATCTTGGAGTACATTGAGGAGCAGCGCCTTGAAGGTCGGGAGGTCACACATAATGAGGCTTACTGCATGTTGTCAAAGTTGATGAAAAGAATAGAATGTTTGGAGCAGGTGGCCTTGCCAAGACTGTCGGAAGTGATCTCTCAAGTACTGGCACGTCATATTTCCACTCGGAGGCTGCTCTCGATGATCGTGTCTCGCAAATGGAGCAAGAGCTCGAGGAGGGGCGACAAAACTTTGAGAGGCTAGCTGAGCACGCAAAGAAACAGGAAGAGCACATAAAGAAACTTGAAGAAAAAATTGATCAATTCATTACACAGTCGTCAAGGAACGACTCCGACCTTCCACCTCCCCCATGATATCTATTAAGCTTCTATTCAAACTGACTAACACTACTTATGTTACTTTTAACAAATTCAATGACTCGAGATTGTTTTACTTTTGGATGTTTTAATACTACCGTAGTCTATGGATATTTGAATTAGAATTGTTTTACTTTTATCTACTTTTGTGAGGAATGTCTATGTATAATGTTAATTTACAGGCTGGGTAAAAAAGAAAATAGAAAGAACAAAACTGATTTTCTTGCAACCACAACGGATCCGCGACGGATTACCGACGGATCCGCGACGGATCAGCGACGGATTAACGACGGAAAAAAAAAGTCAAAGTCGGTCAACAATGTACAAGCAACGACGGAACAGCGACGGGGATGACCAACGACGGAATAAGTACGTCGGCATTCCATCGTTAAAGTTTCCGGTGCCGGAGCTACGCCGGCGTTAAGTGGCGACGTATTTTTCGTCGTCCCTCCGTCGTTAGGTAGTTGGCGACGGATTCAGTCCGTCGCCATATCTTTGGCGACGCTCGATATAACGACGGATTATATCCGTCGTCCTTCCGTCGCGGTTTCATTTTAGCGACGGAATAAATGGATATAGCGACGGATATTTCCGTCGTTAAAGAGGCGGGTTTTTGTAGTTAATGATACATTTAAACTTCAAAATTTTATTTGTATCTTTTTTATCCAACCGAAGTTGTATGTTTCCTTTAAGAAGAAAAAATGAAGAAAACTAAAGTATATGAGTAATATATATAGTATTTCATATTATAATCTTTCTTAGGAAAATAATTTAATTTTTTAGGAAATTTGATTAGAAGTAGAAGTTGTCTTAGTATGTACCTCGGCTCTAGTAATAATTATTACTTACACGAAATCAAATTAAAATTAAAATTATTTATTATATTATCAATTTTTACCAATTTATATTTTCTCTTTAAATCCATATATAATATTACTTATGATATTACAATATTAATATTAATCTTAAACTAAACTTTATTGTAGGGACAAAATAGGTAAACCAAAATTTGTCACACAAGACACTTTTATAATAGGTATAGGTATAGATTTAATTTGAACCGGAGCATCTTTTCATCATGCAAACTTTTCTTTTCTTTTCTTTAGCTTTCTTTAATTTCGTACGAGAGAAAATAATAAGTCAATTACAATAATCCTTGTGCTTCTAGAAATTAACATGCATGAAGAAATTTTCAAAATTATTCATAAACCGCTTCCTTTCGATATGGGATTTTATATCTTCACTTTCATATACTAATAGTATATCGACTGTCGAGTTTTATTAATTTTATACATTTTCTTCCTTTACGTCAGCATGCTACATGCATGCATGATTTTTAACACCATAGTAAATTCAATATTAAAGTCTGTATACAAGAAATTTTGGTAAGTAGTAGCTAGTTGTGTTTCTTGACCGTATATTTTCTTATTCTTGCATATTCACCTAGCTAGATAGAATGTTCTTTGACTGCTAGAGATTACTTGTTAATTATCGTGATAAATTAATTAGTTAATTATATAATAACTCAAAGTTGAATTTTAGCTGATGAAGAGTTTAAAATTATATCTATATTTGACATAAGGGGCATTATGTAAACTAGCCACTATAGATAGTAAAAGATAAATTCTAGCCACTAACTTAATAATTATAAATTCTAGCCACTTACTATTTAATAAGACAAATTTACCCTCACTAATTAAAACTAAAATATAATTTCCATTTAAAATACAAAATCTAGGTTTTGTATATTAGAGCCGCACGTCTAGAGCCGCACAGAACAAAACCGCCGTTCGAGCCGCCGTCGTCGGTTCGTGCCGTCTGCCGAGGAACTTCGCCAGATCGCGCCACCTCTTCGCCGGAAGTTTGTGCTCACTTTATTCCGCCGTTCGAGCCACCGTGGGGGAACGACTCAAACTGTTCGAGCCGCCGTCGTCAAACTGTTCGACCCCTGATCGAGCCGCCGTCGACGGTTCGTGCCGTCTGCCGTTCGAGCCGCCGTCGTCCGTTCGTGCCGTCGCCGATTCGTGCCATATTCACGATCGAGCCACATTAAATATGGTATTAATGGCCCGATCAAGCCATGTTCATGATCGAGCCACATTCAATATGGAATTAATGGCTCGATCGAGCTATGTTCACGATCGAGCCATGTTCAATATCGAATTAATGGCCCGATCAAGCTCGGATGCAATCGATCGAGGCCAAACCTTACCCTTAAAACCCTAAACCCTAAACCCTTAACCCTAAACATAACCCCAAGAGACGAAACCCTACACCCAAGAGACGAAACTGTACACCCTAAAAAACAAGACCCACGACCTTCAACCTTATCGAATACGCAAACTGCACGATCGATAACTATAAGGTTCGAACCATAAATAATAAACCCTAAACCCTAAGTACAAATCCCAAAACTCTAAACATGCACGATCGAGGAACGTGGATAGAGATAAAACCATCAGGCTAGATCGAGATCTCATCAAGGCTCGATCGAACGTGTTGTCGGATTTTGGTAGCGGTGACGGCGGTGTAGTTGCCGGATTGCGGTGGTTTGGAGCTGATAACCACATATTTAGCATGCTTTAGAGTGCGTCTCGATGCGTGTTTTGGTTCGGATTTGTGCTTAAATGAATAGAAATGATAGGTTTTTACCATTTATGCCTTTCTATATGCTTTGCGTTTTTCCCTCGGTTTCCGTGCTGATTTCAGGTGCTGTGGAAATTTTCTGGGCAAGTTTGACTTATCCTATGTCGAAGAGGGTTGAAAGAGGAAGCCGTAGCACTTTGCGGATTAATTTTCCGATGTCGGACGAGAGAGAACGAACCAAAACCGTGAGAGCGCGCAAACTGGAAATGTGGGCGGAAATTGCACGGGTCAACCGAAAATGAAATAGTCAACTCCTCAATTAACTTTTCAGAAATTACAGATTTTACCCCACCTTCTCAACTTAAGTTTCTAGTATTTGCAATTTGACCCCAATATGTGGGAAAACTATAAATAGCTAGTTATTTTCCTTATTTGTCATCTAATTCCACTTGTATTTGACTTGAGCAACTTCTCTTAGAACCCTAGCTATTTTCCCTCTTTCTTCTTTAGTATTTTCAAATATTGTTGAAGATTATGCTTGGAGATTGAAGATATTGTTGAAGATTTCTTCTCTATTTTCTTCTTTTGTCATTTTCATTATGCTTTTACTTGTTGTTGATGGTTTGATGCTTAGATACATGCTAGGCTAGATCCATTGAGGCTTCAAATGATGGATGGTGTGAATTAGGCTAGGATTTAATGGCTTTTGATGTGGATCTACCTTTCCTTTGAGTTGCCCTTGGATTTGATTGGATTTAATTGCATGAATGATTGACAACCATTAGTGCATACAAGGTGTTTGGTGGAATGCATAGGAAGCTTCCATTCATAGCACTTGGCATGAATCCTTGCTCATACTATCTAGTATTGATTTGCATTGCTCCTAGAAAGAATTATGTGAATTGATGTTAGATTAGTAGGCATTGTGCTTTTAGGAGTTGGTAATATGTTTAGAATGGTAAGCATGTTATTCAATCCACTAGTTATCAAGTCTTAGGAGGATGAGATAGCTTGATTTATGTAATAATGCCACTCAAAGGAATTAAAATGGTTTGATACATCACTTGCCTAGTCCTTAGCCTAATCACACCGGAAATCATTTGAATCCTTGCTTGCTTTTATCGAATTTCTATTACTTGCTCTTTTATTTGTTATTTACATTGCTTGCCTTCATATTTTGCTTGTTATTTCATTTACTCATTACTTGCCTAGTTATAAAACACCAAACTCATGACTATGTGCTTAGATAGTATGATAGAGACTACGTGAACTACTTGATTGTCTATCGATACATTCACTCCTTGTGGTTCGACTCGGACTACTAGCTAGTTCGGTATTATTGATAGGCTACAAATTAGCTTAGTCAATTTTTGGCGCCGTTGCCGGGGAGTGAATAGATTGATGATCAATAGATTGTTTAGTTTCTTGTTGCTAATTTGAGCTTGTTTTTTTTTATAGATAGGATGATATTTTGCTTGTTCATTCAAGCATTCTATTGGACTATTTTTGATTTCTTTATTGGTGTGCTTGATAGGTACACACTTCATAGATCCAAGGTTAAACATGTGGAATCTTTTGATTTGGATTATGAGAAGAGAGAAAGAACTTCCAAAGAGCAAGATGTGGAAATCAATCGGGAAGTGGAAGTTCTTAGGAAATTGGAGGTTATGGAAGCACGAATGGATGAGCAAAGGAGGAGAACCCAAGAGGTTCAATTAACTCCTATAATTGAGATATTCCAACCTCCAAAGGAAAGTTATCAAGGAAGAGAATGGGGCACGATAGATGCACCCAACTTTGAGCTCAAGCCGGGTTTGATTCGTTTGGTTCAAGCAAATCAATTTGGAGGAGAAGTCACCGAGGACCTAAATGATCATCTATATTCATTCCTCGAAATTTGTGACACCATCAAGCTACAAGGAGTGCCAAATGACACAATCCGGATGAGACTCTTCGGATTTTCACTTCGTGACCGGGCTAAAGAGTGGTTCAAAGGTCTCAACGGGAAGTCAATCAAATCTTGGGAAGACCTATGCAAAGCCTTTCTCTCAAGATACTTTCCACCTTCCAAGGTACAACGCCTAATCTCGGAGATTTATCAATTTGCCCAACATGAGGATGAGACGATATTCGATGCTTGGGAGAGATTCCGTGAGCTCTTGAGGAAATGCCCACAACATGGCCTAGATGAGAGTCGACAAATCTTCTTCTTCTATGGTGGTTTGAGTTCACAAACAAGAACTATCGTAGATGCTACCTCCGGAGGTTGTTTGCTTAATCGTAATGTGAAAGAAGCTATGGGGATTCTTGAAGAGATGGTCTCTAACTCTTTTCATTGGCCTATGGAAAAGGTGCATTCCAAGAAAGCTACCTCCATGATGGATGATAAATATGAAGAGCTTGCTTCCCAAATTACCAACCTCAAGAAGGAGCATGAAGAGATTAGAAAGGCGTTGATGGAAGCACGAGCTTGGCAAAGACCTAAGAATGGAGGAATTCTTGGCCAAGAAGAGGCGATTCACATCAACCAACAACCTCTATCGGTTTTTCAACAACTTGTAGAAGATGATCCACTCCAACCTTGGAGCTATGAAGCTCCATCGATGTCTCTATTTTCAATGCCTTTCCATGAGATTCAACAAGAGGAAAAACCATATGTAAAAAAAGATGAAGGTATTTCTCTTACTCATCTTCCCCAAACTTCTATAGAGAATGATGATGTGAGTGAGTTGAATGATGGTATTATGAATGATATATCATTTCCTTTTGAGTTTGGATACGAGAATCATGCTAAGTTTGGGGGAGAGAAGAGGGAATATCTTGTGGAAAGTACTCTTCATGAAGAAGTTGTAGAGATGAGCATTGATAGGTTGGAAGAGTTCAAGAAGTTGGATGTCAATTCTCATTTGGTTGGTTTGTTGAGTAGTATGCCAAATCATGAGAAATTCTTGGAGGATGTAGACAAGAGAAAGGGTAAAATGGATGATGATATGACCATTGAGTTATCGGAGGGATGTAGTGCTAGACTACAAAGAAAATTCCCCAACAAGGAAAGCGATCTTGGAGATTTCACAATTCCTTGTGAAATTGGTGATCAAGTGCTAGAGAAGGTCTTGTGTGACATGGGTTCAAGAGTGAACGTGATGCCTCTTCCTATCTTTGAACGTTTGAAGATTGGAACCCTTATGCCCACAATGACTATATTTCGAATGGCAGAACGTTCAATCACAATTCCTTGGGGAAAGATCGACAATGTGCTTATCAAGGTTGGAAAGTTCATCTTTCCGGTGGACTTCTTCGTTCTTGACATTGATGAGGAGCATAACTTTCCTTTGATACTTGGTATGCCTTTCTTGTCCACAAGCCGAGCTATCTTGGATGTTTGTGATAAAAGTCTCACTTTCCGAGTTGATGAAGAAGAGATGACGTTCTATGAACCGGAAGTTGAGAATGGATTGAAAATTCCAACCAAGGATGAGGACCTTGAGCTTGAAGACTTACCTCATTCAATGTTTGTTGATGCATTTCCATATCGAGGAGGAGGTTTCAAAAATCTAGGAGGTGTGAAGTTCCAAGAAAAGGTTGCCCATCCTCTACGTGAGAAGTTTACAAGTTTTGGAGGTCAAGAGAGGACCTCGTTTGATGTGCCTTGATTAACCTTTTGAGGTATCGTCGAGCTAGCGACGTTAAACGAAGCGCTCGTTAGGAGGCACCCTAACACGTATCATTTTTCTTTAACGCGTTTATTTTCGTTTATTCTTTGTTATTTCATTTCGTTTTATTTTTATTTTTTTTCTAAGTACTATTAGATATATAGCTTTAAATAGTAGAGTGTTTAATTTTGTTAAAAAAAAAAATGAAAAAATGAGGGATATTTGTCTTTGATTTCAGTTTGACCTTAGTTCATAGTATACAAATATAAATAAATGAATTAAAAAAAAAAATAAAATTTAATGAACAGTGCACTTCATCTTCTTCGCAGGGACGTGGATTGGAAGTTGCAGCACCGGCGAGCAGACCTTCGTCGGAGTTAGCAACGAGCAGCAGCGAGTAGCAGCAGCGTGTAGCAGCGGCGAGCTGGAGCGGCGACCTGCAGGTCGCCGTTCACCTACTGCTTCGGAGCGGCGAGCTGGAGCGGCGACCTGCAGGTCGCCGTTCACCTACTGCATCGGAATGGACCTGGAGTGGCGAGCTGCAGGTCGCCGTAAATTCTGGTCCGAGTGCGACGTCGAGCAGCGCGATTCCGGCGGCGGCGAGCGGCGCCCCTTCTTCTCCCTCGCGATTCCAGCAGCGCGCAGTGCAGGCGGCGGCGACGGGCAGGCCATTCCGAGCGGAGCAGCAGTTTCTTCCGATTCCGGCGAGCGCGATTCCGGCGAGGGCTCCGATTCCGGCGGTGACGGCTGGGAGTGTTTCGGGCCCAGATCTAGGTCTGGGCCTCCTTCGGGCCAGATCTGGGCCGGGTCTGACGGGCCGGGCCGGTCAATTAAAAAAAAAAAAATCGAAAAAATTAAAAAAAAAATTCTAAAAATTCTGAAAACATTTAAAAAAAATATTTTGCAAATTTTAATTGAATTTACAATTTTTAAATGAATAATTTCTCCTCTCTCACCCTCTTTTCTTCTAATTCTTGTGCAAAATTTGTGAGGTTTCTAATATTCTTTGTGATTTTGTTGCTTTTAGTCAAGAGGAAGAAGAATTGTCGGGTGACGAAATGGGGAGTATCAAGGAGAAGACGGGGGATTCGCCTTCGAAAGAAAAATCGCGATTGTGAGGTCCGTCTTGAGACTTATCACATGGAAACGGGAATCACTCGCCGCCTCGTCCCTTACCTAAATAGCTTGGACACTTGTGAGTAGTAACTTAAATATCTTATGTATATTCGTCCCTCCAACCTTATTTTTTATTTTATTTTCAAAAATAAGTTTGGGGGAGGGGGATGAGATAAGATATTCAAGTTACTTTTTCATATTTCTTCAAGTTATTTTTTTTACCGCATTTATTTCTTTGTTTGTTTTAAATTTTTTATGTTTTGTTTGGAGTGAATTGGTGGTGGAATTTATGTGTATTGAAGGATGAGTTGATTTGGTGTGTGCAAATAATTCAAGTGATGTTTTCATGCTTTATAAGGGTGTTTAATTGCGTAGGTGCAAATTATTTAGAATTTCATTTTAAAAGCATCACTTGAGTTGTAGTGCTTCTTGCCTACATGTTTAGATATTGTGGTTATCGCTCCTTTGCTTTCAAGAGAGATGTCGATGATGATTTGAGCGGAAAATGGAATTATATTTTTGGGATTTCTCATGTGTGTGTTGAGCATGAAATGATTGCATAATATGATTAACTAGGAATGATTGATCTTAGGCACATGAACTCTAAACAAAAGCTTGTGAGATTTGAGCCAAAACGTTGCATTAAGAACGTTACTTTTTCTTTCTTGTGAGTTTGCCATGTATTGCATTGTTATCTTCTAGAACTTGCCTTCAATCTCGATCGAGGTTGCTATATGTGCTACGAGAACTTAGAAATGATTTTAGGCCCTCACTTGTTAGCCTCATTATTCCCTAAACACTAACCAAATGAAACGTTAACTTTGTGGTCCCCCTTGAGCCTTTGAAGTCCTTGTTGCTAAACCGGATGAAAGGGGGTGAAGGTTGGTTAAGGGAATCCATTAAGAGGTTGTGAAGAAGTGAGATAGCGAGGTTTGAGGAGTTTGATTGAAGAGATCGGTTTGAGATGAGAATACTCCTATGAGCTCTAAAAAAAAAAAGAAAAAAAAAGTGATGAGAAAAGGAAAAAAGAAAGAAAAGAGTTGAAAAGAAAGAAAAAGTTTGAATAAAGTTAGTTGTGTATGAGAGCATAAAGGAGTTATTCACGAATATTTAGAAGCTTCAATCAAGCTTGGGTATTAAAGAGTGCAAAGAGGTGAAATGGTGAAGGTAGAAGGTGGAGAAATTCACACTTAGAGTGGAAAAGAGAAGGTGGAAGTACTTGAGAGATTTCATAGTCACTTAGCCTAAAAATCCCTACCTAAACCAATGTCCCCACATTACAAGCCTAAATAAAAGACCTAATTGATCTTTGTTCGAGTGCACAACCAAGCGATGAAGATCTTGAGATTTAGGGCAAGCTTATGGTAAGAGCAATGCATGCATGAGTTCGATGAGTGTAAACATTTCTACCATACACTTGAGAGAAAGAGTGATACACTTACACTTTGAGAGGTTTGTAATTTCATTATGCTTGAGTGATTGATTTCTTGGTTGAGAGTGTTGTGTGGTTGTGGATTGTTTGATGCACCTTGGAAATTCCATGTTTGAAAATGTTTTATTGAGTGAGCTTTGAGGCATCGATGATCTTGACTTGCATACCCATATGTGCTTATGTTCTTTGATTGTTCGTTCCATTGTCGGGACGAGCAATGGCTTAAGTTTGGGGGAGTTTGATAACCACATATTTAGCATGCTTTAGAGTGCGTCTCGATGCGTGTTTTGGTTCGGATTTGTGCTTAAATGAATAGAAATGATAGGTTTTTACCATTTATGCCTTTCTATATGCTTTGCGTTTTTCCCTCGGTTTCCGTGCTGATTTCAGGTGCTGTGGAAATTTTCTGGGCAAGTTTGACTTATCCTATGTCGAAGAGGGTTGAAAGAGGAAGCCGTAGCACTTTGCGGATTAATTTTCCGATGTCGGACGAGAGAGAACGAACCAAAACCGTGAGAGCGCGCAAACTGGAAATGTGGGCGGAAATTGCACGGGTCAACCGAAAATGAAATAGTCAACTCCTCAATTAACTTTTCAGAAATTACAGATTTTACCCCACCTTCTCAACTTAAGTTTCTAGTATTTGCAATTTGACCCCAATATGTGGGAAAACTATAAATAGCTAGTTATTTTCCTTATTTGTCATCTAATTCCACTTGTATTTGACTTGAGCAACTTCTCTTAGAACCCTAGCTATTTTCCCTCTTTCTTCTTTAGTATTTTCAAATATTGTTGAAGATTATGCTTGGAGATTGAAGATATTGTTGAAGATTTCTTCTCTATTTTCTTCTTTTGTCATTTTCATTATGCTTTTACTTGTTGTTGATGGTTTGATGCTTAGATACATGCTAGGCTAGATCCATTGAGGCTTCAAATGATGGATGGTGTGAATTAGGCTAGGATTTAATGGCTTTTGATGTGGATCTACCTTTCCTTTGAGTTGCCCTTGGATTTGATTGGATTTAATTGCATGAATGATTGACAACCATTAGTGCATACAAGGTGTTTGGTGGAATGCATAGGAAGCTTCCATTCATAGCACTTGGCATGAATCCTTGCTCATACTATCTAGTATTGATTTGCATTGCTCCTAGAAAGAATTATGTGAATTGATGTTAGATTAGTAGGCATTGTGCTTTTAGGAGTTGGTAATATGTTTAGAATGGTAAGCATGTTATTCAATCCACTAGTTATCAAGTCTTAGGAGGATGAGATAGCTTGATTTATGTAATAATGCCACTCAAAGGAATTAAAATGGTTTGATACATCACTTGCCTAGTCCTTAGCCTAATCACACCGGAAATCATTTGAATCCTTGCTTGCTTTTATCGAATTTCTATTACTTGCTCTTTTATTTGTTATTTACATTGCTTGCCTTCATATTTTGCTTGTTATTTCATTTACTCATTACTTGCCTAGTTATAAAACACCAAACTCATGACTATGTGCTTAGATAGTATGATAGAGACTACGTGAACTACTTGATTGTCTATCGATACATTCACTCCTTGTGGTTCGACTCGGACTACTAGCTAGTTCGGTATTATTGATAGGCTACAAATTAGCTTAGTCAGGAGCGCGATGAGAAAATGGTAGAATAGAGAGTGCGAGAGAGGGGAGAAAAAACGGCGGACGTGGTAAGTTATTTTGAGTTATTTTTTTATTCTATAATTTTTTCTCATTAAGGGTATTTTTGTCTATTCGTATATGAAATGGCTAGAATTTATAATTTTTAAGTTAGTGGCTAGAATTTATCTTTTACTATCTAAAGTGGCTAGTTTGACACATTACCACTAAAATCTATTATATACTACTCCCTCAATTTCTTCTTAAATGACATTGTTTCTATTTTGAGGCGTGTTATTCGAAATACATGGCCAGGTTCCATTTTTGGCTCAATAACCTCGTGTGCGCACCTCATTAATCCCTTAATACACTACCTTTACACACTAAACCTCATTTTAAGTATGTGGATCACCACTATTATATAACAAACTCAATTTTTTTAATACGCATATCCAAAAGAAAGTGATCATTTCAAAAGAAATGAAGTGAGTACCTTTATAAAAATATTTATTTATTCGATTTAAGATATCACAATGTGGCTCGTTTATTCAATATAGGTGGGACTAAAGTCTAACGTTTCATGCTTCTGGTACGAGTCTTAAAGTAGATAGTCATTGTTGAGATCTGTACTATAAGGTGTCGGGGCATATGCGACATTTCACATGATGTTTTAATAGTCACGTTTGATGTCTTAATAGTACTAGTATATTTGAGGTCCCAAATCGGAACTCTCTACGTCCCAAACCAATCGTTTCATTGTTTATTTAAATGGATCTATAAAAATAATGAAACGTGACAATCGATATATGAGATGTAGGGAGTATTATTTTAGGACATAATTTTTCATTGGTGCTACAAGTAACAAATATAGTATTCCCTATGTTCCACTTCAATTGACTTGGTTCACTTCGGCAGAAGATTTTAGGTGTAATGTTTAAGTGAAAAGTGAAGGGTTCACGTTAAAAAGTAAAAAATATTTTTTTTTTCATTTTAGGAAACGAGCCAATTAAAATGGGACATCCTGATAAGGAAAGTAAGTCAAGTGAAATGAGACGGAGGGATTACTATTTAGTCGAAGGTTGCGTTCTCTTTGATGCGAAAGAAAATGAGAGAAAAGAGAAAATTACTCTATAAATTCCACCCCTTTTCTCACCTTTTCTCACTATTTATCAATGAGGGGGGATTTTACTCCTTAAATTGGAGATAATATTTACAACACCAAATTGGAGAGATAATATTTTCTCTCCATTGTAGTGCAAATGAAGGGGAAAAAATAGAAAATATGAGAAAAGGTGAGAAAAATGGTGGGATTTATAGGGTAAATTTCTCTTTTCTCTCCTTTTCTTTCGCATCAAAGAGAATGCAACCGAAGAAGAAAATTTCAAAATGTTTGATTTTAGTTAAATTATTAATACACCCTGTCCCGAATTCTGTATCTCAATCATGTCCCAAATCCTAATTTCAGTTAGTTAAATATTATATTTTTAAACAATAAAAAGTGTATTTTATAACAAATTATAATAGACAAATTATAATAAATCATAATAGACACTTTATAATTGATTTTTATTTATAATATGTCATAGTTTTGAATACTTCAAGCATTTTATAACCAATAAAAGCGAAATTAAATCTTAAAAAATAATTATATACCATATTTGAATTAATGAACCCTAGAAATAATCATAAAATAAAAATAAAGCATTATAAATTGAAAAAAATTGGAAAAAAAAGTACAAAACTAATAGAAATTAAGATTTGGGACACAGTTGTGATACAGAATTCGAAACAGAGGATCCAACTCCCGAATGCAAATCTAGTATGCTTAAGTTCTACTAGAATATTAGTAATATAGTATTATTCGTTCTCGTACTAATACCAAATTTGATAGAAGTGAATTACGTTGCACCTTAATCCTTATTCATCACCGATCAATATTTTTGGAGCAGTAATGAATCGAAAATGGAGTAGTTTGAAAACGTGCGATAAAATTTAATGTTTTGGTACGATAATGAAATTGACAAAACTTACGAGATTCTCTCAATTTCGGTATTAAATCGTCCACCAAATTTTCATCTTATAATACTTTTCATATAAAAATTTAATAAATGTACCCTAGTTAGTTTTGGAATGATGAACAGTATCTTAATTGATAGTAAAATGTAATAAAATTTTAAAAATAATTTATAAACTCCCAGTTGGATGAGTAGACTTTAGGAAATAACTGCAACAGTAATGTGTTAGCTACACATATTCAGCTACACATAATTATGTGTGGGTAAGTTAGCCACACGTAATTAAAAATGTGTAGGTAATGTGTTAGCTACACATAATTAGCCACACATAATTATGTGTGGTTATTTTAGCCACACATAATTAAAATAAATGTGTAGGTAAATTTTTAGGTACACATAATCAATACACATAATTATGTCTAGTTATTTTAGTGACATGTTATTTGAGGTTGTTATATAAAAGTGATTATTTTAAGGATATCGTCTATACCATTATTCCAATAATTAATAAATACAGTATATAATAAAAGTTTAAGAAAAGTAAAAGAAAAAAAACATGTCTGCAATCTATTCGTAAATAAGCCATTTACGTTTCTCTGTTGAGATTTTTTAGCAACTAAATCCTTTCATATACATGCTAAAGTAGAAACATGTAAATTAAAATATATTTTAATTTGTTATAACCAACCCACGTTCTCATCCATCTCCAAGGAAAATAAAAAGGAAAAGCACGTCTCAACATATTTTAGACTGTAATAATTATTATTATTATTATTATTATTATTATTATTATTATTATTATTATTATTATTATTATTATTATTATTATTATTATTATTATTATTATTATTATTATTATTATTATTAAAAAAGCATTTTTCTGCATATATTATTTTTTAGATGCCTCCAAATTTTGTATAATGAATTAGATGAAATTTTAAATTAATTCTTAATTAATAAGAGGGTCTACTTCTCTGCTCGAATAATTCAAAGGCAATTAAATCAAATTTGATTTTAAAAGTGAAATCTTCCTATTTCCCGCTGAATGCCAAAATATCTCTCCAATTTAAACCCGCTTAAATAAAAAATTCAAATGCAGTATAGATACCCACTCTGTTGTTCACATAAATGCAAACCGTCTAAATCAATTATTCCTCAAGCTTTCTCCCACTTATGTTTATTCATATCCAAACTTCTTGCTCTTCTTCTTTTTTCTTTTTTCCAAATAAGATCTCGAAAGGTTCATCTCTAATTACTGTCAACATCTCAACGTTATGACAGTAAAAGACGTGTCGACGCAAGCTCTCGGCACAATACTTATATATTTTAGGAGGTTGTAATTGTTTATTTTTGGATTTCACTGCCATTTTGAACTTTGAGTTATTTGCTTTAATTTCTGATTTCATATATATATTTTTTTAATTGGCTGTTTTAATTTTCTCTGCCTCGCATTGGAGCAAGTTCAAGGCCAAATCTCATGTTTTCACACACGGTAGATTTTTTTCCCCTTTATTTCTTAAAATGTAGTTGAACTATAAATAATAATTGGTATTATGATTATGCTGTTAGTATATATGTTTATCTACATTCTTAATTTTGGTAGTTAATAGTGATAGGCTAGGGTGATGAATCTGCGGTATTATGTTGATTCATTGCTGACCTCAAGGGAAAAAGTTATTGAAGTGTAATTTGCGTATTATAGACTTATTACTTTGGTATCTACACTAGTTTATTATGTAAATCAATGATCGGTTGTACCCCAAATTAATATGGTACCCTCTAATTTTGCAGGTAGAGACTATTATATGCAATATTTTGGGATCAAGTGATAAGGTCCATCCTCCTAAGGTGCAAGTCCCGCGTTGAAATCCAAGTCAGATTTATACCAATGGCAGTGGGTTTTGAATAAGGCATTCATATTGCAACTTAGATTGATAGGACTAGTTTGACTTTGGTATCACTTGTTTTATATGTCACACTTCTTCATAAGAAAATACTCGATATTGCTTACCAATTGTATTTCATTGTCGTTGAATATTGTTCTTAATAAAATTTATATTTTAATTAGTTACTGTTTTATAAGTAATAATAAAATTATGCAATACAAACAATATTAATATAAAAAGTAATATTTTATATTTTTTTGGAAAAATATTACTTACACATAATATAAATATTTACCCACACATATCATTGTCCACGTCTTGTCCATGTAATATCCATGTCATCATTACATTTTCACGAAATAAGATTTCGTCACACATAAAATATACATTTAGCAACACATATAAATGTGTGGGGTAAACGGTTTCTCCACACATACAGTGAAGTGTAGGTAAAACTCTTCAACTACAGAAATATAGCCACAAATGGTGACACTTGCATTATGTGTAGGTAATGGTAAATAGTCACACATAATCATATTTTCAGCCACACATGCATGTGTGGGTGAAACACTAATTTTTTGTAGTGTAGTTTGAAAACGTGCGATAAAATTTAATGTTTTGGTACGATAATGAAATTGACAAAACGTACGAGATTCTCTCAATTTCGGTATTAAATCGTCCACCAAATTTTCATCTTATAATACTTTTCATATAAAAATTTAATAAATGTACCCTAGTTAGTTTTAGAATGATGAACGGTATCTTAATTGATAGTAAAATGAAATAAAAATTTTAAAAATAATTTATAAACTCCCCCAGTTGGATGAGTAGACTTTAGGAAATAACTGCAACAGTAACCTATAACATTACAAATTAAAATTGTTGAAAATTTTACATAAAATCTATATTATATTTATTTCACGGTTAGAACACCAAAATTGAGATAAAAAAAATCCCGATTGACAATCGTTAGATGTAATTTTCCTTACTAACTACTACTTAAAGTAATATTTTAATTAGGCTAACAAGTTTGACAAAGGGAGCCATAGAAATTAATTAATTTCGAGAAGGCTGCTGCAAAAAGTAGCTAGGATCACACAGTTAGGCGATCAATTTTGACAATTTACTTACAATTATCGTAAACACCAAGCAACATGTAATTTATAGAATTGTATTACGGAAAACTCGAATTCATCATTTGATGTAATGTATTAATTTTACTACGGTTAGGCCAACACGTGTTCCGTATTTATTTCGATTATTTATGACTTTGGAAAATTGTCCCTCCAACGGATAATCAAAGCTTGCCTATAAAAGAGAATATATTATCGCATAGCTGAAAATATATTATCTAACTATTTAAAAAAAAGTAAATTCTAACATTATCACATCATCGGTAGTGGCTAGGGGTGAGCATTCGGGTGGTTCGGGTCTAACCCGAACCAAACCCGAAAAATCCGTAACCCGAATTTTGTATTTTTTATAACCCAAACCAAACCAAACTAACATCGAACCCAAACCAAACCCAAACTGTATTTTACGGTTCGGGTTCGGTTCGGTTCGGTTCTGGCCCGAATTTATACATGATTTTTTTTTTTTTTTTTTTTAGCAAATAAATGAAATTTTCTACTTTGACACAAACCTTTTCTCATGTTTATCTACGTCTAAACAACATAATAACATCTAATCAACTCAAAATACATCCATAATAAATAAGGGCTTAAAAGAATGGGTAGGAATTAAGATATATAATTAATAAATAATTATATATATATAAATTATATTATATTATCTTTATATAATATATAAATTCGGGTTTCGGGTTAGACCCGAATTATTTATGCAAACTCATACTCAAACCATAATATTTTCGGGTTCCAAATTTCAACCCGAACCAAACCAAAGGGATATAGAACCCGGACTCAAATTTTGTAAATAAGACACTTTTTATAATAGTATAGATTAAATCATTGATTGAAAATTTAAAGATTAGGTCACAAGTAATTCGAGTGTAAAACCTAATAACAATCCCTATCGTTAAGATAACCGAGAGGAATGCTCCCCTACCACCGTAGGTATTCTTAATGTGCACACGGATGACGTGACGTTCCATTTATGAATAAAATGATTAAAATATATACACCAACCTCCTTAGAAAATGAAACCCTAGCACCGTCATATCAGCGTTGGGCATGTTAAGCGTGTCCACGGTGAATAGGGAAGTGTTTCTTAGATACCAAATGCTTACAACTATATTATCAAATTTGACCACCCACTCGCACCAATTTAGGGGTGAGCATTCGGGTTTCGGGTCGGTTTTTTCGAAAAATTTGAAAAATCAAAAAAAATTCGGGTTTAAAAAAAACCCCCGAACCCGAACCAAATTACCAAAAAACCCGAACCCGAAAAACCGAATTTAATTTCGGTTTTTCGGTTTTTCACCGAAATATTTTAAAAATTATTAAAACATATATATATTGCTTTATTAATAATTATCTATAGTATATTTCATAAACATGTCTCAAACATTGTTAAAATATATAAAATATAATTCATTCAAACTATTATAATAAATATGTATATAAATAAAATATAAATAATCATTATAATAAATAGATAAATATATTAAAATTTATTAATAATTATAATAAATAATAATTCGAGTTTTCGGTTTTTCGGGTGTTAAGAAAAAAAAAACCCGAACCGAAACCCGAAAACCGAATTGTCCAAAAAAAAAAAAAAATTAATTAATAATAAAACCCGAATAACCTGAACCAAAATTTTATTTCGGTTCGAGTTTGGTTCGGGTTTCGGGTTTCGGACAATTGTGTTCACCCCTACACCAATTGACTTATTATCAGTCTCGTTTATAATTACACGTGAGGTGTAGAATATTACTTTGAGACTAACCACAAGAACAAAGGGAGTAATATTTTTTTTTCCAAAATTGCGAATTTAGTATCTGCAAAAAAATCAAAATGATTTTGGTTGTTAATTATATATATGGGTGAAATGGGGAAATTCAAGATTATGTAGTCGACATCGACATATAAATAACAAGAGGAATGATCTCCAACTTATAGTAGACATTCTTAATGTTCTCAACAATGACGTGATGTACTATTAATGGATAGAAGGAAACCCTAACACTATTATGTTAGCAGTGGTCACATTAAAATTGTTCATGATGATAGCGTTTACTAAATAATAAATCCTAGTACTATAAATAGGAGCATGTGCACACCCAATTTCCTCCACCACAAACAAAGAAAGAAGCAAAATTAATCATGGAGAAGAATTGTATTCCTCTCATCGACATGGAGGATAGTTCGAAGCTAGCCGAGAAAATAGTGAAAGCATTCGAAGAATGGGGTTGCTTCAGAATGAAGAACCATGGCGTCTCTCTCGACCTCATGGCTGAAATGAAGGTCGTCACTCGCTCTCTCATGGACCTTCCCATGGAGGTCAAGCTCAACAACTCCCACCCTGTGCCCGGCAAAGGCTATACCCCACCAAATATGGCTAGTCCTTACTTTGAGGGCCTTAGTATATACGACGTGGCCTCGCCCGGTGCATTTGACCACTTTTGCTCCCAAATCGACGTTTTGCCACATCAGAGGTGAGCAAGTGCCCTAAAACTCATCTTTAATTATATGGTAGCTCGAGTAAACAAGGGAGATTAGGGTTTTCTAAAGAAATATATGAGCTTATATAAACTCTTATATGATGATATTTAGGGAGGTGTTGAACAAGTACGCTTTTGCCCTCTACGATCTTGCCCAGTTTTTGGGGAGGAAGGTAATGGAGGGTTTGGGTATGGAAGGAGAGCTTTTTGGGAAATGGCCATGCCAGTTGAAGTTGAACAGGTACAATTATGGGCCCGAAACCGTGGGACTAACCGGCGCCGTTTTGCACACCGATCCTGGATTTCTTACCATATTGCAGGATGATGAGAATGTGAATGGCCTTGAAGTAGTCGACAAGACTACAGGCGAACTCGTCCCCGCCGATCCCGTCCCAGGAACTCTCGTCATTAACGTCGGAGATGTTGCTAAGGTACATCTATATATCCGATTTAATTTATTTCTTGATCATATATATTTCGAATATTCAAGGATTTAATTATAAATGTAGGCATGGAGCAATGGAAGATTTTGCAATGTGAAGCATAGGGTGCAATGCTACGAGGCCAAGATACGTACTTCTATAACACTTTTCGTGTTGGGACCACTTGATGAGAAGGTGGAAGCGCCGCCACAGCTGGTGGATTCCGACCACCCACGACGCTATGTTCCGTTTGGGTTCGAAGAGTACAGAAAGCTTCGAGCTTCTACTCGTTCGCCTACTGGAGAAGCACTCGAGCATTTCGTCGCCAAAGCTTCGTGAAAGTTTATTATGCAATCTGTGCTAAGAGGCTGGACTATGGATGCATACGACATGATATTTTTTCACTATTATTTATGAGTATTGTGTTATATATATATATATATATATATATATATATATATATATATATATATATATATATATGTATAAGCAGTTGGAGCACTGGTTTGAGGTGCTTCATGCGTTTGTGTATAATAAACATTGATTTGATGAGTGTTTAATAATCTATCCACCTTCGGGTACGTAGTAATGAGTTCTTCATGTTTGCTTCTGATAACGATAACGATCGATGATCGAAAAAATACAGCCACAAAAAATAACCAATTTTATTACGTTATCTCATGTTTATTATTTTATGTTCACATAAACTAATAAAACGATGTCGAATTCCTTGGGACACCTGGAGAGAATTACATTTAAGAATAAAGGCATAATTGTCAAATTATTTGAAAATTGCCATAGGCCGACTAAATTATTAATTCAACTAATTATTTCCACCCGTGCAATGCACGGGATAAATTATTTTTTTTTTTAAAACTTACAAATAATAGTTTATTGTTTGAATGTTTTTTATTTTTAACTATATATTTGTAACGTCTGTTTTAAATATAACTATTGACATATCTACTACACATTTAATAATAATATATATAAATTACATGTGAATAGCATCACAATACATAACTACTAATTATAGAATATGAAAGTTACTAAATATTATTATCAGTAGCTCCTATCAACTTACAAATATTGAATATAAGTATACTATAATAAAAAATGGCCCAATTTATGCGGATTCCCTTTTTTTTCATTGAAATTTCTAAAATTTATCATATAGTATCTCTCTAGTTCAAACATAGAAATTGAGTGATGATTATAATATTACAAATGAAAAAAGAAATACAACAATTGCTCTTAATATGGAACACTAAATGGATAGTGGGAACCAATTCAATATTATATTATATGCAATTACAAATAAATCCACGTGCTTGAAGAACATATGGAAAAAAAATCTTAAAATATACGAAATGAAATACATAAATAGTTTAATATCATAATTTGTTATACATGTAGAATTGTAAATCTAGAAAATGAGAAGAAAAAGAATAATACGATAGAAAAATTAATTATCTTATGCACATTCTAAGGTGAAGAACATTACATAAAATCAGAAAGAAAAATAAAACGTTTTGCAGTGCGATCAACGTACAATTACAAAAACAAAAGGATGTTGACTTAAGACATTCACAGTGTAAATTAACGTATAACAAATCTATGCAAGACTTGATGCGTAAACGAAACAACAAATATGGACAAAAAAAATGGATTGGATGATTCAAGTTGGAGTGTGTATATTTGAATTACAATTTTCTAAAATATATAGGCATAAAATATTATAAAAATAGTAAATAAATTAATTTATATAATTACATGCCATGATTTAAGCTTGTAACGTCAGAATTAATATGTTAATTAAAACGTATTAAATACAATTATGATAATAATATCTATAAAACTATTGTTTCAAATAATTAATTAAATTAATGCATTTGAATAATGAGTTAATTTTGATTGACAGAATGATCGGGAGTTGCAAAAGTTAGAAAATGTAATTTTATTAATTATTCTATTTGATCATGAGTAATATTTAATATAATATTTGTCGGCATAAATATAAATAATAAAATAAATGTATGAAATTAATAAACTGAATGTTTCTAAAAATATCATTCGACACTACTATTAGATACAGATATAGATATAGATATAGATATTGTTTTAGAAAAATAAAGTTATATATAGTATCATAATAAGATTTATAAAACCAATATTTATAAAAACACATTGATTCACCCCCCCCCCCCCCCCCCCCCCCCCCCCCCCCCCCCCCCCGATTTTGATCCTATTATGTTATACAATATGTTAAAATTTTTATAGAAACTCACATAATTTATTTATTTTCTGTTATACATGCACAATTCTATTTTCAGTACTATATTATGTACAATTCTTATTTTTTTTACTCACTGTTTTAATCGTATTATGTTCTACTCCCCGTTTTAACATATTAATCTCGTTTGAATATTTTATATATACATATATTTAAATAACTATATAACTAATTTCTATTTAAAATTAATAAATCACCATCTAATTAAATTTAAAAAAATGAAATGTTAAATGAAATAAATGCACATGAATACCTTTAATAAATGAACTAAAATTTTCTATAAATAGATCCGGGCTTACTATTATATATAGTATTAGACCATCTCCAACCCAGTACTCTATTTTACAGTATGCTATACTTCAAAGTAAAGTATTCCGTACTCTATTTTAAAAATCTATTCCAACCACATACTCTATATATTTAATTTATTATTTTTTATTTAATTTTAATAACTTAACAAAATTGAAAAAAATTAAATGAATAATACTATGATTTATTAACATATATTGACAATTAAATAATAACTAAATAAAAAAGTTATGGCTTCTTGAACTATTAAATTTTAAATTCATCATTTTAAAGCAAAATATTGATTATATTAATCATCATAACATACATTATATAATTATTATAAATAGGAGTTTATGAAATAAATGAAATAATATGATATACGAATTAGTATAATTATTTACAATGAAAAGTATAATTAAATAATTCAATATTTATAATTAATTTTTTTTTAATAGTGAAAATAGAGTATGAAGTATTGAACAGTAAAACTCCATATATAAAGTTTTACTATTCAATACTTCATACTCTAACTGCAAAATAGAGTATGGTTGGAATGGCCTCCGTACTCCAAAATGGAGTAATACTTCAAAATGAAGTGTGGGTTGGAGATGCTCTAATACTATTGTTTACTCATCTAGATGTATGCATAATTAAGTCACCGTTCATGAATTTATTTGCCGGCTTCAAGAACAGTCCACATGTGTAATACGTAGTAGTTATTTTATTCTTTCCTTTTCCCTATTTGGTACGATTTTATATATATAGTACAACAATACCTATCCAAAATTAATTCAGTTGGTTCGGTTTGATTTTCGGTTTTTGAAATAATTTGCTAGGGGTCATTAATTAGTATTAAATTAAATAAAGCAAGTAGTTAATTAGTCTATGTCAGCATTAGTATAGCCAATCAGAACTTGACATGTCAGCATTAGTTAGTTACTTGAATTCACATGCAGTGCACATGACTGCCTTCTCTCTTCTCAACTCTCTTTCCTTTCTTGTATAAAAAGACATTGTACACTTTCAGAAATGATAACTTTGATTTCCTTTTCTGCAAATATAGATATTTTTCTCTCGTTTCTAACATGGTATCACGAGCCTGAGATCCGATCTAGATCCACGGCGGTTATTTTTCGCCGGCTTTTTCTCCGATCGTCGTTTCTATCGTCGATCTATCTCCGATCGGTGTTGATCTAGCTTCGATCGTCATTTCTATCGACGATCTATTGTTTTTTTGTTGATTTGTTGGTGTTTGTTTCTGTGCTTCTTCTTCATTTCCTCTGTTTCTCGCTGCTAATGGCTGCTTCTGCTGGTTCATCTGGTTCTACTGGAGGTTCGACTGGTGCTGTGCTTCCTCAGTTTCACCCGATTATGATGAAGCTTGACCGTACAAACTACGCGTTTTGGCGTGCTCAAGTGCTGCCTACCATTCGAGCTCATGGTTTTGATGAGTTCATCTCTGCTACTGGTCTGCCGCCCTCACCGTTCCTTCATTCTCCATCTGGTGTTCCGCCGCGGCCGAATCCGGATTATTCTGTGTGGATCCGCCGTGACCAGTTCCTTCTCAGCTGGTTGCTTGCTTCGATTGGGGATTCTATGCTCGGGCATGTGGTTAGGTGCAACAACGCGTGTGATGTTTGGCTCATTCTCCAGCGTCTATTCTTTTCTCAGTCGAAGGCTCGCACTATGCAGCTTCGAATGGCTCTTCAAACTACTCGCAAAGGAGTTCTGTCTGTTGAAGAATATTTTTTGAAGATGCGTGGATTTGCAGATCAGCTCTCTGCCGTCGGTCAAATCGTTACTGATGAGGATTTGCAAATGTACATTCTAGCTGGTTTTGGTGCTGAGTATGAGGCGTTGGTTGTCAATTTTATGCAGCGCACCGATGCTCCATCTCTTCATGAAATGCAGCTTGCTTTTCAAGCCTATGAGCTGCGTATTGCTCAACAGATTGGTCAATTTGCTATTGTGGATCCGAGTGCTAATGTTGCCTTCTATGGCGGTGGTCGTGGTACTTTTGGCCGTGGTTCGGGCGGTAATCGTGGTGGTTTTAGCAAGGCTGGGGCTAAATCTATTCTGTGTCAGTTGTGTGGTAAGATTGGCCATGTCGCCCTTAAATGTTTTCGCAGATTTGATGTGCATTTTACAGGCAACAACACCACTGCTGGGGATTCTGCTTCTCCTCAAGCTTATGCTGCTATAACTGATTCTCTGGAGACTGGTGGTGATTCACTCTGGTATATGGATAGTGGAGCCACAAACCACATAACTAACGAGCTTGGCAATCTGTCTCTGAGCACTGAGTACAATGGTCCTGAAACAGTCATGGTTGGAAATGGTAATCGTCTTCCTATCTCTTCTATTGGTTCATCTTCCATTTCTGCATCTAAACATTCTCTTATGCTCAATAATATTCTGTTTGTGCCTTCTATAGCCAAAAATCTTCTTAGCATTTCACAATTTACCCTTGATAACAATGTACTTATTGAGTTTCACCATGATTGTTGTGTTGTTAAGGACAAATCAACCCATAGGATCCTACTGAAGGGCAGTCTAGTTAATGGTCTTTACCAGTTGGATCTTTCAAAGTTATCTTTCAAGGCTGCAACACTTGGTTCTGGCTTGAAGTCTTCTGCTGCTTATTCTGCTGTTTCTTCCTTTCCACAAGATCATGTTCCTTTTGATCATAGCTATCCTTCTGTGTCTAGGTTTTCTGCTTGTAAACCCTGCAATCTGACTGCAGTATGCTCTAAATCTGTAATAGATCCTAAATCTGTAATAGATCCTATAGCACTTGTTTCAGCTTCTTATCTGGATTTAAATGTACTTCATCAGATGCTTGGGCATCCAAGTCATACAGTGCTATCAAATGTTTGTTCTATTCTAGGAATTCCTTTCTCATTGAGCAAACTTAATTTCTGTGAAGCATGCAAGGTTGGCAAGATGCATCAGTTTCCTCATGTTTCTCAATCTTTGAAAACTTCCAAACCCTTTGAGTTAATTCATACTGACCTATGGGGTCCAGCAAATACTTCTTCATCTCATGGTTTCAAATACTATATACACTTTGTTGATGATTACACTAGATATACTTGGATTTATCCTTTAACTCTTAAGTCTGAGGCCTACCAAATTGTTAAAAATTTCATTGCTCCAAACACAGTTCTCAACTACTATTAAAGCTTTACAATCAGATTGGGGTGGTGAGTTTAGGCCTCTTCTTCCTTTCCTTCAAACTATGGGTATTCATTTTAGGCATCCTTGTCCTCATATTCACTCTCAAAATGGGAAGGGTGAAAGGAAACACCAACACATAGTGGATATGGGTCTAGCTCTTCTTGCTCTGGCCTCTCTGCCTCTTTCTTTTTGGTGGGAGGCCTTCCACACTTCGGTTTATCTCATCAATAGACTTCCCTCTCCCTCCACAGCTGGGAAATGTCCATTCTCTCTACTGTATAACACTACTCCAAATTATAAATTGCTTTATGTGTTTGGATGTGCATGTTTTCCCTTCCTCAGGCCTTACAATAAGAGTAAGCTACAGTTCAGAAGTTCTAAGTGTGTTTTTCTTGGCTATAGCAATACTCATAAGGGCTATAAATGTTTGCATAGCTCTGGTAGATTGTACATATGTGATATTGTTCACTTCAATCCTACTGAATTTCCATATTCCTCTCTGTTTCCAGATAATAACATTCCCCTTTCCTCTTCTGCTTCACCCTGTGTGTCACATTACTTACCCTCTCTACCTCTTTTCTCTGCTGCTTCTTCATCTCAGAATGTTCATCCCTCACCCTCTCCTAGTTCTCCACACTCATCTCAGGTTTCACCCTCTCCTCCACCTTCATCTCCATCTCCATCTCCATCTCCATCTCCATCTCCATCTCCATCTCCCTCTCCCTCTCCTCCTCCCATCAACAATCATCACATGATTACCAGGTCCAAGCATGGTATTTTCAGACCTAAACTCTTTGTTGCACAGACAGAGAATCCAATTTGTCTAGTTTACCTGTTGCTCCAGATTCTGTCAGTCATGCTTTGAACTCCTGCCTGGACTAAGGCTATGGAGGCTGAGTTTCAAGCTTTGACTGATAATCAGACTTGGGATCTTGTTCCCTATAGTGAAGATATGAAAGTTATAACCAACAAATGGATTTTTAAGGTGAAAACGTTGGCAGATGGTACACTGGATAAACTTAAGGCTAGGTTGGTGGCTAGGGGGTTTGAGCAATATGCAGGAGTTGATTTTCTTGAAACCTTCAGTCCAGTAGTTAAAGCTACAACTATAAGGTTTGTTTTTGCTCTGGCTGCTACTCGACAATGGTGTGTAGAACAACTAGATGTGAATAATGCCTTCCTCAATGGTGTATTGGAGGACACCATCTTCATGACTCAACCTGAAGGATTTGTGGACTGGTCTCTGCCAAATCATGTCTGCAGGTTAAAGAAGTCCTTGTATGGTCTTAAGCAAGCTCCTAGAGCTTGGTATGATACATTGAGATCATCTCTTCTGGACTTAGGATTTCAAAGGAGCTTATCTGATTATTCTCTGTTTTTCAGAAACACAGATTCTGGTTTGGTGTTGATTCTTGTATATGTTGATGACATATTGGTTACTGGGGATGATGCTAAAGTTGTGTTGCAGATTATTGAGTTGTTGAAAGGTAGATTCAAACTTAAACATCTTGGTAAGGCCTCATATTTTCTGGGGGTTGAGGTTCAATCTCTTGACTCTGGTTTTGTTTTGTCTCAACAAAAGTACTTAGCTGAGTTACTTAAAAAAACTGGTATGGATTCTTGTCATCCCTGCAACACTCCTATGGCTGTTAACACTAAGCTCTCCAGATTTGAGGATGGTGTTTTTGATGATCCTCTTTTGTACAGGAGCACTATAGGTGCTCTTCAATACTTGACACTCACAAGGCCGGATATTGCATTTTGTGTTAACAAGCTCAGCCAGTTTCTTCATAATCCATGCAAGGAACACTGGGTTGCTTGCAAACGGTTGTTGAGATTTCTTAAGGGCACACACACTGCTGGGTTAAGGTTCTCTTCTTCTTCTTCATCTTGCATTGAAGCGTTTTCAGACGCTGATTGGGCAGGCTGTACAGATGATAGGAGGTCTACAGGTGGGCATTGTATATTCTTTGGCTCAAATTTAGTGGTGTGGAACTAAAAAAAAACAAGATGTTGTCTCAAGAAGCAGTGCTGAATCGGAGTATCGATCTGCTGCAAATGCTACTGCTGACATCTTATGGCTTCATTCATTGTGTGTTGAGCTTGGGATTAAAGTTCGATCACCACCTCAGTTATGGTGTGATAATACTAGTGCAATTGCGTTAGCTTCTAACCCTGTCTTTCATGCCAGAACGAAACATGTAGAGGTTGATGTGCATTTTATTCGTGAAAAAGTGACAGCAGGTGTGTTAAGTGTTGGACATGTCTCTGGTGAAGAGCAGGTGGCGGACATCTTCACCAAGCCATTGACTGCTGCACGATTTCAATTGCTCAGTAAAAGGCTGTGTATGAGCAATGGAGCTGGCTAGGCAAGAGCTCAACATTCTGGAAGGAAGAGAACTGAGAAGATGATGAAGCTTGGGTGTATATTAGATTAAATAAAGCAAGTAGTTAATTAGTCCATGTCAGCATTAGTATAGCCAATCAGAACTTGACATGTCAGCATTAGTTAGTTACTTGAATTCACATGCAGTGCACATGACTGCCTTCTCTCTTCTCAACTCTCTTTCCTGTCTTGTATAAAAAGACACTGTACACTTTCAGAAATGATAACTTTGATTTCCTTTTCTGCAAATATAGATATTTTTCTCTCGTTTCTAACAATTAGACAGTGTTTTTTTCGTGATCGAACATGTTCAGGTCGATCAGGGGTATGTGAACGATACAAGACTACGTAAGTGAAGCAGTAGAATCACCATGTAGAAGCAAGAAAAAACTAAATTATGTGCCAGAAACATCAAACTATAGCTCTGGATTCAGCTTCAAATTCATCATAATAAGTTCGATCTCACGTATATACCAACCTCTTCCGTTTCATTTTACAATTGCACGTTACTTCGATGGCAATGCATACGACGACACAATTTGATACGGGAGAAGATTTTGCTTGCATACCTCAACACGGAAATTCTGTCGTGGATTTGGCCGGATTTCGCTATTGCCAGATCGATTGCGGCTCCGAGCGCGGCTCGGTCGTCGGAGCTGTTGAACCGGTTGAGCTCCGGTTTGAGGATCTTCCAGCAGTCGTCGGTTCTGTTGGTTCTGGAGCAGAGATCTCTCACGTATTGTTCCGTGTCTTGTTCGGAACTTCCCCACCTTCCGTTATCGGCTGTCGAAGCTGGAACTGCGATGGCGATCATCAGAGCGATGAAGGCGATTTTGCTCGAATGTGAAGCCATTTTTGTTTTCCTTTTTGTGATTTTGTTTTGATGGATTGTTTGATTGAATTGGTTTGTTTATATAGTAGCTAGTGTAGTGCCGTTTAACCTTTGTAATTAATTAGGTTAATTCGCACGTTTTAGTTTCATGTATTATAATTTTGATATTATACTTGAAACGTTCGAAGTACAATTAATGTATATGATTGTGTTTAGGTTAGGTTATTAATAGAACTATACATGACGGAACCAATTCAAGCAACATTTGTACGTTTAATACGCTATATTTGGCCGTCCACGAAAAATGTGATCGATTTTAAGACGAGGATACCATATCGATTATCCTCTTTAACTCGAAACTCAACTAAAACCAATGTTACGAGAGACAAAAAATTTACTTTAATTTAACATCAGAATATTACAAAAATAAAAACCGTTGAGTTCAAGAGGGGGTAATAGGAGTATTAATCGAGTTAATTATATGCTTAGCGATGATCTGCTGATAGAAGTTAAATTTCGACACTAAGGCCTAGTTTGGTAGCATAAATGAGATAAGACGTGATAAGATAAAATTTTAAAAAGTTATCTTGAGGTGTGAGATAAATTCATGATAAGAAATTTTAATGCAGTGTTTGGTATGCAAGATTTTGTGTTTGATAAAATTGTGAAATTACATAGCTACCCTTGCAAATAGTAACAAAATAGATGAAACCCTTTTTGCTCCCCTCCGTCTCTCCTCTTTTCCATCGCCGCCCCCTGTATTACCTCAACTTTTGCAGAACCCAAATTCCCCTTTCTCTCTTCTCTTCCAAGTTCCAACACATTTCTCTCTCTCTCTCTCTCTCTCCTCTAAGTTCTTATCCAATTTCTTCTTTCTCTCTTCTCTTCCGGTATAGCCGGATGAGGCATATATGAGATTTCTCTCTTCTCTTCTCCTTGACGATGAATTGTAAAGGAGGCTGTGAAATTTATTTGGCCAAAGTGAGGGGCGGTGGGGTGAAATGAGAAACGCGCGCTTCACGGCGAGAAATTTGAAGGAATACATGAACACCATTGACGTGGTGGCACCGAAGAAGCTCAATAATGGCTATGGATTGCGGGTTTGTGAAGACATGGTATATTATGCTGGAGAAGAACACAAATATTTTCAGCAGAATGGGAATCGATTGACGCCAATAAATAGAAGGGTAAATTGGGACTTTGGTAATGTAGAAGGAGGAACTGTTCTTGCAAGATAGTATATCGGAGGGGGAGGTCCGATACCAAATCATGAGGAAACAGTGATTTTATCTCGGGCCTAACATTTATCCCGGGCCAGTGTGATAACTAATCATATCTACCAAACACTAGATACTACCAGATAACTTTGTTTATCTTGGGTTATCTAGTGTACCAAACAGGGCCTAAATGTAAACCCTTTGAAATATACCATTTCAGATCCGCTTTGTTTATTGATAAATTAAACGGATTAGCTATTTCTTAAAATCCCTCTTTCGATCCGAAATCGTGGTGCAAAATAGGTTATGTCCCTTTCTTATCGAGAAATAAAATATATAAACCGACAAAATGATTTTGTATAAGGAAGAAATCGTATTGGAATTTCAGATCCAAATGTAATGTATACCTAGCTATCACGACCTCAATGCGAATATTGAGGATCTCGTCTCGTTTGTGCAACTAGTCAAATTTACGGTCTCATAGCCTTATTTACTAGTACTAGCTAGGCTCTTTTTTAACTGTCAACTTAGGGCCCGTTTGGCTAAGCTTATTTCAAAATGTTTATAAGCTCTAAGTGCTTATAAGATGTTTAGCTTATAAGATGTATGAGGGTAAGAGTATATAAGTTGTTGAAATGTTTGGATAAAAGAGCTTATAAGCTTGAAGAGATAATAATATTAAATCTGAATTTAAAAAATAATAATAAAAATAAAAATAATTTTTTTGAAATCATAATGTTGTAACATCAAATGGAAGTGTATATAATATAAAATTAAAAATAAAATAGAATTATAGTGGTAGATAAGCAAAATTTAAAAAAAAAAAAAAAAAAGTTGGGGAGCTTATTTTTTGGACTTTTTGCTTATTTTGCATCTTATAAGCTCTTAAGGAGCTTATTTTGCCAAACACATTTATAGTACTTATAAGCAGTCAAACATTTTATAAGTTAGCTTATAAGCTTAGCCAAACACCCTCTTAACTAATCATGGTGTCGTATATATAGAATTTTGAAACACGGCACTTATATATGAAACACGGAAGGAGTATATGTTAATAAGTTTTTATAGAAACTGGTGTGTGCTATTCAGGGAGGTGTTGAACAAGTACGCGTCAGCTCTTCACGAACTGACGCAGTTCGTGGGGGAAGCTGACAGAGGGGCTAGGAATGGTGGGAGGAGATAGAGTTTTTAACGAATTACGCTTGCAAGTTTAAGCTCAACCAGTACGACTTTGGGCCCGAGATAATGGGATTGACGGGTTGATACGAGACTCGTATCACACGATCCACGGATAGAGGAGGTAGTCGGAGGAGAGCATGCCGAGCCAATAACGTGCGATACGAGGGAGAGTGTTGAGGAGAGAAGTATGGACGGGGGAAGAAGTAGTAGGCCCAAACTGAGAGTTCGAGAGCCCAAGAAACACGAAGACTTCATCCCTTATCGTTAGTTAGTACCGTATATGATTTTCGTTTTTATGTTTTCGGGCTTGGCCCAAACTTTATATGCATGAGTCGAGCGATCTATAAGCTCTTTTTCGGGTTTTCTTGTTGATTCTTTCCCGAATCGTAGGTCGAATCAACCAGGGTCCTTAGATTTATATATATATAAGGGATTGGGGCAAGGACAAAATTAGCCACTTTCATAACAAAAAAGTTTTTTTAGCCACATATAATAAAAAGGTCTTTTTCTAGCCACTTTGGACCTAAACTACCCATTATACCCTTACTACTTAAAAAATATATAATTAAAAGAAAAAGAAAAGAAAACCCTATATCCCAACCCAACCCAGCAACCCCACGCACGCACTCACTCACTCGATCTCTCTTCTCCCTCTTCTCGTCGCCGCCGCCGCCGCCGCCGCCGCCGTTGCTGCCACCGAGTACACCATCGTCGGCGTTGTTGTGCTCTCTCCCTCCCTCTCCCTCCTCTCTCGATCTCTCCCTCTCCCTCCTCCCTCCTCTCTCGATCTCTCCCTCTCCCTCCCCTCTCGATCTCTCTCTCTCTCCCTCCTCTCTCTCTCTCTCCTTCTCCCTCCTCTCTCTCTCTATCTCACATACACTGCATAGCAACCATTGCCGCCGTTGTAACCACCGGACAAGGTCAGCTCGAGCTCCATATATAGCAGAATCCTCGACAGCAAATCGGAGAAGACGACACGAACACGAGCGAAACAATCGTAAGTGCCCGAGTCGTACACACGAACACGAGCGAAACCGTCGTGAATACTCGGTCGTGCACACGAACACGAACAAAATTGTCGTGAATATCTGTTCGTGCACACGAACACGAGTAATCCTGAATTCGTGTAACCCTCAACTTATTATTTCAGATTTTAATTTTAATTTTGCCAATATTTCATTAAGGGTATAATTGTCACAAAATATGTAAAGTGGCTAGAAAAAGACCTTTTTATTATATGTGGCTAAAAAAAGACTTTTGTCTTATGAAATTTGCTATTTTTGGGTATTCTAGTGTATTATTTTTCGAGGATTGAGAAATAAAACCCTAGTTCTTTATTTTGTGTGTATTTTTCTTCTTTCGCTATTCGTTTGGTGTGTACGTCAAGCTAGGGCTTGCGTCTACCGTTTCTTGATAAGGAGTATTGCCTTATCAACTGGTGCTTTCATCGTTGAACCATGTCGGATCTGGTGTTGAACGCTTCAAGTAGAGTATCGGCTTCGTCGTCGTCCTTGATGCCGCCTTCTTCCGGTGCTCAGCCATCGTCGGAGAGCTCGTCGATGTCTATGGAAACTGTGATTACGATGTTGAAGAGGTTGGAGGCTCGTTTTGATGCGCAGGAGGAGTCCAGGGTTCACGATCGTCGAATGGCCGATTCGCGGTGGCCGCCTTCGTACGACGCGTTCTGGTCGGACACAGATCCGCCGTTCGGGATGCCGAAAGGATGGCAATCTTCAAATTGGGTTCCTGGGGGATCTTCGTCGATGCCGCCGGAAGCAACGTTCTCTATACCGCCGTCGATCTCATCGACGATGGGACAATCACTACATGGCGAGGCGGGCAGGAATTTCCTAGGGTTCCGTTCGAACCATGCAAATTTTCACCCTAACCCTACACATTCGTCATGGGATTTTCCTACTGCTAGGGTTTCGTGATATATAAGGAGTATTTCCTTATCACGGGTGTGTGAAATAAATAGTAGTGAAATATATTCACTAGCCCAAGATCAAAACCAAAGAAGGGGAGAAGAGTAAATGAGCTTCAGAGAATGAAAATGAAGAAAAGGTGCAGACAAAGGAGTTGGAGAAGATGAGCAAATTACTTCACTAACGGCTACTGCTGTCCACTGCATTATGTTCATACAAAGGGGAAATTTAAACATCTAAGAGAAGGATCTAGAGTACAATTAATGCAGAGAATTCTAGATTACAACTTATAATAAAGGTTTGATAGAAACTAGACTAAAGAAGAAAAGTGCTGCTGCTGCATTAACTCCAAAAATGCTAATTCAAAAAATCTTCTTTAATCCAACACTCCCCCTTAAAGAGATTTTTTGAAGATCAGTCCAAGTTTACTCCTCAACTTCTCGAACGGCCCTTTTGAAAGTGATTTCGTAAAGATATCAGCCACATTATCACTACTTCGGACCTCAAGTGCAGCGATAACTCCGTCGAGAACTTTCTCACGAATAAAGTGATGCTCGAGTTCAATGTGTTTCGTTCTTGCGTGACAAACCGGATTTGATGCAAGCTTTATAGCACTCTGATTATCTCTATAAAGTGCAGTAGGCTTGAGAATTTGCACATGAACATCACTTAAAAGCCTCCGCAACCACATACATTCTTGAGCAGCAAGAGACGAGGCCTTATATTCCGCTTCCGTAGTCGAGAGTGAAACTGAATCTTGCTTCTTGCTACACCAAGAGATACAGGTAGGACCATAGAAGAAAGCATAACCTGATGTGGACCTTCGATCATCCAAATCGCCTCCTAAATCAGCATCCGTACGTAAAACCAAACAAAGACAAATCTGCACCTCTCCTATAATACAACCCAAGATCTAGAGTGCTATTAATATATTTCAGAATTCTCTTGGCAGCTTGAAGGTGTGGTTTCCTCGGTGACTGCATAAATCTACTTACAAGACCCACGGCGAAGGAAATATCAGGTCTTGTAATGGTTAAATAGATAAGACTCCCGACTAGCGCACGATATGGACGAGGATCTTCCAAGAAAGAACCATCTCCTCTTCGTAACTTTATGTTCGCATCAAGTGGAGTCGAACACTTCTTGCTGCAGTCCGAAAGAAACTTGCCAATCATCTTCTTCGCATAATTTCCTTGATTGACAAAAATACCATTCTTCACGTTTTCCACTTCCAAACCAAGAAAATGATTTAATTTCCCTAAGATTTTCATATCAAAGCGCGTCTGCAACTGCTCCCGTAATCTCGCAATTTCTTGCTCATCATTTCCTGTTATAATCATGTCATCGACGTATAAAATGGCGACAATATGCAGATTGCCCTTTTTCTTGACAAATAAGCTTTGATTGGACATTGAAGCAAGATATCCGCAAAACTCCAAATATTCAGCAATCTTGCCATACCAAGCTCGTGGAGCTTGTTTCAAACCGTAAAGAGACTTATGAAGTTTGCAGACGTGGCTAGGATGTGAGGAAGAAACGTACCCAGGAGGCTGCTCCATATATATGTTCTTATCGAGCTCCCCGTACAAAAAGGCATTCTTGACATCAAGCTGCCAAAGTTTCCATCCAAAGCTTGCTGCCAATGCTATGACCGTTCTGACCGAAGTCATTTTAGCCACGGGGCTAAACGTTTCTTCATAATCTTCACCATACTTTTGCGAGAAGCCTCGAGCAACCAGCCTTGCTTTAAATCGATCCACCGAGCCGTCGGCCTTTCTTTTGATTTTATAGACCCATTTACATGAAATGGGTTGTACCCCTTCAGGTTTTGGAACGAGACTCCAAGTCTGATTTTTCTTCAAGGATGCCATTTCCTCATCCATTGCTAGCTCCCATTCTTTGATGCCTTGAGCTTCATTGAAGGAAGTTGGCTCTTCATCATCAATCGGACCTGCAAAATAACAAGAATAGGTGCTAACAAAATTCTCATCTCGAAACCGGGCTGGTTTGGTTATGTTTCTGCGAGGCCGCTGATTTTGCAGATCCTGCGACGGGTCTTCTTGTTCTTCATCATCTTCGTGAGGATTGGAACTCCCCCTTTCACCTTGCTCTCTAGAAGAACTTGGAGTGTCTTGAATAGGCGATGAAACAACAACGTTAGGCTCCAAGTTTGCTGAATTTGGAGGGACAAATTCAGACCCATCATGCTCATAGAAGGTAGAAACTTCGTCAAAGACGACATCCCTTGAGACGACGAACTTTCCAGAGGTAGGATCCATGCATTTCCAGCCCTTCTTCCTTTCATCGTATCCTACAAAGATACATTTCCTCGCTTTTGCATCCAGCTTAGTTCGTTGAGACTCCGGCACGTGAACATAGCAAATTGATCCAAAAACTTTGAGATAATTCACGTTCGGTTTCTTGCCGTAGAGTAACTCGAAAGGCGACTGCATATTTGTTGGACTGAGCGGCACCCGATTAATGACGTATGCAGCACACTTCATTCCTTTGGCCCATAAAGCTCTCGGCAAATTTTTGGCGTGCATCCAACTTTTGCAGGTTTCTGCTAAATGCCGAATTTTCCGCTCCGCTACTCCATTTTGCTGTGGAGTTTCAGCACAAGAAAGCTCTCTTTTGATGCCATGTTTTCGGCAAAAAGAAAAGAACTCGGCTGATGTAAATTCTCCCCCATTGTCTGAATGCAGCCGCTTAATTGAAGCACCCAATTCTCCTTCTACCGTCTCTTTAAATTCAAGAAATCTCGAGAACACCTCAGATTTATTTTTCACAAAATAAACCCACGTAAATCTCGTAAAATCATCAACAAAGAGCAACATATAAACAAACCGGAATAAGAAGGAGTTTGGGTAGGACCCATCAAATCTGTATGTATAAGTTCTAAGGGAGATTTGCATCTAGAAACAGACCTCTCAAAAGGAAGACGATGAGCTTTCCCGTATTGACAGCCTTCACAAACATGTTGATCACTAAAATCGCTTAAATTCGGTAATCCATCAACCAAATTCTTTTGCACCATTACTTTCAACTTAGTAAAATTAAGGTGCCCAAGTCTAGCATGCCATAGATATGCATTTTCGTTCCTGCTCATTTTATTTATATATGAAGAGGAAGAGGAGAGAACAAACAAATCCTTGAATCTCTTACCGGTGTGGAGGACATCAGCCTTGAGCTCCTTGATATTGCGAAGAAACTTGACGTCTTTTGGTCCGAATAAGACGTAGTTTCCGGAATCCACCACGTTTGCGACTGATAAAAGATTCTTCTTCACTCCCGGAACGTGAAACACACTATTTAGTGTGATGGAGTCCTTGTCTCTCCCTTCAATAACAACAGCTCCTTCATTCTTCACGGGGTGCACCGTATTATCCGCTGTGACGATGGCTTCGTTACCATTGTATTGATTAAAATTTGTGAATTTGCTGCTATCTCCCGTCACGTGATGACCACAAGCTGAATCCACGATCCAGTCATCTGAATAATTTATCGACGCCAATGCATTGAAAGTCATCTTCTCAGCAACAAAGCACCTGCTCCAATCTTCTTCGTTATCACCTTTCTTGTTCTTGTTTCCATTTTCAGCTAAGTTGCTTTGGTTCAGCTTTGTGCGACAGAACTTCTTTGTATGCCCGAGTTTGCCGCATCGATAGCATTTGAAGACCTTCTTGTTGCCTCCGGCAGACGTTCCTTCTTTATTTTGGGCGTAATGGTGCTCGTTTCTCTTCTCTTTTGGCAGCGAATTCTTCTTGTTATGAGTGAACAAGGCTGCTGCTCCTTCTTCTTCCTTCATGGTGATACCAGCCATTTGTTTCGCCAAAGTTTCCTGCGAAGACAAAAGATTTTCGAATTCCTCCAAAGACGGTTGCTGGCTCCATCCTTGAATTGATGTAATATATGGGATGTACTCCGGACGCAACCCTCGAATTATGTAGCGTCGTTGCCTCGCTTCCGATATCGCCTCATCCGGAATAAGAAGAGATATTTCCGAGCACAACTTCTTGTTTTTCAGAAAATATTCTGAAATTGACAGATTACCTTGAGTGGTGTTTTAATTGCGAGCTCATTCTCCAAAATTTGCAGCCGAGCTTCATCCTTCTTGTTGTATAATTTTTTGAACGTCTCCCATATTTCTTTCGCCGATTTACAGCCTATTATGTGATCGAACAAGCCCGGAGAAACCGATCTCTTTAGGGCGAACTCAGCCTTCGCGTTTACTTGCCTCCATTTCTTCGCCGCTTCAGCGTTTTCTGGAGTATTTGCTGGAGCAGTTGTGTTGTTTCCATCAACAACATCCCACAAATCTTCTCCGACGAGATACGAATCCATACACGTCCGCCATACTTTGTAGTTGGACTGGTTGAGTAGTTCCAGCCCAAGTCCGCCGATGCGTGCGCCGCCCATTTCCATTCTTAAGCACTCCACGAACTCTTCACTTTAGGATCTTGAAAAATACCCAGAGCCCTTATGGCTCTGATACCATGTGAAATAAATAGTAGTGAAATATATTCACTAGCCCAAGATCAAAACCAAAGAAGGGGAGAAGAGTAAATGAGCTTCAGAGAATGAAAATGAAGAAAAGGTGCAGACAAAGGAGTTGGAGAAGATGAGCAAATTACTTCACTAATGGCTACTGCTGTCCACAGCATTATGTTCATACAAAGGGGAAATTTAAACATCTAAGAGAAGGATCTAGACTACAATTAATGCAGAGAATTCTAGATTACAACTTATAATAAAGGTTTGATAGAAACTAGACTAAAGAAGAAAAGTGTTGCTGCTGCATTAACTCCAAAAATGCTAATTCAAAAAATCTTCTTTAATCCAACAGGGTGGACTTCTGCATACCGATCCAGGTTTTCTTAATTTATTACAGGATGATGAGATTGTGGATGGCCTTGAGATAGTAGACAACACCACCGTGGAGCTAGCTGATTCCGGTCGACCCGTTCCGGGATCTCTCGTCGTCAATCTTGGAGATATTGCTGAGGTTTTAGCTAGATAAAGCCCTGATTTGTTTAATTCTCTTCCACTTAATTAATTAGGGTTTGATATCTATATGTTTAATTTATTTTCATGTATAAAGGTGTGGGGCAACGGAAGGATTTGCATAGCGAAGCACCGGGTACACTGCCACGTCCCCGTCGTTCGTACTTCGCTAGCTTATTTCGCGTTAGGTCTCCGAGATGAGAAAGTCGAGACTCCGCCGGAGATGGTGGGTCCCGGCTATCCTCGCCGCTTCGTCCCGTTTGACTACGAGGACTATTGACGGCTTAGAAGTAAAAAAGGTCTGGAAGCGCTTCAACATTTTCTCGCCTGAAGTTCGTGATGCTGAAACAAGTAGCTAGTGTTATGCGACTGTGGTGGACGTACGTACGCACGCATGCTATATATATAACTATTCGTTTTACGTGCGTGTTTTTTTTTAATTTCTTCTTCATTTTGGATAATAAACATTTGAATTGGTACGTATGAGGACCTCTCTATATCAACGATTGGAATATTTATTCAATCACTAGCTAAAAAGTTAATAAAACATACGCAGAAAAGACGGGCTATTCGTATTACTCGTGCCTCGTCCATTTTATTACAACACTTTACTATTCAATTATGCGTAATTATGGGTTTGTTGTTAAAAGTATCGTTGCAATAAGAGACATGAATAAGAGTTTTAAAATTAAGTAAAATATAAACGCTAGCTAAATCGATAGGTATCACGGCACGTGAAATTTCACATGGTGTGGTGAGGAATAAAGTTATAGAGTAATTAATTGCAACTGAAAATCGCCACAATTAATTTATGTAAGTCCCAAAATGGCAGTACAATTTTAGCACAACGATTTTCTTGCAAATTAATGAACTATATATACTCCTTCCGGTTTTTTTTATAAAAGTTTTCGGCTCAGACACAAGAATTAATAAAATTTAATGATATTTGTTTTATGTTCATCTTTTTTTCTCGTATTACATTCTTCATTTAAATATAAATCAAATTATTTTGAAAGAATAGATAAACATTAATTGTGAGGAGGAAGGTAATGAAAATGAGAGAAAATGTGAAGAATAGTGAGTTGAAAATTGAAAATTTTATCTAGAAATATGAAAACACCTTATAAAAAAATAAGAACAAAAATCTAAAACCCCTTAATAGAAAAAACGGAGGGAGTACTAAATATTACAGGCTCAAAGGAGAAATTCAAAACACTTCTTTTCACACTACTAAAACTTGTACTACGACTATGAAGAAAAATACTTGCTTGGGAAAGTTAAATATTAAATTTTCACAAGGACGCTGATAAAAGTAGGAAAATATTCAATTTTTTAAAAGGCCTTTTTACTCAATTTAATTAATTAGTTGTATAAATACAAACGTGTGCATGTTCATTTCCATCATCAACACAAGAAAGCTTAATTTCACACAGAAATAATGGCGAAGAAGTGTATTCCAATGATTGACATGGAGGATTCTTCGAATCTAGCGGAGAAAATGGTGAAAGCGTGCGAAGAATGGGGTTGCTTCAGAATGAAGAACCATGGCGTCCCCCTTGAGCTGATGGCGGAAATGAAGGCCGTGACTCGATCCCTCGTGGACCTCCCTGCGGAGACGAAGCACAAGAATTCTCACCCCGAGCCCGGTAAGGGCTACAACCCGCCTAACATTGTTACTCCCTACTTTGAGGGACTTAGTTTGTACGACATGCATCGCCTGGTGCAATCGACCACTTTTGCTCTCAGCTCAACGTTTCGTCACATCAGAGGTGAGACACATATTTACATTACATGCATATTATTATTATTATTATTATTATTATTATTATTATTATTATTATTATTATTATTATTATTATTTAGTAATAATTTTCAAAATAGACAACATTTTTTATATCAATATATACTAAAGGAAATACTGTAATATAAGTGAATAGACATTTGTCTACAAGTTCGAGTTTTTATATAAAGTGAAATCGAGATATTAATCGAGTTTTAGCTAGATCCTACTCCGTCTTTAGTTGTATCTCAAATTTTCAGGGGGGTGTTGAACAAGTACGCTTTTGCCCTCCAGAATCTTGCCCAGTTTTTGGGGAAAAAGCTAATGGAGGGGTTGGGTATGGAAGGGGAGCTTTTCATGAAATGGCCGTGCCAGTTGAAGTTGAACAAGTACAATTATTGGCCCGAAACCGTGGGACTAACCGGCGCCGTTTTGCACACCGATCCCGGGTTTCTCACCATATTGCAGGATGATGAGAATGTTAATGGTCTTGAAGTAGTCGACAAGACTACAGGCGAACTCGTCTCCGCCGATCCCGTCCCAGGAACTCTCGTCATTAACGTCGGAGATGTTGCTAAGGTATATATATATATTCATATATATATATCCCATTTAATTTACTTCTTGATGATATATATTTTGAATATTCAATGATTTAATTATAAATGTAGGCATGGAGCATGGAAGATTTTGCAATGTGAAGCATAGGGTGCAATGCTACGAGGCGACGATACGTACTTCTATAGCACTTTTCGTGTTGGGCCCGCGAGATGAGAAGGTGGAAGCGCCGCCGCAGCTGGTGGATCCCGACCACCTGCGACGCTATGTACCGTTTGCCTTTGAAGAGTATCGAAAGCTTCGAGTTTCGACACATTCGGTCACTGGAGAAGCCCTTGAGCATTTTGTCGCCAAAAGTTGTTGATCAAACTATTACGTTAATTAATCTATGATATATATATCTGCATTTCTTAAAGTTTCCATCATAATTTTTATTATGTAATAATAAAATGAGTATATTTAATTATTTGTGAGTATGAACAATTTAACGAGTTCTTCGCTAGCTCATATTTGATTTTCATATCAGCTATTGACACGAAAATTTCTATAAAAAAAATTGTTAATAGCATTGTTCGGGCCGAACTCACCAGCCATTATGTTATTTTTGGACAGTTAAGCCCGGCCCAAAATATAACGGAGGTATCGTAGTAGTACGATATTTTTTTTATTAGGCAAACACAACACATTTTATATACATTTAATTTGAACCGGAGCATCTTTTCATCATGCAAACTTTTCTTTTCTTTAGCTTTCTTTAATTTCGTACGAGAGAAAATAATAAATCAATTACAATAATCCTTGTGCTTCTAGAAACATGCATGAAGAAATTTTCAAAATTATTCATAGACCGCTTCCCTTCGATATGAGATTTTCTATCTTCACTTTCATGTTAATAGTGGATCGAGTGTCGAGTTTTATTAATTTTATACATTTTCTTCCTTTACGTCAGCATGCTACATGCATGCATGATTTTTAACACCATAGTAAATTCAATTAAAGTATACAAGAAATTTTGGTAAGTAGTAGCTAGTTGTGTTTCTTGACCGTATATTTTCAAATTCTTGCATATTCACCTAGCTAGAGAGAATGTTCTTTGACTGCTAGAGATTACTTGTTAATTATCGTGATAAATTAATTAGTTAATTATATAATAACTCAAAGTTGAATTTTAGCTAATGAAGAGTTTAAAATTATATCTATACTGAACGTTACCCATGCGATGCATGGAGTTAATATTTGTCTCTATTATTTTAATTGAGCTCTTATTACCTTTTTGGTGTCTAAGCTTTATCATAATTACTAAAATGCTTACCCGAGCGATGCACGGTAAAAACTTTTAACATAATTAATTTACGATAAATAAATCTTAAGCCTCGTAAACTGAATCGAAATTATATTTTAAAGTTTTTATGCATGTATATATATATATATATATATATATATATATATATATATATATATATATATATATATATAGGGAATAGATCATATGAGAACCCTTTTAAATAATGAGAACTAGGAACCGATCTCATCCATCAATTTTAATTGATCAATGGTCAAGATTGGTAGTTCTGATTAAATATATATGGCAGCTTTTAAATTGAATAAGGATATTAGGGTAATTTGCTTTTTATTGTTCCTAAATTTAAGGTATTATTAATAATTCTCTCTCTTACTCATGTATTACCGTGATTCTGCAGATCTTATTTTCTCCTTTCTGCATTTTTTTTCTTCGCGTTTTCTTTCTGCATTTTTTTTTTCTTCGCGTTTTCTGCCATTGTAATTAAGCAGCACAATTTTCATAAGGTTTTTGCTTATTAGGTTGCTTATTTACCATTAATATTTAGCTTATTTGGGTATTCATTTTATAATAAGAATTGATGAAAGCTAATTAAGCAATAAAAACTGTAGGAATATATATGCTTATTAGGCTACTTATTTACCATTAATATTTATCTTATTTAGGTGTTCATTTTATAATAAGAATTGATGAAAGTAATTAAGCAATAAAAATTGTAGGAATATATATATTTAAAAAAAACGAGGACGTCGATCTTGTATTAAAAGATACGTTTAGGAATATTAGTGTGGTGATGATAATTAAACAACACAATTTTCATAATTTTTATGCTTATTAGGCTGCTTATTTACCATTAATATTTAGCTTATTTAGGTATTCATTTTATAATAAGAATTGATGAAAGCTAATTAAGCAATAAAAATTGTAGAAATATATATGCTTATTAGGCTGCTTATTACCACTAATTTTTAGCTTATTTAGGTGTTCATTTTATAATAAGAATTGATGAAAGCTAATTAAGCAATAAAATTGTAGCACTACCTATATATATATATATATATATATATATATATATAGGGAGTGGATCAAATGAAAACTAAACATTTGGTGAAATATGAAAACCGATAGATACCGTTGATTTCGCAGATCCGATGGATATGATTTTGACACGTCATAAATGGTATAACTGATTTTTTAATTGGTTTATTGAATTATTAATTGGAAGATGGGGGCAAACAAGTAAATTACACCATATTATTTTAAAAGGTTCCTAAAAATATGGGATTTATTAACTCCCATGAATCTATTATATGGTAACTGAATATTTTTCATTTTCTTAGGTTTTGATTTGCGTAAAAAATTTCCAGATTCTTTCTTCTCTTTCTCTCAAAGCCATGCACGCACACTGTGACTCTGTGAGTAACCTTTTTCTTTTTGAATTGAATAATTAATTATGATTTTGATTTCTTATAATGTAATTGATCGTTAATGATTTTGATTTCTTAAATCATGATTTTGATTTCCAATATTATCGAGATTTTTTGAAGGTTACTTCAACAAGGTGGCGAGGGTGATAAGTTACGATAGGGACATTCTTATATTGCTTCTCCTCAATCTTTCGTTTTCATTGTATTCCAGAAAACGTCTTGTAAAAAACTCTAATGTTTCTCCTAATCTGGATGTAAATAGTTGTCGAATATTGAGATTCGGTGGAAATCGATGCATTTTTTAACACAATACAATAAGATAATGCATTTTTAAAATTCTACACTATTACGATATGTATTTTTTGTACATGTTTCTGCATTTTTTTTTTGTATCAATGCATTTTATAATACATTTTGCTGCATATTCGCATGTCATATTATACACTATATTTTATAATGCAGGTTATAGCCCTTCAAAACCATGTTAATTACTATAATTTTATTACAATGTAACAATACTACCACTACGAAGTTGTAAGAAATGCATAAAGAATGTTGATGCATATTTGTGTTGAAATTGATGCATTTTTTAACACAATACAATAAGATGATGCATTTTTAAGATTTTACACTATTGCGATACGTTTTTTTTGTACATGTGACTGAATATATTTTTTGTGTCGATGCATTTTATAATACATTTTGCTGCATATTCGCATGTCATATTATAACACTATATTTTATAATGCAGGTTATAGCCATTCAAAACCATGTTAACTACTATAATTTTATTACAATGTAACATTACTAACACTACGAAGTTGTAAGAAATGCATTAAATCGTCAAAAAGCTAACAATTATATTTAAAACCATCCAAATACATGACATTCTAAAATGTCTAAACCAGTAGAATGCAAATAAGAGACTAAAACTATTTGTCCTTAAACATTTCGTGACTCTTACATACCCAATCTATAATCGTTCTTTCTATTTCTGCTGGATCTGTCCCTTGAACAAGGTCGCAGTAGCAAGAAGCACTTTCCACATTTGCAGCTCTTTTTTCGTTGCATCCTGCAGTTGCAATTGCTGCACAATACTTTGCCCTTAAGTACCTCAACTGCTAATCTGTTAATGCATCAAACGAAACGAAGAAATGCATCGTTGTACATTTATAAATGCATTGATTATATCAGTTAATGCATCATTTAAATGATACCTTAGCTTTCCCCGTTTTTCCAAACTCCTCCTCTGGCAGGTCATTTCCTGGCACCTTGCTGTCTGCCTGTTTTACATCATTTTCTAAGTTACAGAATAAATACTTCATTCAAGCATTCAAATACATTGTAAAATGACCGTGTACAATGACAAATACTATCTAATATGTGAATAGTTAAAAATGCATCAAAATAACGGAAAAATGCATCTTTTTACATTGGTAAATGCATCAATAATATCAGTTAATGCATCATTTAAATCATACCTTAGTTTTTACTATCGTTTCGGACTTATCCTCTGGCAGGTCATTTCCTGGCACCTGGTTATTTGCCTGTATTACATCAGTTTTAAAGTTAAACAAGAACTACTTCATCCAAGCATTTAAATAAGTTGTAAAATGATCATGTACCTTTGCTTTCCCCTTTTTATCGTATCTCTTCTCTTGCAGGTAAGTATCTGGCACCAGGTCATTGGTCTGCAGTGAGTAATTAAAAAAATTATTAATTGACTTATAAATTAAAAAATGAATCGATTTCAACACGAATATGCATCAACCTAAATTATAATTTCCTACTCCTTTCCACACTCATACGCACAAAATCTATTGAAGTTGAAAGCTGGTTACCATGAAACTCTGCCAGGCCCCTCCTTTGCTAAAAGCTGATTAGGAGCATTATTCAAGCACCCTTGTTTCCTAATTTCTTCTACTCTCCTTTTCATTCTCGTCTCCATCACAACTTTATTCTATACAATATATTTTTAATTACAGCCACTCACAATGTCAGATCATTAAGTAAGAACCCTACATTCAAAATTTTCTCTTATGCATTACATCGAACACCTCATATGCATCGCATATATATGTGTAGGGTACTCAAATTTTTTGCATCTTCAACAAAAAAATGCACTCGAAAACATAAACAATCAGAGGGAAACAATTTTATGCAACAATCTTCTTAAGAAATCAGAGGGATTTTCTCAACATTCATCCACTTAGAACCGTGGAGTGGGGCGGCCAGATTGGGAGCTTTTGCCAACATTCTGTAATTTATGTTAACAATTAAATCTTGTATTTGTAAAGCTACGGTACTTATATTCCAATATTATTCGACAATTGAAGAAAATTTTTCGTGAGGCAGGGTTCGAGATTATGCAGGGTTTTCCACAAACACAGTTAAGCCTATAAATCAATTTGAATCTGTAGTTTCAGAGAGAGAGACCCACAAAAAGTAATCGACAGTGATAGAAATGAATTACCTTGTAATCGATGTTGCGAGTGAGAGCAGAATTCCAGTTCGCCGCCGTTGAGTAAAACGGCGAGAGAAATCGATGCACAAGATTTGAATTTCTTTTCGATATTATGGTTGTAGAAAATCCCTAAATAAATGCCCACTACCTAATTTAGCTAAAATTCCCTCTTACTAAATACCTAGTTTACCCTTTCTGATTTATTTTTTCTATTTAATTGACATTTTTAGTTTTAATCTTGACCATTGGTTTCACTATAATCAAGGGTCGTTACAGGTTTCTATATTTCACACTAAGGGTGGTTTTCACCATATCCCAACCCTATATATATATATATATATATAGGGGTGAGATCCTGTACAAAATATGATTATCGTAAAAAATAAAAAATGATTCATTTTATGCATATAATTATAATGCATATGCAAATAATTATAATGCACAATGCATTATAATGCATTATCTATACAATCATAATGCATTTTAGTAAAATCATAATGCACAAGTTAATCTACACCGTAGATCACACAGATCAATGGTCCAGATCATTTCTCATTTCTTACAGAACCTGTCTTTTGTATGTGATCTCTCCGCTATATATATATATATATATATATATATATATATATATATATAAAATGAGAACGCCGGAATTCTATTAAAAGAGACGTTTAATTCATACAATTTAGGAAAAAATATGGTGTTAAATATTTAGAGAGAATATGATTGTTAATTCCTTAAATATCGGATTTGGTGGGATCTCCTCCAATCAGAGCTTCCTAAAATGCCCTTATAAGCATCAAAAATTGAAAAGTAGCAGCCTCATTTTATTGTTAAGATTAAATCTCATCCATTAATTAGTTTTGGATGGAAGGTTGTGATTGGTTCCTAGTTCTCATTATTAATACTAGTATCCATAATAACCTATATATATATATATATATATATATATATATATATATATATATAGAGGATGGATCATATAGAAATAAGTCCTGGTGTGAGAAATAGGAATAGATCTGAACCGTTGATCTTAATTTGATCTATGGCTCTAATTGATTTAAGCATGATTATAAGGTATTATAAGCATGATTAGGTTTAAGCATGAATTTGTACATTAAAAAGCATAATGGTGTTGTAAGCATAAATATATACTGACTTAAGCATGATTTTGTATAGTTTTAAGCATCTTTCTCATTTTCTCACGCAAGGATTTATTTGCACACGAACCACTCCCTATATATATATATATATAGCGGAGAGATCACATACAAAAGACATGTTCCGTAAGAAATGAGAAATGATCTGGACCATTGATCTGTGTGATCTACGGTGTAGATTAACTGATGCATTATGATTTTACTAAAATACATTATGATTGTATACATAATGCATTATAATGCATAGTGCATTATAATTATGTGCATCATGCATTATAATTATATGCATAAAATGCATCATTTTTTATTTTTTACGATAATCCTATTTTGTACAGGATCTCACCCCTATATATATATATATATATATATATATATATATATATTCATATTTAGACCATTATTTCAAAGATTTTTCAAATAGTAATTTAAGAATTTTAAATGTTTTTAGTATTTGTAAGATAAATGGTAGAGAATTTCTAATTTTCATTCACTTAACCGGTACACTATAGAGGGGGGTGTAGCTCAAACGGTAAAAGAAGGCAAGGAAAAAAAAAAAAAAAAACCCGCACACTATAGAGAACTCAAGACATGTACAATAATGAAGAAAATTATATACAAAAAAATAAATTAAGACTAACACCAAACATGAATATATAATCCATTGGTTCACGGATTCGAATGCTTCACATAATTGGCCATGAAACTGGAACCACCCTCCTCCTCCTCCTCCTTCTTTATCGAGTACTACAACCCAATAGTCCCCGATTTCCTCTCCACCAGCATGAACCATCAAAAGATGTCTGATATCTTTCCTCCTCGTACACAACCTTGAGATCCACTATGTTCTCATACCCAGACAACTTGCAACTTAGTCAAAATATCATCTCGAGTTTCACACTCCATTCATATATCTCATCCTCGTAACTATGAGAATAACTATGTATAAACCTTGAGATCCAGTACTACGTTTTCAACTATAATTTTGTTTATTTCAATTATCTAATTTGACCTTCAATATTTCTCTTCCTAGAATGAACTAAATTGTATCTCATGAATGATAGAAATTGCACGACACAAGGATGTGAAACCTTAGAAAGAGAAATGGATATATAGAGATAAAGAAAGCATGAACTTGAAAATTATACATGGTTTCTAAGAAGAGAGAAATACTGATAACAATACGTGGTGGCGTATGAAAAATAATAAATTATTATCAATAAAAAAAAAAGATTTATGATAAATCACAGAGAAATTATAGCAAAGGTAAAATTGGAATCGTATATTGCGAGAAGAGTAAGGGAATAAATTAAAGTGTGAGAAGCGATTGAAAGTTATTTTTTCGGCGGCATCCAACAATCTCCTCCTAATCGGCTCCTAAGCATGGATGAGAGAGGAGTAATCAAATGAAATTCTCTAATTTCAAATCCAACTCCGCATGCACAAAATAATCTTCTCCGCAGCACAGAATGAAAAGAGGAATAAATCTGGAAGATCACTTTCTTATGAATTGTCCATACACCGTCGTTGTTCAATCGTTCCTCGAATTTGAAAATTATTTTGGATCATGCCGCTCGAGAGAAATAATATATTCACGTAGATGCTATCAATCACCAACATAGGCATGTGTTTCTTCGATCAATCGACATGTTGGACAGAAAAATATATATACAGAATGTAAAGAGGTTTACGATGCAAAAGGGTGTTTGAAGAAGGGGTTTCACCGTTTCACATCGAGCGATTCCATCACTATTTTCTAATATATCGTTTTTTAGTTTGTAAATATTTATTTATTTTATTTTATTTATGTTTTAAAACTAAAATTAACTAATAATATTTAATTATTGAAATGACAAAAATATCGAAATATCCTTTGCATTTTGTTTTTATATAGTATATAGATTTGACATACTTCGTATGTTACGCCTTGATATTTTTTTCTCACTTTGTTATCATGGTCGCTAGTCCAATTCCATTAAAATCTATTATATACTACTCCCTCAATTTCTTCTTGAATGACATCGTTTCTATTTCGAGGCGTGTAATTCGAAATACATGGTCAGGTTCCGTTTTTGGCTCAATAACCTCGTGTGTGCACCTCATTAACCCCTTAATACACTACCTTTACACACTAAACCTTATTTTAAGTATGTTGATCACCACTATTATATAACAAACTCAATTTTTTTAATACGCATATCCAAAAGAAAGTGAACATTTCAAAAGAAACGAAGTGAGTACCTTTATAAAAATATTTATTTATTCGATTTAAGATATCAAAATGTGGCTCGTTTATTCGATATAGGTGGGACTAAAGTCTAACGCTTCATGCTTCTGGTACGAGTCTTAAAGTAGATAGTAATTGTTGAGATCTGTACTATAAGGTGTCGGGGCATATGCGACATTTCACATGATGTTTTAATAGTCACGTTTGATGTCTTAATAGTACTAGTATATTTGAGGTCCCAAATCGGAACTCTCTACGTCCCAAATCAATCGTTTCATTGTTTATTTAAATGGATCTATAAAAACAATGAAACGTGACAATTGATTTGAGATGTAGGGAGTATTATTTTAGGACATAATTTTTCATTGGTGCTACAGGTAACAAATATAGTATTCCCTATGTTCCACTTCAATTGACTTGGTTCACTTCGGCAGAAGATTTTAGGTGTAAGGTTTAAGTGAAAAGTGAAGGGTTCGCGTTAAAAAGTAAAAATTATTTTTTTTTTCATTTTAGGAAACGAGCCAATTAAAATGGGACATCCTGATAAGGAAAGTAAGTCAAGTGAAATGAGACGGAGGGAGTACTATTTAGTCGAAGGTTGCGTTCTCTTTGATACGAAAGAAAATGAGAGAAAAGAGAAAAATACTCTATAAATTCCACACATTTTCTCACATTTTCTCACTTATTTATCAATGAGGGGGGATTTTACTCCTTAAATTGGAGATAATATTTACAACACCAAATTGGAGAGATAATATTTTCTCTCCATTGTAGTGCAAATGAAGGGGAAAATGTGAGAAAAGGTGAGAAAAAAGGTGGGATTTATAGGGTAAATTTCTCTTTTCTCTCCTTTTCTTTCGCATCAAAGAGAACGCAACCGAAGAAGAAAATTTCAAAATGTTTGATTCTCGTTAAATTATTAATACGCCCTGTCCTGAATTTTGTGTCTCAATCATGTCCCAAATCCTAATTTAAGTTAGTTAAATATTATATTTTTAAACAATAAAAAGTGTATTTTATAACAAATTATAATAAATCATAATAGACACTTTATAATTGATTTTTATTTATAATATGTCATAATTTTGAATATTTTAACCAATAAAAGCGAAATTAAATCTTAAAAAATAATTATATACCATATTTGAATTAGTGAACCCTAGAAATAATCATAAAATAAAAATAAAGAATTATAAATTGAAAAAAAATTGGAAAAAAAGGTACAAAACGAATAGAAATTAAGATTTGGGACACAGTTGTGATACAGAATTCGAAACAGAGGATCCAACTCAAATCTAGTATGCTTAAGTTCTAGAATATTAGTAATATATTATTCGTTCTCGTACTAATACCAAATTTGATAGAAGTGAATTACGTTGCACCGTAATCCTATTCATCACCGATCAATATTTTTGGAGCAGAATGAATCGAAAATGGACTAGTTTGAAAAGGTGCGATAAAATTTAATGTTTTGGTACCATAATGAAATTGACAAAACGTGCGAGATCCTCTTTCCCAATTTCGGTATTAAAAGCAATATTTTAATTAGGCTAACAAGTTTGACAAAGGGAGCCATAGAAATTAATTTCGAGAAGGCAGCTGCAAAAGTAGCTAGGATCACACAGTTAGCTAGGCGATCAATTTTGACAATTTACTTACAATTATCGTAAACACCAAGCAACATGTAATTTATAGAATTGTATTACGGAAAACTCGAATTCATCATTTGATGTAATGTATTAATTTTACTACGGTTAGGCCAACACGTGCTCCGTATTTATTTCGATTATGTATCACTTTGGAAAACTGTCCCTCCAACGGATAATCAAAGCTTGCCTATAACAGAGAAATTATTATCGGCATAACTGAAATTATATTCTCCAACTATTTAAAAAAGAAAACTCTAACACTATCACATCATTGGTAGTGGCGGATAAGGGGGGAAGCTCCAACACCCACACCTTCTATGAAAAATTATTTTTTTCACCTTATAATTTTTTTCAAAAAAAAAAAAACAATTTTTTTGCCTTATACTTGAAATTAAAATTATTAATTTTAGTATCCTCCGATTAAAATTTTTGTAAACGTCACTGATCATCGGTGAGCACAATAAAAGTGCATTCGGTGGACATGAGAACGTTTCTATTAGAGTTGATGCATATATTTTTAAAGATAAATTAAAAAAAATCATTATAAATTACTTAATTAATTCTAATGATGATATTAGTGTACTATATGAATTGAAATATACCATGAATTAAAATTCTATTATGATAATGTTAATATTTTAAAGATTTACTCTAGTGACAATAAGGGTAAAATAGGCATCAAATTTTGTAAACATGAAGCTTCTTATAAAAGTATATATATAGATTAAATCATTAATTGAAAATTTAAAGATTAGATCACAAGTAATTCGAGTGTAAAACCTAATACAATAATCCCTATCGTTAAGATAACCGAGAGGAATTAATATAAGCTCTCCTACCCATCGTAAGAATTCTTAATGTGCATACGGATGACGTGACGTTACATTTATAAATAAAATGATTGAAGTATATACACTAACCTACTTAAAAAATAAACCCTATCACTACCATATCAGCGGTGGGCATGTCAAGTGTGTCCACGGTGAATAGGAAAGCGCTTCTCGGATAACAAATGCTCACAACAATATTATCATATTTGACCTCCCACTCGCACCAATTGATTTATTATTAGTCTCGTTTATAATTATATGTGAGATGTATAATATTACTTTGAGACCAACCACAAGAACAAAGGGAATAATATTTTTTTTCCCAAAATTGCGAATTTAGTGTCTGCAAAAAATCAAAATGATTTTGGCAGTATTAGTTGTTAATTATATATATGGGTGAAATAGGGAAATCCAAGATTATGTAGTCAACATCGACATATAAATAACAAGAGGAATGATCTCCAACTTACCGTAGACATTTTTAATGTTCTTAACGATGACGTGGCGTACTATTAATGGATAGAAGATCTAAATATATACTTTAACCTATCTAGAAAAAGGAAATCCTAACACTGTTACGTCAGCAGTGGACACATTAAGATTGTTCATGATGATAACGGAGCGTTTTCCTAAATAATAAATCCTAGTACTATAAATAGGAGCATGTGCACGCCCAATTTCGTCCACCACAAACAAAGAAAGAAGCAAAATTAATCATGGAGAAGAAGTGTATTCCTCTCATCGACATGGAGGAGGATAGTTCGAAGCTAGCCGAGAAAGTGGTGAAAGCATGCGAAGAATGGGGTTGCTTCAGAATGAAGAACCATGGCGTCTCTCTCGACCTCATGGCTGAAATGAAGGTCGTCACTCGCTCTCTCATGGACCTTCCCATGGAGGTCAAGCTCAACAACTCCCACCCCGAACCCGGCAAAGGCTACACCCCACCAAATATGGCTAGTCCTTACTTTGAGGGCCTTAGCATATACGACATGGCCTCCCCCGGTGCATTCGACCACTTTTGCTCCCAAATCGACGTTTCGCCACATCAGAGGTGAGCACGTGCCCTAAAACTCATCTCTATATGGTAGCTCGAGTAAACAAGGGAGATTAGGGTTTTCTAAATAAATATATATGAGCTTATATAAACTCTTATATGATGATATTTAGGGAGGTGTTGAACAAGTACGCTTTTGCCCTCTACGATCTTGCCCAGTTTCTGGGGAGGAAGGTGATGGAGGGTTTGGGTATGGAAGGAGAGCTTTTCAAGACATGGCCATGCCAGTTGAAGTTGAACAGGTACAATTATGGGCCCGAAACCGTGGGACTAACCGGCGCCGTTATGCACACCGATCCCGGATTTCTTACCATATTGCAGGATGATGAGAATGTGAATGGCCTTGAAGTAGTCGACAAGGCTACCGGGGAACTCGTCTCCGCCGATCCCGTCCCAGGAACTCTCGTCATTAACGTCGGAGATGTTGCTAAGGTATATATACATATATATATCCGATTTAATTTATTTCTTGATGATATATATTTCGAATATTCAATGATTTAATTATAAATGTAGGCATGGAGCAATGGAAGATTTTGCAATGTGAAGCATAGGGTGCAATGCTACGAGGCCAAGATACGTACTTCTATAGCACTTTTCGTGTTGGGACCACTTGATGAGAAGGTGGAAGCGCCGCCGCAGCTGGTGGATTCCGACCACCCACGACGCTATGTTCCGTTTGGGTTCGAAGAGTACAGAAAGCTTCGAGCTTCTACTCGTTCGCCTACTGGAGAAGCACTCGAGCATTTCGTCGCCAAAGCTTCGTGAAAGTTTATTATGCAATCTGTGCTATGCCTATGGGTTTGGATTATGGATGCATACGACGTGATATTTTTTCACTATTGATTATTTATGAGTATTGTGTTATATATATATGCAGTTGGAGCACTGGTTTGAGGTGCTTCATGCGTTTGTGTATAATAAACATTGATTTGATGAGTGTTTAATAATCTATCCACCTTCTGGTACGTAGTAATGAGTTCTTCATGTTTGCTTCTGATAACTATAACGATCGATGATCGAAAAAATACAGCCACAAAAAATAACCAATTTCATTACTTTATCTCATGTCTATTATTTTATGCTCACATAAATTAATGAAACGATGTCGAATTCCTTGGAACACCATGAGAGTATTACATTTAAGAATAAAGGCATAATTGTCAAATTATTTGAAAATTGCCATAAGCCGACTAAATTATTAATTCAATAATACTATTGTTTACTCATCTAGATTTATGCATAATTAAGTCACCGTTCATGAATTTATTTGCCGGCTTCAAGAATAGTCCACATGTGTAATACGTAGTAGTTGTTATTTTATTCTTTCCTTTTCCCTTTTTGGTATGATTTTATATATAGTAACAATCAATACCTATCCAAAATTAATTCAGTTGGTTCGGTTTGATTTTCGGTTTTTGGAATAATTTGCTCCGGGTCATTAATTAGACAGTGTTTTTTTCGTGATCGAACGTGTTCTGGTCGATCAGGGTACGTGAACGATGCAAGACTACATAAGTGAAGAAAAAACTAAATTATGTGCCAGAAACATCAAACTATAGCTCTGGATTCAGCTTCAAATTCATCATAATAAGTTCGATCTCACATACATACCAACCTCTTCTGTTTCATTTTACAATTGAGCATTACTTCACTGGCAATACGTACGACGACACAATTTGATACGGGAGAAGATTTTGCTTGCATACCTCAACAAGGAAATTTCGACTCTCTCTCTCTCTCACTAGGACTTGTTGCACAACAGCATATTAGCCAAAGCTTCACCAGCACGGAGTCCAGTGGACAGCCTGAGCTTTCTGTATTCTTCGAATGTGAAAGGAACAAAGAGTCGAGGGTGCTCTTCATCCACTAGCTCCATCGGAGCTTCAACTTTTGCTTCCTTCGGTCCTAACACAAATAAAGCAATTGAAATCCTTACACCTGCTTCCTTGCATATCACTCGGTGCCTTACATTGCAAAATCTTCCATTGCTCCACACCTGCATCAATTATTGAAACATCGATCTTCACTTGTACGCGTACTAACTTCGTTTTCATCATGGGAAGAGTCAGAAATGGAAAAAAGTAAAAGCATCCGCATTCAGGACAAAAGGGCTCAATTTGTTCAATGTAATTATACAAATCTTTACTGACCTTGGCAACATCTCCAAAGTTCACAAGAACGGAACCTGGCAACGGATCAACAGCTACGAATTCTCCAGATTTCTCATTAAAAACCTCTAGTCCACCGATGTTCTCATCATCTTGTAGAATGGTTAAAAATCCTGAATTGAATTTGAACCCCGGACGATCCCACACTTTCCGGAGTGAAGCTATACTTGTTAATCCTGAACTGAGAAGGCCATCCTTCGAACACGTCCATATCTAATCCCATGCTTCGGCACAGCATTCGGCCTAGTTCCATAGCCAGCTCATTGACAGCTTCAGAGTACTTAACAATGGTCTCTCTACAAAACATAGGTTTCTTCATCACTATTGTTCCAGATCTCACTCGTCATTACCATTTACCAGTAACTGTAGATTCAATTTCGCATCAATTTAGTTAAGTTAAATCTACAAAAGGAATTCGAATCCATCTCTCTTGATCAGACTACAAACTCCTTTTCGCATCTAGTTTGATTCTTAATTAATTACAGGATGATGAGATTGTGGATGGCCTTGAGATAGTAGACAACACCACCGTGGAGCTAGCTGATTCCGGTCGACCCCGTTCCGGGATCTCTCGTCGTCAATCTTGGAGATATTGCTGAGGTTTTAGCTAGATAAAGCCCTGATTTGTTTAATTCTCTTCCACTTAATTAATTAGGGTTTGATATGATCTATATGTTTAATTTATTTTCATGTATAAAGGTGTGGGGCAACGGAAGGTTTTGCATAGCGAAGCACCGGGTACAGTGCCACGTCCCCGTCGTTCGTACTTCGCTAGCTTACTTCGCGTTAGGTCCCCGAGATGAGAAAGTCGAGACTCCGCCGGAGATGGTGGGTCCCGGCTATCCTCGCCGCTTCGTCCCGTTCGAATACGAGGACTATTGACGGCATAGAAGTTAATAAGGTCTGGAAGCGCTTCAACATTTTCTCGCCTGAAGTTCGTGATGCTGAAACAAGTAGCTAGTGTTATGCGACTGTGGTGGACGTACGTACGCACGCATGCTATATATATTACTATTCGTTTTACGTGCGTTTTTTTTTTTTTTTTTTAATTTCTTCTTCATTTTGGATAATAAATATTTGAATTGGTACGTATGAGGACCTCTCTATATCAACGATTGGAATATTTATTCAATCACTAGCAAAAAAAGTTAATAAAACATACGCAGAAAAGACGGGCTATTCGTATTACTCGTGCCTCGTCCATTTTATTACAACACTTTACTATTCAATTATGCTTAATTATGGGTTTGTTGTTAAAAGTATCGTTGCAATAAGAGACATGAATAAGAGTTTCAAAATTAAGTAAAATATAAACGCTAGCTAAGTCGATAGGTATCACGGCACGTGAAATTTCACATGGTGTGGTAAGGAATAAAGTTATAGAGTAATTAATTGCAACTGAAAATCGCCGCAATTAATCTATGTAAGTCCCAAAATGGCAGTACAATTTTAGCACAACGATTTTCTTGCAAATTAATGAACTATATATACTCCCTCCGGTTTTTTTATAAAAGTTTTCAGCTCAGACACAAGAGTTAATAAAATTTAATGATTTTTGTTTTATGTACGTTCATCTTTTTTTCTCGTATTACATTCTTCATTTAAATATAAATCAAATTATTTTGAAAGAATTAGATAAACATTAATTGTGAGGAGGAAGATAATGAAAATGAGAGAAAAAGTGAAGAATAGTGAGTTGGAAATTGAAAATTTTATCTAGAAATATAAAAACACCTTATAAAAAAACAAGAACAAAAATCTAAAACCCCTTATAAAAAAAACGGAGGGAGTACTAAATATTACATGCGCAAAGGAGAAATTCAAAACACTTCTTTTCACACTACTAAAACTTGTACTACGACTATGAAGAAAAATACTTGCTTGGGAAAGTTAAATATTAAATTTTCACAAGGACGCTGATAAAAGTAGGAAAATATTCAATTTTTTAGAAGCCCTTTCTACTCAAATTTGATTAATTAGTTGTATAAATACAAACGTGTGCATGCTCATTTCCATCATCTACACAAGAAAGCTTAATTTCACACAGAAATAATGGCGAAGAAGTTTATTCCAATGATTGACATGGAGGATTCTTCGAATCTAGCGGAGAAAATGGTGAAAGCGTGCGAAGAATGGGGTTGCTTCAGAATGAAGAACCATGGCGTCCCCCTTGAGCTCATGGCGGAAATGAAGGCCGTGACTCGATCCCTCGTGGACCTCCCTGCGGAGACGAAGCACAAGAATTCTCACCCCGAGCCCGGTAAGGGCTACAACCCGCCTAACGTTGTTACTCCCTACTTTGAGGGACTTAGTTTGTACGACATGGCTTCGCCTGGTGCAATCGACCACTTTTGCTCTCAGCTCAACGTTTCGTCACATCAGAGGTGAGACACATAATTCATTACATGCATATTATTATTATTATTATTATTATTATTATTATTATTTAGTAATAACTTCCAAAATAGACAACATTTGTTATATCAATATATACTAACGGAAATACTATAATATAAGTGAACAGACATATTTCTACAAGTTCAAGTTTTTATATAAAGTGAAATCGAGAGTTTTTGTCTACTCCGTCCTTTAGTTGTATCTCAAATTTTCAGGGAGGTGTTGAACAAGTACGCTTTTGCCCTCCACGATCTTGCCCAATTCTTGGGGAGGAAGCTAATGGAGGGTTTGGGTATGGAAGGAGAGCTTTTCGGGAAATGGCCGTGCCAGTTGAAGTTGAACAAGTACAATTATGGGCCCGAAACCGTGGGACTAACCGGCGCCGTTTTGCACACCGATCCCGGGTGTCTTACCATATTGCAGGATGATGAGAATGTGAATGGCCTTGAAGTAGTCGATAAGACTACAGGCGAACTCGTCTCTGCCGATCCTGTCCCAGGAACTCTCGTCATTAACGTCGGAGATGTTGCTAAGGTACATCTATATATCCCATTTAATTTATTTCTTGATGATATATATTTTGAATATCCAAGGACTTAATTATAAATGTAGGCATGGAGCAATGGAAGGTTTTGCAATGTGAAGCATAGGGTGCAATGCTACGAGGCGACGATACGTACTTCTATAGCACTTTTCGTGTTGGGCACGCGAGATAAGAAGGTGGAAGCGCCGCCGCAGCTGGTGGATCCCGACCGCCTGCGACGCTATGTCCCGTTTGCCTTTGAAGAGTATCGAAAGCTTCAAGTTTCGACACGTTCGCTTACCGGAGAAGCCCTTGAGCATTTTGTCGCCAAAAGTTGTTGATCAAACTATTACGTTAATTAATCTACGATATTTATGAATACGACTACAATTGTGTGAGCGAGGGTATAGTAGAAGTTGATGCTGCTACATATATATATCTGCATATATTTCTTAAAGTTTTCATCATAATTTTTATTATGTAATAATAAAATGAGTATATTTAATTATTTGTGAGTATGAACAACTTAACGAGTTCTTCGCTAGCTCATATTTGATTTTCATATCAGCTATTGACACGAAAATTTCTATAAAAAAAATTGTTATTAGCATTGTTCGGGCCGAACTCACCAGCTATTATGTTATTTTTGGACAGTTAAGCCCGGCCCAAAATATAACGGAAGTATCGTACTATGTACAATATTTTTTTTATTAGGCAAACACAACACATTTATATACCCTAGTAGAGATTACGTGCATTCGCACGTAAATATTACGATTGAATTATTGAAGAACTATATTCTTCATTTCCTTGTAATATTCTTCTTTAGACTTTCCTTAGCTTTGAATAAATGGTTATTGGATTTTTCATAAATTCATATCTTTAAAACTAAATTTTGAAGATCAATAAGAAAGTCCAAAATATTTATTTGTTTGTAGCTCTATTTATTTTAAATGTAGTTATAAAAATTATTTGTGTATAGCTCTTTCAAGAATATATGTTAAGTAAAGTTATGAAATTTTATATGTCCGAATTTTGCATGTTTAAATTTGAACATGACCAATCTATATCATATTTTATTAAATAAGTAGTACTATAAGCTCCCGTAAAATAGATTAATTTGTTATTATATTATAAAACTCTTACACAGAGACTCTGAAAAAACGAAATTTTTTGGATGATTCTAAGTAAACCATCTATTGTTGTTCAAAAGACAAATTGTCTCTAATTTATATTAATTCCTAAGTAAATTAATAGGTACTTATGAATTGTTATTACGGTGGTATTACTCAGATCATTCATCTCAATATATAATTTTAGAAAACTTTTTTTTAGTAAAATAAATGTAATATTGTTCTGATTGTTTGAATGAATAGAATGCTCCCATACTCACCGTGAGGATTCTTAATATGTCCACGGGTGACGTGTCAATAATGTAATTGATACATTCCATTAAAATAATCCCTACCTAAAAAACTATAAACCTAAACAAAAAAAACTAAATTCTAATTGAAAAATTTTTAAGGGGACAATGTTATGTTAGCGGTGAGCATTTTTAATGTGCTCGCAGTAAGTAGAGGAACATTTTCCTGAATAAAAGTTATTTAAAATTACTTTTATAATGATTAACTAAGTTAATATAAATTGGTAAATAATGATACATTTAAACTTCAAAATTTTATTTGTATCTTTTTTATCCAACCGAAGTTGTATGTTTCCTTTAAGAAGAAAAAATGAAGAAAACTAAAGTATATGAGTAATATATATATATAGTATTTTATATTCTAATCTTTCTTAGGAAAATAATTTAATTTTTTAGGAAATTTGATTAGAAGTAGAAGTTGTCTTAGTATGTACCTCGGCTCTAGTAATAATTACTCCCTCCGGTCTTTCGTAGTTGAGTCGAAACTTTTCGACACGGGAATTAAGAAAAGTTGTTTAGTACTTTAAGTATGTTTGGTAATTGACAAGAGAATGAGATTATGTTTATAATTACTAAGTACTGTATTTTATTTTAATTAATATAAAAAATGTTTTTTATTAATTAATATTTTTTCAGTTTATTTTAAATTAATTTAAAATTTTCAGGAAAAATTTTCTGGATTTTTTTTTATAAAATTATTGTTGATGTTTAAAATTAAAATAAAAAACTTTTCTGGATTTTTTTTTTCTATAAAATTAAAACTTTTCTGGATTTATTTTAAATTAATTTAAAAAATTTTGGATTTTTTTTTAATAAAATTATTGTTGATGTTTAAAATTAAAATAAAAAACTTTTCTGGATTTTTTTTTAAATTAAAACTTTTCTGGATTTATTTTAAATTAATTTAAAATTTTCTGGATTTTTTTTTATAAAATTATTGTTGATGTTTAAAATTAAAATAAAAAACTTTTCTGGATTTTTTTTTTTTATAAAATTAAAACTTTTCTGGATTTATTTTAAATTAATTTAATATTTTCTGGAATTTTTTTTTATAAAATTATTGTTGATGTTTAAAATTAAAATAAAAAACTTTTCTGGATTTTTTTTTTATAAAATTAAAACTTTTCTGGATTTATTTTAAATTAATTTAAAAATTTCTGGATTTTTTTTATAAAATTATTGTTGATGTTTAAAATTAAAATAAAAAACTTTTCTGGATTTTTTTTTTTACATAATTAAAACTTTTCTGGATTTATTTTAAATTAATTTAAAATTATTTCGAGAGAGACGGCAATGGCGATAATGGATAAATTGAGAAATTGAGGCGTAATTAGTATGTTAATTAAGTAAAATAAGGGGTACAATTAATTGTGTGTTTAATACTTAATTTTTACCCAAAAAGGAAACGACTCAACTTCGAGAGACCGGCCCAATCGGGAAAGTGACTCAACTAGGAAAGACCGGAGGGAGTATTACTTACACGAAGTCAAATTAAAATTAAAATTATTTATTATATTATCAATTTTTACCAATTTATATTTTCTCTTTGAATCCATATATAATATTACTTATGATATTACAATATTAATATTAATATTAATCTTAAACTAAACTTTATTGTAGGGACAAAATAGGTAAACCAAAATTTGTCACACAAGACACTTTTATAATAGGTATAGGTATAGATTTAATTTGAACCGGAGCATCTTTTCATCATGCAAACTTTTCTTTTCTTTTCTTTAGCTTTCTTTAATTTCGTACGAGAGAAAATAATAAGTCAATTACAATAATCCTTGTGCTTCTAGAAATTAACATGCATGAAGAAATTTTCAAAATTATTCATAGACCGCTTCCTTTCGATATGAGATTTAATATCTTCACTTTCATATACTAATAGTGTATCGAGTGTCGAGTTTTATTAATTTTATACATTTTCTTCCTTTACGTCAGCATGCTACATGCTGCATGATTTTTAACACCATAGTAAATTCAATTAAAGTATACAAGAAATTTTGGTAAGTAGTAGCTAGTTGTGTTTCTTGACCGTATATTTTCTTATTCTTGCATATTCACCTAGCTAGATAGAATGTTCTTTGACTGCTAGAGATTACTTGTTAATTATCGTGATAAATTAATTAGTTAATTATATAATAACTCAAAGTTGAATTTTAGCTGATGAAGAGTTTGAAATTATATCTATATTTGACATACTCTCCAATTCCATTAAAATCTATTATATACTACTCCCTCAATTTCTTCTTAAATGACATCGTTTCTATTTTGAAGCGTGTAATTCGAAATACATGGCCAGGTTCCCTTTTTGGCTCAATAATCGTGTGCGCACCTCATTAACCCCTTAATACACTACATTTACATACTAAATTAAACCTCATTTTAAGTATGTGGATCACCACTATTATATAACAAACTCAATTTTCTTAATACGCATATCCAAAAGAAAGTGATCATTTCAAAAGAAACGAAGTGAGTACCTTTATAAAAATATTTATTTATTCGATTTAAGATATCACAATGTGGCTCGTTTATTCAATATAGGTGGGACTAAAGTCTAACGCTTCATGCTTCTGGTACGAGTCTTAAAGTAGATAGTAATTGTTGAGATCTGTACTATAAGGTGTCGGGGCATATGCGACATTTCACATGATGTTTTAATAGTCACGTTAGATGTCTTAATAGTAGTATATTTGTGGTCTCAAATCGGAACTCTCTACGTCACAAACCAATCGTTTCGTTGTTTATTTAAATGGATCTATAAAAATAATGAAATGTGACAATTGATATGAGATGTAGGGAGTATTATTTTAGGACATAATTTTTCATTGGTGCTACAAGTAACAAATATATTATTTCCTATGTTCCACTTCAATTGACTTGGTTCACGTCGGCAGAAGATTTTAGGTGTAATGTTTAAGTGAAAAGTAAAGGGTTCACGTTAAAAAGTAAAAATTATTTTTTTTTCGTTTTAGGAAACGAGCCAATTATAATGGGACATATATCCTGTTAGTGCATGTGTTGCATGCATCTCAGATTTGTATTGGCGATTTTCTTTTCGAAGTCTTCTGCTGCGTTTGCTGACTGGATTATGCATGAATCAAGTATTTATATATATACATATATATATTATGTTTATTCGAAGAAGGAAGATTATTTCTGCATGGAAAGTTTCCATGCACAGAAGATCAGCTTGAAGATCTTCTAGGGTTTCCTGTGCTGAGTATAAATATTAAAGGAAAACCCTAGACACGCTCTGCCGCTCTTTGAGATTATTGTTCGTGAGTTTTGGTGTTCTTGCAACGTGTGTTTTGCAAGATTATTGTTCGTGAGTTTTGGTGTTCTTGCAACGTGTGTTTTGCAAGTTTTGTTTTTGAGCGAGCGTGTGTTTCTGGACAAGCTTCCCTGGTTTTGTTCAGTTTTATCTAGGCGTGTTGCTTAGAACCATATTAGTGTTTTATCACTTTACGAGTTTATCTCGTGGTTGTATTCGATCTCATTGTAAGGGAGTTGTAATCGAGATGAATAGGTGACATAAGGTGGAGTCCTTGGTGTAAAGTCTTGTAAGTCTCTCTACTACTTATAGTGGATTGAATCTCTCGGATATTGTCCCCCAGACGTAGGTGCGTTATCACCGAACTGGGTTACCAAAGTTCTGTGTTCTTTACTGCTTTTCTGTTATTGCATCTAAGAACAGAATTAAGATCGTTTTTAGTTTTTGCACAAACTAGCACTTTCAATTGGCACCAGAGCAGGTTTGGATTTGTGGAGATCCTGGGATTCGTGTGCTAAAGCTGTGCAATCTAAGATGGACTTTCTGAAGGATGGAGGTTCTGTGAACAGACCACCCATATTGGATAGGAAGAACTACAGTTATTGGAAAGTCAGAGTCACCTCGTATATTCGATCTGTTGATGAGAAGGCTTGGGGTATGGTGCTAAGTGGTTGGACTGAACCTGCAAATGCCGAAGGTGACAAAAAGCCGAGAGAAAAATGGGATGACAATGATGTCCTTTTGTCAGGATTGAATCAGAAGGCCCTGAATGCTATATTGTCATCAATTGATATGGAAAATTTCAACTTGATTTCCACATGCACTTCAGCTAAGGAAGCCTGGGATACTCTGCAAAATGCTTATGAAGGGAATAGCAGAGTGAAGGCTCAAAGACTTCAGCAGCTGATCTCCAAGTTTGAGGCTTTGAGAATGGGAGAGGATGAGACTATATCTGAGTTTCATGCCAAGCTGAAGAATATTTCAAATGAGTGTGCTTTATGCTTGGGGAGAAGATGTCACAGGAGAAGTTATGTGCCAAAGTTTTGAGGTCTCTCCCAAGAAGGTTTGATTTCAAAGTTGCTGCTATTGAGGAGGCCAGAGATCTTACCTCCATGACTCTTGATGAGTTAATTGGTTCTCTCGGAACCTTTGAAATGGGGATGCGTGAAGAAGATGCACCTAAAATGAAGGAGATAGCGTTTGTTGCTGCTACTGATTCAAGTTCCCAGAAAGATGTTAGTGATGAAGCAGATCTGCTGGAGTCATATGCTCTTCTCACAAGAAAATTCAATAAAGCTATGAAGAAGTTTAGAGGAAAAAGTAATCAAGGGGAGAGTGCTGCTGGAGGTGGAAACAGCACTGCTGGAAATGGAAATAAGGCTCCCATTATCTATCATGAGTGTGGGGGAAATGGGCACATCAAGCCAGAATGTGCTAATCTGAAAAGAAAGCTGGAAAATCTTATGCTGCCACTCATAGTGATAATGAGTGTGATGATTCAGGAGTTGAGGACAATGTGTTTCCTGAGGGTCCCAGCAAAGCTTATGCAGCCAAAGTTGATGATTTCAAATCTGATGAGGATGTTGATAATCTGTTTAATGGAAATGAAGAAGAAGACACGGAGGATAATTCTGGAGATCAGATTGAGATTGCATACAAAGAGATGTATGACAAATGTCTTCTAGTTGCTGAGATGAATCAATCCCTCAGTGATGAGCTGAAGCAAGTGAAGGAAGAAAGAGATAAATTGGTCTTGAGGCTTGATCAGCTAGAGAAGCAAGCAGTTTCAACTCAAGTGGAAGAAACTGAACAACCAAGTGACATGGATCATTTGGCTAAGTTGATGAAAATGATGACTGCTGGATCTGCCAAGCTCGATGAGATTCTCAAAATTGGTGGAAAATCTAGCAAGGATAAGTCTGGTCTTGGTTTTGATGGAGGCAAGGGTAAACAGAAACAGCCTCGAACTCGGACTAAAGCCTATCCTTCTGTTCCTCAAGGATATCAGCATGGAGATTGGGGAGCAGATACAAGATCTTCTCAGCAATTTAGTTCTCAAATATGTCATTATTGCTGGATTCCTGGGCATATCAGGCCCCACTGCAAGAAGCTGCAAGAAGATCAGTTCAGTATGGTTAGAAGACCTTTTCCTAATCATCCTGGATACAACTCATATCATAGAGTGCCTGGAATTTATGGAAATGCTCCTGGAATTTATGGGGGAAGAGGTCCTTATAGAGGTCCTTACAAAGGGTATGCAGCTCATACTGCTCTTCTAGCTGAGACTGAGAATACGTGGTATTTTTATAGTGGCTGCTCCAGACATATGACTGGAAAAAGAGAAAGTTTGACTAACATCAAGCCTGTCAATGGTCAAACAGTAACTTTTGCTGATGGTGTTAAAGTTCCTGTTCTTGGATGTGGAGATCTAGCTGTTTCTGGTATGCCAAGGCTGAAGAATGTGTTCCTCGTGGATCAGCTGAAAGCAAATCTTGTGAGCATAAGTCAGCTATGCAATCAAGGGATGGATGTCAGATTTGATAAAGGTACATGCACTGTGTATGAGAACCAGAAGGTGTACTTGTTTGGCAAAAGATCATCTGACAGCTGTTATCAAGTTGAATGCAATCTCAAAAGTTTCAGTGTTTCTATGAGTGAGTTCCAGATATGGCATCAAAGACTGGGACATCCTAGCTTCAGGCACATGAAGACATTGATGAGGAATGATGTCATTGTTGGGTTGCCTAAGCTGAATATGGATCATGGAGGGCAGTGTGGTCCCTGTATTAGTGGGACGCAGATTCATGCTACTCACAAAGTTGTTTCAGCAGTCACCACCAGCAGTATTCTTGAATTGCTACACATGGCCTTGATGGGGCCAATGCAAACTGAGAGTATTGGTAAGAAGAAATATGTCTTGGTGGTAGTTGATGACTATTCAAGATATGCTTGGGTAGATTTTCTAAGGGAGAAGTCTGAAACTTTGAATCCTTTAGGAAGCTGCATAAACGTGTTACTAGGGAGAAAGAGAAGCATGTCAAACACATCAGAAGTGATCATGGTAGAGAGTTTGACAATGTTCAGTTTGAAGTATTTTGTGCTCTGGAAGGGAAAGAACATCAATTCTCCGCACAAATCACTCCTGAAGTATTTCGTGCTTGGTATGATAGGCTGTCTGAATATCTGCTACTGAAAGGCTACAAGAGAGGAAGCGCAGATAAAACTCTATTTGTGAAGAAGGAGAATTCTGATGTGCTCCTTGTGCAGATCTATGTTGATGATCTTCTATTTGGATCTAGATCAGAGAAGCTAGTTAATGAGTTTGTGAAGCTGATGAAGGAAGAGCTTGAGATGAGTATGTTTGGTGATATGAATCTATTTCTTGGGCTTCAGGTTAAGCAATCAAAGGAAGGCTTCTTTGTCACTCAAAGTACATATGCCAGGAATTTGGTTAAGAGATTTGGGCTGGAGAATGCTAAGCCCAAAAGAGCTCCAATGAGTACTTCAGTGAAACTGCATAAAGATCCAGAAGGTGCTTCTGTTGATCATACTCTCTATAGAAGCATGATAGGGAGTCTGCTGTATCTCACCTCCAGCAGACCTGATATCTGTCACAGTGTTGGTGTGTGTGCCAGGTTCCAGGCTGATCCAAAGGAGAGTCACTTGAATGCTGTCAAGAATATCATCAAATACATTGAAGGAACAGCTGATATTGGTCTTTGGTTCTCAAACAATACATCTAATCAGCTGCATGGTTACTGTGATGCAAACTATGCTGGTTCTATGGTTGATAGAAAGAGCACCTCTGGTGGATGCTTCTATCTTGGAAACAATCTCATTTCTTGGTACAACAAGAAGCAAGTTGGAGTTTCATTGTCTACTGCCGAGGCAGAATATATTGCTGCAAGTAGCTGCTGTACTCAGCTTGTTTGGATGAAAAAGATGCTTGCAAATTATGGCTTTAAGCAAGATGTTATCCACATTCTATGTGACAATGAGAGTGCTATTAATATAGCCAAGAATCCAGTTCAGTTCTCCAAGACTAAGCATATAGATGTCAGATATCACTATTTGAGAGAGCTGGTTGAAGAAGGCACTTTGAAGATTGAACATGTTCACACTGAACATCAGCTGGCTGATATCTTCACAAAAGCTCTTGATACTGCTAGATTCGAGCTTTTGAGAGCCTCCCTTGGGCTCTGCATCTTATGACTAACCGTTCTTGAGCCATGGAAGGTTAGTGTATATATGTATCATAATTTTATTTTCTGGTTTTCTTGGATTTCTTGTCTGCTTATGAAGGATGATGATTTGGTGCTTATCTGGGAGATTGTGGATGGTGAGATATTCATCTTGGTATTCTGGTTATACTGCAATTGGCAGTATTGTAGTTTGGTTACTGGTGGTGATCCAGTGCACAAAGAGCATCTGCTCTTGTTTTTGGATCTTGAATGGGCTACTGAAGCATGGCGTATTGAACAGTTACAACTGTCAGGAAGTAAGTGGAATCTGACAGGTACTTATTCAAATATTGCGAGGAGGGAGTTTATTTCTCTCATTCCTCTTTGTCTTTGTAGCCCTAGCGTGCTCTCTGCTTCTCTATGTGCTTCAAATCTCTGTGCTACTAGAAAAATGTCTCTTAACAACTCCTCAAGTGAGTCCTCCATGAACCCTCTGGGCGAGGAGCACTGCCCATTGTTCGCTTCTAGTCAGAGGAAGGGGTTAGGTTCTCCAAAAAGTATACAAGGAAGCATTCTAAGGGTGCTTCAAATCCTGCCAAGGCCAGAGCTGCTAAGCCTACCAAGAAGGGTCCTACTAAGCAAACTAAGAAAGGCCCTACAAAATCCTCCAAGAAGCCTGCTGCTGTGTTTGATGCTGCTACTGTCAAAAAGCAGAGAGAGGGACTAAAAGCTCAGTTGGTGTCCCTTCACAAAATGATGAAACACATCAGCCTTCAAAGGCAGCTTGTGCAGTCGATGCTTGATGCATTGCCAGAGGTTGAAGATGATACTCTCCCTACTCCTGCTGCTGCTGTTGATATTGCAGGTCCTTCTGGCTTAACTCCTGCAGAAAAAGCTGTTGATGCTCCTGTTGAGGATGTTTCTGAAGAAGTGCATGGATGAATCCATCCATATTGAAGATGAGGAACCGGTTGTGCATGCTGGTGGAGAAGTGCCTGCAGCTGGTGCTGACTCTGCTCATGAGAACTCTGTCTTTGTGTCTGCAAATGAGGATGGAGCTGAGCACACCGTGGAGATAGAGCGCACTGTGGAGCTTGATGATGCTCCAAATGCTGGTGGTGATGTCACCAGTAAGCCCCCACAGTAGTTCTTTGGCATTCAGCATAATTTGAGGGGGAGTAAAAGTCAGAAGATGTATGTATGTTGATTCTTCTTCTCTCTCTCTGTTTGTTGTCTCTTTTGTGGATATGGATTTTCTACTTACTGGCATGTAATAGTAAGTAGGTGGATTTCTGGATTTTTGGTATTCTTCTTGGGCAAACTCTGAATTCATGTTATGGCCTGTAATAGTATGATAGGCATATCATCTGCTGTTGGTTCAGATTTGTGTTGGAATTCTCTGGTTATGGTCTGTTCTGAGTAACAGAGTGTTTGCTGCTATGGCTGATCTGTTTTTGCTAGCAGTTGGTTATGTGATTTTGATAATGGTTTGGTAGTGTGGGTGAGCTCCTTGGCGCCACCATTTTTTCAAAATATGTTTTGTGTGTGTATCTTGTGAACAGTTTGGTAGTGTGGGTGAGCTCCTTGCCACTGTTCTTATCAAGATATGGTTTTTGGTTTGAGGGGGAGCATAGTTCATGATCTGATCTGGTTATGAAGTACTGTTTTGCTGTGTATGTACTTCTATCTGCTCCTGTTTTGCTGATCTTCTGCTGTGAAGTGATTCATGCAAATTTATGCTGTGTTTGAAAATGCCAAAGGGGGAGATTGTTAGTGCATGTGTTGCATGCATCTCAGATTTGTATTGGCGATTTTCTTTTCAAAGTCTTCTGCTGCGTTTGCTGACTGGATTATGCATGAATCAAGTATTTATATACATATATATACATATTATTATATATATATTATGTTTATTCGAAGAAGGAAGATTATTTCTGCATGGAAAGTTTCCATGCACAGAAGATCAGCTTGAAGATCTTCTAGGGTTTCCTGTGCTGAGTATAAATATTAAGGAAAACCCTAGACACGCTCTGCCGCTCTTTGAGATTATTGTTCGTGAGTTTTGGTGTTCTTGCAACGTGTGTTTTGCAAGATTATTGTTCGTGAGTTTTGGTGTTCTTGCAACGTGTGTTTTGCAAGATTATTGTTCGTGAGTTTTGGTGTTCTTGCAACGTGTGTTTTGCAAGTTTTGTTTTTGAGCGAGCGTGTGTTTCTGGACAAGCTTCCCTGGTTTTGTTCAGTTTTATCTAGGCGTGTTGCTTAGAACCATATTAGTGTTTTATCGCTTTACGAGTTTATCTCGTGGTTGTATTCGATCTCATTGCAAGGGAGTTGTAATCGAGATGAATAGGTGACATAAGGTGGAGTCCTTGGTGTAAAGTCCTGTAAGTCTCTCTACTACTTATAGTGGATTGAATCTCTCGGATATTGTCCCCCAGACGTAGGTGCGTTATCACCGAACTGGGTTACCAAAGTTCTGTGTTCTTTACTGCTTTTCTGTTATTGCATCTAAGAACAGAATTAAGATCGTTTTTAGTTTTTGCACAAACTAGCACTTTCATATCCTTATAAGGAAAGTAAGTCAAGTGAAATAAGACGGAGGGAGTACTATTTAGTCGAAGAAGAAAATTTCAAAATGTTTGATTCTCGCTCTGTCCCGAATTCTGTGTCTCAACATGTCCCAAATCCGAATTTCAGTTAGTTAAATATTATATTTTTAAACAATAAAAAGTGTATTTTATAACAAATTATCATAGACAAATTATAATAAATCATAATAGACACTTTATAATTGATTTTTATTTATAATATATATGTCATAGTTTTGAATACTTCAAGCATTTTATAACCAATAAAAGTGAAATAAAATCTTAAAAAATAATTATATACCATATTTGAATTAGTGAACCCTAGAAATAATCATAAAATAGAAATAAAGCATTATAAATTGAAAAAAATTGGAAAAAAAAGTACAAAACTAATAGAAATTAAGATTTGGGACACAGTTGTAATACAGAATTCGAAACAGAGGATCCAACTCCCGAATGCAAATCTAGTATGCTTAAGTTCTAGAATATTAGTACCATTAATATATTATTCGTTCTCGTACTAATCCTTATTCATCACCGATCAATATTTTTGGAGCAGTAATGAATCGAAAATGGAGTAGTTTGAAAACGTGCGATAAAATTTAATGTTTTGGTACGATAATGAAATTGACAAAACGTACGAGATTCTCTTAATTTCGGTATTAAATCGTCCACCAAATTTTCATCTTATAATACTTTTCATATAAAAATTTAATAATGTACCCTAGTTAGTTTTGGAATGATGAACAGTATCTTAATTGATAGTAAAATGAAATAAAAATTTTAAAAATAATTTATAAACTCCCAGTTGGATGAGTAGACTTTAGGAAATAACTGCAACAGTAACCTATAACATTACAAATTAAAATTGTTGAAAATTTTACATAAAATCTATATTATATTTATTTCACGGTTAGAACACCAAAATTGAGATAAAAAAATCCCGATTGACAATCGTTAGATGTAATTTTCCTTACTAACTACCACTCCGGTCCAGGCTTTTTGACTCATTTGTTTTTTGACTTTTCGGCACGCATTTCCACCGAGCCGTAGTACGGGTTTTACGATATAATTTTGAAATATTACTTCTTTTACGGGATACTACGACACTCGTAGTATCCCGTAAAAGAAGTAATATTTCAAAATTATATCGTAAAACCCGTACTACGGCTCGGTGGAAATGCGTGCCGAAAAGTCAAAAAACAAACGAGTCAAAAAGCCTGGACCGGAGTGGTACTACTTAAAGTAATATTTTAATTAGGCTAACAAGTTTGACAAAGGGAGCCATAGAAATTAATTAATTTCCAGAAGCCTGCTGCAAAAAGTAGCTAGGATCACACAGTTAGGCGATCAATTTTGACAATTTACTTACAATTATCGTAAACACCAAGCAACATGTAATTTGTAGAATTGTATTACGGAAAACTCGAATTCATCATTTGATGTAATGTATTAATTTTACTACGGTTAGGCCAACACGTGTTCCGTATTTATTTCGATTATTTATGACTTTGGAAAATTGTCCCTCCAACGGATAATTAATCAAAGCTTGCCTATAAAAGAGAATATATTATCGCATAGCTGAAAATATATTATCTAACTATTTAAAAAAAGTAAATTCTAACATTATCACATCGTCGGTAGTGGCTAGGGGTGAGCATTCGGGTGGTTCGGGTCTAACCCGAACCAAACCCGAAAAACCCGTAATCCGAATTTTGTATTTTTTATAACCCAAACCAAACCAAACTAACATCGAACCCAAACCAAACCCAAACTGTATTTTACGGTTCGGGTTCGGGTTCGGTTCGGTTCTGGCCCGAATTTATACATGATTTTTTTATTTTTATTTTTTTAGCAAATAAATGAAATTTTCTACTTTGACACAAACCTTTTCTCATGTTTATCTACGTCTAAACAACATAATAACATCTAATCAACTCAAAATACATCCATAATAAATAAGAGCTTAAAAGAATGGGTAGGAATTAAGATATATAATTAATAAATAATTATATATATATAAATTATATTATATTATCTTTATATAATATATAAATTCGGGTTTCGGGTTAGACCCAAATTATTTATGCAAACCCATACCCAAACCATAATATTTTCGGGTTCCAAATTTCAACCGGAACCAAACCAAAGGGATATAGAACCAGACCAAACAACCTAATTCGGTTTGGTTCGGTTCAGTTTTTCGGGTTGAACCATATATATTTTGCTCACCCCTAGTAGTGGCGGATATAGGGTGGAGCTGGGGGTTCTACGAAAAATTATTTTTTCTCCTTATAATTTTAAAAAAAAAAAAAAAAAAATCTATTTTTTGCCCTTATACTTTGAAATTATTAATTTTAGTATCCTTAGATAAAATTTCTGTAAACATCACTGATCATCGGTGAGCACATTAAAAGTGTCTTCGGTGGACAAGAAAACGTTTCTATTAGAGATGATGCATATATTTTTAAAGATAAATTAAAAAAATCATTATAATTTGTAAAATTATAAATTATTTAATTAATTCTAATGATGATATTATTGTACTATATGAATTGAAAATATATCCTGAATTAATATTTTAATATGATAATATTAATATTTTAAAGATTTACTCTAGTGATAATAAGGGTAAAATTAATATGCAACTCAAATTTTGTAAATAAGACACTTTTTATAATAGTATAGATTAAATCATTGATTGAAAATTTAAAGATTAGGTCACAAGTAATTCGAGTGAAAAACCTAATAACAATCCCTATCGTTAAGATAACCGAGAGGAATGCTCCCCTACCACTACCGTAGGTATTCTTAATATGCACACGGATGACGTGACGTTCCATTTATGAATAAAATGATTAAAATATATACACCAACCTCCTTAAAAAATGAAACCCTAGCACCGTCATATCAGCGTTGGGCATGTTAAGCGTGTCCACGGTGAATAGGGAATCGTTTCTTAGATAACAAATGCTTACAACTATATTATCAAATTTGACCACCCACTCGCACTAATTTAGGGGTGAGCATTCGGGTTTCGGGTCTGGTTTTTCGAAAATTTTGAAAAACCGAAAAAAAATTCGGGTTTAAAAAAAAACCCCGAACCCGAACCAAATTACCAAAAAACCCGAACCCGAAAAACCGAATTTAATTTCGGTTTTTCTGTTTTTCACCGAAATATTTTAAAAATTATTAAAACATATATATATATATATATATATATATATATATATATATATATATATATATATATATTGCTTTATTAATAATTATCCATAGTATATTGAATAAACATGTCTCAAACACTGTTAAAATATATAAAATATAATTCATTCAAACTATTATAATAAATATGTATATAAATAAAATATAAATAATCATTATAATAAATAGATAAATTTATTAAAATTTATTAATAATTATATTAAATAATAATTCGAGTTTTCGGTTTTTCGGGTGTTAAGAAAAAAAAAACCCGAATCGAAACCCGAAAACCGAATTGCCAAAAAAAAAAAAAACCGAATTAATAATAAAACCCGAATAACCTGAACCCAAATTTTATTTCGGTTCGGGTTTGGTTCAGGTTTCGGGTTTCGGACAATTGTGCTCACCCCTACACCAATTGACTTATTATTATTCTCGTTTATAATTACACGTGAGGTGTAGAATATTACTTTGAGACTAACCACAAGAACAAAGGGAGTAATATTATTTTTCCAAAATTGCGAATTTAGTATCTGCAAAAAAATCAAAATGATTTTGGCAGTATTAGGTTGTTAATTATATATATGGGTGAAATGGGGAAATTCAAGATTATGTAGTCGACATCGACATATAAATAACAAGAGGAATGATCTCCAACTTACAGTAGACATTCTTAATGTTCTCAACAATGACGTGATGTACTATTAATGGATAGAAGGAAACCCTAACACTATTACGTTAGCAATTACGTTAGCAGTGGTCACATTAAAATTGTTCATGATGATAGCGTTTACTAAATAATAAATCCTAGTACTATAAATAGGAGCATGTGCACACCCAATTTCATCCACCACAAACAAAGAAAGAAGCAAAATTAATCATGGAGAAGAATTGTATTCCTCTCATCGACATGGAGGATAGTTCGAAGCTAGCCGAGAAAATAGTGAAAGCATTCGAAGAATGGGGTTGCTTCAGAATGAAGAACCATGGCGTCTCTCTCGACCTCATGGCTGAAATGAAGGTCGTCACTCGCTCTCTCATGGACCTTCCCATGGAGGTCAAGCTCAACAACTCCCACCCCGTGCCCGGCAAAGGCTATACCCCACCAAATATGGCTAGTCCTTACTTTGAGGGCCTTAGTATATACGACGTGGCCTCGCCCGGTGCATTCGACCACTTTTGCTCCCAAATCGACGTTTTGCCACATCAGAGGTGAGACACGTATATATATACATACCCTAGCTAAAACTCATCTTTAGATGGTACGTAGCTCGAGTAAACAAGGGAGATTAGGGTTTTCTAAAGAAATATATGAGCTTATATAAACTCTTATATGATGATATTTAGGGAGGTGTTGAACAAGTACGCTTTTGCCCTCTACGATCTTGCCCAGTTTTTGGGGAGGAAGGTGATGGAGGGTTTGGGTATGGAAGGAGAGCTTTTCAAGACATGGCCATGCCAGTTGAAGTTGAACAGGTACAATTATGGGCCCGAAACCGTGGGACTAACCGGCGCCGTTTTGCACACCGATCCCGGATTTCTTACCATATTGCAGGATGATGAGAATGTGAATGGCCTTGAAGTAGTCGACAAGACTACAGGCGAACTCGTCTCCGCCGATCCCGTCCCAGGAACTCTCGTCATTAACGTCGGAGATGTTGCTAAGGTACATCTATATATCCGATTTATTAATTTATTTCTTTTTTTTGAATATTACATCAAAGTTAACAACTATATATATACAACTCATATACATGAGAAATCTGACACCACACCCGATGGTGGGATTATATTACATTTTATAGCCCAATACCTACTCATGTATATCTACCCACACAGAGGTGAGACACCTACACCACCCAAGGGTGGGAAAGCTACTCCACATACCAACACGTTGGTAGTGGGAATCGAACCCAGGACCTCCTAAAGAGGAGAGTCCTGAGTACCTCACCCTTGCCACAAGGCGATTTATTAATTTATTTCTTGATCATATATATTTCGAATATTCAATGATTTAATTATAAATGTAGGCATGGAGCAATGGAAGATTTTGCAATGTGAAGCATAGGGTGCAATGCTACGAGGCCAAGATACGTACTTCTATAGCACTTTTCGTGTTGGGACCACTTGATGAGAAGGTGGAAGCGCCGCCGCAGCTGGTGGATTCCGACCACCCGCGACGCTATGTTCCGTTTGGGTTCGAAGAGTACAGAAAGCTTCGAGCTTCTACTCGTTCGCCTACTGGAGAAGCACTCGAGCATTTCGTCGCCAAAGCTTCATGAAAGTTTATTATGCAATCTGTGCTATGCCTATGGGGTTGGATTATGGATGCATACGACGTGATATTTTTTCACTATTGATTATTTATGAGTATTGTGTTATATATATATATGCAGTTGGAGCACTGGTTTGAGGTGCTTCATGCGTTTGTGTATAATAAACATTGATTTGATGAGTGTTTAATAATCTATCCACCTTCTGGTACGTAGTAATGAGTTCTTCACAAAAAATAACCAATTTCATTACTTTATCTCATGTCTATTATTTTATGCTCACATAAACTAATGAAACGATGTCGAATTCCTTGGAACACCATGAGAGTATTACATTTAAGAATAAAGGCATAATTGTCAAATTATTTGAAAATTGCCATAAGCCGACTAAATTATTAATTCAATAATACTATTGTTTACTCATCTAGATGTATGCATAATTAAGTTACCGTTCATGAATTTATTTGCCGGCTTCAAAAACAGTCCACATGTGTAATACGTAGTTGTCATTTTATTCTTTCCTTTTCCCTTTTTGGTATGACTTTATACATAGTAGTACAACGATACCTATCCGAAATTAATTCAGTTGGTTCGGTTTGATTTTCGGTTTTTGAAATAATTTGCTCGGGGTCGTTAATTAGACAGTGTTTTTTTCGTGATCGAACGTGTTCAGGTCGATCAGGGTACGTGAACGATACACGACTACGTAAGTGAAGCAGTAGAATCACCATGTAGAAGCAAGAAAAAACTAAATTATGTGCCAGAAACATCAAACTATAGCTCTGGATTCAGCTTCAAATTCATCATAATAAGTTCGATCTCACGTATATGCCAAACTCTTCCGTTTCATTTTACAATTGCACGTTACTTCGCTGGCAATACATACGACGACACAATTTGATACGGGAGAAGATTTTGCTTGCATACCTCAACAAGGAAATTCTGTCGTGGATTTGGACGGATTTCGCTATTGCCAGATCGATTGCGGCTCCGAGCGCGGCTCGGTCGTCGGAGCTGTTGAACCGGTTGAGCTCGGGTTTGAGGATCTTCCAGCAGTCGTCGGTTCTGTAATGCTGGAGCAGAGATCTCTCACGTATTGTTCCGTGTCTTGTTCGGAACTTCTCCACCTTCCGTTATCGGCTGTCGAAGCTGGAACTGCGATGGCGATCATCAGAGCGATGAAGGCGATTTCGCTCGAATGTGATCGCCATTTTTGTTTTCCTTTTTGTGATTTTGTTTTGATGGATTGTTTGATTGAATTGGTTTGTTTATATAGTAGCTAGTGTAGTGCTGTTTAACCTTTGTAATTAATTAGGTTAATTCGCACGTTTTAGTTTCATGTAATATAATTTTGATATTATACTTCAAACGTTCGAAGTACAATTAATGTATATGATTGTGTTTAGGTTAGGTTATTAATAGAACTATACATGACGGAAACAATTCAAGCAACATTTGTACGTTTAATACGCTATATTTGGCCGTCCACGAAAAATGTGATCGATTTTAAGACGAGGATACCATATCGATTATCCTCTTTAACTCGAAACTCAACTAAAACCAATGTTACGAGAGACAAAAAATTTACTTTAATTTAACATCAGAATATTACAAAAATAAAAACCGTTGAGTTCAAGAGGGGGCCGGGTAATAGGAGTATTAATCGAGTTAATTATATTGCTTTAGCCAATATATAATTCAAATTATATACTACCTCCATCTCACAAAAGTAGTCCCATATGCTTTTTGACTTTTTCCGGCACGCGTTTCCACTGAAATCTAGTACGGGTTTTACGATATAATTTTAAAATATTATTTCTTTTACGGGATAGTCTGACACTCCTAGTATCCCGTAAACGAAATAATATTTTAAAATTATATCGTAAAACCCGTACTAGGTTTCGGTGGAAACGCGTGTCGGAAAAAGTCAAAAAGCATATGGGACTACTTTTGTGAGATGGAGGTAGTATTGGCTAACATGTGGCTTCTAAGTAAAAAGGTCAACTAGCTAGAGCCATCGAAATGCACAAAGGAGTCAATAGAAAAAGAAAATTCCGTATGCGTGTAGCGATGATATTTTGATAGAAATTAAATTTCGGCACTAAATGTAAGCCCTTTGCACTAAAAAAAAATAGCATAATAGCGACCGAATAATCAGTCGCTGATGAAGGATATTCGGTCGCAAAAATCGTTCTGCAACTAATTGGCGACTGTACACGTGGGTTGCCATTGAGGCCGTCGCGCATGTGAGCTGGCGACTGATGTGTTAGTAGCTAACTATTAGCTGCTGATTAGCGACCGAATTTTCAGTCGCCAAAGGTCAGTCGCTAAAACAGTCGCTGGTGACCAGCAACAGATTAGCTACTAAAGTTTAGTCGCTGATTGAAGTGGTAGTAACACATTTAGTGACTGGATTTTTGTAGCCAATAAGTAGCTAAAGTTAATATTAGATTTTTCATTTTTGCTATAATTTATTTGAATGCCTGTTCTATTCAATATATAATAACCCATAAATCTGAAAATACTAATGCATGCATTAATATGTTCTTCGAGTAATGCAAAACACATTGTTTCGATGAAAATAGTATGTACTTCAAAATAGTCACGGGTAGTTGCCATTAAGTATAAAAAAAAGTATGTACTTTAACCATTCAACAACTAGACACTCTTCATCAAGGATGTGGGGATGGTCTCATGCTCCTCATGAACTCCATCATTTGTTGCATTTGTGCTTGCATTTGAACCTGCACATCCGCCTGTTTACGCAGTAACTCTTCCAGTTCCTCCTCACTTTTTTGCCGCTCATCTAGCTGAGTTTGCATCTCCGACAGTCGCTCATTAACCATTGTAGAATTCTGAAAATTTCCAGCTGAATCCCCATCAGAAGTAGTAGTGAATAGCTCATACATGCAACCGGTGCCAAATACTTTTTTCCTCTCATCCATTGCCACCTCAAGATATATCTTGTTTTTAATGACCTGTTGCTCCTCAATAGTACAAGGCATTGATTCACAAGCAAGGGCAACCTCCACTCAACCTCCTCCTATAATTTAAGAACTAAACCAATAAATCAAAAAGTACATTTCTATATGGAATTTAAAATTCATAACAGTAAACTTACATCAATTTGTTGTGCCTTTAAGCATGTATATTTTCCATTCTTATAGTGAAACTTCTTAAAAGTCTCATATGTGACAGCCTCAATAGGAATTCCCTTTTCCTTGGCCTGTTTAGAAATACATTATCAACATGTGATGAAAAAAAATAAAATAGTATATATGATATTTCAAATAAAAATTACTGACCAGTGTTGCAGCATACGCATGAGCACACCTCGACCCTCCATGATGCGTAACAAACCCAGTCCCAACTCCTCTGGGTTCTGAAAGTCTGTTCCTTTTCGCCTGTGCAGACTTTAGCTTGACATCTTCCCTCGCCCAATAAGCCTTCCAAGCAGCCCATATATCATCACGAATGAAATCTGGTTGTTTTCCCTTAGCCTTGATTTTGCTAACAAAGTCTTTGTACCCCGTTCCAGCTTTTTGAAACCATTTCTTCCTCACAATGGCATTCAATGAGGGGTCCCAAGTAAACAATTTCTATGAATATGATAATACAAATTAGTCACTCGCATATGAGGGGAGGAAAGGATTAAATTAAAGGAACACAAAGTTGGATCTCAGAGCAAGTGGAAATTTTGAATGAATAATCTTGAAAATTGAATGACTGCTACTTTTTCAAGAATTCCATTCCAGTATTTTGTTGTGGAGTCATAATTTCTCTGCTCCTTTTTTTTTTTTTTTTTTTAATCCCACTTTCACATGGCCCCTGCTTTAAGCATATCAGTTTTGTTAGGTATCTCCCACCAACAGTAGAGAGAGAAAATGAATTAATGCCTAATGATCATGCATACCATATCATCATTTGAGAGTAACATGCACTATCTTGGACAAGCAATGGGAAGCTAGCTAAAGGCTGTACTAATTTGACACGTGGGCATGTTTGGATTCTTTCCCAGGTTGTTCTATGTAATCTTCAGACATGAGCATCAACAACAATTGTCTCTTGTTTTATTTAAGTCCATAGATCGTTCTCAATTCAGATGTTAGACATAATTATGTTTCAGTTTTTTCCTTCCTACCTTTCGACGTTTCTTGTGTTTCTGTTGCATCAAACTCATTATCAATATAAAGGTGCAGCCTCTCTCTCTCTCTCTCTCCCTCCCCCATTCCCCCTCTCTCCCTCTCTATCTCTTTCTGGAGATGCAAGAATTTGTTTCAGAAGATGGCAGCTACATGCGAAGGAGGCAAAACCAATAGGAAGAAAGACAATGCAGGAATTAATGCCTAATTAATGTCTAATGATCTTAACTCTCAAGAACATGACGAATTATCAGTTTAGCCGAACATATAGTGTACAATTACCTGAAACGCCTCAAAGTAACTTTCCTTCACCGTGTTGGTTACATTCCTCCAATTATAACCAGGCGGGTCTATGTCAGCCTGAAAGCTATCTGTCATAGAAGTTGTTATCTCAAAGTGCGGTACTAACACACTGCAAAAAACCATACCAAATATTTAGTCAATTTATACAAATGAAAATTTTATAATAATAATATTAATACTTACGTGTTTTCAATGGTCACCACAAGACGACCGTCACTGCTCCTCAAGATTCGATTCACACATCTAACCCGTGAGGCCACATCATTTTGAGTAGCATCCCTGGAAACACCTGTTGTCGTGGTGGGATTCACACTAGTTGCTGATAAGGAGGGCTTTACTTGCCTCGATGACTCTGAGGACTGCAATGGATGTGAACTAGCTCTGCTCATCGCATGTGAACGACCACCTCCTCTTGGAGCCATCTAATAACAGCTTATAATATATATAAAAAATAGTCATTAGAATTAAAATATGGTGTCAATGATAACAAAAGAAAGAGTATATATATAATGTACGCACTACTTATCAACTATCATCATTATCATCATCATCATCATCTTCAAGGTCTACTAAACCACCATCTGGGTGAGTTGATATGGGGTCGTCGTCTAAAGTTGTAGTGGTAAGAATATCCATTCCTTCATCTTGAAATGGTGGAGATACTATAGAGGTAGATTCCCGAACCGGCACTTCTATATTTGCTCTTGCTTTAATTTTGCAAACCTCCCACCAATCTTTCTTGGACCGTTTCTTACTCGGATATGAGCAATAATATACTTGGATGGCTTGATTTGCTAGGACAAACGGTTCATACTTATTATATCGACGAGTGTGGTTTATAGATACCAACTTAAAAAGGGGGTGCACAAACGTCCCCAAAGGTGATGGATCAAACCACTCACACTTGAACAAAGTCGTCTTTTTCATTGGCAACCCTGGATATTCTAGCACCACGACCTCTAACAACCGACCATAATAATCTATCTCATTTGCCCCATAATTTGCACCTTTAATACAAACTCCACTATTCACAGTGGATTTTTGAGTCCCATACTCAACTGTGTGGAACTTATATCCATTTACAAAGTACCCTGGATATGTAGTAACTCGGCGCAATGGCCCCCGCGACAGATCTCGTATAAATTTGTTGAGCACATTATTCTTAGGATCTGATTCCTATCATATAAATATATATGTCATTAACTGTTAAAATGATAATAATTCATTGTTAATATTAAAATGTGTTATCAAACAACTTACATATGATTTGAACCAGCTTGCAAACTCCGTGTCCAGTTTGCTTTGAATATCCAATGTAGACATAGATGGATGTAATTCTTTCATTTGATCAATGAACAAACTTCAAAAATAAAATTTCTCAAATAAATATTTGATCACACAATATAACAAGTATTTGAAAATGAGCGTAGAAGACATACTCCATGTAGGTCGGTTACTTCAGCACAATTGAGTAGAACATAAATGTGAGCTGCCTCATACTCTTTATCATCCAAATACCTCGTTTGTAGAAGTCAACTCCTTGAAAAACAAACATAATTCAGTAATTGGCTCCCAAACATTTGCCGGGAGAAGCTCACGGAATGCAATTGGCAAAATACGTTGCATGAATACGTGGCAATCATGGCTTTTCATGCCAAACATTTGCAGTCTTCGCATGTCTACACACATGCTCATATTGGATACATATCCATCTGGAAATTTGAGACTCGTTACCCATTTGCATAAAATTGTCTTCTCATCTTTGTCAAGCATATAACAAGCTTTTGGATATTGTCCTGTCATATCATTACGCTTTAATTCAGGCCTATTACAAAACAGGTTCAACTCTTCTCGAGACTTGCTAGTATCCTTAGTCTTGCCTTGAACATTCATCACAGTGTTGAAAATATTATCAAACACATTTTTCTCTATATGCATGACATCCAAATTATGTCTAATGAGTAAAGAAATCCAATAGGGTAAATCCCAAAAGATACTTCTTTTCTTCCAACCAAAATCAGAACGTTTAGAACGCTTGGAGAGTCTGGTATTTGATTCATCAGAATCAAAGTCAATTACCTTCTTCAGACCTAATATCTCTATTTCAGCCAGTATTTCTCCTCCTGTTTTTGATTGTGGTGGTTCTTCAGTGACCTCCTTATTCTTTATAAATGTTTTTTTATTTTTTTCGGAATGAATGGTCTACAGGTAAGAACTTTCGGTGGTTGTCAAACCACAACTGTTTACCACTTACATGTAGAGTGAAAGCATTAGTCTCACGCATGCAATGCGGACAAGCACATTTTCCTGCCGTACCCCACCCAGATACCATAGAATATGCAGGAAAGTCGTTGATTGTCCACATCAGAGCCGCTCGCATATTGAAATTTTTCTTCAAGGAAATATCATAGGTAAGCACACCATCATTCCACAAATCTTTGAACTCCTTTATCAATGGCTGTAGAAACACATCAATCATCTGTTTCGGGTTGGGTGGTCCAGGCACTAAAATCGTGAGAAACATGTGTGTTTCTTTCATACACATCCATGGAGGGAGGTTATATGGTGTCACTATTATAGGCCATGATGAGTATTGCTGTCCCGATTGGCCAAATGGTTGAAAACCATCGGTACAAAGACCTAATCTCACATTACGAGATTCTGATGCAAAATCAGAAAAAGTCTTATCTAAATGTTTCCATGCCAGTGAATCGGCAGGATGACGCATCACTCCGTCATCAATCGATGATGCATGCCAACGCATATCAGCTGCTGTAGCGTTAGATGCATATAGCCTCTGCAAACGGGGAGTCAAAGAAAAGTAATACATCTTACTGAGCGCTACTCCCGGCTTACCTTGTTTCCCATCCTTTACTCTAGAATCTTTAAAACGAGGAGATCCACAAACCTTACATTCAACCAGCTCACTATCGGCATCCCAAAAAATCATGCAGTTGTTAGGACAACAGTCAATCTTTTCTACAGGTAACCCCATGCCACGCAACAACTTTTTCATGCTATAGAAGCTATCTGTAACTACATTATCCTCTGGCACTATTTCTTTCATCAATTCTGTAATCTCATCGAAATATTTTTCTGATATATTATTCTCCGATTTCAAGCTCATGAGACGAGCAACAAGTGATAATTGTGAATGGTTCTTACAACCAGGCCACAACTCCCGATCTGCAGCCTTTAACATGTCATAAAACTTTTGTGCATCGGGATTCGGGGGCTCTTCAGTGTCATCTTCAATTTCATCGATGTTATGCCGAGAGCCTCCAGCTTCCATCACCATCCTATGATATGAATTTGATTCGTGCTCACTGTCGAAATTGGTCTCATCGATATTACGTAGTGAGGATTCCCCATGAATCGTCCAAGTGTGATAATTTGGGATAAACCCATATTTTGCAACATGAAGTCGGACAATATATGGTTTCTGATAGGGCCTATTCTTACATTTCGTACATGGACATTTAATCTTTTCCCCATTCATAAGTGATTGCTGGCTACAAGCAAATTCAATAAAGGTCTCAACTCCATCAAGAAATTCTGTGGTTAAACTATCATTCTCATAGGGTCTATACATCCATTCACGATTCAGACTCATGCTGTTGAATATGATTCAAAATAATCTGATTAGATGTTGTTAGGGAAAAATAAATAGAGAAACTATGTTATTACTTAATATTTCCCTTCACATCTAAAAACATAAAATTGTTAATAGCATTTTGGATAAGTAGAAGCATATCCTAAAAGATGATATAGGCTGCAACCTAAAAACACTAAGTAATTCTCTATCAACCCATACGTAATGATGGAACTAATTCTTTCTATCAACCTAAAAAGATAAAAGAGATCCAGCCTCAACCTCAAAAAATAAATACTTTTATCAATTGGTGCAGCTGCCTCTTTTCAAGAAAAGCATCAGCCCCACAATTTCATTTTAAGCACACAAACTATCTTATTAGCATATAACCCCTTCCATCACATACAAAATGAGCAAATGCAAAATGGTAGAGAGAAGAGAGAAAAAATAACTTTTACACTAAAATGGAGGAATCCACACAAATTTTATGCAGTCCAGCTTAAGTAAGGTCCCCACCAAGTTGATCTTTGCAAACTAGCTAGCGAGCTTAACTAGAAAACATCTTCTCATTAGAGGGAAACTATGTATGTAGCAATGGGCCCATGTATATCATCACTCATTAGTAAAACTCACCAGAAAACATATCTGAATATTTCTTCTAATGGGGTCAACGTTCTTGTCAAGACATCGTGGAGGATACTAGAAAAATAAGAACATTAGTCAATAAGTTCAACTGTTTATTCTACCTAATAAGAGAAACAATTAATGGGTAACATCTTGCTGAAGCATTGCTATAAATATTTCAACACTCATTCCAATATACGAAGCCTAAGTGTAACAACTATCATCCAATTAAAATAAAAATGTTTATGCGGAATGCAAGTACATCAATGAGACACACATGATGCATGAGATTGGGATGCTTGTTCACCAAATTTCATTCAACAACTTCAAGAAGCGGCTTAAGTGCCAAAAACAAACAACAATACTAACCACTGCTCAATGTAAGTGAAATCATGACAGATGTCAATTGATATAATTCAAAAACAATAATAAACAATAAAGAGAGTGATAGACATCAGCAGACTCTAAACAACGAATGCACGCCATAATTAAGTTCCATAAAGAGCAGAAGATGAAGATTAAAAAAAATCAAGTATGGAAAATCAAATTGGATATATCACAAAAGACTGATTTCATACTCAAATGCATGTAGTTACAGTAGTGAAGCAGAAAGCAACATAAAAAGCACATCAAGGCAAAATACACCAACAAAACATTTTGAGAAACATTCTTCTTAACCTACACAATAACCTCATATGGACCTGTTTTACAGAGTGGAAATCAAATAAAATAATATAAAGTAAAGCATAGCATAGCATAGCAACTATCGAATTCATGTTAATACTAAATATTCATCATCTCAAAATCACCTCATCGCCACTTGAAAATATAAAAGCACCAACCACCAAAATTAAACATAATTCTCTAGCAACACAACACCACTGCACCCAAATACTAATCCAACTTTCAAAATCACCACCTCCAATAACAGTTTATGATAGATATTCTACTAAAATCCTCCTCAAGCAATATCACTACCAACATGTTCTATCCCACGAACTCAACGAGAACGGGAAAAACATATTGCAGATAGAATGTAACAGGCAAGGCAAGTAAATACTAATAATCAACATCATAGATACATAGAAACCTCGAAATCCAGATTCTAACCAGGTTAATGCTGCAAAAGGTGGATCAATGAGCTTATTTATCCCTCTTTGGTTACTTATTCTTATTTGTTTGGTTTGCAAGATATAATCGTTCAATCCTGCCTAATTCAACACTAAAAAGAGAAGGTAATTGAAACCAAAGAAACATAGGTAAACGTACTAGAAGACATCAGTAAATTTGCTTAACTAACCAAGCTAAGTGTATCTCTTAATCTCTTATAGCTACATAGAAATTAAACTTCTTATCAAAGACCATCTACATGTTCTCTGTGAGCTTCCCTTCTTATTTTAATTTTTCCCTTCTTAAACTCTACTGTATAGTTATTCATGTTTCCTATCATGTAGTTATACTGCATAGAACACTATATACAACACTGTAAAATCGAATGAAACAACCAACAATCTTCCAACTCTTCATCGATCATTCACTAGAGCTGTAATTTCCCAGCAATCTTCCACACATTAAACATTTTCATAAGTCAAACTACAGAACAAATACACTAAGCTTTAAATACCACAAGAACAATTGCACTAACCTCAAATATATTGGAAGATATAGTGGTAGGAGCAAACGGGCGGCGAAGGGGAGACAATGTACAGCAACTGAGTAGACAGAGGCGGAGAAACACGTATGGCGGCGGAACAACAGATAGAAATTCACGAAGCTAAAGTCAGGATGAACAACGAGCTAATGGCGGCGGCGCAATCAGCAATCGACGGCGAGGCAAAGACCAATCCTCAGTGGCGAGGTGACGATCATTCGCCGACGGCGAGAATCAATTTGGGATTGAAATTAGGGCTGGCATCGCGGGAAAGAAATGTGAAAGAAATTGGTCCCAAAATACAAAATAAAATAATAAAGTAAATAATAAAATAATAAAGGTAAATAATAAAATAATAAATAATTACATTAGCGACTGAATGTAACGTCGCTGACACGTGTGACCGATTTTTGGTCGCCAATAGGTAGCCAAATTTGGCGCGAAGAAATCGAGCTTGAGTCGGTCGTAGATTAGTCGTTGATTTCGTAGTAATTACTGGATTAAAAAAGTGGTTTCCAATTGGTCGTAGATTAGTAGTAGATTAGCGACCGATATTTATGTAGTCGTAGTTTGGTCGCTATTGAGCTATTTTCTTGTATTGTTGAAATATACCATTTCAGATCCGCTTCGTTTATTGATAAAGTAAACGGATTAACTATTTCTTAAAATCCCTCTTTCGATCCGAAATCGTGGTGCAAAATAGGTTATGTCCCTTTCTTATCGAGAAATAAAATATATAAACCGACAAAATGATTTTGTGTAAGGACGAAATCGTATTGGAATTTCAGATCCAAATGTAATGTATACCTAGCTATCACGACCTCAATGCGAATATTGAGGATCTCGTCTCGTTTGTGCAACTAGTCAAATTTACGGTCATAGCCTTATTTACTACTAGCTAGGCTCTCTTTTAACGGTCAACTTAGGGCCCATTTGGCTAAGCTTATTTCAAAATGTTTATAAGCTCTAAGAGTTTATAAGATGTTTAGCTTATAAGATGTATGAGGGTAAAAATTTATAAGTTGTTGAAGTGTTTGGATAAAAGAGCTTATAAGCTTGAAGAGATAATAATAAAAATAAAATCTGAAAATTAAAAAATAATAATAAAAATAAAAATAATTTTTTTGAAATCATAATGTTGTAACATCAAATGGAAGTGTATATAATATAAAATTAAAAATAAAATAGAATTATAGTGGTAGATAAGCAAAATTAAAATTAAAAAAAAAAAAAAGTTGGGGAGCTTATTTTTTGGACTTTTTGCTTATTTTTGCATCTTATAAGCTCTTAAGGAGCTTATTTTGCCAAACACATTTATAGTACTTATAAGCAGTCAAACATTTTATAAGTTAGCTTATAAGCTTAGCCAAACACCCTCTTAACTAATCATGGTGTCGTATATATAGAATTTTGAAACACGGCACTTATATATGAAACATGGAAGGAGTATATGTTAATAAGTTTTTATAGAAACTGGTGTGTGCTATTCAGGGAGGTGTTGAACAAGTACGCGTCAGCTCTTCACGAACTGATGCAGTTCGTGGGGGAAGCTGACACAGGGGCTAGGAATGGTGGGAGGAGATAGAGTTTTTAACGAATTACGCTTGCGAGTTTAAGCTCAACTAGTACGACTTTGGGCCCGAGATAATGGTATTGACGGGTTGATATGAGACTCGTATCACACGAGCCACGGATAGAGGAGGTAGTCGGAGGAGAGCATGCCGAGCCAATAACGTGCGATACGAGGGAGAGTGTTGAGGGGAGAAATATGGACGGGGGAAGAAGTAGTAGGCCCAAACGGAGTGTTCGAGAGCCCAAGAAACACGAAGACTTCATCCCTTATCGTTAGTTAGTATATAATTTTCGTTTTTATGTTTTCGGGTTTGGCCCAAACTTTATATGCATGAGTCGAGCGATCTATAAGCTCCTTTTCGGGTTTTCTTGTTAATTCTTTCCCGAATCGTAGGTCGAATCAACCAGGGTCCTTAGATTTATATATATAAGGGATTAGTGTATTATTTTTCGAGGATTGAGAAATAAAACCCTAGTTCTTTATTTTGTGTGTATTTTTCTTCTTTCGCTATTCGTTTGGTGTGTACGTCAAGCTAGGGCTTGCATCTACCATTTCTTGATAAGGAGTATTGCCTTATCAACGGGTGCTTTCATCGTTGAACCATGTCGGATCGGGTGTTCAACGCTTCGGGTAGAGTATCGGCTTCGTCGTCTCCCTTGGTGCCGCCTTCTTCCGGTGCTCAGCCATCGTCGGAGAGCTCGTCGATGTCTATGGAGACTGTGATTACGATGTTGAAGAGATTGGAGGCTCGTTTTGATGCGCAGGAGGAGTCCAGGGTTCACGATCGTCGAATGGCTGATTCGCGGTGGCCGCCTTTGTACGACGCGTTCCGGTCGGACACAGATCCGCCGTTCGGGATGCCGAATTAAAGGATGGCAATCTTCAAATTGGGTTCCTGGGGGATCTTCGTCGATGCCGCCGGAAGCAACGTTCTCTATACCGCCGTCGATCTCATCGACGATGGGACAATCACTACATGGCGAGGCGGGCAGAAATTTCCTAGGGTTCCGTTCGAACCATGCAAATTTTCACCCTAACCCTACACATTCGTCATGGGATTTTCCTACTGCTAGGGTTTCGTGATAATAAGGAGTATTGCCTTATCAGGGGTGGACTTCTGCATACCGATCCAGCTTTTCTTAATTTATTACAGGATGATGAGATTGTGGATGGCCTTGAGATAGTAGACAACACCACCGTGGAGCTAGCTGATTCCGGTCGACCCGTTCCGGGATCTCTCGTCGTCAATCTTGGAGATATTGCTGAGGTTTTAGCTAGATAAAGCCCTGATTTGTTTAGACTCCACCGGAGATAGTGGGTCCCGGCTATCTGATACAAGTCAACCATTGCATGGACGTGAGGAAGGAGTGGAAACGGATGTGAGTGAAGATGAGCTGCAGGCGAGCGACTCGTTGGAAGAGTTAGAAGATGAAATAGACATCCAAAGCATGGGAGGTAGGCCCAAGCGTGAGATTAAAAGGCCTGCGAAGTATGAATGGTTTTGTAAGATAATCGGGCCGAGCCCAATTATCTATTTATCGAGTCTTGTTTATTTTGTTAATCTTTTAGGGTTTTCTTGTTGATTCTTTCCCGAATCGTACGAGTCGAATCAACCAGGGTCCTAGTCTATATATAGTGGAATTAGGGTTTGTTATTATCATCAATGAGAAGAAACCCTATTTTCATTCCCGCAGTTTTATTTCCCGCAATTACTTTCTCTTCATTCTTGCACGAATTCGACGTGATCGACGGGGAGAGCCCGCGACTGTCGTGTATCAAGCTCGGGTGTTCGGAACGTGTTATCGTGATAGGAGCAGTAGACTCTTATCAACTGGTGCCTTCATTGACCTCTTCCTCGCCGCCAAACGATGAACCCTAATCATTCATCCATCCATATTTGGTCGCAGACGTCCAAGCCGTTGGTTTCCTCGGTGGTGGTCCATCCCCCACAGTCCACGACGGTGTCTGAGCCGATTCCGGTGGATACCCTGATGCGCGTGCTTCAACGGTTGGAGGCCAAACTCGACGCCTTGGACCAACGTGCGGTGCCACCCTCCGATATGCCGTGGGAAGGGCGATCTCCGCCGTGGCCTTCGGGGAGTATTCAGACGCCATCTACGGCGGTGACGTTGCCGCCGTCGCAACCACCGAGTTCGGCAGTGTGGTCGCCGAATGAGGAGTGCCACCGTGGTGCTTTGGGGCAGCCACCTAGACACGCGTGGCACACAGCGTGGGACCCACCACTCGACCAATGGGGCAGTCACGCTGTCACCAACCCTCCCACGGCGTGGGATCGACCAGTGGTGAGCCGCGGGGATAACTACGGCCCTCGTTCGTCATGGGAGTCAAATCAGTCGCGAGGGGGCCATCCCCATTCCTCGTCCGAGCCATCCCGCTATATGCGTTTGGATCCTCCGATGTTTGATGGCTCGGAAGCGCAATCCTGGGTAACGCGAGTTCAATATTATTTTGATTATATTATGTTACCTCTCGACCAACGCTTACATTCTATTATCATGTTATTTTCTCCACCGGCGTCGGATTGGGTTTTCTCCTACCGAGCAAACAATCATCACATCTCGTGGCCACAGTTTTTGGATGATGTCCGGCGACGCTTTGATCCCACCTATTTTGTGAACTACATCGAGCTTTTATCCAAACTCTCACAGACGGGGTCTTTGGCGGACTACAACAACGAGTTCGAAAAATTAATGAATCGAACTCACGGCCTTACCGAAGCCACTCTGCTGCCGATTTATATTAGTGGCCTTCGCCAACCGGTCCGTGGCCAAGTGCGATTACACCACCCCCAGTCCGTGGCGGCTGCTATGGCGATAGCTGCAGAGTTCGAAATTGCGGTGGATCGGAGCGGCCAACCGCCGTGGAGGCAGTGGCAACCAAGGGACGCTCGTTCTTTACCGGCTCCGCCCACTAATGACAGCTCTACCCCGGCGGCCACCGGGAATCGTGCTCGGGAATTCTCCAAATTACCGATTGTGCGATTATCTTCAGCTGAATGAACAGAGCGTAGTCGTCAAGGCCTCTGCTGGTATTGTCCGGAGAAGTGGACGGTCGGTCATGCCTGCAAGAAGCCGGTGTTAGCATTTATGGGCACTGATGAAGACCTTGCGGCATTGGAGAAAGTGGAGGAGCATGTTGAGGAAGAGCTTACGGAGCCCGAGATCGTCACCACGGACCTGCCCCACCTATATAGCCTTGATGGCCGTCCTCGGGTGTCCTCTATTGAATTACTGGGTCGATTAAGGGACTCGGAGATGTGTATATTGGTGGATACCGGGAGCACGCATAATTTCGTGCATCCTCGGATTGCTGAGCGATGTCGCCTTCCGTTGATCCAAATCACGCCTTTTCGAGTATATATGGGCAATGGCCAAGCTTTGATGTGCTCCCACAAGAGTTTGGAAGTGGACTTGCGTATTCAAAGCCATTTATTTCACGTTGATTTGTTTGTGTTGACGTTGCATGGGCATAGCATGGTTTTGGGAATGGATTGGTTGCATGAGCTTCGCCGAGTCACGACCGACTACGAGAAGGGCACGTTGGAGTTCCATAGTGAGGGTCGTCACATTTGTTTAAATATTCCGCCTCGCCGGCCGCGGTAAGTTTCAGCTAGGATTTTCATGTCTCTTTTGAGTCATCGAGACATGGGGGCTTTGTTCGAAGTAATGGCTATCGAGGACTCTACACCTTCGGTCGAGACCGAGAATTCCAAGGGAGTCGCGGCTTTTCCTCCCGACATTCCGGGGGACGTGAGGTCGGTGCTTGAGAGCTTCCCGTCGGTCTTCGCCGTTCCTATGGGACTGCCCCCCATTCGCCGTTTTGATCACAGAATTCATCTATTGCCGAATACGAAGCCTGTGAACGTTCGCCCCTACAGGTATCCGTACTTCCAAAAGAACGAGATTGAGAGACAGGTCAAGGAGATGCTGGAGTCGGGTATAATTCGGAGGAGCAGCAGCGCGTTCTCCTCCCCGGTGCTTTTGATAAGAAAGAAGAATGGTTCATTTCGATTTTGTATTGATTACAGAGCCTAGAACGGGGGTAACAATTCCGGATCATTTTCCTATTCCGACTTGCGACGGGCTATTTGATGAATTGGGGGAAGCTCGGGTATTTACGAAGTTGGACTTGCGTTCGGGGTATCATCAGATCAGGATGCATGACGAGGACATATTCAAGACGGCCATTCGCACTCACGACGGGCATTTCGAGTTCTTAGTTATGCCCTTCTGCTTAACTAATGCCCCGTCGACCTTCCAGGCGGCCATGAACGATATTTTTCGTCCTCTATTGCGGCAGTTTGTGATTGTCTTCTTTGATGACATTCTTGTCTGCAGTCCTTCGATTGAGAGCCACGCCAAACATCTTACGGAGGTTCTTGCGATTTTGCAATCACACAAATTTTTCATCAAGCTTTCCAAGTGTTCGTTCTGTTGCACATCAGTTGATTATTTGGGGCATATTATTACCGAGGGCAGTTTGCGAGCTGACCCGGCAAAGTTAGAAGCGATGGTTGCTTGGCCGGCGCCGAAAATAGTGAAACAATTATGTGGGTTTCCGGGCCTCACTGGATACTACCGTCGCTTTATCTCACATTATGCAGTGATCGCGTCTCCATTGACGGAATTGTTGAAGAAGGACGCATTCGTATGGTCACCCGAGGCGGCTAAGAGCTTTGCGGCATAGAAGGCGGCCATGACATCGGCGCCGGTTCTTCGTTTACCGGACTTTTCCAAGCAGTTCGTGGTGGAAACTGATGCTTCGGGATTTGGCATCGGTGCCGTATTACTCCAAGAAAATCATCCTTTGGCCTTCTTTAGCAAAAAGCTCGGGCCTCGCCGTAGGCTTACTTCTACATATCATAAAGAGCTTTACGCAATAGTCGAATCCGTTCAGAAGTGGAGGCAATATCTTTTGGGATGGGAGTTCGTTATTCGAACTGATCAGAGGAGTTTAAAAGAGTTGCTCCAACAGGTGATACAAACGCCGGACCAACAGTTATATGCGAGAAAATTGATGGGCTACAAATTCAAGATCGAGTACAAGCCGGGTGCGGCTAACAAGGTGGCCGACGCGTTGTCCCGTTGTGAAGAGGATTCGGCCGATTCCAAGGCCGATGCCGAGTTATTCACGGAGATTTCCCAGCCTATGCCGGACATCCTGGAGTTGTTGAGGGCGGAGACACGATCGATTCCGGAGTTACGGGATATTTGCGAGGCCGTGGAGACCGGGACGGCGCCATGATAGGGTGCATTTTTACCCTATCATCTAAGTGTTATATTATCGTTTTCTTATCTTATTTTGATGGTTTAGTTCATGTTTTGTATTGTTTACGTTATTTCGAGCTAGATTACGCTTTTGGGTTGTTTTGAGTGTTTTTAGGGCTTTTGAGTCGAGAAAACCCAAGACAAGACAAGAGACGATGAAACCAAGGAAGAGATGAAGTATTGATCCCAAGTTCTGACTTTTCAAGATTTTTTGGAAGATTTATTCTGGAAAAGTGAAAGAATAGCATTGAAGAGGAGTTCGATAGGAGCATGTAGGTGAAAACGGAGGTCAATTCGGAGTTCGGATGAGGAAGATACGACCGAAACAAGAAAGTTACGCAGAACCCTCCCGACCCTCTCGACCACCCTCTCGATCGAGAGAGGTGTCGAGAGGTGGCTTCTGTTTTCCAGCCGGGATTTTTCCTAAAAGGCAATTTTTGACTTTTTCTTGGTTTCCTTGTACAATTAGGTATTGGATGTAAACTTCTACCCTATAAATACCTCTAAACTTATCATTGTAAGACCAACAACATAGGAGCCAACATTAGTTCTCCCATACCTTAGATTAGTTTTTATTCTTTTCTCTACTTTTATATTTTAGATCTAGATTTATTTTATGTATGAAGACCATTGAAGATTGAAGATTTATTCAAGATTCAAGAGTTTTTCTATCTCTTTCTCTTTTATTTATGTTTTTGATTATGTTTATTCTTCCTTCTACCTTTCTTTTAATTATGTCTAGCTAATTTCTTTTAGTTGATTTTAGGGTTTGAATGCCTAATTGAATTTATGGAAGTGTTTTTGTTTATACTTAGCCTTTCAATCTAGATGCATGTTTTCATGGTGCTTATTCTCATGCATGATTACTTGATCACTAATTGTGTATGCATAGTTATGTTTTTATGCCTTAATAGGATAATTGCATAATAGATCTCATGAATACATGGTATGATGATTTGAATTGTCTTAATTGAATTTGAATTATCATATGTTGCATATAGTTGATTTAGGTGTCATAGTTGAACCTAGTTGATTATATTATTGATACTTGTTCTATTTTGCACTTGATTTGATATCTATGAGTCCGAGAGGATATTAGGATCTTATTAGGTGACGACCTACATTGTCTTAATCGGAGTGTTAGGTCATTTTCGTGTATCACATCTAGATTGGATTAAATTGGTTAATTGTACTCATTAATTGCTTGCATATATTTGATTAGGTAGGCTTCCCTAGAATCAACCTTTTTCCTTATTTGATTTATTTGTTTCCTTATTTGCTTATTTGCCTTATTTGTTTAATTGCTTATTTATTTGTTTCCTTATTTATTTTCTCTTTTATTTATTTTATTTATTTGCCTAGGATTATAATACCACATTCTTATTTCTTAATTGCCTAGACATCAGTTTAATTCTATAGTAGAAGTACTTTGTGTGATTTCGATATATCAATCCCTGTGGATACGATACTCGTACTTGCTTTATACTATACCTATTTTGTGTGGTTAAAAATAGTGCGATCAAATTTTGGCGCCGTTGCCGGGGATTGATTAGATTTCACATAGATATTTTGAAATAGGATTAATAGGTGATTTAGGCGTTTATTTTTCTGTTTTTATTTGATTGATCTAACGTTTTCTCGGTCTTATCTTTTCTTTGAAGGAAATAAAGAAGGATCGAGACAAAGTTGAGATTGATCAATCACCACCATCCACCATGGGAGATCTACAACCAAAGAGGACTCTCTACGATCGGTTCTGTCGAACCTATCCTCAAGAATTCCCCTTGGAGCAGCAAACTATCTCTATGATGGGGGACTATATATCTCGAGGCGAAGTCACTTATATGCAACAAGGCTATGACCAACAAGGAGGATACGAAGGGTACAACAACAACAATCGAAGCTATCCTCAACAACTCCCATTGGAAAAGACTCCTATAGAAAAGATGATGGAGAGCTTTATATCCAAGTTGGAGTTGAAGTTCGAAGCCTTGGAGCATAACGTCACTACTCTCGGAAACACGGTCATAGGTATGAGCACTCATATCAAGATTTTGGAGGCGCAAGTAGGACAATTGGCGAAGGCCCAATCCGAGCAACAACAACGAGCTCAACCTCCAAACAAGGGCGAGGCGAATTCAAAGGTGCACCAATACCATGCTAGTGAGGTACATGATGAGGAGTTTGACGAGTTCGAGGCCCTGGAAATCAAAGAAGTTGAAGATGAAAGCGATTTGGAGTCGGAGTTGGAAGAGACGAGAAGACAAATTCCGAAATCAGACCCTCTCGATACCTCTCTCGATCGAGAGGCCTATCGAGAGGCTGCCCAGAAAAGTCAGAATGTTCCTCTCGACACCCCTATCGATCGAGAGGGGGGTCAAGAGGTCCCTCTTTCGATCGAAATGTGCAATTTCTTCTCCGATGATTTTTCCCTTCGATATTTGTTCGATCCCACTCCCGATGAAGAGTCCATGCAACTGAGTGGAGTAGTTGAAGATGTTCGTGTTCGAGTTCGAGGGTTCGACTTTCCGGCCAACTTCGTGATCGTGGAGATGGAGAAGGACGTAACTCAACCACCGATTTTGGGACGTTCGTTCTTGGCTACAAGTGGAGATCGTTTTGACATGGAATGTGGTGATCTCATATTTCGAGTGCACGAAGAAGAGCTCAAGATTTCGGTTTTAGGAGCAAAAAGAAGGAAACTCGAAGATGGGGAAAAAAATAACTTTCATTTTTATCCACCTTGATAAGAGGTATCGTCGGGCTAAAGACGTAAAACGTAGCACTTGTTGGGAGGTAACCCAACTCTATCTTTAATTTTCAGTTTTTGTTTTATTTATTTTTGTTTTTGTTTTTCTTTGAGTCTTATCTTTTATTAAGCTTTTTATCCAAGAATTTTCGAAGATTGTGAGTTGTAGGTTTTCTTGACGAGGTTTCGACTAAGAAGAGAAGATTGATAGCAAGCTAGCTTCGGTGAAAGGTATGCTCGTTAACTTAACCACTCCTTCTTCTTAAACTTATTCCTTCATCATGATTCGAAATAAGTTTGGGGGAGGGGGAAGTGTGGCTTTGTTAACTCGTTTACATGGGTTCTTGGATTGTAGCTTAATTTTTGGATATTTTATTAGTAGTTTTTATTGAGTCTTAGGAGTAAATCGAGTCAAATAAGCATGTGATGATAGTGTTGTGAATTTGGCCGATGATAGAATTTTTTTTTTTTTTTTTTTGTTGATTTTTGGAGAAAAATTCATGATCTTTATTATGCATGGAACCTTGGCGAATCGATGCAATTTATTTGATGAATTTGAATTATGTTATGATGTCGGGAACTAGTTAGTTTGAACCCGTGAGATTTGAGCTATTTGTGCATATTTATGTCTATTCTTTGATTGAGTGATCGTGTATGCTTCATTGTTTCTAGAACTTGCCTTATTTCTCCATCAAGACCTTAGTATATTTATGAACGAGGAGATGATCTTAGGCCATCTTTCTTTTGCCACGTGATTCATATACACTAACCTTGTTCATAATCCTTTGTTTACCCATTTTGAGCCTTTATTAGTCCGTTCTTTGTAAAACCGGATGATAGGAGGTTTGGATGGTTATGGGTATCCTTAGTATTTGTTGTTGGTGATATGGAAGGAGTTGAAAAGAATATTTTTTTGTGGTGTAGAGGGAGAAGAAAAGAATTTTAGATGCTTGATTTAAGTAGTTGACTATCCCTATAAGCTTAGAAAAAAAAAATTAAAAAAAAAGGAAAAGAAAAGAAAAATAGAGCTTTTGATTATCATTAGAGAGAATATCTTTAGATGAGCTCTATGAAAAAAAAAAAAGAGAGAGAGAATAAGCATAAGGGGATAGTTAGCTTTGATTTGTATAGTTGATATTTTTGCATCTTTGATTTTGTAGTTGGTGTGTTGGATAGTAGAAGATGGAGTAAAAATTCATACTTTGTTTGGAGTTGAAAAGAGGTTGATGATTTGGAGTAGTTTTGAGTCAATTAGCCTATATATTCCCTACCTTAACCAATGTCCCTACATTACAAGCTTATAAAAGACCTTTTTTTATCATAGTTTGTAAGTATTACATTAGGTGGAGATGTTGAGAAAAAGGGCAAGTCTATGGTAAACATGTTGCATTGCATTGATATTGAGTGAACCCTATGATGTGCATTATCTTATACATCTTTTCTTTGAGAGAGTTGAGTGTTCACTTATACACAAATAATTTCACATGTTGGAGAGTGTTCTTTGATTGATTGGCATGCTTTGGGTTTGTTGAATGGATTGTGTTATTGATGCTAAGGTTGTATGCATAGTTTTGATCATGATCATGAGTTTGTTTTTTAAAAAAGTTTTGAGGCCTACATAGTTCACAATGCTTGAGTCTATTGTTTATTTTGTTTTTGTTATTGTTCGGGACGAACAATGTTTAAGTTTGGGGGATTTTGATAGGGTGCATTTTTACCCTATCATCTAAGTGTTATATTATCGTTTTCTTATCTTATTTTGATGGTTTAGTTCATGTTTTGTATTGTTTACGTTATTTCGAGCTAAATTACGCTTTTGGGTTGTTTTGAGTGTTTTTAGGGCTTTTGAGTCGAGAAAACCCAAGACAAGACAAGAGACGATGAAACCAAGGAAGAGATGAAGTATTGATCCCAAGTTCTGACTTTTCACGATTTTTTGGAAGAGTTATTCTGGAAAAGTGAAAGAATACCATTGAAGAGGCACTACTACAAAAACACACATAGATGACGGTTATAAACCGTCATCTATGTGCGTAAAAACTGTCAAGATTGGCGGTGTCATCTATTGTGGGTACTTTACATGACGCTTATTAACCGTCATCTATAGTTCATTATAGATGACAGTTATGAACCGTTTTCTATTTTAGTAAAAACCGTCATGTTTGAAGCAAAATAGATGACGCTTATATATCCCAACCGTCATCTATTTCCAATTAAATTAAAAAATAATCTGGTTAATTTGTATTTTTTTTTTTTTTTTAAATTTCGAATCGTAATTTAAACCATTCACAATAAAAAATAAATATACAGTACTTGCCAATGCCACTTGAAATCCCATAATATATAATAATATTCAAAAAGTAATAGTAAATACATGTTTCAAAATGTATTCAACTCCATTACCTATAGTACTACTAAAAAAGAGCTAGAACTAAAAAATGCATTATCCCTCATGCATGATGATATCCCTTCAACTAAAGAAAATCAATTCAAGGAGCCTCTAAATCATAAACATCTAAACAAGCTCCAGCAGAAGAATCACAAAATAAAAAGAAATCAAACAAAAATCAAACTCAAGGCAGTCATCGGGCTAGCTTCGATTTTCAGGTTTAGTCCGCAGGTTGGTTGTGGCTTCTACTTCGGAAACAAAGACGGCGATTTTGTATGAACATCATTCGACACCCTCGGCGGGTCATCCCGGTGTTGACCGGACTTTTCGGCGTTTAGCTTCGCATTTTTATTGGCCGAATATGCGTAAGGATGTGCAGCAGTTTGTATCGGGGTGTTTCGAGTGCCAGACAACGAAATATTCGACGCAAAAACCCGGGGGCCTTCTTCAGCCTCTGCCAATTCCTTCTCAAGTTTGGGACGAGGTGTCTATGGATTTTGTGACGGGTCTTCCACAATCTCGGGGTTTCACGGCGATCATGGTGGTGGTGGATCGGCTTTCGAAATACGCCCACTTCGCTCCCCTTCCGACCAGTTTCGACGCATGGAGGGTGGCTAAGCTTTTTGTGGAAACGGTAGTCAAGCACCATGGCTTCCCATCTTCGTTGGTTTCGGACCGGGACGCCGTCTTTCTTAATGAAGTGTGGAAGAATTTATTGAAGCTTAGTGGCACCAAGCTTCGTTTTACCACGGCCTATCACCCTCAGTCGGATGGGCAAACGGAGGTGAAAAACCGGGGTCTCGAACAATATTTTACGTGCGTTCATTGCCGAGCAGCCGGCGAAATGGTCGAACTTCCTCCCGTGGGCAGAGCTCGCGTTGAACTGTTTCTTCCACGAAGGGCTCGGGACGTCGCCATTTCAGGCCTTGTACGGCCGGGTACCGCCGCCGTTGATAGCAGCGCGGCCGTCGGCAACTTGCCCACCGGCGGTAGCCGAAGCTATTAAGAGCCGGGGTGAATTGCTCGTATGGCTTCGTAAGAACTTGGAGCGTGCACAGCAGCGGATGAGTGACTCGGCGAATAAACATCGTCGAGATGTGCAGTTTAAAGTCGGGGATCAGGTTCTCTTGAAGCTACAACTTTACCATCAACACTCGGTTGCTAAACCTTTGTCGGTGAAGTTAGCTCGCCGTTTCTACGGCCCGTTTGAGGTTCTTGAGCGTATCGGCGAGGTGGCGTACCGCCTACGTTTGCCGGTGGAGAGTCGGATCCATGATGTATTCCACGTGAGCTTATTAAAGCCGTACGTGGAGGGAGCGTGGGTAACGCCGGAGGATTTTCCCTCGTTTTTCGCTAGGGGGAAGGCGGTGGCGCGCCCGGTGCGGTTAGTGGAGAGCCGACTCGTGCAGCGAGAGGGAGCTGTAGTGGAAGAAGGGCTGTTGGAATGGGATGATGATGGTGGAGCTGTGCCTTCGTGGGAGCCTATGGAGGTTGTTCGGCGGTATTTTCCTTCGCTACTCCTTGAGGACAAGGAGGTTGTTAAGGACGGGGGAGTTGATACGAGTCAACCATTGCATGGACGTGAGGAAGGAGTGGAAACGGATGTGAGTGAAGATGAGCTGCAGGCGAGCGACTCGTTGGAAGAGTTAGAAGATGAAATAGACGTCCAAAGCATGGGAGGTAGGCCCAAGCGTGAGATTAAAAGGCCTGCGAAGTATGATGGTTTTGTAAGATAATCGGGCCGAGCCCAATTATCTATTTATCGAGTCTTGTTTATTTTGTTAATCTTTTCGGGTTTTCTTGTTGATTCTTTCCCGAATCGTACGAGTCGAATCATCCAGGGTCCTAATCTATATATAGTGGAATTAGGGTTTGTTATTATCATCAATGAGAAGAAACCCTATTTTCATTCCCGCAGTTTTATTTCCCGCAATTACTTTCTCTTCATTCTCACACGAATTCGACGTGATCGACGGGAGAGAGCCCGCGACTGTCGTGTATCAAGCTCGGGTGTTCGGAACGTGTGATCGCGATAGGAGCAGTAGGCTCTTATCACTATCCTCGCCGCTTTGTCCCGTTTGACTACGAGGACTATTGACGGCTTAGAAGTAAAAAAGGTTTGGAAGCGCTTCAACATTTTCTCGCTTGAAGTTCGTGATGCTGAAACAAGTAGCTAGTGTTATGCGACTGTGGTGGACGTACGTACGCACGCATGCTATATATATAACTATTCGTTTTACGTGCGTGTTTTTTTTTTTTAATTTCTTCTTCATTTTGGATAATAAACATTTGAATTGGTACGTATGAGGACCTCTCTATATCAACGATTGGAATATTTATTCAATCACTAGCTAAAAAGTTAATAAAACATACGCAGAAAAGACGGGCTATTCGTATTACTCGTGCCTCGTCCATTTTATAACAACACTTTACTATTCAATTATGCGTAATTATGGGTTTGTTGTTAAAAGTATCGTTGCAATAAGAGACATGAATAAGAGTTTTAAAATTAAGTAAAATATAAACACTAGCTAAGTCGATAGGTATCACGGCACGTGAAATTTCACATGGTGTGGTGAGGAATAAAGTTATAGAGTAATTAATTGCAACTGAAAATCGCCACAATTAATCTATGTAAGTCCCAAAATGGCAGTACAATTTTAGCACAACGATTTTCTTGCAAATTAATGAACTATATATACTCCCTCCGGTTTTTTTTATAAAAGTTTTCAGCTCAGACACAAGAGTTAATAAAATTTAATGATTTTTGTTTTATGTACGTTCATCTTTTTTTCTCGAATTACATTCTTCATTTAAATATAAATCAAATTATTTTGAAAGAATTAGATAAACATTAATTGTGAGGAGGAAGATAATGAAAATGAGAGAAAAAGTGAAGAATAGTGAGTTGGAAATTGAAAATTTTATCTAGAAATATAAAAACACCTTATAAAAAAACAAGAACAAAAATCTAAAACCCCTTATAGAAAAAACGGAGGGACTAGGGAGTACTAAATATTACAGGCGCAAAGGAGAAATTCAAAACACTTCTTTTCACACTACTAAAACTTGTACTACGACTATGAAGAAAAATACTTGCTTGGGAAAGTTAAATATTAAATTTTCACAAGGACGCTGATAAAAGTAGGAAAATATTCAATTTTTTAGAAGCCCTTTTTACTCAAATTTAATTAATTAGTTGTATAAATACAAACGTGTGCATGTTCATTTCCATCATCAACACAAGAAAGCTTAATTTCACACAGAAATAATGGCGAAGATCAAGTGTATTCCAATGATTGACATGGAGGATTCTTCGAATCTAGCGGAGAAAATGGTGAAAGCGTGCGAAGAATGGGGTTGCTTCAGAATGAAGAACCATGGCGTCCCCCTTGAGCTCATGGCGGAAATGAAGGCCGTGACTCGATCCCTCGTGGACCTCCCTGCGGAGACGAAGCACAAGAATTCTCACCCCGAGCCCGGTAAGGGCTACAACCCGCCTAACGTTGTTACTCCCTACTTTGAGGGACTTAGTTTGTACGACATGGCTTCGCCTGGTGCAATCGACCACTTTTGCTCTCAGCTCAACGTTTCGTCACATCAGAGGTGAGACACATAATTCATTACATGCATATTATTATTATTATTATTATTATTATTATTATTATTATTATTATTATTATTATTATTATTATTATTATTATTATTTAGTAATAACTTCCAAAATAGACGACATTTGTTATATCAATATATACTAAAGGAAATACTATAATATAAGTGAACAGACATATTTCTAAAAGTTCGAGTTTTTATATAAAGTGAAATCGAGAGTTTTTGTCTACTCCGTCCTTTAGTTGTATCTCAAATTTTCAGGGAGGTGTTGAACAAGTATGCTTTTGCCCTCCACGATCTTGCCCAATTCTTGGGGAGGAAGCTAATGGAGGGCATGGGTATGGAAGGGGAGCTTTTCATGAAATGGCCGTGCCAGTTGAAGTTGAACAAGTACAATTATGGGCCCGAAACCGTGGGACTAACCGGCGCCGTTTTGCACACCGATCCCGGGTTTCTTACCATATTGCAGGATGATGAGAATGTTAATGGTCTTGAAGTAGTCGACAAGACTACGGGCGAACTCGTCTCTGCCGATCCCGTCCCAGGAACTCTCGTCATTAACGTCGGAGATGTTGCTAAGGTATATATTCATATATATATCCCATTTAATTTAGTTCTTGATGATATATATTTTGAATATTCAAGGATTTAATTTTAAATGTAGGCATGGAGCAATGGGAAGTTTTGCAATGTGAAGCATAGGGTGCAATGCTACGAGGCGACGATACGTACTTCTATAGCACTTTTCGTGTTGGGCCCGCGAGATGAGAAGGTGGAAGCGCCGCTGCAGCTGGTGGATTCCGACCACCTGCGACGCTATGTTCCGTTTGCCTTCGAAGAGTATCGAAAGCTTCGAGTTTCGACACGTTCGGTTACTGGAGAAGCCCTTGAGCATTTTGTCGCCAAAAGTTGTTGATCAAACTATTACGTTAATTAATCTACGATATTTATGAATACGACTACAATTGTGTGAGCGAGGGTATAGTAGAAGTTGATGCTGCTACATATATATATATCTGCATTTCTTAAAGTTTTCATCATAATTTTTAATATGTAATAATAAAATGAGTATATTTAATTATTTGTGAGTATGAACAACTTAACGAGTTCTTCGCTAGCTCATATTTGATTTTCATATCAGCTATTGACACGAAAATTTCTATAAAAAAAATTGTTAATAGCATTGTTCGGGCCGAACTCACCAGCCATTATGTTATTTTTGGACAGTTAAGCCCGGCCCAAAATATAACGGAGGTATCGTAGTAGTACGATATTTTTTTTATTAGGCAAACACAACACATTTATATACATTTAATTTGAACCGGAGCATCTTTTCATCATGCAAACTTTTCTTTTCTTTTCTTTAGCTTTCTTTAATTTCGTACGAGAGAAAATAATAAATCAATTACAACAATCCTTGTGCTTCTAGAAACATGCATGAAGAAATTTTCAAAATTATTCATAGACCGCTTCCCTTCGATATGAGATTTTCTATCTTCACTTTCATGCTAATAGTGGATCGAGTGTCGAGTTTTATTAATTTTATACATTTTCTTCCTTTACGTCAGCATGCTACATGCATGCATGATTTTTAACACCATAGTAAATTCAATTAAAGTATACAAGAAATTTTGGTAAGTAGTAGCTAGTTGTGTTTCTTGACCGTATATTTTCAAATTCTTGCATATTCACCTAGCTAGAGAGAATGTTCTTTGACTGCTAGAGATTACTTGTTAATTATCGTGATAAATTAATTAGTTAATTATATAATAACTCAAAGTTGAATTTTAGCTAATGAAGAGTTTAAAATTATATCTATACTAGAACGTTACCCATGCGATGCATGGAGTTAATACTTGTCTCTATTATTTTAATTGAGCTCTTATTAACTTTTTGGTGTCTAAGCTTTATCATAATTACTAAAATGCTTACTCGAGCGATGTACGGTAAAAACTTTTAACATAATTAATTTACGATAAATAAATCTTAAGCCTCGTAAACTGAATCGAAATTATATTTTAAAGTTTTTATGCATATATATATATATATATATATATATATATATATATATATATATATATATGGAATATATCATATGAGAACCCTTTTAAATAATGAGAACTAGGAACCGATCTCATCCATCAATTTTAATTGATCAATGGTCAAGATTGGTAGTTCTGATTAAATATATATGGCAGCTTTTAAATTGAATAAGGATATTAGGGTCATTTGCTTTTTATTGTTCCTAAATTTAAGGTATTATTAATAATTCTCTCTCTTACTCATGTATTACCGTGATTCTGCAGATCTTATTTTCTCCTTTCTGCATTTTTTTTCTTCGCGTTTTCTTTCTGCATTTTTTTTTTCTTCGCGTTTTCTGCCATTGTAATTAAGCAGCACAATTTTCATAAGGTTTTTGCTTATTAGGTTGCTTATTTACCATTAATATTTAGCTTATTTGGGTATTCATTTTATAATAAGAATTGATGAAAGCTAATTAAGCAATAAAAACTGTAGGAATATATATGCTTATTAGGCTACTTATTTACCATTAATATTTATCTTATTTAGGTGTTCATTTTATAATAAGAATTGATGAAAGTAATTAAGCAATAAAAATTGTAGGAATATATATATTTAAAAAAAAACGAGGACGTCGATCTTGTATTAAAAGATACGTTTAGGAATATTAGTGTGGTGATGATAATTAAACAACACAATTTTCATAATTTTTATGCTTATTAGGCTGCTTATTTACCATTAATATTTAGCTTATTTAGGTATTCATTTTATAATAAGAATTGATGAAAGCTAATTAAGCAATAAAAATTTTAGAAATATATATGCTTATTAGGCTGCTTATTTACCACTAATTTTTAGCTTATTTAGGTGTTCATTTTATAATAAGAATTGACGAAAGCTAATTAAGCAATAAAATTGTAGGAATATATATATATATATATATATATATATATATATATATATATATATATATATATATATATATAAATGAGAACGCCAGAATTGTATTAAAAGAGACGTTTAATTCATACAATTTAGGAAAAAATATGGTGTTAAATATTTAGAGAGAATATGATTGTTAATTCCTTAAATATCGGATTTGGTGGGATCTCCTCCAATCAGAGCTTCCTAAAATGCCCTTATAAGCATCAAAAATTGAAAAGTAGCAGCCTCATTTTATTGTTAAGATTAAATCTCATCCATTAATTAGTTTTGGATGGAAGGTTGTGATTGGTTCCTAGTTCTTATTATTAATACTAGTATCCATAATAACCTATATATATATATATATATATATATATATATATATATATATATATAGACCATTATTTCAAAGATTTTTCAAATAGTAATTTAAGAATTTTAAATATTTTTAGTATTTGTAAGATAAATGGTAGAGAATTTCTAATTTTCATTCACTTAACCGGTACACTATAGAGGGGGGTGTAGCTCAAACGGTAAAAGAAGGCAAGGAAAAAAAAAAAAACCGCACACTATAGAGAACTCAAGACATGTACAATAATGAAGAAAATTATATACAAAAAAATAAATTAAGACTAACACCAAACATGAATATATAATCCATTGGTTCACAGATTCGAATGCTTCACATAATTGGCCATGAAATTGGAACCACCCTCCTCCTCCTCCTCCTTCTTTATCGAGTACTACAACCCAATAGTCCCCGATTTCCTCTCCACCAGCATGAACCATCAAAAGATGTCTGATATCTTTCCTCCTCGTACACAACCTTGAGATCCACTATGTTCTCATACCCAGACAACTTGCAACTTAGTCAAAATATCAATCTCGAGTTTCACACTCCATTCATATATCTCATCCTCGTAACTATGAGAATAACTATGTATAAACCTTGAGATCCAGTACTACGTTTTCAACTATAATTTTGTTTATTTCAATTATCTAATTTGACCTTCAATATTTCTCTTCCTAGAATGAACTAAATTGTATCTCATGAATGATAGAAATTGCACGACACAAGGATGTGAAACCTTAGAAAGAGAAATGGATATATAGAGATAAAGAAAGCATGAACTTGAAAATTATACATGGTTTCTAAGAAGAGAGAAATACTGATAACAATACGTGGTGGCGTATGAAAAATAATAAATTATTATCAATAAAAAAAAAAGATTTATGATAAATTATTCATAGACCGCTTCCTTTCGATATGAGATTTAATATCTTCACTTTCATATACTAATAGTGTATCGAGTGTCGAGTTTTATTAATTTTATACATTTTCTTCCTTTACGTCAGCATGCTACATGCTGCATGATTTTTAACACCATAGTAAATTCAATTAAAGTATACAAGAAATTTTGGTAAGTAGTAGCTAGTTGTGTTTCTTGACCGTATATTTTCTTATTCTTGCATATTCACCTAGCTAGAGAGAATGTTCTTTGACTGCTAGAGATTACTTGTTAATTATCGTGATAAATTAATTAGTTAATTATATAATAACTCAAAGTTGAATTTTAGCTGATGAAGAGTTTGAAATTATATCTATATTTGACATACTCTCCAATTCCATTAAAATCTATTATGTACTGCTCCCTCAATTTCTTCTTAAATGACATCGTTTCTATTTTGAGGCGTGTAATTCGAAATACATGGCCAGGTTCCCTTTTTGGCTCAATAATCGTGTGTTCACCTCATTAACCCCTTAATACACTACCTTTACATACTAAATTAAACCTCATTTTAAGTATGTGGATCACCACTATTATATAACAAACTCAATTTTCTTAATACGCATATCCAAAAGAAAGTGATCATTTCAAAAGAAACGAAGTGAGTACCTTTATAAAAATATTTATTTATTCGATTTAAGATATCACAATGTGGCTCGTTTATTCAATATAGGTGGGACTAAAGTCTAACGCTTCATGCTTCTGGTACGAGTCTTAAAGTAGATAGTAATTGTTGAGATCTGTACTATAAGGTGTCGGGGCATATGCGACATTTCACATGATGTTTTAATAGTCACGTTTGATGTCTTAATAGTACTAGTATATTTGAGGTCCCAAATCGGAACTCTCTACGTCCCAAACCAATCGTTTCATTGTTTATTTAAATGGATCTATAAAAATAATGAAACGCGACAATTGATTTGAGATGTAGGGAGTATTATTTTAGGACATAATTTTTCATTGGTGCTACATGTAACAAATATAGTATTCCCTATGTTCCACTTCAATTGACTTGGTTCACTTCGGCAGAAGATTTTAGGTGTAAGGTTTAAGTGAAAAGTGAAGGGTTCGCGTTAAAAAGTAAAAATTATTTTTTTTTCATTTTAGGAAACGAGCCAATTAAAATGGGACATCCTGATAAGGAAAGTAAGTCAAGTGAAATGAGACGGAGGGAGTACTATTTAGTCGAAGGTTAGGTTCTCTTTGATGCGAAAGAAAATGAGAGAAAAGAGAAAAATACTCTATAAATTCCACACATTTTCTCACCTTTTCTCACTTATTTATCAATGAGGGGGGATTTTACTCCTTAAATTGGAGATAATATTTACAACACCAAATTGGAGAGATAATATTTTCTCTCCATTGTAGTGCAAATGAAGGGGAAAATGTGAGAAAAGGTGAGAAAAAAGGTGGGATTTATAGGGTAAATTTCTCTTTTCTCTCCTTTTCTTTCGCATCAAAGAGAACGCAACCGAAGAAGAAAATTTCAAAATGTTTGATTCTCGTTAAATTATTAATACGCCCTGTCCTGAATTTTGTGTCTCAATCATGTCCCAAATCCTAATTTCAGTTAGTTAAATATTATATTTTTAAACAATAAAAAGTGTATTTTATAACAAATTATAATAGACAAATTATAATAAATCATAATAGACACTTTATAATTGATTTTTATTTATAATATGTCATAATTTTGAATATTTTAACCAATAAAAGCGAAATTAAATCTTAAAAAATAATTATATACCATATTTGAATTAGTGAACCCTAGAAATAATCATAAAATAAAAATAAAGAATTATAAATTGAAAAAAATTGGAAAAAAAGGTACAAAACGAATAGAAATTAAGATTTGGGACACAGTTGTGATACAGAATTCGAAACAGAGGATCCAACTCAAATCTAGTATGCTTAAGTTCTAGAATATTAGTAATATATTATTCGTTCTCGTACTAATACCAAATTTGATAGAAGTGAATTACGTTGCACCGTAATCCTATTCATCACCGATCAATATTTTTGGAGCAGTAATGAATCGAAAATGGACTAGTTTGAAAAGGTGCGATAAAATTTAATGTTTTGGTACCATAATGAAATTGACAAAACGTGCGAGATCCTCTTTCCCAATTTCGGTATTAAATCGTCCACCAAATTTTCATCTTATAATACTTTTCATATAAAAATTTAATAAATGTACCTTAGTTAGTTTTGGAATGATCGATGAGTAGACTATAGGAAATAACTGCAACAGTAACCTATAACATTATAAATTAAAATTGTTGAAAATATTACACAAAATCTATATTAGATTTATTTCACGGTTAGAACACGAAAATTGAGATAAAAAATCCCTATTGACAATCGTTAGATGTAATTTTCCTTGCTAACTACTTAAAGTAATATTTTAATTAGGCTCACAAGTTTGACAAAGGGAGCCATAGAAATTAATTTCGAGAAGGCAGCTGCAAAAGTAGCTAGGATCACACAGTTAGCTAGGCGATCAATTTTGACAATTTACTTACAATTATCGTAAACACCAAGCAACATGTAATTTATAGAATTGTATTACGGAAAACTCGAATTCATCATTTGATGTAATGTATTAATTTTACTACGGTTAGGCCAACACGTGTTCCGTATTTATTTCGATTATGTATCACTTTGGAAAACTGCCCCTCCAACGGATAATCAAAGCTTGCCTATAACAGAGAAATTATTATCGGCATAACTGAAATTATATTCTCCAACTATTTAAAAAAGAAAATTCTAACACTATCACATCATTGGTAGTGGCGGATATAGGGGGAAGCTCCAACACCCACACCTTCTATGAAAAATTATTTTTTTCACCTTATATTTTTTTCAAAAAAAAAACAATTTTTTTGCCTTATACTTGAAATTAAAATTATTAATTTTAGTATCCTCCGATTAAAATTTCTGTAAACGTCACTGATCATCGGTGAGCACAATAAAAGTGCATTCGGTGGACATGAGAACGTTTCTATTAGAGTTGATGCATATATTTTTAAAGATAAATTAAAAAAAATCATTATAAATTACTTAATTAATTCTAATGATGATATTAGTGTACTATATGAATTGAAATATATCATGAATTAAAATTTTATTATGATAATGTTAATATTTTAAAGATTTACTCTAGTGACAATAAGGGTAAAATAGGCATCAAATTTTGTAAACATGAAGCTTCTTATAAAAGTATAAATCATTAATTGAAAATTTAAAGATTAGATCACAAGTAATTCGAGTGTAAAACCTAATACAATAATCCCTATCGTTAAGATAACCGAGAGGAATTAATATAAGCTCTCCTACCCATCGTAGGAATTCTTAATGTGCATACGGATGACGTGACGTTACATTTATAAATAAAATGATTGAAGTATATACACTAACCTCCTTAAAAAATAAACCCTATCACTACCATTCAGCGGTGGGCATGTCAAGCGTGTTCACAGTGAATAGGAAAGCGCTTCTCGGATAACAAATGCTCACAACAATATTATCATATTTGACCTCCCACTCGCACCAATTGATTTATTATTAGTCTCGTTTATAATTATATGTGAGATGTATAATATTACTTTGAGACCAACCACAAGAACAAAGGGAATAATATTTTTTTTCCCAAAATTGCGAATTTAGTGTCTGCAAAAAATCAAAATGATTTTGGCAGTATTAGTTGTTAATTATATATATGGGTCATGAAATGGGGAAATCCAAGATTATGTAGTCGACTTCGACATAGGTAGACATTCTTAATGTTCTTAACGATGACGTGACACACTATTAATGGATAGAAGATCTAAATATATACTTTAACCTATCTAGAAAAAGGAAACCCTAACACTGTTACGTTAGCAGTGGACACATTAAGATTGTTCATGACGATAACGGGGCGTTTTCCTAAATAATAAATCCTAGTACTATAAATAGGAGCATGTGCACGCCCAATTTCGTCCACCACAAACAAAGAAAGAAGCAAAATTAATCATGGAGAAGAAGTGTATTCCTCTCATCGACATGGAGGAGGATAGTTCGAAGCTAGCCGAGAAAGTGGTGAAAGCATGCGAAGAATGGGGTTGCTTCAGAATGAAGAACCATGGCGTCTCTCTCGACCTCATGGCTGAAATGAAGGTCGTCACTCGCTCTCTCATGGACCTTCCCATGGAGGTCAAGCTCAACAACTCCCACCCCGAACCCGGCAAAGGCTACACCCCACCAAATATGGCTAGTCCTTACTTTGAGGGCCTTAGTATATACGACATGGCCTCGCCCGGTGCATTCGACCACTTTTGCTCCCAAATCGACGTTTCGCCACATCAGAGGTGAGACACGTATATATATACATACCCTAGCTAAAACTCATCTTTAGCTCGAGTAAACAAGGGAGATTAGGGTTTTCTAAATAAATATATGAGCTTATATAAACTCTTATATGATGATATTTAGGGAGGTGTTGAACAAGTACGCTTTTGCCCTCTACGATCTTGCCCAGTTTCTGGGGAGGAAGGTGATGGAGGGTTTGGGTATGGAAGGAGAGCTTTTCAAGACATGGCCATGCCAGTTGAAGTTGAACAGGTACAATTATGGGCCCGAAACCGTGGGACTAACCGGCGCCGTTTTGCACACCGATCCCGGATTTCTTACCATATTGCAGGATGATGAGAATGTGAATGGCCTTGAAGTAGTCGACAAGACTACAGGCGAACTCGTCTCCGCCGATCCCATCCCAGGAACTCTCGTCATTAACGTCGGAGATGTTGCTAAGGTATATACATATATACGATTTAATTTATTTCTTTTTGATGATATTTTGAATATTCAAGGATTACATTATATATGTAGGCATGGAGCAATGGGAGGTTTTGCAATGTGAAGCATAGGGTGCAATGCTACGAGGCCAAGATACGTACTTCTATAGCACTTTTCGTGTTGGGACCACTTGATGAGAAGGTGGAAGCGCCGCCGCAGCTGGTGGATTCCGACCACCCGCGACGCTATGTTCCGTTTGGGTTCGAAGAGTACAGAAAGCTTCGAGCTTCTACTCGTTCGCCTACTGGAGAAGCACTCGAGCATTTCGTCGCCAAAGCTTCATGAAAGTTTATTATGCAATCTGTGCTATGCCTATGGGGTTGGATTATGGATGCATACGACGTGATATTTTTTCACTATTGATTATTTATGAGTATTGTGTTATATATATATATGCAGTTGGAGCACTGGTTTGAGGTGCTTCATGCGTTTGTGTATAATAAACATTGATTTGATGAGTGTTTAATAATCTATCCACCTTCTGGTACGTAGTAATGAGTTCTTCACAAAAAATAACCAATTTCATTACTTTATCTCATGTCTATTATTTTATGCTCACATAAACTAATGAAACGATGTCGAATTCCTTGGAACACCATGAGAGTATTACATTTAAGAATAAAGGCATAATTGTCAAATTATTTGAAAATTGCCATAAGCCGACTAAATTATTAATTCAATAATACTATTGTTTACTCATCTAGATGTATGCATAATTAAGTTACCGTTCATGAATTTATTTGCCGGCTTCAAAAACAGTCCACATGTGTAATACGTAGTTGTCATTTTATTCTTTCCTTTTCCCTTTTTGGTATGACTTTATACATAGTAGTACAACGATACCTATCCGAAATTAATTCAGTTGGTTCGGTTTGATTTTCGGTTTTTGAAATAATTTGCTCGGGGTCGTTAATTAGACAGTGTTTTTTTCGTGATCGAACGTGTTCAGGTCGATCAGGGTACGTGAACGATACACGACTACGTAAGTGAAGCAGTAGAATCACCATGTAGAAGCAAGAAAAAACTAAATTATGTGCCAGAAACATCAAACTATAGCTCTGGATTCAGCTTCAAATTCATCATAATAAGTTCGATCTCACATATATGCCAACCTCCTGTTTCATTTTACAATTGCACGTTACTTCGCTGGCAATACATACGACGACACAATTTGATACGGGAGAAGATTTTGCTTGCATACCTCAACAAGGAAATTTCGACTCTCTCTCTCGCTAGGGCTTGTTACACAACAGCATATTAGCCAAAGCTTCACCAGCACGGAGTCCAGTGGACAGCCTGATCTTTCTATATTCTTCGAATGTGAAAGGAACAAAGAGTCGAGGGTGCTCTTCATCCACTAGCTCCAACGGAGCTTCAATTTTTGCATCCTTCGGCCCTAACACAAATAAAGCAATTGAAATCCTCACACCTGGTTCCTTGCATAGCACTCGGTGCCTTACATTGCAAAATCTTCCATTGCTCCACACCTGCATCAATTATTGAAACATCGATCTTCACTTGTACATGTACTAACTTCGTTTTCATCATGGGAAGAGTCAGAAATGGAAAAAAGTAAAAGCATCCGCATTCAGGACAAAAGGGCTCAATTTGTTCAATGTAATTATACAAATCTTTACTGACCTTGGCAACATCTCCGAAGTTCACAAGAACAGAACCTGGCAACGGATCAACAGCTATGAATTCTCCAGATTTCTCATTGAAGACCTCTAGGCCACCGATGTTCTCATCATCTTGTAGAATGGTTAAAAATCCCGAATCCGTGTGAATTTGAACCCCGGACGATCCCACACTTTCCGGAGTGAAGCTATACTTGTTTATCCTGAACTGAGAAGGCCATCCTTCGAACACATCCATATCTAATCCCATGCTTCGGCACAGCATTCGGCCTAGTTCCATAGCCAGCTCATTGACAGCTTCAGAGTACTTAACAATGGTCTCTCTACAAAACATAGGTTTCTTCATCACTATTGTTCCAGATCTCACTCATCATTACCATTTACCAGTAACTGTAGATTCAATTTCGCATCAATTTAGTTAAGTTAAATCTACAAAAGGAATTCGAATCCATCTCTCTTGATCAGACTACAAACTCCTTTTCGCATCTAATTTGATTCACAATCTTCAAGTAAACACGAAAATAGCAGTATGAACGATCCGAGATCGAATTGGGCGAAATCAAACCTAATCAGAACAATTATTGAAAATCGTACGAAAATAACACCTCAAAACTGTTGTTCCGTTAATGTATCATCCTCAGAGAGAGAGAGAGAGAGAGAGTACCTTTGCAAGGGAGAAGTTTCGAGATGAGAGCAGAATTGATCGAGGGCTTGAGGGGAGGCGATGTCGAAAAGGCCTAATCCTTCGTAGAGAGGGTTGATTTTGGAGGGGGCGACGTATCCGCTGCCGGCGATAACATCTGTGTTGCGCTGCTTGACTTGAGTGGGGAGATCGAGGAGAGCTCTGACTGTGGACTTCATTTCCGCCATTAAAGTGGAAGGAATGGTGTGGTTGATTAGCCTGAAGCAACCCCATTCCTCCGATGCTCGCAGCAGTTGCTGCGATTCATATTCTTTCAAGTCAATTACTGGGACGCTGCTACTCATTTTAAACGGATAATTACCAACTCCCTTAATCTTCATGTTCTATATATACATATATACACACTTTTATTATTTTAATTAATTAATAATTAATATTTTGCTAAAATTTTAAAATTTTCTTTAATTAATGAAGAATTTCAGATATTATAACGCACAAGAGTAGCCATTTTTATTCACCGGGAACAAGTCTACAAAGGCATAACTCATGAGGCTCAAGGGCCTCTGCTTCTATCTCAACAAAACCAACACGAAATCGAGGCTAAACATCGGTTGCATCGTCGTCGTCATCTCGTGTTCGTACTAAACAACACGTCTCGTTTTCTTATCTCCAGTAAAAGGATGGTTTTTTCACATTGCGAAATCGGCCTTCCAATCAAAGGTCAGCCAAATCTCATTCACTCTGTTACGGAACTCAAACGGAGAGTTGTACTGCGCGACAATGTACTCTGTACCTTCCTCCCCTGCATGGCTCTTGGCGATGGCGTTTCCCCATTCGGTTCCAGCGACACTGGCAAATAGTTCTGCAGCTTCCACTCCGAGATCCTCATCAGTCACAAATCCATCGAATTGCCTTACTGCTATGTATGTCACCCCCCATTTTTGTGCATGGATGCCTTCAGCTGGTGGTGGATTTGCCTGGTTCTCTTTAGGTATGTAGAAGCTCACGACAAAGGAGGAAGCACAGAAGGGGCCGTCGCTGGGCTTCACTTCAGTGATCACTGGACCTGTCATCTCTATTTTCTGCTGGTAGTCGTTCTTGCCCTGAATGTAGTAGAATAACCTACAAGAATAAAGACACGAATAAACATTAGTTAGTCGTAAGATTCATCAAGATCACGAAATAATTACATTTGACTATTGTAGTGTTTTGATACTCTAAACCTGCAGAACTGGACCTAATCTACTTTCAATCGAAGTCTTCCTACCTGCCCTTAAAACTCGAATTTCGGAATGAGTGCTACTATGTGTGCAAATTTTAGCAAGAATCGAGCCATTGCATACCACTGGCCATTGAACTACTCCAAGATAAACTCCCCCCAAAATGCAAACTTTATGCTTCTATTCAAGAATGAAGATCACTTGCTAATGAACAGAACCGTTCTCATATCTCAACCAATAATAAGAAGCTCTAAACTAGATACACATGCTCTGCACTGATAACTTTAGAACTCTAGACGTACGCAACAAAAGTATCGGGCAAAATACACACAACAAGCCATGTTAGAAAAAGCTTTCAACTAGTCAACAATTCTAACCTTGAGAAATTAAACTCTTAGCATTTCATGAACTCGAGCAATAGTTCTGATAAAAAAATACATTTACGAAAATATTGGGACGAACAATCGAAATTCGAACTCCAACCTCATCAATTACACGCTTTCGTCTAATTCCAGAATGCGAATTGGCTGGGAATAACCAAATAGCAAGGGCAATTATTCATAAACATCCACACACTCAAAAGCAGAAAAGGAAACTACTAATGTGAACAATTCAAACACTAGACTAACATTATGGTGAAACTTGTGTTGTACTTATAATCTCATCCATAAATATGAACAAAATAAATAAGAAGAAAGAATTAGAAACTGCTTACTGCAGAAACCCTTTCGAGGTAGCAGAAACAAAAGAGACATCATCGATAGGCTCCGTAGTCGCCCACATACTCGAATTGTAGCGCCGGATTTCAAACCCATTTCCGGTGTGAATCACGTCGTAGCTCGGGCACTCGATGCGGTTGCAGGTCGGCGGGAATACGCCCACGCCGCCGGCATTTTTCGTCGGAGATAGGCTCAAATTCGAAGTTGAGAGAAGGTTGAGTAGGAACGACAGCTTGAAGATATCTAAAGCAGCCATTTTCGCAATGTTGATCGGAAATTCAGGTGAGATTCTTAGTTTGAAGAGTGAAGGCAATGTCGATAATATGCAAAATCGAATCCATGGCGAAGAATTCTGTCCACGATTTTGCTGGAAAAGTTAATTTGATTTTCCAATTGGGGCTCAGTTTTTAGGGATGGCGCATGGCGCAGGAAGTGACACGTATTTGGAATTTGCTCTCTTTTGTGAATTCATTTACGGTAAATATTACTCTCCGTTTATTTTGAAATGATCACGTTTACATTTTAGTATCAAATGCGCTCTTTCGATGGTATATTGCAAAACATGCTCGATGCTCGGCATGTCATGTACTCGAGCACTTGCACCAGTGCTCATGCTCGACAATTGATGTTGTCGTGCATCTGCACGTGCAGTAGCTCTCGTGCCTCCTAACTAGACTAACTCGAAATCACAAGCCTCGTGTACGTACATCATAACCGTTGATTACGGATACGATAATTCTTAAAATAAAATGATGTATCAACACAAGGGCATTTCAAGCTACCTAAACTCCAAAGATAAACGATAAACACTATTGATAATTCTTCAATTCTCTTCCTTTAGTTGTTGGTTCTCTCTTTTGGGCTTTCCCTTCTCTTAGGTTTGGGCTTTTTTTATTCTTCTATTAGGTTTGAGCTTTCCACTCACGACCCAATATTACAGTTGCATCAATTACACATACATACAAGCTTGCAGTCATATACTCTCCATCCCACTTCACTAGTCTACTATACTATTTTGCTCCGTCTCATACCACTAGTCAACTTTTCTTAATAGGAAAAAATTAACCCTTACTTTTTTAGGTAGACCCCTTATTTTTTTATTTTAACACTGCGCATAAATCTCGTGCCGAAAAAAAAGTGGACTAGTGAAGTGAGACAGATGGAGTAATAATACTATATAAGAAGACTCGTTATCAATGATATATACTCCCTCCGTCCCCTAATAAGTGTCCCGAGCCGCCAAAATTTTTGTCCCCAAATAATTGTCCTATCACATTTTTCAATGTAAAATTTTAGTTAAACTACCAATTTTACCCCTCCTATCATTACACTATTTTTACTTTTTCAATTTTCTATGTAATGATTAGAGATTAATATGATAAAATTATACACTTTCTTTGTTATTGCATTTTGACAGCTCGGGACACTTATTAGGGGACGGAGGAAATACAAAGAAAGTAGGTAAAAACGGAGAAGTTGCTGATGAAGCGTGAACACAGTGGCAAAGACCCCGAGTACATAAATCGATCCACGTCAATTTCATTTCCAGTAAACGTGACTAACAATTAACTAAAAAACTGGTATTTCAACACGACTTATTTAACATTAAGGCGTGGCACAAAACATAAAATATTTCACTCTTGCACTGATATTTTATTTTCAATTTCAAACTAAATTTACCTTTTCTGTACATCTATATAGTACTATATATTACTTGTGCAAAAACATTACTCCAAATATCAATAAAGCTACACGTAGCATAGTTGATGTAAATTCGAAGTAGAAATCCTCATATTATCAATACTATACTCAATAATCATACTCCTATTTGTGGAAAGTAATACGTGCTTTGTTTTCTCAGCTTCCTAGCTAACACCATGTATATATATAATTAAATTATACTACACACACTTGCACGTAATCCACACCAAAAGTATTATTTAATTATCCTATGTGTATACAAAGATGAATATCATTGGCCTTTTTTCTTATTTATTCTTCTTTACTTCTCTCTTTTTCGCCACAAAGTTGGTAGGGAATTAATCTTAATTAAGCATGCGTAAAACTCACTAAAACTTATGTCAAATATACGTAACTGTTTGCCCACATCACTATATTTTAGTCATCTAAGTATTTTTCACAAAGTATTACTATTATGTTTGTGCTTGGACCCTAAATTTGATTTCGATATAGGTTACACCATCGGCACACCTACGCGCACGAGGGTTGGGGCAAGCTGAAGCCTCTGCAGTAATCGTCGAAATCTCTAGATAGCATAGTAGATTCTGTCGGAAATTTTATGTTCGAAAATGTACCAACTAAATTAAAAAATGGAAACATATTTAAAATGTACAATAGTGATGACCTAATTAGACTAACCTATGATTGTACATAAACCCATGTCCAAATTAATCAATCACTCATGCAACTATACAGTCTATAAATATATCTCGTATATCACTTCTTTCCATGCACATTACCACAATCGTCCCATCATTTGAGTAATTAATTAATACTTGAACGCGATGGATGTTTCTTCTACTCTTAAGAACCTTATCCTAACCTTCCTACTTCTCAAATGTTCCTTTCTCTCACGTGCTCAACTCTTGCAAAAGTGCGAGATCGACCAGATATACAACATCGGAGATTCGATTTCCGACACCGGAAATCTGGTCCGAGAAATCGGCCTCGCCACCTTCTGCGCAAGACGGCCTTACGGCGAGTCGTACTTCAAGAGCCCGACCGGCCGGTGCTCCAATGGCCTTCTCATGATTGATTTCATAGGTATCATTTTCATAAGTCAATACTATTGACATGCGTATGTGTGTATGTGTTTGTTAATTAAATTTTATTACAGCCTTAGACGCGGGTGTTCCTTTCCTACCGCCGTACAGAAACGGCAGCGCGGATTTCAGGCACGGAGTGAACTTCGCGGTGGCGGGTTCGACGGCGCTGCCGTGGTATGAGTTGGCGGCGGAAAATGTTTCCTCGTCGGTCACAAACAGTTCTCTCTTTGTCCAGCTGGATTGGATGGACGCTCATTTCAACGCCACTTGTCGTAACGTTAGAGGTTAATTATAATATATCCAAATCAACAAATGATTAAATTATTTATATAATACTTAAAAGATTTTGGGCTTCTGTGTAATCAACAAATCATAATGTATTAGGCTTTCGCCAATTTAAAAAATTCATCCAATTATATTTGGGTATGGTCCATTTCTTGGCCCAATTTTAATTTTAATTTTAATTTGGAAAAGTGAACACGATTTAATTTTAATTTGCAAAGCCCAAAATTAGGAAGAAATTGGGCCATAAACCCGGTTATTTAGATATATTGAGTTTTAAAATTTTCATAACTATATATTTTGCATTATTTTTTCAGTCTTAATAATACTATACAATATTAACAATTGATTAATCACTTCCTCTTATTTTCATTTATTCTGATTTATAATCTGTTAGATTGTGCTGAGAGGGTCCAAAAGGCATTATTTATGTTCGGAACAATAGGGGGAAACGACTACAACTACGCACTCTTTGAAGGGAAAACGATAGAGGAGTTGAGAAGCATGGTGCCTCAAGTTGTAAATGCTATTGTGCTCGGTGTTCAAGTAAGTTCGTCCATCCTTACAAACCGTCATAATCGACTATGAAGTCACACTATTCAAGAAATGGTGGACGGATGGAGTAGTTTTTATTTTGATTATGTTATAAGCTAGCTGCTCATGATTTTGCTTTTCTTTCTTTCGTAGAGAGTTATTAGGTACGGAACCACAAGGGTAGTTGTTCCAGGTAACTTCCCTATTGGCTGCCTTCCGGTGTATAAAGCCGGTTATGCAATCAATGTATCATCAACATACGATGAGAACCGATGCTTTAATCAGTTGAATGATTTCGCCAAGTACCACAATCAACAATTGCAACAAGCCATTCACACTCTACAACACCAATACCCTAGTGCAACTATCGTATATGCCGATTACTACAACGCCTATCAATTTTTACTCCAATACGCCCAATTTCACGGTACACGAAAATTCACAACTCGGTCCAAATCAATATATAACATGAAAATGGGCTAATGCGCATATCGAGTAAGCTTAGATAAATAGTCAAGAATACCAACATCTGATGACTTGTTTGATGAATGCAGGGTTTGATACGGAAAGGGCTTGTTGCGGGATCGGAGGCAGATACAATTACAATATGACGATAATGTGTGGTTATGAAGGAACTCGAGTCTGCTCGGATCCGGATCGATACATGAGTTGGGATGGGGTGCATCTGACTCAACAAAGCTACAAGATCATGGCTGGATGGCTGCTGAATGACATCATTACAAAGCTCAATTGCCACGTTTAGAACGAGCTTCATAAAAATCAATCACTTGCCTAATGTTGATTGACTCCTAAGGAATTGAAATTACTTACATTTAAATAATGTTTATGCAGTAGCATTGTCACATAAGTGAATATTATATTCTTCCTTACATTGTAAGTGGTTACAAATAAATGATTAATCTTGCTAGTTATTCCACATTGATTATGTGATTACATAACAATATCAGTTAATATGTTAATATAAAATTAAAACTGAATAAATCAATCAAGTTGTCGCTTTGGCCGAGTGGTTAAGGCGTGTGCCTGCTAAGTACATGGGGTTTCCCCGCGAGAGTTCGAATCTCTCAGGCGACGGCTTATAATTTTTTTGCTTTCATTTTGAATTGAAATATATTTCTTAAATATCGTGCCGAAAAGACGAAGATAATATGTTTTTTTTTTTTTGATCGGACAAAAAACGATTTTATTAAAAAACCGTACAAGACGTACCCAACCCGAAGGTTCAAATTACAACCATAAATCGCATAAACGATAATTTTCCCAATTAGTGAAAGCCATATTCGAATCCACATCCCCTCTCACCATGCCCCAGCTCCAAAATCTACATTTTATCTCAACCTCAATTCTTGTGAAATCCCACACCCATTTTTTTGCTTTCATTTTGAATTGAAATATATTTCTTAAATATCGTGCTGAAAAGACGAAGATAATATGTTTTTTTTTTATCGGACAAAAAACGATTTTATTAAAAAACGGTACAAGACGTACCCAACCCGAAGGTTCAAATTACAACCATAAATCGCATAACGATAATTTTCCCAATTAGTGAAAGCCATATTCGAATCCACATCCCCTCTCACCATGCCCCAGCTCCAAAATCTACATTTTATCTCAACCTCAATTCTTGTGAAATCCCACACCCCACCCTCGAACAATACCGCGTTCCTCCATTTCCACAACACCCACGTCACGCACGACCAAAGGCCGCTCAATCTTCTACAATTAATTCCACCACCAAGCAAGTTAGAAAAAAGCCACCAGTGGCTTTGAACATCATTTGGCAAAACCCAGCAAGACCCAATCCACCTCACCATGCGACTCCATATTTTCACCACCTCCGCACATTGAAGAAAAAAATGTGATGCCGACTCCGTCACCGTGTCTGTGTTACAGCAGCAACACCATTGATCCCTTACATCAATTAAATTCCTTCTGAGCAGGTTCTCCTTGGTCTGGATTCGATTCCCCAACAAGCGCCACGAAAACACTTGAACTTTAAATGGAGCCATCGATCTCCACACCCTAACCAGACGCCTGTACCAAGGGTTAAGCGCAGTAGGATCATTCCCGATCGTAGAAAGCACCTTGTATGCCGCTTTGACCGTGAAGTCCCTGCTTCCCCCTCCCTTCCATTCCCACCTATCCTTCAAGTCCCTCTCCACCTTGAACCTCTGTAGCCATGACAGCAGGCCCTTCTCCCACTCCTTCTCATTCAATCGAAGTTCCCTCCTCCACTCGACACGCCACGCCCACTCACCCTCTACCCACTCTCCGAACTCCTCCACTTTCCCGGATCTATTCGAATTCAGCTGGTACAATCTTGGGAACATATCTTTGAGACTCCTATCCCCCGACCACATTCCCTCCCAGAAATTTGTTTCTTTCCCGTCCCCAAGTTTCAGCTCCAAATTATCCCAAAACCATCGTCCGTCCACCCCATCCACACAGTCAACAACACTCTTCCACCAGCCTGTTCTACCTCTCCTACGCCCCCCCTCCAACCCTCGTTCACCACCTCTACCCCAGTTAAGATCCCCGAACCTCGACTTCAACACCTTCACCCACAAACTACTCTTCTCGACCAAGAACCTCCAAACCCATTTGGCAAGGAGAGCTTTGTTAAGGAGGCTCAGATCTTTAATCCCCAAGCCCCCCCTCTTCAAACGGTTTAGAAATCTTGTCCCACCCAATCCACACCACTTTTCTTTCCCCTTCTTTACCCCCCCCCCCCCCCCCCCCCCCCCCCCCCGAAAAATTGACATTGTAGAGATGTATACTTCTTTTCCACGGCCTTCGGCAGCCTCAAGAAGGAGAGATTATAGATCGGAATAGAAGAGAGCACTGACTTAATTAAAGTCAGCCTTCCCCCCATGGAAAGAGATTTAAGATCCCACTTGTTAAGCTTCCCCCTCACTCTTTCTAGCTGCGTCAACCACGCCTCCATCCCATTCATCCTTCCACCCACCCTCAACCCAAGATATTGGATTGGCCATGTACCCACCTTACAACCTAACTCACCTGCCATCTCCTCCACTAACTCATTCTCCACATGAATGGCATAAACGCTACTCTTATCGAAGTTAACCGAGAGCCCGGAAATGATCTCGAAATTTCTGAGAATCCACTTGATTGCCCTTGCGTTCTCCAAACTCCCCTCAACCACAAAGATGGTATCGTCGGCATACTGTAAATGAGTTACAACTACTCCATTTCTTCCAACTTTTACTCCTTTCAAGAGGCCTTCATCAACTGCTTTTTTGATAAGTGCATTCAGTCCTTCTTCCGCCACGAGAAAAAGGAAGGGAGAAAGCGGATCACCTTGCCTCAGCCCGCGCTCCAAACGAAACTCCCCAGAAGGACTCCCATTGACAAGTACATTCACCGACGCAGTGGAGATACACTCTTTGATCCAACGAATCCAATCCCCGGGAAAGTTCATATTCCTCAGCATCTCTAACAAAAAGTTCCAGTCGATCGAGTCATACGCTTTTGCAAAGTCAGCCTTGAACACAAGCGTACTCTTCTTAGAAATTCTGGCCTCCTCAATAACCTCATTTAACACCACAACCCCGTCAAGGATAAACCTACCCTTAATGAATGCCGATTGTTCCTCTACAATGATGTTGCCCATTATCGTTCGCATCCTCTTAGCCAGCACTTTCGCTAAAATCTTGTATACGCTCCCGATCATTGACACCGGTCTGAAGTCGTTAATGTCGTTGCTTCCCTCCCTCTTCGGAATGAGGGTAATGAATGAAGAGTTACTTCCCCGAACCAAAGTCCCGTTCGCATGAAAATCATGCATGAACCTCATCACGTCATTCTTAACCACGTTCCAGCATGACTTAAAAAACTCAAGGCTAAAGCCATCAGGCCCCGGACTTTTCGCACCATCACAATCCCAAATTGCTTCCCTAACTTCCTCCTCCGAAAACTCCCTCACCAGGATCTCTCCCTCCCCCGCTTCGATCCTATTCTTCACCAGACTCCTCGGCATTTCAATCTTAGTCCCAAGCTTCTTTTGAAAATGCTCTTTAAAGTGCTCCCTGATTAACTCTTTCACTCTACCCGGCTCAGCCACCCACTCCCCACCCCACGCAAACCCCGTAATCCCATTACTCCTCCTACGCCTCGCGATGGCCTTGTGAAAAGTTCTACTGTTAACATCCCCTTCCTTCAACCACTTCAACTTGGCCTTTTGGGCAAGGAAGCTCTTCTTGTTCTTGAGACGAACCAACAGAAGAGCCTCCACCTCATTCCTTCTAACTCTCTCCCCCTCCGAAAGCCCCCTTTCCTCATCCCGAGTGTCCAAATTCTGAAGCTCTTCTTTCAGCGTTCTGATTTCCGCTTCGAAACTTCCGCTCTGCTCTTTGTTCCAAGTCTTCAACATCCCCTTCAATCTCTTCAATTTTTCCTTGACCACAAATCCACCCCACCCCTCTATTCCTCCCTCCCTCCAAGATTCTTCCACCTTATCCTTAAACCTCGGGCATGAAGTCCAAGCGTTAAAGAAACGAAATGGCTTCGGGCCCCAATCTTCATGTTTCGTGGCCAAAACTAAAGCGCAGTGGTCCGAAACCGAGCGGGAGAGACCCCTAAGTTCAGAATCTTGCCACTTCGAAGCCCAGCAATCGTTAATGAGAGCCCTATCAATCCTGCTCTTGCACCCCCCTCCACTTTTATACCATGTGAATTTCCTACCAAGCAAATGGACATCGATCAATTTGCTTGAATTAACAAAGTAAGCTTAAATTGGGCTAAACATGTATTATTTAGGAAAAGACGAAGATAATATGTTGATTAACAAAGTAAGCTTAAATTGGGCTAAACATGACATTTGTTGTGGCGTCCTTCTAATTCGTGTTCACTCTCTCATAAAATACTCTAAAAATTGCTTTAACCTATAATGTTTTTCCTCAATATAAATTATTTCAAAATAATTCTGCTCCTATGCGCCTTTTTAATAAAAGAATAAGATACTTCTATAATTACGTTTTCCTCCATGAGCAACTCATGTATTAAAAGCTTCAAATACTCAAAAAGAATTGCTAAGTGCGTTCACACTAGTACGTAATCGCCTCCAAATTTGTGCCATCAACTTTGAAAAGTCAACGATTGTAAGTTTAGCATGTCCATTGATACTATCCAATGGATAAGGATAAACAAACATTAATACTATCTCAAAGAAAACGACGCATACTTACCAAATTGCCCCCATGAATTTCCGCTCTATTTCCAAAAAACTTATGCTACAATTTCTCTCCTCTTTCATTAGTGTTTTCTCAACTTAATTAAATATTTCAACCGTTCAAATCCTCCCAGTATAAAACAAGATCAATCCTCGAGTACTTCGAAACCATCATCATTTTCAACAATATTAATATGTTTTGCTGCCTTCGCACAAGAGACCGGAGAGAGGGAAAGCCGGAGAAGGCGAACGGCGGGGATCGTCCTCTGCCGCCGCAGCCGCAGCAGGGGTATTATGGGAATGAGGAAAAGGTAGGGAAGTCCGAAGGAGTGAAGGATGGGAACATGATGGTTCTGGCGGGAGCAGGTGCTGCCACAGCTGCCACGGCTGCCGTCGTGATTGCAACCGACGACAGCGCCACGTCGCGAGGGTGCTGTTGCGGAGGCGACGGAGGGGGATGCGGCGGCGGAGGCTGCGGAGGCTGCGGCGGCTGTGGCGGTTGCGGTGGTTGATTGAATTCCTTCATTTCTTTGTAAAAATATGTGATACCCTTGATTGAATTCCATCATTTCTAGGCTAGTTGTGACTTGTGAGGTCAACGGTCTTTGTATATTCTGTAATATTTCCTAATTAAATTGTGTATTTACTGTATTACGTAATTTTGGAATCTGTGTATATAATGATTTTGGTTGTGCTGTGGATTAATTCATGATTATCTATGACTGAATCCTTAATTTGATCATTCTCTCAAATAGTATTAATTTTCGATCTATTCATAATTGTTCTTCAAATATTCTATTTTCGATCGTAATTATATTGAAAAATGATCGGTACAAGAGGTACCGATCTATTTACATCATAAAGCACTCAAGTATTATCGGTACAAGAATCTAAATACTATCTCCATCCCGTTTAAGTTGGGACGTTTCTAAATGGCACAAGAGCCAAGGAAAATGGGATAAAAGGGTGATGTGATGGAGATGTGATGGTAAATTAGAGTTTAATTTAATTTAAATTATTAGTACTACTCACATCCATTTTTAATTAAAATTAATTTAGGCTAATTAAGTGTGATGTAGATGGTGATGTGATGTTAAATTATTTCCTTTTATGGAAACAGGTCTAATAAATGAGACGTCCCGAAATAGAATACGTCCCAATTTAAACGGGATGGAGGTAGTATTAGTGAAATTAATGATAAAATATGTGATATTAATATGCTATATCCGATAAATTAATATCTAGCTCCTGTATTTCCGAGATGCATATAAATGACTTACCTCTTCACATCAATATATAATTCGGAGAGTTAACTAAATCAACGTGCCATCGATCGACAATGTTTAGCAAACTAACCCGCAAAGAGATGACCAAGGACCACCCTCAGCCCCCCGCCACCGCCACCCCCACCCCCACCCGTACCGCCCCTGCCCCCGCCCCCGCCACCCCCACCAAACCCCCAGCCACCCCCACCAAAACCACCGCTGCCGAAGACGGCCGCCAAAGCTAAGAGTTCTGCTTCTGCAAAGGATATAAATTATTCAATATATAGCAGCGCAGCCTACAGTGACACCGGCAGTGGAGGCCATTATGGCCATCACAGCAGCGCTGGCGGCGGCGGCGGGGGCCATCACAGCAGTTGTGGCGGCAGCAGCTGCGGCGGCGGCGGTAGCAGCTGCGGCAGTTGCAGTTGATAATTGAAGCTTATTTTTGGTTATCTCTTAGCGTGAAGAGGCCAAGGTGTAATTAAAGACTAATGACATTGTTACTCGTCATGTTTTATAATTATTATGCATATAGTTAAAAGTTATTATAAATAAAAAGATATAGCATAAAGGGTAGAATTTAATATACTAATAAATATTTTATTATTTTTAAAATCATAGCATCTTTAACGATAGATCATGTCTCAATTTCTACTTACAACAACACCCGCCAATACTTTATTCTCAAACCCTAAACAAAGGGGCACGAATATAAAGGACGACGGAGAGAAAATTTTATCTTTACATTTTCTTTTTATTTAATTTGTTACTTTTTGATTTGTGTATACAATGATATGGTGTAGCTAGTGTGTGGATTTGATCAGTTGCATAGTTTAAGGCTTTTTGCAAAAGATGAGTATTACTTCCGTCTCTTTCTAAATTCTAAGGAGGTGCTTGGTATGAGGTAATGGAGGTGGGAATGGAATAGTCATTCCTACCTCTATTCCATTACCCCGCTTGGTTCGACTTTTGTGTCGGGATACACATTCCCGAGAAAATGACTATTCCCACCTCCATGGGAATAGGCATTACTTGGATATTCATGGTTATAGCTATTCTCATCTCTTATATTTATATTATTTTTATTTTAACAAATATTATTTAATTTATTTATAAATAATTAAATTTACCTTAATATTTTTTTAAATATATGAGTATATTTCATCATTATTTTCTCTCTCTAAAATTTTCGTATCATCATTTTCTCTCTCTAAAATTTTTGTATCTCACTACTTTCTATTTCTAAAAAATTTATCACTCCGTCACTTTTTCACTCTAAAAATTTTCTTATCACTTTCTCTCTCTAAAATTTTTTCATAGATTTTTTTTACTAAAATATTTTTCCTCTGTCACTTAGTTTCTCTCTCTAAAATTTTTCTCTCTAAAATTTTTTACTTTCGTCACTTTTTCTCCCTTAAATTTTCTCTCTCTCTAAAATTTTTACTTTCGTCACATTCTCTCTCTAAAAATTTTCACTTTCGTCACATTCTCTCTCTAAAATTTTCTCTCTCTATAAAATTTTTAACTTTTGTCACTTTCTCTCTCTAAAATTTTTAGCTTTCATCACTTTCTCTCTCTAAATTTTTTTATCTCTATCTAAAAATTACACTTTCGTCACATTCTCTCTCTAAATTTTTTTTTCTCTCTCTAAAAATTTTCACTTTCGTCACTTTCTCTCTCTAAAATTTTCTATCCCTCTCTAAAAATTTCACTTTCGTCACTTTCTCTCTCTAAAATTTTCTCTCTCTCTCTAAAAATTTCACTTTCTCTCTCTAAAATTTTTTCTATCATCGTTTCTCTCTCTAAAAATTATCTTTTATTACTTTCTCTTTCTTTTTTTTTTTTTTATCTCGTCACTATTAAATAGTATAGTTGTATGATTTAAATACAAAAATATAATTTAATTTATCACATAAAATGTTAAAGAAAAAAATTGATTGCATTACTTTGGTTATTACTTGTGCATACCAAGCAAGGGAATGGATCATCCATTCCATTCCTTTCCCACCCCTATTGCATTACCTCATACCAAGCACCTCCTAAGTATCTCGTTTTATATTTATAAATTATATATAATGTACAGTATAAAATTACAAAATACAGAGCAAAATCTAAGAAACATCTTTGCCGAGATATGTAGTGGAGAAATGAGGTACGATGATCTGCTTCTTTTAATTTGTTTAATGTATATTTCTCATTGAATATTTACCATTTCATTTACTTAATTATTTGATTGTCAAACGGAAATTTCAAGTTAATTAAATGCGCGTGAATTCAGACTTAAAAATTTAATGGAACATGGTGTTTAATTCCTTTGATTGTGTAGGTGCGGAGGAGAATTTGGTGCGGGTGCTGCCGTTGCAATCGCCTCCGGCGCCGTCGTAGGATTCGCGGCATTATTCTGGTTGATCGTCGGATGTTACCGCTGCGGCGGCGCCGCTCGAACACGGAAGGATGGAGTGGTACGAAAGGCTGAAAGGGAAGGCGGTTTAGCAGTTTTGGAAGGTGGAGTACAGATCGCTCAGACAGTTGTTGGATTTGACGGTTGCTCATGTTGCGGCGGAGACGGGGTTTTCGGTGGCGGTGGCGGTGGATGTGGGGGTTACGGAGGTTAAGGTTAACCGGCTGCTACTGCCGAGTTCGACGGCGGTGGCACGTGGAGGTGGAGTGGCGTAGGCGGCGGTTCGAGGGTAATTGTTTATACTGTGTGTTAGAGGTTAAAAGTTTTGTAGCTTTATTTTCACCAATCTCTCTTATTTTTGAACCTCAAGTCCCAATTTGAAAATTTTGTTTTAGTGGTCATCAGATCGTTTATTACATTCCGGTATTATCTAAAAATACGATCCGTCCCTCCACTTAAAATAATCTTATCAGTTTTTTCTTAAAACTCGTCCAATTTTATCGTCATTTTTCATATATACGGGATCGAGGGAGTAATAGACCTTAGAATTCCAGAACTGCAGACAGCAAAATAGGACAGTAACCCGACCAACATCATCATATCATAATCCACATTTAACCGCGTTTTTTCGACTTTTTTAATAACGGATTCCAATTCAAGTTTACTGGATTTGATGTTTAAGTGAAATTACAATAAGTAATTTTCTATCCGTTTTTGTAATCATCCATCACTACAATTGCTTGAGTTCGACCAAATATAAAAAAATAAATTAAGTAAAACAAAAACATGATCATGGAAAAGTCAATTTTGATTGATTTATTATTATTATTATTATTATTATTATTATTATTATTATTATTATTATTATTATTATTATTATTATTATTATTATTATTATTATTATTAAAGTGTCGATATTAAATTTCCTAGAAAGTGTGTTCCTCCTCGGTGCATATATAGTTTAAATATCATTCTTCAAACTGTGTTCGATCAAGGTCTACAGCAGAAATGAGGTGAGTTGTTTTACGTATTTAATATATACTTCCTCCGTCTCATTTCAATTAATACGTTTCGTTATTTATATGAAAACATATCCTTTAAGGACGGGAATGAGAGAGTAATATTCCTTATTTTGTTTCAGTAGCGGCGGAGGAAGCATTGGTGGGATAGGCGCCGCTGTAGCAATCGTCGTTGGCGCCATTGTCGGGATTATCGCCTTAGCTTGCGTTTGTAGCATCGTTAACGGTGGCGGCGGAGATCAGCAACAAAACGGTGGGCCGGAAAACCGTGAACGGGACGGCAACCTGGTCGTCTTGGACGGACAGCAAGTTGCCGATGCCACGGTTGAAATCCAACCGGGTTGCTGTTGTGGTGGTGGTGGCGGCGGCGACGGTGGCGGCTGCGGTGGATGCGGAGGAGGTGATTAGGGCTCCGCTGGCTTTCGATGTCTCGTTGTGTTGAGCTTTTGATTACTCCCTATCCTCTTTCTTTCAACAAGTAATTATTCAGTAAATATTGCATGTCCATTTATATTTAATTATTACCTAAACTGTTATAAATAATACTCACTTTCCATTCATTTAGGGATAAATTTCTATTTTCATTTGTTTTATTGATGTAGAGATATTACTTTAAATGATAAATTTTAACCCACTAAACTCACTAACACTATTTTATCAACTACTATCACGAATTAACGCGTATCTTAATTCTCTTGTCAGAAGAAGTTATAAATGAGAAAATAAATGAGACATGAAAGTATAATCGACCAAAATTGAAAATTAAAAATAAATCACTTCGACAAAGTCAGGTACTTTTCGGATGATATCCTCTGTCCCAAATTTTGTGTCTCAATCATATTCTAAATTCTAATTTCTATTAATTAAATATTATATATTTTTTTTAAATAAAAATTGCATTATATATAAATTGTACTCCCTCCGTCCCATGACAATTGTTATTATTATTATTATATACCTCACATATATTTCCCCTTGTGGACAATTGTCGTGGAACGGAGGGAGTATTAGACATTTATGGGGAATTTTTTTTTTATTTTTAATAGTTATATGCCCTAATTTTGAAATTTTCAAGCATTATATAACCAACAAAAGTAAATTAAATGTTAAAAAATAATTATATACCCTAATTTGGATTGGTGAACACTAGAAATAATCATAAAATTAAAGTAAATCATTATAAACTTAAATTTTTGAAAAAACAAAGTGTACAAAACTAATCGAAATTGAGATTTTGAATACGGTTGAGATACAGAATTTGGGACAGGAGATCTCAACCGCTTACTTTCGACGATTTTCAATGATCTATATGTACATGGTTATAATCGAAAAGTGAAAGTGAATTTAATATCATTTTTTTATGAAAAAACAGTACGTATATACCAATTAGAAGAAATTGTTGTGCTCTTAGTTAAATTCATCAACAAGAAAGGGAAAAAAAATACATTTGTTCATAATGTGAAATTTAACAAGAAAAATCTTGTTAGTAATAAGACGAACGTGTGCATTGAGATGAGGTACGTCGTTGTTTCACAAATTTTTGTTTACGCAGTGTTTTAGAAATTTTACAAATTAAATTGAAACCAAATGCAAAATATAGCGACACAGGAGGGGTTGATAGAGGCGCCGGCGAAGTAATCTTCGCCGTATCTGTGGTGGCAGTCGTCCTTTGGGCGGTGGCCTCACTGCGCTGCTGGTACGGCGGCGGCGGTCAACAGCAAGGCGAAACGGCCGATAAGGACGGCGACATGGTTGTATTGGACGGCGCACAGCTCGCTCTCTCGGTGGCTGATCGTCAAGTCCAGCCGAGTTGCTGCTGCGCCAATGGCGACGGCGACGGCGACGGCGGTAGCTGCGGTGGCTGCGGAGGGGACTGAGATTTTGCGGCGTCCCGGAGAATTTCTCATTTTTCATTTTATTTGTTCTGCACTTTTGCACTTGAATATCACAAGCATGTACATTTTGCAATCATAGTTTTTTTCCTCTTCGTTTAGAGGTGAAAAATGAGATTGCTTCCGAAATTCACTTATTTTGATTTTCAGTTTTCAATAATCTTTTTTCTTAAAAGGTTCAACCGTTTAACGATCAAAATCTTATTCAACTGGGAGGCGGTGGTAAATTGAAAAGGTAAAATCTGTGAAAATATTACCCCTCCGTTTCACTTCATTCGGATTTCTTTTTTAATCGGTAAGTCCCACTTAATTGACTTATTTTCTAAAATAAAAAGATCCAACCTTTACTTTTAAGTGTAGACCCCTCATTTTTACATTTTTAACATTGTGTGTAAAATCTCGTGTCGAAATGAAGTGGAACATAGGAAGTAGTAAAGTGAAATGATATTAAAATATGTCCAGGCTGTGGTTTACTCGATCAACAACAACAAGAAACTCTACATAAGAAAAGAAGAGCATATTTTCTAAAAATTCTGCCGTTTTGCTCTTTCAAATTCATTTGCCTAAAATCATTTACAAGATTTTAACTCTCCAGTTTAATTTGCCTAGGGATTTTTAATACTTCTGCAAAAAAAAAGAAAGAAAAGGAGAATCGAACAGGGTTCAAAACAAAATCCATGAGGACTTCAACTAATTTTTATTTATTTTGGATAAAATCCACCAATCTTCAAATTTTGGCCACACATTTCTTGGATATAAATATAAAGGGGAGTGGATAACAAAAACAAAAACAAAAACAAAACGAAAAAACCTCAACGATGCCACTGAAACTTTTCCACACCCTATTATTATCCCCCACACCCAGGCTTCTTCCTTCATCGCATCTTCTCTTCACCGCACCTGCGCCGTTGCAGCTAAAGAATGGAGCAAAGAAAACGAAAACGTCGGGAGCCGGCATCAGAAATCGAAGCTGGAGCTTCCCAAATGCTGCAGTTTCAGGCTCATCTTCTCCACTCGATTTAACGGAGGAAAACATCGAGCAAGTCCTCATCGATGCCAAAACAGAGGCGAGTGATTTACGTTTCTGTAAATTCATTCAGCTTTTTTCGAGATGTTAGGGCTAATATTGATGGTGATGAACTCGCACCTTGATTCTTGCAGTTGGCACAACTCTTTGATGCGTCAGTGAACATAACAGGTGATTTCTCAATGCGTGTGAATTATGATAATGATCCAGTGCCGTGAATTGAATGTTCAAACTTATAATGTGGGGAAATGGTTGAATAGGGAAAGTAGAACTTGCAGAATTAGATGGACCTTATGTGACGATCAGGCTCAGCGGCAGATTCTGGCACACGCGTTCCATGGTATTGGCTCGATTGGGGAATTACTTGAAGCAGAGGATACCAGTAAGTCTCTGATCATTTTTCTGTATACTGCTCTCACCTTATGTGAAGATCGTGCTAAGCTCGTTTGTCATTTCAGGAAATCTTGGAGGTGGATATTGAGGACGAGAAACAGTTGGACGATAGCCCTGAAAATTTTTGATCTTCTTCCCATTGAAGCATGAATCCTGTTAGATGTATCATGAACTAGTGTGCCATTTCAGTTTTAAAGAGCATGAGATTTACGCTCCACAAATCGTTTCATTCTGTAACTAACTGCTGTTACCATGCTATTGCATCGAGACTATCAATTGCATGGATGAGTAAACGAACTAGAAAAATGAAAGATTGATTAGCTCGCATCATTCACCAACTAGAACAAGATTGTGATCAAACCCTGCAAAGGCTTGAAGAACATCAGCACCCTCCAAATATTCGACCAACATAGGTTCAGATTCATCAACAGAGCTACCTAAACCGAGCCTACCATTTCTACCACAGCCCCAACTCCAGACCTCTCTCTTTTCTGTCACTGCAATAGAATGCACTCGCCCTCCGGAAACAGAAACTGGCGTTTCGCCACTCAAAGTTTCAACAATGAGAGGCGAACTCTCAGGACCTTCTCTCCCAAGTTGAGAACTCTGGTTCCATCCCCATGTAACAATAATCGGTTCATCTCTTGTGGGCCCAGATGAAAATTCATTGCAGATAGCTAGAGAATGCCCGAGTCCTGAAGCTATGCTAATTGGCCGGAGGCTTAGGTCAACTATATGCAATCCTAAATCTCGAGTTTTTCTTCCTAATTGACCATAAACATTGCTTCCACCACTCAGAAGAGTACCATCACCTAAAAAATGAATCTGAATTAGCTCACAATTGCTCCGTCACAAAAGATTATACCTAGACCGAGTGATAAGGGCAAATACTTACTGCATAATATTAAGGAATGATCAAGCCCGCAAGCAATGTCTGTAACTTCAGCATCATTGAATTCTTCGATCAAAGTAGGTTCCCAGATAATTGGCATGTCCCTCTCCTTCTCTATTGCTTCCGCCACCAGTTTCTCAGCTGCTTCAATCATCATGCCTTGATTCTCACTCGATGATTTTACTCTGTCAGCTATTGAATCCAGCGGTGAGGCCTCAAAGGATTTACCAATCCTCCCTAACCTACCATCTGCATAATAACCCCAGCCAAACAATTTTCCAGTTTTAGACAGAGCTAGCGCATGCCCCCAACCAAGTGCAACCTGCAAGATCATATAACCGAAAAGTATTAGCATATTCGATACGCAGAATAACTTACATATGCTATATTACCTCCCATTAACCATACTGATCAGTGTCTACTTCTTTAACCATTCTAGGAATTTATTCCAACTTAAATTGGAAAAGAGACCACCTTAACTATCTCTTGTCCGGAAAGTGCTTCAACTCTAGCTGGTAAAATAGCCTCGGTGATATCTTTTCCGAGACCTAGTTGCCCCCGCTTCGACTTTCCCCATACCCAAAGAGCACCATCATCTCCAATAGCAACAGATACAACACCAGATGCAAATGCAGCTTGAACCATCACCTTATCCATGCCTTCTACCTTTTGTGGTTTATTCCACGTCTCTCTACATCAAATGCACATAAAAATTTATCTTAAAACAATAACCATGAAGATCAGGGCAGAAGTTGAATATATGTAGTCATCATGCATATGATTATGAACAACCTTTAGTACAAATTCAAATTATATTCAGAGGACTATCAGAGGAAAAAATTCAGCCTAAAATCTAAACTTCATCATCAATGTAAATCAGTACACTTCTCTTTTTCTCAGGAGCTCCCAATTTCAATCGAACCTACCAACGGATCTTCACAAGTATATAAATCGTTACAGCCATATGAGATCATCCAGCATGATTCTCGCTCTAGCAAATCGCAATAAGAACTGGTTCTACCGAAAATAAAATAGCAGACTTCAAAATTAGGGGGGAAGGGCGGCGGGGGAGAGAACCTTGGAGAAATCGGGCCGCGGCCGAGCTGTGACTCGGCATTCCGGCCCCAGGCCCAGACATGGCCCTCGGAAGTGACGGCAAGAGAGTGGTAGTGACCGGCGGCGACGCTGCGAACATCGGGCGGCAAGCCCGGTATAGGAGTGGGCTCGTAGGCGTCGGAGGCCAGCCCCACTGGGAAACCTAGCGCACCTTGGGAGCCGTCGCCGAAGCTCATGACGGTGGTTTTGACGGACATCCATCGGCGGCCCGGCCCGATTAGAGGGCCCGATCGGGATGTGCATTTTCTGTTGAGGAATCGCAGCATTTCGCGATTTTAGATGTTTCAGGTTTGTTTTCGCGATTTTACTTGTTTCTTTTAATCGCTCTCAATTTTTACCGACTAGTACTAGAGTAAAATGAATTCCAATTTAATATAGATTTATTTTTAAAACAATAAATTCGGCCCGAGTCATTGCATTTTCTTTAAGCAATTAGAAGATTTACGATTAAAACCCGAAACTTTTGATTTTGAAACTTAACCCTTATTATAAGACCAACATAAAGCACACTTCATTCCTTTTTCTGCACAAAACTAAATATTTATCGTATTTGTCTTTTTCATAGCGGGAGTATGTATAAATATTACTCTATTTCTTTAAAATTCTTTCCCTTCCACTCAATTATGCACCTCAGAAAATACCATGGTAGGAGTATTATTTAATTTATATCCAATCCAAAATGGGAAAAAGAAGGAAGAAGTAAAAGAATCTAAGATTAATTCTGTACAGAGGAAAGCCAATAATATCTATTTATCCAAAAAAGAATGCCACATGTGCCCCTCCCATTTGACACCAAGATCCCACCTCTATCCGAAGCCTTTGCTCACCACAATTCAGATCGCACGTACTCTTAATAATTTCTTCTTCTTCAATTCTGTCTCTCCCCAGAAAGAGAAAGCTAGTCAGAACAGAAGGAATGGCAACCCAGGCATTGGTTTCGTCATCCTCCATCTGCTCTTCAGCGGAGGGGGCTAGGAAAATCCTCGGGGGGCGCCCACGTCACTCTCCCAAGAAGGCTTCCTTCGTCGTCAAAGCTGCTTCCACTCCTCCCGTTAAGGTAACGTAACGAGTCTATTATAATATTCAACGATACGAAACTAGTACTAGTAATTTAAAAAATACTAACTCATGCATGGGCTTTTTTTCAGCAAGGAGCTAACAGGCAGCTCTGGTTTGCATCCGAGCAGAGTCTCTCCTACCTTGATGGAAGGTAATTCCTTATTTTACTTCATTCACTCTGTTACTTAGGTTTAATTAACTGTTGAATTATGAATATTGGATCATTAAATACTGCAATAATCCACTTTAGATTGTGAATATTGAAAAGCCACGTTGAATAACGCAAAGTTTATTATTGCCAGTCTCCCCGGAGACTTCGGGTTCGATCCGTTGGGGCTGTCGGACCCGGAGGGCACCGGAGGCTTCATCGAGCCGAAATGGCTCGCCTACGGAGAGATCATCAACGGCAGATTCGCCATGTTGGGTGCTGCCGGAGCCATCGCGCCGGAAATCTTGGGGAAGGCAGGGCTGATCCCGGCCGAAACCGCTCTTCCATGGTTCCAGACCGGAGTCATCCCCCCTGCCGGAACCTACAACTACTGGGCCGATAACTACACTCTGTTTGTGCTCGAGATGGCCTTGATGGGATTCGCGGAGCACAGGAGGCTCCAGGACTGGTACAACCCGGGCTCCATGGGGAAGCAGTACTTCCTGGGCCTCGAGAAGGGGTTGGCCGGATCTGGGGATCCCGCCTACCCCGGAGGCCCGTTCTTCAACCCGTTGGGATTCGGGAAAGACGAGAAGTCGATGAAGGAGCTGAAGCTGAAGGAGGTGAAGAACGGGAGGCTTGCCATGCTGGCAGTGTTGGGGTACTTCATACAAGCATTGGTGACCGGTGTGGGGCCCTTCCAAAACTTGCTTGATCACCTGGCTGATCCTGTCAACAACAATGTCCTCACCAGCTTGAAATTCCATTAGATGCTGTCATCTCCCTCTCTCTCTCTCTCCTCTCTCCCTCTCTCTCTACTGTTTGAACATTTGTATTGTGCAGCTTTTTACTATGAGACTGTATGATTGTAATTTATATCATATAATATGATCTACCACTTTTATTACAACACTTGAGAGAGAGAGAGAGAGAGAGAGAGAGAGAGAGAGAGAGAGAGAGCACTCAAACACATCATCAAACAATACACACCTTTAAGAAGGAATGAATCAATAGTTTTTCAGACTAATTTCACAGATATAACACCAACACTAAGTACAAGAGGCAAAGCAAAAGGCCACTTTTCAATGAGGGCTAACATAATTCCACACACACAGTCTCACTCTTCAGTTACCTTTCCCTTGCTGGATTTGCTGAAGAAGAGCTGCTGCGAGCTGCAGCGTCACTTCCAGACGTCTCTGTGGATCAGCATCCGGATCATTGTGTTCGGAAGCTTGAAGTTGCTGCGGGTTCACTTGACCCTCTCGTTGCGATGCAGCTGAATTTGGGGGCTGGCCATACTCTGATGGGGGGAAATCAGATGAACTCTGACCATAGTTCTGCTGATTTCTGTGCTGATATCCCTGCTGATTACTGTTTACTCCAGATGGTTTATACTCGTTAGAACTCGATACGCCACTCATTTGCCCATGCTGTCCGATAAGAGATGATGCCAGCTGTTCAAGTTGTTCCAGTGGGAGACCCGACACAGGCAACGATGAAGGAGCTGGAGAACTTTCCGAAACTTTCCACCTGCCATCACTGTTTCCACCCTGTGTATAGCTACTATGACCACCTGCTTCCTGCATCGGTCTAGAAGCTGCATAGTAAGGGTTCGAATTCTGATAATCGTGGGGGTGGAAATTAGCTCCGGGTCCATTTTTCCGAGTGTACTCATGCCCTTGTGCATCATTGTTGAAAGACGGATTAGCATGAAAAGGTGGTGGAGGAGGCAAGTAAGGCACTGGAGGCGAGACTGGCGTATGGTAGGCTGAATCATTCTTAAACGAGTTGAATGGTGTTTCTCGGTTTTCATTTTGATGGAAGGACCCGAAGCTAGAGCCAGGAGCATCTAACCTTAGGACGACGCCAGAGATGCTGAGTTTGCCTGGTACTTTGAGAACTTTTTCCGAGAAATCCGAAGGAGGTACAAGGAATAAGGTGTTCCTTTCGTCTAACTTCACGACTGCTGCACGTTGTTTCTCCTCAAGATAGCTCAGGAATTCGTTGTAATACGAAATGTCGGGATCATTTGCCGGGGCAAAAAAGACAACCCAAGCACCAGATGCCTGATAGTAGTGCTTAGCAAGCATGTCTAAGCTGGTCCTTGCTGTACAATCTAGAATTTCAGGTCTGCACCATTCAAATCATTGCATTTCATTTCAATTAATTTTCTGCATATATTCATCTCTCTATCTACTGCACTATACATAAAAGTAACATATGCTAATCTACCATTTATTTTTATGGATTTATTAGTTCTGAACAGGTTTGATCATCGAATCGTTCGAAAATTCATATATTTCATGACTTCTATCCATCAAACAAAGTAAAGAATCCTTTGAGGTGATCAACAGGTTCCTGACAAAAGCGAGAAAAAGAATCGGATTATGATGGGCTATTACTTACAGAATCATGTCTGGTGGTTTTCCAACAGGAAAGCAGCGAGCACGACAAACGGCTGTTCCTCCCTTAGCTATCATTCCTTCCCACCTCCATACTTCTCTCGAAGAAGATTCACGTGAATCGGGTGTCAATTTTCTCCGATCAAGGGGAGGCATTGGCAGCGAAGCAGGCTGAAAATCATCATATTTATCATTCCAATGACCACCCCTGTCAGTGAATGGTTGGCTAGTGTTCACCAAATGTGGTCTATATCCTGAATGTCTCGAGTCATTGTTATCAAGGAGACGAGGGTGAGGAATATCACGAGAAGGGACATGTTTTGATTTCTCTAAATCAGATAATGGATATTCCGGTAACTCGTTATCAGCATCAAATGTTTCAGTCTTCAGTTTCTTTGCCCCACGCATGAGAGGGGCCTCTTCAGGAAAATCCCACGGGTCGTCATAGATTGGATCTTGGCGAGAAAAACGGTTAGGAGAAAATTTACGCATATGCCCTCCTATGTTCCTCGGAGGACTGTAGGGATGATCAGACCATGAACTAGTATTCCTCATTCCACGATCAAGATTTGGCGTATAAGGAGGAGATCTAATGCTGGGATCTCTAGAAAGATGGCCAAAATCCCTATCCGATCGAAAGTCATCAAAATATTCAGCACGCCCATATTTCCCAGAATGTGGCGAAGGTGGAGAATTCACGGAGTTCCTCTCTCTGCTTGTAGTTCCCATGTCATTCTTTGCGAAACAAATATGTACACGTGGATTTCCAAATAACCTTCCCTGAAGAGCTTCTTTAGCTCTAGAGGCTGACATCACATCTCTGAAACGGACAAATGCATAGGTGCGACCTGGAAAAGCAGTTATCTTCTCGATTTCACCAAATGGCGAGAATGCCTTTCTCAGAACAAATTCATCTACTTTGAGTTGGGCAGGGAACCCAACCCATAGGACTTCACTTGGTTCTGCATTTTTGTCATTCATCCTGGATTTGCTGGAATGTGATAACTCAGGACTGGAGTAACGCATTCTTGAGTCTCTTGAGGAAAAGGGGGAGCCTCGACCCCTGGGATGTGGGTTATCCCTCCGATCAGAGTAGTCTGCTTCACGTGGTGGAACGGGAGATTTTTCCTGCAAATATTGAACTCTGTTACAGCTATTGAATTACATGCAGCTGCGCAAGAAGCCTTCTAACTCCTTTTTCTCTCAGAGAGAGAGACACACAAACTAAGAATACACACTGTGAATGTCCATTAGTTCTTCCATACATATCAGGGCTACTTGTCCACAGATAGAATAGCAAAGAGATTTTACATATTATGCAAAAGAAAGAAAATTCGAGAAAGTGCTGGAAAGAGATCAACCATAAAAGCATTGCCAAAGTTCTAAGAGAGAACCACTAACGCAGAAAGTTGACAAAAGAAGAGCTGTAATACCTACATTCCTTAGGATAGAAAGATAGAAGGTAGGTAGTGAAGTAAGATCAGGAGGAACACAAAACAGAGGAAAAAGCCCTCGCATATGCCAACAAACAGAGGATTGCACATGGTTTCACTCTAGACCAACGCATCAGCATATAGGCCTTAAAGCAGTAGCTTAACAAATGAATTTCACAACCACAAGAAGAAAATGTGCATTCATCATTGTGAAGTTCAGTCACAATGATGAAAGACAAAAAAGGGATGCACTATATTCGTGTGTGCAGGTAAAATTGTTTGCTTGGCTACAATCATTACCAGCAAAAAATGGAATTGAAACTATATACCAACTGGAGTATATAGCAACCCTGACTCAGTGAATATCTGTGGTATGACATATAAGGTCCTAATGTTCTAGAAAGTACGAAGGAACGGCCATCAACCAAACAGAAAGCTTCAGTTGCAGCATGAACCAATTAAAACTCATGTTTCCTGTGAGCATATCTCCATTGAAGAATATACCACATTCTCAATGACTGTCAGCTGGTAACTTGACATTTTTGCAAATAAGAGAATACCTTTCATAGTGAATAAAGCTACTCAAATACCAGAGAGAAATCAGATGCGGCGATTATGGCCTTCTGCTTATTGCCAACACTAAGAGAATCACACCCCCCACATTGATGTGTTTTTTTCACCCGAAAAAGAATTATAATACCATTGAACTAAATAAAGAATGCAACCCTGTAGGAAAAATCAGCTGGAATTTATTGCTTATCTCAGAGCAAGAACAACATATCCGGTTGATCTTATTCAACAGTGCAATTTACATTATCATTCCTTCAGCTCACATTCTTCTCTTAAATGTTTGGCTGCGTGTCATGTTCCTTGTTTCTTGGAGTGATGTTGTGGAGAGTATGGGAGTACGTGTTTGAAGGTAAGTAATTGCAGATCTATTGGAAGTGGGTAATTGTAGATAATATTGTGTTTCCTTGAAAATAGCAACTCTTTTATTGTTATATACGACACATGTGACACAAACGCTGTACACCAAGTAGAAAGGCTCTGGTGACAGTTTGCACCTTTCCATTTATTTGGATGAAAAGATCTTACCAGACAACCAGACTCTATCACGCATGGCTCATGGAGGGTAGAATCTTACACTCCACAAAACAAGATAACACAAAAATAGCTGAATCGAGGACAAATAAGCCATTCTTTAGAATCAACACTATGAATGACTCCTTGCAGGTATGCAGACTTTTCTTTTCCATATCTTAATTGTTCTCATCTACTGTAAGAAGGTGCTTTGTGATTCTGATTCTAATGAGCTTACTGGCTTATGGAGTACAAGCTATGGGGACGCATATGCCAATTGCATGAACCCACAGAAATCCTGTCAGTCGAGGAGAAACTCAGAAACATGTAATGATATGCTTGGCATTGATGCAATGGAATCGTAGTGTGTGGTCCGAAGTAAAGGTGCAAAACAATCAGTTCAAAATATTATAATGCAGTCATGAAGTGCATCTTCGCATTGTGTTGCAAGAAAAGGATTATCTTGCTAGATTAGAAAGGACAAAGTAGGAACCGATAAAGATACTAGGATAGTCTGAATATGATTTAGCTTTTCATATAGCAACTCAATAGTGTGCTCGTATTTTAGAAGATATTACTTGTGTAGCAAATTTTGATACCCTGAAAAACCATCGTGCAGCTTGTTCTGGTTCAGGAAAGAGAAATAGAAGCTGAAAACAAGTCATTCAACACTATCCAACGCTATTCATGTGCAAGTTCCCAGCAGCTACGAAGATTATGATGATCACAGATTTTCTTGTTTCTCAAGGCCCTTATGAATGTATAACTCAGCTTTTTGGCAGGCAATAATACGAACTTCAAATGTTTAAGCCTTCAGTCTTGTTTAGCATACCTCTTACATCTTGTTCTGAATAATAAATTATAAAAGTAGTATCAACTCTACCAAGTCCTATAAAATTATAACCTAGTCAAATATATTCCTTTCAGCTTCTCGTGAGGTCTCTAAAAGTGATAGATGTGTCAATATATTGTTCCTCCGATCTCTTAACTTAATCCAACACTAGTAAAATAACTTTAAGAAGGTCCTCCTAGTCCCAGCTTATTGATAACAAACGCGATTATGCAATAGATTGTTGGAATGGTTTGAAATTGTCTAAACAATTGCTTGACCATGACAAGTAATTGAGCTTCTGGTCCATTGTCACCTTTTCCACAACAGCTGAGAAATTTGTAATGAGACTTCTCATGCTACACTTGTGCTCTCTTTCTACAGCATCTATGTCGAGCAGATCAGTAACAGATAAAAGCAGGCATGTACTCATTTTACAAGAACTGCTCAAGCATCAACCTTTTGATGGCAAGATCCATGCATAACGAGAGCATCATTGATTCAGCACTGTAGGGTAATTGCACTGGATGTATGATGGATGGTGTTCAAAAGGCAAACAGAAATCGTGCTAATTGATCGGAAAGCAGAAAGTGGAACCAAATGAGGGTCCTCATCTTAGTCTAAGATTAAATGCGTAAGATTTCTATTTTCTTGTGTCCCTTTTCATTTTGGAAATGCCAGAAAGGACAGTGAAACTAGTTCTTTGAATAGTAATTGACTTGCAAAGAGTGAGATGGAATTGATTGTGCAATGGATCGGATGCCTGTGAGTGTTTATTTCGGGATATTCTGCAGTATAGCAATCACCCTAAGTTGAATGACCATAGATTCCATAGAACGAGGCAAATAATACATAATGTAGTAAAAGGCATCAATAGAGTATATTAAAAAAGATAGATAAAGATTGACAAAACTAACCGCCTTGGTATACTCAATTCTAAGTGGATTGCCTTCGATAACAAATCCTTGAAGCTTTTTGAAAGCATCATACGCGTCTTCTTCATTTCTATAGTTAACAAAAGCATAGCTCCGACCCGGTTGAAATGCAACGCTCTCAAGTTCTCCAAAGTGTAAAAAATGATGGGCTACATCACTCTCACTTAAGCTATGAGGAATATTTCCAACCCAGAGGTGCCTCGATCGCGGATTACTTCCTCGACCATGATAGGGTTTATCTTCTGATCTTGAAGGGTAGTCTCTACGAGATCTGCCTCTTTCATCTCTGAAGCTCTGTAGACCAAAAGCCAACAAATTACTTAAATAAACCCAAAAGATTTCTAAGTAGTTCTAAAAGAACACACCATCAACAATATGTCATTTGATCCTTGTTAGGAAACAATATAGTAAGTTAAAGATAGGATTAACCATCGGACTCCAACAAAAGATGCATCATCAGCGCATTAAGGAAATCACAAAGGTCCAGAGAAAACGAGATATGCTAAAATCTCGACTTCAATCAAGTTAGTGCATATATAAAGCAAAGCGGTAAACTAAATAGGCAACAAACAAAAGAATGAACGAGGCAGCAGAAATCAAAACGGGAAAAGCCTTTTAAACAACCAACATAACCTAAAACATAACACCAGGTTATTTTACACAAGTAGCATCTAAAGATAAAAGCTTCAAGAGAAAGCAAGATCATCCATAATCTTAACACGGATTACGAGCACCGACAGTCTGCAAGCTTTGCAGCATATCTTTCTTAGGTCTTACTATAAAAGGTGCAATAAAGAAGAACAAATCTATACCTACATTACAGTAAAAGCAACATCAAATTCAGCACACAGAAATAAATAGTAATGATGAAGCAACATCCTGAGTCCTGAACGCCTAACTACTAAGGCACGAGAGAATTTCAATACAATTAACATTTCGCAACAGCTAAATAACCGAGAATTTACTATAACAAGCCAATTCGAAATTAAAATTCATTCAAAGAATCAATTCAGGTGAAATTCAAAAATTATCAAGGACGGGAAGAAAAGATGAAAGGAGCAAATTTAGAAACTGACCATTTTTATACGGTCGACAAAATCCCCTTCGAGAGAAATCTACAATAAGCTTGCCTCCAAATACATTACTTCCTGTTGAAATCAAGTATCAAGAGAGCACGACGAGAATTAGGGCTCTATGAGAGAGAGAGAGAGAGAGAGAGAGGGTCGGGATTTAGGCAATCAATTTGAGTAAGGATGGAGGAGTATGTGCGGCACAGGGGAAGATGACGTGGGCCATGCGATTCATCACCTCCGCCCCTTTTGTGAAATTCAATTTTAGGGTTTCCAATTTGCTTTTTCAATTTTGCTAGATTAAATACATTTCCTTTTTTTTTATTGGCTGTTAATCCACTTGATTGAGATTCACTTTCATTTTTTTATTTTTTTTTTTGTTACTATGATAAATAAATAAATTTAACAAAGATGATTTTCATCAATTACAAGGTTTAGCAAAGATGGTGACGGAGGCACTTAGAGGTCCTGAGTTCGATTCTCACTACCAACGTGGTATGTGGCATTAGACTACAATCGTGTGTGGTGTCATACATTTCATGTATATATAATTGTAATTGTACTTTAAAAAATAAAATAAAAAATCTCGGTGTATTCAACTTAAGTGAAGTCAATTACAAGGAATGGTACACAATTTTATTATTATTATTATTTATTTTTTTTTAATTTTAGTTTATAACCAAATGCTATTGTTTTTTTTAACTTGACACCATAATACACCAACACACCATATGTACAACATGACAACACCGGAACTAACATACACTCCCTCCGTCTATCGTAATTACATCCGTCTCAAAGCATTAACGTTTGCTATAACATGTATGCACGTGGTCTACTAGATTTCGTCGCGCCACATGTAGCAACACATTATTTAAGCAGCACAGAAAAATAAGTTTAGTAGCAAAAATATATACTACTATAACTTAGGCAAATTTGTTGGATATAAGGCCTTCAACCGAGCCTATAAATGCTAAAATTGTGCAAAGCAAGCAGAAGATCCTGAAAGCTTGAAGAACAATCCATATACTTGTCCAAGCTCCCACCTTCTTCTGCACCAGGTACATTTCTACAGGGAAATAAATCGCCAAAGGCCAGAAATTCAACGCCCCCAGCACTCCGAGCACCTGGTTGAAGTAGGGGAAGAGTAGAGCGAGTCCGGTTGTGGCTGCAACGTAAGCAGTTCTGAAGCAGAGTCGAAGAAGGTTCAGCCTGAATTGAGGCAGAAGCGGGAGCTTTACTCTGTACTCGTTTTTCATGAACCCGCTATCAGGATGCTTCTCTGATAAATGAGTTTCTACTACTGCAAATAATGGCTGACTGTATATCTGCAAACAAGCATATTCGATCTCTGTTATGAAAAGTACTAAAGTTATATGGGGTGCCAAATGGTACTAAAATTTACCGGAAAAAAGTTCATATCTTGAACGCTCGAGTGGGTGCAAAAATGTGTAGTTTTAAGTATCAAGAAATTGAGAAATGGGATTACCTGATATCCTCCCACAAGGTGTAGAACAATACAAACGTTTGCAAGGTCGACGAGCCAGTAGGGCTCGTAGAATCCGAATCCTGTCAAAAGATTTCCTGGAGCTTCGTCACCAAAAGCAGCATATCCGAAGCATCCGCAGCAGAGAAAGAAGAAGGTAGTAGTGAGTATGGATATATACGAAGCCCTTTTCATTGTCTGGTTTTCTGCAGGAGCTGCCTTGAGAGTATCCTTCATTTGGCAATTTGGTTGTTATGGTGTTAGATTTGGAGCCATAATTACAAAAAACGAAACGATCAAGCCTGGGAAGAACACCTAATTAAAACGTGTGCCTTACTAACCTGAATGTTCAAAAGAATTATGTTGTAGTTAAAAGCAAAAGCTATGTCTCCAAGTGCTTGTGACGAGAGCCACACTTTTTGAACTACCGTACTTGTAGGCACTCCGTAAGCATCGCCTTTTATGTATCCATTACCTGCATTTCCATAAAACCATAAAACAAGACACCGACATTTAGCATAAATTCCTATAACTGACGAACTATGCAGACTTACTCGAGAAATATATCATACATATACATATATGTATATATTAGTGACTCCATAGGTGCCATAGATGACAATGAGATTCAAAACGAGAGTACCTATTACTTTTGCAAAACCAAGACCTAGACCAATGAAGGTGTAAGCAAACGACATGACAGCAGCCATTATCGAGAGCACCTCCATGTTGTGGAAGTCGGGTATCTGAGAGAATACCAACTGAATAACTCCAAACAACAGAATGAACAAACTGTCTCCATATTCACATGGAGCATCATGTCCTTCCTTGTGGTAACAATTTGATTGCAGAATAGCCCTACACCAAGATAGCTCGGAAAATAAATCACTCTTCACAACAAAGGCTACCATAAATAAATAACTGGCGAAATTTGTATTTTTGTAAACGACTGTGAGAATTCTAAAAGCCTCAACCTTCTTAGGAAACTTGAACCTAATATGACTTTCTGAGCATCCATTTCAAAGGCAGACGGGACTTAGCTATTAATTATGGAATTGATAGTTACACCATAAACGAGTGAGAGCAAATCGAATGTAAAGAACAAATTAGCCCTAAATTTTTATGGTCAGCTTTTTTTGTTCTTGGTTGAGCCTAGTTTGGACAATTTGATTTTAATAAAGAAGCAGTACAAACTACTAAACCTCAATCAGTTATCAAACATGTGCAGTGTCATCATTTTGCGACCTTGTTATATTTTATCCGATAAGAAAGCATAAACTTTTACGAGCTCTGCTACCTTTTGGGTATGATAAGTTTGCATACGTAAAAAATCAGAACAGGGAAATCTTCTAAGAGCTCAACTGATACACTTCCTCTTACAATGATAATGAAAGCACTATTGTTCCAGCATCATGTGTGCTTGCACTTTCTATATTTTAACAATACCAGTAGAGTAGAGAGAATCAAAAACATTAAAATCGAAAAATTAGTTTTAACAGCATTACAAAATACCTCAGACTAATTGCAGACGTGATGGTGTAGGCAATTCCAAATCCAAAATAACTTTCATGAAGAAATACTCCAACCACCCACATACACTTCTTCCCTGCCAAGAATATTTCCATCGGGGCTCTTCAAAACTTGTATGTATGGTTAAAGGACAGATGACAAGAATGCAGTATATGTCCATTCATAAGCCAACTCGATAAAGATGAAAACTTAATTTATACCATCTCCAGTCTTTAAAATAGCTCATTAGCAGTGCTTCTCCTACTCATAGTTCAACAAACTCAACCTCTCCAAAATGAGTACGAATCAACTAAACTCAAACATGAGTTCTATCTACCATCATATTCCGGAAACACTTAAACTACAATCACTCAAGAACCCCGGCCACCCTCATCGACAACTAAACACTAACACAATTTCGAAACAGGACACAAAATCACAGCTTACCTAGGTAAGACCCCACAGCTTCGGCGTAGGACTTGTTTCTGATATGGCCAGATTGAGGGTGCGGAAATCTGTAACAATCACAAAGAATATTGGAAGAGATTATGGTGACAACTGCAAAGAGCACCATACTGAGGGGGCCTGCAATCCACCCCAACTGAGCCACACTCCATGCCAATGACAACACCCCTGACCCTATCACCCCTGTTATTATATGTGCAGATGCTGTCCATACAGTCCCTAAACATCCAAAACCCCATAAAGTCAGTCCCTTTTTCGATTTAAAATCCGGTTCTTCTCCAAGAACATCAAAGTAAGCAGAAGAACATCACTGAATTTGAAGAAAGTTCGCATTATCATAACACAAATCACTAATCTTCCCCAATCTACTTAACATTCTCATAATCGTTCACAATTTGAATTCACTGCATACTTATATGTAAAAAAAATTATCAAAAAATTCAAAAAGAAAAACCACACAGAGAGAGAGAGAGAGCTAGCCTGCAGTTAGTGAGAGACCAGCAAGAGGTTATTTGATAAAGGATATAAATTTTGAGATAATATGGGGCGAAATTGAAGGAAATAGAGAGAGGGAATGGAAGTGACCTCACCTGTTCTTTTAACGGGAGCATGAGAATCTGAGGAGGAGGAAGACGACTCATGAGTGAGGAGAGGATCGGATAAATGAATTTTTTTTTCGAACTCGGCCATTTCTTCGGGTTGCTAATGGGCAATGGGTAATGGACTAATGGATGCTGAGAGAAAATAGTAGTAGAAGTGTGGAAGAAGAAGAAGTAGTAGTTTTTTACAGAATTTCTGCCTCCGCGAATAGTTAGGTACCAAATGGTGTAGGTCGCTTTCATAATCTTGGTTGCGTTGCGTATGCCCATTTTCTTTACTGTAAAATCGTAATCCAGCTCCTTCTCCTTCTCATGCATTTATTAACAACTCCCTTCGTCCCACTTCGTTTGACTTGTTTTATTTCGACACGAGATATTATGCATAGTGTTAGCGTGTGTTAATTTTTTCTATTTTAGAAAACATATCAGTTAAAGTGAGACGTCCCGATTAGGAAGAAAGTCAAGTGACGTAGAACGAGGGAGTAGTATATTGGTGTAGTTGCAATATTTTTAGGTTTGTGCTCGGATTATTTGCCGAATTTTTACTATAAAAACATTAAAAATCGAGTGGTTCGACAAACTTCGATTAAAACATTAAGGAAAATGAATTAATATTAGTACTTTCTAGTTTGTACCAGTATGTAAATAAATGATGCTTTTTGAGGCTACTGAAAGGGCAATTTCTAACATGTCTTTCTCTTTATTTCAAATTTTCAATATAGTCCTCGTGTTAAAATAAACGATACAGAAATACTACTACTACTACAATTATTATTAGTAGTGCTGTTTATGATTCATTTATGATCGATTTTATCGTAATTAATCTTAATTTTACGTATTATCACATCACTGGCAATGAGATAGTAACGAAACATTATTAACGATCACTCGATCATAGCAAAATAAGTAACGGGAAAATAAAAGGGACGGAAAACCGTACATACGTAGTACTCCCTCCGTCCCCTAATAAGTGTCCCGAGCCGTCAAAATGCAATAACCAAGAAAGTGTATAATTTTACCATATTAACCCCTAATTATTACATAGAAAATTGAAAAAGTAAAAAAAATGTAATGATAGCAGGGGTAAAATTGGTAGTTTAGCTAAATTTTTACATTGAAAAATGTGATAGGACACTTATTTGGGGACAAAAATTTTGACGGTTCGGGACACTTATTAGGGGACGGAGGGAGTATCTAACTAGAAATGTGATGTGAGGAAGTTAGGACAAAACATAAGATGACAAGTTTCAAGTTTGAAGAAGTAGCGTCCGAGGTTTGTAGCTGCACCCAATGCTATATGTAATTAAATTAATCAAATCCCAATTCTCTTGGATAACCTTTTCTTCTGATTATATAATATACTACCTTCATCTCACTAAATTAGCCTCATTTATTTTATTGATTTTTTCGGCACGCGTTTCCACCGAAACCTAGTACGAGTTTTAAAATATAATTTCGAAGTATTTTTTTGTTTACGGGATGCTATGAGTGTCGATGTATCCCGTAAACGAAAAAATACTTCGAAATTATATTTTTAAACTCGTACTAAGTTTCGGTGAAAACGCGTGCCGAAAAAGTCAATAAAGCAAATGAGGCTAATTTAGTAAGATGGAGGTAGTATTTGTGTTTAATAGCGTAAGTCCACGTGGGGGCCCTACTTTCGGATACAAGAACTACAAAGTCAAAATTAAAATAATATAAATAAAAAATGAAAACTACTAAAGTCAACAAAATATTATAGTAGTAATTAACAAGAAACTCGATCGGCCTCCGATCACAAGCCCATAAGTAGATACCTCCATCCATTATTTCTGAATAAATATAGGCCACTCATATACCTTTCAAACCCTCTGAAATTCCCTACTCATGTCTCTATATATGAAATAAAGCCATGGTGGAGTAGGGGCTCGACTCCGTCGCGCGCGGTGGTGACGGTGGAGGAGGTGCATGGTTGGCAGCGGCGGAAGGAAGTTGTCGCTAGGACTGGTGAATGGAGTATTCGCTCAAACCACACACTAATTATCTATCTTATCTTAAAAGGCTTTCATTTACTTCTATCTTATCTTAAAAGGCTTTCATTTACTTTTGGTAATTTGTGATTTTATCTATCTATGTTTGTGTATTTTATAGTTGTGTCTCCATTTCCTACTATGTGAAGTTGAGATGAAATAAGATAAGAAACTGAAACCACGTTTTATGATTTTGTGAGGGATTGAATGGGTGTGATTATTGTTAGAGTGATAATTGTATCACCGTTGATTAGGTGATTAGAATACTTCACTATATAAAGGATATTACATCCGAGATACAAGGAAAGAATATCAAAGAAAATATTTACAGAGATACAAAAATTATTCTCTAGAATGTTCTCCAAGTAAATCTTTATCTGCATTACTCTTATTACCCCTTCAAGAATTGCGTGGGATTTTGAACGACGCAAAGCTTGGAACGAAGAAACTCAAAGGCCGGTCGTGGAAGACTTTTGGTAAAAATATCAGCAAGTTTGTAGGTGCGATGGAACGAACTGGGTGGAAAGTTTGCCGGCTAAGACAAGTTCCCGAACAAAATGATAATCGATGTCAATATGCTTCGCTCTCTTGTGTGCTATAGGGTTTTGACTCAAGAAAATAGAACTCTTGTTAATTATCACAAAGAAGAACAGGTCGCTGAGATGGTAATGCGCGAAGTTCACGTAGTAAATTAGTCAACCACATAAGCTCGGCAGCAACATTCGCAAGAGCGCGATACTCAGATTCGCATCTCGATCTGGCCACGGTGGGTTGCTTCTTGGCACTCCATGATACAAGATTTCCTCCCAAAAAAATTGAATAGCCATAGGTAGAGCGTCGAGTGTCAATACATCTAGCCCAATCGGCATCTGAATAACCAGTAATGGTAGAATTTGGGCTACACGTAAATGTAAGACCGTGGTGAATCGTCCCTTTGACGTAGCGGAGGATACGCCGCTTGACAGCAGCATAATGATCTTCAGTTGGTGAGTGTAAGAATTGGCTGACAAGGTTTACAGCGTACGATAAATCTGGACGAGAAATCGTGAGATACTGTAACGCACCAACAAGAGAACGATATAAGGATGGATCACGAAAAGGCTCACCCATGTTAGTGAGTGATTCGCCAGCAACTAGGGGCGTAGCAACTGGCTTGCAATCAACGAGCTCGGCACGTTTTAAAATATCAAAGAAAATATTTACAGAGATACAAAAATTATTCTCTAGAATGTTCTCTAAGTAAGTCTTTATCTGCATTACTCTTATTAATTATACTACTTCCGTTACGTTAGTATTGTGCCTTATAATAGATCGGAGAGAATATTTATGCGAGTACGTAATGGAAAAAAATTTAAGAAACAGTCGTATCTATATATACTATATAAAAACAAAATACAAGGGGTATGTTGGTCCCGGGAAAGAGTAATTGGTGTATGGGGGGGGGGGGGGAATACACCAATAACCAACCGTTTTTGACTTTTAAGATTCAGGTTGATCTGCAGGTCGTTTGTCAAGGTCGACCTTATCAGAGGCAGTTTGATCTATCAAGCTCGTATGGTATCAAGCTTGATTTATCAGACTGTTAATGCGGAAGTTGGTGGAGGTTGATTACTCTTTGAAAAATCTTAAGGTTGAATATGGATAGCAGGTTGATTCGTGTAATGCAGGTTGATGCTCGTCAGTATGATAATGAAATGAAAGAGCGATAAATAAAGAGAGAGAGAGAAACACCGCGATGTAGCGTGGTTCGGAGAAACCCTCCTACGTCCACGTCAGGTCGACTCGACCTGAGAATCCCTTTTCTTTTGGATCCACCTCTCTCTTATTTATACTGACTGAGTATCAGTTCTAGCTACAATCTAACTTGAGAGTAACTAGACACGAGTTTTGGGTCGTGACCCTTACAACCTTCGTACTAGAACGTACAAATAACCTAACGCTGTTACAGAGCTTGACTAACTCTATAATGGCGAAAATAAGAACAAGCTTTCTAACTTCGAACAAGTCGGAGAAGAAGTTGTTTGAACAATCGACAAGCAGCAGTGAACGCTTCGTCGTTGTGGTGTTTTCCGGAATCGTAAACCTCTCTTCTTCAAGTGTTTGGGAAACTAATCGGATTTCGAACACTTGAATGGATTTGAGCTTTGAGAGAGATTTGGGCAGAGATATGGCGTTGATAGCTTGTGTTTCCCGTACTTGAATCCGAAAATGGCTGAAGTATTTATAGGCAGTTTTGAAAAACTAGCCGTTGGAGTCGGGCTGACGTGGCACTAGCCGTTGGATGCTGACTCACTTCTAGCCGTTGGGAATATTCGTCCTTGCTGGCACTCGACGTGGCAAGGATCAGGTCGTGACGCTCCATGAAGGTGGAGCATCGACCTTGATTGATAATCCAGCTCTTGAAATCTTCTAAGGCAATCCCAGCTGGAAGCTTGATAGGGGAGGTCGATAGACAGGCTGATGATCCAGCTCGATCCAATTGAGGCAGGTCGATACATCGACCTTTCTCTTACAGGGTGGATCGAACTTGACACTTAAACGATAGAGGGCATCGACCTGCACTAACAGGTAGCAGGTCGATCTATCGGCCTTGACCCTAAACAAGTAAAATATGCCTAAGTGTGGTTTCGATAAACATCATCAAAATCAAACTGCAGGGGGTTCCCAACAATTTCCCCCTTTTTGATGATGTCGAAACCAAACACTTTACAATTAATTCCTAAGAAGAAACACTGAAAGAATGGTATCAGAGCTTCCCTTAATATTTCAATTATGAATATTGAGAAGGAATTAAATGACAGACAGATAATTAAGCATAATAAAGCTGTAAGGCAGATGCCTGGACAAAGAGGTATTGTCATCAGGACGAAAGATGATTTTGTTTCATTAAGCTCGATAGCAGAATACATGAAGAATTTACATCGGGCTGAGAGCATAAATGAAAAACAAAATATTACAAAATCATCTACATGGCCTGGATCTTGGCACGGGCTGCTGCGCGCTCTTCTTGGATCTGCTCCCTTGACAACGTCTGCATGCTTGCGTAGATTCCATCCCTGATACGACGATAGTCGGGATCGGAATTCGATACGTTGACGCCTAGGCCGATGGCAGTTTGGGCGATGTACTGGTCGATTCGAGAGTAATCCATATACTCCGAAGCACCAAGACGTAAGGGCGCAAAAAATTGCTGAGCAGGGGCCCTTATCGTCACACCAGCCTCTGCAGCCTTCTTCTTGAGCTCACCAATGAATTTTTGGTATGGAAATTTGCGCATGTAGGCTGCATACGCTTCATCGGCATCGGCAGGCAGGGAGGGATCCTTGATGAAGTAGTGCAGGAGGATGAAGCACGAATTGAGCTCCCGCAGCAGGTTGTTCTGAGATTCATCAAGCCAGTCAACGACCTGCTGCAATCCTCCTGCATTCAAAACGAGAGCGGACTGGCTGATCCAGTCCACCTCTCTCTTCCTTCTAGCCTCAGCAGCACGGCGCTCTGCCTTGAAGCGCTGCTGCTCCTCTTGATTTGCAGCCTGCTCCGGCGTAGCACCAGCCAGCACCATGGCGGAAATGAGATCTGCCTCTGCTGCCAATCGAGCTTTGGCGGCAGCGGCCTGCTCCGCACCAAGCTGGGAGATAGGATCGGCATGAGAGGCAGCGGCCTTGGGTGCAACGGCCTGGGAGGGCTTCTTTTGAGAAGGAGGAGGAGGAGCCTTGGATTTTGGGGCCGGGGCCTTCTTTTTCTTCGCGGAGGTGGCAGCACGCTCTTCTTCCCCCTTTTCGACATCATCAGAAAGGGTTTTAATAAGGGAAAGAAGAGTAGCATCCTCCTGCTGCAGCTTTGTCACGGCATCCTTCAACTCCTGCTGGCCATTGAGAAGGGAGGAGATGGTGCCGTGAATTGCGTTGATCTGTTCGTTGGAGGTCGATGCCGAGTTTGAGATAGAAGAAGCCAGTTCGGTTACTCGCTCATCGACCTTCTCCACATCCTCCAATACTTCCGCGATTTGGTCGCGGGATGCCATGTTGAGCTTATCAAGCTGGCCAGGAAGGAGCTTGTCAGTATATTCCTTCAGAAGCCTCACTGCAAAATCAGTGACACGCTCCTTGGCAACTTCATCGGCCTGGGCCTTGGCTTCATTAATAATATCGGCCCGGACCTCGGCTATGGCCTGCTTGATTTGGTTGGGGAGGCTGGTGATGATGGACTCGAGCTTGGCAGAAACATCATCCAGCGCAGCCTTCACATCGACCCTTGGAGACGGAGCAGCAGCAACTAGAGGCTGATCATCACCCTCAATCCTGGGTGATGATTGCTCCGGAGTTTGAATCCGATCAAACTCGTCTCCGGTTTCGGTGGCGGAGTTGTACAGGGCGCGAGAGTGCGCATATAGGGGGGCGAAGGTCGATGCCCAAAATTTTGGCTTCGACCTTCATGCGACGAAGCACCAGCTGGCGAAAATTGGAGGCCGCATCCTCCACGGTGTAAAAACCGAACTCCGCTTCAAGAGCCAGTTCCTCGACCTTCAGGTCGTCGAGAGTGACGACCTGCAGCAACGCCTCGAACAAATAGTAGTAGCTCGACTTACAATCCAGGTAGAACTGGAGGCGAGCAGCGAGGTCGAGGGTTTTGGGGAGTTGATCGATGCCTGGCATCAGGTCGATGACCTTAAGCCTGGCTTCGGCCTTCTTCGAAGCCACCATTGCTTGAGCAGGAGAGACGGCCTGCTCGGGGATAGGCTGGAAGGGCAGGATGGTGTCTTGCTCCACCTCTTCTTCGGTGACATCAACAATTTCCACCGATCCAGCTCGTTGAACACGAGGGGACTTTGCTGGAGAGGGAGCAACGACCTGCGAAGAAGATGCAGGCCGTTTCTGCGAGGCGGACGGCTCGCCGGCGGAACGGACTGGAGATGGAGTCCGTTCGGCTGATGGAGAGCGCGATGGAGAGCGCGAAGTCTCCGTGCGAGCAGCAGGCTCATCGAGCCGCACGGGAAGGACTTTATGCATCGGCCTGGGAGGGTCACCGGAGGCCGACTGCATTTTGCGAGGGGGAGTCCTCTTTACGGGCTGGCCCTTCTTGACAGGGCGAGAGGGGACCAGATCGAAATCGGCCTTCCTTTTCTTTTGAAGGGGTCGATCTGGGATCCTCCAACCAACTTTGGAATGGCCGGTTCTGGCGAGATGCTCCCGGACAGAGTCTGGGGAGTTGTGATAGATTTGAGGGGCCACTCCGATCGCCATCTCAAGCTGATGGAGATCTTTTGGTATAAACAGGGGGGGGGAAGTCCGGATCTTTGGACCACGTCCTCTGCTTGAAGTGGGAGATGATGATGGAGGTCACCTTCGTCCCAAGGCGAAGCGGCTTGTCGTTGCGGAGAGATACTTTTACAATGGCCTCTCCCTCCGACTCGCAGATGATCATCCTGGCTTCATCCCAAAGCAGGGAGACCAACAATTTGGCCCAACAGACGGGCAGGTCGAGCACTACGGCCGCCAAGATCTGGAATTTGAAAGGGGTGACCTGGTCGTAGTTTCCGAGAAGCCCCAGAAAACACTTCTGCACGAAGTCCATCAAGAGGCGATATTTAGGGCGGAGATCGCTCCTCTTGAATGCGACTGGCACGAACTGCCTCTGCTCGATTAGGACACGATCTGCAACCTGCTGCAGTTGGTCCCTAGGAATGTCAGAGAGTTGCATCGTCCCCTCTTCATCAATGTCGAAGGCCTTTTTCACAGCATCAAGAACGTTAATGGTGGCCACGGACTTCGTGGTTCCAATAGAGACGGTGTGGGTGGATACGGAATCTCCTTCATTCCAATTGTAGAAGAAGGCACCCACAAGCCTGGGAAGATTCTTTGCCGGCCGGGTGGAGATGATCTGATGGAATGAACGGCACTTCTCCACCATGGCGAACATGGAGTCGAGATCGTGAAAACCGAAGTTTTCACGCACCATGTAGGGCTCGAACTTGATGCGAGCCGTCAAGAACTCTTCTACTTCCGACCACTGCATTTCTTTCCGACCAGAGGGTAAGATATTTGCTGCCATTGTTGTTTTCTGCAAATTTTCCAAAAGGGATTAGAAAGAGAACCAATCGTTTTTCGAGAAAAGATAGAGAAACAGTTAAGAACTTGACAGGAAATTAAAAGCATAAGTGGCAAAAAGAACACAAACCACTGCGAGTGATTCGATGCAGAGAGTGAAGAAGCAGAGAAACGATGATCACGACGGCGGCAGTTTAAAATTTTGCAGAGAAAATTAGGTTTTAGTAGATGAAGATGATAAGAATAAGTAAAGTTTTTGAGAGAAAACTGCATGACATATATAGATTTTTCGAACGATCTCAACCGTTCGAATTTGAAAAGGCTAAAGTTGCAGTATTAATCCTTAACCGCACGATCGTGGGCGCGTGGAATGTGTAACGTTTCACATCCGCGCGTGAAGAGGTTGGAACGTGCATAAATATGCACTTTTACAGAAAAATGGCAGGGAATTAAATGTAGCCTCGGTCAACGTGTCAAAACTTGACACTTGACTAGATGTGTTGAGAAAATGGTAATCATTACTCCCTTTTTCCTCATTTTCTGCAAATTTGCAGTCTCTTAAACGATGAAACACATTGAGAAATAAATAACATAAATAAATGAAAAATTCAATGCGTATTAAAGAAGTTATAAGACAAAAGGGTGATACTGCCCTTTTGATTCTTCCTTCATAAATGCAGTCGCATTCAGGTTGATATCGGTCTGATGATATCGGCCTGGTGACAGAGAACGATCTGGCAAAATGAACGGCCTGTATTTGTGATATCGGCCTGGACATATGACATCGACCTGGCGAGTTGGAACTGCCTGGACTTAAGATGTCGGCCTGGCGAAATAAACGCCCTGGAGACAGACATTGACCATTGTTCCCCCTCAAATGATGGATCACTTTGGCTAAGTGTTCCCCCTCAATTTGAGGAATGCAGGTCGATTTATTGAATAGTCGACGGCCTGATGATGGAAATGGCCTGTTGACAGACACGGCCTGTGGATAGGAACGGCCTGTTCAAGTAGTGTCTCCCTGTTCAATGGTATCGGCCTGTTGAGTAGATGACGGCCTGTTCCCCTTAATATCGGCCTGCTTGCAAGGAGACTGCCTGCTTGTTGGTCCCGGTTGTTGGTCCCACAAGCTTTTGAGAAATTTGGCAGGTCGACGAGGAGATAACGGCCTGTAGGCTTACGATCGGCCTGATGTCTCAACATTTAGTAACCCCAGCTTTCCACATAGCATTTTGAATCTTTCTTCGGCTAGGGGTTTGGTTAGAATATCAGCTCGTTGAATGTCAGTGTGTATCTTCTCAATAACCACGTTCTTCTTTTCCACGTGATCACGAATGAAGTGATGTCTAATATCCACGTGCTTGCATCTTGAATGAAGAACTGGATTCTGAGTAATGGCGATGGCACTCGAGCTGTCGCAGAATATAGGCACTTCACTGACTTCAACTTCATAATCCTTAAGTTGTTGCTTGATCCACAAGATTTGTGCACAACAACTTCCTGCGGCCATGTACTCGGCCTCTGTGGTGGAGGTGGCTACTGAAGTTTGCTTCTTTGAAAACCAAGAAATCAGCTTGTTTCCGAGAAAATGGCAAGTACCCGAGGTAGATTTCCTATCGAGCTTGCACCCTGCATGATCAGAATCTGAATAACCTGTAAGCTGCAAGTTGTCATCACAAGGATACCAAAGACCCAAATTTGTGGTTCCTTTGATGTATCGAAGAATTTTCTTTGCTGCTTCTAAGTGAGATTCCTTCGGATTAGCCTGAAATCGAGCACACACTCCAACTGCAAAAGTGATGTCAGGTCGACTAGCAGTTAAATAAAGTAATGAACCAATTATACCCCTGTACTGTGTTATGTTGGCAGGTTTTCCTTGGGGATCCGGGTCGATCTTCCCACCAGAGAGCATTGGTATTTTGACTGGCTTGCTGTCTTTGACACCAAACTTGTCAACCAGCTCGTGTGCGTACTTTGTTTGGCTAATGAAGATTCCTTCATCGGACTGCTTGACCTGCAACCCTAGAAAGAAATTCATTTCCCCCATCATAGACATTTTGTATTTTTCCGTCATGAGGTTACCAAATTTTTCGCACAGTATGGGAGATTTAGATCCAAATATAATATCATCAACATAAATTTGTACTAAAAGGATATGTTCATTCACTTTGATAGTGAATAGCGTCTTGTCGACTGAACCACGCTTGAATCCTGATTCGATGAGGAAGGATGATAGCGTCTCATACCAAGCTCGAGGAGCTTGCTTAAGACCATAGACGGCCTTGTGCAGTTTGTAGACTTTGCTTGAATCACCCTCCTCGAATCCAGGAGGCTGTTCCACATAGACTTCTTCTTCAAGAATGCCATTGAGGAACGCGCTTTTAACATCCATCTGGTAGACTTTGAATCGTTGATGAGCGGCATAAGCTAGAAACAGCCTTATGGCTTCTAATCTTGCAACGGGGGCAAACGTCTCATCATAGTCGATTCCTTCTTGTTGACAGTAACCCTTTGCTACCAGTCGGGCTTTGTTTCTGACAACTTCTCCAGATTCATCTCTCTTGTTCTTGTAAACCCATTTAACTCCAATGACGCCTTGATGATAAGGACGATCAACTAGTGACCATACTTCATTTCTTTTGAATTCATTGAGTTCTTCTTGCATGGCTTCTATCCAGTCAGCATCTTGAAGAGCTTCATAGGCATCCTTGGGTTCTATGCGAGAGAGATAGCAACTTAGAAGTGCACTTTCACCAATCGTCCTTCTCGTTCGTACTCCTTGGTTTGGGTTCCCAACAATGAGCTCTTTCGGATGATCATCGATCCAACGTCTGCGTCGTGATCTTTCTTCATTTGAAATGATTGGCTCGGGCTCATTAATGGGTTCGTCAAACTCTGGATGAGTTGAAGGTTGATCAGTGGGCACATGCTGTTGCTCGAGCTGTTGATCAGGCTGCTGTTCGGCCTGGATGTTGAGCTGCTCCATTGTGTTATCAAGCTGCTCAATTTGGGATGTAAGGTCGTGAACAGCATCAGTCTTGGAGACTGAGGGAGGGGGATCAGCCTGGTTAAGTCCGGCTGATGTATTACAGCTCGTATTATCATTTGCATCACTTCCCCCTTGCTGTGTGACCCTAGGATCAGATTGATCCTCTTCCTCCAAATCATTTGGAGTCCATACTAGCAGGTCGTCAATGGGGGAGTTAGACGGCCTGTTAGTAGCGGGCTGATCTGAACCTGTACTTGACTCTCTGTACAGACAAGTAGACTCATCAAACACAACATGAGGTGTTACCTCCACAACTAGGGTTTTCTTATTAAAAACTCTATAAGCTTTGCTAACCTCCGAGTATCCTAAAAATACTCCTGGATCAGCCTTGCTATCAAAAGTTTTCAATTGGGATTTCCCATTGTTATGAATGTAACACAAGCACCCAAAAGCTTTAAAATATTTTAACCTGGGGAGCTTGTTGTTCCACAGCTCGTATGGTGTCTTTCCATGTCGGGTCGTGATAACCGACCTGTTTTGGGTATAGCAGGCTGTGTTGACGGCCTCTGCCCAAAACTTCTTTGGGAGATTGGTTTCATCTAACATGGTACGAGTTGCTTCCTTCAGCGACCTGTTACGACGTTCCACCACGCCGTTTTGTTGAGGTGTGCGTGCGGCTGAAGTTTGATGATGAATCCCACTCTTTGTGCAATATTCTTCGATCATAGCATTGATAAATTCGGTGCCTCGATCTGATCGAATGGAGATGATGGATTTCTCTTTTTGATTGCACAGCTTGCTCAGCAACGCAGGTAGCTTCTCCAATGTCTCCTTCTTTTTGTACATGAAAATAACCCACGTAAATCTAGAATAATCATCTATAATAACGAGAGCATATTTTCTACCGTTTATGCTCAAGGGAGTGACTGGGCCGAAGAGGTCGAGATGGAGAAGCTCAAGAATTCGATTTGATGATTGAGCCGTCACGCTTGGAAATGATGATCTTGTCTGCTTTCCAGCTTGACATGCTCTGCAGATGTGATCACGATCGAAGACTTGGTCTGGCAGGTCGTTCACCAGCTTGTTGCGTGCGAGCTTGTTGATGGCCTTGAAGTTTAAGTGACTCAACCTCTTGTGCCATAGCCAGCTTGTCTCGGAATCGGCCTTTGTGACCAGGCAGGTCTCTATCCAATCTGTCCATTGTACAATATAGAGTCTATCCTGCAAAATTCCGGTAAGAAGAATTTCTCCTTCCTCATTTTTCACGAGACACTTGTTAGCGGTGAATTCTACTCGTTTACCACTCGAGCAGAATTGCGACACAGAGAATAGATTATGATTAAGACCTTCAACATAAGAGACGTTAGAAATAGTTGTTTTACCAACTCTTAGATCGCCCTGGCCTCTTGTAAATCCCTTAGAATTTCCTCCAAAGGTTACAAGGGGCCCGTCTCGTTCTTGATAGTTTGAAAGTGGCGTTTTGTCACACGTCATGTGCTTTGAGCATCCACTATCAATGATCCATACAGCTCCATGAGCTGCTTGGCTCCTTCTTTGAGCCTTCCCAACCTGCAATTAATTAAACTTAGCAACCCATTTGAGATTGGGTGCTACATCGGTTGCGGGAACGGCCTTTGGAACCCATATTTGCTTCACCGGTCTGCTTCTAACCGAGGCTGAGGACGAGGCAGAAGCAGTCTTGGGCTTAGGAGCCTTGGATTTCTTCGAGCGGGGGCGGCGAGACTGATAATACTGTTCTTCGTAAAACCCAGGTTGATACTGCCAGTCTGAAAAATTTGACTGTTGAGAATAGTGGCAGTAGCACCCTTGATAATCCGGGTGGAAGAACTCAGGGTGATACGGCCTTTGATAGTGCTGGCCTTGGTATCGCCCTTGATGAACAGCCTTATTTTGATGGTAGGGGGCAGGTCGACGTTGCTGGGCAGGTCGACTCTCCTTCTTTTGAGGAGCGGGCTGTTCTTTCTTTCGTTGCTTTATGAGGATGGCCTGGGGCTGTCGAGCTGGATTTTTCAGCTTGACCATCTTATCAGGGAGAGTTTGATTGGCTTTCCGAACATTCTTTGATTTAGGCTGCGCTTTCACGAACGTGATCTCGCAGTCTTTGTTCTTGCCTTTCTTGGATTCTCCATTAAATCCAATCCCAGAGTGATCGCGCGGATTGCGTTGCATGGATTGGACCTCTTCCAGCTTCTTTCCACTTTTCTTCAACTGACTCAATGTGAGTTGAAGTTTTTCTTCCTTTTTCACGAGGAGTTCGTGTCGAATTACCAAGTCAGCCAGCTTTGAGGTAAGGCAGTGTATTTCGGCATCCTTGGTCTTGAGGGACTCGTTCTTCTCGAGCTCCCTGGTATCGAACTCCTTGACCCGTAAAGTCAATTCGTCAACCTTTGACTTTAGGGTTTCGATCTCCCTTTCCTTTTCTTCATCGTAGGGAGAGAATCTTTCTTCCAATGCTAGCTTGTATTTTTCATTTTTATCCAATAGCTCAGCATTGTCTTCAACGACCTCCTTGAGAGTATCCACGAGATCGGCATAGTCATCCAGCTGCTTCTTGATTTCTTCCCAAGACACAGCCTCGGATAGGTCTTCATCACCTTCTTCTGCACAATCATCGTCAGAGAAAGAAAGTGAAATGGGTTGAAGATCTACCTTTGAAGATCCCTCGTTTTGTTGAAGCTCTCCAACGAAGCATTCTTCATCATCACTTTCATCGAAAGCGATGTATCCTTCGTCATCACTTGACGAGCTGTCCGAGAGGTGAGCTTCCTTTGTTTCTTCGGCAATCATAGCAGCTCGTTGATCTTTGAGCTTCTTATCACGCTTTGCACGGAGCTCGTCTCTCTCGGCCTTGGTAAGATCCGGGCAGTCCGTCTTGTAATGACCTGGCCTGCCACAGTTGAAACAACCACCCTCGGGTGTGTTAGAAGAATTGAAGGTTGAGGGTTTACCTTCTCCCTTTTTGTCAGGGCGGTCGTGGTTGCGGTTTGAGAAGTTTCGTTTGTTGTCACGATAGAACTTTTTATATTTGACAACCTTCCCTAGGAGCTTCTCATTTCTCCTAGCAGCTAGAGCATAGTCGAGAGTCATTTTCTCGAACTTTTTAACGATGGACTCGTCAATCGGACTTGGGGTAGCAGCTGAGGCTGAGTCGGCCTTGAAGGCTACCTCCTTGTTCTTTTCCTCAGCCTTCTTGCTGGTGGAAGGTTGGGTTGATCCATGGATGCGGATCATCTCATACTCATTTCCGACAAGAATGTCGAAAAGATCTTCAGTGGTGAGGGAGTTGAAATCCGATCGGGCTGGATGCATGGCGGCGTATACGTGCCAATTTGCAGGGAGGGCACGTATCACTTTGAGATTCTTCTCGCGCTGCGTATACTTGTATGGGTTGATGGCAGCCACTTCAAGAACAATCTCGGTGAAGCGAATTTTCATCGCTTCGATGGTTTCTCCCGAAACCATCTTGAAGTCATCGAACTTGCTGCACGCCATGGACAGCTTGTTCTCCTTCATTTCCTCTGAGCCAAGGCTGATGGACCGGAGGGTGTCCCACATTTCTTTGGCCGTTTCAAGATTTTTGATCTTGGCCAGGTAGACGCCCTTCACGGTGCTGGAGATGAGTCCCTTTGCATAATCATCGAGACCGGCCTCCTTCCTTTCCTCGGTTGTGTAATCGCGAGGATTCTTAAGGATTTTCTCGTATGTAGCCTCCCCGGGGGCTGTTCCATCCACGATAATCTTTGCAGCATAAATGGGGGAGGGTCCGTTCTCGATGATGTCCCACATAAGGACGTGATGTGCCTTGAGACACATCTTGATTCGAAAGCTCCAATCTTCATAGCCTTGAACGGAAAAGTCTTCACATACCCTGAGAAGAGAAGCCTCCATAGCAGAATAATATGATATGAATGAATGGAAAAGATTTTTCTAAGGATCGGTTCAAAATGACCAAAAGTTTGAAAAAGAACTTTTAGTATGCAAAGCAGCGGTCAAAAGAACCACTGCTCTGATACCACTTGTTGGTCCCGGGAAAGAGTAATTGGTGTATGGGGGGGGGGGGAATACACCAATAACCAACCGTTTTTGACTTTTAAGATTCAGGTTGATCTGCAGGTCGTTTGTCAAGGTCGACCTTATCAGAGGCAGTTTGATCTATCAAGCTCGTATGGTATCAAGCTTGATTTATCAGACTGTTAATGCGGAAGTTGGTGGAGGTTGATTACTCTTTGAAAAATCTTAAGGTTGAATATGGATAGCAGGTTGATTCGTGTAATGCAGGTTGATGCTCGTCAGTATGATAATGAAATGAAAGAGCGATAAATAAAGAGAGAGAGAGAAACACCGCGATGTAGCGTGGTTCGGAGAAACCCTCCTACGTCCACGTCAGGTCGACTCGACCTGAGAATCCCTTTTCTTTTGGATCCACCTCTCTCTTATTTATACTGACTGAGTATCAGTTCTAGCTACAATCTAACTTGAGAGTAACTAGACACGAGTTTTGGGTCGTGACCCTTACAACCTTCGTACTAGAACGTACAAATAACCTAACGCTGTTACAGAGCTTGACTAACTCTATAATGGCGAAAATAAGAACAAGCTTTCTAACTTCGAACAAGTCGGAGAAGAAGTTGTTTGAACAATCGACAAGCAGCAGTGAACGCTTCGTCGTTGTGGTGTTTTCCGGAATCGTAAACCTCTCTTCTTCAAGTGTTTGGGAAACTAATCGGATTTCGAACACTTGAATGGATTTGAGCTTTGAGAGAGATTTGGGCAGAGATATGGCGTTGATAGCTTGTGTTTCCCGTACTTGAATCCGAAAATGGCTGAAGTATTTATAGGCAGTTTTGAAAAACTAGCCGTTGGAGTCGGGCTGACGTGGCACTAGCCGTTGGATGCTGACTCACTTCTAGCCGTTGGGAATATTCGTCCTTGCTGGCACTCGACGTGGCAAGGATCAGGTCGTGACGCTCCATGAAGGTGGAGCATCGACCTTGATTGATAATCCAGCTCTTGAAATCTTCTAAGGCAATCCCAGCTGGAAGCTTGATAGGGGAGGTCGATAGACAGGCTGATGATCCAGCTCGATCCAATTGAGGCAGGTCGATACATCGACCTTTCTCTTACAGGGTGGATCGAACTTGACACTTAAACGATAGAGGGCATCGACCTGCACTAACAGGTAGCAGGTCGATCTATCGGCCTTGACCCTAAACAAGTAAAATATGCCTAAGTGTGGTTTCGATAAACATCATCAAAATCAAACTGCAGGGGGTTCCCAACAGGGTACTTTCGTATTTTCACTTCTAAGTGAGGAGGACATTCTTGTCATTTCATACATATGTCATTTTTTTTAAATTTGGAGTTTAATTTCAAACTATACAACCGATCGGTTCACACCGTTTGGGAAAAGTCATCATGCATGAAAACCTTTTCTTTTCAATTACCAACCAACACCTCTTACATGAAAAATTTCAATCGTATATAAATATCTACAAATATAGCATTGGATGAATAGGTCGTTTAAACCGCTAAAACAACGGAATAAAGAAATTTTGTTTGTTTGTGTGATTCGTCTACTTAAGCAAAAGAGAGGATTACTGCGCGTAGGATCATCGTTGCGGCGCTCTTCTGTTGAGAAGAAGAAGAAGAAGAAGAAGAAGAAGAAGAAGAAGAAGAAGAAGAAGAAGAAGAAGAAGAAGAAGAAGAAGAAGAAGAAGGAGGAGGAGGAGGAGGAGGAGAAAGAGAAGAAGTGCTAGAGTTCTTCAACCTCTCAGCCTCATTCATCTCTGCACATCGATTCCTCTCTTTCTCTTCATCTTATTAACCAAATCAAAATCTAAGTCCAAAACTTCTTCCACTTGAACCCAAGCAACTCCAAAATCATATTCGATCTTTGGTTCTTCCTTCTTTGAAATCCTGGAAAATGAGCATATATTCACGCAATGGATGTAGGAGATCGTGATAGAAGAAGAAGAAGAAGAAGAAGAAGAAGAAGAAGAAGAAGATTTTACCCCATAATCCAAGCGTATTAAAAAAAATAATCCATCGGAACAAATAAATCCGAAATGAAAAAATATCTCTGATATCACTTTACGGTAAATAATTCATGAACTCATGTTCATCAACAAAATTTTTGTAGAGCAAAATGCTAAACATGCAACTCTTGGTAAGTTAGTTAAGGTTTAATCCCATATTCATAATAATGCGATCACTTTTTATATAATATTTATGATTCAGGTTGATTTTTTCTATGCCAAATTATTTTATGTTATATTATATGCATTAGTTTTGATTGAAGAATGTAGAGTTTTCCATTAATGGTGAACATATATATATTTAAATTTGCATTCTTTTTGCCCTACTTATTTTGTGAAGTTCTTTACCTTTTTATTGTTTTATTATTTCTTATTTAATATGGACAAAGTAATTGTTGACGAAAATTTTATGATTTCAGTTTAAATTCAGCATCATCTCAAGTATCTCTTCATAGTATAACACTAGCTTATTCATTGGATGGCATCTGTATCCAAGCAAATTAAGGATTGGTTCAGCAAAAACTGTACATATTATATGTGTTGACAATGAACAGAAAAGATCATGGTCTATGTTTTGATCAAAACATCAAATTGTCAAGAAATAAATAAAAGTTAAAATATAAGAAGAGTATATGTGTGATTAAATATTGATATATCTCAATTGCTAGAAAACCTGTTACTTGGTAACATCAGAAATCAAATAGTGAGATAAGAAAATATTAAGAAAATAATTAGACTAACTAACGATGATATTTTCTCAAACGGTACTATGCCATAATAATATAATTTAATTATTTGGTGCCTAATATAGTTTCTGTCATAATTTTAAAAAATAATACATGTATATAAACTGATAAAAAAAACTATGAAACAAATGAATTAAATTAATATTCCATTATATATTATGTTTAAAACATTTATGATTTTAGTGAAAATTTTTAAATACTATCATTTATCAAATTATAACACTCCATACTAGAATAAACCAGAAAGCACTAACAATATAATTTTATAACGGAATTGAACAGAAAATTGGTTGCTGGCATGCTGCTAAATATATCATTCACTTATTCAAATCAATTAAAACATAGAGAAAGATGAATTATGTCATTAATCAATAATATTGGAGGTTTTCCTACTCCATCCTTTACTATTAACGCATAAATTTAACAAATTTATAGTCAACTAAATCCCCAATATTATAACAAAGAGTATAATTGATAAGCTTAACTTTAATAGATTGTATTTTTATAAACTATATATAATGTTAAAGCATTTGTAAATTTCTATTACTTTTTAAATAGATTTGATTATGGCAAAAAATCCTTAATAAAATAAAATAAATGTATTTTATGTTTAAACAGATGTATTTTTATGAATTGCAATTATATTCCATAATGAAGAATATAAAATTTTAAATTAATATTTAGCCCTGTGCATCGCACGGGTGTGAATGATGAGATTCAATTAAATATGAGATTTACTAATGGAACCATTAATTCCCTAATTTTTTTCCAAATAGGAAAGATGTCAGGATCTCTGAGACGGAGGCAGTATAATACTACGTATTTATTTTAAAAATATATTATGTAAATATTTTCCTTAAATTATTCTTTTAATAATTAATAATAATAATAATAATTGCTAACCAATTTTCGTTTCAAAGTTGCAGAATTTGCCACCCCAAATCCAGCACCTAAAACATACATGGACCATTGTATTTACGAATATTAAAATTTATGCGCGTATAATTGATTCTTAACACTTAAAGCTTAACACTCCAACTCTTTTTTCTTCGCGAAGATTAAATGAGTCACAAAATCTAACAATTTAGGATCTATAACGAACAACGACATATATATTTTAATCCCGTGAAAAGGTCATAAAATATTGATCATTTAATTCTTGTGAAATTTTTTTAGTGAAATATAAGTCCGTGCATCGCACGGGAGAACGTTCTAATTTTAAATTATAATTAGAAACTTGTAATGTTTAATTTTGATAATCTTTTGATAGCTTAAGCAGCAACAAATAAATTATAACTTCCTCAGTTCCATTTAACTTGACTTAATTAACACCGCAATTAGGGCTGCAAACGAGCCGAACCTGATCGAGTATTGGTCTGCTCGGGTTCGGCTCGTTTAGTATTTGACAGGCTCGGGCTCGGGTTCGAGTTCGATTCGAGCTTTAAATCCGGGCTCGAGCTCGGCTCGGGTTAAAAATTTTGAGCTCGAGTTCGGCTCGTGCTCGGTTCGGACTTGAGCTCGAATTTGGCTCGTGAAAAGCTCGAGTCCGAGCTCGTTTAAAAAACATGATATAAACATATTTAATATTTCCTTTTAAAACATCAAATGAACTTAAATTAAAATGAATTCATCAAATAAAAATACATCTAATGAAATTCATCCAAAACATAAAACATAATCCAAAATATGATCGGCGTATACGTACTCATTTACTGCTAGACTACTTAGTACGTAATCATTACTAACAATTTGTTAGAAACTTCAAATGAAATTGCTATACTCAGTATAATATAGCCACAAAAGTATTATTCTTAGACCTAAAGAGATATAATAGTAGTAAAGTTACATGTAAAATTGCTATATGGAGTACGTAACATATAGATGGAATAGAAGTAATATATGATTCCTTTTAACGATATAGTAATATGACCATAATTTCTGAACAATCTTCTTATATGTCAACCACACTAGATAGATTAAATTATTAATAAATAGAAATTGTTATATTCATTCATGGATGATGAATTGATGATATTTGTAATTAGTTAAAACTTAAAAATATTCGATACTATAAATAATAAATAAATAAATAAATATACAATATAAATAAATAAATAAATTGATGATATTTGATGATATATATTAATGTTATAAGTTAATATTTTTTTTAATTTTAATTATGGTGTAGTTTTAATTAGTTTTGTTGTGATTTGAAATTAATTTTGAGAATATATAGTCATATACCCAATTTCTACTAGTAAAACTAAATTTTGCTTTGGAAGTTTAAAACACAAAAAAATACCCATTTTTTGCTTCGGTAGACAAAAACGCCCCTGCTTTTTAGGTTCGGAGTTACTATTTACTTTTACTCTTTTTTCTAACCAATTTTTCTTCATTATACACATCACCATCTCTCTATTTTATTTTTCACTCTCTCTCTCTTTCTCTCTCTACCCCTCTCTCTACCCCAATTCAAACCGAACGGTATTGCTTGTTGGTCGGAGTCAGCCGCCGTCGCCGACTGAAGCTCCGTCATCGCGCCTGGACTCGGAGCTGCTACCTCTTCTCTACGCCGAGGTGTCTCCGACGGGGTAAGGTTCCTCTTTCTCTTTTCTTTGAAACCTCCCTCTCTCTCAAATTCTGCTTCTGTTGCAGTTTGGAGGAGTGGCCTGAACGCCTCCTCTCCGACCAACTCGCCCTCACCTCCATCGTCCTCTCCCTCACCTCCATCGTCCGCCGCCGCTTGCCTCCGGCCAATCACCAGCGAGGAGACGAAGAAGTGCGTCTGGATTTCGGGGAAGCTGTAGAGGATCCCCCAGGTGAGGTAGATCCGCGACGCCACCTGCGGGAGGGTGGCGGTGACCGGAGATCTGACGAGTCCGACGAGGTTGTGGAGGATCTCGACCAGCGCAGCCGACTGCGCAAGGATTAGCGGCTTCTCGACGGCGGCGCTGAGGGAGCTGAACCCGACCCTGTATTAGTTTTCGAACGGAATTCGATTGAATGTTGATCGGGTTTTTGATTTTGACCGGGTTTTGTGTTTTCTGCTATCTGATGTTTGGGTATTTTTCTTCATCTGGATTTTGAACGCGATTTCTCCTTTTTCTCGATTTTTCCTTTTTCTCTCTCTCTTTTTTTTTTTTTTTTTTTTTTTTTGCAGGTTGGATCCATACACATCCAGCAAATTCTTAGAGAGAGGGAAAGAGAGAGAGAGAGATAAGGTAGAGAGAGACGACGCTAAGTTCATTTTCCTTTTTCTTTTTCTTTTTCTTTTTCTTTTCCTTTTCTTTTTTTCCCAATTCCCTTTTCTATTTCTGTTGTTCGATCGAGGGAATCGAGTGTCGATGTAGTCAATTTGTTGATCCAATTGTGTATTCGGAGAGTGATTAATTGATGTTAAAGGATTTCTTTGTCTTGCTGCACTATTCTCTTATAGTATATTTCTTCTTATAATAGTGAATTTTACTAGTACGAATGCTATCATCTGTCCCGATTACTTAAGAACACAATACGAAATACAAAAAAAGATTACTAATCTTGTGTAAGTTTTTGTTCAATTTATATGATATACTAAAGTACACAGTACGAAAGGAAGAAAAGCTTACTGCCTACTTAAGTACACAGTACGAAACAGAAAAAAAGATTACTAGTCTTGTATAAGTTTTTGTTCAATTTACATGATATACTAAAGTACACAGTACGAAAGGAAGAAAATCTTACTGCGTTTCGCTTTTTGAAATTTACATGATTACTCGAAACAACATCAAACTTTGTTTCGCTTTTTGAAATTTGAAAACTAAAGTGAGCACACTATCTACGAATGCTATCCTCTGTCCCGATTACTTAAGTACACAGTAGGAAACACAAAAAAAGATTACTAGTCTTGTTAAGTTTTTGTTCAATTTACATGATATACTAAAGTACACAGTACGAAAAAAAGAAAAGCTTACTGTGTACTTAAGTACACAATACGAAATATAAAAAAAGATTACTAGTCTTGTGTAAGTTTTTGTTCAATTTATATGATATACTAATGTACACAGTACGAAAGGAAGAAAAGATCACTGTGTACTTAAGTACACAGTAAGAAACACAAAAAAGATTACTAGTCTTGTGTAAGTTTTTGTTCAATTTACATGATATACTAAAGTACACAGTACGAAAGAAAGAAAATCTTATTGTGTACTTAAGTACACAGTACGAAGGGATGAAAAACTTACTTAAGTACACAGTAAGAAACACAAAAAAGATTACTAGTCTTGTGTAAGTTTTTGTTCAATTTACATGATATACTAAAGTACACAGTACGAAAGGAAGAAAATCTTACTGCGTACTTAAGTACACAGTACGAAATATAAAAAAAGATTACTAGTCTTGTGTAAGTTTTTGTTCAATTTACATGATATACTAAAGTACACAGTACGAAGGAAGAAAAGCTTACTGTATACTTAAGTACGCAGTACGAAACACAAAAAAAGATTACTAGTCTTGTGTAAGTTTTTGTTCACTTTACATGATATACTAAAGTACACAGTACGAAAGGAAGAAAATCTTACTGCGTACTTAATTACAAAGTACGAAAGGAAGAAAATTTTACTGCGTACTTAAGTACGCAGTACGAAACACAAAAAAAAAGATTACTAGTACTTATTTGTATGGAACACAGTACGATTTGTAACACCAAAATTACCGGAAAGAGAGAGAAAAAGTTGGTGGTCAAAGTCAAAAAGCAAAAAGCAAAAAGCAAAAAGTAAGGGTATTTTGGTACAAAATTTGAAAATATGGGTATAAGTTGTGTTTTTTAAGATACAAAGCAAAATTTTGTTTTTTAAGTTGAAATTGGGTATTTTCCTTTTTCCCTCATTAATTTTTAACTCATTGACATTTGACAATAATTTAAATCCTCTTACCTACAATTTTTTACACATAAATGCTAAAGCTCGTTTACAGGTTCGATTAGAGGTTCGATTAAGAGTTCGCGAACATGTTCGATTAATATACGAGCCGAACACGTTCGCGAGCAAAACAAGTCGAATACCTTATTGCTCGAGTTCGGCTCGTTAAGTTAACCGAGCTCGAATTCAGGCTCGAGCTCGGCTCGTTTGTTAACGAGTTCGAACTCGAACGAACTTTTACCGAATCGAGCACCGAATAAGTCCCGAGTAGCTCGGCTCGTTTGTAGCCCTAACCGCAATCAATCAAGTTTTAAAAGAGAGAGAGAGTACACTAAAATATTTGCATAAATATAACACAAATTAAGTACGTAAGTAAAAATTCCATAACATATAGTAGATCAGTTGTCCTGGCAGAGAGAGAGACACCCTCTTCAACTAGCTGCGCCGGCCACCGCCACAAACCTCGATCCTCCGGCGTTAACGTGGATTCGATCAGCCTATTGGACGGCCCCTAGGAGGACTGGAGGAACCGTCGTCGGAGCAAGCAGAGAGAAGGAGCGACATAACCGAGAGGGATAAAAGCAGCATGCCTAGAACATAGATCAGCTCTGAACCCTCAAACACTCCATTTCCAACAACCGAGGATGATATTCTCGCCATTTTCGATCGGTCCCAAGTTATTTGTTTTAGTTATCTCTTTCAATTTTATTTCTCGGTGAATATATTATATATATATATATATAGTTGCATGTAGCACCATGTTTTCGAGGATAACTAATCAGTGGCTAACGTATACTTACTCCCTGGCTCAAGATTCGTGACACGTTTCTTTTCAGCTTTTGTGGCAAGCGTTTTCGAGCGTCTTAATTATGAGTTTCAAAATATCTTTTTAAGGAATTTTTTCTTTTACGGGATACCTTGTAGTATCCCGTAAAAGAAAATTTTCCTTAAAAAGATATTTTGAGACTCATCATTAAAACGCTCGAAAACGCTTGCCACAAATGCTGAAAAGAAACGTGTCACGAATCTTGAGCCAGAGGGAGTAGTAAACAAGGAAGGAGGAATTGAAGGAATTCTAGGGGCGTGCTAGCTTAATTTCTACGGGAAATTTCAGCTCGCTTTCGTTGCAATACTTTTCCTGCTTATGCTTTACTCTTTCTTAACGCTTTCCTCTCTCTCTCTCTCTCTCCCTCTCTCGATTTTCAGTTGAATTGGTCTTTGTGAGAAAAAACGTTCTTCAAAAGTAGTTTCGGGTAAGCTTCAGATAATATGAATGTGATTTTTATAATTGAGATTGATTATATATAAAAAAAAAAATAGTATTAGTTATATGTAGGATTAAAGTTGACTTTTCCAGTAGTTCAGTACAACAAAATTAAGAATTAAGCATCCCACCATATGAAATTACTTCCTCTATTTATTTATTTTTCCTATGTAGGTGAAATTCAATATATATTCCTCAAGTTCCATAGATTTTTTTTTTTTTTTTTTTTTTTTTGAGAAAAGTTCCATAGATTTTAGTTCAACAAAAAGTACGTATACTTATGAGAATTTGATAAGGGGCGTCCTTCCTTTATCATATGATCATAACTGGCAGTAGTATCTTACAATTGTAATTATTTTAAGGAAACAGTCAAATATCTTAATTAGAAACTAATTAACATTTTTATTTATATATAGAGATTTTTCATTATTAAAATTAAATATATCCAATATGGTTTAATATTCATTCGTCGATGCAAATAAAACGAAATTATACTCAAATTTAGCAGCTCACAATTATATATAGGAAAATGGACAACTGAAACTACAGATAAGAAATCTACCCAGAAAGAAACTAATTAAACAGCTATTACACATAATTAACACCACAATCGAAGTAAAAAAAAAGTTTAATAAAATAAGGAGAACACCGACATATTTGCATAAACATAACGCGAATTAACAGTAATCTCCACCCGGCAATTTAAAAAAAGAAAAAGAAAAGAAAACCCTCTTCAACCACCGGCTCCTCCGCCGTCGCCACCGCTACAGCCTCCTCCTCCGGCGCCCCCTGTTCGGCCGCGCCTGTTGCGAGGCCTGCCGGAATCCTGGTCGACACAAGCGAAGAGAAGCACCGACATAACCGAGAGAGATAAAAGCAGCATGCCTACAACATAGATCAGCTCCGAACCTTCAAACACTCCATTTCCAACAACTGAAGAAATCCTCGCCATTTTCGATCCTTGGAAGAGGATACTAATCAATGGCTAAATTATCATTCATTTATAGTTGGATTCCTTCAGATTCTGTATTTTAACTTATCTCTCTCTTTTATTTAATTTCTCAAGTATATACACTTGTAATAAACGTAACCACCTTAACTTTAATTTATGCATTAATTTCTATTTATAAATCGTTTTCAAAGTCACGTAGTCAACACGGAGGAATTCCAGAGCTATGCCAGCTTCCACATGAAATTTCTTAACCGTTTCCTCTCTCTCTCTCTCTCTCTCTTCTCAACTTTCAGTTGACCTTGTCTTTTTTAATGGAAACATCATTCTATTCCCTAATTTGTGTCGGCATGCACGTTCAATTCCGTCTTGTTATTTACTCTTTTCATTATTTTATATATAACTGAATAATCAGACGAATCGAGACAGCTTTTCATTATTTTATATATAACTGAATTATCAGACGAGACGAGACATGACGGAAATATTAGTACTCCCTCCGTCCTCCATTTAGTGACGGAGGGAGTTTGGGCACGCGTTTTTTCGCATTTTATGGTATAATAATAAATTAATGTGTTAAAGTGTTAAAGTGGAATAATTGTGGGTCCATTTGAATTGTTTAATAGTATTAAAATATTAAAATAGTAAAAAGTAGATGTATAAAGTGTTAAAGTGTTAAAGTGATTGTGGGGTCTACGTCCAAAAATGGAAATTGTCAGTAAATGGAGGACGTCCCAATATAGTATTAACGTCACTAAATGGAGGACGGAGGGAGTATAACAAAATCGCTGCATGTAATACTAACACATGTTATACACTGTCATGGCATCCAAGTATAAACTATACTAGGTTAGTTTATTTTAAACAATACTCCTTCCACGCCCCACTTCAATTACTCCCTCCATCCTCCATTTAGTGACATTGTTTTTTGGGCACATGTTTTTTTGTATTTTTATGGTACTAGCAGAGGCAACGTACGTGCGTTGCACGTTAAACCAATTTTTTTTCTCTTTATGTAATAGAAGTCATTATGCATAAACTTATAATAGTAGGCTATATATAGAAAATACTCTATATTATAATAAAGAGAGAGATAATTTAAATAAACCAAGGTATAGTATTACATTATATTATACTCCCTCCATTTGTTGAGGTGCTCTGTTTTACTATTTTAAATCACTCATATCATAAACAAACGAATCACGTTAGAAAAACGAAGGGAGTACTTTAATTACTATTTTGACAGGTTAGCTATCATATTGTATAGTTTATGTTGTAAATAATTTTGATTAAGGCTCAAACATTAATTCAAAGTTCATTTTAATTAAAATTGATTTTTTTTCCCCTTTTAAAAGTTATTTCATGAATAATTTTTCTTTTTAACAACCATCATTTTGTGTAATTTTTGTTATTGTCGCTCATTTTACATTCTCTTTCACTCCTATTATAAATATATTTTTCTTATTCAGCATATAATGAGTTGATGTATATATAAAGGGAGCTATGTACTTATGATATAAATATGTCGATACTACCAACTTAGACGATACATATTATTGAAGTTCTTTACCTTTTCCCTTTTAGTTTTAAAATTATAATGTTAAAATTGAAACATAATTTTAAACAAAAATAAAGGAAACACAATTGAATATAGGCACATTTTTAATAGAATAAAAATATAGTCACTAACTTCAAAAATCATGAAATATATTCATTATTATCCTTGTGCAATTACAATGAAGAATATAATGTTTATCCAATATTAATAAAGAAAGTGAAGGAAGAAATACAATTGTTTATCATAAGAGGGTAATTTAGTCCTACAAAATAAATTCATTTCAACCTTTAATATCAATCATAAAAATGAAATATTGCATATTGTTTATGCATACCGACTGTACAAACAAGGGAGGATCTATATACAAGGGACATAGGATCTAAGCTCTTTTTTGTTTCTTCTTATAAAATTTCAAAGTCATTAGCATTTTATATGAATTCTTATGCTAAAGTTCCCACCATTGAATCGAATTTTGGGAATATATGTTATGTTAAATTTAAATTTTAAAATATTGAACCCCACTGAACACTCGTTCTGGATCCGCCATTCTATATGAATCAAACATTTCATTTTATTCTATTCATACCTTAATCTTATTCAAGACTTATTTTGTTCTATCACACCACACACCGTCTTAGATTTGAAAAATAATAAATTAAAGGTGTCATATACCGACCTATGATTATAATGAATATGGCTTAATGTATACTTCTTATGTCTCATCATAAGTAACTCCTTATTTATTCATATGTGAGGTATACAATAATAAAATAAGTCACTTATGAGGAGATAAAAAGGGAGTAGTATAAAGATTGGTACAAAATATAAAATTTTATCTATGAGATAATTTCTTTCTAAGCCATCAAATTGGAATAAATTTCATATGCCTAAAGGTGTTTCTAACATACAAAAAAATATATAAAATTACTTCATTCGTCCCATCCAATTCGACATTTTCCTATTATTATACCCTCACAAAAATCAAAGAAATAGGTCGAATTCGATTGAATAGAGGGTGCATATATTATTTAAATCTTAGAGAAATATTCTCCCACTCACCGTGAGCACTCTTAATGTACCAACCGCTAATGTGACAGAAAAAGAGTTTACTTATTTAGGATAGGTTATGGTATATATTTGTATCTTTTATCAATTGATAATACACTCCATCATCCGTAGACACATTAAGAATGTTCACGGTGGGTAAGGTATCATTCCTCTTAAATCTTGCATTTATCATATGATGGTTATAATTACTCTCTAGCTCCATCCCTCGCAAGAAGATACGTTTTCCTTTTAGGTACGACCTCATCAAGAGGATATATTTCCTAATTTGGTAAGAAATTACTAAAGTAAAATCACTTTTTACACATGCACACTCCACTTAATACACAAACCCACCATTTATTAATTCTCGTGCTCAAAAATAAATGTTTCGTCTTGCGAGAGACAAAGGGAGTATATATTTTATCTAATGAATATCGAGCAAAACTTAAAAGAAAATGTGAAAGAAAACTGATAAACAAGATGAAAGTAGTTAAAGAATAATATATATATATATATATATATATATAGGGGTGAGATCCTGTACAAAATAGGATTATCGTAAAAAATAAAAAATGATGCATTTTATGCATATAATTATAATGCATGATGCACAATGCATTATAATGCATTATCTATAAATCATAATGCATTTTAGTAAAATCATAATGCACCAGTTAATCTACACCGTAGATCACACAGATCAATGGTCCAGATCATTTCTCATTTCTTACAGAACCTGTCTTTTTTATGTGATCTCTCCGCTATATATATATATATATATATATATATATATATATATATATATATATATATATATATATATATATATAATAGACAACTCATAAGATAGTTTCAAAATGTTATTTTATAGCCTAAACTATTTTTTAAAAGCATAAACAAAATTAAGTAATTGTGATAAAATAAAAGAGAAATTAATGATCTTACTTCTCTTGGTATATAGAAAGTATTTGTCAATTCCAATTACTACATTCTCAAACTAATTTAGATGTTTTCTCTGTGAACAAAAGTGAAGCTTCTAAATAGTCAATGGAAAAGTTGTGATGCTTATATGTAAATTACGAGTTAGAGAGAAATAAATATATAGCCCCACCCTAGACACTACATTTTTGTCAACGAAAAGATCGAAAAATATAATTGTACTCGCATCTAACTCAAGTTATTCTCCGATGATTATTTATAATTTTGTCATACATGTTCAATAGTCATTAGCATAAACTTTATTAGCTGAAGTAAAATGGTTCACGTCGAACTCTTCTAAAAGTTAGTAGCACTAAACTTTGTTAAATGCAATAATAATAATAATATGATGATTGTGATGTTATTATTGAGTGATCAAATATTTTTATAATGTGGACTTTGAATTGTGATTCTATTTATTTTCTCCTCAAAACATACTATTTGAAGAAACAAAACATCATCATATTGCATGTGTATGATACTATATGCTAAGAATTCTAATATAAATTAATATAGTACACACATTTCAATAACATGAAGATGGTATCCACTATCCAGGCATCGAATAATCTCTTAGAGGGCGTTTACTCTAAGAGATAAGAATGAACTGATTAATTTTATCCAACATATATAATTTCATATTTCCTTTGTAAGATTACAAATCATTGTTATCTCAAAGTACATGGTAGGACGACCCACGATTTTTACTTAGATATGAAACTAATTGTACAATATGCCTTATCCCAAAATTTCTCAATTCCTAAATTAAACAATCCATCAAAGTATATACACTCATAGGTAGTTTAATTCTCCTATCTATAGTTCCATTCTCCTATCTATAAGATTCACCATCTTATAGTGCATATAGGATGATGAATATTTTTACAGGAAATAATAATATTTTTCATTAAATAGGAGGTTAAAAAAATATATGTATATTATACAATAATTGTTCATTTACTTTTATACTTCTATGTAGAGAGATAAAGTGGATAATATACTATGAAATAAATTTATAATAATTAATCGAACCTATAACTTTTATATCATGTTTATTTTGAGGCATATTATTACTTTGTAAGAATACATAGATGGATACAATATGAAAGTAGCCATTAATTTTTCTTATTGAAATACTGAAATACATGAGGGTGGAGAATTCTTTTTACAAAAGGTGATATAAAATTATCACTCCACTTTCTTAAAATAATACACCTTCTGCCCCAATTCAATTATGATGCTTTCATAATCGGGTCATACCACATGAATATATGATCATATTTTTTAAAATAGAAAGAATTAACCATTACATTTTAATGTAAACGCCTTACTTTTTACTTTTAACACTGCACCTAAAATTCCATAGCGAAATAAAACATAACAATTGAAGTGGTATAGATGGAGTGCTATATTGTCGCATAATATAAATATTGCCCAAACTTTTATAAAGTCTGGCCTAATTTTGTATATATCAAACGTCTTTCACGTTAAAGAAGGCGGAGCCAAAATAATGAAATGGATAATAATGAATGTAATGTATAATATGCAATATATGAATTTTAATCCTCATGGTAATAATTTAGCATGAATGCTCCTCTGTCCACCGTGAAAATTCTTAACGTGCCCATAATTGATATGTTAGTGATAGAGTTTACTTTTTTTAAAAAATAAATTATGATATATATTAAATATTTTATTCATTAATAGTATGCACGTTATCCGTGAACATATTAAAAATATCAACTGTGGATAGTAAATAATTCCTCAATAATTTAGTGTAATATTTATTATAACATATAATATGCATAATATGTTTTAAGCCACACGTCCAAATTAAAATAAATCTAATCCTAATAAATCATTATTTTATTCCTAATTAAATAAAATAAAATAAGTTGACGAAATAAGTTTTCTATAGAATAGACTTTTAATTGAATATTAACCTATTAAATATTATGATTACATTGTAGTAAGGGCAAAATAGGCAAATCAAATTTTGTAAACAAGACACTTTTTATAATAGTAGATAATACTACCTCCGTCTCATTAAATTAGCTACACTTTCCTTTTCGGTCCGTCTCAACTATTAGCTACACTTCCGTTTTTGGCATATTATTAGTGTTAATGGGCCATCCCATCAAAGAATAATAAGGGGGCTAATTACACTTAATTACCCTAATTGGGCCCCTAATTATTTCAGCCCAAATCCTAAAAAAAGGAAGGGAGCCCAATTGGAGGGGTCAAAACCCTACCCCTCACTTGCGCCTCCCGTCATTTTCTCTCGAGCTCTCCGCCTCCCTCTCATGGTCATTTCTCTAGATCTCCCTCTCCCTCTCCCTCTCCCGATCTGTCCCTCTCGAGCCCTCCGCCGTCGTCGTTCCGCCCTTCTGCCGCCGCTGCTGCTATCCTTCTCCCTCTCCCAGTCGCGCGTTCGCCGCCGCTGCTGCTGTCCTTCGCCGTGGCAGTTGTTGCCGGGGTGTTCGCCGTCGGCGCGGCTCACTCCTTGGATCGTGTCTCTGCCGCGCCGTCTGTCCTCTCCGCCTCCCTTCTCGCCCGGCTGTGTCTCGCTGGCTCCAGTCAGCCACTGCCCTAGCCCTCGTGGCTAGGGCACGCTGCCTTCACGCCACCTCCGCCCCTTGCTTTCTCTGATCTGTCTCCCGGCACCGGCAGTGATGTCGTCGACGGCGTTCCTCCTTCTCCTCCTCGTACTCTCTTTCTGACCTCCTTTCTCTCTAATTTGCAGGTTCGACGACCATTGGTCTCGGGGTGGCAGCGACTTCCTCGACTCGCCGGGACTCTTCCACGAGGTTCGTCACTCTATTTCCTCTCTCAATTCTGCAGAAATTGTTCAAATTTCAATATTGGTTTGCAGTTTTCCACTAATTTTAACTCTCTATCAACTGCGCCGCAGTTCGGTTTGGGGATTGCAGCATTTTTTTTTTTTTTTTTTTTTTTTTTTTTTTTTTTTTTTTTTTTTCTGATTTTCTGTGGAAGACGAGCTGAACCCCTAATTATCCTAATTATGAGGTACTTTTTTTTTTTTGGATTAAGTTTTGGTTGATTTCAAGCCGATGTACAAAAATGTTTACAATAAATTGAAGGCATTGCTTGTTTGATTTTTTTTTATTTTTTTTTTAGAGGTAGTTTCCAGCCAATACAGTTTTTGTGTGAGCCGTAATAATCTTTGGTGTTAACTATGTTGGCTAATTATGGAGTATTATTTTGATGTTATGCCTAAATTCTCTGGTTTGATTATCATGCTTCATGATTCTTTCGGTAGGCACCCTTATTTCGCAGATGTTAACTGGTCTGATTATCCTCATTCTTCGTGATTCTGTTGTGATATATTGGCTGTCGTTTCAACTTTATGTGCATCCATATGTAGTACTTCGCACTAGAAATTTTGCTCGGCAGAAATTTAAGTAACTGGAGTTTCATGTGTTTTGGTTTCCAGGAGAGAAATGAGAGATTGTTTTACAAGCTTCTCCCGGTTGTCTACACTCCATCTTATGAGAATGTTTATGTGTAATTGTTTATGGTTTCTATGGTTGATACAGGGTAGGGGAATACCAGTGGGGAAATTGTCATTGTACACTGCCCTTCTCTAATTAAGTCACAAGTGTGCTTCTTCTTTCTAATTCTTCCCTTCCTGTCTGCAGATACATTGATCACCTCACCCCTTTCTCTTTGTTTTTTTTTGCAGTATTCCTGATTCTAGTAACATTGAACCTGGATATTTGGAAGAGATCAACTGCTGCATTGATGCTTCCATGGGATATCTTCCCATTCTTGAAGTTGTGGAGCAAGTATTGCATCACTTGAGTCCTTGTTGTTGATGGAACATCTACTTCTTTCCCCATCTCCTTCTTCTTCAGTTTTTTGAGAGTTTTTTATGAGTTTGTATGTTCTGCCTTTTTTTTTTTTTTTTTTAAATATTTTTTAATTCGATGAACAGTTAAATGATGAACAGTAACCCCGCTACAGTGCATAGTGAACAGTAACTGCTCTCCCTAATTTATTGCTAATGCTGTAATTAAATTCCCTGATTTTTTTTGTCTTGGTTTTTGGTCCAATCTCTTGTGTAGCTATTTTAGTGAGATGGAGGTAGTAATAAATTAATGTGTTAAAGTTTTAAAGTGGAATAATTGTGGGTCCATTTGAATTGTTTAATAGTATTAAAATGTTAAATAATAAAAAGTAGATGTATAAAGTGTTAAAGTGATTGTGGGGTCTACGTCCTAAAACGGAATATGTCAGTAAATGGAGGAGTCCTAATATAGTAATAATGTCACTAAATGGAGGACGGAGGGAGTAGTTCGTTTCATTTCAAAATGAAATTTTAGATGTAATGTTAAAAGTGAAAAGTCAGGGATCCACAATGAAAAGTACTCCGTAATAGTTAATTCTTTCCGTTTTAGGAAACAAGTCAATTGAAGTGGGACGTCCCGGTTAGGAAAGGAGGCCCAGTGAAGTAGAACGGAGGGAGAAACAATAATTTTTATACCTCTATAATGGTATGTGAAATTCAAAATTCATCTAATATAGATTTCAGTTCAACAAAAAACAGAGCATATTTTTATCAGAATTTGATAAGGGGATGTCCTTCCTTTCTCATATCAATGACCTTTAGAGTATGTTTCATTGTTCTGAAAATCTAAAGAAGGTGAATCCAACTTCTTTAGATGATGAATAAATATGGTTGGGCCTATTTGAATCTAGGTAAGAAAACATCTTCTTTTTCCTACTTATCTTCGAACTTTTCAGCTGCAGCAAACTCCTCCTTGAGACGCAGCACCATCTCTTCCAGCCGAAGATCCTTGATTTCCTCCATATCCGATTTTGATTCCATTCGACTTCATAAATGAACCACATATTTAGCACCAACGTCACAACATTATCCTATCCCATCGATTTGTTGTAGTATATCATAAAAAATTTGAAGGAAAAAAAAGAACTTGCATAGTACCTCATTAGATGCATCAAAAGCTCCGTCCTGGATCTTCTTATAGATTGTTGATGCAGTCTGCACGAAGGCCTGAGAAAGAAGAGCCAGGAAAAGAAAAATCAAGATTTATGTATATGTGTACTATAAAATTCATTTAGGCATATGGCAAATTGATTTAGATTGGAAGTTGATACCTCCTCCACATTCTGAGCTGTTTTAGCAGATGCTTCCATGAATACTAAGCCATTCTCCTTTGCAAACTGCTCGCCTTCCTCGGTGCTCACGGCTCTTCTGTGGGACAAATCACTTTTATTTCCGATCAACATGATTGTCATGTTCATGCTTGCATGCTGCCTTGCATCCTCCAGCCAGCTAGCAAGATGGTTAAAAGTTTCCCTCCTGAAAAATAAAGATAAATGAATAAATCGATCCAGTTTTATCAGTTTCTCACGAATAACTATTTGTTAGTACAGCAAGACTTGAGATGTACAAAATCTCCCCAAAGAATCGAGTTTCATCGGAAAAGTACAACTGAAAGTATCAAAGTATATCATATTATTACAAGGGATGCATTATTTACATCAGAAACTTTTATTCTGCCAACAAAAGAATTCATACACAAAATCTAACAGTCCAGATAGGCTAAAGAATACGATGTTCAAATCGTATAATATACAGGAAAGATAAATTTGTGCATATCTCCAGCTCCTCCGAATACACATGCCAATACATATACTGTCTCATTAATTTTAAGCCATTTTATTGTATAAATGTCATAATTCATGCACGCATGAGCAACCAAATTCAGAGAAATTCGATAATTCAATAATAAACTTGGTTTGCAAACCAATGGTACATGGGACTATATCTAAGCACAAAGTACGCATTAGTTTTATCATGACATACGAGAATCATGATAGGATCCCCATAGATAAGCGATCATCTGCATACTACTAGATTTAAGAATTTGCGTTGTATCTAATTTTTGAAAGATTCAGAAAACGAAACAGCACCTTGTGATGTCATAAACTAGGAGTGCTCCAGCAGCACCTCTGTAGTACGACCTCGTAATAGACCTAAACGATTCTTGTCCAGCCTGGCAATGATCGTGGGAAAGGAAAGGTGAATAAACTATGCAAGCAACATTATATCACAGGAAGGAAGACAATGTTGTCTTATAGTATATCACAAACCGTGTCCCAAATTTGTAGCTTGATTGGTTTGTTCTCGATGGTGATCATCCTCGCCCCAAACTCGACACCAATAGTCAAGTCGTGCACCGGCTGAAAGCGCTTGTCCGTGAACTGCAGAAGCAGACATGACTTCCCCACACCTGAAGAATTACGGTAACAGCTCATCAAAAATTCTACAAAATCTCCATCCATCCTTAATCAAAACTAAAACAAAAAAACAATGGCAATCATCTACACACACAAACACCACTATCCAATTCCCCAAAATATATTCAGACCAAAAAACAGAACACATTGCAAAATTATACAAAAGCAGAAATGCAGAATCAAAATTTTCAAAAAAACAGAACACAATCCAGATTCAAATTGTTTCAACACTACACAAACTGCATCTAAATTTCAGATGAACCTCAAATCGTTCTTAAAAACAGAAAAACTAAGCACCCATTTCAATATCACGGATCGGGAGGCAGCCCAGCATCAATCAATCAAATATCACTACCGAATTTCCGAAAATAAAAACATTCGACGAAAATTAAACCGAAAATTAAAAGATGAAAGAGAGGGAGATTACCGGTATCTCCGATGATAATGTACTTGAAGAGGTAAGCGTAAGACATTGAATCACCGGATCAGAAAAGATGAGTCTTTTCTTTTTTTCTTCCAAAAATTAAATTAATTAAAAAAACCGATCAAATGACGATGGATTGGGACGATGTTTAACGAAATGAGGTGGGAATTTGAGATGCGTAGGTGGAAGAAGGGTTCTTGCTCTTGATTTGGTTGAACATGGGAAGATTCCAATAATGTTTCTACCAGGTTTCGATGTTGCTTAACATTGAGAATTTCCTCTGTGCTAAGTTAACAGAAGAAATAAGGAAAAAAAGGAAATTAAATCATGGCAATAATTAATAAATAATTAAATACAAAATATTTCTCAAAGTAAATTTTTTTTTTTTTTTTAAAAAATACAAAATTTATCGTGAGTAATGTATGTAATCGCGTCAATAATTTTTCTATGAAACTATTCAGATTTATTCATCTTATAATTCCAAGAAAATATTATTAATAGTTAAAAAAAATCGGAATATCATATCTCTAGGAGTGATTAATTGCCTAGACCATTTGACAATTTACAATATATTTCTTCCGTCTCATTAATATAGGAATAACTTTTTTCAAAATAAGAATAATAACGGGCATAATAATAGTGAATAAAGTAAAGTGAGTTACAAATAGTAGGTACTCCGTCTGTTTATTTTAATTTGATCACATTTTGTTATTCGGACATTTATTTTCATTTAACCCCTTTTTATTTTAAATCCAACATCTCACATTAACACACCATTCAATCCCTTATATCCCACTTATTTTCATTTTTATACCATTAATACTCCATTTATCTTTAAGTTTACGTTATAAACTTGAATTTCTTAAACACCGTGCTGAAAAGAGATGTGTCAAATGATGGTAAACGGAGAGAAGAGAGTAGTAGGTAGTTTTAGGTTCAGATTGGGCTTTATTTGAATCGATAGCTCTAATAGGCCCATTTGTGCAAAAGATAATCCTGAAGGCCCATGGGCCAGCCGACTTAATTCAGCCCATTTGCCTATTTTGCTTGTATTATTTCATTTTTCTAATAAGTAAAAAATTATAATAATTCCAACCAAAAAAAAAAAAAAAGATATACGTTATTTGGATTGTATATTATTGATGGAAAAAGTAGTTTGACTGAACCCCAAACAAAAAGTAGTTAAACAGTAATAATGTGTATAAAGAAGGGCCTGTACTGGGCCCACTCCCCCACGTGCAATGGCCCATTAATGGAAAGAAAGCTTCAAAACTCCTCCTTTTCTTTTCCTACTTTCCTTTTTCTGCTATCTTTTCTTTCCTCGCACGCATGCAACTATGCTCAACCAAAATTATTATAGAAACCGAGGTGGTACGTTTAATTTGCTCACGGCTGACGTGAAATCCGAATAACACAAAGGTAAAGGGGTGCGATTTTGAAATAGAGGTGGCATTTTGCTTCATGGAGTCTATACTTATTTAGTAGAGAATTCTGTCATGTTTAAACTAATATTATAAAAATTACAATTAAAAAAATGGATATATAAGATGGGGACACATTCGTAATAATTATCCGGTACATGATTGCACGTGCACCGGTCCACTCATTTGCGTTTTCCTCCTCCATTTCTCTGGCTCATCAACACCAACTACCTTTAATCAACCTCCCCCTTTCTCCTCAATTTTTTAAAAACCATTTCCACTATTTTTTCATAGGTATCGTTTTATTCCTTTTGGATACAATGATCAGGAGAATGTACTCCCTTCGTTTCTTTTGAAACGATCACTTTTTTTTTAGCACACGTATTTCCAAAAAAAAAATGAGACTAATATCATGGAACAAAGAAAGTAGTACGTTATTGTAACAAAGATGATGACGCCATAATGACGTCAACCGGCGCTAGGTTGTGTAAAGCGAAGATTAGTTTGACTTGGATTATTTAGATATTAATGATGGGGTTTGCAGCGCTAATGGGGTTCATCTTCCATTCTAATAATAATTAATTGATTCTAACTATTTCAATAATTAATTAATTTGCAGTCCACACCAAAAAACAATTCTCTCTCTATGTATGCTTTTTATCATGTATAAAGGGAGTGATTTATTAAAATGTAAACAGTGTACTGTATATAATTATAACTAAGTACAATTAATTAACTGTTTAAATCTTCTAACTTTACAATTATATAAGCTTATCAAATTATGAAGAAGCATTGTATGATTGGTTAGGTGGTGTTTATTGAGCATGACACCTGCCTTTTATTTTATACTTTTATTATGTGTAATTAATTAATCAACGACATATATTTATTCTTTACGTTGCATCGATCACTTCGCACACTCACATCAACACGTGTATGCTATAATTTGCATACTTGTCAAATATATTTTCTAATATCACAGTGAGAAAAGATGATATAAACGTTTGATCATGACTCTCTAAATGTATTGTAAGTTAATTAAGTAAAAACAAATTAAAGTACAAATTCATCATAGGATCAAGATCGAACACTGATAATTACAAACGCTTGATTGAGAATGGAGACGATACAAACGTACGACAGAAACGTTTGTAGATTAAAAGGGTTAGTCAAAAATCTTGAAGAGCGCACCAGGAGCAGCAGGTAGCAGAGTAAGAGAGGCATGCAAATAGTAAGAGCAGGGTCAAACACAAGGCATAGTCCCACATTTCTGCACACTTAGAATTAATTTCTTCTTTTACTCACAACCTCCCTCAACTGTAAAGCTGCTCTACACATGTGCAATCTTCATTTCCAATTCTTTTTATTTTATCTTTGATCAAATACTTGACACATTGCTTATCATTGATTTCCTTTACCTTTTATTAGGTGTATTAAGTAGTATTAAGTATGGTTATCTGCGTTACAATCGTGGTTGTCTTCACGTAAGACAATGATTCAAATTATTATTTGCGGCATGGGGCTCCGACCACCTACAATTATTATCGTAACGGACTCCGACCCTGCAGGATTTTGGCGTTACAACGTTACGACTGGAAGGTGAATTATCGAGTGAGTAATAAATAAAAGTTTGAGAGAAATGAGTCTCAGTACTGGTAATACACTACAATGAGAAGTGAGAGCAATTAATACTCCCTCCGTCCCGTTCAAAGAAATAACTTTTTTCCGGCATAAGAATTAAGACGACAGTGATTAACGGTAGATGGAGGGAGTAATATACAATAAATAAAAGAGAGGGGGTCAAACGTGGGAAGAATATTGGTCCAACTGACACGAGCTCGTGCAGTCTTGAAACTTGTGTTAATATACATATTGCACTCTGCATGCCATTGTTTTTGGCTTCATATACATGGAAGATAGTAGTATTTGTAATTAGTTAATACAGTGCATGTACAACTACTAGTATTTCTGTATTTAAAACAGCCTAAAATACTATTCAAAATCAGTTGCACACATGCCATTTCTTCTCTCTGTAAATAACTCCCTCACGTTTAGCTCCACTTGGTCCGTATATATTCAATATATAAGGTATAAAATATATTAAGTGGTCTCGATCTTCGGAAAAAACATATTGTATAGAAGAAATAGGAAATAGTCCCTTGAAGGTGGGAACTACTAATTCTAATAGTTGTTGTGTAGCACTTGTATTTTCATCCTCTACCACCACTGTGTTTACAAAGCATGTACAAAGATTCAATATCTTTATCACACTCTATTAATCTCACAGTGATATCGTATAATTCAATTCGTATGTGTTTTAATAAGTCGTGGCGGAAGGGAGTACTTTCTTATAAGCATGTGTTAACTATCTCTCTCTCTCTCAAAGCTTAATCAATCATTCGAATTATTAATTCCGCGGCGGTTATGCTTTCACACATACCAACTAATTAAGAGTTTTCTTAACCCTTCCCCCCCTCTCTCTCTCTCTAACCAAGTGTGAACTACACAACTTGTTCAATCTTATTAGTATTGTATTTGCATTGTCTCACTCGTAATTAATGATTCTTGGATGTTTATTATCCATGCATGCACTTCTTTATTTGATTGATATTTTAATTCTTTCCTACAATTTGAAAATTTGATTTTGTAATAATCTATTCGTTGGAATTTAATGTACTACTGTTACTTGTAGTATTTTATTATGTTGACCTCTTTGTGCCGCGTTTGTATGATTGTGACAAGTGAGAGATTTTATTTTATTTCATTTTTTTTAATTTTTATTTAAAAAAAAAAATTGGTAGGAAAGGATTATAAGCATGCAAAAATTTCATCTATACAACAAAAAAAAAGTGTCGCACACTTTTCGGTCAAAGAAAGCTGCAGTTCGGCCACGGTCACTTGTGCCTAGCTTGTTATATTTAAAAAATAAAAAACGGTACACGGTTGTGACACGTAATTCGGGATTCCAACTATTAGAAAATTCACTTTAATCAAAAGGAATAAAAATGAAGCATGTTTTGGGAGGTGCATGACAGAATTGTGCGTAAGAATTAAACTTTGTCAAAAGGTCATTGACTAGATTGTGAACGTACACATAAAAAGATACATGCATTCGTTCCAAAAGAAAAGAAAAAAGGAAATAAAATAAAGTTACATGCACGATCATGAAATTTTATTATTTAATAAATTAATTAACATGATGTGGTTTCCGTAATTACGTACATAAAAGTAAAGAAGCATTTGGAAATTGGAAGACAAAACCATTTGCATTTTTCATGCTTGGGCACATAATTCAATTTTAATCATAATTATGTACTAATACGAATCGATTTTTTACAAGAAACATTTTCTAATTTCGTCTTGTCGTTGTGTAATTACAAGGAGTATTTCATGACTATAGAGTTTTTAAGCGCACGTTGCGCCTGAGCTCCAAAGCCAATAACAGGCTGAGGGTGTGTCTTTTTTGAACTTACGTAGTTTGATCTACGTCTCAAGTAAAGATCTCAGTCATTCGTATACGTCATCTACGTTGGGACATTATATAATGTATTACAAAATCTACAAAACAGAGAACGACACACTAAGTGAGCTAGCTCTAGAAAAATCTTCTTCGTATTAATAAACAATAGGGTTATAGATTAGTTGGGGGGACACAAATTAAAGAAGAAAGTAGGGATAATAGATTAGCCGCAATTAGGAAGCATAACCTCCAGTAAATTACACGCATTAACTAACTAATTGATTGACTGTCTAATTAATTAATCAACTAATTAATTAGATTTTGATTTGTGGGAGGCAATGGTGCTTATGTATATGTGGAAAAAATCAAATCATGAAAAAAAAATCATACTCATTACATAGTGGCTAAATTTGACCACCTAAAGTGCCTCCATATACACTTTCCCTCTCCCCTTTCTCCTTCCATGTTCCCTCCCAATTTCAACAACATTACTACACCCCTCGAGACGCTTCCTGAATATAACAAAAACATGCCGGACAGAACGAGGCGGGGTGAAGGACGATGTATCGAGAGAAAAGGAACAATATACTATGAATTTGAAACTTATAGACAAATTACATTTCTGTTAGTAGAAGGAGGGTTACATTTGACAATAATGTAATGTCTCAACCCTAAGTGGAAATGCGTGCCGAAAAAGTCAAAAGGGAAAGGGGTCACTTAGGAAGAGACAGAGGGAGTAGTATTAATGTATGTATAGGGAACATATCATTTAGTAACTGTGGCTCAACTACCTAATCAATTATACTAATCTGGAAAAAAGTAGCCCCCATTAATGCAAAATGGCCTTATTTGACTACACAAATTAATTAATGAATACTACCACTTTTTTTGTACGATTCGATAATTCTTGATGTTGAAGATGACCTCAAATGCATGCTTTGTCACAATTTACACATGAACTTTTGTGTGGCCTTGTAATCTAGTACTTGTACTCCCTCTTGTCCTCATTTTCGTTTCCTGTCAATTCTCCTTCGAGTCGTAATCTTGTTCCGAATTGAACGAACTATTAATTCGAGCAATTCGTACTTGGTTTATTAGCATTGCACGTTTTGACGACTTTTCAAAAGTACAATAGATATACTCGAATCCTTTACAACACACCACGGTCAATTTATCCTGGTAAAACCATGTATACCATCATTGTTAAATTTTATTGCTCATGAGTTAATGTTAATTAATCGATCAATATACAATCTTTGATTGTAGAATCATTGCATATTCGTTTTGTCTTGTGAACTGCTGAAGAGTCATTTTCTTCTACAATCTCCGAAAATAAATATTATCTCCGTTTTTTTTAAGTTGTTACACTTTTTTCAGCTTTTGTGGCAAGCTTTGTTGAGCGTCTTGATAACGAGTTTTAAAATATCTTTTTAAAAGAATTTTTTTCTTTTATCGGATACTATAAGTGTTATAGTATCTCAAAGTGAAAAAAATATTTAAAAATATATTTTAAAAGTCGTTATCAAGATGCTCGAAAAAGTTTGTCATAAACGATATAAAGAGGATAAATAAGTCTCTCTTTTAATATCCAGTTTTTCCTTTTTGCTGGTTTCTTGCATTTCTTTCTCTCTCTCTCTCCTCTCTATATATAGTTGGCCTCCAAGAACTGTTGGCACCCTCAGAGAGAAGAAGCTGTATTCCCAACAACAATTTTTTTCAAAAACATGTATTTGATCGCCATAGGTGGAGGGCTTTCGATTGTTAACGTTGTTGGTGTAATAGCCGTTTCTTCTCTGTGGCTTATCTTCCACCATTATTTCTGGCCTTTGTTCCTCGTGCGAAACGGCGTCGTACCTCAAGGTTCTTTCGGGTGGCCATTTCTGGGCGAAACCCTCTCTTTCCTAAAGCCCCACTCCTCCTCCTCCATTGGCACCTTTCTGCAAATCCACTGCTCTAGGTACGGGAAGGTGTTCAAATCCCACCTCTTCTTCTCTCCGACGGTGGTTTCATGCGATCAGGACCTCAACTACTACATACTGCAGAACGAAGAGAAGCTCTTCCAGTGCAGCTACCCCAAGCCCATCCATGGCATCCTCGGCAAGAATTCCATGCTCGTCGTCGTCGGCGACACCCACAAGCGCCTCCGGAACGTCGCCGTCTCCCTCGTCACCACGATGAAGTCGAACCCGGACTTCCTCAACGACATCGAGAGGACGGCAACACAGATTCTTGATTCTTGGAAGGACAAGAACCAGGTCCTCTTTTGTGAAGAAGCAAGAAAGGTACTTACTTTTATATTTTTCTTTTTACTGCGTACTCCCTCCGTCTCGTTTCATTAATTACGTACTTTTTTGGATTGGAGCAGTACACGTTCAATGTGATAGTGAAGCAAGTGCTAGGTTTAAGAGAAGACGAGCCACAAACAAAGGAAATTCTTCATGATTTTCTTACATTCATGAAGGGGTTAATCTCTTTGCCTATCTACATTCCTGGGACTCCTTATGCAAGAGCAGTTCAGGTTCTCCACATATTCTCTCTCTCTCTCTCTCTAAAAAAAATTGATTTTTTTTAAAAAAGATCATAAATATTAGTAGCATATATGTAGCATAGTATCTAGATTTAGATTTGATGAAAATAATTGAGAATTAAAGATACGAATTTCAATGAAAAAGTGGTGATGGGTGCATGTGGGAGAGAGGAGAGGGGGTTAGCCTTTTTTGCCATGACACCTTCTTCCCTTCTTTACAGGCTAGAATTAGAATATCCTCAACTGTCAAAGCAATCATAGAGGAAAGAAGGAGGAGAGGGAGAGAGAGAGGGAGGAGGAAAGAAAAGAGTGATTTTCTTGAGATTTTGTTGTGTGTGGACACCTTATCCCAAGACGAAAAAGTTAGTTTCGTCTTGGATTCTTTACTCGGTGGCTATGAAACCACCTCCCTTCTCATGTCCATGGCCGTCTTCTTCCTCGACCGCTCCCCCTCCGCCGTCCGAGAATTGAAGGTACATTTTACTCTCACGGGTTCTAATTAGCCTCGTGTTTTATTTTATTTTGTGGAGATAGAGGATCGCATGCGTTTCGTACTGTGTTATAATGGGGTGGGCTTAAGTCAACATTTTTCTATGCTTGTGTTTGAAGATAATATTATGATCATGATTTATATAATTGGTAGTGAGAGTACATTAGCACTAGTACTTTTTATTTTTATATAATGAAAAAAAAAAAAAACAAGATGGAGTCAAAATAGTCAAAGTTATAATTTCAATTTTATCTATAGAGGAAATGTCTTCTTCACCAATCAATGAATGCAATGTAGTACAGTAGTATCACTATTAAATATATCTGTCCCGATAAATACGTCTCACTTTATTATTTTATATCTCGTATAAGTCAAGAGGTATACAATAATGACAAAGGAAATATTATATAAACACATTAATTTATGCATATACTATCATTATTGAGCTACATTTGTTTTTTGCTGTTGTAGCTAGAACATCAGAAAATAAGAAGCATGAAGAAAGAGAATGAATTTCTGAACTGGGAAGATTACAGAATGATGGAATTCACACAAAATGTAAGCATTTTTTTTTTATTCACCACAATTTTGAATACACATAATTACTCCCTATGTCCGATGCTACTCGACACGTTTCTTCTGATACATGTGAGTATTAAATAACGGAAATGTGTCGAATGAAATTAATAAAATTGGTGTGGACCTTTGTAAGGCAGGTCATAAGTGAAGCTCTGAGATTTGGAAACATTGTTAAATTTGTCCACCGAAAGGCAATCAAAGATGTCAAATTTAGAGGTATACCTTTTTATTTAAATACTATACTCCTACATTACTTTACACTATACTTTTATTTGACAACCAATTATATTAATTATATTAATTAATTAATTAGTTGAATGATGCATGAATATTTTCAGACTATATAATTCCAGCAGGGTGGAAGGTCCTACCTGTTTTCTCTGCAGTTCATCTCGACCCCTCTCTCCATGCAGATGCTCTTCACTTTGATCCTTCTAGATGGCAGGTACACTACTCATCATTATCATAAAAATCGAATTCGTCCCGTCGACAAGATATATATGACCCACACAATCGACCTAACGACATACAACTTGTACTCACTTCCGTGCCATTCTTAATGAGTCGGCTGGTTGGAATCAGTGTTACAGATTCCAACCAGCCGACTCAGTTATACATGTAGCAGAGACTAAAAAAGATATGCAATGCAGAAACAAGATCAAACATGCAAGAAATTTACTCCGTTTGGAGGAGGGTCGAGGTGCTGCCCGGGTTTCGAACTAGCTAAGGTCGAGGTCGCTTTCTTCCTTCACCATCTTGTTCAAAATTATAGGTATTTCGTCGTCGTCTTCTTCTTCTACGATTGTCGTTCCTCTTCCAAATGTCTTGATGTAGATCGATATGTGACATGTATTTGCAGATGGGAGGTAGAAGAAGGAGAAGAGACGATGGCGTATCCATACGTAGAATTTGCGAGAGAACTTAAGATGAATGTGCATCGTTTGTGAAGTTAATTACATATATATAAAAATATATATACAAAAATCCAACAAAAAATTAGGATGTGTTTTTGAGTTTCTAATCTTCATTTGTATATGTATGAGCCCTTGTCCACTTTTTTTTTTTTTTTTTTACATGCAATCTAGTCATCATTATATGATTAATTCCCTTAATTAGGAGTAGTATATAATACAACCAAATCAAAAGAGTTTTTCATTTTTCTTTTCTTTTCTTTTTATTTTCCTATTTTTTATTTAATTTTTTTTTGGGTCTATAAACTAAATCAAATGTATGGTTACATTATCGACGGAGAAAAAAAGAAAAAAGATTGTATTTTGTTTTCGGTTAGTTTCTTTTCGCCATTATCATTTAGTGGTATGAACGATGGATCTACAACTTAGAGAAGACGACGAAGTGCAACGCAGCTAGTACGAAGCTTCTCGTCAAATTATGAAGTCGGAGGTTCGAATTCGGGTTTGTTTGAAAAAAAAAAAAAGTGTTCTTGGGCTGATTTGGGCCGGGTTTCAATTATGCAGCCCAAATCTGGCCCAATCTATTTATTTCGGCCCATATATATATATTTATTTCTTTTGCGGTATTTTTGTAGGAATGGTGGTTTTAGTTTGAGAAATAATACAATTATGAACTAATCTAGATTGCTTATTATTTTTTATTATTTTTTTGTGGATAATAAGCTTAAAACAAGTAAAAAAAACCATTAAATTAATTAATAGTAAAATGCATATTTAGAAACTCATTTGCTAGTAATATTATATCTATTTTTTTCTTAAGACATGGCATACATGGAGATGTATAAAAGGTAGGGGATTTGAATCCGTGATTTCGATCACACGCTGAACCATCAACTATTAGGTCACCCTTGGGTTATTAGTAAGTATTTAATTTGTTCATGATGCAACTAGCTTTTGCCGGCGTCCACGTAGGGCCCCGGTGTCAGCTGCCTGACTTCGGCCCCGTATTCATGCTTCAGCTCGTCGACGAGGAGCGACCAGTTAATTTCTTTGGTGCCTGCAACACGGAGCTCGTTCTCAACCGTAAACTCGGCCAATTTGACGCCTTTTACGTCGTGGGCCATCAGAATGGCCTCCCATTGGAGCTTCGTCTTTCCCACTTTTGGCACGAAGATCACACATTCCGCCTGTACATTTACATGTGTAACTATTATAAAATACCACAAATCCATATTGGTAATACGTTTCTACTCCAAACTAACGGGTCCGGACTCATGTGCATGTAAATACCAAATTAAAAAGACTTTTCTTTTCTATATAAAAGTAGAGAAATTAAATTGAGAAAAGACGAACTTCATATTTTTCATTTGCATTCATTTGAGCCTTAGGCTTAGCAGCAGCCATGGAGGTGGAGGAGATTTTAATTGATTAGTTAATAAATTAGTTAATTTTTTTGAGGGCTATCTCTACTTATTTATACCATTAATTTAAGGCTTCCTCCTTTAATTTTTGGCGTGCATTAATATATTTACTCACCACAAGAAATATATTTTGTTTTAAATGGTCTTATTAAAAGTCTTCATGTATAATATTGGGAAATTTCGATGTCACATGCATCATATTAGATTTTACCAGAATATTATCTATAAATAAAATTTTAAAAAAAATGGCAATAGTTTCCTTTTAGAACAAAAGCTAGCTTGTAGTTATAGGAAAAAGATCAAATTTGTAGAGAAAATATATGAATTAAAGCAAAATAACCACCCCATGAAAAACAATATTTCCCATTAAATTATGGCCTTCTGCCAAAAGGAAAAATATATGCGTGTTTTATAATGTATGGCCAAAAGGAGCAAATCTCATCCAACACAATTAATAATACACAATAGTATATCACTATGATATAGGAACAATTACTTATTTTTTTATTTTTTTTTTTTCGATACGAGATTTAAGATAAGAGTAATAAAAGAGGAAGTTTAGGCACCATGAAGAAAAAAGTCGAGCTTCACAAAAATGGGAAAAGGGAAGATCATACTAGTGCTTAAACTTCCTCTTTTGTAACAGTCATGAATACAAATTTATATTTATAAAAAATAATTATCGACCATATTCTACTAACGAAACCGAGACTACGTACGTTGAAATATATAATCGTAAATCGTAATTGGATGAATGTACCCGATTCGATTATTGTATAATTTAACGAAATCACAACGAATATATTGAAATTGAAGGGAAAATGCGTAAAAACATTAAAAATTTAGGACATAATATTCCAAATATTGATGTTGGTACCCAAGTATTTAAAATTATATACAAATTATTTACCAACAGAGAACAGTTCACTACTATATAGTAGTATTTGATAATGTATTGCACCTAGAAGGAATATTAATGTATATTCGTGTAAAAATAATTTTTCACATTAGTATTAATTAGTGAAGTGTGCATGCATGCTATTTAAAGGAAGAACGTGTTACTTAATAGGGCTTAATCAGATATATCAACAGGTGAGGCGATTCGGCCACCACCTATCGCCGTAGTAGTCGTCCGCCGCCGTGAAAGTACGTCGGGGCTGAGTGTCGCCGTCGTCCTGCAGACTCTGGAGCTGGGCATCGCCGAGCTTCTTAGCAAGGCGGCTTGTGAGCCGCGTCCAGTCTACGCCGACTCCGACCACCACGAGCTGAGTACCTTCGAAGCTCGTCGCCACGACCCCGTTCGTGTTACCGGCGATCGCCATCGCATGACCCTGACTTCTGTCGTTTCTCACGAGCAGTCGTATAACTGCTTTTTTCTGCAAATGTCGAAAACACTTAATAAGGGAGAGATCGGTTCGGAAAAAATATTTTTTTTTTCTTAGAGAAAAGGAAAATTTGATCATTTGAAAAAAAAATAAAAATAAAAGGACTGCCTTTTGAGAACGATCGGAGGTGATGATGGAGCTGTTCGAGGATGCCATACGAGTACAGGTCGTACCCATGGCAACTTGGCAAGCAAGATCTGTTTCTTTAGCTTTAGAGAGAGAGAGAGAGAGAGAGAGAGAGAATGGGAGTTTTATCAATGGTGTTGTGCTGCTATTTATACAAAGCTCATGTTCTTTATGTTGTGTCTTTTTGCGTTTAATTACCTCTCTTTTTTTCCCTTTAAGTTCCTTGATTTGTTGCAATACTTTTATCAAAATTTTGTTCTAAGTCCTAATACTTTTATTCTTCATGCTAACATGTGCTTATTTTTACCCCTACCCCGTTAGAAAAGGACCTATTGAAACACACCGTAATACATAGGACAACTATTATTTATTTTCCCCCCGACTCGCTCAGATATTCCGACACTTTTAATTCATATATGAGATATAAAATAATAAAAGATGTCGAAATACCTAAGCCAGAGTGAGCATATATAAAGTAATTTTATAGATTATTAAGAGGTAGGGGAAAAAACATTTGATGGGGATAGAGAATATATATAATACTTGAGGTTGACGTAAACATACCATTTGTGGCTCATGCAATTTCCAAATAGTACGTATAAGAATTATGTAAATGAATTTTTCTTGAACTAAACACTAATTAATGTATAAGTGGGTTATATACTCTTCACGGTCTCTTCCTAAGTAACCCATTTTATTATCATATACCTTACATATGAGTATAAAAGGGGCCGCTTAGAAAAGAGACGGAACAAATATATAGGTAGCTACGAGAAATTAATTAATACTAGTAATATTTTGGCAAGGCATTGCGATTTGGCCTTTAGTTAAAAGACATTGGTGCGATGTAGCTCTCGTGATTACCAAAAGTGTGACTGAATTTATTGGAGCATGAAAAAAAAAACCTACCTCTTATAGAATTTTAGATGTTGTAATTAAATCACTTGAAAGCCCCTTCTTTTGTGATTTTGACAATTTAATTTTGATTGCCGAGAATATTGATGTTTCTTCTTTTAAGTCTTAACGACGGAAATTTAAATCACATCATTACGAAGAACTTAAATTAGGGATCTTTAACATCGAAATTTAACCCTAGCTCTATCGATAGTTCAATACACGTACATCAATAATGAAGTGATCTTATATATATATACTAGCGTGTCCCCCGTGCGATGCACATGACATTATTTTGTGATATTTGTAATTTAATACTCTCCAGTCCCACTTTACTTGACTTGTTTTATTTCTCTCGTCCCACTTTACTTGACTTGTTTTATTTTGCATGAGATTTTATGCTCAGTGTTAAAAGTAAGAGGTCCACATTGAAAAGTAGGGGTTATTTCTTCTATTTTAGAAAATATGACAATAGAAGCGAGACGTCCCAACTAGAAGAGGAAGCTATGTAAGGTGAGATGGAGAGAGTAATATGCATCCAAAGGATTCAATCAAAATTTTATCAAAGTTAGAAAAATGTATTGATAATTTTAATAAATAAAATATTTTTAAAATAAAAGATACCTTCTCTGTCAATCTCTACCTAATTTACACTCACAAGGCACATAGATTATTTGCAGGTACTTCATTTTATTTTTGATATTTTCAAGCTCGTATGAAATTATGTAATTACTAACTTAAAACTTATTAAATCCTCTTTATTGAGCAACTAATATAAATATATTCTTATACGTGATTAGGTGATCAGGGAAACATGTGAGAAACAATTACAACTAATTAACATTATATGCATATCATCACAAACTTCTTTTAAAATAAACATATATCACAAACTTCAAACCTAAAATTGAAAAAACGGGTACAAAATAAAAATAAGTAATGAACCCTCCTCCTCTTCTTCTTCTCAATTTTTGTTTTATTAAATAAAATAAATAAATAAACAAAAATAAAAAATAAACTGCAACAAATATGATGGTTGCCGAAATTTGTTCTCATATTTGATTAATTTTACAGCTGAAGAAAACTTATGACATTTCTACAAATAAGTTAACTGATTGAGAAATTATTAATTACTTGGAATAACTTATGACATTTCTACATCAATATTTATTGAGAAAAAAGAAGTCAAAATATAAACATATAGTGAAGTACAAAAATTTAAAAACGTACTTATTTTTCGTCTTTCTCGGCTTTCTTTCAAACGTTAGACCGGAAATTAATGAACAGTGGCAATTTGTTTCTCAAATTTGCACACAAGAAAATGAAAAACAAAATATCCTTAGTTTTAATTTAGCAATATCAAATTTAAAAAGAAAGTAAAATGATCCTGAAATTGAAGAAACATATTATCAGATTTGTTACAACAAAAATTTCAAGAAGGGATTTGAGCCTATGACTAATATATATAGACATAGTCACATGATGTGAATTGAATTTGAAATTTGAATTTGAATTTAGTATCAAAAAATTTTGTTTCCCAATATATCACTAATGAAAACTATAATTGATAAATGTGCATGAGAATTTGAAACACTCATTAAAAATACATTAATTAAAATCAGAAAATTCTAGAAAAGAAGGGAACAAATGGGCGGGAAAAGTTTTGCAAAATTGATTCTGTCATTATATATATATATATATATATATATATATATATATATATATACACACACTTTCTCTGCCTTCTATATTAGTGTGATGTTGCGTTCTCTTAAATGCGAAAGGAAATGTATATTCACCCGTTAAATGTTCCTTATTTCTTATCTTTTCTCACTTTTGATCTGTTTACACCCATCATTCGCACTACAATGGTGTGAAAATATTATCGCACCAATATGGTATGAAATCGAAAGTCCATAACCACTAAACCAAAACACGCACATAAAATCGAATTATGCGCTAACAAAGCTAAACTAAATTAGAGGGCTTCAAATTTTCTTAGTGGGCCGAGGTCGCTGATAGCTTTTGCCATGATATACTAAATCAATTCCATAATGGGCTTCATAGCCCAATTCCTCTGTACTCTTTGATATAATTAACTTTTGATTTATTATTTGTGAGTTCTTGATAGTTGATTTTTTTTTTTTTTTAATGTTTATTTAAGCATTTATGTAAAAGCGTAAATTCCGGTGTTGATATGTTAAATATTTTACTACAAAGATTTGAAGTCCCCACATTTGAGCAATAATAACAAGTGGTATGGTGGTTATAAAAATTGACATAATTCCTAATTTTAAGGCTCAATATCATTGATTATCTCTAATCAACAATAGCGTTTCCTCACACAACTCGGGCCACGGCTATCATTTTTAATATAGTTTTCCACAACGAATATAAATTACTTGGTTAGACTCTTATTCCTTAAAGACGAGGTGACATGATACTACTATTTTAAAAACGTGCACATTAATGATGCTCACGGTAGATATGAAATCGATCCTTTTAAGTTACTTTCATGAAACCACATGCATAGAATGAAGCTTTTCAATTGATACAAGTTATGCTACGTTAGTTCATAATTTGTAGTCCAAATTATGAATGTCAATTTCTTTCTTTTTTTTTTTTTCTTTTTTTTTTCAAAAGAGATTTCCTAGTTTTTTTCAGTTCCAATCAGTGGATTTCTTTTTTCTTCCCATAATTTTTTCCTTTAGGCTACTCTGATTTCTGTGAAATGTAAACCTTAATTTCGTTTTAAGTACTATTAATTTCGAAGGAAATTAGTGTATAGCTTAGGATTTTTAATTTCGTTTTAAGTACTATTAAAATAACTGAAAACGTGATTATTGATAATTAATCATTCCATTCAACAATAAATGACATGATGGTGCCAAAACACCAACAACCATGGAATCACATGTTGGTTTTGCCCTTTCTAAAGAACATTTTTTCGGGTGAATCATATCCATTTTGAAATTCGAAATACAACGTGAAAATCAACGTTTTGCAAATGTTCAATTTACTAATTACTGATAGTGAGCTCACTTATATTAGTGAATTTAAATCATTGACGAGTTCATTCTCAACATAATGGAAGTAGTATTTTTTTATTGTTATAATGAAGTTTATAAATATTTTAGAAATTATGCATTGACAAAACTATACAACCAATAAAATAAAGATAGATAATAAATCGCATTTAGTGAATTAATGACCGAATGTGGTGTATCAGGTGTGAATATAATTAAAATTTTTAAAAAATCATGGTTTTGGTTTGCCATTTCTTGGTTCAACTAACATGAACTCCACACCGGTTTATCTTTTGCTTCGATATTTAAAACACTGCTTCAAATTTTCGATAGGCATGAGAACACGTCTCTAATATTCTGCATGACACACAAAATTTCCCACATAATTATCACCTTTTTTTTCCCTCTCATTCCTATCCTTTTGAAAAGTTATAAGATAAAGCAGCTGGCACCAATAGATTATAAACTGGACTAAAATGAAAAATCAATTAGGCATCATTAACATTTTTTATTTTTTGACATTTTGAACTTCATTACTGTCTCTATGGGACCAAAAGTCAAATCATTTGACAAATGTTGACACTTAATCTTTAAAATTTTTATTATTTATATTTTTATATTTCATTTTTTTATATTTTAAATTTCAGTATGCAAATCACATGTCTGTTTTCCATAATTTGTATGTGAAATGCACAAATTATTAAAATTTCATATTGTTTTTATTAAAAAAAAAAAAAAACATATGTAAACTGTCCATTTATTTTATTTTATTTTTCTGTTTTTAAATCTAAGCATGAAGCTTTAATTATTCCTTGTCTTTTAGGAAATAATCAAATATAAATTCGCCTAATTATCAACATCTAGAAGAAGCCAACTAACATCAAAACAACTACAACAATACCATTTAGGGCCACACAACATTAATACCTATAAAATTTTGCTTAATTATGAGAAATTCAGTTTATCAAATTATTTGTAATCATACTTCACTTTCTTTTTGCCTTTTTCTTTTTTAAAAGGATTATATATGCTTGATTTATGAATACAAAACTAACTTAGCCTATCCAATAAGTCACATACTTCGAAATAATGAACGTTCTTTTCAATACAACGTAAAATAGCACCATCTAAATAATTTATGCTTGTGAGTATACGAATCGAATTTTAACAGCCAATCGATGGCGAAAAGGCCGACGAAGTTAAGCCAATTTTGCATGATGACGAATGAGACTAAACTGCATTGCTACGATAATGGAAGGAGGGACCATTCCTCACTTTATTTTTATTTTTAAAATATTCATGCAATCAATTACTTAGATCTCCCACAACTAAAGTTTTGCATCATCTCTCTCTCCACAATTTCAATTCTCCATTTATCTACTTATGCTTTTCTTAGCTGTTTCTGTTGGCGACCATTATAACAGTGTTCCCATATCATGTACCAAAAACCATATACGAGTAATCGGGTGTACATGTGTGACTGTATAGTGCTTGTCTGATAAAAAAATGAATAACGAGAAAATGGAAATTACAAAACCGACATGGAAATAAAAACGAATAAACACGAAGAAGAAAATGAAAGATCATTTGAGACTTTCTAAAAGTATATTTCTTTTTTTTGAATATTACATCAAAGTTTCTGCTTTACAGTTTCTATAATTGTCTGTACATTAACATATATAGTGGGTGTGACAGGAGATAATGTTGAACACAAACTTTTGCTCAACAATTTCTACTCTCCACCATTATATAAAATTTCTGACAAAATTCCATCAACCAAATTATATACATAATCTCCCATCAAAGCCAAAATTGGGCCCATCCCTCTTTGAAAATCCTATATAATACACATAAACAAAGCTTCAAACTTCAATGCAATAGTCCTAATTAAACCAGAGAGAGAGAGAGAGAGAGCAATAATCTAATCACCCAACCTTTGCCTTTACACACCAAAAGAAGAAGGGGGTGGCCACTCAAAAAAGAGTAAATGTGCAACTTTTTCTTTCTTGTTGCTAAGTCTATGCTGCATTACATACTAAGATACTAAAGTACCTTATGCTTGTTTCTCCTCCTCATTCTTTTAGGTGCTGAAAAATGGCATCTTCCCAGAAGCTTGTGTGGCTCTCGCTTTACCCGTAGGCCTCGACATTCTCTATCTCTCACCATCGGCCGCTCCTTCTCAAGAAAATCCGACGATGGATTCAAGCAACAGATATAAGGTACATGTGATGTGCTCACGCACTAGTTAAGCAAGTTCGGGTTTTCAAGAACCGGAGCCGGCTCTCTGAGTGTGTGTGCTTGTGGTGTTTCAGGTGAGCTCTGAACTGTCATTTGAGATCAAACTCCATGGATTCCTCCTCTGGGCTTCGGTTGGCTTCTTGATGCCGATTGGCATACTCGTAAAGAGAATGTCTAACGGCGAACAATCCGGGAAGAGGCTCAGAATCATATTCTACATCCATGCTATCACACAGGCAAGCTACATTATAATTTCAGCTGGGATTTTTTTAGTTAGAGAGGGTACCCCACAAACCACCTTTAATGAATGGAAGATAATCTAATTTAGTGAGCTCTAATTGGTGCTAATCATTATGAATTCTTGGAGGGGAAGATAAAGAATCTTTGTTTAAGAATGAGCAGTTAAAAGTTGCTTATGTTAACTTATCCCTACCAATGAGTATCAAACAGCTCTCAGATATATCTTTTAGCACCAACTGATTCTCAGTAATGGTATAGTGACTCGAATGCTCGAACATTAGCTAGGGTTCGATTTCCTTCATCCGTGAACGCAAAGTAACTCGTGTTTTTAGTCTACAGGTTCTCTCTGTCCTACTCGCTACAGCAGCAGCAGTGATGTCAATAAAATACTTCGACAACTCTTTCAACAACGATCACCAGAGAATAGGCCTAGCCTTCTATGCTATCATGTGGTTACAAGCATTGGCTGGCATCATCAGGCCGAATAGGTAACTTCATCGTTAGGCTTCTTCCGTGTGTAACGAATGATAATGTTACGATATTCTTTGATTGCAGGGGAAGCAAAGGAAGAAGTATATGGTTCATTTTCCACTGGCTAGTTGGAATAGGTATCTCCTTACTTGGAGTCATCAACATATACACAGGTCTACGAGCCTACCACACGAGAACATCGAAGAATGTGAGGGTTTGGGTCATTCTGTTTAGCGTTCAAATCTCTCTCATACTATTCATCTACCTCCTCCAAGAAAAATGGCAGTATATCAAGAAACAAGGGGCCATCCTAAGGAACAAGCCTGTGCAGCCTACTGATCAAGAGATGTCTCCGACGTGTCAAGTGAAAGGAACGAGGACCGAACATTGTAGAGAATATATATGAATTCTAGCAACGTAGCCATATTCGGATTAAGATTGGATTCTTTACATATTTCCTATGGTTCTGCTTGGATTTTGGTTCATTTTGGACTTCATATCTGTAACTTATTGAATAGGCAGGACATCTTATACTCTATTATTCTTTATACGATGTTTGTGCATAAACTTATCCGTTGAACGAAGAAAAACAATCTAGGTTACGAGCAAGAACATGAAGTACCAACGACTAAATGCAGTTGCAAGAGCTAAACAGAATGAAATTTATCATACTAGAGGCAAATGCGGATTAGATATCATATGTACAAGATGTGATTTTTATGGAAAAAGTTGCACGTAACCTGTTGCGATTGCTATGCCTAAGATAAGTATCGGAGGTAGGATAACAAAGGCACCGATAGTGGCAAAGAAGACTGAGTCGTTCCTCTTGGATACTTGGTTCAAGTAGTCTTGCCTCCGGATGTTTCTCTTCTGTGAAGTGGTTAGGAATTTGGGAGTGACCTTCTTTAGGTTTTTGCCTAATGGGATAGTGAAGTCATCTTCGCGATCTCCAACCAAATTAGCAAGCTGTTCGCGTATTGTTCGTTTGCTTGAAGTGCCATCACTTTCGTAGCCTGGTAGGTGATGAATGAAGTTAGCTTAGAAAGGTACAGCAAAGTAGAGATTGAAAACCTTTCTTCTTCAGCATAAACACTTGTACCTTCGACTGAGGTGGTGCTACCGGACGTAAGCTGCTCCAAAAGATCCATCTGAACTCGAGCAGAAGCTGATGAGCCTTTCATCAACAAGAAAGGATGAAAAGGGATGTGAGAAACATTATCAACTACAGAGCATACAACACGATGAATACGAGTACTACGAGACTTTAAATCTTCGTTTCCACATGCCATAATCGTTACTTATGATTCATTCAAGATTCAAAAATCTCAGCCTACAATCAAAAGACACTCTCTTTGTTTCCCCATTACCCTTTTTGAAACTTGCAACTAAACCAATCTCATCACATACCTAATTACTAAAGGATTGCCCCAGATATAATCAAAATCAAAACTTGAATCCAGATTCTTAATCAACTTCCCTTGTAACAAGCATAGATAATTCAAAGTTGAAAATGAAGGGAAATTACCAGAATACGAAGGGGGTTCGTCCTCGGCCACTCCTTCGGACAGAGCGGCAAGCGGCTTGAGAGATGAGGGAGACGGAGAATCGTGGAGCTTAAGCCCCCGAAAAATCGAAATCCTGGAGGAAATTGAGGGCCTTTGATGCAGAGCAGTTGAAGCAGCCGTCCCAATATTCAGTGCCATAGCGAAATAGTATTGCTCTATTTGTCTCGACCACTTCTCTACATTGTTCTTCCACTGTAGAAATTTGTTACGTTAAACGACCACCTCAATTTAAATAAATGGCGGTTTTTTTCTAAATTACCTCATCCACATAAATCTATATTCTATTTTCTGTATAATAAAAAAAATATCTATGCAATGAAATAGTAAATTGATACTTCCTCCGTCCCGTGACATTAGTCTCATTTGGATATGGCATAGTAACCAAGATATGCATAGATAAAGGGGTTTTTAAAAGGTGTTTTTGTATATTAAATTATTTTCTTTTAAGGAAATGAGACTAATAAATGGGACAAATAAAAAAAGAAAGTGAGACTTAGGCCACGGGACAGAGGGTGTAATTAGACTAGGTTTATCGGCGGCAAAATGTAGCCGACCTCAACCTTTTGGAAAAAAAAAATAATTACAAATTATTTAATGTTATCAATTGGAGGTTGCTTTTTACCCAACCACAGACCACTGGTTGAGGTACATATTTTATTGTTTATAAATATAGAAATATTATTTATTTGTATTTATAATACATAAATGACATTTTTTTATTTAATACTATATTTTTGAGAAAAAAATAAATATATTATAATTTATAAAATAAAATTCTCTTTAAATAGAGATCAAATTGCAAATTTTCTATACCTTAAGTTCTTTTTTTTTCCTCCCCCCTTTCGCTACTTTAAATTATTATTAAAATTATTATTTAAACATAAGTAAATTATTATTAAAATTATAATAAAAATTATATATAATGTTGGGGTTGAGTAATTTTGAAGGTCGTGGATAAACATATAAAACAGAAGTGGTTGAAGTTGGATGAATAATGAATAATATAAGAGAGAGAAATTAATATAATAATGTGAAGGTTGGAAGGTTGAGGTTGCTGATAAAGATAGTCTTAGTCTTTTCTAGTAGTACAGTATTTTCTTTTTAATTGCATATCGTTTACTTTTCACTTTCATCATCTGCGGTGGGCAGTGTTCTAAAAGACGCCGCCTATGTCCGCCTAGGCGGCGCCTAGGCGCTAGTCAGTACCTCGCCGCCCGACTAATAAGTAATCCGCCTAGGCTCTATGCGATATCTAACGAGCCGCTCTTGAAGCTTAATCAATAGTCTATATGTGTTAATTAATCTATGTTTAGGCAAACTATGTTACCCTATGTAAAATTTTGGATTTATAATTATGAAACTAACCTATCAATTGTCATAGTATGTGTATTTATTATAAATTTGGCAACAATATTATAAGAATAGTAAAAATAAGCATTATAGTTCGAATCCGCCTAGGCGGCGCCTAGGCTCCCGCCTAGCGCCTAGGCGCTAGTCACTCCTCTACCGCCCGACTAGCGCCTAGCGTTTTTTAGAACATTGGCGGTGGACGAAGAATTAAGTAGTCTATCACAATTCTTTCTGGCAATTTGTTCGCATGGAATCCGATGCCAAATCAATGGCATCTCACCTCCACTCCTCCTCCCCTTTATTCTTTCTTCACCCCTTTTCTTCAGCCATAAATCAGGCCACCGTGAGAAGATTTCCACGGTTGTTTTAGAACAAATGTGGAGGTGGGGCGCGGCGGAGACCAAGGATGCGCCGGCGGCGCCGTCGCCGGAGATTCAGCACCCTTACGCGTTTAGCGTGTACGGCCCCCGTAAAGTTCCCTCCGTTAACTGGAGGGACCTCATCATTTCCAGCTGGTCAGTTCACTTGCCTTGCCCCTCTTTTCTCTTTCTAATTTTACTTTATTTTATTTTTAATTTGCTAGCTCCGATCATCATATTCCTGCAAATCTATATATTATACAAAGTAAAGTAGTCAAATTCTCGGCAACGCTTCTCCGATCATCACTTGCCCCCGTAATATTTGTATTCGTTGTTTATATTAGTAATGAAATAATTCTGGGCAACGCGGGAGTACAATTCTAGTATTTTCTAATCTAAAAAGGTTGGTTGGGGTAGTTGTGTATTAAATCATCAAATTTTCAAGAAACTGAGGTTTCAAGGATTTTGAATTACACAGGAAGAATGCAAGTTACAGAAGGATAGTGATGTCCTGCTTCATACAAGCAGTCTACCTCCTCGAACTAGACAATCAAGAAAACAGAACCAGACAAACCGCCCTTGCCCCCAAATGGTGGACGCCCTTCAAGTACAAGCTAGTCGAAACCCTCGTAGACGACAGGGACGGGTCGATCTTCGGAGCCATCCTCGAATGGGACCGAGCAGCAGCTATGCAAGATTTCATACTCATCAAGCCAAATGGTGCTCCGAGGGCAGTCCTAGCACTCAGAGGCACCCTGCTCAAGTCTCCCACGATGAGGCGGGACATCGAGGACGATCTGAGGTTCCTAGCATGGGAAAGCCTCAAGGGATCGGTGAGATTCAGCCGAGGCCTCGCGGCTTTGAAGGCGATTGCGGTGAAGTATGGGAGTGGCAATGTGTGTGTTGCAGGGCATTCTTTGGGGGCTGGATTTGCACTTCAGATAGGGAAGGAGTTGGCCAAGGAAAGAGTTTACGTCGAAGCTCATTTGTTCAACCCGCCCTCGGTTTCACTGGCTTCGAGCTTGAAGACAGTGGGGGAGAGGGCGGGTGTGATGTGGAGGAGGGTTAAGTCTATGGTTCCGTTGATCGGGGGAGGCGATGGTGTTGATGATCAAGGGTCGGGGTTGGAATGTGGGATGAAGCAGTGGATGCCGTATTTGTATGTGAATAATAGTGACTATATATGTTGTTACTATAGTGATGGAGGTGGAGGGGAGGAGAGTAATAGTGTGAAGGGGGGCGGCGGCGGAGGAAGGATGTATGTGGCGGCGAAGGGGAAGCAGCAGAGGTTCTTGGAGGCGCATGGGCTGGAGCAGTGGTGGTCGGATGAGTTGGAGGTGGAGATGGCGGTTAGTAAGAGTAAGCTTATAAGTAGGCAGCTCGAGTCTTTGTATAGACTCCCTCCTCCTCCTCCTCCTCAACAATTAAGTTAACCCCCCAAGAATGATGATGTCAAAAACGCTCGAACTTGACGGGCTGATCTGAATTGTCCGAAAAAAAAATAGTGTGCTAGAAAATATAATCATCATTTTGAATTCTATACGTTTTTTACTTCGACACTTAATGAGATTTACATTATTTTTGGTTTATCGAAAATAGTGTGCTAGAAAATATAATCATCATTTTGAATTCTATACGTTTTTTACTTCGACGCTTAATGAGATTTACATTATTTTTGGTTTATCGAAAAAAAAAAATGACTTGACGGGCTGAACTGAATAGTCCGAAAAAAATAGTTTGCTAGATCGGAAAAAAAAATGAAAAAAATTATTCGACTCTGCTGGGGATCGAACCCAGAATCTCTGGTTTCGTAGACCAGCGCCTTATCCATTGGGCCACAGAGTCGCTTGTTGTTAGGTGAATAATAAAATTTATTTATTCAAAAAACAAGATGAACACATCGTACTACCAGGCTCGTTATCAACGGGACGAAGGTTGTTGAATATTTATAGTGAACTGCAATGTGTGGCCTTGCATTAAAGGGTTGTGTTCATTTAGAAAAGTAGAATTGAATTGCATATTATACGAGTTTTCTTGTTTAATTTATACCTTGTCAATCAATTTACATTGCGTTTTGATCGGTAAGCATTTAGCACCGCAAGTTCATACCAAAATCTTAGACAACTCGTGATATATTGCTTGACAAGTACATAAATTCATGCAGTGTGCGTGTTGTTCTAACGGCAGTGAAGTTATAATTAAGTGTTTTAGTTTCAAGTTCGAGTCAATTGTAATGTTAAATTTTTATTGTAAAAAAATAATGTTTTTACGTTTTCATATCACAGCATAACATAATTAAAGACGACACACATATATAACGGAACCGATCAGCAGAATAAGAATAAAGTAAATTCCACGTTCCTACAAGTATACACAATGTACATTTTCTGAAAATACATAATACAGAAATTCACACAAAATTAGAGAAATCATAATCATACACACACACCTCATCTTGCTGCAAAATGTGAGCATAATCACTCGAATAATCCGAATCCATCTCCATCATCATCGCCTCCAAACCCTTATAAAACTCCAACCTTTGCCTCTCTTCCACCTCAGTACCATTCGCCGGCGACGCCTCCACCGAGGTCGCAAAGTCCGACGACACGTCGACACTGCCACTTATCATCATGCTCTCTTGATACACAAGATCATGGCCGAAATCTTGATAAGTTTCAACAAAGGGAACTTCCCATGCCACCTCCGGTACATACATCGGAGGCGGCGGAGAAATCTCCGCCACCGGATACTTTCCGTTTCCGGTGAGCTCTTGGACGAGAGCCTTGAAGCTAGAAGAATCCGTGATGTAGACTTTGGGCCTCAAGAATTTCATCGGTTTGATTTCATGCTTTGGTGCTTCTTTCATGGGAGGAGGTGATGATGGCTTTCTTGATTTCTTTCCCATTTCTTTTTCTTTTCTCTTTTTTTCCCCCTAGCTATAAAGAAAAAATAGATATTAATTAAGATGAATTAATATGAAGGGAGGAAATATTTGGAGATGAGTATATATAGTGAGGATAATTAGTTAGTTAATTAATTAATAATTAATTAGGTAGAGATGCTGAAAATGATGTTTATTTGCATAAGGGCATGTAAATTGGAGTCTTTATAATTAACTCAACGTGGAATATGTAACACGTATGCATTAATATACCACTATTTGTAATATATGTGCGTGTCTATCAATTTCATATTTTACTATACTAATTTCTTCTTTTCCTAATTTTTTTTTTTTACTGTTCCGTAACCAGTGTTCTAAAAGTTGCCGCATAAGCCCTAGTCAGTACCTTGTCGCCCGATTAATATGTAATCAGCTTAATATGTAATCAGTCTAGGCTCTAAGCGATACCCCAATGAGCCGATCTTGAAGTTTATTCAATAGTTTATATGTGTTAACTAATCTATATTTATGCGAAATATGCTACCTATGCATGATTTTTTATTTATAATTGTGAAATTAACTTATCAGTTGTCATATTATGTGTATTTATAATAAATTGGGCAATAATACTGTAATAAACATTGTAGTTTTAATCTCTAAGCTCCCGCCTAGCTGTCTAGGCGCTAGTCGCCCCTTCACCGCCCGACTAGCGCCTAGCGATTCTTTTTTTTTTTTTTTTTTTTATAATTAAAGTTGATAAGTGTAGCTAGAATGGAAAAGAATAAATCAATCGTCATCCCAATTATGGATTTTTGTAATGTTTTAATTGTAGAAATTGACAGGAAATGAAGACCAATCAATATCAAAAGACTTAATTTTATCTAAATGCTGGTCAATCCATGGATATATTTAATTTTACTCAAAATTTGGAGGAAATGAGATGAAATTAAATATTTGAGTGAATATTATCCACTCTCTTGTCTTGTCCTCTTATTTAATTGCTTCACATTTTCTGGGGGGAAAGATATTAAATTTAAGATGAATATCACCGAATATTACCCGAAATATTATTATGATTTACTGTTTTATTTTACAACAAAAATATTAAAATTAAAAGAAGTTGATATTAGAATTTGGGTATGGAATCCTCAGCATTCGAGGGTGTGACAAGATCAACATGAATGATGAATGGATTACTCTTATTTTTCTTTTTCCTTTTAATATGAATTGTTTTTCCAAGTAGGATATAATTTGGAACCTTTGACTGAGTGAGTAGAATTTGAAATGATAATGAGTTTAATTAATCAATCAAAAATGAGTATAATTGGAAGAAATCTGATCATCATGGCTATATATTAATACAACAAGTGTTTCTACCCAGTTAGTAGTAATAAACGACAAAGGTAAATGAATCGAATGAGATGGGACGAAAGCAGTACTATAAAACATGGAGCTCTTGAATCATCATCAATTCATCATATGCAGAAAAGGGTGCAGATACAGATCTAATTAATAGGTACAATTTGACATAAATTTAGTACTCCTCTATAAAGAATTCATCTATGGCCAGCAAAGAATCGATTACAACAATGGACTAGTACCATATGGAAATGAAGAGAGAGAGAGAGAGAGAGAGAGAGAGAGAGAGATGAAAGTAAATAAAATTAAATGTGACAGCCGCAGCAGAGGTAGAAGAAGCAGAGAGTGGAGACAAGAACAATGGCTTCCACCACGTATACTATCTTGAACATCACATCATCAACCAACCATATTCTAATGTTGTTCATCTTCTTCATCTTCTTCTCCCTTTTCAACTTCATCGGAGAAGAAATCCATCTCCAGTTCCACCACTCTTTCCTCACTACTCCCATCTCTCTCTCTCTCTCTCTCTCTCTCTCTGAGAATGATGAGTCGTTGGTTTATGATATAGAAATTTACATTGATTGTATCTGTTTGATGCTGGCCGAAGTAGATTAATTATATGGGCCATTCATGACTTTTTTTTCTTATTAAAGGGTACTCGAATCTCGTTCAAAGATAACGAAAAAAACAGAAAATCTATCTCATCTCAAAATCGACTGTGTATTCAAAAATGGATTAGAACACCAATAAAAAAATAAAGAATAAAAATGATTTGAATTAGATCGAGTTAAATACATCATGGTATGTAAACATTGATAATTTAATAATTACTACTATCATTTCTGTTGCTCTAAATGAAAAAAATATACTTATCAAAAACGTCTACGATTTTTTTGCTACAGTATTTCGTATTTAGAAACTATACAGCATGTATTTTGTTAAACACTGAAAGTATAAGTATGTGAGAGTATCTATATCTGAGCTACAGAGCAAGTGTAATGCAATACAAGTTTTAAGAGTGATCGGAAAAATTCAAGAAGATGAGGACTTGTCCTCCTTCCTCCCCGACAGAATCATCGATATCTGAAGGCCCCGACTAAAGGCTTGATTGAAGAGCAGACGCGTCTGAAACTCCGACATGAAAGGGAACCAAGAAAGCACGACAACGGGCATGAAGATAACAAGCCCCATTATAGCTTCGTAAGCTCTAGAAAGTTCCATCACTGACTCCCAAAGACCTATCCTCTTCAGACATGCCGCGCATGCTTGAGCAATCTGCCATTTTAAAAGATGCATCAGCGATCTGTACCATGCTCAACTCTACTTTTTTCGACTCATGTCAATACATCAAGAGAGTGGAGTGAAGGAAAAGGAACGCGAATTTAAATGCTTACGAGGATGAGGGCCCATCCAGTGGGCAAGAAGGCCAAAGTAGCAGCAAAAATATCACTGATGGCAAGCCCAGCAACGACGAAAAGTACAGTCATCACCGAAGCAAATCCAAGGAACAAAAGTGCTTTGAGAATCCTAAACATGAGCTGAAAATCTGTCCCAAACTTACGTCTCCCCATTGACACCATCTGTGCGAAAACAAAGCATAGATATAAGTTATTTGACAAACTCAATCAAAAATAAAAATCAGTTTCTTCGAGGAAGGATAAGACTATGAATGCAAGATTCTTGTTAATAGGTAGCACATAATAGAAATGAAGCCAATGACTTTGTACATAAATAAAAGATACATACCTTTAAGACTAACAGAACTGTTAGCATTACGAACCAAGACAAGCCATAGACCTAAGAAACAATTTTCAGCAAGAGTTAGGAGAAGGTATGGTTTAATAAAAGGCAAAAAAATAATAATGAGAAGAGAGATGGTTGCGTTAGAACGTACATAAATTTCCTTGCGGCCCTGAGATATTTTAAGCCGATAAACGATCCCATACTGATATATAAAAAACCGACATGCAAGGATGATTTCAAGCACTCTACCCCTTATATTAGTGTAATTCAAGTGTTCTTGCTCTCCATTCCACCAAGATTCCCAACTTCTATCCTGTGCGATCCCAATTCCGCCTCGATTTCCCATCCATTTCTTCCAATCGGTCCAATCATCCACAGTCTTTTGCCAGTCGAATCCGGATGGATTGAAAACAAAAGGGGCAAAAAGCCACGAAGCAACAAGAAACCACATCGAGAAAGTAATGAAGAAATACAGTGATGAGCTTCTGTATGAGTGCCCGTATACCTCATAAACAATCAAAAGTAACAGAAGCTCCAAACCCTTAACGAAGTGACTACGTGAATACAATCTGTAGTTATCAGCAAATTTTGCATGAAACACTACAAAACCACGACCTGTAGCTCTGTATTTCGACCCTCCATGTAAAAGTGTTCTACCATAATAATGGGCTTTTGTTCCGAGCTGAAACGTGAAGAAGACAGATGCGAGCTGTAATTGCATGATAATCAAATCACCAATGGCAGTTCGAAAACCTCTTTCGAGGCCAATTTCCATCACCATGGGTAAAACAAGCAATAGGCCTAGCTGAAAAAGAGATTGAGTTGCTAAAGCCTCTTCAAGAGCTTTACTCTGACGAATAAATGGATCATCGAGAATTCGCTTCTCTAAACCACTCAAGACCATGTAAAGACGTCCGTATAAGAATACGTATACAATTAGCACAGTAACCTGAGGGGAAATTTATTATATCAACTTCCAATATGATATAGAACTATATGCATGCGAACTTGACTCTGTGCACTCGGGCTGTATTATCACTATTAAAACACGACGACAGAGAACGGCAACATAGAGATTTTTTATCAGTCCAGGTCCAAGAGTGGTGTCTCACAAATGGCCATGGAGGTATTTTGGCTGCTTGGTTGTTACATAAAAGAATTTTAGATAAATCGCATAATTCACTAAATTATCATCATCACTTAGATTGAAAATTACTCAGAATTCAAAAGCCTTATGATAATATTCAATTCCGACTCGGGAAGAAAGCCTTTGAAGGAAATCAGCCCAAAAGGGTAACCAATAATCATGCCTTTTGTTGGGTGATTTTCAAGCTGCTCCATAAATTCAATTATACATGAGTCTAACAGAAGCTCTGCACACAATATAGTTATTTCCTAGTTCTTTCTTGATTCAGCATTCATTTTGGGAAAGAGCAAGTCTTTGAGGGATGCATTAATCTGGAAGAAAATTTTCAGGAGCTGAGGACGGAAAACAAGGAATGGATAGCTTCTGAAGTCAAGATATAGATATACGCGCACGTGCACACACACACAAATGTATGTTAGCACAACTGATTAAGAGAACTTATTGGTTAATTGGTGGAGGAGCACATTCAATAGTTGAGACTTGAGATAATAGATCAGCTAAGTGACTAGGTGGCTGCGATAATATAAACACTAATCAAAGACCAAAGAAATAGGTGAAATTGTGCATACCATGCTACTGAAGTAAAACCCAACTGTGGTGAAGTAGAAGGACAGCATTCTATAGAAATCAAAACGGCGTCCAAGTCGATAGACGTCGCGACTAAGAGTCTGCTCTCCATTTCCATTGGCAACCTTTGCCTCAAATAGAGATATCTGATTCATACCAACATCTCTTCCCTTGCCTACTTGGATATATTCATGATGTGTTATATAGCCCCTTCGCAGTGTTGAATTGTATCCTGAAGATATAAATTCAGACAAAAGATTAGAAGAAGAAAATTTTGTGGATGTCGAGAAAAAATTCGGACAGTTGTACCAGAAAATATATCTTCACTCAAGTTGATGGTTTTTGAAGCTTTGCTCAAGCCACCTCTTGTCAAATGAAATAGTCTGTCAAAGATATCAGGATGCCCGTAGTGGAACCTTACCCTGTGACAAATGGAGAACTTGAAACATCAGAAAGGCAATCTTCAGGCCAACTAATTTATTACACATTCAAGACAGTCTTTCACGTGCATCTGAGTTTATCAGAATAACAAAATAATAATCTACCACAATCCTCAAACCGAAGTAAAAACATTATGATATCGTTAGACATGAAATATAGCAGGATGGACGATTTTACCTTAAAGGGTTTGCCAAAACTCTTTGCCCAATGGTCACAAAACTAGTTTCTTGATTGGACATGAACCAAGCAAGTGACGAGACACTATTATCAGAAAGTAAAGGTAAGTGCATGAGCAGCATTCTATCATAGATGTAGATTACTTTCCAATAACAATAATAATAATAAGATCAGTTAGCTCTTCAAATGGAATGACAACCTTCCCGTGAAAATATGCTCCCTTAATCCCAGAATTGTCGGTCTTCTTTGTCCACGACGAGGTATTACAAATTCCTCCAAAACATTGCGCATCTTAAAGGCCTCCTCAAAATAATTATCCTGATGAAAAGCAACCATTACATGAAGATACATATAAAGAGTGCAGCACACCATGGATCCATTTCCCCTTCCACAAATGTTAATTGGCTGCATTTTCTCCTTCTCATCTTCTCAATACAAATGCGTAAACATGAGAACCTCACATTTTGCAGCTCATAGCCCTTTATTTGTCAACATATTTATGCCACTATTATATCTTTGAGTTCATTCCCTCTTCAATTGTATCATAAACATGCCAAGGTGACAGTGTCTATAAAGAGTTATTTAAATAATTTGACGGATAGATGCTACCTTGCATCGCTTTGCAGGAAGGGAAAGTGTTACATTAGATTAAAATGATATATAGAACATATTGAACTAACCTGATTCATGTCTATCGTTTGCAAGGCTTCTCCACGGGTAAATATGATAGCATGGTTTTGATTCTCCGGTTTCCCCTCCCCAATTTTTGCAGGAGGGCCTGGAAGCTTAATACGATATATTTCCTGGGGTTCCAATATAATAATGTCATTCACAGGCCAAGAAGAAAATCAGGAATGGATCGAAGATAGTCTTTTCTTGAAATTATTTCTTTTGAAGATTTTCATGTTCACAAACACTCGTACCTCGTCAAGCTTTTCCCCTCCCTTGACCAAGACAGAATAATAAACCTTCTCAGTTTTTTGATCTACTGTCTCCTCCCTCTCATCTATATACGCAACACGCAGTGTTGGATGCCTACAAGATCCATTGCAAATATTAAGAAATTAGTCAATGTCAGATAAATCTACAAGAATCAGAAATTTTTTCTTATACTACATCTTACTCCAGCATTAGGTTCAGAATATTGAGATAGTGGCCACGCTCTCGACCCTCAGCAGACATCTTTTGTGCACCGTATAATTGGCAAGATACAACATAAGTGAACTTCATATCTGCTAAAGCTTGTGCTCTTTCCTTAAGAGTTCTATAGTTACGATGACTTTTTTCAATGGCTCGATAGCCTCCAAATATAGCTGCAAGAGAAACATTAATGCTGTGATCAATAGATAGCTTCAAGCCAAAAATATTGAAGGACAAGGTCAATAGCCTCCAAATATAACTGCAAGAGAAACATTAATCCCTCTTGTGCTGCGCACGCATGCACATGAGAGAGAGAGAGAGAGAGAGAGAGAGAGAGAGAGAGAGAGAGAGAGAGAGAACCATCATCATCAGCAAAATCCAGAAAGCATTGAAGTTCCAGGGCCTCCCTATAGTACATCATCCCTCTCACTAATTGTCCAAGAAAAGTGAAAATGAATATTTACATTAATGACAAAAATATCTAAGCATATGATTGTATCTCTGACCTGTCCGAGCAAGCGTCTGGCCCCTGTAAGATACCCAATAACGATCCCATTCATGCCTTTCTTTCTTAGCATAGATGGGGTCTTTGATCCGCTCCACATAATTATTCCATTCATCTTTTTTGTTTCAAAGAAAGCACAGAATTAAACATCTGCCAGAACAATCACAGTAATTGCACTGATGAATTTCACAACTCACCGGGATAAATTTTCTGAAGGTAAAATAATGTTGAAATGCCGTCCTCATTTTCCTGATTAAGCTCTTTTGTTGAATAGAGAACATCTTCTCTATAGTATGGTGTCAAAACACTGGAACATAAAACAGCTTCAGAATGGCGATACAATTGCAAGAGACTTAGGATCAATCCGACTTACACAGAAGTACATAAATATGAAAGAGAAGAAAATATAGAAAACCAAGAATAGTGAAGATAAAAGCATGAAATCATAAAACAATAATAGGAAAAAAGCATTTATTGGAAAAACAACTAAAGGGTAGGATCTCAGAAAATGGCCTATGGATGGGGGAAAAAGATATTTAGTTTAGAAAGTCGAGACTTGAGCAGAATGGCACTCTCAAGCAAACTTTATGATGAAAGGGTTCCAAAGACATACAGGAAAATTACAATCCTCCAAGACTGTAAAAGTGAGGTTCAATACATTCAGCCTTGTATACCACTATTAGAAAACGTAGCTTATCTTACTTTTGTTTAGTTTTCTAGTACAAGTCGCATTTATGACTGAGATTGTTGACTTATACTAGAAGATGATCGTGTAAGGAAGATAAGTTTATCAAAACCGGCATCCATTTCCAGAGGATAACTTTTATCAAACTTTAACAGGTCTTGTCGTATATCCAAGGAAATAATTTCAAGATTTAGCTTAATTTCCTTCTTTATTCGACACTTGACAATAATGACATAATATTTTACCCTCCCATTTATATATATAATCCATCAGCCATTTAATTCATTCTCAGAATATTACTTAATTACATAAAACCCCCAAAATCCTACATGAGAATTTTGATCTGGTAGACGAGCAACCTGAGACGTTCAAGATAAGATTGTACCTGAAAGAGAGCATGTTGCGGACTTTAGGGGTTCTAGGGATTCTCATAAACAAAGAGTTGGCGAAGAAAGTAATGCGTCTTCGAGCTTCCAAATTTATTGGTACATTGATTGCTGACTCTTTCACAGTTAAGAGCAAATGAAGTCGGACAACCTGCATAATATAATTTTTTTTAATAAATAAAATTAGGGCCTTCACCATCAAATTTAACAATCTTAAGTTTCCAATACCTTTTCCTTCCAGGCGGGGCTCTCCAAGAGATGAATGTTTACATTTTCAAACTTCTGTTGTCCTTTCTCATTTCCTTGATTGAAAGTTTCCAAAACCCTAAGGAAAGAAGAGAAAGGCTACAACTCAATAACTGAAAATATAGTATCACAGCTAGCAGTCAACAAAGAATATAATACTTACTTATGGCCATCAAGCATTATATCTTGAACAATAATCTCTACAATATCCTGGAGCTTGTTTATGACGAGGATCTCGATATCTTCAGAACCGTCATTCTGCCATTTAAACAATATCTCCGAATTGAAATCACAAGAGACATTCAACTTCTAGACTTACTCAAGAGTTCGATGCTGAACATTCGAAAGTTGAAACTTACGAGAAGTTTTAAAAATTTATCCAATTTATCACTTAATATAGACAGCCCCTCCATGTCAAATTGCCTCAAGAATCTTCCATCATGTATACTGCTCTCAACTCTGTAGCAAATTTGCCTGATGATCCTGAAAGTGGGATCCAGAGTTCGAGAAGTAATGTATCAGTAAAAACAGATGATAAAACAATATCTACTTCTTCCTTCCTGATCAGAAATTAAGATGACAAGATAAAGATTATGTCTCTTACTCCTTATCCTCTTCATCCAGCAGAAGGCTAATTAGCACTTGCTTCAATGTCTCGTAGCATTCAATTATAGCAGAATACATGAATTCATCATTCTTAATTCTCCTGAAGAGCTCAGCATCTTCATTTTCCTTGAAATCTTTTGCCATGTCCAGTGCTATTGGAATCTAATATCAAAATATAGACGTTGGCTTGACAACGAAGCATGCTAACAATTAAATTATGCGACATGAGTAGCTTTTTACCTTACTGGCAAGCAAGAAAGGAGGCCACTGTACAACAGGAACATCACTCGATGAATAAGGCACAAGAAGCAGATTTCTCTCCCTAAAAATAGGTCCCGTGTATACATCAAAAAATTACACTCATAAAAAAAAATCGCGCGCTGGTGTGTGTGTGTGTGTGTGTGTGTGAGAGAGAGAGAGAGAGAGAGAGAGAGAGAGAGAGACATACTCATTACTGATCAAGTCCTCATGTCTCAGAGATGATATGAACTCATTCCACATCTGAGAGAACTTAGCAATGTTTATTCTCTCCAGTATGGCATCCTGCCATAACAGTTGATAGAGAAATGTGAGGGTACATACATCTAAATGAGATAATTTACATGAACTGTTGAAAATTATTTTTTTTCCACCCTGCCAACTTATAACCAAGAGATTGTAAATGTAGTACCTCTCTATGCCGTTTGTCATCCCCTTTGGAATATGGAACAAGGCGCTTACTGAATTCTGTAGGAACAAATTTAAATCTTGCCCTCAACATGCCAAGGGTCCTAATCTGAGAAAAGGGGAAATAAGGAAAGATTTTGGAAACGTATTACTTAAAACACGTCAGAATATGATGGGCTTCACCTATCGATAAGTAGGAAATTTTTTAATGGGAAAATCACTAACCTCTCCAAGGTGGCTAAATGCACCATAGATCCCACCAATGATAGTTGCAAATATAGCATACCATATTTGTGTATCCATGAAATAAACCTATATGCAAACAAATTTTCTAAGATTTTAAGAAGAAAAATTAGTTAGAAACATTTCAAGTCAAGAGTGAATCTGGTTACTTACCAGAATGACGGGAGCCCAGATAGCAATAACCACGCCAATATTATGAGTAGCTGAATTCCATACGCATTGATTAGATCGCCAATCACAGAAGTAATGGAAACAGAAACCAAGTTGTTAAATATTAGTAGATGTTACCATGTGGAAAGAACTCATGCCAATCATAAGTTGTGACGGTGATATTCATGATCGTCCTTGTGGGTTCAATTAATGGCAATATCTGATTAAAACAAAAATGAAAGTCTGATGAGAATTTATTCAAGTATATAGAGCTCATGCAAAATACACTAAACTTTCAAAACCAGAGGATCCATGTCAATGTATATCTCCAGCACAAGATTAAGGTATTTTATACATAAAACACAAATCATTTCATGAAATCACCGGATGAATTATTCGACAATGAGATTTCATGGAATGATATGTATAGTAGCACGACCATAGAAATGATTTACATAAAACGCAGTCTATTCATGATCACAAATCAGACTCATAGAATAGACTGAATATAAAAGACCTAATTTTATAGTTACTTAACCATAGATAAATTAATACCTTGGTTGGGATCATCATATTGGATACACTGGCCTAATGTGAACACAAAACCATACACATTGACAACACAGATATCTAAAATCTAGAATGATATGGTATATCTCTATAAGTGTTCCTCAAGCCCAAGATGAATATATATGTATGTATGTTTATATATTTCCTCGTCAAAGAAGAAGGTTACCTCAACATAATAGCTGAATGCTAGCTTGCTTATTAGCAGGGTAATCCAAAATAGGGTGTACCTGAGCAGAATATTAACATAATATGCACCTTAGTAACTAAGTGATAATGAAGTAACTCTTTCAGGCAAAGTCTGTTTTCTCCAATGGAAAAGAAACCAAGAAATGGATAGCTAAGGAAAGGTGATAAATGCATGTATAAGAAGACATATAATATACTCCCTTTGTCCTACCGAAACAGAGGTGTTTCTGGAATATGTGTTATTTATAAAATAAAGAAACGCCTCTTTTTTGGTGGGACAGAGGGAATATGTGTGTGTGTGTGTGTGTGCGCGCGCGCATCTTTTTTTAGGGAGGGACAAGTATGATATCTTACTTAAACAGGGAGAACATATCTTCGTGCATTCCTCTTCCAACATACAGCTTTGGCTGGAACAAGATAAGGCGCATTAAACCATAATTTGTCACAGTCATCACAACAGAGACACACTTTAGACCAACTTACCTGTGCCCACCACATTAGAAGAATGATAATACGCCAATTCGAGCGTTCCATGACTCTCCTCAGAAAAGGAAACAGAAAGAGGAAGGAAGCTAATATATTAGGTAGGAAATATATTGCAATGCAGTAATAGTAAAGGTCTTGGTTCTGCCATTCAGCTCCCAGATCATCGAAGAATCTCATTATCCCAGTTGGATTCTCAACAGATCTCGAATATGTCAGCGGCATCACTACAAGCCAAAACGTAGCAATAGCCAATTTCAGGAAATAGCGTAGAATTTGAGTAACTTTCAGACTCCTCCAAGCATTGAAACTGAGGATCACGTCCAGGACAGCTACAAAGAGATTGCTATTAATATAATACAATTATATAGGTGGGAGATCTGCCTCATGTAACAAAATTGCCTGATGTACAGAATTTCTTTTAAGAAAAGAAAAGGGCTAACAGGTACCTCGCAAAAAATTCAAAATGGCAGCAGTGATAAAGATGCTCAAAACATCTCTCAGAACTTCCTCATCAAAAAGAACATTTGATGATACGCGTTCACGCCATGCAACTATAATCATTACCTGATACACATTAATGAAATCAGAAACATCAACAAACAGAAGCAATTTCATAGTTCTTCCCTACAAAGGCTCTTTGAATAATTACCTTGTTGCAATAAGGAATTTCCTTTTACTCACAATATACTTAGACTAAATGCTTCCTATTATCTAATGACATATCTTAACAGTAGTATGCAGTGCATTGTCATTACTATCCAATGCCACAAGTTGCTCAGAATTTTCGTTCTCTTTTAGTACAGGAGTTCTGATTTTTGTCTTCTAGGTCAGCATGAAAACTGACACTTTTGAGAATGGCCTCCGCAGTAAAACATACTCCCCCCTTCCCACTTCACTTGGTTTCCTTTCCTAATCGGGATGTCCCACTTCAATTGGCTTGTTTCCTTAAATGGAAAGAATTAACCCTTACTTTTCTATGTGGACCCCTTACTTTTCACTTTTAACACTGCGCATAAAATCATTTGCCGGAATGAAACAAGCCAACTGAAGTGGGACGGAGGGAGTAAATGAATCCCAAATGTTATTGTTCCTAGAAGTAGCTGGGTCAGTCCTACTGTTCTCATCCAACAAATGGTACAATCTTTCTAAGATCTATGTTGTTTCCTACTAGAGCATCATTGTTATCCAGGAGAACACTAACACGTAAAGGACAAATAATTTGTGCGTGCAGCCATACTGCAACTAGATATGCATATAAATTTAGAATTTTACATAGACAATTATACAGATAAAAATCAGTATAAATAAGGTACCTGGAGTGCCAATATGAAGAAAATCCACATTCTGTCAAAACTCCTATAAAGGTGCCAAAATGTGCGCACTTCCACAAAATTAGACTTGGGCTTTCTTTTTCCAACAACCTGGTTTTTTCTCTGTGAAACAATATAATTTAGTACCAGTGTTTTTAGCACAAACATGAACTAAGTAATGCTTTATGGGAAAAAGGAGTATACACAAAACCATCAAAATTAAAATTTCAAGCAAATTTCTCAAAATTGAACGTGTTCATTATTTTCTCCCGGTTCCAGTTTTCATTTCAGGACTTTCACCTTGATTCATATTTCATCAACATATTGCTTTGGTTTCAAGAAAGAAATCAAGCATGAAACATATCTTTAATCATGGTTAGCATGACTAGATTTTCCCCTATTGGTAGTGACAGCTGACCCACATTGGACGTGGAATACACTACAGTTCGAGCAGGCAACTTGGCAATTATTTTTAAGAAAAAATTTGAAACAAGTAAGCACCTTGAAAAGAAAAAATAATACTATCGTACAGGATAGACGCGATGAGAGAGATCCATGTATTTTTATTGATCAACAACTGAAAGTAGATTTTATCCATCTGATAGGGCTCAATACCTTGAATCTGGTCTTTATCACTTCCGAATGCACAAAAAAGTCAGCGCTTAGATCCAGTGGCCATTTCAACTTAAAACATTTCTTAGTCCTGGCAAGGGAGAAAGTCCAAAACCATCCAAAATGAAAAGAATCAAAACCAAAAAGGAAACTTTCAACAACTGAAATAATCTATATAGTAAGTGCCAAACAAGATTTAGCCCGTGAAAAGTATCTGAAAAGGTTTTAATAATTTAGGTTCTGGTGATCTTAATAGACAAAAATTCAATTTCTTGATGATTTACCAAGCATGTCCTAAATAAAGTCCATTATTTGGTCCGAGAAGTTAACCAGAATAGACAGAGTTACAATCAACGTGTTACCAAAAGTATTCATTCAGATCATCATAGTTTCTCCATGATGAATGGCTTGCTTTTCCATCATTGTTTCTCCTGGCTTCCTTCATTTAGAGGATGATTGAATTAACATATAGGAACAAATAACCCAAACTAGTTTAAAGACTGTGATTTACCTTTTGCAGAACCTCATAAATAGGGGTCACTATCTTCTTCAGAAATGATTCCTCATCGAGTGGTGCTAGATGGGAAGCAGCTCCAGTAACATGTTGAGCATTATTAAACAGAGTTTCATGCATCTCCTTTGCCATCTAATTTACGGAACAGAAAAGTTATTTGTTTGCAAACATATGTAAGATTAATCATCAGCTCGACAAATTCAGAACATATAAGTACTGCTTCATTAATTTCAAGGAAATTCATTGGCTTGTTGATTCCCAGCCAGGACAGTGTACAGCATGAAAGATTATTATAGCATATCAAGTACGATAAGTGGATAGTAGAAATGAACATACACAGTGAAAAATGTAGCATAAGCACTCTGGCATAAACCGAATGTTTGAGGCTTCACCCCAAATAAGGAGATACAGAGCAATGTACAGAAGCTGCAACTGCTGTCTCCTTTCATCCCGTGGAAGGCTGTAAACAATTGAGATATCTACATCATTACATTACATATTAATTGGAAATCTATGCAATAATGAAGTCAACTTACTCCAGATTTTGTTTAACGTGTAGATATTTACACCACGACTGATAATTTTTGAAAATCCTGTCCATCAAATCCTGAATTGTCTTGCCATCCAACTGGAGTACAATTATTCATCAGTATCAAAACTCTATGAAATGGCAAATGATAAGAAATTGAAAATGAAGGTATTTAAATTATAAAAGGAGAATTAAGGCATATATGTATTTTCCTTTGAATCATTTATTGTTCATGGAGAACAAAATAACATACTTACATGTGTGTAAGTCTGGAGATTTGTGCTTCTTATGTCCATGTTAGCAAGAAGCAATATCAAGTGTTCCCTCTGATTAGCGACATTTCCTTTCTTCAACACCAACGAAAATACAGATATAAGCACCAAACTCAGGATAAGAACATCAAAGAAAAAGAGGATTTGCAATGCAATCAACAAATCAAATATGTGTATTTGTAGGTGTGGGTGTCACAAAGGAACCAGGGTATCCTATCTCGTGCAGAATTTTCCAGTAAAATTTAAAAGGAAGCAGGATCCTGAAATATAGAAACCCAACTTAAATCTTTAACCTATTGGTCCGGCAGTAGTCAAGTAGCCTAAGCAACTAAAGATTAAGCGGACATGAAATCGCCATTCACATCATTATAGATACTTGTCATGCTATAACAATTCTCCAAACAAAAATAATGATATAAAAATCATATAACACACAAAGCTAGTCCTGAGTGGTAAGCATACCTGAAATCCAAAACGTAAAGCAAGCCACTCAAGGATATCATTAACTGGCCTCTCTTTTTCTTCAGGCATTTGGAATGTTGGAAGATAATCTACATAACGAATAGCTTGAAGTGCCGCTATGATCTGAATCAGTAATCCAGAACGATAGAATATAAGATGCACATATGTATATGAATGAACACTATGGATAAAAACCGTTCATAACAACCTCAGGGAGATCCATAATTGCTGGTTTAGCGCCAATAGCATGCAAGGGAAGAATATTGTAGTGTTCATATTGTGCTTTTTTCTCTTGAACATCCTTAGCATACCTCTGGGTCTGCATTTGTGATATCATATTAATTAAGAATATTTTTTCACCAAAAATTAGGTCAATAATTCTCTTACACAAAAAACATAACCAACCTCATTATCAATTTTTGCAGTCGGCACAACTGTCTTCAGCACGTCATACAAAACAGTAGCAATCTGATAGATCTTTGCCATCTCCTCCCTAATAGTAAAAGTTCAGTATCATTAAACAATCGAGTAAAGTATTCTGTAGTTTAATCTTAATAACAATAGAGATAAAGCCTCACGGCTTTTTTGTATGCTCGCCCGTTTTGATATTCTGCTCATAGAACTGCTGATAAAATCTCTGGATTTCTCTGGGATCATTACTAGCCAGGATAGGTTTTGTCTCTACTTCTTCCTACAAGCATTAAATTTTAAACATAAATAAGACTAGATACATTGATTAATAACAATTTCTTGACAATTACTTCAAACGCAAGCACCAAAAGTGATTTATGTTGTGTTTCAATAGAAATATCTACTTTCAGTCAACTGTCACTTATGCTATATTCTAGCTGAATGAGAGTTAACTGCACAAATTGTATCTTAATAAACTTTGATGCAGTATGTTTGTACTCCTCACAGCAGGAGTATTGATGGTCGGTAGTATAATTTTTGGAAATTAATAATGATAATTTGATACTGGAAACAAAAAATTTCACTAACTAAACAGGAATTGATTTTGGAATGATTTGAATAATTAGTAAGCCTGGAGTATTTTGATCTCTCTGTTCATTAGCATTCTAATTTTCCCGGAAAACATACAACCGATCTATGACCAAATTTTCTAGCAAGTATACAGCAGAAAGTTAGATAAAGACACAACGGGTCATGGTATAAAGCTCAAAGACGAAAATTCAGGAAGATAGGAATCAATAATGTGCCATGAAACCAAAATTCAATATCATGCTAACCCTTTCAAGTTGGTGCAGTAAGTGCGTCTTGAATTGCCTAACACCTCGCCCACTGGATGTCGGATCCGCCTTGTGTGCTTGCTCAAATGCATGAAAACGGCCTATTCCAAGACAAATTCCAAAAAAGAGATAGGAAAGTAACTCATTTAATCTGAAGCTACAAGAAAGATTAAAGCAGAACTTATGCAACAAAGATAAATTCCATAGTCTTCATAGTAATGGGACAAGAGTCGTTAACATCGAATTCAACAATGTGTAACTGGTCATTGGATATTGATGCTAGCATTCTCTTATAATCCTAACATTAGTATACTTGTAACATTTTAAATAAGAAACAAAATTTGAACGCCATTCTCTACTTATACATTTCCATCAGCTCAATGTGACAAAGATAATGAACTAACAACTTCAAAAACGACGACAACCAAGAAAAAACAGACTCCGAAATAGAAATCGAACGACTAAACCATAAATTCAAAAACAAAAATCTTACACAAATAAGCAACGCGAGGGTTCGTCGCCTCAATTTCCTTTGCCACACGGAGGATGGGGGCAATGAAGGCCAGCGACGAGGGCACCTGCTCACTGTCCACGAGAGGTTTTTCATCGGAAGTGTTGGCCACCGTCAGCGCCCTCGTCAGCCTCTTCGAGAGCGTCCGCGGCGGGCCCAGGTCGTCCTTGGTCCCACTACTACTCGCCATGCTACCCTGGCTCCAATTTTGCCCCCTTTTGTTCCACAAACCCTAATTGTCGAGAAACCCGGGCGTAGTGTTCCGCTGGAGAAAGGCGCTGCTGAAGTGATGATGAACATCCTTGAAGAAGAATGCTGCATATATACAAAGGGAGAAGGATTGATGCTTTGACGAAGAAGTGGGGCAAAATCTTTTTCTCCCTTCCCTTTCTTTTCTTTCGGTTTCTCTACGAGGAAGAAAGGAATTTTGGGCGCAGGAAATTTGAAAAACGAATGCTTTTAGGGAGTGGCTTTAACTGCGGGAAATAGTGTAAAGAATTTAGAGAGAGAGAGAGAGAGAGAGGGGAAGAAGGGAAGAAGAGATTTCCCTTTCTCCCTTCGTCCTTCCCGCCACTTTACTAACTAATTTGTCCCCCAACCAATGTTTTAAAAACCGAACCGGAGGTCGAACCGGTGAGGCTCCCGGGTCATGGTTCAATTGGTTGAACCGGTTAAACCATGGTTGAACCGTTATGCAATTAAATTAATTATTAAATAAAATTAATTATAAAAATACATAATATATATAAAAATATGAATAAATGTATACCTTATTTGGTAAAAAATACATTAAATATATTTTTTTACAATTAAAACTTATTGGTTATATTTAATTTTGTATTCCTAACTACTATATAAAGGTTTAAAAAAGTAAAATTATTTTTATTATCATAAAACATTATGCTAATAGGTCATTTAGGAGAAAATTAAGTGAAAAGTTATTGAAAATTAGAAAGATAGAGTTAAAATAGACATTCATATAAAAATAATACTTTAATTATGTCAATTACAATTAATACATTTAAATATCATGTTATGAATAATTGATTGTTGTAGCTCAGATGGTAGAGTTATTGGTCTTTTATCTACTAGGTCATGGGTTCAAATCGCTTTCAACACAAAAATTAAATTTTTTTGGGTAAGAGTATTGAACCGGCCGGTTTTCCGAAAACCGGCCCGGTTCGCCGGTTCTTCCGGTTTCGGCCGGTTTTCAGCGGTTTGAACGGTTCAAACCCGGTTCTATAGGACCTCCGGTTTTATGGTCCGAACCGGACCGGATCAAGGCCGGTTCCCGGTCGAACCGGCCGGTCCGGTCCGGTTTTTAAAACATTGCCCCCAACCTTTTCTTATTTTTTCCGAAACAATTAACACACTAAATTTGAAGGTCATATTACGGAAGATTTAAACTCGGGACATTTAATTCTAAAACTTGTATTCCTGCCTTTTCTTTCTTTTTTTAATGCTTTTTTTGGAATAAAATAAAAATGATAATGTAAGTACCCTAAAAATTCATCTCATGTCACACTTTATTATTTTATACTAGGCAACGTATTTTGATAAGGGGATATTGTATTACAACTATTTAATTCGTTCTTTTATCAGACAAACACAATTCGCACACTCAATGTTTCGAACCCCTGACTTCTTGATTGGAGAGACTAGAGAGAGCGTTTTTTTTACCATAAAACTGCACTTCATCGACACTAATGTTCAATTTATGACGAGGGAGAATCACTAAATAAAGGACTCAAAGTCTCGAATCTCCAACAAAAAATTGTATCATGAACGATTCGAACCTGAAATATTTGGTTTGAAGTGAATTGTTGGGTGATTATGTTAGGATTGGGGCCGAGCCAACATTTAAAAACTTTCTAATGGGCTGGCTTTTATTTGGGCTTCCAGCAGCCCAGCATAGTCAAAATTATCTTTTAGGCCCAAACAAAATAAATGGCCCAACTTAAATATTGGTTTTTTTTTTTTTTTTTTTTTTTTAAGAATATAAAGTAATGGATTATTTCATGTGAGGTATTAAGATTCAAATTAAACAAGCATAAAATGTGTTTTAGTAATATTTTTAGTGTACAAAACATGCAGGCAACTAACAAGCACTACCATCCAATGTCTCATATTCGTGCACACTAGTATTAAAAACGTGTTTTCTACAACTAAGTTGGCATTTTTTTGTACGCATAATCTCGTTTCTTTTACCCTTTTTCCGCCCTATATTTCAATTTAGTAACCGGTCTATAATTTCGTGTTTTACTTTTGAACCCATGTACTTTTGAGATAATTACCTTGCCAATTACTATTCAAAGAACATGAATTATCAATTGAAATGGCCTCACACATTGGATCTCATTCTAGTGTATATATTTTTTTTAGAATTTAGGATAATACATTGTTAGTTTGTAAAACCCTTTTTGTATTAATTTTAAATTATGTAGTTGCACATATAATAATAAATACTGTATAAAATTATGTGAAGAGCATCTGAAAAGGGGGAGCATCTATAAAAAAGACAGAAAGAAAACAACAAATTAAGAGATTCTAATATGAGTGTCACTTCACTACTCAGATTTCGGAAACATGGAATTTGGTGATTGTTAAATACTTATATTCGTAAATCGTCTACAGTTCGGTTTATAGCCACATCGGTGTGGCCTATCATAGCGAAGAGACATGCATTCATGACTTTAGAATATAAAAACCTTCAATTCAATTCAATTGCATAAATTATTAAGCAATATTGGTACAACATTAATTGGATCCATTTAATTACACTACATTGGCAGTAAAAGTACGTTGTACTGGCATATAAAATCAAATCGAGTAGACTCCATAAATTAGGATGAGTACAAGTGTACAACCTCTTATCCGGTGACGGAGTCAAGGGCCGGGCTAGACTCAGCGACGTCTGAACATTTTTTTTAATTTCTTTAAATAAATATATAATTTTGTCCCGGTTAAGTTTAAATTTACACATGCTCGATCTTGGCCAGCTGATTCTAAAATTTTGATTTCGTCCCTGGTTTTACCCCGATAAATATTTATGTATGAAAACGATCTTTCAAATTGCATCAAACATTTCCTAATACAATATGTTAGTATATGAATAAGTGGATCAAGGCATGTTAATTTATGCATATAATTTGAAAATGTAACAAGTCTTCCCACGTGCCATGCACATCTGGCGCACGTGCATAGGAAAAAGAAAAGGAAAAGAAAACCCACAAAAATCCTATTAAGACTCGATCAACGATAAAAATCAACGGTTCGATTTGTTCTCGGAGGTCAAAATTTCGTGAGAGGGGGACCCACAGAGGTGGTCCTTGAGAATTAGCCATACCACTTAACTACCTAATCCTAATTAAGATTAAACACACACCATTAGCCTAATTAATTATCCAATAAAGTATATATATAATGTAAAGATTTGTCCCAACCATTACTTTAACGAAAAAGCTTATGCTTCAAATCAAAGACTTTGTTCCTCCCCCAATGGAGGGCTTTATCTCTATAATTAATTAGTTAATTTGTTTATTAAGGGCCCGTTTGGTACCCCGGTTATCTCAGGTTAGTTAGTATTTATCTTACGTTTTCCTGTGTTTGGTAGCATTTTAGTAAAATGCCGAGGCCCGTTTTTAAACTCCGGCCCGATACTAATCCACTATTCTACCATGTTATTTCAACCCACCAAATAGGTGGGTTTGAAATAAACCAATATGAACAGTAAAATGCTTAAAATCGTGGCTGCCAAAATTACCCTCAAATTAAACCTCACTTTCTCCATCTCCATCTCTGCTGCTCGGCGGCCGCTGCCGCCGCCACCATCTCCATCAACAACCTCACTCCTCACTTTCTCGACCTCCCTCACCGTCCACCCCTCTCCCCCGCACCTCCCCCGCACCCCGCCGCGACTGCGGCTCCTCCGCCGCGACTGCGGCACCCCCGCCGCGACTGCAGCTCCTCCGCCGCCGCCATCTCCGCCCTCAACGGATCTATTTCCCTCTCCGGCTCGCCATTCCGGGTGTCGGTTTCCTCACCGTCTCCCTCCCCTCTCCCCCGCACCTCCCCTGCACCCCCGCCGCGACTGCGGCTCCTCCGCCGTGACTGCAGCTCCTCCGCCGCCGCCATATCCGCCCTCAATGGATCTATTTCCCTCTCCGGCTCGCCGTTCCGGGTGTCGGTTTCCTCACCGTCTCCCTCCCCTCTCCCCCACACCCCCGCCGCGACTGCGGCTCCTCCGCCTGCAAATCCTGCAGGGCCAGCCATGGATTCTGCGGCTTCAATTCCTCCGATTCCGGCAAGCCGTTCTTCTGGTTCGCGTCGCAGGCATAGCTTAGGAAGGATATTTTTGTAATTTCCTTATTTTATCTTGTGAATAGTATTGTGTACCAAACACTCTCCATAATATTAACTTAGGTTTGTGTATAGTCTACCAAACAGAGTATTAAACCCTTGTTTCATTTTAACCTTAACACTCAATACTATTTTTATCCTATCTTCCTTTATCCTAACATGACTATCAAACGGGCCCTAAGAGTGGAAATTACTATTTTGGGCCCATGATTACCGTTACCATCAAATGTTTAAAAAAAACAATTTTTTCAAACATGTATTTCTACCGAGTGACATGGTATTATACTCTTTTATCTAAAAACGATGTAATATTATACTCGCGATTAAACAATTGATATCCATTCTATAAAAGGTATCTAAATTTTTGGCTTTTTTTTACTATCAAAAGGAGTATTAACTTTTCACTTTTTTTTACTTTGAAGTAACACAACATCTCATTATTGTTCGGAAATTTTAAATTTAATCATTTGTAGTCAAACAATGAGGTAATATAATTAATAGTAATTGAATAAATATAGAATCGACTCGGTATTCAATCACTCTAGTGATCGTAAATTGAAAGTTATGTCGAGTGTGAATTTATCGCTTTACGATTTAAAATTTCTTGTTACATGCATTTGAAAAGCATAGATAGTTAATTGTGATTTTCCATTTTTGTTGATTTTGTAGCAATTAATGAGTAATTAAGGGCTAACTAGTTGACCATTAGTAGTATATCTTTTATTTCATTCGTGCAATAAAACTGATGGTTTAATTTTGACAGCCGGAAAAAAGATAGGATTATACAGTAGTAATTAAGCAAACTTTATTTAATTTTAATTAGAAACATGTATTGAGCAATTTTAATTTGAATTTTTAACAATTTAAAGAAAATTACCATATTTCCTAAAGAAAAATTTACTCCATATAATTTACACATCTATTTAAATTTATCAATGATAAATAGAAATGAACTAAAATATACATTGAAATTTCAGAAGTGTGAAATTAATAAATAGGTATGGATATAAATTTAGACCTTCTTCATTTGGACAATGTCAACTTTGGACAAAATCCCTTTTTAAAAATATTAATTACTTAAGAACATGCCTACATTATTTAAGTCATAGAGTAGTAATTAATTGTTTAGTTTGTGAAAAAAAAAAGTACTATTATTCATCAAAACTTTTACTGTATATAACTAGCAGACAAACACGACTCACAATCGATTATCTTCTGATAAGAAGAATCAATTACTCGTTCCTATTTAGCCATTTTATCACAATCAAACTCAATAACCTATATTCACAATCTATATAATTGCAAGAAATAAATAAACTAAACAATTTGTTTTTTGTATGAAAGGGTTGACCGACATTATAAATATATTAATGAATGATTTCTTCAAAATATCACAATCATATAGTCAGGGAGCAAATTAGTGAATATTCATTGACCCTTTTTGTATTAAAAAGAACTAATTAGACATCAATAAATCTCTTCAAATTAATAATGTGACCAATATTATAAAATGACAAGGAAATCTCAAGTTTGTAATGAATCATAAAAAGGATGTGAAAGTAAATCAAGAGGGTTTGCCATGGCCATAAAATCCACTGACAACTTAGAAATCGTGATATTTTATACTTCACATATATATTTACGGTTGTGGACTAACCAGGTGACTTAGCGCACCTGCCCATCGGGGCTCCTCCCTTGAAGGAGTGACCCGGGTTCGATCCCTGGTGGAAGCGAATTGGGGAGATATAAGGTTGGCTTGGAGTGTTATGGAGCTAGACGTACTAACATCTAACATTTGTCCGATCAAAAAAAAAATTACGATTGTGGACTAGTAAGATAGGTAAACTCAATGTTACGCAGAGTGTAAAAGCACTTCACTTAACACATCCACATACAATAGTGTATTGACATTATACTAATGCTCGACTCTTTAATAGTCGGACATCTAACATTTGTCCGATCAAAAAAAAATTACGATTGTGGACTAGTAAGATAGGTAAACTCAATGTTACGCAGAGTGTAAAAGCACTTCACTTAATACATCCACATACAATAGTGTATTGACATTATACTAATGCTCGACTCTTTAAGAGTCGGACGTATCGTCGACTTTACTAGTAAAATGGGACGAATGGAGTATTAATTTTATAGTAGTTACATTTTATGAAGCTTTTCCTCTTATTTTCACCTATCCTTTCTGTTATAAAAGCAATTTTTTGTTCTACTTATTTCATCCACATACAATAGTGTATTGACATTATACTAATGCTCAACTCTTTAAGAGTCGGACATATTAATGACTATACTAGTAAAATGGGACGAATGAAGTATTAATTTTACAGTAGTTACATTTTATGAAGCTTTTCCTCTTATTTTTACCTATCCTTTCTGTTATAAAAGCAAATTTCTGTTCTACTTATTTTGAATGACTCTCTCTCTCTCTCTCTCTCTATCTGAATGTGAGTTTGTGTTTGTGGTTTCCTCCATTGCAAACTAAGCTTCCTTTCCAGCTTGACCGATGCGTATCCCTCTCTCTCTCTCTCTCTCTCTCTCCACATTCACAAAGCCCCACCTACCATTTTTCACCCAACTTTGCTTTTATTAGGCATCTCCCTACACTCTTAATTCTTTCCCCCATTAAAATAAAACTCTGCCCACTTATAAAGATTAGATTTTTGTCTGGCATTCTTTGAGAAAAAAAAGGAAATTGCTCTGGCATTTGCATTATTGTTATTGTTTTCTTGAATTCCCTCTGGCCCCACCCTTTTCTCCTCCTTCTAAACTACTCCTTCTCAGCCGCTCTTACTTTTTCTTTCCCCCCTTCTCTCTACACTCTGTGCTGGGTTTCTCGCATTCCCTCTCGCATTGGAGCTCTATGCTCATTGGGACTCTCTCTCTCTCTCTCTCTCCACCCAGAGAAAGTCCCCCTTTATCTGCTCCTTTGGGGTTGAAGATCAAGGGGGTTTGGTTAACTCAGATCAATTCCAAAGGTGAGACCTTTCCCTAATTCGGGCCTCTTTTTACTCAGATTCTTGAGGTTTTTAGCTTTGAAATCCCCTCATAAATTTTTGAGATTTGGGTTACTAATTGACTGGTTTCCTCATTGTGCTTGGTTCCCTAAATGTGATTCTTCCTGTTTGATTGGTTGCATTGCCTGATTTTTTTTCATTTCCAGTGATGCTTGATTTGATTGAATATAGCATTAATTAGAGCAATGCAGGTCAAAGAATTCATTTTTTTGGGGATGGGAATTGCTGGGCAACTGCATATGGTAGTTGATTAGTAGGGAAATTAGGTTTTGGTTATCTATACTTTGATGCAGAGGTTTTGATTTAGTTCTTATGTGGGTAATGTGATTTCTTTTGTTGGATCCAGGATTCAATGGTCTGATTGTGTTCTAGAAAGAGAAAGTTTTGAACTTTAATTGCAGCCCCCATTTTGGTGAAGAAAATGAGTTTAAATGCTGAGTTATCAAAGAAATATGGGGGTATAAAACTGTGGATCTTGATTGGCATCACTGTGGGGGCATTTACAGTTCTGATTCTTGGGATCCTCTCGATATGGGTCATGTTCCGTCGAAAATCCCGGAGAACCTCGGAGAACTATACTCGTTGCCAGATCCCTAATGTTTCGAAGGAAATCGGGATTGACAGAGTTGGGGATAGGAGGACATTTGATCATCCCGAAAGTGTGATCTTGACCGTTAATGATAATAAAACGAGTGATAAGAACTCGGAGAAGATGCTTGTTCATTTGAGCAGGAGTAAATCCAGTGATGTTGATGAAATCAGCCAGTGTAGCTCGGTATATCATCATGAAAGGGCTTACAGCTCTCATTCGGGGGAGGAAGGGAGTTCGGGAAATGCCCGGAAGCAATCTTCTTTATCCTATGGGCATGTAATGGCATCTCCTTTGATTGGTTTGCCTGAGGTTTCTCATCTTGGTTGGGGCCACTGGTTCACCCTTAGAGATTTAGAGATGGCGACTAATCGTTTCTCAGCAGAGTGCGTTATAGGTGAAGGTGGTTATGGAGTTGTGTATAGGGGTAGATTGGTCAATGGAACAGAGGTAGCAGTTAAAAAGATTCTCAATAACGTGTAAGTATTCGACATATGTTTTAAACTCATCTGAAGTTCGGATACCTACGCTTGTACTGATGCTATTGTGGTTGGGTGAAAAATAATGTTGCAGTGGCCAAGCGGAGAAGGAGTTTAGGGTTGAAGTAGAGGCTATTGGACATGTTCGGCATAAGAATCTTGTTCGGCTTCTTGGCTATTGTATGGAAGGAGTCCATAGGTATTCTAATTATTTTCTTGATTGTTGTTTATATTATGCTCATTTACGAGCTGGATAATTGCGTGCAGGTTGTTGGTGTACGAGTATGTAAACAATGGCAACTTGGAACAATGGCTTCATGGGGCTATGAGGCAGCATGGCACTCTCACTTGGGAAGCCCGCATGAAGGTTCTTCTTGGTACTGCAAAGGCGTAAGTGACGTTTACTTGTAATGTAAATGAAAACGTGAACAATTTGTTTCGTTTTTGTTAATGATTTTTATATGATTGAGCATTCTTGCACATAAAGAACATGATATCAACTTCACATTTCAAAGCCTTAAATATTATCTGATGTTGGTTGTGCAGTCTCTCTTATTTGCATGAAGCTATTGAGCCAAAAGTCGTCCACCGTGACATAAAGTCTAGTAACATCTTGATCGACCACGACTTCAATGCCAAAGTTTCCGACTTTGGACTGGCTAAGCTCTTGGAATCCGGAGAAAGCCATATAGCAACTAGAGTGATGGGAACGTTTGGGTAATTTTACGTCCTTTTTTAGCTTCCCATTTCACTTGTTTTCTGTCAGGAGACGGTCCTAACTACGTTTCATTTCGTGGGTTTCAGTTATGTGGCTCCCGAGTATGCAAATACCGGACTGTTGAATGAGAAGAGCGACGTTTACAGTTTTGGTGTTCTGCTTCTTGAATCGGTCACTGGAAGAGATCCTGTGGACTACGGGCGCCCGCCTGAAGAGGTACTAATATCTTCAAACGACTTTTAATTCACAAAAATCTTGAAGCTAACGATGAGTAATTCACTAGGTTAATCTAGTTGAGTGGCTGAAAGTGATGGTGGGGAATAGGCGAGCAGAGGAAGTCGTCGACTCGAGTCTTGAAACGAAGCCATCAACTCGAGCCTTGAAACGTGCACTTCTTGTGGCACTTAGATGCGTCGATCCTGACTCAGAGAAGCGCCCTAAAATGAGCCATGTCGTACGTATGCTAGAAAGCGACGAGTTTCCTCATCGAGAGGTAGTCTTCCGTTCCATATCGCACGAATTTTGATGATCGATAACATTAACCTGTCATATAATCCTTTCAAACACTCGATCAATCATAATGCAGGAACGAAGGCATCGGAAACGGAGTATGGAGATCGAGTCGTTGAAGGAGAGCTGCGGCTCAGCCGAGTCGGGGAGCCACGCATCGGAGTCGATCAATACGAACTGAAAATGACGGTTTTAGCCTCGCCAGCTTCCTACATTATTTGCACATGTTCAAAGTTTGCAACTGGGAAAAAGAAGGTTTCCTCCATGACAGAGAGATCGAAACAACGGTGGCCCAGTTGGAAATCTTGAATTATTGGTTGCTCTTTTAGGGCTTCCACTGTCATCTAGCTAGTTCAGAGAGAGAGAGAGAGAGAGAGAGAGAGATGTACATGTGTTGTATGGATGTTTGGCCGTTTTCTTTGACAGTATGTATTTATGATCATCATTCTTTCTGTCGGTGTTTGATTTAGATGCTTAAGTTTTGCGTTCGAACTCGAGACATCTGATTTCAAAGTTAAACTTTAATCTCCACCGTCTGGTCAACACACGCGCCGAAACTAATGTTTTATTGTGTCTATTTGTGCGCCGGATGTGTTGAAAAGTGGCGGTGGCACGTTGATTTTCAAGGCCGGCTAAAAATCTCTCTTTCTTGTTCACATTTATATTACTAGATGAATTAATTAATAATTTAATTTGTAAACATATAAAAATATTTGACTTGTTGCATCTGATGTAATCAACGGCGTTAATCTCCGTAAGTTAACGTTGAATAATGGGCACGTGTGAATTAACAGTGGAGATGACGGTGCACGTGATGCGACTGGACCCAAAAAAGAAGGCCGTGATCCACTGATCCTGGCTTTATTTGACCCACATATATTATTCTACCAAAATTTGCTATCGCCCCCCTTTCTCAAATGCTCACATGCAATCTCAATAAGGGCTTAACTATCATGTTGGAATTTTTTTTTTAAATAAATAAATTAAAATTAGTTAAATAAAAATATCAAAATAATTAATGACTTGTTTTTATCATGATGCAATGCAAATTATTGTCCTTTTATGTGTGACACAATGTATGGAATAAATTTAGCTTAATTTCCATATACTATGCCTTATTTTAAGGGTATATATTCTCAAATACTGAATCACTTTATTATTTTATACGTATATTCAACAAGTGACTAATCTTTGTGAAGACGAGACTTATGGTAAGTTACCTTTACTACTTTTAAGTAGAAAACTAAAATTAAAAAATAATGGGACACATAAATATATTATAAACCCATATACATGAATTTATAAAACTTCATCCTTCATATTATTAATGTCCCATTTCTTAAGTATATTCGATGTAATGTATAAAATAATAAAACGAGAGATTAGAAGACGTGGAGAAGGAGGGTATGTATGAGAAGAAATTAAAAGGATGTATGTATGGTGTGAAATATAAGCAAAAGTGAATTCAAAGTATATACAGTTGTATTTATTGTACATCACTATCATGATCATGACTTGTGTGACTGATAATCTCTCCATGCTTCAGCTTCAACACCCTCTCTCTCTCTCTCTCTCTCTTAAGAGCTAGGGAGGAGGCAGAAGAGTATGTGAAAAAGCATTTCTTAAAGTAGCACCCTCAAATCCTCAATCTCACAATCAAAAAAGAAATAAAGAAATAAAGAAGCTCTAGATCAGCAGCCATGTCTGAAGCAGAATTCAACATGGGATATGAAGAAGAAGAAGGGTTTCAGTTTCCCTTCTCATCAAATGATCAAAATCCAACCCCTTTGTTTATGTACAACCACCTAAAGCACCAAAACCCTACTCCAATCTCAGATCTCTCCACCATGAGCTTCTTTCATGGAAGGTACAACCCTGCGGCCTTTGATCTTTCCTCTGAAGCACCAGTTTTTGTAATGAAAAACTCTGATCAACTCAAGAATCTTGGAGAAACAAGCAGCAGCGCGGCAGCTGAGAATTCTTCGGTGTCGATCCCTTCTCCGGAAACCGGAGTCGAACAAGATTCTTGCATAACCAAGGGAGGAGATGCCAAGGCAAAAGTAGTTTGTGATGAAGGTGGAGACTTGAAGCCTAAAAAAGTGTAGGTTTTCTTCGTCTTTTGCTTGTTCTTCAAACATTTAATTTCTTTTTCCAAGCTACTTTTTCTTTATTTTTTCAGATCGATTGCCCTTGTATGTTTGATTTGAGGCAACACACCATATATATACTTCATTAAATATGTATGTACATATATTAATTTGGGCTCAATATGCAGAAACCTAACCCTTAGTGTGAAAAGAAAAAGAAAACCCTAATTCTGCAGAAAAAGAGTGTGTAATTGTATGATTTTGTTTAGCAGCATCAAAGAGAAAAAGAAAGAGAGGGAGAGAGAGAGACGGTATGCGTTTGTGACTAAAAGCGAAGTAGACAACCTCGAAGATGGTTATAGATGGCGAAAGTATGGCCAGAAAGCTGTCAAAAACAGCTCTTTTCCCAGGTTTTCCATTCTTTTAACTCTCTGTTCCGTTTCAGTTCGTCTATTGATTGAATATATATGAGATATAAGATAATAAAGGATACGTCGTCGAGTGATTAGTAATATATATGTTGATGAGTAGGAGCTATTACAAGTGCACCACCCAAAAGTGCAATGTGAAGAAGCTGATTGAGAGATCTTATCAAGATTCATCAATGGTGGTCACCACCTACCTGGGCAGGCACAACCACCACAGCCCCGCCACTCTCCGTGGCAGAGCCGCCGTGCTGCCGCCGCCGCACCTCCCTCATAACTTCGAATTCCTTATTCCTACCCAGCAGGAGAATGGCATCCCTCAATTTCTACCTCAATATCCATTAATAGATTATTCATCTTTTCTTCAACACCCCTGATCATTCACCCTCTCTCTCTCTCTGTCTAGTTAAACCTTTTAGATTAATTGTATCTCATGTATGTATTCTTGCCTAATTCTATGTGTGTAATTGGATCGTGGAATTTTAGGCATGCACTATTTAGTATTTATTGAAGTAATTTATTGGATCGAGTAGCTAGACTTGTTTAATTTCCAAAAATGTGATTAATTCTCAAAGGTCCAATTGATTATAAGAATATTCAACTCTCGTTTTTAACAATGGAAATTGAAGCGCAGTGTACGTATGAGCGTATATGTGGTTTTGATTAAATAAGAATAGGGATGACAATAGGTCGGGTTCTCTCCGTAAGGTCGGAATTCGATTCGAACGAAGTCTACTTTTTGTGGGCTTTGTTACTTACATAGTACTTAATTAGTAGTGTTATAACATCTAGCAACGTATGGAATGAGGTTTTTATTACTATTGCATGCGTTGAAATTAAAAAAACAAAAAAAGTAATTAGCTTAATGAATGTGGATTAAATTTAATACACGAAAAAGTGCAACAGTCCATATATATATATATGCATGCGGCCATGCCTATCATTTCATTCCCTTAAACATTATTGACTGTCCCTTTTGGTCCCAAAAGCCATTTCTCTTCGTCGTGAACAAGTTAAAACAGCTAGTTGAATTCTGCATTTCGATCTTTTTGTTATTTCCGTCTCGTTGATAGTGAGCTGTCAAAAACTATAGCCACCGATACTTTTTGTACCAAGTTGATCACAAGCATGGAAGTAATATTGTACGAGGAGCGCCTGAGATTCTTGACCTCTTATTACTAGAACATGATGAATATTATAATGTTTAAATGTACCTCGTCTTCGATTATATTACCAATTATATTGTGTCAATTCATCAATCAGTCAACATTTGCTTTTGAGTCAACATTTGCTAAAATCCCAGAAAAGGGTAGTTTTTTCAAAATGAAGAATTGAAAGAATGATGTAAACAGTACGCGACAAATATATTTCGAGTTAGAGGTGTTCAAAAGAACCGGAATCGGCGGTTAAAACCGTAACCGTAACCGAAACCGGCGGTTTTTTAACCGGAACCGGAACCGGCGGTTCGGAACCGGAAAAGGAACCGGTGGAACCGGCGGTTCGGTTAAGGTTCCTAAGGCTTGGAACCGTAACCGGCGGTTTGGTTCCGGTTCCGGTTCCAAACCGGCGGTTCTAAATTTTGGAACCGTCCAATTTATATAAATTCTATTATTTTTATTTTTTTCTTAAATATAATTTATAAACAAATATAACATTATTTGTTAAACTTCATAAATAATAACTATATATATATATATATATATATATATATATATATATATATATATATATATATATATATATAATTTGGACTTTTTTCAATTATATAAGTGTTACTCTCAAACACTCATTTGTTATTTCTTCATTGTGAAATATGTTTATTGTTTTTATAAGAGTATTAGACTTTTCAAGCTTTTTATTTATTTGATATGAGATATCTAACACATCCCAAACTATGAGAAGAGTTGCATGAGGAACACCTATAAAATTGAAAGAATGTTCAAAGCCTTATGAAATAAAAAAGTTTAAAATTAAAAAAATAATAATAATAATTGTCCGGTTTTTTCCGGTTAGAACCGGAACCGTAACCGGAACCGGCGGTTCCGGAACCGGAACCGGAACCGTGTGTTTGCGGTTCGGTTTCGGTTCCTCCCTCGACGGAACCGGAACCGGCGGTTCGGTTCCGATTAGAACCGGAACCGGAACCGTGGGCACCTCTATTTCGAGTTCATGTTGAATTGATAATTAATTAATTTGGTACAAATATATTCATTTTGATTTTGGAACAGAGGGAGATCGAGGAGAGATTTAGAGTATAATCTCTTCATTCCATTTTATTAGTCTCTACTAAAATATTATATACCTCATATATATATATATATAAAGAATTAATTAAATAAAACGAAGGGAGTATTGTTTTCTTAAGCTTTGGATCCGAACTTATTACCATACTGCAGCAGTTGTACCAAATGAAATTCAACCTAAATTGTGATTGATTGCTAATTGGGACGGAAAAGGCTGCACACCCTAGTTCATGGTACCTATATATCCATGTCCCCCACTTTTAAACGTACAAAATGAAATAAATTATCTACATATATACTATAGTCTATAATTTATATTCAAAAACTTTACGCGGAAAATACATATCCCTATTTATGAACTTTAACAGCTAGCAAAAATTTATAGATCTAAATCACGCCGCGAAGGACTTGAAATATGTATCGTTATTTGTTGCTAGTATAAAAAGGCGAAACATTTGTATATATGAATGTTTGCATTGATAAATAAGCTTTCCATATATAAAGAGGGAGTAGATCTACGTACAAAGCCCATTTATCTAAGGCGCACACTCCTTTGAGGCCGGCCATGCCGGATTAAGATTGAAACTTTTGTTTATAAAGATTGACACTTTGAAACATTGGCACTTTTGTTTACAAAGATTGACACTTTTGAAACATTGACACTTTTATTCATAATAATTGGCACTTTTACGAAAAATACGTTAATAATGAATATTAATTTCATGTTATGGAAATAAATAATATATATATATATATAATATAATATAAACCATAATATCAAAACATTATAATAACAAGTCGATAAAAAAAAAAAAAAATTTTGATATCAAATAGATTGGCACTTTCATTCAGAACAATTGGCACTTTTATTCATTAAGATTGGCACTTTTACTGAAAAATTATATATCCTAAGTTTCAATTTATAATCCATATTCAACATTATAAAATTGAAGTTAAATACTAAACAATAATTATAAAACCCTAAATTGATATATGAACCCTATAAAGTAATTTTAAAATTACTACATACATACAAATTACATATAAAATTTTATTTATAAGATTGACACTTTTGTTCATAAAGATTAGCACTTTTATTAACAAAGATTGACACTTTACTTAAACGGGTCGGGTTGACCCGACCCGAAATTGAGTCAACCGGGTCGGGTTGACCACAGTTGGGCCGGGCCGTGTCGGGTTGACGGGCCGGGCCGGGTCGGGTTGGCGAGCCGTGCAGGTCAAGTGGATCCGGCCGCACCATGCGGCCGGCCACACACAAGTCTTTGTCTTTATCTAAACAATAATGCTATTTGGCCATAATGTGGCCGGCCACACAACAATATTTTTCGTATTTTTTGTAATTTTAAAAATTGTAAATTATAACAATAATTTATTAATTTCATATTTTAATTTAAAAATATTTTTTCCCCAAAAATTACATATTTTTTTTCATTTTTTAGGTAAAAAAGGTAAAAAAATACTTTAAAATAGTAAAAATTATCAAATAATTAAAGGATTAATTTTAAAAAATACGTAAAAAATACGGAGTATCACTTTTTGAGTATTTTATAATCTAAAAAAGTTTGGCATAAATATATAAATTATTTGATATTATAAAAATAAAACAAGTTAAATTATGGCCGATCACATTATGGCCGAATAGCATCACTCTATCTAAACAATAATGCTATTTGGCCATAATGTGGTCGGTCACACAACAATATTTTTCGTATTTTTTGTAATTTTAAAACTTGTAAATTATAACAATAATTTATTAATTTCATATTTTAATTTAAAAATATTTTTTCCCCAAAAATTACATATTTTTTTTCATTTTTTAGGTAAAAAAGGTAAAAAAATACTTTAAAATAGTAAAAATTATCAAATAATTAAAGGATTAATTTTAAAAAATACGTAAAAAATACGGAGTATCACTTTTTGAGTATTTTATAATCTAAAAAAGTTTGGCATAAATATATAAATTATTTGATATTATAAAAAATAAAATAAGTTAAATTATGGCCGACCACATTATGGCCGAATAGCATCACTCTATCTAAAGTTAATGTTTCATTCAATAAATTTTAATATTTCATTAATTTTTGCATTCAATTAATTAATTCAATTATTGGTCTTCTCAGTGGACATTAGTAAAATGGGCACACTCGAATTGGGCTCTAAATATACAATTTGTATAAATATAAAAATCTGATTTAGTACTCTATTTTATTATATTTGCGCACTTAAAATTTAAGAAAATTAAATCCTACATACCCTATGCTATATACTTTGTGAGCATCGCACTCGTTTAGTCGACGTTAACATTAATTTTAATACCCTAAATATTGTTATTCACATCGTTAATTTTATAAATTGCATAAAAATCGAAGCTCGATTGTCAAATTTATCTGTAAATACTAATAAATGAAAAAAAAGGGTACAAATCGAGCTTCGATTTCTATGTAATTTATAAAATTAATGATGTAACATAACATTTCTCCTTAAAATTCATCAAAGGTAGTGAATTGAAATACTACAAATTACTATCATAATTTGAAATATCTGAATTTGATGTGGTATTTTGACCACAGAATCCCAACCGCATTTCCCCTTTCCGTTACTCTAAAATCACATAAACTTAATTGAATTCAACATTCATATTAATGTATAGAGAATTGAATTAATAAATTCATGCCTTTTCAATTATCCTCTCCACTATCCAAAAATTCGATCCCAACTAAGGCAAATTAGCAACTCACATTCAAAGAGGAATTAATTCTCCGACCCTTCATTCCTCTTTGACTCATTAAACCTACCACCATATATACATTTTAAGGTAACACATTCTCTAATTCTAATTAAAACAACACACAAAATGGCAACCAAGTTTCCTCTCAACATCTCTTCACTACCCCTTCCCTTCCTCTTGCTCCTTCCCACACTAATAGTCGCTAATGCTCACGACTTGCCGCCGAAATTCTTCAACGTCGTCCGCTACGGTGCTGTCTCCGACGGAACCACCGACAGTTCTCAGGTACCTTGAGCTTCATCACTCTATGAAAAAAGAACATATTTTTCGATTTTAAATTTTGTGTTTATTGTTTTAGGCATTTCTTAGAGCATGGAAGGATGCGTGTGCATATAATGGGAGGAGTAGGGTTTGGATTCCGAGTGGGAGATTCTTGTTGACTAAAGTCTCATTTGAGGGCTCATGCAACTCCTCCATGGCCTTTCTCATCAAAGGGACCCTCGTCGCCCCCACCGATCGCTTTTTCACCGACACGTGGATCGCCTTCCGCTACGTCGGAGACTTGACCGTCAAAGGCGGCGGCGTCTTGGACGGTCAAGGCCATTCGGCATGGCCTCATAACGACTGCAAAACCAACCCTCAGTGCAAGCCTCTCCCCGCCGTCAGCCTCTCTCTCTCTCTATCTCTCTACATCATTATCTCTCTAGGGTTTCGATTCTTAGTTTTTTTTGTCATGTGTAGACGTTGAGATTCGACTTCGTGAGGAACTCGAGGGTCCAAAACATAGAGTCGATCAACAGCAAGAGCTCCCACTTCAACATCTTCGCGTGCCAGAACGTGACCATAAGCCACGTGAGGATATCGGCGCCTTCCGACAGCCCCAACACCGACGGCATCCACATCGGCAGCTCCACCAACATCAAGATCTCCAAGTCCGTCATCGGCACCGGAGACGACTGCGTGTCCATGGTCTCCGGCAGCCAGTCCATCCAGATAAACGGCGTCGTCTGTGGCCCCGGCCACGGCATCAGCATTGGGAGCTTAGGTAGGGGCCACGAGCACGAGTACGTCAAGGGCATAACCGTCAGAAACTGCAGCTTCATCGGCTCCGACAACGGCGTCAGGATCAAGACATGGTCCCCCTCTTCCTACAGTTTGGCCTCTGGCTTGGTCTTCGAAGATATCATGATGAAGAATTCGAAGAATCCGGTCGTGATCGACCAGCAGTACTGCCCATCGCCTCATTGCTTACTTCAGGTATTTGTATCGGAACATTTTTTGTACATTATAGTAGTAACATATAGTAGTTGTTTGGATATATATTGATTTTTTTGGTATTCGATTAGGGGCGCTCGAGCTCGGCTGTACAGATAAAAGACGTGACGTTCAAGAACATACACGGGGTGTCGAGTACGGAGGTGGCGTTGAAGCTGCAGTGCAGTGAGGCAATGCCTTGCAAGAATGTGAAGCTGATCGACATAGATTTGGCATACAATGGGCCAGGAAGGAGGGCAACCTCTCTTTGCTCTCATGTTATTGGTTCCTCTTATGGGAAATTAGTTCCTTCTGGTTGTGTATAGCCTTTTTTTTTTTTTTTGTTTGTGAATTTCTCGTTTGCGTTTTGTTTTGGGTGTTTGAAACTTGTTTTTCTTCAAGATTTTGGCTTTTGTTATCGAAGTGTGCACTTTTGTGAATAAGGAGTGTGTCAAGTTTATATTGTGGTTGTCCCACATCGGTTACGGATAGGAAGAGGAAGGTGAGGGTGAGATACAAAAAGGGAAGTTGTGGTACCGGGTTACATACTTACCTGGACGGGGTCAATGGGTGATCCTCAAGGCCCATGGCCTAGGTTGGAGGCTTCCATTGCACTCAGGAAGGGCTCCCGCCTTAGGTCGGCCCAAGTGGTCGAGCCTACGTCATAATTTGTGCCAGTGGGGGCCTGCGTTCGCGCGGCCCCTGCCCATTACTTAGTTTCAATTTTAAAAACACCATTTTGGGCCGTGTATATCATTGGGCTGAACGGTAGTGACAGCTTAGGGCTGTGTATGTATTGGGCCTATCTATAGCGATCCATTACATGGGGTTGATCGTAGTTTATGTTTCTTCTATCGATGTGGGATTGATAAATTTAAGTATACATTTTGATGTGGGACTGATGAATTTAAGTATACATTTTGATGTGGGATGTTAAATCCGCAAATGAGATATGCTTATTTATTTTCATTTTTTTTAATCTCATACTTCCCGTTCATTAGTTTGTTCCATTTATTTATTCTTATCTCTTAAAATAACAAATACTCCCTCCGTCCCAATTCAGTAGTCCTCTTTCTTTTCGGCACGGGATTTTATGCGTAGTGTTAAATTTGAAAAAGTATGGGGTCCACATCAAAAGTAAGGGTTAATTTTTGCCTTTTAAGGAAAGATGACAAGTGAAGTGGGACGGACGAAAATAGTATTGAGGACTACTGAAGTGGGACGGAGGGAGTAATACTTAGTCACAACTCTCTTCAAAATTTATTACAACTACATATTATTCACTTTCTTAGTTTGCCGAAAACAAATGAGAGTAATGGGTAAGGACAGAGAGAGTATATAATACTCCCTCCGTTCTTTTCAACATGAGTCATTTCTTTTTGACAATTCTGGCACGCTTTTCCACGCTCGTTGATGATGGGTTTCAAAATAGATTTTTGAAGATATTTTTCCTTTTTAACATACTATGACAGTTGTAGTATCTCGTAAATGAAAAAAATTCTTCAAAAATCTATTTTAAAACCCATCATCAAAGAGTGTGGAAAAGCGTACCAGAATTGTTAAAAAGAAATGACTCATGTTGAAAAGAACAGAGTGATAATTTTTAAAGTTTCACAATAGTAATTTAAAAACCATGCCCTTGAACTCGAGACGTTTGGCAACAAAGCCCACAAAAATTCTTGCGTTTAGTATGTTTTAATTTGTTATTTATAATGGATACTAGTGCGGAATTAAGAAAAATAATATGCTCTTTTTTTTTTCTTTTTTTTTCTTAGTATTAAAATGAACACACACCACTACTGATTTCTCAAGTCTCTTTTTGACAAAATCAGCTTAACCATTAAATCGGAATTAGTGGGGTTGCAAAAGTCATGATTTTACTTTCAAAAAAATTAGCATAAAAAGAAGCATAAACCCATTAACAGATACTACAAATATACAGCCTAGGTAAGTAGGTTTGTGACATTTGGACATCATTGGTCAAAAGGTACATATTTTCGGTTAGAATTCGGATGTTAATTAATAAACGAAACATACCTTTTCTCATTTGTGATTACACTTCTTTAGCCACCACCTTAGCGCAAAGTGTAGCCGGTAATTATTGAAATCTATCAAGAATCTCTCTTTTAGAAAAATGTTTTTTGATTTTGTTATATTATCCAACGTGAATTTTGTTGAAGGTAAAGTTTATGATTCGATTAGTATTACGGTTGACTAATCATATGATCATATTTGTTAAATTAGGCGACTATATAAATACTTGTAAACCGGTAATTTTTTTCTAAACGATAAGATATGTGTCACTTTCATGAGCACAACAAAAATGAAGCTTATTAATTAATTTAATGATATATGTGATACCAATTGTTTAATTTTCGTAATTGTTGTATCTCAAGATTCTCAACACAATCTTGAAAATATAAAGATTTGTTGATGGATGATTGACTCCCTAGCTAGCTTCTTGACCAAAAACATTTGGTTGCATCAAATACAAAAATGTGTTGTTTAGTGCACATGATCACAGATACCTTGTCTAACCCTAAAAGGCAAAACTTGACAAAGTAGTGAGGAAAATAACAAAGTAAGCAAAAAAGCATTTTTAGAGTTGAATAGAATTTCTTAGTTACTAATTCTTTCAAGTTGATGGTGAATGTCACTTGACATGATACACTCTATTCTTGGTCTTGAATTGTGGTTCTCACATAATCAATCAACACACTCAGTGGCGGAAGCATGATTTTAATTAAGTGGTGTCAAAGTTATAATAAAATATATTACTTCTATAAATCATAAAAATTTAATTTACAACAAAATGTACGACCGATCATATTCTGAAACTTTCTGAGCAATAGCTCTGAAGTTTTCATTCTGTACATGCCAGATCATTATTATACATACTTAAATAAATCTTTTTTTTTTAATATAAACCACCAAATTGTCATTTATCAATTCATCACTTATTCGGTTGCAAAGCTGATTCTTCACTATTAATTTAGCCGAAAATGCTATGTTGTGTAGAAGTCGTTGTAATTAACAATACTATTAAAACGTATCAATGATAAGAGAATGACATAATATTATTGTAGCGTGTTCAAAGGTTAGAGATATGCAGTATATATATAATTGAAAGTGTAATTATATTGTAACTAAGATTAAAATAGTATTTTCTAAAATTTAAGGGGTGTCAATTGACACCCCTTGGCCTAATGTGCATCCGCCACTGGACACACCAATTGATTTTGGTCCGTGTTTGGAGTATAGTTGTGTGTGAAATAGAAGTCTCACTCGTTGTATTGTTTTCAATCAATGATACTAAAAAAGAGTCCGGTACCTAATCTAGAATGTGTAGTACTAGTATGTACTTCCTTCGTTCCTTTATAGACATTACGTATTCATTTTTAATATGTTCCGCGAAAGACTTTATGTTTCCTTATTTGGTAAAAAATTACTAAAGGAAAAACACATTTTGAACATTCACTTTTCACTTTAATACACAAATCCATCATTTCTTAATTCTCGTGCCCTAAAAGAAATATAACGTCTATAAAGGATTGGGAGTATAAAATAGCAAAGCTTTACCAATTGAAAAGGAGGACAAAAGAAAGAAAGAAAGAAAGAAAGAAAGAGGGGGTGAATATGCAAGAATGATGATTGATTAACATCATCAATACTTAAATTCAACCCCACAACTCCCACACTTTCAATCAAACTCTAACAATACCTACCTTCTTCCTCATACTTTTTTCTAACTTCTTCGTCACCTTTTTCCTTAAACTGAAATGTGCATGCACGGCCGCCATAGATTCAGTTAGGGTGTGGATGACGAGGGGGGGGGGGGGGGGGGGGGGGGGGGGGGGTGGATGAGGAGGGCGGGGTGGTTGAGGAGGGTGAAAAAGAAAAGAATATTAAGAGCTACAGTAGGAGACCAACGCGGTTATTTCGAAAATTCACTGCCTTACATCATCGACCGTAGATCTAATATCTTATCTACGGCTGATAATCCGAGATAACTAATGACGCGGATTGTGGTTTTCTTCATCGACCGTAGATATTATATCTTATCTACGGCTGATAATGCGAGATAACTAATGACGCGTATTTTGGTTTTGTTTACGTCAGCATATTACTCTCTCACCTAAAAAAAAAATAATTAGTCAGCACGTTTGAGACCGAAACAGCTGTGGCCTACTCTACAGTAACAATGGTCTTTTCTGGTGTGGATTTATGAAAAAATTTATGGGATAGTACAAGAATAAAACATGAGATTCCTTCTACTATTAAATTGGGTTAGTGTTAAATTGTGTTTGATTCTCTCATAATAATTCGATTAACCTACCTTATTTCCATGATTTATGTCCAACGATACAAATCCCTTGTTTCGAATAGTGAGCGTCACATAATAGTGTATGAATCAGTTATAATGCATAAGGATTGTTAGAATGCATAAGGATTGTTAGAATCAACTATATTTTTACCTATCATATGAAATCATTTCGTAAGAAAATAGAGTAATTCTAACCGGTAGATTGAACCGGTAAGAAAACACACGATTGGTTAGAATTAGTAAATGTCTAACCAAGCTTGTGAATTCATTTAGTAAGAGAATGAATAATTTTAACAAGTTGATTCAACCAGTTAGAATGCATAGACATGATTAGAATCAATTAAATTCTTACCTATCGTATGGATTCATTTCGTAAGAAATTGAATAATTCTAACTGATTACTGAACCGCTTATGAATTTATTAGTAAGACATGTGAATTCAAAACAAATAATAGGTAAGAAATTATCAATTTCTCACTAAGGTATTTGATACGCTGTATCAAAGATAATTTGATTTATATAAAAAAAAAAAATTGTGAATATTAAAAAAATGAAAGTTAATTTTTTTTAAAAAAAAATTGATGAAAACAAAAACAAAGCAAAAAAACAAAAAAAAAAATTGAAAAGTAAAAAGGTGATGTGACACATGTGTAGGAGAATGAAAAAGAAAGGGAAAAGTAAGGGCATTTTAGGCAGTTCACATGAAATTTGTCTAGAAATTGTGTTTTGTTATGTTTCTTCTATTGTTTGTTATACACTATCCTATTTGGCTATATTGCTATATTATCTCTTATTATTATTATGTACGCCTTAATAGGTTTTAGACATCATGCATACTAATCAAACTAGATTAAGAGATAGAATTATATAGTTTTAATTACTCTGCTAACGTTGATAAACAGATTGTCCATAATAAAATTGAAGAAATAATGTAATTTCAAAAGTATTTCCAGTATATTATTGAGCAAAAAAAATGTGGGATGATAAAGTATAGTAGTACTTCTATACTTTTGGTGAGTCATAGGAGTTTTGAATAATTAATGGAAAAATAATTTCCTAAAATAATACTACTACAGTTTACTACTCCATTAAAATGGTATAGTAGTAATTATAAGTATGAGAAATAATTAGCTTATTAGTATTAGATATGTGATTTAAGTAAATCTTACATACTATAATAGAACTCCAATGCTCTCTAACAATTTTACCTCCGTCTCTACTGACTTTGCCACGTTTGTAAATCGGGTATCTCAATTGATTTGGTCAGTTTCCGTTTTGGGCCCATATAGCCCATTTCGGCTCACACTTAGTCCACACTTAAACAACATGGTTCTAATTTTCTTTTATTAGGAACAACTAATCCAAGATAATTATTTGAATGTAGGGCACCTCAAAGCTTACTAATTCACCCCTATTTAACTCTCCAATCTCCTCGATCTCGACCTGTCGGAAAATTAACTCTCCGGCGAAATCCCGCCGGAGCTTGGCCAGCTGAAGCTCACCTCCCTCAACCTCTCCTCGAACCGGCTCACCGGAAAAATCCCCGACGAAATCGACAACATGGCCTAATAAGAGTTTCCTCAACAACCCGAGCCTCCGCGCAAGAAATGCCATTTCCAATCTCCGTAGCTGCTCCTCTTATCTCCGGCGATATAAGAAACTCTCACCAAAAATCCTCGGTCTCATCCTAACCCTAGCAATCCTTCTCCTCCTCATCACCCTTTTCATGGCTCAATTCCTGACTTCTCAGGGACTACCGGAGGAGGAAGCTCAGCCGCAATTTGGCCACGTGGAAGCTCACCTCCTTCCAACGGCTAGATTTCACCGAGGTCAACATCGTCTCCAACCTCTACGACAACCAAATGATCGGCTCCAGCAAGGTCTACAAGATCTTCGTTGACCCAGTGCGTACGTGGCGGTGAAGAAGATTGGAAACGAGAAGAAGGAGCAAGAGGAGGGATTTGCCTCCTAATGCTGGGGATCGCCCAGGGCCTGTGCTATATGCACCACGATTGGTGAAATTTTGGTGTGATAGAGAAGAGTAAGATCAGTAGTAAGAAAATGCACTTTAGTTGTAGGTTACCTTTTGCAAGGGAAGCAAATAATAAGTGTATATTAAAACAAGAGCAGTATCTACATAGATGCATGGAAACACGTACTAGTATTAGAATGTTGCTTTTTATTCGGAGGCCTATAATTTTATATCAAGGTTAGAATGTAGCTCTCACAAAATATTCCATCCCGTTTTAAGATAGAGCCAAAACTTGCAAAACCTTAACCCTCTATATATACTTGTGCGAACCATCATTCATAACTAGAGACTTTTATTTCTAGAATGTGTCATTCTTTAGTATACATATAAGGATGTTTTGATTCGAATGCAAAACCCTCCTCCTATAATATTTTCCCACCCCTCTATTTTGATGAGTAGTATAGATTATAGAACTTTTAAGAGTTTGCATGTTAGGAATCTCTGTTTTTAGTCACCTTACGATCACACTTCATGGACGATGAATACTGACTAATGAAGAAGAAGACGCTTAGAAGCAGGACTTCAACAAAGCGACACATCTCGCTTTCAAGTCCAAAGCTAGAAGTAGACTCTCCAAGTTGAACCTTCATATCAAAGCGTCCTCACTTTAATCTCATCTCTATCCTAAGGTCTACTTTCTCAAAGCATGCAAGCGACATCTCAACTACCATCTAGTTTGAACTCCAAATTCGAATTGAGTCAACTTGGAGCACGACGCCAAGGGACAAATCATTAAATGGCATATGCCATATGGCACGCCCTCACTGGATGATAAACGTTGACCTTCACCAACGGGAAGCTTAAAACACTCTTGCAGAGTGCAGGTGCTGCTAGAGTTGGAAGCAAACCATTTCAGAAAAGAAGACAAATCTGCTTTTCCAAAAAGGTTGCAGGTCAAAGTTGTATTTCGTGAAAGGTTACAGGTCAAAGTCGTATTGCCGGAGCGTGAGAAACATGATCACCCTTCTTTCTAATGGAAGGATGATCATTTCCCACTGTAAATAGGTGCATGCAGAAACAAGAACACTTAACACTTCTCTCAAATTCTGAATCGCACAAAAACAAGTTCTCGCGATTTTAAAGCAATCGTTTCTCAAGTTCTTCATAGAAGTGTTCCTCAAGTTAGCTCCATATATCAACTTGAGTGTTCTGCAACCTCAGCTCCTCTAAGTTCTAGGCTCACACTTATATTCTTAGCCTAAATTTGAAAAATCCTAAACCTTTACATGTTCTTCATTGTAAAAGATTCTTCAGTTAGAGTTTCCAAACCAACCTCCCCCTAAACCCAAAGTCTTTGTCGAGTGAAGATTAAAGCATGTTTAGTTAGTGTTTGTTTTGTAATATTTAGACTTACATCGTCCTCGATTTCGGAAGGTTAGATCAGGAGTTTAGGCTTAAGGGAGCCTATTGTAATCCCCTTGTTGTTGAGGTTGTAGTTAGGGAGCCCATAGTAATTCCCTTTAATTTGTTGTTTGTTGAGGTTGTAGTCAGACCGCTCTGGAGCCCGTCGTAATCCCTCGAGGATTAAAGTTCATATTTATTACTGGACTTTAATCACATCCCCTTGAAAGTACTATATAACAAGGAATTTCTAGTGAAGGAAACTCGCCCGGCATGAAACAAGTGGACATAGGAGATTGTTACTTCGGCCCACTATAAATCGTTGTGTCGTATTACTGTTTATTGCTTTGATTATTCGTATATATCATTATGCATATAAGGCTTAAACTGTATTTTTGAAAGCAAGATAATAATAAAACTCACCTATTTCTGCACTCTCTAGAGTGACTTGCTTTTACCAGAGCACCCACTTTGAGCAAAATACTCATTTTCAGCGGACTTTGAGAAAAGTTGGAAAATGAGTTAAAAACATTTAGACACGTATGCATTCCTCTACGTGTGTTCAACTTATTTTTGGGGTGACAAACATGGTTTTCGTAGAGTTTATATGGTGATTTTGTGTCATTTCTTAGCTCTCTTGTGTTTGTTTTGAGCAACTATCGTCATTTTAAAGTCGGATTGTCGTGTCTTTATTCTCGAACTTAGTGTTGCTCATTTTGACTAGAAATGAGAGAAGATTGGACATGGAAACCAAATTAATGACGTAGCTCGATTTGAGAGGAACCCGTAGGCAAAAACGGGAGGCTAATCGGAGTTCGTACAAGGGACAACGAGCGCAACGGCGAGTGGACGCACGGCTAAGCGCGCCCAAGCGCTCGGACCGCGCGCCGAGGGAGGACCGCTAGGTGGCGGCGAGCGGGCACCCTGCCAGGCCGCGCGCGCCTTGGGGTAGGGCCACCCTTGACCGCGCGCCACCAAGGCAGGGTTGGCCTGGCCCGCGCGCCCGCGCCACCCTACCACGTCATCGGCCGTCTTCATTTTCCTCCCTATTTTCTTCCTGTTTACATTTTCAACTCATTTTCTATCATTTACCTCTCCAAACATAATTGCTACTTAGTCATTTTCTCCTAGAACCTATATATATACTCATTTCAAACCTTATTCTTAAAATTAACACACACCACTACTTATTTCTCAAGTCTCTTTTTGACAAAATCAGCTTAACCATTAAATCGGAAAATTAGTGGAGGTTGCAAAAGTCATGATTTTACTTTCAAATTTTTAGCATAAAAAGAAGCATAACCCATTAACAAATACTACAAATATACAGCCTGGGTAAGTAGGTTGTGACATTTGGACATCAATTGGACAAAAGGTACATATTTTCGGTTAGAATTCGGATGTTAATTAATAATCCAAATATACCTTTTGTCATTTGTGATTACACTTCTTTAGCCACCACCTTAGCGCAAAGTGTAACCCGTAATTATTGATATCTATCAAGAATCTCTCTTTTAGAAAATGTTTTTTGATTTTGTTATATTATCTAACGTGAATTTTGTTGAAGGTAAAGTTTATGATTCGAAGATTACGGATAATCAATCATACGATCATATTTCTTAAAATTAGGCGACTCTACGGACAGTGGCGGAGCCAGAAATTACGAAATTGGGTGGGCTCTTAATTAATCAGTGAGTGACACGGACAAAATGAGGGTTACTTGTTTTTCTCGCATTCGGCGTGGGCTTACAATGAAAATTTCCGATAAAAATCGAAAATTTAATAACTAATTACAAAAATAAAATAAAAATTGAATTGGGTTGGGCTTTAGCCTATGAGGAGCTACACTTGGCTCTACCCACAGTCTACAGATACATGTAAACCGATAATTTTTATCTAAACGATGAGATATGTGCCACTTTCATGAGCACAACAGGAATGAAGCTTATTAATTAATTTAATGATATTTGTGATATCAATTGTTTAATTTTCGTAATTGTTGTATCTCAAGATTCTCAACACAATCTTGAAAATGTTAAGATTTGTTGATGGATGATTGACTCCCTAGCTAGCTTCTTGACCAACAATAATTGGTTACATCAAATACAAAAATGTGTTGTTTAGTGCACATGATCACAGATACCTTGTCTAACCCTAAAAAAGGCAAAACTTGACAAAGTAGTGAGGAAAATAACAAAGTAAGAAAAAGCATTTTTCAAAGTTGAATAGATTTCTTAGCTACCAATTCTTTCAAGTTGATGGTGAATGTACTTGACATGATACACTCGATTCTTAGTCTTGAATTGTGGTTTTCACTTAATCAATCAACACACCGATTGATTTTGGTCCGGGTTTGGAGTATAATTGTGCGTGAAATAGAAGTCTCACTCGTTAGATTGTTTCATAAAAGAGTCGGGTACCTAATCTAGGATTGTGTAGTACTAGTAGTATGTCCCTCCGTCCCACTTCACTTGTCCTCTTTGCTTTATTGACTTTTCGGGTACGTGTTTCTACCGGAACTTAGTACGAGTTTTAAAATATCATTTCGAATTATTTTTTCTTTCACGGGATACTACGAGTGTCGGGCTATCACGTAAAAGAAAAAATAATTTGAAATGATATTTTAAAACCCGTACTGAGTTCCGGTGGAAACACGTGCCCGAAAAGTCAATAAAGCAAAGAGGACAAGTGAAGTGGGACGGAGGGAGTATAAAATAGCAAAGCTTTACCAATTGAAAAGGAGAAAAAAAAAAAAAAAAAAAGAGGGGGTGAATATGCAAAAATGGTGATTGATTAGCATCATCAATGCTTAAATTCAACCCCACAACACCCACACTTTCAATCAAACTCTAACAATACCTACCTTCTTCTCATACACCTTTTTCCTCAAAATGAAATGTGCACAATTCCGAGATTTTTTTCAAGTTGAACAATCGTAGGTGCAATAATTTCCATTTAATTTCAACTTCGTTGCGTTTCCAAGATATTAATCAGAAAATTATGTACGGTTTAAACTTTCAGTACAAATCAAGAAAGTATTTCGTATATCAGAAAATCTTCAATCTGATTCAGTTATTCCGAATTTCGATACAATCTCCCCCTCAACACAAAAAATTAATAATAATTGAAAAGAAAAGAAAAGACCATCTCTCATGTTTATGCACATAGTAGCATAATGAAGATGATAATAAAGTAACCTCTTTTTAAAAAGGGTAATGATTCTAGTTTGGATTAGTTAATCCATGAGTTGTCCCCTTTTTCAAGCACATAACAAAACTATTCATAAAGAGAAGAATTAGTTGAGAAATGACGAGAGTTGTAATAGTATTAGTATTAGTTAAAAGAGCATTTGCTTTTGCTTCACCAACATCAATGGCTACAAACACTCTTTCCTTCCTTCATCTCCTCCCTCTTCTCCTCTTCTTTTCAGGTCACTCTCTCTCTCTCTCTAAACAAACATTCACCATATCACAAATTGCAGGTTCGATCGGAGCTGCTCAGCAAAAGGACGTAACAACCCCATTAATCACAACTCCTCTCCGAAATCCAAATCCAATTGAAAATCCTGCAGCCTTAAATCCAATGCTGAATCCGGAGCAAAATTCTCCGACCATCACCAACCAGTCAGCGACTCCGGTCGCCGCCGGCAGCTGGTGCGTTGCCGCCCCATCAGCCGCGCAGGTCGCATTGCAGGCGGCGCTCGACTACGCCTGCGGCCGCGGTGGCGCCGACTGCTCCGCCATCCAGCCCGGCGGCGCCTGCTTCGCCCCGATCACCCTCCGCCACCACGCCTCCTACGCCTTCAATACCTACTACCAGAGGAACCCGATCCCCACCAGCTGCAACTTCGCCGGCTCCGCCGTCACCACGAGCTCCGATCCGAGTCAGTTTCCATCGTTACTAAATTTCAATCCCTCACACACAGACTAACAATGGCGCTGCTTTTGCTTGTGCAGGTTATGGAACATGCCGCTATCCATCCATCAGGTTATTTTCCCTTCCGTCTCTCATTTTTTCCCTTTGTTGTGAAAACACTAACCAATGCGTCGAATATGCAGCACGACATCATCGGTGTTGAACACGACGAGTTCGATCGGGTCCCGTGTTTTTGGCGCCGGTCCAGTCACTCCCCCACCTTCCGCAGCTTCTCTCTCTAAGTTGAGACACATCCTGCACCTGTTGCTTCTGCTTCTATATTTATGCTCACTGTAGAACAGCAGTTTCTTGCCAAATTATTATGACAAAAAACGTCGTTTCCATTATTACGTTGCCGTCAAAAAACGTTAAAACAAAAGTAGACGAATGTCATAAAGCGTGTTTCTATTATTAGCAGAAGAGAAGAGACACTATACTCTACTTTACACTTGGTCTATACATACTTCCGACTCTCAAACCATCTCTATAGCACAACTATACACGAAATAAGTCGAAAAATCAACCAAGACAAAAAGGACAGACAAGAAAATTGAGGCTTAAAGTCTGAAATGGGGAAGAGATGATACTGAGGACGACGAATGCTTCCTTCTTTGCCTTATTCGTCTTCCTTCAGCAGCCGGAATACATATACATAGACAAAATGCTGGGACTGCCTCGTTAAATATATTCTTCCACGGGATATAAGAAAAAACCGAGTATCCATCACCAAAAAACTGAGAGGACACTGCCTAGCAGAAGTGTAGTAGTCATATGCACAATTGACTTCGACTATCAACAGAGAACACGTTTTTTATATGCAGAAATATACAAGAGTTAGCGAGAGCATATTTAATTTTCCCGATTCTTACTTCATTAACAGACCTCAACTTCCGAAAACATCAAAATCACCCTTTGGACTGTCGAGAGAATCTCCTGCGTAGGATCCATCTGGCTGTCTGATAAAGATATTAAGGTTCCCAGATGGAAAGGGTTCCTGAGTGCCAAAAATCATTCGGAGAAACTTATTTAAACATGGGAGCAACACCTAACAAAAAACGAGGGCAAGTTCATGTTATAGCGTGTGCAGTGACTTACCAGATCACTAGTCCCTTGCCCCTCCGATTGGAAAACAATGGGCCTGCAACGCTTGTCTTCGTTCATCAAACTCGAATTCTGAAAATGAGAAATGAGTGCGATCTTTCCTTGAATTCTTGCATATGCCAAAGACGCGACCTTTTCACTATTGAACTTTTCCCATTTCTTTCCATTGAATGCCTATAATCAACAATGTGACTGATGAGAAGGGATCTTCCCACATTAAAATAATAATGAAATGACACGATTGAGCACGAACCTCGTAGAAGGTGATGATATGTGATGGTGAGACCATATTGATGAAGGCATACCCAACATTGCATTTATTCTGTTCAAAAGAGAAATAATCAAATAAAATTAGTCTCTCTTTATGAGAAAAGGAAAAGGAAGAATCCTAATCCACCACAAAATTACCTTAAAATCTATCGGCAGATAAAGAAAATCATAAGTCCCCTTGTGGGTCTCATCAATGGCAGCCAAAAGCATCTTCGAAGTGTACCTAAAGCGACCACATTCAGCTTTGAAAAAAAAATAATAATAATAATGATCCAAAAATCACACAAATAAACGATTGCTACGTTCTTACTTGTTTGGTATGTTCTTGATCATCAAAGTAGTTCTACTGTCTTCACCGCTCATAATTTTCTCCAAATCAAGTTGATATTGTTTCTTGTTATCCATTTGGCTTCCACTCTCAGCCCTCCTACTCCGACCGCGATCCATCATTCCATCATTACTTGTAGCTCCAAAAGAACCGTTACCGTAATACATAGGGCCATTTCTTGTCATTGACATCATTCTTGAACTAGGAGAGCCACTATCGGTGTAATTTCCAGCAAATGCAACTCCTATATTGACATGGGTCCCACTGTTTCGGCCGAAATTTGTTGCTCCAAAAGCTGCCTGGTTCATATAAGAAGTTTCGGGAGAGTCGGGGAAAAAGCCAAGATGCCTTTCCAGTTGAATTCCAGAAGGAGCGGATCCCACATGGTGATGGGACCCGAGAAACGGACCACGCTGATTAGGATAGGGAAAACCAACTCCTTGTCCACCTGCTGGAAAAGGCCGGGCCTTCAACGAAGACGACCAAGCTGATGAAGTGGCATGCTCTGATTGGACAGAGGGACTTCCCCAAAGGAACTGGGGCCCGGAAAGTGTTCCAACGCTAGACGGCTTTGAATAATCAAACGGTGAAACGGGCCCCGGACTTGAGCTTAAATTTGGTTCAGGAATTGAAAATTGATTCTGAAAAGCCACCCCTTGAGTCAACCTTCCTGGATCTTTACCGATGGGGGCTATTTTCACAGGATTCGATGCGTGAGAGGGGAGAATCGATGCCAAACCCGTTAAGTGGCTGCTTCCCACAGGACTAAGACTTCCTAATGTTGGAGTTTGGCTGTAACCCTGCAATGAATTCCGTTCGACTGGACTACCATAAGTGGGCCAGCTACCTGCAAAGAACTTTGACATTACTTCGAGAAAAATATATATAAAGATCCTGATGGAACGAGAAAAAAGATATATATTGCTAAAAGTGTGGGGTTCTAAAATGTGCCTGGAGGAGAATCGGCTAACGGAGAACCAGCTTGATGGAGGAAAGCTCGAGCCTCGTCTTGATCCTGATCCTGAGTAAGCTGCTGCATCAAGCTGTGGAATAAAGCTATGGTCATAAGGTTGAAACTAGACAAAGTTAGTTAAAGTTTTAGTAACACATAGCAATAATTTTGCTCTTATATAACACGTTATACACAGGCCCTCCACATTAAGAGTTTAATATTAATAAAGGAGCATATAAGCTCTTTTCATACAACTTTCTCCCCAATCGTTTAGGACATTACATCACTTATAAGCTTACCAAATGCTCTTTTCTTAGGGATTAGCAGAAGGATACATGCAACGTACCGTAGCGGGATTAGATAATAGAGGTACAGATAAAACATCAAGCAAAGTTTATCAAAAATTTTCAAAGAATTTCAAGAGGAATGATATCTTATACCACTCCGGTCCTAGCTTCTTGACTCATTTGCTTTTTGCACGGGAATTAAGACGAAAATGTTTAGTGTATAAAATGTATTTTGTAGGGAATGTAATGTGGTTTATGTATTTAAACATATTTTAGAAACATAGCATCATATATGCATAAAAACATGTTCTTGTCTGATCTTAAATGAAAGATCGTATAAAGACCTTTAATTTGATATAAAAATCATAAAAATCCGATAACAAACGAGCAAGTTATAATAATTTAAACTTTTGAAATTTAAATTATATTGAACTACGTGCAGAAAAATGAGTGGATGAGATTTAAGTATGGAATGTTAAGTGTAATAAGGGGTTTACTAATTGTACTAATTATACTCTAATTCTTTTCAAAAAAGGAAATGAGTCAACAAACATGGGAAGTCACAAAAAGGAATATGAGTCAAGAAGCTAGGACCGGAGTGGTATCAAATATATAAAACCTATACAGTATACGAATTTAAGTAATATAAACTTAGAATAAGCCAAGTACAATCAAAATTTGTAAGAATTCATAGCATAGTATACCATACCAAGCTATCATAACAATTCATTTTTTTTTTAAATATATATAATAGGTACGGATTTGCGAAAACAGAAGCCAAGTAATGAGTATAAGGCGCACCTCCTACGGGCCCCACCAGGCCTGCTAGGCTCGAGCTTTATGCGTTTTCCAGCTATATCGCTTCTATTTAAGGCCTTCAGAGCTGCATCTGCAGCTCGAACATCGTAAAACTCGATGAATTTGTGATGCCGTTTATGAGGCGTCTCCCTTATCTGCATTTAATGTTACAAGCATATAGCAGTTCAGTCAAAAGAATCAGAATTTCTACCGGCAGAGGATATATTATGTTATGAGTTCTAACAGAAACTTCAGGAAAATATCCTTACCTCCTTAACTTCACCATAAGCTCCAAATATTTGGCGGAGGTCTTCATTAGAAACAGATGCATCCAAATTGAACACCACCAAGGTGCCTTGGTTCACATCTTTTTCCGATGGGTTATCCTGCAAGAGCACCAAAAAATATTTAATTGGACGTCATTCAGTTTAAAAAAATTATGTTGCTAAGGTAAAATGGCAATCAATCCATACCTTAGGAATTGAAAAGTGAATATCGAGCTTTCTACGCCTCAAAGGCTTGCTCTGTAGAGCACGCATCGCAGTTCGAGCAGCTCTGATATCGTAGTAAGATATCATCACAAATCCCCTGTGTTTACATGCAGTGTAAAGAGTTCTGATATCTCCAAATTGCTATTTGCAAGAAAGGAAAAAACGGGTAGCAATATGTCAGTATATTACATAATTAATTTTATACCCCAAATCTACAATAATTTTAACAGGAAATGAAAAGAGAGATATTTGGTAAATAATAGATAATAAATAAATCGAGCCTGAAACAGAACTAGGAAGCAAGATAATATACAGCGAGGAACAAGCCGCATGGGTCTAATTACGAAGGCTTATGACTTAAATTGGTACGAATATGTCTCAACAGTATGGGAACCTACATTTAATGTCAAAGTCCTAAACAAGAAAGCAGACAAGTGCATGAGATAATACACTAGCACCTTCTAGATTGAGCACTAACTCTCACGATAATAACACACCAAGAATCTGATCAGGAAAGGCAGAACAGGACCTTTGAAATCTTATGGACATAAGCGGCCGAGATTATTAGAATCTACAACTAAAAAATGTGGAATAAGGAAGGAAAACACCATAATTACGAATTGAGCGTTAAAAGGGCATGCGAATTATTCTAGAGTAAATGATGCAACAATAACATTTTACGTTTTCATTAGCAACAAAATTGTTCAGCTTCACCAGCACTTATAATGAGGTCATTATAAAACTATGATGGTAAGTGAATGAATTACGTTTGTTAAGGAAAATAGATCATTAAATTCTATGGGAATATAACTTAGGAAATAGCATGCAGAAATCTTAAAATATCATTAGCTATATACCTCAAACAGAGACTTAAGCTCTGAGTCCTCAACGTTACTATTGATATTTCGAACAAATAATGTCCTAGAAGGGTGCTCCCCATAGGGGTGTTCGCCACTAACAGATCCAGCACCATTTGCAAAACCAAAATGAGAAATTGTGCTTCCATTAAGTCCATCCGATGCGTTTAACCTTGATATACCGTTAATTAAAGTCTCATGACTTTCAGAATCTATTTCAAGTCCCCCTCCACTTCCAAAAAAATCATCATCCAATTCCTCGAGTTGAGTTGGCAACCCACTAAGATCGAAATCATCCATTAGTCCAGCAAAAAGTTCATCTTCATCACCAGGAAGAAGGCTTCCCATGGTATCGGGGGTAATGTCTTCAAGTGGATCTTTAACTTCATCCCCCAAACTACCTTTAGTGAGAGTAGGGAAGCCATCGTCAATTGATCTGACTTTATCAGATTCATTAAAATTAACTGCAGATTAAAAGCAACTTGTTAATATAGATTAATCTGCAGTTAAAAAAATAACTGGTTAATAGAGCTTATTTCTTAAGTAGTTATACAAAAAAATATATATAACTTTTTATGAAAAGAATTGCATATGGCTTACATTTCACTTGTGGGAGGACAGGCAAAGAAGAGGAAAACAGACTAGCATCAGTAGATGTGTGAAATGCACTGGTGATGTTCGGAAGTTTCCATGCATTTTTCTCTTTCTCGGAAATACTTGGGAAAGGGGCTTTAGAATAACCTACAAAAACAGATGTTATCCTCAAAATGGACATAAAATGTACTTTCAAAGACACAAATATTGCAAAATATATCGGAGTTCGTTAAACTTACCAGAAAAAGAATTTTTTGACTGCTCCATTGAAATCACTTCATGCAGAAACAGCTAATCGACAACAACATACATCACCAGCCCTGGATTTGGCAAGTTCATAAACAGAGTACGCAGATTATATAAATCGAAAGTGAATACTTACACAAAATCAGGACAGACTATACATAAATTACGCAAATCAGGGATTTGGCAAAGTTCATAAGAATTACATAAATTAGAAGCAATATCATTACACATAATCAGGACGAACTAGAACAGTTATATACTGCTTTTAAGAGTAACTGAATAGTGCACCAAAGCAGGAAAGCAATTAATAGAGACAAACACTATAAGTACACCAACCAAAAGAGGTGCAATATATATGTCTTAATCTAATTCATTTCGAAGCAATCTAATAAAAATAAGCAAAGGGAAAAGAAGCTTGTTCAAGAAACAAACTCAATAAACGTGCTGGCATAAAAGAGTGCATGCACAGACTGCAAATTTAATCGCCTACTTTGCACCACACCGAAATAACAAAGGGCCTCAGACATATTAGGAACAGTGGATTAGAAAGTACAGTAATAAACAATTAAAAAAAGAAATTGCACAGGAATTATCGCCCAGTTGAATAACTCTAGGAGTTCAATCAAGAAATCAAATTGAAGCAACTAAAAACTGTATAAAGATCATCTCTTTAAAGCCCAGAACACAAAATTCGACCAAAAAAATTGTTAAATTCCCCAAATCAAGAAAAACAATAAATTAAAATCATGCAACCCACTTCAAATTGGCGACTTTCCACTCCACCACATGCAAAAACCTAATGGAATCCAAGAAATGATCGTAGCTTTAGCACAGCAAACCATATAAAAACTGAAAGTTTACCGCAAATTCGTGTAATTTATAATTCAGCACACAAGCCCACATCTTAAATCGGAGAAGAACGCAGAGAAAATCACAACAGAAACAGAACCCACATCAATTAGTGAGGCTAAAAGGACAAAATTCTTGAAAATCTTGCAGGGAATTACAGAGAAAGACGAAAAATAGTACCTCATGAACAAGACTGCTAACCGCCAAAAAAGAAGATGTAAGAGAGAGAGAGAGGAGAGAGAGAGGCCCCCGAAAATAAAAGAAGAAGAAAATCCAAGGCTAGGTGGAAAAGATAGGTCGAGGGGGAGTAAAGAAATAAATTTTACAAGAAACAGAAGCGAAGGAGAGGGGAAAAGGGATTATAGATAAACCCTCGAGAAAACAGTTTCGTAGAAGCAGAGGAATTGCTTTCGTCTACTCCTTCACCCTCCCCTCCCGCCGGAACACCAGTGAGGGTTTTAGAGAGAGAAACCGAACAATTCGAGAGAGAGAGAGAGAGAGCGCACCGAAGCTGGGTCCAAAGGGCGGAGACACGCTCACACACACACACACACACACTCAAACACACACAAACAGCGAAGAATGATTGGAGGGAAAAGGGGGTATCGTAGTGTCTGAATCCGAGCAGTAATTGTTTATTGGATCTTTTGCTTCGTTAAAAATATTCAATGCCCAAAATTATTGCTCCCTTTTAATACTCCATTTTCCTACGCCCTGTTTGGATACTAACATGTTTTCCCAAAACCATTTCACTGCTGCAATTCGAGACAACCAAACAGGGCGCAAGGAGCCGTGTTGGATAATTAAACCACTTAATTAACAGATTATACATGATTATCCTGCAATTTAAAAGCACTGTAATACGAAGTATTAAATTTACTTAATTGATTTATCAATTTATTTCATTTGTGAAAATTACCTATGATGTCGAGTAGATAAAGATAATGTATTTGTTTGCGACGGTACTGCTAAGTTGGAGGAGTGGATGATCTCGTAACTTACTAAAAAAATTACGAGTGTAAATCTCGCGAACATTCTCCGAATATAGCTCGTTGTCACCCTGCATAAATCTTATCTACTCGAGTATTATTAGGGGTATATTATAAGCATCTTGGCATGTAACAAAATGGGTTTTTATAAACATTTGAATAACGTCGTTTAATGTACTATTTCAAGTTTTCCGAGCATTTTAATACAATATAATTTTGGTTCCACAACCCTATAATGCTATAACCTTGAGAAAAACTGTTGTTACGAAATGCTCCCTCTGTTAATTTCGATTTGATCCCTCTTATAAGGGTATAAGAGTCAAGTCAGAGTAAACTGAGGGAGTATTAGTGAAAAGATTAGGCTAAGTTTTATAAGAAAAAAAAAAAGAACAAGGACTGCCATTGGTTGTGCGTGTGGGGATGAGCCATGATTGGTGGAGAGGAACAAGATACTACCTCCATCTCACTAAATTAGCCCCATGTTGAATAGTAACTTTTTTCGGCACGCGTTTCCACCGAAACCTAGTACGGGTTTTACGATATAATATTGGAATATTATTTGTTTTACGGGATACTACGAGTGTCGGGCTATCCAGTAAAAGAAATAATATTTCAAAATTATATCGTAAAACTCATACTAGGTTTCGGTGGAAACGCGTGCCGAAAAAGTCAAAACATCAAATGGGGCTAATTTAATGAGATAGAGGTAGTACTATTTAATCTTTTATACAAATCTTTCCCACTTTTTCCAATTCTAAATTAATAAATTCAACAAGGAATATTCCCTCTGTGTGTGATTCTTTTAATGGGGTTGAGACTAGGGCTGGGGAAATATACCGAAAATTCGGTATACCGTCCATACCGTATCGAAAATTTACCGAAAATATCGTAATTAAGGTATATCGAAATTTTCGATAAGATATCATACCGTACCGGAAGACAAAGGTAAGGTAAAGGTATCAATTTTTGAATACCGGGGTATACCGTTACATACCGTTGTCGAGGTATATACCGAAAATAAGGTATATACCGGTATTGCGGTATATACCACTATCGCAGTATATACCGAAAGTAGGGTATATACCTTATATTATGTATATACCTTAAATTATGAAGTGAGATTAAAAAGTTTTTTATGCTCTCGTTGTGTTTTGAATTTAGATGTTTTGGATTTGAATTTGAGAAGAATTTTGGAGTTTAAATATTTGGGTGCTATTTATTGTATTATAAGTTTCTAATTATAAGATATGAATTATACATATATCGATTTATTTATTTATAATTAATTTAAGGTATACCGTGGCATACCGGCTTAAGGTATGGTATACCGAAAATAAGGTATGGTAAAGGTATGTAATTTGCTTCATACCGAAATTAAGGTATACCGGTTTAAGGTATACCGACAAGTAAGGTAAGGTAAATGTATGTAAAATTAGCATACCGTCACTTAAGGTAAGGTATAAGGTATGACGAAAATACGAAGGTATACCGTACCGACCCACCCCTAGTTGAGACAAAGAAGGAAGGAAAGTGGGATTGTTTTAAATTATGGAAGTTTAATAAATAAATTAATGGTGGGGAGTTTCCATCGGCTTTTAATATTTAACCACTCTAAATAGACAGCAAGTTATTAGAAAATTGTTGCATTTAATGTGGAAAATAAGTTTATTCAAATATGGGGGTTAATGGTTGAAGTATAGTGAATTAATCACATTTAATGTTTGCTTTGACTACTTGTCACCATTTCATAAATTATTTCGGAATTGGGATTAGTAAATTGATTAGTAATTAATCAAGATTCATCAAACTTTCACAACAATACATTCAAACAAAATCTTGATACTGACAAAAGGTTTTAAGTTCGAGATTTTCGTATCTCGAATTGAAAAAGAGGGGCAGGGAATGGTGTGATTTGATGGTTTACATTTCATCTTGTTTTAAGTAGCAACTAAAATATTACTATCAAATTAAAGTGCTTATTATTTAATTGTATGGAATTTCGATAGTGGTAATGTAATTATTTACCAATGGTTGTTAAGTTTTTAACAAATTTACCCTCAACTTAATTTTACAACAAATCTACCTACATTTTACCTATTCCTCCCCATTTTACCCCTCCTTTTACTCTCACACTCACCAAATCAATTTCCCCCACTCTTCCCCACTCTCCCTCACTCTCCCCCACTCTCCCCAATTTCTTATACTACATGATGTGACACTTTCTCACACTCTCCTCCACTCTCACCAAAATTTCTTTACATTTCATTCCATCAACTTTTTTTTTCCTTTTCTTTTAAAATTATTTACATTTATATTCCATTTTTTTTTTTCATCCAAAATTACGAACATTTATAGGTTGCAAAGAGAATGAGTCTTATATAATTAGTTGTAGAGATTGTTTGTAAGAATTAGTTAATAAGATGATGTTTTCTTACGAACTTTGTACGTTTCTTACTAGCTTTTTTTATTTCTTATGACAAATAAGTATATTTCTTACGAACTAAGTTGCATAGAGAAATTAATCGTACATAGGTAGTTGCAGAGACCGTTTTATAAGAATTATTGAGAAAGTATTTTATTACGAACTATGTATGTTTCTTATAAATTAATTAGAGAGTAAAGAAACAAAGTTGGAGAGACTGTTTGTAATAATTAGTTTGTATGTTGTTTTCTTATGAATTTTGTATGTTTTCTTACACAGTTTTGTTTGTTTCTTACGAACTTTTGTATGTTTCTTACAAATTAATTAGTGAATAAGGAAACAAAGTTAATTATATACGACTCATTCTTTATATAACTTAGTTGTCATAAGAAACATACAAAGTTCGTAAGAAAAACATACAAAGATGTAAGATAACATATAAAATTCGTAAGAAAACATCAACATATCAACTAATTCTTACAAACAATCTCTACAACTAATTATACACGACTCATTCTCTATGCAACTTAGTTCTTAAGGAATATTATTAGTTTGACATAACAAACATACAAAATTTTAAGAAACATACAAAGTTCGTAAGAACACAGTAACTTACAAACTAATTCTTACAAGCAGTCTCTGCAACTAATTATATATGACTTATTCTCTATGCAACTTAGTTGACATAAGAAACATATAAAGTTCGTAAGAAAACATCAACATACTAACTAGTTCTTAGAAATAGTTTCTGCAACTTTGTTTCCTTATTCACTAATTAATTTGCAAGAAACATACAAAAGTTAATATAAGAAACATTCAGAACTTTGTAAGAAAACATACAAAATTCATAAAAAAAACAACATACAAATCAATTATTACAAACAGTCTATGCAACTTTGCTTCCTTACTCTCTAATTAATTTCTAAGAAACATACATAGCTCGTATAAAATATTTTCTCAATAATTCTTACAAAACGACCTCTGCAACTACCTATATACGACTCATTCTATATTGCAACTACATATGCATGACTCATACAAAGTTCGTAAGAAATATACAAAATTTATAAGAAAACATACAAAATTCGTAAGAAAACATCGATATACTAACTAATTCTTACAAACCGTCTTTGCAACTACATATGTACATTTCATTTCTCTATGTAACTTAGTTCGTAAGAAATATACTTAGTTGTAATAAGAAATATAAAAAACTAGTAAGAAACGTACAAATTTGGTAAGAAAACATCATCTTATTAACTAATTCTTACAAACAATCTCTGCAACTAATTATATAAGACTCATCCTCTTTGCAACATATGAATGTTCGTAATTAAAAAAAAAAAAAAAAACTGGATAATAATGTAAATAATTTAAAAAGAAAAGGAAAAAGAAAGTTGATGGAAGGAAATTTTGTAAATAAATTGTATATGTTTCTTACAACAACTAAGTTGCATAAAGAATGAGTTGTATATAATTAGCTAGTTGCAGAGACCTTTTGTAAGAATTAGTTTGTAAGTTGTTTTCTTACAAAGTTTGTAAGAAAAACATACAAAGTCGTAAGATAACATACAAAGTTCGTAAGAACACATTAACTTAAAAACTAATTATTACAAGCAGTCTCTGCAACTAATTATATATAACTTATTCTCTATGCAACTTAGTTGACATAAGAATCACACAAAGTTCGTAAGAAAACATCAACATACTAACTAGTTCTTACAAATAGTTTGTGCAACTTTGTTCCCTTATTCACTAATTAATTTGTAAGAAACATATAAAAGTTCATAAGAAACAAACAAAACTTTGTACAAAAACATACAAAAATCATAAAAAAGTAACATACAAATTAATTATTACAAACAATCTCTGCAACTTTGTTCCCTTACTCTCTAATTAATTTCTAAAAACATACATAGTTCGTAATAAAATACTTTCTCAATAATTCTTACAAAACGGGCTCTGCAACTACCTATGTACGATTCATTTATCTATGCAACTTAGTTCGTAAGAAATATACCTAGTTGTCATAAGAAATATAAAAAACTAGTAAGAAACGTTCAAAGTTCATAAGAAAATATCATCTTATTAACTAATTCTTACAAACAACCTCTGCAACTAATTATATAAGACTCATTCTCTTGCACCATATAAATGTTCGTAGTTAATTTATTTAAAAATAAAAAATAAAAATTGGGGAGGAGATGTTTTGCAGATTTTTGAAAGGGAGAAATTTGGAGGTGGTGGTGTTGGGGGCAAGAATAAGGGTTATTAGAAAGTGGGGAGAGTGGGCGAGAGTGGGGGAGAGGGGGTAAAATTGTGAGGAATGGTAAAATGTGGGTATATATGTTGTAAAATTAAGTTGAGGGTATATGTGTTCTTTTTTAAGGTCTCTATAAGTAGTTTAGTTTTTGCCCCATTTTGATAATTACACACGATTCTTGGGTTGAGTCGAAATCAAATTATATTTACATGGCACGCAATTCTCTTCTGAAGAAAGTCAAGAAAGTCAACGAGGATTTGGTGGTATGTCGGTGCCATTCCAAGTGTTTTAAAAAAGTATATAAAAACTTTCATACTTTTTGTGAACGTAATGTGTTTCGGGTTTATATGACATTGTCACGTCAATAAATTTTTTATTTAACGTTTAGTTTTTGCTATTACGTACAATTTAGTTTTCTTTTCCGTTATGATTTGAATTTTTAAATATATATTTATAACTTTTTATTCGAATATACTACTGTTTACGCCAGTCGTTAACACGTAACATATGATTATTGATAGAGAGCATTACTCTTTGCCACAATTTGGAACACTTTTCAATCTTTCATAATCATTCATGGGCTCTAATATAGATTAGCTATGGAAAAATAGAAGAACAAAAATAAAATAAAAACTTTGCCACGTCATCGACTGAAAGCCCATGGGCCAAAAAATATTGTACTGGGCCACGTCCTCACTGAGCCCATGGGCCAAGAATTTTTATATTGGGCCTTCTCTTTAAATGAAAGCCCATGGGCCAAGGAACGCAAATCTAATAGAAAAGCTCTATTATCATATGGAGTACTAAATTATAGGGCAGAGACTCTGCAAACCATCTTCGATTTCTCATTGATATGGCAGTGTCGTGTTGATTTTTTCCGATTGATTCTAGATTTCTTTTGGATACTTTATTATTTAGATGTAAGGAGGCGAATTCGTGAGACTGGTATAGACTAAAAACCTCCTCCACACTAAAACGTTGTTCGTTTTTCATAAATTTGTGAATGTAGGCTATGTAGCCTCTCTAGATTTCTTATAATAAGGTTTAATATTATTTTAATGTGATATTGTCATATTAAAAAAAAATGAAAACATTGATACTCATACTTCCTTTTCAATCACTTGAAGGAAAAGGAAAGTCACTTATCTTAGTGGGAGCCTTCACTTTATTTCTTTGATTCCATGTATCCATTAATATAGTATATATATGTTGGTATTACCCATTTATACAAGCAAAGGAGGCATAGTTGAAATCTTTGTCACCAAGGAAATTTTATTCTTGTCACCAAAAGTAGGATTAAAAAGAATACCTTTTTTTTTTTTCGGGCTCAAAACACTTTATGTCGAGCATAGACAATTAAGTTCCATATTATCAGCACATAAACGAAAACATACCTTATATAAGTAGAACACCACCGTAATATAAAGACTTTTGGAAAGAAACTCAAGACATAAATAACACAAACTCGATTGATAACAGATAACACCATACGAAAGTCAAAGGTGGCGAGTTCGAACTTCGAACTCATGGGACTCTAAAAGTTGAACAATGAGTATGAATTTCACCAATGCTTTTTATTGTTTAGTTCCAAGTATAATTATGAGTCACTGCATAATAAACCCTTTTTCTTCTTCTTTAAACTCTAAAATGCACTTTGAAAAAAGGGGTTGCTTCAAAATATTTAGATCCAAAATATTGGTGATTGATATGAACTAATGGCTTGTAAAGATTATGACATGTGTACTTAATTACGTTATGTCACATATTTGTTTTTAGATATTCGACTTAAAAAAATATAAAATAATATTAATGTTTCGAATATAATCAACCAAAAATGAACCTTTTTTTTAAGATAAAAAAATATAGTATTATGGCAGACACATAAATACACTCACCTTCCATTTTCTCTCAAGCGGTGGAATAATTTTCCACCTTTTTTTAGCATCCTTTTTGGCATTAGTGTGTAACTTCTCATACGATGTACAAAATGTCACGTCATTAGTAGTCGTTTTAACTGTGTCCACGATGAATAGTAATGAATATATATCCCACCGACTAAAATAGTTTTTTTTGTGTATTATATACAAAAGCAATGGTCCAATGGACACCAAATACATTAAACTCTAGTGGCTGGAAATAATTTCATCTAAACATAAACGAATTCACATTTTAGGTTACACATAATATGACACTCGAATCGCAAAACGAACAGTACTGTCGAAATCTTATTAGTTAAGATATCATAAAGTAAAAATAAATAAATAAATAAATAAATGATGTGGAACTCACAATATTTTAAACTATACTAATTATTTGGGGTTCTAGAATTATTGAAAATGAGTGGTTCTTTTCTTTCATAGATGTGACTTGACTTTGCTTATATATAAGGCACCAAATAGGCCATGGGTCTTGATCACAATATTATATAAATAATTTATGCACGATTGGATTATAATATATAGTCCATGTATTTTTATATTTAAAGTGGTCATACCACAACTAAAAGTAGCTTTTATTTGTACTTATTATTGGCCTCAAATTTTTTATCTATTTAACAAGATCTCGAACTATATTATAGTATTCCATAATTTATTAATTAGGCTAGATTTGTATGAATTTTGTGTGAAGTTTAATTATATATTACAATAATTAAAGAAAAACAATCAGTGCCTAGTGGTTCTTGATTCATTTGCTCAAAGGATAGGAACTCATGCAAAGTTGTATACCTATCCCAATTATTAGGGTTTGCTTATATATAACATTGTTCTTTCCGTTTCGTTTTATTAAACTCGGTTCTTTTCATTACAATTATCTGTATGAGAAGATAGAAGGTAGAATAAATAAATAAAAAGTAGGTCCCACAATCGTAAATATTTAATTCATATAAAATGTATAAATGAGCCAACTGAATGGAATACTAAAACAAAACGAACCAAGTGAAATGGGACGGACAAAAATATCTACATTCAGTCGAATCGATCAATTTCGATGAACCCACACTTGTATAAATATATGTATGGTCCCATCAACATCAACTTAACTAAAAGTAGTAACTTATTACTTATTAGAATATTTTTGTTTGCTTTCTATTGAATCTATAAAACAAAACAGTTTCATCGATGCATATAACATTCAACGCATCTAACTTCTTATACATGCTGATTACCTAGATTCATTGAGTTGTGATTAAATTAATTTAAGTTTGATGATCCTATGTAAAGTTAGAATGTACAATTCTATTTTATTTGATTTGAAGAAACGTCCTAGTAAAAATTCATGGGATTGAACTAAAATTGAATATGTTGATGTAACTTGAAAGCACATTAAAAGGGGAAAGAGGTTAGATGGTGAAATTGGTAAAGAAAAAAATATTTCACAAATACATAAAGTCTCTAACCATTCTTACCAGCAAAGAAACTGCTTTGTTGGATGAAATGACACTAAATCTACTTTCTCCCCTTTGATGGTTCTGGTCGAAGTTACGTCGGGTGCTAATGTACCCCTCTCACATGTTCGGATGCATGTATTTTTAATATAAAAATATTTTTATTAGAACTCTTTAAGCGTGGAGTATAGCATCGAACTTACCTCTTTTGATATGGAATCAATTGTGATAAATTATGGTAGTATCGATCAAAATTTTAAAATTACGTATCAATTCTCAAAAGATTCAAATAGTATTAATCTCAGCGAGTACTAGATTATAAGGATCGATCTAATACCTATCGTGTACACAGTACACTATTAATTAATATGACAATCACCTATTCAGAAAATGTTACGTGATTTTAGTTCTTATTACGATTTAAACTTTCCCCCCCTTTCAGCATGATTTTAATTTCTGTTAATAGGCCTAACATTTGACTCCCCAGCTTACATTAGTGCCATATTTATTAACAATGGACTCAGATTACTCCAATTAATTACCAAGAATTAAAGTTTCAAAGGTTAGTGATATTTGTAGAATGTCAAGATTTTGATATTTGTAGGCTATGCTAGTTACTATAGTACTAGTATTTTACAAAAATTCAACTAGCTATACTTATACATAGGCACTTGAGTGTGCATATGGTGGCGGAGCCAAAAAAAATTCATACTGGGGGCTGAGTTGACTAGTGGTATAAACGAGACAAGAATTACTTGTTTTTTTTCATAATCTGCATGGACTGACGGGAACAAAATTCGATAAAAATCGGAAAATTCAAGAACTAAAATTAAAAAAAAAAAAAAGTTGGAGTAGGCTTATTAAGCCCACTATGCGCTTAAGGTGGCTCCACCACATGGGTGCATATTGCCGTTAAAAAAAATTTATTAACCGGAAACTCAAAGATTGTAGAACATATAATCTCCGATCATCAGTGAAATGTTACCCTTATTGCTAAGTCAATATACGTACATGTAATGATATAAATGCCAGCTTTGACCAAATGATAGCACACGTGCATTAATTATAAATATATCCACATTAATAGGAGAACATTGTTTCGTTTCTAAAATTATTATGTATGGAAGTTTTATTATAACGGGTAGCAAAATCTAGTTACATAACACGAAGATCGAATAAGATATTGTGACCAAACCGTTGATTTCATGATGATCTAAGATATATTTTCCCCTATTGGTAGATATTCATAATTATAAATTGCTCCAAATAGAACGTGCAATTTTGCAAAGAGAATGTGATCTTTTACCACTATAAATATTATTAACCAATTAACACATATTCAACTATTCAAGTACAACTTTTAGTCAACTAATTGTCGATTTAATAATAGCACAAAATATTCCATAATTTTTTTTACTAGTGAATAAGAATATACCACAATATTTTTTCTAAATTTAAGTAAATTGTCTATATAAATTAAATTATAATACCACAAAATAAATTTTTTTTCTACACGTGCTGTTTCGTGATGGATAATTAACATTTATTACTGTGTTAGTTGAATTAAATATTTATGTAAATTTGTGAAAATTAATAATTTAACGATCTTATCCAAAAGGATAAAACCCAAGGCTCCCAAGCATATAGAAACAGAAAGGGTACAACGCATAAAGCACAAACGTACAAGTTACAAGGCATAATCTATACATATACGCACATTCACCTTCTATTTCTACTCCCTCCTCTCTCTCTCTCTCTCTCTCCAGTCTGTGTCGGTGTCAGAAGCAAGCCACCGTCCGAGCAACCGCAGCGTGCCTTAAGATCCACACATTCACGCACTCGTGTGAATAAGCTGTTGATGGTTGCTTCTCTTTTTGTATGATTGCTGGTGAAGACGAGGAAGAAGAAGAAGAGGAGGTGGAGGAGGAGCGTTGTGTGAGGGGATCGGTTTCTCTTTGCTATTGAACTGTGGATTCGAGGCTTTACGAGGTTGGGCTGCTCGTTCTCTGTTCGAAGTGGAGGTGGAGGGGGCAAATGCGGCTGAGTTTTCTGTTGAAATTTCAGTGAATTTTTTTTGTGGGGATTTGAAAGTTGGAATTTGTTCTTTGAATTTTATGCATTTGGAACTCTGCTGAAGATTCTTTTCTTGTGATTTTTCCGAATTTCCTGACAATGCAGCCGGATCACCGAAAGAAGGTGAGCTTGCTTTCCTTTCTTTCTTCCTCTTCTTTCGGTTTAATCTTCGTTCTTGTGGGGTTTTTTCAACTGTGATTATGATTAAAGAATAGTTTTTTTAGGTTTGTGAATTGAATTGTTTATATTTTCTTGTAAGAAAGAAAGAAATGAATGAATTGCAGTGGACTTTTCTTTCTCAAGTTGTGTAGTTTAGGAATTGAGTGGTTCTTGATTTGATCACCATTGCTGAATACTTGGTGCGTTGGTCTATCAAACGTTTGATGATTGGTTTGTTGTTTGATTTTTAGACTGGCGATGGCGAGATGGTGATTGGAATTTTGGCGTTTGAGATATTTAACTTTCTGCATTTGAATCAATGAATGTTTTCTCTCTCTCTTGAAATTTGAACGTTATGTTTCGTTCGCTTTATCATTTTTACTGCAGTAGGTGTAGTAGATGATGAACAAGTTTTATCTCTTTACATGTCTAACAAAGTTGTTGAGTGGGGCTTATTATTGTTCATCGTTACTTGCTATGTCCTTCTTGTTCAAGAAACGAAACGACGAAATTTCTGGAAAAGATCCATTGATGATTAAGGAACTGGTGATCTAAATATTGGAAATATCAAGATTATATGTTGTTATTGTTGTTCTCTGGACAAGGATAGTATGTGTAATCTGGTCTTTTCAACTTCGTATATGTAGATGTCCTCTTCGTATTTTTGTTCTGTTTCTTTTTATGATTTGTAAAGAAATTGAGGTATCTTCTTTCTAATACAGTGGCCTATCTCCTGCATTTTTGTACATTTTGTTTGCGATCTCATGGAATTTGCTCGAATACCTGCAGTATTTGAGCTTTATGACTTTTTTCAGAATCAGTGATGTGTTATGTTTTATCATGTGCCATTATTTGCTTTTACCGTTTTATTTTCACGGAAGGGTTCTAGAATCTGCACTTAATTAGTGTTGTTTGTGCATACCTTGTCCTTGATTGATATTATTATTGTAGAATATAAGCTCCGTTCAGAGTTGATAATCAGGTCTCTTTTAAATTGAACAGAGTTCAACAGAAATGGAATTCTTTTCCGAGTATGGAGATGCGAGCAGATATAGAGTCCAAGAAGTGATAGGAAAAGGAAGTTATGGTGTTGTTTGTTCTGCAATCGACACTCACACAGGTGAAAAGGTGGCAATAAAGAAAATTCACGACATATTCGAACACATATCTGATGCTGCTCGAATTCTTCGAGAGGTAAAGCTTCTCAGGCTTTTGCGGCATCCAGATGTTGTTGAAATCAAACACATAATGCTCCCCCCTTCGAGGAGAGAATTCAAAGATATTTACGTGGTTTTTGAGCTCATGGAGTCGGATCTACATCAAGTTATCAAAGCTAATGATGACTTGACAAAGGAACATTACCAGTTTTTTCTTTACCAATTGCTCCGTGCCCTTAAATATATTCACACAGGTGATTCTCCATTCTTGATTGCTCTTAACCCGTTTCCAGCCTAAACAGAATTTAAAAAAGAAGATTTAAAGCTAACTTCTTTTATCTGGTCATTTCTATGGATTTCTGTATATATCAAATGCGAGTTTGGAATGTCCCTGATAATTAAGCATGTTTGTCTGCAGCTAATGTATACCACCGAGATCTGAAACCGAAGAATATTTTGGCAAATGCAAATTGCAAACTCAAAATATGTGATTTTGGATTGGCCAGAGTTGCATTCAATGATACACCAACAACTATATTTTGGACGGTATGAATACAAGTATTAATTTTGGTATGAACGTAATTAGAACATTACATTAGCTGCTTTCTGTTTGCCACCTTCTGAGAGTTGTATGCATACTGTCATAAAATGCAGGATTATGTTGCCACGAGATGGTACAGGGCTCCAGAATTGTGTGGCTCGTTCTTCTCGAAGGTATACTTTGCCGTATTGTCTCCCTCATCATTATTCTCCTCTGCTTTTTTATTCTCAATTTAGATTGTATTTCAAATTTCTTGGTGTTGCATTGTTTATTGTCATATCAAGAAACTTTCGATGTAATGATAAGGGCATTAAATTGTAGTAATGGTTAGGCTTCAGTTAAGCTACAATAAGACATTAGCTCATCATTGCAGTTATCCTTATGTGTTGTTTCCCTTGAAAACCTTACAAGTTGATTCATCGTCAGAATTTGGGACATTGCTAATCTTGGGTTTTTATTGAATATTTCAGTATACCCCAGCAATTGATATATGGAGTATCGGCTGCATTTTTGCTGAAGTTTTGACCGGGAAGCCACTTTTTCCTGGAAAGAATGTTGTTCATCAGCTGGACTTGATAACTGATCTTCTTGGAACTCCTTCAATGGATACCATATCTCGAGTATGCATTTCTTCACCCGTTTTTCTTCTTTTCATGTTTCCTATTACTTCATAAATGAACACCTACCTAATTTTAGCTATGTTTTTCTTGTGCTCTTCGTTTTAGGTGCGTAATGACAAGGCTAGGAGATATCTTACGAGCATGAGAAAGAAGCAGCCTATTCCTTTTTCTCAGAAATTTCCAAATGCTGATCCTTTAGCCCTTCGACTCTTGGAGAAGCTGCTTGCTTTTGATCCTAGGAACCGTCCTACAGCTGAAGAGGTTTGCCATGCGCCCTTTACACCCTTTCAGTTTTCTTTATTGAAGAAAATGAGATATGTCGAAGTCTTGTGTATGAGAAAAAGATTTGTTTTGGGAATTTCTTTTATCTTGGTCTTTATTCTTATTTAGTGGTTTTTTTTTTTATGTAAAACTATTATCTCGTTATCTCCAGGCACTAGCTGATCCATACTTCAGAGGATTGGCGAAAGTCGAGAGAGAACCATCGTGTCAGCCAATTTCGAAGATGGAATTTGAATTTGAGAGGCGAAGGGTCACAAAAGAGGACATTCGAGAGTTAATATTCCGTGAGATACTAGAGTACCATCCTCAGCTGCTGAAGGATTACATAAACGGAGTCGAGAGAACTAATTTTGTCTATCCAAGGTATTTGTTTATTTTATCTATTGTTAGGTATAATTCCTTCTCTTTTCAACATAAACGTTTACTAATATGGGAATTATCTACACGCAGTGCTGTTGATCAGTTCAAGAAACAGTTTGCTCATCTGGAAGAAAACAGTGGTAAAAATTCGCCAGTGGTTCCTCTCGAACGAAAGCACGCGTCCCTTCCTAGGTATGTTATATTCACGATTGCTCCTTTCTTCTCCGTTTGTTGTACTTTTGCTTTGTGAGATATAAAATGCTAGTATTTGAGGATGTTCTGTATATTTGTGGTCTGATCACGATTCATCTTTCTTGAAACGGGCTGGCTGTTCGACTATTTTGTGCTCTAATAAACGATATTGTGAGGTGCAGGTCTACCATTGTACATTCTAATACAGTATACGTCAAGGATCCAACTACCACAAATGCAAAAGATCGACAAAACGGGGAAGAATCATGCAGTCGAAACTCGAGAGAATTCGATGGACTTCATACTAATTTGTCAAGAGCCTTGCAACCAACGCAGAGAATCATCCCGCAAGGTATCGGACTAGATCAAAATCCCTTATCCTTAAATAATAAGCTTACGTTTCTCTCAAACATTTGTGTTTAATCACTCAAACCCGAAACACAGCTAAACCAGGTAAAGTAGTCGGCCCCGTTTTCCCATACGAGAATGGGAATGCTTACAGAAATCTCCCGGCTATCCAATCGACGCACTGTTACTACAAAAGCAGCAAAGACAAGCCACAGGCGAAACAGATACCCAACTGCGGGATGGCTGCAAAACTAGCTGCAGACGTTCACGTTCCAATAAATGCAGACAATAACCCTTTCTACGCAAGTCGAGCTTCAGCAACGAGGGATGAAAGAGCCGTGGTGGATGCAAATAAGGCAACATACGGCGGAATCGGAGTAGCAACTGCAGCAGCTGCTAATGCAAACGCGGCTGCTCATAGAAAGGTAGGTAGTGTTCAGTACGGTATGGCGAGAATGTATAATTGAGGCGAGGTTTAACATTAAGTTGTAAGAAAAGAGGGTCAATTGTTTGAGGTGATGATCCGCCTTCGAGTATATTATCGATCTTTCGGGGGCGCTCGTCGTGTACAGTTAGGGACTTCCCATTGAGTTTTTATGCGAGTGACCTCTCACCATCGAGATCGAGAGAGAGAGAGAGAGGAATAATATAATAGAGTAAGCAGGTTTTACACAGCTTCACCTTATTTTGTTGGTGAAAACTCGGCCAATGTTACTTCTTCTAATTACTTGTTCTGTTGAAACTTTTTACATTCTGAAAGGTGGTGAGATTTTATTGAGGACTCGAACTCCAGACCTTTGGTCTGAAACTTAACATCCTATCGCTTGACCAACACACGGATGGTCTGAAAATTAACATCCTATCGCTTGACCAACACACGGATACCTTTGTACAGTACTTATATATTCAGCACATGCATGGATTAAATGTGAGTTTTGGAAAGCTAATTATGCAGCTACACGTATAATTCGAAGAGAAAATAAATGCACGTAATAACATATGAGTGGATACAAGTTCCAATAAATATCAAAATTGAAATATTTTAATATCGAGGGAAATAAATAAATATAATACTATCAAAATTGAAATATTTTAATATCGAGGGAAATAATTAACACAAATTGGATAGGATTTTGGCATATGGTCGGCAATTGATCCAAGAAATTTCGTAGTTTCCGATATACAAGAATATGTATTATTTTATTTTATTTCAAATAAATACTCCCTCCATCCCCTAATAAGTGTCCTAAGCCGCCAAATTTCAATAACCAATAAAGTGCTTAATTTTACCATATTAACCCCTAATCATTACATAGAAAATTGAAAAAATAAAAAAAGTGTAATGATAATAGGGGCAAAATTGGTAGTTTAGCTAAATTTTTACATTGAAATATGTGATAGGACACTTATTATGAGACAAAAATTTTGGCGGCTCGGGACACTTATTAGGGAACGGAGGGAGTATATTGATAATAATAGTATTATAATAATAAAATTTTAAAATTAAGTTTGAAAAGGCAAAAAATAAATTTGCTGTCTATCACATGCTCTCTCAACATGCCAACTTATGTCCCCTTTGCCCCAACATCACCACTTCAATTTTTACCCATTTTTTCATCATTCAAATGTTACTAAAATGAATTACTACTATCGACTTATTTTGATTCAGTAAGTTAGTATATATATACGTACTTGGAATATCCAAATACTCCTACATGTTTTTAATTTCTCAAGTCACATTTTCTTAAGTAAGAGATCTTAATGAGTTTCAAAAGATCTAGGTCGATTAATACTCGTTCGTGATGAGAACTTTCACGTACTATTTGATTACTAAATGTTGGACGTAGATTCATGTGTCGTGATAATCATCGATCATCCCTTCGAGGCTACCTGATTATCATAGAAATTCAATTCTCATATAGTAAGTATGATTCTATTAGCATGTAAGGTTGTACTACAATGTAGTCAAAGTTAGAATACATGTGCTATTTCCTGGCTTGTTTAGGATATATATGTGAATGATAAATGTGGCCTAAATAAATAGAGGCTTACTACTTAAAATGAAGATTAATTAATTAAGGGGTTTGTAATTGGAATTGGAATTGGAATTGGAATTGTACTAGTAGTAAGGAGGTGTGGGGCTCAAGAAGGGGAGGTAGTACACGTGGCGCAATGATGGTTGATGAGGGGAGCACATGGAAAAAAGAATTCATGTGACGCCATGTGCTTCTTCTCCCCCTCTATCCGGTTTTCTTTCCCCCGCCCCTCACATTTCCCGTTCCGTATTTCCCCCTAACTTAATCATTCTACACCACATTAAACAATACTCACCCCGTCTCATTCATTTAGAAATAGATTAACCGACATAGAATAGTTTAAATTTGCATTAAAAAAAAGTGGGTAAAAGCTTAACCGACATAGAATTGGTGAACATCGTAATCTCAAATAGAACGAAATTAATTCCACCCAATAATAAGAGTGACGAATCATCAATTAGACTATCCAAACAGAGAGAGAGAGAGAGATTAGTCCAAAACCAAATCCGTGATCAGGGGATTATGAGTGGGGGCAACCCCATGTGATGCCACTTAACACCACCTCCATATAACACCACTTCCCCCCCCTCCCGTTCCTCCCACCACCACCACCACCCATGAACACCCCCTCCCCCGCCCTCCACCCCTCCGCCGCCGCCGGCCGTAGGAAGAGGAGGACTCGCGCTAAGAAGAAGATCCGCTTCGAGGAAGTGGAAGACGTGGCCACAGCAGAAGAAGACGAGAAAGGTGAGGTGGAGAAGAAGCTAGCGGAGCTGCAGAAAATAATCCCCGGCGGCGAGTGGCTGGCGGCGGAGGATCTGTTCGAGGAGACGGCCAAGTACATATGCGAGTTGGATAGGCAGGCGGAGGCATTGAGGTTTGTCGCGGCCTTCCTTCAGGCCATGGAAAAGAGGAAGCTTGGTGCTTAGATTTTCTTAAAAAAAAAAAAAAAAAAAAAATCCTCATCGGAATTGTCAGTTTCACCCTCCTAGCTAGTACGTTACTCTTTAGGCACAAAAATAAAAACGTAAATATTTTTAATTTTAGATTTACTAGTTCATGCGCCCATGCGTTGCACGAATTGAAATTTCGTTGAAATTTTTTATGAATTTGCATTGGTTTTTTTTAGACGCAAAATAGAATTAATGACATACTATTATCTTTATAAGTCGTATCATGTGGCACAAGAAATGTTTGATTGCTTTAGACTCGTTGGTGCTTCACAATTTGTTTAAGACAATGATCAATCATACACGTAGTATGGATTATATGTTAAGTTAACATATTTTATTAATTTATGTCGGTGATATGTATTTACTTGAAATTAATGTTTTTCCCTTCCATGTTGCAAGGAGTAATTTCATTTTCATCATATAGATCCAATAATTGATGTGCCATTTTACTAAACTCTGCTAATGTTATTAATGTTAACTAGCATTGTACTCCCGCGATAGAGGGATTTAATCGATATATAATAGTGCATGATAAATGTTAGTTATAAAATATTTAAACTATTCATAATTTCACTTCGTTTTACAATGAAGAACTTTTTTTTTTATAGAGAGTAGTACACTCTAGTATAATATGTTTGTGTAGCCCTATGTACATTTTATATACATATATGCATGAGTTGGTTTGCATGTCTCAATTTTATAGATTATTTAACTGTAAACATTCATGTATGCATGAATTTTTATAGAATTTATAACATTATCAATTGAGTTTACCACTACTTTATCAATTGTAGAAAAATGAACATGCAAAGAAAGAATATTAATGTATACAATAACATATTGAATTATATTAGTCAAGGGAATAAATAAAATCAATAATAAAATATTATAAAGTAGGAAATCAATTATATTGAAGCTTGAATTTCAATTTATATGTTAAAATTTTAATGAATTAAAAAAGATTTTCATAATATTAAAAAAAAAAAAAGAAGAAGAAGAAGTTTTCATAGAAATAAATGCATTAAGTGTTTGTATAGGAAATAACAAAATGTCTAATTTAATTAGAGAAAACTAATAACCTTATTAAATAAAAAAAATAAAGTTCAATTACCAAGAAAATTGAAGGGAAATGTATTTTACTTTAGTATATATATATAGATATCTTAATAGTTACTCGTTCAAAATTATATAACACTAATCATTGAAAAATTTTAGTTGTTGCAAAATAAAAGGCCTCTTAAAGTTTAACCATGAAACTTAAACAAAAACCCACTTTACCACTTTATATTAGTATGTAGTATTTGACAAATTAAACAAACAATGAATCACACCAATACAAAGATTCAAACTTAAACTGAAAAGAGAATCCACCGTATCGTATGCTTACCATTTTCTATAAGTTCTTCCTATTCCGACTCTATTAGTCTAACTTTGTTTTTTTGTCTATCTCATATAGCAGTATTATTTTCTAAAAAAAAAACAAATTCACTTGAAAACACTTTTACCATTACAAAGAATTTGGACCAATGATCTAATCAAATAAATAATCTACAAAATATGAAAATTTTACTATAAACTTAAGCTAATTTTTTTTCTTCTAAATTTCTTAATTCTTTTGGCAGTGAAACTATTGTGTCTAATTAAGTTTTCACATAAAAATTTAATTTAAATATTTGGAGTAAAAAGTTATGAAATATTGTTAGAAATTAAATTTAGTAATTTATAAATTAAAATAATAATTAAATTGTCAATGCATGCAGGGGTGTCAATGGGCTGGCAATACCTGGCTCGGACCGGGACCCGCTCATTACCCATTAATTCAAAAGTATGCGGGTCTAGACCCGGACCCGACCCGGCCCGATAATACCCGAATGTATTTGGTCCGGGTCTGGACCCACCCGTTCGTTACGGGTAGAGATCCGACCCGGCCCGTTGATTTTTTTTTTTTTATTATTATTATTTTTTTTATGCTTACTCTAAATTAAAATTATCTATTTAATTACTTTCTCTCTCTAAAATTTCTCCTCAATCACATTATCTCTCTAAGTTGTTTTTCTCTTAAATTTTCTTCCTCGTCACGTTTTTTCTCTAAAATTTTCTCTCTCTAGAAATTTATATTTTCAAAATTTTATCTCTAGGAAATTTTCTTTCTCGTCATGTTCTCTCTCTAAAAAAATTCTTTTCGTCATTCTCTCTCTAAAATTTTCTTTCTCTAAAAATTTATATTTTCATAATTTTATCTCTCTTAAATTGTCTTTCTTGTCACGTTCTCTCTCTTAAAAATTTATTTTCGTTACTTTCTCTCTTTAAAAAATTTATTATTATCACTCTCTCTCTAGAAATTTATATTTTCATAATTTTATCTCTCTAAAAATTTTATCTCTCAACACTTTCTCTCTCTAAAATTTACTAATTTTCATCATTTTCTCTCTCTAGGATTTTTATTTTTAAAATTTTTTATCTTTACAAAATTTCACTTTAAATTACCCACGGGTAATTATCCGACCCAAGTAAATACGGACCGGGTAATCAAAGGATCCATGAGTTTCAAATTACCCACGGATAATTACCCGACCCGGACCCGTTCAAATTGTAGTCTCCGGGTATGGGCCGGGCCGGATACTAAAGGGTTGTGTCCCTTCCCTATTTTTTATTATAAAAAACCAATGTTTTAAAAACCGGACCGGACCGGCCGGTTCGACCGGTTCGACCGGGAACCGGCCTGATACCGGTCCGGTTTGGACCATAAAACCGGAGGTCTGATCGAACCGGAGTTGAACCGCTCGAACCGGTGGGAACCGGCCAGAACCGGTGAGAACCGGTGAACCGGCGAACCGGCGAACCGGGCGGTTCAACTCCTTTTTTTTTTTTTTTTTTTTTAATAAAAAAAAAATATTTTGTGTTTAAAGAGATTCGAACCTATGACCTATTGGGTAAAAAACCATCAATTTTACCAACTAAGCTACAATAATCAATAGTACTTAATAAGATAAGTAAATCTATTAATTGCAATTGACATAATAAAGTATTATTTTTATATGAATGTCTATTTTAACTCTATCTTTTTAATTTCAATAATTTTTCACTTAATTTTCTCCGAAATGACCTACCATAATGTTTTATGATAATAAAAATAATTGTACATATTTTTAATCTATATATAGTTGTTAGAAATACAAAATTAAATATAACCAATAAGTTTTCATTGTAAAAATATATTTAAAACATGATATCTAAATTTATATTGAGAATAAATTTATTTGTTATAACTTTAATGTATTTTTTGTCATATAACTTATAAATTTATTTATATTTTTATGTATTTCATGTAGTTTTTATAATTAATATTATTTAATAATTAATTTAATTACATAACGGTTCAACCATGGTTTAACCGGTTCAACCAATTGAACCATGACCCGGAAGCATCACCGGTTCGACCTCCGGTTCGGTTTTTAAAACATTGTAAAAAACATATAATCTGAAAAAGCACCATTTTTGTAGTAGCTTTAATTTAACCGTCCAATCATTTTTTACTTACCCTTTTTTTTAATTTTTTTTTTATGTATATTGAATATCACAAATTAAATATAATTATCCAATTAGAACGGTTACAAATATGTTACCGACTTGCAATTATCCCCATGCGGCCATGCCCTCGTTTTTTCTGTTCAAATTAATAAATCCTTTTACAAAATATATAAATAAATTTAAAATTGAAGTGTAATTACAGAAATACCCTTCGTACTTTGCTTTTATACTACATATAGATTAGTTTCATGTCGTTAAATGCTATGTGATGGGAATAATCAAACGACGAAATAGAGATGTATGTGTAAAACATTGTTTTCATTGAGAGTTCGTTAATTATGAAGCTTGCATTTTGGCTGATAATTTTTCAGATTTTTGGAATTCTTTTTGGTTTTTTCAAATCACATGCAGCGAATCATGGTGCCGCCGTCGTTGTCTATTTTGATATAAATAAACTAAATTAATGTTCTATCTTTGATTTCATTATGTGTTGCTTTTATATTGTACAATAACTTAGTAATTTATAATCTTAATGTTTCATTTTCTACGTGGAAGAGGCATTATTCCATCAGTTGCATTTGGTCGTATTTTCTATTACTTCTACTTGTTATTAATCTCATGTGTCCAACTTATTAATCTTATCATTTGAAATGATAAGGAATACTTATGCAATTATCTCTTATTAAAATTAGTTACAATTTCATATTTCTTCCATCCATGATTCATGTACTCGTCCCAAATGTTGTTGCATGGATTGCATGGGTAGTTTATATATGGCAAGATTTATGTATGCAAATGATTTGTTCGCTGATTTGGAGTTCTCATGGAATAAGGATTCGGTCCTTATTATTTTATTAATGAGAAGATATGCATGAAGATTCTATTTACCCTATTAAGGATATCTTTTGAGATATGACTTAATTGTCTTCTAGGGTTTTGCATGAATGGTATATAAGGATGAAGATCTCATTAGAGCCGCTGCGCGTCTTGATATATTATTGAGAGCTCGTCTTCTTCGTGAGTTCGAGAGTTAAGTTTTTCTTTTCATTCATCAATAGTTGGGGTAGTTAGTTTATTGGTGAGTGATTGTAATACTTTGAACGTTCTCACGTTCAAGGTCGGGTTTCATCTTTTCAATTATGTGAAAAGTGTTTTGGGTAGACTAGAGAGAGTTTACCAAGGATTCATTGGTGAGGAGTAGAGTCGGGTGAGGAGAGAACGTTTGGTGTTGCTGACGTTCACGAGTCTTGTATCCTTTATACTCATCATAGTGAATTGTTTCTTGGAATAGCTTCCCCCAGACGTAGGTGTGTTTATCACCGAACTGGGTTACCAACTTGTGTTCTCAACTGTGTTACTTTCTGTGTTACGTGTTGAGTTACATTTCTCGTGACCAAAGTAGGGATTATACAATTTCACCAAATAAGATTAATAACTAAAAGAGGAAGAGAATATTATTTTAAACATCGTATTTATTAAACAATTATGCTAATTGGAATGAAATGAAGAAAGTATTAATTAAAAGCAATGTATTTAAAACTTGGTCCACCCTAGTGGGTTTGATTCATTCGATCGGAAACAGGACCGGTGTCGGGCTAGTTAGCCCATAAAACCTATTTTTTGATCAACACGTGGTTGGACCGGATAATTCGGCCAAAACCGGTCAAACCCGTTGATCTGCACAATTTCTGGAAACCAATCTGACCAAATTTATTATGTAAAAAATTATTTTACACTTGACCACCTTAGACTAAGTGACACGGACAATTAATATTTGAACTTTTCATGATTGTATATATCATTCGTAACTACATCAGTGTGTGAGTGACCAGAGAGAGTGCTAAAGGTTGTGCCGGTATTGCTATCGCAATCCATCGCTGCATATTTGGCACACATTGTCTTTATGAAGATTTTGTTGAATGGTGTTGCAATGGTGACCGTAGTTGTTTTTTTCCTCTTTCGTTTCCCTGGAAAAGTTGTATACAAGTTGTTGATATGTGGTGATCCAGATATGACATCTTAGAAATTATTATATGTGCTACTAATGATGAAACATTTCAAACGATGGGTGCACTTTTTGAGTTCTATATGAATGTGTCAGTCTTGGCCATGGGCATAATAGTATGGTTCATCCAACCATTTATACCAAATGAAAACAATTGTCATCATACAATCGTTACTGCGGTCGGGGACTTGATGTAAGGATGTGCTTGGGCCCTTCTATAAAATAACACATGAGCTATTAAAATTTTAAGATTCGGGCGTATATTTACACGGGCTAGTTCAAATAATTTGTCAATAACTTAGGCATGTAGCCTTGTGACAATACTATTTGAACAAAAGGAATAGTATTTCAAAATAAGGTATTATTAGAAATTCATGTTCAGACTAGTATATTTAAATAAACTAATAAAATAGGATGGATGAAGTACAATATATCATTAACCTTGACTACTATTTTGTGAAAATATATCAATTATACGGTAGACATGTCTAGACAATTATTTCTAGTAAAACAATTGTTATTATCAAATTTATCTCGAGAACATATTTTGTGTACAATTTAGGGGGTGTTTGGTTTATAGCTTATAAGATGGTTAAAACAACTTACAACTTATTTTGTGCACAGTTTTATGGGGTGTTTGGCTATGATTAAAAGCTGTTCAAAACGGCTAAGATTATAAGTTGTTCAAAACACTGTAAAAGTTTATAAGCTTCAAAAAGAAGGTACTAGAGCTTGTAAGACCATCTCCAACCCAGTACTCTATTTTACAGTATGCTATACTTCAAAATGAAGTATCACGTACTCTATTTTAAAAATCTATTCCAACCACGTACTCTATATATTTAATTTATTATTCTTTTATATTTAATTTTAATAACTTAACAATGTTGACAAAAATTAAATAAATAATACTATGATTTATTAACATAAATTGAAAATTAAATAATAACTAAATAAAAATGTATGGCTTCTTGAACTATTAAATTGTAAATTCATCATTTTTAAGCAAAATATTAATTATATTAATCATCATAACATACATTATAAGCAAAATATAATTTATGTAATGTTAATTTTTTCTATAAATACTTCAAATGTGATTTTTATAAATAGGAGTAAATGAAATAAATCGAAATAATATGATATACGAATTAGTATAATTATTTACAATGAAAAGTATAATTAAATAATTCAATATCTACAATTAATTTTTTTTGAATAGTGAAAATAGAGTATGAAGTATTGAACAGTAAAACTTCATATATAGAGTTTTACTGTTCAATACTTCATACTCTAACTGCAAAATAGAGTACGGTTGGAATGGCCTCCGTACTCCAAAATGAAGTAATACTTCAAAATGAAGTATGGGTTGGAGATGCTCTAAGCAATCAAAAACATAAGTTCCTTCAGCTGAAATTATTTTTTTAAAAAAATGAATTTTTCATTATATAACTTTATAATATTTTTATATTTTTATTATACACACTTTCATTTGGTTATATAAAATTGTATATATACCTTAGAGCTTACAAGTTCCTCGAAATAAGCTTCACCAAACACCCCGTAAAACTATACTAGGCACGATAATACATTATTTAACGTTTAATTAAAGAGCAAAAAGTTGTAATTATAGTGTGGGTTCTTTGAGAGCTTCGACCTGTGGATGTGGGCTTTTAAGATTGGGCCTGCATCATATTTTCAGCCCAATCCAACCCGACCCGCTTTAGGCTTTGATCCGATAGGCCCAAGCCGTGGTGGGCGGTGCCTGGGTGGTTAGGTGAATTCCGCGTAATATTTAGTTAATTAGGCGCGTGAACTCAAAAACTATGGGATTTTTTGCCCAGGCTCCAGCTCACTCTCACACGGATTCTTCCTTTCCGCCAACCTATATAAACACCTCCTCTCTCTTTTCACTCTTCATCCTAAACTTAAACGACTACCATTTCTCCCATTCCTCTCATCTCTAAAAATGGCAGCTGCATTCTCACAATCACAGATTCTTCTACTCTCTGTTTTCTTCGTCTCCGCTCTCGCCTTCGCCGCCGCCGACTTCTACCGCGACGCCGAGATTACTTGGGGAGACGGCCGCGCCAAAGTCCTCGACGACGGCCGCCAGCTCACCCTCTCCCTCGACCAGTACTCCGGCGCCGGCTTCCAGTCGAAGAATGAGTACCTGTTCGGGAGGTTCGATATGCAGATGAAGCTCGTTCCTGGCAACTCCGCCGGCACCGTCACTACTTTCTTCGTAAGCGCAATTTCCTCAGTCTCTCGTTAGTCAAAATTGTTAGCTCAGAGCAAATTAATTAATTGATTGAGGTTTTGAATTGCAGCTGTCGTCTCAAGGAGCAGGGCACGACGAGATCGACTTCGAATTCCTCGGAAATTCGTCCGGAGAGCCCTACACCGTTCACACCAACGTTTACGCCGGCGGGAAAGGGAACAAGGAACAGCAGTTCAAACTCTGGTTCGATCCGACGTCGTCTTTCCACACCTACTCCATCGTCTGGAACCCTAGCCGCATCATGTGAGTAAACAAATTAATCAATCAAAAAGTATGTATAAATTGTGAAATCATGAATCGAATCTGACTGTGAATCGCATCGATTCCAGATTCATGGTAGACAATAGCCCGATCAGAGTTTACAACAACCACGAAGCCATCGGAACTCCGTTCCCGAAGACGCAGGCGATGAGAGTCTACTGCAGCCTGTGGAACGCCGACGACTGGGCAACGCAGGGCGGCCGCGTGAAGACGGATTGGAGCAAGGCGCCATTCCTCGCCGCCTACCGCAACTTCAACATCAACTCCGGAGCCGCCGGAAACACGGCCAACTCCGCCAATGCTGCGGCGGCGACGTGGAGGACGCAGGAGCTGAACGCCGCAGAGAGAAACAGGCTGCGATGGGTGCAGCAGAAGTTCATGGTGTACAACTACTGCGCCGATTCTAAGAGGTTTCCGCAGGGGATTCCCGCCGAATGCAAGCGATCCAGATTTTGAGCTTCGGATTTTTTCCACTTCTTCATTCGTTCATTCTTTGATTCATTTGTTTAAATTGTAGTGATTATATTATATTGTGATAGAGAGGAATATAATAGAATATATATCAATGGAATTAATTACTTCCTTCTAAATTACATCTGGTGTTCCTTTAGAAGATTTGATCATAGAACATGAAATCGACAAGCAATAATCGAAAGTATGTCAAAACAAACATTAAAAATAATGTAGTATGAGAATTTAGCAAAATAAGTACTCCCTCCGTCCTCTATTTATTGACGGAGGGAATATGAACACAGATTTTTTTGCAAATTATGGTATAATAATAAATTAATGTGTTAAAGTGTTAAAGTGTAATAATTGTAGGTCCATTTGAATTGTTTAATAGTATTAAAATGATAAAATAATAAAAAGTAGATGTATAAAGTGTTAAAGTGTTAAAGTAATTGTGGGGTCTACGTCCTAAAACGGAAATTGTAAGTAAATGGAGGACGTCCCAATATAATATTAACGTCATTAAATGGAGGACGGAGAGGAGAGAGTACAAAAATTCTATACAATGTCACGTGGGATTTGACCTACGATATTCATATTATGCATGTGAAGATATTAAAAGTATTATATCGAAAATAAATATAACAATAAATAAGAAACATGGTGAAGATACTAGTATATATTAGAGCGAAAACAAAACATGGTAAGTGTAATAGTATTATAGCAAAAACAAATTTAATGACGGATAAGAAACATGGAGAAGGCTTATCGGAGCTATTGCTAGCTTCCCTCTCAATAGCATTGCCTCCGGCATCAATAGTAATATCGAAACTCTTTCTTCTACATTATAGCCTTCTTTGTCCTTGTTGATACTTTTTACCGATTTTCGACAGATTTCATAAATCCTGATAAACATGTAGATAATATATCATAAATAGAGATATTGAAACAATGTGATATCTAGTTAGAGAATATAGGTTAGGAGATGAGAACTTTACCAATTTGTGTGACAACAATAATACTCACCTTAGAATCATATAATAAAATTTCAAATTATCATTGATTTTAAATTACAGTAGCATATATATGACTCCGAATACTCTTTATTACTAATACAGATATACAGTATATACTCTCTCCAGTGCATCTAACGTATTAGTTGAACATATATGAGGTATAAAATAATGTAACGCGAAATTGAGAGAGTACTTGAACATTTATCTTTCTTTATTCATTTTTTTAAAAAAAATCTGAATAGAGAAGTGGGCTTGGGTTCCATTTTATCAATTCTCTCTATTTGGGCATACGACAAGAAAAGAGTGGATATGCGACTATAATCGATTCTAAGGAGAATGAAAGCCGAGTGTGTGACAATTAAATAGGAAGGGAAGTACATATTATCATGAATTCTGAGTACCCCACAACTGTTTTATAAGTAGTGATGAACAGAAAAGTATAAACTGAGAGCACCCTCAACACCAGCTGTTGCTTTCTTCGTCTCCCCAAATATAGAAAATAAAGAATACACCACTTTCTACAACAGACTCATCATTCCAAAAATGTTCCATTCAAATCTGAATTAGTATGGAGGAGCCTTCTGATATTAGATGCACCTTCAAGAATTCTCAAGTGTTTACGTTCGAGTAGATCACTTGATGGATGCTATAATAATCAAGCAGATAGAGGCGTACGAGTTCCAAAAAAAATCGAACATTTAGGAATCAAGATTGATGTTTCGTTTGAATCCCACTATCGGAATCATCAAATATGTTACAAATGTGCTGCGGACCAACGGCTTCATTCCCCACGTTAGTAATTACGAGTTTCTGGACCTGCATCTTTGCTAACGAGCTGAATGCAGTAGCAAAGAAGGGCTCCAGATCTCTGAAGTGAGCATCGCCTCAGCTGTTTCAAGACCTACACAAATAAGTCGAGTCAAGCAACCTTAAAACTACGTCCAACACTGAAACTGAAACAAGAATATATGACTGAACTTTCATGCTAGAGTATTGTACGTAGAAGGTGAACATAACCAATACGAAGGTGCATCATTTTCCCACTTCTCTAACTTAGTTGTTCAACAAGATATTGCAACTACATAGAACACAGAGTCGAATAAGTCTCCAGCTGAGCTATCATATGAGTATCCTCAAGAAAGAGATATAAGATAAGGGCCATTCAGCCCCGTTTTCTATCTCGAGCAACAAAAATCTTGATGACGACATTTTTCCGTATTGTTGTGTTCTCTCACAAGTTTAGGACCCCACAGTCTTTGGAATTCTCATATTTAATATGGAACAGAGCATGCTTCCTATTCTGGATATGTGTTATTTATTAGGGCTCGAAAAAAAGGCAAGAAATTCAAGATTTTCAAACTCAAGCAGTGGGAGAATCAGACACCTGCACAGTGTGTCTGAGAAGGCAACAATCTTCCCTTTACCACCCCTACTTAGCATTCTAATTCTAATTCTAATATTTCCTCTAGTGGAAATCATCAAGTTCTCTTGTAATCCTTAGACATTCCCCAGAACCCGAGATTCAACAAACGAATACGTGAAGCAGAATATCAGTGTTTCACCAAGCTAGCATGACTGAAAAGATTTGCCCTCTATCTCTCATTGTATTATTCATCGATGAAAAAGAAAGTTATAAAAAAATACGATCTTTTAACGAAAATCAAAAAAATCTAAATCATTTGCAAGAACCCTACTTAGTTTATATGCTTTCTTTGGGTGATTTGGTACAAAATTGTGCAAATGGTAGACCACAAACAGTGAGTGCATTCTCTCAGCTACCTTCTTGATGCTCCCATACATGAAGCTAATTTAACACGAAAGTAGAATCGGAACTTACGTATGAACAGGATTAGCATAAACAGAGGACATTCTTGATTCTCCAGCATCAAGAAATTCAAGATTATAGGCTTATTTCTAACCTCTAAGCTGGTTTATTCATATACACAGACTCTGCTGTTTCAAGATTCCAAAAGCTCTCAACATTTCGAAAATTTTGGCTTTTGCATTTAACTGTAATTAAAAGATTTTAAACACTGTAATCGCTAATCATGTGTAGTTAGCATAATCAAATTAGGAAAAAAGAAACAATTCAAAAGCAAGAAATGGGATCTCAAGCATGTATACTATATGAACACAAGAATGTATAGAGAAAGAACATATAAAATACTTAAATAAATCGAGGGCAAAACCACCAAATCCATCAAGAACATTACATGACAATCCAAGGAAAACATAAAGGAAAGAAGAGTAGTTACCTTTAGGGAGGAGAGGCCATGTTCGGAGAAAATGCAGAGGCGCCATGAGGAGAGAAACTAGTTTGAAGCAGGAGCCCAAATAGCGAATGCTTTAGAGAGAGAGAGGGAAGGGCAGCAGTGGTAGCACAGCGGCAGTGAGTAGTATAAGTAGGAACAGTAGTATATTGTTCAAAGGGATTTTCTGAGTGAGACAGACTCTTTATTCACCTTTCTCTTTCTTTTGTCTTCTTTGGAGAGAGAGCTGCACCTGTGCCTGTGCCTCACCCAAACACTGCTCACTCCCATCTGTATTCTCTATTCTCTTCTCTCTCTCTCTCTACCTGTGTGTGTGTGTGTGAGGGTTTTTGGTTGCAACAAAAGGAAAAAAAAGATTAAATTTTTATTAGCACGAATAACGAGGAAGATGAAAGAAGGGTCAAAATGTGAACAGAAGAAGAAGAGGTTAAAAACAGCGGTAAAATCAAATGCCTTAAATTTGCTGAACCCTCCCTTTTACCACTACTAACTATCCTTTTCTTACCTTGTTTGTTTGTTCGATGTCTCCACTAATTTTTTTTTTTATTAATTTTATTATCTTAATATTGTTGTTTCATTTGTTCGTGTATAATTTAAACAAGACTGTATAGAAAAGGTTGGCTCTTTAGATTCTCTCACCTTGCACTTTTTGGGCTTCGACTCAAGAGACAAATACTAGTACTATGAATTTATTCGCCCCAAAATATTATGAATCGCGATACAATTTCAAAATTAAATGAAACAAAAATTCAATTTGAATCTCTAGTTGTAACAATGGCATACCATCAAATGATAGTCGCATTTCACGATAACGATTTCACATTCGATCAACGATCAACCCTCGCCCACGAAAACGATGAGATTTTTCATCAAAAATAATTCACAAAAACAGCAAAGCGTTGTGTTTTTCTTTCAATTACGGTATACTTGAAACCTAACTATTGTATGTAGCACACAAATCACTGAAACGGTACAAAACGATAGTATAGCTATAGCTCAAGATAAATCACACATAGTTTTATTGCGACGCGTAGCCGGAAGAAAAAACCGACGTAATTGCAAGATGTTGCATGACAAACAAAGGTTAGATAGCTAAAGGCAAACTTCATCTGCTTAATGAGAATCAAGCTACCCAAAGGTAATGAATGTCATAATTCAGACTGGGAGAACACAAATGTGAGACCTCAAATATCTACAAGTCCGATTAATAATTCGACAAGTAATCAGTGAGCAACGTTGTCGAGAAGCTGGAGATGGTCCTAAAAACAGAAAAGATAAGGCCTGCAGTCTACGATACCCATGTTTCTGAAATCTGAAACTCAATTTTACGAAGTAAATATCAGCATATACAAACTTGAGCTTGATCAAGCTCGAGTTGATCATTTGGGATTCAATTGATCACAAACGAACAACACATAAGATTACAAAATGGTCAACTCGAGCAGGATCAAGCACGACAAGTCGAAAAACAAGTAAAAGAGCTTCTCAAGAATGAATCAAGATTCATAAAATCAATGGTATTCTGAAAAGGATACTACGAAAAAATCGAGTTAGCATCATTCCTAATAAACAAGGGCTTCCAAATAGCACACGAAGATCATCAAAACCAACCAATTATGGCATCAACAAGCACTGCATTTCAAAGCTTCAGAAACAAGCAAACAAAATCTAATCACGAGAGGAAGAGTGATAAGCACATTATTAAGCATTAGCCCGTAAACATAACCGTCAACAATAAGTGTCACCTATGTTCCAAACTCAGTATCAAAGGCACAAACCAGAAGCAAAGCTAATCAAAACTGATAAAAATCTCCATTTTTCTGCCAAGAAAATAGGGAAAATAGGGATCTTCTTCCTAACCTCTCTCTCTACCTTATACCATTGATGGTTGAATCAATGTTTTCTTGTAGCATGAATGTAGCAGCCCATTACAGCGGCTGTAACAATGGCAGAGCCACCCATAAACATCAATTCCCTCTGCCTCAGACCACCAAGAGTTCCTTTCCTTCCTCCATCGACTAGGCCGTCGCCATTAATGCCACGACTAACGGAATCCGCCTCGAGCTCTCTGATCACCCTCTCCTTCTCATCCAAACAACTCTGCAGAACGCTGATTTCTGCCTTCATCTTCTCAATATTCACCTCAAACTCATTCTTCTCCACTTCAGAACTCTTCCTTTTCCCAGCCGCCACCCCTTCCAATTCCTCCACGTTCTTCTTGAAAACCTGGATTTGCTTATCCCTAGCGTCCAATTCGACCACCAGCAACGCTTTCTCCCTCTCCGCAGCCTCCAGCTTCACATCCTTCTCCTTCTCCCGTCCTTTCGCCCCCTCCAATTCCTTCTTCAAATCAGACAATTCGGAATTAGAATCCTTCAGATCACTAATCGCCGACGCCAAATCCTGATGCAGCCTCGACACCTCGCCCTCGAGCTCCGCCGCTCGCGCCGCCACAGAACCCAACGCCTTACTCTCCGACTGCGCGCTCGATAACTGATTCCTCAATTCCTCGTTCTCAGAGCTCAATTTCTCAACAGAGGCCTTCAACTCGTCGACTCTCTTCTTGTACTCCTTATTCTCGCGAACAGTCTTGTCGTTTTCCTCCTCGAGATCGATGATCTTCTGATTGAGCTCCGCAATCTCGTCGGACATCTCCGCATTGTGAGCATCGGCGAATTCTTCGTTAGACAACGGTTCGTCCGCCATTAAAATTCCTGCAAAAACAAAACGATAATGAATTCAAATTGCAACAACAACAACCAAAAAAAAAAAGAAAAAAGAAAAAAAAAGGAGTTGATCATGATCGAATCGAAGAATTCCGAGAAAGAATTACGATTTCGATTCGTTGAGAGATTGGATTTGGTGAGGGAGAAAACCTACCTTTGGCGTGCGGGAGATTTGTAGGGTTTAGGGATTTTGCAGTGAAGAAATGGAATGGAAATGGCTGTGTTTATTTAAAGGCGAAACGGAAATGATTTTATTTTTGGAAAAGGTTTAACCAAAAAGTCATTAACCCCCTTTGACTTTTGGCATCTTAATTTTTCCTTTTTTTTTTATTCTCTTTTTTATTTAAATTCCTTTTTCTATCAACACTAAAAAGAGAAAATATTTGATTTTTGATTTTTTTTTTTGACTTTTTTTTTATTATTTTTTATTACGTATTTTTTTTTTCAAATGAAGCCGTGATGTAGCTTTGATTAGTTGAGATTGGATTTTGGACATACTGCATATAACCACTTCCGGAAGGATTTAAAAAAAATGAAAAGATTTGTTACTTGTTCTACAAGAAACTAAATATTTAGATATTAAGTGAGGTTCGAATTTCAATATTACTCTTATAGGATTAAGTTTTCTACAAATCAAATTATATGTACTCATTTCAAACAATATGTAGCAATGTTTTATAAACAGAATCGAAGGTCGAACCGGTGAGGTCTTCGATTTTATGATTTTTTCGATTAAATCGTGAATGAATTAGCTAAAATCGAAAACCTTCGAACCGGCGAGGTCTTCGATTTTATGAGTTTTTCAATTAAATCGTGAATGAATTAGCTAAAATCGAAAAAACAGTGAACCAAATGAATGGTTCATGGTTCAACTAACAGTTTAGTCCAAAATTTAAAACACTAATATGCAGCACCTTGGACACTCTTAATGTGTCACCGCTGATGTGATATGATAGAGTTTACTTTTATAGATAGCTTATAATATATATTTAGATATTTAATTCATTAATCGTACATTACATCATTCGTGAATATATTAAAAATAGACATGGTGGATAGGGTGGATAGGTGATTATTCATCTTTATGTATAAAGGTACTTGAGTTATTGGGCTTGAATTAACACTAAAGTAGTGTAGTGTATGTGGTAAGATGGGTACATGGTTTTTTCACTTGAACGAATTTCACTCTACAAAAAGCCCAAAATGTCACTAATTAGTTCTCAATTCACCGACTCATATTTTTTTACAGTGTGATAACTCCCACTCTCACACTATACGAAACAGAGTATAAAGTTGAAGAAAGTAATCAACTTCATTGATATTCTTATATACTACCTTTCCATCACAATATAATATAATCACTACAATTAAACAAATGAATCAAAGAATGAACGAATGAAGAAGTGGAAAAAATCCGAAGCTCAAAATCTGGATCGCTTGCATTCGGCGGGAATCCCCTGCGGAAACCTCTTAGAATCGGCGCAGTAGTTGTACACCATGAACTTCTGCTGCACCCATCGCAGCCTGTTTCTCTCTGCGGCGTTCAGCTCCTGCGTCCTCCACGTCGCCGCCGCAGCATTGGCGGAGTTGGCCGTGTTTCCGGCGGCTCCGGAGTTGATGTTGAAGTTGCGGTAGGCGGCGAGGAATGGCGCCTTGCTCCAATCCGTCTTCACGCGGCCGCCCTGCGTTGCCCAGTCGTCGGCGTTCCACAGGCTGCAGTAGACTCTCATCGCCTGCGTCTTCGGGAACGGAGTTCCGATGGCTTCGTGGTTGTTGTAAACTCTGATCGGGCTATTGTCTACCATGAATCTGGAATCGATGCGATTCACAGTCAGATTCGATTCATGATTTCACAATTTATACATACTTTTTGATTGATTAATTTGTTTACTCACATGATGCGGCTAGGGTTCCAGACGATGGAGTAGGTGTGGAAAGACGACGTCGGATCGAACCAGAGTTTGAACTGCTGTTCCTTGTTCCCTTTCCCGCCGGCGTAAACGTTGGTGTGAACGGTGTAGGGCTCTCCGGACGAATTTCCGAGGAATTCGAAGTCGATCTCGTCGTGCCCTGCTCCTTGAGACGACAGCTGCAATTCAAAACCTCAATCAATTAATTAATTTGCTCTGAGCTAACAATTTTGACTAACGAGAGACTGAGGAAATTGCGCTTACGAAGAAAGTAGTGACGGTGCCGGCGGAGTTGCCAGGAACGAGCTTCATCTGCATATCGAACCTCCCGAACAGGTACTCATTCTTCGACTGGAAGCCGGCGCCGGAGTACTGGTCGAGGGAGAGGGTGAGCTGGCTGCCGCCGTCGAGGACTTTGGCGCGGCCGTCTCCCCAGGTAATCTCGGCGTCGCGGTAGAAGTCGGCGGAGGCGAAGGCGAAGAGAATGGAGAGTAGAAGGATTGATGAGTTAGAGAATGCCGCCATTGATTATTGTAGTAGTAGTGTTGAGAGGGAGATTGAAGAATGTGGAATGTGATGAGAATTGAAGAGGGGAGAGGGAGGGTTTATATAGTGTAGTAGGGTGTGGACAGCTAGCTGCAGTAAGGTAAGGGGAGGGAGTATCCGTTTGGGACAGGTAAAATATAGCTGGAAATTGGAATGGAGTTGGCTGGCGAAAGGGAAAGCAGCAAGCAGTTGGGTTTCCGCGTAAAAGTTAAAAACACCACCACCAGCTATACTATTGCTTCTTTCTAGGATTTAATCAATTAATTTGAATTTTATGGGAAGCTGCATCTTAGCTCGGCGGATAAGTTTGATTAACCTTCATGGACTATATTTAATGTGATCTCTCGCTCCCGTTGGCATGACGTGACGGTAATATAATTAAAAAAATTATGAATACATGTTTTGAAACTGATCTATATATAAGAAAAATAACTTTAAAATGAAAAAGTTAGTAACGTGACATTGTTACATCAATGATGACCACAATGATTCACAAATTTAGCCTGGATGCTCAATTTCGATCTAAATAATTTCAGGATTTCATGCTCTCTCATTGATTCTCTAAGATGATTTGTGTACAATAGAAATTTTAAAAGTCGCTATACAAACTCTAACTCGAGACGTTTGGCCCAAATTTTAACTCATTACCTCAAAGGCAACATACATTGAATTTAGTTATATTCATTAAGTAAAAAAGACTGGATTCGGCCCAACAGTTTGGTTTATAACTGGGTTGGGCTATGTTTTCTGGAATTTTGTCAAACTTTGACTTACTTTGCAATGGTTTGACTCCCTTCATGAAATTGGTCAAACTCTCACTTAATTTGTAGATATTAAAAAAGATATTTTTGAGCGAACAGAGTATAAATAGATTTTTTTAAACGTCTTCTCCAACCTCTCCACCCTCCACCAAAATTCTCAGTTCAAATCCTCTTTGAAACTGAAACCCCCAAATCAACACGGCGATTTCTACTGTCTGAGGCATTTCGTCGAACATGTGGTGGGCGGATTTGAAAGCTGCTGTAGGGCAGAGAATCAATTTGGAAGGCATCTCCTGCGCCGTCGGAATTCTATCGAAAGACAAGCATTTGGCGATCCCTCACGTTAGTGTGCCTGACATTAGGTATATCGATTGGGAGGAGCTGAAGAAGAGGGGATTCAAAGGCGTCGTCTTTGATAAGGATAACACCATTACTGTTCCTTACTCTCTGAGCTTGTGGGCACCCCTCGCCCCCTCCTTAGAGCGCTGCAAATCTCTGTTTGGCGATAATATCGCCATTTATAGTAACTCTGCGGGTAATTTTACTTTGATGTTCACCGACGTTTGAATATTTTTGTACCCAGTTGTATTTGTTATTGGTGTTCGTTTTGATGAATGGTGTGAATTTTGTGGTGATTGTAGGGTTGACTGAGTATGATCCTGATGGTGAAAAGGCTAGAGCTCTCGAGGAATCGATTGGGATCAAAGTGATTAGGCACAGTAAGTTGAAATTCTGTAACAGTTTTTGTGTTGTTTGTGTCTATTTACGGTTGACAGTCACATGAAGCTCTTGTAAATGTTGCTCTGATCATGTCGAAATTCTAGGAACGAAGAAACCTGCGGGATCAGCTGAAGAAATCGAACAGCTCTTTGGTTGTGAATCATCTAGTCTTGTTATGGTAGGATCCTGTTTTCTCGATGGATTGCTTTGTTTGGTTTGGTTTGGTTTATCTTGTCTTGTTCTTCTTCCACACGTTACGAGGCATTTAATTAAGAGGTATACTTCTGAATGAATAACAGGTTGGAGACCATCCTCTCACGGACATTGTTTATGGAAATAGGAACGGTTTCTTCACAATACTAAGCGGATCGTTGAGTCTTGCAGAGGAACCTTTGGTCGTGAGGCAGGTTGGTCGCTTCAACTGAGTTTCTTGTTTGTGCTGTCTTTACTTTGGTTGCTTTACTTGATGCCATTTGTTACTTTTGAGTTTGACATATACGAGGTCTTTCTCAGTCATTATGGCATCCTCTCCTCGGATAGCCCTCATTAGATTTATGTTTACCATATTCTTCCAAGAACCGTGTACATTTAGTCGGAGCAAAACTTTTGATTAGCCAAATATCTGCAGGTGAGGTTGTTTGAGGTTGCCCTTGTAGAACGATGGTCAGAAAGTGGAGTGAAGATGATCAGCCACAGCCTGATTCCAGATTCTATGGTGTGTGTAAATGATGCTCCACTCTCATAGGTATTAATGTTATTTAGTAGACGTAAATTATCATCAGTTTCCTTTTTTATGGTTTCTCACGACACCTTTCGCCCAAGTGATATTGTTTCTGTGTGCTAATACAAGTTTTTGAAAAAATTGGTACCATTTCCAGCACTCTCGATTAATGATGATGGTTTGTATCTGCTTTCAACATTTATGATTTGCTGAAAACATTATCGGAACAGAATAGAAAACGTCCTAAGAAAGGAAAGATGATCCTATCTTTGATGAAATCGGAACAAGCCTTTCACTGTGTGCATTAGTTAGTTGAGTTATGGCTTGCGTACTAATTATGATTAGGATTTGATAGTTATCGACTGATTTTGGACTGTGTGTGTGATTACTCTAGTGAAAGACAATATTGAATCATGTCAGGGGCATGCTCTCTCCCTCTTTATATCATTAAATTAATTGTTTCATCGATGAATTGAAGTATAAGAACAAACATAGTGTGGAAAAACAGGGATGAAGGATCTTGCATTGAATGAAATCTTTTTATTGAACTACACACTTCCCTTAATACTATAATTGCAACTTGGTAGAGATTCTGATTGGCATTCCTTGAGAAGGAAATGGGAGAGGATCTACCGTGATTGGCTCATCGAGATTTTCTAAGGACCAATCATACCTAGTCACAACATAGTGTACAAATATAAGCATGTTGAGCTTTGCCAGTTGGTACCCTGCACACAGCCTTGGCCCTCCACCGAATGGGACGTATGAAAATGGCGGGACTGGGTCCTCGAATCGACCCGGGTCGAATCTCAACGGATCTTCAAAGTACTTGGGATCGTAATGTGTTCCATATGCTGTCCACAGCACCTGCAGGTTAGGGAAGACATCATTTTACTGTTCTTGTTCTGTTTTGTCGTACGATGGAAATGTTAGATAGTATTTTTCTTTGATGATGAACTCTTACCTTCCAGCCTTTGGGAATTGTGTATCCATCGAATTCAATGTCTTGGATTGCTTTCCTGAAAGAACCGAAAATCGGAGGGAAAATTCTCATGCTCTCCCTCGCAACTTGCCATGTGTAGTTCATCTTCTTTGTGTCCTCGTATGTGAGGTCTTCGTTCGGGCTGGTTTTGCTTCTCATGATATCGTTGTGTTCTGGGAAAGTTGATAGATCACAAGAAGGGAGAAGTTCAGAAGAGTGATCAAAAAGTTCGAAAAATTAAAAACAAAAGGTAGAATAAAAGATCGAAACCTTTTAGAAGGAGGGAATAGCAGCGTGGATGATGAGCAAGCATCCTGAAGGTCATGGCAATGGCGAAGGAAGTAGTGTCGTGTGCTGCAAAGACGAGAAGAACTACGTTATCAACCACCTCCGCCTCAGTAATCTCGTTGCGAATCATGGCAGCAACGAACTTGGATAGAAGAATCCCTTCTTCCTCAACTTTCCCTAATCCATCTTGTTCCATCTCCTTCCTCTTCTTCCTAATGATCTCCACCAACATGATCTCTATCTCCTCCCTCGCCTTCTTTGCCCTCGAGAATTTCGACCCGGGGAAGCTGTAAGGGGGGGCAAACACCCCTTCTAGAACCTTCTCAAACTTCCCCAACATCCCATCTTTCACCTCAATCCCCAACAAGCACTCTAGCACAATTGTGAACGTCAAGACCTTCGTTAGCCCATAAAGGCTAATAGTTTTCTCCCCACCATTCCAATACTTTTCCAGGTGGATCTTCACAGTGCTGCATATTCTCGGCACGAGATTATCGAGGCTACCGGAGCTGAGGCTCGTGGCCACGATTCCACGCAGGCATCGGTGGGCCTCCCCTCTTTTCTCCATGATCGAGTCCACGCCCATCAGCTGCACAGAAGACGACGGCCACGAGCTGACGACGAGCTTGAACTCGTTCGAGAGGAAGAACTTGTTCGCCTCCGCCCCGTTCACCACCACCGTCTTATCTCCCATCAAGCTCGTTCTGAATGTGGAGCCATGCTTCTGGATCCGGGTGTGGATGAAGTCCTGGTACAGCCTGTTCTTCTTCTGCGCTCTGTAGAAATCGATCGATTCGCCTATGAACGGCAACCCCATCTTCCCAGGTGGCAACCTTTTCTTGATTTTGCTCTCTTTGCTGAAGAAAAACGCTAAGGAAATAGCAAAGATTGAGAAACACAAAGAAGCGAAGATATTCAAATCAAGATCCATTGATAGTGTTAGAAAACAAGAATCTCAAGCAAAGTGAAGAAGTGTCTGAAAATGAAACTGTTTCTGTCTCAATCCCAACAAAAGTTGTGATATTTATACACATGCTCAGACTCCATGCATGGGAGGAATGTAATTTAATTATAATTAATGTTAATTATGCTAACTTAGGTCAACGATATATTCCACTAGAAAAAGGTCGGCGAATCATGCAATCATTTTCTAATATTATTTTCTTTTCTTTCTAATCTACGTTATATTTAAAAATTTTAATTAATTTTAGAAAAAATGGTTTGTCTGTTAATACAGATAATAATCATGTGCTAGTTTGATTATACAAAGGTAATTAAATTAAAACCAACTAATTATCGGTGACTGACCCATGACTAAATTACGATGACGTCTGGTCTATACAAAATCTCTTCAACATAACAAAAACTAAAAACGTAGAGATTCCGACGATTATTGTGGGGACTTCAGCCTATGCTCACCTCTACGTATATCCGTCCTTGCTAATCATCACACTATACATATCTGAAAATGAATAGGGAGGATTAACCATTAATTAATTGATTAATTAATTTTTAATGAAGCTAAGGTGGGGGCGGCACATTAGTCAAATAGGGATTGAAAATTCCTAATCAACAGAGGGAGTATCCCTACATATCTGCTTTCTCCAATTAATACTTACTTTTTTATTTAAAGATGTAATAACTTCTGTTAAAAGTCAATTGATGCCCCTCTCCAACTGGAATCTTGATTTATATAATTATTCCAAATAAAAACTAAACATTCTACATGAATATATACACATTAATGTTGATTGAAATCAGTAGCGGACCCACGATTAAAACGAACATGATAAATCGTCGGAATCTAGGCTTTAGCCGGTGCTAGCACCGACGTGGGTTCCGGCACTGGTTACGACATAAGTGTAGTTGTTAATATAAGTATAATATCATCTCGATCGATGTTACATTAGGGATCCTGCTAGAGGATTACTTAATTTGGGAGATGATAAATTTAAATATGTAAATATCTAGGATTTATTAAATTTTGGTTTCCTATGTTGATTAAAAGATTAAATAAGGGGTTGACCAGAAAGTAGTTATTTAATTAGCAGATCCCAGAATGTGAGATTTTTTTTTATTTTTTTTAAAAGAAATATTAATATGGAAAAGAGTTATAGATCTAGATTTTAATAAATTAAAATAAAATGACAACAAGAACATAGCTGCTAAGGTATCTAATTATCCCAAATGAAAAAGTTGCTTAATTGTGAGGGAAGTATTGTATTGCACAAAATTTAAACTTGAAAAGATTTGCCTGCACCGTCCATATCCTTTCAAAGAGCTGTAATTTACATTACTTGATGCATGATTAATTAATAGTGTACCACATTACCACTTATTTTATATGAGGATGTTGTAATTGTAGAGACATTTTTCTTAAGAGGATTGAGATTGACAAAGTTCACTAAATGTTTTTTGTGACATTTTGTGAACGAGTAGCTATTATGGGTACGGACTGTGGAAATGGACATAATATAGTTTTAGTGATGATTTGTGGGTCTAGTGACTTTTATTGTTCTATTTCTATTTTTTGTTCAAGAAAATGGATTATGGTCGGTTATAATGTGGCCAAATAACATTGCTCATTTTTTCTTATCGAAAAAAAGAAGACTTATTAAGAGTGTAAATCAGGTATGCGAAGTACCCTACGATAAGTAGTTAACGCACAAACTGAAGACATGACATAGCCTAATTTTGCAGCAAATGCATAACACTTCTTCAAGAAATACTTCAAGATCCTTCTTATAGAGATAGTAATATATCATTGAGTATATAACTCAAGTAATTTCTTTCCACGACGAAGTTTAACCTTTTGTGGCACACTGTATAAAAACCCACCCACCTACACACATATTTAAGATGACCAGAATATCTGATCTAATCGGAAATAAAACATCACCCACTTATGCACATATCCAAGATGGTCCGAACATTTGATCTAATCGGAAACAAATAATCTTACGAACCGAGCTGCTCTGTCATCCATAGCATCCAGACTTTTAACTCAATAAAGCCATTAGAGTTTAGACATCCTTAGTGTCTCATAAGCCCCCCAAGCTTTGTTTCCTTAGCCCTTTCACATTATTTTTGCAACAGCCAAGAAATTTCCCCCTATCGATCGAGAGATGTAAGCAAGTTTTTATTTTATTTTAACACTTCAGAGAGTTATTGATTCGAGCAGTCACATAAAAATTCACGAACTCAAAATAAATAAAAAATAGTAAAAAGTAAAAATTACCATGTTATAATTATCTCGAAAGAAAATCCCGGCGAAATTAAAATCTAGGTGACTGTTTCTTTTCTTCTTTTAAAAAAAAATAAAATAAATAATGTAAGTTTCCTTTCTTTTTAACTCAAACTTTAATGTATAATATTTCCTCAACAAAGAGACCCAAAACCTAAACCCCTCACTCAATAAAGCATCCATAGATTTAATTTAATTTAAATATCTCACTTTACATCTTTAATTAAATCTCCTCCTAACTAGCCCCTAGATGTGTTATTTTCCCCTTTATGAAATTAAAAAGCACACACACAATATAATAATAATTGACAATATTTATTGTATGTAGTTCGATAACAAGGTCAAATGTTAAAGAGGGGGTCCTATAATTTATCCCCAATAATAAACATAATTCATCATCTCAATTGGCAGAGAGAGAGAGAGAATTGCATTATTTCTAAAAAAAAAATTAAAAAAAAAACAGTTATAACATGAAATTTAAAGATTACACTAGGAAAGTCTCGAACCTAGGATCTTTAGTCTCAGGCATCAACCCTCACCGTTCGGCCATACACGACCAAAACCAAAAGGGGCCATAAATTAAAAGGGTTGCAAAATTCATTCATTTTCACCTTCCTTAAATAAATGATTGCAGCACCAATTGGGGTGGGCCGCTAGCTAGCTGTCTTCATTTTAAAAAAAAATAAACCAATTGAGCAGAGCAACAAGCAGAATAATTCTTACTCATTTACTGTCACAACTCCATCAGATCCTCACCTACTCACCCACATCAATACACACTATTATTTCAATTTCAAAAAATATGTATTCATTGCTTCACTATATTATTACCATCCCTTTGCTTCCTACAATGCTCCACTCCTGTCACAATAAACCCACTAATCAAATTTACAGGTGTAGTTGTGTACTTCAGCAATGGTGAATGTGTGTGTGTGTGTGTGTGCAAGAGAGAGAGAGAGAGAGAGAGAGAGTATGGTTTCATGCAATTATATAATTTGATAGTATATAATACATGAGCAAGAAAGTTAATGCTATAGTACTACAAGCTAACAAATCTGATATAATCTAATTCAGTGGATAATTTTCTGGCAATGATTAATGGTTAGCAGACTAATCTGAAATTTCAACGAAGAAATAACGTAAGCAAACACTTCTAATTATCGTTATAATCAGTTTCGAAGCACCATAAAACTCAGATCCAAAAGGACTGCACTTTGATTTGCAGACTAGAAAAGCTGAAACTTGTACCAATCCATGAACTGGCCTATCCTAAGAAAGCTTCTTATCTTCTATTCCATGCATCGCCTAAACTAGAAACCTAATCAGCTTCGAAGCATTCAGCATGGGCAAAAACCATAATTCGAGCAATAAATGGAGACAGTTAGGAGTTTGTCAGTTAAGTATGTTTATTTTCCCACATCGAGAATTCAAAACATCTTGCAAAGAGTTGAGTCTGCAGTACTTGTTGAAAAACAAGGAGATGCTTCGTTTTAAGATAATGGAAAACAATGCATTAATGTATAACATGCAATGTGAGGGAGAGAGACGGAGATTAAATGCTTCCAGCAAGACACACACAACCAACTAACCTGCTTGTATTTACTCTCTCTCTCGTCTCTCTTTATATACAGCGCCTCCTTCCGTTGATCCTCATCACTGTCTTCTCTTCTCTATCTAGCTTCTCTTCTTCGTTCTAGAGTCTCTTGAAAGCAGATGGCAATGGAGAGTAAGAGAAGCAAGCAACAGTTACTTCTCCTATGGGCTGCATTGGTGATCCCTGCCATTTCTGCAGTCACATTTGAGGATCAGAAGAACTTCTTCTATCACGACCCAAGCACAGACACACCTCCCACAGGTAGATTCCGTCTCAAAAAATTGAACTTTTTTCCGGCTCATAATGCAAATCCAATCTAACATTTTTATTTTTCTGCTCAATGTACACAGCAGACTCATACACTCCTCCAGCAACTGGAGGTGGAGGTGGAGGCGGCCATGCGACTCCAACACCTTCTCATGGAGGAGGCAGCTATGGCGGCACACCACCTACTAACTGTGGTACTCCTCCGAGTAGCGGGCATCATACCTCTACTCCTTCGACACCAACATACCATTCACCTCCGAGTTCTAACCCGATCCCACCGGTTACAGTCACTCCACCGAGCATTACAGTACCATCGCCACCAACTTATGATCCACAATCTCCACCTTATTCATGCACGTGAGTGTCCAATCTTTGTGTTTAGAAAACCTGTTATAAACATTTCTTATATAAAATGAAGTAAGTTAGTAATTGATTTTGTACTTGTATCAGGTACTGGAAGAATCACCCGGCTCTGATATGGGGCCTTTTCGGGTGGTGGGGATCAGTTGGGAATGCATTTGGCGTGACTAACGTACCTGGCTTCGAATCAAGTATGAACTTGCTGCAAGCGCTTTCAAACACCCATACAGATGGTTATGGAGAGATCTGCAGAGAAGGAGTAGCTGCTTTGTTGAACTCCATGGCCCTCTCGAAGTTTCCTTACACTACTACACAGGTGAGGGACAGATTTGCTTCAGCAATTAGCTCGAACAAGGCTGCATTGACTCAGGCCCGTCTCTTCAAGCTGGCAAACGAGGGGCAAATCAGATTAAGAGACTAAGTATCTAGAGCATTCTTTCATGTTAGAGATTTATCACGGCATTCAGTTTGGTTTGTGCTTGCATTCCTTTCACTTGTGTGGAGTTCTTCTTTTAGATGAGATTTTATTCTATTTTACCTCGTCTCTCTGTCAATGTTTTAAAACCCGGACCGGACCGGCCGGTCCGACCGGTTCGACCGGGAACCGGACCTGGTACCGGTCCGGTCAGAGCATTAACCCGCCAGAAGCAAGGAACCGGCATTGGACCGGGAAACCCGGGTTGACCCGGCCAACCCGCCGAACCGGCGGCGGGTTTTGAAAACCGGCCGGGTCAAATTTTTTACAAAAATTTTAAAATTTTTAATGTGTGTACCAAGAATTGAACTTATGACCTCCTACTCACATTCCAATATCTTTTCCATCCCACCACTTTTAATACATTATACTATTTTGTTTAACTTTATTTATACATATAAATTATTTCGATAAACAAAAAATTATCATACAAGTACTTAACACAACAAATAAGTTAAATATCTCACATATTTGTATCATCGTAGTAAGAAATTTGAATTAAATCTTATTAATAGTATTTTTATCGAAAATAAAATACGTAAAAAAACTACTTTTTATTATTTAGAGCTTTAACTAGTAAATTAAACATAAGCTAAGATATTATAATTTTTATTGGAAAAATATATTTATTTATATTTTATGAATTTCTATTACTACTAAACCTATGAAATTAGTATATATATATATATATATATATATATATATATATATTTATATATATATATATATATATAATATTTATATTTATATTTATATATTATTTAATTAATGAACGGTTCGACCCCGGTTCAACCGGTTCGACCAATTGACCCGTGGCCCGGAGGTCTCGCCGGGTCGACCTCCGGGCCGGGTTTTAAAACATTGCTCTCTGTAAGCCAAAATTTCCACGTCATGTATTTGATTTTTATGTTAATGGAATTCATTTGAAATGTTACCATTGCGGAAAAAAGCAGCTCAACTTCTGTATCCTCGTCGTCCGTGTCTTTCTATACTAACGCGACTTAACCACATTAACTACACAGCATAGAAGATTAAGATTTTAATAACTGAAACAAAAGAATTCCATCGACGATTAGTAAGAATCTAATGAAGATCCGGGAACGAAAAACAAAATATGAAGTTGATGATCACAGCACAGCAACAAAATTACGAACAGAAGGAAAAAAAAAAACGAAAACAAAAAAATGATGAAGGTCACAAGATCTGTACACGGAGCTATGGGCGAGGCAAGCATTGATTGAAGCAATAAATGGCTTAAGAAATAAAAGAGGAACGCGGAAACACAGAAAATCTATGAGCTAGCAAAACACTTAATGCTAATGAAAAATCGAAAAACAGACTGCACAGCAATATCCACACCATATTAGCTCACTGTAAATCACACATTAAGCTCAGAATCTAGCTGAATTTACACACAGTTAGGGGAATAAAACGTTCTACCTCACAATAACTCGGAGAAATCAAGCTCTCAACATTTCTCAGTTTCTCCAGATGTCCGATCAAATGAAATCAAATCTCAATTCAACCATAAAAACCACCATTAATGGACTGCTCCGGCAATCGATCACCGGCGAAGTCCCCTCACATGATTTCAACCTTCGGAAACAGATATAATCGCGCTCGCGAAGCAGAGGGAAAGGGGTATTTGTTGAATTGATGAAACCATTTCACTCTCGTATTTTCAGTAGAACCCTAATTTGTCGAAATTGATTAATTTGGGTGGCGGGAAATCTTAATGGGCCGATCTAATGGGTGCCAGAATTGGGCCCACTGCTGGACTGGGCTGGGCCCATAATTATTGGGCTTTACTTTTACAAGTAACATTCATTAAAATCAAGTACGTGTATGCAATTTGTTTGGAAATGGCGAGTTAAAGTATTTAATGCCCTTCCGCCCCGACTCCCGTCGCCGTCGAATATACGACGTTTCTTTAATATATGTAAGTTATAATATAATGAAATGACTGAAGTTCGGTGGAACAAAATAACTTCGTTGGTTTTGCTTGCATTTTTTTCCTTTTATATTTCATATACTTACAATATATTTTATGCAATGTTCACGAAGTAGATATCTAGTACTATTAAATACGTACAAGCTAATAGAATTATTTGTGATAGATAGATAGTTATTATGAAAAAATTCGGTAGGTGAAATGTACATTATTATTTAGAACTACCCACAATTCCTATTTTTGGATAACTCTTTGTAATTTAGATTCAAGAGGTCTTGTTGGAAATCTTAAATATATGTATTAAGTAAAATATTTCTTGAGTGCAACACCCACGACACGAACGTAATTAACATGACTCGAATTCCCGACCTCGTAATTGTTGGAATAAAATTGAGAGTGGGGAGGTGATGGGAAGTAGGGTTTGTAGTCAGTTATCAATACCTACCTAAGTGTGTCTACCGTTTTCCAATCAATTAATCATTTCGAACCAACACTCAAACAAATCCCTCCTACTAATATGTTTAATCAAAACTATCTTAATTTTCGTATCCATTTAAAAGACTTATTATCAACGGGAATGATGGAATATTTAAAAATTGAATGCAAAATTATACACATGTTCTATTAATAGTATGTCATTTTTATTCAAGTTTACTATATACTATAAGGGCTCGTTTGGTTGGGAGTATGGAATGAGACTGGACATATATGTACAAGGGTTTTTTCAACTTTATGATTTGTTGTTCTATGCCATAATTTAAACCGCTCACTAGTATATAAAAAAATGGAGTATAATAGTACTATAGTAGTAGTGCGTATAATTAAATTAGTCATACTTAAACTTAAAGTGGGTGTTGAGGGGACAAGGGTGTTGGAATGTGCTACCTTTTTTTCCCCTCCAAACAAGGCAAAGGGGTACTTGTCCCAACCTAGGAATTATCAATTTATCAAAGGTTCATTTTTCAATTTTTTATTCCCTCCTATTTCCCTTTAATATAAGTTTAAAGACGAGAGTGTTTAGTATGTAGAGTGTGCTGTATATATAAATATAATAGTAGTATGGTTTATGTAATTTATACTTATTTTAAAACGAGAGCATTATAAATGCGTAAAAACATCTTGATGTTTAATCGTAAATGAAACGCATTAATACATTTAATTCGTTATAAAAATTATAAAAAATGAAAAACAAACTAGCAAATTTTATGATAATTTTAAGTTTCACAATTTAAATTATACGTATTGGATGAGCGCTAATAGATGGTGAATGATGAGATTTCATTAAAGAATGTTTATTGTAATAAGTGATCTGTTAATAATACCTTGAGTTAGCTAATTATTTCCTAAATAAAAAAAAAATGGCTCATCAATCATGAGACGGCCTAAAAACGAAAAAAATATCATCAATCTTGAACAAGGGAGTATCATCTTACTCTAACATGTCTTCGTTTCACTAATCTACTTCAGTAGTTTCATCTCACTAACTAGCTAGGTAATTTGGTCTCAATAAAATAATAAGCAACCAATGTTCTAGGTCAAATATAGACCATATCAAGAATTAATCAATAAATTGGTAGGAGTATTACTTTAATTTATTGTCCCCTTTCAAGAACGATGATGATCGAATTAAAGTTGGAGCATCTTACGCTGTGGAAGCGTTGATTGACGCTTTAATCAGTTCTCCTGTCCCAATCTACAAGAGTCGATCGGGACGGACAAAGTAATCGATAAACGAAAAGGTTTTTAAAATCCATATATAATATGGAGTAATATCTTTCAAATTACAATTTCACTCTGAAATAGGTCAAAATAACATCGTTTTTCATCAATATTCCATTTATTTCGTCTACATTATATCTTTAAACCTCACGTCTATTCAATAACGTATGCTAAATGGATCGAAACGGAGAGAAAATAATAGTCTCGTGTCCCTCTCTCTCTCTCTCTCGTTTTTGAACGGCAACATGGGAACAGATAGATAGAGGTGCGAAGTGAGAGTGGAAGAAGGAAAAGGAAAGGGGGGAAATAGAATTAAACACTTGGTTCATCTGTTGTCGTAATCGAATGGGTATCATCTGTTCATGGTGGGGCCCAACACTCTGCTGCATGTCACCATCATCACCATGCATGTACGCCACATGCATGCATCATACTCCATGCTAACATACGCATATCATATATCCTACACTGCACCCTACCTGCAGTAGTTCTTCGTTTTTATTACTACTAGTGGACAATACTTGCGATGCACGTGATCACTCAACCTTTTACTTATTTCGATAATTTTTTTTTTAAAATTATTATGTTATTTTATATCGAAACATATACTGATTCATTAAACATTAAAAATAAAGCCTAAAAATAAAAAGGATGAATAATTAGTAAATGATAAAAATAAAATAATTAAACTAAAAAAAAGTCAAGTATCGCTAAAAAAGAAGTAATTAATCTATACTATAATATTTAGAAATTAAAATTTATATCATGATTAATCCTTTTCCTTTTATACTTTGACGTGCATCGAAGTTCTCTTCCACTTGCTTTTGGATGTTAGTACCAAAATTCCAAATTAATTCAGATAAAATCACGAGTTATATGAATTGGTGAAGAAGCATATGATGCATGGACCATGCAGGAATGCAGGATAAAGAATCCAAAAAACTCATGTATGGTGATAGGAAAATGCAAATGTCATGATTCAAGCATTCAATGATACTTTGATATGTTTGTAGTAATTCTCATTTTGTGTACCATTGACCGTTTTCAAGTATTTGAAAGACGTTGGTCTTCTAACATGATTCAAGAGTAATATTTTATAATATCTTTCTCCTTCTATTGGATTTGGCGAACTAATACATCCAATCTTGAAACATGAATGTGTTATTCTTCCTCAGGGCATTATTTCTGCAGCAACTCCAAACGTTGCAGTCACAAGTGCAATACAGTACATTTTTTTAATCTGACATTAGCTATTAATGCACGGTATAAGAATGTTTTTTCGGTTCCGCCTGGTCCATCTATAAACATAATCCACCGTCTCCTTTTTCTATGCAATCCCAAAATCATAGAACAAGTAAATTGTTGTTCGGAGTTCAACTTTGACTCTGCTTGTTGATCTTCTTTAAGTGTCTCTATTGGCATTTCGCCTTAAATTTCTCTATAGTTCTCAATGTTCACATTACCAAGATTCATGAGAATATTTGGAAGATCACAAGCTCGCATATCTTTTCCATGCTTTCTAAGTAAGTGCGTGCTCAAATGTTATGAAAACTTGTAGATCGAGTGGAGTATTTGCTTCCTTCCTAAAATCTTTCGACAACGCATCATAGTACGTATCTGAGAGAATTCTCACATTTGTTGGTGCACAATGTACTAATATTATTGCGAACAATCTTCGTAATTCATTGGGCATTTAAAATGCCGTTGCTTCTCTGAGGCATTCAATGATACTTTAATCTGCTTCTAGCAATCCTCGATTTTGTGCTGCTTCTTTTAAACTCAAATATTATGTATTATTGACTGTTTTCAAGTATTTGAAAAAACGTTGGTCCTCTAAAATGATTCAAGAGTAATCTTTCATAATATATTTCTCCTCCAATTGGATTTGCCGGACTGATACGTTCAATTTTCTGTGCAACATTTGCCCCTTTTGTCCCAAACATAGTGCTCATGAAATTCTTTGTAAATATACTTTCTTGTTTTTTCATTTCTAACACATGTAGAAAAAAACTCAGTCAACATTGTTTTTGAAACATTATCTGAATTTAAAAGTCTATCCAGATTTTGACTTTTGTAGTATGTTACGCACTGATGATTAGAAGATGAAGTTTTAAGTTGATAACGGCTGGATATATCATGCATCTCAAATTCGAATATTCCCCATAATGCTTCTTAAGAAGATACCCAACATGCATCTTGAAACTGTTTTATCTCATCAACTTGATTGTTATCATCATTCTAGATCATATTGATTGCCCCTCTATCATGCCCCTTGTATATATACTTATATAAATATTTGACAGTTGTAGATAAGCACTGTAAGGTACAACACACTGATTGGTGAGCTCTGCATTACAGACAAAAAAGACTGTTTCGTTATTTCTTCTTCTATATATCGGATATCCCTGGTATAATGCTTTCAGAATGTAATTGTAGATAATGGCATTGCATTTTTCTTTCACTATACATGAGTTTTTCGAATTCTTTTCCCCACATGGTCCATGCATCATATGTTTATTCACTAGTTCATATAACTCGTGATTTTGATCTGGATTTGGAATTTCGGCGCTAACATGTTTATCAATTTCATCTATTGAGTTTATCTTGTACTTTGACTTGAAAATGATTAGTATGTGGGCGTGTGGTAAACTTCTTTTTTGAAATTCAATGACAGGAACATGTGCAGCAACATTTTCAAATAACTCATAATTGAATAATTGATTTTTCAAGTCTTGCAGTTTTGGCCTAAAAACTCTTGAAGTCAAATCAGGATGATCTTGAGATGTTTGACAACATATAATTTTTCTTGTATTTCATTCCACTCTGGATTGCAGGTCATAGTAATAAATAAGTCTGGCTTTCCAAAATTGTATACTAATGTCAATGCATCAAGATACCTATACCTCATATTTCTTAGACCCCAATAAATCTAGCAGAAAGAACAATTCGTTTGCCAACTTCAGTCTCTCTCACTTCTCCTTTAAAGATATTGTCCATAATTCCTTGGTACAATTTGGCTCTCATCGTTGATTGATTTGTCCGAAAAAAAAAAATCTAATCTTGCAGTCTCTATTTTAATATACGTGTCAATTGCGTATTGCTGAAATAATCTGTCGGCGAATAAAAGATTAGACTAAAAGAAGCCCAAATTATAAACGTGTTAAAAAACTTAAAATAGTATGACTACACTCTCTTATTCACCGTATCACAAAATTTGACAATATTTACTATTAGTATTTGTCAAGGAACGTCGTCACTTCAGTTTCGCTTAATTATGAGTTGTTAAATATTGCGCAATAGAGTAATTAGCAATTATTGAGTTTTAAACTATGTGTCGATTAGTTGTTGATTAGAAATCAAACAATAATTTTGTAGCATGTATCATAACTTTTGAATCTAAAAAAATTAGTTGCATTTCAAAGTAGATAAATGCTGAAAAATTCACTCATTTATATTTTTTATTATTTATATTTTGTAAAAGGTAATGTAGACATCCAAAGAAGACGACTACTAAGTTTTAACAGTGATCGTTAATGTTGCCTAAATTATCTTCAGATTTGTTGTATTGTTCAGTTAATTATTAGATTATTTGAATATTTTATTTTATATTTTTGTAACTTCTCCTCTAAAGATATTGTCCATAATTCCTCAGTACAATTTGGCTCTCATCGTTGATTGATTTCTCCGAAAAAAAATTCAATCTTGTAGTCTCTAATTTAATATACATGTCAACTGCGTATTGCTGAAATAATTTGCCGGCAAATAAAATATTAGACTAATAGAAGCCCAAATTATAAACATGTTTAAAAAGTTAAATAGAATGACTACATTCACTTGTTCACCGGTCTACATGTTGAATGAATTCATATGATCAAATTAAATCCCACTGAATTTTGTACGCCACTCCAATAATATTGTCTCTTATGAGATCATTAATTGTAGTTAATATGTATATGAACGTTTTTCTCTCTTGTTCTTAATAATAATAATAGTTTAATAATTATATTTTTTTCTTTTAAAAGAAGAATTCATCTAAGTCTCAGCAATGATAATAGATATATAAAAGGTCTCTTATGAGATGATTAATTGATTTTTTAAAAAAAAATGTGTCAAATCTTAATAATATTAGTTTAATAGTAATAATTCTTTTTTATTTAAAAAAGAGTTCATTTAAATATCAATAATAATAATAATTTAATATTAAAGGTCTTTTTCTTATGTGATTATTAATTGGTTTAGTAAAAAAAATACATCTAAATATTAAAAATAATAGTATAATAGTTTTGACTATTTTTTGGGATAATTTTATGAAATATCACTAAACTATACTTAATGTTACAAATTTATCACTGAACTTTAATTTGTTTTAAAATTATCACTGAACTAATATTTTGTTTCATTAACACTTTTCCGTTCAATTTTTTTCTTGCGTGGCAACCGGAATTTCAAGTAGGCTAATCAAAAGATTGTCACGTCATTTTTAAATTTAAAAATAAAATAGCTCCACCTCCTGGCTCAGCTACCACGCCTTCCTACACGGCCTCTCCTCCGCCGCCTCCACTATCGTCCTCTCCGTCGACTACCGCCTCGCCCCGGAGCTCAAGCTCCCCGCCGCCTACGACGACTGCTACGCCGCCCTCGAATGGCTAGCCTCCTCCCTCGCCCTCGACCCATGGCTAACAAACGCCGACCTCTCCCGCGTCTACCTCGCCGGCGACAGTGCCGGCGGAAACATAGCCCACAACGTGTCTTTGAAATTCGTCGGAGCTAACATCCCCAACGTCTCGATTAGAGGGCTGCTGCCGATTCATCCGTTCTTCGGCAACGAGGCGCGGATGGAGATGGAGGCGGCGAAGGGATATTTTATTTTTGAATTGTAAAATGATGTGACAATCTTTTGATTAGCCTACGTACATGGAATTTCGGTTGCCACTTAAGAAAAAATTGACGGATTAGTGTTAATGAAACAAAATATTAGTTAAGTGATAATTTTGAAACAAATTAAAGTTTAGTGATAAATTTGTAACAATGAGTATAGTTCGGTGATATTTCATGAAATTATCCCACTATTTTTTCCTTAAAAAAAATTCATCGTTGTTTTAATAAGAAAATAAAGATACGTCCAAATATATAAAATAATAGTTTAATATATTTAAGTCCTTTTTATTTAAAAAGAATTCCTCCAAATCTCAATAATAATAATAACAATAATAAAAATAATGATAATATAATGATTTAAAATAAAAGAAGGGGAGGGGTATACTTGGCAATACATATTTTGTAAGAATACACACTTTTATAATAGTAATAGATTACGTCTAACAAAACATAACAATAACAATGTACTCCCGCCATTTCTTCTGAAACGACTTGTTTTTTTAGCAGAGGTGTTTCGTGCGAAATTGTCACTTTCTATTTCTGGTCTAATAAGCCTACGTGGATCGTCACTTTAACCACTAATCAATCATTTATTAATACGTATGCCGAAAAGAAACAAGCCATTTAGAAGAAACGGAGAGGGAGTATAATTTAAAACGATATTTTCCCTCTATAAGTAAATGGACGATAAGCTAGCTTGCCCCGGTCTTCTTCAAAGTTATATAAACCCCTTATTCATCATTAACTTTAGTGGTAAATTCTACTTAGTCAGATCTAGTACACGATTACGTGAACTCGTTTTTGATAGATTAATCACATACGCAAACGATGTTACCTTCCACAAAAATTATCATAATTACTTATACGTTCAAGATAAAATCTCCTTAATGACTTAAGCGTCAAAAACCTTCGTGAAAGTCCCTCCTTTTCACTCCATTTTACAGATTCCCTTGCAATATATATTTGGCTCAAATGTATATCTCATTGTTGAAAACTTCGACACTTGTTAACGACCAGTCCACCGCAATGTTTATTTATTCTCTTTGTTGTAGATCTTAAACTCGAATTTAACTAATGTTTATTTATAATTCAATTAGTAGCAATCAAGCCTTTTGTTTTGCAAAGAATATGCATTACATTAGTTTAATTTTGACGTACAATTATGTTGTCCATTCATGTCAGCGATGTTTGGCTTAGTGGTTGAAAAATGTCAATTTCATGGCTACCATACCATAAAGTATTAAAAAGCTAAAGTTAAAACTGATGGGTCGTATGTATGTATGTATGTATGTATGTATGTATGTTTGATAATCAGTCATGCTACATTAGGGTTTTGGCTTATTTATTACTACTACCTCTTTCTAAACAATTATCCTCATTAAATTAATTTGTCAATTAATTACTCCCTCCGTTTTTTTTATAAGTCGTTTTTAGCTCAAGCACACGAATTAATAAAACTTAATGACTATTCTTTATTGTTCAATTTTTTCCTCGTAAATCGCATTTTTCATGTAAAAATAGATGAAATTATTTTGGAAGAAGAGATAAACATTAATTGTGATAAATGAAGATAATGAAACAAGAGAAAAAGTGAAGAATAGTCAGTTGGAAATTGAAAATCTTATCTTGAAATATGAAAACGACTTATAAACACTACAACAAAAATTGGCTTTAACAACACACATACGACAACGGTTTTCAAAAATACCGTTGTTATTTTGCAAAAATACCGTTGTTACTCGCACGGTTCATCAATTACTCTACCTGTTCCATTGCAGTATCTTTGGCATCTAATATACTATATTAATAGAATACTTCTTTTTTAACATTTAATATATATGTAAGAAATGAGACTATTGTAATGAGATGGTCACATATAGTACATAATAGAAATTTTACTAAATAGATTCAATGTGTTAGTATATGATTGTACTACCATAGCAATATCATTTGCGATAATAATCCTTAATTACATAATTTCACTATTATTGCGTGATCACTACAATGAGAAAAATATTACAATAATAAGGGTTGTTTTTAACAGGGTTCTAAAAAACGTTTCAGGTGGCCGCCTAGGCGCTAGTCAATCCCCTGCTGTCCCGATTTTGGGTTAGTCGGCCCTCTTTGAGCAGTTGCGAACTAGTCGCCAGCTAGGCAGCCAAATCAGGCTGGGCGGCCACCTAGGCGCGCGGCCAAATCAGGCTTAGGCGCTAAGTCGGGCTGGGCTGGCTGCCTCTCTTCCTCTTCCTCTCATTCCCGAATTCTCATCGTCATTCTTCGTCCTCCTCCTTCCTCTCCAATCATTCCTCTTCTTCTCCTCTTCCACTCCATTGTGCCGCCGCCGCTTGCGCCGTTCGTTGTCGCCGTCTGAGCCGACACCGCCGTGGACTGAGTGTATCACCACTAATCTCTCTCTCTCTTTCCCTTTTGTGGTAGAGTACTGTAGATTTTGTTAATTTTATTTAAATGCCAACTATTTTATGAAATTTGAGCTACATTAGTTTGCAATTGCATTATTGAAATTAGAGTACTGTAGTACTGGTATGTATTTTAGATAATGAAATTAATTTTAATTATTTTTTTGAAATATTGTGAATAAATAATAAATAATAAATATGAAATTCAAATCCACTTAGACAGCTAGACGCTAATCGACTATCGGCCACCCAACTAGCGAATAGCGTTTTCTAGAACATTGATTTTGAATAGCTCAAAACGATTTTATATATGTATATACTTCTTTTTTCCGTTTCATTTCTAATAAAGGTGTCGTTAATTAATTTGATGCTGGGTCACATGCATAAAGTTAAGGTGACAAAACCATATTCTTCAAAACTTTGAGAACATAATCCAAGAATACTATGAAGAAGAAATCAAATACAAATTACTGTAATATGCTACTATTCAAATTGAATGGATTAATGATACTACAAAATTTCATGAATTTAATTAATTATCCTTTCTAATGTGAAGATTAAAATTGATCTTACCGCTTATACATATCCCGTTTTACATAATTGCATGCGTTTTGAATAAAACGCGAAGTATAAAACGGGGCTGTTTGGTAGGGTAGATAACCCAAGATAAGATAAATAGTCATGGATTATCTTGTGTTTGGTATGAATGATTAATTAAGTTGGGGGCCCGTGTTAAAGAGCAGGCCCGTTCCTATTTCCCTATTTCCCTAAGTTAAATAATCTGATCTTCAACCCTCCCATAAATAATCACGTTTGAAACAGTAACCGAGCCTATTTCTCATTTTACTCTTTTATCGCTCCTTCTGCCCAGTAATTGACGATTCTTTGCTAATATCTCGGCCGTCGGAGAAGCAGTAGGTCCTTGGCAATGCGCAAGCCGTCGACGAAAATTCAGATCGGCATAATTGTTCTAGTTATCCACAGCAACTGCACAAACGATTTGCTCCGCCGCTGCTATGAGAATCTGCCCCGCCGCATACAGTCGGATTCCTTCTTCCTTTTTTCCCCTTTCTTCTTCCCAAAATTGAGTTCTTGTTTCTTTTGTGCTTGAGCGAAACATAATGGACAAATTTTTCGAATTATTTTTTATTTTTATTGTTTTAAATTGGGTCTCTTCAATCTTCCCTCTAATAATTTCAGTGCTATTTTTTCCCATGACTTGTGCCTTAATCTTTCGATTGGATTGTTTTTGATAAATGGCCAGGAGCTAGTTGGATGTATGCATCAATTTGATAAATTTTGCAAAGTGGTGAATTTGATCATATTTTTGTTAATTACAAGTAAATTGTGAATTTAATTGTGGGAATATATATTAAACTGTTTACGTTCACAAATATAATATTCTCCGAACAATATATAAGTTGCAATATGAGCATAAAAAAATTAAATCCGTTCTTTAGAGATAATACATTTCTTACGAATTGTTCCTCTCACAGAAATGGTTATGGGAGGGGAAAAGATTAAGCACTACAAGAACAAGAAAAGATTAAGCGCTACAATGAGCACCGTATATTTCTCACCGAGAGCCACAAAATTTCACGCGGGAACTGATGTGCGAATGTGAAATTTGCTATATAACCCTAGCCCTATGTGTTGGACATTAGTGTAAATATTAGAATTTTACAAGGTTATTTTTGTCTTTACAACTTTAATATAGGGTTGGAATCTTGTCTACCAAACGCTAGATTAGTTATCCGACTTTTTTTATCTCGTCTACCAAATAACGTGTAGGATTAATAATCTTACTACTATTCACACTATTAATCCTAAGTTTATTTATCTTTACTTATCTCATCTTATCTACCAAACACCCCCAACATAGACACGCCTGCAATTCGGTGGTACAGACGAATACTTGCATAGGTTTATGTTACCGTTGAGGCAGCTCCCATATTTTATTGGAAAGAAATATTATGAGTTGATGGTGAATGCATCATTACATGGTAGTATCAAAATTTAATGATCACTCATCATATATAATAAGTATCAACAACATAAAATATTGATCATGAGTTCACGTATTTTTCTTATAATATTTGGTGTAAAGTATTTTGGTTGTTTTTTTTTTAAAAAAAAATAATATTTGGTGAAAGTATTTTGTTTTGTTCATAAATTGAGATGGAGAGTTCTAATATTCTTAAAAATTATTTAGCAAAGTGTTCACTAGAATATTTGGAAAGTTAGAAATAATGTTATCTGTAAGAAAATTAAGCCGACTATCAAAATTATTATCAAAGGAATCAACATCCGTACATGGAAGCAAATTCACTACCATTCTTTTCATTGTTCCTTTTGTATATTCTTTTCATGATTTGTTTTCTAACCCGAATAAACTCGAACAAGAGTTAATTTGTTAGTGTGGGTGCTTCTTCTTATGTGTTGTTTGGGTCTTGTGATATGGTGCACGGAGAAGATCGTTAACGAGATTAAGAAAAAACAGAAGCGTTTTTATAGGATTAATTCTCCTATAAAGAACGACCTGACAACCCTAGAATTTTCTTTTCTTGGCTTCTAATTTATGCTCTCTTCTCTCTATGTTTGGGTACTACACGTACCCTCATTTCATTTCAATAATAGATTTTTTTCTATTCCCGAAAAAAAAATGTATCCCTTTGTACAATTGCTTTAGTTTATTAATTCATTTTCGTTCTTTTTTCTTGAGGATTGATCTAGACTTTGTCAAGTGGCTCTTAGCAGATTGTTTTGTTTGTAACTCGTTGATACTTCTTATACCTTTCCTCGATAAATACAATTTTTTTCGGATAAAAATAATAATAATAAGCACACATATCGTAATGATTAAAATAAAAAAAAGAGTTGGAATAACCAAAGTTCATGGAGTCATATCATGTTTCTAAATCATACTTGTTTCATATTTTCTCTAGATTCTTAGATACCATCATCACTGTTATTTTATTAAAAGTTCAAAACTTAGATAAAAAAAATATGAGTTATTGCAAACTTGATAGTTGATAATTGACCCCTTAAAAACAATTAAAAGCTAGTTCTTTTATTTTGTTATGACATCTTCTATGTATTATTAGACGGCCACTATGTATTAAAATATTTTTTAGTTATGAAAATATATAATGTAATTGATTTGAAATGCTTTTAACATAAAATGTAAAATACTTTTGACGATACACTAGGAGATATCGAACTAAAATACAATAGTAACTTGAGTTGTGACGTGACGAGTACACAGTTATATAACCAAAATAGAATAAATTGGACAAGAGTAATTTCATTTATCGCTTCAAAATTCAGTTGGTTTTAGATTAAAACAGAGATCTGGTTCGATACTTTCTATATTAGTATATGTATGGAATCTTATAGTATAATATACTAATCCCAGTCAAGATCATAGTTCTATCACAACTTTTCATTATAATATAAATACGTAAGGTTAGTGAAGGAAAATACCTGAAAATACAGTAAGGTGTATATATAAACATAAATAAATAAATATTATTTTACAGTAAATGAAAACGAGCACTTTTATACTGATGTTTGGTGCAGGGGGGGTGGGGTGGGGTGGGGGTGGGTATGATGCGTCACTTTCAGTCCTAAATAGAGAAGCTGAAAATGGGGATTGACACCTCTCCCTCTCCCTCTCTCTCTCTCTCCTCTTTCTCACACACTCCACGCCCTCTTCTCCTCTTCGAGCGGGAAACGCATAAACCCCTTTTACCTTTTCCCCACCCTACCTTCTCTCTCTCTCTCTAGAAAAAGAACTCCAAGTTATCTCTCCACCTCTACTGCTCGATTTCCTTCTCCATTTCCGGCCTTCTTCTCCTCCTCTCCTCCAAACCCTGTGTCCAGTTTCTGCTTCTGATTCCGATACTGTTATCAAGCTGCGTACTTTCTCTCTCTAGGTGGCTGTGGTTTCTCCCTCTTGTAAATCTGTTGTTTTTACCCCCTCACTTGAGTCACTGTCCCCTGATTTAACTGGTTTCCCCCTTCGTTTACCTCTCTCAAATCTCAATCGTTGCGGCTTTGTTTGTACTTGTGCTGTCCTTTGCCTTTCCCTTTCCCTTTCCTCTTTCCTCCCTCTCTCTCTCTCTAGAGGAGCGAGAAAGTGCCGAGTGTGGAGATATGGAAGGGGGTTTCTCCATACGGTGAGTCGTTAAATACGGTTAATTAATTCCAACGGCTTCTTATTTCAGTTACCAGTTCTGGGTTTAACGGATTGGTAATCTCTATCTCTCTCTCTCTCTCTCTCTCTCTCTCTAGGGAATATGCTTCGAGGATGAGAAGCATAAACGTGGTGAAGTGTTGGCCGTTCGATGAGACCTCCACTGAAGAAACTGTCAAATCGCTGCTCCCTCCAATCGTCGTCAAGAGATTCACATGGTGGCTCGACGAGCTCCAAGAAACAGTACAAGAACTCGAAATTTCTCCCAGAAAGCCGAGGAAAGTGTCGGAAAAGGGCGAAACCTCTTCGAGAAACGCCGCCACAGATCTGGGCGGCGCCGCCGGAGATGGCGGGAGAGCAACCAGGCTCACGCCCTCAAAGGGGAAACTGAGAGCCACCAAAAAGCGGTCGATTGTGGAGCTCTTCGCGGTGGCGCCGGCCGTTACCGCGGAGGAGGAGGAAGAAGAAGAAGAAAATGGCGGTGCATATAGTGTGGGAATCCGCCGAGCGTCGAAGAGGAGGAAAAGTAAGGATGATTTCCTGAGGAAGGCGTTGAAGGCCGTAAAGAAAATCAAGCGGAAGAAGGCGGAGAGAAGAAGAAGAAGAACCAAGGTATGTCGATTTATGTTAACTGCATTTCATCATTTCATTGTTGAATACTAGCATAAAATACAATGAGACCATACTGCAATTTCTTCAACTCTCCATAGCTGGATTCTTGACTTTGACTACAGTAATTGAGACCATATACTGCAATTTCTGGGTCAGTTTTGATAAGTTTGTGCTTAGAATCAAACGCTGAAAAAGCTGATTGAGGGACTGTATTATTGCCTTTGGAGGTGAAAGCAATATCTCTTGATTGAAAAAGAATATTTTTTTAAGAAAAAAAGGAAGAAAAAGAAATGGAAAACAGAAGAATATGGCTCTCTTGTGTTAAGGAGGGATTGGAGCAAAGAGGGTTATGGTACTCCAGCTGTGGTGTACGAATTGGCCAGAAATATTATATGAGGTTGAAAGCGTTTGCACATTAATTATGCTGTTTTTTCTACTGTTTGCTTATGGTTTCCTCCTTAGCAATCATTGTCATGGCATCTTCTATAATAGGCCAGTTTTAACATGGGTGGAAATGCCTAAATTTTCTTTTTAATCTTGTCTTAGGCCTCTTTTTTGAGGTATGAACAGCTCAAAGATATGGTTTGCTTAGTTTGTGCAAGGGTTTTTCGTAAGCGAACTTAATCTGTATGAATGTATAGTTTTTAAGATTCGTTAGGCCTTAGATGCTTAAGGATAGGATGGATGTTACATTATAGTCTCGTGTAGTGGATCACCAAAACGAACCTTTCTTAATTAACTCGTGTTCGTGGATTGAAGTGCTTAGTGCAGTGATTTGAATAGGCCTAGGACTAAATTCTTGGATGATGCTAGCTAAATGCTGTTTGATAGGGATCGTGTAGTCAAGTTGCTGATTCCAGTAATTTGCAGCAGCGACATTTGATGTTTAATCTCGGGTTATTGTGATTTTATGTAGTGAGCTGTATGTTATATCTTTCTTGGATCAGAAAGAGGAGGCTCGTTAACACATTCTTTAAGAGATACGTACTATAGTGGTGGTGGTGGTGGTGGTGAAGGAGAGGGGTTGGGATGTATACGTTATCTTTTTTCAAACTGAACTTGAGAAGCCTGTATGAAAAACATATACAGTTGTCTTGTTGAGACTACAATGGGCTTTCTATTGTACATATATATTGGACTGATGAGGGCTTGATAATATATACTCGTTGAAGTTAGAGTCTTTCCGGTCGAGTTGACACATAAAATAATAGTCCCGAACAGAAACACTGTCTTCAGGATAACTGTATAGTGTCCTTATTTTATAACTGTATAGGGTTAGACAGAAAAATAGTCTATAGAACCGTCGACATGGTTTTGGAAAGATGATTGTGGAATACCTGTTAAAAATTGAATCGTGCGTGTTATTGCTGTAATTAAACTGCCTTGTTTCAGGAGAATTGCTGCAAAGGCAACCTGCGAATTCAAGAAAACTCAAGTATATCATGCAGTAAGGAAGTCGAAAATAATGTACATGATCTTGTATCTAAACCCAAAAGGAAACCAAGACTGAAAGATGTGGGTCCGAACAGTAAACTTGTGCCTTCTAAATTTGCTAAGCTGATTGAAGAAAACGACCGACATCCGGAGCTTCCTGTCCGTGGTATTCTAAAGAATCGCGACAAAGAATTTTCCCTAGAGAAGTCAAAGAAATATGTCTTGCCTGAGGCGGTCCAAATGAATGACTGTAGCATCCAGAAGGCGAACAAACATGTCTCGTTCTCAGAGAATGGTGAAAATCATAGATTGATTAGAGAATCTTCTCAAGCAGTGGAATGTCTGCAAGAGGATTTTGCCTCTGATATAGGTGATGTAGCTGTGGGAACGCATGAAACTAATTCAGACACCATTGGAAGTGAGGATGCTTGTACTAGAGAGGAATCAGGCCCTCGATCTACAGTTAATGTCGATTCAACTACTTTCGGGAAGCTGAAATTGGGAGAAGAACACTCTAACGGATCTGGAAGTTCAGATGGAAGCGCAGTGTACACTGCTAATCAACTTTGGCCCAAACATGGGCTTGAAGATGTTCCTAATTCAATGGATGCCGACATGCCTTGTAAAGAGTACTACAACAGTCCAAATATGAAGGTAATACCAACTTCATCGGATCCTCCTTGTCCGACGTTTCCACAACTGTGTTTCAAGAATTATCTGAAAGCACTCACTGATGCTTCATTGTCAAAAATGAGAGGGGCGTACGAACTAACACAATATTTCCCGGAAAACACTGCCACGAATTGTGGTCATCCTCTCCATTTTCAAGCATTTTCACATGTCTCTTCCAATCAACAAAATGGCAGAAGTGAGGAGTTTGTCGGATTGCCTCTCAACTCGCTAGGAGAATTGATTGCGTTGAATTCATGTAGCAAGAGGGAGGTTTGCCAAAATATGAATTCAAATGTCAGTGGTCAATGTATCGGTGTTGGCCATCGCTTAGAGTATGTAAACCTGGACAGAAGAACATCCTCAACAAGCCAGTTGAATCTGTTCCCAGTTGAGAGAAGCTATGTGAAAGAGAATGCTACAGTTTCTGTTCTTCCTTCAAGATTGGGCATCACTGAATCTCGATCTGAAAAGGCAAATCTTGACTCGGATGTTCTTGAAGTAAACTATCATCCCTTTCACAATAGTGAGAAAGCCAAGCTCTGTGAGAATGAGAAGTTTCAGTCGACAATGCGATTGATGGGTAAGGAGTTCGAAGTAGGTAGGAGAGGATTTGATAATGGCAGTGCATGGAAGGATAAGCAGATCATAGATGAGCTTCATTTTTCTCCGAGTGAACCATCTTTTAGGCCGTTTAGAGAAACTTTCTCTCCATCAGGTATAAATGCTAGCCCCACATACTCAGGTGTGTATCTTGCAAGAACAGTCGATTGTGGTCAGAAATTACCACGATCTGAAGTTTATAACACCAAGTCATTATTCTCCGAGCCCTGCTTAACTGAATACGATTCTCAGTTGAGAAACAAGCAGAATCTGAACTATTCTCCAGTACCATCCATCAAATTTCCTTTCATACATCCAGATTTTGATGGACCTCAAAGATCTTCTCTGATCCAGCAACCGTTGTGCTTTGATCCCTCAGAAAAGGCAGCACAGTTGAGCAATCATCCATACGTGAACGAATCAGTGTCTTTTCACCGTGATGATTTTAGCTCATTCAGTCCTTTGCAGTCTATGGCTACGGCTCCCTTAGCTCCGGTGCCTTACTATTCTAAGCTCGTACCGGTTTCTGCTATGCAAAGACAACAGACCATAATCAAGTCAAGAATCAGGGGCATCGACATTGGAAAGAAATCGAAAGCATCCCTATCAAACGCCCCCCTTCAATCCTTCAAGAGGTCTGCATTAGGCTTCCATGAAGGCCATCAATTTGCTGTCAGACATATAGAAGATGCAGCATTCAATTCGTGTCCAGCCCCTAAAAGTCCAAGATTTGTGACTACGAAGGAAGGAGTTGGACAAATCTTACCATGGCCAGATTCTTACATAGAGACCGCCGGAACGGGTCCCATTAAACCGACTTCTGTAGCAAAGCGTGTAGTAAACCACCTTCATCAACAGGATCACAGGCCTGCAGATGCTAACATAGGCTTCAGATTTCCAGAACCTGAAAATTCTGCACAGATATATCAATTTTGAAGGTACATAAACACCCGATCTTTAGATAAACGTGCTTTGTTTGTAGCAACGTTAAATGCATCTTCAACTTAAAGCAGGGAAAGCTCCTATGATCACATTGTGCAAGTAGCTTCTTGAGATGCGCTCTTTAGCTCGACTTGGAGGAAGAGCTCAAACGTTCGTGTTTATAAGCATCACACAACTAGGGAGCCAAAAAATCGAGGCGAAGACCATGGCATCCGTCTTGAAGATGGAGGGAAAGCTACTTCAACTGTTAGATCTATTTCCACTGTCCTAAAATCTTTTGAAATAAATTCAGTGTGACTAACCTTTAATCACTTGTAAATTACGAAACAACTTGTGGTTTTTCGTCCATTTTCGTTGGTAGTGTAAGTTTTGAAATCAATAAGGGCTGCTTTTGTATCAGATTTCTGTTGCTATGCTAATCAATTAAATGATGGTTTAGGAAAAGATGTGTATGATTCTATGGCAAATATGAAGAGATAGCAATGCAGCAGTTAAGTATATGAAGTGCACGAACGGCTTGCGCTCGTGTCAAGGCTCAAGTTAGCCCCGATGGTCGAGGAAATTCAAGATGCAGTATTCTTAGAGATGAAAGACGCAACATTGCAGCTACAAGATCGTTTTGCTTTCTGTGAGGGTGAAGTGATGGGGTTATATGAGGCCATCGTCGTTCAGATCACCGATGAATGAATTCTCACCATCGTCGTTCCATGATCTCAACTCGTTACACTACAAACGAAGTCGGTTACATCATCGTTGGAAGATTCATATCATAGCAAAAGGAGATGGTATGTGCAAACGTTTATAATACAAACATTTAATCCTGACCCTATGGGGGTATTAAGTTTAAAAAAAGATTACAATATAAAATAAACAAAATACTAGGATTGAATATTCTATATTACGAACGTTTGTATAATCTTCATTCCCCGTATCCTATCAAGATTAAAATGAAGTTAAGTCACAAACTATTAATAATCCTAAATTATTAAATTATATGAAAAGATAATAAAGATAGATGCATGAAAGTTTGTTCTAAATTGAAATTGTTGACTCAAAATGTCAGAAAAAATGATGCAGATTTTTTCATATTATTATTTAGGGTAAAATATCGAATTGCGTAAAAAGCAACTTTACTCGATTTACTTATTTTTCACTCCAATATTTAGACATAAAATATATAAATAAATAAATAAATAAATAAAAGAAGAAGAAGAAAGTAAAGGGGTTGATGTAATAAATATTGGGAGTTGAGGTGAATTGATTTCATTACAATGTAAAGGATGGGGTAAATGGGCTCCACATTGTCTTAAACTCTACACCGCTTTTGTCCTTTAGACCGGTCCTTTTCTCATGTCTTCGTTTCTCAATATTAATCATTCCTCTCTTCTCGTTGCCGTAAAATATACAAACGAATCAAATGGAGCGAGACGAGACGAATAGTATATATGGAGCGTGACATCTTTTTATGTACACAAAAGTTGGACGCAAAGTAAGTAGGCTGGTAATGAATTTCCAAATTTATTGGTACTTGTCATCAATCAAATTATTATTCATCGCATTTCCTTCACATTCTTTTTCATTTTTCTTTTTTTGTTTCTCTCTTTTTTAATTAAAATTTTTTATTGTTTCTTGGGCTGCCTAATGAAGTGTTTTTTACTATTCTACCCCTCGTGATGGACATTTTATTATAAATGCACGAGGAAAAAATATGTTGTTCTTCGATGAACATCTTCGCTGAAATTAGATTGACATATAAAATAGTCTCAATGTATAAAAATAGCCATTTTCACTATAACTATAACTTATTTAGCCACAACTTTAAAACTATAACTTATTTAGCCACTTTTGGGTAAAAAGACATATTTACCCTTAAAAAGTGTGTCCACCTCATCATTGACAAACTTAAAAAAAAAAAGAAAAGGAATAAGGAATAAAGAATATTCAGAAAAATACAAAAATTAAGATTTGGTGGGCCACATTAATGCAAAATTTAATTTTGTCAACCACCTTTCTCTCTTCCCTCTCCATCGGACTCCCTCTTTCACACCCAAAAAAAATCCGACTACTCCTACAGCAGCCGCCGCCGTCGACCGCACCTCCGTCGTTGCCGTCGCTGCCCGCCGCACCGCACCTCCGTCGTTGCCGTCGTCTACCGTACCGGAATGAGTCACTCGGAGAATGAGTCGGAGTCCGACGCACCGCAATGGGCTACTCCTCCACCGCCGGTGAGGCTTTTTCTTTCTCGATTTTTTGTGTAATGCATTGCATTTAGGTTGTTCAGTTAGGTTGAAATATATGATATATGCATTGGGTGTTTAATTTGAGGGGAAAAAAAAAAAAAAAAAGGCGAATTTGTTCTTGGGCACGGTTAGTTTCAAAAATCGACCGTGTGAACACGGTCAATTTTTGAAGTCAACCGTGCCTTTCGCGTTGACCGTGCCTAAATGTTGACCAGGCACGGTTGAATTGGAAATTCAACCGTGTGGCACGGTTGAATTTCCAATTCAACCGTGCCTGTACCGTGCCTAAATGTTGACCAGGCACGGTTGAATTGGAAATTCAACCGTGTGGCACGGTTGAATTTCCAATTCAACCGTGCCTGTACCGCGGTTAATTTTTTTTTTTTATCCGTTTTTCATCTTTTTTTGTTATAACTATACTAATATGTTTTGTTTGTATTATTTTCAGCCTAGGTTTGAGTGGATGAGACCTCGAATGCAAGGATATGCCGGCAAAGTAATCCTATACACACGGGTCCAAATTCTTCGAGATATCCGCGATCAATTGATAGAAGTCGGGGGACAGCCGCTCCTCGATCGATTTCTAGAGGAGAGCCCCTTCCGTTACATCATGGAGCTCAACAGGAGAGATGTGGCAATCAGTGCCACACACGAGTTTCTGGCCCGGGAGTTGAAAGACTCGTCGATCCCGGAGCACGAGAGGTGGTTCTCGATTGGGGGGCGTGAAATAATATGCGGCCCTCGAGAGTGGGCCATTGTGACCGGATTAAAGTTCGGGCCTTCCGCTTTCGACCCCTACGGTCGAAACCATATTATACCGTTGTCGAGCCTGTACCACACGAAGTACGGACGCTCGAAGAAGAAGATCAAGTCGAACCAATTGAGGGATGACTTCTTGAAAGATCCCCGGGAAAGTCGGCTAGGCACGCCCGAGCAATACTTGAAGGCCGCCAACCTTCTCGTCTACTTGTTGGTTCTACAATGCCGTGACAATGCGCCCATCGATGATTGGGCTTGGGCGCTAGTAGAGAACGAGGAGCAGTGGAGGGATTTCCCGTGGGGATCGTGGTCGTGGCAAATCCTTTGCCACCAGTTGGACGTTGTGAAGAAAGATCCATCGGAGATCGACAACAAGCAAAAAAAATACCACTTGTACGGGCCGGTTTGGGCGCTCAATTTATGGGCGTACGAGGCAATTCCGGCTTTGGGACAAGCCTGTGGCTACAAAGCTCCACAGAGAGCTGAGTTGATGCCCCGACTGAGGAGGTGGGAGACCTATTCGACATACTCGAGCTTTGCCGGTTTCTTTGACAACCCCGAGGTAATTAATGACTTCACTTGTGGCTATTAAAATTATTTACTTATTTAGTCGTGTTTCATGCGTACGTTGTTAACTAATGAATTTCATACGTGTATACAGCTCGAGGTACACGCGAGGCTCCGCCCATCCGATGAAGAGCAACGACAGCCCTATCTCCTCAGTCTTGAGAACCCGAACCCTCTGGTGTTGGAGTACGATGCTCCGAAACGCCACGCCCACAAGAAAGCGGAGCCAGAGCAGAGGAGATCGAGGGCGGCCCGAGATATGGCCAGGGTCGTGGAGAGGTTGATGTGCCGAGACCCTGAACAGGTCGTGATTCCCCGTCGAGCGACCCGTGCTTCTTCTGAGGGACAGTTGCCTACCCGTCCTCTCCGTCTCGGAGCCCTGGATCGGGACACGCTTGACGAGGCGCAGTCGAGGCGCCGTAGAGACGAGGGACGGTCGAAGCGCCCGAGAGCCGAGCCATCTCATCACGAGGAATCGAGCGACGTGGTCTGTTGCATCCACGGGGATCCGTGCCGACTCGGATGTCGTGGAGATGATGCGGCGATGGACCGGTTCATCGAGAGGTTCGGTGATCGACTGGTTCGGGATACAGACGAGAACAGCATTGTTGCTCGATTCGCCAAGGCCGTCGTCGAACGTGCTAAGGGCCTTCTCGGGGGCCGAGGATCGAGGAGGCCGTCTCCCGAAGCGTCGTATCACTCGCACGTGGGCGGGGGCAGTCAGAGGATCGAGGAGGGCAGTCAGAGGATCGAGGAGGCCGCTAGGAGGTCAAGGAGTCGGACACCGACTCAAGCAGTAGGGGGAGGAGGGGAAGCATCGTCCTCTCACTCATCCTTCATCCGCGGGCTTGACCGAGACATCCCCTCGCCTGCTCGTGACGCTAGAGAATCACCCGAGTCGGAGGGTTCGGACTTAGAGGTTGATCCGGAAGCCGGGCATAGGACTCAAGCCGCCCGGCAAATCAAGCCTTCCTCCTACCTCCAGAGTCCGTATATGACTCACACAGACGCGAATCTTTATAAGAAGAATGTGAAACGAGGTTATGCAAAGTTTAGAGCTTCGGGGAAGGATGCCAAAGTGTACACCTGTCAAGAGTCCCCATTCGCGTTGGAACAACAACTCTTTGATGACATCGAGAACATGAAGATTGAAATGGAAGCGCCGGTAAGTGTTTATGGAATTCGTTTGTATTTGTGTGTTTAGATCACAATTCAAGATTTCATTAAGAAGTGTTTTGTTTGTGCATTTTTCAGATTATTGACCTCTACATCCTGTATTGGAGGTCTCGATTACGCCGTCGAGTTGCCTTAGCTCCCGGAGTAGGATACGCTCAAGTCATACTGGCGGGGTGTGATTACTACGTAAGTTGTATTATTAATTAACGTTTTTGCATTAACGTTTTTATGTACAAAGTGTAGCTCTCATTGTAAATTGTTGTTCGAAATACAGAAGATGTTGAATCGAGCCCTTGAAGCGGAGCACAAGGACGATCCGGAGCTAGGCTTGAACGCGGGCAAGACGTATCGGCAATGGAAGGCCAAAGAAAACCTGTTGGAGGTTTTCGAAGGGGAAAATACGTACATCCCTTGGAAGCAGGGCAATTATGTAAGTACGATTCATTTTTTTTTTCGACCCTCTCTTTTCCCGACTTTAGTGTGCATTTAACTATAGCTTCGTTTGTTACAGTTTCTCATGGTTTGCCACCTCGGGACGAATCATTACGTGGTCGCTCGCGTCTGCGTTCCCGAGTGGAGGGTTGAGGTGTACGATTCAATTTTGTATCGCCTCGAAAAGGGCGAGACCGGAGATCATCGTACAATCCAACTCCTTTGCATAAGTCGCCTCTTCCCTAGAGTCCTTGCCCAGACGGACTTTTGGAACCAACACGTTTCTCTACCATTCAAGAAGAGGACCGACTTTATGCCCTTGGTATTCATGCCTAACGAACAACAGTACGTCCAAGTCGACGATGTGAGCTGCGGCTTATACGCATGCTTGTATTTGGATCGTATCCTCGGCTCGAATCCACCACCTCTACGATATGTTGATGAGGAGAAGTTCATCAAGAAGCAACGAAAGACATTGGCTCTAAGAATTTATTCTCTTTCGTTGTATCCTATCTATGGTAAAGTCGATCTATCTAGGATTGATGTATAAAAAACTTTGATTCGTTTATCGTATTACATTATCAAATGTTCATGGTTTGTCAATTTGCAATTATCGTATTAGATTATCGAATGTGGAATCATCGAACAAATATCGAATGTACAAGAGTAGGCCTTAGAGGCAATTTGGACTTAGAAAAAATTTTAGCCATTTTTCCCCCAAACTTTCGGTACAGGCACGGTTGAACTGAGGTTTCAACCGTGCCTGGCACGGTCAAACGGGGAAGTCAACCGTGCCTCACACTGTAGACGGTTGACTTCCGTCAGACACGGTTGACTGTCCCTTTGACCGTGCCAAACAGTGCCTGTTAGAACACCAACCGTGCCTAATTGATCAAATTGTACAAAATTCGATTTTTGGATCGCAATTCGCGTGTGACGTCACTATTATATGCCATAGTTGATTAAAAACAACAAATAAAGCGGAAAACATTGAGTTTTAATGATTAAATTAGCGTAATCTAATCTATCTAATGCATCGGCACTTCCTAAGATGAAACACTCCTACAATGTATATGGTCCCCTACCTCATTATCCAAAGATTCGAGTGTCGTTTGAGTTCGTTGTTGTTGTTAACGTCATATAATTGATGTATCGTTAGCAAATAATGTGTAATTGACGGTTAATTTATGTACTAACATCGAAATTAACGATTTTTTAGAAGGTTGACTTTCGAAAATTGCCCCTTGACTGTAGGCACGGTTAGGGTACACTGTTAGGGTACACGGTCAAACCGTTTAGTCAACAGTGCCTCGAAAGTCAACCGTCCAGAGGGCAGGCACGGTTGACTTCCTATATTAACCGTGTGAGGCACGGTTGAATATTCATTTCAACCGTGCCTCTACCGAAAGTTTGGTGGAAAATTTGGCAAAATTTTTTCTAACTCCCCCAATCAACCATGCCAATTTTATTTCCTATACCTAGTACAACAGTCAATCGACATTTGAAATCCATTCCAATCCAAACATTCAATTCAATCTATCGAAATAAAAATAATAAGCGAAAAATTATTCTACCACTCGCAAGGGGCATCGAGGTTTCGTGTGTTCCTGGCTTTGACATATGCTACATTTTTTCTTCCTTCTTCTACCAGGCTCCGCATCTTGGGGCGGTACATTCAAGTCGACACCGCCAATCGGAATTGGAGCTCTACACACTCTCCTGTTGTGCCCAGCTTGTCCGCATCGAGTGCACCTTTGTCGAGCCGTCGATGTTGACGTTCCTTCTTCGCCTACGGCTCTTGCACGTCCCTCCCTTGGTCGTCCGGCTTGCTTAGGTACTAGAGGTGGACGCACAACGCGTGAGGTCACGTAGTCGGGCACGTCCCACGACTCCGGATGAGGGACGGGTTCGATGGTTGGTGTATAGGTGGCTACCAAGGTAGACTGTTTGAAATAGTGACTCACGTAATCACTTGCTCGTCCACCTGAATACCTGATTGAGCACGAATAAATAAATCAGTCGTACCATTCAATCTCGTCTATGTATAACTCACATAAGAATATGTCGTACCTTAGAGCCGCGTGGGCGTGTCGACAAGGCATCAAGTCCAAGTCAAACTCACGGCACGAGCACGTCGAGTTTTGAAGGTCCACGAGGTAATTGCCGTTCTCGCCTTCTACCCTATACAAATTGGGAGTCGCTGTCGTCCTACACGGGTAGCGACGTCCCCATTCATGGGCTGCCGACATCTTCTCGTACGCCTTCGGAGTGAGATCGTGCTCTCGAGAAAGGGCACTTTGACGGTGTTGGTCAAACCACTTTTCTACGATCGTGCGATACATCTCAAGCATCGAGCATATCGGCAGCCGACGAGCCCACAGTAGCCGTGCATTCATTGTCTCGGCCGGATTAGAAGTCATGAAACTCGTGCGTGGGACGGGACACTTTGACTTCGCCCACTTCGGAGGGCCGATATCACACAACCTTCTATAAATTCCGCCCCCTTCACGGCCGAAGCATCTCAAGGCATCGAAGTTTTCATCGAACGTTGAATCTTGATTTGCGTAGGCCGCCTCTTTGAAAATTCCCAAGGCATGTTGCCCGAACGATTTCAGATTCTTCGTGATGTGGTAGAAGCAGAGGCCGTGTGCTCGGTTAGGGAAAACGGCGTTCACGGCATTGATGATACTCACGTGTTGATCGGAAACGATCAATAGATCGTCCGGCGCCCCGAAACAACTCTTCACCTTCGACAAAAACCATGTCCATGATTCATCGTTCTCCTTCGGACCTAATCCTATTGCAAGAGGAAACACCTGCTCATTCCCGTCTTTAGTCACAGCTACAAAGAGGGTCCCCTTGTTTTTCCCTTTCAGATGTGTCCCGTCAACAACAATCACGTGACGGAGCAAGTCACTTTGAAAGGCTTCGATGGACTGTCCAAGGGCAAGAAACATGTACACTAGTCGATCGTCAGCACGCGATGTCACCATATCGTACACACTTCCCGGGTTTCTCTCCTTCAGCAGGTAGAGGTAAGACGGTAGCCTCTGATACGACTTTTCGTAACTTCCGTACATGCTCTCGATCGCTACGTTTCTCGCGCGCAGTGCAAAGCTGTAGCCTATCTCAATGCCGTACTGAGTTTGTAGCTCGTTCATCATCTCATTCGGCTTCAACACGGATCCCTCGACGACGAGTCTACGTGCAAAGAAAGCTCCTAAAACCTTGGCACAAATCTGTCGCGGTTTGTTTCCGTCTATAACCACTTGACACGTATGGTTGGGTTCATATTTCCTAACCTTCCATATCCCGCCCTGCTGTCGTGCACGCAGCAAATATGCACAATCATCCTGGGTGCACGCAAAATTCAAACGCGTTCTGCTTGAGCGTTCGGTGGTATACTCCAGTCGGTTCTCCATGTGATATAGGCCCACGGCTATTTGCAATTCATCTTTCTCTTTGAAGAGGCCATCCACACGCAATTGTCCAAGTGAGGGGCTGTAATCGGGCTCGATAAAGCCTAGAGGCAATGCTGTATCTAGGTCGACGTACGGAATCAACCAATTTCTTATGGCTTCGTGAGTGGCACGAGTATCATCGGATCTTCCGTCTTGATTATCTGAATGTATGCTTCGGTGCCCGATGATCCTATCAACACGCCCCGGCTCCTGAATCCATGCTCTAAACTCCGTAGTTAACGACTCAAACAAGTCTGCCCTCTGTTGTTCATCAATCGCCTCTTCAGCCCTCTCATTTCTCTCCTCCTCAGCCCTCGCCTCCTCATCCCTCGCCTCCTCATCCCCCGTCTCCTCATCCGAAGACTCGGATTCTTGATGACTAGAACCTCCAATATTCAAGTTCTGAAAAACCGTGGATTGTTGTGTCGTAGGAGTGCGAAAGTTGATGTTCTGTGTCTTCTCGATCACATACACGGTTGGTGAATCGTTCTGCTCGACGATAAGCCTAAGCAAATCCGTGTCGTTCTTCAGAACAACCTTCATCCTCCCATGATCGGTTAGGTCCGTCAAGTAGTACAATATGTACTCCGATTCGGAGCCCAATTGATCACGGATCTCCCTAAGCACCTTATCACGTGTAATTCCTAATATGGGGAAGTGCACGAGGAAACTATCACCTCCCACGTACGAGGTCCTCTCCCAATGCCCACTGTGATGCACGATGATTCTCTGATACGACATCCTGAAAAAACACAAGTTTTTTTTGTTAGAATTTTCGGTATAGGCACGGTCAAATTGAGATTTCAACCGTGTCACACGGTTGAAATCTCAATTTAACCGTGTCACATAAAAAAATTAAAAAAAAAATTTAATTATATAAGTCACGGTTGGATTGGGATTTCAACCGTGTGACACGGTTGAAATCCCTAATCAACCGTGCCTATACCGAATTTAAAAAAAAAAAAAAAAATTAATTTTGGGCAAGGTTTGCCCAACCGTGCCTCCATGATCCAACAGTGTCACTATGGTCTCAACAGTGCCACGAAGAACAATTTCAATTTTTTATTTTTTTGAGCAAAAAAATCCTAGAAAATATGCGAAACGAAATGAAATTACGATCGTACCTTATATTAGTCGGAAAAACCTTGAATATTCCCAATTTCACCGCCGAAAATAGTCCCTCGATTTCCCAGAAATTAATATACGAAAAACTCTTTTTTTTGCAAAAAAAAACTCTCTCTCTCTCTCTCTAATTTTTGGAGAGTTCGAATGAATGAATATTGTTGCATTTGTTGTGTATTCAATTCAATTTTTGACACATTTATTACTATCATCTACTCTCTTGAATTAATGAAGAAAATCAAAATCAGATTTGGTAGTTGAAATAAATTAAATGCATTACTATTTAGTTATTTATATTAAAAATCAATTAATAGAATTTGTCAAAATAAAACTAAAAAAAAAAAATTTTAAGAATTCAACCGTGTCCATGCATGGACACGGTAAGAGTATTGCTTTGATTTTATATTCTATGCAATCAAAAAATTATGAGTATTGCTTAGATTTAAAAAAAAAAAATAATAATAAACATTTGCCACTCAAAATTACCGTGTCACACGGTTGGAAAAAGAGAGAGAAAGAGGGGAGAGAGAGAATATGCCACAATTATCTAATTATAAAAACAACAAAATAAAAGTGGTGGGACCCAATTAAAAGTAAGGGTATTTATGTACTTTCATAAGAAAGTGGCTAAATAAGTTATAGTTTTAAAGTTGTGGCTATAAAACTCACACTTATAGTGAAAGTGGCTATATGTGAGTTTCTCCCTATAAAATATCACGACGACTATATAATTTGTGAATAATAGAACCGGTTGATGATCAAAATTACTTTGAGAGAGAGGGTAAAATAAAATAAAAATGTAAAAGATGCCAATTTACAAGATGAGAAATTGAGTTGTTGCCTTTCCGAAAAGCTAGAACAAAATGAGCAAGGGTAGGCTAATTTCCGGTGTAATAGCACAATTCACATAAAGACATTAATAACTACTGAAACTTAGGGTCAATTGTCTATAAATGGGTTCACCAATTTTATCTCAAAAAAGCATATACTCCCCCGCCCAGCATCTATTATATGCGTTCAGAATTTTTCGATACACGTTTTAATTTTTTATTTTTATTATTATTTTTGATCGGGTAAATGTTAGATGTTAGATTAGATGTTTTGCGTTCAGAATTTTTCGATACACGTTTTAATTTTATTTTATTATTATATTTGATCGGGCAAATGTTAGATGTTAGATTAGATGTTAGTACGCCTAGCTCCCAAAAACCCGGGTCACTCCTTCAAGGGAAGAGACCGGTGGCCAGATGTGCTAAGACACCTGGTTTATTATAATTCATTATACACTAATCAAATTATATATGTGTAGAATGGACATACTACACATATATACTTGGTTTGTAATGAAATTAATAGCTAGGGTTTCTTAATATAAAATTGATTAATCAATTAGATGGGTTATATTTGACATATGTGGTTTCTTTAATCGGTTAGTTTATACTCCCTTCTATTTCATCTCATTTTGCTCATTTATTATTTGTATTTACGAAATGAGCCAAATGAAATGAAACGAAGTTTGTTCCGTTATTGATTAATGATATGATGGGGTGGATTGCAAGTTGAGCAAGGTGTATTGTGATCCCATTAGTAGTCACTTTCCAAGACTACCTTTTTATCATCTATTCCCACTTTTTCCCCCATACTTGAGCGAATATATATCGACAAAGACAAAGTCTTTTCTCATTCTCATTCAAACTTACCCAAACCCATGACTATCATAAATCGATTACATTCTCGAATTTTCTTTTGCATCGACGAATGACTTTTACGTGCTAAAAATATAGCAATTTTCACGATTATCTTTTGCATCGACAAAAAAACCTGTGCCCAGAAAACAATGTCACTAAATGGAGGACGGAGGGAGTATTTTCAAAATTAGCAATTTTCACGATTTTTTTTATCATTGCTAATTTTTTTTTTATATTTTTAACACATAACGACAATCTAGTATGAAATGTAACAAAAAAATTCAATAGAAAATCTGGACCGATTATAAATAATTTGTCATGCCGTTTAATAACTAAGTGGTCATTAAATCACATACTCTCTCCGTCTTGTGGATATTGAGATGGTCTTAATTAAGTACTAGTTAGTTATATGAATTATTTAATGATTTATAACTAAAATTTAGTTATAAATATGGAGTATAAATGTTTCTACATGCTAAAGAAGATGCAACAGGAAAATCTGCAAATATATTTATCATACTAATATACAAACCAAACATAATTTATCACATTCATTGGCTTATAGGAGTATGTATTAAGAGCACGCACACAGCTGACATGGTAATGTTATCTAAACATATTCCTATATTGTTTCGGTGGATCGATTTAGTTTTTATAGTAATATCGGTCTATAGTAAGTAGATTCAGTAACATATAGCATCGCCGCATCAATCCTGAGCATATTACCCACATTAAGCATTCCTATAAGTGGCATTTGTCACAATAAACCACATGAAAGATGGTAATTAAACTAACATGTTCCCAAAAAAACTCATCAAAATGTTCAAATTAACTTGACAAGAATCATACATACATACATAGTTGCAAATTCTATTGTGACAAAAGCTGAATTTAGCAATGTAGCCACTTTATCATCATAAATTCACATGCATCAAAGCCTTACAATTAAGAAAGATTTAGCTAAAATCTCCATAATATACTAACCCTAATTAGATCTTTACTTTACCCACTCTAGTATAAGTATTCCACAATTAGGGCACACTTCTACTTCCCTAATTGTAATTAATTAATTAATAATGTCACATTTACAAATAATAATCTATGCAACTTATACAATAAAAGATTGAGAGAGAGAGAGAGAGAGAGAGAGATGAATAGTGTATTTGAGGTATAAATACCAGCCTCCTGAAACAGCTCCATTCCACTTTCTGCAACTCTCTTTTACTCTAAACCATAATTTAGCAACCCCACACAGTGCTCCCATCCATCTCTACAGTTCTCTTGGCAGGTTAGAAGCTAAATTCAGAGAAAAATATTTGGGATAATTGATGAGGGAATTCTCGGTTGGCCTATTTTTGGGGTTGAAATATATATTTTTCAGGTGGCCTGGTTACAATCTTGATCAACTTTTTTTTGTTTTGCCTTTTTCTGGGTGTAGATTGAGGGAGGGAGGATGGAGTTCACAAATCAAGAATCGGAGTCGTCGAATTCGATGAGGAAGAACAACGGGAGGGGGAAGATTCAGATCAAGAGGATCGAGAACACCACGAATCGGCAGGTGACCTTCTGCAAGCGGAGGAATGGGCTGCTCAAGAAGGCTTATGAGCTCTCGGTTCTCTGCGATGCCGAAGTTGCCCTCGTCGTCTTCTCCAGCCGCGGCAGGCTCTATGAGTATGCCAACAACAGGTGTGTTCTTGTGTTCTTGTGTGTGTGTGTGTGTGAGAGAGAGAGAGAGAGAGTTTTGGTGCTTTGATCTCTTCACTTCTAACATATCCCATGATGCAGATTCTTGTTACTTTGTGTGTTTGTGTGCTTGTTTTGTTGTTTGATTTGCACATCTGAATAGATCTTCTGATCTAGGTCTTTCTGCAAAGATTGTGTGTTTGTGTGTGTGTTCTTTGTTTTTCACTTTTGATTAGATCCCATGATCTATAGCTTTTGTCTTAAAAGATTAAAAGCTTGAATTTCTCTCAGTTCTTCTTCTGTTCTCTCTCTCTCTCTCTCTCTCTCATATTCTTGGCTTGGATTTGAGTTTTGGGTCCTTTGCGGTTGAGAAATCTGGGTTTTTAGTTACATCTTTTGTTCATAATTACATGGGTTTGAAGAGAATCAATTGTTCTTTCACTGTGAATTCTCTTCCTTAACTTTTTTTCTGTGTGATTTGATCACATAACACCTAGATCTGCCCTTGATTGGTTAACACAAAAAGTGTTTTTGTTTGCATTACCACTTTCTTCTAGAGCCTTAAGATAAATTCTAAGAGATCTTCAACATCATCACCTCTCTCTCTCCCTCTCTCTCTCTCTCTCTGAACATCACATGCCATCTGTCAGCCCCAGAAAACTCTTTCCCCCAGCTGAAATGCAAGAAAACACTTGACCTAAAATTATTGATTTTTTTTTTTTGGGAAATTAAAAGGGCAATATCAAGATTTGATTTTGAGCAAGCCCAAAAGAAGTTTCAAAACATGGGGATCTTGGATTTACTATTCTCACACCATTAATTTAGAGAGAAGGTTAGGTATAGCCATAGGGCAAATGTGTAATTAATATTAGGGCAAGGGTAAGCTGTATAGTAGCATGATTAGGGTTTGAAGAAGGGCCTAAATTCATGTAAATCAACCAAGAAATCTTATAGCTCATGTCAGAAAATAATAATTTCAGCACACAAAAAAAGATAATTAAAAAAAATAGTGAAAGAGGAGGAATGGGGGGGGGGGGGGGGGGGGGGGTGTTATAAATTCACTTTCTTGGGGTTTTCTCTTCCTTGGCCCCTTTTTATCTCTAAATGTGAAATTTTTGCCGTTTCTATTTTGATCAGATTTTCTCCACTAAGATTTCTTTCTCTCTCTCTCTCTCTCTCTCAAAAAACTCTGACTTTTTGGAGATGAGAAAAGGAGGTCTGTGATGAATTACAGATGGGGGAAGCTAGCTATCATCGAAAGAATGACAGCTACTTCTCCTTTCATCTCATAATCAACTTACTAGTTTTAATTCTAGAGAGAGAAAGAGGAAATATGGAATCACATGTTTCCAAGAAAATCATGGTAAATGTTGCAAGGAATTGGCTGCTCTGTGAATTGAACAGCCTTTGCTCATACAATCAATAAAGGGTGCAAAACGGCTGCTCTCTCTCTCTCTGCGAACCTACAAACTTCACCGCCCATACACTCAACATGAGAGAGAGAGAGAGAGAGAGAGAGAGAGAGAGAGAGATTTTTTGAGTAGAAATGAGAGGTGGTGATGGGGTGGGGTAGTGCATAGTGGGTAAAAAACCATTAGTGGACAAAGGGGAGAGCATTAACCTTGGGGTAAAAAGAAGGGGGAGGGAGGGTCGGTGACACGTGGCGAGATCTGAAGAGATAGAATCTGCAGCCAATCATATTTGTGGGATCTAGTGCCGACGTGGCAGTGGGCAGCCAATCGTGTGTCGAGGAAATTAAGGTTGCTGACTCGAAGTGGATGTGTGTGTGTGTGTGTGTGTGTGTGTGTGTGTGTGTGTGTGTGTTTTCACCCCTGCTTTGCTTCCTGCACCAACCTACCTGTGTGTTAATTGTAATTTATTGATCTTATTTAATAGTACTATAATTGTGCCCAAACTCTTTCCTTTTTTTTTTTTAATTAATTTTTAATTAGGGACTAATTTATTTATGGTGCAATGAAATTTTAATTTTGACACCCTTGTATAAGTTGGGTTATGTTCTAAGATTTTATTTGTGAATTAAGTATATATGGGGAATTTTATCTATGTTTTTGGTGGTGTGAATTTATTAATATATTATTTAATTTACTTATTTATATTTTTAATTTACCAATTAAGTACTGGTTTTGAATGAATAAAATTTGCAGTGTTAGGGCAACAATTGATAGGTACAAGAAAGCAACAATTGATTCCTCCAGTACCATGACCACCTCTGAAGTTAACACTCAGGCACAACTCTTTCTTACTTTTCTTTTAATTTAACTTACTCTTATAAGGCTTCATTCATGGAGTATATACTACTACAACAAATTAAACTACATTGATGTAAGGAAAAAAAAAAACAATTTTCTTATAGATGATCAGTTGTTCATCATTAATCTTGTTGATGATCTGATCAGTACTACCAGCAAGAAGCTACGAAGCTCCGCAGGCAAATAAGAGAGATTCAGAATACGAACAGGTTACCTTAATTCGATTCTTACTGTCTATATATATTTTATTTGATATGTGATGAGATGAGACAGCATATATAACTAATTCTTTGGATGAAACTAAAATCTTGATAATTTGCACCAACTAATAATGGTACTTGATTTGCAGGCAACTTCTTGGAGATGGTGTTACCAGCATGCCACTCAAGGATCTCAAGAATATGGAAGGCAAAGTGGAGAAAGCCATCGCCCGAATTCGGAACAAGAAGGTAAAGTATTAAGTAAATACTTTCTCACCTTTATAATCATGTACAAAATGCTTGATTCTATCTCACTGCATTCTTGAAATTTCTGGAACAGAATGAGATGCTATTTGCTGAAATTGAGCTCATGCAGAAGAGGGTCAGTACACTCTCTCTCTCTCTCTCTCTCTCTCTCTCTCTCTCTCTCTCTCTCATATAGTATATATGTATGTATGTAAAAGAGGCTGTTGATCATGTGTAGCAGGAGCTAGATCTGCACAATACAAACATGTACCTACGAGCTAAGGTAGTGATTCTTTAACAGATATATATAAGATTGTCAAATTGTCAAGGTGATTAAGACGATGAGATTGATTATGAATGAACGAAATAAAATGAAGCAGATAGGAGAGAGCGAGAGGGCACAAGAGCACCAAATCAACATGATGAACCACGACTTCGAGCAGCAGCAGATGACTAGTACTACTGCAGCTACTTCACATCACAGCCACAGCCACGGCCACGGCTATGACATGAGAAACTTCCTCCCAATGAACCACCTCCACCTCGAACCTCCGCCTGATGATCAGGATCACCACTACTCTTGCCAGGATCAAACTCCTCTCCAGCTAGTGTAACTTCATCTCCACTCTCCCTCCTTTTATCTTCATTTCATCACAATAATATTGCATGAGCATGCTAAATTCTTATTTTATTTTATTTTTTATCGGAAAAGAGAATAATTCGGATTAAAGAAGTCATGTTTAATCCTAACAAGGCATGTTTCTGATTGCAGTTGAGCAGTAGATAGCCCTAGCTTGGATGAATCTATGATGATGAAGAATTTGGCACGATGAAATTTCAGGAATGCTTTGGACTATCAAGAATTTTAATATTTTAATTTTACTGTGTAATATAGGTAGCTGATTATTCAGAAGGACAAAAAAAAAAAAAAAAAAAAAAAGGAAGTCTTGCTATGTGATGAGTACCTTTGAGGAACAGTTTGTTTAACTCTGATTCTACAACATATATATATATTAATAGTATTTGTTTGAATTATTAATTCCCTATTCTTGGTTCTAATTCTATGTATGCATATTAACATATTTTCTTTCAGAATTCAAATCATACATACTGATTCGAGGGAAATGCGAATCCAAAAAATAGAATTGGTAAAATTAAAGTTGTTACAATAATAGTATAATTGAAAGAGATGATAGGCATACACTACAATATTTTGTATCCTTTTTAATTTAAAGAATGACCCCCTAGCCTTGTATCTGATCAACTATCTTCTTCTTCTGATGTATAAAATACTCCCTCCGTCCCAAATCGAATGTAGCGCTTCTCCGAAAAAGCTCATGCAGATTTTAAGAAGTGTTACTTTTCGTTTGGGAGGGAAGGAGTACGAGTTTATAAGACCATACATGGCCTGAGAAGAGACTGAAGGCTCATTAGACCTTCTTCCCTCTGCATCAGCCACTACTTCGTTCGCTCTAAATTAACTAGCTTTAATTTAGAGAGAGAGAGAGATATGCAAGATTCCTCCATCTTGCTAGACTGCAATTCCACACCCTGTAACGAACTCATTAGACACATTGACATGTCTATACCACAGGCTTCTTGCCTCAGGGGTGCTCGTCTCGAGCCACGGCTTCGCAGGGCCACTGAAATGCACAACCGCAGCAGCTTCCAGCGCCTCCTTCTCCAGACTATAGTAGCGCCGCCCCAAACCGGCTACATGCCATGAAGAGTCGAGGCGGTGGACGAGGTTCTCGAAAGCAATCAAGGCAGGAGGAAGCGCTCCAGAGCTCCACATCGTGTAGGCAGAATCCTGATTCTGCAAAAATGCAAGGAACCATGGAATGAATTCACCATTTAGGTGTGTATGTGTGTGTGTGGGTGAAAAGATGAATGCACAGACCAGTTTGAGCCATTTGTGGTATGTTGCAGTGACATTACTCTTCCTCCATTGCCTGAGGTCGAAAACGTTCATCCCGTAAAGCCAGCCGAGGCGGTGCTCGTCCAAGCTGGATGCTATGGTTGGATCAGTGAAGTTGAAGTAACTCTTGTACTTGCAGCAGTCGTCTCCACACCGAGAATCGTCAACTACTGCACCGATGACTTTCTCTTCGAGGTCTACGTCCCATAGTGGCGACAAGTCGCGTTGCACCACCAAATCGTCGTCCAGAAACAGAACTTTGTCCAGATCAGGAAACAACTGACACCAATTAATGAAACATAGATCATGTTACTAATAGTTAATTACCAACACTTTATCCGGTACCAAAAGGTCGTGTTGGCAACCCAAAACTGCAGCCGCCAACACGGCCATTTCGTACCGTACACGAGGAAAGCAATGTATCCCCCTCGAAATAGTTACCTGAGGAAGATACATGCGGAGGTGATTGAGCAGCGACACGCAGCTCGGGTTCAGGGCATCGGTTCCGTAGTCGAGTTCTTCAAACTCCATCATTCTCCTACGCTTGTGGTTCCTAATCTCAACATGAGCCTCCAACATTTCCTCGACGGCCACACTCATGCCGCGAGGCCAATCATACTGATGCAAGCCCTTGACCTCGATGACAGCAGACGGGATCCAGTTCACCGCAAACCAGGCATGCATGGAAGTGTAAGACTTCTTATCCGTAACAACGTGGAACACGAGCTCTTCAGGGTGGGACGAGGCCTCGACAGCAGAGGAGACGACAACAGAGGCAGCCAGAACATTGTCGGTTAGGAGGACAACGTGCTTGAAAAAAGGATGCGTGAGACGATAGACGTGTTGAGGCGGAGGCAGAGGAGAGCGAGCGACGGCATTCACAGCGTATTCTTCGGCCAGTTTGAGGGAGAGGCAGTGGAAACTGTTTGGTACGCCATGAGAAGCTAAATGCCAGTATAGAGATTCATGCCATTTAGCCTTCTGGACTAAGCGTTCCATCTTCTCAATCTGCATTTTAAATTCTCAAGTTCATAATAAAGTAAATTTTATAAATGGATTAATTTATTTACAAGGAAATGTTACATTATTACTATTCGCTTTCATATTTGACTTATAAAAAATGGGGAAAAAAAATGGTTAGAAATGCAAGAAGCGACCCATCCCTGTATAGAGTGGGACCAAAAATGTAAAATAGGCTAAAGTATAGGGATAGGCGCACTATACTATAGCATTAGCATTTATAGGAGGATGGGAGATTATGATATGCTAGTACTATATGTGACCCCTCCGTTTACAATCTTTGTGCTTGTAATTTCATATTCGACCGACTAAGATCATGGACAAACGGAGTATGTGGCTAGATAAGATTACAAAAAAGTCCTCACTTACCATGGTTTTGGTGGTGATAGCGAAACTTGTAATGTCGCCTTTATTTGACCTCAACTCCTTCACAAGATCCTTGAACGACATAATTCCTACCTTTGAATCCTCCATTAATATTCTTCTCTCATCATTACTAATGCCTTCTGCCTCCAACAATGCTCTTCTCAGCTCTTCCCTCAACTTCAAAAAAATAAATCTTAAATAAATAAATAAACCGTAAATGTGAACAAGAGTATTAATATTTTGAATAAATTAATCAACAAAATTAATGGAAATTATCTTCCAGAATTAATGGTGATTGGGATAAGGTGTGATGACATATATCGAAAGAGAATGGAATAAATTGGGAAACAAGTGGATATTGAATATTTAGGTCGCCACCGACAGCCTCAAAATCCTTGCCCACTATTCCTTTCACCAATTCTTCCACTATTTTTTTCAATATGCTCTGATTCAACTTTTGTCTCCTTCACTTGCTATTATTATACCCACCCCACTATATGAGATTTTTGGTTTTTTCTTAGATGTTGTAGAATATCCTTTTAAATGTATACTAAAATATATTCCATTTGTTCCATTACTAATCCCTCAATCTAATCTATGGAATGTATGAAATACTACCTCTATCTCATTTATTAGCTACAAATGCTTTATTGATGTGACATGGCACGCATCTCCACCGAAACCTAGTATGAGTTTTACGATATAATTTTGAAATATTATTTCTTTTACGGGATAGTCCGACACTCGTAGTATCCCGTAAACAAAAAAAAATACTTCGAAATTATATCGTTAAACCCGTACTAGGTTTCGGTGAAAAAGCGTGCCGAAAATGTTACTGTTCATTTTAGCTAATTAGATGAGATGGAGGTAGTAATTACGTACCTCGACTCGACCTTTAAAATTTATGTCGGCTTTTCTTTAAATTTTCAAGAGGAAGGAAAAGATTACTAACCAAGGAAGCGTCGCTCCCGCCGAAAAGCCTCCAAGTCATACAGCCTGCAGGTTAACGTAATTATTGGTTATTGCGCTTTAGCCCATACATTAGCCGAATATTACGTATTTAGCCTAACGAATTAAATTTTAGTAAAATAAAAATTACCGATTGAGGAAGAGCAAAGAGCGGCGGATTCCAGAAGCAGGAAAGCGGTTCTGATGAAGAGAAAGGGCAGAACTAGCCCAAGCATCAGCACCGCCGGCAGCATTGCCGTCCGATAAACCAGTCGCCGCCCGAGCGCCGCCGCGGCTGACTTCTTCGGTTTCATTTTCCGTCAATCGCCGCCGCCGGATCCAGCGATTCTCCTTTGGCCGATCGCCGACGATGTGCAGAACTTCATCTTCCTATTTATATTCACCTGCTGCTTCTCCCTAGAGAGAGAGAGAGAGAGAGCTATCGGAAGATCGAATTCAGTTCTTCGGCTACAGATCCGATGAAATTGATGGAGGTATTCACATCGATTTGAGTTGAGGAACAGGGAGGAAGCATTAAATTTAGCAGAAATTACCTTGAGATATGAATTCGTCTTCGTCGGAGAAGATTGAATTCCAGTAGTTGCTTTGATGGCTGAAAATAGTGAGTGTGTGAGTGATTAATTAAGAGACTGGGTTGGTGGAAGTGGAGTTATATACTTACACTCCTCCATCCATGTGTTGTGTTACTTACTGTGTATATAGAATAGTATTGTGCAACAGTCAAAGAGAATAAGATCAGATTCACGCACTGGTGTACGTTGGTATACGTAAATTCAATAGCGTATTTATTCATCCAACTATATATATACAATTCACGCCATGAGAGGGAGAGAGAGAGTACGGGCTTCGCGTTGGGCCCGTTTCATCAAGTTCTTCGTAATACGGCCTTAAATAAAATGAGTAGTAAAGGCCAAAAAATTTTAAATTATATTTTCTCTATCGAATTAATATTGTGATAAATTTTATTTTCGTCCGTCCATTGATATAAGGATATTACTTTAAATGATAGTAAAATTTTAACCTATTAAAACTCATTCAATCTACTTTATCCAATATTATCACTCTTGTACTGAAAAATATTACTACTATGTTTTTTTTTTCTCTCTCTTCACTCTACTACATTTGAATATTTTGTATGACATTGTCCTAAAATAATTACTTTTTTTAAGTAATACGTATTTGAAAAAAATTAATAAGGACCCAATTTCTAATTCATACAGGCCATAATATTAATTTAAACGGGCCTAATTGGGTCATGAGATTGAGAGGCCGATAGGATCATAGGACTAGTGTAAAATCTCTTTCAAAAATATTACTACGATTAAAATTACTAAGTTTTACTAAGTTATAGAATTATTAGTTCCATTCTTAAAACAAAACTATAAATATTAAAATATTTTTCCTCCGTTTCACTTCATTTGGTTTTTTTTAATCGGAACGTTTTACTTCAATTGACTTGTCTCTTAAATTAGCAAGAATTAATATTTACTTTTCTATATGAATCCCTTATTTTTCACTTTTAACACTGCGTATAAAATTTCGAGTCAAAATGAAACAAACCAGTGAAATGGGACGAAGAGAGTATTAATTGAGAAGTGACAAAGACAGTACGATCTTAAAAACAAAGTTGAAACACAAAAGCAATTCAAAACTCCTTGTGGCTCACCAAAAGTATAGTAGTACTACTATACTTTATCATCCCCACATTCTTTTTGCTCAATAAAATTACATTATTTCTTCAATTTTATTATGGACAATCTGTTTATCAACGTTAGCATATATCTATCCGTCTGAAACTAAATTTGTTCGTGAATAAGTGTGAAATATTTCTTCCGATGTCCCTCAAACAACGTCATGTTTTCTTATTAAGTTGTCTAATAGGTAACGTCAAACATATTTTCTAGTGTCTGAAAAGAAACGAGAGCATGCATAGGATCGATGGAGTATATAATTAGAAATGGGGCCTAGGTGAGGGAAGCGTGTGGCAAGGCCAAAACGAATGCGCTGCCGCGTTATTTGCCGCCCATTTTTGTTGTGTTTTGTCACTCGATATCACCATATACGTACTGTCCCATTCTTGATCTCCATTATTAAATCTTTTCCATGTTTTGGAACTTTCTCGTAAAACCTCTTCGCTTTACGCAAAGGAAATATTGCAGCATGCAGTACCTTTTTTTAAGGTTGATGGACATGGTACTAACATTTGTATAATAAAATAGCGCACATCAAGGCATTGAATTAGCAAATCATAACCACCGTCTTATTTATCTTGACACGTTTATTAAAAATATGTGAATATAAGATTATAGAATTCGTATCATTTTACAATACGTTTTCTTTTAAAATGGTACGTATTTTGTGCTCTCATGCAAATTGCCAACAAAAAGTTCTTCCTTCAAGATAAAAAAAAAAAGAATAATTAATACGTACATCTGTCCAGTTTTTCTTGACATGTTTCTTAAATACTCCCTGTACTTATATCCATTTGGCCATTTTGTATAGTTTACATGTTGAATATATAGGGTGTGAGTCTAGTAATAGAGACGTGTTGAGAAAACGGGACGGGGGGAGTAAGTAAGTTCTGGACCAACGAGTTTCCGGTTTGGCCTTGATTGGCAGCTCATGTTAATGTTACCGACGTACCATATGGGCCAGGGCCAGGGGGGGTCTTGCTTTCACCAGTAATTTCCAGTTTACTACTTTAATTTATATCTGTATCACCGACGCTAGGGGACATTATTAATTTTGACTTTCGTGTTGTTTCCCTCCATTTTCTTCGGCCATCATAGCTCTATAGGGATTTGACATTACCATTCTTCTAAAAGGAGAAAAGAATTAAAATCTATTTCCATGATTATGAATTAAGAAATTTGAGATCTAACTATTTTCATCATGCATGGCAAAAAAAATACTCCCTCCGTCCTCCATTTAGTGACGTTAATACTATATTGGGACGTCCTCCATTTACTGACAATTTCCATTTTTGGACGTAGACCCCACAATCACTTTAACACTTTAACACTTTATACATCTACTTTTTATTATTTTAATATTTTAATACTATTAAACAATTCAAATGGACCCACAATTATTCCACTTTAACACTTTAACGCATTAATTTATTATTATACCATAAAATGCGAAAAAACGCGTGCCCAAACTCCCTCCGTCACTAAATGGAGGACGGAGGGAGTACTAGAAGCTAGCAATAGCATCGTGTCAAAAAGAAGTGATAGTAATTATAATGGTCGAAAATGTTGTCGTATAAGCAGCTGACATGATAATATTATACATAACGTGAAACGTCGATAACAGTGGGCGGTGGAACATTTCTATTACATGAGATTTTTGTATTTGAGGAATTATATATGTGAGGTTTGTGAGACTTGTACTAACTCAAAGTGGGCAAATTTCTATTGGAATATTAATAGCTTTCCTTTGCTTTGAAATAAAGCATTACGAGAGAAATCTAAATAGACCACGTCGGGAATGGAGATGATACAAACGTTTATATTATAAATGTTTGATCCTGACCCTCTAATAAATTTGCATTTTATTTGTACTTAGCTTTTTAATATTCTTGAAGGGTCAGGTTAGGATCAAGTATTTGTATTACAAACGTTTGTATCATCTCCTTTCAAGACCACGTCTTACTTTTTGAAGCTTCAATATGAATTAAAAATGGATTTTTAAGGGGGGAAAATAAAGCTATAGAATTAGGTAAGTAGTAAGTTGGTGTTAGTAGAAAGTAGGGTGGAAGAATAAATAGGTGATGTCGGTAACATTTTCATTTATGTATTTAGAGTAGGTAATTAGTAAGTTGGGCCTATATATTTATAATGGGCCCAAGCCTGGAATAATACTTGTAATAAACTAGCCCTTTCTTCTTCTTCTTTTTTTTTTAAGGAAATGAGGCCTCTTGTAACGTTTTAGTAGGCCTATCTAGTGTTATCGATAAATAGCTTAATTTTTGAGAATTAAGAACCAATCTCATCCACTCTTTTTATAGAATTTAATGGTGGATATTAATTCTCAAATTATCTATTTTACTTTTTAAATTATTTATTCCTAATTTTAAAGGGTAGTTAGGGGGAAAAAAAATTATGCGTTCCAAGATTGTTGCCACTAATTATCCTATTAATTAACATAAATATTCGAATGCAACTAAGACCTAAACCTATGCTTCAATAATCATATTTATTTATGCTTAATAAGTTGTATATGAAAATTACATGCTTTTTTTTTAAAAAAAAATATCAATTCATGTTTAAATATCGTGAATGACGATGACAAATCGTGAATGACAATGAATATTCGAATGCAACTAAGACCTATTCTTATGCTTAAATAATCATATTTATATGCTATCTTCCTATTCGTTTATGCTTAATAACTTGTATATGAAAATTGCAAAAAAAAAAAAAAGAATAAAAAAACGTAGATGAATGTTCGAATGCAACTAAGACCTATTCATATGCTTAAATAACCATATTTATATGCTATCTTCCTATTTATTTATGCTTAATAACATTATGAAAATTACAAAAAAAAAAAAAAAAAAAAACATAATAAAAAACATAGATGAATATTCGAATGCAACTAAGACATATTCTTATGCTTAAATAATCATGTTTATATGTTATCTTCCTATTCGTTTATGCTTAATAACTTGTATATGAAAATTACAAAAAAAAAAAAAAAAAGAATAAAGAAACATAGATGAATATTCGAATGCAACTATCACCTATTCTTATGCTTAAATAATCATGTTTATATGCTATCTTACTATTTATTCATGCTTAATAACCTGTATATGAAAATTACAAAAATAAATAAATAAACAGAGACTACAACTCAAAAATTAAATTACACGCTCGTTTCAGTAACCATAAATCGCGAATGAAATTAAACGAAGAAGAAGAAGAAGAAGAAGAAGAAGAAGAAGAAGAAGAAGAAGAAGAAGAAGAAGAAGCATAGAAGAGAAAATTGAATGAGTGATTAATTAATCCCTTAAAATATGGAACAAATAATTGAAGATTACATTAATACCCTTTTCTTAAACAAAATATATCTTTTTTAATTAATTTCCAAGAATAAATCCTAACCAACAATCTATTGAAATGGATGGTCTAGATTAGAACCTAGTTCTCACTAACTAATATGGTTTGCGTATGAACCAAGCTCTCTCTCTCTCTCTCTCTCTCTCTCTCTCTCTCTCTCTCTCTCTCTATATATATATATATATATATATATATATATATATATATAGGGAGTGGTTCGTGTGCAAATAAATCCTTGCGTGCTAAAATGCGAAAGATGCTTAAAACTATACAAAATCATGCTTAAATCAGTATATATTTATGCTTACAACACCATTATGCTTTTTAATGTACAAATTCATGCTTAAACCTAGTCATGCTTATAATACCTTATAATCATGCTTAAATCAATTACAGCCACAGATCAAATCAAGATCAATGGTCCAGATCTATTCCTATTTCTCACACCAGCACTTATTTCTATATGATCCATCCTCTATATATATATATATATATATATATATATATATATATATAGAGAGAGAGAGAGAGAGAGAGAGAATAGATCATATGAGAACCTTTCATTTCGTGAGAACTAGGAACCTTTATGATCCGTTGATTTTAAGAGAATAAACGGCTGAGATTTGAAGATCACATTCATTAAATTTGGTAGTTTTATAAATTGAAAGGGTAATATTGTAATGTGCTATATTAGTTCCTTAAAAAGTGGACATTAAAGAATCCATTCTCTCTCTCGAACCTCTCTCTCTCTCACACACGACTGGTGCCGGTGCCGCCTTCGCCGGCGGCGAGGGTCGCTACTCCGGCCGCGGGCGTCTTTCTTCTCCTTCCCTATTCCACTCTCTTCTCGTTTTTAGGGATTTTGATAGACAGAGAAAGCAGGTGCAGCGACCTCGGGCTGAGATGTCGCCGTCGAGTCGCTGTCCGCCCGCCGCCGTACAGATGAGGTTTCTCTCTCCCTATCTTCTTTCTGATCTCTCCCTCCCTCTTAACTCTCATCTCTCTCTTGATTAGGTTTCGAGATAGAAACAAGTCGACACGAGCCGCCGTCTAGGACACCGCCGCCTCCGCCTGCCATTCAATTTTCTGTTGTTGATTTATGTACTTTGCGTTGTCATCCTTATAAAAAATTTCAGCATTGTTTCTTTTCAATTAGTTATTTTTATATGCTTTTAAGCGTATTATTAGTTATAATTAAGCATGACTCGTAAAATGTTCGATAGAATGTTTCTTAAAAAATTAAGCAACGAAATTCAAGCTAGTTGAAAAACGCCGAAACATTTGCTTAAATTAGTCGCAACTAATGCTTAATCAATGCACATAAAGTGTTCGATAAAATGCATTCATAAAAATCTGAAAATCTGCTCATATCATCCATAAAATTTATGCACGTCAGACGTTCGATAAAATGCATTCATAACCCCGACTCGGTAAATGAGAGCATTCATAAAGGATTTTTATTATAATTTCTAAAATCGACGACATGCTACGAGCGATGGTTAATTATCAATAATAATAATAATAAAAATGTCGAGACATATGCTTAAATTAGTCGCAACTAATGCTTAATCAGTGCACATAAAGTGTTCGATAAAAGCATTCATAAAAATCTGAAAATATGCTCATAGCATTCACAAAATCTATGCACATTAGGTGTCCGATAAAATGCATCCATAAACTCGATGTGGATTCTGCAATTAGAGCTCACAACTTCTAGCATTAAACAAACTTGTTGTTTCTGGTTCTCCGATAATTGCTCGATGGTCTCCACAAGCACCGTTGGGCAGATTCTACAGCGCAACGGGTGGAACATCGTATCAGGTTCGTTGTTGTTATTTCCATGCTCCAATGGTTTAGTACTTTCCTTTTGAAGTTTCCCCCTTTTCAGCTTTTCAGCAACAAAGTCATCGTCCGAAAGTTCTTGTGCACACTTCCATTTATTTGTGTTTCCTTCAATCAAATTAAGCATGAAACTAATTAAAACTAAGCATAAAATCTGAAATATGCTTAAATCATAGCATTCAAAATATCTATGCACATTAGTTGTTCGACAAAATGCTTTCATATAAACTAAAATATGCTTAAAATTGATGACAACACAAATTAAGCATTAAACTAGGATACCAATGTTTCAAGCAAGAAATTAAAATATATTAAGCATTAATCTAAACTTGAAGACACATAAAATCCACGAAAATAAACTAAACATAAAATTTGAATTATGCTTAAATCATAGCATTCAAAAAATCTGTGCACATTAGGTGTTCGATATAATGCTTTCATATAATCTGAAATATGCTTAAAATCGATGACAACACAAACTAAGCATTAAACGAGGATACCATTGTTTTAAGCAAAAAATTAAAATATATTAAGCATTAATCTAAACTATACGACACATAAAATCCACGAAAATATATTAAGCATGAAACTAAAATACATTAAGCATGAAACTAAAATACAAATATTTTAAGCATGAGATTAAAATATTTTAAGCATGAACTTAAGAAAAAACGACACATAAAATTAAGCATGAAACTAAAATCAACGACACTACAAAATCGACGACACTAAAATACAAATATTTAAGCATGAAACTAGTTGTAAGAATGCACGAAAACTGTTCGAAAAAATTCATGCTTAAATGGAACTATAAATCAACGAAACTAAAAATCCTATGGCTACTACTTAAAACCAATGAAGAAAATCCAATTTAAGTATACGGTAATTGCAGTAAAGCATCAAAATAAGAATACAATTGTAACTTTAATTACCGTCATTCGATTCAATCTTGATTTCGATTCCGATGGCTTTTTACAGCGTTTCGCCAGCTGTGATGCAAGATTTGGCGACCGGCTATTCCTCCTTTCCGCCGGTTGCAAAGCAATTTTCGGAGGTTGGCTGTTGCTTCGGTTCGTCGACTGCGAAGCACGTTTCGAGGGCTAGTTGCTGCTCCGTTTCGTTGCCTGCAAAGCAAGTTTCGGCGGACCGGTTACTGCTCCGTTTCGCGCTGTGAACCAGTTTTCGGCGGCTGGTCGATGCTTGCTTTCGTCGTCGAAATCTAATTGATTTTGAATCGGCCGCGATTCTGCATATTAAACAAATCTAACGTATCCTATAATTAAGGTAGGTGGATTAGTGTTGCTTTATTATTGACTAATCTACCCTTTTGCATAATTAAAATTAGATTTAAATCAATATACTAATTAATGTAGGGATTAATCTTGTCCATAGATCTCTCATGATCTAATGGACTAGAATGGTTCCTAGTTCTCATGAAGTGAAAGGTTCCCATGAGAACCATCCCCATATATATATATATATATATATATATATATATATATATATATATATATATATATATATATATATATATATATATATTTTCAATAACCGTACATATGAAAGAATAAAGATAATGTATTTCTCACTATTTTTTAGCCTTTTAATCGAATTAAATTACAAAATTGCCATTCAAATTGATTTGAAATTGATTTTCAATTGAGGATTCCCTTTTTATATATAGATGTGTTGATTGAGTATTTATGATTATTCTTTTATTTGTAGTTTTCATCATGAATTTTAAAATCAATATTTTTCACATAATAAAAATATTGAATTGATAATTATTCTTTGGATCGGCTGTTAAGCCCGTAGATTAGGTCTGTTATTCGTAGGAGTCTTAGTTAGAATAAATATTTGTAATATTTCATTATTTCATAATGAGAAGATTATTGATGTTTAAGTTATATAGCCTTAGAGTATAAAATAGGCGTTTCATGAGTTTATCGTAAACAAAACCAGAATCCGCGTCATTAGTTATCTCGCATTATCAGCCGTAGATAAGATATAATATGTACGGTCGATGAAGAAAACCAGAATCCGCGTCATTAGTTATCTCGAATTATTAGCCGTAGACAATGTTCTAAAAAGCACTAGGCGCTAGTCGGGCGGTGGAGGGGTGACTAACGCCTAGGCGGAGCCTAGGCAGATTCGAACTATAATGCTTATTTTTACTATTCTTACATTATTGTTGTCAAATTTATAATAAATACACATACTATGACAACTGATAGGTTAATTTTATAATTATAAATTCAAAATTATACATAGAGTAGCATACTAGTGTGTCTAAACGTAGATTAAAGTGTGTCTAAACGTAGATTAATTAACACATTTAGACTATTGATTAAGCTTCAATAGCAGCTCGTTGGGTATCGCATAAAGCCTAGGCGGTTTACATATTAGTCGGGCGGCGATGTACTGACTAGCGCCTAGGCGCCGCCTAGGCGGACCTAGGCAGTGTCTTTTAGAACACTGGCCGTAGATAAGATATTAGATCTACGGTCGATGATGTAAGGCAGTGAATTTTCGAAATAACCGCGTTGGCCTCCTACTGTAGCTCTTAATATTCTTTTTTTTTTTCACCCTCCTCAACCACCCCCCCTCGTCATCCACACCCTAACTGAATCTATGGCGGCCGCGCGTGGGTGGCAGGAGGTACTTTTGAAGGGTGCTCACTCTTCAAGCGGTAGCAGCGTGTTTCGCTGACTATGTGTTTCAAAAGGGTTGGCTCAACGACCAGACCTTGGTCGAACTGTTTGTGATGGTCGGGAGCGTTATCTTCGCACTGTACTTCCCGTACGGTACGGTCGTATTATGTACACCTTTCTGACCTGCCGCGATCTCGAGGTTATGGTGCTGGTAGTGGAGCGTGCGTTTGAAGGTGGATTTCCGATCATCGGAGTTATGGGAATGCTTCTTAGACTATCTTTATCCACAACCTTCAACAACCCAACCTACAATTAAAATATTAATTTCTCTCTCTTCCACCTACACAATCTACAACACAACCCAATTCAACAACTTATTATACTTTATCAATGACCCAACCCCATGTTAAAATATAATTTATTTTATATATTATTTTATATTATGATTTATTATAATTCAAATTTATTACATTTTAAAAAAGAATTATTTACATATATTGAAAAAATTGTCATACTTTTAAAGTTACAAACTAAATAAAAAGAGTAAAGTTAAATGAGTACAATTTGAAATAAAATAGAAAAATCATTTTAATTTATATGCTTTATCATTTTGGGAGTTTGAATATTAATAAGGATTATCGGGATTCATGTTTGACGAGGAGACAAGATACTGAATTAAAAAAAGGATACGAAAATTCATTTTTTATAAAGTATATATGCATCAAATAATTGCACAACATACAAAATTATATAGATAAATAATTGCATACACAATTAATTATTGGATTCATATTTATAAGAAAAACTATAATCTTCAAGGAAAATATATGAAAAAATAGGGAATTTTTTTTAGAATAATTCAAAACATATCAATATTGGTGTCTATTTGTAGAGAATTTAAAAACATAAATTTTGATATAATTTTTAATTTTTTAAAATAAATATTTATCTACTTTATTATGTTTAGAAGAATAATATTTTCAAAATTATTTTGACTAATCATATTCTGACAAGTGGTTGTTTTCTATTTGATAACCTAGGTTGTAGAATGTGTTTGTGAAACAACCGGGTTGTGGTATTTAATTTATTTTTGATTTTTTTTTTTCTTAATTTTTTTTTTTTGTCCTCTTCCTATGACCCAAGATGGGAGTCACCGATAATCGTAGTCTTAATGTTTGGACCATGGTCATGGGCACAATCTGGTTCATAGATTCATTTTCGAAGTCTGCCGAGGAGATTCTAGAGAATGCACCAGGTATGGCGCCCTCATTTTCTTTCTGATTGTCTGCGTCGGTGCCATTCTTTTCAAAATATTTGGCTCTCACGAGAGTTCTTCCATTTCAAAATTTGCTATGAAGAGCGGTGAGCGGCTTTTTGTGATAGGAGGACTGATGATTACCCTATCTGTTGGGGTAATATATGTTACCTCAAATCATGATATCTCTGTATTGCTGACTGAGAAGAAGAGCAAGGGTTATGTGAAAATTACTTTTAGCTTAATTTGGATTCTAATCGGTATGTGGTTCATGATTCTCTCTCACTCAAAAGGTTTCCAAGCTTAATATCTACTCAACTGTCCTTGTCTCTGTATTTGTATTGGCATTGTTCCTGCCAAGCCAAGTGCTTCCAACTCTCAGCAATCCCTATCAATACCCTTTGGGATGTGTGCATGTTTATCTAGAACTGGAATTGTGGGTTTGGTCAAGGAGCTGGAGGAGCTGAAGCTGACAATGGAGCCGATGTCTAGTTTGTAGTATCAATTACCATACTATAGAGTTGATGTCTAGTTTTGTATCAATTACCATACTATAGAGCTGATGAGGTAATTTTTTTTGATGTGAGATCGTATCCCTAGTAAATAAAAAGTCCTTAAATCAATTTTGGTACGTGCTCTACAATCTACCGACGGCGCATGTTTTCCGATGATCGGATTGTTGGGATTCCTGTTCAACATCGGGACCATGGCCATCGGAGTAGCATGGTTCATCCAGTCCTTTCTACATTATGCCAAGGAGTATCCTGAGACAATCTTGGTTAATTTTGGTCGTGCTCTACAACCTACCGACGACGCATTTTTTCGGTGATCATCACCGGATTGTTGGGATTCCTTTTCAACATCATCGGGACCATGTGGCTATAGTGTACAAAGTTAGGCAATCAAATGTTTTCCGGTGATCATCACCGGATTGTTGGGATTCCTGTTCAACATCGGGACCATGTGGCTATAGTGTACTGATATAGGTGAAATTTACTTGATTTTCATAGTCAAAAAGAGTCGTTTTTAAGTCTTGATTGTGTATTATTGTCTATGTTTTGTAGGGTTTTTATTATATTGGACAATACTATGCTTGTGGGTATTTTGTTGTGTTTTTAGGTATATTTGAAGGTAAAACCCCGAGACGAGACGAGGCAAGAATAATCGAAGTTGAAATCCAAGGTTTGAAGGCTAGTTGAAGACCTCTCGACACCTCTCTCGATCGAGAGGTGTATCGAGAGGAAAGCTTCTGGATTTGGCTATCGATCGAGAGGTGGAGGCTGTCGAGAGGGGTCCAGCCGAGAAGATCAAATTTTAGACTCCTTTTTGGTCTATGTTTCCTTATATAAATTTCCCCTATATATATTCTTTAGTCTAGCATTGTAAACCCTAACAAATAGCACACCCTATTTAGCTACATACTTTTTAGAGTTTTTCTGTTCTTCGTTCTTGTAATTTGACTTTGGAGATTTATTCAAGTTTATTCAAGATTCAAGATTTGAAGTTCTTCGTTTGTGTTCAAGTTTTTCTTACTCTTACTCTTTAATTATGTTCTTTCAATTCTTTATGTTTATGTTTGCTTTAATTATGTCTAGCTAAATCCTTTAGTTGATTTTAGGGATTGGATGCTTAATTGAATTTATGTAAGTGTTTTTGTTTACAATTAGCCTTCCAATCTAGGTGCATGTTTCATGGTGCTTATTCCCATGCATGATTACTTGATCAATAATTATGTGTGCATAGTTATGTTTTTATTCCTTAGCCGGATAATTGCATAATAGATCTCATGAATACATGGTATGATGATTTAATTGTCTTAGCCGAAGTTGAATTATCATATGGTTGCATATAGTCGATATAGGTGTCGTAGCTGAACCTAGTTGATTGTATTATTGATACTTTTTCTATTTTACACTTGATTTGATATCTATGAGTCCGAGAGGAGATTAGGATCTTATTAGGTGACGATCTACATTGCCTTAGCCGGAGTGTTAGGTTATTTTCGTGTATCACATCTAGATTGGATTAAATTGGTTAATTGTATGCATTACTTGCTTGCATAGGTTTGATTAGGTAGGCTTCCCTAGAATCAACACTTTATCCTTATTTGTTTATTTGCCTTATTTGCTATTTGATTTTTTATTTGTTTATTTCCTTACTTGTTTAATTGAGTCTTTTTTATTTATTTACCTAGTAATAAATACCACAATCTCAAAATTTTAATTGCCTAGACATCAGTTTAGTTCTAAAGTAGAGGTATTGTGTGTGGCTTCGGTATATCAGTCCATGTGGATACGATACTCGTGCTTCCCTTTTACTATACATATTTTGTGTGGTAGCAAATAGTGCGATCATGTACAAAGTTTTTGGCTCTCACGAGCAAGAGAGTTATTTCAACACCGGGACCATGTGGCTATAGTGTACAAAGTTTTTGGATCTCACGAGCAAGATAGTTATTTCGTAGAGAGGCAATCAAATTGGAGTGTTTACCGGAGTTTCTCACGAGCAAGATAATTATTTCGTAGAGAGGCAATCAAATTAGAGTGTTTACTGGAGTTTTTCTGATTGGAGCGCTTACGGCTTGCTTGTATTGGTGTAATTTTTGTGACTTCAAATCGAGATATATCAGTGATGCTGACAAAGTCAAAGCGTAAGGGCTATGTGAAGATGACGTCCAACATCATTTGGATCTTAGTTGGAACATGGTTAATGGTTCTGTCATTGTCTCAAAAGGTAATCAAGCTTGAAATTATATAATCCGTATAATGTGTCGCCCAGAATGTGTAACAGCGTGCGTAACCGGAATAGTAACAATAATAGAAGCAATGAACGCACAACAGTTGTTAAGCCAGTTCGGTGATCAACACACCTACGTCTGAGGGATTTCTCCCAAATGACCAATCCACTATATGTGAGTTTCAGAGATACAAGTATACATATACTAGTCACCACTACGTATTCACTCCTCACTCGTCTACACTCCCCAACAACGAACTTGAAGATAGACTTAAGACCTTCGTCTACCCAAACTTCAAAACCTCGATTATGAAGTTTATCCCCACTCGAGAAGTTTATCCCCACTCGAGTTTATAGAATACTCAAGATTACAAGTTCACTCACCGAACTAATCTATCCAATGAAAAAAATTACAAGTTCACTCACCAAACTAATCTATCCAATGAAAGAAGAAAACAAATATACATTCTTAAAGCACTCACCAAACTAAATGATAGAAGAAAATAAATCTACGTTCTTAAAGAGAAAACGTAGAAGAGGAAAAACTGAAGTAATTAATCACGTAAAACCACGTAAAACTCTCTTCAATGCGCAGCGGCTCTTTTGCGTTGATCTCATATATATACTAGAATGTTTTAGATCCACTAAGAAACCCTAGATAAGAATCCATGTATATTTCTTTCCTAGGAGATATCATTTCCTTGTAGAAGAATATGCAAATAGATTATTTTGGAAAAATAAATCCCTTAATAAATACTTATGCAAATATATAATTAAGGGGAAATAAATCCCTTAATAAAAATGCAATCTTTAATCGTAAAAAAATAAATCTTATCTTCCCGTGCATACATATAATAGCCAAAACCTCATGCAACTAAACGTTGCACTAACAAAGCTTAATACCTTCATAGCCGTTCTAGTCTGCGTATTTGGAATTGATTATCTGATCGGTATTGTACTACCTTCAAAGCTCATTCAACTCTCAACAATCCCTGCGTGCTAAAAGCGTTTGGAATCTGTTCTCCTTCATGTGGAAGTGGATATCTGATGTTTTTTTTTCTTGAAGAGCTTCAATGTCGAACAATTTTGATGTGAAAAGATCAGTTTCAAAAGTGAATAAAGTGCTAACACTTAGTCAATTTTTTCTTGTTTTCTTATTTTTTTTCTCCCTATTAATCTTGAGTTCTTGAAGCAATTACAGTATAATTAATGTTCAGTCAAACAAATTCGCACTGACAAATATTACTAAATAACTATATGTTGTTTGCATTACTTTCGACATGGAAATAATACTCTCATGCTCTTGGTAATATTTGTAGGTGAGAAGAAAAATATATGATCTGTTGATTAATATATGTAAGCTGCTACTGCCATTTTTGCATTTGCCTTGGACCAATAAGTAATAAATATAAACATTAATAGAAAATTCAAAGATTGTGGCACAAAGGATTCAACTTTTATCATTAAATTTTGAATCTCAACCCTTTACATAGTGTATATATTATATATTACTAGTATAATGAAAAGAAAATACAATATATATATAATTGGATGATAAACCTCATCGGAGCTATTGCTAGTTCCCCTCACAATATTGGCCTCCGGCATCGATATTTGTAGTATCGAAACTCTTCTTTCTTTAGCATCATCACCTTCTTCGTTCTTGTTGATGTTTTTTGCCGGCTTACGACAAATTTCACAAATTCTGAGACACGTGTAAATCATATATTAAAAATAAAGATAATTGAAAAAATCTAATTAACATCTAGTTAAAGAATATATTTATTGTATACAGGGGAGATGATAACTTTACTAATTAACGTATAATAATGTGACAACAATACTACTCATGTTAGAATCAAACAATATTAAATTTATAATTATCATTGATTCTAAATTATCATTTATACTCACTCCTATATTCATATATTAATAATCTAATTCAACGAAGTTGAAACAAATATTACAATAACTTTGAGAGAGAAGAGAGATACGTACCTATCTCCTTTATGCGAAAACCAAATTGCAGCGCAGTTGTGATGAGCAAAGCCAACATATCCTTTGCAATCACACCCTAATAAATTGATTTGAGAAATTTCCGAAGACTCTAGGCAAATTCTGCACACTTTTATAATACTATCGTCAATATCAATAACGACGTCGTTTGGCATGCACACTTTTATAATACTATCGTCAATATCAATAACGACGTCGTTTGACAAGTCTTGGCCGTCGCCTTTCGCTATGGAATTCATAGAGAGAGTATAGCAAGAAATTAATTATAGGGGGGAAAGCCTCTGTAACCTGTTATAAATCTCTCAACTAAAATCTGTGTATTTAATGGAATAACTACCTAATTCGAATAGAATTCGGAATTGGTAATTACTAATTCGTAGTGTTTTCCAAGATGGTATATATTATTTATGGAAATACTTAATAAGATAATTCTCTAATATCTCAAAATTCAAATAAATTTTATATTACTCCCTTCGTCTCACTTAATTAGTTTACATTTCCATTTCAGTGTGTTCAATTTATTAGTAGTTCATAAAAAAAAAAAAAAAAAAAAAAAAAAAAAAAAAAAAAAAAACCTTTTAGAATCTACTACTACCTCCATCCCGTTTAAGTAGGTTGATATTCCTTTTTGGGACATCTCGTATATTAGACATGTTTCCATAAAAGGAAATAATTTAACATCACATCACCATCTACGTCACACTTAATTAGCCTAAATTAATATTAATTACAAATGGATGTGAGTGTTCTCATATTTTTAATTAAATTAAACTCTAATTTACCATCACATCTCCATCACATCACCCTTTTATCCCCACTTACTTGGTTGTTGTGCCATTTTGAAATCAACCTTCTTAAATGGGAAGGAGGTAGTATCTACTATCTTTGTTATTCTTCTTAATGTTTCTTCGTATTTTAAACGGATTAATTAAGTGAAACGAAGGGACAGATAAGTAGTTTTGGGGCGTACACTGCACGACACACGAGTAACAATAAATAAAGCAAATAAAAATAAAAATATCCGTATAGAAATCGCACGTGTTCCATCTTCCTCAAATGTATGTATGCGTGTGAATTCAGACATATGAATAAGAAAATCTGAATTTCTTCCTTTCTTCAAAGCTGGATTGTTAATCCCATCCAATTCAAACGAAGCTGATTTGAATTTCAATGGAGAATTTCGATCGATCAGCTACGGCTCGAGGCCGCTTGGCCGTGCTCTCAGCGCACCTCTCGGCTTCTGCCGATCGCTCCGTCGCAATTGAGCGCTCCGTCTGCTCCGCCGACGTGGCGCCGCCGTCGAATCTCAGAGGCGCGTTGACTTTGATCGATGAGCGCACCGGAAAGAAGTACCAGGTTCAGGTATCCGAAGACGGCACCATCAAGGCCACCGACCTTAAGAAGGTAACATTTTCACGAGTAGATGTATTGAATTTTGTTTCAATTGGATATATTATGTGGTTTTAGGTTAATCTTAGTTCGATTGTACCTGGGAATTTTCACTGTTTAAAAGTTTATGAATGTTAATCTATTGAAGGTGTTTTGAAATGATAGTGTCGTGTATTTGTAGAAAACTGTGAAAGGAATAGCATAGAATGGATCAGAGAAGATCAGGATTCAGACAGTTGTTGTTACTACAAGAATGAGATCTAATTCTTTTTTGGTGATGATTTGGTTGATATTTGAACTACAAATGGCTCTTACAGATATCCACAGGAAAGAATGACAAGGGGCTGAAGCTTTATGACCCCGGGTACCTTAATACAGCCCCTGTTCGGTCTTCGATTTGTTACATTGATGGTGATGAAGGGATCCTTAGATATCGGGGGTATCCCATCGAGGAGCTGGCAGAGAAGAGTTCCTTTCTGGAAGTAGCTTATCTTTTGTGTAAGTTATATTTCTTTCTGATGGCATGTGCTCCTATGCATCTTTTGCATAAGGTGGTGCCTACTTTGCAACTCTTATGAACCTTGGGAACTAAGTGTTTGTTTTTCGAAGTGCTTGAATTTTATGAGAAATCTATTCAAGTTTCTTTTGATCAACAGCGGGGACATGCATGTTCATATATGAGAGAGTCACTATTGACCTCGAATTAGTTCAACTAGAACGAAAACCTGTTGTTTTCATTGTCTCAGTCTTAGCAGATATTTTTTCGCTCAATTTCCATGCTCTAGCGGTAGAAATTTAATTTGTGCCTTTTATTCTGATGTCAGTGTATGGAAATCTACCAACTAAAGGCCAGTTGTCAGAGTGGGAGTTTGCTGTTGCACAACACTCAGCTGTTCCACAAGGACTGTTGGTATGGTTGTATTTCTTTTCTAACAAATGGTTTACCAGAAAGTGTCTCTGACACTTATTTTTCCGTTCTTGTAATGCATAGCATGGTGGCATGCAAGTGCTGTCTTTTTTATGGATTAAAGTTTTGATCTTGATTCGGCTCCTGCTACTGGACAATTTTCCCTGAACGCGTTTGATCATGTTTTGCAGGATATCATACAGGCAATGCCACATGATGCTCACCCAATGGGTGTTCTTGTTAGTGCAATGAGTGCTCTTTCCGTCTTCCATCCAGACGCTAATCCAGCTTTGAGAGTAAGTGCATCATCATAGTTCTTGGTCTCATTTTCTCCACCAAGTCTTGTTCTCATGAAATGTCTTATTTCTTTTGTCTCATCAGCTGTTTATCATGTTACATTGTATGCTGACAATTTGTCACATTTTCCATATAGGGGCAAGATCTGTACAAATCTAAACAAGTGAGAGACAAACAAATTGTTCGCATACTTGGAAAGGTGATATCCTTTTCTCCATTCTGTTATTGTGTCCTTTGCCTATTCCATGGTTAAAAAGTTCTGCCATTCCGAAAATTCACCTTTGTAATAATGTTAATCTTATGATGAGTTCCTTCAGTAACAGCAATAAGAGTCTGAAAATTTTAACTGCAGGCCCCAACAATTGCTGCGGCTGCTTATTTGAGGATGGCTGGGAGGCCACCTGTTCTTCCATCCAACAATCTCTCATACTCTGAGAACTTCTTATATATGCTTGACTCAATGTATGCTTGCTCTCCTTTTGTTTTGTTGCGATACTAATAAATATCAGTCATATCTTATCAAACTCCTTTAACCTGAGGTATATTAACCATGGTTTTGCCATGAAACAAACAGGGGTGACAGGTCTTACAAACCAAACCCCAGGCTTGCTCGTGTTCTCGACATTCTTTTCATATTGCATGCTGAACATGAAATGAATTGTTCTACTGCAGCCGCAAGACACCTTGCTTCAAGGTTGGATATAATTATCTTGTAAAGGATGTAAATATGTATATCATCTAGTGTAATTTACATAAATCTGTAATTTACATAAATCTGCATTTGCAGTGGTGTTGATGTATATACAGCCCTTGCTGGAGCAGTTGGAGCCCTATATGGCCCTCTTCATGGTGGGGCTAATGAGGTAATCAGCAATGAATGTTTTTGAAGTCAGTAGTAGGAAATATTTCGTTTTTCAATGCATAAAATACATATTAAGGTGTTAGCAGACATATTAGCTTTGAATAATCGACGTGTTATACTTATCGTTCACTTTGAGCTTATTTTTCATTGGGCACCTCGTAGGCTGTGCTCAAGATGTTGAGTGAGATTGGAAGTGTTGATAACATACCTGAATTCATCGAAGGTGTAAAGAACAGGTTTGAGTCCACCTTTGACAGTTTTTTATAGTAGCTTCTCCTTTACACTGTAACATGTTCATCAACTCACGTGCCTACAAAAATGCCATTATCTGTAGGAAAAGGAAGATGTCTGGTTTTGGACACCGTGTCTACAAGAACTATGACCCTCGTGCCAAAGTTATCAAGAAACTTGCAGAAGAAGTATTTACAATAGTTGGCAGAGATCCTCTAATTGAGGTATGTTCCATATATATTAGTATCAGTTAACTTTAAAGGATGCATCTCCTTATCTTGAAAGAAAACTCTGAAACCAGTCCACATGTTTATTGCTTCAGTTTTAAGCATTGCAGGATTCTTATGCAATAACGGAAGCCAATATTCTAAAATTTGTAAAGAAATCATTTTAGGATATGGATCTTAATAGCCAAAACATTGTCTCCTTTGTTCTTTAAATGATTAAAATCCATTTCCTGATGTTAAGACCATTGTTTTACCTATATCTAAGAGAACACCGAAAATATGCTTCGATATGCTCTTATGCATAATGCATGTATTTGATGTGATTTCAGGTGGCAATAGCTTTGGAGAAGGCTGCCCTGTCAGATGAGTATTTTGTTAAGAGAAAATTATATCCGAACGTGGACTTTTATTCTGGGTTGATTTACAGGTAGGTGTCCTTGGAAAATCATCTGCATGTGTGTGTATTTATCTTTCCTTTTCTTTGTCGTCTTTGGTGGGGGGAAGCAGGGAACAATTTGAATTTATTTAATTATTTTTTCGTTTTTCTACGCTCATTGCAATTATGTTTCTGACGTCTTGCTGTGTTTCGTGCGTGATCTTCTCTTTCATTTTCTATTTTTCTTCATCTTCTTTGGTGGGTTGTGGGGGAGAGTCAGTTTCATCTCTATTTCTTACTTATTGCCGTATATTTGAATTCATTGATGCCTATTTCATATCAAGTGTTACAAATAAACTCTCTCTATTATTCTCATCAGGGCAATGGGTTTCCCTCCGGAGTTCTTTACTATTTTGTTTGCAGTCCCCCGAATGGCGGGATATCTATCTCACTGGCGAGAGTCTCTGGACGATCCTGATACCAAGATAATGAGACCAGCTCAGGTTATCTCTTCGTGAATTCCTCCTAGAACTCTTCTTGCATATTACGCCATTTCATTACGTACCATGTTAATCTCAATTTCTTATTTCCAGGTGTACACTGGTGTATGGCTAAGGCATTACACGCCACTGAAAGATCGAACGTTGTCAAAGGAAGCGGATAAACTGGGTCAGGTGGCTGTGTCCAACGCGACTAGGAGGCGATTGGCTGGTGCCGGAGCCTAAGATTCTTCAAATCACGATCCTATATAGTGAAAACCTATAAGTCGTATGAGCTTTGATTCCAGGTGACTTTGAATTAGGGTTCTTTTGTTCCAAGATGCATCCTGGGTTGATTTTATTAAGTGATGCATAGCATCATAAGTTGAAATAAACGGCTCTCGACGACACTGTAATAAATATTGTACTCAGATTTGATCGTTGATGAATGTAGTCTTGTTATATAGTATGGCTCGTTTTGTTAAAAGAGACAGGTTCTTCTTCCTTTCCCCATTTTTAGAGCGAGAAACTCAGCACCGTACTCTGTTGAATTCATCGATTCAGAAGCAGAAAAAACCTCATTGGGATGTATTTACATCAAGATTATGAAAAACGGTATTTTTTCCTTCGATTTGGTTGGTTTGACAATGAGGGCTTTTGTAAGCTCGTTGCATATTGCTATAACAGATTCATTCTAATACAACTAAATTCATTGTTGCATATTGCTATAACTGATTCATTCTAATATAACTAAATTCATTATTGACGGGACGAAGGAAGTAACAGTTGTTTAACTAGTAGTAGTAAATTGGTTCAATAAAGAAGTGGATTTTAGACTTCTATGTCGACAGACACTTCAAAGAATTGAAATTTGTTATGTTCCAACGAGAAACAAAAAATGTGGAAGAAAAGTTGAAATGAATTGATATTTTATAAGCTTGTAGAAAACAGTATAGCAAACACTATCAAGTTTTACGACTTGAGAGCACATATGGTACAACACCTATACATGAAAAGCCGGAAGGAACTCGACACGTTCAACATCTCTTCCGGAACGGCCTGATCAATTTGCTGGACGAAGGAGATCCAGAAGTAATAACTGGCTTTGGCTTGGACATCACACTGTGAAAAACGTAAAAGCTTGCATTGTTAGACACATTATGTGAAGAGATCAATGATAAATTTTAGTGTTTTATTGAATGTATTATTACCTCGGACTCTTGTGCAACACCTTATTTTTCATGGCGGCTAAATTCTTCACCTCTCGACTGTGCAACGACAAAGAGCGTAAGAATTATGACTAGAATAAAAACTCGAGAAATTCTGCAAGCTAGTAGAACTACTATGTCACTATCAAAAACATCTCGATAAACATAATCCTCAGCATGTTATAATAAGTACCTGTTAATGAAATCGATCTTTGACTTCTTCATTATGTTGCTTTTTGTGTTGTATATGTTGCTGGCAGTCTCACCTAAAGGATGTTCAAAGTAAACACTTAGTCATCTAATGTTTCAAAAGTGTCAAAACATGCGAGAATTATGTCATTAGTTAAGCCATGGAAGAAGTACCTCCCCAAAAGCTTCGTTTCTTGCTAGAAGGGGGAACCTTAGAGCACAGCTGCACTTGTCGATTTCTTTTCTCTACAAGGTTAGCCAGTCAAATAAGTTAAAGAACTATGCTCTGAAACATTACAGAAGTAGCCTTACATAAACCAATAATGAGTAATGGACATTGATCAATTTCTAATGTATCTAAGAAAGTAGATGGAAAAAGAATACTCACTAGCATCTTCTTCCTGATATCGCTGCTTTATTCGATCAAGAGATTTTTGAGTAGCCTCTTCCCTCTCTTGCTGCTTGGCCTGTTTTTCAAGGTATCACTGATGTATAAATAACACACCTAAAGCGTAAGGTTGAGAAACTTATTTTTGCAATGGAGTAAATCGAGTACCTCATATAATTTCCTCCATTTAAAGGTCACCCTTTTCTGCCTCATCTTCTCAACAACAGTATTGAAACTATCCTCGCCAAAACTGTCCTTGTAAAATTTCTTCCACAATTTGTCAGTAACAGGGCTGAGATCTCTATCCTGTAAAGATCAAGAATCCACACAGGTCACAAGTTAGAAATCTAGAAGATCAGAAGAAATACGCTTAAGAGACGGAGAGTCGAGTGAACAAAACGTCTTACTACTGTGCTTTTCTCAATGTGCATCAACTGATCAAGTGTGCAGTGGCACAAGACGCGTTCCAACAGATGGGCATCCGTTTCTCCAACATCCCCTAAATACCTAACATTGTCTATCGCCAAATTAACACATAAGTCGACCAAAGATGGTGCTTTTGGCATCATTATGAAATGCTTCTTTCGACTATCAAGCCCTGCAAAACTACAGTTTCACAAAATAGTAAAAGAAAGGGAGTCAGAGTCAATACTAAGGTAGCACGAAAAAAACATTCTTATAGTAAAATTTTGAAGTAGATTCTCAATATGCATTCGATTACTTCTCTGTCGAACAATCAAATCCACAAATGAGAGAGAATAATCACAATTGCCTAGAACATATATAAAAGCAGCTCAACCCATCAGCTAAATTTGTTTCAATACTCAATTCACATCCAACCAATTTATCATATCGAAAAACATGGAATATATAAACAACAGATCACATCAGTTACCCAAATTGGTAACATAAATAGTTTAAAGGAAAAGAAGCATCCATCAAAATTAGATCAATTAATCTATATTGGTAAATTGCCAAGAAAAAACACTAGTTTCTTGAATAGGGGAAGAAAAAAAAAAGGCGAAAAAGGCCCCGATTTCAAAATCGAGAGAAATTCACAGATTCATCACGATTCATATGGAAATATAACCCCATTCGATAAGTCGAATTGCAAACTAAAGTGAATCGGAAAACAGTAAAAAACTCAAATTCAGCTGCAGAATCGAAAACACAAGGGAAAAGGAAAAGGAAAGAAAAGAAAGAGGAAAGAGATGATATGATGAAGAGAGCATACCCAGGAAGAAGATCGGAGCTGGAAGGAGGAAGGATGCGATGACGTCAGCGAAACCTGATTATGACGAATGCAATTGCGTCGAAATTTAGGGGAAATTTGCAATCCCAAGCTAGGGTCTTGATATTGCTCTTTCTTTTTCTCTTTTTTTTCCTTTTTTTTAAGGGATTATTTTGTTACGGGTCACCTTTTTTTTATAGGCCCAAAACCGAGTGCTATGCGGGGTTCTTTCATTTTTTTTTAATTTTTTTTTTAAAATATAAATGTTAATGTTTTTTTTTTTAGCAGTACTCCCTCGGATACATCCAATTTGTGCGATGACGTTATTTGAATGTATGTGAGTATTTTGTGATTTGACCCTTCCGTATCAGGATAAAGGCTAATCAGAGTAAATAGAGGGACGATAGGGCCAAATCAGAGTAAACGGAGGTAGTATTTCATTGAAAATTAGATTAGGCAAAGTTGTTTTAGAAAAACAATCAGGCAATTAAAGTAGGGTTTATTCTAATTTTACTTTTTACATCAATTTTACTGGAATTACTTATCTTTTCAAGAAACCAATGATTTAGGCCTTTCTCCGAATTAAAGTTATTTGAACTAAAAATTCGATATTTGAGCAGTCAATAATCAGAAAACAAAAAGAAGAAGGTGCATTTTTCTTGAGGCTTCAATAGAATCTGCAACTATCTATATCTATACTATTATAAAAAGTGTCTTGTTTACAAAATTTGATTTGCCTATTTTGCCCTTACTACAATGTAATCATAATATTTAATAGGTTAATATTCAATTAAAAGTCTATTCTATAGAAAACTTATTTCGTCAACTTATTTTATTTTATTTAATTAGGAATAAAATAATGATTTATTAGGATTAGATTTATTTTAATTTGGACGTGTGGCTTAAAACATATTATGCATATTATATGTTATAATAAATATTACACTAAATTATTGAGGAATTATTTACTATCCACAGTTGATATTTTTAATATGTTCACGGATAACGTGCATACTATTAATGAATAAAATATTTAATATATATCATAATTTATTTTTTTTAAAAAAAGTAAACTCTATCACTAACATATCAATTATGGGCACGTTAAGAATTTTCACGGTGGACAGAGGAGCATTCATGCTAAATTATTACCATGAGGATTAAAATTCATATATTGCATATTATACATTACATTCATTATTATCCATTTCATTATTTTGGCTCCGCCTTCTTTAACGTGAAAGACGTTTGATATATACAAAATTAGGCCAGACTTTACAAAAGTTTGGGCAATTTTTATATTATGCGACAATATAGCACTCCATCTATACCACTTCAATTGTTATGTTTTATTTCGCTATGGAATTTTAGGTGCAGTGTTAAAAGTAAAAAGTAAGGCGTTTACATTAAAATGTAATGGTTAATTATTTCTATTTTAAAAAATATGATCATATATTCATGTGGTATGACCCGATTATGAAAGCATCATAATTGAATTGGGGTGGAAGGTGTATTATTTTAAGAACTAGTATTACACCTGTGCGTTGCACGGAATATGTCAACAACAATAATAACAAACATAAATTAATGTAATATTAATTTTTAAAATTCATATTTGTTATGGTCGTATTTTACATGGAATTCTCTGTCTCGGATTTGATGTTGTCAACCATCTCCCAAATCACAAATCCCAATTTCTATTTTTTTTTTTTTCTTTTCAATACAGTGATTTGGTTCAGCTTTCTAATTACTCCCTCCGTCCCACTTCAGTAGTCCTCTTTCTTTTCGGCACGAGATTTTATGCGTAGTGTTAAATTTGAAAAAGTATGGGGTCCACATCAAAAGTAAGGGTTAATTTTTGTCTTTTAAGGAAAGAGGACAGGTGAAGTGGGACGGACGAAAATAGAATTGAGGACTACTGAAGTGGGACGGAGGGAGTATTTTCTAGGATTCAATAATCTCGTTTCGTTTATAATTTTAATCGTTCAATTTCATTTTCATTGATTATATATTTTTCATTTCGACATTATTTAGTTCGACTTTTTCGAATGCAATATTTTCTAATACCTTATAAATTAATATTTGAAATATTAGATTAAAAAATAAAATAAAAATAAAAGCTCGATTTGTTCGTCTTTCCTTATAAGTTCAAAAACTGAATAATAAAACAATTTAAGCTTTGATTTTAATTTTTTTTGGATTTAATGATTTCAATATTAATTTATAAGATATTAGAGCACATTACAATAAAAAAAAAATATTACAATCGAAAAAATCGATTAAAATAACGTCGAAACGAAAAAATGACGAAGGTGCCCGCGGTGGTGCCCATCATTGGGTTAGTAGCATATCGTTCCCTCTCTCTCTCTCTCTCTCTCTCTCTCTCTCTCTCTCTCTCTCTATATATATATATATATATATATATATATATATATATATTGTCTATTATTAGGCGGGACGAAGTGAGTATAAATAAAGTAAAAACTAATACCCCTCTATCCATGATTTAGTAAACCTAAATAACGGGTATAGGTTTTTTTTGCATTTTGATGATATATTAATAAATTAATATGTTTAAGTGTTAAAATAGAATAATTGTGTTGTCCATCTAATATTTTTAATATTATTAAAATGTTAAAAAGTTGAGTGATAAAGTGATCGTGGGATTTACATCCCCAAAAGGAAAGGTTCACTAAATCATGGACGTCCTAATATAGAAAGAATGTTAGTAAATCAAAGACGTTAGAACAAAGTTTTCATTCCTTAACAAAAAAATATTAGTACTTCTAAAAAAATTAATATACTCCCCCTCTCACTTCAACTGGCTTGTTCATTTTTTACACGAAATTTTAATTTATTAGGACGCGAAAGGTAGGGAAAAATAAGGGTTATTATTATATTTTTATTTTCATTTTAGAAAATTAAACTATTGAATTGGTACAATCATAACATACATAACTATTGAAGTGGGAAGGTGAAAGTAGTAAATAAAATTACAAGTATAGTAAGTATGAAAGCTAAAATCTGTATCTTTTTCTAATTTAGTCCATTCATATTGGATATGTTTTATTTTCATCCACTACATTGATATAGAGAGACATTATTTAAAATAACAAAATTAATTTTAAACTACTAAAACATATTTACACTACTTTATAAACTATTATCAATGTCTTAATTCTCATGCCGAGAATTTTTTTTACCTCTATATCAATAGAGTCAAGGGAGTAATATAATAAATATTTGGTTTTTTTTACTATTAAATTAACCAACAATATCAAACAACAATATTGAACTAATTTCACATGTGCAAGTGTGCAACATCACATGGTGGACCCCATAAAATTTTGGAGGGAAAATGGCATTTTTGTAAATAAGATAAAAACTCAACTTTTAAGTATAGTATAGAAGTGGAGTGATAATTTTATATCACCTTTTGTAAAAAGAATTCTCCACCCTCATGTATTTCAGTATTTCAATAAGAAAAATTAATGGCTACTTTCATATTGTATCCATCTATGTATTCTTACAAAGTAATAATATGCCTCAAAATAAACATGATATAAAAGTTATAGGTTCGATTAATTATTATAAATTTATTTCATAGTATATTATCCACTTTATCTCTCTACATAGAAGTATAAAAGTAAATGAACAATTATTGTATAATATACATATATTTTTTTAACCTCCTATTTAATGAAAAATATTATTATTTCCTGTAAAAATATTCATCATCCTATATGCACTATAAGATGGTGAATCTTATAGATAGGAGAATGGAACTATAGATAGGAGAATTAAACTACCTATGAGTGTATATTCTTTGATGGATTGTTTAATTTAGGAATTGAGAAATTTTGGGATAAGGCATATTGTACAATTAGTTTCATATCTAAGTAAAAATCGTGGGTCGTCCTACCATGTACTTTGAGATAACAATGATTTGCAATCTTACAAAGGAAATATGAAATTATATATGTTGGATAAAATTAATCAGTTCATTCTTATCTCTTAGAGTAAACGCCCTCTAAGAGATTATTCGATGCCTGGATAGTGGATACCATCTTCATGTTATTGAAATGTGTGTACTATATTAATTTATATTAGAATTCTTAGCATATAGTATCATACACATGCAATATGATGATGTTTTGTTTCTTCAAATAGTAAGTTTTGAGGAGAAAATAAATAGAATCACAATTCAAAGTCCACATTATAAAAATATTTGATCACTCAATAATAACATCACAATCATCATATTATTATTATTATTGCATTTAACAAAGTTTAGTGCTACTAACTTTTAGAAGAGTTCGACGTGAACCATTTTACTTCAGCTAATAAAGTTTATGCTAATGACTATTGAACATGTATGACAAAATTATAAATAATCATCGGAGAATAACTTGAGTTAGATGCGAGTACAATTATATTTTTCGATGTTTTCGTTGACAAAAATGTAGTGTCTAGGGTGGGGCTATATATTTATTTCTCTCTAACTCGTAATTTACATATAAGCATCACAACTTTTCCATTGACTATTTAGAAGCTTCACTTTTGTTCACGGAGAAAACATCTAAATTAGTTTGAGAATGTAGTAATTGGAATTGACAAATACTTTCTATATACTAAGAGAAGTAAGATCATTAATTTCTCTTTTATTTTATCACAATTACTTAATTTTGTTTATGCTTTTAAAAAATAGTTTAGGCTATAAAATAACATTTTGAAACTATCTTATGAGTTGTCTATTAATAATATATATATATATATATATATATATATATATATATATAGGGAGTGGTTCGTGTGCAAATAAATCCTTGCGTGCTAAAATGCGAAAGATGCTTAAAACTATACAAAATCATGCTTAAATCAGTATATATTTATGCTTACAACACCATTATGCTTTTTAATGTACAAATTCATGCTTAAACCTAGTCATGCTTATGATACCTTATAATTATGCTTAAATCAATTACAGCCACAGATCAAATCAAGATCAATGGTCCAGATCTATTCCTATTTCTCACACCAGGACTTATTTCTATATGATCCATCCTCTATATATATATATATATATATATATATATATATATAATTCTTTAACTACTTTCATCTTGTTTATCAGTTTTCTTTCACATTTTCTTTTAAGTTTTGCTCGATATTCATTAGATAAAATATATACTCCCTTTGTCTCTCGCAAGACGAAACATTTCTTTTTGAGCACGAGAATTAATAAATGGTGGGTTTGTGTATTAAGTGGAGTGTGCATGTGTAAAAAGTGATTTTCCTTTAGTAATTTCTTACCAAATTAGAAAATATATCCTCTTGATGAGGTCGTACCAAAAAGGAAAACGTATCTTCTTGCGAGGGATGGAGAGAGTAATTATAACCATCATATGATAAATACAAGATTTAAGAGGAATGATACCTTACCCACCGTGAACATTCTTAATGTGTCTACGGATGATGGAGTGTATTATCAATTGATAAAAGATACAAATATATACCATAACCTATCCTAAATAAGTAAACTCTTTTTCTGTCACATTAGCGGTTGGTACATTAAGAGTGCTCACGGTGAGTGGGAGAATATTTCTCTAAGATTTAAATAATATATGCACCCTCTATTCAATCGAATTCGACCTATTTCTTTGATTTTTGTGAGGGTATAATAATAGGAAAATGTCGAATTGGATGGGACGAATGGAGTAATTTTATATTTTTTTTTGTATGTTAGAAACACCTTTAGGCATATGAAATTTATTCCAATTTGATGGCTTAGAAAGAAATTATCTCATAGATAAAATTTTATATTTTGTACCAATCTTTATACTACTCCCTTTTTATCTCCTCATAAGTGACTTATTTTATTATTGTATACCTCACATATGAATAAATAAGGAGTCACTTATGATGAGACATAAGAAGTATACATTAAGCCATATTCATTATAATCATAGGTCGGTATATGACACCTTTAATTTATTATTTTTCAAATCTAAGACGGTGTGTGGTGTGATAGAACAAAATAAGTCTTGAATAAGATTAAGGTATGAATAGAATAAAATGAAATGTTTGATTCATATAGAATGGCGGATCCAGAACGAGTGTTCAGTGGGGTTCAATATTTTAAAATTTTAAATTTAACATAACATATATTCCCAAAATTCGATTCAATGGTGGGAACTTTAGCATAAGAATTCATATAAAATGCTAATGACTTTGAATTTTTATAAGAAGAAACAAAAAAAGAGCTTAGATCCTATGTCCCTTGTATATAGATCCTCCCTTGTTTGTACAGTCGGTATGCATAAACAATATGCAATATTTCATTTTTATGATTGATATTAAAGGTTGAAATGAATTTATTTTGTAGGACTAAATTACCCTCTTATGATAAACAATTGTATTTCTTCCTTCACTTTCTTTATTAATGGATAAACATTATATTCTTCATTGTAATTTCACAAGGATAATAATGAATATATTTCATGATTTTTGAAGTTAGTGACTATATTTTTATTCTATTAAAAATGTGCCTATATTCAATTGTGTTTCCTTTATTTTTGTTTAAAATTATGTTTCAATTTTAACATTATAATTTTAAAACTAAAAGGGAAAAGGTAAAGAACTTCAATAATATGTATCGTCTAAGTTGGTAGTATCGACATATTTATATCATAAGTACATAGCTCCCTTTATATATACATCAACTCATTATATGCTGAATAAGAAAAATATATTTATAATAGGAGTGAAAGAGAATGTAAAATGAGCGACAATAACAAAAATTACACAAAATGATGGTTGTTAAAAAGAAAAATTATTCATGAAATAACTTTTAAAAGGGGAAAAAAAATCAATTTTAATTAAAATGAACTTTGAATTAATGTTTGAGCCTTAATCAAAATTATTTACAACATAAACTATACAATATGATAGCTAACCTGTCAAAATAGTAATTAAAGTACTCCCTTCGTTTTTCTAACGTGATTCGTTTGTTTATGATATGAGTGATTTAAAATAGTAAAACAGAGCACCTCAACAAATGGAGGGAGTATAATATAATGTAATACTATACCTTGGTTTATTTAAATTATCTATCTCTTTATTATAATATAGAGTATTTTCTATATATAGCCTACTATTATAAGTTTATGCATAATGACTTCTATTACATAAAGAGAAAAAAAATTGGTTTACCGTGCAACGCACGTTGCCTCTGCTAGTTATTATAAATAAGGGGTAGAACAATAATTTCCATGAGTTTTGAGTAGCAGAAAAGACCCAATAAGAGAGAAAATTGGCTCCTACAGATTGCCGTATTCAGTTACTCGATCAATCTAACCAAATCTTTTCACTATGAATGTGTGGATCGATCTCATTTCTTCTTGAACCCATCCGCAGTTAATGCTTCTGAAACATATACTGATCGTCGACTACGAATTCATTCATCAGCTACGAGTGGAGGGACGAAAGAGTATCCTTGAAGAGTTTGCTCAAAGATGTGGCCTATTTTCAACAATTTTTCCTGCAATGACGAACGGGGATTATAATCCGTTGAAACTTGAAAGGATTAGGTTTCATGAAAAACAAGGCAACTTGCACAATATTAACATACTTATTGAAAAGCATCACAAGAAAAGGGCATCAAACTTACTTTGAAATGAAAATTCTCGGTAAGAAAATTAAAACGCTGCTTTACCTCATCAAATGCTGCTCCAATCATTTGAAGCCCGACAGGCATTCCAGCTGACCCTCCATCGAATCCACATGGTAAAACCAATGCAGGTAGACCAGCCAAGTTTACATTAACCTGCATCACATAAAATCAAGCAAAAGTTCAGCAGTTCATGAAAAGGAAAACAGAATTATAAAAACAATTCAATTATGTATGACCAAGATTTTAGAACGTAATGAAGTGGCGAATAAACTCACAGTCATTATGTCTCCTGCATACATGGCTAACGGATCATTTTTCTTCTCACCTAAAAAATTACCCAGAGCATCAGCATTATTTCCGAGTTGAATAAGTAATTGCTAACAACTAACAACGATAGATAATAGAGAAACACACACACAAGTTATGGTAACATTATTGACATACCAATCTTATATGCAACAGAGGGAGCAGCAGGAGATATCAATACATCATTTTTGTCCAAAGCATCCTTAAAGCTACTTCGTATTATAGTCCTAACCTGAAAATGCCAACATATTTATCAATTTTCTTCATATAACAAATCTATTATCCAGAAAAATAAAACCAGCTTACAGTCTTCAGATAAGATTTCAATAATAAACTGCACCATATTAATGTTTTAGGGTCACTATATGAAATACAAAATACAGTGTTGTTTCATCATATAAAGTGAAATAGTGAATGATGTAAGTTCACTGCAACCATTGCCGAACCTGCTGAGCACGCTTGTAATACGCATCATAATAGCCAGCAGAAAGAGCATATGTTCCCATCAAAATTCTCATTTTAACCTGTAAAAATGAATATAATTTGCCATATTAAATTTAGGAAATTTTCTCTACCTGCCAAAAGTAGGTAGGATTATGCCAAAAAAGAACTCTTTCTTTACGCAATCATTTCAAAGTCACACCTCAGAACCGAGACCTTCAGCTCGAGACTCTCCATATAGTGATTTGAGCTCCTCACCAAAAACTTGGTTTCCATATCTGCAAACAGGAAAAATGGAGTTAATGGGAAATGTGAAGCAAGGCAAGTAAAACGATCAGCAGACATGCAACAGAAGATTACATTATAGTATTTCATATCTCCTGGCCTCCCACTCCATACGCCCAAAACAACAAGAGAATCCCGCATAGAGTGGGGTGCAATTTTATCTATGTCTAATACCAAACAATAACATGCATGCATAATTTGTCAAAACAGACCATGGTTATAATATTACCTGACACCATCATAGCGAGACAAATTTGAAGATGATTCAGATGAAGCAAGAATGTAGTATGCCGGCAATCCAAGGGAAAACGATGGCAAGGATACCTATATAAGCAAAAAAAAATATTTTTTTAAAAAAAAAGGATAGTCTGGCAGCTTATTAGTGACAAAAAGTCAAAAACTTACAAAAGAAAGACATACCTCTGATACAGTGCATCCAAGTTCTTCAAGATGTGAAACAGCACCACGGACTGAAGATATCACTTCTGAATCAACCCCCTCTTCAAGTGTTTCACGAATAACACCAACCCTGAGTCCTTTCAAGGGTTTAGATTCCATGTAATCTAGATCAACAAACTGCGATGTATAGTCTGGGACTTCCTAAAACATATAGAATATCAAATAAAGTCTCAAACACATTAAATTTCTTTTATTATAATGATCTAAAAAGAGAGTGAGCTTGATCAAGGTTCCACTATGATATCCAAGATAGATCAGGCCAGAAGGCAAGGAAAAGACTCTAAAATTTGGACATTCACACACACACACGAGTTTCTGATTACTTAAATAAACTTAAGTAGGAGATCCCGGATGACAAAAATGGCAACATATTCAGTACTTAATTTTAATGAAGATATAATAGTAAGCTTGAGTATGCAGCATCAAAGATTTAGATAACATACTTGTTTGCTACTTGTAGCATCAAAGTTATCAAAACCCGAAATTGATTGGAGGAGTATTCCTGCATCAGCAACTGATGAACCGAAGCATCCAATAACATCCAAGGAGGATGCATAAGCAACGAGGCCATATCTCGAGACACGTCCATAGGTTGGCTTCAGTCCCACTACACCACAAAACGACGCTGGTTGCCTCACACTTCCACCAGTATCACTTCCTAATGCAACCATGCATTGTCTAGCCGAAACAGCTGCTGCTGATCCACCTGAAGATCCTCCGGGAACTCGTGACAAATCCCAGGGATTAGCGGTCACCTAACGAATATGAATATGCGTCACCTGAGTAAACCATATTTGGTTACATATTGTAATTTGTAAATTGGTTTATCGTTCACTTTCAATTAACCATATCCAAGAAACAAAGCAATGGCATGTAAATATGGGTAAATGTTATCAAGATCCCATCACTACAAACTTTCTCTCGTTTAAAAATGGTCAAGACTACAATTACCTATAGTGATAGCACGAACAATCATGTCGATGTAATAACAATGATAATCGAAATGTCCATACTACGCAAATCTTTAATACTCATATAATTCACCATAATGCTTCAAATGATCCAAAGATTTTTTTTTGTTCATAACTAGTGGCATTCTATTTTCAAGGGCTAATTCAAGTTTCAGCACTAAATAACACTCGAAATCACTGATCACAACTAACATATCTTTAACGCCGTGAAATGATCATCTCGAGAATGGAAATACATGCATTGCAGTAAACATGTGTACTAACTTGATACGCTGAGCCTTCTGTCGTACTCCCCATTCCAAACTCATCCAAATTAGTCTTCCCAACAACAATAGCCCCCATTTCCCTCAGCTTCCTCACCGCCGTGGCATCGAACGGCGGCCGGTAATTCTCCAGAATCTTAGACCCCGCCGTCGACGGCATATCGCTCGTGCAAATATTATCCTTAACCCCGACCAAAACCCCAGCCAGTGGACCCACCTCCTCATTGTTCCTAATCCTGCTATCTAACTCCTCAGCCTGCTTCAAAACGACGTCATCAGGGGAGACGTAGAGGAAACTGCTGAGCTGGGGCTCGTGGCGGCGGAGGCGCTGGAGAAACGACTGGGCGAGGTCCACGGCGGAGGTTTGGCGGGAGAGTAGGGATTTGCGGGTAGTGAGGATTTGGGAGGGAGACGGAGAAGTGGCGGCGGGGGAGAGGGCGGGGGAGGTGTGGAGGCATTTGGAGGTGAGAGCGACGGCGGCGGTGGCGGGGGAGCGGAAGAGGCGAGGGGTGTGGGCTGAGGATAGCATTTTTTGGGCGGAGCAGTGGAGAAATGAGAGGGGCTTAGCTTAGCAGGGGTTCATGAATCAGAAATTTCATTTTAGTCCTTTATATTTCAATTTATTAACGAAAATACCCACGAGATCCTTTTCTTTTCTTTATGAGATTATTGCAAAGCAACGGGCTGGGCTGGGCCGGGCCGGGCCCAATATTTTTGAAAACCAAATCGAAGATTGAACCGATAAGACTTTCGGGTCACAATTTAATTGGTTGACCCGACTGACCCATGGTTGCACCGTTCTTTAACTAAATTAATTATTAGTAAATAATAATAATTAATAAGTACATACTTTATGTAAATATATGGATAAATTCATAACATATAAAATTAGGGCTGCAAACGAGCCGAGCTACTCGGGACTTACTCGGTGCTCGATTCGGTAAAAGCTCGTTCGAGCTCAAACTCGTTAACAAACGAGTCGAGCTTCGAGCCCGAATTCGAGCTCGGTTAACTTAACGAGCCGAACTCGAGCAGTAAGGTGTTCGGCTCGTCTTGCTCGCGAACGTGTTCGGCTCGTATATTAATCGAACATGTTCGCGAGCCTGCTCGCGAACTCTTAATCGAACCTCTAATCGAGCCTGTAAACGAGCTTTAGCATTTATATGTAAAATTAATTGTAGGTAAGAGAATTTGAATTATTGTCAAATGTTCTTTTTGGATTATGTTTTATATTTTGGATGAATTTCATTTGATGGATTTTTATTTGATGAAATTCATTTTAATTTAAGTTCATTTGAAGTGTTAAAAGAAAATATTAAATATGTTTATATCATGTCTTTTAAACGAGCTCGGACTCGAGACACGAGCCAAATTCGAGCCCAAGTCTGAACCGAGCACGAGCCGAACTCGAGCCGAATTCGAGCTCAAATTTTTTAACCCGAGCCGAGCTCGAGCCCGGATTTAAAGCTCGAATCGAACTCGAACCCGAGCCCGAGCCTGTCAAATACTAAACGAGCCGAACCCGAGCAGACCAATACTCGATCAGGTTCGGCTCGTTTGCAGCCCTATAAAATACAAAAATATATTAAAGCCATAACAAAGAGATTTATTTTTAAAATATATTTAAAAATCACATCTTAAATGTAATTTTCTCAATAAAAAGCTCTTTGTTATACTTAATTTTTTTTTATTATACATTTGTATTATTAATAAATATATGTAGAAAAATGTAACATTATTTTTATTAAAGTGTATAACAAGAATAGTTAATTTTAATAGATATTTTGGAGAATAATAGTTATGTGATTATTGAGACTCTAAAAATTGAGTCGATTTTGAGAGATAAATATCACGAAAAATATGTTTAGCGTGTCAAATCTATTATAGTATACAATATAATCTTAAATCGTGTTTAATTAATTAAGACACATAAGATGATAAGAAACTTAAACTCGCAACCATTAGATATAAGGATCAATTCTCTGTTAAAACAACTTTTTCTGAATAAGAAACAAAACCAGTTATAAATACTGAACGAGTATCGTGATCGAATCACTGTTGTACACGATACCCTCCATGAACTCTTCCTTAAAGTTTTCAACAGTGTATAACTCCATCAGTTGTGTTTGGCAGACTGATTGGTGTCTAGATGTTAGGATTTTCATTATGTTTTTGTGTCTTTTTTCGTTGTGTTTTTGTGTCTTTTCGTGTGTCTTTGGCTATGATTTGGTTGTTTGGAGTTTTTGGTACTTGTAGGATAAAAAGGGCGGAAACGAGAAGAAAAGCAATCATTGACCTCGAGTTCTAACCTCTCATGATTTTATTGAAGATTCATTTTGGATGTAATAAAAGCATTATATCGAAGAGGGGTTCGATAGGAGCGCATAGGCGAAAACGGAGGTCAATTTGGAGTTCGGACGAGGAAGATACGGCCGAAACAAGAGAAGCGCGCGCAATCGTCCAGAACGTGATTTGGACGATCGTCCAGATCCTTAACAAATCTGGACGACCGTCCAGATGTCCGCGTCCAGCTATTAGTTTCCTTATATGATTAGGTTTTCTTCCTATTATAAATACTAGTACTTTGGGACGAATTGGGATCATCTTTTATCAACTTTTACCTTAGTTTTAGCTCTAGATTAGTTTTCCTTTGTTCGATCCGGATCGTTACTTCGTTCTTCAATTAATTCAAGTTTTTTACTTAGTTCTTCGTTCTTTGTTTAATCTCGTAAGTTTTTTATTGCTTTCGTTTATTCGTTTTAATTGCTTGCTTTCGTTTTAGATTCGTTTTCTTAATTGCTCCGTTTAAATTCCTTAGTTTAATTTCGTTGTTTCGATTTCTAGTTTTAAGTTTAGATTCGTTTTCGTTTCTTTCGTTGCTTTCTTTATTGCTTTCTTTTCGATTCTTGCCTAGGTAGTTTATTTGCTTTCATCTAGTTTAATTCTTTAGATTAATTAGTTCGATTTATTTTCTTGCTTTCTAGATTAGATTATTTACTTGCTTTGATTTACTTGCTTTGATTTATTTTATTGCCTAGGATTTAAAAACCAAAACTCAAAATTCTTTTTACTTGCTTTCTTAGATTTAGGCTAGTTTAGGATTTTTGCTACACGATTATTTGCCCTGCAAAGTTTTCCTTGAGATTCGACATTGGGTTTTTACTTACTAAGTGCTAGGATAGATTTCGTTCTATTGCGAACACTTTTTAGTGAAACAAATTTTGGCGCCGTTGCCGGGGAAAACTTTAGGCTATTTAATTGTGTAGTATTTTCTTTTTATTATTATTATTTTTATTTTTGTTCGATTTCTTTTCCCTTCCACTCGGTGCGTTTAATCCGTTTGTTGAGTGTTGTGTATGCATGGTCGTCGAAGTCTCTAAAGGAAGTTGACACCTCACATCGACGACATCAATTGGAGAAGGCGCTCTTAACCGCGACGAAGGAAGAAGAAGACGAGAGTTCGAAGCAATGGCACAAAAGATGGGAGATTTCGCTCGTCCCACCTTCACCGCCACTACTTCGGCAATTGTCCTAACCACCGAGGTTAGGAATTATGAGCTTAAACCGCACCACTTGGCTTTGCTCCCTACCTACTACGGGCTGCCCAATGAAGATGCTCTCACGTTCATTCGCGAATATTGCACGATGGTGCAAAATTTTCCATTGGGAAAGCTTTCGGAGGACGACTTGAAGATGAAGTGTTTCCAATACACGTTGAAGGATAGAGCAAAGTCATGGTATCTCACTCTCCCGGCCAACTCTCTCACAACTTGGAATGCGGTGTGCGAGAAGTTCATGATGAAGTACTACCCCAATCGCAAGACACAAGAGATGCGATCGAAGATCATGAATTTTGCTCAAAGAGTCGATGAGCCTTTTCATGAGGCTTGGGAGAGATTCCAAGAATTGTTGCAGCAGTGCCTTCACCATCAAATGGCGTCCGAGATGCTTTGGCAATATTTCTACGATTCTCTAAATCAAACTTGTCAATTCATGGTGGATTGCTCGGCCGGAGGAAACATCGGAGTGAAGACGGCCGACGAGTTGAGGATGATCTTTGAGACTCTTGCTGCAAGCTCTCAACAAAAGTCGTCTCGGCCGAGGATGATGGAGGCTAGTGTGGTCACTATTAGCCCGGATTTGACGAAGCAATTGGCCGATATGATGAGGGATCTACAAGAGCTCAAGATGAAGACTCCACATACACCTTCAGAGCCTTGTGGCATGTGTGGACTAGTTGGCCATGTCATCAATGAGTGCACTAGGAAGGGCGAGCTTACTTACGAAGGAGGAGCCGAAGTCTACGCGACACAAGGATACCCACCACCACCATATGCTCAACAATTTCCTCACCAACAACCATTCTACCATCCCCCACAGTCTTACTGTCCACCGCCGCCACAGTTCTACCCACCTCCGCCTCCACAATCTCCACTTGATGAGGCTAGTTTCGCCGCATTTATGCATGAGAGCAAGTTGGCTCGTGAAGCGCAAGATGCTACGATTAGACGCCTTGAGACAACTATGGGGCAGATTTTTGGAGCAGTTAATGAGTTGAAGAAGCTACAAAATGGGAAGCCTAGCCAACCCAAACAAGCTCATGCCTTAATGATCATTGAAGAGAAGCAAGACAAAGGAAAGAAGTGGAGAAGTCATACTGTGGCTGCCATCAAAGCAAGCCGACAACATTCTCACGCCTTACCTACCTCAGCTGTCCATCTCTCATCTCTACCAAAACAAGGTGATCCCGGAAGTTTCAAATTAGATGTTGTTTTGGATAATGGGGATAGTGTGCCGGGTATGTTGGATTTGGGGGCAGCGGTGAACTGGATGCCATACTTGATTTTCGAGAGAATGGGATCGAGGGATCTTAAGCCCACCAATTTTTGCATCGAGCTAGCTGACGGTTCTTTGAGTCGTCCCTTGGGGATTGTGGAAGATGTTGCATTACTTGTGAGAGGAATTCGAGTTCTCGCCGATTTTGTTGTTCTTGATGTGGGCCGAGGAGCTAGGAGTGAGAGAGGTCATCTTCTCTTGTTAGGGCGACCTTTCATGGCTACTACTCAAACTCGAATCGACGTTGGATCCGGCACTTTGAGCATGGCCGGTGTAGGAGGTTCGGTAACTTTCTCACTTTTTGATAACTATTCTTCTTGTCCTAATTCTTTTATCCAAACATGTTCGTATGTGCATATTACTAACGATTTGGATGAGAAAAAGGTAGAGGAAAATTTTCAGGTTGCTATTCATGAGGAAGAAGCAGTTATTGATGAGTTCTTGAGCAAATTGGATGAGGAAGAGATCGTGGAGGAGTTTTTGAGCAATGTGCAAGGCATGGAGGATCACAATAGACATATGGAGGAGTCGGTTTTGAGCTCACAACAAGAGGAAGAAATCATGGACAACTTTCTTGCCAATCTCGATAAGGAAGCGCTTTCTATGGAGGATCCATCATCAAGTTTTGAAGATCATGATATTTCTTACATGGATTTTCACACAAGTGTGGGGGAGATGAGTGTCCAAGATAACCCTCTTTTTGAGTTTCAAGCCGAAGAGAAAGAAGAGTCCATCGTTGCATCGAGAGTTGCCTATGGATGGTTAAAGACATTGCTCGTTGCAACAGATTTTGGGTGAGAATTTTTCTCGTCAAGCTAACGACGTTAAACAAGCGCTTGGTGGGAGGCAACCCACGTAAAAAAAAAAAAAAAAAAAAAAAAGTTTGTGTCTTTTATTTCGTTTTTGTGTTTTGTTCGGATTTATGCTTTTTGTGTTTTGTTTGGTGTTTGTTTTGTAGGTTGCTAACTTGGAGTCTCTTGGGATTTCGAGTTGCTCGTTGGTTGTCATCTTGCGATAAGTTCCTTCTTTCCTTCTCCTTTTTATTTTCTTGCAATGGGGACATTGCTTGATTTTAAGTGTGGGGGAGGGTCTTTGAAACTTTTGGCATAAAGTGTTCGTTTTTGTTTTGTGTCTTGATCGAGTCTTGTTTGGTTTGATCGAGTCTAGTTTGTGATTAAGTCTTGATGTGTTCCCCACTTAGGATTTTTTTTTTGAAATTGAGCTTATAATCATGCAATTTAGGATTGATTTGAATGATTCGATGATGGAGTATTTAGTTGTTGGAATTGATTTGAGCATAAATTAGGTTGGTTTAATCTTGAGTTGTGATATATTATGATTCGATGAATTGTGGGGCACGAATTGATATGAGTATTGAGGAAAATGATTTATGATTTTTGGTTGAGTTATAAATCTAGATCGTTGTAACTTGGATTGCTAGTTTACTTTCCCCTTATGATAAAAAAAAAAAGAGAAAAAAAAAAAGTTGTGTTTTATTTGAATAAAAGAGTTGATAGGATTCTGCTCCTCTTACTTGTAACGTATGAAAATACTAGAGTAATGAGCATGGGAAACCACATGAAAAGACTTCGAGAGACCCTCGAATGATCACATTTCATGAACTTTGTCCTAGATGATACTCGTGTATATTAGAATAATGTGTTCGTAGGCATTCTACCCCTCTTGACAATGGGTACGGGAAACCGCACTAGGAGGCTCGATGTGACCCATCGATGATTAAACCTAGTGAATTATGTGCCAAAACCGTTCACTTGTGTAAAAAAAAAAAAGAGAGTTGTTTATGTATTGAATAAAAAGGGGAAGTAGGTTAGACGTCTAAAGTTGTGGTGATCTAGATATTTGTGAGATGTGTGTATCATTGCTTTTCCTCTTGCTTGGGTTGATTTATAAGCCACATAGCTCGTTGATGATGATTGATCGTAACTTGGGATTAAAGTGACCTCGTTTGAGTTTGTCGATTCCGGTGATTAAATGTTCTATGATTTGAATTGTTTGGATTGAGTCTAAGTTGTATGTTTATATTGCTTGAGGACAAGCAAAGTTCTAAGTGTGGGGGATTTTGATTGGTGTCTAGATGTTAGGATTTTCATTATGTTTTTGTGTCTTTTTTCGTTGTGTTTTTGTGTCTTTTCGTGTGTCTTTGGCTATGATTTGGTTGTTTGGAGTTTTTGGTACTTGTAGGATAAAAAGGGCGGAAACGAGAAGAAAAGCAATCATTGACCTCGAGTTCTAACCTCTCATGATTTTATTGAAGATTCATTTTGGATGTAATAAAAGCATTATATCGAAGAGGGGTTCGATAGGAGCGCATAGGCGAAAACGAAGGTCAATTTGGAGTTCGGACGAGGAAGATACGGCCGAAACAAGAGAAGCGCGCGCAATCGTCCAGAACGTGATTTGGACGATCGTCCAGATCCTTAACAAATCTGGACGACCGTCCAGATGTCCGCGTCCAGCTATTAGTTTCCTTATATGATTAGGTTTTCTTCCTATTATAAATACTAGTACTTTGGGACGAATTGGGATCATCTTTTATCAACTTTTACCTTAGTTTTAGCTCTAGATTAGTTTTCCTTTGTTCGATCCGGATCGTTACTTCGTTCTTCAATTAATTCAAGTTTTTTACTTAGTTCTTCGTTCTTTGTTTAATCTCGTAAGTTTTTTATTGCTTTCGTTTATTCGTTTTAATTGCTTGCTTTCGTTTTAGATTCGTTTTCTTGATTGCTCCGTTTAAATTCCTTAGTTTAATTTCGTTGTTTCGATTTCTAGTTTTAAGTTTAGATTCGTTTTCGTTTCTTTCGTTGCTTTCTTTATTGCTTTCTTTTCGATTCTTGCCTAGGTAGTTTATTTGCTTTCATCTAGTTTAATTCTTTAGATTAATTAGTTCGATTTATTTTCTTGCTTTCTAGATTAGATTATTTACTTGCTTTGATTTACTTGCTTTGATTTATTTTATTGCCTAGGATTTAAAAACCAAAACTCAAAATTTTTTTTACTTGCTTTCTTAGATTTAGGCTAGTTTAGGATTTTTGCTACACGATTATTTGCCCTGCAAAGTTTTCCTTGAGATTCGACATTGGGTTTTTACTTACTAAGTGCTAGGATAGATTTCGTTCTATTGCGAACACTTTTTAGTGAAACACAGACAATCCTCACTTTCCTCTTGAATTGGTTGGATTTCTCTTCTTGTCTAACACATCAACTCTTGAATTGGTCGGAAATATTGTCCTCTAAGAGTCTTGCATGAATCTACTTTTAATATACACCTCATTGATGTTGTGAGCAACATACGTACTATCAAATGTTGTCAGCAACATGGACTCATGTCCATATCATTACCGTCTTTCAGGGTTGCTTCATGATGAAACTGTACAACGAGCTACTTTGCTTTGGAGGTAACGGATGATTGTAGCCTCGAAGATTGACATATACTACTATATGACATTGTTGCTATTATCAGTTGTTACCATCGAGACGATCCAAATCTTCATTTTCTCGCAGTATATATAGCATAATTGAACAATATATTTAGTTTCTTGAGCAAAGTCATTAATTGATTTTTAATTTAATTAACATATGACCATTTTAAATTGATGACCCATTAACAATTCAAATTGATAAAAGTTACCGGGAAGGAAACTTTAGAGATCTATTTATCATGTAAAATCCTTAGCAACTCTTTCGTTAACTGCAAGTCTGGTCTCCCTATTGATGCCCATTAATGTTAACTCTTAAAACCATGGTCTGAAACGGGCCTTTGTGATAGAGAAAACATTTGAGTTTCTCTACCAGACGAACGAGACGTTCCTCACTTGCAGCGGCGACGAAGGAAAGAAAGGAAAAGACACTACAACAAATTGAATTTTTACCCACACATAAATTAGCCACACATGAGAATGTGTGACTGGTTAGCGACACATAATTAGGAAATGTGTGGATAAATCAATTTGATTGATTTCTTTGTGTATTGACATATTCTGTGTGGTAAATATGCATTAGTAACTTTTACCGATTTGAGTTGTTAATGGATCATCAATTTAAAATGGTCATATGTTAATAAAATTAGAAATCAATCAATGATTTTGCACAAGAAACTAACTATATTGTATATTAGGGTATTTTAGGTTTAAACATTAAAAGTGGCTAAAAAAATTGTATTTTATAAAGGTGGTTAAAAAAGATCTTTTTCTATCAAATTTGGCTACTTCTATTAGTTCTATATATTACCAAATTTTATGAATTATTAGTATTTTCTAAAATTTGTCATGATTTACTAATTTTGTATAAATATGTCGAAAGATTTTAAATTGTTTATTTGGTAATGCCAATATTACTGATTGATATGTATGTTTGCATGTGTAATTTGTTCCGATCTTTAGGTTCATTTATCGTGTTTTCAATTGTCTCGTCGATTTGAATCATGTAAATGTTTTTTGTAGTTTTTTTATTGTTTTGATTAGGTTTTAACATGAAACTCAAATTATAAAAGATCAAAGAAGACAAAGAATAAAATTGATACATTTACCAATTAATTTTCTCAATTTTTTTCATAATTTATTAATATCGCATGTATTTACGCGTGTGTTTTGTTTATCTTTAGGTTTATTTGGCGTAGTTTCAATAGTCTTGTGATTTTAAATATTGTTTAACATTTCTTTAAAGTTGCTATTGTTTCAACACGAAAAAGAGAACTCGAGTTTTAAATGAAAGATAAAAGATCGAAGACGATCAAAGAAAATTTTCAATCATTTCTTTAGACTTTCCTAATTTGTTAGTTTTGAGAGATTTCATATTACTGTATTTTATATTCTAAAATCAAGAAGAAAAAAAAAAAAAAAAAAAAAACAGATTGTATAGAATTACCCTTATTTTATTGTATTTATTTTAATGTGAATAAATTAAATTCAATTTTCTATTTTAAAGTCAAAGAAAATTTTACTATTCAAAAGAATACAAGGAGTACTCGAATCCCTTAGTACGAAAGTGCGACCTAACCGTTACAATAGAAATTCAGCTACATAACCATTCCGTAAATTTGATCAATTGGGTTATAATCAAGGGATTCGGTTGTTGTGAAAACCCTCATATTTATAAATACATTCATTTCATTTTTTATTTTTTTTAATTCTTTTGTGTGCAATAATTTTTTTTTTGTGCAATTATACTTTTTAAGTATCATTTTTATTACGTGTTACAGTTATAATTTCTATCGCAACAAACTTCAACCTTACAAATTCAAAATCAACATGTGCAAATTAGTTCATAACTCTCGTAACAAAATCGATGGTCATATGATAGGATCCAATTTCATAGAATAAAATCAAGTTAGATAAAATTGATCAAATTCTTATGTTCAAGTACATTGCAAGAATGATACATAAATACATGTGACAAGACTATGGTAATGGTAATTATGATAGTAGTATCATAATGAATTTGGTATCATAATTGAAGGAGTGAGGAAATTGAGTAATTACAAATGAGATCCTCAATCTACATTTCCATGTACCAATTGTGTATCGGATATCAATTTTTATTAATTTAATACATTTTCGTTCAAAAATTTATTAGGATTCGAGATAATTATTTTAGGGTATATAATTATTTTTAGTATTTAATTTCAATTTTATTAGGTTAAATAGGGTTGATAAATCAAAATTACAATATATAATTTTAAAAAATTCTAATTTTTTGTCATAAAATTTTACTTTATTTTGTTATGACGTTTCTACTTTTATTTTTTTAAACATTTAAAATAATTAAAATAATTATTTGGTACGTACATATAAATGGGTACATGGGATCATATCCGAATTAATTAGTACGTAGATTACTAAAAACTAATTAATTACTTCTATTTACCCCATCTTAATTTTACTATCGTTACGTCTCACGTCCTATAATTAAACCCATTTTATTAAATAAAATCCTTAATTAAACTATACGTTCCGCTTTCCTCTCCTTTCCTCTCGATCATTCCATTCTAAAAGGCGCTGATTTATTCCAATTATATATATAATTATTAAGTATTAACACTCACACACTAATTTCTCAAATTATTATAATCTAATTAATTATACTAACTTCTGAGATATCGCAGCGCTGCATTTGCATGAACCCTAATTAAAAAAACACCCCAATTCCACTCCAAATTCCAAATCCGATCAGCTCAATTCAACCACCTCTCTCTCTCTCTCTCTCTCTACACCTCCGCCGATATGGTCTCCTCTACGGTAACGATGTATGCAGTCGTTACAGTGACTGCATTGCTCCTTCACACACATTCCGCCTCTCTCATTCCGAAATGCGATTTATCGCAAGGGAATTGGGTCGTCGATAAATCGTACCCTCTCTACTCACCGGAGAGATGCCCCTTCATCGTACAGCAGTTCAACTGCACCGGCAACGGACGCTCGGATCTCCACTACCAGAAGTACCGATGGCAGCCCACTAACTGTAATTTACCCAGGTAATTAATCAATTAATTAATTGATTGATTAATTGATTGATTAATGAATTGAAGGAAATGAATGTAGGTGGAGTGGGGCGTATTTTTCGAGGAAGATGGGAGGGAAGCGAATAATGTTCGTGGGGGACTCTTTGAGCTTGAATCAATGGCAATCTTTGGCGTGCATGATTTACGCTACTAATCCATCTTCTCCATACCAACCCCCAATCACCAAGGGTTTACTATCTACTATTGTCTTCACGGTACGTACGTACTCCCTTCGTCCCGTTGATAACGAGTTTCGGTTATGTAATAGTGACGTGCACTGCTGCCATCCGAACAGCTGGTGTTATTTACGCCTTGCTTGTAGAAAAGCAGTTACCTTGTACGTGACGAAGTGCCAACACCGCACTATGTTTATTTTCATTTTTTATTTTTTTTTGTGTGTGAATTTTTTGCAGCAAAGGAATATAACGTTGATGTACCTGAGGAATGCATTCATCGTCGACTTGGTCTTGCAAAACGGGAAAAGAGTGCTCAAGCTCGACTCGGTGGCTGGGAGCTCGAGCCAGTGGCTACAGAGCGACGTCTTGATCTTCGACACGTGGCACTGGTGGCTTCATGGAGGAAGAAAACAAGCGTGAGTATACAATAATGGTTTTATTCAAAACGAGTCTGTTATAATAATCAATCAAAAGTGTCAAGATAAGATGGACTGGTAGTGTACATTTTTGTTTTGCGGGCCCTCGATAGCTAAACCTTTGTATTTCTCGAAATTTAGATGGGATTTTATTCGATACGGGAAGAAGGTGGTGCGGGATATGGATCGGTTGGAGGCATATGAGAAAGCTTTGCAAACATGGGGAAGATGGGTTGATCAAAGAGTGAATGTCAAGAAACTCAAGATATTTTTCCAGGGTGTTTCTCCCGATCATTGGAAGTAAGTACTAATTTTTGGAATTTGAAATGTTTTATGGTTTATAGTGTTGTTGAATTGTTTATTGAACAGTGGTTCGGATTGGGGAGCGCCCGAACTGAAACGTTGCGGGGGAGAACGAAAGCCTCTTGGGCGGGAAATGGAGGAAGGCCCTGTAGACAAGGCCGACACTATATTGAAAAACGTGTTATCGAGGATCAAGAAACCGGTTAGTTTATTAGATATAAGCCGGTTGTCGCAGTATAGGGTCGACGGGCACCCTTCTGTGTACGGAAACCCTAAACACGTCGGGATGGATTGTACGCATTGGTGCCTGCCCGGAATTCCCGACACTTGGAATCAACTTCTTTTTGCTAATCTTCTTACTCTTTGAATTATATACACAAAACAGTCAGTATATACAATCTAACTATGTTTGGATTTGAAGTATTGATCACACTTTTTTGAAATCTGTCTAATCTTTTATGAGTCACATGCATGGGATTCTCTTCCCCCTCCTTGAGCATGGGTAACAATTTGGGGGACTAAATTACCCCCAAGTAATCGTAATGGTTAACCTATGACTCAAGCCAAACAAGTAATGAAATCAATTATCGTTTCCCTTTCTTACCCAAAATGAGACCAAACATGCATAAAATTAATTAGAACTAGTAAGTGTTATGGACCCTATTCGTTTATACTATTATAGTTTGTGTTCACATAGGAAGAATAGCTGGTGGTGATAATAGTTTTTATCAAATTATATATAGTTGCATACAAGAGGAATATATACTTTCAATTGGAGAAGAAATTCAATACAATAGTATTAAATTTGGGATGGAAAAATAACATTCAATGATTTACGAAGAGAACCTAAATTATTTGCTAGGATAGTGGACTATTTAATAATTTGTTATTCTCAACATGTATTTAATTGTTACACAAAAATATGAAAATATTGATGTTAAAATTAATTATGGGCAAACTTGTCCTTTTACATTGCATTTATTGCAAATTTTCCATTTGATCCGGATCAAATTGATTCAAATAGCATCACTCTATTATAAATTAATATTATTACTTTCGTAAGTGATCCATTTTACATTCATATGTAAAATATAAAATTAAAAACCATCTGGCCTGGGTTCTCAGAATTGTATGTACAATTCCGAATAGCATCTATAACATCAATCTTGTACCGAAAACAGTTCAATCAACGTCGCTTATCCTCTTAGTACGATTTCTTACCCACCAATCCGTAACCGAAATCCAGTACAACCTCTGCCCCTCGCGAAGTCTAATAGTTCATGAGAATATTCAAGTCGATTATATTTTTTCAATAAACCTTTTTGTAATATAAATATAATAGTATAATATTAGCACGTCAACCGTCGGAATATTAAGTGTGTTCTTGTCGGTGTATTTCCCCTCTTTTGGAAGCTGTCATAATTGACTAAAATGGGAATTTAACTATCATCTATTATTTTGCAGTGTCAACTCTCATGCACGCTGTTGCATGTGTTCTTATTCCTCCCATTATTCCTTTTAATCCCCACCCTTTATTCAACCTCACATACTAATTAACTAATAATTGTAACAACCCCATATAATTATAAATAAAACCCCAATTCCACTCAAACCGAAACTCAACTAGCTAAGTTATTACAATCTCCCTCTACATCTCCTTCTACGTACTCCGCCGGTATGGTTTCTTCGTCGGTAGTGCCGTGTGCAGTTGTTACAGTGACTGCATTGCTCCTTCACACACATTCCGCCTCTCTCATTCCGAAATGCGATTTGTCGCAAGGGAATTGGGTCGTCGATAAATCGTACCCTCTCTACCTACCGGAGAGATGCCCCTTCATCATACAGCAGTTCAACTGCACCGGCAACGGGCGGTCGGATCTTGAGTACTAGAATGATAGGATGATACGTTATTTATTTTTAGTATTTAGGTTTGTCGTTGGGCTTAGCCCGTTTAGTTATTTGGGTCCGTTCCGGGTTTTCTTGTTGGTTCTTTCCCGGCCCGTAAGTCGAACCAACCCTAGGAGTCTAGGTTATATATATATTGGAGAAGATAGGCGTGTATAATCAATCAATCATATGAAATAAACCCTACTTTTGCTCTAATTTATCTTCGCAGTTTTCGTTGTTTGGAAGCGTACGTCGAGCTTGTGTCTCGCGTCCTTCTCTTCCCGTTCTGGTGTGTGCGTCGAGCTCCGTTTCTCGCGTCTACCATTGTATCTTTTCGTTATTTTCGTTCGTCTTGATAGAGGAATTCGCCCCATCCTCTATCAATTGGTGCTTTCACTGAGAGAGCTTTCGAAGGGGGCGAAACATCGAGTATGGAATCAAGGTTGTGGGGATTTAATAGTTGGGGTTTCACGGAGAGGATGATGGAGTCCCCAATCAATCCCCAGCCGAGGTGGATGGAGACAACAGCGGGCAGCACACAGCTGCTCCCTCCGCCGATTCCGCCGGCGACATCCACGGCGCCGTCGTCGGCCTTATCTGCTCCAGTTTCGATGGAAGACATTCTAGCAAGGATTGCTCGTTTGGAGGCTCGACTCGAGACGTCGGAACGATGTTGTGCCCCGGCGTTCACTCCATCGCGAGGGGAAGCGGATATGTCTTTCGGTGCGCAACGGGATTGGCGCGTTCCGTCGTGGGATCCCGGCAGCCACCCGAGCCCACAATCGTGGCGACCGCCGCTGCCCCAACAAGCACCATGGGACTCTCCATGGTTGCGCACCTATCACGAGCCGCCGCTGCCCCAGCAGGCACCATGGGACTCTCCATGGTTGCGCGCCAATCACGAGCCGAGCCCCGCACCCCGGCCATCGCTGGCGGATCTCCACGCACCGTGGGAATCTCCTTGGCCTCGTATTGCCCCGGATTGTGGCAGCAACCGCTCGGATTGGGAGTATTCAATTATGTGTGTTCCCGATCCACCGCCGCCACACATCGATTCGGTGTCGTGTTCAATTGAACCACAGAGAGAGAAGAGAGAGAGAGGGCTAGCGCCATTCTCCCTAGGTTTGAAAGTGGCTGAAGAAAAGGGGGACTCCAAAACGCTTGGTGCCGCCGAGAACCCAAGCCCTAACTCCGTCCATGCGACGAGTGGCTCCGGCCTCGGTGACGGCGATGCCAACAACGCCGCTCAAAGCTCCGCCGCCGATACCAACAACAATGAGTTCGAGAAGACCTTGGCATGCACTGACGCGTTGATGGTCCGAGGCTCGAAAGTGGCGAAGGAGGGAGATGATTTTGTTGTTGCGTTTGCGAAGGAGGGAGATGAATTAGAGCGTGTTTCTGCTCACTCCCATTTTGGATGGGCCTTTTTGTTTCAAGCCCAAGAGGGGGCTGTTCTATTGGGCCTTATACCAAATAAAAAGAGTGGAGTCGGCTCAGGAGGAAAAGGGTTGAAATTACGAGAAGTTTCCCGACGGTCGATTATTTTTGGCATCTACGCGCTTGAGGAAGTATATAAGGATTTTTTTGTATCTCCACCTTGAGGACAAGGTGATTCTCAAGGGTGGGGGAGTTGATACGTTATTTATTTTTAGTATTTAGGTTTGTCGTTGGGCTTAGCCCGTTTAGTTATTTGGGTCCGTTCCGGGTTTTCTTGTTGGTTCTTTCCCGGCCCGTAAGTTGAACCAACCCTAGGAGTCTAGGTTATATATATATTGGAGAAGATAGGCGTGTATAATCAATCAATCATATGAAATAAACCCTACTTTTGCTCTAATTTATTTTCGCAGTTTTCGTTGTTTGGAAGCGTACGTCGAGCTTGTGTCTCGCGTCCTTCTCTTCCCGTTCCGGTGTGTACGTCGAGCTCCGTTTCTCGCGTCTACCATTGTATCTTTTCGTTATTTTCGTTCGTCTTGATAGAGAAATTCGCCCCATCCTCTATCATAGGAACGCAGCCGTCCTATCTCACACGAACGAGATGTTCGTCACGAAAACGGAGAAAATAGAGGCAGTCGCGGGCTCTCCCCGTCGATCACGCCGGCGGAACAAATAAAAGAGACGGACAAGATAGGAAATTAGGGTTTCTATTCATCAAGATGTATCAACATACGACCTAATCTCAATATATAAATACTAACCCCTGGTTGGTTCGACACATACGATCCGGGAAAGAACCAACAAGAAAACCCGAACGGAGCTTATAATTGCTCGACTCGACTAATCTAATATTGGGCCAAGCCCATACAAATAACAAAATTAAATAACGAAAAATACGACTCCATCTAACGATACGAAACGAACCCCTCGAACCGCTTAAGTTCGCGCGTCACTCTCTTAGGCCTCCCACTCTGCTCGCCTTCATCCTTCTCCTCATCACCATCATTCCCCGTGTCAAACTCCACGGCATCAACATCTTCCCCATCTACCTCCTGGCCATCCGTCTCAAGCTCTTCCAGAATATTAGGGTTCATAATATTAGGGTTAAGGTTAGGATTTGTATCGTTAAGGTTAGGATTTGTATCAACTCCCTCCCCGTTAACCACGTCCTTGTCCTCAAGGAGCAAAACCGGAAATCGTCTCTCAATCACTTCCAACGGTTCCCATGTTGGGGACACACCACCATCATCATCCCATGCAATTAAACACTCCGTAACCATGCTCCCATTCTTCCTCACACAACGCCAATCCAACAACGCCGTCGGACGAGCCACCGCCTTACCTCGCGCAAAAAATGAAGGAAATGGAGGGGAGTCCGCGGAATTACCTTGCACAAACGGCCGAAGGAGACTAACATGAAAGACGTCGTGGATGCGACTTTCCTCCGGCAATTTCAGCCTATAAGCCACTGACCCAATGCGCTCCGAAATCTCAAAAGGGCCGTAAAACCGTCGCGCCAACTTCGGAGATAGAGGTTTAGCCACCGAATGTTGGCGATAAAGCTGGAGTTTCAGCAAAACTTTATCACCCACATTATACTCCACATCCCTTCGGCTACGATTGGCCGTATCTCTCATCCGCTGCTGCGATTGCTCAAGGTTCCGACGGAGCCACACAAGCAGCTCTCCACGTTGTTTAATTACTTCGGCCACGGATGGAGGGCACGCTGCCGACGGACGAGGGGCCACAAGTGAAGGCGGTTCTCGCCCGTACAAAGCTTGGAAAGGAGAAATTCCAAGCCCCTCATGATCAAACAATTTAATGCCAACTCCGCCCACGGCAAGAAATTGGTCCACTTGACCGGATTATCGGCCACAAACGCCCGCAAATACTGCTCCAAGCCTCGATTTCGAACCTCCGTCTGTCCATCCGATTGAGGATGATAGGCCGTCGTAAAGTTTAGCTTCGTTCCACTTAGACGAAGCAAGTTCTCCCATACCTCATTCAAGAAGACCGAGTCGCGATCCGAAACTAACTTCGCCGGGAAACCGTGGTGCTTAACCACAATGTCTACAAATACATTAGCCACGCGCCAAGCATCGAAACGAGTTGGCAAGGGGGCAAAATGAGCGTATTTTGAGAAACGATCCACAACTACCATAATTGTCGTAAACCCCCGTGATTGAGGCAAGCCCGTGATAAAATCCATCGACACCTCCTCCCAAACTTGCGAAGGAATTGGGAGGGGTTGAAGCAATCCCGCCGGCTTCTGAGTAGAGTATTTTGTCGTCTGACAATCAATGCAAGCCGACACAAACTGCTTGACCTCCCGGCGCATGTTAGGCCAATAAAAAAATTGAGCGAGGCTCCGAAATGTCCTATCCACTCCCGGATGCCCGGCCAACGGCGTTGAATGGAACTCGAAAATAATGGCTGGTTTTGCCTCGGAAGTAGCGGCCACCACAAGTTGACGACCCTTATAAATTAGCCCATCACACATGCAAAATTCCGTAGGAGCCGTGCCGGCCTCAATCTCAGCCCGTAACCGAATCAAATCCTCCTTCACGCGGATATCATCCCTAAGTAGCTCCCATATTTCCGGCATCGGTTGAGAAACCATAGCTAACAAGTCGGCATCCTCCTTGGCTTCGGCCATGTCATCATCCTCGCGCCTAGACAGCGCGTCCGCCGCCGTGTTCGTTACTCCCGGCTTATATTCGATCGCAAATTTAAACCCCATTAACTTCCGTGCATAAAGTTGTTGATCCGGTGTCTGAATCACTTGCTGAAGCAACTCTCTGAGACTCTTCTGATCTGTGCGAATGACGAATTCCCGACCCAAGAGATATTGCCTCCACTTCTGGACCGCCTCAACAATAGCGTACAACTCCTTGTGATATGTCGAAGTCACCCGACGCCTACGGCCCAGCTTCTTGCTGAAAAAGGCCAACGGATGTTTCCCTTGCATAAGAACCGCCCCAATTCCAGTTCCCGATGCATCCGTCTCGACTATGAATTGCTTAGAGAAGTCCGGTAAAGCCAACACCGGAGCGGACGTCATAGCACTCTTCAATTTAACAAAGCTCTCCTCGGCGTCCGAATTCCATGCAAAGGCCTCTTTTTTTAATAGATCCGTTAATGGTGCCGCAATAATAGCATACCCGGCGATGAATCGACGATAATAACCCGTGAGCCCCAAAAAACCCCGAAGTTGCTTCACCGTTTTTGGGCGAGGCCACGCGACCATCGCTTCGATTTTTTACGGATCCGCCCGAAGCGAGCCGTCGGTAATAATATGTCCAAGGTAATCAACCTTAGAACTGCAAAACGTGCATTTAGAAAGCTTAATGAAGAAGCTATAACGGCCGAGAATCCCCAGAACCTCCGTAAGATGCTCCACGTGGCTGTCCAAAGTCGGACTGTAGATCAATATATCATCAAAAAAGACGATGACGAAACGGCGGAGAAAAGGCCGGAATATCTCATTCATGGCCGCCTGAAAAGTCGATGGAGCATTGGTGAGACCAAACGGCATGACTAAGAACTCAAAATGCCCGTCATGAGTTCGAAAAGCCGTCTTAAACACATCCTCATCGCGCATTCGGATCTGATGATACACCGAGCGAAGATCCAATTTGGTGAAGACCCTCGCTGCTCCCAATTCATCGAACAACTCATCTGCCGTGGGAATAGGGAAGTGGTCTGGCACTGTTACGGCATTGAGGGCCCGATAATCAATACAAAAACGGAAGGATCCATCCTTCTTCCTGATAAGCAGAACCGGAGAAGAAAACGCGCTGCTACTGCGTTGAATAATTCTCATATCAAGCATCTCTTTAACCTGGCGCTCAATTTCAGCCTTCTGAAAATATGGATACCTATATGGCCGAACGTTAATGGGCTTCGAGTTCGGCAGAAGGTGTATCCGATGATCAAAAACGCGCTTAGGGGGTAGCTCTGTAGGAACCGAAAATATCGAGCTATGCGCTGTTAACACCTCGCGCACGGATGGGGGAACCTCAGCTGGAAATTCCAACGCTGAAGGACTCGGGTCCGAGCTAGGTATGGTCTTCAATCCGTCAACGGCCACGATCTCAAATAAAGAGGCTGTTTCTCTTTGTTTTGTATTTTGCTTGTTTTGATCGAGTCTAGTTCGTGATCGAGTCTTCATGTTCCCTCACTTAGGATTTTGTTTGATTTTGAGCCCTATAAGCATGTAACTTAGGATCAATGTGAATGATTCAATGATCTTTAGTTGTTGGAATTGATTTGAGCATAAATTAGGTTTATTTAATCTTGAGTTGTGATTGATTATGCCTACTTGAAATCTGTCGGGGTACACGGGGGGTAACCTTCAAACAAACCGACTGATTTCCCCGAGAGAATTCGAGAGTCCCCGCATCGTAATCGCTAGTCACCCGATGCAAGGATCGTAGCCAGGCCATCCCCAATATCACGTCATGGCCATGCACGGGCAGCACGAACAAGTCAACGGCGAACGAATGGCCTTGAATCTTCAAATCCGCCTCCGCACTCTTGTACGAACAAACTAGGGATTGTCCATTGCCCATATAGACTCTAAAAGGCCGAATCAACTCCAAAGCAAGGCTGCTCTTTTCCGCGATTCGAGGATGTACGAAGTTGTGTGTGCTGCCGGAATCAACCAAAATACACACCTCGGCAAGCCCTAACAATCCCCGTAACTCCATAGAAGCTTTCGGCTGCCCATCAAGTGTATACATATGCGAGAGATCAGATGTAACAACTTCGGGTCCCCCGTCATCATCCTCGGGAACCTGAACCTCCCCGTCCTCTTCCTCGGCCCCCATGTAGGCCAACACCGGAGTCTTGCAAACGTGCCCGACGCTCCATTTGTCGGGGCAATACCAACATAAACCCTTGGTCGACCTATCCTTTTTTTCTGCTGCTGAAAGACGCACAATCGGGAGACGAGACAAATCTCTCGATCGCCCCACAGGTTGCCCTGAAGGCGAGGGTTTCTGCAACTCGATACTGGACGGCGTCGTTGTAGACGGAGAAGAAGGGCCCTTATTCTGCCACGGTCGCCGCCCGAAGGAAGAATTCCGATCCGAGGTGCTGTCGATCTCACTCGCGAGAGACATCGCAGCTGCAATCGATGTGGGATGCTGAAACCGGACTTGATTCCGAATTGGTTGACGAAGACCTCCCATATAAATAGGCAATAAGACGGACTCCGACACGCCCTGAATTTGGTTTAGCATCCGTTCGAACTCACGATTGTAGTCACCCAGAGCTCCAGTTTGCGTGAGCTTCGAAAGCAACTCCATGTAATTGACATAATAGTGAGGGTCAAAACGGCGACGCACGTCCTCCAAGAATTTTGGCCACGTCGCACATGGATTATTCGCCCGATAAGAGAACACCCAGTCAGAGGCCGGCGGAACAAACAACATGACAACAAAATGTAAGCGATCATCTTCAGGTAACATAATGTGATCGAAATAGTATTCAATACGAGTTACCCAGCTTTGCGCGTCTGAGCCGTCGAAAAGCGGAGGGTCCATCTTAATATGGCGGGCCGGATCGGCTGTAGGATAAGATGGGGGCCCTCGAGACATCTGTGGCTCCCAAGCCGATTGATGAGGGCGAGAATCCGCCGTTCGCGGCGGAGGTCTGTCCCATGCCGTGCGCGTGCGCGGCTGAAGGAAGCGAGAGCGGTTGTCGACGGGCGGCCGAACAACCTCGAGGCTCGAATTGTCCGAGAACGGCCAATAATTCCCGGAGGAAGATGGCGGCGGTCCCGGAACAGTAGTCATCGTCACCGCTGGTGTAGTCACGCCCTCCGGCGTCCATGACTTCTCTTGCCATCCCGGCGGCATCCCGTAAGGGGGATCGGGGCCGGCCGCGAATAACACGGGATCGCCGTCTTCTGGTCAGAGGCGTCGAGCTTAGCCTCAAGGCACTGCAACACGGAAATCAGCGTGTCTACCGGAACCGACTCAATCGTAGCACTTGTCGGCGGGGGCCGCATCCCAGCAGATACGGACTGGGGTCGGGGCGTAGCACCGGACGTCGGAATATGGCCTCTGAAATTATTCATCGTAAGGGGCAGAGCAAGATGAGATCACGATGAAAGCACCAATTTGATAGGAACGCAGCCGTCCTATCTCACACGAACGAGATGTTCGTCACGAAAACGGAGAAATAGAGGCAGTCGCGGGCTCTCCCCGTCGATCACGCCGGCGGAACAAATAAAAGAGACGGACAAGATAGGAAATTAGGGTTTCTATTCATCAAGATGTATCAGCATACGACCTAATCTCAATATATAAATACTAACCCCTGGTTGGTTCGACACATACGATCCGGGAAAGAACCAACAAGAAAACCCGAACGGAGCTTATAATTGCTCGACTCGACTAATCTAATATTGGGCCAAGCCCATACAAATAACAAAATTAAATAACGAAAAATACGACTCCATCTAACGATACGAAACGAACCCCTCGAACCGCTTAGGTTCGCGCGTCACTCTCTTAGGCCTCCCACTCTGCTCGCCTTCATCCTTCTCCTCATCACCATCATTCCCCGTGTCAAACTCCACGGCATCAACATCTTCCCCATCTACCTCCTGGCCATCCGTCTCAAGCTCTTCCAGAATATTAGGGTTCATAATATTAGGGTTAAGGTTAGGATTTGTATCGTTAAGGTTAGGATTTGTATCACAGAAGTACCGATGGCAGCCCAGTAACTGCATTTTACCCAGGTAATCAATCAATCAATTAATTGATTAATTATGAATATTGGGTTTTATTTATTAATGAATTGAAGGAAATGAATATAGGTGGAGTGGGGCGTATTTTTCGAGGAAGATGAGAGGGAAGCGAATAATGTTCGTGGGGGACTCTTTGAGCATGAATCAATGGCAATCTTTAGCGTGCATGATTTACGCTACTAATCCATCTTCCCCTTACCAACCCCCAATCACCAAGGGTTTACTATCGACTATTGTTTTCACGGTACGTACGTACTACATTCGTCCCGTTGATAACGAGTTTTGGTTATGTAGCCATCCAAACAGCTAGCAATATTTACGCCTTGCTTGTAGAGAGCAGTTACCTTGTACGTGACGAAGTGCCAACAACGAACTATATTTTTTATTTTTATATTTTTTATGTGTGCGAATTTGCAGCAAAGGAATATAACGTTGATGTACCTGAGAATTGCATTCATTGTGGACTTGGTCTTGCAAAACGGGAAAAGAGTGCTCAAGCTCGACTCCGTCGCCGGGAGCTCGAGCCAGTGGCTACAGAGCGACGTCTTGATCTTCGACACGTGGCACTGGTGGCTTCATGCATGGAGGAAGAAAACAAGCGTGAGTGTAAAATTATGCTTTTATTTAAACCGAGTCTGTTATAATAGTCAATCATTAGTGTCCAAGATATGATGGACGGATAGATTACTCTTTTTTTTTTTTTGAGCCCTCGTTAGCTAAACGTTCGTATTTCTCGAAATTTAGATGGGATTTTATTCGATACGGGAAAAAGGTGGTGCGGGATATGGATCGGTTGGAGGCATATGAGAAAGCTTTGCAAACGTGGGGAAGATGGGTTGATCAAAGAGTGAATGTCAACAAACTTAAGATATTTTTTCAGGGCGTTTCTCCTGATCATTGGAAGTAAGTACTAGATTTTGGAATTTGTCTAACTATACATGTATTTGATCATGTTTTATGTTAATAATGTTGTTGAATTGATGAAGAATTTTGGGGTAATCAGTTAGTCTGAACTTGTTTGTGAACAGTGGTTCAGATTGGGGAGCGCCTGAATTAAAACGTTGCGGGGGAGAACGAAAGCCTCTTGGGCGGGAAATGGAGGAAGGCTCCGTAGACAAGGCCGACACTATATTGAAAAATGTGTTATCGAGGCTCAAGAAACCGGTTAGTTTACTAGATATATATAAGCCGGTTGTCTCAGTTCAGGGTTGACGGGCACCCTTCTGTGTACGGAAACCCTAAACACGTCGGCATGGATTGTACACATTGGTGCCTGCCCGGAATTCCTGACACTTGGAATCAACTTCTTTTTGCTAATCTTCTTACTCTTTGATTTATATACACAAAACAATCGTATATACAATTCAACTATGTTAATTTGGATCGATTTACTTTGTTAAGTTGAAATATTGATCACACTTCTTTGTACATCTGTCTAATCTTTATATGTATTCATTTAGTAAATACTAGCAGAGATTACGTGCATTCGCACGTAAATACTCTGACTGGACTATTGATTAACTCGTCTCGTCGTTTTGTTGCAATATCCTTGTTCAATTTTTTTTTTACGTCAATAATTTTAGAAATTTCATAAATTCATATGTATGTTTATTAAGATTAACAAAAAAAAAATTAAAAAAAATTGAAGATTAATTAAAAAAACCACAATATTTATTTTTATATAAAAAAATATGTCTAAATTTCAAAATTTTATTTGAATCTTTTTCGTTCAAGCATGGCTTTATTTCTCCTTTTACGAAATAATATTGCTTGTATTTAATGGATATTAGTTGTTTTGTGATATTTTACAATACTTTATTCGTTCCGAATTTCTTGCCTCACTTTATATTTAAATTAAATAAGTTTATTATAATGATAAAGTCAGACAAGATATTTGAGACGGAGGGGTACCTTTTAATGTTTTTAGAAAAATAAATTTGATTTTCAAATAATTAATAAAGTGAGACAATATATTTGGGTCGGAGGGAGTAATTTTTTTAATGTCTTTAGAAAAATAAATTTGATTTGATTATATGGAGAAGTTTTCTTATGGATGTTTTATTAATTAGAATAATTAATGACATGTTTTATAGGGGAAAAAAAAGGAAAAATACGTGTTCTAGAAGCAATTGTAAAAAAAACGACAATCTTAATATACATACTGTATAACTTTTTTTAAAATAAACCTAAAACAATGCCCTTAAATTTATGTTTATAATAGGGATATAAAGGCCGCTCAAATTTTGTCACGTAAGGCACTTTATAATAGGTATAGATGAAATAAATTAACGCCTATCTCCAACGTTCACGTCTACTAAATAATTATTTTGTACCAACATTAAAGTTAACGATTATTAATCCAAACTTTTGCATCCAAATTGATTGGCACGTGACCTTCACGTGCAATTTCTTCGTTTTTTTTTTGTCTGAATTCCAGTACAGTTTTTCTTGAATCTGCACAAAACATATGATTACAAATTGTTAACATTTAAATTTACACTTTTTTGTTATGGAATATAGCAAGATTAAATTTCTTGAAAAAAAAAATATAGCAAATAACGTCATATATTTACATGTATGTGACAAGACTATTAAGTCTAATATCTCTTGACCGAAAAAAGCGTGTTTAGTCGATTGACTTGGCAGTGTCTGATATTAACACGTCAGTCGTGAGAATATTAAGTGTTTCAATATCGATATATAATATATTAGAAGTTGTCATAAGCGAACTTCGTAGCATAATTGACTAAAATGGGAATTTAACTATCATCAATTATTTTGCAGCGTAAACTCTCATGCACGTATCCACATTATCCCCTACTGCATGTGTTCATGTTCCTCCCATTTATGCCTTCTAATCCCCACGCTTTTTTCAAGCTCACATACTAAATAAATTATTAACTGAAATAATGATTAAACTAATTAACTAATAATTGTAACAACGCCATATAATTATAAATAAAACCCCAATTTCACTCAAACCGAAACTCAACTATCTAAGTTATTACAATCTCCTTCTACGTACTCAAACGGTATGGTTTCGTCGGTGGTAGCGTTGTGTGTGGTTGTTACAGTTACTGCATTGATGCTTCTTCGCGCTCATTCCGCCGCTCTATTTCCGAAATGCGATTTATCGCAAGGGAAATGGGTCGTGGATGAAACGTACCCTCTTTACCTACCGGAGAAGTGCCCCTTCATCATACAGCAGTTTAACTGCGCCGGAAACGGACGGTCGGATCTTGAGTACCAGAAGTACAGATGGCAGCCTAGTAACTGCTTTTTACCCAGGTAATTGAATATATAATAATTTATGAATTTGAAGAATTAATTTATTGAAATGAATGAAATGATAATAGGTGGAATGGGGAATTTTTCTCGAGAATTATGAGAGGGAAGAGCATAATGTTCGTGGGGGATTCTTTGAGCTTGAATCAATGGCAATCTTTAGCATGCATGATTTACGCAGCTAATCCAACTTCTCCATATCAACCCCCTGTTACCAAGGGTTTATTATCTACTATTGTTTTTACGGTACGTAATTCCGTAATTTATTCTCTCTCGATCAATTCGACTAGTATCTCTGCACAAATTAGTGGCATCGATCGTTTGTTGTCATGAATATATTGTTTTAGCTAAAAACTATTTTGCTGAGAAAAATATAGACTCCTTACGTCCATGAATCCGATATTAGACGTTGATTTAGGCTTGAAAGACGGAAAAATCAAATCAGGTCCAGATCCGACTCGTGCCATCTCTTTACCATCTAACATGACCTTCAGTGCTTTGAAACATGCAGGCGTATATCCACTACTAAATAAGCGCACACACATAACGGCTATAAACCGTTATGTATGTGCGTGCGTAAAAAACTGTCATATATTCCGGTGTGACCACATTTATATATGTCTGTTATTTTATTTTATTTATTGATAAATAACATGATGTATTTGTAATATGTGACTTTGAAGGAAAGGAATATAACATTGATGTACCTGCGCAATGCATTCATCGTCGACTTGGTCTTTCAAGACGGGAAAAGGGTGCTCAAGCTTGACTCCGTTGCCGGCAGCTCGAGCCAGTGGCTTCAAAGCGACGTCCTGATCTTCGACACGTGGCACTGGTGGCTTCACGACGGAAGAAAACAAGCGTGAGCAGAGAAACAAACTATTTTTATTCTTTAGTTTCCCTTTTCTTTACCATTTTCAACTGAAATTTCATTTTTTTTTTCCCGACGAAATCTAGATGGGATTTTGTTCAAGATGGGAGCACGATGGTAGCCGATATGAACAGACTAGAGGCATATGAGAAAGCTTTGCAAACTTGGGGGAAATGGGTTGACCAAATAAAGGATGCTAAGATACCTCAAATATTTTTCCAGGGTGTTTCTCCAGATCATTGGAAGTAAGTCAAGTGTTTTGAATATTTGTGCATGTTAGAGAGAGGGGGGGGGGGATGTATGGTTAAATAATTAAAAAGAATATGTTAGGGTTTATAATCAAGTCTAATTTAAAATTCCATTGTGAACAGTGGTTCAGATTGGGGCGTACCGGAACTAAAGCGTTGCGTGGGAGAACAAAAGCCTCTTAATCGGCAAATGGAGGAAGCCGCCATCGACAAGGCCAATAATATATTGAAAAATGTGTTATCGGGTCTTAAGAAACCGGTTACTTTGTTAGATGTAAATCTCTTGTCACAGTTTAGGGTTGACGGACACCCTTCCATTTATGGAAACCCCAAACATATAGGCATCGATTGCACACATTGGTGTCTTCCTGGGGTTCCTGATGCTAGCTTGGAACCAACTTCTCTATGCTAACGTTTTAACTAATCTTTTTACGATACCACTAAACAACGTTTTTGGTGGAAGACCACCACCACTACCTTAAAATCTGGTGTAGTAGACCAACCAAAAAATTTATACTAGTTTGAGTCTCTGCTTTGACCACCTAAGTGTTTTATACACATTTAATATTGTTGTATTAATTATTGTTGTTGTAGTTCCTCAAAAATAAACATTTAATTGCTTAAATAGCACCATATTTTAGATACTACTATCTCTAATTTCTCCGTCTCATCCTAATTATCTCTACTTTTAATTGGAAAGTTCCATTAAATTGTTTACCTACTCAAAATTGAAAAACTATACTCTCACAACTAATGCGGCATAAGGCTGCGCGCGTTCTCTTTGGTACAAAAGAAAATGAGATAAAAAAGAAAATCACCCTTTAAATCTCACTCTTTTCGTCACCTTTTATCTCCAATGTAGTGCAAAATGAAGAGGGGAAAAGAGCAAATGTGACAAAATGTGAGAAATAAGGAAGATTTAAAGGATGAATGTTTTTTTTTTTTTTTCATATAAAAAAGAACGCAACCTAATAATAAAACATCTGATCTCTTATTGTAGTTATTGTGTCGTTTAACTAGTGGACAATATGGAATGGAGGGAGTATATATCCTGCTTCATAATTTGCATAACCCCCAATCACCAAGGGTTTATTTTCTACTATTGTTTATGTATTATCACTTATATTACCCATTACTTATTTGGAACGTCAACTCTTCACATATTTACGTAGAGGAGATTTTTTTTTAAAAAAAAAAATATGTAGAGGAGATTAATTACGTGCGATCCACTTATAATCCTATTTTATATAATATTTTGTTTTTAAAGAAATTAATTAATATTATAAATATTAATTATATGCTTGAAGATAAATATATAAAAAAATTATTATAATAATAAATTGTAAAATTATAAATTACTTAATTAATTCTAATGATAATATTATTGTACTATATAAATTGAAATATATCCGTAATTAATATTCTAATGATAATATATATTTTTTAAAGATTTTTTACTAATGATAATAAGAAGTAAAATAGGCAAATCAAATTTTATAAACTAGACACTTTTTATAATAGTATAGATAGGCAAATCAAATTTGAGGGGAGGACAAAAATAGCCCAAATGAATAAGTGAAGGAAAAAAATAGCCCTCCATAACTAAATGGTACAAATGTAGCCCTTTTTTTGAATTTGGGACAATTATACCCTTAATATATCTTGTTATGGTTCAACGTTCACACGACCATATCACACAAGACCACGATCACTCACGACCAAATCACACACGAACACAACCATATCACACACGACTACGATCACTCACGACCATTTTATTCACGATCACGACCAAATTTACACACTCACACGACCACTCACGACTACTTTATTCACGATCACGACCAAATTTACACACTTACACGACCAATATGATCACACTCACATGACCAATTGTTATATATTTTTCTCAGTTTTGATCTTGTAATATTTGAATAAAGAAAATACACGACCAAATCACACACGAGCTGACGAGCACGACCATATTACAAACAACCACGACCACTCACGACCACTTTATTCACGATCACGACCAAATTTTCACACTCACACGACCACCAACAGAGGAGGAGCGGCGCCAACGACGGAGGAAGGGCGGCGTCGGCAATGAGGAGGGGCGGCGTCGATTCGTCGATGGTGCAGACGCGCGCGCGCGGGGGGAATGGGGTAATTGCCTTTTCTTTTCTTTTTTAATCTATTTTTATAGTTAATTTAATAAATTTATCCTTAATTGTATTATTAAGGGTATAATTGTCTCAATTTTAAAAATAGGGCTATATTTCTACCATTTATTTATGGAGGGCTATTATTTTCCTTTACATATTAATTTGGGCTATTTTGGGGTATTGACACATCAAATTTTATAAACTAGACACTTTTTATAATAGTATAGATTATCACCTATAGTTAAATCAGTTCTCGTTAATTAGTTTTTAATTAAATCGTGCTCAACATTATCGCACGTCCAATCATTTTATTTAATCCCACGCTTCATTCATGCTTACATTACATACTAAATTCTTATAACTAAGCACTGCATGTGAGGAGCTAGCCCTAATTAATTATAAATTTCCCATTTTACTCAATTCAATCCCTCCTCTCTCTCTCTCTCTCTCCGATATGGTTTCTTCAATGGTAGGGCTGTGTGCAGTTGCTACAGTTACTGCATTGCTCCTTCACACACATTCTGCCGCCCTAATAAATCCAAAATGCGATATATCGCGAGGAAATTGGGTCGTCGATAAGTCGTACCCTCTCTACCTACCGGAGAAATGCCCCTTCATCGGACATCAGCTTAACTGCACCGGAAACGGACGGTCGGATCTTGAGTACCAGAAGTACCGATGGCAGCCCACTAACTGCATGTTACCAAGGTACGATACGTTAACCCACTACTTGATCACTGTGTGTTAATTTATTTCTTTTTTTTTCACGTTGTTTAATTTATTATATTTATATATTGAGTCATTAATTAACCGAAAATAATGGAAAAAAAATGTATAGGTGGAGTGGAGCGTATTTCACGAGGAAGATGAGAGGGAAGCGAATAATGTTCGTGGGGGACTCTTTGAGCTCGAATCAATGGCAATCTTTGGCGTGCATGATTCACTCAGCTTATCCAACTTCTCCATTCACGACTTCCAAGGGTCGTCGTTTGATATCTTCTATTGTATTTACGGTAATTTTCGTTACGAATTCAACTAGCGTTGTATGCATGTTTATTATGCTTATTGTTCGTTTGTATAGCTTATAAACATGCATGATTTTACAGTATTCCTAACAGTATACGAATTAATAACGGAGTTGCTCAGATGCAGCTATACTTTCGCATTCGTTGATTGTAGCATGTTGTATTATTTTAAACCTTATATCTATTCAATATATATATACACTAATTAAATGAAGGGGGACAAATGAGGTTGGCTACTTATTATGAATTTTAGATCGTTTTATAATTTATTTTGCTGCGAATGATATGAAATAGATATGAGTTTGACTTGAAAGATAAATAATCAAATCAAGATCCGGATCTAGATCTAACAAGGCAAGGTTCAGATCCGGCTAACATCGCCCACACTCGTATATAATCTCAACGTGACAAAATGTTGTGGCCGCAATATGTCTATTTGATTTTTGTTATTGATCAACATAATGTACATTTTGGTAACATGTTATCTTATAGGAAAAGAACATAACATTGTTGTACATGCGGAATGCATTCATCGTGGACTTGGTCTTACAAAACGGGAAAAGAGTGCTCAAGCTCGACTCCGTTACCGGCAGTTCGAACCAATGGCTTCAGAGCGACGTCTTGATCTTCGACACGTGGCACTAGTGGCTTCACGACGGAAATAAGCAACCGTGAGCATAAAAAATAAGCTAATTTTGCCATATATATATAGCTAAATTTCCATTTTCATTTTTTTCTCTTGAAATGTAGGTGGGATTTTATCCAAGATGGGAGCACGATGGTGGCAGATATGAATAGATTAGAAGCATATGAAAAAGCTTTGCGAACTTGGGGAAAATGGGTTGACCAAATAAAGGATGCCAAAATACCTCAAATATTTTTCCAAGGTGTTTCTCCCGATCATCGGAAGTAATTGTTTTTTAATTGCTCTAAGTTATCCTAGCATATATTGTTGTGTTAATCTAGAATGTCATCCGGCATTATAATCGAATCTAATTTAGAACGTGTTGTAAAAAAACAGTAGTTCAGATTGGGGCGTGCCAGCACTAAAAAGTTGTGTGGGAACACAAAAGCCTCTTGAGCGGCAAATGGAGGAAGGCGCCCCCAACAAGGCTGATATTATATTGAAAAACGTGTTATCGAGTCTTAAGAAGCCAGTTAATTTATTGGATATAAATCGGTTGTCACGGTTTAGGGTTGACGGACACCCTTCTATCTATGGAGATCGTCCTAGATTTAAAGGCATTGATTGCACACATTGGTGCCTTCCTGGAGTTCCTGATATCTGGAATCAACTTCTCTATGCTAAGCTTCTTGCTATTTGATCACTACCGGATACATCAATCACGGTAACAATAAACGACATTTTTAGTGGTAAACCGTTGTCGTTACCCTAAAAACTGTTGTGGTCAGTCGAACGACCATTGTTTGCATATTTGTTGTAAATGCACACGCTTATTGCAACAATTGTATTTACCGTTGAGTTTATTCCGATATTGTACTGTGCATAATAACATTTTTATTAAGGCATATTTTTTTTTATAAGTATCGTCTTTCCTTTTTTGAAATAATTAACAAGAAATTTAAAGGTCACGTTATGGAGGACTCGAACTCGGGACTTTTGTTAACAACCACACATTTCAAATTCCTTTATTAACAACCGCACATTTCAAAGTAAACATTCTCTCCTTAATTCTCGTGTTCACAAACGCATCAACTAGAACGAGACGGGGGGAATATTTTTTAGTAGTATATATTGTATATAAGTGCTAGTAGAGTATTTTTGTTTGGTCGTTGTCGTTCGTAACGCGTTTGGTTTCTCTCCTTCTCTCTTATTTGCACTAAAAAAAGGATCGACGCCTCTAATTAGTTGGTGTTTAGGGACACTAATTATATCTAACTTTATGAAACCATAACCAATCAAATTAATTTGTAGACTTCAAAGTTCGAATTAAAAAGTTAAGTAGGATTCATTTTTTTTTTTTCTAAAAATAATAATAATATACTAAATATATATATGTAGATATGGAATGTTTCCCGTAATGAATACTTTCCACGTTTCGAAAGTGAGAATGTAATATGAATATGGATATATAATTTAATATTGATTAAAATAAACTAAAATAATGTAGAACTATAAATATGTAAGTATATTCATGAAGCAGTAGTACTGTTTTGAAACGCGTAAAGAGACATGCTGCATGGTTTTTTTTAATAATTGCATGGTGGAATGGAATTAATAATCTTGACTTTTAATTATTGTCAAATTAATAGCAACCACAAAAAAAAAAAAAAAAAAGGTTTGTATATTGGAAAAGTTTGATTGGTCGAAAACTTGAATGAAGCTTCATCAAATAATGCATAATACTAACCTTTCATCTCAGATACACCTTCCATTCAGTTAGGGCTGGGAATCGGTGCGGTTAGCTGATAACCGAACCGCAATTGCGGTTAACCGAACCGCAATTCCCGAAAAAAATATACCGATATCCGAACCGTTTTAGGTATGCGGTTACCCGCTAACCGCATGCGGTTATGCGGTTCGGGTATTCGGTTACCCGCTAACCGCATAATTTTTTATTTTTTTTAATTTAATTTATTAATTTTGAATTATTATTCCATTTAACTTCTTTCATTATTTCACACATTTTTGTCATATATATTACTATGATATATTGATAGTTTATATTACAGAAAACTCTCTCCCCTTCGACTGACTAGATTTGGAATCATCATATATGATTAATATAATTATTTGTGTTCGATTAATTTGTTTGGTTGTAATCTTGAATTAAAAATTCGGAAAAAAATAAAATTCATCGCCTGTAATCATTCCAATATATCATAATTTTAATCGAATTTTCAATATTTCATTATTTTGCACAAATGAAATGAAATGACAAATCATTTAATATTTAAAAATTAAAATACATATTATATAAAAATTAATTATATTAATTAATAATTTGCGGTTATGCGGTTATTTACCCGAACGGTTATCGGGTAACCGATAACCGTTTAGAACACAATACCCGTACCGTTTACCGAACCGCTAACCGCAATTGCGGTTAGCGGTTCGGTACGGTTATAACCAAAAAAGTGGGTACCGATTCCCAGCCCTAATTCCAGTTTTATTTCGAAACGAGATTTATAGTGTTAAAAAGAAAAAAAATACTTATGGATAATATAATTCAAGACAAGTGAAGGACAAACCATTTTCTGCTAACGTTACGACTTGCTTATTTTTTCATGCAAATGGTACTAGCATTTAATGTAGCCACTGACATAGAATTAACATCGTTCAATAATGTCGTTACAATCATTGACCTTGTATAATAATGTAATGGTGCAATATAATATAGGTACATATAGTAATTGTTTCACTCAAAATCATCATTCAAATTATCGCAAGTCTTTTGCAAGCTGCTCGTGTATTATTTTTGTGTTGACGTTGCTGTAAAATAGTGTAAGCCCTCGGAGATGCTCGTAGATATGTGCAAGCAATATCGTAAAACGTTTTTCTTGTAGAAATAGTTGATTGTCTTCTTGTCTACGTGTACTGATAAATGTAGTTTTTCTAGAAGGGATGGTGACAGTAGTACTGATTTACTCATACAAGTGGTTCTCTAGTAAAAAAACTAGATAATTGATTCTTTGGACAGGAGACAAAAGAGCTAAAGATCAAATTTGCAAAAAAATCCCATTCCAACATCACTGCTGTCCTAATTCCAATCCTCTCTCTCTCTCCCAAATTCTCTCTTTATATATAAAAGTAGTGGTATTCCACTTCATTCCTAATCCTAGCATTATATATAGTATATTCAATTTCATGATTGGATGAGTTTGTAGCCAGTGACTTAAGCTAAAAGCTGCATGCAGATTGGAATTTGATTGCAAAATGGGGAAAGTGAGAGATTTGGAACTCTTGTGCTTAATCTTGATTGCTTCCACTTTGTGTAGCCCAGCAGCCTCGCAGCAGCTCAACCAAAATGAAGGTAACCTCGGGTTGAATTCTTTGATTTTGGTGGGAGCCCAGAAGGAAAGTTTGCATTTTTTGAAGGTAAATGTTTGTTTTGGGTTGCAGTGAGGGCATTGAAGGAGATTGCGAGGAAATTGGGGAAGAAAGACTGGGACTTTACCAAAGATCCCTGCAGTGGAGAAGGGAATTGGAGTATGCCGATTCTAGTGAAAGGACTTGAGAACTCTGTTACTTGTGATTGCTCGGTTGATCAGATGTCCACTTGCCATATTGTCAGCATGTATGCTCTCTCTCTCTCTCTCTCTCTCTCTGGTTGTTCAGTTTCGTTCACTTGTGTTTTCTGTTTGTGAAAGTAGATGGGATGCATTTTCTTGTTATGGATTTTGTCCAGTATCTGTTTGTTAGCTGAAGAAGGAGGAGAACATGAGAATTTCTTGCTTGAATTTCATCCATATGCAAATCTCTCTCTCTCTGTGTGTGTGTGCGTGTGATACTAGGAAAAGTTTCAGTAACATTAGATGGTCGGAGTTTGACTTGTAGAACGATGTGTTGACTGAATGGCCAGTCAACGCCTGAGGAGTCGGCGGTTGACTTTCCACACTGTTTATCAACTCATCCAGCTGTCAGTGAGGGTCATATATTTATGTCTGAAACTTCACACTTTAATACTCCTGTCTTTGATTTTTCTAAAGCAGTGTCTCTAACTGAGAGGAGTTCACAAAGTAACTTTGACTAAAGCCTGATTGGAATCAGATTTTTTTAAAAAAAAATTGATAATAGAAAAGTATCCTAATATTAGCAAGTATAATTTGGATCAAGAACTGGAAGTTTTGTGCATGATTAAGAACTTTTAAATGTTTTATCAACTAACAGAAATGGCCTACTTTGAAAGGATTCTCATCCCATGTGTACCAATGCTTCTTTGTTGGAGGTTGTTTCATTCATCCATTTTTTCTCTAATCCTGCAGAGCTTTGAAATCACAGAATTTAACCGGAGCCCTTCCATCGGAATTTGCCAAGTTTCGCCACCTTAAAAACTTGTGAGATCCGTTACTAAGCTCATATCGAACTGCATTTTGATCTGTAAATGCTTGAGAAAAGCATTCTTATATTCATCAACTGAAATATTTAAATTATGGTTTTTTGCTGGCAGGGATCTTAGTAGGAATTGCTTCAATGGCTCGATACCTACTGAGTGGGCAACGTTGAACTTGACTGATTTGTAACTCCTACATCCTGACTGCTTTTTCGCAAATACTTTGAAGTTGCAGTAAAAAAACTTCTCGTATAATAAGCTTTTTTGTTTTAACTTTTTTTCACTGGTTATGATTTGCAGTTCAGTTATGGGAAATGGATTATCTGGTCCATTTCCGAAGGTTGTTACCAAAATGACATCCCTCGTCAACCTGTATGATCCGATTCTCTTCTAGTACATATTGTTTTTTTTGCTTGCAATCTTTATGTTTCTCTTTTCTTGCATGCATGCTAGTGCCTGTGAATTCCCTTGGTGTTCCAGTTTCTCTACAAATATCAACTATTTACTATTCATTAGTCTTGATTTCTTACAATTTCTTCGTTCAAACTACAATTTTTCGTTGAAAAAATGATCAACATTGATCTTGAGGATTTTTGTGCAGGAGTCTTGAAGGAAACCATTTTTCTGGGACTGTTCCTTCAGATATTGGACGATTGGTCAATTTACAGAAGCTGTAATTATTTTCTCTTATTTTGGATTCCATTTCTTGTTATTTGCTCCAAGCTTCGACATTCTAATAAGTGTTCTACTTAATGCCTCGTTTTTCAGTGTGTTATCTTCAAATGCATTTACTGGAGAATTACCACTGGCATTGTCCAATCTTACATCCTTAGCTGACCTGTAAGTACCTAATATTGTTGATGATTGCCATTTATCTCTTCATCATTCTGAAAATTTAAACTTTTAGGTACATTTACTCAAAGACGTCTATTTTATGATTGTTTTCAAGAAACGGTAGTGATTGAGTCTCGATATCTCTTAAAATTTCAGGAGGATTAGTGACAATAACTTCACAGGAAAGATCCCCGACTTCATCAGCAGCTGGAAAGACATTGAAAAGCTGTGAGTTTTTGTGTCTCTCCATCAATGAGGCATTCCCTACTTCATTGGTTTCGAATAAGAACTATCTTTATTGAAGATATTCTCGAAATTCTTAGATCATGGTTAAATTTTGCAGACACATGCAAGGCTGTTCGCTTGAGGGTCCGATCCCGTCTTCCATATCGGCCCTTACAAGCTTAAGTGACTTGTAAGTGACTACAACTCTTTTCACTCGATTCTTTCTCATGTACGAGTGCGAGTCCATTGATTTCTGCCTTCATTTTCCGACTTTTACAGGAGGATTAGTGATTTAACAGGTGGAGAATCAACCTTCCCTCCACTAAGCAAAATGAAATCGATAAAAGTGCTGTGAGTTTATACATTGTGCACTCAATCTTGACGACATTGAACACGGTTTGATCTATACTACTCATCGAAAATCTTTCTGTACAGGGTACTTAGGAGTTGCTTGTTACATGGAGAAATCCCCAAATACATCGGTGACCTGGAAAAACTGAAAAATCTGTGAGTCTTGCTATAGGCTTCTTGCCAAATGGTTTCGATCATAATCTTCATCTCACCAACTGAAATCTGTATTTTGTTTGTCAAATGTAGGGACCTTAGTTTCAATAATTTGTCTGGAGACATCCCTGAGTCCTTTTATCAGCTTATAAAAGTTGATTTCATGTAAGTGCTTGTTCTTGCTATTACCTGATTTACCCTTTTCCGTTACGTAAGAGCAAATTGATACTCAACGACCATCATTTCTTTTCATTAGGTACCTGACCAGAAACAGACTTACCGGACGAATTCCAGATTGGATTTTACAGAGAAACAAGAATGCGTAAGTAGCGTACATCATGCATTCGTTTCATTTTAGATCTTATAACCTCGTATAGTCTCTCTCGGAAACATGTTTTGACAGTCATTATTATGAAAAATGGAAGTTTTTTGTTACCAAAATGTTTCATATTATTACATTAAGTTCTTTGCCAAGTATGCTTTTCTTGTTAAGAAGAAAGTGTTTTAACATATGCAGGGATATCTCCTACAATAATTTCACGTCCGGACCAGCCGAATGCCCAAGAGGAAGCGTGTGAGTGTCTTTTCAAATTTAGCTTAATCTTTTCATGGTTGTATTACATAACATCCTAATAGCTTTTCCTCATTTGCTTCAGAAACCTTGTGGAGAGCCTCTCGACAGCCGCTAGCCATACGTGAGATACATTATCCTATCTAATAACCTAAACCTTATGCAATGCATTTGAGTGTAATGAATCACTACAGATATCAAACACAGTATATTTTCAGAGTTATGTCAATAATCTTTATTTCTCCGTTGGCATCTACGCAGTGTGCATCCATGCATGAAGCAAGAGTTCCCGTGTGATACGAAAAATCAAGGCAAGCGCACTTTCTTGGTTTCTTTTCATGACTAAAGTCGCTGTATTTGAGCTATGATTATAAGTCTTATGCATGTATCAACCGACAGAGAATTACTCGCTGCGCATCAACTGTGGTGGCAAGGATATAAACATCCCGAACGATACCATGTACAGAGCTGACTCAGAATCTAGAGGTGCATCAATGTATTACATGGGGCAGTCTCAGAACTGGGCATTTAGCAGCACAGGGCATTTCATGGATAATGATCTTGATTCTGATAACTACGTTGTCACGAACTATTCCGCGCTGTATAACACAACTCCACCGCTATCAGAGCTCTACAGAACTGCACGTGTATCGCCTCTGTCCTTGACTTACTACGGCCTTTGCCTTCTGAATGGAAACTACACTGTGAAGCTCCACTTTGCAGAGATTACTTTTACGAATGACAGTTCATTCAACAGCCTCGGAAGAAGAATATTCGACGTCTACTTGCAGGTAGATATGATACTCTACATTTATCTTTACAAAGGTGGTATTTCTGAATTTTCTTCATTGTTTTGATGTACTGCGAAATATGAATACAGGGAAAGCTGGTTTTGAAGGATTTTAACATTGCGGAGGCTGCTGGCGGGCCCGGAAAGCCTATTATAAAGACGTTCACTGCCTTAGTGAAGAGCCGCACTCTGAAGATCCATCTTTACTGGGCTGGCAAAGGGACCACGGGTATTCCAGTACGAGGAACTTACGGTCCTATGATCTCAGCTATATCAGTAGATCCTAGTACGTTTTTCGATTTTTCTGTTCAAAATAGTTCTTGAATCAAGCTAAAATACAGTTCAAATGTTGCTTGATGCATTGTGATTTAGAGACTATATGAGGATCATGACCAGCAATCGGATTTGGAGAAGACGTAGAATGTTCAGTATGTGTTGCAAATAACACGATTTACTCAAATCCCGAATGTAACTGACTTTGATCACTCATTTTGCTGCAGATTTTAAACCTCCAGTTCATCACAAAAGAATAAGTTCGACTTTATTGGCCGGGACAATTGCTGGAAGTGTTTGCGTTGTAGTTCTGGTTCTCGGCATCTTGCATCAAAAAGGCTGTTTTGGAGGCAATAAGACAGATAAAGGTATGATTTGTTCTTTATTAGTGAAGTACAGCTTAAAAAGGTGACATTAGGTCTCTAACATAGACTGTTATTGCTCCATGCACAGAGCTCAGAGGCCTTGATCTACAAACCGGTCTCTTCACATTGAGACAGATCAAGTCTGCAACGAAGAACTTCGACCCGGCTAACAAGATTGGTGAAGGCGGTTTTGGTTCAGTCTACAAGGTAATATACTATTTCTTTCTTAAACTACAAACCGGTGTTCTTTAATATCTTATCATGCTGAAACATAACTCGACTACTCGTTTCTGCAGGGATTGCTCTCCGATGGAACCATAATAGCAGTGAAGCAGCTCTCCTCAAAGTCCAAACAAGGGACTCGAGAATTCGTCAACGAAATAGGCATGATTTCTGCATTGCAGCACCCGAATCTAGTGAAGCTCTACGGATGCTGTGTTGAAGGGAATCACCTCATGATAATCTACGAGTACATGGAAAATAACTGCGTTTCGCGCGCTCTTTTTGGTGAGCCTCGTTTCCCTGTAACCCAACCTCTTTTCAACTGGACAGCATTTTCATTTGTGTTTCTTTCTCTTCTCTTATAGGAAAGAACGCGACCAAAGCATTGCAGCTAGACTGGCCCACGAGGAGGAAAATCTGCCTCGGCATAGCCAGAGGTTTGGCTTATCTCCATGAGGACTCGATGGTTAAAATAGTGCATCGAGATATAAAGACGAGCAATGTGTTGCTTGACAAAGATTTGAATGCGAAAATATCCGATTTTGGCTTGGCAAAGCTCAATGAGGATGACCAGACTCATATTAGTACAAGGATTGCTGGGACTATGTGAGTAGTAATAACTGCCTAAATATATCGTTTCTTCGATTATATACGGTAGTAGCTTCGATAATGATATCTTGATTGTTTTTCAGAGGCTATATGGCACCGGAGTACGCGATGCGCGGCTACTTGACGAACAAAGCAGACGTCTACAGCTTTGGCGTAGTCGCTCTAGAAATAGTGAGCGGTAAAAGCAACACGAACTATAGGCCGAAGGAGGACTTCGTCTACCTTCTCGATTGGGTACGTGTATCCATCTCTTCCCTATCGATTTTAACGACCCCTTGTCAGCTCCCATAACCAACGATCACTATATCTCTCGGTCAGGCTTACGTTCTCCAAGAGAGGGGCAGCCTACTCGAGCTAGTCGACCCAGAGCTGGGGTCCGCGTACTCATCCGAAGAGGCGATGGTGCTCCTCAACGTGGCTCTTCTGTGCACCAACGCGGCCCCGACTTTGAGGCCGACCATGTCCCAAGTGGTGAGCATGCTGGAGGGGCGGACGGCGGTGCAGGATCTGCTGTCGGACCCGGGATTCTCGACGGCGGATTCCAAGTACAAGGCGATAAGGAACCACTTCTGGCAGCACCCCAGTGTGAGCCACAGCATGTCTACAGATGGCTTGAATTCTGATTCTTCCCTCTCTTACATAGATAGAGTGGAGAATGTTTTGGAACAGAGAAGTAGTTAGTTAGTTAGTTAGTTAGTTAGTAGCTAGTTTGAGATTTTAATTACTAAGCAATTGTATATAAGTGAAATTTGTTGGATGTGTACCATTAACATTAAAATGTGTGAGTGTTTTTTTGAATAAAATTGAAAAAGTGTAAATAGCTCGTTCGATATTCGTGCCTATTGAATACGAGACCAGCTCGAGCCTTGAATCGAGCTCGAATTTCAAGCCGAGCTCGAGTTTATATGTGTGCTCACGAGCCTTTTCAAATGTGCATTTTATATATTACTACAAATTACAAATATTTATATTTTGGCGCTATGTAATTTAGTTAGAACGAGTCGAACTTAAAATTGAATTCGAATTTGATATCTTATCCAAAATACTTACCTAGCCGAGCTCGAGTTTATGCATATGCATCGAGTCAAGTTTGAGCTCAAAATTTTAAACAAGTAGGGGTAATTTGGTCCTTTTGTCATATAAAGTGTCACTATATTCTGGTTTCAATACAAAGATTTCTTTCAATTTTCGAAAGCTACTTCCGGCGCGGCGAAATGGAAGAGCCGTCGCATGATTCCGCCGCCGCCGCCCTCGAGCAGAAGCACGCGGCGATGCTGGAGCGTCTCGCCAACCGTCATCAGTCCCGCGCCACCGCAAAAGCGGAGCCGAACTCTTCCGACTCCACGCAGTCATTTCTGTCCCAATTCTCGCAATCGAAGCTCTCGATCGAAGAACAAATCTCCCGGATCCGAACACAGCCCGACCCGGCTCAGAAGGCCGACCTGGAGGCGATCTCCCTCGAAATCTCCGCCCTCGAGAAGCTGGTAGCGGAGCATTCCTACTTGCTCCCGCCCTACGAAGTTCGCAATTCGCTCAATGCCGTTAGCCACCTCAGGCAAACCCTAGATGACGTCTCCGCGGTCGTCGCTCCGAAGAAGAAATTCTCGTTCAAGAATAAATCGTCGAAGAAATCTGCACCCCTAGCGCCAGATCAGAAGAGTGAAGCCGTTCCCGAACTGGAGAATAGTAAGGTCGACGGCGGATTGGGGAGGCTAGGGTTTAGGGATTTGGGCGCTGGTCCTGGGTTTAGGAACCTGGGAAAAGAGGTATTGGTGAAGGAATTCGACAGAGGCGAGCTGGATGCTCGAAACGGCGAGTTCACGCTATCGAATCTGAGGGATTGTGAGGTTCGATTGAAGGGTTGCTTGAGGGCATTGTTTGTGGATAAACTGGTGAACTGTAAGGTTTATGTTGGGGCGGTGATGGGCTCGGTCTTGATTGAGGGAGCTGAAGGGTGTGTGTTTGTGATGGCCTCTCATCAGATCAGGATTCACAATGCTAAAAGCTGCGATTTTTATCTTCGAGTGAGGAGTAGACCTATAATCGAGGATAGTAATGGCGTTCGATTCGCCCCGTATTGCTTGAGTTACAGAGGAATGGAGGAGGATCTGGTAGAGGCAAATCTTGGTGAGGAGACTGGGAATTGGGCGAATGTGGATGATTTTCGATGGTTGAGGGCAGTGCAATCCCCGAATTGGTCGATTTTGCCAGAAGATGATCGTATAGGAATGGTGGATATTTCGAATATCGATTGAAGGCCGTTATGGCTCCCAAATTTTGTCTAGAAGAGTTAAATCTGTTGGTGGATTTGTATTCAGTGGTAATGAACTTTGGCAACTCGAAATTGTTAAAAGATCATTATTTGTTGAAGCTTTTTTGTTCAATGCTTGTGCTTTGTATGCAACTGGATCGTTCTAAATCTGCGTGCTCCTCGTTTTGGCAGAATGTAGTAACGTTTGAGGTTTCTTTGGTTGTTTGTTGTACTGGACAATAGCTAAAAATCATGAATTTACTTTAATCCTTTATTCTTATCTAAGGCTCCTGCTCGTAGGAAATGAAGGTCTACTTCCCCATGTTTTTCTGCTACTCTTTTAGCAGAATTGAGATAACCAGTTGTGCAAAATGCAGAGTACATCAACCGAAGTGTCAGTATCTCTGCAAATTCTAAAGGAATTTCCTCTAAAGAATACAATCTTCTAAGAACCAAGGTTCTCAAGGCATGGAAAGTTGGAGCTTTCCATTGTCCGTCGCTGTAGATCCGAGCAAGCAATTTCCAAGTATTTCAGGGCGTTGGAATTGGCCTTTAACTGTTTCCAACTTGCATCCCTTGAAATGCCCGTATTGAGGCAGAGTAGCTATCTTTTCCAATTAATCTTCTAAGAACCAAGGTTCTGAGTGAATGAGGGGAAGTCTAAGTCTCTGCAGTGAGCTTGGACGGATCTCTTGAGTGAAAGAGCAGTCCGAGTTTATGTATTACCATGACGCGTCTTCTCGTCAAGTTCAGTCGAGAATTCTTGATCTTCTGTAGTGTGTTTTAAGTTCAGCGCCAACGCCAGTAGTAGGAGATGGGAGATGGACTTTCTTCAAACTGGACATACCTCAAACTAGCCATGTACCAATTCTCAACTGCCAAAACAGATAATCTCTACTGCCAATTAACCGAAAATTTAAAAGGCATGTCAACGGAAAACTCTAATCCTTGGTCCCGAAATTCAACCCCATCGTCTAGAAAATTCAACCCCACGGCTAAGCTAGGCCAACACAAACACATCTTATTAAATTTTCTACTTCGAATAAAGGACACTTTTTTGCCTTGATCAATTAGTTTTTTTTTTTATTTTTTTTTTTTTTTATTTTTTTTTTTTTTTATTGAAGTACGGAAAAGGAACAATTAGTTAATTGGCTTGTATTGCCTAGTATGGAGATTCAAAATTAGGGCATGTGGCAAATTTCTTTTTCCCCAAATCAAATCTTGTGTAATTCAGTTCATGATTACTGTGAAATATGGGGGAAAAGGAGATGGTTTAGTTTAAACGAAGAACATCATATGCTGCAAAAGAAAATACTCGACCAAGGAGGGAAGCTCAACTGTAGCTGAAACAATGGCGATTTCATTCAAATTCAAGCCGTTTTCGATCACGATCCTTCTACTATTTCTCTGCAATGCGATCCCCTCAACTGCTTCCGCTTCTTCTTCGTCTACAACGATGCACACCAACAATTGGGCTATTCTCGTCTGTACATCCCGCTTCTGGTATTCTACTTTCCTCTACTCCCCTCTATTTGTTTGATTTCCGCTGAATTACTGCAAATTTTTTATGAAATTATGTGTCGGAACCTTAGTATCAGAACAGTAGGCAAGTTATTGGAGCTTTTTGCAGTATGTTTTACTCCGGTGAAAATCGGAAAGAAGTTTTTTGTTTTTTTTTTTGGTCAAGGAATTTTTTTTGTTGATGGATCAGTAGATTAGGATTTCTTCTGGCAAACCATAAATGTCGACTGTAATTTTGAATTACTGGGTTTAAGGTTGTGGGCAAAGTAAATCTGATGTTCTTCATTATATTTGCTTTCGAACTGATATAATTATGTAACTACATTCCTGTAATCAGCATCTGATTTCAATTTGCTCAAAATATTTTCTTCAGGTTTAACTATAGACATATGGCAAATACTTTATCCTTATACAGGTAAGAGGGTCTATTCTACAACCCCCACTGTGCTTTTGTGTATGTTCTTTTTTTCTTTTTTTAAAGCTCTTTATTTGACAAGGGAACAAAACATTCTGATGATTTTGGCTTATTTTGGGACGAACGTGTTGATTTTAGAACAGTGAAACGGTTAGGAATTCCTGACGAGAGGATAATTCTGATGCTGGCTGATGATATGGCTTGCAATGCTCGGAACAAGTATCCTGCCCAGGTCTTCAACAATGAAAACCACCGTCTCAACTTGTATGGAGATAATGTTGAGGTGGGTTCAAACTTTTAGTATGTGAACTTTTTGACTTCCTCTCAAGGCTCTATGAATCAGTCGCATGTTATGACAACGCTTAGAAGAGAAAGATCCCTGTTTTCATTTATGCAGAACTTGATTGCATTTTTATAAAAAGGTGAGATGGAAGTTCAGGGATATAAGGAAAATTCCAGTTGCTAGTGACAATTTCCTCTGTATTTTTACATTTTAGCTTCTATTCTCATGCATCTTTTCGATGGTTTTATATGTGCATCGTTCATTTTGCTCTGACTGCCTCCACTATTTAATAATAACCACATTGAAGGGGTAATTGAAAAAGGGGGGAGAAAGATATAACAATAACACTATAGATAACCTTAAACAAACATCCATTGTCTTCTCTAGTCAATCCCCTCCCCTCCACCAGTCATCTGTCTAAGTGTGATTCATATATTCATGTTTTAATGCTCTGAATATCTCTCTGACTATGGCATGCTCCAATTTAGGTAGATTACCGAGGTTATGAAGTGACTGTAGAAAACTTTTTGCGCATATTGACCGGCCGTCATGAAACAGCCGTTCCCAGGTCAAAAAGACTACTAAGTGATGAAGGTAGTCATATACTTCTTTACATGACTGGGCATGGTGGTGACGAGTTTCTTAAATTTCAAGACTCAGAGGAGCTTCAGAGCCATGATTTAGCTGATGCAGTGAAACAAATGAAGGAAAAGCGCAGGTGCCAAGATAATTTATGAATAAGCAATACTTCAGTCACATTTATTTTCCCAATATTTGCTTTTCTACCATACGTGAGAACTGAGAGATGCATAATTGTTTTTAGTTTCTTTTCTCTGTAAATGTAATTGCCATGCAAACTCGGATTTCTATCAAACTCCGTCTTAATTGAGAGTGTTTTCTTCTTTCTGTTCTAACTAACAGATTTAAAGAGTTGCTGATAATGGTGGATACTTGCCAGGCAGCCACCCTGTTTTCCCAAGTGAGTTATTGTTTCTGCGAGCTTCGACTTTTGATCGATGTGCTTGTTTCTGTCAATTGTTTCTGTTTTATCATAGAGTGCTGCAACTTCTATCTTTCCAGAAGGTGTACTATGAATGGAGATCTGGTTTTCTGTTATGGGTCATGACTAATTGCAGTTTCATATATTAAGGGATCTGGTTTTTGTTTGGCAGCTACAATCACCTGGTGTTTTGGCTATTGGAAGTAGCAAAAAAGGAGAGAATTCATACTCACATCACTTGGACTCCGATGTAAGTATTGATATATTGATTGCTTTGGGCATGGGAGATGGTATTGATAATTTTTAGGACATGTTATATTTGTTGATCTTATACTGTTCCTTTCATTCTTTGCTTGCAGGTTGGTGTATCTGTTGTAGATCGATTCACATTTTATACTCTTGCCTTCTTTGAGAGGCTAAATATGTATGACAATGCCTCATTAAACAGGTATATGTAACGGCCATTTTAGCATCTCTGCATCTTCAATAATGTTGTCTTCAGGTTTCGTGGTAAATTTGCTAAGTTTATAGCTTCAGGTTGTTCGCATCATAGATTTAAAAGGCAGTTTCATAGAACATTAAAATTTAACTCTTTAACAGTATGTCTAGAATCTATCAGTATCTCAGCTGCATCAAGAAATATACATAGTTTGCTAAATAGTTACTTCATTAAGCAGGATGGAGGTCTAGGATGAATTGAGTGCCTGCCAGCCAACATGGTTGACGTTTTTCCTCGATCCCTAGATATAATGAGAGAAGGGCATGTACTTGTGATTTCTTTTATCTTTCTAGATCAAAAAATAGGAACTACTGATGAGCATGCTGTTGGACATTATATTTTCAATAACGAGGGTTGGTGATGATCTTTGACCTTATGAACAAATCGAAGCACATGAGTTCCCAATTGTAGCCACATTGCATCTTTGATTTCTTCTTTCATGCTTGCTCTGATATTCTAAATTATTATCCTGACAGGTCTTGACAGGTCTATGTTCTTAATTTTGACTTTTCACTTCTATCATGGAATCACAGTTTATTGGGATGCCTTCAATACCGATAAATGATAATCACTTTTGAGTTGACACACTTTGTTTTGCAGTCTTTTCACTTCGTTCAATCCAAATACATTGATGTCAACAGCATATTATCGAACTGATTTATACCAACGGCAGTTAGAGGAGGTATATAGAATACAGATCCTAGTTTTGTATATATTTCTTCTTGGTTTACTCTGGTCCTGTGTGATAAGAGATTCGGCAGAATTTCCACTATCTTCTCTTCCCATCTACACGTAAATAATAAAAGTAGCTGAACTTATGCAGAAAATTCTATGTTAGGACAAGTTTCTTTTTGCTCATATGGCTATTATAGACACACAAGCAACTTTAATTTGCATCTGCTGCTGATTTTAGGTACCTGTGACCAACTTCTTTGGTTCAGTGATGGAAACTATCCATACTGATTCGCCCTATCGAGCCTTCTCAGGCAAATACACCAGAAAATCTAAAACTGAGGTCCCTTCGGATCAATCAGGTGGGGGCAACCGCAGAACATTAGGGGGTACAGATGTTCCGGAAGAATCAACTGACCCAAAAATAAATGTGAGACCTCTACTTTATTAATAGTATTTGATGATTGATATTTACTCGTATGCTTTTAGTACTGTGATTCTCTGGGAGCGGAAGTAATGAAGGAGAGGATTTCATGTTGCAGGTCAAACAAGTCGGTTGCCCATTTACCCAAACATGGAACACAGTTCTTGGCCGGGTGGAAAAGATAGCACCAATAGATAGTTTAGTTAACTATGGTGTAGTTTTGATGTTCCCGATCGTGGCCCTCTCATCTTGGCTTTCTTATTGAAGGTAAGAAACATCATTTCCTCGTACGAACGTGATACTTATGTCAGATTTTATATACCATTTAAGTTCTCCATTGAAAAGCAGGAGACTGAGAGCCTCGAGATGGAAGATTGTTTGCACAAAACAAGAAGAGACGACTGGTCACAGATCAGTGAGTTGCTGTTGTGGACTTTTAACTAAGCTCTTGAAACGTGACACCGAGTCCCGTCTTATGCAGTTTGGAATTCGAGCTTGGATACGAACCCGAGTTGCCTTCTTGACACTTGAGAGAAACTTGCGTGGAGTTTACCCTTGTATACTAAATAACTTCTTAGATGCGTTGATACTGATGTAGAGCAGTTCTGGATTTTAATTTGGCGGCATCATAGATTTCATTTTTTCTTACACACTTTGCACACACCCTTGGATTTATTATTCTCCATTGTGTTTTACTATTCAAATCCGATATTTATCTCATTATTGTGAGGCAAACGTGAACTTATTATGAACTAGTATTGAAAATGTTGTATATACTACTCCCTCCGTTCCGGATCAATTGTTCTGCATTCCTAATCTGGGCCGTTTCACTTGAATTATCACGTTTCCTTACATTTTAATGCGAACCTCTTACTTTTTACTTTTAACACTGCATCTGAAATCCCACTTCAAAACGCAACAAGACATCTGATCTGGGACATAATGGGTAATTCATTAGCTATTAAATAATTCATAGACTAGATTGTTAGCTTCTCCTTTAATGTACAATCATAATTAACCCATTAGGGCATGTACAATGCTAGAACCTCAAATGAGGTTCTTAGAGATGCCACATAGATAAGAATCTATTGTTATTAAAAAATGACAATGGTAAGGTTCTTAACAGAGGTTCTTATCATAATTGGAGGGTCTCACTTATCATTTTATTTAACAATTAATTTTATTTTATTATCATATAATTAATAGTATATTTTAATGCAGTGGGACCCATTTTTTCTTAAGATACTGCATCTTATATAAGAACATGAGTTCTTATTTTGGAGACCTCCAATGTGAACAAAATTTTAGGACTAGTTCTTATTTTTGCCACATAGACTAGACAATTCCCATTGTACATGCTCTTAGTCCTCTCTTATACAAAGATAAATTTTAGTACTCCACTAAGGGCATGTACAATGGAGGGGTTCTTGTCTATGTGGCAAAAACAAGAACTCACACCTTAATTAGCACCCCCATTGGAGATCCCCTAAATAAGAACCCGGGTTCTTATATAAGATACTGGTTCTTATGAAAAAGTGGGGCCCACATTCCTTTTTATTTTTCTCTCTTTTATTTTTTTCAAATAAAATAATTAGTGGGACCCTTTAATTATGATAAAAACTTTTATTAAGAACCTTACCATTGTGATTTTTTAATACGAATGGGATCTTATCTATGTGGCACCTTTAAGAACCTCATTTGGGGTTCTAGCATTGTACATGCCCTAATTAATTGACTGATATATAGTAGAATAGTTGGTAGCCACCATTTTCTTTTCATATGTAGTAACTCTCTCACTAATTAGTAATTACTCCCAAATAAAGGAAAGAAAGAAAGAATGAAGAAAGAAAGAAAAACTCACCCATTATTAATGAAGAAATGAGTTTTATCAATAAAGACAAAGCAACGACTGCGTCTCTCTCTCTCTCTCTCTCCAACGCTGAATTCAACGCTCTCTTCCTTCTTGAGTTGTAACAAACGGAAAAGCAACAAGAATCTTAGAAAATTCAACTCCACCTAATGATCACCTTTTCCCTTGTAAATTAAACCAAACGCTCTCTCTTTCCCCTTCCCCCATTTTCGAACAGCCCCACTCCCCTCATCCATTGATTCCCACATCGTCAAAACCTCGGACTTTTGACGATTACCACTTTCTTTCTCTTCTTTTCTCCTCTCTTCCGCCTATATTTATTCGGGTTCCTGATTTTTCTTGTCCAAGAACCCCAGTGTTTTCCTAAATTGGCCGTTTTTTTTGTAAATTCTTCTTACCGTTCTCAGGTTTTTTTGCTCGTTATTAGTTTAACACGTGCGAAATCAGAAGGGTTTTGAAGGATTGAGTAGTTAGTTGTGAAAGTCTTGAGCTTTTTGTTTTATGTTTTTTTGCCTTTATAGTTCATCAATCATAGATTGGTTATTTGGGCTGAATTGTGAGGGGGTGTTTTTGAATTATATGTGGGTGTTGGTGTTTCTTTTATATCATGATTGGAGATTCTTGTTCTTGTTGATGATCAAGAGTTGGGAGGGATTTTGATTTTGTTTGTTTATAACTTTTGTGGACTGGTTGATCACTAGTGATGGATGGATCGACCGGCAGTTCTACTTCGCCGGCGCCGTTCCTGCTGAAAACCTATGAAATGGTGGATGATCCAATGACTAATTCTGTAGTTTCTTGGAGCCACACAGGGCATAGTTTTGTTGTTTGGAATCCACCTGAGTTTGCTAGAGATTTGTTGCCAAAGTACTTCAAGCACAATAACTTCTCCAGCTTCATTAGGCAATTGAATACATATGTAAGATTTCTTGCTTTCTGGAATTTCTTCACTTGATTGGTTTTTCCATTGATGGTGCTGAGATCTTTTCTGTGTTATAACCATGGCTGTCTGCTGTTTGTGCTGTGTATGTGCTTCTGTTAGCTTATTGTAGAGTAGAGAAGATAAGGTAGTTTGATGGAAGTGGAATTGTCGTTGGCTTTTGAGTAATTTGGTATGAAATGTGGTTCAAGAAAAATGAATTTAGATGAATTAGGATGCTTTTTTTTGGAAGTAAAACTAATTTGATTGAGGTAGTTTGATGCAGATGGCTTCGTATTAGTATTTCTGAAGTCGAAAATGTGATTCTTTGTATGGTTTTGTGACAATTTGGCTCAATGTTTCTTCATCATTGCAGGGTTTCAGAAAGACTGATCCTGATCAATGGGAGTTTGCGAACGAGGAGTTTATTCGAGGGCAAAGACATCTTCTAAAGAACATATACAGGCGAAAGCCGATCCACAGTCATTCAAGTCAAGGAAATACAGTTCCATTAAGCGATTCAGAGAGGGAGTATTTTGAGAAAGAGATTCAGCTGCTGAAAGGAGAGAAGGTTTCAATTCAATCGCAAGTAGAGAGACATAAGCATGAGAATCAAGGATACAAAGATAAGCTCGGATCCTTGAAGCAGAAATTGCAAGACATCGACTCCAGACAAAAGCAGTTGATGAACACCTTAGCTCAGGTGTTAGAGAAACCTAGATATACCTTTAACACCATAGAACTGTCAGAATCACAGAACAAGAAAAGAAGGTCCGCGGCTTTGCATTTTCTGCAAGGTGAAGGCCTTCAAGAGGATAATCGGGTTCTAGAAAGTTCAGGAACTTCGTCTCTTCCATTGATAAACTTGGAACACGTTGAAAAGTTAGATTCATCCCTAACTTTTTGGGAGAAGTTCATCCACGGAGTTCAGAATCCAAGTGAAGACTTCCACGATGGTAGGATCATCACCGAAATGGCAGCATCATCCGGAGATTCTGACTTGAATATGCCTAGTTGCCACATGTCAGCATCTACTTCATCATCAACCTACGTTGGAAGTCCTGCAATATCATCGATTTGCATTGATCTTGACTCTAGGGTAAAGCCAGTAGCCATTGATGTTAATATAAGCCCAACAAAGACTCCCGATAACCAAACACCAAAAAATCGAGAGCTCCCTTCGGCGACAGCTGGACCAAACGACGTTTTCTGGCAGCAGTTTTTGACCGAGGCTCCCGGTTCATCTAATGCACAAGAAGTGCAATCAGAGAGAAGAGAATAGACCATACGAAGCATCACAGCGCATTTACCCTATATACGGGAAATTTAAGTCCGAGTAAGCTGCCTCGTCTCATTCGCTACCTTGAGGTATTATTATATCTATAGGTAGAAATTTTTTACGAGAAGAAACAGTTGAGGATGTGTGATCCTACCTATATACAGATCCATAAAAATCCATCAGGGCTTGATTAGGAATTTTTTGGCTTGCTTTCTTTCGCATTTCATGTCTTTCCTACAGGCGAATTCCGGGTTCTGTGCATAATTAGCTGTAAATCTCTCTTTAGATCTTACATAACAGGAATGAAATTTTGAAGTTTTCTTGAATTCTTCTTCAGAGTACATTTGAGATAATATCGTAATGCAGTTGAAATTCTCCGTTATCATTCATCCATTTTTCGTTACGTATTAATCCCATGAATTTTTCACTTCCTTGCTTCTGCTTCTACTAATGGCAAGGTAAAGATTCTTTGAATTCAGTCACTGTGTTTCAAATTTTGACTGCATTTTACGTAAAGTTACAATCTTTGAAAGATTATACAAATTCTGAACTCTCATTCAAAATTCAAGACAGGATTTTTGGTGCATACTAGGTTAATTGAATCCAAGTTATGTTGTTGTATTGAATTTGTGTAATTAAGCAAGTTTTTATAATATTGGACTGTTGGAATGAAATTTGAATTGGTAGTGTCCATTATCAAGCCCATAATAATGGCGGTTTCCTTGTTAATCTCCACGTTTTACTCCCATTTCCATTTCTGCTCATCAACAATCCATAACTGCTCATCTCTCTCTCTCTCTCTCTCTCTCTCTCCCCTCTCTCTCTCTATATCAACCTCTTCTCCTCCAAATTCGAATTTTACTCTCTCACTCAAAAATCACCTTCTCCACCACGGCTGACTGAAGAAGGGGTTGCTCGGAATGAGCTCGTCATGCACTCTGGTCGGATGTGGGATGAGGAATATCACCTCATGCTTCTTTGCTCGCCGTATACGATTCGGTAATGATCGAGAAAATGGCTGTGCCCGTCTTCGATATTCGATCTTTGATCTTTATAGTTATATTTATACTCCAATGATCTGAATCATGTTTTTTCCTGGTTTTGCCTTTGATGTAGAGGAAAAAGCTGATGCCTTGAGCAGGAGATCGCCGGAAACGTCCAATGGCAGCATCGTCTTCGACTTCACCGGCGGAGGCGGAGAAGGCCGCCACCTAAATACAGCCGCTAATAAGAGCGAGAAATCGGTGCAGAGCTCTCCTTCACGTAGCAAGAGGATCAACGGCAGCGAGGCTGAGCCGCACGTCGCAGAAGGAGATTACTTGGTTTTCTGCTTCAGAGACGACGGCGCCATCGACATCATTGACGGAGCCGGCGACGAAGAAGAAGATGAAAACGTAAGAATAATCGAAACTGTTGGTATTAATAGATGAAACTGTTAGTTCTATAACATAAATAATTACCATTCTTTCCTAATTTTTCTTCGTTGTAGGTTGATGAAAAAGGAAGCAAAAATTATGAAATAAAAGAGATGATGGAGGATTTTGAGGGCTGTGATTCTAATTTATCCGATACAAGCTCTGGTTCTTTTGCCTTCCCAATGTAAGTCCCAATGAGACCTAATGTGCAAAAATTGTTAGCTTCTATATAGTACGTGCCGATGTTTTAAAAATCGAACCAGAAGTTGAGCGATCTGGGTAAAATGGATCGAAATTGAGCATTTTTTTTATCGAATTAATGATCGGTTCATGGTTCAATCGATACGATTGACCGGTCCGGTTTGGTTCTTTAATTTTGTTATTTTGGTAATATTTATGTGTGCTAAAATATTTGAATTTTGTTGCAAAATGCAGATTGAAACTTGAGGAATGGATAGGGAGCCCAGTTCATATGCCCAAACACGAAAATCAAAGTGTTCGTTTACATTGTTGTAGGTTCTAATTGCTTCAAGATTATGAGATCAAGTGACTATTATAGTATTATAGTGGATAATTAATTGTTACTCTTTATTTATATCGAAGAAATGAGATGATTGTATTTGTTTTGCATTATGTGTAATCATATTATGCACGTTAGAGGTTAGATAATAAACATATGATTATGATTATACTTAAGGAATTTAATTTTTTTGACCATTTTTCATATTCGAGTTTTAAATAATATATTGTACACATGGTAAGTGTATATTTTGAAAATCAAAATATAACTAGTATTTAAATATCAAACAATTTACATAAAAATAGGAGATATATATATAATATACCCAATATGGTATAAGGAAATTAAATTAAGGACATACATTTAAAAAAAACAAAAAATACCCATTTTGGACGCACAATTACACAATTACCCTTGTTTTTACTCTAAAACCTATTTTTCTCCCTCTCTATTTTCGCGCTCATCACCGCACAATCTCTTTTCACACACACGCGCACAATCTCTCTCTCTCCTCTATCGGCCCTTTCTCTCTCCCTCACCCCTTCTTTCTCTCTCTAATTCTCCGTCACCGGAGGCGGAGATCGGGATGATTAAAGCGGCGGCAACGACAGAGGAGGAATCGAACGGCGGAGGCGCGGCCTGTGGAGGCGACGAGCTCGCCGGAGGAGGAGGAACGACGGCGGAGGCGAGTCCGTGGGAGGCGATGAACTCGCCAAAGGAAGAAGCGAACGACGGCAGCTTCGCAGTGGAACGACGACGAGCTCCCTCACCGCCCTAGGAATCCCCGTATTGCTTCATACTTTCGTCGATTTCGTTTTTTAATTTCACGATCGGATTCCTGCTCTGCTTAATTTGCTGCTTCTCTGCTTGATTCGATGCGCTGCCGCCATATTCATGTGTGTGCGTTTTTTTGGTACTTTCTGGCGATTGATTATTGTAGGCAGTTGGATTCGAAGGTGATGTTCGGAAACAGGAAGATGCGAAGAGAGTGGTGGAGGCGACTGTGAAGCGTTTTGGGAAGCTTGATATTCTGGTGAATGCTGCAGCTGGAAATTTCCTTGTTTCTGCTGAAGATCTCACCCCCAATGGCTTTAAAACAGGTATATTGTTGTTGTTTGGGGCGAATTGAATTAGGTCAATTTCTACTGCAGAGAGCGCACTAAATCTCAGCTCATAGAATCCGTGGCGCCGATTTTGAAGCGGAACAAGTTGAGATATAATCCTTTTATGAGTTGCAATTACATCTCTCTTCAGTTACTTTTTGGCTTTTTAGATTCTGGTTAACTAACTCTCAAGTGTTCGACTGGATTAGTACATTTCACAGCTACGTTGTTTTCGGTTTCTTCTCCAGGATACCACCAAGCATGTGGAGAACGGGGCGCAGAAAGTCGGTGGGGTTGCAAGAACATTCTACTCAGATGTATTTCAAGATTTCCTTCCTCTACCTTGCATAGAAATGGCCAAGGCAGATTTCGAAGATTATATTGGTTACACTGTACAAGACTCGTCCTTAGTTTTCCACAACGGTGCAAGTGACCATCCCCTCACGCCTCCTCCTGGTGTTGTGGTTGGAGATACACAGTCTGAAGAACGTTGTAGAAAGAGCACGAGAGGCCGTAGGTCGAGACGCTCTATTGGCATCAGAGATATTCCTCGTCTTCCAAAACCAGATGAACCTTTGATGCCAGAGAAAGAAGATTCTGAAGAACTTTCACACCAGTACTTGCATTCTCTGACTGATAATTCACGACTAGAATCAGTCGTAAGGGGCACACTTTCTTGATTGATTTTCATTTTTATATATATTTTTGTTGTAATCATTAATCTCAATAGACTACTTCATTCTTCCTTTTGTTCTTCTTATTTAGAATTCATAGAACCTTGCTCGAAGCACATGGAGGACCAGGGCCTTGAATTTCTCCAGTTTGCTTTCCGCTGGTTCAATTGTCTTCTTATACGCGAGGTAGATTCTTCTGCACCCAATACACCAATCGAGAAAGTGAAAACTAATGAATTCATATGTTGCTTACAGATTCCATTCGATCTCGTTACTCGATTGTGGGACACTTATCTCGCTGAAGAGGGTTCCTTGCCAGATTTCCTCGTATATATTTATGCCAGCTTTCTCTTAACAGTAAGATTTGCCCCATTGCGGCTTGCCCCCTGCACCTATCGGTACCCCTAAATGTTTCGATTTATAGTTTTTGAACTCTCTCTCAGATGTGTGCATAGTTTGATGATATGTGCGAAAGGTTCTTCAATTTGTGAGGCTATAAGGGCATATTTGTTGTGGTTGTAGAGTTTGATCATGTTTTCCATGGGCGAACTTCATAGTTCGTTCCTCTTTTTTGTGACAAAATAAACTATTTTCCTTAAGAAAATACATTTTTAATGTAACGACCTATTTATTTTGTACTTCCTTAACTATAGTTTTGTTACGAATAACCATATTTCGTACCGATTTAACATTAATTTATTTTTCGCACTGATTTTACTATGTGTTGCACTGATTTTGGTTAAAATTTGTGAAATATGTTGGTATTGGTTCTGTTTTGAATTGATTTTGTTAATATTGGAGTGTTTTTTCAGATTTTATTGTTCGAAATGATCTCTATGTACTGAATATGCTGTGTTTTGGTTAAAATCTGTGAAATATGTTGATATTGGTTCTGTTTTGCACAGATTTTGTTAATACTGTACTGTTTTTTCAGATTTTTGGGTTCGAAATGATCTAATTCGTACTGCACGTGTTGTGTTTTGGTTAAAATTTGTGAAGTTTGTTCATATTGGTTATGTTTTGAACATATTTTGTTAGTATAAAAGTGTTTTTTAAGACTTGCTGGTTCGAAATGATCTAATTCGTACTGCATATGTTGTTTTTTTTGTTATAAACTATGAAGTTTGTTCATATTGGTTATGTATTGCACAGATTTTGTTAGTATTAAAGTGTTTTTTAAGATTTGCTGGTTCGAAATGATCTAATTTGTACTACATATGTTGTGTTCTTTGTTATAAACTATGAAGTTTGTTCATATTGGTTATGTATTGCATAGATTTTGTTAGTATTAAAGTGTTTTTTAAGATTTGCTGGTTCGAAATGATCTAATTCGTACTACATGTGCTGTGATTTTTATTATAAACAATGAAGTTTGTTTATACTCCCTCCGTTCCACTCTATTTGACATGTTATATTATTTTATACCTCACATCTATTCACTCTATAGGCCAAATGGAGCGGAACGGAGGGAGTATTGGTTATGTATTGCACAGATTTTTTTTTAATATTAAAATGTTTTTTAAGGTTTAATTTTTAGTTTCAGGGTTTAATTCTTCAGTAGACTTTAGTACGAAGTGAATCTATTTCGTACCAATACATAGTTGATTTAGTACGAAGTGAATCTTATTCGTACCAATACATACTTGCTTTAGTACGAAGTGAATGTATTCGTACCAATAACTGCATAATTGCATACTCAAATATGTGTTTCGTAATTCTTATATATAACTGGTACGAATTCTTTATATTTCGTACCTCCTTAAAGTATACGAATATCACAGCTACAGTAGTCAGAAAAGAGAAGGAAAAAAAAAAAAAAACTGAAATTCGAAAATTCGAAAATAAAATAAAAATTAAAAAAAAAAAAAGGAAAAATAATGAAGAGTGAAGAGGACACGTGGAAAAAGGGAGAAGGAGGGGGAGGAGAGAAGAGTGGTGTTGACTAGTAAAAAGTCAAACTCTATTAGTAAGGGTATGTGTGTCATTTCGCATCCAAAATGTGTATTTTTTGTGTTTTTTAAATGTGTGTCCTTAATTTGATTTCCTTATAACTAAATGGGTATTTTATTTTTCCACTCTAAAAATAGTGCACGTTTTAATTAAGTTTTGTTTGTATAATTTACTTTTATTTTTAATTAGTATTTATTTTTAACTTCTCCAAGTTAAATATTTTATTGACTAAAAATCTAGTTTTGGTATGAATGACCGAGTTCAATTATAGATTAAAGAATGATAATTACAAAACAAAAAATAGTTATTATATTTATACTTATGTTATTCGAGTCAAATATTTTATTTGACTTTCAATCAACATAACATTTGAATGTATATTAAAGTAGAAATTGTTGTAATAAAACCATTGATTAGTACTAAAAAGTTTACTTTTTAACAGTAATGACAAGTTTTCATAAATCACAATTAAAATGTTTAAGCAAATGCACATCAACTCATTAATTATTCCACATTGATTACATGAGCAAATTATTTTAACTCGTAAATAGATAATTTTAAAATCTTATAGTAAACTAATTGTTAGTATGGATCATAAATGAGCTTGAAAGATCACAACCACTTGTTTGAGTAGTTTTGAAGTATATATAACTTTGTCCTATTATATTTTATTTATAATTGTCAATTTAATATATAAGCACACAGGCCGATAAATTAAAATTTTCTCTAAATTATTTAATAATAATCATCTCTTAATAAAAATCAAAATAATACATATTTTTCACTCTGGATATGGTTTCCAATAGTATCATAAAAAATATAATATTTATTATACATAAATTGTTGAGTGATTTGACTAAAACAGTGATACAAATCTAGCCGAACCAATGGGCGGTTGCGGCTTCATTGGTAGAACTGGTCTATCCGGTCGAATTCTTTAATTTTTAAAACTTAGGTAGTATTTGTGTGTTCTAAATTATAATTTGTTGCAAAATGCAAATTGAAAATCAAGGAAATGGATAGGGAGGGAGCTTAGTTCACTTGCAGGAGCACAAAAAATCGAAGTGTTCTGATTATGAGAGCATGTACTACTAAAAATGGATAATCAATTCTAACTCTTTATTTATATTGGGAAAATGAGATGAGTGTGATTTGTTTGCAATTATGTGTAATCATATTCATTGACGTTTGATAATAAACATTATATTTAAGGAACTTAATTTTTGTTAGACTTTTTTTTTTATGTTCGAGACTAAAATATATAAAAAAGTTTATAAATACTTTGTTTTCTTCTATTGTATTCTACCTATTGTAAGGGTATATTTGGACAATCATGGAGATTTGGCATGCAAATTAACGTTTGGTTTTCCGCTAAAAAAAAAAGGCAACAAATCAGATACATTTAAAAAAAAAAAAATTAAAAAAAAGCTAGTACTCCCTCTCAGTCTATTTTAATTGTCTTGTTTTCTTAATCACGTTGTCTCACATTAATTATTCTGTTTTTTTTTATTTTTCACTTTTAACATAATACTTAAAACTCGTTGTGCTAAAATGAAACATTACAACTCATTTGGGACATATATTTAAATAGAATAAAACAATCCATATAAAAAATACTCCACATTTTATTAGATTTTGTATGTTAATTTACTTTTATTTTAATTACTGTTTATTCTTAAATTTACTATTGACTAGAAATCAAAGAAAAGTGATGATTTTTTTTTATTTTATTTTCCAAAAACTATGTTTATTTTGGGAGTAAAACAATGTTTATATCTTAAGACTAAGATTATCGGCGGCCAATTCAGCAACCACAACCTTTGATATTAAAAAAAAAAAAAATCGAAATTGATTTTAAACTATTTTGAAGGTTGGAGGTTGGCCAACCATAGACCTCCAAAGGTTGCCTATTTGCATATAATATTTTATTTATTTTATACATATAGCAATTTTTTTGGATGATTAAATAAAATACATGATATATTTTATTTAAAGTATTTTTGAAAAAAATAAATACTTCTTATATCATAATTTATAAAATAAAATTCTCTATAAATAGAGATCAAATTTGACATAATTCTTTGCACCGTCAAAATTCATATTTTTTGCTCTCTCTCTTGTCTACTTCTCAATAGTAATAATTTTGTGTTTTAATTGTTCTTGTTTTTGTGGTGATTTGAAAACGTTTATGTAATATTTGTTCGTACTTTGCAAAATACTTATTTTCTCATTTTTTGTTTTAATTATTATTTGAACATAATTAAACTATTACTAAAAGTTACTTTAAAATTATATATAATGTTGAGTTGGATAATTTGAATGGTCATGGATAAATATATAAAAACAGAATTGGTCGAGGTTGGATGAATAGTAAATTAATAGAAGAGAGAGAAATGAATATAATAATATGAAAGTTGGATGGTTGGGGTTAGATAAGATTAGAGGTGTCAATTTCATGGGCCCGGGCCGCCCGGCCCGAGCCCGCCGGGCTATTTCAATTTTGCGGGTCGGGCCGGGCCGGGCCGGAATGCCTTCGGGCCCAAAAAATACAGCTAATACCCGCCCATGAAAAACTGTCGGGCGGGCGGGCCAAGCCCGGCCCGGTTTCAAATTTTTTTTTTTTTTAAGGTTTATTTTTTCCCTAATTTTAGTACAAGTACAATAAACTCAAACATATGATAATATTCATAAATAATAAGTGTCAATAAATTCCCAAATACGATAATAGAATCCAAAAAAAGTCGCAACAAAGTAAAACTTAAATCCAACATTCCAAGAATAAACAAGTCTTAAAACTCCCACACATAACAAATAAAAACTTGATAAATTTTCAAGTATTTGAGTCTTTTTATTTTCTATATTAGATTATTAGGTTTAGTTTAGGTGTAATTTTAATTTTTAATAATAATATAATATTATTAAATAATTTTTGTTTACGGGCGGGCTTCGGCCCGGTACCCGCCGGGCTTTTTAGGCCCAAGCCCGTGCAGCCCTCGGGCCCTCTGGGCGGGCTAAAAAAGCCCGGTTTTTTTTGGGCGGGTATTTGAAGTGTGAAGCCCGCCCAAAAGTGCGGGCGGGCCCGGGCCGCCCGTCGGGCCAGGCCGATTTGGGCTTTTTTTGACAGCTCTAGATAAGATTGCTGATAAAGATAGTCTAAAAGTGACAGACAACTATCATTAAACAAATTGTACTTTATTTTTTTAGGGAATAAAAATACAGTACTTCTAGAATATGAAATAGTAATACTCCTTCCGTCCTCCATTTACTGACATAATTACTATATTGGGACGTCCTCCATTTAGTAACATATTCCGTTTTAGGACGTAGACCCCACAATCACTTTAACACTTTATACATCTACTTTTTATTATTTTAACATTTTAATACTATTAAAAAATTCAAATGTACCCACAATTATTCCACTTTAACTCTTTAACACATTAATTTATTATTATACCATCAAAATGCAAAAAAACATGTGCCCATAAAACTATGTGAATATATGGAGGACGGAGGTAGTAGTATTAATTAATTAATTGTGATTTGGGACTAGAATCAGTTAGCGGTTAAAGTAACGATAGAACTCAGGCTCAGCTGATGACCAAGCATTCGTTGTCAAAATCGATAAAAGTAGGGATTCAAATTCTTATCACCACAATTGATTTCATTTCCACGGGTAAATTTCCATTTCTCTTTTATTTATTTCTTTCTTTTGATTTTCATATAATGCAATTTGCTCGTGTTGATTTCCATTTCTGCAATTTTTTTTATTCGACGTTTGCTTTTTCACGGTATGAATGTTGAATTTGTTTTTATCTGTTGTTACATTCATTGTCTGTTTGTCAATGCGTATCGTATTTGTTCAATTGCATCATCATATTTAGGGATTTAGGGATTTCAATTGTTGAAATGTCATTTATTTGTTTATTTTGCAATTTTTTTTAGCATTTTTGATCGACTGGAAGGCCTGAAATTTTCAAATTGTTGCTTGTGTAGTTGCATAGCGTTTAGATGTAATGAGCTGATACTTCTGCCGGCAAGCAACTTGGAGCTGGTTCGATTTGGGGATTTTCCTATTAGATTTTGTTACCAAAAGTAGCTGAGAGGGTATATTTTGAGCAAGTCATCTTGAGTATATGGTTTTAGAATATGATATAAATGATAAAGAGCTGTCCGAGAATTGAAAGTGGAGGTGACAATTTGAGGCATAATGGTCGGATTTCCAATGGCTTTTTCGTGTCTGAGGTTGGTGTGAATAATGGCACACTCAGCTCGATAAGAAGAATGTACATGAATAGGACTTTGATCATGAGTTGCCTATATTTCAAGAACGCGGTTCAGATAAGGAAATCTTAGAGGGTGAGAGATTTTGTGAAAGTAGCTTCAGCCAAGAATTGATGGAGCTTGCTGATGTACACAATAGATCTCCTAGTGGTGGTGTACACAATAGATCACCCAATAGTGGCGATTCACACAATAGATCTCCATCTGGGATTGGAGAGCAGATAGACAGTGGTGATATCGAAAATGGTTACACTATAAATCGAAGACATACGAGTTGCAGCCTGAACCATGTAGAATACCAGAGTCTGTCTAAGAGAGATGTAGAGAGCTCAATTTCAGCTTCTGATGTGGTAAAAACATTGTCTCTAATACTGGCCTGGTACACAATCAGTACTTTTTTGACTCTGTAAGTTTTCTTCTTTTCTTAACCATTGAACTAATTTAATGTAAAGGCTCTGCATATTGTCACGGTATTTGACTTCTTGTAACTCTCGTTTCTGAGCAGGTACAATAAGACATTATTAGGGGATAATTTAGGGAAATTCCCGGCTCCGCTGTTGATGAATACCATTCACTTTCTCATGCAAGCTGCTCTCTCAACCGCCATTACGTGCATTTGGCCTGACAGATTTCATTCCTCTGTTATGTCTTGGAGGGATTATTTCACAAGAGGTATGATCAGCTCTATGTTGATAGAGTCTTGCATACAGATGTACTTGGTATTTTCTTAGGGACTCTCTTTATTGATCGAAAATGATGAATATAAGGGACCTAATCCAGCTTCGTTACTTGTCACCTTTTCAGTTTGATTTTCTTAGTTCACCTCTCTTTGTGGGACCTAATTAGCAGGAAATCAAATTCAGAGGCGCTGTTTTTTTTATTGTTTTTCTTTCTTTAAGTTAGTGTTTTATATTATAATTTCATTCTCCTCATCCTATAGAAATTGCTTGTATGATTAACTTCTTTAACAACTAATGCTACAGATGGCCTTTGCATTTCACAGTTGTACCAACGGCCCTCAGCACTGCGATGGATGTTAATCTAAGCAATGCTTCCCTGGTTTTCATCACCGTCACATTTGCCACCATGGTTGGTTGTTCTTCTTTAGATATTGATTAATGATCTGTGGTTTCGTGGTTTGATATTGTTAACTGGGATTTTTTTGGGTTTTGGGTGATGCTTTGAGAAGCTGCTCGGGCCAATCTCGCTTCATGTATTGTAAAAATCAGAGGGTGCATGCAACGTCACAAAATGAAATTGAGAGCAATATCCAATAAAGAAGTTTGATCTGTCAATGCCTAAGTTATAGCTTTATGTTTCTTGGCCCTGTATTCTTGGCCCTCTTCCGTGAGATACCATTGATGAGTAAATCTTCTATCTTATTCGCAGTGTAAATCGGCGTCACCTATTTTTCTCCTTATTTTTGCCTTTGCTTTCAGGTATTTCTAAATGAATACTTTGCACAACTTGAAGCAGTCTGTTTTGTAATGATCACTGAAGCTAAATTAAGTCCCGTCTTCTCTGCATTATCTTAATATTTAGTGTTCAAAAGACGGTTATGTATCAAGCTAGTCGAGACTCTTTTATAATCGGTAAAGATTGGAAGCTAAACTAAAACTTTATTATTTAATACTGACTGATTAGACTAACTTTAGTTATTTCTACTTTAAGAACTCATATACCAGTAACTATTTTACTCATTGACTATCCTTTTATCACCAGTAATTAGTCATATTATACACTGCATTTAGATTATGTGGGCTGTGAATTTTGTTGAGATAGATTGTTAAGACTTCTCAAATCTTTTGCTTATGGGAAATGTAACCTTAGTTGGCCTATTTGTGAACTCATACTTTAAAAAACATTACTTACTTTGGATCCTTATACGGAATAGTCTAAGAGTTGTTCTAGAGGTAATTTTTTTTGTATAGGTAACGGAGTGTTAGGGTCTGATATCCTTGGGTATAGTGCATATACAGAAAGCACGCCTTCTAAAAAATAGCAACACCTTATACTGAAAAGCATAATATTTCATCTACCTTGTTCATATACTCGGTTTAATGCAGCCAAATAAATGTTCATTTGTATCTCATCTGTATCAGTACATACTAACTTAAACGATGTTCTGTGAAGATTGGAGTCTCCAAGCGTTAAGCTGTTTGGCATAATGTTTGTCATTTCTGTTGGGGTACTATTGACAGGCAAGTACTTTTTCCTTTATTCCCTACTGGTAAATTTCTACACCATGGTTGGATTTCTGCTGATCTTGGCAAATATTTTCGAAAATATGAGTTAGAATTGAACTTTTTATGTTAACAGAAGCTATTGTTAGGCAATTGCCATCATAAGATTGCTTGCTCGTGTGTGTTCTATCATCTTTTGAACTCCCAGAACTTGAATAAGTCACGTTTTTCCAATTTACTCTGAATTTGATTAATTTTGGCCATATTGCAGTTGCTAAGGAGACAGAATTTGATTTTTGGGGTTTTATATGTGTTATGCTTGCTGCTGTCATGTCAGGGTTCCGATGGACAATGACTCAGATTCTTCTCCAGGTACAAGAAGCACTCAGTATACTGCGACTCCTTTCTTATCTCTCTCTTTCATAAAACTTTTTGCTCTTATGCATTTAATAGTCAATATTTACTTGTCTTTCTTTTTCTTGGGCCGTCTCAATTGGCTTGTATTTACTTTGTGCTGATATCAAACCACCATGAAGAAAGAATCCTATGGTGAGTATAATTGTCTCTCTACTAGCTCGTATATTGGTTTACTGATTAATACTATGCTCTAGATTTGATGCTTAAGTAGCTTCTACTTTTACGAGCAATGATTAACTCCGAGCTCATATTAATACTGAGGCTGGAATTAGTCCAAGCTCATATTTAATCACTGATTCTTTCTCATCTCCAGGTCTAAAAAATCCTGTTACTTTGATGAGCTATGTGACACCAATAATGGCGATCACGACGGGTCTGCTTTCTCTATTACTGGATCCATGGCAAGAATTCAAAAAGAGTGATTACTTTGACAGTTCTTGGAATATTGTCAGAAGTTGTTTGCTGATGTTATTCGGCGGAACTCTGGCTTTTTTCATGGTAAGATCCATGATTTAATTTGTTTTTCATCATCAGAATATGTCTCCTCAAATCGGTTGGTTTTTGATAAAACTGAACAGCTCAAACACCCTGTTTTGGATTCTTAGTTTGTATGGGGTTGGGAGGGTCAACAGGGTTTCTTATAATTTAAGAACAAAGATTAAAAAATCAATTTGAATCGGAAAGTTTTTCTTTGTTTTTGCTATTTCCATTGTTTAACAATTCTTTCTGTCAGAGCTTAATTGCTTATTCTTAATTATGATTCCAGGTATTAACGGAATATATTCTCGTCTCAGTGACTAGTGCTGTAACAGTGACAGTAGCTGGGGTTGTGAAGGAAGCTGTGACTATTCTGGTAAGACAGCAAATATATTTGAGCCTTAGCTTCAAGAATATCCACCATTGTATGGATTCCCATTTGGTGGGATCAGTTCTAACTGTTTCGTACTAGTTTATTAAGATAGCATTTTTCTGTAAATGGGAAAAGCTGAGCACTGGTCTATTGACTTGATTATACAAGCAGCCTATCTCAAAACATGGTTTGAATTCGATTGAATTCTCCCTATTTGAGAATCATGCACTTCTATTGTGTTATTATTTTGTATCTTGGAAGTTCTCTAAGCTTTATCATCAATTCCGTTGAATTTTCCTTTAGGTGGCTGTGTTCTATTTTCACGACGAGTTCACGTGGCTGAAAGGGTATGGCCTGGTAACAATCATGTTTGGTGTCAGCTTATTCAACTGGTACAAGTAAGTCATCAAGCTGAATTCTATATGAGAATGCTTACAAAATTCTTCTCAGCTGGTATCAAACTTATATTGCTAGTTCTGATAATAATATGCCAAATTTCGTCTCTCGAAAGTTCAGAAAAATGAGATGAGGGTAATGACAGACTATCTGCGCTCTGTAGATAAGTCGATGGTTTCAAATTATTGTCATCCCCCCTGTTTAAAGCTAGTTTTCATACATGGTAGACATATTAACCACTGACCACAATGTTATTATAGCCTCCAAATGAGTCATTCTTAGCTAAATGCATACTGAATACGAGTTCTTTAACTGCCACAGTCCAAAATCCGTGACTAACAATGTGCACTCTTCAAAATTCGCAGATACCAGAAGTTGAACAAGAGCAAGAAGCATATTGGGTCTCCTATAGATGGTTCGACTCTTAAGTATACTATCATTGATGACATGGATGATGAAGAAAACAGCCCTCGTGGAACCCCAAGTCCACATTCCGACCAATGAATTTACACGTAAGCTTTTCAGTAAGTCCTCATCGATGTATTTACATGTCACACATTCGGTTATAGACTCTTTAACCTTGCAGTAGATGTATGCAGACATGTATTCCAGCCATTTCAGACTAAACTTTGTTCTCCAGTTTACAGAGTGCAAGACGTTTCCGTAAGTGCCAACGAGTCACTTGAGGATTCTGTCCAAGGCAGAAGCTGGCAACTCCGACTGGCGACTCCACGGGTTTCTAAACGCCAATTACTGTAAAATGCGCAGCCGTTTTGGTACTCCATGAGCTTTTTACTTGCTTAAATAGGAATCGTGGTTTAAATGGACGAAGCAATGTGCACAACATTGTACAGGAACAATTTTGTCTGACACCTTCGATTTCCTTCTCATGGAGATCTTTGGTGTCAACTATGTACGGTCAAGAACGAATAAATCGTACATTTTTGTTGCATGTATAGACGTATAGACAATTCATCAATCTCCAAACTGTAAATCATCTTTGGAATTAGTTCTACAATGACACTCTCTCTGTCCCATTTAATTGTTCATTGCAAAATCGACACAATAACCAATTCAGCAAGAGATAGAGATGTTTATATTATATCAGTTGTGCTGGTATAAATTTTATATTTTAGGTAACTGGAAAATTAAATGGGATATGCCAATAAAAAAAAAAATAGGAACAATTAGGGTGAGACGGACGGAGTAGTATGAACCAGAAGTCCAATTTTCCGGAGAAGTTGCTCCTATCAGGTTTGTACCGGCGGTCAACTTCTAATGCAATAAGAGTGGCCAAGTCAATATATTGTAAATTACTACCTCAGTTCCTTTTGACTTTACCACATTTCCTAATCGAAGTGTCTCAACCGAAATGACTCCTCCTTTCCATTTTTTGGGCCTGCCCATTTAACATTTAAGAAATGCACTTAATCTAAATTATTTCTAATTTCTATTTTTTGGGAACAACTGATTTAAGGTAATTAGTTAATGTGGGCACCCAAAACCTTTCCAATTCACCTCTCTTTTTAAAATGGGCTGAAAAAAATGACCGAGTCGAAGGGGAGGGGAGGGAGAAATTAAAGAAAAATGAGGTTAGGACCAAGTATTTTTATGGAAGGCGCGTGGAATCTTGTCCAGTTTGAAATTGAGTGGTAGGCGTTGACTAATGACAACTATTCTTTTCCCTCAAAAAAACAACATTAAACTCCGACAACTCTATCCACTTTTCCCGCGTTGATAACGGCTTTTTCTTTTCTTTTAACGACTAATTCACCACTGATTTTATTTTCGACGAAACCTCCCTCCATGAATTCACAATCACTAAACTAACCACCTCCTTCCACTCTTTGCCATGGCGGCGGTATCTCAACACTGGGTCGCCTTCCTCGCCGTAACCCTCTCCTTCGCCGCCGCCGCCGTCACCTCTCAGCCGTTCGATTACCCGACCGCGAACCTCTCCGCTTCCTGGATCAACTCCGCCACCGCGAACCACTCCGTCACCTTCACCGACAACTCCACCGTCCGATCCATCCTCCTTCGAGGAAGCTTCGGCCCTAGGTACGCCTGCGGATTCTACTGCAACGGCGCCTGCGATTCCTACCTCTTCGCCGTCTTCATCGTCCAAACCAACAGCGCCAGCTACATCGTTCGCCCTAATATCGGCTTCCCGCAGGTTGTCTGGTCGGCCAATCGGAACAATCCCGTCGGCATCAACGCCACTCTGCAGCTCACGGCCGACGGCGATCTGGTCCTCCGTGACGCCACCGGCGATGTCGCGTGGTCCACCAACACCGCCGGAAGGGGGGTTGCAGGGCTGAACTTGACGGAAACTGGAAACCTCGTTCTTTTCGATTCGAATGATTTAGTAGTTTGGCAATCATTTGATCATCCGACTGATTGCTTGGTCCCTGGGCAGATGTTAGCCGTCGGCAAGAGCCTTACGGCTAGTGCTTCGTCGACAAATTGGTCGGAAGGAGGCTTGTTCTCGTTCTCCGTCACCGGAGAAGGATTTGTAGCTACCGTGCAGTCCGATCCCCTGCAGGTATACTACGAAAAAACACTTTCTAGCAATAATAGAAGCACGAAATCGAGCTATGCTAGGTTTGAAAATGGTAGTCTAGCTCTGTATGTCGATTCTGGTGGTTTGGATGTCTCCATAGTTACTCCTCCGGCTGCATCAGCTCAGTATCTGAAGCTCGGGCCGGACGGCCATCTTCGTGTAATCGAGTGGGGTGAGCTTTGGAAGGAAGTGGCCGACGTTCTGACCGGTTATTTTGGTATTTGTGGCTATCCTATGGCGTGTGGGGCGTACGGAGTTTGCTCGAACGGGCAATGTAGCTGTCCGATGAGGTGGAACTCGGACGGGGAGAGCTTTAAGCAGATAAGCGATAGGCGCCCTGATCTCGGTTGTTATCCGGTTGTTCCTCTTGCTTGTGAGAATTCCGACAAGCATACTTTCTTGGACCTCGTTGATGTCACCTACTTCACCTTCGTTGCTGATGTCATTGATACGGACATGAGTAGTTGTAAGGAGGCGTGCTTGAAGAATTGTTCGTGCCAAGCTGCCGTTTTTCAATACGGCTGGAATTCGTCTACCGGTAGATGCTATTTGCCGTCGAAGATATTCTCATTGATGAATAATGAGAAGGACTTGACTCACTACAACTCCTCAGTATCAGTAAAAGTGCAGACCGGAGCAACTCCATCGACCGATGCTGAAGTATTCCCGGCTGCTGCAAAGGGGAAGACGAAGTTGTTAGGTCCTATACTAGGATCGACTCTAGGAGTTTTCGTGGCAGCTGTTTTGATCGGAGCTGCGTTTCTGGTGTACCGAAGGAGGAAGAGGGAGATTGAAGATGTCGAGGAGGATTATCTGGATCATGTTCCGGGGATGCCTAATAGGTTTTCGTTCGAAGAGTTGGCAGCTGCAACGGATGGTTTCACTAAGAAGCTCGGTGAGGGAGGATTCGGTTCAGTTTACGAGGGTTGTTTGAAAGACGGCACGAGGATTGCAGTGAAACGACTAGACGGGGTCGGACACATCAGGAAGTCGTTTCTAGCAGAAGTCGAAACTATTGGCAGCATCCACCACATAAACCTGGTTAGGCTAGTGGGCTTCTGTGCAGATAAATCTCACAGGCTTTTGGTGTATGAGTACATGTGCAATGGCTCTCTCGAAAAGTGGATATACAATGGAAGAAACAACGATCCGTCTCTTGATTGGAGCAGGAGACGGAAGATCGTCCTCGATGTAGCAAAGGGATTGGCCTATCTTCACGAAGATTGCAGGCAAAAGATCCTCCACTTAGACATCAAGCCTCAGAACATACTCTTGGACGAACATTTCAACGCGAAGCTTGCTGATTTCGGACTGTCGAAACTCATAGACAGGAACCAGAGTCAAGTCATGACAACCATGAGAGGAACTCCGGGATACCTCGCTCCTGAATGGCTCAACGGAATCATTACAGAAAAGGTGGACGTCTACAGCTTCGGAGTCATGGTTCTTGAGATTATAACCGGAAGGAAGATATTCGATCAATCCAGGCCGGAGGAGGAAAGATATTTACTAACACTTTTCAAGAAAAAGGCAGAGGAGGGACAATGGCTGGATCTTGTCGACGAATGGTGCCAAGACGAAGAGTTTGATGTAGTAGAAGTCGAGAAAATGATGCAGATTTCAGCTTGGTGCCTACAAGGCGATCATGAGATGAGGCCCTCGATGTCCGTCGTGATCAAGGTCATCGAGGGGGCCAAGGAAGTTCAAGAAGAAAACATCGATTACAACTTCTTGATTCCGAGGTACCTGATTAGCAACAGAACCCCCGAAACCAGTAGTTCGAGAGACGTAACGCCTCTACTTCCTTCGGTTCTTTCGGGACCAAGGTGATTTTAGTTTGTTAGGATCGCCACATTGTATAGTATGCAGCTAGCTACATTTCCAATTTAAAGAGAAAATGATGCAAATTTCAATTTTAAAGGCTATGTTATGAAATACTCGAATCCGAAACCTTTTGGTCGCATATAGTACCATTAAGCCAACACACATAAGTTTGATGCAATTACTATAACCGGGAGGAAGATTTTCGAGCAATTTAGCATATTTCAAGAAAATAGCCGAGGAGGGGCGTTGGCTAGATCTCGTGCACAAATGCTGTCTGGACGAAGAGTTTGATGCTGTAGAAGTAAAGAAAATGATGCAGATTTCAGCTTGGTGTTTACAGAGTGATGAACCTTCGATTCGCGGCCCAAGTTCGTGTGCGTTTAATGTGCGAAAGTAAAGAAAAGAGACGAGATTTACGTGGTTCGATCGGTACGATCTACGTCCACGGGGAGGAAAACTATGTGTTTATATTCAGAATAGCGTAAAATGTTTACAATGCAAGTGATTCCTCTATTTATAATCGCCGTCGACGCCGGTTGTGGAGTGAAGGACGTGGAGTCATGGGTGGTTGTCCTGTTCCGGTTTTTCCTCCATCAACCCACGTTCTAGGTCTTTAGGGCTCAACTCCCTGGGCCTGCATTTAGCGTGGGCTGGGCCGATTGGACTCGTGCCGATCTGGGCCCTCTGGGCCTACGCCGATCTGGGCTTGTTGGGCTTGTCTGTTCTGGGCCTGCTTGTTTGTTTTGGGCCTAGGGAGGTGGGCCATTTCCTATCACATCCCCCCCCAAAAAGCGTGGGGTGATGGAGTTGACGTCTCCTGTTTGTGCTTGGTGAGTATTAGCTGATTTGAGTAACGTACTTGGTGCCCCCTCCAAAATATGTGAGGAATCCGAAACTGAGCTTGGTACCCCCTCTGAACTGTGAGAGATACCGAACTGAAGTTGGTACCCCCCTCTGAACTGTGAGAGATACCGAACTGAACTTGGTACCCTCTCCAAATTATGTGAGGAAATCCGAACTGAGCTTGGTACCCCCTCCAAAATATGTGAGGAATTCCGAACTGAGCTTGGTACCCCCTCTGAACTGTGAGAGATACCGAACTGAGTGTGCGTACTCTCTCTGAAATCTGTGGGGGAAGCCAAACTAAGTGCGTACCCCCTCTGAAATCTGTGAGGAAGCCGAACTGAGTGTGCGTACCTCTCCGAAGTGACTTGCTGCAGGAGTTCGGTCATGCCGATCTCATCTCCCGCCCAAAATTAAAGGTGTCAGCCGCATTTAATGCGACGCATGGGGTTCCGATAAAGCGCCGATTGGACGTGCGCGAAACGGCGTCGCATTGAATGAAGCCTTCAATACGCGTTAACTCCTTCCCCCTTTAATGCCTTATGATTGTAAAATTAATCATTCTTCATTTATTTTCAAAAATCAGAAACCCTAAATCTGCAACTTCCTTTGCTGTTTTCTCTCCAAACGGTTTCTCGTCACAGCTTGTTCAAGAACTTCAAACAAGTAAGTTATGTCTTCCTCCATCTCGTCATCTACGTCCCCCTCTGATTCGTCCGTTCGGGAGGTCGAATTTCCAGTTTTTTCACCCTCTCCGTCTAACTCTCCCTCGGTTCATTCTTGTGCGGCGGCGGAAGAAGGCGCCGCCGCCTCTCCGTCGAATTCCCTCCCCATTTATTTCCCAGATGATAGGCGTGCCTGCGTACGGTCCGATTGTAAGGACCCGTACGGGCACGAGGTTGAGTTACCCGAATGTCCCGGGGTTGCTGGGAGTGTGGGGGATCTAGAGTCTAGTATTTCTACTTCCACTCTCTATGACCTTGCTGTCAAGTTTGAATTTCCTCCTTCTGTTCGCCTTCTTCGGCCGAACGCCTACGATCGGGCTTATCGCCCCCCTCGTGGGTGTGTCACCGTTTACGAGGATCAGTTTAAGGCTGGTCTTCGTGTTCCTTTTCCGGCCATTTACGGCGACATTTACCGTATTTTTGACCTATCTCCTGCCCAGATTACCCCGAACAGCATCAGCCAAATTACCGGTCTGGAGATAGCCTGTTCTCGGGTGGGTATCCCGTTTTCGATAGATCTTCTTGGGGGGATGGTGTCATTTAAATCCCGAACTGAGGGGTGGTACTACTCTTCATACCGGCACCAGGGTTTTTCCGTGCAGGTTCCCTCCAAAGTCCAAGACTGGCAGAAAAAGTTTTTTTTCTGCCAGTTCGAGGGTGCCACCGAGTTCGGGTGGCACTCCGGCTCGGTTCGGCTCATGCCGAGGCAAAAAGATTTGGCTAAGGTGGTACGGCGTCTTGCCAGTTTGGGCAAGATGCCGATGTCACTGGCCCAATTGGCGGTGGCAGTACCGAGCCCCGATGATCCTTCCACTTCGGTGGATCCGGGGAGGGGTGAGGTTCCTTTTCCCCCGTTTTTTTTTTTTTTTTTTTTTTTTTTTTTTACATCGGTACTCATTCGTGCGCCTTGTCTGCAGTGAATATGGTTAAGGATGACAAGAAAAAGGCATCCTCCCAGAAGAAGAGGAAGAACGATGCCGCCAGTTCGCCAGCTGGGACAAAGAGACGGGCGGCGGAGTCATCTGAGAGGACTCACTCGGGAGTCCCTAACTCCCGATCTCACGGGCCTTCAAGTTTGGCCGCAGAGGAGGTTGACTTGGCTGCGGCCAAGAGGCTGGTAATGGGCTCGGCTTCTTCCGAGCCCGATGTCGCCGTAACTGCCGTCCGATCTCCGGCCCCATCATTTCCCTCTGTAAGTCCGGTGACTTATAATTTTTCCAAGTTCGTTTCCCCTCTCTCCTTTTTGATTTATAGTCGGTGGGTGTAATGTAGGGTGTGGCCCCAACACTGGAGGACTTTGATCATGTCTACCGCGCCGTGAGGCATCTTCTTCAGAGCTCGGTGAAGGTGACCACCCGATCTGACGCGAAGATGAAGAGTCTTGCTGCCGAAAAGACGGAGTTGGTCAAGGAACTCTCTTCGGTGACAGTTCGGGAGGAGGAACTGAAGAGGGAGCTGGCTGCTGCCAATTCCAAACTCGCCGCTGCCGAGGAGAAAGCAGCTAAGAGTGAGGAAGCACTGGAGGCAGCTCGGGCTCGCGAAGAGCGGCTCGCGGCCGAACAGGGTGAGTTTGCCCTTGCCCTCGTTGAGAGGGTAATTTACAGCGAGGGCTTTAGTGCCCTCGTTTCTTCGCTGACTGGGCCTTCGAAGAGACGAGAGGTCGCGAAGGTTCTTGACCGGGTGGCTGCCGACTTCCCCACTCTTGATAAGGGGAAGTACGGTTATGAGCCCATCACCGATGAAGAAATGCTGCGGATGTACTTCCGCCAGCTGCAGAAGAAGGGCGCTCCGTTCCCGGTGGTCGAGTACGTTGCCGGTCAGCGGACTCCCATGTCCGCTGCCGAAGTGCGGGAGTGCCAGTTTGATCGGGACCTGGAGTTCGAAAAGCTCTGTGGTCCCTTTCGTGACGAGCTGGTGGAACATCCACTTTCTCCCGACTTGCCGTCGGAGGAGGATGAGGGGGAGGAGGATATGGAAACTGGCCACGCCGACGTGGAGAAGGAAACTGCGGAGACCGGTGCCTTGAACACTGAGGCTAATCCATCTGGCGGGGTCAGTTGATCCCCCTTCTCCTGTAATTTTTGTTGTCTTGCTATGGATTGTAAATGCACTGCCTCCACTATGAATGAAAATATTTGTTTCTGTCTTCTTATATCTGCCTTTTATTCGTGTAGAACAAATCCGAACTGGATCAAGCTGTTTTGTTGAATGAAATCAAACGTTTAAATATTCTTCTCGATCTGAAAGATGGCGAGATCGGTCGTCTTGACAAACTTGCTGAACATCTCCGGAATGAATTCGATGCTAAGTATAACGCTCTGCAAATCACGGCTGACTCCAACGAAGCTCGATATTTGCAACTAAAAGAGGATTATGCGGATGCAAAGAGGATCGCCGACGAGCATGCCGAATACGAAAGGGTTATCCACGAGCTCGGCGGCAAGACGATATCCGAAGTCGAGGCTGCTGCGTTGGAGGCTGTGCGAGGTGTGGTGCGGGAGACCCAGAATCGCGGATCGGATTCATGGGAAGTTGCCGACTATATATCCGAGCTGCGATATTTGACAAACTTGTTCCCGTTGGTATTATCTCGCCACCCGATAATGAAGAAGTGGCTTGACCGGTACCCCGACGTGCAACCAACTAAACAACATGCTCCCCGTTTCCGAGCTCTGAGTCCTACTGTACCATCTCGTTTGGTTAAGGACCGGTTGGACATGCTGATGCCTGTTCAGAACCGCAGACCGATACCGAACCGAGGGGATGGGAATTACCGAGCTCCGATAGTCCCCCGAGGTCGAAGTTCGTCCCGGTCTGTGTCAAGCCGAACTGGCACGTCAGGCGGTGGTGGGCGCGGCGGTGGTCGCAGTTCTGGACAAAGTTCCCGAAAAAAGGAAGATGTAAATATTGACTTTTTGATGAACCCGCCGACTAGCGGTTGGGCTAGTTACTTTAATTGTAGTAAGAGGCCAGATGAGGGCGGGCCTTCTAACGCGTGACTTGTAAAATTCTGCAAAATAATAAACACATTTTGTATAAACTCTGTTAGTGTAATCTTTGGCTTATGCCTGTTTCGAATCGCATTTCTGCTTTTTTCGTTTTCGAACTGACGTGGTCATATTCGAGTTTCCGAAGTGGCTTGGGAGCCTAACTTCGGCTATGTGACACTTGGGTCTTCCCTTGGTTCGGGATGGCATATAGCCTATTATCCACTGCCAAGGTGACGCTTGGGTCAGATCGGGTTCCTGTTCTGCCGACTAGGTCGGTAGGGGTGGTCCCCTGGTTCGTACGATTTTATTTTACTAACACTTGTCCTCGTCAGGATAGTGTTTGGAGGAGAGGTAAAATGCATATAGGTAGAGTGATGCAAATGAGAACATAATGAGAGACAATCTTAACTTTCATTACTTAAAAGAATTTTGAAAAACAAGACCGGACTGAACATAAAGACGAACTGAAAAGACTGAACTAACAAGAGCTTGAACCAAACAAAAGATTTGACTAACTGACGACTCTATCCTACATGATACTCCACCTCTATGCATAGTACCTCTTCAGATGGATTACATTCCAAGGTCGCTGTATGGGCTCCCCGGACAAAGTGGAAAGCCTATAGGCGCCTTTACCAAGGACCTCGTCTACTCGGTATGGGCCTTCCCATGTGGCCTCCAGCTTGCCGAGCTTACAAGCTTTGCTGACCTCGTTGTTTCGGAGAACTAAATCTCCTACACAATACTGCCGATCTCGGACTCGCCGATTATAATATCGGGCTATGAGTTGCTTGTATCGGGCCTCTCTTATGTAAGCTGTATCCCTTTTTTCTTCTAGCAGATCGAGGTCCGCACGCCGGTTTTCATCATTTACTTCGGCTATGAAATGGGTCGTGCGCGGACTGGGGAGTCCGATCTCGACCGGGATTACAGCTTCTGTCCCGTATGCTAGACTATACGGTGTTTCGCCATTTGCTGTTCGCGGCGTTGTTCTGTAGGACCATAGGACGTTTGGAAGGTTTTCTACCCATAACCCTTTAGCTTTCTCTAGCCGGGTTTTGAGGCCTTTGACGAGAGTTCGGTTAGTCACTTCGGCTTGACCATTTGCTTGAGGGTGGGCTACCGATGTGAAATGTTGTTGAATCTGCAGCTCGTCACACCATTCCCTAAAAATCCTGTCCGTGAACTGGGTCCCATTATCTGATACAAGGACATGAGGTATGCCGAACCGGCATACTATGTTTTTCCATACGAAGTTCCGGGCGTTCTTATTTGTTATCGCGGACAGGGGTTCTGCTTCCACCCACTTCGTAAAGTAGTCGATAGCAACTATGAGGTGCCTCAACTGACCTGGCGCTCTGTCGAATGGGCCTACTATATCTATCCCCCACTGTGCGAACGGCCAAGGACTCTGCATCGCAGTCAGCTCGGTTTGTGGCAGCCTTGTCACATTTGCGTGTAATTGACACTTTTCGCACCTCTGCACGAGTTCGGTGCAGTCCTTGAGCATCGAGGGCCAAAAGTATCCCCATCTCATAATTTTCTTTGCTAATGCCCGAGGTCCGATGTGACTTCCACATGCCCCTTCATGCATCTCTCGCATGACGTAGTCCGCCGAGGTCGGTCCGACGCATTTGAGTAGGGGCTGAAGGTACGACTTCTTGTAGAGGACATTTTCTAGGACAACATATCTCAATGACTTCAACAGTATTCTTCTAGCCTCCGTCTTATCTTCAGGTAATTCCCCTCTCTTCAGATAGGCTAAAATCGGGGTCATCCACGTCGGCTGTGACTCATCCTCGAGATCGTTGACCTCGGCTTCGTCTATACTTCTATGCTGGACATCCTCCACCGGTGAGGTGCCAGGTGTTGCTGCCAATTTGCTGAGAGCATCAGCTCGGGAATTTTGAGTCCGGGGGATTCTCTCGAGCTGGAAGTATTTGAAAAAGCCCTGCATGCCTCGTGCCTTAGCCAAATACTTCTTCATTCTTTCACCCTTCGCCTCGTATTTGCCCAGCATATGATTCACGACCACCTGGGAGTCACAATGTACTTTTATGGCCGCGACCTTCAGATCCGTGGCTATCCGGAGTCTGGCAAGCAGCGCTTCGTACTCTACCTCATTGTTGGTAGTTGCGAACTGAAAGCGAAGTGAGTATGTGATCTCTTTCTTTTCTGGGCTGACAAGGAGGATTCCAGCACCGCTCCCCGTCTTTCCCGAGGCCCCATCTACGTACATATGCCAACAGTCTTGAGGTTCCTCCACCGTTGTGCGAACTGGCTCTGGGGTTGGGATCGGGACCTCGGATATTGAAGTTTCAACTAAGAAATCTGCTAAGGCTTGCCCTTTGATTGCTTGTCGGGGGACATAAGAGATGTCATGCTCTCCCAACTCTATCGCCCACTTCGCTATTCGTCCGGAGGCTTCTGGCTTCGTCAGCACCTGCCGAAGTGGGGAGTCTGTTCGGACTTGTATGGTGTGCGCGTGAAAGTATGGGCGTAGTCGCCGCGCAGCGTTGACAAGTGCTAAGGCTATCTTTTCCAAGGGTTGATATCTCACTTCGGGCCCTTTCAGCGACCTGCTTATAAAGTAGACTGGCAACTGGCGGCCCGCTTCTTCTCGCGTGAGTACTGCACTGATTGCTTCATCAGAAGTAGCCAAATACAGAAAGAGCACCTCTCCCTCCTGTGGTACTGACAAGGTCGGTAGATTCCTGAGGTACTCCTTTAGTTGGCTTAGGGCGTGACGATGCTCCGAACTCCAATCAAATTGGGGTGCCCTCTTTAAGATTTTGAAGAAGGGCAACTGCTTCTCCGCGGCTTTAGATAGGAATCTACTCAGTGCGGCGAGACACCCCGTAAGTCTGTGCACATCGTTGATTGACTTCGGATCCCGCATGTCTAACACGGCCTTAACTTTTGACGGATTTGCCCTTAGCCCTTCTTGGGAAATCCAACATCCTAAAAACTTCCCCGATGTCACAGCAAAGTCGCATTTTTGAGGGTTAAGTTTCAGGTTGACCTTGCGAAGAATGGAGAGCACAGTTCGGAGATCGGATATACTTGTGCTCTCTTCCTTACTCTTCACTACTATGTCATCGACATATACCTCCACTTCCTTTCCAATATGCTCTTTAAATATTTTATCTACCATCCGCTGATAGGTGGCTCCTGCATTTTTCAAGCCAAATGGCATTTTGCGATATGCGAAAATGCCGAAGTCCGTAATGAACGCCGTTTTTGCCGCGTCTTCGGCATCCATTAGGACTTGGTGGTACCCTTTATACAGATCAAGGAAGCTGAATATCCTATGACCGACCAGCGAGTCCACCTTTTTGTCGATATCGGGCAGAGGGTAGCAGTCCTTAGGGCAGTGCTTGTTGAGATCGGTATAATCGATGCACATGCGCCATCCTCCCCCAGCCTTCTTGACCATTACCGGGTTCGCTATCCAGGTCGGGTAAGTGACCTCGAATAGAATCCCAGCATCCAGCAGTTGGGTCACTTCGGTCTTTATGACCTGACTCCGCTCTGCTGCGAAGGAGCGCTGTTTTTGCTTGATTGGTCGCACTTCGGGGTCGATCTTTAGCCGATGTGTGATCAGATCGGGTGATACCCCTGTCATATCCAATGGGGACCACGCGAAGACGTCTCTGTACTCCTTTAGAAGCCGAATAACCTGTTCGCGAAGATGGGGGTGGTCGGTCAGCCCGACTTTGACAACCTTAGAGGGATCGTCATCGTACAAAGCCACCTCTCTCTCTTCGGCGGGCGACGTCTTCTTCGGCTCTTCGGAGTTCAGTAATTGCTATGCTTGGGGCAGTTCGGGCGTTGCCCCTAGCCCCTTGAGAGCCACATGCAGGCACTCCCTCGCCATTTTCTGATCACCACGGATAACGGCTACCCCTCCCTTAGTCGGGATCTTCACAGCTAAATGGTACGTGGATCAGATCGCTCTCACTGTATTCATCCAAGTACGGCCTAGGATTATGTTGTATGGGGACTTGGCCTCCACCACCATGAATTCGGTCATGTTAGTGGTGCTTCTCGGCCCTTTCCCTACTGTGACGGGCAGCTCGATCGTCCCTAGGGGGTGGGTTTCCTCCTGTGCGAAACTCCGCAGGGGCCGTGTGGTTGGAATGATTTTTGACTTCTCCAGCTCCATGTTATCAAAGCAATGTTTGAACATGATATTCACCGATGCCCCGGTGTCAATGTGAATTCTTTTGATCAGCATGTTGGACACTACAGCCTCAACAACAATGGCATCGGAGTGCGGCACCATGGGGGGTACCGGGTCCTCGGCCGAAAAAGTCACAGCTTCCTCCTTCTTGAACCTCTTGTTTGCGGGTTCGCTGCTCGGCAAGCTACGAGCTCCGTTTTTGAGGGACGACTTGGTCTGTCCTTTGGCGAGAGCGGAGATTGTAGCGACTATCCCCTCGTATTGATAATCTCCGTCCTCGTCAGCATCATCCTCATTGTGCTTTGTTTTCTTTTCAGCATCCGTGCTGCAATTCCCTCCTCTATACTGTCTTTTCTTTTTTTGACTTCGGGGAACATCCACTTGATTTACCCCCGAGGTCCGATCTTGATACTTCTTCAGTTGTCCGCTGCGAACTAGGCTCTCAATGTCCTGAGCCAAGTTCCTGCAGTCTTCTGTATCATGTCCGTAGTCCTCATGAAACTGGCAGTACTTATTCTTCGACCTCGGCTTGCCGTCCTCCCGCATCGGCCTTGGTCTCTCAAACAAGCCAGCGTGCAGCTCGAGGATTTCAGTCCTCGGTTTGTTCAACGGTGTGAACTGTGAAGCTGGCCGTTGTGCGATCTGGGACGTCGGCGGGCCCCGCTGTACCGGACTTTGCCGAGGTCCGAGACGAGACTCGATCGGACCTCGTTGAATCCGTTCCATTACCCCTTTCCGGGGAGTATCCTCTTTCTTCTTTGAGGCTTCACCTCGGTCCACTTCTTTCCTGCGTCTGGTGGCCTCTTCTATCTTGGCGAACTTGTCCGCTATGGCCCACAGTTCGGTAGTAGTCTTTGGATCCTTTGCCAGGATCTCTCTGTAGAGATGGTCCGAGATGATAGCATTTTGGAACGCTGAGATGATGAGGAGATCGTTTGTGCACCGAGTTGACAGGCACTCTCTATCGAATCGGGTCATGAAATCTTGCAGTGACTCACCCCGGCCTTGTTTAACGGTTAGCAGATGTGCTGGGGTGTGCCTCACCTCGGCACGCTGGGAGAAACTCCTAGCGAACACATTCATCAGATCGGAATACGATCTGATCGACCCGGGGGGCAAACTATCGAACCACTCCCGTGCATTGTCAATTAGCAGTTCAGGAAACAGCTTGCACATGTGCACACTCCCCAGATTTTGGTTCAGCATACTGTACTTGAACTGACTAAGGAAATTGCTTGGATTCCCGATTCCGTTGTACGCCTTGATCTTTGGCACCGTGTACCCGAAGGGCATGGGTGTGTTGAGGATCTCCTCCGAGAGCGGACTGATAATCCTACCAAGCGCGTCAAAGATCTGCGCTCCTCCAGTTAGGTGCCCTTGGTTAGGTGCATTATAGGGCGGAGCGGTGACATAGTTCGGTTGAACTATATGGGAGTTCGGCGGCTGGCCTCCCTGGGTCTGTCCTCGGACTTGCTGAAGATAGTGTCGCAAGTCCTGTCCGGGCCTCTGTCCTTGACCGAACTGAGACATTCCTTGTCCGGTCTGAGAGACCCCCAGTCCGAACTGGGGGACTCCCGTGTACTGGTTGAGAAACTCTCGCCCTGATGCTGTCGTGAGATAATTTCGCAATAACTCCTCGATCCCTGGAGGCGGCGGAGCTGGCGGAGCTGCCGAGTTCGGCTGGACGACTGGTGAGAGGCGATCGGCTAGGCTCGGTCGGAGAACTGGGGACAAACGTAGGGTTGCCTCTGGACCAAACAGTTCACGCTCCCGATTGGCAGTGAGATTCTCGACATGGCCCTCCGGTGTCGGGTGAGCCTGTGGTCCTAGGCGCGAGCTTATGGGAGCTCGGTGTGGCTGGGCTAACTGTGAAGATGGCTGTGCCGTTTCCACAGTGGCGTTCCGCACACCGGAGTTAGGGGCCTCCGGGATTTCTTCAGTGGTGATCTGATTGCCCTCGGGAATGTTGTTTTGGGGTTGCTCCGTGTCCACCGTCACGGCTGGTTCCTCCGGTTGTCGTCGGCGACTCCGTCGACGGCGGGGAGTTCCCAGCAGTGTTGTCATTCCATTCGGCATCGTTGATTTTGGACAGCAAAAATCGAAAATTCAAGCACGAATTTATGTTCCCACAGACGGCGCCAGTGATGAACCTTCGATTCGCGGCCCAAGTTCGTGTGCGTTTAATGTGCGAAAGTAAAGAAAAGAGACGCGATTTACGTGGTTCGATCGGTACGATCTACGTCCACGGGGAGGAAAAGTATGTGTTTATATTCAGAATAGCGTAAAATGTTTACAATGCAAGTGATTCCTCTATTTATAATCGCCGTCGACGCCGGTTGTGGAGTGAAGGACGTGGAGTCATGGGTGGTTGTCCTGTTCCGGTTTTTCCTCCATCAACCCACGTTCTAGGTCTTTAGGGCTCAACTCCCTGGGCCTGCATTTAGCGTGGGCTGGGCCGATTGGACTCGTGCCGATCTGGGCCCTCTGGGCCTACGCCGATCTGGGCTTGTTGGGCTTGTCTGTTCTGGGCCTGCTTGTTTGTTTTGGGCCTAGGGAGGTGGGCCATTTCCTATCACAGAGCAACCACGAAAAGAGACCTTCGATGTCTATGGTGATTAAGGTAATGGAGGGGGCTACGGATGTACTGAATGGAATTGACTACGATCTGTTGATTCTGAGGTATCTGAGTAGTAACATCTACGAAACGAGTAGTTCGAAAGACGTAACTCCTCAACTTCCGATACATCTTTCCGGACCTCGGTGAAAGTAGTGTAATGTTTCATGTATTAATTAGCTTCAATTTCTCCTCTGATTTTTTGTAATGTCACTAGCTGAAATCTAAATGGAGAGTGCAAAGCATTTATATAAATTCAAAGTTTCAGTTTCAATAAACTACCTTGCTTCAGCTGAACTCATGGTGTAACCATTTCTTGAAGCATGCTCAAGTGAAACACTACTAGACCTGCTATGAAAGAAATAGGCAGGTTTCTTGGGCCGGGGCAACACGGCATCTCCGCTGAGCATGAGAACCACGGACTGCATCAACGGCCTCTCGTCTGCTCCATTCTGAACGCATAATAATCCGACCTGAATGCACCTCCTCAATTGGGATTCCACGACCGAACTGATGTAGCACGGATCCATCAGCTCCGTGCCTCTGTTATCCTCCCAAAGCAGCCATGCCTGTGACGGAAAACAATTTTCAGTGTTCATCGTTACTCTTTTCATGGAGACGAAGAAAAAGGGATGTTTCACCTGTTCCAAAAGGGTGTGATAGGAAGAAGAATGGTTGTCGCCTCTATTCCTTTTCCCACTCACTATCTCCAATATTACTACTCCAAGGCTAAACACATCCGACTTGACTGAGAACTCTCCGTAAAAGGCGTACTCTGGAGCCATGTAACCACTGCAATGAGGCTATTTCGTTATCATGCTATTACTAGAACGGATGAATTACTAAAGAACACGAAATGAACTTACTATGTTCCGACAACTCTCCTTGTGTTGGCCATAGTTTGGTCTCTTTCGAACATTCTAGCAATACCAAAGTCCGAAATCTTTGCATTCAAGCCCTCATCTAACAAGATATTGCTTGTTTTCAGATCCCTGTGGATAATCTTGAGCCTTGAATCACGATGGAGGTACAGAAGGCCCCTCGCAATCCCCAGAATTATATCAAACCGCTTAGGCCAATCCAATAGTGCACTTCTACTCTGATCTACGAGTTGCAAAGACTTTCGTAATGAGAAATATACGTTATATTTTACTCTAGATGCATAGCCACAACGCACAATGAGTGGAACTGTGGAAGAAGAATGAGATGAACTTACCAAAAATGAAGTAGTCCAAGCTTTTGTTGTGCATATACTCATACACTAAGATCTTCTCCTCTTTTTCGATGCAGCACCCCAATATTCTTACAAGGCTCCTGTGCTGGAGTTTCGCAATCAGAGTAACTTCATTTTTGAACTCTTTAGCCCCCTGTCCAGAAGTAGTCGACATTCTCTTCACTGCGATCGCCAGCTCAGTCGAAAGATTTCCCTGCAGCAGTCACAAAATGATAAGAACACTCTGTAGAAATACCACATGTAGTAACCAACAACCCTCCATTAAAATGCACTATTTCAAGAAAAGTTGTTCACCTTGTAAACTGGACCAAAACCGCCTTTCCCAATGATATTTTCGTGCGAGAAGTTTCTGGTAGCTGCCGAAATTGTTGCCAGACGAAACAAAGGTAGCTCGAATTCCTTTATTTTCTTCTTATAAGCTGTCACAAGAGTTAGTTATACGTCAATAGACTACTTCTCTAACTCATACAATTAGATCAAACCAGAAGGATCGAGAATATAACCTTGCCTCTTTCGTCTCACCCTAAAAAATATTAGCCCCAAGATCAAGATAAGCATTCCAAGAGTAGCAGCAGTTGCTGAACATACAATTTTTGCTGGTAGTTTCCTCTTATACTCTGTCATCAGCAAATATTAGTGTAATGCATACTAATTAGTGCCTTGACATTTCATCAAATGAAATCAACAGGGATGACTTACCTAATACCGAAATAGGCACACGAATGTAGATACTCGGCCCAGTGCCAAGTTCTGCGGTGAACTCCTGCACGTCAATCAAGTCCCCGTACCACATCAAGCACCCGTTTTCCGCATTGCTCATGTAAGGTGAAGCGTAAGCCGTGCAGTTGCAGTTCAACAAGCATTCTCCTCTGCATTCTTCGAAATTCATACTAGCATTCATCCTGAAACTCAGGGTATCAGGGTACTTGATCCGATCAAACTTCAAGAATCCATCATCCTTCTCACAATCCACCGGCAGCTTCCTAGTACAGCCACCCTTCCACGCCAACACATCCCACTCCTTCTTCGATTTAGGCACGAATCCCTTCAAGCACTCGCAAGGCGGCTGCTTATGATCTCGACAAATTCCGTTGGGGCCGCAGCAGTTGTACCTAGTGCAAACGCCGTAATGGTCCGAAAACGCAGGAATCCATCCATCCCTCCGTTCATTCATGATGTAGCGCTGGATGAATCCCGAAGAACTCAAGCTCAACCTCATGATCGCCGACGAGGTGCTGTTGTACGCTTCGCCGATGGAGATCAGCTTCCCGTCGCTGCTGAAATCCCTCTCTATCCTCACATCTTGATAGAACACCAATGGCAGCCCCGTGAAGTGGGTCCCCTCCCACGGCCCAGTCCTGTACGTCTTCTTCTCCCCCTTCAGCACAGTCAGCTGAGACAGCCCATCGTTCTCGATCCTGAACACGAAATCCCCAGGAAACGGATCGCTAGGGCTTCTCCACGAATTCAGGTGCTTGTCGAACCCCGTGCGAGGATCGGTCGCCAATTTCATCCCCGGCAGCCTCGTGTCGCCGGGGTGATCGAAGCTCTGCCATAATCTCGTCGAATTATCCTCAACAACTAGGTTTCCGGAATCGAGAAGGCGAACGACCGGGCTCGACGCCGCCGCCACGGATGAATCCGACTTCCACTTGCTGGTAGCGTTGTTCGCCGATCGGAGAAACAGAGTCCCGTTCTCGGACAAAGCCAGAACTCCGGCGCCGCCAGTGATCGGATTCTCCCTGTTGGCGACCCAAACGACGACGTTGGGAGTAGTCCTGTACCATATCCCGAGGAATCTAGCTGTCGAATTAGCGGGAGAGAAGAACCCTAACTCGAAAATTCGAGAGAGAGAAGTCAATAGAGATTCTCCTGCATCAACGAGAGTACGGTTGGGAGCAAGAGTGTAATCAACGGCGATGCAGGAATTGGAAATGGATATGAAACAAATGGCGTTGAAGAGGAAATGTGGGTGACTCATGCGGAAGTTTATACTGTGAAAAATTGCAGGCTACTGTACTGAAAGAGTGGAAGACGGGTACAACTACTTTTGAAGGAAAGAAGAAGAAGAAGAAGAAGATGGATAGAGTAGAATTCTGCCTGTTGTCAATCACTGTTCCTTCTAGAATCTCCATGGAATCCGTCGACGGTTATAACAGAAAAGGAGAGAAGGATAATTGTTTACTGTTTAAGAGTCCGAACACTAATTAACTGTGTTCTAAACTACTCATAGCCCATGCATGGCGCACACAAAAAATAGGGTTAAAATTAATGTATCGGATCTGAAAGGTTTCGAGTTCGAATCCCCCGTGGTGCGACCTTTAAAATTTCTATTATAAAGCTTTAAAAAAAATCGTTGCCAATTTGACAAAAAGATTGTGGGTGATAAATCGTTACTTACTCGATAAGTATCTGATATGAGAGTATAGAGTCGAGGCCCGATAAGTATCTGATATGAGAGTATAGAGTCGAGGCCCGATAAGTATCTGATATGAGAGTATAGAGTTCGAGAGTCTTGTGTGCTTGATATTGTATCTTATGTATTCGCTTCTTCTTAAAATTCTTTTAAAAAAAAACTACTCCCTCTCGGTTCCATTTATGTTGTCTCATTTTATTCAATAGAGTCTATTATAATAATAAAGTGAGACATTATAAATGGGACGAAGGGAGTATCATTTTGTATGAAATTTTGTACTAAAACCCCCCATCAAAAAGTTAAAAATTTAAGAGTGCACTCGATTTCGATGCTTCAATTTGATGTTTTAGCAAATGATGTATTGAAGTTAAAGCTCCCTTTCACAAAATTACTGATTTTCTCATTAAGAATTGTATTCATTGATGCCATTTCTATCTATCGAATACGTGACTTAGAACTTTACACATTGATCGATTTTCTCTTAAAATTACTTGGATATTAATCAAAATTCACAATTACATTTATCAAAATCATTCTTTTCACTTGCTTATCAAAACAAATAATGTATGTGCATAGGTTTTTTATGTACAATCGAGTATTAATAATAATATTTGTCAATATAATTTTTCATTCATAAAAGGAACCAAAACCATCCAACAATCAATTTGTAGAGTTACAATTTACAAATTCGACATCAACTAACTATATAATAAACATTACGGTATTGTAACTTATAATACCATTTTGAATACAGATACATCATCAAGCTATCAATAGGAAAGAGACACAGATTTACGTGGCAAATTGTTTTAAGGTTTACTAGCAGTGTTAAATTTTTTTATAAATAAACCAAATAGGCCTGCATCATTGTGTTAGAACTCCTCGCGATACTCGGGTATCTGTCCATCAAAGCATTGCGCTTCAAGCTCTTCGAGGGAAGACACAACTTCATTAGACTCATACAGTTTCTCGGCCAATAAACTCTAATCCCTGCCAAATACAGGTAAAATTTTGAGTTTCTGTAAGTATGCACGAATCGTATCTTGAAAAAAATGAAATCAAGACGGAAAATTAAAAAAATAAATAAACCGAATAAATTGAGCTATAATCAATTAAATTTACAGAAAACTTATTTTGATTGAAAATTTACCTTGCCGGAAAGGAGGGTTGAGCTCGTGTGGAAAGACATCTACCGCCATTGATAGAGAAATCTAAAATCTGAGAAAAATAGTGTTTTGTTTTACTAGAAGTTGGTTATATATAGGTATGAAAAGTCACAGGAGAGCTTGACCTAGAAAATTAGGGTTTCTTTAAGCTTAGGCCCATATACAAATAATGTATTGGATAATTGGCCCATATACAAATAATGAAATTGGTAATTGGCCCATGTACAAATAATCTTTAGATTTTTTATTTTTTTAGGAAAAGGTTGATTTAGTTAATGGATCATGGTCCATGGATGTACTTAAATACAGAGCTGGTAAAATAGGTCCGGCTCATCCGGCCCGACGGGCAGGCATGTTCTCAGGCTAAGTTGGGATTTATAAAGTTATATCCGATCTAATTTTGAGTTGGGTTGTGCTGACTTTATTATTAAAGCTTAAAAGCCCGGTAGGCTCATGCTTACGTGTCCCGCCTAAAGAGTTTTAGACTAGAAGGGCTAGATTGGGTTTGATTTTCGGGTAATTCTAAACATAACCCCCAAATTACTCTTCATAGCCCCCTAATTAAAATTGATAATATAAAAAATACTAGTAATTTTACAGATATAACCCTATAGTCCCCAATTGAAGTATCAGATCTTTTTTTACACTCTCAACTCGTCTTCTTCTTCACCGTTCACCAATCTTTCCCAACAAATTATACTCCTTTTGTTATTAGTAGTTTAACAAAAACACTAATCGAATTAACAAACTATAAAATCAATCATTTCTTGAGTGCAAGCTGCAAGAGGTGATCATCTTCAGCAAGGAATTGACGAACTTCATCTTGATTATGGTCCGTCAGCCTCCTCACTCCCATCGCTGCCATCTTTCCGGCGGCCCACGCTATGTAGCCGGGAACTCCGCAGGCTACTGTACTGAAAGAGTGGAAGACGGGTACAACTACTTTTGAAGGAAAGAAGAAGAAGAAGATGGATAGAGTAGAGTTCTGCATGTTGTCAATCACTGTTCCTTCTAGAATCTCCATGGAATCCGTTGACGGTTATCAGAGAAAAGGAGAGAAGGATAATGATAGAGGTAAATGTTTACTGTTTAAGAGTCCGAGCATTAATATATTGTGTTCTAATTATTACGTTTTCTTTGCTGCGAATGAAAAATATATAAAGTCGAGGCCCGAAAGAAAAAATACCTAGAGTATAAAGTCGAGGCCCGATAATTATCTGATAAGGGTATAAGGTCGAGAGTCTTGTGTGATTAATATTGAATCTTATGTATTCGGTTCTTCTTAAAATTAAAATAAAAAGAATTATCATTTTATATGAATTTTTGTACTAAAACCCCCAATCAAAAAGTTAAATTTTAAGAGTACCGTTCGATGCTTCAATTTAATGTTTTAGCAAGTGATGTATTGAAGTTGAAGCTCCATTTCACAAAATTACTGATTTTCTCACGAAGAATTATTTATATTGATGTCATTTCTATCTGTCGAATACGTGATTTAGAATTTTAAACATCGATCGATTTTCTCTTAAAATTACATGAATATTAATCAAAATTCACAATTACTTTCGTCAAAATCATTCTTTTCACTTGGCACATGTATTGCTTATCAAAACAAATAATGTATGTACGTAGTTATTTTATACTAGAGAGCATTAATAACAATATTTATCAATATAATTTTTCATTCATAAAAGGAACCAAAACCATCCAACAATCAATTTGCAGAGTTCACAAAGTGTTATACAAACAATTCTCATCAAACTAGAATTAAAGATTACATTTTTTTTCTCGCAAACAATATCCATTAATTCGATCAAAAATTACAAATTCGATATCAACTAATTATATAATAAAATACATTACGGTATTGTGAAGCTATTGTAGCTTAAAAAATAAGTATTGTGTCAAATTTTTTTATAAATAAATCAAGTAGGCCTGCATCATTGTATTGGAAACTACTCGCGATACTCATGTATCCGTCCATCAAAGCATTGCAATTCGAGCGTTTCGAGGGAACACACAACTTCATTAGACTCATACAGTTTCTCCGCTCCTGCCGAATAGGTAATATTTTGAGTTTCTGAAAGTATGCACAAATCTTATTTGAAAAGACGGAAAATTAAGAAGATAAACCGAATAAATTTACAGAAAATTTATTTCGATTAAAGATTTACCTTGCCGGAAAGGAGGGTTGAGACATCCATCGCCATTGATAGAGAAATCTAACTCTCTTGCACAAGCGACTGAGAAAGGTAGTGCTTTGTTTTGTTTTACTTGAAGTTGGTTATTTATAGGTATGAAAAGGAGAGTTTGATCTTGAAAATTAGGGTTTCTTAAGCTTAGGCCCATATCCAAATAACTTCAATTGGCCCATATTTAAATTGATAAGAGTTGTTGGACGACTTTTTTTTTTTTTTTTTTTTTTTTTTTTTTTTTAGGAAAAAGTTGAATTAGTTAATGGATCATGGATGTACATAAATATAGAGCTGGTAAAATAAGTCTGGCTTATTCAGCACGATGGGCAGGCATGTTCTCGGGCTAGTTTGAGATTTATAAAGTTAGACCTCATCGAATTTTGAGTCTGGTCGGGCTGACCTTAAAGCTTAAAAGCTCGGTAGGCTCATGCTTACCTGGCCCGTCTAAAGAATTTTAGACTAAAAGGGCCGGATTGGGTTTGATTTTTTTAGGCACGATAGGTTCTGGGTCAGGCCGTGCTTGACATGTTTTAGCGTAAAGCCTGACGGGCTCAGCCGGGTTGGTTTGGCCTGACAATTTGATAGTTCTTTTGAAAAAATAGATGATCATTAGAAGGAGGACTAATTTTTAACCGAATTGGTTTAAAAGTTACCGTAATTTCTTTATAATTTTTCCAAATTTATATCAAATTGCTTTCATACTCTCATGTAACATAATTCCCTAAGTCCAAATAACATGCCAACACTAATTTAAATTGGCATGAATCCACCTATCTCCTTGTATAAAATTCCCAACTGAATATGATACAACATGCTCCGCCGGAATCTGGTTGCTCCACTTAACCCGACCCGACGTGCCCGCCCCATCCCCGGTGTTATTATACTCTCCGTAGTACAATGTCTCCAATGCAAACTCCTTATCCCATGGCATCCATCCGTCGACGGTTATCAAAGCTTCCAAATTACATTCGACAAAGACGGTCCTCGAGTATTCCTTCCACGGCCTACCTAGGAAATTCTTGTGCACCTTAGGGTTGTTACGGAACAGGGCCATATAGGCCTCTGTTCCGTTGACCTGACACTTGTGGAAGACGAACCCCGTTGACATGGCGGGGTCTATCCTCCCGTGAGCCGTGATGGCGTTGTTCTCGCCTTTCTCCGGGTTCTGCTGACGTGGAGCGACAAAGATATGACAGTTGTCGAAGAAGGCGGCAGCGTTTCCGAAGATGAAGTCAACATTGCCCTGTATGCGGCAGGACTTGTAGTACTGCCGCATGCTGTGTGGGTAGAGGGTGTCTTGGTTTCCGAGGAATTCGCAATCTTCGATGACGGAGCGGTCGCTGTCGGACCGGAATGCCACGGCTTGGTGGGTTTCCGGTCCGGCTGTGTTTTGGAAGGTTATACCACTAGCCATGAATCCATCTCCGACCGCTCCTATAAAGATGAAAATACTTATGAGGTTTCCATTCTTGGGGAATTAATTATAATAAATAATAAATAATAGTTATAAGTTTGGATATTAATCCTAAAATTATTTCAAGGTGGAGATAAGAATGCACTAAATAAGAGATTATTTTCACTATCTGTATCATCATCCCTAATTAATACTGCATGATCTTCACCAAAAATAAAATAAAATAATAATAATAAAATAAAAAAACTTCATAGAAATTACAATTTTGTATCATTAATGTTATTGTCTATTTTTATATGAAAGTAAATTTCAAGCCAAAACAAAATTCCAATTCTAATGAATTCAATTTCATGGTTCATCACAAATAAATAAAGATATCAAATACATACATAATTGAAATCATTAACAATAATTTTTTAAAATGACCATGCCAAAGTCTATTCGAATTCGAAACCTTCGTTCGAAAACTTAACCCTTACCATCACGCAGATCACAAAATTATACTCCAACATGGCATGTTAACATTTCCCTAGCAACATGTGACACATAACAACAATTTAATTTCAAAAGTCAAACATACCAACTGTGGCCGATCGGTACGTGGACACCCCGGGCTGGCCCGCATTTTTCGACCCTGTAATGACCGTTTTGCCCATGCCATCCCCCAAAAATACCACATTCCTCTTCTCCAACGGCACCACAACCGTTTCATCATACACTCCGGTTTTTATCCCTATCACGAACCGCTTCTCTGAACCGGACGGCGCCGCGTCCACCGCCTTCTGGACCGTATCGTAATTGCACCCGCCCCCGCCCTTGCAGACTGTTACGTCTGGCTTCAGCCCCTTCGGGACGCTGGCGGGCGAACCGGGTTCGTAAGAACCGGAGACCGGTTCCCAGAAACCGTCCCGCTCGGTCCGGACCGGGGCCCAGGACCCGGTTCGCTCACCGTAGAGGTCGTAGTTCACTATCATCGCCAGTGCGCTGCTGCTGGCGGGAATTAACGAGGAGTTGAAAAACGACATCGTTTTGACCACCTGGGAGGTGTCGTTCACGTACTTGAGCATCGACCAGCAGTCGTACTTGTACCCCAACGCGCCGCTCATCCATGCACGCGCCTCCTTCATCTCGTGGCTGACGAGCGCCCCGCCGACGAGGCCGACGCGGTAGATGGAGTAGTGGACCATGTCGAGGCAGCTGAGGGCGGTGGCGGTGCGGTTCGCGTCGCCGGCGGAGGAGTTGAGGATGGCCTCGACCATGGCCTGGCCCTTGTAGAGATCCTCGGAGATTATCTGCAGCGACGATTGGATGATCTGCATTGCGGTGGCGTTCGGCGGCGGCGCGTGGCCGGAGTTGGAGAGCCAGGCCTCGCATCCCGGCGGGTCGCGTGAGGCCTTGCAGGCGTCGTGGATGGTGGTGGCGGTGCATGAGGAGTGGGAGAAGAGGAGGAGAAGAGAGAGGAGGGTTAGAGAGAGAAAGGCAGCCATTGTTGGAGGACTGAGTTCTTCTTCTTCTTCTTCAAATGTGGGTGATTATATAAAGGATGGATGCTTCATTTTTGTGTAATTAATTTGTAAATGGTTTTTAGATAGTAAAGAATCTGCCTAATTAGCCTACGTGATCTTGTTTTATAATTAATTGATATTGTAAAATTTAATAATTAATTAGCCGAATGTGGAAAAGATTACTATTAATTAATCTTGGTGGATTTTTCGAAAGTTGTCGCGTTGGATTTATGTGATTTACATGCATTAAATAGCATCAATCTTTGTCCATTCAAATTGGTACTCACTGTGCATTTATTTTAGTGCCCGTGACGTAATTATTTGTCATTTTTACACCAACCTTGATTCCTTCTATATTGTATAGCCAAGTCCATGCCTAAGTGCTACTCGTTGTACGATTAATATTTGATCTACCTAGATACTAAGCGATACATAATCAATTAAATATTAAAGTTCATTCAGTAGTTTATATGTGTTAATTAATCGATGTCTAAGCGAACTGTGTTACTCTATGTATAAAATTTGATTTATAACTATAAAATAAGCATATCAGTTGTCATATTGTACGTATTTATCATAAATTTTACAATAATAGTACAAATGAGCATGGTAGTTCTAATATATATAGGGCCCGCCTATGCGTTAGTCACGCCCTCCACCGTCGCCCGACGTGACTTTAAAAACATTTCTATATATCATTACTAAAATTTATTGCATTGATTTATAATTGGAATTATATTTTCTAATTTGAAAAAGCAAACTTCATTTTCCGAATTTCATATTAATTTCAATAATACCGGTTCTTAATAAAATTCCATAACGAACAAAACCGTTCTTCTTCCCCGTCCCAATCGGCACTTGAGACAACGGAATAAGACACAAATCATCATTGACTTAAGCTTCGATTCTGGTAATGAAAAAGAGTTAATTAATCTAAAAATTATTGCACAAAAATTTCTGATTCATAGATGATAGGAGTACTTCCATATCTCTCAACGATCCAGATCTTTCGACGTGGTCCATCGACGGCTCACGAGTCACCACTCTCCTAGCTCCTCCTCCTCCTCTTCATGGATTAGACCATATTAAGAAGTCACAGAGAAAGTCGACGTCTACAGCTTTGGAGAAGTTAGATGAATCCGAGCCGGAGGAGGAGAGATATTTGCTAGCTGTTTTCAAGAGAAAGGCCGAGGAAGGACGGTGGACGGAACTCGTCTCTCCTAACGCACAGCCCGACGAGGCGAAAGTTAAGGGAATGATGCAAATATCAGGTTGGTGCATACAGAGTGATCATGAGAAGAGGCCTTGCATGTCTATGGTGGTCAAGGCTTTGGAGGGTGGTGAAGATGTTAACTGGGAAGGTTATTGATCACAATTTGTTTGGTGAAATTCCTCAGGATGCAACTATTTTGCCATCTTCACTTCTATTGGGGCCAAGATGATGTCAGAATTACTGCTCACTCTGTCCTACCGAATTATATGCGTCTATATGTTATAATTCACGTATTTTCAAGAAACGAAAATTATTTGAGCAAGAAATCTTCAAATTCGAAAAACAGGTTATATGGTACAATCCAAACTTAAAAAACAGAAAATAGGAAAAGGAGGAAAGAGTCTCCTTCCTTATTTCACATGACTCTAGTTTCTGTTTGCTAGCTCCAACTCCACCTTCTTGATCCTTGCTAGCACATTTTTCGCACTCGGCCTCTCTCGAGGCGTATCTTTCGAGCATTCTAGAGCTAGTCCAATAACCGACATCAAACACTTCTCGTGTTTCACTCTTATTCTTCTATCATCCGTGTTTAGTAGCTCGTTATCAACAACCTGCAACAGAGAATCGGGGAATGATTCTTGCATCCACTTCCTCATGGTCAGCTCTCCTGAAAACATCTCGTCTACCGGCTTCCTCCTCGAACACATCTCCATGAGCAAAACCCCGTAGCTGTAAACATCCACCGCGGTTGATACCAATCCTTCCGAACCATACTCTACAAAGTCGATATATATTACATTTAAGTAATTAGCTATTGAAACAGAATTTTAGAAAGATTGATGTTTACCTGGTGCTATGTATCCAATGGTACCTAAAGTTGCGGTCTGATGCATTCTTTGTTCCTTTGTTAGAAGCTTGGCGATGCCAAAGTCGCTTATGTGTGCAACCATGTTTTCGTCTAGAAGGATGTTTTGGGGCTTCAGATCACAATGAACGACAGGGAAGGAACAACCTTCGTGTAAATACTCTAGCGCAGTCGCCACGTCTACCATTATTTCCAGTGTCTGGAAAATGTCCAAGGAGCAACCGGCGGAGTACAGCCATTTGTCAAGGTTCCCGTTAGGCACGAATGCCATCACCAAAGCCTTGAAATCGAGGTTCGAGCAAGAAGTAATGACCTTAACAAGATTCCTATGACGTATGTTGCACATTATATTGCACTCCGATTTAAAGTTCATCAAAGCACCATTTACATCGGGATCAAAGACCTTTACGGCAGCAACCATTTTGTCGGAAAAACATCCCTTGTACACAGAACCAGAGCTCCCTCTACCAATCAAGTTACCCTCATCAAGATTGTTTGTAGCATGGAGGATTTCGTAATACGAGATCCTCTCATGCTCAAATACAGGAGACAATTCCACTTGCGGTGAATTTGATGAATTTACGCAACGACGTCTCATAACCAAAAACAGAACAAAGGCAGCAACAAGTAGTGAGCTTATGACTGGTAATGTACATTTCAAAATTTTGGTCTTTCTTGAAGATCCGGGCTTGTTCCTTCCACATTCCTCGACTTTGAACCGAGGCGCTCCACACAAACCTTGATTACCCAAGAAAGAATCAGACGTAAAGTTTTCGAAAGCCCCTATACCTGGAATTTCACCACTAAGCTTATTGAATGACACATTGAAGTAACTCAGAAATGTAAGCGCTTCTAAAGACTTGGGAATCGGACCGGACAGATTGTTGAAGGAGAGGTCTAAGTATACCAATCCCTTCAACGATGAAAATGAATCACTTAACGGGCCGTTGAGTCTGTTATTCGACAATGACAGAATCACTAGATTCTGAAGCTCTGAAATTGTGTCCGGAACTTCTCCAGAGAGCTGATTCCCAGATAGATCCAACTCTATCATGCTCTTCATATTCCCAACCTCCTGTGGAAAAGATCCATCAATCAAATTGTAAGACATGTTCATCTTCTCGAGACGAACACTTAACCATAAGGATGATGGAATGGAGGAACAAAAGGCATTCTTAGCCAGATTAATCTTTCTAAGTACAAGAAGGTCCCCTAAACACCCCGGTATTCGTCCAGAAAGGTAGTTCTCGGAGAAATCTACCGAGTACAACTTTCTGAGACTGCACAAGACGTTTGAGATAGAACCCTCGAGCTTATTACCTTGGATTGACAAAGACTGCAAACTGTTTAAATGTCCTAATGCCGTAGGGACGAGTCCAGTCAAGTCGTTGTCTTCGAGGCTCAGCAAGAGAAGGCTGCTTAAGTTCCCCAGCTCATTGGGGAGTGGACTTACTATCCTGCAAGATCCAGCGTCGAAATATTCTAGCGATTCAGACAAATTGCTGGAGCCTAACGATTTCGGAAGGACTCCTGTAATGGGATTCTGTGATACATCCAAAAGGGTGAGGTGTTTACAGTTTGCCAAGGAAGAGAGGAAGTCTTGCTCAGGCTTGGATACATTATTGGTGAGCTGATTATCATTCAAGTGTAGCCGTTGTAGTTGATGCAAATTCCCGAGCCTTGTCGGTATATCTCCGGACAACGAGTTACCACTAACCTGAAGCAAAATGAGACCAGAGAGATTTGTTACGGAGCTAGGAATCCCTCCGTGGAAACTATTTTGTGCAAGATCGAAATACTTCATGTTGGGAAAGCTCGTGTCTACAGAAGCCGGAATCTCGCCTGAGAGATTGTTGGATCCAAGCCACAATTCTTCCAACCTGGAGAGATTGAAGACAGATTGTGGCACTTCACCACTTAGCTTATTCGTTGCAAGACCCAACCCTATTAAACGGGATAGTTTCCCCATTTCCTGAGGAACTGTCCCCTCGAAACGGTTGTAACCAATCTTGAATATCTCCAGATTTGAAAGATTGCCTGTCAAGGAAGGAATCCTTCCCCAGAGTTTGTTATTCGCCAGACTAACATGCCGGATATTCGACAAGTTCCAAAAATCAGTTGGGATACTTCCTTCGAGTTCGTTGAACCCCAGAGATAGCCTTTCAAGAGAATGACAATTCATCAGAGCAGAAGGTATCTCTCCTTTGAATTGATTCGAGTTAAGCCGTAAGTCTTCTAGCTTGGCTGTACCTGAGCTGCATATATGTTTCGGAATGCTTCCGGACAATCTGTTCTCACCCACATTAAGATGCACCAGAGACGACACGTTGAAAATTGTCGACGCTAATTCACCTGAAACAGAATTTTCAACTAAACTAATTACAGACTTGAGAGGGAAACACACACAGAGAGAGAGAGATGAAAGATACCTGTCAACTGATTATGTGTGAGCATAAGGTTCTGAAGCTGAGAGAGGTTACCGAAAGAAACTGGAATACTTCCGGTGAGATTGTTATACGACAGGTCAAGTGAAGAGAGACGGAAGCATGCAGATAAACTCGCTGGAATATCTCCACTTAAGTAATTGTTTCCAAGGCTCAGCCACTCCAACCTCCTCAACAGTCCAAGGCTGTCGGGGGTGCGATCCCTCAACTGATTGACGGACATGTCTAACACACGAAGGCGTCTCAACTTGCCAATCTCAGCAGGGATTGAGCCACTCAAGGTGTTGTTGCTGATGTTCAAGGTCGTCAAGAATGAGAGGTTGCCGATTTCTCTGGCAACGGTCCCTCGTAAGTTTATACTGGAAAGATCTAAGCTTGTCACCCGAACGTGCCTCTGGCTACAAGTTACACCAATCCAAGTACAGAAAGAGGTCTGTTCCGACCAGTTCTTGGCCAAGACATCAGAATTTATGTGCTTTTTTATGGCTAGAAGAGAATATTCGTCTAAGGTTGAGGTGTTGAGAGTAGAGGTATAGCAGATTCTTAGGTATAATGCTCCCAACAACACCAGTATTGCAACTTCTTTCCCCATTTTCTCTGTCTAGAGCGAGAGAGAGAGAGAGATGATATGCTATAGCTAAGCATTGTCTTGACCAAGACTAAGTGATATATATAGCGTTTGTTACCAGGAAAAAAAGGGAGAGTAGAAAAGGACCAGAAAATGAAATAGATTCAATTATTTCATATCTGTTTCGTATAAAAACAAAGTTTGATTAATTATTTATCAGCAGTAATATATAGCAAGAATAAGAGTTTAGTAGTCTCAAAAACTCAAGCTCGTTTTAAATAATACTCTTTTTATCACATTTTAAGTGACTCATTTTATTATTATATATTTATACTAGCATTGTACCCCCGCGATGCAGATATTTAATCGATCAATAATAGTGCATGACAAATGTTAGTTATAAAATATTTAAATTATTCATAATTTCACTTCGTTTCACAATTAAAACTTATTATTTTTTTATAGAGAGAGTAGTACACTCTAGTAAAATATGCTTGTGTAGCCCTATGTACATTTTATATACATATATGCATGAGTTGGTTTGCATGTCTCATTTTTATAGAGTATTTAACTATAAACATTCATGTATGCATGAATTTTTATAGAATTTATAACATTATCAATTGAATTTACCAATGCTTTATCAATTGTAGAAAAATGAACATGCAAAGAAAGTATATTAATGTATATAATAACATATTGAATTTTATTAGTCAAGGGTATAAATAAAATCAATAATAAAATATTATAAAGTAGGAAATCAATTATATTGAAGCTGGAATTTCAATTTATATGTTAAAATTTTAATGAATTAAAAAAGGTTTTCATAATATTAAAAAAAAAAAAGGTTTTCATAGAACTAATGCATTAAGTGTTTGTATAGGAAATAACAAAATGTCTAATTTAATTAGAGAAAACTAATAACCTTATTAAATAAATAAAAAAAGTTCAATTACCAAGAAAATTGGAGGGAAATGTATTTTACTTGCATAAATAATGAGTCACTTAGAGTGATACAGAGAAAGTATATTGTAAATATAACCCATATCAAAATTAGGTAGGTATGCGAACCAACAGTTCAGGTTTCCAACTTTCGATTTACGAATCCGAATTTAGCTAATAAGGTTCCGACCTCAAAAGGATGAATGCAAGCAATACTGATGCAAACCCTTCATATACATATTGTACGTGATTTGTAGTTTATTACATATTTACGCTTAGCTATATTTCGAACCAAATCATATACTCCCTCCGTGGAGTTCCACTCGTAAAAGGAATGACTTTTTCTCGGTACAAGAATTAATACGAGAGTGATAGGGGTGGATAAAGTAGTGTAAATGAGTTTTAGTGGGTTAAAATTTTTGCTATTTAAGGTAATACTATAAAAATGACATAAAACAACAAATGGCGAGTGTCAAATACTCTCTCCGTCCCATGCTAATTGTTCATTTACTTAAAGTTGAAAAGTTTTACTCTCACAACTAATATACATATAAATCCCACTATCTCTTAAAGCTTTGGTTACTGTATTATTTCCCTTATGGACAATTAGCATAGGATAGAGGAAGTATCTTCGTTGGCATATTTAATACGTTGTATACTACTGATGCGATATTGTCATGTATACAGTTTTTTATAATTCTATGGCAAAACACATCTTCGGATCCTTATACTTTTATTTTTTGTTTCATTAGGTCCCTCTACTAAATTTTGTTTTAATAGGTCCTTGTACTTTTATTTTTCAAATTTATCAGGTCCTTATTTAATGATTCCAAACAATCCGTTAAGTTTTTCGTTATTTAAATTCCAAATCATCATTTATTTATAATATTTTCCACATCATATCCTATTAATATCCTATTCATAGGCAGACATATATACAAAAAAAAAACAAAAACAAAATCAAACGTTATTAATATTTTCAAACGCCCAAGAGAGTTTCTAGATCGAACCGTTGTCCCGTTTTCAAAAATAAAAAAAACGAAGAAAAAAGAAAAGATAAGTTATAGCGAAGAAAAAATCAAACGAAGAAAAAATGAAGAAAAAAAAAGAAAAGATAAAGAAAAAAAAAAAGGAAGAAAAAATCAAAAGCTATTCATATTTTTTCTTCGCTTTTTTGTTTATTTTATTTTTTCGAAAACGGGACAACAGTTCGATTTTGAAACTCTTTTAGGCATTTGGAAATATGAATGCATTTAATTTAATTTTTTTTTTTATATGTATGCATATGAATAGGATATTAATAGGATATAATGTGGAAAATATTATATAAATAAATGATGATGTGGAAATTAATTAACGGAAAACTTAACAGATTGTTTGGAACAGTTAAATAAGGACTTGATAAATTTGAAAAATAAAAGTAAAAGGACCTATTAGAACAAAAATTAGTAGAGGGGCCTGATGAAACAAAAAATAAAAGTACAGGAACCCCAAGATGTGTTTTGCCTAATTCTATTAATGTTAATGTTGAAAAATGCTTCTGCTATAGTGCTATATATTACCCCAAGTTAAGCTCCATATCTAGAATATTCAAATAATATATATATATATATATATATATATATATATATATATTCGAATAAATAAAATAAAAATGGTCAAATTATTACGAATTAAAAGCAATAAATGGGCAATGCTACAATAAAAGCATAGACTGAGGGAAGTGGCCAGGTGGGAGGGTTTTGTTTTTAAGTTTACTAGTAACACACCAACGCGATGCGTGAGAATTTTATATGCTATATGATCAGTTAATTTTAAGTATGTAGAAATATTTCAAGTTTCATCTTGAGCATATCCAGTTAGAATATGTTTATTACCATTAATATAAGTATCTTCAACATAACCATGGGTCGAGCTGACATAAGTAAGTCCCTTAAAATACTATCACATTATTCGAATATGGTGTTTTTACGATTTTACATATGCGTTTTTCTATGGCAATTGAGTGCAATGTCTTTATCTTGATTACCATCGTTAAACGTAACTCGCAATGAGTTATATTTTATACCCAAACTATTGTATGTTTTATGTGCTTTTTTTTTAATGGTGTATGCTAAATTTTATTGTTGATAAAACATACTCCCCATCGATCATCTTTAGAAAAATTCCTTAAATTATAGGCATGTAGTAGACAAAATCCGTCTGACTGGCCCAACCCACTTGATTATACTTGGCTAGCCCAACTCCAAGCACTTGAGCATAATCAGCCCATCAGTCAGACGGAACAATGTGTTTGGCCCAATAAACTATTCAAAGGCCTTGTTTCTATTGGGCCGACTGAACACACAAACCGCCTAGGGGTCCACTCAGCCAGCCGAAGGATCTAGAATAAACACAACTAACTACCGAACGGACGGAGCGAGTCAGCCGGGAGAGACCTCCCCCACGTTCTCAACGACTACAGGCGGGTTAGGGTTTTGAACAAAGAACCCTAGTCAGATGGCCGTCCTATATAAACTCCCGATTGCCACATCAAAAGAGACGATCTGACTGATACACGATCTCACGCACTCTCACACTCATTCATTCACGCATTCCCTTCGCCAACTGACTCCTCCTCTGAAACCCTCCACGCTCCATCAGTCGGCGTCTGTTGAACTTCAATCAGACGGCGCCGCCTTCCATCATCTCCACATTGCTCATTCTCACCTCCATCTCAGTCAGAATTTCTATCATTCTTCACTTATTCGTTTTACATTGTTTCATTATTGTTTTCCGACTAGTTGTTCCGATCACTGACTTGAGCGTCGGAGGTCCTTCGGCTGACACCCCCACCCGTGTCCATCGAAGGGCTCTTACGTTTGTTCTGTTTGACAGGTTGCTAGTGCCTCTTCTTCAGTCGGATCTGATCGATCGGGTCGAACCAGTCGGATCCAACCCAATTGTAGATTCACCCTCTACAAGGCACAAATAAAGTATAAAAATAGGAAAACGATTAATCAAATTAAAATTTTCCATAAATTACGATCCCGATTCCTGAATTAATTCATTGTTATAAATTATTCGTAGACAATTATGACATACCATTAAAGTGGTGGAAATTGTGTAAAATGTCATTCCACAATAGCAAAAATTAATATATATCAGAATTATAAAACCACACAAATTTTGTCAAAAGTAATATTTTTGGACTAAAATACCCTTACTAAGTTGAATTTTTGACCTACTTTTTTCACTTCCCCACAGCTGTTTCCCCCCCCCCCCCCCTTTCGACCTTCTTTGAACGGATTTTTTCCCTCCTCTCCCATTTTCAGCTCGCCCCCCACCCCCTCCACCCCCCCCACGAACCACCCCCCACCCCCCCCCCCCCGACGAACCACCCCCCCCCCCCACCCCCGACGAACCACCCCCAAATTTTTCCCTCCTCTCCCATTTTCAGCTCAGCCACACCTCTCTCTTCATTATTTCGGCTTCCACAACCTCTGTCCAAGCCAATTCGACCACTCTTCAACCTCTCTCCAAGCTCAATTCGACCTCTCTTCAACCTCTCTTCAGTCCGTGCGTCGTCGCCGGTAGGTCAGACCGGCGCCGGAAGTCCAAAAACTTTTCGCCGGAAGTCCAAATCGTCGCCGAAGTACTTACTCCATCCTTGCGCCGCTGCCGGAAGCTCATACAGTCGCCGGAAAATAGATTTCATCTCAGTTTGTGTCGCCCTTGATTATCTAATCGAGATTTGCATTGATTCAAGGTAACTAATATGCCTGGAGCATTTTACTTCCATGAATAATTCCTCAATAGCTGCTGAATTGATGAATTACTTGTTTCAAACCCTTATTTACTTGAAGTTTCAAACCTGTATGTCCAGTATAGTAACTCGTTGGTACCGAAGTAACTATTAGTACCATTAGATATATGTATGCTAAATGTGTTCCATTATGCAGATGAGCCAGCGTTCGATGACCATTGTCCACGGAGGTGACTGGGATGACACCGACGAGTATAACGGCGGCCGAACAGAGCTCATTCCTATGCGCGAGTTTGATATGAATTATAAAAATTTGTTAAGCAAGATTGAAATGCGTTTGAAGAAGCCGAAGGCTCGCTACTTGTATGAGATAGATGCACTGGTTATCTCCCCAAAAACTAACCAAAAGGTTAGAATGAAGATCACTGATGATTATGAGTTGGCCTTTGTAATGGCATCAGACTCGGCTCCCGTGTTGTACATAACTACAACATCGGTTCCTGCTGATTCGGAATTAATAAGTCTAGTGTTGCGGCAAAACCGGGTGGCTACAACTCCAGTTCCAACTCCATCAAGAAAAAGGAACTTGTCGATGAGAAATTCAGACAGGTTACATGACGATCTTAACGATGAGGAGGACACCGGGTTACTCCATCGAGAGATTGAGCAAGATGTTGAGGTTGAGGTTGAGGATGAGGATGAGCATGAAGTATTTGAAGATGTGGATGATGAGCACGAGAATGAGCATGAGACTGATTCTCATGATGAAACTGATGAGGTTGGGAGTAATCAAAGTCAAGAACGCTCTGTTTCATCCCTCCCGGACCTGAATCAGACTTTAAGAGAAAACAGTTCTATTGTTCGACAATGGACTATTCCGGGCACCTCTTTCCATGCCTCAGTTCCCGTGGAAGATTTTGGAGGAGGTCGATCCTCATTGATTGATGATTGCAGAATGAGCACACTTGAAAAGGATTCCATTTTCACCAATAAAGCCAGTTTGATAGCATCATGTGGTTTGTATCATCTTGTAAACCAGTTTGGGTTTGTTACTAGGCGCTCCTCCAAAGAGTACTATCATGTTGTGTGCAAGCATCATGCGGATACGTGTTCATTCGTACTAAAAGCGACAGCTATGGGAAAAGCTTGGATTATTGATGAATGGGTGACGCACACATGCGAGAAAGACCTCAGATATCATAATGAGCCGACGGTATATTCTAAAGTTTTAGCTGAATACTTTGTCCCTAATTTGATGGTAGACGGCGTTGTGCTTAGGCCGAGGGACATGATGGCGCAAGTACAACGGTTATTCGGTGTGCAAATAAAATACCCTCTCGCTTTGGCAGCAAGGAATCAAGCCCTGACTTTGACTTATGGTGAGTCAAGCAAGTCATTTCAGATGCTTCCGAAATATTTATATATGTTAGAGCAGGCAAACCCTGGTTCCGTTGTTGATTTGTTGACCGATGCTACTGATGGTACTTTTATGTACTGCTACATGGCTGTTGCTGCATGCATTAGAGCCTTCAAGGCCTGTCGTCCGGTTATTGTTGTCGACGGAACGCATTTAAAGGGGAAATACAAGGGTGTTATGTTCGTCGCTGCTACGAAGGATGCCAACGAACAGGTTGTACCCTTAGCATTTGGGTTGGGAGATAAGGAATCTGATGCATCATGGACCTGGTTTTTTCAACGGTTGCGGCTCACTTTTGGGCGCCCTGAAGACATGTTGATTGTTTCTGACCAACATATCAGTATCCAGAATGCTCTGGATATTGTATACCCAGGCATACCCCACGCCCTATGCACATACCATTTACGAGGCAATCTCAGAAGATGGGGGAGTCATGCGATTGAAATGTTCAAACAAGCTGCCGATGCATATAGGGTAAGTGACTTTGTGGCGCGCATGCAAAACCTAAAAGATTTTTCACCCGGTGCACACGATAAGTTAATGGATGTTGATCCTGTTAAGTGGGCTCGTTCCAAATGCCCTGTTCGACGATATCGATTCTCAACTTCTAATGCTGCCGAATGCTTGAACAGTCGGCTTGTGTGGGCGAGGATGCTCCCCGTATGTACTCTATTCGAGTGTGTCCGCACTATGATCGGACATTGGTTTACCGAGCGTCGTGCTGAGGCCATGGCTAGAACTGAAGAGGTAACTGCATACGCAGAAGCTAGATTGACACGAGCGAATGAACTGGCTCGCAAAATGGTTGTTGAGGACATTTCTCCAACCAAGTTCAAGGTATCAAATGGAATCACGCATCACGTCGTCGACATTCAGAGCAAGGAGTGCACTTGTCTGATATTTAACATGGACCTTATTCCATGCTCTCACGCCGCGGCAGCCATACGGTATTTTATTTTCAAACAATTATGATTATTTCGGTATAGTTGGAAATATTATACATAGTACAGTGACATTACTTCTCTATTTATGGTGGATTATCACTTTCTACTATGTGTAGCCGAACGAAGCAGAATGCCGATGCATACGTTAGTCGTGTCTACAGCACTGACTCATTACGTGAAATATATGCTGGAGAAGTGATGCCGATTCCTATGCCCGATGATTGGATTGTGCCCGAGGAGGTTAGTTCGAGGATTGTCAATGCCCCTAAGAATCCAAGCCAGGCCGGCCGGCGACGTGTTAGTCGTATGACTGCTGGCTCTCAGGCCTCACGCACAGTAACCTGTTCTCGATGTTTTGCAAGGGGACATTATAGAAGCACTTGCACTGCCACAGTACATCTTACGATCGAGGAAGCTTCAGCCTCAGCTTCAGCCAATCAGGGGTTACCTAAGCGTCGGAAACCGAAGCGATGCAGTGTTTGCGGAGAGGCTGGTCATACACGTCCGAAATGTATGCAGGGGATTAATCCATAAGGCCATAGTAGTATCAGTAGTAGAAGCATTTCTTTTACTATTTCCATATGATGTCAGATTTTTCAAACTGTTTGTGTTTGTTGTAACATTTAGTACTATTAGTATCATCATGTGTACTATTAGCTGGAACTATATGTACTGGTTAGTGTCATCGTTGATACTAATTGCTCTTTGGTAGTACCAATAGTAATGTATATTATGTACCAACTTTACCTACGTTCCATCTGTTACAACAAATACACTGTTCCTTCAGCTATACTATAGATTGTTTATACAACGACGTCGTTTTCTGGTCAACCACTAAAACAAACGACGTCGTTTTCTGGTCCATATTATATTTAAAGAACACAAGGCCCATTTATACTACAATTTAGGGTTCTTCTTCAAAATTGAAAGAATGTCGTCCTCGAGCTCCTCTTCCTCTGGCGGGCCACCTAGCTGGACCTCCCCTCCAACCCCTCCAAGTTGCGTGCACGGAGTGGCTGCTGATACTCTAACCTCTCACACGGAAGAAAACCCTGGGCGTAGATTTTTCTGCTGTCCATTGAGGAAGGTATGCAACGCACGCACCCTGTATTTGGGGATTAGGGTTTTTTGAATTTTTTTTTTTAAATTCCTCTTTTATGCAATGCAGTGGGATGATTGCGACTTCTTCCAATGGGTGGATTTGCCTGAACCTACCAGCTTTTGCCGAAACAATTGCCAAAGCCGCATGAACTTACAGACTCTCGAGTACGGTGAAGAAATTCATCAAGCACGACAAGTTGAGAAATCGTTAATCGAGAAACTGAGGTTGACAGAGCAGGAGTTGGAAGCTCTTAAGGCTGAATTTGAGGTTACAGTTCAGGTCGAAGCACAAAAGAAGTGGAATGCGATGAAGAAACTAGGGCTTTTAGTTTTGATTTTAACTGTTTTGATTAAGGTTACTTTTGGTTAATCAGTTGCTTAGTGGAATATTAATGGCTACCTTTCGTATGTATTATTCTCTTCTAAGAGGCTGCCACGTGTAAGTTATCAAAATTCGTAGTTATATCCCAAAATGTGCCTTCTTTTGGAACTCTTGGTACCCCTCTAAGTACTATTAGTATAGGCGTTGGTACTAGTGATTATTTGGTAGTACCAGAAGTTGCATGGAAGAGCTTGATGTAGCTGAGGAATGAGAGAAATTGTTCGTGAATGTACATAAACATATGGGATATAACTGTGTTTTAGGACATACACATGCAGGGAATAGATAGAATATACATAAAGTTAGTTTTAATCCACAACATCAGCTTAATCAATAACTATTGCGTGATCTTCACTGGTGCCCTCCATTTTCTAAGCAAGCCTTTCTGCCGGAGTGTCGAAAATGCCCTTCAACAACAACACCTTCAGCCCCACGCCGCAGCTGTCACCGAGCTTCTCAAGCTCGAATGTGCAAATATCCCCGGCCTTGAGCTGGTTGTCGTCGACGAACGGCTGCCACGCGCTCTTGCTGATGACAGGACGTTTGTAGCTTCCATGGTAAATGCCCTTCCATTCTTTTAGCCCGTGGCGCAATGTAACTGCAACATCAACGGCCGGCAACAACCTTATAGCCGTGCGGGGAATCAGCTGCATCATCACAGCACATTCCAGCATAAAAAACCATGAAAATATTTCATAAAATCAAGATCGGGTTAGAGAGCATTACCAATCTGTATCTCTTTGCAACATGTGTTTTCACAAGTTCAACCTCAAAGTACGGAAGGACACCGGAAAGGCATTCCGTAGAAAACTCAAAGGGATTTCCTTCATCAGAGTCAGGATACTTGATGTCACCAGAATCAGTATCGGATGCAGAGCTCGTCATGGGAGTTCTCCTTTTCGTTGCGATGGCGATAGGGAGAGGGAGAGGAGAGGGAGAGGGTGGCTGGAGAAATGAAATGAGCCTTGATTCAATTCAGTTTAATAAATATGTAAGGGCATTTGGGTATTTTCCATTCACAATCGGAGTCACTGTTGAAGATAGAGACGAACGCCTATTTAAAGTAAAAGAAACAAGGAAATGCCGAAAATTAGGTGTTTTGTCCTATACAACTTACTCATTTCCCACCTTTTTTATGACAACTTTAGTTGGCACTATAGACTACAACTGTGAAAATAGTATAATATCTCTATGAATAGTAATAAGATCTAGTGTTTTGTCTTATTCAACTTACTCATTCCCAGCTTTTTGCATGCACGAGTTCCATCCATCTCTCAAGGAATATTGACCCATAATTTTGCGTGTTTATATGGGGGAATCGTACTAATTTTGCAGTTGATATTTTTACAATTTGCAACATGCATTTAATTTAATTTATTTAAGGGTTGCATCCCATATTACATGAACACTTATCCCTTCTCGCCCTATGCACTTAATCCCATTTTGTTGGTTACAAAAATGTGCTTCGAAAATGTATCCTCACAGAAAGAGTGGTTCTACCGTAAACCATGGAACAAGGAGCTCGATCAAGCCTTCATTGATACCCTCATAGGCGCTTTGGGAGGGTCTCCCCAGTTGGGGAATGACCTACCGGGTGAAGCTCTAGTACTCGTGAAAGACAAATTAAACGCTACGTACGGCCTAAAGCTCTTGTGGGATGATGCATACTCAAAGTTCACTCTCTTGAGACGTCGGTACGATACGTTTAGATGGTTGCTTTCCGTCGATGGTGTGTCTTGGGATCGTTCTCAAAACTATATCTTCACTACCGACGCTGTGTGGAAGTTTGCTTTTAAGGTATGTTATACACATTTCATTAACAATGGTGTGGGGCTTTATGTTTATGTTCTATTAAATGTCCATACCTCCAGGCCAAGCCCATGACTGAAGCTTACTACCGTGAAGGAGAGCCCTTGTATGATAAGATGGTCGTCTTATTTGGTTTCGAATACGTTAAGACGGAGACGAAATCGATCAGCATCGTTGAAATATCGGAGTCCGAAAATGTCAACAAAGATGATGGAGAAGCGTCTGATGAGGTTACATCACCGCCGATCCTGCCCCGTCGCCGACTCTTCCACGACAGCGGAGCAACACCAAGCCGGAAATCCACTGAGTTTACGAACACACGCCCGCCAAAGTTGCCCGGCAGAGGAGGCAAGTATATACCCAAGGAGCCTGCTCAGCCCTCGAGCCCTGGATCCTCTCCGCTGATGTGGTGGAAACCATGACGTGTGAACCTATCTTAACTCATGTGTGTTTATTTAAGTGTAGCCGTTCATGTTAATCTTCATGCATTTTGACTCAATCGTCTGTTGGTAAACATGTTACTAAGGTGTCAATAGTACGTACTATAGTTTGGTACTATCGTCTCTGTTAGTTCTAGTAGTACTCTTTCTCGTATGGTGCTAGTGTTAATGTTTGTTTCAGTAGTACACTCTTCCATTTTATGGTGTAATGGTTATCTTGTCTTTCATAACAATATTGTTCATGTATGTTCTAATGTTACTATAAGTGTTACTTAACCTTGTACTAATGGCACATCATAAATACACGGCATAATTACATAGCATAAATAAATACATAGCAGGGGCCAAAATTATCTTGGTCCCTACCTACTGCCATTCACATACTGACATACCTGAATTAGTACTAAAAATGTTACTGGCACCAAGCCAACTACCGATAATAACTTATAAAAGCAGCACAAAAAAAAGATAAAATAGTGTGTTTGGTACATCCCACATCAAATGATAATTTTGTTTAAACAAATTCCTCCCCGCCTTTAGAACTGCAGAGTACTTCCATCCGTGCTGTATTCGTAGATCGTTTGGGCTATGTGCGTCCGCCAGCTTTCAATGGCATCATGGTCCATGGGAAAATCACGCTTGTCGCAAAGCCGGTTCTCCATGACCTTGAGTGCCAATGGGCCACAACTGCAGCTGTCATCCTGAATAATCCGGTTAGGGCCCATTGGTTCGAACTCCAGCTTCCACTCGGTGAACCGAATGGACTTACCCTCGTTGTAGTTGATGTACTTGAGCAGCTGGGGAAATATGCGGCCCAATGGTCTGAATACCTGCAGTCTGAGCGCTTCAATATGGTCAGTAAACTTCGCTTGATTTGTGTCCCACAATACCATCCTGCCCTCCCTCATGTGAAGCACGCACACAGCCCAATGCGCGGAGAAGTGACACATCAAGATCAGCTGGACAAATACATGAATAAACAATTAAAAGGAACAAATTAGTATCATGTTGTACCAATAAAAGTTGGTACTAAAGGAACAAATATACACAATAGTACCTTATGCGCATCAACCCACTTCTTCAGCCCTCCCCATTCAGGCATCAGACCTTCCGCGAACATTGCCAGTCGATCAAGCTCCTCATCGGGCACAATCTCCTCCTCGTCAGCATCAGGAACCCAACCCTCAGGCTCTTTCCGGTTCCCATGCAGTTTAGCCCACACCTCATCCACAGCAGTCTGCATTAATTGACACAATTTTAAACTTTTAAAGTTGGAAAAAGATGACAAAATATACATATAGTGGAATATTATACAATGTTTACCATGAAGGTCGAGCCCATGACCACGTTCCTTGGGTTGGCCTTCTTTAAGTAAGCCGAACGGGGAGACTTGGCCAGGATTGCCACGAATGGCTCGACATGCTCAAACCCAAGCATTGTCGTCATGGTCTTTATCTCCACAAAGTACGACTTCTTGACTGTGAAGAGCAGACCAACATTTCTCCTAATATTCATCAAAGGAAAGCTAATTAGCTTGGTAATTGAAAACTATAATCATATTTTACATTTAGATGAAAAATACGAGACATGTATTACTCTGGAGGGTCGTCCATGGTCATGAAGTGAGCAAAATTCTTGCCCCGCACCTCTTGAGTCCGGAATGGACTTCTACAAACCGCCGAGGGAAATTTTCTCCTCACTGGGCGACCCGGAGGCGGGCCATGGGAAGAGATAATGGCCGTGGACTCGGGGGGGGTTGGGCTGCTTTCGCGCTGGGGCTGTAGAGGAGGGCTTTCCTCATGAACATCGCGGCGGGGGGATCGTGTGGGGCTGTCCTCTTGCTGGGGCTGGGGAGGAGATTGTGGTGGAGGGCTTTCCTCATGAACGTATCGGAGGGGGGATCGTATGGGGCTGTCCTCTTGCCGGTGCTGGGGAGGAGATTGTGGTGGAGGGCTATCCTCGTGAGGGCGGATGGGGGATCGTATGTGTGCATCTTCAGGCCCCTGTCCCTGTCAGTGGAAATCAAAATATGTTAGTACCGTTACACACAGATAGTACTATTAGTACTATCAACCCTATTAGTCCTATTAGTACTGACAGTTCTAAATATTTTCACAAAACAAAATACATTCTTCTTACCGATGTTCCAGCCTCTCCCCCGTCTCCCGTTGCGGTCGGATCTTTGTTGTACCTTTCCTTGAGGAATGCTGCAAACGCCTCAAACATATCCACTCCTCCAAACAACTCTGTTTTCATCTTCTTAACAACCTCATCAGCCGTCTCCTCTACCATGCGCTTCCGAGATGTTTCACCAGTTTCTGCCGCATCTGCTGGCCTTCTCTCTCTTTCCTCCTTCTCTCTCTTTCTTTCGAAGCTGGGATCGTAGATAAGCTCGAAGAATGCATCAGCGGGCTCGATGCTCTTCCAGAACTTTTGAGTCATCTCGAGGAGCGTTGGCTCCAAAACTCCGTGGACCTGCAAATAACAAATTACATGAGTTGTATCAAAAACTGAATTAACAATGGTAAGATGTACAAATATATACCTGGTTGATGTGGGTCATGGCGACATCGCTCCATGATTTCTGAAAACGGAACCTCGCCCCACGTGGCAGAGCATCCGCTTTCCGTATCATACCGATGTGCTCCCCAAGAGCGGGAAAGGCAGAGTATATCCAAGACAGGAATGCAAGGGAGTTCCCCTGCAAATGGTATGACTCCCCCTCGCCGCCCTTCATCAAATGCCGTCGAACATGGGTCAGCTGCCTAAGCAGGACCTGGTACGACATGCTTCCCCACGGGAACTCCTCCCATTGCTTCCTGTTCTCAACCAGCAACCAGACCCATTCTGGTACCTTTGAATTACTGGGATCCAATCCCAAAACAATAAAAACTGCCAACAAAACCTTGCATAATTTCAAAACATCCCCATCATCGGGAAGAAACTTCACGTCCTTGAATTTCGTCCAGACTTGGTTCGGCGTCTGAGGCACCTTTCCAAAGATACGGGCGTAGAGGGACGAGTGAGGTGTTACAGCGGGCTTGTATGGGTCGAAGGAGCTGCCTCCAAACCTCAGCCCGGTCATGAGGGCGAATTCCACCCTCGAAAACCTCACTATGTCGTCCTCGTCCCCGACCTGGTAAAATACAGCAGTGGGGTCTGGATCGGGCGTCCCTCTGACCTCTCTGGAGATAATGTAATGAATACATTTCCCAGATTTAACGATCGTGTCGGGGTACCTCATGTACACCCCGAGCGCAGAATTTTCCAAGGCCGTTGAAACGGCAAGACTGCATCTGAGTAGCTTCTTCCGGATGGTTCCGATCAGATTCTCTTTGCCACTCATCATGACCTTATGAGGTACATCGATGAGGTCGGGCCTGACGTAGTTCCACTGCACCTGGTATAACATGAAGAAGCAGCCGTGTTTAGCAAACAAAATACCTCAAACAAAATACCTCAAGCTCACAAAACATGGTACTAATAGCAGTAATGGTACTAGCAGTACCAGATGACGCCTTTCAATAATGTGGGCCCCACATAACCAACAACAAACAAATAAACAACAACGCGCAACGCGCCAAAGTGAAGATCCATAACAACCAATGGTACTATAAGTTACATTAGAACCAATCGTACAGATCCCAGTACAATATAGACCCAGTACGAAAATTTTTATACAAATCGGACCAAAATCCAGTACAAATAGACCAAATGACAAATCTGAGAACAAAAATATTGGTACAAATCCACTACAAATCAACCCAAGAACAAATATTGGGACAAATCGGAGCAAAAATCCATCTGAAACCTAAAAAAAAAACAAAAAAAATACCTACCTCGAGCTCGTTGTTAGGGTTTTCTGCCCTGTCGTTGCCGGAAACGGAACCACCGCTGCTTTCCTCGGCCGAGCCGCTAGCCTCGTTTGAGGCGTAGTCGTCAATCGCGGCGTCGGAGTAACTTCGTGGGGTATCCTCACGCACGTACTCAGAATCTGTGGACGCCATTTTATGTTTTGTCGCTGCGGCTTGGGGAGTGAAAAATAGACCGGACCGCGGCGGCGGTGTGGGGGAGTGGAGAGAAAAGACGGGAAGGCGGCGTGAGGGGAGTGGAGAACAAACTCGACGGCGGCGGCGGCGTGGGAGAGTGAAGAAGATGCAGAAAGCAGAAAGAGAGGAGAGGAGAGGGAATGATTCGAATGGAAATGGGAGATGAGGGGAGAGGAGAGGTTACTTGTGCCAGTTGTGGGGGTTATTCGAGGCATTGGGGGGGGGGGGGGGGGGGTGGGGGGAGTCGTGGGGGGGGAGGGGGAACCGTCGATTAAACTGACTACAACAGTGTATTCAAACCCTCCCTCAAATTTTCAGGTTTGTGATGGAGGGAAAGTAAGAGGGCATTTTGGTCCAAAAAAAAAATTTTAAGAGGATAGTTGACAAAATTTGTGTGTTTTTATATTTCTGACATATATTAATTTCAACTATTCTAGAATGACATCTCATTTTTTCCCCCCCATTAGTGATCATTATGAATAATTAATCTATATTAAAAATTGAAAATTTAAAATTGCTAATTAGGGTGTTAATTTCCTAAAGGCCCATTACTTATTATATTGCATGGATAAATAAAAGATGGTATTTTCTTAATTTGCATTCAAATCTCATTATTAGGGATACAATTACTCCCATGAATTGGGTGGGTCTCTTAACTGAAACCTTTATTGTTGAAATTACATTATCATCGTTAGGATATTACTAAAACTTGTATATCCCATTGTGAGTAACGTAACGCGTGTATATGTCTCCATGTACTCATATTAGCTAAATTACGATTATTGTAATGATTCACTCAAAATAAATATACATATGCAACTTAATTGTGAATTAATGAAAATGTCTAATACCTCAATGGAATATTATATCATTTATATAAGTCATCATATGCAACACAATATAATGAGTAGGAAAATCATGAAATTACATAATCTTTTAGGTCTTTTTGCTAAAACCTAATTATGAAACCAAATAATTACAGTTACTATTGTACTTATTTGCAAAACTTGATATTTCTCTTTAATTGTTATTATGGTCTTGATGCGCAATTCTAGTGGTAGAAATCAATTATTTTAATAATACTAAATAATATAATTTTGAGATTTTCTAATAACAAATTGAAGAGTTTAAGTTCTATATTTCTTAAATATGTTTTGATGGATGTACACCAATGAATATACTCTATCATTTATATTACTAAAACCAATCTCATCAAAATGAATGTACTGCTCTTCCTTAACCTCTCTGGTCGAGTCTCCATGATGCATATCTAATATGCAACCGAAGTATATAATAAAATTTCAATAAAAAAAATAAAAAATAAAAAATAAAAAATAAAATTCAAACTTCAGTTGAATCTCAAGCAATATTAGAATTTCCAATTTACATCAATCGTTGGCGAGTGATGACGAAGAGTGTTTGAATATTTGTAAGACAAAAATCGATAAATATATACATTTTGATATAGAAAATTTTAACAATAATGTATTCTATGTATATAAATGATACCTAGCAATTGCATTAAAAATCAAACAAAGTCGAAATTTAAACTAAAATATGTACATATGATAAGCTTAATCATAATTACATTAGGTGCAATATCGAATCAACAAAAATAAATGAAAATAATGAATCAAAACTATATAGCGAATGGTGTAGGAATTATTGGAGTGACAAATGTCTATAAAATCGTGTAGAATATTAAATCAGATCATGTTCATTCAACCTTACTCCGCTACCATAATCACTCTTTTATCATTAGACTTCAACTATAGTCTCAATAAATCATGAATCCAATATGAGATCTCCAATATTGATTCAATTGTTACACAAACCTCTCTTGGATCTAAATTATGTTGCTGCCACTTCCTCCTCCTCAGGCTCTTTCTTCTTCTTCTTCTTGAAAATGGAAAAAAGGAGTGTAAACAAAAAGCAAGTAAAATGTCTTTATGTTTCTTACATAATATTTCAATACATATAGGCATAAAATTGTATGAAAATGGAAAATTTGTTAATATAAATGCCAAAAATTAATGTACGATTATGATATAATATAAAATGCCAAAAATTATGCATTTGTAACCTATTTTATTAATTGATTGATTAGAAAATATTAATGTACAATTATGATATACAATTTATACATTTCATTTGCATAAGTTTAATATTAAAAGTAATATAAAATGGAAGTTACTAATTCATGATTGCTGAAGTATCAATTACGTTCAGTACATATTACCAATACATTTTAGTATAGTTTAAATATTGCATTATAATAATAATAATAATAATAATAATAATAATAATAATAATAATAATAATAATAATAATAATTTCAATTTTAAAAGAATAATTAAATTATAGACAAAATATATTATAAAATGAAAGAAATTAATAATTTGCAATTCTATCATCAATACATACATTTGTTTTTTTTAAAAGTTAAAATTAAAAATAATAAAAAATAAGAGTTACTAATTATAGAATATAATACTTACTAAAAGTGGTAACCCGGTGCTGCTATTAGTATATAGATAACAGTATCAATTAATTACCAATAATTCATAAGTTTTGAAATTATTAGGATCAACAACATGTCTCGTATCAAAAGTCAAAAGTTAGCCAATAGAGATCAAAAGAAATGGAGAGGGTTTGCATGATACAATACCCATAAGTCATTTGTTGTGCATTTGATGGGCGTAAAATGAAAACAAAAACAGGTTCGATCGGAACAGGATCGCCGGTTATCACCGTTGGAGGAATCGGACTAATAGGGGCGTCGAAATACGGCTTTTAAGTTAGGAATCGTGCCTATCCAATTCAAACTCCGATTAATGAAAACTAGATTTTGCACCCGTGCGATGCACGGTTTAGTTTTTGGTTCGAGCAAAAGCCAAATTGAATTGGATCAACTAATATCGGAATGTATAAATTGAAGATTAAATTGACCAAAACTATACGCACATAATATTCGCAAAAAGAGAATATGAATATACTCCCTGTAAATAAATTTGAAAAATATTTATATAATTTCATTTTAGACATATACTATCACAATACCTAACATCACATAAACTGTAGTTACCGACCACATAACACTAAAATGGTGAGCCTCGATCTTTACTATCAATAAACAATATAAGTCAATTATATTATTTTTAAAACATTTGCAATATAGAGTATTGTGAAACAGAGGGGTATCAATAAAGTTACAGAGAGTGAAACAATACGTTTGTCACCTTTCTGGGTATCGTTCAAAGCAAATTAATCTTATTTTTCTTTTTCTTTTTTTTTTTTCATTAATTTTTATTGTAACATTTGAAAATCTATAATAACATAATTGAGTTCACAAATTACATTAAAAAAAAAATCAAATATCAATTTGTTGTTTAACTTTTGAATTTTATTTTAAATAAAACAAATTATTATAAAAAATATTTTGTTTTATGTAATTTGCAAATTTAAAAAATCTAATTTTTTTTTATGCCTTACCCTATTAAAATGAGCGTGTGAGGGAGAGAAATATATTTATTTTTTGAATTATATAATTAATTAAATTTTTTTAATTTAAAATGGTGGATGATGATAAAAAGATAATGGCTAAGCTCGATCGTTACAGAGAAAGTCGACGTCTACAGCTTTGGAGTAGTGACTCTTGAAATCCTATGTGGGAGGAAGGTTTTCGTTGAATCCGAGCCGGAGGAGGAGAGATATTTGCTGGCTGTTTTCAAGAGAAAGGCCGAGGAAGGACGGTGGACGGAACTCGTCTCTCCTAACGGGCAGCCCGACGAGGCGACAGTTACGGGAATGATGCAGATATCAGGTTGGTGCATACAGAGTGATCATGAGAAGAGGCCTTGCATGTCTATGGTGGTCAAGGCTTTGGAGGGTGGTGAAGATGTTAACTGGGAAGGTATTGATCACAATTTGTTAGGTGAAATTCCTCAGGATGTAACTATTTTGCCATCTTCACTTCTATCAAGGCCAAGATGATGTTGGAATTACTGCTCACTCTGTCCCACCGAATTGTATGCGTCTATATGTTATAACTCACATATTTTCAAGAAACGCAAATTATTTGAGCAAGAAATCTTCAAATTCGAAAAACAGGTTATATGGTTGATAGAGGATGGGGTGATTTCCTCTACCAAGAAACGAAAAGGAATAAAAAATACAACGGCAGACGCGAGATCCTTGCTCGTCGTTCACGCCAGATTACGAGAAGAAAAGGAAAAGCGGCGAAATAAATAAACTAGGGTTTTGAATTATATTTCTTGATAATGAAAATAAGATACAATCCTCCTATTTATACTAAATACCTAGGGTTGATTCGACCTACGATCCGGGAAAGAATCAACAAGAAAACCCGAAAAGAAACGACGTCGACCCAAATAATTAAAACGGGCTAAGCCCAACGTCAACTAAATTAATTAAAATAAAAAACAAATAACGTATCAATGGTACAATCCAAACTTAAAAAACAGAAATAGGAAAAGGAGGAAAGAGCCTCCTTCCTTATTTCACATGACTCTAGTTTCTGTTTGATAGCTCCAACTCCACCTTCTTGATCCTTGCTAGCACATTTTTCGCACTCGGCCTCTCTCGAGGCGTATCTTTCGTGCATTCTAGAGCTAGTTCAATAACCGACATCAAACACTTCTCGTGTTTCACTCTTATTCTTCTATCATCCGTGTTTAGTAGCTCGTTATCAACAACCTGCAACAGAGAATCGGGGAATGATTCTTGCATCCACTTCCTCATGGTCAGCTCTCCTGAAAACATCTCGTCTACCGGCTTCCTCCTCGAACACATCTCCATGAGCAAAACCCCGTAGCTGTAAACATCCACCGCGGTTGATACCAATCCTTCCGAACCATACTCTACAAAGTCGATATATATTACATTTAAGTAATTAGCTATTGAAACAGAATTTTAGAAAGATTGATGTTTACCTGGTGCTATGTATCCAATGGTACCTAAAGTTGCGGTCTGATGCATTCTTTGTTCCTTTGTTAGAAGCTTGGCGATGCCAAAGTCGCTTACGTGTGCAACCATGTTTTCGTCTAAAAGAATGTTTTGGGGCTTCAGATCACAATGAACGACAGGGAAGGAACAACCTTCGTGTAAATACTCTAGCGCAGTCGCCACGTCTACCATTATTTCCAATGTCTGGAAAATGTCCAAGGAGCAACCGGCGGAGTACAGCCATTTGTCAAGGTTCCCATTAGGCATGAATGCCATCACCAAAGCCTTGAAATCGAGGTTCGAGCAAGAAGTAATGACCTTAACAAGATTCCTATGGCGTACGTTGCACATTATGTAGCACTCCGATTCAAAGTTCATCAAAGCATCCTGTACATCGGGATCAAAGACCTTTACGGCAGCAACCATTTTGTCGGAAAAACATCCCTTGTACACAGAACCAGAGCTCCCTCTACCAATCAAGTTCTCTTCATCAAGATTGTTTGTAGCATGGAGGATTTCGTAATACGAGATCCTCTCATGCTCGAATACAGGAGAGTATTCCAATTGCGGTGAATATGATGAATTTACGCAACGATTTCTCATAACCAAAAACAGAACAAAGGCAGCAACAAGTAGTGAGCTTATGGCCGGTAATGTACATTTCAAAAATTTTGTCTTTCTTGAAGATCCGGGCTCGTTCCTTCCACATTCCTCGACTTTGAACCGAGGCGCTCCACACAAACCTTGATTACCCAAGAAAGAATCAGACGTAAAGTTTTCGAAAGCCCCTATACCTGGAATTTCACCACTAAGCTTATTGAATGACACATTGAAGTAACTCAGAAATGTAAGCGCTTCTAAAGAATTGGGAATCGGACCGGACAGATTGTTGAAGGAGAGGTCTAAGTATACCAATCCCTTCAACGATGAAAATGAATCACTTAACGGGCCGTTGAGTCTGTTATTCGACAATGACAGAATCACTAGATTCTGAAGCTCTGAAATTGTGTCCGGAACTTCTCCAGAGAGCTGATTCCCAGATAGATCCAACTCTATCATGCTCTTCATATTCCCAACCTCCTGTGGAAAAGATCCATCAATCAAATTGTAAGACATGTTCATCTTCTCGAGACGAACACTTAACCATAAGGATGATGGAATGGAGGAACAAAAGGCATTCTTAGCCAGATTAATCTTTCTAAGTACAAGAAGGTCCCCTAAACACCCCGGTATTCGTCCAGAAAGGTAGTTCTCGGAGAAATCTACCGAGTACAACTTTCTGAGACTGCACAAGACGTTTGAGATAGAACCCTCGAGCTTATTACCTTGGATTGACAAAGACTGCAAACTGTTTAAATGTCCTAATGCCATAGGGACGAGTCCAGTCAAGTCGTTGTCTTCGAGGCTCAGCACGAGAAGGCTGCTTAAGTTCCCCAGCTCATTGGGGAGTTAATATGAACAGAGCAGAATTTAAGGAGAGAAATATTTGCAGAATTCTTGTCCTTTATTTATTTCCCAACGGCAGAGCCGCCCAAGAAGCCTCCAGGCTTTCAATACAATATTTTTTTCATGATAAATAACTACCCTCCTTCCCCTATTTATAACCCACCCTTTCATACATAAAGAGATAACCGACTTCTACACAACAGACACCTTGTAAAGATATCAGCAAAACAACAGAATATACTTTCTGTTGGCCCAAGACCGACAACCGATAATGGAAGAGAACAATCGAAAGGAAGAAGACCCTCAAAAATGAAAGAAGAGAAAACGGGAAGAGTGAAGACGTAAAAGACTTGTATTAATTCTGCTGCACTTGTTCTCGTATCTACAAACACAAGAAGCCACATATTAATACTACTCTAAGGAGAAATCTAGACTCTCTAATTAATAACTTTGGGAACTAACAAGCCTATTAATTTTGATTCTAGCTCTACATAGTTCTGGAGACATCCATGGAGAATTCCAAAAAATAACTTTAATTCTTCACACTCCCCCTTAAAGTTATTTTTTGGAAACTAATCCCAACTTGGATCGCAAGAACTCGAAAGAATTTTTCGGAAGCGATTTTGTGAAGATGTCTGCGACATTATCTTGGCTTCGCACTTACACAGTTTTGATTTTGCCTTCAAGAACCTTTTCTCGAACAAAGTGGTGCTCGATCTCGATGTGCTTAGTTCTTGCATGACACACGGGATTATTTGCAAGTTTGATAGCACTTTAATTATCTCCAAATAATGCAGTTGGCTTGATCATCGGCAAATGCAAGTCTTCAATAAGCCTTTGCAGCCATATACACTCTTGAGTAGCAAGTGCTGCAGCCTTATATTCCGACTCTGTAGTCGATAGAGAAACTGAATCTTGTTTCTTGCTGCACCAAGAAACACTAGTATCACCGCAACAAAAGATATATCCCGAAGTCGACTTCCTATCATCCAAGTCTCCACCAAAGTCGGCATCCGTGAAACCAATCAGAGAAACATCGCCTTTCTTCTTGAAGAATAAACCCAAATCTGGAGTTGAGTTAACATATTTCAATATCCTTTTTGCTGCTTCCAAGTGAGGCTTTCGCGGCGATTGCATAAACCTGCTAACATATCCAACTGAGAAAGAAATATCAGGCCTTGTTATTGTCAAGTATAAAAGACTACCAACGAGAGCCCGATAAGGTTGCGAATTAGGGAGAAGCGACCCTCCGTCTCGTCTAAGTTTGAGATTCGCATCCAAGGGAGTAGAACAGATTTTGCTTTGGTCTAAACCAAAACGTGCAGCAAGCTTCTTGGCATAGTTTTCTTGCGAGACAAAAATACCATTCTGCTCGTTGCTGACTTCCAGGCCGAGAAAATGGTTCAGCTCTCCCAACTTCTTGATGTCGAATCTGATCGCGAGCTCATCTTGAAGTTTCTCAACTTCATTTCCATCATTCCCTGTAACTATCATATCATCCACGTACAAAAGAACAACCAAATGCAAGCTTCCTTGTTTTTTAACAAATAGGCTAGAATCTGAATTTGATGCAGAGAAACCACAGAAAACCAAGTACTCCGAAATTTTACCGTACCACGCTCGCGGAGCTTGTTTTAGCCCGTAGAGTGCTTTCTTAAGCTTGCAAACGTAATTGGGATGCAGGTTGGACACGTAACCCGCCGGCTGCTCCATGTAGATATCTTTGTCGATCTCTCCATACAAGAAAGCATTCTTCACATCTAGTTGCCACAATCTCCAATCATGGAATGCTGCCAAAGTTATCACCAAACGAACTGAAGTCATTTTAGCTACGGGGCTGAAAGTTTCTTCGTAGTCTTCACCATATTTTTGCGAGAAACCTCGAGCAACCAATCTCGCTTTATATCTATCGATACTCCCGTCGGCTTTCCTTTTAATTTTGTAAACCCATTTGCAAGTAATGGGCTGCACATCCTTTGGCTTAGGGACCAGACTCCATGTCTCGTTCTTTTCGAGGGCATCCATTTCAGTATCCATGGCAAGTTCCCACTCCTTGTTTCCTTTAGCTTCTTCATAGATAGATGGCTCTTCATCATCAATAGGACCTGCAAAGAAACAAGAGTATGTGCTGACAAAATTTTCATCTCTATAGCGAGAGGGCATGACTATATTTCTTCGTGATCGCCGCGGGACATTCACTTCGGTTGAATCTTGTGTATGCTGTTGAGGACTCCCCCTATCTCTCTGCTCCTCAACGGTCGGTGGCAAATCTGCGGTCACAGAAGTAGTGATTGGAGGCACTTCAACGATCTCTTCATCTCGAGAGCTTGCATTACTCCTTTGATCATTCTTGTAAAATGATGAAACCTCATCAAAAACAACATCTCGGGACACGATGAACAAATGAGTCGTTGGGTCCATGCATCTCCATCCTTTCTTCCTCTCATCATACCCAACAAAAATGCATTTCCTTGCCTTTGCATCTAACTTGGTACGTTGAGATTCAGGCACATGAACATAACAAATAGATCCAAACACTCTAAAGTGTTTGACAGTAGGCTTTTTTCCAAACATCATTTCATAAGGAGACTTCATATTGTTTGGAGAAAGAGGTGATCTATTTATCACATAAGATGCACATTTCATACCTTCAGCCCATAAGGATCTTGGCAATTTTTTTGCATGAAGCCAACTCTTGCAGGTTTCCGTCAAGTGCCTAATCTTCCTCTCGGCCACGCCGTTTTGCTGCGGCGTCTCTGCACACGAGAATTCCCTTCTTATCCCATGTTGACGACAGTAGGACAAGAATTCTTCAGAGATGAATTCTCCCCCGTTATCGGTTCGCAGACACTTGATTCTTGAATCGAGCTCTCCTTCGACCACTTCCTTGAATTCTTTGAATACGCTAAAGACCTGTGACTTGTGTTTAACAAAGTAAACCCAAGTATACCTACTGAAATCATCAATAAAGATCAGCATATAAGAGTATCCAGAAAACGAAGGAGTTCGGGTTGGCCCCATCACGTCGCTATGAATAAGTTCCAACGGGGCGTTACACCGAGAAGATGATTTCTCGAACGGAAGTCGGTGAGCCTTCCCGTATTGACAACCCTCGCAGATTTCTCCATCACAAAAATTTGTCAGATTAGGGAGCCCATGTACCAAATTCTTTTTTACCATAACTTTTAATTTGTCCATGCTTAGATGCCCCAATCTAGCATGCCATAGGTGAGCATTTTCGTTGCTACTCATCTTATTTATATATGAGCTTGAGGCAGATAAGACGAATAAATCTTTAACTCTCTTACCGGTATGGACGACATCGGCCTTGAGCATTTGAATGTTCCTCAAAAATTGAACGCCGTCTGGCCCAAAAAGTACGAAGTTTCCAGCATCCACGGCATTGGCGACGGAGAATAGATTCTTCTTCATCCCCGGTACGTGAAACACGCTTTTGAGTGTAATTGGATCTTCTTTTGCTCCGTTGATGACCACCGTGCCTTCATTTTTTACGTGATGGATGGTATTATCCGCCTTCACAATGGCCTCACGACCATTGTATTCTTGAATGCTAGAAAACTTGGAGTCGTCCCCAGTAAGATGATGGCCACACCCGGAGTCGACGATCCAGTCATCACCAAAATTTATGGAAGCGAGAGCATCTACTTGTCTTGTTTCTGCTACGAAGCATTTTCCCCAATCTTCTTCTTCTTCAACTTTTCCAGCCTCAGCCATATTTCCTTCTTTTAGCTTCGTTCTGCAGAACTTCTTGATATGCCCCGTCTTTCCGCAACGATAGCATTTGATTATCTTTTTGTGGTGTGCAGAGGGATCCTTGCCCGACGATTCCTCCTTCTTCTCCGTCGAGTTTCCAGAGCTTGAATTTCCTTGAAAGTTCTTCTGCCCCGTAAAGAACTTCTTTTTCGCCATGAGAGCGTTGCTCTCTCCTTCTTTGATCGATATGCCAGCCATTTGTTTAGCCAACATTTCTTGTGACGAGAGCAGATTCTCAAACTCTTCCAAAGATGGTTGTGTAGCCCATCCTTGAATCGACGTTACGTATGGGATATACTCTGGCTTCAATCCTCGAATAATATATCTTCTAATGCGAGCATCAGAAATTGCCTCTTCTGGATTTAGAAGAGAAATTTCTGAACATAAATTCTTGACCTTCAGAAAATACTCACAAATGGAAAGGTTCCCTTGCGTGGTGTTCGCGAGCTCGTTCTCTAGGATTTGCAGCCGTGCTTCATTCTTTTTGTTGAATAGCTTGTCCATGGCTTGCCAGATTTCATGAGCTGATTTGCAGGGCATGATATGATCGAACAAGGAGTGAGATATAGTCCTTTTCAAGACAAATTCGGCCTTCGCGTTCTGCTACCATGTGAAATAAATAGTAGTGAAATATATTCACTAGCCCAAGATCAAAACCAAAGAAGGGGGAAGAGTAAATGAGCTTCAGAGAATGAAAATGAAGAAAAGGTGCAGACAAAGGAGTTGGAGAAGATGAGCAAATTACTTCACTAACGGCTACTGCTGTCCACTTCTTGAGCGCATCTGCGTTTTCTGGTCTCGCTGCTGGAGCTACGATGCTGCTTCCGTTGACGACCTCCCACAAGTCTTCACCGACGAGATAAGACTCCATACAAGTCTTCCAAACTCTGTAGTTGGACTGATTCAGCAACTCCATTCCCAGCCCACTAACACGTCCACTCGAATCCATCTTTGAGGCACCGACTGTATCTTCCAAAGAGATCTTGACACACGATATACAAGAGCCCTTATGGCTATGATACCATGTAAAGATATCAGCAAAACAACAGAATATACTTTCTGTTGGCCCAAGACCGACAACCGATAATGGAAGAGAACAATCGAAAGGAAGAAGACCATCAAAAATGAAAGAAGAGAAAACGGGAAGAGTGAAGACGTAAAAGACTTGTATTAATTCTGCTGCACTTGTTCTCGTATCTACAAACACAAGAAGCCACATATTAATACTACTCTAAGGAGAAATCTAGACTCTCTAATTAATAACTTTGGGAACTAACAAGCCTATTAATTTTGATTCTAGCTCTACATAGTTCTGGAGACATCCATGGAGAATTCCAAAAAATAACTTTAATTCTTCACACACCTTTCCGTACTAATAAATAACTGCCACCTATTCATACTATTTACAATATTTACAATAATTACAATTTCCCACACAGCAGCCCACGAAAGTGGACTAGTCCCGATCCTCATGCTTCTTCCTCCTTTGATACACAAGCAATGGCTTCTTCCCATGCATGCCTACTCCCTCTTCCATCCTCCTTTGAATCGACCTTGTCCTCAAGGTCAAAATCTGGAAATTGGCCCATGAAATTCTTCAAGTCAATCCAAGTTGCATCATCTGCACTCTCGCCCTTCCACTTAACCAACAGTTGCTCGACTTTATTCGCCCCTACCGGAATTGTTCGACATGCTAAGATTTGTTCTGGCTCAAGGATTGGCGTTACCGGCAACTCGATCGTCTCTGGCAGTTCGGCTGTGACCTCGTGACCCCCCACCACCTTCTTTAGTTGTGAAACATGAAATACCGGATGCACTTTGCTGCCCTCCGGAAGTTGTAGCTTGTACGCCCTATTTCCAACTCGAGCAAGCACTTCGAAGGGCCCATAAAATTTGGCGGAGAGTTTGTGGTCCTTACCCTCCTTCAGCCCGTCGAAAAGGTCGAACCTTCAGAAAAACTCGATCACCAACCTCAAACTCCACGTCCCTTCTATGTTTGTTGGCCTGAACCGTCATCGGCCCGTAGCAAGTTCCGACGAAGGTGCTGCAGCACTTCATCACGACTAGATAGAGTCTCCGCCACCGCCGGCATCGTACACTCTCCCGGTAGAAAACGGCGCAAGGTTGGCGCGGGGCGGCCATATACCGCCTCGAAGGGTGTCATCCGGGCTGCGGTTTGAAATGATGTGTTATACCAAAACTCCGCCCAAGCCAGCCACCTTACCCACATCTTGGGCTGCTCGCTAGTAAAACAACGAAGATACGTCTCGAGCACCCTATTAGTCACCTCCGTCTGGCCATCCGTCTCGGGATGGTAGGCTGTGCTGAACTTGAGGCGAGTACCTGACTGCACAAACAATTCTCTCCAAAAGGTGCTTACGAACATTGAATCTCGATCGCTGACAATAGAGCTAGGAATTCCATGCAACCGGACCACTTCCCGCATGAACGTTTCAGCCACTGAGCGTGCCGTAATCGGCGGTTTCAATGCTATGAAGTGTGCATATTTTGACAGTCTATCAACAACTACCAAAATAACAGAAAATCCTTTCGACTTAGGCAAGCAAGTTATGAAATCCATAGAAATGTCCTCCCAAATTTGCTGCGGAATAGGCAACGGCTGTAGCAACCCGGCGGGTGACATCGCCTCATACTTCATCTTTTGACAAATTAAACATTTAGCCACATATTCCTTGACTGAACGAAACATACCCTTCCAATATACATTGGATGCAAGACGCCGATATGTGCGTAATACCCCCGCGTGACCACCAAAAGGGGTATCATGAAACTCGTGGAGGAGTTCGGGGATCCACTTCGACGTAGTCGGTAAAGCAACACGATCATGGAAGAATAGCTTTGTTCCTATGAGTCGAAATCCGGGTTTACTGTCGGATTGTTGCTGGATTGCCATAATGATGGAATTGAGATATTCATCATTCCGCTGCTCGATCTCCACTCCTTCGAAACCCAACCATTCAGCCCTGCTTAATGCAGCCAACTCAACATCGCCATCACGCCGGGAAAGAGCATCAGCCGCAGCATTTGAAATCCCCGTTTTATACTCGATATCGAAATCATATCCCATCAATTTGGCAATCCAAACTTGTTGTGCAGGAGTGACAATTTTCTGATGCAACAAGTGCTTCAAGCTTCGATGATCGGTTCGCACTACAAACTTTCTTCCAAGTAAATATGGCCGCCAATGTTGAACAGCTAAAGCGAGGCCCATCATTTCCCGTTCATATGCTGACTTTGTCAAAGTTCTATCCGCCAAGGACTTGCTAAAATAAGCGATCGGACGGCGTTCCTGCATTAATACTGCCCCTATCCCTGTTCCCGATGCATCACACTCGATCACGAAAGGCCGATCGAACTGTGGTAGTGCCAGCACCGGTGCTTCCGTGAGAGCCTTCTTCAAACGGTGGAATGCCTCTTCTGCTTCAGTCGTCCATTCGAGACGTTTGGGGCCCTCCTTTTTCAGCAATGCTGTTAATGGCCGTGCGATCAAGCCGTACTCACGAACGAATCAACGGTAATATCCCGTCAAGCCTAGAAATCCGCGAACCTCTCGAACACTAGAAGGTTTCGGCCACTCCAACACTGCCTTAATTTTCTCCGAATCCATTGCTACGCCCGCCTCCGAGATTACGTGGCCCAAGTATTCCACTTGCTGACAACCAAAAGTGCACTTCTTTCGATTAGCTAGAAATTGATTCTCTTGTAAAATCTGAAGCACCATTCCCAAATGCACTTGGTGTTGCTCCCATGAGCGGTGTTTCACTAAAAAGTGTTCGCAATAGAACGAAATCCTATCGTAGCACTAGCAAGTAAAACCAAAGTATCGAATCTCAAGGAAAACTTAACAGGGCAATTAATTATGTAGTAAACCTAAAACTAAGAAAGCAAGTAAATAATATTTTTGGGTTTTTGTTCTAAATCCTAGGCAAATAAAATAAATCAAAGCAAGTAAATAAAAGCAATTAAATAACTAATCTAGAACTCAAGAAATAAATCTAAGAATTAAACTAGAAGAAAGCAATTAAATCTACCTAGGCAAAAATCGAAAGGAAAGCAATAACGAAAGCAACGAAGGAAACGAAAGCAAAGAAAGAAGCATAAATAAACCTAGACATGATGAATTGAAATCTGGAAATTAAAAGCAAATTAATCTAACTTGAAAACTTTGAAAAACGAAAGAGAATAGAAAGCAAGAAAACGAATCTAAACTTAAAACTAGAAATCGAAGCAACAAAATTAAACTAAGGAATTTAAACGGAGCAATTAAGAAAACGAATCTAAAACGAAAGCAAGCAATTAAAACGAATAAACGAAAGCAAGAAAAGAACTTACGAAAATTGAGACGAAGAACGAAGAACTTGAATTAAATAAACGCCTTGAATTAAATTGCAATAAACGAAGAACGAATCCGGATCCGAACAATAGAAAGCTAATAAAAGTGTTTAGGTGCTGAAAACTAAAGCTAAAATATGCTAGAAGATGGTTATAATTCGTGTACAAGGATGATATATATATACTAGGTAAAAACCTAGATAAATAAGGAAAGAAAAGCTGGACGCCGACTTTTGGACGATCGTCCAGATTGTGGAGTGAAATCTGGACGGTCGTCCAGATGAGCTGCTGGATACTGCTTCGCACATATTTGGACGGTCGTCCAGATTGTGAAGAAAATCTGGACGGTCGTCCAGATGAGGAACTGCCTTCTCACGGCTTTGCCTTCTCTTCGTGCACTTTTCGTCCCGTTTTCTTCCAATTTCTCCCCTTTTGCTCCTATGATACCCAAAACTCCAAACAAACAATCATAGCCAAAAGACACACTAAAAGACACAAAAACATAATGAAAACTAACACGAAAACGCAACGAAAAACCTAACAAATAAACACCAATCAAACTCCCCCACACTTAGACCTTTGCTTGTCCTCAAGCAAAACAAAATAAACAATAGACTCAAGTATCGTGAACTATATTGGCCTCAAAGTTTTTCAAAACAACTCTCATGTTCATGATCAAAACTATGCACACAACCTTAGCATCAATCAACACAATCTACTCAACTAATTCAAAGTATGCTAATCCATCAAAGAACACTCCCAAACATGTGAAATTTTGTATATGAAAGTGAACACTCAACTCTCTCAAAGAAAAGATGTAATATAATGCACATCAAGAGGGTTCACTCAACATCAATGCAATGCAACATGTTTACCATAAGCTTGCCTTTAATCTCAACATCTCCACCTAATGTAATATCTACAAACAAGGATCAAAAAGGTCTTTATATAAGCTTGTAATGTAGGGACATTGGTTAAGGTAGGGAATATATAGGCTAAGTGACTCAAAATGCTCTTAATCATCAACCTCTTTTTCAACTCCAACCAAAGTATGGATTTTAATCTCCATCTTCTACCCTCCAACACACCAATTACAAATTCAAAGATGCTAAACTATACAAATCAAAGCTAGCTATCCCCTTATGCTTAATTATTATTTTTTTTTTTTCTTTTTCTTTTTCTTTTTTTTTCTAGAGCTCAACTAATACATGTTCTTTCTAATTTGAACAAGGCTCTATATTTTTTTTTCTTTTTTTTTTTTCTTTTTTTTTTTTTTTAAAGCTTATAGGGATAGCTAACTACACTTAAACAAGCATCTCAAATTTCTTTTCTTTCTCTCCTTCTACACCACAACAAGTATTTTCAAATTTTCTCCTTCCATATCACCAACTACAACTAAGGATACCCATAATCATCCAAACCTCCTATCATCCGGTTTCACAAAGAACGGCTAATAAAGGCTCAAAAGGGGTAAACAAAGGATTATGAACAAGGTTAGTGTATAGGAATCATGTGGCTACGAAAGAATGGCCTAAGATCATTTCCTAGTTCATAAATATACTAAGGTCTTGATGGAGAAACAAGGCAAGTTCTAGAAACAACGAAGCAAGCATGATCACTCAATCAAGAATAGGCATAAATATGCACAAAAAGCTCAAATCTCACGGGTTCAAACTATCTAGTTCCCGACATCATAGCATACATCAAATTCATCGAATAAAATGCGTCGCTTCGCCAAGGTTCCATGCATAATAAAGATCATGAATTTTTCCAAAAATCAACAATTCTCTATCATTGGCCAAGTCCACAATACTATCATCACATGCTTATTTGACTCAACGACTCAATTAACTCCTAATGACTCAACAAAAATAAAAACTTCATGCCAAAAGTTCGAAGACCCCCCCCCCCCCCCCACACTTAAAATCAAGCAATGTCCCCATTGCGAGAAAACAAAAAGGAAAGGGATAGAAAAACTTATCGCATGAAGACAAACAACACACTCGAAATCCCGAGAAGGTTCCAAGTGAGTACCTACAAAACAAAACACAAAACAAAACACCAAAGCGTAAAATAGAACAAAATAAAAAGAAAACAATAAAAGACTCAAACAAAAATAAAAGACACAAACATGGCTATGATTAATTGAATGGACCTCCAAACCGTGGGTCTTGCCAACGTGGATCGTGGGGAGACCAATAACGGGGATCATTCGGGTTTGGTGGAGCGGAGGTGGAGCCAATGGAGAAGTCGGTGTACCTCATCAAATGGCCCTCGATGTTCGACACCCTCCTATCCAAACCAGACACGTGTGTAGACAAACCCGCCATTTGGTTAGACAATCCCGTCATTTGGGTGGACATGGAATCGAAACGAGCAAACATCCCTTGTTGAAAATCAGCCCAATATGGAGGAATCTCGGCCTCCATGGCCTGGCGAGCTCGGACGCGATCTCTTGAAGTGTAGTACTGAATAATGCGCTCATCATCGTCCGGAACATGCTGCTGCTCCTCCTCGTCTCCATTCCCATCGTCCTCGTTTTCCACTTCCACCTCTTCTTCCTCTCCTTCTCCCTCTTCTTGTTGCTCAGCATCTTCCTCCATGTGGTGCTCGGCATCTTGCCCGGCTCTTCGAACACGACGCGCATCAGAATAGTAAGCACGAACAGAAGCTCGATCCTCAACTCGAGTGAACTCGGTTGGACTCCTCATCAAGCGAGCATTGATCAACTCCGTGGACGACATCTCCACACTTTGCACCAACCCTCCGGCCTCCGAAATATCTACGCCAAAGTGACGAGCAAGGGCCGTCGCGATGTATCCGAGAGTGGGATGGGCGCCGTTCTTCGACTGCACGTGTGAGAGCTGCGTCCATATGAATGGGGCCAAACACACCTTTCGATTGTACCTAGCACACCAAAGCAAATAGACCTCCATGCCCGTTACCTTACTGGCCTCCTTTTTACCGGAGACCATGTTAGATATGAAGCGATGGAGTATAATCAAAGCATCATCGCGTAAAAAGGAACTAGACACACCCGAAGTTCTAAAATTATTAACACCCGACAAATCCATCCAAGCCGCATTAACATTAAAATCAGTAGGCACACAATCAGAGATATTAGGGTTAGCACGAAAACCAAATACTGATTTCATCGTTTCCTTAGAAACCTCACACAAGATACCACGAAAGGTGCATTCCATCACAACCTCATTACCACGTCTAGATAAACGAAAACTACTACACATCTCTAGACACAAACTATCATGCGCCTCCCATTGTCTAGACATACATCTCATTAATCCTAGTCGAAGAGCATATTCGCGAATAGTCGGAAAAATAGACAAACGCCTCAAAAAATCCATATCATAATGCCTAGGAGGGCGTATATCAAGATTTTTCAAACGAAGGTAGAGATTAGTAGTCGCGTACCTATCGGTTTCGAAAGGAACTTGTTCACGACGCCCGTACTGTTGCTCGTTGTCACCCGGTGAGTGGCGATCGAGACTCACAATGTAGGGAGTACGATTCATGGTGATGATGTGAAGAGGTTTGAGGAAGGATGGCACACGAACGGAGCAGGAACCACGAAAGTGAAAAACGGGGCAGCCTCCAATCTGGACGGTCGTCCAGATTGAGCTTGAATTCTGGACGGTCGTCCAAAAATTTGGCCGGTCGCGCAGATTCTGGCCGAGCGCGGTAATTCTGGCCGAGCGCGGTGATTCTGGCCGAGCGCGGTGACGGCTGAGCGACGGCGGCGCGGTGGTGACTGAAACGGACGACGTCGGCTTGGTGCAATCGGCGCGGCGCGGGTGGCTGAACGGCGGCAGGACTGACAGCGGCGAAGGTGCAGGTGGCTAACGGTGGTGTGCTGACGGCGGCGGGACTGACGGCGGCGGGCTGACGGCGGCGAAGGTGCAGCGGCGGTGATTTCTGGACGGCGGCGGGAGGTGCTGATGTGTGAGCTGTGGGAAAAAACAAGAGAAGAGAAAAGAGAGGTGAAGGAGAAGAGATAGGTTAAAAATAATGGGCTGAAATCGAGTTTGACTTGGCAAAGGAGTGGGGCCCACGAAATTCTGGACGATCGTCCAGATTCGTAAAGAATCTGGCCGGTCGTCCAGATTAGCTACTGCCAAAACCTGGTTCGCGCAGTTCTGGACGGTCGTCCAGAATCCTTAAGGAATCTGGCCGATCGTCCAGATCAGCTGCTGGTAGTCGACGCCCATTCCTGCAAAAAGACACTCAAACTAACACGAAAAATTAAAGATTAATAAGAAATACAATGAAAAATACTAAATCTAAAATTTTTATATATTTTTTTTTTACGTGGGTTGCCTCCCACCAAGCGCTCGTTTATCGTCATTAGCTTGACGTACCAAAAACTCAAGAAGAGAGTGGGGGATCGGATATGAGAATCGTCTCCACCGTTTGAGGCAATGTCGACCCTTCGATGTACGGCTTCAATCGTTGCCCGTTGACCGAGAAGATGTATCCCGAATCCTCGTTCTTGATTTCTACCGCACCATGGGGGAAAACTTGCACCACCGTGTATGGACCTCCCCACCTAGACTTAAGCTTACCCGGAAATAAACGAAGACGAGAGTGAAAGAGAAGTACCTTCATTCCGGGTTTGAACTCCTTGAAAGCTATGCGTCTATCATGTAGACGTTTCACCTTGTCCTTGTAAATCTTGGCATTGTCGTAGGCTTCGTTCCTTAGCTCGTCGAGCTCCTCCATTTGCAAAATCCTCCGATCATGAGCATCGTCGAGGTCGAAATTGATGCGCTTGAGGGCCCAATACGCCTTGAACTCTATCTCAACGGGCAAATGACACGACTTACCATAGACGAGCCTATAGGGACTCATCCCAAGCACGCCTTTGTACGCCGTGCGATATGCCCAAAGAGCGTCGTTCAACTTGTCGGCCCAATCCTTCCTCGATGGCTTGACCGTCTTCTCTAAAATCCCCTTGATTTGGCGATTGCTCGTCTCCGCTTGTCCCGAGGTTTGTGGATGATAAGGAGTCGCCACCTTGTGTGTGATGGCGTTCTTCTTCATGAGCTTGGCGAACAACTTGTTGCAAAAATGTTTTCCCCCATCACTAATGATCACACGAGGGAAACCAAACCTACACAAGATATTTTCCTGCACAAACTTCAAGACAACGTGAGAATCACATGTCTTCGTGGGTATTGCTTCTACCCACTTAGACACGTAATCGACGGCAAGTAAAATGTATTCGAAACCATGGGATTTAGGAAAAGGTCCCATAAAGTCGATGCCCCACACATCAAAAATCTCAACCACTAAAATAGGATTAAGGGGCATCTCATTACGGCGACCTATAGAACCTGTGCGTTGGCAACGATCGCATGCAAGGTAGAAGGCTTGAGCATCCTTGAACAAGGTAGGCCAATATAATCCACTTTGTAGCACCTTATGAGCAGTCTTTTGGCCTCCAAAATGTCCTCCACTCGGCTCCTCGTGACAATGTCGCAGCACCTCGGTTTGCTCGTGGTCGGGAACGCACCTTCGAATCACCTCATCCTTCCCAAGCTTGAACAAGTGAGGATCCTCCCAATAGTATTGCCTACACAAACGAAGAAACCTTTTCTCTTCTTGAGCGTTAAGGACGGGTTTAGTGTCCTTATCGGCCAAGTAATTAGCAATATCGGCAAACCAAGGAGTAGCACTTACTTCATTAACATTCTCAAAGGGAAAGGAATCACAAATATCATCAAGAGAAGCATAAGGGGGAGGTGAATCGAGACGAGAGAGATGGTCGGCCACAAGATTATCACTACCTTTCCTATCACGAATTTCAATATCAAATTCTTGCAATAATAAGACCCATCTAATCAACCTAGGTTTTGCTTGGGCTTTAGTCAAAAGATGTTTAAGAGCACCATGATCACTATAAATAATCACCTTAGACCCTATGATGTAAGATCTAAATTTATCTAAGGCAAAAACAACGGCAAGCATCTCTTGTTCGGTGGTGGTGTAATTCACTTGAGCAGGATTAAGAGTTAAACTAGCATAGTAAATCACACGAAGCATCTTATCGACTCTTTGACCCAAAACAGCCCCTACGGCATTATTAGACGCATCACACATAATCTCAAAAGGCAATGACCAATCGGGACCAACTACAACGGGAGCAGAGATGAGTTTTTCTTTTAAAGTGAGAAAGGCATTCATACAAGACTCATCAAAGTGGAAAGGCACATCTTGAGCAAGCAAACGACAAAGAGGTTGGCTAATTTTAGAAAAATCCTTAATGAATCGTCTATAAAAGCCCGCATGACCAAGGAAACTCCTAATACCTTTGACATCACTAGGTGGTGGCAATTTTTCAATCACCTCCACTTTCACTTTGTCGACCTCTATGCCCTTACTCGAAACTACATGGCCTAAAACAATTCCACTTCTAACCATAAAATGACTCTTTTCCCAACTCAAAGTAAGTCCACTCTCAATGCATCTCTTAAGGACTCTCTCTATTTTTAATAAGCAATCATGGAAAGACGACCCGAAAACAGAAAAATCATCCATAAAAATCTCTACAAAATCACCGATAAATTCCGAAAAAATAGACATCATGCATCTTTGGAACGTACCCGGTGCGTTGCAGAGACCAAATGGCATCCTCCTATAAGCGTAGGTCCCGAAAGGGCTTGTGAAAGCCGTCTTTGCTTGATCCTCCGGAGCTATCGCAATTTGGTAGTAACCTGACAAGCCATCTAGAAAACAATAAAACTCTTGCCCGGCTAACTTATCAAGCATTTGATCAATAAAAGGGAGAGGAAAGTGGTCCTTTTTGGTGGAAGCATTAAGCTTCCGATAATCGATGCACATCCTCCAACCGGTAACCGGGCGCGAGGCGACCAACTCGTCCTTCTCGTTCTTTGACACCGTAATTCCTCCCTTCTTTGGAACGACGTGCACCGGGCTAACCCACTCACTATCGGCGATGGCATAGATAATACCCTCCGCCAATAGCTTGTAGATTTCCTTGCGCACGACCTCCATGAGCATTGGGTTGAGCCTCCTTTGTCCATCTCGTTTGGGGCGGGCGCCTTCTTCGAGATTGATGCGATGCATGCACGTGGCCGGGCTAATTCCTCGTATATCCGCCAAGCTCCATCCAAAAGCGAGCTTGTTCTCCTTGAGTATGCCCACCAAAGCTCCTTCCTCTGCAAGAGACAAAGACGAAGAGATGATTACGGGTTTTTGGTTTCCTCCCTCTAAAAATATATATTTCAAATGCGATGGCAGCTCTTTCAACTCCAACGGCTCCGGAATCTTCGAGCCGGGCTCGGGATCTTGAGGTGGAAACGGTAGCTTGATCCCAATGTCTCTCTCCATTCGCTCCCACTCCATTTGATCTCCGGATCCCCAACACACCTCCTCGGTGTCAAAATCCTGCACAAAAGAGCACTCGGCCAAGGCATCAACCTTATCGATGAAAGAGCAATTATCAATTAAATTAACCGATGACATAGGCCGACTCTTATGCACAGAAAACGAAACATCCTCTCCTAAAACGGACATCCTAATCACACCACTCTTCACATCAATCAAAGTATTAGTAGTAGCCATGAAAGGACGACCTAGCAAAAGTGTGTGCTCAATACCATTTTCTTGTACCTCACCTATCTCTAAAACCACAAAATCAACGGGAACAATCAAACCCCCTACGCGAACAAGAATATCCTCAATAATACCTCTAGGGTACCTAATAGACCTATCCGCCAATTGAAGGCTCATGCGAGTGGGTTTAAGTTCTCCTAACTCTAATTGCTTAAAGATAGAATAAGGCATAAGATTAATACCGGCACCTAAATCTAGCATACCACATGCTTCCTTACCATTACCTAAAGAGATAGTGATAACGAAAGAACCTGGATCTCGTTGCTTAGGTGGAAGAGGGTGTTGCATAATTGATGTCGCCACCTCCGATACCGCAATCGTCTCCATCTCATCGAACGGCTTCTTCCTCGATGTCAACTCCTTCACGAACCTCACGAACGGTGGCACATTGCGAATGACATCAAGGAGAGGCAAGTTCACGTCCACCTTTGAAAGAAGCTTGTACAAATCCATGAATTGTTGATCCCGCTTCTTGTTCTTCACACGACTTGGATAAGGAATGGGAGGAACATAAGGGTTGGAAGTCTTGTGTAGAGGTGGGGCTTCCTTCTCGGGCTCGTCGGACTCCGTACGCTGCTCGACTGATTTGGACGATCGGCCAGAAGAGTCGGGGTGACTTGGCCGATCGTCCAGATTAGCTGCTGGGTTGGGCGAGTTGGGCAATCTGGACGAGCGTCCAGAATCTGGACGACCGTCCAGATCAGGTACTGGACGGGGCTCTGGCGCCTGCGTTTTGGCCGACCGTCCAGAATCTGGACGACCGTCCAGATTAGCTGCTGGACGGGCGTGTTGATGTGGAGGTGCTGCCGGCGTCTTCGGTCCATTCCAACGGGGACTTGGGCCCCATCTATTTCCCATGCTTCCTTGAGGTGGCATTGACACTCCATTGTCCACGTGCCTCCCGCTCCGCAACACCGAGACGGCTTGGGCTTGATGCGGTGGAAAAGGAGGAACATATGGGGGATATTGCACCTCGTTAGCTTGTTGTGGTTGGATCCCTTGGCTCGGAATCCGCCCCGGTTGTTGCATCAAGTGCATAGATCCAGAAATTTGACCAATGGCCGTCTCGAGCCGCTTCATGTTTGCATCTAGTGCTTGGAAACGATCCTCATCGGCGGGGGGCTTTTGTGGAGGTCCTTGAGGACGAGAGTTTGGGTATGGTGGTGGTGGTGTAGGATTAGATTGAGGAGGGTAATATGGAGGTGGTGGGTAATATGGATTTGGAGGGTATTGAGGGGGTGGATAATATGGTGGAGGTTGAGGGTAGTAGGGATTTGGTGGAGGAGGATAGGGGTTATTATATGGTGGAGGACGCCTATTCGGATAAGTAGGGGGGTTACCTTGCCCTTGTGTCGGCCTCGGATTTTGGTAGCGTCCATTGTATCCCCCTTGGTATCCCTGATGTGGCGCTTGAGGTGGGTATCCTTGAGCGGCGTAGACCTCGACTCCTCCTTCGTATTGAAACTCCCCCATGTTGTGGCACACCTCTTTGATGTGTCCAAGCTCTCCACAAATCTCGCATTGATCGGGCTTCCTCTCTTCCTCCTTCGGGGCCGGTGCACTTTGCTTAACCTTCAAATTCTCGAGATCCCTATACATGTCGGCAATTTGCTTCTTCAAGTCGGGGCTCATCGAAATTGCACTTGCCTCCACGTTCCTCGATCTAACTGATTTTTGTTGAGAACTCGCAGCAAGCGTCTCGAAAATGTCCTTCAACTCATCAGCTGTCTTGACCGCTATGTTGCCTCCGGCCGAACTATCCACCATGAATTGGCAAGTTTGGTTGAGGGCGTCGTAGAAATATTGCCAAAGCAACTCCGGTGCCATTTGATGATGAGGGCATTGTTGGAGCAGCTCTTGGAACCTCTCCCATGCTTCGTGAAATGGCTCATCGTTGTGTTGGGAGAAATTCATAATCTTTGACCGCACCTCTTGAGTCTTGCGGTTGGGATAGTACTTTAGCATGAACTTCTCGCACACCGCATTCCATGTGGCGAGAGAGTTGGCCGGGAGCGCCAAATACCACGACCTTGCTCGATCCTTGAGGGTGTACGGGAAGCACTTCATCTTCAAGGTGTCCTCCGTGAGTCCCGCGAGTGGGAAGGTTTGCACCACCGTGCAAAACTCTCGGATGAAAGTCAACGCATCCTCGTTGGCCAGCCCGTGGTAGGATGGAAGCAACGCCATGTGGTGAGGTTTAAGCTCATGATTCCTGACCGCTTCCGTCAGGACAATCGCCGAAGTGGTGGCTGTGAATGTGGGGCGAGCAAAATCGCCCATGACTCTAGCTGCCATGGCTTCGGGCTCTGCAAACAGCAAGACTAAACCAAAGTCTTGAGAATCGATCTCCTCCTTCTCCTTCACGGCTAAGATCGCTTTCCTTTGATGGACGTTGTCGACGTAGGGCGCTAAATTCCTTTGAAGACTTCGGCGACCATGCATAAACAACACTCAACAAAAGGGTTAAACGCACCGAGTGGGAGAAACAAGAAATCGAATAAACACAAATAAAAATAAAGCAAATAAAAATACTACACAATCAAAAGCCTAAAGTTTTCCCCGGCAACGGCGCCAAAATTTGTTTCACTAAAAAGTGTTCGCAATAGAACGAAATCCTATCGTAGCACTAGCAAGTAAAACCAAAGTATCGAATCTCAAGGAAAACTTAACAGGGCAATTAATTATGTAGTAAACCTAAAACTAAGAAAGCAAGTAAATAATATTTTTGGGTTTTTGTTCTAAATCCTAGGCAAATAAAATAAATCAAAGCAAGTAAATAAAAGCAATTAAATAACTAATCTAGAACTCAAGAAATAAATCTAAGAATTAAACTAGAAGAAAGCAATTAAATCTACCTAGGCAAAAATCGAAAGGAAAGCAATAACGAAAGCAACGAAGGAAACGAAAGCAAAGAAAGAAGCATAAATAAACCTAGACATGATGAATTAAAATCTGGAAATTAAAAGCAAATTAATCTAACTTGAAAACTTTGAAAAACGAAAGAGAATAGAAAGCAAGAAAACGAATCTAAACTTAAAACTAGAAATCGAAGCAACAAAATTAAACTAAGGAATTTAAACGGAGCAATTAAGAAAACGAATCTAAAACGAAAGCAAGCAATTAAAACGAATAAACGAAAGCAAGAAAAGAACTTACGAAAATTGAGACGAAGAACGAAGAACTTGAATTAAATAAACGCCTTGAATTAAATTGCAATAAACGAAGAACGAATCCGGATCCGAACAATAGAAAGCTAATAAAAGTGTTTAGGTGCTGAAAACTAAAGCTAAAATATGCTAGAAGATGGTTATAATTCGTGTACAAGGATGATATATATATACTAGGTAAAAACCTAGATAAATAAGGAAAGAAAAGCTGGACGCCGACTTTTGGACGATCGTCCAGATTGTGGAGTGAAATCTGGACGGTCGTCCAGATGAGCTGCTGGATACTGCTTCGCACATATTTGGACGGTCGTCCAGATTGTGAAGAAAATCTGGACGGTCGTCCAGATGAGGAACTGCCTTCTCACGGCTTTGCCTTCTCTTCGTGCACTTTTCGTCCCGTTTTCTTCCAATTTCTCCCCTTTTGCTCCTATGATACCCAAAACTCCAAACAAACAATCATAGCCAAAAGACACACTAAAAGACACAAAAACATAATGAAAACTAACACGAAAACGCAACGAAAAACCTAACAAATAAACACCAATCAAGCGGCTGTAGACGAGTATATCGTCAAAAAATACCAACACAAATTTCCTCAAATAGGGCCGGAATACGTCATTCATTGTGGATTGGAATGTCGCTGGTGCGTTTGTGAGGCCGAAGGGCATGACCAAGAACTCATAGTGGCCACTGTGAGTTCGGAAAGCGGTCTTGGGGATATCGGCAGCTGCTACTCGGATTTGGTGATAGCCCGATCGAAGATCAATCTTGGAGAAGACGACCGCCCCAGCCAATTCTTCGATCATCTCTTGTATAACTGGAATAGGATACTTGTCCGGTATCGTCACCTTATTTAGTTCTCGATAGTCGACACAGAATCTCCAACTTCCGTCTTTCTTCTTCACCAACAGTACCGGGCTCGAGAAAGCGCTAGAGCTTGGCCTTATAATTCCTTCCATTAACATATCTTTTACAAGCCTCTCAATTTCGTCTTTCTGGTGATGACCATAGCGGTATGGTCGTACGGACACCGGCTTGGTGCCCTCCTCTAAGGTGATGCGATGGTCTGTCTCACGCTTTGGTGGTAAGGATTTTGGATCCCCAAACACTCCTTGGAATTTATGTAACACTTCTTGTAACCCTTCTTGCTCGTGAGATTTTGCATTGCCATCTTCCTCTGGTACTATTGCCCACATTTGTGCGACTCGAGAGTGGATTAACGACTTCATACCAATTGGACCACGGCACAACTGAGGATCACCACGCAACTCAATGCAACGTCCTCCCTTTTCAAACTTCATTAACATCTTATCATAGTGGTGTTTGACCTCTCCCAAAGTCGAAAGCCATGTCATTCCCAAAATTAAATCTACACCGCCCAAGGGAAACACAAAGCAATCCAATATAAAATGACACCCTGCAAGAGTTACCTCAACCTTCCGGCATGCACCCTCTGCTTCTTGGCGCAGCCCGTTTCCCAATAAGACGTTGAATCGTTCCTCTCGATCGGGTTGTAGTTGCAGCCGGCTCACGAGCGTCTTTGAAATAAAGTTGTGGCTTGCTCCGCTATTGATCAACACTATGATAGTATGTTCTCCCATCCTCGCGTGCAGGCGCATAGTTCACGCGGTGTCAATGCCAGCCATTGAATATAATGGCAACTCAACGTCTTCCTCGACGGGCTCCTCGTGCACCTCTTCTATTTCTTCAAGTCCCGTTGGTTGATAGAATTCGTACTGCTGCAAGTCCACCTTTTCTCCCTCTTCGGCGATCATGACTCGCAATTGTTTGAGAGGACACTCGTGCCCCGGTGAATACGGCTTTCTACATCGAAAACACAGCCCTTTGGCCTTCAATTCCGCAAGTTCCTGTGATGAGAGGCTTGTGAAGCGTGGCCGCTGTGGGGGCTGTACCACTCCACTAGCCCTCGAAGAATTTGATTTGTCTCCCGGTCGCGCACTGCTGCCCGCAAGGCTCTTACTCGGTCCCCCAACAGATCCGGTCCATGCCGATGTTACACCTCGATTCCAACCACCCCCTTTCGGCATCGAATTACTCCCACTGAGATTGTTACGACCCCCTCCCTGGATTGCCAAATTGTCTTCCACGTCGCGTGCCAATTCCATCGCGGCCTCCAGCTCGGTGGGTCTGAATAAGCGTAGGAAACCCCGGATCGGATCCTTCAGTCCTTTCATGAAGTAACCGAGGTAGTGTGCATCGGTTAGGCCCGGCACTTGGCTTGCAAGTTGGACAAATAAATTGACATATTCATCTACACTCCTCGTTTGTTTGATATCAGCCAATCTCTCGAACGCGTCCCCTTGGAAACGGGTATCAAATCGTGACACCAACGCCTCCGAAAATTCCTTCCACGAGAGTGAGGGCTTCCGTGAACGCAGCCATGTCATCCAGTATAGAGCTGATCCTTCCATAGCCACTACTGCCGCTGAAACTCGTGCTTCCGGCGCAGTTCCGACGATTTCAAACTGTTGGTTGGCCCGGGCCAGCCAACCAATAGGGTCAGTTCCGTCGAAAGACGGCAGTTGCAGAGTCCTCTTATTTTTCCCCTGTTCGCTGCTTTCCCCCTCGTCACTGCCATCTCCCGATTCGTGGACGTCTTCCATGTTGGATCCTTTGCTGCCGGACTTAGAGTCCGGCTTTGTCTTAATGGCTTGAACCAATTCGGTGAGTGTGGCGGTGATCGTTTCCAGATTTTCCTTCATTGATTTCTGATCTTCCCTTATCTCCCGCTGTTCCTTCTCCAATGCCTCTAATCTCTCCGCTTGCGATCTCGTCATCTTCGCATGAGGACGGGATCCGGCAGGTCGGACCAATTAATATCAACAGAGCAGAATTTAAGGAGAGAAATATTTGCAGAATTCTTGTCCTTTATTTATTTCCCAACGGCAGAGCCGCCCAAGAAGCCTCCAGGCTTTCAATACAATATTTTTTCATGATAAATAACTACCCTCCTTCCCCTATTTATAATTACTAGCAGAGGCAACGTGCGTTGCACGTTAAACCAATTTTTTTTCTCTTTATGTAATAGAAGTCATTATGCATAAACTTATAATAGTAGGCTATATATAGAAAATACTCTATATTATAATAAAGAGAGAGATAATTTAAATAAACCAAGGTATAGTATTACATTATATTATACTCCCTCCATTTGTTGAGGTGCTCTGTTTTACTATTTTAAATCACTCATATCATAAACAAACGAATCACGTTAGAAAAACGAAGGGAGTACTTTAATTACTATTTTGACAGGTTAGCTATCATATTGTATAGTTTATGTTGCAAATAATTTTGATTAAGGCTCAAACATTAATTCAAAGTTCATTTTAATTAAAATTGATTTTTTTCCCCTTTTAAAAGTTATTTCATGAATAATTTTTCTTTTTAACAACCATCATTTTGTGTAATTTTTGTTATTGTCGCTCATTTTACATTCTCTTTCACTCCTATTATAAATATATTTTTCTTATTCAGCATATAATGAGTTGATGTATATATAAAGGGAGCTATGTACTTATGATATAAATATGTCGATACTACCAACTTAGACGATACATATTATTGAAGTTCTTTACCTTTTCCCTTTTAGTTTTAAAATTATAATGTTAAAATTGAAACATAATTTTAAACAAAAATAAAGGAAACACAATTGAATATAGGCACATTTTTAATAGAATAAAAATATAGTCACTAACTTCAAAAATCATGAAATATATTCATTATTATCCTTGTGAAATTACAATGAAGAATATAATGTTTATCCATTAATAAAGAAAGTGAAGGAAGAAATACAATTGTTTATCATAAGAGGGTAATTTAGTCCTACAAAATAAATTCATTTCAACCTTTAATATCAATCATAAAAATGAAATATTGCATATTGTTTATGCATACCGACTGTACAAACAAGGGAGGATCTATATACAAGGGACATAGGATCTAAGCTCTTTTTTTGTTTCTTCTTATAAAATTTCAAAGTCATTAGCATTTTATATGAATTCTTATGCTAAAGTTCCCACCATTGAATCGAATTTTGGGAATATATGTTATGTTAAATTTAAAATTTTAAAATATTGAACCCCACTGAACACTCGTTCTGGATCCGCCATTCTATATGAATCAAACATTTCATTTTATTCTATTCATACCTTAATCTTATTCAAGACTTATTTTGTTCTATCACACCACACACCGTCTTAGATTTGAAAAATAATAAATTAAAGGTGTCATATACCGACCTATGATTATAATGAAATGGCTTAATGTATACTTCTTATGTCTCATCATAAGTGACTCCTTATTTATTCATATGTGAGGTATACAATAATAAAATAAGTCACTTATGAGGAGATAAAAAGGGAGTAGTATAAAGATTGGTACAAAATATAAAATTTTATCTATGAGATAATTTCTTTCTAAGCCATCAAATTGGAATAAATTTCATATGCCTAAAGGTGTTTCTAACATACAAAAAAATATATAAAATTACTCCATTCGTCCCATCCAATTCGACATTTTCCTATTATTATACCCTCACAAAAATCAAAGAAATAGGTCGAATTCGATTGAATAGAGGGTGCATATATTATTTAAATCTTAGAGAAATATTCTCCCACTCACCGTGAGCACTCTTAATGTACCAACCGCTAATGTGACAGAAAAAGAGTTTACTTATTTAGGATAGGTTATGGTATATATTTGTATCTTTTATCAATTGATAATACACTCCATCATCCGTAGACACATTAAGAATGTTCACGGTGGGTAAGGTATCATTCCTCTTAAATCTTGTATTGATATCATATGATGGTTATAATTACTCTCTCCATCCCTCGCAAGAAGATACGTTTTCCTTTTTGGTACGACCTCATCAAGAGGATATATTTCCTAATTTGGTAAGAAATTACTAAAGGAAAATCACTTTTTACACATGCACACTCCACTTAATACACAAACCCACCATTTATTAATTCTCGTGCTCAAAAAGAAATGTTTCGTCTTGCGAGAGACAAAGGGAGTATATATTTTATCTAATGAATATCGAGCAAAACTTAAAAGAAAATGTGAAAGAAAACTGATAAACAAGATGAAAGTAGTTAAAGAATAATATATATATATATATATATATATATATATATATATATATATATAGGGGTGAGATCCTGTACAAAATAGGATTATCGTAAAAAATAAAAAATGATGCATTTTATGCATATAATTGTAATGCATGATGCACATAATTATAATGCACAATGCATTATAATGCATTATCTATAAATCATAATGCATTTTAGTAAAATCATAATGCACCAGTTAATCTACACCGTAGATCACACAGATCAATGGTCCAGATCATTTCTCATTTCTTACAGAACCTGTCTTTTGTATGTGATCTCTCCGCTATATATATATATATATATATATATATATATATATATATATATATAGGGTTGAGTTCAAGTGAAAAACTCCTTTAGCCTATAAAATAAGAAACTATCTACACCTTTGATTATTAGATAATGAACGGTTGAGATTTAGTTTTTAATGCATAATACGGATCCCCCTTTCCTCTTAAAACACTACATTTTAACGTATGAGAGGGTAAGAAAGTAAAAAAAAAAAACAAAAAATGGGGAAATTAGAGTCTGCCGAAAATGGTGGGATTTGTGAGCCAAAACAATAATTGTTAATCAATTAATATCGAATGATTAAATTTTCCATTCCTGAAATTTTGACATTAAATTAATTCACTACCATATTTTCTTTTATCATAATAATATTATAATGCACAACCAATTTGCATTTGGTCAATTACAATGCAAGCGTCATTTATTAATTTTTAAATCGTGCATTATAAGAATTAATTTTTCCAACACTAAAAAGTTGACATTAAATTCATTATACCTTTTTTCATTTATAATAATATTATAATGCACAACCAATTTACAATGCATAAGGTCTTATATTATAATGCAACCATCTTTTATTATTTTTTGTAAATCGTGTATTATAATACTTTTGATTGTCTATATTTTGATGCATTATTAGTAATAATGCATGGGTGATAAACTCCAAATGCATTATAATGCATTGGTGATAAATGCCAATTACACTGATTCATTTGATTGTTGATTTTAAATTTTAATGCATAAGTAATATTATAATGCACTTCTCGTCATAACAACTTTTTAAAAATAAATAATGTTGTGTGTGATGAAGATAAGCTATGTTTATGCACTTATATAATGCATTGACTAATTATTCTTAATGCATTCATTGTATTAGTAAAATGCACAAAAGTCCAAATATGTATTGTTAGTCTGTTATTTTGAACCTTCTGTGAGACAAAGAAAAAAAAAAATACAAATGCATTCATAATGCATTAGTATATTTTTAATGCATACCCTTTACTAGTATAATGCACCAAACTCTAAATACGCCTCCACATAATAATAATAATAATAATAATAATAATAATAATAATAATAATAATAATAATAATAATAATAATAATAATAATAATAATAATAATAATAATAATAATAATAATTGTCTTAACGGATATACTATAATGAGCGAAACAAGAAATATTGAATTTGTGGGAACTACAAAACAATCTATAAAAAATTTTATAAGAACTTAAAAAAAAATGATCGAATGGCAGTTGATATTGGGGACATCAAAATCTGTTGTGTCCGCCTAATCCTAAAAGGTGTACATTTTTTTATTCTATTAATTATCATATTTTCATCCATGTAAAGATTTTTATTGTCACTTAGTATCCAGTAGTCCCTGCCGCCATAGCCCGACACCATGCTAAATATTACTCGAAGATCGTTTCAAAAGTAAAGAATAAAACTTATGAAGTCTAAGATAGAAATATGACAATAAACAAATAAAAAATAGTAATTATTAACGTTAGAGAATCCCGTAAATATAGGACAAACGTTTCACTCAAATACTAAAAGTACATTTCTACCCATTAACTCAATTAGTCCGTTTAAGTTTCTGAAATATATTAGAATAAATATCAACCGTAGATTAATAAATATAAACGCATAGGATTGTTTCTCATTTTACACGGAAAGTTGGTTTTTTATTTGATCTCTCCTCTATATATATATATATATATATATATATATATATATATATATATATATATATATATATTATTAATAGACAACTCATAAGATAGTTTCAAAATGTTATTTTATAGCCTAAACTATTTTTTAAAAGCATAAACAAAATTAAGTAATTGTGATAAAATAAAAGAGAAATTAATGATCTTACTTCTCTTAGTATATAGAAAGTATTTGTCAATTCCAATTACTACATTCTCAAACTAATTTAGATGTTTTCTCCGTGAACAAAAGTGAAGCTTCTAAATAGTCAATGGAAAAGTTGTGATGCTTATATGTAAATTACGAGTTAGAGAGAAATAAATATATAGCCCCACCCTAGACACTACATTTTTGTCAACGAAAACATCGAAAAATATAATTGTACTCGCATGTAACTCAAGTTATTCTCCGATGATTATTTATAATTTTGTCATACATGTTCAATAGTCATTAGCATAAACTTTATTAGCTGAAGTAAAATGGTTCACGTCGAACTCTTCTAAAAGTTAGTAGCACTAAACTTTGTTAAATGCAATAATAATAATAATATGATGATTGTGATGTTATTATTGAGTGATCAAATATTTTTATAATGTGGACTTTGAATTGTGATTCTATTTATTTTCTCCTCAAAACTTACTATTTGAAGAAACAAAACATCATCATATTGCATGTGTATGATACTATATGCTAAGAATTCTAATATAAATTAATATAGTACACACATTTCAATAACATGAAGATGGTATCCACTATCCAGGCATCGAATAATCTCTTAGAGGGCGTTTACTCTAAGAGATAAGAATGAACTGATTAATTTTATCCAACATATATAATTTCATATTTCCTTTGTAAGATTGCAAATCATTGTTATCTCAAAGTACATGGTAGGACGACCCACGATTTTTACTTAGATATGAAACTAATTGTACAATATGCCTTATCCCAAATTTTCTCAATTCCTAAATTAAACAATCCATCAAAGTATATACACTCATAGGTAGTTTAATTCTCCTATCTATAGTTCCATTCTCCTATCTATAAGATTCACCATCTTATAGTGCATATAGGATGATGAATATTTTTACAGGAAATAATAATATTTTTCATTAAATAGGAGGTTAAAAAAATATATGTATATTATACAATAATTGTTCATTTACTTTTATACTTCTATGTAGAGAGATAAAGTGGATAATATACTATGAAATAAATTTATAATAATTAATCGAACCTATAACTTTTATATCATGTTTATTTTGAGGCATATTATTACTTTGTAAGAATACATAGATGGATACAATATGAAAGTAGCCATTAATTTTTCTTATTGAAATACTGAAATACATGAGGGTGGAGAATTCTTTTTACAAAAGGTGATATAAAATTATCACTCCACTTTCTTAAAATAATACACCTTCCGCCCCAATTCAATTATGATGCTTTCATAATCGGGTCATACCACATGAATATATGATCATATTTTTTAAAATAGAAAGAATTAACCATTACATTTTAATGTAAACGCCTTACTTTTTACTTTTAACACTGCACCTAAAATTCCATAGCGAAATAAAACATAACAATTGAAGTGGTATAGATGGAGTGCTATATTGTCGCATAATATAAAAATTGCCCAAACTTTTGTAAAGTCTGGCCTAATTTTGTATATATCAAACGTCTTTCACGTTAAAGAAGGCGGAGCCAAAATAATGAAATGGATAATAATGAATGTAATGTATAATATGCAAAATATGAATTTTAATCCTCATGGTAATAATTTAGCATGAATGCTCCTCTGTCCACCGTGAAAATTCTTAACGTGCTCATAATTGATATGTTAGTGATAGAGTTTACTTTTTTTTAAAAATAAATTATGATATATATTAAATATTTTATTCATTAATAGTATGCACGTTATCCGTGAACATATTAAAAATATCAACTGTGGATAGTAAATAATTCCTCAATAATTTAGTGTAATATTTATTATAACATATAATATGCATAATATGTTTTAAGCCACACGTCCAAATTAAAATAAATCTAATCCTAATAAATCATTATTTTATTCCTAATTAAATAAAATAAAATAAGTTGACGAAATAAGTTTTCTATAGAATAGACTTTTAATTGAATATTAACCTATTAAATATTATGATTACATTGTAGTAAGGGCAAAATAGGCAAATCAAATTTTGTAAACAAGACACTTTTTATAATAGTATAGATATAGATAACCCACCCTTTCATACATAAAGAGATAACCGACTTCTACACAACAGACACCTTTCCGTACTAATAAATAACTGCCACCTATTCATACTATTTACAATATTTACAATAATTACAATTTCCCACACAGCAGCCCACGAAAGTGGACTAGTCCCGATCCTCATGCTTCTTCCTCCTTTGATACACAAGCAATGGCTTCTTCCCATTCATGCCTACTCCCTCTTCCCTTCGCTCCATATCAGGAGTGGACTTACTATCCTGCAAGATCCAGCGTAGAAGATTTTAGCGATTCAGACAAATTGCTGGAGCCTAACGATTTCGGAAGGACTCCTGTAATGGGATTCTGTGATACATCCAAAATGGTGAGGTGTTTACAGTTTGCCAAGGAAGAGAGGAAGTCTTGCTCAGGCTTGGATACATTATTGGTGAGCTGATTATTATTCAAGTATAGCCATTGTAGTTGATGCAAATTCCCGAGTCCTGTCGGTATATCTCCGGGCAACGAGTTACCACCAACCTGAAGCAAAATGAGACCGGAGAGATTTGTTACGGAGCTAGGAATCCCTCCGTGGAAACTATTTGCTGCAAGATCGAAATACTTCATGTTGGGAAAGCTCGTGTCTACAGAAGCCGGAATCTCGCCTGAGAGATTGTTGGATCCAAGCCACAATTCTTCCAACTTGGAGAGATTGAAGACAGATTGTGGCACTTCACCACTTAGCTTATTCGTTGCAAGACCCAACCTTGTTAAACGGGATAGTTTCCCCATTTCCTCGAAACGGTTGTAACCAATCTTGAATATCTCCAGATTTGAAAGATTGCCTGTCGAGGAAGGAATCCTTCCCCAGAGTTTGTTATTCGCCAGATTAACAAAACGGATTTTCGACAAGTTCCAAAAATCAGTTGGGATACTTCCTTCGAGTTCGTTGAACCCCAGAGATAGCCTTTCAAGAGAATGACAATTCATCAGAGCAGAAGGTATCTCTCCTTTGAATTGATTCGAGTTAAGCCGTAAGTCTTCTAGCTTGGCTGTACCTGAGCTGCATATATGTTTCGGAATGCTTCCGGACAATCTGTTCTCACCCACATTAAGATGCACCAGAGACGACACGTTGAAAATTGTCGACGCTAATTCACCTGAAACAGAATTTTCAACTAAACTAATTACAGACTTGAGAGGGAAACACACACAGAGAGAGAGAGATGAAAGATACCTGTCAACTGATTATGTGTGAGCATAAGGTTCTGAAGCTGAGAGAGGTTACCGAAAGAAACTGGAATACTTCCGGTGAGATTGTTATACGACAGGTCAAGTGAAGAGAGACGGAAGCATGCAGATAAACTCGCTGGAATATCTCCACTTAAGTAATTGTTTCCAAGGCTCAGCCACTCCAACCTCCTCAACAGTCCAAGGCTGTCGGGGGTGCGATCCCTCAACTGATTGACGGACATGTCTAACACACGAAGGCGTCTCAACTTGCCAATCTCAGCAGGGATTGAGCCACTCAAGGCGTTGTTGCTGATGTTCAAGGTCGTCAAGAATGAGAGGTTGCCGATTTCTCTGGCAACGGTCCCTCGTAAGTTTATACTGGAAAGATCTAAGCTTGTCACCCGAACGTGCCTCTGGCTACAAGTTACACCAATCCAAGTACAGAAAGAGGTCTGTTCCGACCAGTTCTTGGCCAAGACATCAGAATTTATGAGCCTTTTTATGGCTAGAAGAGAGGATTCGTCTAAGGCCGAGGCGTTGAGAGTAGAGGTATGGCAGATTCTTAGGTATAATGCTCCCAACAGCACCAGTATTGCAACTTCTTTCCCCATTTTCTCTGTCTAGAGCGAGAGAGAGAGATGATATGCTATAGCTGAGCATTGACTTGGCCAAGACTAAGTGATATATATAACGTTTGTTACCAGGAAAAAAAAGGGAGAGTAGAAAAGTCTTATTCATATAAAAACAAAGTTTGATTAATTATTTATCAGCAGTAATATATAGCAAGAATAAGAGTTTAGTAGTCTCAAAAACTCAAGCTCGTTTTAAATAATACTCTTTTTTGTCGCATTTTAAGTGACTCATTTTATTATTATATACCTTGTATTTGCATAAATAATGAGTCACTTAGAGTGATACAGAGAAAGTATATTGTAAATATAACTCATATCAAAATTAGGTAGGTATACGAACCAACAATTCAGGTTTCCAACTTTCGATTTACGAATCCGAATTTAGCTAATAAGGTTCCGACCTCGAAAGGATGAATACAAGCAATATTGATGCAAACCCTCCGCATACTGATGAGTACATATTTACGCTTAGCTATATTTCGAACCAAATCATATACTCCCTCCGTGGAGTTCCACTCGTAAAAGGAATGACTTTTTCTCGGTACAAGAATTAATACGAGAATGATAGCTAGGGGTGGATAAAGTAGTGTAAATGAGTTTTAGTGGGTTAAAATTTTTGCTATTTAAGGTAATACTATAAAAATGACATAAAACAACAAATGGCGAGTGTCAAATACTCTCTCCGTCCCATGCTAATTATTCATTTACTTAAAGTTGAAAAGTTTCACTCTCACAACTAATATACATATAAATCTCACTATCTCTTAAGGCTTTGATTACTGTATTATTTCCCTTATGGACAATTAGCATAGGATAGAGGAAGTATCTTCGTTGGCATATTTAATACGTATACTACTGATGCGATATTGTCATGAATACAGTTTTTTATAATTCTATTAATGTTAATGTTGAAAAATGCTTCTGCTATATATTACCACAAGTTAAGCTCCATATCTAGAATATTCAAATAATATATATATTCAAATAAATAAAATAAAAATGGTCAAATTATTACGAATTAAAAACAATAAATTGGCCATGCTACAATAAAAGCATAGACTGAGTGAAGTGGCCAAGTGGGAGGGTTTTGTTTTTAAGTTTATAACAGTATCAATTAATAATCAATAATTCATAAATTTTGAAATTATTAGGATCAACAACATGTCTCGTATCAAAGTCAAAAGTTAGCCAATAGAGATCAAAAGAAATGGAGAGGGTTTGCATGATACAATACCCATAAGTCATTTGTTGTGCATTTGATGGGTGTAAAATGAATATAAAAACAGGTCCGATCGGAACAGGATCGTCGGTTATTACCGTTAGAGGAATCGGACTAATAGGGGCGTCCAAATACGGCTTTTAAGTTAGGAATTGTGCCTATCCAATTCAAACTCCGATTAATGAAAATTGGGAACTGGCTGTTCGTTTCCGATTCTAAGCGATAACTTAGATTGGAGTGCCGCCTATCTAATTTATTGACCGACGTACTCTTTCCGTCCCCTAATAAGTGTCCCAAACCGCTAAAATTTTTGTCCCATAATAAGTGTCATATCACATATATTAATGTAAAAATTTAGCTAAACTACCAATTTTACCCCTACTATCATTACACTTTTTTTTACTTTTTCAATTTTCAATAAATGATTAGGGGTTAATATGATAAAATTAAATACTTTCTTGGTTATTGAAATTTGACGGCTCGGGACACTTATTAGGGGACGGAGGGAGTATATAGGAAGCCCGACCTGAGTCGATGAAATTGACGGCTCTAAATTGGAATACAAACATCATTTTCTTTGACAAACAATAATACTACTAATATTTTAAGCCGTAAATCTAGACCTTTAATTTACTAGTAGTGAATCTATTTCATTTTGGTGTCCAAAATTTTAATTTATGATAATATATTCTATTTTTGTAGGTTTTAATAATGAAATTAGCTTCTATTAATTCTATTGGGGTTGGTATATCCAAAATTAAGAGAATAATTAATTTTTTTTTTTTTAAATTTACAAATCTCTATTATGACTTATTATATAGTACTCCTGTTAATAATTGACTAATATAAAAACAAAATATAGTCCATAAAATTATTAAAATTTAAAACTTTGGATAATGACTGGACATTACTTGACTACTATTTCGAGAGATACAAGCTTCAATACTGTTTGACTTTCAACGTATGAACAATTGTAGAGAAAATAATTTACCAATATTTAAAAAATATTTTTCCATTATAATTCAGGTTTACTAGATTCAACTTCATATATTTATAATTCAGCACATATATATAATTTTAAATCATTAACAATAAATTTAAAGACCACGTTACGTGCCGTTCGATTTTGAACGTTTTGAGTAAAATGTTGTTACTCAGTATAGCATATGACTATATGAGTTGGATTAATTAATTCATAATTACTAGTAAGATTTTAATCAAATAAAGATGAATAATTTATGACATATAAAACGACATTCAAAACTAGTAAAAACGAAGGCGAGCGAATGAAGAATGAACCGCTGCAAATCCTTCTCTCTCCTTCTCTCTCTAGAAATGGAGCACTTCATGCAAATCCTCTACGCCGCTCTCTCTCTCCTCGCCATTGCTGAATTCTCCCTCACAGCTGCCACTGATACTCTTTCACCAAACCAAACGCTCTCCGGCGCCCAGCTTCTAGCTTCCGCCGACCGAATTTACGAGCTAGGATTCTTCTCTCCTGGTAATTCCACCGCCGAATTCCTCGGAATATGGTACGCAGCCACACCAGACGTCGTCGTTTGGGTTGCTAACAGACAAAATCCGATCACCGCCGCGGAGGGAGGCGGCATTTTAGCTTTATCCAACAACGGAACTCTGATTCTCACTTCTTCGCAGAGGAGAATCGTTTGGTCTTCCAATTCCTCCATAGCCGCATCGAGCACCCCAGTTCTCCGCCTCCTCAACACCGGAAACCTAGTAATCGTCGACGGCTCCACCGAAATCTGGAAGAGCTTTGACTACCCCGGCGACAGCAGGTTTGCAGGGATGAATATGGTGGACGATTCCGGCGCAGGATTGGACAAACACCTGACGTCATGGAAAAGCCCTATTGATCCGTCGATGGGGGATTATGTGTACCGGATCGAAAACAACGGGTTGCCTCACACCAGTATATTCAAGGGGAATTTGAAGATATACAGAACTGGTCCGTGGAATGGGCAGAATTTTACCGGACTTCCGTTTGTCGCCGATCGAGCTTTTGAGGCGCAAGTAGTTTTCAAAGATGACCGGTTAGTTACTCTCTCTAACCCTTACAACAACTCCTTTTACTTGAGACTTACGATGAATTACACTGGATTGCTCGAACGCTACATCTTGAACGAAAAGAGGGATGGATGGATTCTTGCCTACACTATGCCCAGTGATAGTACCTGTGATAGATATGGGTGGTGTGGTGCTAATACTGTGTGTAGATCGTATGAAACGCCTGTATGTAAGTGTTTGAATGGATTCGTTCCTAAATCTCAGATAGAATGGGACGTGTTTTCGTGGAGGAGTGGGTGTAGTAGAACTCCACCACTGGATTGTAGGAAAGAAGATGGATTCAAGAAGTTTGATGGTATCAAGTTCCCGGACACCTTGAGTTATTGTGTAGAGAATGGTATGAACGCTGATGATTGTCGTGAGGAATGCTTGAGAAACTGCAACTGCTCAGCTTATGCTGATCCATACTTCACCAATGACAAAAAAGCGAGAATTGGTTGTTTCTTGTGGTTTGGGGATTTGATTGATATCAGAGAGTTCACTGGAGAAGTCAGCATAGGGCCGAGTATCTATATTCGCGTGCCTAAAGCAGAGCAAGGTAACTGATTTCGTTTTAGTTTTGTTAAGAATTCTGCGTAGATCATTGGATAAAACTGTTAGTTCGTCAATAATTGTTCTTCTCTCTTGGTTGTAGATCATATGACATATTTGAGTAAGAAGAAAGGTTCTAAAAAGGTTGTAATTGCTGCAACGGCTGCCAGTGTAGGGTTGCTCGTCTTGATGTTATGTCTCGGAGGCATAATTTTTAAGATGAGAAGGAGGAGACAAGGTAATGTTTTACTCCTTCTTATTAGTATTTCAATTGCACATGCTATATAAGTGTAGGGGCTAATAGAAGAATAAGAATCTGAACCTTGCATATAACTTCTGCAGTAGCTTCTAGGAAAAAAGGGGAGGATTTTGAGCTACCTTTGTTTGCTTTGGCAACCATTGCAGCAGCTACTAATAACTTTTCAGACGAGAATTTGATTGGAGAAGGTGGTTTTGGCCCTGTTTATAAGGTAATGACAGTGTTTTACAAGTGTTTGCATTTGTAGAAAGTGTTCATTCTTGGGCTTTTTATGAATGACTCTGGCTATTCTGTTGTAGGGTATTTTGGCACCTGAGCTGGAAGTTGCAGTGAAAAGAATGTCGAGAGGTTCTGGACAAGGCTCTGAAGAGTTCAAGAATGAAGTGATTTTGATTGCTAAACTCCAACACCGAAACCTTGTGAGGATTTTGGGATGTTGCATTGAAGGAGAGGAGAAGATGTTAGTATATGAGTACATGCACAACAAAAGCTTGGACTATTTCATTTTCGGTTTGTTCAAACCTTATCCATTCTTTCTGATTATATTTCACCTTGTCAACTTTCACTTACGAATCCTCGCCTCTTGCAGATCAAGAAAAAAAATAACTGCTGAGTTGGCAGACTCGGTTTGATATAATTATGGGAATCGCACGGGGTCTTCTTTACCTCCATCATGATTCTAGGCTCAAGATCATCCACAGGGACTTGAAAACGAGCAATATCTTGTTAGATGATAAGTTGAATGCAAAGATCTCAGATTTTGGTTTAGCCAGAATGTTTGAAGGTGATCAGACTATGGCTAAAACAAATCGAGTCGTGGGTACATAGTAAGTTGCCTAGGTTCTGCATCTTTTAGGAACGTTTATAGTAATTTCCGTTCATGCTGAACCATTATATTTGCAGCGGTTACATGTCTCCAGAATATGCCTTCCACGGAAAGTTCTCTGTGAAGTCAGACGTATATAGCCTCGGAGTAGTAATGCTGGAGATAGTGAGTGGGAAAAAGAACAGAGGATTCAAGCCTCCTTCTCTCTATCAGAACCTTCTGGAACAGGTAAAATTTTATATACTTCCCACAAATTTCCCTGCTGCTTCATGAAAAATGAGTAGTGCTTAGTTTTGAAAGTTGCTTTGATCACAGGCATACGTACTTTGGAAGGAAAACCGAGAACTGGAGTTGATGGACGAATGCTACAAGGCTGCATATGTGGACTCTCAAGTAAAGAAGTGCATTCAAATCGGCCTATTATGCGTTCAGAATGAAGCAGAGGAGAGGCCGATGATGCTGTCTGTTATTCAGATGTTGAGCAGCTAAGATACAGCTCTGCCCCCGCCCCAGAAACCGGGGTTTTTCTTGAACACGAGCCCTATCTCTTCGGAGATGAATTCATCAGGCTTCGAGGAATCGACGGCCGGTTCCATGACAATAACTAATATAGCAGGCAGGTAGTTGTTGAAACATATATGTGAACTGGTTGACATAGAATGGGGTTTAGATATTCTTAATAGTATTTGAGCACAATTGGAGGGTGTTCGGCTAAGTTTATAAGTCGGTCAAAATAGCTTATAAGCTATTCGATTGTTTATCAGTTCTAAAAATATGTTTGGCAACGTAAGTTATTTCAAAGCTTATAATCAACGAAAATAAGCTCTTCAAACACAAGTACTTAGGTTGCGTTATCTTTGATGTGAAAGAAAAATGATATTTACCCTTTAAACTTTCGTATTTCTCACCTTTTTTAACGTTTGGCATTTTTTTCCCTTCATTTGCACTATAATGGACAAAAAATATTGTTGTATTATTTTCTTCAATTTAAAGAGCAAAATTATTCATCATTGATAAACAGTGATAAAGGAATAAGATTTAAAGAGACATCAAAAAGAACGCGACCTTAGACAATAGTACGACGGAGGGCTAGAACTTTAGCGACCGATATATATAGGCAAACCGGCCTAGACCGGAGAATATGACATCTCTATAATCGGAAAATACTACTCCCTTCGTCCCACTGGAATATGGACCTTTTTTTCCGGCGCGGGAATTAAGATGAGAATGATGATAGTGGGATAAAGTGAAAGGTAGTGAGTTAAAGTGATGTGTCAGAGTTTTATTGGGTTAGAAATTTCCATTTTGGGAAAGGTCCCTATATCAGTGGGACATCCCGAAAAGGAAAAGGTCCCTATATCAGTGGGACAGAGGGAGTACATGCATAATCTTCTTTGACAATTAACAATAATTTGTTTAGCAAGCCGCCTCTCATTTGGAGAGATGCTATTATTGAACATTGTTTGATTTTCAACGTAAAACCAATTATTGAAAGAAAAAAAAAATATTTCTGAGTTCAAAATAATCTGGCGCGACTATTTTGATTACAATAATACTCTCTCTCTCAGGTCCTCCTAAATAAGTTTTGGCAATTAAATTATAAATGCCTAGACCATTTTTAATAAGTGTAACTGTCAATAAATTGTAAATATTTACAAAATGTGTTAATTTACATTTTAATTCTATTTATTATTTTCTTTTCTACACACCACTTTATATATAATATTAATAGTAGGGGTAAAGTTGGACAAAAATTGTAGCTATTATCAAATTTCGAAATGGGTCACTTAAAATAGAAAAGCGGAAGGAAAGCATAATCGAATACTTATTCGGGAACGGAGGAAATATACAGTCGTCAACGGAAGGCGAGTAAATGAATATGGAATTTTGGAAAGATTTTATTTGTCGAAAATAAATGCAAATCCTTCCCCTCTTTCCTTCTCTCTCTAGAAATGGAGCACTTCATGCAAACCTTCTGCCTCTGCGCTGCTCTCTCTCTCCTCGCCATTGCTGAATTCTCCCTCGCAGCTGCCACTGATACTCTTTCACCCAACCAAACGCTCTCCGGCGCCCAACTTCTAGCTTCCGCCGACCGAATTTTTGAGCTAGGATTCTTCTCTCCCGGCAATTCCGCCTCCAAATTCCTCGGAATATGGTACGCAGCCACACCAGACGTCGTCGTTTGGGTTGCAAACAGACAAAATCCGATCGCCGCCGCGGAGGGAGGTGGCATTTTAGCTTTATCCAACAACGGAACTCTGATCCTCACTTCGTCGCAGGGGAGAATCGTTTGGTCTTCCAATTCCTCCATAGCCGCATCGAGCAGCCCAGTTCTCCGTCTCCTCAACACCGGAAACCTAGTAGTCGTTGACAACTCCGCCGAAATATGGAAGAGCTTTGACTACCCCGGCGACAGCAGGTTTCCGGGGATGAATATGGTGGACGATTCTGTGGCACGATTGGACAAACATATGACCTCATGGAAAGGCCCTAATGATCCGTCGATGGGGGATTACGTTTACCGGATCGAAAACAACGGATTGCCTCACTTAATTATTTTCAAGGGGGATATGAAGGTATACAGAGCTGGTCTGTGGAACGGGCAGAGTTTCACCGGAATTCCGTTAGGGGCGGATGCAGCTTTTATGTCACAACTAGCTTTCAACGATGACCGGTTAGTTTCTGTCTCCAATCCTTACAACAACACCTTTTACTTGAGGCTTACGATGAACTACACTGGATTGCTCGAACGCTACATCTTGAACGAAAACGGGGATGAATGGATTCATGTGAACGCCTTACCCAGTGATATCTGTGATCACTATGGGTGGTGTGGTGCTAATAGTGTGTGTAGATCGTATGAAACTCCTGTGTGTAAGTGTTTGAATGGGTTCGTTCCTAAATCGCATACAGAATGGGATACGTTTTTGTGGAGGGACGGGTGTAGTAGAATTCCACCATTGGATTGTCGGAAGGAAGATGGATTCAAGAAGTTTGATGGTATCAAGTACCCGGACACCCTAAGCATTCGTGTAGAAAAAAGTATGATTGCTGATGATTGTCGCGAGGAATGCTTGAGAAACTGCAATTGCTCGGCTTATGCTGATCCATACCTCATCAATGAGAAAGATGGGTGTATGATGTGGTTTGGGGATTTGGTTGATATCAGAGAGTTCACCGGAGTAGTCAGCACAGGGCCGAGTGTTTATATTCGCGTGCCTAAAGCAGAGGAAGGTAACTGATATTTTTGTTATATAATTTTGGAAAGAATTATGTGTAGATCATTAGACAAAACTGTTTGTGGATCAATAATTGTTCTTCACTCTTGGCTGTAGATCAAATGAAATATTTGAGTAAGAAGAAAGGTTTTAAAAGGCTCGTGCTTGCTGCAACGGCTGCTAGTGTAGGGTTGATCGTCTTGATGTTATGTCTTGGAGGCATAATTTTTAAGATGAGAAGGAGGAGGCAAGGTAATGTTTTACTCCTTATTAGTATTTCAATTACACATGCTATATAAGTGTAGGGGCAAATAGAAGAATAAGAATCTGAACCTTGCATATAACTTCTGCAGTAGCTTCTAGGAAAAAAGGGGAGGATTTTGAGCTACCTTTGTTTGCTTTGGCAACCATTGCAGCAGCTACTAATAACTTTTCAGACGAGAATTTGATTGGAGAAGGTGGTTTTGGTCCTGTTTATAAGGTAATTAATGTTTTAGAAGTGTTTGCATTCGTAAAAGTGTTCATTCTTGGAGGTTTTTTTTTTTTTTTTTTTTTTTTTTTTTTTTTTTTTTTTAATTATTATTATTTGGGAGGGGCTATACTGTTGTATTTGTAGGGAAACTTGTCACCTGAGCTGGAAATCGCAGTGAAAAGAATGTCGAGAAGTTCAGGGCAAGGCTCTGAAGAGTTCAAGAATGAAGTGATTTTGATTGCTAAACTCCAACACAGAAACCTTGTGAGGATTTTGGGATGTTGCATCGAAGGAGAAGAGAAGATGTTATTATATGAGTACATGCAAAACAAGAGCCTGGACTATTTCATTTTTAGTTCGTCGCCAAACACTACTTATTCTTTCTAATTATATGTATTTCACCTTGTCAACTTTTACTTACGAATTCTTGCCTCTTGCAGATCATGAGAAAAAAGGAAGAAAAAAGGACTTCTGAGTTGGCAGACTCGATTTGACATAATAATGGGGATCGCACGTGGTCTTCTCTACCTTCATCACGATTCTAGGCTTAAGGTCATCCACAGGGACTTGAAAACGAGCAATATCTTGTTAGATGACAAGCTAAATGCAAAAATCTCGGATTTTGGTTTAGCTAGAATGTTTGAAGGCGATGAGACTATGGCTAAAACAAAAAGAGTCGTGGGGACATAGTAAGTTGGCTAGGATCTGCTTCTTTTGCGAACATAATGTATAGGTTCATTTCCATTCCGTGCTGAATGAACAATTGGTGTTGCAGTGGTTACATGGCTCCAGAGTACGCCTTCCATGGAAATTTCTCGGTGAAGTCAGACGTATACAGCCTGGGAGTAGTAATCCTGGAGATAGTGAGTGGGAAAAAGAATAGAGGCTTCGAGCCTCCTTCTCTCTATCAGAACCTTTTAGAGCAGGTGAAATTATTATATTCCCCACAATTGTCCCTGCTTCATATATGAATAAAGAGCAGTGCTTAGTCTTGAAAGTTGCTTTCGTCACAGGCCTATGTACTTTGGAAGGAAAACCGAGAGTTGGAGTTGATGGACGAATGCTACAAGACTTCAATTGTGGACTCTCAAGTAAAGAAGTGTATTCAAATCGGATTATTATGCATTCAGAATGAAGCTAAGGAGAGGCCGGTAATGCCGCGTGTTATTCACATGTTGAGCAGTGAAGATACAGCAGATCTGGCCCGACCCGGGAAACCGACATTTTTCTTGAACACGAGCCCCGGCTCGTTGGAGAAGGAATGTAGTGCTGGTTCCATGACTATAACTAATTTAGTAGGCAGGTAGAGTTAGTTGAAACATACTGTATGAATTAATATGCATGGATTTGGTGTACATAGGAATTAGTTGCTTTTCCTAATTCATATATATTCATTACTATTTGAATTTTGCATATATATTTGTTGTCTAGATGTAAATGCAAATCTCTATATAGTTTAAATGCAGGATTTTTATGAAATGACTACATTTTACATCACCAACTCAAAAACACACAATAATACTATATACAAATATTTTTTTTATCGGAAAAAGGAAGATAATATTAAAAATGGAAGGCGAAGTATCGAACGGAAATGTACAAGGGGAAAAAATCAGAATCAGAGGTGACAAAAAAAAAAAATTCCTAGGATCGAATTGTCAATCTTTGAACGGCAAAAGGCAGGTGAACACTTTACCTGTTCTCCCCCAACTCCACAATCTGCTTTTGATCTCATCTACGATCTTCTCCCCATCCCACTGAGTATTCTCAAAGACAGCCATATTTCTCCATTTTCACAATATCCAAACAACGCAAATCCAAATGCTTGTCGCAAATTTCTTCCCAACAATGCCTTGAAGAATGCCCAAGTTATGCAAAAGGTGTACCTTCAAAAATTTGTGCAGCACCACAATGACCATCAACCAATTATAAATAGAGAACCACACTGGAAGAGTGAATCTGCATTCAGTAAATAAATGAGCATCAGTCTCTTCCTTTTCGTTGCACAAAGGACAACTCATCTCCTCGACAGATGCGATCACCCTTCTTTTTTGTAAAATTTTTCGAGTAGGCAGTCTGTTCAAGATCGCTCTCCACGCCATAGCAACTGCCTTCGGAGGGGCAAAGTTTTTCCAAAGGATCTGAAATTCCTCACCTGACGGGTTGTTATTTCTACCATTGTTGTCAAGCTGACATAGTAGAGCATAAGCATAAACATATACAAATATTGTCTACTCCACGCCTATATGATCTATTAGGGGTGAGCAAAATATGGTTCGACCCGAAAATCCGAACCAAACTAAACCGAATTAGGCGGTTTGGTTCGGGTTCTATACCCCTTTGGTTTGGTTCAGGTTGAAATTTGAAACCCGAATTTATATAATTATTTTAAAATAATATTATGCAATTCATATATTTAACTATTAGGTTGATTTTTGCATTGATTTTGTTGTATTATGGTTGGATTTTGTTTTGGTTTGATGTTATTGTGTTGTTTATATGTAGATAAACATGAGAAAGGTTTGTGCCAAAGTAGAATTTTTTATGTATTTTGCTCCAAAAAAAAAAAAAACTATGTATAAATTCGATTTAGAACCGAACCGAACTGAATCTGAACCGTAAAATACGGTTCGGGTTAGGTTCGGGTCGGATGTTAGTTTGGTTCGGTTTGGTTTATAAAAATTACAAAATTCGGGTGTCGGATTTTTCGATTTCGATTCGGGTTGGACCCGAACGACCCGGATGCTCACCCCTACGATCTATAGATTATTTGACTTCTTTAACTTTTTTTCTAATCTCTTTATTTTTTTGATCAAGCAAAAAGAAATTTTTATTAAAGTGCAACACCGAGGTACAAGAAGTACCCAACTATTACATCAATTGTTCATCCAAATCTCACACAATTTGCTTTCGTTCGAATTCTGAAAATTATTTCTCTCAACCCCTACTCCTCTAATCAAACACCAACTCTAAAAATGACATTTAATTTCTTCGTTAATACGAAGGAAGTTCCATTCCCTATTCTCAAACTTTACTGCATTCCTCCATTTCCAAATAACCCACACCACACAAATCCATAACCCACCTAGAATGAATTTCGACTTACCACCTCCCGAAACTTCAGTGAAGCTTATGAAGTGTTCTTGAATCAAAACTTTTTTTCTAATCTATTTTTGAAATTATGTAATGATAAATTTAAAATATATTTATAGAGTATAGTTTTGCTTAAAAGAGTATTAGGACACTTATAGGACACAGAAATAAGAACTCTATAGCAAAATATATTAAAAATCCATCATTACAAAGTCTCAAAATTAATCAGAATTAATAAGTCAAACCGATTCTATAGAAAATGAATAGAGGGACACTTTATTTTTTTCCTCGAAATAATCGACGTAAATTTAAACTAATAGACAATACAACGGAGGGCTAGAACTTTACCGACCGATATACAGTATATAGGCAAACCGGCCTAATTAAACCGGTGAATAACTGAATATGACATCGCTATAATCGGAAAATACATAATCGGAAGATATATACTCCCTCCGCCCTCCATTTACCGACTCTAATAGTATATCGGGACATCCTCCATTTTTCGACCTTTCCGTTTTAGGACGTAGACTCCACAATCATTTTAACACTTAATCCATCTACTTTTTAATACTTTAACATTTTAATACTATTAAAAAAACCAGATAGACTCACAATTATTTCATTTTAACACTTTAACATATTAATTTATTACTATATTATCAAAACGCAAAAAATCCCAAAAGTGAGGGTCACTAAATAGAGGACGGAGGGAGTTCATAATTTTCTTTGACAATGAACAATAATTTGTTAAGCAAGCCGCCTCTTATTTTCCCTTTACATTTTCAGCTAATATTAATTAGTACGCCGTACTAGACTATTTGGAGAGATGTTATTATTGAACATTGTTTGATTTTCAACGTAAAACCGATTATTGAAAAAAATAAATATTTCCGAGTTCAAACTAATCTGGCGCAATTATTTTGACTATAATAATACTCTCCTCGATTCCTACTAAGTAAATTTTGGCAATTAAATTATAAATGCCTAGAAAATACTCTACCTATTTTTCTAGAAGTGTCCCGGTTGTAAATATCAACGAAATATGTTAATTTAAACTTTTAACTTCATTTATTATTCTTTTTTTCTATACGTCACTTTATATATAACATTAATTGTAGAGATAAAGTTGAAAAATTGTAGCTATTATATCATTAAATTTTGATATAGGACACTTATAAACACAATAAAAATAGTAACTAGGTCACTTGAAAACGGAGGGAGTAGGTAATCGAACACTTATTCGGAACCGAGGAAATATATAGTCGTCAACCGAAGGCGAGTAAATGAAGTATGGAATTTTGGAACTATTTTATTTGTCGAAAATAAATGCAAATCCTTCTTCCCCTCTTTCCTTCTCTCGCTAGAAATGGAGCAGTTCATGCAAACCCTCTGCGCCGCTCTCTCTCTCCTCGCCATTGCTGCACTCTCCCTCGCAGCTGCTACCGATACTCTTTCACCGGAAGAAACGCTCTCCGGCGTCCAAGTTCTCGCTTCTGCCGACCAAATATTTGAGCTAGGACTCTTCTCACCCGGGAGTTCCACCGCCAAATTCCTCGGAATATGGTACAGAGGTACACCAGACGTCGTCGTTTGGGTTGCAAACAGACAGAATCCGATCACCGCCGCGGAGGGAGGTGGCATTCTGGCTTTATCCAACAACGGAACTCTAATCCTCACTTCGCGCAGGGGAGAATCGTTTGGTCCACCAATTCCTCCATAGCCGCATCGAGCAGCCCAGTTCTCCGCCTCCTCAACACCGGAAACCTAGTAGTCGTCGACAACTCTACCGATATATGGAAGAGCTTTGACTACCCCGGCGACAGCAGGTTTCCGGGGATGAACATGGTGGACGATCCTGTCGCAGGATTGGACAAACATCTTACCTCATGGAAAGGTCCTAATGATCCGTCGATGGGGGAATACGTTTACCGGATCGAAAACAACGGATTGCCTCACTGTAGTATATTCAAGGGGAATATGAAGGTATACAGAGCTGGTCCGTGGAACGGGCAGAGTTTCACCGGAATTCCGTTAGGGACAGATGCAGCTTTTAAGTCAAAAGCAGCTTTCAACAATGACCGGTTAGTTTCTGTCTCCAATCCTTACGACAACTCCTTTTACTTGAGGCTTACGATGAACTACACTGGATTGCTCGAATGGTACATCCTCAACGAGAAGAGGGATGAATGGATTCTTGCGTACGCCATGCCCAGTGATATCTGTGATAACTATGGATGTTGTGGTGCTAATAGTGTGTGTAGATCGTATGAAAATCCTGTGTGTAAGTGTTTGAATGGATTCGTTCCTAAATCTCAAAAAGAATGGGACACGTTTTTGTGGAGGGGCGGGTGTACGAGAATTCCACCATTGGATTGTCGGAAGGAAGATGGATTCAAGAAGGTTGATGGTATCAAGTACCCAGACACCCTAAGCATTCGTGTCGAAAACAGTATGATTGCAGATGATTGTCGCAAGGAATGCTTGAGAAACTGCAATTGCTCGGCTTATGCTGATCCATACCTCATCAATGAGAAAGATGGGTGTATGATGTGGTTTGGGGATTTGGTTGATATCAGAGAGTTCACCGGAGTAGTCAGCACAGGTCCGAGTGTTTATATTCGCGTGCCTAAAGCAGAGGAAGGTAACTGATATTTTTGTTATATAATTTTGGAAAGAATTATGTGTAGATCATTAGACAAAGCTGTTTGTGGATCAATAATTGTTCTTTACTCTTGGTTGTAGATCATATGACATATTTCAGTAAGAAAGGTTCTAAAAGGCTCGTGCTTGCTGCAACAGCTGCTAGTGTAGGGATGCTCGTCTTGATGTTATGTCTTGGAGGCATAATATGTAAGATGAGAAGGAGGAGACGAGGTAATTGTTTTGTTTATCACTATTTCAGGTACATGTATGTAAGGGCCCGTTTGGCTAAGCTTATTTCAAAATACTTATAAGCTCTAAGTGCTTATAAGATGTTTAAGAGCTTATAATATGTATGAGGGTAAGAGCTTATAAGTTGTTGAAGTGTTTGGATAAAAGAGCTTATAAGCTCAAGGAGATAATAAAAAAAATAAAATCTGAAAATTAAAAAAATAAATTTTTTGAAATCATAATGTTGTAACATCAAATGGAAGTGTATATAATATAAATATAAAAATAAAATAGAATTATAATGGTAAATAAGCAATATTTTAAAAAATAAGTTGGGGTGGATGAACTTATTTTTTGAAGTACTTATAAGCACTTTTTGCTTATTTTTGCATCTTATAATCTCTTAAGGAGCTTATTTTGCCAAACACATTTAGAGTGCTTATAAGCAGTCAAACAACTTATAAGCAGTCAAACATCTTATAAGCTAGCTTATAAGCTTAGCCAAACACCCTCTAAGTGTAGGGACTTGAAGGAGAATCTGAAACATGTATAACTTCTGCAGTAGCTTCTAGGAAAAAAGGGGAGGATTTTGAGCTACCTTTGTGTAATACCCCTATCTTAATTAAGCTAATTAATTATTATTAGAGACTATTATAATAATAGTTAAGCAATAATAGTCTTTTAAAAAAATAAGGAGGAGTTAAGGTAAAAGATGTAAAATAAAAGATTAAATTAAAATCTCTTGGAGAATTTTAGCATTTTCGAGGACTTTATTTTTGTTTCATTCTTTATGACCTGAGACGAGACATATATAAAGAACGTAAGCTATATTTAATTTATAGTAAAATATTTATTTAGTTATATGGATTTTAAGTCAATCCCTTAAGACGAGAATTATAATGATCTTAGCTTCATTTTATTTTCCATTTATTTCTCAAATAAATGAGGTAGAGAATAAAAGTCTTTTTAATCTTTAAGACATAAGGTGTGCGTTATTGGAATATTATTATGTAAGAGATGGGAGATTTTATGATGGAAGTTTAGTTATTATGATAATAATAATAATAAAGAAAGAAAATAAGAAAAGAAAAAAGGAAAAGGAAAAGAATGAAAAGGAGATCAACCCCCTTCTCTCCCACCCGTCACTGCACACTCTCTCACTCTACCCCACTTCTCTTCTCACTTTCCACACACACCCACCTCCCTCCATTAATTTTGAAGCTTTCCATATCAAGAAGGATGTAGACAAAATTAAGATTTAATTGCTAAATAAGGTAAGCTCTTAATGTTATTGAGTTATTGCTTGAAGAATTTGAGAAAAACAACAAACCCATTTGAGATTAAACTTTCCAAAATCTTGATGATGCTACTATATATTTTTGATTTATTATCCTCTTGACTTCTACTTGTTCTAAGATGATGATTATGGAGTAAATTAAGAAAAATCCCTCTTTCTTTCAAGATTTATGAAATTCAAGGTTAGGGTAAATTGGGGGTTTTTAATTTCGAAATTTCTTTTGTGAATTGAGCTTGAATATATGTTTATATGAGTGTAGGAAGCATGAATTAAATGTTTGAGAATTTTTGGAGATCAAATTCACTAATTCTTGAAATTAGGGTTCTTCATGAAATTAGAGATTAATGATTTTGATTTTATTTTATGAAATTGATGAAGGGGATATGAAATTGACATTATATGATGCCTAAAATGATTTTTTGTGGTATTTTTGGAGCCCAAATATATTAAAAACGAAAATGAATATATAATTTAAAATTGGGTAGTTTGATGTTTATGCTATATAGTTAAATTGATGATGAAGATGTGATATGTATTATTTGATGTTTGATGGAAATTTTTGGGACTCCTTTGAAATAGACTATCATTTTTAAGTGTAAAGAATTAGGTGTACAAATTGATTTGATAGTATATATGTTTCACTTGAGACTTAAAGAATGTATATTATTTCCTTTTGAGCTATCTAGAATTTATTTGAAGATGGAAATCTAGAATACTTAGTTTTAGTTATATTATAAGTTGAAGAAACAAAAGGATTTATATCTATATGTCTACATAGAGCCTATATAGATGAGATAAGTAAGATGTATTAATAATATAGATGATGAATTATCGAGGAAATGTTAGCTAAGTAAATTAAGGATAGAATGTTATTTTCTATCTACTTTCGTTTCTCTATCGTTTATTTATATATATATGCTTCGATGAAGGAACGAGTGGAAACCCGAGACAAGGAAATAACTGAAGAAGGAAGAGTAAGTACGAGCTAGCCGGAGTCAAGTGGGCTTTCTAACTAAATAATGATATGATGCATATGTATATGAAGTATGATGTTTTTAAGAAGTGATTAACTTGCCAATAGTTGAGTTTTGTATGATCATCTACTTGATGGAAGACGAATTCAGTCCTGTGATAAGCAGGATGTGTGTACACTGATGTGATCGTGAGCTATCCTTTAGGTTGACCGATCAATGTGTTTGAGAATGAGGCCTACTTCTCGACACTTTATGATTGTAGATGTTAATCATACCATATAAATGACTGCAGTCGCTCATGTTTAAAGGATGATAGTAATATTATGCACTTGTATTTTTAAAGAAGGTTATTACTTGTGACATGCTTATTAAGGCAAGTTTAATCTATAGCTCTAAGAAGCACTTTTCAATATTTTGGCATGCGTTCACTGAGTACTTTGTACTCAGCCCTGCATGTTGTTTCTAAAATGTGCAGGTGAGGCTAGGATGAGGAGGGGAGTGTGCCGAGCGGAGCCTTGTTAATATGTTAATGTCTCATTGTATATATAATAATGTCGTTAGTTCAAGTTCTAGGATTATATGTCTCCACACATGTAATCCTTTTGATGATCCATTCCGCTGCAACACTTTGAAGTTTTTGTTGGTGTTCGTATGTTGAGAACTATGATACTTTGTTTCACTTTATCACCTGAACTCCGAGATAACTTAATTATATTTTTTTGAAAGTTATCTGTTTCTATTTTTGTTGAATAGTTTGACATTCTAGGCAACTTTTATATTGTTGAAAGATTGTCTCTCATTTTGATTATCGTTGAAATTGTTATCGAAATTTAAGATCCTTCTATATATACCAATTGATTTGTTTATTTTGTTGGTGTATAAATATTATTGTCTTGAGCAGGGTTCGAGTTTATGCATTGAGTAAATGATGAATTAAGAAAATATTATTCTATTCAATTATTATTTCATTAAGTTACGGTCTTTCGGCCTAGTTATTTTTATTCTATGTCGGGTCATGATACTTTGTTTGCTTTGGCGACCATTGTAGCAGCAACTAATAACTTTTCAGATGAGAACTTGATTGGAGAAGGTGGTTTTGGTCCTGTTTATAAGGTAATGAATGTTTTAAAGTGTTTGCATTCGTAAAAGTTCATTCTTGGAGTTTTTTTTATATTATTATTATTATTATTATTATTATTATTATTATTATTATTATTATTATTTGGGAGGGGCTATACTGTTCTATTTGTAGGGAAACTTGGGGAGTGGAGATCTTGCAAACGTTTGTATTACAAACGCAAGATCCTAGCCATCCATGTGGATATCATTTCAATTCTATTTATTTTTATAGAAGAGTAACAATAGTGGTTTTGTTATTGCCAAGGTGGTTCTTTCTCATCTTTTATATCCATTAAATTTGACTCCTCAAATTTGTGATTTATGTGCAACAATATTTTTTGTAGTTTTATCAATTAAATTGATCTCTTTATTATGTTTTTCTTTCATGAACTAATAAAATGTAAAAATTACTCCAGCTATTTAAAAGTGTCACGTACTTATATAGTGATATTATCTTTTTAATACGTCTCATATGTATAAGGATCTTTCACAAAATATAAACTCAACCCAATCAAGTTTACACCCATCACTTTAACGGATTAAGTATTCATCGAATCGTTCATGAACAATAACATTACTTTATACTCCCTCCATCCCGTCAGACTTTACCACCTTTTAATTCAAAATTACTCTATCGAAATAACAAATGTATTATAAATAGACGGGGTGAAGAGCTCATTTAAAATGTAATTATGTAAATTATGTTCCATAATTTACACTTAATTAATAATATGATTCATGTATAATAACATTACCTTATATTTAAAAGTAACTTTGAAAGTTACAATGATTATTAATATTTTATCTATTTATCTATTTATCATAATATTTATTAATATCTTATACCCATGCACATATATAAATATATTTATTTCTCTTTTATTTTTATCCGAATTTATTACTCTTATTATTAGTATATAATTTTGTAATGTTTCGAATTTTTTGGCAATGGACTATAGATAATCTTCTAATATTAAAGCAACACACATGGAGTATATGTTTTAATAATTTATAAAATGAGATTCGGGAAAAATTGGAAAAATGAAATTAATTCGGTTTATGGGGTTCAAATGTTTTGGTAATTTGGTTTGGATTCTTTTTTTCCTTTTCAAAACTCTTTTTATTTTATTATTTTAAACCACAGTTTGTTGTTGTAATCGAGTGTTTTATCGTAGTTTGATTAGAATTTTGTTTTTCTAGTTCATTTTTATATTTTCGTTTTCGTCTCGTTTTTTAAGTTTTAAACTTAGTTTGATTATTTTACAATTGTAGTAATACTTTAAGATGAAGTTGAAGAATGAGGAAGCATATATGAATTCTTCATGGTTCACAACTAATAACTTAAGTAGTTAATATCATCACTAATAAAAGTCATTTTATATATTTCAAAATAACTTATGCTTAATGACTCAATGTCATAATAATTCATAAAACATAGAATACTACAATTCTATTATTTAACTTATTAATGGAACTACACAATTATTTTTAATCCACTTATAGTTATATGTATACAAACGCAAATATGTGCATGTATTAGTTTTGTATAATAGTAACACTTTAGCTAGAAATATGATACTATTGCTTTATTTATAAATAATACAGTGACTAATATCTTCACTTATATTAAAACCATATCTTACCCTTTTTAAAGTAATTAACTTGTAACTTATGATAGTCAAAACACGTTTTATCAAATCAATAATTTTACTACACAAGTAACTATATACATCAAACCAACCTAGATAACCTAAATATCATTAACATATTTAAAATAAATCAAATTGTATAATTTGGGTCTTAGAAAATAATTACAATACTAATTTCAGATTAATGCACCACTAAATCTTAATATAAAAACAAACAAAACATGTAAAGTTGACATTGAATGACGCGTGGGACCCACTTGCACATAAAACTATGAAACAAGACAGCAAAACCACTCAACAAAACCACCATCATGAATATATCTTTATTTTTTTCTGCAGCTTTTTCTAAAAATTGTTGTTGTACACGTGGAAGGCTAGGATGAGAGTTTGTAATACAAACGTTTGTATCTTCCCCTGTCCCGGAAACTTGTCACCTGAGCTGGAAATCGCAGTGAAAAGAATGTCGAGAAGTTCTGGACAAGGCTCTGAAGAGTTCAAGAATGAAGTGATTTTGATTGCTAAACTCCAACACAGAAACCTTGTGAGGATTTTGGGATGTTGCATCGAAGGAGAAGAGAAGATGTTATTATATGAGTACATGCAAAACAAGAGCCTGGACTATTTCATTTTTAGTTTGTCGCCAAACACTACTTATTCATTATAATAATATATATTTCACCTTGTCAACTTTTACTTACGAAGTCTTGCCTCTTGCAGATCAAGAGAAAAAAGGACTTCTGAGTTGGCAGACTCGATTTGACATAATAATGGGGATCGCACGTGGTCTTCTCTACCTTCATCACGATTCTAGGCTCAAGGTCATCCACAGGGACTTGAAAACGAGCAATATCTTGTTAGATGACAAGCTAAATGCAAAGATATCCGACTTTGGTTTGGCCAGAATGTTTGAAGGTGATGAGACTATGGCTAAAACAAAAAGAGTCTTGGGAACATAGTAAGTTGACTAGGTTCTGCTTCTTTTACGTACATATTTGGCAATTCCCATTCCGTGCTGAACGATTATTGATTGTTGCAGTGGTTACATGGCTCCAGAATACGCCTTCCATGGAAATTTCTCGGTGAAGTCAGATGTATACAGCCTCGGAGTAGTAATCCTAGAGATGGTGAGTGGGAAAAAGAACAGAGGCTTCGAGCCTCCTTCTCTCTATCAGAACCTCCTGGAACAGGTGAAATGAATATAGTATTTCCCACAATTTTCACTGCTTTTACATGAATAATAAAGAATAGTGGTTTAGTTTTGAAAGTAGCTTTGATCACAGGCGTACGTACTTTGGATGGAAAACAGAGAAATGGAGTTGATGTACGAATGCTACCAGAGTTCATATGTGGATTCTCAAGTAAAGAAGTGCATCCAAATCGGGTTGTTATGCATTCAGAATGAAGCAAAGGAGAGGCCGGTGATGCCGTCTGTTATTCAAATGTTGAGCAGCGAAGATACAACAGCTCTGGCCCAGCCTCAGAAACCGGCATTTTTCTTGAACACGAGCCTCGTCTCTTCAGAGAAGGAATCTAGTGCTGGTTCCATGAGTATAACTAATTTAGCAGGCCGGTAGAGTTAGTTGAAACATATGAATTAATATGTGTTTAGTATACCTTAAATCAGTTTGTCACTTCGCATAGCTGTATGGGGGTCTACAATTCGTAACTGCCATCATAGTACAATTTGTTCTCCGTTTTATGCCCGTGAGTGTAGCCAACACAATGTTGGTAAACCACGTAAATATGTCTTTTCACATATTTTATTTGTTCGATTACTCAATTATCCTATTTCGTCACAACAATATGCATGGATTTGGTGTACATAGGAATTAGTTGTTTTTTCTAATTCATATACTACCTCCGTCCTCTATTTACTGATATAATTACTATATTGGGACGTCCTCCATTTACTGACATATTACGTTTTAGGACGTAGACCCCACAATCACTTTAATACTTTATACATCTACTTTTTATTATTTTAACATTTTAATACTATTAAAAAATTCAAATGGACCAACAATTATTCCACTTTAACACTTTAACACATTAATTTATTATTATACCATCAAAATGCAAAAAAAGTTGTGCCCATAAAACTATGTCAATATATGGAGGACGGAGGGAGTATATTCATTACGATTTGAATATTGCATAAATATTTGTTGTCTAGATGTAAATGCAAATCTCTTTATAGGTAAAAGCAGGAATTTTATGAAATTACTACATTTTACATCACCAACTCAAAAAACACAAATATTCTCTACGATCATAGATTACTTGACTTCTTTAACTTCTTTATCTTCTTCTTTTTTTTTTTTTTTTTTTTTTCCTAATCTATTTTTGAGGTTTTGTAATGATAAATTTAAAAATATATTTATAGAGTATATGTTCTTGAGTTTTTTATTATTTGATATTAAAAAGAATAAAAAAAAGGTTAAAATTATGGCCGAATAGCATCGCATCACTTAAAAGAGTATTAGGACACTTATAGGACACAGAGAAAAAAAACTCTAGCAAAATATTTTTAAAATCCATCATTATAAAGTCCCAAAGTTAGTTAGAATCAGAAAGTCAAACCGGGTCTACATATAATGGATGGAGGGGCTTCTTCTTCTTCTTCTTCTTCCTCCTCCTCCTCCTCGAAATGATCGACGTAAATTTAAATTTTTAGACAATACAACAGAGGGATAGAACTTTACCAACCGATATATATAGGCAAACCGGCCTAAACCGGTGAATAAGACAACTCTATAATTAGTGGCGGAGCCACATATAAATGGTGGTGGGCTCAAGCCACCCCACTTCAAGTTTTCTTTTTTTAGTTCTACAAATTTCGATTTTTATTAAAAAAAAATCACTGTATGTCCATGCTTAATGTGAAAATTATGTATAATTCTCGTCTCGTCCGTATCATCCACCGATCGAGCCCACCCTATTGTTAATTTCTAGCCCCGCCACGGTCTATAATCAGAAAATACATGAATAATCTTCTTTGACAATTACAATAATTTGTTAAGCAAGCCGCCTCTTATTTCCCTTTACATTTTCAGCTAATATTAATTACTAGACTATTTGATGAGATGCTATTATTGAACATTGTTTGATTTTCAACGTAAAACCAATTATTGAAAATATAAATTATCAATATATTTCCGAGTTCAAAATAATGTGGCGCGATTATTTTGATTATAATAATATTCTCTATGATTCTCCTAAATAAGTTTTGGCAATTAAATTACAAATGCCTAGAAAATAATCTTTCCATTTTTCTATAAGTGTCCCGGTAAATAAATTGTAAATATCAATAAAATGTGTTAATTTACACTTTTATCTTCATTTATTATTCTCTTTTATTGTACGTCAGTACTTTATGTATAATACTCCCTCCAATTCAAAATATAAGCCGTTTCTCACTCATCATTTTATTCAAATTGTATGTCGCTTTATATTATTTTCCCTAAAATATCCCTATGTTCAACTCTCAATTTTCCCGTAAATAATTTATTCATGCATGTATTGACTTGGCTTTAATTAATACAAAAACCCATATAACTTCTCATCCTATTTATTCTGCATGGCGAATTTTGTAGACACTCAATCTTTCTTCTTTTTCTTTCCCATTGCAACTGTAAAATTTGTTCTTCATGGATGAGGGTGGGAATACAGAATCGGAAAGGAATAAGCAATTGCTTCTTAATAATGATCTCGACGATGAAATTATGTTATTCGAAAAGGCTAATAAGGATGCTAAAGCATCTGTGGAAAGCAGGGCCGGCCCTGAGGGTGGGCCGGCATGGGCAACCACCCAGGGCCCATGATTTTTCGGGGCCCCAAAATCGTTTATATATATACTGTTATATATTAAATTTTAGAAAAGAAATCTCAAAGTTTACAATATAGCCTGGTGGATGGGCATTTATCTTTTAGTTTTTTACTTTTTTTTATCTGAGAAGTCTTGTGTTCAAATCTTCACTCTAACATATTTTTTCCAAATTTTACTATTTTAGACTACATTTGCTAATTTTAATTTTATTGGAAAATTTTCAAATACATTAATATCACAAGTCTTGTAACGACCCGCATTTTCATAACTCTACATTGGTAGTTAAATTCTTAAGTTAGATAAATAGTTTAAACCTTAATGGCTTAGAAAATTCTATTCTCGACGAAGGTAGAATTTTCGTAAGAAAGACTTGTTATATTAATTGATTTCTAATTAGAATAATGACCCCTATAATTAGTGGATTAAAGAATATGATCACTTTAAGTGATAAATTCATTGAGTAGTAATTTCAATTAGAAATCAAATAGTAACTTGATTAATCATTTCTATCTTAGTAATTATATCGTTGGATTTACAATAGTATCGACTTTACATTTCATATTGATTTGTATAATTAGATATCGATCAAGAACATAAGTTGTGGTCCAAACTAGTTAATTTATAATATGGGCCAAGCCCATCGGTTCATGATCGAACCGTTCGATAATAATCTTGTATTATGGACCAAGTCCATCGATTCATAATCGAACCGTTAGATAATAATCGAACCCAACATTCGATTAATACTTTTATTAAATCGAAAACAATAATTAATAATAAGAAAGAAATATTAAGTGAATAAAAATAATACACTTACAATGTCAATAATAATAGAATCAAAATTGATTGAATAATAATAAAATGACTATCTATATACATGTAAAGTAAAATAGTAATAAAGGAAGAAAAAGAAGAGGAGAGATAGGAGCAGCAGTGCTTTGCTCGGCTAAAACAAAAGGAAAGAAAAAGGGGAAAGGGGAAAGGGCAGTCTACAATATCCCATAAAATGGGGATGAAATCTTCCAATCTATAGTTCATAGGAGCATGGCTCTCTGCACTTCCTTGAGCAATTCCCATCAGCCCATCACCATAAAACCTGGAAAAAAAAAAAAGAGGAAAAAAAAAGGGAAAGCAGAGAAGCGACAGCAGGCTGCTGCTCCTCCCACTTGCAGAATTCTGGGAAGAGATTGCTCCCTCACCCTACAGCCTTTCCCCTACATTTCTTGAGCCACAAAGAAATCAGTCCTTCCTCAACCTAAACCGGCAAAGAAGATGGGATTAGGAAAGAAATCAGAAAAAGGACTCTTAACCCTTACAATCAGCTACAGTTCCTACTACTCTACCACCATCACCATCTTCTCTATATAATCCAAGACACACACACAATGCAGTTTTTCCTTTCACTCATCACATACCAAAACCACACCATATACACGAGAGAGAGGGAGATGCAGTAGAGGACATAAGAAGAAGGAAGGAGGGAAGGAGAGCTAGCAACTACAGCCCTTCTAACTTCTAAGTAAGTAACATGAAACCTCAAGCATCCTTAAGCATGATTTAAGCTTCAACACATAAGCAAGAATATGAGAATTTCAGTTTTCATTCTTTAAATAAGCATGCTAAAACTCATAATTTACTTACAAGCATGATAATGAAAACCAAAGCACGATTTCGAAATATAAAACGAAACTAAGAATAAATCGAGTTCGAAACATAAAACGAGTTCAACTATATAAAATGTCACAATTTTAATGCTAGCTCATAACATGAAATTAAGCCCCCAATTACTACAACATGTGTGTGTTTTTCATTCAACGGGAGTAAGCCGAAAGCTATAGCAAGAAAATCGAAAACTGTAAATCACAACGTTTTCGTATTACAAAACTGAAATCTGAAATCTAAGCTATATATATATATTTTGCTCTTAAGAGAAACAGTGAATACTCATTCACAAATCACACAAAACATTTACTACCATATTCATATATCCTAATATGCAAGAAAATCCTAAATCAAAGAAACTACAAAAAAGGGCAGATTGAGACTTAGCTTAGAAATGGCAGATGCCACCTCCGGTCGGAACCCTCCGACTCCGATGACGGAGCTGTCGTCGAGGACGGGAGGTCGGAGCTGCATTGAGGATCAAACAACAATTAATTAAATGACATAGAAAATAACAGAGGCAGAAAATATATAAGAGAAGAGGGGATGTGGCCGACGCCGCCGGCAAGGGGAACGCCGACGACGTTCGGCAGAGAGAGAGTCCGAGAGAGAGAATTCGGCAGAGAAAGAGGGAGGGAGTAATTAGAGTATTTTCAGAGAGAGAAAAGGGGAGAGAGTAATTGAGGGCTGCCGCCGACGGAGAGGACGCCGGTGCCGGCAGTTCTCGGTGCCGGCGAGTGGTGTTGAGGCAGAAGGATCCGAGAAGGGGGGGCTAGGGCTCGACCGAGAGGAGAGAGGCGTATAATGAAAGGGGGCTAGGGTCAGTATATATATGTGTGTATGAATCGGGTCGGGTCTCGGGCTAAAACCCGCGGGTCCGAACCGGATTCTTGGTTTGGGCCGAATCCAGAACTTGGGCCGAGAATTTAATATTCTGGCCCGATTCGATTAATCTACGGGCTTAACTTGTCCGGATTTAATTCCATCAATCGAATGTTCGATCAATGTTCGAAGGATTATATTCTCGTAAAATACTCACGAGATTAATTAGTTAATTAATAAATAAAGACGGCCCGACTACTAAAATCAGATTCGCTTAAGATTAATAAAATGATTAAGACTATTCAATTAATTAAGATTAATTAATTATTAAGCTATACTTAGCTTTAAAATATTTCCTGAAGATTTGCATAATTTTCGGGAATTAATTTGACAAATAAATGGTCTCGAATAATGGAAGAAACGATTCTGAATAATAAAAGATTATTCTTTTATGAAGAGATTTAAGGGATTCAAATCAATCTGTTAACCCTAACAGATTCATAAGATAGGAAAATATACTAGACGATTATTTTCCCATAGGAAGTTTTATTATAAGAATGTAGATTCTTATTATTCCTTTATGAATAGGCGCGACTCGACAAGGTTTTGACGTTGTTCGTCTATCAAGACCGGGCATATTCTACGCTTCAATAGGTGGGCTTTCTTATACAAATAAAGTTATAGCATGTTTAGATCAAAAATATTATTTTTCAAATATTGTCATGCCATAAATGTTTTGATTTTGTATGATACCTATCTGTGTTGGCTTTGCCAATTTATTAATCGAATTCGGGTCCTAGTAAGATAACTATCTTACTTGGACTAGTGTACACAATGTGACCGTGTGTCATCTTCGGGTTGGCCGGTCTAGGTATCGTGAGAGTGGTCACTCTCTCGATACCATAGGAATAGATATGGTAGATTACTAAAGAACTTAGTCTGCAGACACTTTTAGATCACAAGAACTATTTTAGTAAGCATAGGCTCTTTTCAATAAAACTCCTATGTCTTACTGTTGAATGGCTTGACAACTATATATGTATGTTTTCGGCAATGTGCCCACTGAGTACCTTTGTACTCAGCCCTGCATGTATTTCTAAATGTGCAGGTTGAACGAGATGGAATGGAGAGCCGATCCAAGCTTTTGTCATCATGAATCATATTAGTTTCTTGTATTAAGACTCTCGATAATGTGTGTCTTCATACATGCATTCTGTAAGACTTCCGCTGTAAAATGTCAATAAATTCTTGTTGAGTATTCGAGTCGTGTAAACGTTTCGAACACATGTATCCCTTAAAGGCTCGACGCCAATTGATATAATAATTACTTCCCACGCTTGTTGAGTGGTTTCTAGCTTTATAATTACATCCCCCTTTCTATTCCCGCTTCTTTAATCCCATCCCTAGTAACGGGTCCCCGGCTTCACTATCCTTAGTAAAGTCCGGTCGTTACAAGTCTAATCTCAATATTATTGGAGTATATTCACTATACTTACTTATTTACATGTAAATTTATTTTAATTATTTTAAAATTGAGTCCAACATACAAAACTTTTCTTTTATAATTTTATGTAATATATATTTTTTAGATAATACGTAGTACTTGAGTCCAACATTACAAATTTAGATTATATTTATTTTTTAAATTATTTTCCTAGAGAAAGCATTGGATATACTTGCGTTCCTTTTCTTTTCTTTTCTTTTCTTTTTTTCTTTTTTTTTTTTTTTTCATTTTTCACATTAACACAAATTTTTTTCTCTTTCAACTCTTAATAGCTTGGGAAATTCTTATGTGGGTGTAAGTGTACCACACCCACCTCTCACATTATAATTTCTTATGTGGGTGTAAGTAGTAATATAATAATAGAATTTGACCTACACCCATTTAAGAATAAACCCTCTTAATAGAAGACTCAACTTTTTTTTGTAAACTTTTTTAAGTTTTCTAAACAACTAATTATTAAGAAATACTTTTAAAATATGAATAAGGTTAAAATGCTAAGATTTCTCATAGAATCTTCTTCATTATGCTTGTAGATTTAGCAGCCTTTAAGAATTTCACAACGTTAAAATTTTAAATGAGAGCATAATTATCGCAAAAAATATTGAATGGTTTGACAATTACAATTATGTTTAATTGCCGAAAAAGATATTTTTAAAAGCTTTAAAATAAAAAAATATATATCCAAAAAAGAATAGTTTAAAAAGTCTAGAAAAGCCCCTTTTTATGACTTTTTTTTTTAATAAATACTACTATTATGTGTTTACGATAATCGATAGGAGGCCCATTTTTTTTATTTCGCTCCGGGCCTCTGTTTTGTCAGGACCGGCCCTGACAAAAAGTATTTGTGGAAAGAGTTGAACGATGGGCCAAACTACTTTGTCGTACTATAGATTGCCAAAAAGTATCCGATTCGGAAAACAGCAGACTCCCGTCGCCGACACCATCCCCGTCAACGACACCATCCATCAATCCTAGTGCAACCGAGGTCGAAAAGAATGTCGTCGTTGATGATGATGACGATGCGGCAACTGCTATGCTTAAAAATATCCTATCAAAATTGTTTGAGATAAAATAGATCAAGCCTACTGCTTGCTTATTATGTTTTGTTTTATAATTGTTGTTATTGGTATTGCATTATGCTTGTTGAACTATGGTTTTTAATATTGTATGTTGGAGTTGAATTTGAAAGGGGCACACTGATCTTATGAAGTGCCATTTTCTTCCTTTTATTTTTCTCTACCATCAAATGAGTGCAAATGTAAAATTTAAGATATCATTAATATTATTTAATAAGGTTAATTGGGAAAAATATATTTTTTTCTCTTAATAGTAGTGCCCAAGCTTAGGAAGACTTACATAAAGAATTGGAGAGAGTATAAATTGTAGGGGTAAAGTTGGAAAAAAATTGTAGCTATTATATTACTATCAAATTTCAAAATGAGACACTTAAAAACAAACAACAAAAATAATACTCCTTTCATCCCACTCTATTAGTCTCATTTGCTTTCGGCATATGAACCAAGTGAGTGGAGAGTGAGTGAAGAATATGTGATTATAATTAATTCTGGGGGGAGATAGTGAATTGTGGCCAAGTATTCTTTTACCATTTAAAAAAAAAGATAAATAATTGAAACAAACTAAAATGACAAATGAGATTAACAGAGTGGGACGGAGGGAATACTAACTAAGTCACTTAAAATAGAAAAGGGGAAAGAGTACATAATGGAACACTTAGAGCATACGCAGCAGCATACGCAGGAGAGAGTACGCACGCCACGTGGCATGCCACGTCAGCGTGCGTACGAGTGTCGAAGAAAGTACGCTGATGCGGGCGTACACATGGCGTACGGTGTACGCCCGCGTGTACGCCCAAGCATACACCTCTGTGCACCATCCGAACGCCACGTGGCGGCATCCCATTGGACGGTCAAAGTTTGACTTTGACTGCTTTATTTTATTATTATTATTTATTTATTTTTCCTTTCTTTCTTTCCGATTCCAATTTCTATTTTCTTTTTTTTTTCCTTTTTTTTTTTTCTTTTCTTTCCTTTTTTCTATGTTTAATTAAGTATTCTTCCTCTTTTTTTTTTCCCCGTATTTCAATTTTAATTTAAAGATTATGGATTATAATTTTAATTAATTTATGTTTTCTTTTTTCTAACATATTTTTTCCTATTTTTTTGACTTGTTCACATTTTTAACAAGTTGTTCACATTTGATTTTTTCTCCATTTTTTCACCCTTTAATTGTTTTGTTTTTTATGTTTTAAAATCTTTGTATTGTAAATTTTCAAACTTTCTTCAATATGATTTGATTTATTAAAAAAACTCGTATTCGAACGACAAGAAAAATATTAAATCGAAATAAGAATTAACAAATAACTAACAATGTCCAGTCAGCATAGTCTAGTCAGCATATAAAATAAACAGCATACACCGTACTCTACTGCACTACTTTTCAGCATACGCCGTAATCTGTCCTTGTCAGCACATTTTTTGTCCTAGTCAACACACTTTTTAACTAGCATACGCCGTACTCTCGTATTCTCTCGTACTCTGCTGCTAATGCTCTTATTCGGAGAACAACGGAGTAAATATACAGTCGTCAACACTCAACAGAAGGCGAGTAAATGAAGTATGGAATTTTGGAAAGATTTTATTTGTCGAAAATAAATTCAAATCCTTCCCTTCTTTCCTTCTCCCTCTAGAAATGGAGCACTTCATGCAAACCCTCTGCGCCGCTCTCTCTCTCCTCGCCATTGCTCAATTCTCCCTCGCAGCTGCCACTGATACTCTCTCACCCAACCAAACGCTCTCCGGCGCCCAACTTCTAGCTTCCGCCGACCGAATTTTCGAGGTAGGATTCTTCTCTCCCGGCAATTCCACCTCCAAATTCCTCGGAATATGGTACGCAGCCACACCAGACGTCGTCGTTTGGGTTGCAAACAGACAAAATCCGATCGCTGCCGCGGAAGGAGGTGGCATTTTAGCTTTATCCAACAACGGAACTCTGACCCTCACTTCGTCGCAGGGGAGAGTTGTTTGGTCTACCAATTCCTCCATAGCCGCATCGAGCAGCCCAGTTCTCCGCCTCCTCAACACCGGAAACCTAGTCGTCTCCGACAACTCGAACAACATCTGAATGAGCTTTGACTACCCCGGCGACAGCAGGTTTCCGGGGATGAATATGGTGGACGATCCTGTGGCAGGATTGGACAAACATCTGACCTCATGGAAAGGCCCTAATGATCCGTCGATGGGGGATTACGTTTTCCGGATCGAAAACAATGGATTGCCTCAAGTCAGCATTTTCAAGGGGAATACGAAGGTATACAGAGCTGGTCAGTGGAATGGGCTGAATTTCACGGGGATTCCGTTGGTGACCGATCCAGTTTTTGCGCCGCAAGTAGTTTTCAACAATGACCGGTTAGTTTCTGTCTCATTTCCATACAACAACTCCTTTTACTTGAGGCTTACGATGAACTACACTGGGTTGCTCGACTACAACGTCTTGAACGAAAACAGGGATGGATGGATTCATGTGAACTCCGTACCCAGAGATATCTGTGATAACTATGGATGTTGTGGTGCTAATAGTGTGTGTAGATCGTATGAAAATCCTGTGTGTAAGTGTTTGAATGGATTCGTTCCTAAATCTCAAAAAGAATGGGACACGTTTTTGTGGAGGGGCGGGTGTACGAGAATTCCACCATTGGATTGTCGGAAGGAAGATGGATTCAAGAAGGTTGATGGTATCAAGTACCCAGACACCCTAAGCATTCGTGTCGAAAACAGTATGATTGCAGATGATTGTCGCAAGGAATGCTTGAGAAACTGCAATTGCTCGGCTTATGCTGATCCATACCTCATCAATGAGAAAGATGGGTGTATGATGTGGTTTGGGGATTTGGTTGATATCAAAGAGTTCACCGGAGTAGTCAGCACAGGGCAGAGTATTTATATTCGCGTGCCTAAAGCAGAGGAAGGTAACTGATTTTTTTTGTTATATAATTTCGGATAGAATTATGTGTAGATCATTAGACAACACTGTTTGTGGATCAATAATTGTTCTTCACTTTTGGCTGTAGATCAAATGAAATATTTGAGTAAGAAGAAAGGTTATAAAAGGCTCGTGCTTGCTACAACGGCTGCTAGTTTAGGGATGCTCGTCTTGATGTTATGTCTTGGAGGCATAATATGTAAGACGAGAAGGAGGAGACAAGGTAATTGTTTTGTTTATCACTATTTCAGGTACACGTATGTAAGTGTAGGGACTTGAAGGAGAATCTGAAACATGTATAACTTATGCAGTTTCTTCAAGGAAGGAAAGGGAGGATTTCGAGCTACCTCTGTTTAGTTTGGCAATCATTGCAGCAGCCACTAATAGCTTTTCAGACGAGAATTTGATCGGAGAAGGTGGTTTTGGTCCTGTTTATAAGGTAATCAATGTTTTAAAAAGTGTTTGCATTCGTAAAAGAGTTATTTCGTGGAGTTATTTTATTTTATTTTATTTTTAATTTGGGAGGGGCTATACTGTTGTATTTGTAGGGAAACTTGTCACCTGAGCTGGAAATCGCAGTGAAAAGAATGTCGAGAAGTTCAGGGCAAGGCTCTGAAGAGTTCAAGAATGAAGTGATTTTGATTGCTAAACTCCAACACAAAAACCTTGTGAGGATTTTGGGATGCTGCATCGAAGGAGAAGAGAAGATGTTATTATATGAGTACATGTAAAACAAGAGCCTGGACTATTTCATTTTTAGTTCGTCGCCAAACACTACTTATTCTTTCTAATTATATATATGTCACCTTGTCAACTTTTACTTACAAAGTCTTGCCTCTTGCAGATCAAGAGAAAAAAGGACTTCTGAGTTGGCAGACTCGATTTGACATAATAATGGGGATCGCACGTGGTCTACTCTACCTTCATCACGATTCTAGGCTCAAGGTCATCCACAGGGACTTGAAAACGAGCAATATCTTGTTAGATGACAAGCTAAATGCAAAAATCTCGGATTTTGGTTTAGCTAGAATGTTTGAAGGTGATGAGACTATGGCTAAAACAAAAAGAGTCGTGGGAACATAGTAAGTTGACTAGGTTCTGCTTCTTGTAGATACATATTTGGATATTCCCATTCCGTGCTGAACGATTATTGATTGTTGCAGTGGTTACATGGCTCCAGAATACGCCTTCCATGGAAATTTCTCGGTGAAGTCAGATGTATACAACCTCGGAGTAGTAATACTGGAGATAGTGAGTGGGAAAAAGAACAGAGGCTTTGAGCCTCCTTCTCTCTATCAGAACCTCCTGGAACAAGTGAAATGAATATAGTATTTCCCACAATTTTCCCTGCTTCTACATGAATAATAAAGAATAGTGGTTTAGTTTTGAAAGTAGCTTTGATCACAGGCCTACGTACTTTGGATGGAAAACAGAGAAATGGAGTTGATGGATGAATGTTACAAGTCTTCATATGTGGATTCTCAAGTAAAGAAGTGCATCCAAATCGGGTTGTTATGCGTTCAGAATGAAGCAAAGGAGAGGCCGGTGATGGCGTCTGTTATTCAATGTTGAGCAGCGAAGATACAGCAGCTCCGGCCCAGCCCCAGAAACCGGCATTTTTCTTGAACACTAGCCCCGGCTCTTCGGAGAAGGAAGCTAGTGCTGGTTCCATGAGTATAAGTAATTTAGCAGGCAGGTAGAGTTAGTCGAAACATACATGAATTTGGTGTACGTAGGAATTAGTTGCTTTTTCTAGTCCATATATATAGTTGTTGTCTTGTAGAGGTAACTAATGCAAATCTGTGTATATGTAAAAACAGTGAGTTATGAAACGGTCTTTTTCTTTTCTTTTCTTTTCTTTTCTTTTTTTTCTTTTTTTTTTTTTTTTTTTTGGTTGAAATCATTGACGTAAATTTAAAGACATATAGACAAGCCGACCTAAACCAAGTGAATTGATAATCGGAAAATACATGCATAATTTTCTTTGACAATTAATACTAATAATAATTTCTTAAGCCGCCTGTGGTCTAATTTTCTTAGACTATATCGTGAGAGAGGCTATACGTTCTTGAACATTGTTTGATTTTCAACGTAACAACAATTATTGAGAAAATTCATTTTCAATAGATTTCGGAGTATATAAAAATTAAGTAGTGTTTAATCGTTTATGGCGTGAATATATGTCCATTGCATTCTAATATTAAGGTTGTGTTTTATTTGATATTAAAGAAAATAAGAGATTAGAAATTACTCTATAAATTCCACCATTTTGGTCACAATTTCTCATATTTTATCAGTAAAGAGAATTTTACTCCTTAAATTGGAGAAAATATTTACAATACCAAATCGTAGAGATAATATTTTCTCCATTGAAGTATAAATGAAGGGGAAAAAAATAGAAAATGTGAGACAAGGTGAAAAATAATAAAGATTTTAAGGATAATTTTCTCTCATTTTCTTTCCCATAAAAAGAACGCAACCTAAATCTAATTAAGGTGTAACAAAACCCAACTCATATACTCCTTCCGTCGATGATTTAGTGACCCCCTACCTTGGACACACTTTTTTTTTTTTTGCATTTTGATATTATAGTAATAAATTTATGTGTTAAAGTATAATAATTTGGGCTCATTTGAATTGTTTAATAGTATTAAAATATTAAAGTAATAAAAAGTAGATAGATAAAATGTTAAAGTTTTAAAGTGATTATGGGGTCTACGTCCTAAAACGGAAAGAGTCAGTAAATGATGGACATCCTAATATAGTAATAGTAGTGTCAATAAATAGTGTAGGGGGGAGTACGAGTATTTGTTCTTCCAAGGAATATAAATTACTTATTGATGGATGACTGATTTCCTATAAATGACTCCGTGATATAATATCATTAAGAGTAAAGTAAACTACCACGATTAAATGAACTAAAGATAATAGACCTTTGAAGTTTGAACATTCAATTATTTGTCAAAACTAATGGCTAAGCTTATAAGCTAGCTTATAAGATGTTTGACTGCTTATAAGCTGTTTGACTGCTTATAAGCACTCTAAATGTGTTTGGCAAAATAAGCTCCTTAAGAGCTTATAAGATGCAAAAATAAGCAAAAGGTGCTTATAAGCACTCCAAAAAATAAGTTCCTCCAACCCAACTTATTTTTTTTTAAATTTTGCTCATTTACCACTATAATTCTATTTTATATTTATATTTTTATTATATACACTTCCATTTGATTTTACAACATTATGATTTTCAAAAAAAATATATATATATATATATATATTTTTTTTTTAATTTTCAGATTTTATTTTTTTATTATCTCTTCAAGCTTGTAAGCTCTTTTATCCAAACACTTCAACAACTTATAAGCTCTTACCTCATACATCTTATAAGCTCTTAAACATCTTATAAGCACCTAGATCTTATAAGCATTTTGAAATAAGCTTAGCCAAACGGGCCCTAAATGCAAGTCCTTCCCCTCTTTCCTTCTCTCTCTAGAAATGGAGCACTTCATGCAAACCTTCTATGCCGCGCTCTCTCTCCTCGCCCTTGCTCAATTCTCCCTCGCAGCTGCCACCGATACTCTTTCATCGGAAGAAACGCTCTCCGGCGTCCAAGTTCTCGCTTCCGCCGACCAAATATTTGAGCTAGGACTCTTCTCACCCGGCAATTCCACCGCCAAATTCCTCGGAATATGGTACAGAGGTACACCAGACGTCGTCGTTTGGGTTGCAAACAGACAGAATCCGATCACCGCCGCGGAGGGAGGTGGCATTTTGGCCTTAGCCAACAACGGAACTCTAATCCTCGCTTCGTCGCAGGGGAGAATCGTTTGGTCTTCCAATTCCTCCATAGCCTCATCGAGCACTCCAGTTCTCCGCCTCCTCAACACCGGAAACATAGTAATCGCCGACGAATCCACCGATATATGGAAGAGCTTTGACTACCCTGGCGACAGCAGGTTTCCGGGGATGAATATGGTAGACGATTCCGTCGCAGGATTGGACAAACATCTGACCTCATGGAAAGGCCCTAATGATCCATCGATGGGGGATTACGTTTACCGGATCGAAAACAACGGATTGCCTCACACCAGCATTTTCAAGGGGAATATGAAGGTATACAGAGCTGGTCCGTGGAACGGGCAGAGTTTCACCGGAATTCCGTTAGGGGCCGATCGATTTACGTCACAAGTAGTTTTCAACAATGACAGCTTAGTTACTCTCTCCAACGCTTACAACAACTCCTTTTACTTGAGGCTCACCATCAACTACACTGGATTGCTCGAACGCTACCTCCTCAACGAGAAGAGGGATGAATGGATTCTTGCGTACGCCATGCCCATTGATGTCTGTTTAAAAAATGGGTGGTGTGGAGCTAATAGTGTGTGTAGATCGTATGAAACTCCTGTGTGTGAGTGTTTGAAGGGATTCGTTCCCAAAACTCAGAAAGAATGGGACACGTTTACGTGGAGGAGCGGGTGCAGTAGAATTCCACCATTGGATTGTCGGAAGGAAGATGGATTCAAGAAGTTTGATGGTATGAAGCTCCCGGACACCTTGAGTTTTCGTGTAGAGAATGGTATGATTGCTGATGATTGTCGCGAGGAATGCTTGAGAAACTGCAATTGCTCAGCTTATGCTGATCCATACTTCATCAATGAGAAAGATGGGTGTTTGATGTGGTTTGGGGATTTGGTTGATATCAAAGAGTTCACCGGAGTAGTCAACACAGGGCCGAGTGTTTATATTCGCGTGCCTAAAGCAGAGGAAGGTAACTGATTTTTTTGTTATATAATTTTTGAAAGAATTAAGTGCAGGTCATTAGAAAAAACTGTTGTGGATCAATAATTGTTCTTCACTCTTGTCTGTAGATCAAATGAAATATTTGAGTAAGAAGAGAGGTTCTACAAGGCTCGTGCTTGCTGCAACGGCTGCTAGTGTAGGGATGCATGCTCGTCTTGATGTTATGTCTTGGAGGCATAATATGTAAGATGAGAAGGAGGAGACGAGGTAATTGTTTTGTTTATCACTATTTCAGGTACATGTATGTAAGTGTAGGGACTCCAAGAAGAATCTTAAACATGTACAACTTATGCAGTAGCTTCTAGGAAGGAAACAGAGGATTTCGAGCTACCTCTGTTTAGTTTGGCAATCATTGCAGCAGCCACTAATAACTTTTCAGACGAGAGCTTGATCGGAGAAGGTGGTTTTGGTCCTGTTTATAAGGTAATCAATGTTTTAAAGTGTTTGCATTCGTATAAGTGTTCATTCTTGGAGTTATTTTTATTTTATTTTAATTTGGGAGGGGCTATACTGTTGTATTTGTAGGGAAGCTTGTCACCTGAGCTGGAAGTCGCAGTGAAAAGAATGTCGAGAAGTTCTGGACAGGGCTCTGAAGAGTTCAAGAATGAAGTGATTTTGATTGCTAAACTCCAACACCGTAACCTTGTGAGGATTTTGGGATGTTGCATTGAAGAAGAGGAGAAGATGTTAGTGTATCAGTACATGCACAACAAAAGCTTGGACTATTTTATTTTTGGTTTGTTTAAACCTTATTTATTCATTCTGATTATATTTCACCTTGTCAATTTTCACTTACGAATCATCACCTCTTGCAGATCAAGAGAAAAAAGGACTGCTGAGTTGGCAGACTCGGTTTGATATAATTATGGGGATCGCACGGGGTCTTCTCTACCTCCATCACGATTCTAGGCTCAAGGTCATCCACAGGGACTTGAAAACGAGCAATATCTTGTTAGATGACAAGCTAAATGCAAAGATATCCGACTTTGGTTTGGCCAGAATGTTTGAAGGTGATGAGACTATGGCTAAAACAAAAAGAGTCGTGGGAACATAGTAAGTTGACTAGGTTCTGCTTCTTTTACGTACATATTTGGCAATTCACATTCCGTGTTGAATGATTATTGATTGTTGCAGTGGTTACATGGCTCCAGAATACGCCTTCCATGGAAATTTCTCGGTGAAGTCAGACGTGTACAACCTCGGAGTAGTAATCCTGGAGATGGTGAGTGGAAAAAAGAACAGAGGCTTCGAGCCTCCGTCTCTCTATCAGAACCTCCTAGAACAGGTGAAATTTATATAGTATTTCCCACAATTTTCACTGCTTCTACATGAATAATAAAGAATAGTGGCAGGCTGATAAGAACAATAATGAATTGTAGAGAGAAAAGTAACTACGGCTACGCCGTCCCAGCCTCCAGGCTCCTTTCAATAAAAATTCGATGATCTGTTACAAAAACCCTACTCCACTATTAATACTCCCCCTACGACACAAATAAGGAAAATAAATCTAATACTAACTAGGATATAATTATAATAATCAAATCTTCACTCCTTAGCTCAGCCCACGAACGTGGGCCCAATCCCGCTACTCACGCATCCTCCTACGATAGACGAGTAAAGGCTTCGGCCTGCCATGCACACCCTGCAACTCTTTCTCGCGCCCAACAGCCTCCCTCTCTTCGTCACCGACGTCCTCTTCCTCCCACTCTCTATCAACTCCATCCTCCTTCGAAACAACCTTGTCCTCAAGGTCAAAATCCGGAAATTGGCCCTTAAAAGTTTTCATATCAATCCAAGTTGCGTCATCCTCATGCTGCCCTTTCCACTTAACTAATAACTGCTCCTCCTCACCCACTCCTCTCGGCACTTTCCTCCAAGCCAAGATCGACTCCGGCTCCATGACCGGCAGAATTGGCAATTCCAGCGACTCCGGCAAAACCTCCTCCACCGGGTGATCTCCCACTACCTTCCGTAACTGAGACACGTGAAAGACAGGATGGATCTTGCTACCCTCCGGCAACTGCAGCCTGTATGCTACCTTTCCCACACGTCCCACCACTTCGAAAGGCCCGAAAAATCTTGCCGACAACTTGTGGTGCGGCCCGCTCTTCAATGATGCCCGGCGGAATGGCCGCACCTTCAAAAACACTCGATCTCCCACATCAAACTCCACCTCCCTCCTGTGCTTGTTAGCTTGACGTGTCATCACTTGTTGTGCTCGCATTAAGTTTTCACGAAGGAGCCTCAGCACATCATCTCGACTCCCCAACGCCTCAGCCACGGCCGCAACTGAACATTCCCCAGGTAGAAAACGCCGCAACGACGGAGGTGCTCTCCCATAAACCACCTCGAACGGCGACATGCGAGCAGCCGTTTGATACGAAGTATTATACCAAAATTCAGCCCAAGCGAGCCACCTAACCCACTGCTTGGGCTGCTCACTCGTAAAGCAACGTAGATATGTCTCCAAGACCCGGTTTATCACCTCAGTCTGACCATCAGTTTCCGGGTGATAAGCTGTACTAAATTTAAGCTTAGTCCCCGACTGCTCAAATAACTCTCTCCAAAACGAACTCACAAACATGGAGTCACGATCGCTAACAATAGACTTGGGGATCCCGTGCAATCGAACCACCTCCTTCACAAACGTGTCAGCTACCGAACGTGCTGTGATAGGCGGTTTCAATGCCATGAAATGTGCATACTTCGATAGTCTATCCACCACTACCAATACAATCGAGAACCCCTTGGATTTTGGTAAGCACGAAATAAAATCCATCGAAATGTCCTCCCAAATTTTATCCGGAATCGGTAGGGGCTGCAAGAGACCGGCCGGCGATACCGCTTCATACTTCATCTTCTGACATATCAAGCATTGAGCTACAAATTCTTTCACTCGACGGAACATTCCCTTCCAATACACATTTCCGGCGATTCGGCGATAGGTGCGGTACGTTCCCGCATGCCCTCCTGACGGCGTGTCGTGAAACTCACTCAACAATTTTGGGATCCACTTCGACGAAGCCGGAAGCACTACACGACCGTGGTAGAACAGCCGCTCTCCCACCATATGAAAACCAGGCCGGCTACCCGGCTGCTCCCGAACTGCCCGCCGAAGAGAGCTAACGTATTCATCCCTCTCCTGCTCTTCCTCCACGTCGCCAAACCCTACCCACTCCGGACTGCTTACGGCTGCCAATTCCGCGTCCCCTTCTCTCCTCGAAAGTGCGTCAGCGGCTGCGTTTGAGATCCCTGTTTTATACTCTATTTCAAAATCATATCCCAATAGTTTCGCCACCCATATCTGCTGAGCCGGAGTGACTATCTTCTGGTGCAGTAAGTGCTTGAGGCTACGATGGTCCGTACGTACTATAAATTTTCTTCCCAAGAGGTATGGGCGCCAATGTTGTACCGCCAATGCCAACCCCATCATTTTTCTCTCGTATGCTGACTTGGATAACGTTCGATCCGCCAGGGACTTGCTAAAGTACGCGATTGGCTTCCGTTCTTGCATCAAAACAGCCCCGATTCCGGTACCCGAAGCGTCACACTCTACCACAAATGGCTTATCAAACTGCGGCAAGGCCAACACCGGGGCCTCGGTCAAGAGTTTCTTCAATCGGCTAAACGCCTCCTCCGCCTCTGCTGTCCAAACGAGCGGTTTCGGAGCCTCTTTCTTTAATAGCGAGGTCAGTGGCTTCGCTATCAATCCGTACCCCTTCACAAACCGCCTATAATACCCCGTTAAGCCTAAAAATCCGCGCACCTCTCGTGGATTAGTTGGTCTCGGCCAATCAATCACCGCCCTCACTTTCTCTGGATCCATCGCTACTCCCTCCTCCGATATGATGTGGCCCAAGTATTCTATTTTCCTGCATCCAAAAGCACATTTCTTTCTGTTAGCTAAGAAATTGTTATCTTGCAGTATTCGCAACACCACCCCCACATGTTCTCGATGTGCTGCCCATGTCCGGCTATAGATCAAGATGTCGTCAAAAAATACCAACACAAACTTCCTCAAATGTGGGCGAAAGACATCGTTCATGGTAGATTGAAACGTTGCCGGTGCGTTCGTGAGACCGAACGGCATGACCAAAAATTCATAGTGACCGCTGTGCGTCCGGAACGCCGTTTTGTGAATGTCTGTCGCCGCCACCCTGATCTGATGATATCCGGATCTTAGATCGATCTTGGAAAATACTACAGCTCCCGAGAGCTCATCCAGCATCTCTTGAATCACCGGAATGGGATATTTATCCGGTATCGTCACTTTGTTGAGCTCCCGATAATCCACGCAAAACCTCCAGCTCCCATCTTTTTTCTTAACCAACAGCACCGGGCTCGAAAAGGCGCTCGAACTCGGCCGTATGATGCCCGCCAGTAACATGTCTTTCACCAGCCGCTCGATCTCGTCCTTCTGATGATGGCTGTACCGGTAGGGACGCACTGATACCGGTTTCGCCCCTGTTGCGAGTGTGATGCGGTGATCGGTGTCTCGTTGCGGGGGCAGACCTTGCGGCTCACCGAATACGCTTGCAAACTCGCTCAGCACATCCTCCAACATTTGAGGAATCGGCGCCGTCAATCGAGCCGTCGTCTCCTCAATCAATACCGCCCACATTTCCGCCTCCTGCGTGTGCACCAAGCACTTCATCCCGATGGGGCTTCGGCACAGCTGAGGGTCTCCTTTAAGCTCCACTCTTCGGCCCATCCACTCAAAATTCATCGACATTCGCTCCCAGTGCGTTCGAACTTCTCCCAACGTAGTTAACCACGCCATTCCCAATATCAAGTCCACTCCACCTAAGGGAAAAACGAAGCAATCCACCTGAAATTGACACTCGGGAAACGCCACCACAACATTACGGCACACCCCTTCTGACTCTTGTCTCAACCCGTTTCCCAACAAAACACCAAACTTCCCTGCCTCGTTAGTCCGCAGCTGTAACTTGCTCACCACCGCATTCGATATGAAATTGTGGCTGGCTCCGCTGTCAATGAGCACCGTCACTTTCTGACCTCCGGTCGTCCCATATAGGCGCATAGTCCGAGCCGTCGTGATACCCGCCATGGAATACATGGATAAATCTCCATCAACTCCCTCCGTCTCTTCCGGTTCTTCCCCCACCATCTCGAGTCCCGTTGGTTGATAGAACTCGTAATTCCGCAAATCTAACTGTTCCCCTTCCTCGGCCACCATAACTTTCAGTTGGCTAAGTGCACACACATGCCCTGGTGAATAGGTCTTGCGGCAGCGAAAACACAGACCCTTCGCCTTCAACTCCGCCAATTCCTGCGCCGTCATGCGTGTAAACCGTGGGCGATATGGCTTCTGGACTGTTTCACTCCCCTTCGTGGCGTTTGATTTCTCCCCTTGGTGGACGTTGCTGCCCGCGGACCCTCGCCCAGCTGCGTCCCCCGATCCCGACCAATTGGAGAAGCTGCTGCGCGGAGGGTTGTTTCCCTTCGATACTTGGGTTCCCGACCCATAGGTGGTGCAGCCTCCACCCTGAATCGCGAGGTTGGCTTCGACATCCCGAGCCAAATCCATGGCGGCCTCCAATTCCGTGGGCCGGAATAGACGTAGGAATCCACGGATCTGGTCCTTCAACCCTTTCATGAAGTACCCAAGGTAGTGAGCATCCGTCAAACCCGGCACTTGACTTGCCAGTTGCACGAAGAGATTGATGTAATCTTCTACCGTTCCCGTTTGCTTGATATCCGCCAACCGTTCAAACGCATCACCTTGGAAACGGGTATCAAATCTTGTTACCAGCGCCTCGGAAAAACCTTCCCATGTGAGCTTCGGCTTCCGAGACCGCAACCACGTCATCCAATATAACGCGGCCCCTTCCATCGCCACTACTGCAGCCGATACCTTCTTCTCTGCAGCAGTACCCATAATTTCGAACTGCTGATTGGCGCGAGCCAACCAGCCAATTGGATCCGTCCCGTCGAACGACGGCAGTTGCAAGGTGCCCTTGCTTTCTCCGCACTGCTTCTTCTCCACCTCCTCGCTCTCTTCCTCTGACTCGATTCCCTCCTCGGCGGTGGAGCTCTTCTCGCCGACGGAAACCGTCGGCCTCTTCTTGATCTCCTTCAGAACCTCGACGAGCGTGGCTGTGATGGCCACCAAATTTGCTCGCATCTCCTTCTGTTCGTCCCTCATCTTCCGTTGTTCCTCCCTCAAGGCAAGTTGATCCTGTTCCAATGTCTCGAACCTCTCCGTCGCTGAGCGCGTCGACATAGCGTGAGAACGGGAATCCGGCAGGTCGGACCAATTGATAAGAACAATAATGAATTGTAGAGAGAAAAGTAACTACGGCTACGCCGTCCCAACCTCCAGGCTCCTTTCAATAAAAATTCGATGATCTGTTACAAAAACCCTACTCCACTATTAATACTCCCCCTACGACACAAATAAGGAAAATAAATCTAATACTAACTAGGATATAATTATAATAATCAAATCTTCACTCCTTAGCTCAGCCCACGAACGTGGGCCCAATCCCGCTACTCACGCATCCTCCTACGATAGACGAGTAAAGGCTTCGGCCTGCCATGCACACCCTGCAACTCTTTCTCGCGCCCAACAGCCTCCCTCTCTTCGTCACCGACGTCCTCTTCCTCCCACTCTCTATCACAGGCATACGTACTTTGGAATGAAAACCGAGAATTGGAGTTGATGGATGAATGCTACCAGACTTCATATGTGGATTCTCAAGTAAAGAAGTGCATCCAAATCGGGTTGTTATGCGTTCAGAGTGAAGCTAAGGAGAGGCCTGTGATGCCGTCTGTTATTCATATGCTGAGCAGTGAAGATACTGCAGCTCTGGCCCAGCCCCAGAAACCGGCATTTTTCTTGAACACGAGCCTCGTCTCTTCGGAGAAGGAAGCTAGTGCTGGTTCCATGAGTATAACTAATTTAGCAGGCAGGTAGAGTTGGTGAAACATACATGAATTTGGTGTACGTAGGAATTATATTTGCTTTTTCTAGTCAATAATTCTGAATTTTGCATATATAGTTGTTGTTTTGTAGAGGTAAAGTAATGCAAATCTGTGTATATGTAAAAACAGTTAGTTTATGAAACGGTCTTTTTTTCCTTTTTTTATTTTTACTAGTGGACAACACGTGCTATGCACGTGATCACTTAGTCTTTTACTTATTTCAATAAAAAGTTGTTTCAATTATTATGTTATTTTATATCAAAACATATAATCTATATTATATTAAAACAAAATGAGTTTTTTTTTTTTTTTTTTGGCAAAAATAAGTCATATTAAAACTGCCTCCTCCCTTTTCTCCGCACGTTCTCATCAGTTATGCTGAATTTTGAAACCGCCAGCTAATTCAATCGGGAAATTTCTTTTATCAAATACTCCACACATAGATATGTTAATTCACACATTCAGTTTCTTTTCTTTTTTCTTTTTTTTTTTCCTTTTCCTTTTATTCTTTTTCAATCGGAAAAATTCTGCTCCTCATATTTCTTCTCCAAATCCTCCGCCGCCGTCAATAGTGTCTTCGCCTTCACCCATCGCCGTTCGCACCACTAAACGCGTTGCCATTGTTGATTTGGGACGATAATCACAATGCATCGCCACGCAACCCCACATTCATCGCCACCAAATCGTCGCTTTTCACGCCCAAAACCTCCGCCGCCGCCGCGCCGTCGAGGACCCAAATCAGACAAGAGCAGAGCCCTTTTTTGATCTCGGAATCACTGTCGACCCTAAACCTCATCGCCCCATTTCCGTCCATCGCCGCCTCCAGCCAAACCTGGGTCGTGCACCCGATGACACGATTTTCTTGAACCCTCCAAGATTCCTCGAATGGGGGAAGAATTGCCGCGTAGTGGAGTAGGTGCCGAATTTGACGACGAAATTCAAACTCGAGAATCCGCCATCGCCACCAGGTATTGTACTCTGTACACCTCCCTCTCTCTATCTAGATCGCGATTTTCCGTCGCTGATTGGCATAGGATTGAGATTATTTAGGCGAGCTGATGTGGGGTGGCCGCCGATGAAGTCTTCGATGAGGAAGATGGCTGAGCAGCACCGCCGCGAAAGGATCGCCGCCAACTACATCACGGTGGAGAACGGCGCGAAGGAGATCGAGGTATGATGGATTTTGTTTTAAATTCTCGCTCTTGATCATGTTTCGGATGAAAATCTCTTGAAATTCTTTTTGATTTTTGGCCCTATGGAGCAACATGTATACGATGGTCAATTTTCCAAAGATTGGAACCCAAAATTAAATATAAATTTTCATTAACTTAATTAGAGCCAAAGTTAGCTTGCTCTCTCTATAGATATCTAGGCTTCCACATTTCTCTTTCACAGCCTTTCTTCGATTCCTCAAATGCATGACTGTGATTTATATGTTTTCCGCTTAGCTGATACACACACATCTTAGTGTTTGTTTTGTTGTCTAATATTCTTCCAATTATGAGTTCTAAATTCAGGCCTGAGTTCGTCTTTTTTACAACTTTTATTAAGCTTTTGCGCGACAATATTGGTATATGGTTAACGATGTGAAAAACTTTCTTGATTTGTTTGTCGAAAATTTTGTATCAATATTTCTCAAATAACTCTTCATTCTGAAATTTGATTTTGAACTATGGCTGCTAATGTTTTGTAAATTTGTCGAAATGTCACAATTTTAAACAATTATGGCTGTAGATGGACTTGAATCCACAGTTCTTCTTTTCATTTTTTGATGAATGTTATATGTAGTTGTGGTGAGCTATGAGAGTGCATATGATGAACAATGATTCTGTTTTCTCATAATTAATCACTATAGTTATTCTTGATTTTGCAGTGGCTCATCAAATATTGATATTTTGATATCATTATATAGTGGTCTTGACTAATAAGTAATCATTCTTTTCTATAGTAATAAATGATTGCAATTTGCAGGACAGTGTTAATGTGATATGTGAGAACAAGTTCTATAAATAAATCAAATGTTTCACCTTCTCTAAATTTCTCCTTTTTAGTAGAGAATGCAAATGGTCTATATATTCTAAAGTTAAGTGATCCTTGCTTTCTCTTTCGATTTTGGAAAATTGTAGATTGAAGTGATCTGCTGTTTATTTATATTTTAGTTTTTGTTCAGGATTTGCTGGCATAAACCAAGGTCATTGTGGGTCTCATCCTCTAATCCCTGTGCTCTTGGAGACTATTGTAAAAGTAATTATTCTTTTATTCATGCATATTCAAATTATTTTCTTGGAGTTGCTGCCTTTGGTGCTGTTGAACAAGCTGATATTGTTGAGCAAGTAAAAAATCCATTCAGAGTAATGCTACATATTAAATAGTTTGTTAAAAGAAGAATTTTCTTTGGAAAATAGGAACTTTGCTTCTACAGATTTATGAAATGTTTTTATTGGTGTGAAGTTGTGAAGTTGATTCTATAGAGTTCCTCTCTCATATTTTGTTCTCTCTCTTTTGGTGATCATTGCAGGAAGGGAATCAATGTAATAGTTGCTGAAAATTTATTTAAATTGAATTCCACTTTATCTTAGGAGCTCAGGCTTCAGAAAGAGTAATGACCAACGCAAAGGTCTGTATATGCTTCTTACGTTTTCAACATATATTGATAATAAAGTTACTTACTAATTCAAATATTAGTATATTAAATCTAATTATTTTGAGTTGTAGTATTTTCTTATTCATGTATTTATGAGTGACTCCAGTTGTTAGGCCTTAAAGAAGCAAGAGGGAATGAAGGATTTGATCTTGATCCTTACGGAATAGACTAATTTGCAAAAAATCAATTCTGCCGAATCCTTGCGGTTGCAGCCGAAGTGCAATCAATTTTGCCTTTTTCATGAGGTTTGCTTTTATATCTTTAGTTTCTACTACTTTCTAACTATAGTCGTGCATGATAATTTTGATTTATTTGATTTAAGAATCTAGGATAAGATTAATTGGTATTCGTCACTAGGATGTTTGTTGTCAAAAGTAAATAACATGTTTTTATCATTGATTATTGGCGCTTCTTTCTCTTTTTGGGGTCTCTGAATTGGATATAAGACTCCAACAATAGTTTTGGATCAATAGAGTGTTTTATTTCAATTTCAATTTTAATTGTGATGTGAGAACTGGAAATGGTTATGGCTAAAGGTATTTAATAAAGCATTTTAGTTTAAGCTTCTTTTTTATAATAAATATATAACTCTACACATAATATTGATAAAGTACTCTTGCGATACTTTTGAATGGTTTATCTCTATTTTATTGGGGGCTTCTTTTCTAAAGTTGAGTTTTTTCTGTAGGGTTTATTTTATTTTTTTGGTAGGGTTTAGTATTTTTTGGTACGTTCTTGATTATCTATTAATATATAAAAGCAGAATAAATTTGACAAGAATGATGGATGTAGAAGTACTCTCTGCAATGAGCTTATCGACGACATACCGATGACTAGAAGTAAATGTGTTGATGAAATCTTTCATAGATCGACTTATGGAACTCTATATGAGGTAATTATGGTGTACATTCTTCAGTTATCTATAAAATAGACAGTTATGCTTCTGTCCTTCTACATCAACCTTTTATTATTGTGCTTATTTTGGTGAATTTGATCTCTCCGCACACACTATGATGTACAAATATTCAGATACAGTGAAAGAAGAGACATAATGGTTTAATCAGCTTGATCTAGATGATCTTAAAGTTGTTTCGTCTGATTTAGATGTTCTCAATCAAGTAAGTAAGCTCGGCAGCTGGGGATGAAGAGACGGTAACCGGCGTTGAAGAGAAGATTTCCGTGAGGAAGACAGTGAAAAACCTCCACGAGGAAGAAGCAATCTCGGCGACCGTCGGAATCAATAGATGTATAGTAGATTTGAAGGAGGAATTTCTGAAAGTAGAAAATAGGGGGCACGAGGAAGAAGAAGAAGAAGTGGGCAAAGAGGGAGTGGGTAGTCGCCTAGTCGGGTAGTGGTTCTTTTAGGATCTTCTTTTACTTCTTTTTTAATTTTTTATTAAATAATTAAAAGTTCCTCTCATGGATTCATAGCAATATTACAATTAATATTGTTAAATACACTAACTAAAATGTTGAAATAAAATCTTAATAAGTGTTTTCATCTAAATAAGATTCTATTACATCAAACTTTATAATTAAATGAAGATTAGTTTGAAACAAAATTATTTATGGTTTCTTATGCTAAAACCTGTCTGTGTCCTGTGTCCAAAATTTGAATCTTTTACTGTCGAGTTTTCATATCCTAAATTTGTAAAAATCAATGGTTTCTTATGCTAAAATGTGTATGTGTCCCGTGTCCCAAATTCGGATCCTTTACGGTCGAGTTTTCATATCCTAAATTTGTAAAAATCACGAGTTCGTATCGTATCCTCACACCTGAGTCCGGCACTCGCACACGAGTTTTGGATCTAATATTGTATTCGTTTGTTCTTTTTGTTTGTATGTTCATGTTTCATTTTACTGCTCTTATAAAATATTACTCCCTCCGTCCCACTCATATAGGGATAGTTGATGCCTTTTTGTGAGACGGTCAACTATCCCTATATGAATGGGACGGAGGGAGTAGTAACTTACAGGGCCGCGCATCGCGCGGGGGCAAGTACTAGTAATTCATTAAAACTTAAACATAAAGCGTAAAAATAAAAAAGATAAATAATTAGTAAATGATAAAAACAAAATAATTAAACTATAAAAAAGTCAAGTATTGCTAAAAAAGAAGTAATTAATCTATACCATAATATTTAGAAATTAAAATTTATATCATGATTAATCCTTCTCCTTTTATACTTTGACGCGCATCGAACTTCTCTTCCACTTACTTTTGGAGATAAAATTTTCCAAGGAGTCATCATCGTCGCCACTGGAAATGTTGTCGCAATCTTCAAACTTCTTTCGAAATATTTTTCTTTTCCCTTCTCTTGATATTCACGAAGATCCAACTCCACGCTTGATTTTTTCTTAGAGGTTTTCCTCATCTTCACGTTTTTATTTGGACTTTTTTTTTTTTTTTACCTCTTTTTCACTTGTGGCTTCTATCTTTTGGATTGCATCGGCTATAAGGTTTAAGTTCCCTTTATTGTCTATCTTCACCGAATTGGTTGTAATAACGAAGCGTACTTCCCTTGAATTTTGTAAACTGAGTCATCTGTAGTACACATATTGATTTTCTCCCTAAAAATAAGATTTGATGCATTTAGCTTTGATTTGGAAATTCTTAGCATTAATTAAGAATATAGAAGGAAAATAACCTTGATGATTGATGATATATATTCGTCCACCGAGCATCCTACGTATACTACCACGACATCGTTAAACTGTAATATGTGCATTGTAATCCTCTTGCAAAACATTTAGAGTTATCATGTACCCGTAATTATATAGGAAATTCAAGTTAAAAATATATACTTTATTGCAACTTTGAAGTATATTGTTTCAATTACTTTCTCATTGCATTTTCTACATATTGAATCTTCGGAATGTTTTGGACATATCTTTGTGATTGCATTGGAGGTTCAAGTTTCCTTTATCATCGATCTTCACCGAATTGGTTGTGGTAAAGAAGCATACTTCCATTGAATTTTGTAAGTTGAGTCCTTGTTAGTGTACAGAGATTGATTTTCTCCCTAAAAAATATTTATTTGTTACTGATAGGAAATGGCCCACCTCCTCAGGCCCAGAACAGACAAGCCCAACAAGCCCAGATCGGCGGAGAACAGACAAGCCCAACAAGCCCAGATCGGCGTAGGCCCAGAGGGCCCAGATCGGCACGAGCCCAATCGGCCCAGCCCACGCTAAATGCAGGCCCAGGGAGTTGAGCCCTAAAGACCTAGAACGTGGGTTGATGGAGGAGAAACCGGAACAGGACAACCACCCATGACTCCACGTCCTTCACTCCACAACCGGCGTCGACGGCGATTATAAATAGAGGAATCACTTGTATTGTAAACACTTACGCTATCCTGAATATAAACGTTACCCTTTTCCTCCGTGGACGTAGATCGTATAGATCGAACCACGTAAATCTTTCGCACTTCTCTCTATATTCACATACAAACCATATACGAATTTGGGCCGCGAATCGATGGTTCATCACTGGCGCCGTCTGTGGGAACAAATTCGTGCTTGAATTTTTGATTTTTCGCTGCCCGAAGTCACTAGCAATGCCGCACGGAAATCAGTTGTTGTTGGGGACCCCCCGTCGCCGAAGGAGCCGCCGACGACAGCCCGAGGAACCAGCCTCGGCAGCAGGCGCAGAACAGCCCAGCGACGTCCCTGCCGACGATCGGGTCGTGGCCAACGAAATCCCAGAGATCCCGAATGCCGACGAGCAGGGTGCAGCGGGGAACACAATGGTCCCTTCCTCCCCGGCCCAACCGGTCCAGCATCACCGAGCTCCCGTGAGTTCGCGCCTGGGACCACAGGCTCACCCGACACCGGAGGGCCATGTCGAGAATCTCACTGCCAATCGGGAGCGTGAACTATTTGGTCCAGAGGCAACCCTACGCTTGTCCCCAGTTATCCGACCGAATCAAGCTGCTCCCCCAGTCATCCAGCCGAACTCGGCAGCTCCACCGCCTCCACCCCCTCCAGGGATCGAGGAATTATTGCGAAATTACCTCACCACAGCATCCGGGCGCGAGTTTCTCAGCCAGTACACGGGAGCCCCTCAGTTCGGCCAGGGAGTCTCTCAGCCCGGACAAGGAGTCTCTCAGTTCGGTATAGGACAGAGGCCCGGACAGGACTTGCGACAATATCTTCAGCAAGTCCGAGGACAGACCCAGGGAGGCCAGCAGCCGAACTCCCATATGGTTCAACCAAACTATGTCACCGCTCCGCCCTATGTTGCGCCCAACCAAGGACACCTAACTGGGGGAGCGCAGATCTTTGACGCGCTTGGTAGGATTATCAGCCCGCTCTCGGAGGAGATCCTCAACACACCTATGCCCTTCGGGTACACGGTGCCAAAGATCAAGGCGTACAACGGAATCGGAAATCCAAGCAACTTCCTTAGTCAATTCAAGTACAGCATGCTGAACCAAAATCTGGGGAGTGTGCACATGTGTAAGCTGTTCCCTGAACTGCTAATCGACAATGCACGGGAGTGGTTCGACAGTTTGCCCCCCGGGTCGATCAGATCGTATTCCGATCTGATGAATGTGTTTGCTAGGAGTTTCTCCCAGCGTGCCGAGGTGAGACACACCCCAGCACACCTGCTAACCGTCAAGCAAGGCCGGGGTGAATCCCTACAAGACTTCATGACCCGGTTCGATAGAGAGTGCTTATCGACTCGGTGCACAAACGACCTTCTCATCATCTCGGCATTCCAAAATGCCATCATCTCGGACCATCTCTACAGGGAGATCCTGGCGAAGGACCCAAAGACCACTACCGAACTGTGGGCTATTGCGGACAAATTCGCTAAGATAGAGGAGGCGACCAGACGTCGAAAGGAGGTTGACCGAGGTGAAACCTCAAAAAAGAAAGATGATGCACCCCGAAAAGGGGTAATGGAGCGAATTCAGCGAGGTCCGATTGAGTCCCGTCTCGGACCTCGGCAGAATCCAGCACAGCGAGGTCCGCCTACAAGTCAGCCCGCACAGCGGCCAGCTCCGCAGTTCACTCCGTTAAACAAACCAAGGACCGAGATCCTTGAGCTGCACGCTGGCCTGTTCGAGAGACCACGGCCGATGCGGGAGGACGGCAAGCCGAGGTCGAAGAATAAGTACTGCCAGTTTCATGAGGACTACGGACATGATACAGAAGACTGCAGGAACCTGGCTCAAGATATCGAGAATCTAGTTCGCAACGGACAGCTCAAAAAGTATCAAGATCGGAGCTCGGGGGTAAATCAAGTGGACGCTCCCCGAAGTCAAAAAAAGAAGAGACAGTATAGAGGGAATTGCAGCACGGATGCTGAAAAGAAAGCAAAGCACAATGAGGATGATGCCGACGAGGACGGAGATTACCAATACGAGGGAATAGTTGCTACGATATCCGCTCTCGCCAAAGGACAGACCAAATCGTCCCTCAAGAACGGAGCTCGGAGCTTGCCGAGCAGCGAACCCGCTAACAAGAGGTTCAAGAAGGAGGAAGCCGTAACTTTCTCGGCCGATGACCCGGTGCCACCCATGATGCCGCACTCCGATGCCATTGTTGTTGAGGCTGTGGTGGCTAACATGCTGATCAAGAGGATTCACATCGACACCGGGGCATCGGTGAATATCATGTTCAGACATTGCTTTGATAACATGGAGCTGGAGAAGTCAAAAATCATTCCAACCACACGGCCGCTGCGGAGTTTCGCGCAGGAGGAAACCCATCCCCTAGGGACGATCGAGCTGCCCGTCACAGTAGGGAAAGGGCCGAGAAGCACCACTAACATGACCGAATTCATGGTGGTGGAGGCCAAGTCCCCATACAACATAATCCTAGGCCGTACTTGGATGAATACAGTGAGAGCGATCTGCTCCACGTACCATCTAGCAGTGAAGATCCCGACAAAGGGAGGGGTAGCCGTTATCCGTGGTGATCAGAAGATGGCAAGGGAGTGCCTGCATGTGGCTCTCAAGGGGCTAGGGGCAACGCCCGAACTGCCCCAAGCATAGCAATTACTGAACTCCGAAGAGCCGAAGGAGACGTCGCCCGCCGAAGAGAGAGAGGTGGCTTTGTACGATGACGATCCCTCTAAGGTTGTCAAAGTCGGGCTGACCGATCACCCCCATCTTCGCGAACAGGTGATTCGGCTCTTAAAGGAGTACAGAGACGTCTTCGCGTGGTCCCCATTGGATATGACAGGGGTTTCACCCGATCTGATCACACATCGGCTAAAGATCGACCCCGAAGTGCGACCGATCAAGCAAAAACAGCGCTCCTTCGCGGCAGAGAGGAACCAGGTCATAAAGACCGAAGTGACCCAACTGCTGGATGCGGGGATTCTATTCGAGGTCACTTACCCGACCTGGATAGCGAACCCGGTAATGGTCAAGAAAGCTGGGGGAGGATGGCGCATGTGCATCGATTATACCGATCTCAACAAGCACTGCCCTAAGGACTGCTACCCTCTGCCCGATATCGACAAAAAGGTGGACTCGCTGGTCGGTCATAGGATATTCAGCTTCCTCGATCTGTATAAAGGATACCACCAAGTCCTAATGGATGCCGAAGACGCGGCAAAGAAGGCGTTCATTACGGACTTCGGCATTTTCGCATATCGCAAAATGCCATTTGGCTTGAAAAATGCAGGAGCCACCTATCAGCGGATGGTAGATAAAATATTCAAAGAGCATATTGGAAAGGAAGTGGAGGTATATGTCGATGACATAGTAGTGAAGAGTAAGGAAGAGAGCACAAGTATTTCCGATCTCCGAACTGTGCTCTCCATTCTTCGCAAGGTCAACCTGAAACTTAACCCTCAAAAATGTGACTTTGCTGTGGCATCGGGGAAGTTTTTAGGATGTTGGATTTCCCAAGAAGGGCTAAGGGCAAATCCGTCAAAAGTTAAGGCCGTGTTAGACATGCGGGATCCGAAGTCAATCAACGATGTGCACAGACTTACGGGGTGTCTCGCCGCACTGAGTAGATTCCTATCTAAAGCCGCGGAGAAGCAGTTGCCCTTCTTCAAAATCTTAAAGAGGGCACCCCAATTTGATTGGAGTTCGGAGCATCATCACGCCCTAAGCCAACTAAAGGAGTATCTCAGGAATCTACCGACCTTGTCAGTACCACAGGAGAGAGAGGTGCTCTTTCTGTATTTGGCTACTTCTGATGAAGCAATCAGTGCAGTACTCACGCGAGAAGAAGCGGGCCGCCAGTTGCCAGTCTACTTTATAAGCAGGTCGCTGAAAGGGCCCGAAGTGAGATATCAGCCCTTGGAAAAGATAGCCTTAGCACTTGTCAACGCTGCGCGGCGACTACGCCCGTATTTTCACGCGCACCCCATACAAGTCCGAACAGACTCCCCACTTCGGCAGGTGCTGACGAAGCCAGAAGCCTCCGGACGAATAGCGAAGTGGGCGATAGAGTTGGGAGAGCATGACATCTCTTATGTCCCCCGACAAGCAATCAAAGGGCAAGCCTTAGCAGATTTCTTAGTTGAAACTTCAATATCCGAGGTCCCGATCCCAACCCCAGAGCCAGTTCGCACAACGGTGGAGGAACCTCAGGACTGCTGGCATATGTACGTAGATGGGGCCTCGGGAAAGACGGGGAGCGGTGCTGGAATCCTCCTTGTCAGCCCAGAAAAGAAAGAGATCACATACTCACTTCGCTTTCAGTTCGCAACTACCAACAATGAGGTAGAGTACGAAGCGCTGCTTGCCGGACTCCGGATAGCCACGGATCTGAAGGTCGCGGCCATAAAAGTACACTGTGACTCCCAGGTGGTCGTGAATCACATGCTAGGCAAATACGAGGCGAAGGGTGAAAGAATGAAGAAGTATTTGGCTAAGGCACGAGGCATGCAGGGCTTTTTCAAATACTTCCAGCTCGAGAGAATCCCCCGGACTCAAAATTCCCGAGCTGACGCTCTCAGCAAATTGGCAGCAACACCTGGCACCTCACTGGTGGAGGATGTCCAGCATAGAAGTATAGACGAAGCCGAGGTCAACGATCTAGATGATGAGTCACAGCCGACGTGGATGACCCCGATATTAGCCTATCTGAAGAGAGGGGAATTACCTGAAGATAAGTTGGAGGCTAGAAGAATACTGTTGAAGTCATTGAGATATGTTGTCCAGGACAATGTCCTCTACAAGAAGTCATACCTTCAACCCCTACTTAAATGCGTCGGACCGACCTCAGCGGACTACGTCATGCGAGAAATGCATGAAGGGGCATGTGGAAGTCACATCGGACCTCGGGCATTAGCAAAGAAAATTATGAGATGGGGATACTTTTGGCCCTCGATGCTCAAGGACTGCACCGAACTCGTGCAGAGGTGCGAAAAGTGTCAGTTACACGCAAATGTGACAAGGATGCCACAAACCGAGCTGACTGCGATGCAGAGTCCTTGGCCGTTCGCGCAGTGGGGGATAGATATAGTAGGCCCATTCGACAGAGCGCCAGGTCAGTTGAGGCACCTCATAGTTGCTATCGACTACTTTACGAAGTGGGTGGAAGCAGAACCCCTGTCCGCGATAACAAGTAAGAACGCCCGGAACTTTGTATGGAAAAACATAGTATGCCGGTTCGGCATACCTCATGTCCTTGTATCAGATAATGGGACCCAGTTCACGGACAGGATTTTTAGGGAATGGTGTGACGAGCTGCAGATTCAACAACATTTCACATCGGTAGCCCACCCTCAAGCAAATGGTCAAGCCGAAGTGACGAACCGAACTCTCGTCAAAGGCCTCAAAACCCGGCTAGAGAAAGCTAAAGGGTTATGGGTAGAAAACCTTCCAAACGTCCTATGGTCCTACAGAACAACGCCGCGAACAGCAAATGGCGAAACACCGTATAGCCTAGCATACGGGACAGAAGCTGTAATCCCGGTTGAGATCGGACTCCCCAGTCCGCGCACGACCCATTTCATAGCCGAAGTAAATGATGAAAACCGGCGTGCGGACCTCGATCTACTAGAAGAAAAAAGGGATACAGCTTACATAAGAGAGGCCCGATACAAGCAACTCATAGCCCGATATTACAATCGGCGAGTCCGAGATCGGCAGTATTGTGTAGGAGATTTAGTTCTCCGAAACAATGAGGTCAGCAAAGCTTGTAAGCTCGGCAAGCTGGAGGCCACATGGGAAGGCCCATACCGAGTAGACGAGGTCCTTGGTAAAGGCGCCTATAGGCTTTCCACTCTGTCCGGGGAGCCCATACAGCGACCTTGGAATGTAATCCATCTGAAGAGGTACTATGCATAGAGGTGGAGTATCATAGAGTCGTCAGTTAGTCAAATCTTTTGTTTGGTTCAAGCTCTTGTCAGTTCAGTCTTTTCAGCTCGTTTTTATGTTCAGTCCGGTCTTGTTTTTCAAAATTCTTTTAAGTAATGAAAGTTAAGATTGTCTCTCATTATGTTCTCATTTGCATCACTCTACCTATATGCATTTTACCTCACCCCCAAACACTATCCTGACGAGGACAAGTGTTAGTAAAATAAAATCGTACGAACCAGGGGACCACCCCTACCGACCTAGTCGGCAGAACAGGAACCCGACCTGACCCAAGTGTCACCTTGGCAGTGGATAATAGGCTAAATGCCATCCCGAACCAAGGGAAGACCCAAGTGTCACATCGGAAGCCGAAGTTAGGCTCCCAAGCCACTTCGGAAGACTCGAATATGACCACGTCAGTTCGAAAACGAAAAAAGCAGAAATGCAATTCGAAACAGGCAATAAGCCAAAGGTTACACTAGCACAGTTTATACAAATATGTTTATTATTTTGCAGAATTTTTACAAGTCACGCGTTAGAAGGCCCGCCCTCATCAGGCCTCTTGCTACAGTTAAAATAACTAGCCCAACCGCTAGTCGGCGGGTTCAGTAGAAAATCAATATTGATATCATTATTTCGAGAGCTTTGTCCCGAACTGCGCCCACCACCACGCCCAGCACCACCACTAGTCGCGACGCCAGTTCGGCTAGCAACTGCTCGTGAAGAACTTCGACCTCGGGGGACTATCGGAGCTCGGTAATTCCCATCCCCCCGGTTCGGTATCGGCCTACGATTCTGAACAGGCATCAGCATATCCAGCCGATCCTTCACCAGACGAGAAGGTATGGTCGGACTAAGAGCGCGGAACCGGGGAGCATGCTGTTTAGAAGGCTGCACATCGGGGTACCGGTCAAGCCACTTCTTCATTATTGCGTGGCGAGATAATACCAACGGAAAGAGATTCGTCAAATATCGCAGCTCGGATATATAGTCAGCAACCTCCCATGAATCCGAACCGCGGTTCTGAATCTCCCGCACAACCCCCCGCACAGCCCCCAACGCGTCAGCCTCGACTTCGGATATCGTCTTCCCACCGAGCTCGTGTATTACCCTTTCATATTCGGCGTGCTCGTCTGCAATCCTCTTGGCGTCCGCGTAATCTTCTTTCAGTTGCAAGTACCGAGCCTCATTAGAATCAGCCGTGATTTGCAGGGAGTTATATTTGGCGTCAAACTCATTACGAAGGTGTTCGGCAAGTTTGTCGAGGCGACCGATCTCACCATCCTTAAGATCAATAAGGATTTTCAGACGCTTAATCTCATTAATCAGCGCAGTCTTATCCGTTTCAGATTCGTTCTACAGAAAGTAAAGACAAGATAAGCATGGATAGAAGAAACTTCATTGCAGAATTCAGAATGTTAACAGTTCATTACAGGAAAGTGACAAAAAAAAAAAAAACAACAAAAACTAATTACAAGGGGGGGATCAACTGACCCCGCCAGATGGTTCAGCCTCAGTGTTCAAGGTGCCGGTCTCGGCAGCATCCTCTCTGGCATCTCCATCGACGTGGCCAGTTTCCACATCCTCCTCCTCATCCTCGTCAGAGGGCAGATCGGGAGACAGTGGCCGCTCCGCAAGCTCCTCACGAAAGGGACCGCAGAGTTTCTCAAACTCAACGTCCCGGTCGTATTGGCACTCCCGGACCTCGGCAGCGGACAGCGGAGTCCGCTGATCGGCAACATAACCGACCAGCGGGAACGGAGAGGCCTTCTTCTGCAGTTGGCGGAAATATGTCCGCAGCATCTCCTCATCCGTGATGGGCTTATAACCGTACTTCCCCTTGTCGAGAGTGGGGAAGTCGGCGGCCACCCGATCCAGAACCCTCGCCACCTCTCGCCTCTTGCATGGCCCGGTCAATGCGGAAACGAGGGCACTAAAGCCCTCGCTGTAAATGACCCTCTCAGCAAGGGCAAGGGCGAAATCACCCTGTTCGGCTGCAAGCCGCTCCTCCCGAGCTCGGGCTGCCTCAAGCGCCTCCTCACTCTTAGCTGCTTTCTCCTCGGCAGCGGCGAGTTTGGCCTTGGCAGCATCCAGCTCCTTCTTCAACTCCTCTTCCCGAACTGTCGCAGAAGAGAGTTCCTTGGTCAACCCGGTCTTCTCGGCAGCGAGACTCTTTATCTTCGCGTCAGCTCGGGTAGTCACCTTCACCGAGCTCTGAAGAAGATGCCTCACGGCACGATAGACGTGATCAAGATCCTCCAGTGTTGGGGCCACACCCTACATTACATAAACGCTTCCACATCAAAAAAAAAAAAAAAAAAAAAGGGGAAGAAGGAAGCAAACTTGGAAGAATTATAAATCAGCGAACTTACGGAGGGAAATGATGGGGTCGGAGATCGGACGAGAGTTATCGCGACATCGGGCTCGGATGAGGCCGAGCCCATCACAAGCCTCTTGGCCGCAGCCAAGTCAACCTCCTCAGCAGTTACACTTGGAGCCCCGTGAGATCGGGGGGTGGGAACTCCAGACTGAGTCCTCTCCGACGACTCCGCCGCTCGCCTCTTCGCACCGGCTGGCGAACTGGCGACCTCGTTCTTTCGCTTCTTCTGGGAGGGGGCCTTCTTCTTGCCATCCTTAACCAAATTCACTGGAGACAAAGCAAACGAGTAAGCACCGAGACAAAAAAATATATATATATATATACAAAGGGAAGAGGGACCTCACCCCTCCCCGGATCCACCGAAGTGGAAGGATCATCGGGACTCGGTACCGCCACCGCCAGTTGGGCCAGTGACATCGGCATCTTGCCCAGACTGGCAAGACGCCGAACCACCTCAGCCAAGTTCTTCTGCCTCGGCAGAAGCCGAACCGAACCCGAGTGCCACCCGACCTCGGTGGCACCCTCGAACTGGCAGAAAAAAAACTTTTTCTGCCAGTCTTGGACTTTGGAGGGAACCTTTACGGAAAACCCCGAAAGCCGGTATGAAGAATAGTACCAGCCCTCAGTCCGGGACTTAAATGACATAATGCCCCCGAGAAGATCTATGGAGAACGGGATGCCCAACCGAGAACAGGCAATCCCCAGTCCGGTTATTTGGCTAATGCTGTTCGGGGTGATTTGGGAAGGAGACAGGTCAAAAACACGGTAAATATCGGCATAAATAGCCGGAAAAGGCACACGCAGACCAGCCTTAAACTGGTCCTCATAGACAGTGACACACCCACGAGGGGGACGATACGCCCTATCGTAAGCGTTCGGCCGGAGAAGAAGAACAGAAGGGGGAAATTCAAATTTAACGGCAAGATTGTAGAGGGTGGAGGTAGAAATGGTGGATTCTAAACAACCTACGCTCCCAGCTACTCCGGGAGGACACTCGGAAACCTCAACTTCGTGCCCGTACGGCTCCTTACAGTCGGACCGTACGCAAGCACGTTTATCTTCCGGGAAACTAACCGGAAGGGAGGTGGACGAAGAAGCGGCGGCGACTTCTTCCGTCGCCGCCGGAGAATGAGAATTGATGGGGGAATGAACTTCTCGAACGGAGGAATCCGAAAAAGCACTTGAAATAGAAAGAGAGGAAGACATAACTTACTTTTTCCTTGCTGATAGTCGGTGAAGATTCACAGAGAGCAGTTATTGGAGAAGATGAACAGTACGGAGGATTCGCAGGTTTAGGGTTTCGGTTTTGAAGGAATGAAATTGATTGTATAACAATCATAGGGCATTAAAGGGGGAAGGAGTTAACGCGTATTGAATACCTCATTCAATGCGACGCCGTTTCGCGCACGTCCAATCGGCGCTTTATCGGAACCCCAAGCGTCGCATTAAATGCGGCTGACAACTTTAACTTTGGGCGGGAGATGAGATCGGCATATCCGACCTCCAGCCAAACCGAGCTCAGAGGGGGTACCAAGATCAGTTCGGCCTTCCTCACATATTTCAGAGGGGGTACCAAGATCAGTTAGGCCTTCCTCACACAGTTCAGAGGGGGTACCAAGCCCAGTTCGGACTTCCTAACACAGTTTGGAGAGGGGTACCAAGTTCAGTTCGGTATCTCTCACAGTTCAGAGGGGGTACCAAGCTCAGTTCAGATATCCTCACATATTTTGAAGGGGGTACCAAGATCAGCTCGGTATCCCTCACAGTTCAGAAGAGGTACCAAACTCAGTTCGGCCTACCCCGCGAAGATTTCTAAGGGTACCAGTCAGTTTGGAATTCCTCACATATTTTGGAGGGGGGCACCAAGCACGTTACTCAAATCAGCTAATACTCACCAAGCACAGGCAGAAACGTCAACTCCATCACCCCACGCTTTTTGGGGGGGGATGTGATAGGAAATGGCCCACCTCCCCAGGCCCAGAACAGACAAGCCCAACAAGCCCAGATCGGCGGAGAACAGACAAGCCCAACAAGCCCAGATCGGCGTAGGCCCAGAGGGCCCAGATCGGCACGAGCCCAATCGGCCCAGCCCACGCTAAATGCAGGCCCAGGGAGTTGAGCCCTAAAGACCTAGAACGTGGGTTGATGGAGGAGAAACCGGAACAGGACAACCACCCATGACTCCACGTCCTTCACTCCACAACCGGCGTCGACGGCGATTATAAATAGAGGAATCACTTGTATTGTAAACACTTACGCTATCCTGAATATAAACGTTACCCTTTTCCTCCGTGGACGTAGATCGTATAGATCGAACCACGTAAATCTTTCGCACTTCTCTCTATATTCACATACAAACCATATACGAATTTGGGCCGCGAATCGAAGGTTCATCAGTTACTATAAGATTCGATATATTTAGTTTTGACATATAAGTTTCACATCTGTTGGTGCACAATATACTAATATTATTGTGAACAATCTTCGCATTTCATTTTGACATTTGAATGTTATTGCTTCATTCAAGCATTCAATGATACTTTGATCTGTTTGTAGTAATTCTCGTTTTTGTGTACCATTGACCCTTTTTAAGTATTTGAAAGACGTTGGTCTTCTAACATGATTCAAGAGTAATCTTTCATAATACTTTTCTCCTTCTATTGGATTTGGAGAACTAATACATCCAATCTTGAAACGTGAATGTGTTGTTCTTCCTCAGGGCATTATTCCTGCAGCAACTCCAAACGTTGCAGTTACAAGTGCAATACATTTTTTCAATCTGACATGCATTAGCTAACAATGCACGGTATAAGAATGTTTTTTCGGTTCCGCCTGGTCCATCTATAAACATAATCCACCTTCTCATTTTTCTATGCAATCCCAAAATCATAGAACAAGTAAATTGTTGTTCAGAGTTCAGCTTTGACTCTGCTTGCTGATCTTCTTTAAGTATCTCTATTGACATTTCATCTTAAATTTCTCTATAGTTCTCAATATTCACATTACCGAGATTCATAAGAATATTTGGAAGATCATAAGAATATTTCGTCTTTAAGTTCTCAAATGTTTTGAAAGCTTGTAGATCGAGTGAAGTATTTGTTTCCTTCCTAAAATCTTTCGACAATGCATCATAGTACGTATCCCATAGACTTCTCACATTTGCTGGTGCACAATGTACTAATATTATTGCGAACAATCTTCATAATTCATTGGGCATTTGAAATGTCATTGCTTCAATGAGGCATTCAATGATACTTTAATCCGCTTCTAGCAATCTTCGATTTTGTGTTGCTTCTTTTAAACTCAAATGTTATGTATTATTGACTGTTTTCAAGTATTTGAAAGACGTTGGTCCTCTAACATGATTCAAGAGTAATCTTTCATAATATATTTCTGATTCAATTGGATTTGTCGGACTGATACGTCCAATAACATCGCCCTTTTTCTTTTTTTCTTTTTTCTTTTCTGTGCAACATTTGTCCCTTTTGTCCCAAACATAGAAAAAAAATACTTTCTTGTTTTTTCATTTCCAGCACACGTAGAAAAAAACTCAGTCAACATTGTTTTTGAAACATAATCTGAATTTAAAAATCTATCCAGATTTTGACTTTTGTGGTGTGTTGTGCACAGATGATTAGAAGATGAAGTCTTAAGTTGATAACAGCTGGGTATATATCATGCATCTCAAATTCGAATATTCTCCATAATGCTTCTTAAGAAGATACCTAACATGCATCTTGAAACTGCTTTATCTCATCAACTTGATTGTTATCATCATTCTGGATCATATTGATTGCCCCTCTATCATGCCCTTTGTATATATACTTATATATATATTTGACAGTCATGATGCAAAACAAACTTCTACATTAATATGACAATTATATCTAGATAGTAGATAAACATTGTAAGGTACGACCCACTGATTGGTGAGCTCTGCATTACGGACAAAAAGGACTGCTTCATTATTTCTTCTTCTATATATCGGATATCCAATGATAATGCTTTCGGGATGCAATTGTGGATAATGACATTGCATTTTCCTTTCACCCTACATGAGTTTTTCGAATTCTTTCCCCCACATGGTCCATGCATCATATGCTTCTTCACTAATTTATATAACTCGTGATTTTGATCTGGATCTGAAATTTCGGCGCTAACATGTTTATCAATTTCATCTATTGAGTGTATCTTGTACTCCGACTTGAAAATGATTAGTATGTAGGCGTGTGGTGAACTTCTTTTTTGAAATTCAATAACATGAACATGTGCAACAACATTTCCAAATATCTCATGCTTGAATAATTGATTTTTCAAGTCTTGCAGTTTTGGCCTAAAAACTCTTGAAGTCAAATCAGGATGATCTTGAGATGTTTGACCATCATATAGTTTTTCTTGTATTTCATTTCACTCTGGATCGCAGGTCATAGTAATAAATAAGTCTGACTTTCCAAAATTTTATACTAATGTCAATGCATCATGATACTTATGCCCCATATCTCTTAGACCCTCAATAAATGTAGCAGAAAGAACAATTCGTTTGCCAACTTCAGTCTTTCTCACTTCTCCTTAAAAGATATTGTCCATAATTCCCTGATACAATTTGGCTCTCATCGTTGATTATTTTTCCGGAAAAAAAAAAAAAATCAATCTTGCAGTCTCTAATTTAATATACGTGTCAACTGCGTATTGCTAAAATAATCTGCCGACGAATAAAATATTAGACTAATAGAAGCCCAAATTATAAACGTGTTAAAAACTTAAATAGAATGACTGCACTCACTTGTTCACCGTATCAAAAATTTTGACAATATTTACTATTAGTATTTGTCAAGGAACGTCGTCACTACAGTTTGGCTTAATTATGAGTAGTTAGATATTGCACATTAGAGTAATTAGCAATTATTGAGTTTTAAATTATGTGTCGATTAGCAGTTGATTAGAAATCAATCAATAATTATGTAGCATGTATATCATAACTTTTGAATCTAAGAAAATTAGTTGCATTTCGAAGTAAATAAATGCTGAAAAATTCACTCATTTATATTTTTTATTATTTATATTTTGTAAAAAAAGTAATGTAGACATCCAAAGAAGACGGTTTCTAAGTTTTAACAGTGATCGATTATCTTCAGATTTCTTGTACTGTTGAGATTAATTATTCATATTATTCTGACTTCTACTTCAAACTAAAGAAAGATTATTTCTCACAAACTAATTCTAGTATCTCCTCTTTCTTTCACCACAAATTATTAGATTATTTTAATATTTTATTTTATATTTTTGTAACTTCTCCTTTAAAGACATTGTTCATAATTCCTTGGTACAATTTGGCAAAATCTAATCTTGCAATCTCTAATTTAATATATGTGTCAACTAAAATTATTATAATAATAATAAACAACACCACTTAAAATAATTATTATAATTATTATTATAGTTTATGATATTTTATTAAAAGTATTTCAATTGTTATTATTTTATTAAATTTTGATAATCTGCCGGTGAATAAAATATTAGACTAATAGAAGCCCAAATTAGAAACATGTTGAAAAACTTAAATTGAATGACTACACTTACTTGTTCACCGGTCTACATGTTGAATGAATTCATATGATCAAATTAAATCCCACTGAATTCTGTAGTCACTCCAATAATATTGTCTCTTATGAGATCATTAATTGTAGCTAATATGTATATGGACGTTTTTCTCTCTTGTTCTTAATAATAATAGTTTAATAGTTATAATTTTTTTCTTTTAAAAGAAGAATTCATCTAAATCTCAACAATAATAATAGATATATAAAAGGTCTCTTATGAGATGATTAATTGGTTTAATAAAAAAATGCGTCGAATCTTAATAATATTAGTTTAATAGTTATAATTCTTTTTTATTTAAAAAAATAGTTCATTTAAATCTCAACAATAATAATAATTTAATATTAAAGGTCTTTCTTATGTGATCATTAATTGGTTTAGTAAAAAAATACATCTAAATATTAAGAATAATAGTTTAATAGTTTTGACTCTTTTTTCCTTACAAAAAAATTCATCATTTGTTTAATAAATAAAAAAAATACGTCCAAATATTAAAATAATAGTTTAATATATTTAAGTCTTTTTCCTTTAAAAAGAATTCCTCCAAATAATAATAATAATAATAATAATAATGAATTAAAATAAAAGGAGGAGAGGGGTATATTTGGCAATACATATTTTGTAAGAATGCACTCTTTTATAATAGTAATAGATTTTTATTATTATTAATTTTTTGAATTTTATTTTGGTTGAAATCATTGACGTAAATTTAAAGACATATAGACAAACCGACCTAAACCAAGTGAATTTGATGTGTCTGAAAATCGGAAAATACATGCATAATTTTCTTTGACAACTGATAATACTCCCTTCGTCCCTTTATAGACTTTACGTATTCCCTTTTGGTACGTCATGCGAAAGACGTTACGTTTCCTTATTTGGTAAAAAATTAATAAAGGGAAAACACTTTTTGCACATACACTTTTCACTTTAACACACAAATTCACCATTTCTTAATTCCCGTACCTAAAAGAAATGTAATATCTATGAAGGGACGGGAAGTAATTTCTTAAGCCGCATGTGGTCTAAATTTTGTTAGACTATATCGTGAGAGAGACTATACGTGCTTGAACATTGTTTAATTTTCAACGTAACAAGAATAATAGAGAAAATTAATTTTCAATAGATTTCCCAGTTAAAGAATAAGTAGTGTACATTTCCATTGCATTCTAATACTAAATCTAATTAAGGTGTAACAAAACCCAACTTCATATACGACTATTTGTTCCGCCGAGGAATATAAATTATTTATTCATACATGACTAATTCCCTTCGTATCGTACATTGAATATTTTTAATGTGCTTATAAATGACGACGTGATATAATATTATTAATGAGTAAAGTAAACTACCACGATTATATGAACTAAAGATAATATGGTTACGTGATTGAGAAAATTTACAATAAATTATTATTATTATTATTATTATTATTATTATTATTATTATTATTATTATTATTATTATCCACTTACTAATTGGACTAGTCATTTATACAAAGCTTTAGTTTTATTTCTTTCTTTTCAAATTTATTTTGTTAAGTCTTATTATTGAATTTCATTTCATTTCCAAACATTTAGTATCGATAATTTAACATAGAATCTAAGGTTGAAGAGTATATACATCTATTTTATTGTTAAGACAGGGTTTTATTATGAGAAAAGTCCTTACATTAGTCAAACATTTAAAAGGGGAATGTTCCTTTATAATGTGAAAGAGGGTACTTATCATTGACATGATTTTCATATTTTTAAAATGATAAGATTATTTTAGTCAAAATAAATTTTTCGTAGTCCCAAGAAAGAAAATGAACTACTTTCTAGAACTAATAAAAGAAAATATGAGACTTATTTAATTGTACGGAGGGAGGAGGGAGTATACTGTTGCATATGAGATCTAAGTTAATTACGATAACTAAAAGTAAAAGGAAAATAAAGTTAATTACGGTAACTAAAAATAAAAGGAAAATATAGTTGAGCTAATCCATCATATTATATACCACTCCGGTCCCTGTTAGTTGAACCATTTATTTTTTTGACTTTTTCAGCACGTGTTTCCACCGAGACGTAGTACGAGTTTTACGATATAATTTTGAAATATTATTTCTTTTACGGGATACTACGAGTGAGCGGAGTGGTATATAATGGACTTCTAAGTTTTTAAGAGCATATACAATGGGAAGGGTCTAGTCTATGTGGCAAAAATAAGAACTAGTCCTTAAATTTTATTTCCATTGGAGGTCTCCAAAATAAGAACCCAGATTCTTATATAAGGTGCTGTATCTTAAAAAAAAAAAAAAAAAGTGGCCCCTTTTAATTTTGATAAATGATTTTTCCTCTTTTTTTCCTTTTATTTTTTCCTTTTATTTTCCTTTTCTACTTTCATCCGATTTCATCTATTTTCAATAGCAAATTTGTTCTTTCAAAAAAATTAATCGTATTTTTTAGGATCTAAACTATTTAAATACTAAAACATATTATTTGAAAGTAATTCATAATTTATATACCGTTAAATAATTAGTAAATATATTTATGTTTATTGTAATCAAGTTTATTAATTTTATGATAATAAAATAAAATCAATTGTAAAAAAAATAATAAAAAATAAAATAAAATAATAAGTGGGACCCTTCAATTATGATAAGAACCCTTATTAAAAACCTTACCATTATAATTTTTTTAATAACAATGGGTTCTTGTCTATGTGGCATCTCTAAGAACCCCATTTGGGGTTCTGCATTGTACATGCCCTAATAATAAGACTAACGGAGGTTAAAATTATTAGACATTAATTATAGCCGGTTAATTATTAGATCAATACATATAATAAGTTGAAAACCCCTATTGTTTAGGGGCATTATTTGAAATGTCCATTTTAAGCTTTAAAAAATAAATTTTGTCCACAAACTTAAGATTGAATAAATTATGTCCATATTTTGTTTTTTAGGACAACTTTACCCTTCAAATTTGAATGAAGGGTTTTATGCTAAAAAGTGGAGACCCTGGCTTCTCTTCTCCATTCTCATTCAACGCAGTTGTCGCTCAAACCCCCTCTCTCTCTCTCAAACCCTCCCTCTTCACTCGCCGTCCAGTGCCTTCGTCGTCGCCGTCCGGTGCCTTCGCCGTCGCCGTCAAGGTGCCTTCGCCATCGCCGTCCAGTTCTTCGCCGTCGCCGTCCGTGAACACTTTCGAGCTTCTTCGTTTATTCTCACCGTCGTCGCCCCCTCTCTCTAAACCCTAGATGACCGCTTCTACTTCGAATCGGTCGCGAAGATGCAAAAATGTGAGTTTTAATTTCTGATTTTTGAGTTTTAGGGTTTACGAATTTGGCTCGCTTCTATTTATGATATGATTCTACTTAAAATTTGAAGGATTCAATTAACCCCTTAAAAACAATCATTATAATTTTGAATTTCCTACCAAGGCTCTGAGTTATCTTGCATTTGTGTGGAGTCTTCTACTGACTGTTGTCTTACTAGTTAGGGAAACATATGCATTCTCTTAGGTGGCGCTTCATTGATCTTGTAGCTAGAAATCTTATTCTACTTTAATTTGAAAAGAAATGGTTATTTCGTTGTGGGTTCGTATTCAGTTGCTTGCTAATGCACAGGCTGCAGCACATGATAATACCTAGGTTTCATTTCTTGAAATTACTTTGTTCCTTCTTCTGTTCTTTTGTGCTTATTGGACTTTGTTGTTGATTGTTTTTGTTGTGTTTCTCTACTTGATAGTGCTTGGCAGTGCATCCCAATGTGGTGGATGGAGCTCAGCCGACCAAGAAGGCGGTCGCTCCGAAGGCGGCTGTCAAGAAAGCTGCACCGAAGCCTAAGCCGGAGGAGATTATAGTGATTAGCCCTGACCCTGAAGAAGTTGTGGAGAAAGAGAAGCAGCAGCATATAAACAAAGGGGAGAAGTCATTGAAGAAGAGGGCTCCAACTCTTACATCAACTCTCTCTGCTAGAAGCAAGGTTTGTATTCATATAGTTGGTGTTTTCCTCAGTTCTTGAACCCTCTATTTGGTGATTTAAGGTGTTGAATGATGGCTTTTATCGAATCTCGAACGCTTAATTTGGTGAGTTGAAGGGCTGAATAGCATGTTTATGTGATGTTTTAGGCTGCTTGTGGGGTGTTACCTTCTCTCAGTCGTTGACCTCTTCTCCGATGACACGCCCACCTTCCTCCACCTCAAGTTCTTCATCGTCAAAACAAGGAGACCGCTCGCGTAGGATTGGTCCGTGCTCCGCTCCTCCACTCCGGCTTCGATCTTCCGCAGAATCTCTTCCTCCGCTTCGGAGACGTGGTACCGAGCTTCTTCATGTTCGCTCTTCACTGCCTTTGTCTCAATTTGGTTGCAGCGGCCCACGCCTAAACCCTAACCACTGCCTGCTAGTTGCTGCCTTGCTAATGTTTTGTGCTCCTCTTAATCATGGCATTAGGTTGGTGTAATCTGATTTCTCAAGTTTGTGGATTGGTAATTACTCGATCATCTACTTACATGATAATTGCAGTTGGCATAACATTTTCAGAAATAGAGTAATAAAATTGGTATTGTTGTATCTATGCATTGCCACAAATATTATCCTTGGTGGTTGTTTCGTTTTCATTCTAAGAGGAATGCTGTGGAAATTGCTTAACAAATGAGGTTCTATTAATTATGATGAGAATTACTATTAAATTAAACAATATATTAGTGCTGAGAAAATGCATTTTTCCTGAGAATAAATATGAAATGCATTTTAAGTCCGTAGTTTACCCAATGGCTAGTTTTACCTCTTCATATTCTTGTAGTTGTAGAACATGAGCTAAATAAGTGCTCAAGCTCCTGCATAAAAGTTAGTTTCATACATAAAGAGCAGCTGAAGTAGTTTGTTTCATATTCTTGTAGTTAAAGGAATTGTTCGTATGTTTGCTTTCATATGGTGCTGCAGTTGGGAAGTTCTGACACCTTGATTCATGAATCTTTTTATTGCCAATTTTGGGTACTAATGAGTTAAATTAGGTGAATGTTATATAATGTTAGGTTTATAATTTTAGAACCTACCTGCAGAATTCTAGTAGGTAAAGCTAGTAAACTATCTACTATGCCTTGCACTTATGAAATGGTTTAAACTTAAGCCATACCAATCTTTTAGGAATGAATGTTTTTGCTATATATCAGATCTTCTCCTTCTTTCCTGGTCACTGCTGTTTTCAGCAAGAGTTTAGTAGAGTTTCTACCTTTGAATGTGTTCGATTTTGGCAAATTACAAGTTATCTCAATCTATACTAGTTTTGTACCTGGTCTGAGACAAAAATATCCTACAGTGTGCGTTTTTTTTCTTCTACTGTCCTGAATTTTATTGAAATAATTGGTAAATATATGCTTTTTGTGTACTGCTAAGTTGTTTTTTCATACCTTCACCTAACATTTGATTTGTCTCCTTTTGCTTTTACTTGGAGCCTATTTTGACGCAAGAAAATAAAAGTTGACGGTGGGCGAGTTGGAGGGGATTAGACTGGGGGATGTTAACTGATTTAACTCATGACACATTGCCACGTGTCACTCACCTGTGGTTAGCATGGAATTCACCAAAGATGATAGACCTTTGAACATTTTACTATATGTAGAAAATAAATGCAAATCCTTCCCCTCTTTCCTTCTCTCTCTAGAAATGGAGCAGTTCATGCAAACCCTCTGCGCCGCTCTCTCTCTCCTCGCCATTGCAGCTGCCACTGATACTCTTTCACCCAACCAAACGCTCTCCGGCGCCCAACTTCTAGCTTCCGCCGACCGAATTTTTGAGCTAGGATTCTTCTCTCCCGGCAATTCCGCCTCCAAATTCCTCGGAATATGGTACGCAGCCACACCAGACGTCGTCGTTTGGGTTGCAAACAGACAAAATCCGATCGCCGCCGCGGAGGGAGGTGGCATTTTAGCTTTATCCAACAACGGAACTCTGATCCTCACTTCGTCGCAGGGGAGAGTTGTTTGGTCTACCAATTCCTCCATAGCCGCATCGAGCAGTCCAGTTCTCCGCCTCCTCAACACCGGAAACCTAGTCATCTCCGACAACTCGAACAACATCTGGATGAGCTTTGACCACCCCGGCGACAGCATGTTTCCGGGGATGAATATGGTGGACGATCCTGTCGCAGGATTGGACAAACATCTGACCTCATGGAAAGGCCCTAATGATCCGTCGATGGGGGATTACGTTTTCCGGATCGAAAACAACGGATTGCCTTACTTTAGTATTTTCAAGGGGAATACGAAGGTATACAGAACTGGCCCGTGGAATGGGCTGAATTTCATTGGGGTTCCGTTCACCGATCAAGTAGCTTTTGTGCCGCAAGTAGCTTTCAACAATGACCGGTTAGTTTCTGTCTCCAATCCTTACAACAACACCTTTTACATGAGGCTTACAATGAACTACACTGGATTGGTCGAACGCTACATCTTGAACGAAAGGGGGGATGGATGGATTCTTGCAGTTACTATAAACAGCGAGATCTGTGATAACTATGGTTGGTGTGGTGCTAATAGTGTGTGTAGATCGTATGAAACTCCTGCAGTGTGCAAATGTTTGAATGGATTCGTTCCTAAATCTTAGAAAGAATGGGACCTGTTTTTGTGGAGCAGCGGTTGTACTAGAATTCCACCAATGGACTGTTGGAAGGAAGATGGATTCAAGAAGTTTGATGGTATCAAGTACCCGGACACCCTATGCATTCGTGTAGAAAACAGTATGATTGCTGATGATTGTCGCGAGGAATGCTTGAGAAACTGCAATTGCTCGGCTTATGCTGATCCTTACTTCAACAATGAGAAAGATGGGTGTATGATGTGGTTTGGGGATTTGGTTGATATCAAAGAGTTCACCGGAGTAGTCAACACAGGGCCGAGTGTTTATATTCGCGTGCCTAAAGCAGAGGAAGGTAACTGATTTTTTCGTTATATAATTTTGGAAAGAATTATGCGTAGATCATTAGAAAAAACTGTTTGTGGATCGATAATTGTTCTTCACTGTTGGCTGTAGATCAAATGAAATATTTGAGTAAGAAGAAAGGTTCTCAAAGGCTCGTGCTTGCTGCAACGGCTGCTAGTGTAGGGATGCTCGTCTTGATGTTATGTCTTGGAGGCATAATATGTAAGATGAGAAGGAGGAGACGAGGTAATTGTTTTGTTTATCACTATTTCAGGTACATGTATGTAAGTAGTGTAGGGCCTTGAAGGAGAATCTGAAACATGTACAACTTATGCAGTAGCTTCTAGGAAGGAAACGGAGGATTTCGAGCTACCTCTGTTTAGTTTGGCAATCATTGCAGCAGCAACTAATAACTTTTCAGATGAGAATTTGATTGGAGAAGGTGGTTTTGGTCCTGTTTATAAGGTAATCAATGTTTTAAAGTATTTGCATTCGTAAAAGTGTTCATTCTTGGAGTTTTTATTTTTAATTTGGGAGGGGTATACTGTTCTATTTGTAGGGAAACTTGTCACCTGAGCTGGAAGTCGCAGTGAAAAGAATGTCGAGAGATTCTGGACAAGGCTCTGAAGAGTTCAAGAATGAAGTGATTTTGATTGCTAAACTCCAACACCGTAACCTTGTGAGGATTTTGGGATGTTGCATTGAAGGAGAGGAGAAGATGTTAGTGTATGAGTATATGCACAACAAAAGCTTGGACTATTTCATTTTTGGTTTGTTTAAACCTTATTTATTCATTCTGATTATATTTCACCTTGTCAATTTTCACTTACGAATCATCACCTCTTGCAGATCAAGAGAAAAAAGGACTGCTGAGTTGGCAGACTCGGTTTGATATAATTATGGGAATCGCACAAGGTCTTCTCTACCTCCATCGCGATTCTAGGCTCAAGATCATCCACAGAGACTTGAAAACGAGCAATATCTTGTTAGATGACAAGCTAAATGCAAAGATCTCTGATTTTGGTTTAGCCAGAATGTTTGAAGGTGATCAGACTATGGCTAAAACAAAAAGAGTCATGGGGACATAGTAAGTTGGCTAGGATCTGCTTCTTTTGCGAACATAATGTATAGGTTCATTTCCATTTCGTGCTGAACAATTGGTGTTGCAGTGGTTACATGGCTCCAGAATACGCCTTCCATGGAAATTTCTCGGTGAAGTCAGATGTATACAGCCTCGGAGTAGTAATACTGGAGATAGTGAGTGGGAAAAAGAACAGAGGCTTCGAGCCTCCTTCTCTCTATCAGAACCTCCTGGAACAGGTGAAATTTATATATTTCTCACAATTCCCCTGCTTCTTCATGAATGAAGAGTAGTGCTTAGTTTCGAAAGTTGCTTTCATCACAGGCGTACGTACTTTGGAATGAAAACCGAGAATTGGAGTTGATGGACGAATGCTACAAGACTTCATATGTGGATTCTCAAGTAAAGAAGTGCATCCAAATCGGGTTGTTATGCGTTCAGAATGAAGCAAAGGAGAGGCCGGTGATGCCATCTGTTATTCCAATGTTGAGCAGTGAAGATGCTGCAGCTCTTGCCCATCCCCAGAAACCGGCATTTTTCTTGAACACGAGCCTCGTCTCTTCGGAGAAGGATTCTAGTGCTGGTTCCATGAGTATAACTAATTTAGCAGGCAAGTAGAGTTAGTTGAAACATACTACTGTATGAATTAAGCATGAATTTGGTGTACGTAGGAATTACTGTAGTTGTATTTATATTTGTTGTGTTGTAGAGGTAAAATAATGCAAATCTGTGTATAACAGTGAGTTCATGAAATGATCTTTTCTTTTTTTTGGTTGAAGTAATTGCCCTAAACCAAGTGAGTTTGATGTGTTGAAAATTGGAATATACATGCATAATTTTCTTTGACAATTAATAAGAATCATGTGGTCTAAATTTCTTAGACTATATACGTGTTTGAACATTGTTTGATTTTCAACGTAACAACAATTATTGAGAAAATTTCATTTTCAATAGTTAAAAATTAAGTAGTTTATATATATTTCCATTGCATTCTAATACTAAATCTAATTAAGGTGTAACAAAACCAAACTTCATATATGACTATTTCCGTCGATTTTCGACGGGTATTAAACTATATATATACTAGTGCAGTGCCCGTCGAAAATCGACGGGGTTTTAATATTTTATAATTTTAAATAAAATTATAGTAGAAAAATACATAATTATATAAAGTCTTCCGTTACTCGTATTTATAGGAAAATATATTTAAAAGGGAATATTTTGATAATGGGTGCATTTGTATCCCGTCAAAATTTGATACGAATCACTATATAACGCTATTTTAAAGTAAAATATGAATGAAAAATATTAAAACTTGTCAAGCTACAATTCGTTTATTTTAACAAAAAGAAAAGAGGAAATACACTCCTTTAGCTAAACTAGTAGTGTTTACTAAATTTTGGCAAAATTATAAGAAACATCAAATTTTGGCCAATTTAGGAGTGAAGGACCCAAAATACCCCTATTAATATTCCACTTTTTGAAATCAATTTTGAATTTATTTTCCTACTTTCCCTCTCATATCTTTCTTCCTCTCTTTCTTCTTCCCCTCTTCTTTCTCTCTCATCTCTCTATTTCTCTCTCAAACGAGAGGTTCTCCGGCATGGACGAGAGGACGTGAGCGGCGGCGACCTCTCTCTCTCCAAGTGATGATGACGGCGGCGCCGACCTTTCTCTCTCAAAGTTGCTGACGGCGAGAGGAGGAGCTCCGATCTGCTTCGGCGGGATCCGTGGTATCTTCGACTTTAAAACATCCATGGTATCTTCGTCTTCTTCATCGAGTTGCTATAGTTTTTAATGTAGGTTAGTTAGTTTTTAGATTTTCATATTTATTTATTTTTTTGAACGTTTTGCAGCTTTCGACCTTCATGGCCGCCGTTCATTTTTAAGCTGCTGTGTTTTTTTACTGTTCATGAACAGTAGAAACAATGATTGAGGAAGATGCAGATTTTCTTTTTTCCTTTTTTGTTTTGATTCATGTTTGTGAGTTTGGATGGGTTAGAATTTACATATTCCCACCTTTCTCTGACAACGTATGAATAGTAACTGAAGAGTAACTTGAACGACAATGTACGGATATGAATAGTAACTTCATTACCATGTTATATTACAATGGGTTAGAATTTACATATTCACAGAAGTATGTTTTCTCACCATGTTATTGTTCATGTTACTAATGCAGTTAGAAAATATAGCATTTATTACCATTAGTGTAAGAATTTATAACTTTATTACTAATGTCCTTAAAACTGGTTAGAAATGTATGGAATTATTATGCTCTTTTTGTCTTTTGAATATGCTCTTTTTGTCTTTTGTAATTTTTTTGTATTGTTTCTTGCACTCTTGATTTTTTATAATTTCGTAGTGTAATAGATCTATAATTTTCAGAATAATTGTTGTTTGATTCGAAATAATCGATGCTTGTTTCATTTAAAGAGCAAAATGAAGAAATACGATGCATACGAATTTACCGGTTAGAATTTCGTAGTGTAAATATCGAATGTTACCGGTTAGAATTTTGTACATTCTAACCAATTCTGTGACATTCTAACAGGTTCTGACCACCAGTTACAAATACCAACTTTATTACGTTATCATCGCATGTGGCCAGTTAGAATCTAGTATATTCTAACCACTTTATGCAAGATACACCACATTAATGTGGTAAGTGAGAATTTCAATCTTTTGAAATTTACTAAAAAAATGGATTCTTTCTTGATTTGATTATGATTTAGGTGAAGTTGTTGGGTTATGCCTGTGGTGTAGACAACCTCTACTTAGTTTATGAGTTTATTCCAAAAGGGTCTCTCATTGATCACCTCCATGATCCATTGATCAAAGGTGGAAGAAGTGCAGGAGGAAGAAGGTTGGAGGAAGAAGGTCCTGCATCAAAAACAATTTTGTTTTTTTTTTTTTCAAACGTAGCAGGGGGTGAGAAATGGTATATGTATCGTAATTTCTTACTTAATAATGTATTTAATAATGTATTTTGTGTTTAGTGTTTCTGATTGGTGGTGTGAATTCAGTCATGAAAGACTGAGTTTGTTGATGGATGTGAAATGAAATTGAATATGTCCTTTCCTTTTATGAAATTGAATACACATTATTTGTTATTTTAATAATTCTAACTAGCTATATTGTATATATAGTTTTCTTATACGAATTTGAATACGCTCTCTCGTGATTTTGACAAAATAACGAATTCTTACAGAACATAGTCTTATTGGAAACCAAAAAATATACAAATTATTATAGAATCGTAAGAAACGAATTCCTAGCAAACAATAGGTAACAAAGTAAAATCACAAACTCACGCAGTAATAATTTAATAAAATCATAGTCAGAAATGTCCAGGTGTATTAAGGTCTGAGTTCAAATTAATCAACAGGTTATGTCCACCAGTTTTGAAATACCTACTTTCTTACGTTACAATGGCATATGACCGGTTAAAATTTAGTATATTCCAACCCGTCCCGTGGCATGCTAACAGGTTAAGTCCACCCGTCAGCAATACTCACTTTCTTACGTTGTAATCGCAGATCACGAGTTAGAATTTTGTATATTCTAACCTGTTCCGTGGCATTCCAAAAGGTTCAGTCCACCCGTTAGAAATACTCACTTTCTTACGTTATAATCACATATCACGAGTTAGATTTTTGTATATTCTAAGCTTTTTTTGTGGCATTCCTAAAGGTTCAGTCCACCCGTTAGAAATACTCACTTTCTTACGTTATAATCGCATATGACCGGTTAGAATTTTGTATATTCTAACCTGTCCCGTGGCATTCCAACAGGTTCTGTCCATCCGTTAGAAATATCAACTTTCTAACGTTAAAATCGCAAATGACCGGTTAGAATCTAGTATATTCTAACCTATCCCTTGGCATTCTAACCCGTCCCGTGTCATGCATTTTAATTGGTTCAATCAACCTGTTAGAATTATTCATTTTCTTACTAAATAATTAACATGTTTGGTTACAAATTCATTAATTCTAACTAATCGCATACATTCTAACCGGTTAAATCAACTAGTTTGAATTATTTTATTCTTTACAAAATGAATTCATACGATACGTAATAACACACTCGATTCAATCAACTTTGGTAGAATTATTGATTATCTTACTAAATAAATTCAAAGCTTTGGTTAGAAATTATCTCATTCTAACCAATCGGTTAGAATGTATACCATTTAGGTTAGAATTAGTTAATATCTAACTAAACATGCGAATTCGTTTAGTAAGAAATGAATAATTCACAATTTCTAACTATGATATTTTAGTATAGTGTATCAGATCTAAAAAAAAAAAAAAAAAGTCATAAAGTTTGGGGGTAGGTGGGTGGTGGGTGGGTGTGGGCGAGTGAGGGAGAGAGAGTGGGAGAGTGGGAGAGTGGGGAAGGAAGGGCAAAATTGGGAGGATTTCCCAAAATTGGCCATTATTTGGTTTTCCTTATTATGTGGCCAAATTTTAGTATTTATTAACACTATAAGACACTATAATTTTTGCCCCAAAAGAAAATATCATTATGTCAAAATAAGTTAAGATGCTCGTTGTTTATTTTAGTTAAAAAAATGTCGTTATATCAAAATAAGTTAAGGCCGCCCGTTGTTTAGTTTAATAATAAAAAAAATGTCAAAAAGAGTCTTATGTGGCCCGTTGATTATTGTAATAAGAAGAAAATATTTGTTATATCAAAATAAGTTAAGTCGCCCGTTGTTTATTTTATTAAAAAAAATGTCAAACAAAGAGTTTCATGTAGCCCGTTATTTATTGTATTAAAAAGAAACTATCATTATGTCAATATAAGTTAAGATGCCCGTTGTTTATTTAAAAAAATATCGTTATATCAAAATAAGTTAAGGTTGTCCGTTGTTTATTTTAATAATTAAAAAAAAAATTCAAAGAGAGTTTTACGTGGCTCGTTGTTTATTGTAATAAGAAGAAAATATTCGTTAAATCAAAAGAAGTTAATTCGCCCGTAGTTTATTTTCATAAAAAAATGTCGTTATATCAAAATAAGTCAAGGCCGTCCGTTGTTTATTTTAATAATTAAAAAAATGTCCAAAAGAATTTCACGTGGCCCGTTGTTTATCGTAATAAGAAGAAAATATTCACTACGTCAAAATAAGTCAAGGCCGCCCGTTGTTTATCTTAATTTTAAAAAAAATGTCAAAGAGAGTCTCACGTGGCTCGTTGTTTATTGTAAATATCAATATGTCAAAATAAGTTAAGATGACCGTTGTTTATTTTAATTAAAAAAATGTCGTTATGTCAAAATAATTCAAGACCGCCCGTTTTTTATTTTAATAATAATAAATATGTCGAAGAGAGTCTCACGTGGCCCGTTGTTTATTGTAATAAGAAGAAATTATTCGTTACATCAAAACAAGTCAAGGCCGCCCGTTGTTTATTTTAATAATAAAAAAATGTCGAAGAGAGTCTCACGTGGTCCGTTGTTTATTGCAATAAGAAGAAAATATTCGTTACATCAAAATAAGTCAAACTGCTCGTTGTTTATTTTAATTTAAAAAAAATGCCAAAGAGAGAGTCTCACGTAGCCCGTTATTTATTGTATTATAAAGAAAATATCAATTTTATCGTGTAATGTCAACCTTTTATATGAATCACTTTATATTGCTAAGAAAGAAATACAATGTACTAAAATATGTCAAAAAATATATTCATGGATATTGTGTCATATTATAATTCAACGTTCTACATAATACAAAGTACGATGGAGACTTATTTATATAACTTATTTAAAGCAAAATATTTAGTAAAATATCAAAACATATAAGTTGTCTAATGTTTATTTTAATCAAATGGTTGGAAAAGTATTATTGTTTAATGACATAATTAAAGAAAAATTGTTATTAATTTATAATTAAACCATATGTGATGCCAACTAATAATATAAGAGAAAATTTAAAACTAATTTTCGTTTAAAGTATGAGATAATTAAACTAATTTTTGCTTTAAAGTATTTTGTAATCGTCCTTTTCAATAATGGTCTAATCCAAAAGGAATTGGATCAACACATTTCAATTCATATATATTCACATAATTTGAAATCATTGAACTAATAAGTGGTGGGTACGTAGTGTTATATTTATATGAGTAGTTTATATTTGTAGTTTATATTCGACGGGTTTCAAATTATTTTGTAATTACAAATAAAAGTTTTAATAAAAATTAAATAATTTTTTATATTTATTATTTCAAGTAGCCCGTTACTCGTAATAAATATGAAAATGGATTAAGAAATTAACATTTTTACGATAGATATGTTTTATATTTTATCTCGTCAAATTTTAACATAAAAATGTTATTTTAAAACAAATTTTATAATAAAATAAAAATATATTATGCCTCCCGTTGTTTATTTTATCTAAACACCCTTCATATGGATCTTTTTTGAAGGAATAAAAAAGGGTTAATATTTCTTAAAGAACTATACGATTTAAGTCACGTCAAAATTCGATTTGAATCACTTAATAAAAATGTCCATAATTAATATCAATTTTCGACGGGATTTAATTTATTTTGCAATCATGCATAAAATTTTTAATCTAAAATACATAATTATCTATATTAATTATTGTAATCTGCCCGTTACTTGTAACAATAAAAAAAATGTTAAAACGTAGTATTATAATCTCATGTTAGCCCGTTATTCGACGTAACGTTTTCATGAATAGTGCAAATCTGCCCGTTAATTTCGTTAGCCCGTTCAAAATAACGTTAGCATCTATATTTAATTATTGCAATCCGCCCGTTACTTATAACAATAAAAAAAATACGCTAAAGCGTAATATTATAATATCCTGTTAGCCCGTTGTTCAGCATAACGTTAACATAATTAGTGCAAATCTACCCGTTAATTTTCCCGTTAGCCCGTTCGAGGCTATTTAGAATTTTTCATTTTTGAGATTTCTACATTAATATAATGTAGTTCCTCAAATCAAGTATGATTTTGATTAACACATATAATCTATTTATATATGTACTTTGTCACTAAGTTCTTGTGAAAAATCGATGTGGGACGGGAATCCTTATTATAATATAATTGAAGTAAATTATCGATGAATATTGATTTTTCGTTTGTAGGGATAAAATTTGAAGATAAAATATATATATTTATTTATTTGAGGGCATATAGAATAATCGTAATGTATATCAATTAATGTATGTGATATGTTTAATTAAATTTTAATCGTTAATAAGCCAAATCAATGAGAATATTGGAAAATATTCATAAAAATCATATGTTATTAAATGTTAAAAAATAAAAATTAACGGGTATATTTACTCAAATAAAATATGGATTTTAATGGAGATACATGATCTATTTATATAGGAATTTGTAGTTTATAATACAAAGTACGATGGAGACTTATTTATATAACTTATTTAAAGCAAAATATTTAGTAAAATATCAAAACATATAAGTTGTCTAATGTTTATTTCAATCAAATGGTTGGAAAAGTATTATTGTTTAATGACATAATTAAGGAAAAATTGTTATTAATTTATAACTAAACCATATGTGATGCCAACTAATAATATAAGAGAAAATTTAAAACTAATTTTCGTTTAAAGTATGAGTTAATTAAACTAATTTTTGCTTTAAAGTATTTTGTAATCGTCCTTTTCAATAATGGTCTAATCCAAAAGGAATTGGATCAACATTATTTTAATTCATATATATTCACATAATTTGAAATCATTGAACTAATAAGTGGTGGGTACGTAGTGTTATATTGATTAAGTTTCAAGATCGATTTATTAAAGATTAAAAGCGTATGCAAGCAGTAGGGTACTGACCAAGCGTCTAGACGCCGCTAGCCAGACCTAAACGGACCTAGACGGTGACTTTTTTAGAATGCTGATTAGAGTATTTGTCGAAAAGTGCAAATTCGCCGCTGTCTCTCTCCTCGCCATTGCTGAATTCTCCCTCGCAGCTGCTACCGACACTCTTTCACCGGAAGAAACGCTCTCCGGACCGGCGTCCAAGTTCTCTCTTCCGCCGACCAAATATTCGAGCTAGGACTCTTCTCACCCGGCAATTCCACCGCCAAATTCCTCGGAATATGGTACAGAGGTACACCAGACGTCGTCGTTTGGGTTGCAAACAGACAGAATCCGATCTCCGCCGCGGAGGGAGGTGGCATTCTGGCCTTGGCCAACAACAATACTCTAATCCTCACATCGTTGCAGGGGAGAATCGTTTGGTCTTCCAATTCCTCCATAGCCGCATCCAGCCCAGTTCTCCGCCTCCTCAACACCGGAAACCTAGTAATCGTCGACGACTCCACCGAAATATGGAAGAGCTTTGAATACCCCGGAGACAGCAGGTTTCCAGGGATGAATATGGTAGACGATTCCGGCGCAGGATTGGACAAACATCTGACCTCGTGGAAAAGCCCTAATGATCCGTCGATGGGGGATTTCGTTTACCGGATCGTAAACAACGGATTGCCTCACACGAGTATATTCAAGGGGAATTCAAAGCTGTACAGAACTGGTCCGCGGAATGGGCAGAATTTCGCCGGACGTCCGTTAGGGGCCGATCGAGCTTTTATGGTGCAAATAGCTTTCAACAATGACCGGATAGTTTCAATCTCAACCCCTTTCAACAACTCCGTTTACATGAGACTTACGATGAACTACACTGGATTTCTCCAACGCTACATCCTGAACGAAGAGAGGGATGGATGGATTCTTGCCGCTACTATAAACAACGACATCTGTGATAAATATGGGTGGTGTGGAGCTAATAGTGTGTGTAGATCGTATGAAACTCCTGTGTGCAGGTGTTTGAATGGATTCGTTCCTAAATCTCAGACAGAATGGGACACGTTTTTGTGGAGGGGCGGGTGTGGTAGAATTCCACCATTGGATTGTCGGAAGGAAGATGGATTCAAGAAGTTTGATGGTATGAAGCTCCCGGACACCTTGAGTTTTCGTGTAGAGAATGGTATGAATGCTGACGATTGTCGTGATGAATGCTTGAGAAACTGCAATTGCTCGGCTTATGCTGATCCATTTTTCACCAATGAGAAAAATAGGTGTTTGATGTGGTTTGGGGATTTGGTTGATATCAGAGAGTTCACCGGACCAGTCATCAAAAGGCCGAGTGTTTATATTCGCGTACCTAAAACAGAGCAAGGTAACTGATTTCTTGTTAATTTTGGGAAGAATTATGTTTACATCATTTGTGGCATCAATAATTGTTCTTCACTGTTGGCTGTAGATCATATGACATATTTGAGTAAGAAGAAAGCTTCTAAAAGGCTCGTGCTTGCTGCAACGACTGCTAGTGTAGGGATGCTCGTCTTGATGTTATGTCTTGGAGGAATAATATGTAAGATGAGAAGGAGGAGACGAGGTAATTGTTTTGTTTATCACTATTTCAGGTACATGTATGTAAGTGTAGGGACTCAAAGAAGAATCTTAAACTGTACAACTTATGCAGTAGCTTCTAGGAAGGAAACAGAGGATTTCGAGCTACCTCTGTTTAGTTTGGCAATCATTGCAGCAGCAACTAATAACTTTTCCGATGAGAACTTGATTGGAGAAGGTGGGTTTGGTCCTGTTTATAAGGTAATGAATGTTATAAAGTGTTTGGATTCACTAAAAAGTGTTCAATCGTGGACTTTTTTTTTTTTAATGATTTGAGTGTGGCTGTTATGTTCTGTTCTGTTGTAGGGAAACTTATCACCTGAGCTTCAAGTCGCTGTGAAAAGAATGTCGAGAAGTTCTCGACAAGGCTCTGAAGAGTTCAAGAATGAAGTAATTTTGATTGCTAAACTCCAACACAGAAACCTTGTGAGGATTTTGGGATGTTGCGTTGAAGGAGAGGAGAAGATGTTAGTATATGAATACATGCACAACAAAAGCTTGGACTATTTCATTTTCGGTTTGTCCAAACACTACTCACTCTTTCGGATTACATTTCACCTTGTCAATTTTCACTTACGAATCATTGCGTCTTGCAGATCAAGAGAAAAAAGTATTGTTGAGCTGGCAGACTTGGTTTGATATAATTATGGGGATTGCACGAGGTCTTCTCTACCTCCATCACGATTCTAGGCTCAAGATTATTCACAGGGACTTGAAAACGAGCAATATCTTGTTAGATGACAAGCTAAATGCAAAGATATCCGACTTTGGTTTGGCCAGAATGTTTGAAGGTGATGAGACTATGGCGATAACAGAAAGAGTCGTGGGGACATAGTAAGTTGACTAAGTTCTGAATCTTTCGCGAAAGTATTGTATATGGTAATATTCATTTCTTGCTGAACAATTGTTGTTGCAGTGGTTACATGGCTCCAGAATACGCCTTCCATGGAAATTTCTCGGTGAAGTCAGATGTATACAGCCTCGGAGTAGTAATACTGGAGATAGTGAGTGGGAAAAAGAACAGAGGCTACGAGCCTCCTTCTCTCTATCAGAACCTTCTGGAGCAGGTAAAATCTATATACTTCCCACAATTTTCCCTGCTTCTTCATATATGAATAAAGAGAAAGTTGCTTTGATCACAGGCGTACGTACTTTGGAAGGAAAACCGAGAACTGGAGTTGATGGACGATTGCTACCAGACTTCATATGTGGATTCTCAAGTAAAGAAGTGCATCCAAATCGGGTTGTTATGCGTTCAGAATGAAGCAAAGGAGAGGCCGGTGATGCCATCTGTTATTCAAATGTTGAGCAGTGAAGATGCTGCAGCTCTTGCCCATCCCCAGAAACCGGCATTTTTCTTGAACACGAGCCTCGTCTCTTCGGAGAAGAAATCTATGGCTTGTTCCATGAGTATAACTAATTTAGCAGGCAGGTAGTTGATAATTAATTGTGAAAGTTGAATTTAAGGTATGCTTTTTATTCAAAAAAAATCATTTAAAAATTATTACTATTACACAACTTCAAATTTAGTTAGTTAAAAAGCTAGCCGCTTATAAGCTTTACTAGTTTTTAACTGGTGGACTGATAGAGCATTTTGTGTAAGAGTACTCGAATGCTGATCGTAAACATATTTAATAATGTCATAGATGATGTGATAATACTATAAATAAATAAAATGATAAAAATATATCCTAATTAACTTAATCCCTAATTAACTAATTATGAATTAACTATGGTGCCCAGGGAAATACGTGCATGTATATACAAAGGGAGTAATTGCACTATTGTTTATTACCAGATGAAATGATTTGTTTACTTTTCCGAAAATTAACTATGGTGCCCAGGGAAATACATGCGTGTATATACAAAGGGAGTAATTGCACTATTGTTTATTACCGGATGAAATGATTTGCTTACTTTTCCGAAAAAGTCTAAACCTTAACTTTTTCAAATATTTGGTATAGACCGTAACTTAATCCAAATATTTTATCATGAACACAATGTTAGTCAATATCGAAAGACATTAGATAAACCGTTATGGATCAAATGTCAACTAAATGACATACATTGAAAGAGAAATGGTTTGGCGCTAGATGTTTTATACATATAAAATTAAAGTTAAATATGTACATTACTAAATAAAGATGAAGTATGTACATTACTAAATATTTTTGGTCGTTTTCCTCTTCGTCCTTTACGGCTTTCCCGTCCCGTTACTTTTAAATTTATAATACACATGCATGTCAATTTCGTTTAAGCAGGTTATTAATATGTATGAGTTGCAATCATACTCTATAATAAATATAATAAATTTTAATCTCGTACATAGCAAAGGTGGACGTTCGGGTTTCATAATATTTGTAAAGCCGCCTCTTATTTTCCCATTACATTGTTTAATTCAACTAGTAAAGGTGACGTGCGTTGCACGTCTAACCAATTATTTTCCCCCTTTCATGATAAAAGTCATTATGGATAAATTTTTAGAATTATGAGCTATGAAAATATTCTATATTAATTATTCCTGAAGAGATAAATAATCTAAATAAACTAAGCTATTCAATTAATAAATTATATAATTTATTATTTTGATTGAGTAGCTATGATATTATATAGTTGAAGAATGCTCTCATATTCATCGTCGACATTTTTAATGTGTCCATGGATGATGTGACACACTATTAATGAATTTAAATATATGTCATAACCTATCTAAAAAAGTAAACTCTAGTATTGACACATCAACGGTGGATACATTAAGAATGCCTACAAATGGTAAAGATTTTTGTTATATAGTTTACGTTGCAAAAAAAAAATGATTAAAAACTCAAATACAAAAGGAAAAGCAGTTTCCTTATTTCTAATGTCAATTTAAACATTTTTATTTGACAGTAAAGATTACACACAAAATCAAATACGTTTCCTCCAAATATCCAAAATATATCAAAATTTCTAGAGTAAAATAATATTGAACTTTCTTCAATGCAAGAAAGAGTGCATTTTAACAAATAAGAGACATTAGTTTCGCATTTGAAATCATTTCTTTATATAAATTATATCCAAATGCATGAGATAATTTTGTATCCTAAAACGTACTTATAAATCTCAATCTTGTAAATGATCTAAATATGAAGATCCATTATAGTGTACTAAATATTTTCTTGCTCTAATTTAACGAATATAGGAATTTTTTCATCTTATTGAATTCAAAGTTTATTTTAATTAGAATTCTTTTTTTGTTTCTTTCTAGAGTTGTTCTTGAATAATTTTTCCTTCGACAACCTTCACTGCGTGTTATTTTTGTCACTCTCTCGTTTTAAATTCTTCTCACCGTATATATTGGTGATTTTCTTTCATTTTCTATTAAGTATGTTAATCTTGCTTCGCATATAATTAATTTGTCTATATAAGGGGAGCCACGTATACATGAGATAAGTACGTTGATGCATCCAGCTTACATCGATACGTATTATTGAAATTCTTAATATTTTCTTTTATTTTTCTAATTATAAGCCAAAATTTTTATCATAAAAAAACATTAACTTAAAAATTTTATGTAATATATCCATTCTTATCTTTGTGAAATTGTCTATGTATGTAATACTCCTATAAAAATATAAACTTTTATCCAGTAATAAATAAAATAATGGAATAAATACATCTTATATCAATTATATAAACTAGGGGTGGTTCGGTACGGCATACCGTAAAATTTTTGTCATACCGTATACCGTACCGTTAGTTGCGGTATGAGATTTTTCATACCGTTGTCGTACCGTACCTTTCGGCATACCAATGTTCGGTATACCAGAAATTCGGTATGGAAAAAATCCATACCGTTATCGTACCGTCATTTCGGTATACCGTACCGTACTTCGGTATGGTACGGTATACCGTATACCAAAAACATATGATTATGCATAGAATTAAAAATTCATAAACTAAAAAAATCCATACAATAAAATCCATATGAAATTACAATTCATTGATAAAAAGTCTAATTAATCCATAACCATTTAAAATACATATATATTTCATGAACCAACATTTATACATTTCACTAATATTTTTCGATATATTTACTTTAAAAACTAAAATATTCAGATATTACGCTAGTATGCCTTAAATTTAAATCAAACTAATATTGAAATAATATTATTTGTAGTATTTTACTAAGAGTATATAACTTATATAATATATAAGCTATTTACATTCAATTTTTATTTTTAGCTAGTATGTCTTAAGTTAATTAAACTAGGAACATAAGTTATCATGTTCATACACTTACATACAATCATACTTTAAAAGTTTTAATGCATAAATATTAACATATAATATACGCTAGTGTATTCATTAATCATTATAAATCCTGAGATAATTTATTGTGACATGCACGTAAATTCGGTACGGTATTTATCGGTATACCGCGATATTGTAATTTTGGATCCCATTGCGTACCGAAGCTTATCGGTACGGTATGATACCGTACCGAAAAATCGGTATACCGTCTCTTTCGGAATTTTCGGTATTTTTTCGACACGGTATGTTCGGTATTTCGGCGTAACGGTATCCCGACCCACCCCTAATATAAACATACAAGAGTAATTAATTCTATAATAAATCTATTTCATCCGCTACACTTCATTTTTAACTATCAATCATAGGAACGAAATCACTCAAAAAATATTTCATTCCTTTCCTATTGTTTATGCATACTAAGTACATGAATCAATCATTCCGTTTTATTCTATTCGTACATTCATCTTATTCAAACCTTATTTCATTTTATCACAACGAAAATTGCCTTAGACTTTTTAACTAATAAAAGATATCACATACATAACATACCTATGATTATATCAACGTGACATACTATATAGCAATAAAAAATGGTACAATAAAGTTTGATTAATGAAATAATTTCTTTCTAATACACCAATTAAATTGCAGTAAATTCCATATGGCTAAGCGTATATTCAATGAAGAAAAAATGCATAAAATATTTTTATAATATAATAATATCATCATATAATGGTTATTATGTATATTCTTTCAAATGAATTTTCAGCATAAATTACAAGAAAATGTGAAAGAAGACTGATGAACAAATTAAAGTAGTTAAAGAATAAAAAAAAAATTATCTAAAAGAAGTTATAAAGTACATATATACACAAAATTAATTAATATCGTGGTAAAATAAATGAGAGATTATAATCTTACCTCTCTTTTTGTCTAGAATGTATATATGACCGCCTTTTATCAATTCTGATTACTTAAGACATTCATAAATTAATATACTTTTTTCATGAACAAAAGTGAATTGAAGCTTCAAAATAGTCACATGTAAAATTATCATTAATTTGTAAAGTAAATCGCGAGTGAGAGTTAAATGAATATATATGGTCTCACCCTATTTATACATCTTTGTCAATCTAAAAATATAAATGTCGGAAAATATAATGGTTCTTGCATCTTAGCTCAAGTTCATCTCTAATGTTTATTTACAAAGTATAACTGCTCATTAGGCATTAGTATAAAGTATTAAGCGAAGTAGAATTGTTTAAAGCGACTTTTCTAAAAGTTACTCCCTTCGTCCCATTGACAATTTTTCCAGCATATAAACTAAGACGAGAGTGATAATGATGGATCAAAGTAGTTTGAATGAGTTTAGTGGTTAATTTTTTTCATTTTAGGTAATATCTCTTTATCAATGAGATAGATTAAAATGGAAATTATCCCTTTATAAGTGGGACTGAGGGAGTATCTAGCATTGAACTTTACTAAATCTAATAGTAATAGTGATTTGATGTTTGTGATGTTATTATTGCGTGTTCAAACATTTTTAAGATATTGAGTGCGAATTGCATTTCAACTATATACATCCTCGGAACTTACTATCGTAAAGTTTAATATCATGACATTCTATACCTTATCCCAAATTTTCTCAATTCTCAAATTAAACTATCCATAAAAGTATATGTCCCTCATATAATTCAATTAATGATGAATATGTTAATGAGTTGAAGGGGTAAATAGAAATTCACTCCCTCCTTCCATTTTATCTTAAACTATTTTAATTACAATGAGTCTATTATCATAATAAAATTGTCCAAGATAAAATGAACAGATGGAATATTTTTGTACCATCCTTTACGTCCTTTCAAATTAAAGTAGACAGAGCCTAATATAATAATATTAGATAATAATGCATTTAACATATAATATGCATTATATGAATTTGTATCCCGTGATATCAAAATTTTATTTTAACATAATATCTTTATTCATACATATCAATGCATACGAACTATTTCTGTTGATCATTTGTAGCTAGAATTCAAGTTTCAAATTTAAATACTCAAACTAAGAAGCTCATATATTCATAAATAATAAAATATATTATATCAATCACGTATTTTGTTAAAGGTCTTAAATTGTCATATGATGAAATCCTCTAGAAATTTGATTAGTTTAATAAATGAAAACGTTTTTAATTGTAATTTTTTAAATCCTTTTTTCGAATTTACCCTTATTATGAAGTAAGGATATGAGTTATAAATTGAAACACTTGAACAAATTATAAAAAAAAGTACGAAGAAAAGATGATGATGGAACTATTGTTAATGAAATCAAATATTAGAATTATAATATATTATTAAATGTTTGGCGATGGAAATTTTCAATTTGGTATACAATTAACCAATTAAATATTAATATTAATTGTTACATTGGATTAAGGATATTAAACAAAAATTAAACTTTGTAAATAAGACACTTTTTTATAAATAATACTGTATGTTATTACCCAATTACCCTTAAAAATAAATTTATAATAAGAACTTTATAGGTAATACATTATTTTGTAACATAAGACTCGTTTTAGTATACTAGTGGAGATCACGTGCGTTGCACGTGGATCCGTAATATTTCAAGAAATTTCGTTGCAGTTTCCAAATCGATTATGTTACACTTTGATTATAAACGTTCTCCACATATTTATTTTTCTTAATCCGTAATATTTATTTTATCTACTTTGCTTAGAAGTACATATGCATAATTAACCATTTATAAATTGAAAACTCAACAAACATGAAAAATAAAATTTCAATTAATAAAAATAAAACTTATATTAAATAATGTGATAACAATAATCTAAAAATAAAAAATAAATTAAATTAAATTAAAATTAAAATTAAAACTATACTATTCTCAATATCTAAAACTTAAACATTCGAATTAAAGTTGGATGTTTATTCACAACAATCCTTTTTCTTGTTTGATTTTTATGGATGAAGAACACCTTTTGATCCTTTTGCTTTTCTGCACAAACTTCTCCAACGTGATGTCATCGTCGTCGCTAAGAATATCAATGCAGTCTTCAAACTTCTTTTTTATTATCTTTCTTTTCCCCTTTCCTTGCACTTCGTCAAGTTTTGCCTCGCTGATCGAACATATTTTCGTGAGGCAAATCAATGTAACCAAGAACGATTAAACGAAAGGTTAAAGGAGACAGAGGGTTTACGTGGTTCGATCTACCGGAGTAGATCTACGTCCACGGGAAAATAATATGCGGCGGTTCTTTTATTTAGGGTTTCTCGTATAGAGTACAAAGAAAAGTGAATGCGTCTAACCCTCATCTAACATCTATTTATACAAGTAATTAGGGTTTCTCCCTAATAACAATCGGGCTTCGAGTTGGGCCTATTCTTGGGCCTGAATCCGAGTCTTCTACGTTTGTATGAATCGCTTCTCATGGGCCGAACTACGTGGGCCGAGCTTTGTTGTTGGGCCTAGTAGTTGGGCCGTATCCTATCACATCCCCTCCCAAAAAGACGTAGAAGCGAGGATGTGATGGTGGTGATGACATAGTTGAGTCGAGGCTTCTAAATGTAGATGAAGTCGATCTTAGGTTGTGCCGATATGTATCGGACTTGTATATTTTGCCGAGGTAAATCGGGCTTAAGTGTTGGCCGAAGTGAATTCGGGCTTATATGCTTGGCCGAAATTAATCGGGCTTTTGGCCGAAGTGAATCGGGCTTAATGGCCGAACTGAATCGGGCTTTAGTGGCCGAAATTAATCGGGCTTTTGGCCGAAGTGAATCGGGCTTAATGGCCGAACTGAATCGGGCTTTAGTGGCCGAAATTAATCGGGCTTTTGGCCGAAGTGAATCGGGCTTAATGGCCGAACTGAATCGGGCTTTAGTGGCCGAAATTAATCGGGCTTTTGGCCGAAGTGAATCGGGCTTAATGGCCGAAATAAATCGGGCTTTAGTCTCCATGTTTGCCGAGAAGTATCGGTAGGAGTGGGCTCCTCAAGTGGCCGAAATTAATCGTGCTTCACTCTCCATGTTTGCCGAGAAGTATCGGTAGGAGTGGGCTCCTCATACGCGTTTATTATATTATTTTCATACCCGAGATGCGTGTCTCTAGGGTAACACACTTTTCCTCGTCAGGATAGTGTGGAAAAAGAGTATCACATTACCCTCGTCAGAGTAGTGTGTTAGAAGATGAGAGGTGGTATGCATAGGTAGTAGAGTATGCAATGATGGACTGACTCGAAAAAGACTCGATGCAGAACCGTGACTCAAAAGACTGACTCAAACCATGAACTCTCTACTCCTATGCATAGTACCTTTTGAAGTGATCAATGTCTCGAGCGCCACATGGCTTTGAGAACTTGGCAGCTTTAGGAAGAGAGTGGAGAGATCCCACGAGTGGGTCAAGATTGTTTATTTGTGTCGTCATTTCGGTCGAACCCGGCGACGTTCCAGACGAGGTCGTTTCGGACCTTGATTCTTCTCTTTCTAAGTGGCATGAGAAAGATTACAAGAACCATATAGATATGATTGGACGTCCTGCCCATACTTCCTCCATGCATGCAAGCCCATCCTCTACCATGTTTGAGCTCGCCAGCCCGTTTCTCAGTCCCCCGAGTTAGTGATGGGGTATTTCTGGTGGTGGAGCTATTCCAGTTCGGTTTGCCGAAGGTGATATGGTTCGTGATGGGGGACGACGACACCGTTTTCTTCCCGGAGAACCTTGCAGCAGTGCTGGGGCGGTACGACCATCGCCGGATGGTGTAAATCGGCGGGAACTTGAATATGACTCGGTGATTCGGTCGCATGAGGTCTCACGCCTCGTCGTCGAAGCGGAGTCGAATCTCCAGGCCTTGATCGAGGTCGCATATCATCGTGGGGTCGGAGAAGTGGGTGTCGTCGTCGTCGAATTTCTCTCCGGTTTCGAGCTATCACCGCACTCCTTGGAATTTACAGTGTAAGCGTGTTCGCAGTGGCGCAGAAGGGCTGGCGTGAGTATTACCTCGCAAGAGCTCTACTAACAAATTGAGTAGATTCGGTTGCTGCAGTAGGTGAGGTTGAGTCTCTCGTCCTCGTCAACGACGAGCTCGGTCCATTCGGCACCGACGACGCAGTGAGCGGGATCGAGATAGTCAATCTTGCACGGCATAGCGTTCGACGTCGTCGTCGACAGGAGAGCTGGAGAGTACGATGTGCTTCACCCCAAAAGACTGAACTAAGCTTTGAATGAACAAAGCTTATTGTTCTTATTACTGTAGTTTATTCTTTGCTATGGCCTTGGTGATTGGTTGCCTAATCCACCAGTAAGCATAAGTTGGTAGTTTGTAGCCTTCATGGCGGCGTGGAACTCGGCTGGTGTGACTTTTGTTCATGGCACGTCTCTCTCTTTCGTTGAATGTTGATTATTTCAACAAGAAGCTTGGAACAGCAGCGTCGCGGGGGCCTCGAGACGATCTTCTTCAAGATTCCGATCAGAATGTCGGGGTCGAGAGACGGTCGGCTGCGTTGGAGAGAGATGGTCAGGTTGCCCGGCCTTGAGGCGGCTGGAGTTCCATGATTGTGTGGACGGGCTGCTGATCTTGTCGGTGACGGAGTCGTGAACCCTTGGCCATGCGAGCTCGGTGATGCAGGGCTTCTACGGGTTCCTCGGCCATGCGAGGAGTTTCTCTGGGTTGAGGGCTCCCCTCCTTGAGGCATGACAGGCTTACCTCCTTCTCCATCGCCATCACCGACGGCGACGTTAAGGTGCTGCTTGATCGTTGGTGAACCCTCTTCTTTTCCCTCTGTCCGGATTGGAGTCTCGGCTGCGGTGAAGGGGTTGCTGCATACCAAACCGGTGCTGGCGGCGGCGCTCCTCGTGGTAGCGAGGACGTTGGAGACTTCGAAACGCCGGCTTGTCGGAGCTGCTTCGTCGTCTCTTCTCTCTCTCCTCTCCTCCCTCAAAACCTTCCCCTCCGCCTAGTGACGAAGGCGTTGGGGATCCACACGTCTTTGCTCGCGGTCGACGTCGTGGAGGGGGCTGAACTAGCTCGACGTGACGCGAGAATGGCAGCCTCACAACGAGGTGACGGCTGCGCGACGAGGTGGCGGGAGGTGGCCGAGCTAGAGGAGTTGCAGCTGTACAGGTCGTTGGCGTCGTCGGCTGGCGACGTGCCACTCGGCGAGGTGGTTCAAGCTGTGCGGGCTTCGCGTCGAGAGCCACGCCCGTAATCATCGGCGGCGGTGGTAGCTCAACTGGATGAGCAAAATAGTTTACAATAAAACTTGTTACCGTGGTCTCGGCGGCGATGGAGAGAGAGAAATGTGTTGCTGTCATGGGCCTTCCTTTAACTCTCCTTTTCTCTCTTTCTAGATGTTTATGTTCTTTGCTGCCGAGATCCGAAGGCGGAGTGTTTCCGAACATATATTAACAGCTTCTCTGAGGCTCGGAAGCCGCTGGTGTGCAACGCCGGGATGATCGCCTCCGAACTCTTCGCTAAATTGCCGGAGTTCTCGAGCAAGCTATCCTACTCCGGCTTCTGCACGGCCGGCGCGAAGAAGCGAGTACGGAGCGGAGTGCGAACTCCTTCCTTGTGAGAAGTCGGCGAGGGGCTCGAACTGGCGAGGAGAGGGACGATCACACTCCTGTAGGGATACGTGCGTTCACTCTCTCGAGGTGCGGCACGACCTCTCTCTAGAGCTTGTCGTCGTTGTTCCGTGTGAGGATCGGATGTAGAGCTCGTCGTCGTTGCTCCGTGTGAGGATCGGATGTAGAGCTCGTCGTCGTTGCTCCGTGTGTTTTTCTTTGACGCAGAGGAAGGCGAGCCAATCGCGGTCGAGCTGGTTGGCTTGGACGTGGAGCTTCTTCTTTGAGTTCGCGAGTGTTCTGTGATCTCCGGTGAAGTGGTGTGGTGGTTCCGCACCTCGCTGCTCCATACAACGGCGAGCTCGCAATCCTTGGCTCCGGTTCGGCTCGATGAGTCATCGACGCGATAGCGTCAGGTTGCCCAGGTCTGAGGCAGGTGGAGCTCCGTGACGGCGTGGGTTTCGATCGATTTGAGATCGCTGCTCGGAGATCCGATCGGTACCGGCTGGCGGCTGAGAGAACTAGGTTCTGAGCGCGAACTCGGGCAGGTTGTCGTGGCCGAACTCGGAGACGGTTTCGTGGTGATATGGTGAGTTCTTCCAATCACGTGTTGCTGGAGTTGATTTCCTCCTGGACGGGTCAAGAATCAATGCCAGCAACAATCCTCCTCACAATGTCAACAAAGTCAGAGTGCGTGGAGATTCTCCACTTGGATTTGTTTGACTCCATTGGCGTGAAGAAGTGGCACAAGGCCTCCGCCATGATCTACTGCTCTCGCAAAAAGAAGTGGCGCAACGGCGAGCGCTTCGCTGGAATCCAAATCGCCTCGATCTTCACGGAGGGGAGCGTACTCGGCGCGGATCCACCTCGTGTGTTTCGCTTCGCGTCGGTCAGCGCAGTCGAGATGGTCGAGCCTCGTCGTCAGCGATCTCTCGACGTATTCCTTGAATTTCTCAGAATTCCGGAACTAGATCTGCAAATCGAAGATGCGACTGGACTCGCGCCACGTCTCTCGTGGAGCGCATCAGATCGAAGACGACGGAGAACGCGAAGTAGAGGAGTACGTCGACGACGGCGTCGCTGCCTTGTGTATCTTCAAAGTCGTACCCGATTCCGTAAGCAAACACTGAATTAAAGGACCGGATCATCGGATCTTAGCCCCAATTCGCGGCGGCCACGTCGGGGTGGACGAGGTAGAGGGCATTGACGGGGCTCTTCATGGCGGCGAAGAGCTCGACGGCGGAGGGGGCGGATGGTGTTGATTTGGTCGTCCCCCTCCAGATCGCCATGGGTGATGGCGGTGTTGGGTGATGGCAGGTTTCTTTGGGTTCTGATGGAGGAATTGTTGGAGCTCTCGTTTGGCTCCTAATGTTGAACTTGTGTGCGTGTTGAGTTGATGGCATGGCGGTGGTGTCATCCACCAATTAATTCTCACCGACTCGGCGTCGGAAGAAGTTTCAATTAATCCCTCCTCTCTTCGTTCTCTTCCTCCTCCGTGTGTTTTTCCTTCGTGACACTAGATTGCCTCCGAAAACGTTTGATCGAAACACAAAATTTGTAGTCGTTCCCACAGACGGCGCCAGTGATCGAACATATTTTCGTGAGGCAAATCAATGTAACCAAGAACGATTAAACGAAAGGTTAAAGGAGACAGAGGGTTTACGTGGTTCGATCTACCGGAGTAGATCTACGTCCACGGGGAAATAATATGCGGCGGTTCTTTTATTTAGGGTTTCTCGTATAGAGTACAAAGAAAAGTGAATGCGTCTAACCCTCATCTAACATCTATTTATACAAGTAATTAGGGTTTCTCCCTAATAACAATCGGGCTTCGAGTTGGGCCTATTCTTGGGCCTGAATCCGAGTCTTCTACGTTTGTATGAATCGCTTCTCATGGGCCGAACTACGTGGGCCGAGCTTTGTTGTTGGGCCTAGTAGTTGGGCCGTATCCTATCACACCGTTTAATTTTTTATTATCTTCCACTTGAGCAGGGTTGATGTTTTTCTTTGGCCTTTTATTTCCTGCCGACTTTACTCTCTTGGTTGCTTTTTTCTTTTCTCCAACTTGAGTTGTTTCAACTTCATTTTGCTTTACTCTCTTAGTTTCCTTTAATTTGGGCTCTTGAATAGATGTTTCTCCACACGTGTTGATGCAGCTAACCCTTTGTATTGCGCCGGCTATGATACTTAGGTTACCCCTGTTATCAAATTAACAGACTTGATTGCAGTCATGAAATGAATTCCGGTTGAATTTTGTAAGCTCAAACCTTTATAGTATACCGATTCGTTTTCATCCTAGAGAAATGTAGTACTTCTTTTAATTAGAAATCTTTACAAACTTTTCATAAATTTATAAAGTAAATTTTATATAGAATACTTATTATAGCAGCCACTACCTTTATTTTGACCTCATGTTAATTGACAATTATATTTTCTTAAATCTGGGCCACAAATATGACGTAACTAAACTTGCCAATATCGTCTGTTGCATTGTAGCTTTAGGAACAATCGGCAATACTTGTCTAAAATCTCCTCCAAAGACGACTACTTTTCCGCCAAAATCCATTTCATTTCATCTTGTAAGAGTTTATTCACATATTCTATTGCCCATTTTTTTGCCATAGGTCCTTCATCCCATATGATTAGTTGTGCTCTACGCAATAATTCTACAGTTGCACTTTGTTTAGAAATTGAGCATTCAATTGACTCATCGAAAGTTATTGGTATCTTGAATCGTGAATGCACAGAGTTCCTCTGGGCAAAATTCCTGCAGCTAATCCAGATGTTGCAGTCGCAAGTGCTATAAGATTTTTCAACCTTAGATTGACTAATAATGCACGATATAAGAGAATGTCTTTCCAGTTCCGCCCGGGCCATCTATGAAAAATATTGCACCTTCTTTTTTCTCTATGCAACTTAAAATCATTGAAAATGCTTTCCTTTGATCATTATTTAGCTTATGCTCCGCATCATGATCTTCTTCAGGTACGTGTATGGACATTTCCTCCAGTATCTCTCTTGGACTATCACTATCTCCTATGTCAATATGTGAAGAAGGTATGCTAGGAAGATCATATAAATCAATTCTTTTCCCCATGCTCTCCAAGTAAAAACTTAAGCTCTTCAGGGTCTTTGATATGCGTGTTTCAATAGTGTTGTGTTCTCGTTTGTAATCTTCAGATAGTTCATCAAAGTATGTATCCCATAGTACTCTCACATCTGTAGGTGCGCAATGTACCAAGATTATTGCAAACAACCTACGTAACTCACTTGGCATCTGAAATGTAATTGTCTCATTCAAACAATCACATATACTTTAATCTGCTTCCCCTTTCTTTTGTGCCGCCTCTTTGAAAGTTTGACATTTATATCCATTAACGGTCATCAAATAAGAGAATAATGTTGGACCTCTAACATGATTTAAGAGTAGCTTTTCATAATACATTTCTCCTTCAATCGGATTTACAGCGCTAATACGTCCAATAACATTGCCTCTTTTTCTTTCTATCCAACATCTGCCTTTCTTGTCCCATACGTCGTGCTCAGGAAATTCTTTATAAAGATATTTTCTTGCCTTTTCACTTGTAGCACACATAGAAAAATATTCCGTTAACATTGTTTTCGAAACATGATCGCATGCCGCAAGGTTTTCCAAATTTTGGGATGCATGATAAGCTACAAACTGCTCATTCGGAAGGTGTATCTATAAGTTGATAACTGCAGGAGAAATATCGTTCAAATCAAATTCATAAATTCTCCACATTGCTTCTTGAGCAGAAACCCAGCGCGCATCTTGAAATTGCTTGATTTCATCAATTTGGGTCTGGTCTTGGTTTTGTGACATATTGATTGTCACCCTATCATGCCCCTTATAGATATATTTGTATAAGTACTTCATAGTCGTTATACCAGAACATACCTCGACATTGATATGACGATTATATGTGGTCAATAAGTATGGATTATATGGCACAACCCATTTGTTATCCAGATATGCATTTTGAACACGCATTGTTGTCCCGGTATTTTTTCTTCTATAGATCGGATATCCATCTTTTCCCTGTATTGTGAATTCACAATATGACCGTGGGTAATGACATTTGCACTTTCCTTTAACCATACAGGAATTACTTGGATTATCCCGTCCACACGGTCCGTGCATCATATGTCTTTTCACCAATTCAAACAATTGAGGGTTATTCTCTTCATCAGGTAGTTCAGCACTCACGAATTTATCAATTTCTTCTGAAGTATTTATTTTAGATTCCGACTTAAAAATTACCAACATATGCACATGTGGTAGACCTCTTTTTTGAAATTCAATAACATCCACGTGTGCTGCTACGTCACCAAAAATCTCACTTTTAAATAATCGATCTTTTAAATCTTGTAACTTCGCTCAAAACACTCTTGAAGTCAAATCTGGACGATCTTGAGCTGTTTGACCTTCATACAATGAGTCTTGTATTTCTTTCCATTCCGGGTTACAAGTCATTGTAATGAATAAATCTGGTTTACCAAATTTTTGCACCAATGCCAACGCATCAAGATATCTACGTCGCATATCTCTTGGGCCTCCAATAAATGTTGCGGGAAGAACAATTCTCTTTCCAACTTCATTTCCCCTTGACTTTCCTTTAAAAACACTGTCCACTATCCCTTGATACAACTCTGCTCTCATATTTGATTGGTTTCGACAGAAAAAATATAATCTTGTCGTTTCCGATTTTATATACATGTCAACTGCGAGTTGACAACCTTCCTGCTAATAAAAGTATAAATTGCCTTGAATTTCTTATTTGTAGCTTGTAGCAAATATATTCTCGACATGATATTTTTTTTATCATTTTGTTTCCTCACACCTGTAACATATTACACATATTTAGCTTTGTTAAATAATAGATTAAAAATATATATATATATATATATATATATATATATATATATATATATATATATATATATATATATATATATATACACGAAATATATGCAGGTTAATAGTTAACCGAATATTCCAAATTATCAAAGATAAAAATTTAAAAGTAACTTCTTCTTTTTTTCCAAATAAACAGAAAGTGCTTAATTCGTTTTCTTTTAAACCAATGAAAATAATATTATATGATAGTTGTAACTATATCTCAATCTTTTAAATCAGACTTACTCTTTAAATTACTAATTTCTTTTAATGAAGCCTAAAACTAATAAAACACGTATAAACACTTGTTAAAAAAACAAAATCGAAATGTGTAGAAACTAATTTAATTTAGGTTAATTTAGGATTTTTAGCGTGGGGATCACGGATTTACGATTTTGTAAAAGTTAAATAGATGTATGTACAGTGGCGGAGCCACGCTTGTGGCAAGGGGTCCAAGTGACCCCACTGGAATTTTTCGGAAAATGAGGGGTATTTTAGTAATTTCATAATTTTATTATTAAAAATTTATAAATATCCTAATAATTATCTAATTCTCCCCCAATTCGAACGCTTCTGTTACCCCAATCTCACAATCTCAATGACTCAATCACGCCATGTCGCCATCTCCATCTCGTGTAGTTGTAGAACGCCGACGCCCCTCTAAATCTTCGCTCTCTCTCTATTTTGTCTCTCTCGCCATCTGCGTTTCTCGACAAATTTCAGAGGACCGCCGCTACCGTCACCTCTAATTCGCTGGAACCCGGAAGCCACCGACGCGCCGCTAAATACAGTTTATCATGTGACCCCCTAACCAAGAAGTCTGGCTCCGCCCCTGTGTATGTACCTTGTTCTTCTCGGGAGATTACATCATCAGCAGTTGTTATTCTTGGTATTGTAGAATGTACGTCGGGATTTGTATTTTGAACCGAAGATATAGACCCTTTTTTTTTTTTTTTTTTTTTTTTTTTTTTAATGTTTTGATGTCAACGATTTTCTCCTCTTGGAAAGAGGAGTGGATATTGTAATGGATCATAACATCCATACTAATGTTTTATCCTATGTCTCTCGCCTGAATGAGCATGAACTGCAATATCCATGATATTATAAGAACGGATATTTTTTTCGAAAATCAATGGCTTCCTTCGATTGAGATGTATATAATTCATACAACTTATTTGGAACTTTTGAAAAAGCAAGTTTGATCTTTCCATTATTACAACAAAATGCAGGGGTTCTTATTCAAATCTTGCTGCACCACAATACTTGCAATCGGGCACCTTTTTTAACTCATGCAGCATTGTACCTAATAAGATTAATAATGCAATAAATTTAAAATAAAACATATTTATCGTAAGATATTACATTATTTAATATTTAAATAAGATGGTTTATCTCAAGAGATAGCATTACTTACTATTCAAGGCATGTGAATTTCGTTTACGTTTCTTCATTTTCATTTGTAGGAGCCTTCTTTTTTGATATACCTCCGTAGCTGTAATAATGTAATATATTAATGAACATCATGTAACACCTCTGATAATTAACGTGTAACATCTTTTGTTTTGCACGAATGTTTTTGACAAATTAAAACAAATTCAAGCAAAACACATACCAGTAGAAACTTACCTGAAATTGAGTCTGAATTGTGTATTGCATCACAAGTGCGCATAATGTCCTGCGAACTTATTAGTCGGAATATGGAATTCAAAGACGTAAGATGAAAGTGATACGGAGTAAAAAATATATTATGCTTGGCTTTGATTTTTATGTTAAGGTCTTTTATGTATTCAACATGGATCCTTTGTTTATTAGAATCAGGATATTTTTTAGAGGTAGAATTAAAGTACAATTTCGATGAAAAAAAGAATTAGTATTATAATATAAACAATAAAGCTATTTGACCATAATATGGCCGGCCACACAACGACATTTTTCATAATATACGTAATTTTAAAAATGGTAAATGATAACTATAGTTTATTACTTTTATATTTTAATTTAAAAATATTTTTTCCACAAAAAATACATATTTTTCTCTTTTTTTTCTGGATAAAAAGGTAAAAAATTCTTTAAAATAGTAAAAAATATCAAATAATTATAGGGTTAATTTTAAAAAATACTTAAAAAATACGGAGCATCACTTTTTGAGTTTTTTATGATATAAAAAAGTTTGGCAAAAAAATATAAATTATTTGATACTTAAAAAAATTAAAAAAGTTAAATTATGGCCGGCCACATTATGGCCGAATAGCATCACCCTAATATAAAATACTTCAATGAAATCTAAATATATTCTATTTAATTATTAAGTACGTGGACTAAACTCTAAAGAGGTGGGTGTCGTAGGTATGTTAATTATAATCACTTCTTTATATATTACAATTAATTAATACTATAACAATTTAATGATTTATAATTCAAATTTTGATAATTTTAATATTCTAAAGAATTATTTCTAATGATATGGGTAAATATTCTAATGATAAGGGTAAAACGGACAATTCAAATTTTATAAACAACACACTTTTTATAATAGTATAGATATATAGGTATAGATAAAATTAAATTTAAATTAAATTGGAACAAGTACAACAGGGCAAGTGCGATGCTAAAGACGTCTTCAATGAAGATGCCTTGATCCACTGTCCACGTTTCATAGAAGAATAGGCTATAGGATTTGAGCGTTGTAGGCAATAATATATTCTACGGTTTCCAATGCATAATACGTGTCATGTTGGCCACAATTCCAATCTTCCCCTCATTTTCTTTAATTAATTATACAAACTCTTACTTCCTCTATATTTTTATTGTTATTTGTTTTATGAATTTTGAGAATTAATCAAACATTTAAAAAAAAAAAAAACATACAGTAATGTCTAAAATCAATTATATAGTACTATAACAAGATACTCTCGTTTTGCTTTTTATGATTTTTCAAAATATTACGATAAAAAGTATTTCTTCGTTTATTTTAATTTGACACCTTTATATATTTTATACCTCACATTTTGAATATAAAGGGCCAAATAAGAATAAATAGAGTATTAGTTATTTATTTAATTAAAAACTAGTGTATACTCTAAGTAATAATTGGGCTAAGAATTTTCTTTGTAATTCATTGAGCTAGTCTGCTCCTGCTGTTGTGTGGTACCTCAGGTATCTTTGTTTTATTTTTAATATAGGCTATTTTACGGGAAAAAAAAAACTCTAAGTAATAGTACCTAAACTTATTAATTATAAAATTTTATTCAAAGAAATTTCTTTAAAAATTGGGACAGATGGAAATGATAAATGATACTATTAATAAAAGAGAATATATCCCTTAATAAAAAAGGACCGGGGAGTAATTAATAAGTTTAGCTATTACGTAAAGTATACTTTGGTTTTTAAATCAAATAGGTATGTACTCCCTCCGTCCCCTAATAAGTGTCTCGAGCCGCCAAAATGCAATAACCAAGGAATTGTATAAATTTACCATATTAACCCCTAATCATTACATTGAAAGTTGAAAAAGTGAAAAAAGTGTAATGATAATAGGGGTAAAATTGGAAGTTTAGCCAAAATTTTACCTTGAAATATGTGATATGACACTTATTAGGGGATAAAAATTTTGACGGCTCGGGACACTAATTAGGGGATGGAGGGAGTAACTAATACTACTTTTTATCGTACGGTAATATTTTGAGAAATGATACTCCTTTTGTCCCATTTTATTAGCCTATTTAGGAAATGACATAGGGTGATGCTATTCGGCCATAATGTGGCCGGCCATAATTTAACTTTTATTTTTTATTTTTTTAAGTATCAAATAATTTATATTTTTTTGCCAAACTTTTTTTATATTATAAAAAACTCAAAAAGCGATGCTCCGTAATTTTTACGTATTTTTTAAAATTAACCCTTTAATTATTTGATTATTTTTACTATTTTAAAGAATTTGTTACCTTTTTATCTAGAAAAAAAGAGAAAAATATGTAATTTTTGTGGAAAAATTATTTTTAAATTAAAATATAAAAGTAATAAACTATAATTATCATTTACCATTTTTAAAATTAGTATGTTATGAAAAATGTCGTTGTGTGGCCGGCCATATTATGGCCAAATAGCTTTATTGAATGACATAATAATTAAAGAATATAGAGATATACTCCCTCCGTCCCTTTGGAGTTGTTACATTTCTTTTTAGCATTTGTCTCGTTTTCGAGAATTTTAATGATAAGTTTTAAAATAGCTTTTTAAAGATTTTTTCCTTTTATGAGATAGTAAAACACTTGTAGTATCTTGTAAATTTAAAATTTTCACAAAAAGATATTTTGAAACTTACCATCAAGACGCTCGAAAATGCTAGAAACAAATGCTGAAAAGAAATGTAACAACTCCAAAGGGACGGAGGGAGTAGGAGTTTTAAAAGTTGTTTTTGCGTATTATTTTATTTTCCTTTCAGGTAATGGAACATAAGGAAAAAAGTAAAACAAGTAAATTACAAAGTGAAACGAGAATACTATTATAATTGTTTTTAAAACTATATATTTTAAAAATAATTACTACTACTGTATTAATTATCAGATACTCCCTCCGGCTCAAGATTCGTGACACGTTTCTTTTCAGCATTTGTGGTAAGCGTTTTCGAGCGTCTTGATGATGAGTTTCAAAATATCTTTTTAAGGAATTTTTTCTATCAAGACGCTCGAAAACGCTTACCACAAATGCTGAAAAGAAACGTATCACGAATCTTGAGCCGGAGGGAGTATAAAACGATTATTAACAATAAAAATATGTAATAACACGAATTTACAATTGAGATTTAGTATAATTAATTAAAGGAAATGTGGGGATAGTTGGATTTGTGGCCCACATGTTACATTGGAAACTGCAAAAGGATTTTTAGTAGCCTACAACACACAAAACTAAAAGTTTGTTTTTATATTACACGTGAATGGTGGATCAAGCCTTCTTCATTGAAGACGTCTGTGGCATGGAATTTACCAGTACAACAGTTATTCAAAAAGAAAGACTTTTGAAGAATCGAATTTATTTGTGGAAGATACTACTCAAAGACTACTACTCTGCAAAAACTCCAAATCCTTCTCTCTCTCTAGAAATGGAGCACTTCATGCCAACCCTCTGCCTCTGCGCCGCTCTCTCTCTCCTCGCCATTGCTCAATTCTCCCTCGCAGCTGCTTCCGATACTCTTTCACCGGAAGAAACGCTCTCCGGCGTCCAAGTTCTCGCTTCCGCCGACCAAATATTTGAGCTAGGACTCTTCTCACCCGGCAATTCCACCGCCAAATTCCTCGGAATATGGTACAGAGGTACACCAGACGTCGTCGTTTGGGTTGCAAACAGACAGAATCCGATCTCCGCCGCGGAGGGAGGTGGCATTCTAGTCTTAGCAAGCAACGGTACTCTAATCCTCACTTCGTCGCAGGGGAGAATCGTTTGGTCTTCCAATTCCTCCATAGCCGCATCGAGCACCCCAGTTCTCCGCCTCCTCAACACCGGAAACCTAGTCGTCTCCGACAACTCGAACAACATCTGGATGAGCTTTGACCACCCCGGCGACAGCATGTTTCCGAGGATGAATATGGTGGACGATCCTGTCGCAGGATTGGACAAACATCTGACCTCATGGAAAGGCCCTAATGATCCGTCGATGGGGGATTACGTTTTCCGGATCGAAAACAACGGATTGCCTCACTTAAGTATTTTCAGAACTGGCCCGTGGAATGGGCTGAATTTCACGGGGATTCCGTTAGGGGCGGATGCAGCTTTTAGGTTACAACTAGCTGTCAACGATGACTGGTTAGTTTCTGTCTCCTTTCCATACAACAACTCCTTTTACTTGAGGCTTACGATGAACTACACTGGATTGCTCGAACGCTACATCTTGAACGAAAACAGGGATGAATGGATTCATGTGAACGCCGTACCCAGTGATATCTGTGATAACTATGGGTGGTGTGGTGCTAATAGTGTGTGTAGATCGTATGGAACTCCTGTGTGTGAGTGTTTGAAGGGATTCGTTCCCAAATCTCAGAAGGAATGGGACTCGTTTACGTGGAGGAGCGGGTGCAGTAGAATTCCACCATTGGATTGTCGGAAGGAAGATGGATTCAAGAAGTTTGATGGTATCAAGTACCCGGACACCCTAAGCATTCGTGTAGAAACCAGTATGATTGCAGATGATTGTCGCGAGGAATGCTTGAGAAACTGCAATTGCTCGGCTTATGCTGATCCATACCTCATCAATGAGAAAGATGGGTGTATGATGTGGTTTGGGGATTTGGTTGATATCAGAGAGTTCACCGGAGTAGTCAGCACAGGGCCGAGTGTTTATATTCGCGTGCCTAAAGCAGAGGAAGGTAACTGATATTTTTGTTATATAATTTTGGGAAGAATTATGTGTAGATCATTAGACAAAACTGTTTGTGGATCTAAACTCTTGGCTGTAGATCAAATGAAATATTTGAGTAAGAAGAAAGGTTCTAAAAGGCTCGTGCTTGCTGCAACGGCTGCTAGTGTAGGGTTGATCGTCTTGATGTTATGTCTTGGAGGCATAATTTTTAAGATGAGAAGGAGGAGGCAAGGTAATGTTTTACTCCTTATTAGTATTTCAATTACACATGCTATATAAGTGTAGGGACTAATAGAAGAATCCGAACCTTGTATATAACTTTTGCAGTAGCTTCTAGGAAGGAAAGGGAGGATTTTGAGCTACCTTTGTTTGCTTTGGCAACCATTGCAGCAGCTACTAATAACTTCTCAGACGAGAATTTGATTGGAGAAGGTGGTTTTGGTCCTGTTTATAAGGTAATTAATGTTTAAGAAGTGTTTGCATTCGTAAAAGTGTTCATTCTTGGAGTTTTTATTTTTAATTTGGGAGGGGTATACTGTTCTATTTGTAGGGAAACTTGTCACCTGAGCTGGAAGTCGCAGTGAAAAGAATGTCGAGAGGTTCTGGACAAGGCTCTGAAGAGTTCAAGAATGAAGTGATTTTGATTGCTAAACTCCAACACCGTAACCTTGTGAGGATTTTGGGATGTTGCATTGAAGGAGAGGAGAAGATGTTAGTGTATGAGTACATGCACAACAAAAGCTTGGACTATTTCATTTTTGGTTTGTTTAAACCTTATTTATTCATTCTGATTATATTTCACCTTGTCAATTTTCACTTACGAATCATCACCTCTTGCAGATCAAGAGAAAAAAGGACTGTTGGGTTTTGGCAGACTCGGTTTGATATAATTATGGGAATCGCACAAGGTCTTCTCTACCTCCATCGCGATTCTAGGCTCAAGATCATCCACAGAGACTTTAAAACGAGCAATATCTTGTTAGATGACAAGCTGAATGCAAAGATCTCTGATTTTGGTTTAGCCAGAATGTTTGAAGGTGATGAGACTATGGCTAAAACAAAAAGAGTCGTGGGAACATAGTAAGTTGACTAGGTTCTGCTTCTTTTACATACATATTTGGCAATTCCCATTCCGTGCTGAACAATTATTGATTGTTGCAGTGGTTACATGGCTCCAGAATACGCCTTCCATGGAAATTTCTCGGTGAAGTCAGATGTATACAGCCTCGGAGTAGTAATGCTGGAGATAGTGAGTGGGAAAAAGAACAGAGGCTTCGAACCTCCTTCTCTCTATCAGAACCTCCTGGAACAGGTGAAATTTATATATTTCTCACAATTCCCCTGCTTCTTCATGAATGAAGAGTAGTGCTTAGTTTCGAAAGTTGCTTTCATCACAGGCGTACGTACTTTGGAATGAAAACAGAGAATTGGAGTTGATGGAAGAATGCTACCAGAGTTCATATGTGGATTCTCAAGTAAAGAAGTGCATCCAAATCGGGTTGTTATGCGTTCAGAATGAAGCAAAGGAGAGGCCGGTGATGCCATCTGTTATTCAAATGTTGAGCAGTGAAGATGCTGCAGCTCTTGCCCATCCCCAGAAACCGACATTTTTCTTGAACACGAGCCTCGTCTCTTCGGAGAAGGAATCTAGTGCTGGTTCCATGAGTATAACTAATTTAGCAGGCAGGTAGAGGTGGGAGCTTCGACCTTAAAGACGCTTAAAGGTGTCTTCTGTGCATGCCCCCTCATCTTAGCCATACACGTGTAAAGGTGTATGTTTTAATGGTGGTATTGTCCTTTCCTTGTAAACACCTCCCCGCACAACCCAAAACCCCGACTACCCCCTCTCTAGATATAAATACAACTTTTTTTTATCAAGCAAAGAAATTTATTAATCACAACTAATAGTGGTACAAGAAGTACCCATCAGTACACACAGCAAGGCAAACCAGAGCAGGAGGAAAGAGAGAAGATTGGCGCAAACAGCAAAAAGCAGGAACACAACACTGAACAATTAATTCGGCTTCCAAATGTTGCTGAGAGGATTATTATTCCACTCATCAAAACTCCAACTCGCGTCCACCTTTCCCCGAACCAAACACCAATTCCAGAATCGGCACTTAATCTCTTCCTCCGCTCTTCTAGCGTTCCACGTCTTTTGCTCGAAACGAATGGCATTCCGCCACTTCCACCAAACCCACACAATACAAATCCATAAACCTCCCATCATATCTTTGGTTTTCCCTCCACCGAGGATCTCATTGAAACTTTCAAAATGGCCAACAATCAATCGCGGCGCTGCCCAACGGATCCCACACCAACGCAACATCTTCTGCCACAGGTTTTGGATCTCTGAGCATTCAAGAAAAAGGTGAATGTCCGTTTTCATCCCTCTCGCCACAAAAACAGCAGCTGCGCTCATTAAATATATTTTTTTTATTTTTCTTAGGGTATTGTTGTTAAATTATTACTTACGTATATATAATATTATAATCTATACTATTATAAAAAGTGTCTTGTTTACAAAATTTGATTTACCTATTTTGCCTTTACAATTAAAATAAATCATTAAAATATTAATATTATCATTAGAATATTAATTGCAGATATATTTCAATTTATATTCAACTTATATGATTTATTTATTTATTTATCTGCAAGTGTATTAATAGTTATAATAAACTTATTACATTAGAAATAAACCATTATATATGCAACAAAATTATACGTGCATCGCACGTAATCTCCGCTAGTAAATAATAAAGAGATAATAGTTAAAAATACCCACTTTTATAAAAACTATAACTTCTATACCCATCATATAAGAAGTAGTACTTCTATACCCATTTTGTATTGAAATGTCACAAATACCCTCCCACTTTTCTAATAAAACAAAATTGTAATCCAACAACTTAAATTTAGAATTTATTTTCGTGGGCCCCACCCGAAATAAATACAAAATTCAATATTCCATCTACCCCACTATCTACCCCCACCCTCCTCTCTCTCTCTCTCTCTCTCTTTCATGATCTCCCTCTCTTTCACAATTTGAGTAAAAAATTGGCGTGTAAAAACTGAAATTTAACCCCCCTCTCGCCGGAATTTTTTTTTTACCGTCGCCGTCTCCGATGACAAACCAAGACGAAGCTGGGACCTCCAATCAAGCACCTCCAAACCGACGGGCCGCCTCCCGTTGTAGGCGTCAGCAGCCGCCGGCGGAGGAGGAGCAGCCGGCGGCGCCCCGGGTTTACCCCGACCCCCCACCGCCCGTATGTCCTTTTCTTTATTTCTTTACGTTCAATGTAAAGAAGCATGAAGCATGTTATGGTTTCGAGCACTTTGTTTAATAAGCATGGAGCATGTTATGGTTTGAATCGAATTTTATTTGTGAAAATTTTAAAATTTAACTGTTATTGTTCATAGGTACACGACTAAAATCGAAATTTAGTCGTGTAATACACGCCTGAAATTCAATTTTAATCGTGTAGAGTCAACAATTTTGACTTTTCAGTCAAAATTGTTGACCTTACACGACTGAAATTGAATTTCAGTCGTGTAGTACACGACTGAAATTCAATTTCAGCCGTGTACTCTGCCGTGTGTAAAGCAAGAATTAAAAAAAAAAAAAAAAATTTGATTCGTTTTGTTTCTTCTCGATTTGCAGCCTAGGTTTCAATGGATGAGGGGCCGAATGCAAGGGTTTAGAGGGCAAATAAACCTCTACGTACGGGACGACGCGATCGAGTCGATTCCGCGCGTGTTGCGTCGCGTAGGCGGCGTACACTTGCTCGACAGATTTAGGGAAGGCCCGTTTCGATACCTCCTCGAAATTCGGAGGAGCGGGAGTGCGAACAACGCCCTCCACGAGCTTCTAGCCCGAGAGCTCGAGGATGAGTCGATTCCCGAGATGGAGAGGTGGTTCCACGTCGGTGGCCGGGACATACGCTTTCGTGCCCAAGAGTACGCCATTGTGACGGGGCTGGCTTTCGAGGAGTCGGCATTCAACCCTAATGGCCGTCACGTTATTCCCCCAAGGAGCCTCCTTCACACGAAGTACGGGGGCAAATCCCCTAAGATAAATCAGTTGAAGGCGGACTTCAACGACGACACGAATGTACTGGGCACGGAGGAACAGTATCTGAGGGCGGCCAACCTACTCATGTACTATCTCATGTTGGCCGGCCACGACAACCCGACGATCTAGGACTGGGCATGGTACCTAGTGGAGTTCGAGGAATCGTGGAAATCATTTCCTTGGGGGGCGTGGTCGTACCAGATCCTCCACTACCAGTTGAGTGTGATGAAGAAGGACCCCGGCCTGATAACGAACCCGCGGGGTGCCTATCACCTGTACGGGCCGGTCTGGGCCCTGAACATTTGGGCCTACGAGGCGATCCCCCGCATGGGGGAAGCATGCGGTCGACGGGATCGTCCGACACTGTCCCCCCGCCTCAGGAGATGGGCCACGTCCACGTCTTCGTGTGACTTCAGACATTTCCTCGACGATCCTCAGGTAATTGATTTAGTATGTTTTTGTCTTGTTTAATTTATTTCACGTTAAAATTCTGTAAATTTGAATTAAAAGTCAACCCTTTTAAAATCCAACCAATCGTGTAAGTCAACAATTTTGACTTTCAAAGTCAAAATCGTTGACGTACACGACAATAATGGATTTCGATCGTGTATATCACGTAAAAAATTACAATTATGTCGTGTAAGTCAATGATTTTGACTTTTAAAGTCAAAATTGTTGACTTACACGACCAAATTGTAATCTAGGACGTGAAATACACGAGCAAATTCCATTATTGTCGTGTAAGTCAACGATTTTGACTGTAAAAGTCAAAATCGTTGACTTTACACGACTGAAATTGAAATCCAATCGTGTAATACACGACTGAATTACAATTTCAGTCGTGTAGTTGGCCGAGGGTTTAGGGTGAAATTTTAAAAAAATATATATATATTGATTCCTAACACCTCTTGTTTTTTTTTTTTTTTTTTTTTTTTTTTTTTTTTTTTTTTTTTTTTTTTTTTTCCGTTGTAGCTCGAGGTTCGTACGACACTGGAGGTGGATGAGCACGATGTTCTCGAGTTTGCAGTCCATTCTCTCGACAACATCGAGCCGATTGGCGTGGCCTTTGTTCCCTCCAAGCGCCACGAACAAACCAATCTCCCGCCCGAGCAAAGGGTGTCGAAGGCGAAGCGGGAGATGGTGATGGCCGTGGAGAAGCTCAAGTGCAGGGACGCTCCTCAGGCAGTGGCCCCTCGTCGTCGTGCTCCACGAGCGGAGCGAGCTCACTCCGACGGCGGGGTCGAGATGCCGAGGCCGAGGGTTGAGAGGAGGCCCGAAACTTGGGTGTCGAAGAGGCCTCGGAGCGAGCACGCTGACCCCCGGCCCTCCGGCTTGATTTGCTACGCACACGGAGATCTGTGCGAGCGCGGTCCCCTCGGGGACGATTTCTTGGACCGATTCGGGGACCGTCTGGTGTCCCGATAGGAGCAGGATCGCTCAGGGATCGGATTTCTAGGTCGACTGGCGAGGGCTATTGTCGGGGAGCTAAAGAAGTTCGTATCGAAGAGTTCGATCCGGAGCCATTCTTTCTCAGGGGGCGAGGGACAGTCCCGTGTCGGTGAGCAGTCGTTTGCGGGGCTCAGGGATGTCCCGGTCGAGTCGACAAAGGATTATGGCCTCGCAGACTGTTTCACTAAAAAGTGTTCGCAATAGACGAAATCTATCGTAGCACTAGCAAGTAAAACCTAAGTATCGAATCTCAAGGAAAACTTAACAGGGCAATTAATTATGTAGTAAAAATCTAATCTAAGAAAGCAAGTAAAGAATATTTTGGGGTTTTTGTTTTAAATCCTAGGCAAATAAAATAAATCAAACCAAGTAAATAAAAGCAATTAAATAACTAATCCAGAACTCAAGAAATAAATCTAAGAATTAAACTAGAAGAAAGCAATAAATCTACCTAGGCAAGAATCGAAAAGAAAGCAATAACGAAAGCAACAAAGGAATCGAAAGCAAAGAAAGAAGCATAAATAAATCTAGACATGATGAATTGAAATCTGGAAATTAAAAGCAAATTAATCTAATTTGAAAACTTTGAAAAACGAAAGAATTGAAAGCAAGAAAAACGAATCTAAACTTTAAACTTGAAATCGAAAGAACGAAATTAAACTAAGGAATTTAAACGGAGCAATTAAGAAAACGAATCTAAAACGAAAGCAAGCAATTAAAACGAATAAACGAAAGCAATAAAAGAACTTACGAAAATTGAGACGAAGAACGAAGAACTTGAATTAAATAAACGCCTTGAATTAAATTGCAATAAACGAAGAACGAATCCGGATCCGAACAATAGAAAGCTAAACTAAAGTATTTGAATCTGAAAACTAAAGCTAAACAATGATAAAAGATGATCATAATTCGTGTACAAGGGATGATATATATATACTAGGTAAAAACCTAGATAAATAAGGAAAGAACAGCTGGTCGCCGACTTTTGGACGATCGTCCAGATTGTGGAAGAAACTGGCCGGTCGTCCAGATTAGCTGCTGGATAACTGCTTCGCACGTGTTTGGACGATCGTCCAGATTGTGAAGAAAATCTGGACGGTCGTCCAGATGAGGAACTGGTATCTCACGGCTTTGCCTTCTCTTCGTGCACTTTTCGTCCCGTTTTCTTCCAATTTCTCCCCTTTTGCTCCTATGATACCCAAAACTCCAAACAAACAATCATAGCCAAAAGACACACTAAAAGACACAAAAACATAATGAAAACTAACACGAAAACGCAACGAAAAACCTAACAAATAAACACCAATCAAACTCCCCCACACTTAGACCTTTGCTTGTCCTCAAGCAAAACAAAATAAACAATAGACTCAAGTATCGTGAACTATATAGGCCTCAAAAACTTTTCAAAAACAACTCTCATGTTCATGATCAAAACTATGCACACAACCTTAGCATCAATCAACACAATCTACTCAACTAATTCAAAGTATGCTAATCCACCAAAGAACACTCCCAAACATGTGAAATTTTGTATATGAAAGTGAACACTCAACTCTCTCAAAGAAAAGATGTAATATAATGCACATCAAGAAGGTTCACTCAACATCAATGCAATGCAACATGTTTACCATAAGCTTGCCTTTAATCTCAACATCTCCACCTAATGTAATACTTACAAACAAGGATAAAAAAGGTCTTTATATAAGCTTGTAATGTAGGGACATTGGTTAAGGTAGGGAATATATAGGCTAAGTGACTCAAAATGCTCTAAATCCTCAACCTCTTTTTCAACTCCAACCAAAGTATGGATTTTAATCTCCATCTTCTACCCTCCAACACACCAAATACAAACTCAAAGATGCTAAAATATACAAATCAAAGCTAACTATCCCCTTATGCTTATTTTTTTCTTTTTCTTTTCCTTTTTTTTTTCTTTTTTTTTTTTTCTCTAGAGCTCAACTAATACATGTTCTTTCTAATTTGAACAAAGGCTCTATTTTTTTTTTTCTTTTTTTTTTAAGCTTATAGGGATAGCTAACTACACTTAAACAAACATCTCAAATTTCTTTTCTTTCTCTCCTTCTACACCACAACAAGTATTTTCAAATTTTCTCCTTCCATATCACCAACTACAACTAAGGATACCCATAATCATCCAAACCTCCTATCATCCGGTTTCACAAAGAACGGCTAATAAAGGCTCAAAAGGGGTAAACAAAGGATTATGAACAAGGTTAGTGTATAGGAATCATGTGGCTACGAAAGAATGGCCTAAGATCATTTCCTAGTTCGTAAATATACTAAGGTCTTGATGGAGAAACAAGACAAGTTCTAGAAACAACGAAGCAAGCATGATCACTCAATCAAGAATAGGCATAAATATGCACAAAAAGCTCAAATCTCACGGGTTCAAACTATCTAGTTCCCGACATCATAGCATACATCAAATTCATCGAATAAAATGCGTCGCTTCGCCAAGGTTCCATGCATAATAAAGATCATGAATTTTTCCAAAAATCAACAATTCTCTATCATTGGCCAAGTCCACAATACTATCATCACATGCTCATTTGACTCAACGACTCAATTAACTCCTAAGACTCAACAAAATTAAAAACTACATGCCAAAAGTTCAAAGACCCCCCCCCCCCCCCCCCCCACACACTTAAAATCAAGCAATGTCCCCATTGCGAGAAAATAAAAAGGAAAGGGATAGAAAAACTTATCGCATGAAGACAAACAACACACTCGAAATCCCGAGAGACTCCAAGTATCACCTACAAAACAAACACAAAACAAAACACAAAAGCGTAAAATCGAACAAAATAAAGAGAAAACAATAAAAGACTCAACAAAAATAAAAGACACAAACATGGCTATGATCAATTGAATGGACCTCCAAACCGTGGTTCTTGCCAACGTGGATCGTGGGGAGACCAATAACGGGGATCATTCGGGTTTGGTGGAGCGGAGGTGGAGCCAATGGAGAAGTCGGTGTACCTCATCAAATGGCCCTCGATGTTCGACACCCTCCTATCCAAGCCAGACACGTGTGTAGACAAACCCGCCATTTGGTTAGACAAACCCGTCATTTGGGTGGACATGGAATCGAAACGAGCAAACATCCCTTGTTGAAAATCAGCCCAATATGGAGGAATCTCGGCCTCCATGGCCTGGCGAGCTCGGACGCGATCTCTTCGAGTGTAGTAGTAGTGAATAATGCGCTCATCATCGTCCGGAACATGCTGCTGCTCCTCCTCGTCTCCATTCCCATCGTCCTCGTTTTCCACTTCCACCTCTTCTTCCTCTTCTTCTCCCTCTTCTTCTTCCTCAGCGTCTTCCTCCTCTTGGTGCGCAGCTTCTTGCCCGGCTCTTCGAATACGACGCGCGTCAGAATAGTAAGCACGAACAGAGGCTCGATCCTCAACTCGAGTGAACTCGGTTGGACTCCTCATCAAGCGAGCATTGATCAACTCCGTGGATGACATCTCCACACTTTGCACCAACCCTCCGGCCTCCGAAATATCTACGCCAAAGTGACGAGCTAGAGCCGTCGCGACGTATCCAAGAGTGGGATGGGCGCCGTTCTTCGACTGCACGTGTGAGAGCTGCGTCCATATGAATGGGGCCAAACACACCTTCCGATTGTACCTAGCATACCAAAGCAAATAGACCTCCATGCCCGTTACCTTACTGGCCTCCTTTTTACCGGAGACCATGTTAGATATGAAGCGATGGAGTATAATCAAAGCATCATCGCGTAAAAAGGAACTAGACACACCCGAAGTTCTAAAATTATTAACACCCGTCAATTCCATCCAAGCCTCATTAACATTAAAATCAGCAGGCACACAATCAGAGATATTAGGGTTAGCACGAAAACCAAATACTGATTTCATCGTCTCCTTAGAAACTTCACACAAGACACCACGAAAAGTGCATTCCATCACAACCTCATCACCACGTCTAGATAATCGAAAACTACTACACATCTCTAGACACAAACTATCATGCGCCTCCCATTGTCTAGACATACATTGCATTATTCCTAATCGAAGAGCATATTCGCGAATAGTCGGAAAAATAGACAAACGCCTCAAAAAATCCATATCGTAATGCCTAGGAGGGCGTATATCAAGATTTTTCAAACGAAGGTAGAGATTAGTAGTCGCGTACCTATCGGTTTCGAAAGGAACCCGTTCGCGACGCCCGTACTGTTGCTCATTGTCACCCGGTGAGTGGCGATCGAGACTCACAATGTAGGGAGTACGATTCATGGTGTTGATGTGAAGTGGTTTGACGAAGGATGGCACACGAACGAAGCACGAACAACGAAAGTGAAAAATGGGGCAGCCTCCAATCTGGACGGTCGTCCAGATTCAGCCTGAATTCTGGACGGTCGTCCAAAAATCTGGCCGGTCGCGGAGATTCTGGCCGAGCGCGGTGACGCGGCGGCGACTGGGTGATGGCTGAGCGACGGTGGCGCGGTGGTGGCTGGAGGTGTTCGAACGACGTCGGCGAGCTGGCGGCGATGGGTGAACGGCGGTGGCTAACGGTGGTGATATGAGTGGCTGCCGGCGGCGTGCTGACGGCGGACTGCCGGCGGACTGACGGCGGCAGCGGTGGCTCTGAACGTTGGCGGGCGGTAGACTGCTGGCGGCGGTTTGTGGCGCTGGTGTGTGAGCTGTGAGGGAAATAGGAGAAGAGAGGTGAAGGAGAAAAATATAGGTCAAATATAAGAAATGGGCTGAAATCGAGTTTGACTAGGCAAAGGAGTGGGGCCCATGAAATTCTGGACGATCGTCCAGATTTCGTAAAGAATCTGGCCGGTCGTCCAGATTAGCTACTGGCCACGATCTGGTTTGCTCAGTTCTGGACGGTCGTCCAGATTCCTTAGGGAATCTGGCCGATCGTCCAGATCAGCTGCTGGTAGTCGACGCCTATTCCTACAAAAAGACACTCAAACTAACATGAAAAATCAAATATTAACAAGAAATACAATGAAAAATACTAAATCTAAAATTTTATATTTTTTTTTACGTGGGTTGCCTCCCACCAAGCGCTCGTTTATCGTCATTAGCTTGACGTACCAAATACTCAAGAGGAGAGTGGGGGATCGGATATGAGAATCGTCTCCACCGTTTGAGGCAATGTCAACCCTTCGATGTACGGCTTCAATCGTTGCCAGTTGACCGAGAAGATGTATCCCGAATCCTCGTTCTTGATTTCTACCGCACCATGGGGGAAAACTTGCACCACCGTGTATGGACCTCCCCACCTAGACTTAAGCTTACCCGGAAATAAACGAAGTCGAGAGTGAAAGAGAAGTTCCTTCATTCCTGGTTTGAACTCCTTGAAGGCTATGCGTCTATCATGTAGACGTTTCACCTTGTCCTTGTAAATCTTGGCATTGTCGTAGGCTTCGTTCCTTAGCTCGTCGAGCTCCTCCATTTGCAAAATTCTCCGATCATGAGCATCGTCGAGGTCGAAATTGATGCGCTTGAGGGCCCAATACGCCTTGAACTCTATCTCAACGGGCAAATGACACGACTTACCATAGACGAGCCTATAGGGACTCATCCCAAGCACGCCTTTGTAAGCCGTGCGATATGCCCAAAGAGCGTCGTTCAACTTGTCGGCCCAATCCTTCCTCGATGGTTTGACCGTCTTCTCTAAAATCCCCTTGATTTGTCGATTGCTCGTCTCCGCTTGTCCCGAGGTTTGTGGATGATAAGGAGTCGCCACCTTGTGAGTGATGGCGTTCTTCTTCATGAGCTTGGCGAACAACTTGTTGCAAAAATGTTTTCCCCCATCACTAATGATCACACGAGGGAAACCAAACCTACACAATATATTTTCCTGCACAAACTTCAAGACAACGTGAGAATCACATGTCTTCGTGGGTATTGCTTCAACCCACTTGGACACATAATCGACCGCAAGTAAAATGTATTCGAAACCATGGGATTTAGGAAAAGGTCCCATAAAGTCGATGCCCCACACATCAAAAATCTCAACCACTAAAATAGGATTAAGGGGCATCTCATTACGGCGACCTATAGAACCTGTGCGTTGGCAACGATCGCATGCAAGGTAGAAGGCTTGAGCATCCTTGAACAAGGTAGGCCAATATAATCCACTTTGTAGCACCTTATGAGCAGTCTTTTGGCCTCCAAAATGTCCTCCACTCGGCTCCTCGTGACAATGTCGCAGCACCTCGGTTTGCTCGTGGTCGGGAACGCACCTTCGAATCACCTCGTCCTTCCCAAGCTTGAACAAGTGAGGATCCTCCCAATAGTATTGCCTACACAAACGAAGAAACCTTTTCTCTTCTTGAGCGTTAAGGACGGGTTTAGTGTCCTTATCGGCCAAGTAATTAGCAATATCGGCAAACCAAGGAATAGCACTCACTTCATTAACATTCTCAAAGGGAAAGGAATCACAAATATCATCAAGAGAAGCATAAGGGGGAGGTGAATCGAGACGAGAGAGATGGTCGGCCACAAGATTATCACTACCTTTCCTATCACGAATTTCAATGTCAAATTCTTGCAATAATAAGACCCATCTAATCAACCTATGTTTTGCTTGGGCTTTAGTCAAAAGATGTTTAAGAGCACCATGATCACTATAAATAATCACCTTAGACCCTATGATGTAAGATCTAAATTTATCTAAGGCAAAAACAACGGCAAGCATCTCTTGTTCGGTGGTGGTGTAATTCACTTGAGCCGGATTAAGAGTTAAACTAGCATAGTAAATCACACGAAGCATCTTATCGACTTTTTGACCCAAAACAGCCCCTACAGCATTATTAGACGCATCACACATAATTTCAAAAGGCAATGACCAATCGGGACCGACTACAACGGGGGCAGAGATGAGTTTTTCTTTTAAAGTGAGAAAAGCATTCATACAAGACTCATCAAAGTGGAAAGGCACATCTTGAGCAAGCAATCGACAAAGAGGTTGGCTAATTTTAGAGAAATCCTTAATGAATCGTCTATAAAAGCCCGCATGACCAAGGAAACTCCTAATACCTTTGACATCACTAGGTGGTGGCAATTTTTCAATCACCTCCACTTTCGCTTTGTCGACCTCTATGCCCTTACTCGAAACTATATGGCCTAAAACAATTCCACTTCTAACCATAAAATGACTCTTTTCCCAACTCAAGGTAAGTCCACTCTCAATGCATCTCTTAAGGACTCTCTCTATTTTCAACAAGCAATCATGGAAAGAGGACCCGAAAATAGAAAAATCATCCATAAAAATCTCTACAAAATCACCGATAAATTCCGAAAAAATAGACATCATGCATCTTTGGAACGTACCCGGTGCGTTGCAGAGACCAAATGGCATCCTCCTATAAGCGTAGGTCCCGAAAGGGCTTGTGAAGGCCGTCTTTGCTTGATCCTCCGGAGCTATCGCAATTTGGTAGTAACCTGACAAGCCATCTAGAAAACAATAAAATTCTTGCCCGGCTAACTTATCAAGCATTTGATCAATAAAAGGGAGAGGAAAGTGGTCCTTTTTGGTGGAAGCGTTGAGCTTCCGATAATCGATGCACATCCTCCAACCGGTAACCGGGCGCGAGGCGACCAACTCGTCCTTCTCGTTCTTTGACACCGTAATTCCTCCCTTCTTTGGAACGACGTGCACCGGGCTAACCCACTCACTATCGGCGATGGCATAGATAATCCCCTCCGCCAATAGCTTGTAAATCTCCTTGCGCACGACCTCCATGAGCATTGGGTTGAGCCTCCTTTGTCCATCTCGTTTGGGGCGAGCGCCTTCTTCGAGATTGATGCGATGCATGCACGTGGCCGGGCTAATTCCTCGGATATCCGCCAAGCTCCATCCAAAAGCGAGCTTGTTCTCCTTGAGTATGCCCACCAAAGCTCCTTCCTCTGCAAGAGACAAAGAAGAAGAGATGATTACGGGTTTTTGATTGCCTCCCTCTAAAAATATATATTTCAAATGCGATGGCAGCTCTTTCAACTCCAACGGCTCCGGAATCTTCGAGCCGGGCTCGGGGTCTTGAGGGGGAAACGGGAGTTTGATTCCAATATCCCTCTCCATTCGCTCCCATTCCATTTGATCTCCGGATCCCCAACACACCTCCTCGGTGTCAAAATCCTGCACAAAAGAGCACTCGGCCAAGGCATCAACCTTATCGATGAAAGAACAATTATCAATTAAATTAACCGATGACATAGGCCGACTCTTATGCACAGAAAACGAGACATCCTTTCCTAATACGGACATCTTAATCACAACACTCTTCACATCAATCAAAGTATTAGTAGTAGCCATGAAAGGACGACCTAGCAAAAGTGTGTGCTCAATACCATTTTCTTGTACCTCACCTATCTCTAAAACCACGAAATCAACGGGAACAATCAAACCCCCTACGCGAACAAGAATATCCTCAATAATACCTCTAGGGTACCTAATAGACCTATCCGCCAATTGAAGGCTCATGCGAGTGGGTTTAAGTTCTCCTAACTCTAATTGCTTGAAGATAGAATAAGGCATAAGATTAATACCGGCACCTAAATCTAGCATGCCACATGCTTCCTTACCATTACCTAAAGAGATAGTGATAACGAAAGAACCTGGATCTCGTTGCTTAGGTGGAAGAGGGTGTTGTATAATTGATGTCGCCACCTCCGATACCGCAATTGTCTCCATCTCATCGAACGGCTTCTTCCTCGATGTCAACTCCTTCACGAACCTCACGAACGGTGGCACGTTGCGAATAACATCAAGGAGAGGCAAGTTCACGTCCACCTTTGAAAGAAGCTTGTAAAGATCGGCGAATTGTTGATCACGCTTCTTGTTCTTCACACGACTTGGATAAGGAATGGGAGGAACATAAGGATTGGAAGCCTTGTGTAGAGGTGGGGCTTCCTTCTCGGGCTCGTCGGACTCCGTACGCTGCTCACCTGATTTGGACGATCGGCCAGAAGAGTTGGGGTGACTTGGCCGATCGTCCAGATTAGCTGCTGGGTTCTTGGGCGAGTTGGGTAATCTGGACGAGCGTCCAGAATCTGGACGACCGTCCAGATCAGGTACTGGACGGGGCTCTGGCGCCTGCGTTTTGGCCGATCGTCCAGCATCTGGACGACCGTCCAGATTGGGTGCTGGACGGGCGTGTTGATGTGGAGGTGCTGCCGGCGTCTTCGGTCCATTCCAACGTGGACTCGGGCCCCATCTATCTCCCATGCTTCCTTGAGGTGGCATTGTCACTCCATTGTCCACGTGCCTCCCGCTCCGCAACACCGAGACGGCTTGGGCTTGATGCGGTGAAAAAGGAGGAACATATGGGGGATATTGCACCTCGTTAGCTTGTTGTGGTTGGATCCCTTGGCTCGGAATCCGCCCCGGTTGTTGCATCAAGTGCATAGATCCCGAAATTTGGCCAATGGCCGTCTCGAGCCGCTTCATGTTTGCATCAAGTGCATGGAAACGATCCTCATCGGCGGGAGGCTTTTGTGGAGGTCCTTGAGGACGAGAGTTCGGATATGGTGGTGGTGTAGGATTAGATTGAGGAGGGTAATATGGCGGTGGTGGATAATATGGATTTGGAGGGTATTGAGGGGGTGGATAATATGGTGGAGGTTGAGGGTAGTAGGGATTTGGTGGAGGAGGATAGGGGTTATTATATGGTGGAGGACGCCTATTCGGATAGGTAGGGGGGTTACCTTGCCCTTGTGTCGGCCTCGGATTTTGGTAGCGTCCATTGTATCCCCCTTGGTATCCTTGATGTGGTACTTGAGGTGGGTATCCTTGAGCGGCGTAGACCTCGGCTCCTCCTTCGTATTGAAACTCCCCCATGTTGTGGCACACCTCCTTGATGTGTCCAAGCTCTCCACAAATCTCGCATTGATCGGGCTTCCTCTCTTCCTCCTTCGGGGCCGGTGCACTTTGCTTAACCTTCAAATTCTCGAGATCCCTATACATGTCGGCAATTTGCTTCTTCAAGTCGGGGCTCATCGAAATTACACTCGCCTCCACTTTCCTCGGTCTAGCTGATTTTTGTTGAGAACTCGCAGCAAGCGTCTCGAATATATCCTTCAACTCTTCAGCCGTCTTGACCGCTATGTTGCCTCCGGCCGAACTATCTACCATGAATTGGCAAGTTTGGTTGAGGGCGTCGTAGAAATATTGCCAAAGCAACTCCAGTGCCATTTGATGATGAGGGCATCGTTGGAGCAGCTCTTGGAACCTCTCCCATGCTTCGTGAAATGGCTCATCGTTGTCTTGGGAGAAATTCATAATCTTTGACCGCACCTCTTGAGTCTTGCGGTTAGGATAGTACTTTAGCATGAACTTCTCGCACACCGCATTCCATGTGGCGAGAGAGTTGGCCGGGAGCGCCAAATACCACGACCTTGCTCGATCCTTGAGGGTGTACGGGAAGCACTTCATCTTCAAGGTGTCCTCCGTGAGTCCCGCGAGTGGGAAAGTTTGCACCACCGTGCAAAACTCTCGGATGAATGTCAACGCATCCTCGTTGGCCAGCCCGTGGTAGGATGGAAGCAACGCCATGTGGTGAGGTTTAAGCTCATGATTCCTGACCGCTTCCGTCAGGACAATCGCCGAAGTGGTGGCTGTGAATGTGGGGCGAGCAAAATCGCCCATGACTCTAGCTGCCATGGCTTCGGGCTCTGCAAACAACAAGACTAAACCAAAGTCTTGAGAATCGATCTCCTCCTTCTCCTTCGCGGCTAAGATCGCTTTCCTTTGATGGATGTTGTCGAAGTAGGGCGCTAAATTCCTTTGAAGACTTCGGCGACCATGCATAAACAACACTCAACAAAAGGGTTAAACGCACCGAGTGGGAGAAACAAGAAATCGAATAAACACAAATAAAAATAAAGCAAATAAAAATACTACACAATCAAAAGCCTAAAGTATTCCCCGGCAACGGCGCCAAAATTTGTTTCACTAAAAAGTGTTCGCAATAGACGAAATCTATCGTAGCACTAGCAAGTAAAACCTAAGTATCGAATCTCAAGGAAAACTTAACAGGGCAATTAATTATGTAGTAAAAATCTAATCTAAGAAAGCAAGTAAAGAATATTTTGGGGTTTTTGTTTTAAATCCTAGGCAAATAAAATAAATCAAAGCAAGTAAATAAAAGCAATTAAATAACTAATCTAGAACTCAAGAAATAAATCTAAGAATTAAACTAGAAGAAAGCAATAAATCTACCTAGGCAAGAATCGAAAAGAAAGCAATAACGAAAGCAACAAAGGAATCGAAAGCAAAGAAAGAAGCATAAATAAATCTAGACATGATGAATTGAAATCTGGAAATTAAAAGCAAATTAATCTAACTTGAAAACTTTGAAAAACGAAAGAATTGAAAGCAAGAAAAACGAATCTAAACTTTAAACTTGAAATCGAAAGAACGAAATTAAACTAAGGAATTTAAACGGAGCAATTAAGAAAACGAATCTAAAACGAAAGCAAGCAATTAAAACGAATAAACGAAAGCAATAAAAGAACTTACGAAAATTGAGACGAAGAACGAAGAACTTGAATTAAATAAACGCCTTGAATTAAATTGCAATAAACGAAGAACGAATCCGGATCCGAACAATAGAAAGCTAAACTAAGGTATTTGAATCTGAAAACTAAAGCTAAACAATGATAAAAGATGATCATAATTCGTGTACAAGGGATGATATATATATACTAGGTAAAAACCTAGATAAATAAGGAAAGAACAGCTGGTCGCCGACTTTTGAACGATCGTCCAGATTGTGGAAGAAATCTGGCCGGTCGTCCAGATTAGCTGCTGGATAACTGCTTCGCACGTGTTTGGACGATCGTCCAGATTGTGAAGAAAATCTGGACGGTCGTCCAGATGAGGAACTGGTATCTCACGGCTTTGCCTTCTCTTCGTGCACTTTTCGTCCCGTTTTCTTCCAATTTCTCCCCTTTTGCTCCTATGATACCCAAAACTCCAAACAAACAATCATAGCCAAAAGACACACTAAAAGACACAAAAACATAATGAAAACTAAGACGAAAACGCAACGAAAAACCTAACAAATAAACACCAATCACAGACCATGCCGAGTCTCCAAGGCGCTCTGAGGGGAGGCACTCTGCGGGGCGCCTCTCGGCTCCTCACGTCTCAGACCATCCCGAGTCTTCGAGACACTCTGAGGGGGGCCACTCTGTGGGACAGCTTGACAGGCCGCACTCCGTAGACGTGGTCGATCTGGAGGAGTCAGAGGAGCGGTTGAGTGCCTTTGCTGAGGAAATAGAGCAAATGCGGGGTTCCTCTGAGGACGAGGTCTCCCGAGTGGCCAGTACTTCTACTCACCCCGCTCCGGGAGGTCAGACTCGGGCGTCTTCGAGGGAGATACGCCCCTCACCGGCTGTCCGATCACCATACGTAGTGGAGCAGCCACGAACCTCCAAGTACGAGAGGTGAAAAGCCTCAGGATCTCCCCACGTGACCGTGTACGGGACATAATTCTACATGACCCGAGAGCTCTTCCTCGGGATCGAGGACATGAACGGAGAGTTCGATGCCACGGTAATTTTAGTAGATTTCTAATTTTTTTTTTTTTTTTTTTTTAATTTCTCGTAGTGATTTTGTTCAAATTAGCCTACTAATTCGGTGAGCTGTTAATGATTTCAGGTGATTGACCTCTACACTGTGTACTGGAGAAATAGACTCCGACAAGGGCTTCAACTGGCCGACGGTGTTACTTTTGAGAACACCATAGTTATGCCCCTGAGTTTTTACGTAAGTTCTTTCAATTATAGATTATTTTTTTGTTGTTATTTATTCCTAAATGTTTACATTCTAATTTTAGGTAAAACTTTTGGAGGAGTACGCGGGCTTCCACAAGCCCCATGATACTACAATGGGTTTGACAAACCTTACGTTGAAATACACGAAGTGGAAGGTTCCCGATGAATTCCTCCGCGCTATGGAAGGGCATGACACGTACCGCCCTTGGAAAACCGGCCATTACGTAAGTAACTTAACTCGTATTTTATTTTTCATATTTTAATTGTTTATTAATTTAATTTCAATGGTGCTTAATAAATTGTTTATATTTTTTTGGGTTAGTTTGTTGTTGTTTGTCATCTCTCCTCCGAGCACTGGGTCGTGTGCCGGGTTAACGTTCCAATGTGGAGGGTTGAGGTGTATGACTCGTTCTATTGGAAGTACGAGAACAACATAGACCCACCTCTAAAAAAGCAACGCATCGTCCAACTATTGCCGTTGACCCGACTCTTCACAAGGATTTTGGCGAAGAAGCCTGAATATTACACGAGGGTGAACCCGGGACTTCATAACTACGGCACGCAATTCATGACGCTCGCATTCATGCTAATGAAGCAACAATTTGTCCAAGTCGACGAGGTGAGTTGTGGTGTCTACGCGTGTATGTATTTGGACAAGATCCTTGGGAGAAAGAGGGAGTACAAGGGCGACACGAAACAGGTATTGGTCCAAGCCCGAGCCAAGATAGCAAATAGGATTTTCAAATTGTCAAGGTCGGAGTAGTTTTGTAATGAATTCGAATCTTATTTAGTTTTTGTTACTTGAATTGTGATTGAATTTAATTGGAATTTTTTTAAGTATTAATTGTTTGATGAATTCGTATTGTTATGGTAATGGTTAATGTTTTGTTAGTGGTTTGTGTAAATTTGTATTCATTAACTTGAATTTGTTAATATGTATCAAATAATTGAAAAAATGGTGGGGAGTGACATTTTGTCACGACCCGGCTCCGCTTAACTAGCCAAGCGAGGTCGCGACTCAAGAAAAGGGAAAAAAAAGAAATAAAATAAACGAACGACATGAGGTGGAATGATGTGACAACATAGCATTGAGATACATTCAAACTCTCTATCATTCGTCGAGAATGAATGGAGGAAGGTACTGTTCATCAACGGAAGCGCTTTACATGAAATGAGCGGAAGCGTTGTTCAAGAAAAGAAAGCAATGTCTATAATGGAGCTGAAACGTTGCAACGATACACAGAATAGAATCTAGTCTGACTACATAAAAATCACAGCGGAAGAACGTGAGATGCATGTATGGAGACATGCACCACCAAGAGGCTTCAATACTTTCCATGCTCGACAAAAGCTCCTTCCGGCAACTTCACTTCATCCTGTTCAACCTGCACATGGGAAATATGTACAGGGCTGAGTACTTTAAAATACTCAGTGGACACGTGCCAAAACATTTTTAATTGTCAGCCATTCAAGTGAATCATAGGGGTTTTCGAAAAAGACCTATGTTCACAAAAACATTTTCTTTATAAAAGAGTGCCTGCGCAGGCTAAGTTCTCTGGTGTAATCCGTCATATCTGAGCTATGGGTGTATCCGGAGAGGTTGGCCACCCTCTCGGATACCTGACCGCGCCAACCTGCGTTAGCTTACGGTAAACTGAGTGCACTAACCCATCGAGGAGCGACCCCGATAGGCCCGAATCGTTCTGATAAACTGAGGCATAAGCCTTTAAACTGAGGCATAAGCCTTTCCCAGATAGACCTCATACGAAACAAAACATTTTATGGTCTGACAATTCTTTAAGAAAAGAATTAAAGCATAAGGAAACATTTTAGTTTTCTGAAAGCCCACCTCGATAGCTTTCCTTTCCTGGTCATAGTTTATATAACTCTGAGCGTCGCCTTAGTCTCGGCCTTTTCCTTCGCCTAACCTCGTTCAAAGAACGTAAAATGAGAGACTGGAAATGAAATCGATAAATCTTATCGATCTATTCGAAGGCTGTCTTCTATCGAGGTTATATTCTCTTTTACTGATAACGTTATCATGGTTATCCTTTTAATCGAGAGCTTCTTGATTATCATTTTGAAATCGATCACTTCGATCGATTCTTGTGTCTTATAGTTCTTTCATCCTCGACAAGAATCGTAGGATGCTTGATTTAGCCATTACAGAGGCTTCGTGATTTTATTACATATTATAAGTGGTCTACACTTATAAGGCTATTATATTTGAACTTGGTTGATTAAATCAACATTACTATCGGCCTAATAGGAGTATTAGGGTTTAACCCAATTTACTTTGGTTCGGAAATTTATTAATCCGAAGAGTCGTTACCTTAGACTTTCGTTTCTTGACTTAAATATGGGCCTATTTAATTATCGGTTCGATTGTTATCTATTTTTCGGCCCATCATGAATTAGAAATCCGGTCCAATCGGTTGGCCCGGCTTATTAAATAATTTAACCGGCCCAATCGGTTGGCCCGATTCATTAAGTACATTATTGGCCCGTTAGATTCATTAATCGGCCCAATTGGTTGGCCCGATTCGTTAAATAGATTATTGGTCCGTTATTAATTCTTCGATCAATGAATAATTTCCTCGGCCTGATAGTTCGTTCGGCCCGATTTTAATCTGGCCCGTCGGCCCAACCCAATCTGCTGCGGCCCATTAGTTGGCCCAGCCCAACAACCCGGCCCGGTTTAATACTTGACAAACACCTTTCTTTCTCTCTCTCTAATCGCGACTTCTCTCTCTTCTTCCCTCTTCTCGCCGAGCTCTCTCCCTCGGAAATCTCCGCCGCCGTCGTCTTCCGATTACCGCCGGCGAGCGTCGGCCGGCGGCTTCCCTTCCGTCGGTCGGCGTCGTCGTTTCCCTCTCTCTCAATTTCTGAATTCTGCCAAGGGGGCCCTAATTCGAAGATTTAGGGAAACCAAAGACCCGCCGGGCTTCGTCTCCTCCGCTCTTGCCCTCTTTCTCTGATCTCTCCTCGACGCCGGCGTCGTTCATCTTTGACGACGAGGGCGTCGGCCGCGGCTCTTTCTCCAGCGCGCGATTTCCCAGCCCAGGCGCCGTCGCTGTTCACTGTAGGCGGGGCTTCGCCTTTGCTCCGCCGTGGCGCGGCTCCTCCGTTGGCCTCAGTACCCTAGCCCTCGTGGCTAGGGCAGGCTCCATCGGCCACCGCCATCTTGCTCCTGCTGCCGCCGTCCTTCGCCGCCTCTCGCTTTCTCCCTCTGATCTGTCTCCCGGCGCCGGCAGTGATGCCGTCGCCGGCATTCCTCTTTCTCCTCCTCATGCTCTCTTTCCGACCTCCTTTCTCTTTTTCTTCTTTTGCAGGTAAATGCAGGTCCCCTCGGCATCCGTCAGTGCTGCAGCTGCTCTGTGAAGGCCGTCGCCGGCCGGGCAGTCTCCGGTAAGGTTCGGGAGACGCTTGGGTGCCCCGGCGTTGCTTCCATTCACCCCCGGTCTCTCTCCTTCTTCCGGGCAGCCTCAATGCCACCGTCGGCAGTGCCGACGAGGTACGTCCCTCGAATCTCCTCCCTTGCTTTATTTTGATTTAGCAACGATTTATACTTATTGGTTAGGGAGTGTTTTAGGGCATGTTATTGATGATTCATGAGGGATTTCCAGATTTTCAACATGCTTGTAGTTGGTTTCTTTGGTTGTGTTAAATGGTTGATTGGTGAACACGTTTAATCTTATGACAAATGCTTGTTAGATTGAGTTCTCATGGGGTTCAAACAAGAGTTTAAATCTGATTTCGAGGCCTCATATGCATGCATTGATTAATCGAAGTCATCCACGTTTTATGCCTTGATTTCCTATGGTTTTGGTCTAATTTTTGAGTTCTATATACATGCATTGCTTGTGAGATATTGCTATGTTGCTTGAATGTGGTTTTTAGGCCTTAAACAAATTTTCAGCATGCATTGAGGTGTTCATAATTAGGGCAGCCCCTAGTTTGAGTTTTGGAGTCATTCTAAGTAGGGAAATTATGCTTGTGGTCCTCTTAGGTTTTAAAGAGGGTGTAGAGGTACTTACTTGGTTCGAAACAAAGTCGGAGCATGGGATTCCCGGCTTGAATAGGGGCTGTCCTCCTTGGTTATATCCTTCGATTGTTTCCTTCCCCCTTGTTTGCTTTCCCCAAAGTCGATTTCTTGCAACCTAGAGACGTAGGTTTAGTTTTATGCGTTTCGAGCTTGATAGTCACTCTAAGGGAAGGGTGGGGGCTCTTCACTTACCATTGTGGATCGAAAGACGAACTCTAAGCCTTTAAACAAGGCTGTCCTCTCTTCGTTCTTCATCCTAGAGGTAGAGGTTGAGACTCTAGTTAGTGCATGCAAGCTAAGCCTTTGAGGGAGAAGGATTAGAGGGTTACCTAGAGGAAAACGTGGGGAATTCGGTGCTCGAACGAGTGCCGACGGGCTGATCTCCGGTCGTTCTCTTGGCTGGAAATCGGCCCTCTCTTTGGTGCCTTTGCTTGCTTTCACTTTCTCTACTCTTTCTATGTTGGTGTGAATGCTTTGCTTGAATAATGTGTGTGAATGGGAATTGAATGAAATGTTTCTCACTCTTCCTTGCTCTCTCTCTTTCTCTTCTTTGTGTGAATGTTGGGTGAATGAACTGATTTTGAGAGTGTTTTTGGTGTAGGGAGGGAGTGTTTTCTTCAAGAGTGACTGCTGCCAAGATGAAGTGTGTGGGAGTGGAGATTGTCGGACAAGGGAGAGGAATAAGTGGGCGGCTAGTGAGCTGTTTTCTCCAATTCCTATGCAAAGCAATGATGAAGGAGACTCACATGTCATCCATTGTGTAATTCAAATTTTTAGGGGTGTATTTGGTCTAATTGTTGGGGAAAATTCAGATTTAGAGGGGAAGGGTGTTGAGCTGCTGCTGTTCTGCCGCTTCTTCACCCCCTTTCTTTTCTTCTTCTTTTTTTTTTTTTTTTTTTTTTTTTTTAAAATTTTTTTTTCCTTTTCTTTTGTTGCAATAATGTTTATATATATATATACATGGATTGTTATTGTGGGCTTAGAGCTAATAATCTTGGGCCCCCTTTTATATCTATTGTTGTTGGGTATTAAATCTGAAACGGCTCCCTCTCTTGGGCCAATTAAAATCGAACTAATAATCGTGAAGTGGGCCTCGATCACTAAGTGGGCCTCTGCCCTTAAATAAAATTGATCGGTTCGTTTTATCGGGCCTTTCCAAACAAATAATTCTACTCTCGTTTGGCAATATTTATATTACCGAATAATACACTACTATTTATTGCACTTTAAATTTCGTTATACTAATAATAGTAATAACACTCTAAATTATTAAAATAATGCCGAAATTTTATTTACTCACTAGATAAAACTGCGGCTATTACACATTTTTTGCCCAATTTTTCTCATACCCTTCGGCAGGTTACACGGTTGAATGAGCAATTCAACCGTGTAACCAAGAACCCTAGTCGTGTAACCTGGTCGTGTACATAAGAACCCTTCTTTTTTTTTTTTTTTTTTTTTTGATATTTCAATTCGTGGGGCTCAATTGAGTTGGAATCACTGTTACTTTCATACATTGTGCAATCTTATGATTCGATCACGTTACGTGAATTACACGTTTGAAAGAACATTACGTTCGTAAGTTAGTTCTAGATCAAACGTAACCTTAGTAGTTAGACTATATAAGTGACACTCACTATATACTTCATACTTACATAAGATATCCTTCAATTCAATTGATTTTGGCTTAATTATGACATAACTTACGTTATTACACGTTTACAAAGCTTAATAGACTCGAGATACACGAGAAAATCAAACGAAACACGAGAATTTCGCAAATTTAGGCTTAATTTTGACTTTTTAGGCTTAATTTTGACTTCTCACGAAAAGGGTACACGCTATTTTTCAATTTAAATCGTGTAGAGTCAACATTCGTGTAGAGGGCATTGACTTTTATTTAATTTTGACTTTGTTGACCTTACACGGTTGAATTGGATTTCCAATCGTGTATACACGATTGAAAACATCATTCAATCGTGTAAAGTCAATGACAATTTTGACTTTTTTTTTTTGACTTCACACGATTAATACTCGAATTTAACTGTGTACACACGTTTAAATCAACAATAATGTCGTGTATTTGGCCGAAGGTTTCGCTTTTTTTAACACAAAAACATTCAATTTTCACCAAATGATCAACTCAAACAAAATCTAATATGTTTACATCCAATAACATTCTTAAACATCCAAAAACGTTCGTTAACATCTAAAAATGTCAATTTGGTTAAAATAAAAATATAATTAAGCATCGGTGTCGTACGGACATCGGGGCCTAGTATGCTCCTCGCTCTTGCAAATGCTACATTTTTTCTTACCTCTTGGACGTCGAGGGGGAGCATTTAGATCAACTCCGGAAATGGGAAGCGAGGCTTGGCAACTCCGTCGCTTGTGCCCGTATTGTCCGCATCTTGAACACCTTTGCCGGTTCGTTGAGGATTCTCCTTCAACGGCCGATCGAGCTCTTGCCATCGGTGGTCGCCCGGCTTGCCTAGGTACAAGAGGGGGTAACACCCTCCATCGTGATATGAATTCGGGAGCACTCCACGTCTCGGGATGAGGAACCGGTTGAATCTGAGGAGAATACGTAGCAACTAACGTGGATTGCCTGAAATAATGGCTCACGTAGTCAGTTGCCCGCCCACCGGAGTGCCTGTAACAACATACAATACAAAAACGTTTAGAAATCCGATTGAAATACGACAAGCATGAAACTAAAATAAAACGAGAACTAGCCGTACCTTATCGCCGCACAAGCGTGTCGACAAGGGATGCCGTCTAACTCAAACTCACGGCATTCGCAAGTCGAGTTTTGGAGATCGACGAGGTAAGTCTGCTTTTCACCTTCGACTCTCCAAAGGGTGGGCGTAGGCGTTCCTCTGACGGAGTAGCGACGGCCCCATTCCGACGATGCCGACATCTTCGTATAGGCCTTCTCGGTGAGTTCATGTTGGCGAGCTAGGGCACTAGTCCGATGTTCGTCGAACCACTTCTCGACGACTATCCGATACACCTCGATCATGGCACAAATCGGGAGTCTCCGAGCCCACAACAACCGAGCATTCATGGTCTCGGCGGGATTCGAAGTCATGAAGCCCGTACGTCGGACGGGACACTTGCACCTCGCCCACCTCGGCAGGCCAATGTCGCTCAACCTCCTGTAGATCCCGCCTCCCTCCCTGCTTAGGTCCCTCAGATTCCCCCAATATTCATCGAATTGGGAATCTCGATAGACATAGGCTGCAGACTCGAATATAGCCCCCGCATGCCTCCCGTACCTAACGAAATTTCTCTGGAGGTGAACGAAGCAGAGGCCATGAGCAGCATGCGGAAAGATGGAGTCGATCGCATTTGCGATGCTCACGTGCTGATCGGATACGATCAACAAGTCCGAGGGCGCCCCGAAACTCTCTCGGACTTGGCCAAGAACCACATCCAAGATTCGTCGTTCTCTATGGGACCGAATCCAATGGCAAGGGGGAACACTTGCTCGTTCCCGTCTTTCGTCACCGCCACAAAGAGCGTCCCCTTGTTCTTCCCCTTCAAGTGTGCCCCGTCTACTACGATCACGGGGCGTAGCAAACCATTTCTCCACGCCTCGATGGACGGACCAAAGGCGAGGTAGAAGTAGGTCAGACGGTCGGTGACGTGGGAGGTGTGGATGTCGTACTCGGTGCCCGGATTTATCTCCTTCAAAAGGTAGAGGTAAGAAGGGAGCCTCTGATAAGACTCGTCGAAGGCACCGTACGTCATCTCTATAGCGACGTTCCTCGCACGGAGAGCAAACGGGTAGTCAATCTGAATACCGTACTCACTCCGTAGCTCGTCCACCATCTCCTTTGGCTTCAACACTGCGCCCTCGGTGATCAATCGACGAGCGTAGAATGCTCCTAATACCATGGCCGGCACCTGTCGTTTGTTGTTCGAATTTAAATCAACTAGACACGTGTGATCGGCCTCTTACTTGTTGATCTTCCAAATCCCGCCTTTCTGCGTTGCATTCAACTTGAACTCACAATCCTTCCCCGAAGTGCACCTAAAACCCACACGGCCTTTGTCGGAACGAGGGATACAATACTCCTTCCGGAGATCCATGTGAAGCAATCCGACGGCTATATGCAAGTCATCCTTCTTCTTGAAGTATCCGTCCTTTCGCAACTGACCCAAGGCCGGTGCCAAGTCGGGATAGATCCATCCTAAAGGGAGCGCGGTGTCTAGATCGACGTGCGGTATCAACCAATGGCGAACCGCCTCCTCGTTAGCGCGAGCACGAGCTTCGTCGTCGCGGGGCTCTTGGTTTTGTGAGTGCATGCTACGAAGCCCGATAACCCTATCAATATGGCCGGGCTCGCGGATCCATGCTCCGAATTCAGCCGTTAGGCTCTCAAGTAATTGGGATCGTTCCTCCACATTCCTTGCTTCCTCGCCCTCGGACTCGAGAGACTCTTCTTCCGACTCCGGCTCTTCTTCGTCGCGTACTTCGGCTTCAAATGCATTCGATCTCGGGATCGGCTCCTCTTCGACGCTATAGTTCTGAAAAATCGTCTATCGTTGGGTAGTATGCGCTGCCCGATTTGCTCTACTAATGACGTAGATCGTCGACATCTCCCTTCTCGCGATGCACATTCTAAGCAAATCCCCGGTGCTCTTTAAAACGGCCTTCACCGTCTCCTGCTCGTTGAGGTTCGTCAAATGGAATAGCAAGTGCTCCGATTCATCACCCAAGTAAAGTTGAATGTCTCGTACTACGTTTTCATAGCTCAAACTCGCTATGGGATAAGTGACGAGAAAAGAGTCTCCATTTACATACGATATTCCCTCCCAACGACCGCTATAACGGATAAGAATTCTCCGATCACCCATGTCGATCTGTACCAAAAAAAAAGAAAATTAATATTCTGAAAAATTTTTGTTCTTAAGTACACGGTTGAAACGTTAATTCAACCGTGTACACACGGTTAAATTACACACTTTGTCGTGTAAAGTCAACAATTTTGACTTTCAATAGTTGACTTTGTTGACTTTACACGACTTATTGTGTTATTCTACCGTGTATACACGGTTGAATTAACCATTCAACCGTGTACTTTAGAACAAAAAAATTTCTATTTTTTTTCGCATATTATAAATAATAAATACAGAAAATCGAATATTACCTTGGTATTTGTCTCGAAAAAACGTCTTGAATCGATTCCAAATTTTCCAGAAATTAGAGAATGCCTACGAATATTCTCTCTCAACAATTTTTTCAAATTTAGTGTTGTGATGAAATGAATTATGTCTATGCTATTGCTATTGCTATTGTTTTCTCACTTTTTCTGATTTTTCAATTAATGAAGTGCTAACAACCTCTACTTTTAATCAATTTCACAGATTTGGTTGTTGAAAGTAAATAAATGCAATTTCCTATTTTTTAAAAAATTTTACACGCCAATCTCCAATCTCCTATCCAATTTTTGGTGGTCGTGTATGTGTTATTCGTGACCTCCATTTTTATTTTATTTTATTTTATTTTTTAAATTTCCACGTCATATATGGATTGAAATTTTCCAATACACGAAATTTCAATCGTGAATTGAGTGAGTGAAATCGTGTACAACACAAATTGAATTGAATTTTATGGTGGGCCCCACGTTTGATTTATATATTTAGTTGATTTTTGGTTTTATTAGACAAGAGGGCCCAAATAGTAAGGGTATTTAAGACATTTCAATTGAAAATGAGTATAGAAGTTATACTTCTTAAAAAGTGGGTATAAAAGTACCACTTCTTATAAAAGTGGGTATTTTTAAACTTGACCCAATAATAAAGGTGTGATGATTGTTTATACCTTTTCTTTTATTTAAAAAACATAATTGTACTACCTTCATCCCATTATATTAGTCCATAATGAGATAAGTACAATAGTCAATGCAAATAGGGATATGTGACTATAATTAATTTTAAGGGAGAGAGAGTTAATTGAGGCCACATACTCTTTGTCATTTTTAGAAAGTGAACTAATATATGAATCGGATTGAAAAGAAAACGTGGACTAATATAATGGGATTGAAGGTAGTACTACTGTAAGTTATTTACCCTATAACAATTATACTCTAATTTACGGCTATGCCTCAAAGGTAAATACTCCATTCGTCCACCATTTACTGACACTATTACTATATCGGGATGTCCACGATTTACTGACACTTTCCATTTTGGTCGTAGACGCCACAATCACTTTAACACTTTATTCATCTACTTTTTAATACTTTAACATTTTAATACTATTAAAAAAATTAAACGGGCCCACAATTATTCCACTTTAACACTTTAATTTATTTTTATACTATCAAATTGCAAAAAAAAACTGTGTCCAAGAGAGAGTGTCACTAAATCATGAACAAATGTAGTATATGCAGTGTTCTAAAAAACGGCCTAGGCGGCCGCCTAGGCGCTAGTCGGCGTCGGGCCGTCCCGACTTTAGGCTAGTCGGCCCGGTCTAGGCGGCTGCAAACTAGGCGGCGCCTAGGCTCCCAAGTTGGGCTAGGCGGGCTGGGCGGGCTAGGAGGGTTGGGTTGTCTAGGCGGGCTGGGGAAAAAGTTAGGGTGCATTACAAATTTACAATTACATTTAAAAATTAAAAATCAACTCTCATTCCTCTATCTTGTGTATTACAAATTATAAGGATGACGAAATTGAAGATTAGATAACATGTAATAGACTAATTTATCGATTTTATGTTTAAATTTTGGGTAAAGTTTCGACTATAAATTTTAAATGAATGACTATTGATGAATTTTGAACCATATCAATTTGCAATTATATATTTGCACTGTTGAGATGAAATTAGATAATGTGTACTTTGGATAGTGAAAATTTTAATATTTTTATTTGGGAATATTAGGAAAAATAATACTCCCTCCGTCCCACTTCACTTGTCCTCTTTCTTTTCGGTACGGGATTTTATGTGGTGTTAAATGAAAAAGTAAGGGGTCCACATAAAAAATTAAGGGTTAATTTTTGTCTTTTAAGGAAAGAGGACAATTGGTATGAGACAGACGAAAATAGTATTGAAGACAAGTGAAGTGGGACGGAGGGAGTAATAAATAAGGGCTAGGCCTAGGCGCTAGCCGGTCCTTCGCCGCCCGACTAGCTTCTAGCGTTTTTTAGAAAACTGAGTATATGTATATTAAGAATTACTTTGGAATATTATTTATTTTACTAGAGATAAGAAATGAATGTGGGCCATGAGTTGGGAATGGGGTGGTATACGGTGGAATTTGAGGTGGGGTCATTTGGGGTTGGGTTTTTACAAAGATGCAACAGAAAAAAACAAAAGATATACACGTGGCGGCTGATTGGAGGGGTAGGCATAGAAGACATTTTTCCCTGTCTGTAAGATCGACTCTGCTCAGGTAGAGTTAGTTATTGAAACATACTACTGTATGAATTAAGCATGAATTTGGTGTACGTAGGAATTACTGTAGTTGTATATATATTTGTTGTCTTGTAGAGGTAAAATAATGCAAATCTGTGTATAACAGTGAGTTCATGAAATGATCTTTTTCTTTTTTTTTTTGGTTGAAGTAATTGCCCTAAACCATGTGAGTTTGATGTGTTGAAAATTGGAAAATACATGCATAATTTTCTTTGACAATTAATAAGAATCCTGTGGTCTAAATTTCTTAGACTATATACGTGTTTGAACATTGTTTGATTTTCAACGTAACAACAATTATTAAGAAAATTTCATTTTCAATAGTTAAAAATTAAGTAGTTTATATATATTTCCATTGCATTCTAATACTAAATCTAATTAAGGTGTAACAAAACCAAACTTCATATACGACTATTTCCGTCGATTTTCAACGGGTATTAATACATATATACTATTGATTAAGCTTCGAGATCGACTTATTAAGGTACCACTTAAAACGTATGCAAATTACATAATAGTCGAGCAGTAAGGTACTGATTGGCGTCTAGACGCCGCTAGACAGACCTAGGCGGCGACTTTTTTAGAATGCTGATTATTTGTATCATTAATGAGTTATGGACTTTTGAACATTTAATTATTTGTGGAAAAGTGCAAATTCTTCTCTTTCCTTTCGCTCTCTAGTAATGGAGCAGTTCATGCAAACCCTCTGTGCCGCTGTCTCTATCCTCGCCATTGCAGCTGCTACCGATACTCTTTCACCGGAAGAAACGCTCTCCGGCGTCCAAGTTCTCGCTTCCGCCGACCAAATATTTGAGCTAGGACTCTTCTCACCTGGGAATTCCACCGCCAAATTCCTCGGAATATGGTACAGAGGTACACCAGACGTCGTCGTTTGGGTTGCAAACAGACAGAATCCGATCACCGCCGCAGAGGGAGGTGGCATTCTGGCTTTATCCAACAACGGTACTCTAATCCTCACTTCGTCGCAGGGGAGAATCGTTTGGTCTTCCAATTCCTCCATAGCCGCATCGAGCACCCCAGTTCTCCGCCTCCTCAACACCGGAAACCTAGTCATCGCCGACGAATCGAACAACATCTGGATGAGCTTTGACTACCCCGGCGACAGCAGGTTTCCAGGGATGAATATGGTGGACGATTCCGGCGCAGGATTGGACAAACACCTGACCTCGTGGAAAAGCCCTAATGATCCGTCGATGGGGGATTTCGTTTACCGGATCGTAAACATCGGATTGCCTCACACGAGTATATTCAAGGGGAATTCAAAGCTGTACAGAACTGGTCCGTGGAATGGGCAGAATTTCGCCGGACGTCCGTTAGGGGCCGATCGAGCTTTTATGGTGCAAATAGCTTTCAACAATGATCGGATAGTTTCAATCTCAACCTCTTTCAATAACTCCGTTTACATGAGACTTACGATGAACTACACTGGATTTCTCGAACGCTACATCCTGAACGAAGAGAGGGATGGATGGATTCTTGCCGCTACTATAAACAACGACATCTGTGATAAATATGGGTGGTGTGGAGCTAATAGTGTGTGTAGATCGTATGAAACTCCTGTGTGCAGGTGTTTGAATGGATTCGTTCCTAAATCTCAGACAGAATGGGACACGTTTTTGTGGAGGGGCGGGTGTGGTAGAATTCCACCATTGGATTGTCGGAAGGAAGATGGATTCAAGAAGTTTGATGGTATGAAGCTCCCGGACACCTTGAGTTTTCGTGTAGAGAATGGTATGAACGCTGATGATTGTCGTGAGGAATGCTTGAGAAACTGCAACTGCTCAGCTTATGCTGATCCATTTTTCACCAATGAGAAAAATAGGTGTTTGATGTGGTTTGGGGATTTGGTTGATATCAGAGAGTTCACCGGACCAGTCATCAAAGGGCCTAGTGTTTATATTCGCGTACCTAAAACAGAGCAAGGTAACTGATTTCTTGTTAATTTTGGGAAGAATTATGTTTACATCATTAGGCAAAACTGTTTGTGGCATCAATAATTGTTCTTCACTGTTGGCTATAGATCATATGACATATTTGAGTAAGAAGAAAGCTTCTAAAAGGCTCGTGCTTGCTGCAACGACCGCTAGTGTAGGGATGCTCGTCTTGATGTTATGTCTTGGAGGCATAATATGTAAGATGAGAAGGAGGAGACGAGGTAATTGTTTTGTTTATCGCTATTTTAGGTACATGTATGTAAGTGTAGGGACTCAAGGAAGAATCTTAAACATGTACAACTTATGCAGTAGCTTCTAGGAAGGAAACAGAGGATTTCGAGCTACCTCTGTTTAGTTTGGCAATCATTGCAGCAGCAACTAATAACTTTTCCGATGAGAACTTGATTGGAGAAGGTGGTTTTGGTCCTGTTTATAAGGTAATGAATGTTATAAAGTGTTTGGATTCACTAAAAAGTGTTCAATCGTGGACTTTTTTTTTAATGATTTGAGTGTGGCTGTTCTGTTATGTTATGTTTTGTTGTAGGGAAACTTATCACCTGAGCTTCAAGTTGCAGTGAAAAGAATGTCGAGAAGTTCTCGACAAGGCTCTGAAGAGTTCAAGAATGAAGTAATTTTGATTGCTAAACTCCAACACAGAAACCTTGTGAGAATTTTGGGATGTTGCGTTGAAGGAGAGGAGAAGATGTTAGTATATGAATACATGCACAACAAAAGCTTGGACTATTTCATTTTCGGTTTGTCCAAACACTACTCACTCTTTCGGATTTCATTTCACCTTGTCAATTTTCACTTACGAATCATTGCGTCTTGCAGATCAAGAGAAAAAAGGACTTCTGAGTTGGCAGACTCGGTTTGACATAATTATGGGAATTGCACGAGGTCTTCTCTACCTCCATCACGATTCTAGGCTCAAGATTATTCACAGGGACTTGAAAACGAGCAATATCTTGTTAGATGACAAGCTAAATGCAAAGATATCTGACTTTGGTTTGGCCAGAATGTTTGAAGGTGATGAGACTATGGCAATAACAAAAAGAGTCGTGGGGACATAGTAAGTTGACTAAGTTCTGAATCTTTCGCGAAAATATTGTATGTGGTAATATCCATTTCGTGCTGAACAATTGTTGTTGCAGTGGTTACATGGCTCCAGAATACGCCTTCCATGGAAATTTCTCGGTGAAGTCAGACGTATACAGCCTCGGAGTAGTAATACTGGAGATAGTGAGTGGGAAAAAGAACAGAGGCTACGAGCCTCCTTCTCTCTATCAGAACCTTCTGGAGCAGGTAAAATCTATATACTTCCCACAATTTTCCCTGCTTCTTCATATATGAATAAAGAGAAAGTTGCTTTGATGACAGGCATACGTACTTTGGAAGGAAAACCGAGAACTGGAGTTGATGGACGAATGCTACAAGACTTCAATTGTGGACTCTCAATTAAAGAAGTGTATTCAAATCGGATTATTATGCGTTCAGAATCAAGCTAACGAGAGGCCAGTGATGCCGTCTGTTATTCACATGTTGAGCAGCGAAGATACAGCAGATCTGGCCCGGCCCCAAAAACCGGCATTTTTCTTGAACACAAGCCCCGGCTCGTCGGAGAAGGAATCTAGTGTTGGTTCCATGACTATAACTAATTTAGGAGGCAGGTAGTTGATAATTAATTGTGAAAGTTGAATTTAAGGTATGCTTTTTATTAAAAAAAAATCATTTAAAAATTATTACTATTACACAACTTCAAATTTAATTAGTTAAAAAGCTAACCGCTTAAGCTTTAGTTTCTAACTGGTGGACTGATAGAGTATTTTGTGTAAGAGTATTCGAATTCTGATCGTAAGCATATTTAATAATGTTATAGATGATGTGATAATGCTATAAATAAATAAAATTAAAATATACTATATTCTAATTAACTAATTATGAATTAACTATAGTGCCCAGGGAAATATGTGCGTGTGTAAACGAAGGGAGTAATTGAACTATTGTTTATTACCAGATGAAATGATTGGCTTACTTTTCCGAAAAAGTCTAAACCTTAACTTATTTTAAATATTTGGTACAGACCGTAACTTAATTCAAATATTTTATCATGAACACAATGTTAGTCAATATCGAAAGATATTAGATAAACCGTTATGGATCAAATGTCAATTAAATGACATACATTGAAAGAGAAAAGGTTTGACGCTAGATGTTTTATACATATAAAATAAAGTTAAATATTTACATTACTAAATAAAGATGAAGTATGTACATTACTAAATATTTTTGGTCGTTTTCCTCTTCGTCCTTTACGGCTTTCCCGTTACTTTTAAATTTATAATACACATGCATGTCAATTTCGTTTAAGCAGGTTATTAATATGTATGAGTTGCAATCATACTCTATAATAAATATAACAAATTTTAATCTCGTATATAGCAAAGGTGGACGTTCGGGTTTAATAATCTATTATTACTATTATAAAAGTGTGCATTCTTACAAAATATGTAATGCCAAATATACCCCTCCTCTCCTTTTATTTTAAAATAATATTATTAATAATAGTATTGTTATTATATACCAGTATAATAATAGTTATTCATGATTTCCGATTTTTTTTTATTGTATTACTATATTAGTAATAGTATTGTTATTATTATATTAATGATTAAAGCATAAAAATTAAAGCATAATATAATAGTGATATGTCTTGGATTTCGACTCTTTCAAAGAAATTAAAGCATAAAAATTGTCCAAATTAATATCTAAAAGCACTTATTATTCTTTTTTAAAATTATTCTCCTAATTAATTTCTACAATCAACTATTCTATAAATATGTTCTTCTTCCACACTAATTAAAAAAAACTTACATATGCAAATTTCGTAAGAAAAGATAGAAGATATTTATATTCTCATCTACTTATAGTAATATTTCGTAAGAGAAATCTATGATTATTCTTCATGTTTATACTATTATGATTATACTTTTAGTTTTTTTTTTTAGTTTTTTTAGTTTTTTGTTTTTTTTTTTTATGTTGTTGAGATTTTATATCATGATAAACTATATAAAAAAAGAAATTCTTCAAACTCTTTCCCCTTTTTCTTTTAATTATTTTATTATTTATATTCATAGGATAGAAAGTAACTATTTTCGATGGCGAAACATCATATTTTGGAAGAATTATTGTTGCTTTTAGAAATTGCTTAAGGTTGCTTTGTTTTTGCTTTGAATTCTTGCATTTATGCTTTTATATTCAGTGGATTTTTTTATCTACTTTTTTTTTTCGTGAGAGATAATACCTCATATGAGAGAGATATTGTAGTTCATGCCCATTCCGGGGAGAGACATAGAATAAAACATTATTATGGATGTTATGACCCGTTGCAGTATCCACTTCTTTTTCCGAAAGGTGTAACTGGTTGGCATCTAAATATTAAGAAAAATACGGCTGCAACACAAGGTATTTTCCTTTAAATTCCCTCTTTATCTGTTTGTTAATTACTACGACTATAAATTACTACCTCCGTCCTGCCAAAGACGTTACATTTTTTTTTGTCAATTTATGACACGTTATTTCACGCTTCTTGATGATGAGTTTTAAAATAGATTTTTGAAGAATTTTTCTTTTACGGGATACTACGATAGTTGTATTATCTCGCTAAAGAAAAAATTCTTCAAAAATCTATTTTAAAACACTTCATCAAGAAGCGTGGAAAAACGTGTCAGAAATTGACAAGAAGAAATGTAACGTCTTTGGCGGGACGGACGGAGTATTTATTTACAATTCAAATTATTATATTATTTGAATATTTTATTTAATATTTTATACTTATGTAACATTTCTCAGCTCATGTTAGAACTCTGAATAATACATCGACAAGGACCACGATTATAACCGAAGAAAATATTATCTCTGGAGAACAAGGTATTCTTCTAACATTTTGAACATAATAATATGAATTTATGTTTCAACAATATATACGTATTAATAACGATTTTGTATGCACAAAAACGAGGATTGTTAGAAGCATATCGGAGTATCATTGAATGCTCGAATGAAGCAATAACGGTTCAAATGCCAAAAGAATTACAAAAACTGTTCGCAATAATATTAGTACATTGTGCACCATCAGACCACGGTATGGAGATTGATGTGGAATCGACTACCGACTAAAGACAACGTCGATAGAAGGGTGCAGCTGAGGGGCGAGGAAAGAATGTGCAGCGGCTGCGGACAAGTACGAGAAACAGCTGTTCATCTATTCCTCGAATGTCAAGAGATGATGAGACTCTGGACGAAAATGATTGACTGGGTCAGAGTAGTGTGGGCTGCGCCAGGTTGCATAGAAACTCATTTTCTGAGTTTTATTAATTTGCTTAGGGGGGAGAAGTGGAAGAGAAGACTTATGGATTTGTACTACTTGGGTGATATGGAAGTGGAGGAACGATGTGGTTTTTGCTAATAAGAATTGAGATTTTCGAAGAATTGAGGAAAAAATCAAAAATTGTTTTTGAAGTTGGTGCGTCATTAGTCATTAGAAGAGAAGCTGAGGAATTAACAAGTTTTAATGTATAGGCGAATCAAAAACTTACTTTGACTTGGACTAGTAACTAATTGTGCAGGGTTGTGTAGCAGGTAATTCTTGTACCATTGCTGCTATTACATGAATGTAATTTCATTTTGTCTGACCAAAAAAAAAAAAGGATTGACTTTCCATTCCAAAAAAAAAAAAAAAAAAGACTTTTGAAGAATCGAATTTATTTGTGGAAGAGACTACTCAAAGACTTTTGCAAAAACTCCAAATCCTTCCCTCTCTCTCTCTAGAAATGGAGCACTTCATGCCAACCCTCTGCGCCTCTCTCTCTCTCCTCGCCATTGCTCATTCTCCCTCGCAACTGCTTCCGATACTCTTTCACCCGACCAAACGCTCTCCGGCGCCCAAGTTCTAACTTCCGCCGACCAAATTTTCGAGCTTGGATTCTTCTCTCCCGGGGATTCCGCCTCCAAATTCCTCGGAATATGGTACAGAGGTACACCAGACGTCGTCGTTTGGGTTGCAAACAGACAGAATCCGATCACCGCCGCGGAGGGAGGTGGCATTCTGGCTTTATCCAACAACGGTACTCTAATCCTCACTTCGTCGCAGGGGAGAATCGTTTGGTCTTCCAATTCCTCCATAGCCGCATCGAGCACCCCAGTTCTCCGCCTCCTCAACACCGGAAACCTAGTCATCGCCGACGAATCGAACAACATCTGGATGAGCTTTGACTACCCCGGCGACAGCAGGTTTCCAGGGATGAATATGGTGGACGATTCCGGCGCAGGATTGGACAGACACCTGACGTCGTGGAAAGGCCCTAACGATCCGTCGATGGGGGATTACGTTTACCGGATCGAAAACAACGGATTGCCTCACACTAGTATATTCAAGGGGAATTCGAAGATATACAGAACTGGTCCGTGGAATGGGCTGAATTTCACGGGGATTCCGTTCGTGAGCGATCAAGTTTTTGTGCCGCAAGTAGCTTTCAAAAATGACAGGTTAGTTTCTGTCTCACTTCCTTACAACAACTCCATTCGCGTGAGAATTACGATGAACTACACTGGATTGGTCGAACGCTACGTCTTGAACGAAAACAGGGATGGATGGATTCATGTGTTTGCTATGCCTGGCGACACCTGTGATAACTATGGGTTGTGTGGTGCTAATAGTGTGTGTAGATCGTATGAATCGCCTGTGTGTAAGTGTTTGAATGGATTCGTTCCTAAATCTCAGATAGAATGGGACTTGTTTTCGTGGAGGAGCGGTTGTAGTAGAACTCCGCCATTGGATTGTCGGACGGAAGATGGATTTAAGAAGTTTGGTGGTATCAAGTTCCCGGACACCTTGAGTTATCGCGTAGAGAATGGTATGAACATTGATGACTGTCGTGAGGAATGCTTGAGAAACTGCAATTGCTCGGCTTATGCTGATCCCTACTTCACCAATGAGAAAAAAGGAAAACCTGTTTGTTTCTTGTGGTTTGGGGATTTGGTTGGTATCAAAGAGTTCATCAGAGATGTCAGCATAGGGCCGAGTATTTTTATTCGTGTGCCTAAAGCAGAGCAAGGTAACTGATTTCTTGTTTATTTTGGGAAGAATTTTGCTTAGGTCGTTGACAAAACTGATAGTTCGTCAATAATTGTTTATCACTCTTGGCTGTAGATCATATGACATATTTGAGTAAGAAGAAAGGTTCTAAAAAGCCCGTGTTTGTTGCAACGGCTGCTAGTGTAGGGATGCTCGTCTTGATGTTATGTCTTGGAGGCATAATTCTTAAGATGAGAAGGAGGAGACAAGGTAATGTTTTACTCCTTCTTATTATAGTATTTTATATAAGTGTACCTTATAGAAGAATTTGAAACATGTATAACTTTTGCAGTAGCTTCTAGGAAGGAAAGGGAGGATTTCGAGCTACCTTTGTTTGGTTTGGCAACCATTGTTACAGCTACTAATAACTTTTCGGATGAGAATTTGATTGGAGAAGGTGGTTTTGGTGCTGTTTATAAGGTAATGAGTGTTTTTAAATACACATGAATGTTCAGATTAGCTGTTTAGTTTAGCATTTTCATGATTTGAGTGTGGCTTTTCTGTTGCAGGGAAAGTTATCAGCTGAGCTGGAAGTCGCGGTAAAAAGAATGTCGAGAAGTTCTGGACAAGGCTCCGAAGAGTTTAAGAATGAGGTGATTTTTATTGCTAAACTCCAACACATAAACCTTGTGAGGATTTTGGGATATTGCATCAAAGGAGAGGAGAAGATGTTAGTATATGAATACATGCACAACAAAAGCTTGGACTATTTCATTTTCGGTTTGTCTAAAAACTACTCGTTCCTTCTAATTACATTTCACCTTCTCAAGCTCAACTTTTTACTTACGAATTCTTTCCTCTTGCAGATCAAGAAAAAAAAGGACGGCTGAGTTGGCAGACTCGGTTTGATATAATTATGGGGATCGCTCGAGGTCTTCTCTACCTCCATCACGATTCTAGGCTCAAGATTATCCACAGGGACTTGAAAACGAGCAATATCTTGTTAGATGACAAGCTAAATGCAAAGATCTCTGACTTTGGTTTAGCCAGAATGTTTGAAGGTGATGAGACTATGGCGAAAACAAAAAGAGTCGTGGGGACATAGTAAGTTGACTAGCTTCTGCTTCTTTCGCGAACATTATGTATATCGTAATTTTCATTTCGTGTTGAACAATTGTTGTTGCAGTGGTTACATGGCTCCAGAATACGCTTTCCATGGAAATTTCTCGGTGAAGTCAGACGTATACAGCCTCGGAGTAGTAATACTAGAGATAGTGAGTGGGAAAAAGAACAGAGGCTTTGAGCCTCCTTCACTCTATCAGAACCTTCTGGAGCAGGTAAAATCTATATATTCCCCACAATTTTCCCTGCTTCATATATGAATAAAGAGAAAAGTTGCTTTGATCTCAGGCGTACGTACTTTGGAAGGAAAAGCGAGAATTGGAGTTGATGGACGAATGCTACAAGACTTCGTTTGTTGAGTCTCAAGTGAAGAAGTGCATACAAATCGGGTTACTATGCGTTCAGAAGGAAGCAAAGGATAGGCCAGTAATGGCGTCTGTTATTCACATGTTGGGCAGTGAAGATACAGATCTGGCCCAGCCCCAGAAACCGGCATTTTTCTTGAACACGAGCCCTACTAGCTCTTCGGAGAAGGAATCTAGTGCTGGTTCCATGACTATAACTAATTTAGCAGGCAGGTAGTTGTAAGATCAACACTTTATTTTTACAATTTAAATGATCATATACTGTTATCATTTTTATGAATGAAAATTATTATGTTAAAGAAAATAAAATACTTTAAAAAGAAAAAGAATGTCGGTGCTTAACTTTTCAGAAGATCGCTAAACACATTCGATTGATTAAAAATGTTGATGTTGTTGTTCGAGGCCGTTTCACCGAAGAATGAATAGCAAGGGGGCACACTTCCATGCGGAGTGCCGCATGTTTTATTAATTGGCTACAGTGGGGTCGAACCCACAACCTTATTAATTGGCTACAGTGGGGTCGAACCCACAACCTTCTTCAGAAGTCAACTAGCTAACCCGCTGCACCATGCTGTCACATGAACATGATATTCTACAATTTAGTTTTATTTATTTATTTATTTATACTACCACTACTTCTTTAATCTATTTGTTTGATTACGTGGCATAAATTCTTTTCTTTGTAGGAAACAAAACTATTAAATTGAGACAACTCAATATAATATATATGAATATTGAAATATCTCCAATTCTGATTTTTCAGTATCACAAAATTTTAAAGATAGTGTAATTTTACGACTACAACTACAATGTATAAAACACATTTTTTACGAGCTATGCGTATTTACGCACTTAAGTCGGTGAAATAATTATTTCTAACTCGTTTCCGTGAAAGTGTCAATGTGTATGAAGGAAAGTGTCAATCTCTGTGAAGGAAAGTGTCAATCTTTCAGTAACACAAAAATCACAAAATTTATCACTTTTACGACTACAACTACAATGTATAAGAAATCTTTTTTACGAGCTATGCATATTTACGCACTTTAGTCGGTGAAACGCTTATTTCTAACTCGTTTCCGTGAAAGTGTCAATCTTTCAAAATCACAAAAATCACAAAAATTTTCGCTTTTACGACTACAACTACAATGTATAAGACACCTTTTTTACGAGCTATGCATATTTACACACTTGAGTCGGTGAAATAATTATTTCTAACTCGTTTCCGTGAAAGTGCCAATTTGTACGAAGGAAAGTGTCAATCTCTGTGAAGGAAAGTGTCAATCTTTCAGTATCACAAAAATCACAAAAATTTTCACTTTTACGACTACAACTACAATGTATAAGAAACTTTTTTTACGAGGTATGCATATTTACGCACTTGAGTCGGTGAAATAATTATTTCTAACTCGTTTGCGTGAAAGTGTCAATCTGTATGAAGTATTACCTCTTTGATTCTTTGTTGGGCTTTGTCTTCTTGTTCGTTTCCATATCATCATCTTCTTCAGGTATTCTTTCACTTTTTGTCTTCATAGTACTAAATCTGCAAAAATTGAAACACTGCCAAGCAAAGCTTAAAAAGAAAATTAGTGAACTAATTTGATAGAATCATAAAAGTTAGAGTAGAACTTTAATCAACCATGCAAACATAACAAGTTATGACTGATTGCTTGATTGCAATTGCCACAATAGAAGTGCACTCAACCTACTTGTGGATATCAATAATATTAATTACGAACGGATCGAGAACAGGAAGAGCATCACAACCTAGCTTAAGTATTCCATGTTTCAGAGTTAAGCTTTGAGGAAACAACATGACTAATAGCAGCAACTATTTGTTCTAAGCAGCTACAATTTTCAATCGTAAACAGGAAAAATCCAATTCTTTGAAATTAATATGCCCACCACTATACAATCAATTCTAATAGAATTACCCCAAGCAATAAGATTCTCAATCATATGGATCATCCTTCAGATTCTCAATCATATGTATCGTCAATCTATAATTTATCAACCAAAGTAAACGCCCCTTGATGAGAGAAAAGTAACCTCGTATGTAGTAGAACACAAAATGGGAAAGCCAAGTTTCGAGATGGAGTTCATTATTTTATTGTTGATTTTCTTATAAAAATTGGACTTCCTGCATTGCTTGCATTGCTTGAATCCCTGATATATAAAATCCTTCAGTCTCTACCCTCTAGTGCTCGTACCCAACACAATAGTAAGAGAGTAATAAGTTCAAGGTAATGAGATTGAAAAAATGAAATTACATAACAAGAAGGCAATAAAATGATGATCAATATATTCTGGAAGTGTTTAGCCACCTACTTTCACAAAATGGGATGTAAACTTATTCTAAAGCCAATTCACGGAGAAAACATAGTTGGTAGCCATTATAGGGAGTTCCTAATATAGGGAAAGACTATTGTTGCAACACAATTCTTAGTCTCTATATCAACTAGAGATAGTAGGGAAACCTTCTCTTTGTCTAGTGATAAAGAAAATATTTATTAAGATTGAATGCAAGCAAAACTTTTACCCGTAACTCAACATAGCTAAATTATCATAAATGCAAATGTAAGAATATCACACTCTTAAGTATATCACAATCATCAGCATAACTCAAGATAAACAGTTGGAACATGAATTACATACAGAATTCATGTAGTTCATACACTGGCAGTTGAAACTACCTGGATTGTGTAATGCTACTTTCTCAGATAACATTATGTATGAATAACCAGCCTCCTCGAATTCCTCTGAGTCGCAAAAACCTTCCAAATAATATTAGTACCAAAACTTTAAGAAGATAACTTAAGCCTCAAAGAAGATCCGATTTAATATCTTGATACATAATGCATCCAAAAATTAAAAAATATTTCCATGTAAAAAAATGCATTTTACTCAAAATCCCAATAAGATAATAAGATAATTGTACATGAAACTAATCAAGTTCATGATTACATTACATTAAGCAAAAAAAAAAAAAAAAAAAAACACCACCACCAACCACATTTCTATGCCTAGAGGAAAGAATATTAGTTTCATCATAGATTTTTAAAGGCAAAACACATCAATTCTTGAAAACCATTCACCTAAGGTAATCGCTTGATTCATTCAACAAATCTTTTATTCATTCATCAAAAGCTTGTAATCTAGTGAGTGAAATTAGAAAATAAAGCAAAATTCACATGGATATATGAAAACAAAGAAAACAAAAGGGTCAACTTCATCGATTGATGACTGCAATTCTTCATCATCACTGAAATCATCATCTGAATCTTCATCATCAAATTCAGTGGTGCGGAAAGCTTTGGCCTGCATCCAATTAGTAATATAATGAATAGTTATACAAGAGAAAAAAGTTCACCCTACATTAAAAAATGAAAGCTTGATCCAAAAAGTTGATCGAAATTTCAATTTCATCACTATGAATAGGCCCAAACCTATCCTCATGAAAGTAGTCCTTATAATCCTAAAAAAATTTACCCCAACTGTAGAGACATCTTCCCCCGCGGCTTGAATGGTGGACGACAGCGACGACGATTGAGACTGCAAGGGTAGGTGCTGGGAGACAACGGCGAAAAAGAGAATGGATTCCATCGGCGACCAACAACTCTTCTTCATGTTGGATATTTTAGTGTAATATATTGGATTGACTAGTTTGATCAGATTTGTCATAATAATACTTTGTATGAGTTTGGAGGTGCGGAGTGCACGCTTATATGAATTTATTATGATGTTAGGGGCGAAGCCCCTAAAGGACGGGGGTTCGGGGGCAGCGCCCCCGATAGCAGGGTCCTAGGGGCGGCAGCCCCTGGCGGGGGTGCGGGGGCAGCGCCCCTGAGCGGGGTCTAAGGGGCGGTAGCCCCTGGTGGGGTCCAAGGGGCAGAGCCCCTGGCTTGGAAATTTTTTATTTCCGTTTATATTGCTGTGCAGGAAATTCACCGAAAATTTAATTTTCGGAATTTCGAAGACTATTTTGCAACTTTCGAAAAGTGGCTTTCGAAAGAGTGCTTTCAAAAGGGTGCTTTCGAAAGGATGCCTTAACCGTTTTTTAAAACTGATAAATCAGTTGTTTTCCGTTTTCTGGGTCTGATCAATTTTCTTCATCTTCTGGTTCTTCTTCTCTAACATTACATACGAAAGTTCAACTCTGAATTGTATCCGATTGAATAGTTCGATTGAACCGTCGAATTGATTCAATCTGAAAGTGTTTCACGCCTTTCAGAGGATTCTGTTTTGTTCGTTTTTCACATCATTCTCGTTAATCTCCCCAACACTTCACCCGCGATTTCAACCAAAGGACGAATGGAGGAAAAAATCAATTGAAATTAAGAAGGGGAGAGAAAGAGAGAGAAATTAGAGAAGAGAGGGTGCATAGGACGACGATGACGAGTGACGACAATCGGTGATGGCGGACGAGAGAGGGAAAAAGCGTCTCTGTGGCGGTGGGCTGGTGGCGCACGGCGCAGTGTGGGGAGAGAGAAAAGTAAGTGTGGGGAAAGAGTGGTGCTCGCTACAATTTTTTATTTTTTATTTTTATAGTAATAATTTTCTGGTTGGGTCATTCGGGTGCGGGCCTGGTCAAAATCCGGCAGCACGGTGAGTCCGCCCACACCCAAGTTTTTGTCATTTTTGTATCATTATTGCGTCTAAAATTTCAATTTCTATTATTTTTATACATATTTTTCCAAAATTTTTATTTATAACGATTTATTATAATTTTATGATTATTTTTAGGATTGACTAATCCAAATTATCGGATACAATTATATTTTAACATTTGATTTCACTTTTATGAGTTATATAATTATTGTAAATTTCAAATTTAGGGTATATTATAATATTACTTTTCTCCAATAAATGTCTATTACTATAATTTTTTATGGGGCACACTCCTGTGAGGCCGGCCTCACCGTGAGACCGGATTAAGATTGACACTTTTGTTTATAAAGATTAACACTTTGAAACATTGACACTTTTGTTTACAAAGATTGACACTTTTGAAACATTAGCACTTTTATTCATAATAATTGGCACTTTTACGAAAAATACGTTAATAATGAATATTAATTTCATGTTTTGGAAATAAATAATATGTGTATATATATATATATATATATATATATATATATATATATATATATATATATATATATATATATATATATAAAAGTGATATAAACCATAATATCAAAACATTATAATAACAAGTCGATAAAAAAAATATAAAATTTTTGATATCAAATAGATTGACACTTTCATTCAGAACAATTGACACTTTTATTCATTAAGATTGGCACTTTTGCTGGAAAATTATATATCCTAAGTTTCAATTTATAATCCATATTCAACATTATAAAATTGAAGTTCAATACTAAACAATAATTATAAAACCCTAAATTGATATATGAACCCTATTAAAGTAATTTTAAAATTACTACATACATACAAATTACGTATAAAATTTTATTTATAAGATTGTCACTTTTGTTCATAAAGATTAGCACTTTTATTAACAAAGATTGACACTTTACTTAAACGGGTCGGGTCAACACGGACCGGGTCGGGTTGACCCGACCCGAAATTGAGTCAAACGGGTCGGGTTGACCACAATTGGGCCGGGCAGGTCAAGTAGATCCGGCCGCACCATGCGGCCGGCCACACACAAGTCTTTGTCATTTTTTTATATATTATCATTCTTTTTTAGAAAATATAATATTTAACTTAATAAAAATTAAAATTTGAAACACCAAATTTTAAATAGAGGATAACATACCAATAATTTCTCTGGCCGCCACTTATTTTCCCTCTACATTAATTACTCCATTATTAGATATTTCGATTTTCGAGAGAGACTCTACGTGCTTTTGAACATGGTTTGATTTTCAACGTAACAACAATTATTGAAAAGTAGTACAAAATTAATCTAATAATTATTCAAAATGAAGAAGTATGGACTTTTAATTGTCGACAAAAGAAATGTCGACTCTACAAAAATTCTTCTCTTTCCCCCTCTCTCTCTCTAGAAATGGAGCAGTGCATGCAAACCCTTTGCGCCTCTCTCTCTCTCCTCGCCCTCGCAGCTGCCACTGATACTCTTTCACCTGACCAAACCCTCTCCGGCGCCCAACTTCTCGCTTCCGCCGACCAAATTTTCGAGCTTGGATTCTTCTCACCCAGGGATTCCACCGCCAAATTCCTCGGAATATGGTACAGAGGTACACCAGACGTCGTCGTTTGGGTTGCAAACAGACAGAATCCGATCACCGCCGCAGAGGGAGGAGGCATTTTAGCTTTATCCAACAACGGAACTCTGATCCTCACTTCGTCGCAGGGGAGAATCGTTTGGTCTTCCAATTCCTCAATAGCCGCATCGAGCACCCCAGTTCTCCGCCTCCTCAACACCGGAAACCTAGTAATCGCCGACGAGTCCACCGATATATGGAAGAGCTTCGACTACCCGGGCGACAGCAGGTTTCCGGGGATGAATATGGTGGACGATTCCGGCGCAGGATTGGACAAACATCTGACCTCGTGGAAAGGCCCTAACGATCCGTCGATGGGGGAGTACGTGTACCGGATCGAAAACAACGGATTGCCTCACACCAGCATTTTCAAGGGGAATACGAAGGAATACAGAACTGGTCCGTGGAATGGGCAGAATTTCACCGAGCTTCCGTTCGTCACCGATCGAGCTTTTGACTCGCAAGCAGCTTTCACCAATGACAGCTTAGTTACTCTCTCCAACCCTTACAACAACTCCTTTTACTTGAGACTTGTCATGAACTACACCGGATTTCTCGAACGCTACATCCTCAACGAGAAGAGGGATGAATGGATTTTTGCGTACGCCATGCCCAGCGATATATGTGATAAATATGGGTGGTGTGGTGCTAATACGGTGTGTAGATCGTATCAAACGCCTGTGTGTGAGTGTTTGAAGGGATTCGTTCCCAAATCTCAGAAAGAATGGGACATGTTTACGTGGAGGGGCGGGTGCAGTAGAATCTCACCATTGGATTGTCGGATGGAAGATGGATTCAAGAAGTTTGATGGTATCAAGTTCCCGGATACCTTGAGCTTTCGTATAGAGAATGGTATGAACGCTGATGATTGTCGTGAGGAGTGCTTGAGAAACTGCAATTGCTCGGCTTATGCGGATCCCTACTTCACCAATGAGAAAGATGGGTGTTTGATGTGGTTTGGGGATTTGGTTGATATCAGAGAGTTCACCGGAGAAGTCAGCACAGGGCCGAGTATCTATATTCGCGTGCCTAAAGCAGAGCAAGGTAACTGATTTCTTGTTAATTTTGGGAAGAATTATGTTTACATCATTTGTGGCATCAATAATTGTTCTTCACTGTTGGCTGTAGATCATATGACATATTTGAGTAAGAAGAAAGGTTCTAAAAAGCTCATGATTGCTGCAACGGTTGCTAGTGTAGGGATGCTCGTCTTGATGCTATCTGTTGGAGGCATAATTCTTAAGATGAGAAAGAGGAGACAAGGTAATGATTTACGCGCGCCCACTTATTAGTATTTCAATTACATGCTATATTAGTGTAGGGACTTGAAGGAGAATCTAAAACACATATAACTTTTGCAGTAGCTTTGAGGAAGGAAAGGGAGGATTTCGAGCTACCTTTATTTGGTTTGGAAACTATCGCAGCAGCAACTAATAACTTTTCGGATGAGAATTTGATTGGAGAAGGTGGATTTGGTCCTGTTTATAAGGTAATGAGTGTTTTTAAAGTGTTCGTGAAAAAGTGTTCATTCTTGGGATTCTTTATAATTTGAGAGTGGTTGTTCTGTTCTGTTCTGTTGTAGGGAAACTTATCACCTGAGTTTCAAGTCGCAGTGAAGAGAATGTCGAGAAGTTCTGGGCAAGGCTCTGAAGAGTTCAAGAATGAAGTAATTTTGATTGCTAAACTCCAACACCGAAACCTTGTGAGGATTCTGGGATGTTGCATCGAAGGAGAGGAGAAGATGCTAGTGTATGAGTATATGCACAACAAAAGCTTGGACTATTTCATTTTCGGTTTGTCAAATACTACTTATTCGTTCTGATTACATTTCACCTTGTCAATTTTCACTTACGAATCATCACCTCTTGCAGATCAAGAGAAAAAAGGACTCCTGAGTTGGCAGACTCGGTTTGATATAATTATGGGAATCGCACAAGGTCTTCTCTACCTCCATCGCGATTCTAGGCTCAAGATCATCCACAGGGACTTGAAAACAAGCAATATCTTGTTAGATGACAAGCTAAATGCAAAGATCTCGGATTTTGGTTTAGCTAGAATGTTTGAAGGTGATGAGACTATGGCTAAAACAAAAAGAGTCGTGGGGACATAGTAAGTCACTAAGTTGACTAGCTTCTGCTTCTTTTGCGAACGTAATGTATAGGTTCATTTCCATTTCGTGCTGAACAATTGCTGTTGCAGTGGTTACATGGCTCCAGAATACGCCTTCCATGGAAATTTCTCGGTGAAGTCAGATGTATACAGCCTCGGAGTAGTAATCCTGGAGATAGTGAGTGGGAAAAAGAACAGAGGCTTCGAGCCTCCTTCTCTGTATCAGAACCTTTTAGAGCAGGTGAAATTAATATATTTCTCACAATTCCCCTGCTTCTTCATGAATGAAGAGTAGTGCTTAGTTTGAAAGTTGCTTTCATCACAGGCGTACCTACTTTGGAAGGAAAACCGAGAATTGGAGTTGATGGATGAATGCTACCAGAGTTCATATGTGGATTCTCAAGTAAAGAAGTGCATCCAAACCGGCTTATTATGCGTTCAGAATGAAGCAAAGGAGAGGCCGGTGATGCCATCTGTTATTCAAATGTTGAGCAATGAAGATACAACAGCTCTGGGCCGGCCCCAGAAACCGGCATTTTTCTTGAACACGAGCTCTGGCTCGTCGGAGAAGGAAGCTAGTGCTGGTTCCATGACTATAACTAATTTAGCAGGCAGGTAGAGTTGTTGAAACATATATGAACTGGCTGCCGTATTTATGGTCGTATATATGCCTAATTTTTTTTTCATTACTTTTTTTAATACGATCGACAATTTGTTTAATGTTTATGTATTTGGTTTCCTATAATATTGTGTGAATCCAAAAATATGAAGGGGTATTTAAATCAAGTATGTTACTAATATGCACTTTGATTTGGTATTAGAGAAGTCAAGTCTCTTTTTTTTTTTTTTTTTTTTTAGTCAAAGCGTGCATTGAATTGATAATACATTACTGTATAACAATAATAATAACGTCGACTTATATGGACTAGCTATGGTGAATTCGATGCTAGGAGAGGTTTAAAATTCACCCTCCAAAGATGGCATGTGTCATTTTTTTAATTAAATATTCTTTGGTTCAATTAGACCGGTTTTTCATTCTATTTTTCTTTCTATTCTTTTTCTTTCTATTTTTCTTTGTCATGCAGCTTTTTATATACCTCAAATTGATTATCTAATTATTTGTCTGGATTGTCTATTTAAAATTTAATAGTTGAAAACATTGTTTTACCAAAATTAAAGTTTTGCTTTAAATTTTATTTCCCCAAATAAAATCATATTTAAAATTATGTATCTTACGACTTACATATAATTATGAGATAATACATGTTTTTACCCCTTTTGACTTTGTCAAAACAATATTAGGTATGGAATATAGTTTACAATAAAAACACCCAATTTTTAGGTTAGGTGGACAAAAATACCCTTATCTTCAATATTTATTATTTCTTCTCTCGGCATCGTCTTTGCAAACAAAAAAAAACGTTTCTTCTCTCCCTCCCTTTCTCTCACATACTCTTCCCCTCTCTCTCTCACCGGCGACGGTGGCCTCCGACACGAGTGCCTGAAAGAGTAGCGTCTTCGTCTCCCAGGCGGCGTAGGAGTTGAGCAGCGCGAGACTAAAATCTGGAAGAAGAATCGGAAGAGCTTGAGAGCCATGGACGGTGAACGCCGATTTTGCACAAATCGGAGTACTGTTCCGCGACGGCGGTGATTTCCATCAACTATCTGTAGCTTGAGAGCCATGGGCGGTGATTTTGCATCAAATCGGAGCTTGAGAGCCATGGCAGAATGTTACCTCTCCTCGTTTTCCCCCTTTTCTTTGTCCGATTGGTGGACAACTGTCTGGATCTGTGTTCTGAAATAATCGGTAGGTTTTCCTTTATTGAATCGTATCTCTAATCGTATAATCGACTATCGAAAAGCGTTTTCTCTCTACTGCAACAATGAAGCTCGTGAGGTTCGTTTCTACCCTCTGCATTCGGTTCATGATTCAACTTCTTCTACGATTCTTCCTTTTTTGATTCCGTTTCGTATTTGTTTGAGCAGGTTTTTGATGAAATTGAACAACGAGACTGTGTCGATTGAGCTGAAGAATGGCACCGTTGTTCACGGAACAATTACAGGTACTCATCCCCTACTATCTCTCTCTCTATCTCTCTCTGTGCCATGTGTGCATGAATTATGAAATTCTGCTTGTTGTTTTTGTTGATTGAGTTTATCTGTAGTGGAAAAAGCAGTAGTGAGAAACCTGAGATTCCTTATTTTGTTTAGAAATATGGTTAGGTAGCATGAATTTTAGGCTTAGAGTAGTAAGCACTGCCTCCGACTGTCTTCGTAAGGAAAGAGATTGTGGCAGCCATGCCTCGTCGAAGCTAGCAATCGAGTTCGTGTTGTAGACTAAATGTATAGTGGGTAATAAGTTAGTTGCGAAGGCTGTTGTGGATTGGGAATGTATTGTTTTAGAAGGTTGATGATGATAACATGGTAGTATACTAGTATCGAAACTGATGAGTAGCTCAAAGTAAAATGCACTATGGATCACTAAAATAATTTGGGGGTTTAGGAGTTTGTTCTTCCCTGAGTAAGATCTTTCGAGCCTGTTAATGCCTTCTTATTTTTCCTGGCCTTGATTTTTGAATCAGTGCTCAATTGATCTGCTGTAAAATAACTTGTATGAGCACTTCAAGTTGAATATCTTTGTGTTCGCTTGCAACTGCTCTATTTCTTATTTTAATTCAGTTAAGCTTTAGAAATAACCATTGTATGCTAATGGGGGGAGGGGGGTGAATCCAAACACGAGAATCATTGAAGTGATTTTGATTTTTATGTGCCACCTGTCTTTGAACCTATTACACTTATATGGATAGGCGTATAGTAACTTATATTTATATATATTCTCTAATGTGAAGGCCAAAGCTCATTTCATGGCCTTCAAATTATATGTTCGAAAATTATTTGTAACAGTAGAGACTTTTTATTCCTTGCTCTCTGTAATAACATTCTGGGAACAGAAGATGACTAAATAACTTGTGAAGGGGGTATTCTGTCCAAATAGGGAATGCTGCTTTCACGATCTCTTAGTGAGGAACAAGCAAGATACCATATATCTGAATCATGAATCTTTGCTTTGGGGTCTAGGCTATTAGACAAGCTATGCCAATAAACTTCATATTTTTTATTTACTTGCTCTAAAACCTGTTGTAGTACTCGGATCTCTGTTGCGGAAATGTTTTATTTTTGTTTACCACTTACTGGTAAACAATAGTAAAACAACATGAACGTACTTCGTAATATAGGTACAATTTGATATTATTCGTTTACTACTTCCAGTAAACAGTACTATAAGAAGTATTATTTGGTTTACCATGTACCGGTACACAGTACCAAAAAAACATAAATTTACTGTGTACTATAAGAAGTATTATTTGGTTTACCATGTACCGGTACACAGTACATGGTAAACATACAAAGAGAATCATGCAAATTGTCTTGAAGATGGAAGATGGAACTGGGCTTCTTCTCCCAATAATTGTAATATTGCCACAATTTTACTTACAGTGATTGCAAATTTGATCTTCCTTTTGCTCATGGCTATCGTTGATTTTGTTTCAGTGGAGATGCCGAGTGTGCTTCTCATGGCAGCTGTGCGTAATGTACAAATTGTATGTGCACACTTTTCTCGTTCTTTTTCAAGTTTTCAGGCTTAGGAAACAAAGCTCGATTTTCTTTTTCCTGATCATAACTTCATAACTGAATCCTGGCTTATTAAATTCAGGCTAGACCGACCATGTATCAAGTACAGAAGGATATGGTTGATAAGATGGGATATACAGTGAGTTGAAGACTTATACAGGCTTCTGCTCTTCTGTGGTTTCTTAACCTAGCTTATCACACCTTGACCTCTCTGCTTTTCCTTTTCAGGTGAAATTTGTACGTGTTACCAAGAGGGTGCATGAGGCGTACTTTGCTGAGTTACATCTAGCAAAGGTAAACTATCTTCTTATTTGTGGTGAACTGTATATTTACGTGGTTTTTGTGTTGAATACAATGAAGGATTAGAAGCAGATTGCATAGTATATTACACTGATGGATGTTTGTGGTGATTGAAGTTGGATAACGAAGCAGAGACCTTGTGCTTTGATCTTCGGCCTTCAGATGCCATCAACATAGCAGTAAGATGCAAGGTAATGATGCTGTATTGTACTGGTCTGAATCCCTCCTTTTAATTTGTATGGAGGAGAAAGTATTTGTACTGAGAGATGTATAGTCTTTCGGTATTACTGGTCCGTTACATTTGTGCTCAGGTTGTGATGCCATGAAGATAACTTCCTCTGCTAATGCTTTATTTGCTACAATGCTTCCAGGTGCCTATACAAGTGAACAAGTCGCTCGCATATAGTGATGGCATGAAAGTTGTTGAATCTGAGAAGGTGCCATTGGCGCAGAATTCCTCATCCGATGGCCCATTTTTCACTCAGCTCGACAGGTAGTAAATCTTCCTCGTCCATGCTCTTTTTCTAGGAAGAGAAGTATTGAGCTTTTTGTAGTTGGTTATTCCTAGAAAATAAACAAAATGGGGAAGCTTCTGGTTGTTTCTAGCTAACAAGATCTTGATAGTCTGAGGATGGGGCAAGTAGAGTGATTTAGTTGATAACAACAATGTGTTTCTACTACATTTCTGGTACTTGCGAATACATCTACTTAAACGAGTAATCTTACAATTGATGCAGACCCACTGGGCAGCCTTGCATTCAGACCAAGGAATTCAATCTAGTCCGCAACATGTTAATTGCTGCAGTCGAGGAACGCTACAGAGATGCAGGTAATTATTTTTTCAAATACTGGAAAAGTAAGGCCACAAATTGGCAACATAGAATTTTGAGATAACTAAATGTGCATTTTTCACGATGTAACATGATTGTAGCCTCGTGGAGAGACAAGCTGACTCAGCTTCGATCCAAGAGGAACTGGGCATGACAGAAGTGATGCAGGTATGGTGTGTTTGCTCGTCTTATTACAATTAAATCCATGATATGTAATGATTGTATATTTTGTTTGTGATTGTGGTTTTAGGTGTTGCAATGGAATGGGTGTCTTTTGTAAATAGAGATCGCTGGTCCGTCAAAGTTGGTAGAAAGTTGGTCACCATCGTCGTCCCTTGGTGTATATGATAGCCTAGTGTATAGATTTTAAAGTTGAATATGTAATACTGCTGCTGCTGCTGCTGAATTGTGTATGTTAATACATTTGACTCTATTCATTATCATCATCATCACCACCACCACCTTCTTCGTTTCTTGTTTCTGTGTTCCTTGAGAACAGGTTGTGTACTTCGTAATATAGGTACAATCTGATATTATTCGTTTACTACTTCCAGTAAACAGTACTATAAGAAGTATTATTTGGTTTACCATGTACCGGTACACAGTACCAAAAAAATCTAAATTTACTGTGTACTTGTACTTATCGAAATATACAAAAAAACGGTAGAAAATTGAAAAAATTGAAAATTAAAAAAAAAAAAAACTGAAAATTTCTGGAAAAAAACGAAAAAAAATATTATAAAAAAATAATTTGATAAATAATAAATAAAAAAATAAATAGATAAAACAAAAAAAGAAAAAAGAAAAAAAAAAAAGAAAAGAAAAAGAAGAAGGAATGAGGAAACACGTGTAAGAAAGGAGAGGAGGGAGTGGCCATGTACTAAAAGTAAGGGTATTATTGTCCACCATACCAAAATGTGGGTATTTTTATTGTAAACTATATTCCATACCTAAAATTGATTTTACAAAGTCAAAATGGGTATTTTCTTTTTTGCCTCTATAATTATTATAATTGTTCTTCTCTCGTTCCACTGCACTTGGCTTCCATTCCTAATTGGAACGTCTCAATTCATTTGGCTTGTTATCTAAAATGAAAAAATATAAATAAAAATATTACTCCCTCCGTTTTTTTTATAAGGGGTTTTAGCCTTTTGTCTTTGTATTTTTACAAGTGGTTTCCATATTTCAAGATAAGATTTTCAATTTTCAACTCAATATTTTTCAATTTTCCTCTTGTTTTTATTATCTTCATTTACCACAATTAATGTTTATTTCCTCTTCCAAAATAATTTCATCTATTTTTACATGAACATTAAAAAATAGTCATTAATTTTTCTTAATTCATTTGCCTAAGCTGAAAACCCCTTATTAAAAAAACGGAGGGAATACTTTTTACTTTTAACATTGTGTCTAAAATTCCGTGCTAGATATGCTAAATTAATTTGATTAAGAGAGTTATAATTATAAAAGAACGACACTGATGAAAATGTACTAAGATGTGCAATCATAATTAAGAATTTTAATTTAGAACTAATAATTGGAGAGAAATTAGAATAACATGGATAATCCATGTATTCATATGCCGATAAGTTTTAGTTTTGACAATATTAAAATTGAGATTAACAAGACTGTTGTCATTAAAAAAATCACCATCCATTATAATTTAAATGTAGTTTTAGTGTCGTAGTTCCACCATTTTTATAATAACTGAAAGCTTGTATAAATTTTATATCATATTCATTTCTTATTTAAAAGAATGAATTTTAATTTAGAATTCAGATTGTAATTCATGTGTATATACAGTGCTTATTCTAAAAAATTTTAATCATTACTAGTCTCCTTATTTGTTTTTTTAAGGGTTCCTACAAAATTATCAGTACAAGTTTCACACACATTTTTTTTTTATAAGTTGCATATCATACGTGTAATATACCACCAAAATTTTTAAGTGTGTTTGGCAATTGGCATAATGAAATAAAAAAGCCTTTAATTTTGTGACTAACATAAATGCAATTAAGTTGCCATGTACTTAGTAGCTAATTTCAACAATATCTATCTTCTAAAAAAGAAAAGGAAAAAAGAAAGAAATTGATCTACAAACCGGATTAGGAAAAAAAGCCGGATTAAAAAGTGAAAACCACTCAAAAAATCCACCCAATATCCATAAACTGTGATATTGGATTTCTTCATTCTTTAATTATTATTATTATTATTATTAAATTAGTTTATGATATTCTCAAAATTAATCCAGAATTGTAATGATTGTTTTTTAGAATAATCATACGAATGAACAATTAGAATTCTAAATTAAAATGGCTGCAATTTTCTTATTTTACTCTTGCAATTAATGTCTACGTTCATAACTAGTTGTGAGTTAAATTAAAAATAAAAAAGACATTAAATAGGGTTACAATTTATAAATCTAGCAATTTTTTATTTTGTTTTTACAATTTGTGAACGCAGTCACTAAAAAAGGGGAGTCATAATTGTTGTTGCATTTAGATGTAAGCATATGTAGGGATGGCAGTGGACTTTCGACCCGGTCCAAATCCGGTGATTCGAATCCGTTGGGTAGGATTTGGGTGTTCAAATTTTAAATCCGATGGATTTGGGACGGATCCGGACCTCACAAAAAAAAATCAGTTCTGGATCTGGAATATTTAAAAAAAAACCCATATCCGGTCCAGATCCGACCTATGGATCTGCATAAAATATTAATATATATTTAAATATATTATATATATATAATCTTCTAAAAACTTTCTAAACCTAATTATATATATATATATATATATATATATATATATATATATATATATATAGGGGTGGGTTCTTATGGGAGATGGTATGAATCTTGAGAACTAAGAACCAATCTTATCCATTCATTTTATATAATCTAATGGTTGATATTAAATCTCAAATTATCTATTTTACTTATTTAATGATTTATTTCAACTTTTAAAGGGCAATTTAGGAAAGAAAAAAAAAAAAAGATTACGCGTTCCAAGATTGTCGCCACTTCCTAAAACTAATTATCCTATTAATTAACATAAATATTTGATGCAACTAAGACATATTCTTATGCTTAAATATCATATTTATATTCTATCTTCCTATTTATTTATGCTTAATAACTTGTATATGAAAGTTACATGCTTTTTTTTTTTTTTTAATATCAATTCATGTTTAAATACGGTGAATGACAATGAATATTCAAATGCAACTAATACCTATTCCTATGCTTAAATAATCATATTTATGTGCTATCTTCTTATTTATTTATGCTTAATAATTTGTATATGAAAATTTACAAAAAATAAAAAAATAAAATAGAATTAAAAAAAACATAGATGAATATTCGAATGCAACTAAGACCTATTCCTATCCTTAAATAATCATACTTATATGCTATCTTACTATTTATTTATGCTTAATAATTTGTATATGAAAATTACAAAAAAAAAAAAAAAAAAAAAAAAAGAAAAACATAGATGAATATACGAATGCAACTAAGACCTATTCCTATGCTTAAATAATCATTTTATATGCTATCTTCCTATTTATTTATGCTTAATAACTTGTATATGAAAATTACAAAAAAAAAAAAGAATAAAAAAACATAGATGAATGTTCGAATGCAACTAAGACATATTCCTATGCTTAATTAATCATATTTATATGCTATGATCCTATTTATTTATGCTTAATAACTTGTATATGAAAATTACAAAAAAAAAATAGAATAAAAAAACATAGATGAATATTCGAATGCAACTAAGACCTATTCCTATGCTTAAATAATCATATTTATATGCTATTTTCCTATTTATTTATGCTTAATAACTTGTATATGAAAATTACAAAAAACAGAATAAAAAAACATAGATGAATATTCGAATGCAACTAAGATTTATTCCTATGCTTAAATAATCATGTTTATATGCTATCTTCCTATTTATTTATGCTTACTAATTTGTATAAGAAAATTACAAAAAAAGAAAAAAAGAAAGAAAACAGAATATAAAAACATAGATGAAATGTCAAGATAGAAGAAGAAGAAGAAGAAGAAGAAGTAGAAGAAAAGAATCAAGAACGAAGAAGAAGAAGAAGAAGAAGAAGAAGAAGAAGAAGAAGAAGAAGAAGATTACGGCAGAGAAATTTTAAATGAGTGATTAATTAATCCCTTAAAATATGGAACAAATAAATGAAGATTACATTAATATCCTTTTCCTAAACAAAATATGCCTTATTTAATTAATTTCCATGAATAAATCATAACCATCAATCTATTAAGATGGAAGGTCTAGATTGGTTCTTAGTTCTCACTAACTAATATGGTTAGCATATGAACCAATCCCTATATATATATATATATATATATATATATATATATATATATATATATATATATATATATATATATATATATATATATATAAAATTTTGCTTTATATTTTAGTTCTAATGTTACTATTTTTTGCTACTTTGTTTATATTCTTACTCTTCTAATTATGGTATTAAATTGTTATCATTATATAGTAATTGACTTATTGTCATTTTATATTTATATTATTAAAATAAGTGTGAATTTCTAACATTTTTTTCTTCATTAGGATATTGATGGTGTTGAAAGCAGCAACAACAATGTCATTTTTTTCTTCTGATTTATTATCTTAATTTTTACTTATTTTTTTCTTCAATTTTTAAAATTAAAGGTATGGATCCGGGTCTAGACCTGAGATCCGCTAAATCCGATGGGTTTGGGCACAAATTCATTTTTTTTGAACCCGGTGGATCTGGGTCATATTTGGACTTAATTCTAAAATTTCGGGTTTGGATTTGGACTTGACCAACCCCGGTCCAAATCCGGCCCACTGCCATCCCTAAGCATATGTATTAAAATTTGGATATATATATATATATATATATATATATATACTAAAATGAAACAATATTGATGAATTACGGAAAAAGTACTTACCATAATTAAAAAATTAAAGTTGAGCAAATAAAACATATTAAGTATATTATGGAATTCTAAGAGTGATTGACTAATAAGGTTAAAAATTACTCTCTCGTCTAACTTCACTAGTTATGTTTTTTTTCGATACCGAATTTTATGACCAAGTGTTAAAATAAGTGTTAAAAGTGAAAAAAATATGAAATCTGTAAATGAAAAGTAAGGATTAATTATTTTTAATTAAAAAATTAAAATTATTAAAGTGAGACGATCCAAAATAGAATACAAGAACATTGAAATGGAACAAAGAAAATACAAACAAACATTAATTATAAGATTATTATGTAGGTAAAAAAATAATTATAAGATTATTAAGTAATAAAAAAAATTAATAGAAAAAAGAGTTAAACCGGGTGCCTACCAGTTTGAACCGCATTGGATTTGTTAATTAAAATATGGCATGTGTTGATCACTCAAGATGTGAATTTTGATCCTCTCTAGCATGGAACTCACTCCGTTAGCATGCATTTCTACCTATTTACTGGAATAAAAAATGCCATATACTGTACTTTCAGGAAAAAAGCCGGAAGAAAACCTCTCCGCAAAACTGCCTATTATTTTAATTGAAGAGTGACAAATGGCACTCTCTTGTGGAGACTAAATTTGAAGTTGGGCTTAGCATGGAAGCTTCCAATGAAGTATGTACATTACTATCTCCACCTCATTAAATTAGTCCCATTTGCTTTATTGACTTTTTCGGCACGCGTTTCCACCGAAACCTAATACGAGTTTTAAAATCAATATATATATATAATACCGAAACGGATCCCGATCCTACGTGGCATCGCGTATGATTTTCTTGAATATTTTCGAATATTCTCATTGAGTTGGCTTATTTTATATTTATTCACAATGAATTCTGTCCCACATCGATTTTTTTACAAAAACTTAACAATGGATTACCTATATAAACAAATCCATATATTTCCACCAAAATTCATCTTTAATTTGAGAAACTACATAATTAATGTAAAAATCTCAAAAACAAAAATCAAACGATATATAATAGCGTTAAGGATCTCGATCCTACGTGGCAACACGTATGATTTTTTTGAATATTTTCGAATATTCTCTTTAATTTGAGAAAATACATAATTAATGTAAAAATCTCAAAAACAAAAATCAAACGATATATAATAGCGTTAAGGATCTCGATCCTACGTGGCAACACGTATGATTTTTTTTGAATATTTTCGAATATTCTCTTTAATTTGAGAAACTACATAATTAATGTAAAAATCTCAAAAACAAAAATCAAACGATATATAATAGCGTTAAGAATCTCGATCCTACGTGGCAACACGTATGATTTTTTTGAATATTTTTGAATATTCTCATTGATTTGGCTTATTATATATATTTAATCCAATTATATCACATTAATGAATTATGTCCCACATCGAAATAAACAACGGGTAACTTGATATATTTTGATATTTTTCTTTTATATTTTGCTTAAAATTAACAATATAGAGTCGAATTTTGGTGTGACTTGGTAAAACTGGTTATTTTAGAAATGTTAACCCTAACTATCCATTTTTATTTGGTCAAAAAGATCCATATGAAGGGTACTTCACTTAAAATAAAAACGGGGCGGCTTAATGTATTTTTATTTTATTTTATATTTTGATTAAAATAACATTATAAAGTGATTTATGTCAAATTTTGACGGGATGAAATAATCGTAAAATATTAATTTATTAACTCATTTCATATTACCACGAGTAACGGGTTGCTTGAAATAATTAATTTAATATACAAAATTATGTATTTTCATTAAAATTTTATGTAAAATCTCGAAATAAATTGAATCCCGTTGAATTTCGAACTACCCTAATTTTTTAATTACCAAGTAATAATCATGATTTCTGTCCCACATCGATTTTTTACAAAAACTTAACAATGAATTACCTATATAAATAGATCCATATATTTCCACCAAAATTCATCTTTAATTTGAGAAACTACATAATTAATGTAAAAATCTCCAAAAAAATAAATAAATAAATCAAACGATTTTTATATGTGAAAAACTACCCTAATTTTTTAATTACCAAGTAATAATCATTAAATCTGTTCACTATCAATTGTCCCACGTTGATTATATAGGATTTTTACAAGAATTAGTGACAAAGTACATAGATAAATAGATCATGTATCTTCACCAAAATTCATATTTGATGTGAGGAAATGCATTACTAATTCATGCTAATGTTATATCGATCAGCGGGCTAACGGAAAATTTAACGGGCAGATATGCACTATTCATGCTAACGTTATATCGAACAACGGGCTAACAAAAAAATTAATAGGCAAATTTTCACTATTCATGCTAACGTGATATCGAGCTAGCAATGAGCTAATCGAAAAATTGTGATATTACGTCTTAACATTTTTTTTTAATGTCACAAGTAACGGGCAGATTAAAATAATTTATAAGAATTTGTAATAATTTATTTCTCTAAGTTTATATATTTTGAGGAGAATAACTGTTATAATAAATAACGAGAGGTTTGACATTCATACCACATATAATTATTTGAGAAATGTTAGCCTTTATCGACACATTTTTATTTCAATATACATGTTCGATAATTTCGAAGTATTTATCTTCGTATGCTCACTTTAGCATTGATTTTGTGATTGTTTGATATTCTAATGTGTTAAACATGAATATTTAAATTATAAAATATATATTTAAAAAAAATCGATTCTCAATTTGTGTTTTTATTTATATTTTGAAGTTAAAACAAAAAAAATGCAAATCGAGTCTCGAATATGTTTTGTAAATTTTATGATTTCAAAATGCATTATTTGGCAATACTCCCTCCGTCCCGTCCGATTTGGCCCGTTTTCCAAATCGGGGTGTCCCGGCCGACTTGGCCTATTTCCTTTTTGGGACCAACATTACACTTTCACTTTTTTAGTTTAATACTTTTAAATTGTTAAGAATGAATTTGATTGGCTAGTTTTAATTTTCCTTTATTGGGAACACAAATTCAAGGTTATTAATTAATGTAATTTACTCCTCCTTAAAAATCGTGCCGAAAAGAACTAGGCCAAATCGGGCGGGACGGAGGGAGTACAAAATAGGATCCACAAAATTTAGATATCAAGGAAAAAAATAGACTTCCGTCGACAAATAAAGGGAAGACTTTGAATAATAAGAGTGATTAAAATAGTAACAAATGAAAGCATGGAACACAGGGAATAGACTGCTGCTTTGAGACTTGAGAGTAACAGAAATGGAGCTGTTCATGCAACTCCTCTGCTCCTTTCTCTCTCTCCTCGCCATTCTTCAATTCTCTCTCGTTGCCGCCATTGATACACTTTCTCCCGCCCAAACCCTCTCCGGCGACCAAGCTCTAGCTTCCGCCGACCAAATTTTCGAGCTAGGATTCTTTTCTCCCGGCAATTCCACCTCCATATTCCTCGGAATATGGTACAGCGGCACACCAGACGTCGTCGTTTGGGTTGCGAACAGGCAGAATCCGATCACCGCCGTGGAGGGAGGCGGAGTTCTGGCTTTAGCCGGGAACGGAACTCTAATCCTCACTTCATCGCAGAGGAGAGTTGTTTGGTCTACCAATTCCTCCATAGCCGCATCGAGCACCCCAGTCCTCCGCCTCCTCAACACCGGAAACCTAGTCGTCTCCGCCAACTCGAACAGCCTCTGGATGAGCTTCGACTACCACACCGACAGCAGGCTACCGGGGATGCCGGCGCTGGACAATTCCGCCACGCGGCTGACGTCGTGGAAAAGCCCTAACGATCCGTCGATGGGGGATTTCGTTTACCTGATCGAGAACAACGGACTGCCTCACACGAGTGTTTTCAAGGGGAATGTAAAGACGTACAGAACCGGTCCGTGGAACGGCCGGAATTTCACCGGATTCCGGTTCGTGTACGATTGGCCTTTTGAGCTAGAGGTGGTTATCAGCGATGGCAGGTTGGTTTCTCTCACCAACCCTTACGACGACTCTTCTCATGTGAGGCTAACGCTGAATTATACCGGAATCCTCCAATGCTACATCTTGAACGAAAAGAGGGATGGATGGATTCTCGCCTTTACTATGCCCGGCGACACCTGTGATAACTATGGGTGGTGCGGTGCTAATAGTGTGTGTAGATCGTATCAAACGCCTGTGTGTGATTGTTTGAATGGATTTGTTCCTAAATCTCAGAAAGAATGGAGCAAATATTTGTGGAGGAGTGGGTGCAGTAGAATTCAGCCCTTGGATTGTCAGGAGGAAGATGGATTCATGAAGTTCGATGCTGTCAAGTTCCCCGACACCTCGAGCAGTGTTGTAGTGAAAAATATGAAGGCTAAACATTGTCGTGAGGAATGCTTGAGAAACTGTAGTTGCTCGGCTTATGCTGATCCGTACTTCTCCACTGAGAAAGATGGGTGTTTGATGTGGTTTGGGGATTTGGTTGATATTAGAGAGTTCATCGGAGCGGTCAGTATAGGGCCGAGTATCTATATTCGCGTGCCTAAAACAGAGCTAGGTAATTGGTTCTTGTTGATTTGGGGAAGAATTTTGTGTAGATCATTAGACAAAACTGTTTAGTCGATTAATTATGCTTCTTTTGCTGTAGGTCATATGAAGGATTGGAGTGAGAGGAAAGGTTCTAAAAAGGTCTTGATCGTTGCAACGGCTGCTATCTTGATCTTATGTTTTGGAGGCCTAATTCTCAGAAAAAGAAGAAGAAGCAGAAAAGGTAATGCTTTACCTCGTCATTTCAATCACACTACGTAACCAAGATTTACTGAAATAGTTGCAGCAGCTTGCAAGAAGGAAATGGAGGATTTTGAATTACCATTGTTCGGTTTGGCAACCATTGCAGCAGCTACTGATAACTTCTCGGGTGAAAATTTCATTGGTGAAGGTGGTTTCGGTGCTGTTTATAAGGTATATATTGAAGTGATTTAAGTAGTATTGACACATATATTGCTCGGATTAGTTAAATTGTTTCGCATTTTTGTGATTTGACTGTGGCTTTTCTCTTGTGCTGTAGGGAAAGTTATCACCTGGGCAGGAAATCGCGGTGAAAAGAATGTCGAGAAGTTCTGGACAAGGCTCTGAAGAGTTCAAGAATGAAGTAATTTTGATTGCTAAACTCCAACACAGAAACCTTGTGAAGATTTTGGGATGTTGCATCGAAGGAGAGGAGAAGATGTTAGTGTATGAGTATATGCACAACAAAAGCTTGGACTATTTCATTTTCGGTTTGTCAAATACTACTTATTCGTTCTGATTACATTTCACCTTGTCAATTTTTACTTACGAATCATCACCTCTTGCAGATCAAGAGAAAAAAGGACTCCTGAGTTGGCAGACTCGGTTTGATATAATTATGGGAATCGCACAAGGTCTTCTCTACCTCCATCGCGATTCTAGGCTCAAGATCATCCACAGGGACTTGAAAACAAGCAATATCTTGTTAGATGACAAGCTAAATGCAAAGATCTCGGATTTTGGTTTAGCTAGAATGTTTGAAGGTGATGAGACTATGGCTAAAACAAAAAGAGTCGTGGGGACATAGTAAGTTAACTAGCTTCTGCTTCTTTTGCGAATGTAATGTATAGGTTCATTTCCATTTCGTGCTGAACAATTGTTGTTGCAGTGGTTACATGGCTCCAGAATACGCCTTCCATGGAAATTTCTCGGTGAAGTCAGATGTATACAGCCTCGGAGTAGTAATCCTGGAGATAGTGAGTGGGAAAAAGAACAGAGGCTTCGAGCCTCCTTCTCTCTATCAGAACCTTCTGGAACAGGTGAAATTTATATATTTCTCACAATTCCCCTGCTTCTTCATGAATGAAAAGTAGTGCTTAGTTTTGAAAGTTGCTTTCATAACAGGCGTACCTACTTTGGAAGGAAAACCGAGAATTGGAGTTGATGGACGAATGCTACCAGACTTCATATGTAGACTATCAAGTAAAGATGTGCATACAAATCGGCTTATTATGCGTTCAGAATGAAGCAAGGGAGAGGCCGGTGATGCCATCTGTTATTCAAATGTTGAGCAATGAAGATACAACAGCTCTGGGCCGGCCCCAGAAACCGGCATTTTTCTTGAACACGAGCCCCGGCTCGTCAGAGAAGGAATCTAGTGCTGGTTCCATGACTATAACTAATTTAGCAGGCAGGTAGAGTTGTTGAAACAAATATGAACTGGTTGCCGTATTTATGGTCGTATATATGCCTAATTTTTTTTTCATTACTTTTTTTAGTACGATCGACAATTTGTTTTTACTATTTAAATGTTTATGTATTTGGTTTCTATAATATTGCGTGAATCCAAAAATATGAAGGGGTATTTAAATCAAGTATGTTACTAATATGCACTTTGATTTGGTATAGAGTTTTTTTACATTCTTAGTCAAAGCGTGCTTTGAATTGATAATAGTACATTATAACAATACCAATAACGTCGACTTATATGGACTAACTATCCTTAGCCATAAACTGTGATATTGGATTTCTTCATTCTTTAATTATTATTATTATTATTATTATTATTAAATTAGTTTATGATATTCTCAAAATTATTCCACAATTGTAATGATTGTTTTTTAGAATAATCATACGAATGAACAATTTGAATTCTAAATTAAAATGGCTGCAATTTTCTTATTTTACTCTTGCAATTAATGTCTACGTAACTACGTTCATACTACCTCCGTCCCGCCAAAGACGTTACATTTCTTTTTGTCAATTTCTGGCACGTTTTTTCACGCTTCTTGATGATGCGTTTTAATGTAGATTTTTGAAGAATTTTTTCTTTTACGGGATACTATGATAGTTTTATTATCCCGCAAAAGAAAAAATTCTTCAAAAATCTATTTTAAAACACTTCATCAAGAAGCGTGGAAAAACGTGCCAGAAATTGATAAAAAAATGTAACGTCTTTGGCATTAAATAGTTGTGAGTTAAATTAAAAATAAAAAAGACATTAAATAGGGTTACAATTTATAAATCTAGCAATTTTTTATTTTGTTTTTACAATTTGTGAACGGAGTCGCTAAAAAAGGGGAGTCATAATTGTTGTTGCATTTAGATGGAAGCATATGTATTAAAATTTGGAAATATATATATATATATATATATATATATATATATATATATATATATATATATAGCGGAGAGATCACATACAAAAGACAAGTTCCGTAAGAAATGAGAAGTGATCTGGACCATTGATCTGTGTGATCTACGGTGTAGATTAACTGGTGCATTATGATTTTACTGAAAATGCATTATGATTGTATAGATAATGCATATAATGCATTGTGCATTATAGTTATGTATATCATGCATTATAAATTATGCATAAAATGCATCATTTTTTATTTTTTACGATAAACCTATTTTGTACAGGATCTCACCCCTATATATATGCTGAGCGTTCTGTGCTGAGCGTTTGTGAGCGACAATCCACGTCAGATTATTATTTATCTTTCTTTCACTTTCTTTTATTTTTTTACGCCTGCGCCTTCTCCCCCTTTCTCCCTTTTCCCTTCGTTTCTCAAATTAATTCTGTCCATATTTTCTCAACCCAAGCAATCGATTATTTTTCCTGAAAAATCACCAATTAAAGAATTCTCTTGAACCCTCGTCCCAATTCGTGAATCGGAAAGGTAAGCGGAAGAAAAAAAAAAAAAAAACTGTCACACCGTCGATTCCCACGACTCAAACCAGGCCACTATAATTTCAACTATCGTAAAACTCTTTCTTAATACCTTTAATTCTCTTTCTCATGCGCTATTGTTTCCATCTGTATTGCACACAATATCATGTTATATTGTTTTCATCTATTAAGTAATATGAATACTATATTTTAGTGCTTTAGTAAAAAATCCATGATGACAGGTTCATGAATGTGGAGAAAAAATAACTTTGTTCATAATTTTGTTCAAACGTGTGCATATATAATTTTGCTTTCCAATAATTTGACTATATATCTCAAATTTGAGTCTATTACACGAATTCTTTTACATCACACATATATATATATTTTTTTTCTTTGTACAGGAATGGGAGAACACAGTGATAATGAGTTATATACTCCTCAACTTGTGGATGATCGAAAGCCAAAAGTAGGAATGATATTTTCATCAGTGGAAGAAGCATTCTCTTTCTATAACCAATATGCACGAGAAGCCGGCTTTAGTGCAAGAATAAGCAACAGCAGGAAGAATAAGGCGACGAATGAAGTTGTTTGGAAACAAATTGTTTGCTTTAAAGAAGGTCAAACTGACGAGTCCCGGTCTAATAAACGAGCAATCAATGATCAACCGAAGAAGATACGAACTCGTGGGGAAGTTAGAACCAATTGCAAGGCAAAAATTTCTCTCGTCAAGCAACAGACTGGGTCAGATTGGAGCATTAGTAACTTCGTGGAGGGTCATAATCATGCGTTGTCTACTCCTTCAAAAGTGCATTTGCTACGCTCACACCGTAATGTTTCAATGGCAAAGAAAACATTGTCTCGACAATTTTCAGAAGCTAATGTACCAACTTGTCAGCAAATGCGCTTATTAGAGATAGAGTATGGTGGACCTGAACGTGTAGGTTGTACAGAAAGAGATATTAGAAACTATGAGAAAGAGTTAAGGGAGGAACAGAAGGATGTCGACGCCAGCACGTTGATCGAGTTCTTTTCATCTGAAAAAGAGAAGAATTCAGCCTTTTTCTTTGACTATGAGACTGATTCAAAGCATAAGCTTAGTAGATGTTTTTGGGCTGATCCTACATCAAGGAAGGCGTATAGTGTATTTGGTGATGTGGTTGTGTTTGATACGACGTATAAGACTAATAAATATGAAATGATTTTTGCACCATTTGTTGGAGTGAATCATCATCATCAAACTATTGTCTTTGGCTGTGCCGTTCTGAGTGATGAGAAGACTGAATCTTTCGTTTGGTTACTTAATAAGTGGATGGAAGCCATGCCAACAGGAGCTCCAAGAGTAATAATCACTGATCAAGATCCGGCTATGACAAAAGCAATTACAGAAATTTTGCCGAATACAGTGCATCGATATTGCTTGTGGCATATCTTGAATAAATTTCCTGATAAAGTTTCTGCAGTGATTTTACGAGATCATTATCAAAGCATAAAAAATGTTATATTAAATTCTAGATCTCCAGAAGAATTTGAGCAGTCATGGAAGGATGTTATCAAGCTTGCAGATTTGGAGGAAAATGAGTGGTTATCTTTGATGTATGGTCTACGTCATAAGTGGGTTCCAACATATTTCAGTCATGTTTTTTGTGCTGGAATGTCAAGTAGTCAGAGAGCTGAAAGTACACATGCATTTTTTAAAAGATATGTCTCAAACAGAAACTCATTAATGGATTTCATCACGCGATTTAATAGGGCATTGAGAAACCTGAGACACAATGAGTTGATTGCGGACCATAGTGACATGAATGAACGTCCAAAGATCAACACGAATTGGCCGATGGAAACTCAAATGGTCCGTTTATATACAAAAACGAAGTGGTTGGAATTCCGAAGTGAAGTTAGTCAAAGTCATGCCTACTACGTGCAACATGAGTCCACAGTTGATGACATAGTTTTCTACAATGTACATCGGTTGGAAAACTCAACCTCTAGACCAAGGGTGCTCACAGATGACAGAAGAACGGAGCACATATCATGTAGTTGTAGGAAATTTGAGTTTGATGGAATTCCTTGCAGGCACATGCTTGCTTTCTTTCGTGTTAATCAGATATTTCACCTGCCAGAAAAATATATACTCAAGAGATGGACACGAGAAGCAAAGATTGGTGCTATGGATGCAATAGATGATCAAAATGTTAATGATACTCCAGTTGGGTCTTTTATGTCACGACACTCCAGATTATTACACAAAGCTTCATCATTAGTTGATGATGCATCATTGACTGAGGAGGGAACACGGTTTTTCGAAGAGCAGCTAGACCTCATACAAAGTAAGATCAAAGAGATGAACAATCAAACAACTTTTGCTGAAGGAAGCCAGAGAAGGACAAGTTTAGAGAAACCGAATGAAATTGATGACCCATCTGGAATAAGAACAAAAGGAAGTGGAAAGCGATTGAAGTCGTACAAGGAAAAATCAACTTCAAAGTCCAGGATATGTCATGGGTGCGGGCAGCGTGGAGTATCGCATGATAAGCGAAATTGCCCTGTTTTGCATGATGGGTACGTGACTTATATTTAATTTTATTTTATAAGTTTTGGGCATATCTATCAGAGTAGTTATTAATTATTTACTACTTTTGTATGTTGTTAAGTTTCAGATCAATAGGCGATCCTCAAAACAACAATAATGGTGATGCAAGTGAAGAAGACTAATTATGTATCCATAGCTGGTATTATACATGAAAAATTGTTTGATTATTGTCGATAATTCCTGTGTACTCTAATTAAAATTGGATTTATTAATGAATTTCTTTGTATGTTCAAGCTCTTACAGGAATTGGTGAAGCTTATTGATTTCGGTAAATGAAGTTTACTGACATGGAGATCAACATTTTACAAGGAAAATAATTGTGAAGTCCTGGAGTGGTCGAGTTTATTACAAAGAGTAAATACTCTATGTTTACTTTTAATTATTGAAGAATAAGATATTTAACCATAGTACCTTTTTCGTCTCTCTAGATTTTTATTCTTTTATGATTTTTTATTCTTTTATGATACAAAGTGCAAATTACAATGAGTTTTTATTCTTTTATGATTTTTTCTTATTTGATGGAAAATTGTTATATTATCATATTGGTTGTCTTCTCACATTGGTATCGAGTACCACTAGAATAAAAGGTAAATTGTACTCCCTCCGGCTCAGGTATTTCGACACCTTTTATTATTTTATACCTCACATGTGAATATAAAATGTGTCGAAATACTTGAGCCGGGGGGAGTATTGTATTTGTTTGAACCAAAAGTTGTCGAAATACTTGAACCGGAGGGAGTATTGTATTTGTTTGAACTAAAAGTTGTCGAAATACTTGAGCCGGAAGGGAGTATTGTATTTGTTTGAACCAAAAGTTGAATTTTAATTACAAATGAGCCTATAAAGTTGACAATGACTAAAAAACTTGAAATTTCTCATGGCTACAATTTCATAAAAAAAATAGTGAATGCATGCTAAGCATATGCCATTCCCACAAAGTCAAAAGAGCAGTAATAGTAATAATAATAATAATACCAAACTTATCAATATTAAAATAATAGTAATCGAGATGAGTGATAAAGATACTGCTCATTTTTATTTCCAAGACATTTAACAATAACTATTGTAGATTTCTCTCGGAATATGCAAGCTACTAAGGGCAAATAGAATAATCAGAGTATATCATACAATCCCTTCATTGAGACTAGCTGAACTTGCAAATGGTAGCTAAAGATCCCATATTATCGATTGTTCAAACTACGAACTCGAGATACAGAGAGGTTATATTTACTAAACAACTGGCAAGTGTATTATTTAGTGTACGAACTTTCGTATTCCGAGTAACTTCGACATTCCCGATGAAGTATCCGGTGTAGGTATGTCTTTGGAGCCATCTTCACAAAAATTTACATCTGCTAATTTCTTTAACAACTTCTGCAGGCTGGAGATTTGAATTTTGAAGTTGTTTTTAGTGAACTACATCTTTACCTCTCATCTTAATCCCGACTATGATATGAATGCCGTATTTTTCAATAAACCTGGAAATTCAGACCATCACTATCAGATACCAAATAAATCACTACTCAACAAGAGCAATAATTAGAGTTCCTTTAGCAATGAACTTCCTACAATACTTTTGTCCTTTATCAAAGCATGCATTGGATAAAATTGAATGTATGATATGAGATATCATAGATACTTCACCAACCTTATCAATTGCTTACCACCAAATGCAGCCAATTTAGTGGCTAAAGCAAGCATAAGATGTTTCACTTGAAGCCTCTGTTTTTCTTGAAATATGGTTTCAACCACCGTCTGCAGGGATGATTTTCTTTTCATAGTTAGGATATTAAATTTAGAGGTTTCATCACTGCCAAGTGTAGGGCAGCACAGTAGGGAAATGTTTCTAGAACTAGAGCATTTTACAATGTAAACTGAGAATAAACCAGACAAAAGAAATTAACAAGGAAGAATTAAGTTCATCGAACATGTATTATGCACACACTCCATCAAAACTAAGTAATCTCTTTAAACCTTTTCTTATGCTACAAAGTTTCAATTTCTCATCCTCAAACACAAATTAGTCAGTGGAGAAGGATCCAAAGAGAGCGATACCTCTATTATGGGCAGCCATTATCGCCGGAGGCCAAGTTGACGGTGCTCTCAAGGACATGGTCATCGTTATGAAGCAGCAAAAAGAGCCGAAGAAGCCATCGAAGTGATCAAATCACTATGCGTTCGTTGCTCCGATCAAGCCCATAAATCCCTCGACAACATCTTAATAGACATGTACAAGTTCTGAAGTTCACCTCCTTCGCCGCTATTAACGTTTGATTCAAGCTTTACCTCAAATTTTCAAAATTTCTAAAAAAACTGATTAGAGCTTTACCAAGAATGCTAGATCGTACATTTATTGTAAATTGTTGACAGTGCCGACGGCAATGGGCAGGGCCAAGGAAGATGGCAAGTTGACAGCATAGGTGGGTCACGCCCATTTGTTCGGCAGGCCTTAGACCCTCTTTTCCTTTTCGGTGTGCGGCGCGGCGGACATAAAGGTGGCCTGGTTTGATTCGTGGGAATCGACGGTGTGACAGTTTTTTTTTTCTTCCGCTTACCATTCCGATTCACGAATTGGGACTAGGGTTCAAGAGAATTCTTTGGTGATTTTTCAGGAATAATAATCGATTGCTTGGGTTGAGAAAATATGGACAGAATTAATTTGAGAAACGAAGGGAAAAGGGAGAAAGGGGGAGAAGGCGCAGGCGTAAAAAAATAAAAAGAAAGTGAAAGAAAGATAAATAATAATCTGACGTGGATTGTCGCTCACAAACGCTCAGCACAGAACGCTCAGCATATCAATTCTGATATATATATATATATATATATATATATATATATATATATATATATATACTAAAATGAAACAATATTGATGAATTACGGAAAAAGTAATTACCATAATTAAAAAATTAAAGTTGAGCAAATAAAACATATTAAGTATATTATGGAATTCTAAGAGTGATTGACTAATAAGGTTAAAAATTACTCTCAAGTCTCACTTCACTAGTTATGTTTTTTTCGATACCAGATTTTACGACCAAGTGTTAAAAGTGAAAAATCTGAAATCTGTAAATGAAAAGTAAGGATTAATTATTTTTAATTAAAAAATTAAAATTATTAAAGTGAGACGATCCAAAATAGGATACAAGAACAATGAAATGGAACAAAGAAAATACAAACAAACATTAATTATAAGATTATTATGTAGGTAAAAAAATAATTATAAGATTATTAAGTAATAAAAAAAATTAATAGAAAACGTAACTAAACAAAAAGAGAGAGGAAAAAAAAAGAGTTAAACCGGTGCCTACCAGTTTGAACCGCATTGGATTTATTAATTAAAATATGCCACGTGTTGATCACTCAAGATGAGTGAATTTTGAGTCCTCTCTAGCATGGAACTCACCCATTTCTACCTATTTACTGGAATAAAAAATGCCATCTACTGTACTTTCAGCAAAAAAAGCCGAAAGAAAACCGCTCCGCAAAACGGCCTATTATTTTAATTGAAGAGTGCCAAATGGCACTCTCTTGTGGAGACTAAATTTGAAGTTGGGCTTAGCATGGAAGCTTCCGACGATGAAGTATGTACATTACTAATTACGTGCTTTTCGCACACGGCGTTTAATTTAAATTAAATTAAATTAAATTATATTGAAAAAACAGTTATTAAAAGTGAAGTATTCCAAAAAAAGAAAGACTACTACTCTGCAAAAACTCCAAATCCTTCTCTCTCTCTAGAAATGGAGCACATCATGCAAACCCTCTGCCTCTGCGCCGCTCTCTCTCTCCTCGCCATTGCAGCTGCCACTGATACTCTTTCACCCGACCAAACGCTCTCTGGCGCCCAAATTCTAGCTTCCGCCGACCGAATTTTCGAGCTAGGATTCTTCTCTCCGGGCAATTCCGCCTCCAAATTCCTCGGAATATGGTACGCAGCCACACCAAACGTCGTCGTTTGGGTTGCAAACAGACAAAATCCGATCGCCGCCGCGGAGGGAGGTGGCATTTTAGCTTTATCCAACAACGGAACTCTGATCCTCACTTCGTCGCAGGGGAGAGTTGTTTGGTCTACCAATTCCTCCATAGCCGCATCGAGCACCCCAGTTCTCCGCCTCCTCAACACCGGAAACCTAGTAGTCGTCGACAACTCCGCCGAAATATGGAAGAGCTTTGACTACCCCGGCGACAGCAGGTTTCCGGGGATGAATATGGTGAACGATCCTGTCGCAGGATTGGACAAACATCTGACCTCATGGAAAGGCCCTAATGATCCGTCGATGGGGGATTACGTTTACCGGATCGAAAACAACGGATTGCCTCACTTAATTATTTTCAAGGGGAATACGAAGGTATACAGAACTGGCCCGTGGAATGGGCTGAATTTCACGGGGTTTCCGTTCGTGACCGATCCAGTTTTTCTGCCGCAAGTAGCTTTCAAAAATGACAGGTTAGTATCTGTCTCAATGCCTTACAACAACTCCGTTCGCGTGAGAATTACGATGAACTACACTGGATTGTTCGAACGCTACGTCTTGAACGAAAACAGGGATGGATGGATTCTTGTGTTTGCTATGCCTGGCGACACCTGTGATAACTAGGGGTTGTGCGGTGTAGATCGTATGAATCGCCTGTGTGTAAGTGTTTGAATGGATTCCTTCCTAAATCTCAGATAGAATGGGACTTGTTTTCGTTGAGGAGCGGTTGTAGTAGAACTCCGCCATTGGATTGTCGGACGGAAGATGGATTCAAGAAGTTTAGTGGTATCAAGTTCCCGGACACCTTGAGTTATCGCGTAGAGAATGGTATGAACGTTGATGACTGTCGTGAGGAATGCTTGAGAAACTGCAATTGCTCGGCTTATGCTGATCCATTTTTCACCAATGAGAAAAATAGGTGTTTCTTGTGGTTTGGGGATTTGGTTGATATCAAAGAGTTCATCAGAGATGTCAGCATAGGGCCGAGCATTTTTATTCGTGTGCCTAAAGCAGAGCAAGGTAACTGATTTCTTGTTAATTTTGGGAAGAATTATATGTAGATCATTACACAAAACTGTTAAGTGCCTCAATAGTTGTTCTTCACTCTTGGTTGTAGATCATATGACATATTTCAGTAAGAAAGGTTCTAAAAGGCTCGTGCTTGCTGCAACGGCTGCTAGTGTAGGGATGCTCGTCTTGATGTTATGTCTTGGAGGCATAATATGTAAGATGAGAAGGAGGAGACAAGGTAACTGTTTTGTTTATCACTATTTCAGGTACATGCATGTAAGTGTAGGGACTTGAAGGAGAATCTGAAACATGTATAACTTCTGCAGTAGCTTCTAGGAAGGAATTGGTGGATTTCGAGCTACCTCTGTTTAGTTTGGCAATCATTGCAGCAGCAACTAATAACTTTTCCGATGAGAACTTGATTGGAGAAGGTGGTTTTGGTCCTGTCTATAAGGTAATGAATGTTATAAAGTGTTTGGATTCACTAAAATGTGTTCAATCGTGGACTTTTTTTATTTACTTATGATTTGAGTGTGGTTGTTTTGTTCTGTTATGTTATGTTCTGTTGTAGGGAAAGTTATCAGCTGAGTTGGAAGTGGCAGTGAAAAGAATGTCGAGAAATTCTCGACAAGGCTCTGAAGAGTTCAAGAATGAAGTGATTTTGATTGCTAAGCTCCAACACAGAAACCTTGTGAGGATTTTGGGATGTTGCATCGAAGGAGAGGAGAAGATGTTAGTATATGAATACATGCACAACGAAAGCTTGGACTATTTCATTTTCGGTTTGTCCAAATACTACTCATTCTTTCTGATTACATTTCACCTTCTCAGCTTTTTACATAATAATCGCCTCTTGCAGATCAAAAGAAAAAAGGACTGCTGAGTTGGCAGACTCGGTTTGATATAATTATGGGAATCGCACAAGGTCTTCTCTACCTCCATCGCGATTCTAGGCTCAAGATCATCAACAGAGACTTGAAAACGAGCAATATCTTGTTAGATGACAAGCTAAATGCAAAGATCTCTGATTTTGGTTTAGCCAGAATGTTTGAAGGTGATCAGACTATGGCTAAAACAAAAAGAGTCATGGGGACATAGTAAGTTGGCTAGGATCTGCTTCTTTTGCGAACATAATGTATAGGTTCATTTCCATTTCGTGCTGAACGATTATTGATTGTTGTAGTGGTTACATGGCTCCAGAATACGCCTTCCATGGTAATTTCTCGGTGAAGTCAGACGTATACAGCCTCGGAGTAGTAATACTGGAGATAGTGAGTGGGAAAAAGAACAGAGGCTTCGAGCCTCTCTATCAGAACCTCCTGGAACAGGTGAAATTAATATATTTCTCACAATTCCCGTGCTTCTTCATGAATGAAGAGTAGTGCTTAGTTTCGAAATTTGCTTTGATCACAGGCGTACGTACTTTGGAATGAAAACCGAGAATTGGAGTTGATGGACGAATGCTACCAGAGTTCATATGTGGATTCTCAAGTAAAGAAGTGCATCCAAATCGGGTTGTTATGCGTTTAGAATGAAGCAAAGGAGAGGCCGGTGATGCCATCTGTTATTCAAATGTTGAGCAGTGAAGATGTTGCAGCTCTTGCCCATCCCCAGAAACCGGCATTTTTCTTGAACACGAGCCTCGTCTCTTCAGAGAAGGAACCTAGTGCTGGTTCCATGAGTATAACTAATTTAGCAGGCAGGTAGAGTTGTTAAAACATATATTGTGGCTGCATGTTTACGTGGAGTGCTGATTTTGTATATATGGCATGATTATGTATGCAAAGATATGTGTATTTGTTAGATGCGTGTTGGAGTGTATTTGGTATAAGGATTTATTTTCCTTATATAGAGGATGGATCATATAGAAATAAGTCCTGGTGTAAGAAATAGGAATAGATCTGGACCATTGATCTTGATTTGATCTGTGGCTGTAATTGATTTAAGCATGATTATAAGGTATCATAAGCATGACTAGGTTTAAGCATGAATTTTTACATTAAAAAGCATAATGGTGTTGTAAGCGTAATTATATACTGATTTAAGCATGATTTTGTATAGTTTTAAGCATCTTTCGCATTTTAGCACGCAAGGATTTATTTGCACACGAACCACTCCCTATATATATATTCTTAAGAAGATTCACACGCACGTACTTGGAGATCTCGAAAATCCGATTCTACCCTAATAAGGATATCTTGGAGATATACCTTATTTATCTCATTAGGGTTTGCATGAAGAACTATATATATTCGAAGATTAGCTATGTGCCGCTGCGCGAGGGACGAGTATATCACGTGAGAGCTTTCATCATCTTCGTGTTCTTCGTTGTTGAGTTTTTGTTCATTCATCAATTATTGGGGTAGTGTTATTGGTGAGTGGATTGTATTACCTTGAACTATTCTACGTTTCTTCGTTGTTGAGTTTTTGTTCATTCATCAATTATTGGGGTAGTGTTATTGGTGAGTGGATTGTATTACCTTGAACTATTCTACGTTTAAGGTTGGGCTAAACTTTTCAATCTTGAGAAAAGTTGTTTGGGTAGACTAGTTGAGAGTTTACCGAGAATCCATTTGTGAGGAGTAGAGTCGGGTGAGGAGAGAACATTTAGTGCAGCTAACGTTCACGAGTCTTGTATCCCTTATACTCATTATAGTGGATTGCTTTCTTGGAATAGTTTCCCCCATACGTAAGTGTATTTATCACTGAACTGGGTTACCAACTTGTGTGCCCACTGGTGTTACATGTTGTGTTATGTTTGAACATACAATTGCAGGGGTTATACAATTTCATTTATGAACTCGTTGACGTATTTATGGTCGACAATTTGTTTTTACTATTTAAATGTTTATTATTTTTATGAATGAAAATTTACCAGATGCGATTTTGTGTAGAGATTGGAAAGAAATTAAGTTCCTGTTCTTTTAATCCTTTTATAAAAAAAACGACTAAAAATTGGAAACGAATTGTGAAATTAAATTGAATTCCATTTTTCGACACGTACTAACTCCAAAGTCGACCTTTAATTTCAAAAACGATCTTATCTTAGCACACGTATGTATGTTTCAATAGATACATAGCTATATACAAAGAATATGTTAACACAAGTATGCAAGTTTTTCAACAACTAACGGCCTTCAAAATTAGTTATACTAATGGAACCTTCACTACCTGCTGAGTTCTTCTCCGAGAAACTAGAGCTGGTGTTGAAGAAAAACCCCGGTTTCTTCGGCAGTGGCAGAATTGAATCTTCACTGCTCAACATGAGCACCACAGACGGCATGATCGGCCTGTCCTCCGCGTTGTTCTGAACGCATAATAACCCGATTTGGATGCACCTCTTCACTTGATGAACCACGAACGACGTCTTGTAGCATTCATCCATCAACTCCAATTCTCTGTTTTCCTTACAAAGTAGCCATGCCTGTGATCAAAGGGAACTTATTACAACATTCATCGTACTCTTTTCTCATGAAGAAGAAGGAAAGTAAATTAACGGAGGTGCAGCAATGCATAATCCACCTGTTCCAGAAGGTTCTGATAGAGAGAAGGAGGCTTGAATCCTCTGTTCTTCTTCCCACTCACTATCTCCAGTATTACTACTCCTAGGCTGTATACGTCTGACTTCTCACAGAACCTTCCGTGGAAGGCGTACTCTGGAGCCATGTAACCACTGCAACAATCAATAATCGTTCAGCACGGAATGGGAATTAGCATATACAGTATGTTCGTAAAAGAAGCAGAACCTAGTCAACTTACTATGTCCCCACGACTCTTTTTGTTTTAGCCATAGTCTGATCACCTTCAAACATTCTGGCCAAACCAAAGTCGGAGATCTTTGCATTTAGCTTGTCATCTAACAAGATATTGCTCGTTTTCAAGTCCCTGTGGATAATCTTGAGCCTAGAATCGTGATGGAGGTAGAGAAGACCTCGTGCGATCCCCATAATTATATCAAACCGAGTCTGCCAGCTCAACAATACTTTTTTCTTTTGATCTGCAAGAGGCGATGATTATTAAGTAAAAAGTTGAGAAGGTGAAATGTAATCAGAAAGATTGAGTAGTATCTGGACAAACCGAAAATGAAATAGTCCAAGCTTTTGTTGTGCATGTATTCATATACTAACATCTTCTCCTCTCCTTCGATGCAACATCCCAAAATCCGCACAAGGTTTCTGTGTTGGAGTTTAGCAATCAAAATCACTTCATTCTTGAACTCTTCAGAGCCCTGCCCTGAACTTCTCGACATTCTTTTCACTGCGATTTCCAGCTTAGCTGATAACTTTCCCTACAATAAAACAGAACAGCCACATCCAAATCATAAAAATGCCAAATAATTTAACTAATCTCAGCAATTTATGTCTCTGTCCTACTTAAACCATTTTAATACCTTATAAACAGGACCAAAACCTCCTTCACCAATGAAATTTTCATCCGAGAAGTTATTAGTAGCTGCAGCGATGGTAGCCAAACCGAACAAAGGTAATTCAAAATCCTCCGTTTCCTTCTTACAAGCTGCTGCAAATATTACAAATGCTTCAGAAAATCTTGATCATATACATGTAACGTGTGACTGAGATGACGAGGAAAAGTATAACCTTTCCTGCTTCTTCTTCTTCTTCTTCTTCTTTTCCTGAGAATAAGGCCTCCAGAACATATGATCAAGACAAGCATCCCTAAACTAGCAGCCGTTGCAACATACACGACCCTTTTAGAATCTTTCCCCTTACTCAAATCCATCATATGACCTACAGCAAAATAGTGAACAAGCACATAATTAATCCACTTAACAGTTTGACCAAAGATCTAATGCAATTCTTCCCAAAATCAACAAGAACCAGTTACCTAGCTCTGTTTTAGGCACGCGAATATAGATACTCGGCCCTATAACGACTGGCCCGTTGAACTCTCTGATATCAACCAAATCCCCAAACCACATCAGACACCCATCTTTCTCAGTGGAGAAGTATGGATCAGCATAAGCCGAGCAATTACAGTTTCTCAAGCATTCCTCACGACAATGTTCAGCCTTCATATTTTTCACTACAGCACTGCTCGAGGTGTCGGGGAACTTGACAGCATCGAACTTCATGAATCCATCTTCCTCCCGACAATCCAAGGGCGGAATTCTACTGCACCCACTCCTCCATAAATACTTGCTCCATTCTTTCTGAGATTTAGGAACGAATCCATTCAAACAATCACACACAGGCGTTTGATACGATCTACACACAGTATTAGCACCGCACCACCCATAGTTATCACAGGTGTCGCCGGGCATAGTAAAGGCGAGAATCCATCCATCCCTCTTTTCGTTCAAGATGTAGCGTTGGAGGAATCCGGTATAATTCAGCGTTAGCCTCACATGAGAAGAGTCGTTGTAAGGGTTGGAGAGAGAAACCAACCTGCCATCGCTGATAACCACCTCTAGCTCAAAAGCCCAATCGTACACGAACCGAAATCCGGTGAAATTCCGGCCGTTCCACGGACCGGTTCTGTACGTCTTTACATTCCCCTTGAAAACACTCGTGTGAGGCAGTCCGTTGTTCTCGATCAGGTAAACGAAATCCCCCATCGACGGATCGTTAGGGCTTTTCCACGACGTCAGCCGCGAGGCGTAATTGTCCAGCGCCGCCATCCCCGGAAGCCTGCTGTCGGTGGGGTAGTCGAAGCTCATCCAGAGGCTGTTCGAGCTGGCGGAGACGACTAGGTTTCCGGTGTTGAGGAGGCGGAGGACTGGGGTCGAAGCGGCTACGGAGGAATCGGAAGTCCAAACAACTCTCCTCTGCGATGAAGTGAGGATTAGAGTTCCGTTTCCGGCTAAAGCCAGCACTCCGCCTCCCTCCGCGGCGGTGATCGGATTCTGCCTGTTCGCAACCCAAACGACGACATCTGGTGTGCCGCTGTACCATATTCCGAGGAATATGGAGGTGGAATTGCCGGGAGAAAAGAATCCTAGCTCGAAAATTTGGTCGGCGGAAGCTAGAACTTGGTCGCCGGAGAGGGTTTGGGCGGGAGAAAGTGTATCAATGGCGGCAACGAGAGAGAACTGAAAAATGGCGAGGAGGGAGAGAGAGGAGCAGAGGAGTTGCATGAACAGCTCCATTTCTGTTACTCTCAAGTCTCAAAGCAGCAGCCTAGAGGTCTATGCCCTGTGTTCATGCTTTCATTTGTTACTATTTTAATATTTAATCACTCTTATTGTTCAAAGTCTTCCCTTTCTTTGTCGACGGAAAAGTCTTATTTTTTTCCTTGATATCTAAATTTTGTGGATCCTTTTGTGTATTGCCAAATAATTCATTTTGAAATCATAAAATTTACAAAAGCAGAGACACGATTTGTGTTTTTCGTTTTCTAACTTCAAAAGATAAATAAAAACACAAATTGAGAATCGATTTTTTTTTAGTAATATATCTATTACTATTATAAAAGTGTGGATTCTTACAAAATACTCCCTCCGTCCCACTTCAGTAGTCCTCTTTCTTTTCGGCACAGGATTTTATGCGTAGTGTTAAATTTGAAAAAGTATAGGGTCCACATCAAAAGTAAGGGTTAATTTTTGTCTTTTAAGGAAAGAGGACAAGTGAAGTGGGACGGACAAAAATAGTATTGAGGACAAGTGAAGTGGGACGGAAGGAGTATGTATTACCAAGTATACCCTTCCCCTATTATTATTATTATTATTATTATTATTATTATTATTATTATTATTGATGAGATTTAGATGAATATTTTTTTAAAGGAAAAGGAGTTAAAACTAATAATATCACGTTTATTTTTGTATCAAACAAATTAATGACCTCTTATATTAAACTATAATTATTGTTGAAAAGAAAACAATTAATAGTCTACGTCAAACAAATAAAAGCATGTATAAGCTGGAATATCAACCATTTCAATTTTTAGCTCATAATATATATATATATATTTATTAAACCAATTAATAATTTCATAGGAGATATCTTAGATATTAAAATATTAAATCAATTAATGACCTCGTATGAGTGACTTTAAATATTAAAACTATTATTGTTGTGAGATTTTGATGAATTCTTTAAGTATTGATCGGAACTAAAATTAAACTGTAAAGAAGATGTGATATGTAAACAGCAATTTCATATTATAAATACGTATAGTGTGCATTAAATTAATTCAAATATTATTATTATTAAGAACAAGAGAGAAAAACATGTCTATATATATTAGAATGATTGCAGTAAGAATAACGAGACCATATATATTCAACAAACGAGACAAGAATAACGAGACGGGGAAGTAGCATATGTGTGACATGACATCATTTCATCAACATACAAAATTTTTCAACATAAAAAACCCTAGATATTTAAAGGCAAAGATTGCAATGGTAAAATAGGGTTGAGAGAGAAAATTATATATAGTATAGATTAATTGACATGAGGGAAGGCGGCGCTCTGAGCCCAAACGCCGCCGTCTTGGCCGATGATGGCGGCGGCGGTGAGATGAAGGCCTTCCACAGTTCCACTACTTCTTCTTCTTCTTCTTTGAACCGAATGAATGGCGATCACGTAGAGAGAGAGGGAGAGAGAAATTAGAGTGTTTTTACTTGTATATATACTGTTGACATTATTTCGTGAAATGGTTTCACGTTCGGATAATAAGATCGATATGAATATTCACTCCGTCTCGTTTATATATAAACAAGTTTCATTTTCATTCGTTCTACTGATATAAGAATATTATCTAAAATTGGCACTCTCATCTTAATTGTCACTCTAGACATAACTTGCCGATTGGGCCAGGGCCGATCCAAGACTAACCCAATTGGTGAAGTGGGTTTATTGGGCCGAAACACTCTTGAAATGGACCCATTTTGTTCTCTTTTGGGCCCACCTCACACATGCTTTTCGATATCCATTTTCCCATTTTAAAATAGAAACTACTCCGTAATAGATTTGTTCCTTTAAATTTTAAATTTTATTTTATGTAATAAGATTAAAAGTTTATATCAATATTATAAATTAAGACAATATTTACTATTATTATTTGTCGAGAAAACGGCGTCACTTCGGTTTGGCTTAATTGAATAGTTTGATATTGCACGTTAGAGTAGGTAGCAAATAATGATTTTTAAACTATGTGTCAATTAGCGATTGAATAGAAATCAATCAATACTTTTGTAGAATGTATCATAACTTTTGAATCTAAGAAAATTTGTAACATTTTGAAGTAAATTGAGGTGAGATCGTTCGATATCAACATAAATACTGAAAATTTTATTCTTTTATATTTTTGTAAAAAAGTAATGTAGACATCCAAAGAAGATGTTCATAAGCTTCAACAATAATTATCCTTAATATTGGCTAAATTATCTTTTAATTAGAAATCAAAGCAGTCCATTCCTTTATTTGCTGGCAGATTATTTCAGCAATATGCAGAAAGTGCAATGAGAAGCATAATTTGTTAGCAAAGGACTTTGGTAAAAAATGTTGATTTTCGGAGGTGATTTTAAGCAAATGTTATTGGTTGTGCCTAAAACTACAGTCCACCAAATAATATCAGTAAGTCTGATCAACTTCAAAGAATATGAGATCGAGAAATGATATCAAATTCAGTCAATTAATTGGAAATGTTGAAGAACCAACTTACATTAACGAAAATATCAGAATCCCATGCGAGATGCTTATTGAGTATTATAAGCAGAAAAATTCACAAAGAGACTCATTAAAGTCAATTTTCCAAATTTCGAAAAGAATGCACATTCTTCAAAATACATGACAAATCAAACAATATTGACGGCTAAAAATTGAGCATGTGGATAAGTTGAATGAATTTTCAAGGGAGGTACACTTCGTTATCACGATCAATTCGGTGAAGATCGATGATAAAGAGAAGTTGACCCTTATAGTTGACGCAATCCAAAAGATAAACCAAAAAATGAAGAAGAGGTAAACAAAAAAAAAAAAAAAAATCAAATAAAAAGGTGAAACCATGAAAAACCTCTAAGCCGGTTTAAGGGATTGGTAAGAAAAAATCAAGCATAGAGTTGCAAAGTCGCCGTGAAGATTAAGAAAAATATTTTTTATTATTTATATTTTGTAAAGGTAATGTAGACATCCAAAGAAGACGACTTCTAAGTTTTAACGGTGATCGTTAATGTTGCCTAAATTATCTTCAGATTTGTTGTACAGTTGAGATTAATTATTCATATGATTCTAACTATTACTTCAAACCAAAGAAATATTATTTCTCACAAACTAATTCTAATTTTTTCTGTTTCTTTCACCACAAATTATTAGTAGATTATAATTTGAATATTTTATTTTATATTTTTGTTACATTTCTCAGCTCGTGTTAGAACTCTTAATGATACATCTCCAAGGGCCATAACTATAACCGAAGAAAATATTATCTCTGGTGATCAAAGAATTTTTCTAACATTTTGAACATAATAATATGTATTCATGTTTCAACAATATATATACGTATTAATAAGAATTTTGTATGTTCAAATACACATATGATATATCCAACAGTTACAAGGGAGACATTATGATAAATGCGTCTCGTGTAGAGAGTATACTTGCTATAAGTTACAAATAAGAAATCCAAGCTAGACAATCTATTCTTTTATTCGATGGCAGATTATTTCAACAATACACAATTGACATGTATATTAAATTAGAGACTACAAGATTGAATTTTTTTCCCGGAGAATTCAATCAACGATGAGAGTCGAATTATACTAAGGAATTATGGACATGTCTTTAAAGAAGAAGTGAGAGGAACTAATGTTGACAAACGAATTGTTCTTCATGGTACATTTATAGGGAGTCCAAGAGATATGAGGCGTATGTATCTTGATGCATTGACGTTAGTACAAAATTTTGGGAAGACATACTTATTACTATAACTTGAAATCTAAAGTGGAGTGAAATACAAGAAAAACTGTAAGCTGGTCAAACTTCTCAAGATTGGGTTATTTTATGTTCTAAATTCTTAATTAATGCTTAATAATTTTCAAATCAAAGCTAAATACATCAAATCTTGTTTTAGGGAGAAAATCAATTTGTGTACAACAAATGACTCAGCTTACAAAATTCAAGGGAAGTAACCAGGTGTCTTAGCGCACCTGGCTACCGGGCTCCTCCCTTGAAGGAGTGACCCGGGTTCGATCCCTGGTGGGAGCGAATTATGGAGATATAAGGTGGCTTGGAGATTTTCTTGGAGTGTTTGGGAGCTAGGCGTACTAACATCTAATCTAACATCTAACATTTGCACGATCAAAAAAAAAAAACAAAATTCAAGGGAAGTACGCTTCGATACCACAACCAATTCGGTGAAGATCGATGATAAAGGGCACTTGAACCTTATAGCCAATGCAATCCAAAAGGTGAAAGCCAAAAGTAAAGAAGAGGTCAAAAAAATTCAAACAAAAACGTGAAGCCAAGAAAAACTCTAAGAAAAATTCAAGTGTGGAGTTGGAACATTGTGAAGATCAAGAGAAGGGGAAAAGAAAAATAATCTGAAAAAAAATTTGAAGATTGCGTCAATGATATTCCAATGGTGACGATGATGAGACCTTGAAAATTTTAATCTCCAAAAATAAAAGGAAGAAAAGTTCGACGTGCATCAAAATCAAATATGTAGAAGAAAGATTGAAGAGGATATAAATTATTATTTCAAAATATTATAGCATAGATTTTTATTTCTTTTTTAGCGATACGAAACATGATTTTTTTTTTTTTTTTACTTTAATTTACTTATTTTATCATTTATTATTTATTCATCGTTTTATTTTTACACATTACTTTTAGACTTTAATGAGTCAATATATATTTAGATATAAAATAACATAATAATACAATAATATTTATAAAATTAAGTAAAAAAATAAGTGATCACGTGCATCGCACGTGTCGTCTGCTAGTATTTTATAAATTTTATAATTTAAACATTCAGTTTAACAGTAACACAGTAAAATATCAAACAATCACAAAACCAATGCTAAAGTGAGCATACGAAGATAAATGCCCACCAAGGTGGGCACGGTTTGGGATGCGGCATATCATTCCTCTGTACGAGCATATATTCCGATGAATATTTGGGCACAAGTATGTATATATTCCCTCTATTTATTCTGAAATGGCCATGTTTCTATTTCGAGGTGTGTTATTTGAAATTGTCAATTTCCTATTTTGGCCAACAGATCCATGTGCACACCTCAATAACCCCTAATACACTATTTTTATACACTAAACCCTTATGTGGACCACCACTATTATACAATAAACCTTAATTTTCTTAGTACGCGTGCCCAAAAGAAAGTGGACGTTTAAGAAGAAACGGAGGGAGTATTCAACAACTACCTGCCCTGTAAATTAGTTATAGTTATGGAACCAGCCGTAGATTCCTCACCACCTGATGAGTTCTTCCCCGAGAAACTTGAGCTGGTGTTGAAGAAAAACCCTGGTTTCTTGGGCAGTGGCAGAACTGAATCTTCGCTGCTCAGCATGAGCACCACAGACGGCATGATAGGCCTCTCCTCCGCGTCGTTCTGAACGCATAACAACCCGATTTGGATGCACCTCTTCACTTGATGATCCACGAACGAAGTCTTGTAGCATTCATCCATCAACTCCAGTTCTCTGTTTTCCTTACAAAGTAGCCATGCCTGTGATCAAAGGGAACTTATTACAACGTTCATCGTCACTCTTTTCTCATGAAGAAGAAGGAAAGTAATCCACCTGTTCCAGAAGGTTCTGATAGAGAGAAGGAGGCTTGAATCCTCTGTTCTTCTTCCCACTCACTATCTCCAGTATTACAACTCCTAGGCTGTACACGTCTGACTTCTCACAGAACCTTCCGTGGAAGGCGTATTCTGGAGCCATGTAACCACTGCAGCAAGAATTTGTCAGCACGAAATGGAAATGACTATGTACGTTCGTGAAGGAAATGGAACTTAGCCAACAACTTACTATGTCCCCACCACTCGTTCTGTTTTAGCCGTAGTCTGATCACCTTCAAACATTCTGGCTAAACCAAAGTCGGAGATCTTAGCATTTAAATTCCCATCCAGCAATATGTTGCTAGTTTTCATGTCTCTGTGAATAATCTTGAGCCTCGAATCATGATGGAGGTAGAGGAGGCCTCGTGCGATCCCCATGATAATATCAAACCGCGTCTGCCATGTCAGCAGTGCCCTTCTACTCTCATCTGCAAAAGGCCAAGAGTACTTTAGCACTACCAGATCGTTAGTCTCAATGTTATGAAAAAGAAAACGAATAAGGTTTGAACGAACCGAAAATGAAATAGTCCAAGCTTTTGTTGTGCATGTACTCATATACTAACATCTTCTCCTCTCCTTCGACGCAACATCCCAAAATCTTCACAAGGTTTTTGTGTTGGAGTTTAGCAATCAAAATCACTTCGTTCTTGAACTCTTCGGAGCCTTGCCCTGAACTTCTCGACATTCTTTTCACTGCGATTTCCTGCCCAGGTGATAACTTTCCCTACAGCACAAGAGAAAAGCCACACCCAAATCACAAAAATGCCAAACAATTTAACTAAGCTAAGTAATTTATGCGTCAATACTACTCAAATCACTTCAATACCTTATAAACAGCACCAAAACCGCCTTCACCAATGAAATTTTCACCCGAGAAGTTATCAGTAGCTGCAGCAATGGTTGCCAAACCGAACAAAGGTAATTCAAAATCCTCCATTTCCTTCTTGCAAGCTGCTGCAACTATTAAACATGTTTCAGTAAATCTTGGCTACGTAGTGTGATTGAAATGACGAGGAAAAGCATTACCTTTTCTGCTTCTTCTTCTTTTTCTGAGAATTAGGCCTCCAAAACATAAGATCAACACAAGCATCCCTAAACTAGCAGCCGTTGAAACGATCATGACCTTTTTAGAACCTTTCCTCTCACTCCAATCCATCACATGACCTACAGCAATAGAAGCATAATTAATCGACTAAACAGTTTTGTCTAATGATCTACACAGGATTCTTCCCAAAATCAACAAGAACCAGTTACCTAGCTCTGTTTTAGGCACACGAATATAGATACTCGGCCCTATACTGACTGCTCCGATGAACTCTCTGATATCAACCAAATCCCCAAACCACATCAAACACCCATCTTTCTCAGTGGAGAAGTACGGATCAGCATAAGCCGAGCAATTACAGTTTCTCAAGCATTCCTCACGACAATGCTCAGCCTTCGTATTTTTCACTACGACACTGCTCGAGGTGTCGGGGAACTTGACGCGGTCGAACTTCATGAATCCATCTTCCTTCTGACAATCCAAGGGCTTAATTCTACTGCACCCACTCCTCCACACATACATGCTCCATTCTTTCTCAGATTTAGGAACGAATCCATTCAAACACTCACACACAGGCAATTCATACGATTTACACACAGTATTAGCACCACAAAACCCATAGTTATCACAGGAATCGCTGGGCACGGTATAGGCAAGAATCCATCCATCCCTCTTTTCGTTCATGATGTAGCGTTGGAGGAATCCGGTGTAATTCATTGTCAGCCTCATGTAAAGAGATTTGTTGTAAGGGTTAGAGATAGAGACCAACCTGCCGTCGCTGATTGCTACTTCCGCCTCGAAAGCCCGATCGTACCCGAACTGGAATCCGGTGAAATTCCGGCCGTTCCACGGGCCGGTTCTGTACGTCCTCACGTCCCCCTTGAAAATACTCAGGTGAGGCAGTCCGTTGTTCTCGATCAGGTAAACGAAATCCCCCATCGACGGATCGTTAGGGCTTTTCCACGACGTCAGCCACGTGGCGGAATTGTCCAGCGCCGCCATCCCCGGAAGCCTGCTGTCGGTGGGGTAGTCGAAGCTCATCCAGAGGTTGTTCGAGCTGTCGGAGACGACTAGGTTTCCGGTGTTGAGGAGGCGGAGGACTGGGCTCGACGCGGCTACGGAGGAATTGGAAGTCCAGACGACTCTTCTCTGCGTTGAAGTGAGGATTAGAGTTCCGTTTCCGGCTAAAGCCAGAACTCCGCCTCCCTCCGCGGCGGTGATCGGATTCTGCCTGTTCGCAACCCAAACGACGACGTCTGGTGTACCTCTGTGCCATATCCCGAGGTATCTGGCGGTGGAATTGCCGGGAGAGAAGAATCCTAGCTCGAAAATTTGGTCGGAGGAAGCTAGACCTTGAACGCCGGAGAGATCCTGGTCGGGAGTAAGTGTATCAGCTGCAGCAACGAGAGAGAATTCGAAAATGGCGAAGAGAGAGAGAGATGCGCAGAGGATTTGCATGAACTTCTCCATTTTTTCTTTTTTCAATGCACCAGTCTCTGTCCCTTCGTTCCATGCTTCTCTTGATTTATTGCGTATGACTCCCTCCAATTCTACGGACGATTGTTAAATCATAAAGACAAACTTTTTACACGATTTGCATACACAACTTATATCATAAATGAACGGCAATATTGAATCATCTAAACAGAGAAAATGCATCACATTAACTAATAGATGTATGGTGAAATTCATATAAATCTAATAATTAAGTTTTCAATACATAAAAAATGTCTTCGTGATCGGACTTTCATCTTCCTCCACCATGAATACAAATGAAATATGTTTTGGTTAACAAATTTTTGAATTCATAGGCACAAAAAATATAAATTTAGGAAAGATATTAATTTGTTTTTTAATAATTGCTTTTGTAACGTTTTTATTAATTATTTCATTAAAAAGTTATTGATACACCTTTATTATATATAATAAGAATATTTTTAATTATAAAATATTAAAAAATTGAAAGTATGATTAACCAAAATTGTAATATTATAACGATTTTAATGTTTAAAAGTCAAGAAACAATAATAAAACAAAAGTATTTGACTTATTAATTTTGGGTCTAAAAGAATTTACAATTAATTTAACGATTCGGTTCATTTTTATTACACCTCATGTGTGTTTGCTTGTCCTTATATATTATATATTGAAGAGAATTTAGATAATTAAATTTTAAATGGTAAAAAAATATAACTTTTATTTTAGTGATTTTTTCTAATAATGAGAGAATTATTAATGTAATTTAAGTACTTTGATTAAAAATATAAATTATATTTTATATATTACTTCATAAATATAAATAAATGGATGTAATAATGTTGATAAATGCATGCAATTAATGAACTGAAATTTCTAAAAATAGATCCGGACTTACTATTATATATTAAAGCCACATGTTGTTTATTTTAATTAAAAGTAATATGTCAAATATAGTCTCACATAGTTATAATCAATTTCAATGATATATCATATAAACTATGATATATCTACTTATATAATTATTTTAATGATAGTTATTTATAGTTATTAATAATGATAGTTACAATATCTACTTATATTTACTTTTATGTTGTATACTTGTAAGAAAATAGTTTAAAAGAAAATATTTTGATGAATGTATTTGTCTTCCGTCAAAATTCGATACAAATCACTTTATAACGTTATTTTTAAAAAAAAATATGAATGAAATTATTAAAATATGTCAAGTTGTTCGTTGTTTATTGTACTCAATAAAAGAAAAATATTAAAATACGTCAAGTCGCTCGTTGTTTATTTTATATTGGTTTTATAATAATATTTATTTAGTTATTTATTGTTTATATAATTATTTTTAATGATAACTATCAAATAATTCGATAATATTTTTATTATAAATAAAATGATTTTTTAGTTTTATTGTAATAAAAAGAAAATATTAATTATATTAAAATAAGTCAAGTTGTCCGTTTCCGTTATTTATTTTAATAAATGAAATATGTCAAAGTGAGTCTCACATGGTTAACGTTAATATTTGATATGAATCACTTTATATAATTTATATAATTATATATATAAATAAATAATATATATTATTATAATTAGATAATATTTTTAAGAGTTAATAGTTAAAAATACCCACTTTTATAAAAACTAATACTTCTATACCCATCATATAAGAAGTATAACTTCTATACCCATTTTGTATTGAAATGTCACAAATACCCTCCCACTTTTCTAATAAAACAAAATTATAATCCAACAACTTAAATTTAGAATTTATGTCTTGGGCCCCACTCGAAATAAATACAAAATTGAATATTCCATCTACCCCACAATCTACCCCACCCTCCTCTCTCTCTCTCTCTTTCACGATCTCTCTCCCTTACACGATTTGAGTAATTTTTGGCGTGTAAAAACTGAAATTTAACCCCCCCTCTCGCCGGAATTTTTTTTACCGTCGCCGTCTCCGATGACAAACCAAGACGAAGCCGGGACCTCCAATCAAGCACCTCGAAACCGACGGGCCGCCTCCCGTCGTAGGCCTCAGCAGCCGCCGGCGGAGGAGGAGCAGCCGGCGGCGCCCCGGGTTTTCCCCGACCCCCCACCGCCCGTATGTCCTTTTCTAAATTTGTTTACGTTCAATGTAAAGAAGCATGAAGCATGTTATGGTTTCGAGCACTTTGTTTAATAAGCATGGAGCATGTTATGGTTTGAATCGAATTTTGTGAAAAATTGAAAATTTTACTGTTTTTGATCATAGGTACACGACTGAAGTGCAATTTCAGACGTGTAATACACGACTGAAATTCAATTTCAGTCGTGTAAAGTCAACGATTTTGACTTAAAAGTCAAAATCGTTGACCATACACGACTGAAATTGAATTTCAGTCGTGTACTTGGCCGAATACAATGCATGAAATTTTACAAAATTTTTTTTTTGATTCGTTTTGTTTGTTCTCGATTTGCAGCCTAGGTTTCAATGGATGCGGGGCCGAATGCAGGGGTTTAGAGGGCAAATAAACCTCTACATACGGGACGACGTGGTTCGGTCGATTCCCCGCGTGTTGCGTCGAGTAGGCGGCCAACGCTTGCTCGATAGATTTACGGAAGGCCCGTTCGGATACCTCCTCGAGATTCGGAGGAACGGGAGCGCGAACAACGCCCTCCACGAGCTTCTAGCCCGAGAGCTCGAGGATGAGTCGATCCCCGAGATGGAGAGGTGGTTCCACGTAGGTGGGCAGGTGATACGGTTCCGTGCCCAAGAGTACGCCCTCGTGACGGGCCTGGCTTTCGGAGAGTCGCCTTTCAACCCTAAAGGCCGTCACGACCCTCCCCCAAGGAGCCTCCTCTACACGAAGTACGGGGGCAAATCCCCTAAGATAAATAAGTTGAAGGCGGACTTCAACGACGACACGAGTGTACTGGGAGACGCCGACCAGTATCTGAAGGCGGCCAACCTCCTCATGTACTACCTCATGCTACTCGGCCACGACAACCCGACGATCGAGGACTGGGCATGGCACCTGGTGGAGTACGAGGAGCAGTGGAGGGCATTTCCGTGGGGAGCGTGGTCGTTCCAGATCATGCTCTACCAGCTGCACGTGATGAAGAGGGACCCCGCCCTCATAACGGGCGTGCGACCCGCCTATCACCTGTACGGGCCGGTCTGGGCCCTGAACATTTGGGCCTACGAGGCGATCCCCCGAATGGGGCAAGCATGCGGGGTTCGGGATCGTCCGACACTGACCCCCCGCCTCAGAAGATGGGCCACGTCCTCCTCTTCGTGCAACTTCAGGGGATTCTTCGATAATCCCGAGGTAATTGATTTAGTAGTTTTTTAGCTTGTTTAATTTATTTGACGTTCGATTTCTGTAAATTTGCTTTAAAAGTCAAAGTCAACCTTTTTAAAATCCAATTCAATCGTGTAAGTCAACAATTTTGACTTTAAAGTCAAAATTGTTGACCTTACACGACTGAAATTGTAATTAAGCCGTGTACAACACGGTTGAAATTGCAATACAGTCGTGTAAGGTCAACAATTTTGACTTTAAAGTCAAAATTGTTGACTTACACGACTGAATTGCAATTTCAGCCGTGTAACACACGGCTGAATTACAATTTCAGTCGTGTAAGGTCAACAATTTTGACTTTAAAGTCAAAATTGTTGACCTTACACGACTGAAATTGAATTTCAACCGTGTATTACACGGCTGAATTACAATTTCAGTCGTGTACTGTGCCGTGTGTTTTGATTGAAAATTGAAATTTGACTCCTAACACCTCTTGTTTTATTTTTCGTTGTAGCTCGAGGTTCATCCGACACTGGAGGCGGATGATTACGATGTTCTCGAACTTGGATTCCAAAGTCTCGAGAGCATCGAGCCGATCGGCGTGGCCTACGTTCCCTCCAAGCGCCACGAACAAACCAATCTCCCGCCCGAGAGAAGGGAGTCGAAGGCGAAGCGCGACATGGCGAGGGCCCTGGAGAAGCTCAAGTGCAAGGGCAAGGGCGCTTCTGAGGCAGTGGCCCCTCGTCGTCGTGCTCCACGAGCGGAGCGAGCTCACTCCGACGGCGGGGTCGAGATGCCGAGGCCGAGGGTTGAGAGGAGGCCCGAAACATGGGCGTCGAAGAGGCCTCGGAGCGAGCACGCTGAACCCCGGCCCTCCGGCTTGATCTGCTGCGCACACGGAGATCCGTGCGAGCGCGGTCCCCTCGGGGACGATTTCTTGGACCGATTCGGAGACCGTCTGGTGTCCCGATGGGAGCAGGATCGCTCGGGGACCGGATTTCTAGGTCGACTGGCGAGGGCTATCGCCGGGGAGCTGAAGAAGTTCGTATCAACCAAGAGTCCGAGCCACAGCCGTTCTTCCTCCGGGGGCGAGGGACAGTCCCGTGTAGGTGAGCAGCCGTTTGCGGGGCTTAGGGATGTCCACGTCAGTGAGCACTCGCTTGGGGGGCTCAGGGATATCCCGATCGAGACGGCTGACCGAGCTCACAGTCCTTTTCACCAGCCTGAGCCCTCCCAAGGCTCCCATCACTCTCGGTTGAGTGAGTTTGTTGACGAGATAGATAGGATGGGAGCGAGCTCAGATGAGGAAGTCACTCGTGTCTCGACTAGGGAGACACGCCCCTCAGCCTCTCTACTATCTCCATATGTCGTAGAGCGTCCCAAAAACCGATCCTCTCCGTATCAGAGGTTTAGGGAATCGGGACAGCCCCACGTGGAGATGAGCCGGACCGGGTTCTACCTTACACAGGAGATCTTCTCCACTATCGAGGACACGACGAAGTGCCTCACTGCTCTGGTAAGTTTTTTTACATGTTTTGATTTGTTACTTTTACTGTGTATTTTGTTCTAATTAGGGTACTAATAAGATTATTTTGAAATGAATACAGGAGATAGACCTGTACACGGTCTACTGGCAACATAGACTCCAACAAGGGTACCGTCTTCTCGATGGTGTTAGCAAACTTCACCACATAGTTCTGCCCCTTACGTTTTACGTAAGTTCGTTTTCTCATTTTCCGTTTTCATTTGTTTCAATTTCCATATTCATGTTTTTCAATTTGATAAAAAAACTAATAAAAACAATGTTTCAATTTCAAATAAATAAAGACACAACTCCGAGACGAGTACTTGAAGTTTCACCCCAAGTCTTCGACTTGGGGGTTGGCAAACGAGACTTTGAAGTACACGCAATGGGAGATCCCCTACGATTTCATCGCGGGCTGGGAGGGGATTAACACGTACCAACCGTGGATCACCGGCCAATATGTAAGTTTTTAATATCCTATATTGATTATATCGAATTTAATTCTTCGTATTGCTAAATCGTGTTTTTTTTTTCAGTTTCTCGTCGTTTGCCATGTCTCCTCCTCCCATTGGATCCTGTGTCGGGTGAACGTTCCTTGTTGGTGCATCGAGGTGTACGATTCCCACTATTGGATGTACGAGGGAGATGAAAACCATCCACTCAGGCAATCACGGATCATCCAATGCTTGCCCTTGTCTCGCCTCTTCTCACGCCTCTTGGAGTACAATCCCCAATACTTCACGCGTGTCAACTCAAAAGTCAAAAACTGGAAGACACGATTCATGGACATCCAGTTCGCCCCTCCGGAGTTTCAGTTCGTCCAAAACGACTCCGTGAGTTGTGGCGTGTACGCGTGCATGTATTTGGACTTGCTCCTTGGGAACCATAAGCTATACCATGGCGACGAGAAATTGGTCGTGAAAAAATTTCGAAAAAAGATGGCTTCGAGAATTTTTATGATTTCGAAGGGATGGAGGAATTGGTGAACAAATGTATTTTTTCTTCGAATATTGATTGATATTGAATTTTGATTTAGATTTTGTAAATTGTTGAATTCGAATGACGTTTCTTGTTAATTAGATTTGTTTGAAATTGATTTTGTTCGAACGATGTTGATTTTGGTCATTACAAGTGATGAATTGAAAAATATCAAATGGGGGAAAAATTGTTTTTTTTTGGCCATTTTTTTCTAACCCTTCGGCTGGATACACGGTTGAATGAGCAATTCAACCGTGTACTCAAGAACCTCAACCGTGTACCCTAAGTCGTGTAGTTAAGAACCCCCCCCTTTTTTTTTTTTTTTTTTTTTGATTTTTCAATTCGTGGGACTCAATTGAGTTGGAATCACTGTTACTTTCATACATTGTGCAATCTTATGATTCGATCACGTTATGTGAATTACAAGTTTGTAAGAACATTACGTTCGTAAGTTAGTTCTAGATCAAACGTAACCTTAGTAGTTAGACTATATAAGTGACACTCACTCTATACTTCATACTTACATAACATATCCTTCAATTCAATTGATTTTTGGCTTAATTATGACATAACTTACGTTATTACACGTTTACAAAACTTAATAGACTCGAGATACACGCGAAAATCAAATGAAACACGAGAATTTTAGGAATTTTTGCTTAATTTTGACTTTTTAGGCTTAATTTTGACTTCTCACGGAAAGGGTACACGGTATATTTCAATTGAAATCGTGTATAGTCAACATTCGTGTAGAGGGCATTGACTTTTGTTTAATTTTGACTTTTTTTTGACCATACACGGTCAAAATGTAGTTCCAAACGTGTATACACGGTCAAAAATATCATTTGACCGTGTAACGTCCATTTCAATTCTGACTTTTTTTGGTTGACTTTACACGATTAATAGGGTAATTACAACGTGTATACACGTTTAAATCATGTATAATGTCGTGTAATTGGCCGAAGGTATCCAATTTATAACACAAAAAAACTCAAATTTTCACCAAATGATCAAATCAAACACAATCTGAATAGATTACCTCGAAATACATTCTTAAACATCCAAAAACGTTCATTAAGATCCAAAAAACGTCAATTTGTACAAAATAGAAATAAAAATACAATCAAGCATCGGTATCGTACGGACATCGAGGCCTAGTATGCTCCTCGCTCTTGCAAATGCTACATTTTTTCTTACCTCTTGGACGTCGAGGGGGAGCGTTTAGATCAACTCCGCAAATGGGAAGCGAGGCTTGGCAACTCCGTCGCTTGTGCCCGTATTGTCCGCATCTTGAACACCTTTGCCGGTTCGTAGAGGATTCTCCTTCAACGGCTGATCGAGCTCTTGCCATCGATGGTCGCCCGGCTTGCCTAGGTACAAGAGGGGGTAGCACCCTCCATCGTGAAATGAATTCGGGAACACTCCATGTCTCGGGATGAGGAACCGGTTGAATCTGAGGAGAATACGTAGCAACTAACGTGGATTGCCTGAAATAATGGCTCACGTAGTCAGTTGCCCGCCCACCGGAGTGCCTGTAACAACATACAATACAAAAACGTTTAGAAATCCGATTGAAATACGCCAAGCATGAAACTAAAATAAAACGAGAAGTAGCCGTACCTTATCGCCGCACAAGCGTGTCGACAAGGGATGCCGTCTAACTCAAACTCACGGCATTCGCAAGTCGAGTTTTGGAGATCGACCAGGTAAGTCTGCTTTTCACCTTCGACTCTCCAAAGGGTGGGCGTAGGCGTTCCTCTGACGGAATAGCGACGACCCCATTCTGACGATGCCGACATCTTCGTATAGGCCTTCTCGGTGAGTTCATGTTGGCGAGCTAGGGCACTAGTCCGATGTTCGTCGAACCACTTCTCGACGACTATCCGATACACCTCGATCATGGCACAAATCGGGAGTCTCCGAGCCCACAACAACCGAGCATTCATGGTCTCGGCGGGATTCGAAGTCATGAAGCTCGTACGTCGGACGGGACACTTGCACCTCGCCCACCTCGGCAGGCCAATGTCGCTCAACCTCCTGTAGATCCCGCCTCCCTCCCTGCTTAGGTCCCTCAGATTCCCCCAATATTCATCGAATTGGGAATCTCGATAGGCATAGGCTGCAGACTCGAATATAGCCCCCGCATGCCTCCCGTACCTAACGAAATTTCTCTGGAGGTGAACGAAACAGAGGCCGTGAGCAGCGTGCGGAAAGACTGAGTCGATCGCATTTGCGATGCTCACGTGCTGATCGGATACGATCAACAAGTCCGAGGGCGCCCCGAAACTCTCTCGGACTTTGGCCAAGAACCACGTCCAAGATTCGTCGTTCTCTATGGGACCGAATCCAATGGCAAGGGGGAACACTTGCTCATTCCCGTCTTTCGTCACCGCCACAAAGAGCGTCCCCTTATTCTTCCCCTTCAAGTGCGCCCCGTCTACTACGATCACGGGGCGTAGCAAACCATTTCCCCACGCCTCGATGGACGGACCAAAGGCGAGGTAGAAGTAGGTCAGACGGTCGGTGACGTGGGAGGTGTGGATGTCGTACTGGGTGCCCGGATTCATCTCCTTCAAAAGGTAGAGGTAAGAAGGGAGCCTCTGATAAGACTCGTCGAAGGCACCGTACGTCATCTCTATAGCGACGTTCCTCGCACGGAGAGCGAACGGGTAGTCAATCTGAATACCGTACTCACTCTGTAGCTCGTCCACCATCTCCTTTGGCTTCAACACTGCGCCCTCGGTGATCAATCGACGAGCGTAGAATGCTCCTAATACCATGGCCGGCACCTGTCGTTTGTTGTTCGAATTTAAATCAACTAGACACGTGTGATCGGCCACGTACTTGTTGATCTTCCAAATCCCGCCTTTCTGCGTTGCATTCAACTTGAACTCGCAATCCTTCCCCGAAGTGCACCTAAAACCCACACGGCCTTTGTCGGAACGAGGGATACAATACTCCTTCCGGAGATCCATGTGCAGCAATCCGACGGCTATATGCAAGTCATCCTTCTTCTTGAAGTATCCGTGCTTTCGCAACTGACCCAAGGCCGGTACCACGTCGGGATCGATCCATCCTAAAGGGAGCGCGGTGTCTAGATCGACGTGCGGTATCAACCATTGTCGAACCGCCTCCTCGTTAGCGCGAGCACGAGCTTCGGCGTCACGGGGCTCTTGGTTTTGTGAGTGCATGCTACGAAGCCCGATAACCCTATCAATATGGCCGGGCTCGCGGATCCATGCTCCGAATTCAGCCGTTAGGCTCTCAAGTAATTGGGATCGTTCCTCCACATTCCTTGCTTCCTCGCCCTCGGACTCGAGAGACTCTTCTTCCGACTCCGGCTCTTCTTCGTCGCGTACTTCGGATTCAAATGCATTCGATCTCGGGATCGACTCCTCTTCGACGGTATAGTTCTGAAAAATCGTCGATCGTTTGGTAGTATGGGCTGCCCGATTTGCTCTACTAATGACGTAGATCGTCGACGTCTCCCTTCTCGCGATGCACATTCTAAGTAAATCCCCGGTGCTCTTTAAAACGGCCTTCACCGTCTCCCGCTCGTTGAGGTTCGTCAAGTGGAATAGCAAGTGCTCCGATTCATCACCCAAGTAAAGTTGAACGTCTCGCAATACGTTTTCATAGCTCAAACTCGCTATGGGATAAGTGACGAGAAAAGAGTCTCCTCCTACGTACGATATTCCCTCCCAACGACCGCTATGACGGATAAGAATTCTCTGATCACCCATCTCCATCTGTACAAAAAAAAAAAAAAAAAATTAATAATCTGAAAAATTTTTGTTCTTCAGTACACGGTTGAAAAGTTCATTCAACCGTGTATACACGGTTAAATTACACAATTTGTCGTGTAAAGTCAACAATTTTGACTTTCAATAGTTGACTTTGTTGACTTTACACGACAAAAACATACAATATACCGTGTATACACGGTTGTTTTGGACAAAATATCGTGTACTTTAGAACAATACTTTTTTATAATTTTTTTGGAATATTACTAACAATAAATATACAAAATCATATATTACCTTGGTATTTTGTCTCGAATAAACCACTTGAATCTCTTCCGAAATTTCCAGAAATTCGAGAATGCGTACAAATCTACAAATTTTCACTCTCAATAATTAGGTAGTGTAATGTTGTGATACAATTACGTCTATGCTATTGTTTTGTTCACTTTTTCTGATTTTTAATCAATGCTAACCACCTACCATATTCTATTTTTACTGAATATGCAGATTTGGTTGTTGTAGTTAATTAATGCAATTTTTTTTTTTTTTTTTATTTCCACGTTAAATTGAATTTTGTTTATGGAATTGGTTCACGACTACAATTGAATCGTGAGAGGGAGAGGGAGAAATCAATCGTGAGAGGGAGGGCCCCACAATCCAATTGATTTTAATTGATTTTTTGGTTTTATTAGACAAGTGGGACCCAATTACTAAGGGTATTTATGTCTTTTAACTACAAAATGGGTATAGAAGTTATACTTCTTATATGATGGGTATAGAAGTATTAGTTTTTATAAAAGTGGGTATTTTTAAAGTTGGCCCTATTTTTAATTATATATAATTATAATAATATCTATTTAGTTATTTGAGACGTGATATGCTACTCACCTTATGCTACTCACCTTAGTGGGCACCTTTGTGTTTGACATTATTTTATTCGATTTTTTCAATTGTAATATATTATAATACCTTATAAATTAATATTGAAATCATTAGATCCAAAAAAATATAAATATCGAAGCTCGATTTATTTTATTATACATTTTTTGAACTTAGAAGAAAAAACGAACAAATCGAGCATGGATATTTATATTGTTTTTTAGATTTAGTGATTTTAATATTAATTTATAAGGTATTAGAATATATTACAACTGAAAAAATCGAACAAAGTAATGTCGAAATGATAAAATAACGAAGGTGCCCACGACGGTGAGTAACATAATTATTTATTGTTTATATAATTATTTATAATGATAACTATCAAATAATTAGATAATATTTTTATTATAAATAAATTGAATATTTAGATAAACAGGAATTGAGTTTACGCAGTCGATTAATATTATTATTACCAATCCCTGTTGTTGTCGCAGAGAAAAAAAGATACAGACAAACAAAAGAAATTACAAATTTGTCAAAAGGGAAGAAAAAATTTGGGTAGAAAATTACATTAAGTAATTAGTAATAATTAAATGGAAGCGGTCAGCACTTGGAAATTAGATAATGATAATATGAGTTGAAGAGTCAAGTGATGAGAATTGGATAGAGCACGAAGAAACTTAAAAATAAAATGAGTAAAATAAAATAAAATACACTGACTTTATAGTTTTGGTTGGCACGTGAGATATTACAGATGGAATAGTATATTTTATTTTAATATAGTATATTTTTGGATCTGCTATTTTATTTAAAGATATACTATTATTTTTTGATTATATGGAATATATTTTTAGATAATATATGAAGTAAGATAACGTTGTTGGATTTATTTAATAATATTTTTTTTATAATCGAAGAAATATATATTGTATGAATTATTTTATAAGATTTTTTTTATAAATAAATTGAATTTTTAGATAAATAAGAACGGAGAGCATAGGAAGCGCCAAGTAGGCACGTCGATTAACGTGGGGCTCCGAATCCGCTTTGCTATTATATATAAAAGGATAATCTGACATAAAAGTCTTTCCCTTTGTTGAAATGACCAAATCCATAAATTAAAGTCCATATAAATTAAGTATCAATTTTAATTTTGGGTCATTTTACAAATTTAGTCTCATGATGAAAACTATATCGTCTGCACAAAATTAATATCCATAATATTTTGAGATAAAAGAATGTCCATAGTTTCAACCAATAATTACATGTCTTGATCCGCAATGTCTATTTCATATATGTTTTCTTTATTTTGTTTAATACTCCCTCCGTCCCATTTCAGTAGTCTTCTTTCTTTTCGGCACGGGATTTTATGCGTAGTGTTAAATTTGAAAAAGTATGGGGTCCACATCAAAAGTAAGGGTTAATTTTTGTCATTTTAGGAAAGAGGACTACTGATGTGGGACGGACGAAAATAGTATTGAGGACTACTGAAATGGGACGGAGGGAGTATATATTTAGTACAATTTTTTTTAGATCATATAATTTTTTAAAAATATTTATTGACTATGATTATATTTTAATGATAATATAATTGTATCTGAAAGAGTTATTAATATTTTATAGGAATCAACAGTTATGTACCATAATTTATTGTTGTATGTCAGTATCTTAATCACATAAAAATGGTGCACGCAATAATAGATAGAGTACTAACACATTCATAGATAGAGTACTCAATAATAAAACATAGCCTAACTTCAACCTCCATATTCAGTTTAAAGATTTATTTCAAATGTTTTATATTTTACATGTTAGGATGTTTCATTAATTGCATGAGCTCAAACACTTCATCCCTCCAATGATTCCTAGAAATTATGTACTAATATTGCAAATTATATGGACAATTCATGATTAATGATACATAATATTAAGAATTTTATCAATTGAATGTCTCAAATTTTATAAGTGAATTAAGCACATCACGCCTTCCCATAGGAGGTGCCATAGTGATTGAGGAGTAATACTCCCTTGTCTACTGTGAGCACGTTTAATATGTCCACGAATGATGTGACAATGATACTTACTAATAATTTTTTTTTTTTAAATATGTACCATAGCCAATTAAAAAAATATAAACCCTAATAAAAAAATTATATACATGACATTGTCGCATCGACAGTGGATACATTAAGCGTGCCTACGGTAGGTAAGGGAACGTTTATGAGTAATTGAGTGGTTTGCATTTTAAAGCTCTAAATTAAAGATTATGTTAATTTGTTAGATTGATTTATCTCTATTTAAAAATATTTTATAAATTTATGAATTGTTAAAACCGGTACACTATCTCACTCATGAAATCAGTTCTCATGTTCAAGATAAAATTAAAAACGAATTCTAGGCAAAAAATTAAAGTTTAGATAGGGAAAGAGTTAGGAACTGAGCTTCTTACAATTTTCTCTTTCTCTTCCTTTAGACCTCATTTAAACCCTTACATAGTCAATCAATAACCTTCATGATCAAAATAATAATACTACCTCCGTCTCATTAAATTAGTTACACTTTCCTTTTCGGTCCGTCTCAACTATTAGCTACACTTCCGTTTTTGGCAAATAATTACCCCTAATGGGCCATCCCATCAACTAAAAATCAGGGCCCAAATTATGGTTAATTAACCATAATTGGGCCCCTAATTGTGCAGCCCACTATTAGGGAGGGGAGAGGGGAGCCCAATATGGAGGGGTCAAAACCCTACTCCTCACTTCTCCGCCTCCCATTTGTGTCATTCTTCTCCATTTCTCTCGATTCTTCCTCTTCTTCTCCGCCTCCCTCTTCTCTGCGAAACCCTACATCCCTCACTCGAGCTCTCCGCCTCCCTCTTCTCTGTGAAAAAATACCTCTCCCTCTCCCTCTCTCTCTCCCGATCTCTCACTCTCCCTCTCTCCTCCATCTCCTCCGATGGTCGGAGCGAAGCTTTCCATCCCTTCGGATGAAGAAGGGAGCCCCCAAAACCCTACCCCTCCCTCGCCGCCGTCTCCCCCCGCGGGAAATCTCCATTCTCGCCGGCGGAGGCGTTCTCGCCCCATCCCTCCTCCCAGATATGACCCCTTGGGTCGGAATCGCCGCCGTACGCCTCGCCGGGAAAGGGGGGCGAAACTGGACGAGTATCAAGACTCTCCGCCGTCCTCCCCCCCGCCTCGGCAAACCCTAGATCTGCGGCTCCCTTTACCGGAGCCGCCGGCGTTGCCCGTCCCAGCTGCTCCTCCATCTCCGGACAGATCTGACCCCAAGAAATGGAGGCGGCTCCCAGATTACTTCTACCGGTACCGGATTCTTCCATCCTAGGCCACCGTCGCCGGCGGAGTTGAAGCGGCTGGGAGCTCCGAGGCGCCGCCGTCCACTGACGATGGAGATGGGGTGATCTGAGCACTAAAACATTCAAACCGGCCCATCTATCAATCTTTTTGTGAACCCTCAGCACAGCAGTGTTTAATCCTTCATCTCATTTCCTCTTTTCCTTTCCCTCTTCTATTGAAACTGCTGCGTTGCTTTTGTGTAACATTTTAGCGCTGAGGGTTCCAAAAAGATTGATACCTGGTTTGATTTGATGCTATGTTCTGTTCTTGTATATGCAGATTGGGTGAACTGGATTTGGCGTTGTGGAGGAACCATTTGATGGGGCTGTGGAGGAACCATTTGACCATCTGCTGATGGATATATACATGGGTTGTATCCTTCCCTGTGTTTATGTGATAAGTTGGATTAGGTGTGGTGTTATTTCTGTATGTGTATGCTGATGACATACAACGGTCAAATGATGCTCTGTATTTGACATTCTAACCTGCTGATGCCGTTGTATGCTCAAATGATGTTCTGTTCTTGTCATATGTACCTACTGATGACATAGAATGGTCAAATGATGCTCTGTTCTGGTCTATTTATGTATTGAGATGGAGGTAGTATGTGCATGTGAGTATGGTCTGTTCTTGGGCAACTGTGGGATTTAGGGGTCCCAATTAGCTGCAGTGATGACATGTTTTATGTTTTATTTATGCATTGGCCTCTATTGAAGTGGTTTCAAACTCTGTTACATGGTTTTGGTTGTCTGTGCCTACACTTTATGTGATTTTACATTAACTCATTACTGAGAATACATGAATTCAATGATGTGCATTCAAGTGTTCAATGATTTCAAAAGGTACTGGAAATGGAAAGTTAAACATATATACACTTTATGATAACCTAAACCTACTGCCATATGCTGTTGTTCTTCAATCTGTCTTCACTCTATGCTTCATGTTTACTTTCCCATTTCTGTCTTCACCCTATGCATTCAAATCAAACATTTCACCTAAACCTTGTGGGACATTGATGCCTAATTCTTCCATCAAAATCTCTAATCCTTCTGTTCTTTCTTCTGCAATCAAGTGATCAATGCATTCCCTCACTAGGTATTCTGGTACATCTAGGTTTTGAGGTAGTAAACCCTGCCTCAACAATGAATCCTTGGACATGTGTGGCAATTTGAAGTTGTTCTTTCCTCTGCATTTCATCACCTCAACTAATACACACTGCAATGATAAAAAGACCTTGTTTAGTGTCTGTGGCTCCATTATTTGGAAACTTTCTTGCACTGCCTTGATGAGTTCTTCTGGATTTTTGCACTTCATCCTCTGCTGTAGACTTTGGATTGCTGTGAATAGGCCTAAGTCATTTGCATTACAATCTGGACTGTTTGATGGCTGTTGTACTAGCTGTATGTTGAAACCATCTGCATTAGCTGCTTGTTGGAAGTCTGGATCAGTGTTATTCATGTGTGCTCTGCAGTTGTCTTGCTGTATATGTATTCTCTTGCTCATACTAACTGGCCATTTTTGCTTGATGGCAGGCAGAATCTGTGAGATTGACATCAGTGTTAGGGATGTTAAAATGAGTGTTCTCAAATGATGGAAACTGATAGAGATTTAAAAATGACTACTTACCTCTTTTAATATGCAATCCTTGATAACTGTTTTTGTGATGCTTTGAATGGGTTTTAGCTCCACTGTGCCTGCTGGCCTCTTGATGCTGTTTCTCTTTGCTGTATACTCCTCTACGAATGGCCATATACCAATCTTTCCATCAAATAGAACACTCCCATCCCCTCTAAAAACTGGTCTACTTACTGCAGACATAAACATGACCTTTGGGATGAAATTTTTGGACTGTGTAACTCTTAGGGGGTCTGCCTCCATTGGGGTCAGGTAGTATCTGCAGTTTTTCCTTTGCAAGTAAAACCACTTCTCATCTATGTGAATTGTATTTTCCATGGGCTTGAATGTTGGAGTGTTTCTAGTAAAATCAAAGTGTAAGGCTTGTAGACTAAACCCTAACCTCCATAACATGTTAGGAGCTGTCAATAGGGGCCTTATAGCATTACTATGATGTCTGAGCAGCAACTTAGCCCATCTTCCCACTGTTGCCCTTGAAATTTCTGGACCTAATGCATCACTAAGTGAAGAAATGGTACCTCTTTTACTGGGGTCTATTGCCTCAATAACTGAATAGTTGATTGTGTGCTTCTTCTTTCTGCTTCTGCCCCTGCCATTTGCAGCAACATTAATGGCCTCACCCAACTCTCTTTGTTGTTTTGCAGATTTCCAGATTCGATGGACACTACATCTTGAAATTTGGAACATGCTTGCTGCTTCAGTGATTCTCCCTCTGGCCATCTTCCCATTCTTCTCCAACTGCAGCAAGTGCTGCATAATCTGTGTCTTCCTCTCTGTTGGAACATCATCCCTCTTCCCCATCTTCTCCTTCTTCTTCTTCTTCTGTTTTCTCCTTCTTCTTCTTCTGTTTTTTTCTTCTTCTTCTGTTCTTGAGAGAGTTTATATCCAAATGATGCTAAGCTGATGGATATATACATCATATCTAGTGAAATGGGGGGAAATTTGAACCCTCACCACCGAGTATGATCATAGTATGCTCTGTTCTTCAATCTGTTTCCCACTTTCTTTTTTTTTAATTTTTTATTGTATGAACAGTTAAATGATGAACAGTAAACTCCGCTACAGTAACTATTGAACAGTAATCGTAGATTCTAATTTTGTGCTTAATCTGCAATTTATTCCCCTGATTTTTTTTTCCTTGGTTTTTGGTCCAATCTCTTGTGTAGCTATTTTAGTGAGATGGAGGTAGTAATAAATAAAAAATCACAACAAAACAAAACAAAACAAACGCAAATGAGCAAGAAATTTGTATTAATAGTAGCTCAAAAACATAATTGCCCACTTCAATGACATCTTTCATAATAATCCAAAATTCAAAAGACAACATTGATCAGACGAAAAATCATAAGATTCACCAAAATCAAGCTTAAGATAAATGAATCAGAAATTAATGATTATATGACCTCATTTTGTTGCTCCTTAGCTTCCTTAGATAGAAGTTAGCGTATAAAATTTTCCTTTACAAAATTTGGACTAAGAAGATTGATATAATTTTTACTATTAACATCTCCTACAAAATTGAATCACCAAGTGGATATTATATACATTCATTCGAATCGCAAAACAACCGAACATGGATATAAAATATTGATTATAATAGTTTACACGCAATTGAGGATTCTAAATTCGTAATACACACAAATATTTAAAGCATGATTTTCGGTTTGATATACAATTGCATAATTGAAGGAAAATAATAATTAAAAAAAAACAACGAAGGAGAGATCCCTCAAAATGCTAATATGTATATTGTACTCCCTCCGTCTAATTTATCTTGGGCCATTTTCTATTACAATGAACCTATTATTATAATAAAATGGTTCGCGATAATATATTATTTTCAAAACATTTTTCTACCCCAGGGCTCAAAATGATTGTATAGCATTCAACATTAAAATTCTATGTATTCTAATAATCCAAATTCAGGGAAAAAAAATAATCCTCAAACATATTAAATTCCTGTATTGAAAAAGGAAACGAATAGGACGGCGGCGACAATGAATCGGTGGGAGAAGAAATAGGTTGCTCGCTAGAGGCGGACTTCATAAATCTACAGTGTACAGGGACAATTTTGGTAAGGATTTTGTATTTGTATTAGGGACTAAGAATCTTACAAAATCGATGACATATTAGAGTCCAACATATTTTCAATATCATTATATTTATTTGAATACCTATAAGCTATAAACTTATAATTGAATACCAACAACTATATAAGGTTTTGATATGTTGAGCGCTTGATATAAGAAACTTTGTAAGCGATGTAGCCATGTCGTAATCGATAAATTTATTCCTTGTTTTTTCTCTTTCATGTTTGTTAATTCATGCTCCTTATCTTATCTTTATCTCTATTGCGCTAATGTTCGTCCACTTATTTTATTGGTCGATCGAGCTTCAACTCATCTGAAATTTAATTAAGTGTTTAATAATTTCCACTTAGGCTTAGGGTTTATGTTTATTAATTTCTACTTAGAGTTATTAATTTTAAATTAGGGCTTATCAGCTTCATAGTACAATTGATAAAATATAAGTTAGTTGGAGCAAGAATAAAGAGAATCATATGGTGAAAAATATTGTCAATCGTACATCTTTGCTTGAGAAGAATCTTAGTCAACGGAAGAAGTAACCATTATCAATTCACCATTATCGATATTTAAGAGAAATTAATGAAATGTCATGAACATAAGATGCAATGCATAATTGCATATTGCTCTTCAAATTAGGAAAAATAAAATAGAAAATAAGGAAGAAAAACTAACATGAAACTGTAGCTCACAATCACGAAGGCATAATATGAGCATAACGTAACCCCAAAATAGGAGCTCGTAATTTATTTAACTTTGCATAATTTCTAATTAGAGTAATACTCTTCCATTCCCACATTAGCGTGGAGAGGAGAAAGACACATAATTTTTTTTTTTTTTTTTTTTAAAGAGTACTACGTTATGTGATAGTAAGAAAAAGTAGGAAAAAATAACACCAAATAGAAAATAACTTCTTCTTCTTCTTCAATAAATAACGATAATAGTTGACAAAATATTCTAAAATGACATTTAAATAGCAAATAAATAGAAATGCTAGAATGACAATTAAAAGTATAGGAGTATGTGATTTAAGAGAGTTATTGCAATATTATGATATATTAACTACATATTTAATTAGCATAAATTATATTAATTTAAAAAATAACATGAAACAAAATATTATAATTATCGAAAAAAGGAGCTACTAAAAAAGGAGTTTGAACTCCTATTTTAATCTCAAATCATTAATTTATGTCATATTGTTTTGTGCTCGACTTTTCCACAGTGTACATTTGATACAATATATACAATTGAAAAATGTATAATCTGTAAAGTATAGATGTTTAAAAAATAATAATAATAAATAAACGGCACACAAGCTTGAGTTTGGATTTTGGGTATCATACAACTCCAATTTTAATTAGTTCTTGGCAAGGAGTAGCACAAGTCTACAAATATATACACATTGATGATTACGTAAAAGTTAATTCGTAGACTAATGATAATTAACATTTACGTTGAGCTTGAAACCAAAATAAAATAAGGTATAATAAGCTTGATTTATAATTATTGGTTACATTATCAAATTAATTTACTATAACAAATGTTGTAAGATTACTGCAATAACAAATCCTACAAAAATATGTAGATTTTTAAATCATGTTCTTCACCATTATTTCGGATATGACACTTCGCATAATGCATCCAATTTGAAGCTTAGTATCTTGGTATTGTCGATGGACTAATCATGTGCTTCTTCTTTTTTGGAAAAGAGGAATACAAAATCATAAATCAAAGCAAGTGAATTGTCTGTATATGTTTTAGAAAATTTTTGAAATATATAGGAGTAAAATAGTATGAAAATGAGAAAAAAAGAAAATCTAATTTAAAGTCAAGAATTATTCATGCTTAACATATTATATTTGTTGACTGATATTAAGAAGTAATGTGCCATTAAGAAATATATAGGCACAAATCTTTAAAAAAATAATAAATTAATAATTATATAGCATGAATCATGCAATTGTAACCTTTGGTATTAATTATATAATTTAAAATTATTAATGTACAATTTAAATCTACCATCTATATTTAAAATTTCTAAAAATAGCATATTGATAAATCATAAATGTACTAAATTGAAGTCATTATACTATGCATAAGACATCGACATATATACATTTTTTATTTCATTTATAACTTGCAAGATTAATTGTTGATTAATATATATTGTTAATAGGCAATTATGATAACTATAATCTGTAAATATTATTTTCAAAAATTGAAAGTTTAAATTAACAGTAAACAAAAGTTAGTATTTACGTATTGTTTAGAAGTTATTAAAAAGACAACCCATAGTTGTTATTAGTATATACTACTATCTAATATAAATAAAAAATAAATATAATTTATGAAAACAAAATCATAATATATTGCGATGAAAAGTTAAATATAAAAATTCATTAAAGGCATAAATAAAACATTTTAATATATTCTTGATCATATTTTAATGAATAATACACAATTGTCAAAGAACATAAAAACTCAATATTATAATACTAAGATCAATAAAAACAATAACTTGACATATTAAAAACATAATAGAAGAGCATACACTCAAACCTCAATCGATTGAGACGTCCAAATCTCAACAATTATTTTTTTTCTACGGGATCATATTCATGAATACGTAATAAACAATCTATGTACATTGCACGAACAAAATATGATCACTTTATAAACTCAAACCTCAATTGGCTCGACAATACATTCATAACAATCTTTCTTAGGGGCTAAATGCTAGATGAAAGAAGGCAAATCAATCAAAGTGTGAGTGTGTTGTTGGAAAATTTTAGATTATATAGGCACATAATTTAATAAATATGGAAAATATATTAATTTGTTTCCTAAAATCATGCTTTTGTAACCTCAATTGTTGATTGACTCATTAAAAATTATTGATGTACATTTATGTTATAATTATAAATATATAATTAAATTTATATTGATGATATACATTTAGGTATATAATCACAAAAAACATACAATTGTGTGTGCAGGAACAAAGTGTGTAAGAACGAATATATTTAAGTTGTGTGATTGTTCTCTACAAATCTTTATATTATATAGGCATGGAACATAATAATAATAATAATAATAATAATAATAATAATAATAATAATAATAATAATAATAATAATAATAATAATAATAATAATAATAATAATAATAATAATAATAATTCATTGAACATAATATGAAAATATGATTATTTTTTTAATTGAAGTTGATATTTTAATTACTTAATAATTAATTGTTTAATAAATTAAAAGTTAATCTAATAATTACTATTTATAAAATTATAAAAGTTACTAAAAACGGCAGCCCGGTGCTGCTATTAGTATATAGATATAAACATTAAGAAATAATATTTTTTCCTAATTTACCCTTAATTAATGATAATAATGATAGTTTAATTTTATTAAATTCATCATTTTATTATCCGATAAAGGAAAGGGAAAGACAAAACTGTTTCATCTTCTTCCCCATATTTCTATAAGTATCATATTTTAATTAATTATTAATTACTATTGTGCACTGAATCAACTAATTCAAGAATTAAAGCATAGGGTCATTTTTGGACTAAATATATAATGGATGTGAAATACATATGATACTCATCCAGAGGCTGTTCGAGTTGGCGGAGACGACTAGGTTTCCGGTGTTGAGGAGGCGGAGGACTGGGGTGCTCGATGCGGCTATGGAGGAATTGGAAGACCAAACAATTCTCCTCTGCGATGAAGTGAGGATTAGAGTTCCGTTCCCGGCTAGAGCCAGAACTCCGCCTCCCTCCGCGGCGGTGATCAGATTCTGCCTGTTCGCAACCCAAACGACGACGTCTGGTGTACCTCTGTACCATATTCCGAGGAATTTGGAGGTGGAATTGCCGGGAGAGAAGAATCCTAGCTCGAAAATTTGGTCGGCGGAAGCTAGAACTTGGTCGCCGGAGAGGGTTTGGGCGGGAGAAAGTGTATCAATGGCGGCAACGAGAGAGAATTGAAGAATGGCGAGGAGAGAGAGAGAGGAGCAGAGGAGTTGCATGAACAGCTCCATTTCTGTTTACTCTCAAGTCTCAAAGCAGCAGCAGCCGCCGCCCTGTGTTCCATGCTTTCATTTGTTACTATTTTAATTTTTAACTACTACTAGTATTTTACCGTGCGATGCACATGCACGGAGATGATATTTTAAAAATTATATGTATGGTTCTACTCTTAGTGAGAATATGTTAATAAAAAAGTAATTCAAAGTCCATAATAAAATTGTTATTTTATTACAAATTTTGGAACACTTCTTTGTATACAACATTTGTAGTAGATGTGCAATCTACATCATCATCGTTGCATACTAAAATTTTCAAACCTTTACGGTTTGTAACTCTAGAAACAACTACATAGTGTTGGCCATGACTAAAAACAAGTTTTTCAATAACAAACCCACGTGAGATAGCAATTGACCCTGACTTTTGTTTATAGTCATTGCATAAGCGACAATTAAGAAAATTAAAAACTTACCCCTCATCCTCCATGAGAATCTCAATTAATTGTTTCATTCTTCCATCACTGCAAAGAACATTCTTCATATTTGATTCTTTCACCACCCCAATAACATCTACAAAACAAATGAAAATGATTTAAAATATAAGTAAAGTATTTGTAAAATTAAAATGATATTGATCTTAATATTATTATTCTTACCAAAAAAGGCACTTTCATTGATATTTTGAATTGATAGCACATCTTCAAAACAATTGAAGTTAATATAATGTCGCGGGAAAAATTCTTCGTAAAGTATTGGGGTTAAATGAGTATTACTTATGAGCTTAATGTAATACATTCTTGATGTTGTTTTATACTTATTAATATTGGGTAGGACAAGATTTAAAGTTTTTGATTCCATATATATGATCTTCCTTCAATAAATGCTTGGAATCAAGCTTCGATCAATTGTTGCATGGATCCGGTCGCCCTTAATGGAAAAAAAAAAAGGTTTAGAAACGTAAAAAGTAACATGATTATAACTTATAACGAATATATCAAAAAATGAATATTACCTCGCGATCATGAAAAACACATTCGTGACTAAAAACCTTGTTAGAATAGCGAGGTGTATTGTCATACGATCTCACAAGCCTAACTTTTATTGCATGCAATATAGATGAAGGTCTTGAATCAAAGACCACAAAGCCATTTTCTAATGTTGAAGTGCTAATAGAATGTAGAGATATTGTAGAGAAAAAACGATGTGGTGTTTTGTCTTGTATTAGAGAGACTTAAATAGTCAAAATATTTTTCTAAAATAGTCTAAAGTATAGGGAGAATGTAGAATTTGAAGAGGTTGTCCGTAGAACTATTTCTCGCATGGGAATGGGAGGAATGCAAAATTTTGAAAGTATCATTTATTTGATTGTGGAAAAATGTTTTTCAATTAATAATTTCAAAGTAAAGTTAAATACCTTTAATTTTTTTTTATGTTTCCAAGATAATTAATATTATGCAATCCAATATATGTGGGTAGTCTATATGCTGCCCCATGGGGCATTGCCTCTCACCAATGAAATCATGCCACGTGGCTGGCTATGTTTTATTTCAACCGCACCTTTTGCTATTTCCAAACAATCTTTAATCAATTTTCAGAAAATTGTTTTTACCCCTTTTGTTAAAATAAAAAGTGACGTCTTCAATCGGGACACAAGACCTCTCTCGGCGTCGGAGCTACGACTATACAGTGTTGGATGGAAGTTTCTTCCGACTACATATTTAAAATTAATTCAAAAATATCTTCCCAATTGAATATTTATATTCTCTCTCTTTTAAAAAAATTATATACAAGCTCATTATATATTTTAATTCAAAAGGCGTATATTTTCAATTATTATAAGCATATTATTAAAATTTATCATGTATGTCGTTATTGTAATATATATATTATTATATAAATAATATTTTCATATGATTAATCATTAAAAATGAATTAAAATAGTAATAGAGTCTATATATTTAATAGGACTTAACCCTTATGAATGAATAAAATAAATAACAAAAATAAACTATAAATGAATATATCTACTACTATTTGACGGACAAAAAAATAATAAAAAGAAACTGACGGAGAGGGAAAAAATAAATAAAAAACTAAAAAGAAATTGAAAATAGTCAAAAGGGGAGTTAAATTAAAGTAAAAATAGTGACGTGGCATGTGTGAGGCAGTGCCTCAGGGGTAGCATATAGGCTACCATGTGAAAGAAACATTTTTGTTGGTGGCTAGATATGAAGAGACATCATTTACCCTTATTGTTTATTGAATTCACGATGGTTTTTTTTTTTTTTTTTTTTCAAAGTCAGGCTTCTAAGGTCTGCACATATATGTTTTAGCAAAATATGTAATTTCAAAGACACGATTATATTGTTGTTTATGTTAAATATTTTACTATTTTTTCTAATATTATAATATGGGATTTTTAAAAGAAAGATAAAAAGTATTTTGAAGAGGATGTAGAATTTGAAGAGGTTGTCTATAGAACTACTTCTCGCATGGGAATGGGAAGAATGCAAAATTTTGAATTTATTCAATTCATGTATTGGAAATAATTTAAAATAAACAACAGTAATAATGAATGTATTGGAAAATATGCACATTGACACCACCAAAGATAATGCCAACCGATTAGAATTAAAGAGTAATAATTACTTTTACTTTTCTTAAAAGACATAGGGATAGGGAGAGAATTGTGTCAGCAAGTAAATAAATCATGCGAATAAACTACACCCTCCGTCCCCTAATAAGTGTCCAGAGCCGCCAAAATTTTTGTCCCCTAATAAGTGTCCTATCACATATTTCAAGGTAAAATTTTGGCTAAACTTCCAATTTTACCCCTATTATCATTACACTTTTTTCACTTTTTCAACTTTCAATGTAATGATTAGGGGTTAATATGGTAAATTTACCCTTCTCCTTGGTTTTTACGAAATGGCGGCTCGGGACACTTATTAGGGGACGGAGGGTGTAATTAATTAGGCAGCTTCTTCAACAAATTTTGCTTAAAAAAAAGTAAAATAATTAATTAAAGAAGAGTTTAGGCAGGAAAACACTTTTGCTAAATGTTTTTGTTATTATATATATAATAGATCACTCTTATTGATCAAAGTCTTCTCTGTTTCTTTTTTTCTCGAGGGAAAAGTCTTTAGTCTTGATTGATGCCTAATTTTTGTGGATCCTATTGTGTGTTGCCAATAATTCATTTCGAGACTCGATTTGTGTTTTTCGTCTTCTAACTTCAAAAGATAAATAATAACACAAATTGAGAATCAAAATTTATGATTTAAATATCCATATTTAATACAGTAGAATATCAAACAATCACAAAAGTCAAACAAAATAATGCTAAAGTGAGCAGACGAAGATATATTCCGATAAATATTTGGGCACAAGTATGTATATACTCCATCCGTTTCTTCTTAAATGACCACATTTCTATTTTGAGTATTCGAATTTGTCAATTTCCTATTTTGGCCCAACAAATCCATGTGCAGTTGTGCACACCTTATTAACCCCTTAATACACTACTTCTATACACTAAACCCCCATTTTAAGTATGTATACCACCACTATTATACAATAAACATTGATTTAGGCGTGCTCAAAAGAAATGGCCGCGCGTTTAAGAAGAAACGGAGGGAGTATTCAACAACTACCTGCCTTGTAAATTAGTTATAGTTATGGAACCAGCCGTAGATTCCTCACCACCTGATGAGTTCTTCTCCGAGAAACTAGAGCTGGTGCTGAAGAAAAACCCTGGTTTCTTGGGCAGTGGCAGAACTGAATCTTCGCTGCTCAGCATGAGCACCACAGACGGCATGATCGGCCTCTCCTCCGCGTCGTTCTGAACGCATAATAACCCGATTTGGATGCACCTCTTCACTTGATGATCCACGAACGAAGTCTTGTAGCATTCATCCATCAACTCCAATTCTCTGTTTTCCTTACAAAGTAGCCATGCCTGTGATCAAAAGGAAATTATTACAACATTCATCGTACTCTTTTTCTCATGAAGAAGAAGGAAAGTAAATTAATGGAGTGCAGCAATGCATAATCCACCTGTTCCAGAAGGTTCTTATAGAGAGAAGGAGGCTTGAATCCTCTGTTCTTCTTCCCACTCACTATCTCCAGCATTACTACTCCTAGGCTGTACACGTCTGACTTCTCACAGAACCTTCCGTGGAAGGCGTATTCTGGAGCCATGTAACCACTGCAGCAAGAATTTGTCAGCACGAAATGGAAATGACTATGTACGTTCGTGAAGGAAATGGAACTTAGCCAACAACTTACTATGTCCCCACCACTCGTTCTGTTTTAGCCGTAGTCTGATCACCTTCAAACATTCTGGCTAAACCAAAGTCGGAGATCTTAGCATTTAACTTCCCATCTAGCAATATGTTGCTAGTTTTCATGTCTCTGTGAATAATCTTGAGCCTCGAATCATGATGGAGGTAGAGGAGACCTCGTGCGATCCCCATGATAATATCAAACCGCGCCTGCCATGTCAGCAGTGCCCTTCTACTCTCATCTGCAAAATGCCAAGAGTACTTTAGCACTACCAGATAATTAGTTTCAATGTTATGAAAAAGGAAATGAATAAGGTTTGAACGAACCGAAAATGAAATAGTCCAAGCTTTTGTTGTGCATGTACTCATATACTAACATCTTCTCCTCTCCTTCAACGCAACATCCCAAAATCTTCACAAGGTTTTTGTGTTGAAGTTTAGCAATCAAAATCACTTCATTCTTGAACTCTTCGGAGCCTTGCCCTGAACTTCTCGACATTCTTTTCACTGCAATTTCCTGCCCAGGTGATAACTTTCCCTACAGCACAAGAGAAAAGCCACAGTCAAATCACAAAAATGCCAAACAATTTAACTAAGCTAAGTAATTTATGTGTCAATACTACTCAAACCACTTCAATACCTTATAAACAGCACCAAAACCGCCTTCACCAATGAAATTTTCACCCGAGAAGTTATCAGTAGCTGCTGCAATGGTTGCCAAACCGAACAAAGGTAATTCAAAATCCTCCATTTCCTTCTTGCAAGCTGCTGCAACTATTACACATGTTTCAGTAAATCTTGGTTACGTAGTGTGATTGAAATGACGAGGTAAAGCATTACCTTTTCTGCTTCTTCTTCTTTTTCGGAGAATTAGGCCTCCAAAACATAAGATCAACACAAGCACCCCTAAACTAGCAGCCGTTGCAACGATCATGACCTTTTTAGAACCTTTCCTCTCACTCCAATCCATCACATGACCTACAGCAAAAGAAGCATAATTAATCGACTAAACAGTTTTGTCTAATGATCTACACAGGATTCTTCCCCAAATCAACAAGAACCAGTTACCTAGCTCTGTTTTAGGCACGCGAATATAGATACTCGGCCCTATACTGACTGCTCCGATGAACTCTCTGATATCAACCAAATCCCCAAACCACATCAAACACCCATCTTTCTCAGTGGAGAAGTACGGATCAGCATAAGCCGAGCAATTACAGTTTCTCAAGCATTCCTCACGACAATGCTCAGCCTTCGTATTTTTCACTAAGACACTGCTCGAGGTGTCGGGGAACTTGACGCCGTCGAACTTCATGAATCCATCTTCCTTCTGACAATCCAAGGGCTTAATTCTACTGCACCCACTCCTCCACACATATATGCTCCATTCTTTCTCAGATTTAGGAACGAATCCATTCAAACACTCACACACAGGCAATTCATACGATTTACACACAGTATTAGCACCACAAAACCCATAGTTATCACAGGAATCGCTGGGCATGGTATAGGCAAGAATCCATCCATCCCTCTTTTCGTTCAAGATGTAGCGTTGGAGGAATCCGGTGTAATTCATTGTCAGCCTCATGTAAAAAGAGTCGTTGTAAGGGTTAGAGAGAGAGACCAACCTGCCGTCGCTGATTGCTACTTCCGCCTCGAAAGCCCGATCGTACACGAACTGGAATCCGGTGAAATTCCGGCCGTTCCACGGGCCGGTTCTGTACGTCCTCACGTCCCCCTTGAAAATACTCAGGTGAGGCAGTCCGTTGTTCTCGATCAGGTAAACGAAATCCCCCATCGACGGATCGTTAGGGCTTTTCCACGACGTCAATCGCGTGGCGTAATTGTCCAGCGCCGCCATCCCCGGAAACCTGCTGTCGGTTGGGTAATCGAAGCTCATCCAGAGGCTGTTCGAGCTGTCGGAGACGACTAGGTTTCCGGTGTTGAGGAGGCGGAGGACTGGGCTCGACGCGGCTACGGAGGAATTGGAAGTCCAAACGACTCTTCCCTGCGATGAAGTGAGGATTAGAGTTCCGTTTCCGGCTAAAGCCAGAACTCCGCCTCCCTCCGCGGCGGTGATCGGATTCTGCCTGTTCGCAACCCAAACGACGACGTCTGGTGTACCTCTGTACCATATCCCGAGGTACCTGGCGGTGGAATTGCCGGGAGAGAAGAATCCTAGCTCGAAAATTTGGTCGGCGGAAGCTAGAACTTGGACGCCGGAGAGATTCTGGCCGGGAGAAAGTGTATCAGCTGCAGCAACGAGAGAGAATTCGAAAATGGCGAGGAGAGAGAGCGAGGCGCAGAGGATTTGCATGAACTTCTCCATTTTTTTTTTTGTTTTTCAATGCACCAGTCTCTGTCCCTTCGCTCCATGCTTCTCTTGATTTATTGCGTATTAATAATACTCCATAAAATACAATATTATGTCTAAATTTTGTATTCCCGCAAATCGAAGCGGAGGTTGAACCGTCGAAGCTTCCGATTCCGGTTCACAATTTTTTCAACTAAACTGTAGTTTAATTGGCCAAAACTGAAAATTAATAAGAAAAATTTTACAAATCGTTATCATAACCCTTTCATAATTTAATTAATTTTAACCATTGATTCGATTCGGTTCTTAAAACACTTATATCATCAGAATTTCAAATGAAGTTAGATTTTGGGCTCAGGTACATAGTATTTCTAATTTATTTCTATAAATATTATGTTAGTTACTTCCTCCATCTCATATAAGTAGTCCCATTTGAAATGAGCACAAGAGCCAATAAAGGAGGAAATGTGTGGCTGTAATTGATTCTGAAGAGAGAGGTTTAATTCTAGCCAAGTATTCTTTACCATTTTAGGAAATGGGACTAATATATGAGACGGACCAAAATGGCAAATGAGACTACTTATATGAGATGGAGGTAGTATATAATTTGGAAGTCAACTGTAAGATGCGTATACATACGAAATCGTCAAGTACTATTTGCATAAAAGAAGAAGAGGTCAAATCCAAAGAGACTTAAAAAGAATAATACTAATATCTATATTTAAGGAAGGTGACATGTCTACTAAAATAACGACATATATTCATATAAATATATTAGGTCAATGCAATAATAAACGTATAGTGATACGATTTATTTTAATTCATATTAAGTCGCTAAGTAAATCAGTAATCAGCAGCCACCCTGATTAGGAAAGTACTTACTCCCTCCGATCTTTTACAGTTGAGTCACTTTCCCGATTGGACCGGTCTCTCCTAGTTGAGTCGTTTCCTTTTTGGGTAAAAATTAAGTATTAAACACACAACTAATTGCACCCCTTATTTTACTTAATTAACATACTAATTACGCCCCAATTTCTCAATTTCTCCATTATCGCCGTTGTCGTCTCTCTCGAAATAATTTTAAATTAATTTAAAATAAATTCAGAAAAGTTTTAATTTTATAAAAAAAATCCAGAAAAGTTTTTTATTTTAATTTTAAACATCAACAATAATTTTATAAAAAAAAATTCCAGAAAATTTTAAATTAATTTAAAATAAATCCAGAAAAGTTTTAATTTTATAAAAAAAAAATCCAGAAAAGTTTTTTATTTTAATTTTAAACATCAACAATAATTTTATAAAAAAAAAATCCAGAAAATTTTAAATTAATTTAAAATAAATCCAGAAAAGTTTTAATTTTATAAAAAAAAAATTCCAGAAAAGTTTTTTATTTTCATTTTAAACATCAACGATAATTTTATAAAAAAATTCCAGAAAATTTTAAATTAATTTAAAATAAATCCAGAAAAGTTTTAATTTTAAAAAAAAAAAAACCAGAAAAGTTTTTTATTTTAATTTTAAACATCAACAATAATTTTATAAAAAAAAATCCAAAAATTTTAAATTAATTTAAAATAAATCCAGAAAAGTTTTAATTTTATAAAAAAAATCCAGAAAAGTTTTTTATTTTAATTTTAAACATCAACAATAATTTTATAAAAAAAAAAATCCAGAATATTTTAAATTAATTTAAAATAAACTGAAAAACAAAAAAATATGAATTAATAAAAAACATTTTTTATATTAATTAAAAGGGGCATGGACAAAATTAGCCACTTTCATAACAAAAAAGTCTTTTTTAGCCACTAATAATAAAAAGGTCATTTTCTAGCCACTTTCGACCTGAACTACCAATAATACCCTTACTACCTAAAATTAAAAAATATATTTGAAATACAAAAAAAAGAAAAACCCTAACCCCCAAATTCCCACCACCCACCCCCGCGGCTCTCTCTCACTCCCTCCCTCCCTCCTCACCTTCTTCTACATCTGCTCTCTCTCTCTCTCCCTCTCCCTCTCCCTCTCCCTCTCTCTCCGACAGGCGCCGCCATAGCCGCCTCGACCGGCGCCGCCATAGCCGCCGCCGCCTAGCACACCATCACCCCACGCTCTCATTCCCTCTCCCTCCCTCCTCACCTTGTTCTTCTTCTTCTCTCTCTCCCTCTCTCTCTCTCCTCCGACCGGCGCCGCCAATAGCCGCCGCCGCTGTCACCACCGGACAAGGTCAGCTCGAGCTCCATAACTGAATCCTCTCCAACAAATCAAAGAAGAAGAACACTGTCGTATACACGAACACGAGCAAAATCGTCGTGAATACTCGGTCGTGCACACGAACACGAGCGAAACCGTCGTGAATACTCGATCGTGCACACGAACACGAACAAAAATGTCTTGAATATCCGTTCGTGCACACGAACACGAGTAATCCTGAATTCGTGTAACCCTCAACTTAGTCGTGTAACGAACTGTCATCGCCGCCGTTCTCCACCGTGATGTAGTTGGTGGCGCGGCGGTGCTGCTCAGCCATCTTCCTCATCGAAGACTTCACCGGCGGCCACCCTACATCAGCTCAGCGAAGAGAAGGGGGGAGAGACTAGAGAGAGAGAGAGAGAGAGAGAGAGAGAGAGAGAGAGATGGCGACGACAACGACGACGTGAGATGCAGTAACGAGGAAGAAGCGAAGAGAGGAAGGAGGAGGAAGTCGCCGGAGAAAGTCGTCGGAGGCGGAGGCAGCAACACCTGCAAATTTTGCATCGGCGGTGTGAGAGGAACGGAGAGGGAGAGAGAGGGGGGGGGGGGAACGGGAGGGCGGAGGTGGAGGAGTTTTCTTTTCTTTTCTTTTCCTATTTTTTAATTTATTAACAATGGTAATTAATATTATTATTAAGGGTATAAATGTCATAAAATATGTAAAGTGGTTAGAAAAAGACCTTTTTATTATATGTGGCTAAAAAAGACTTTTGTCTTATGAAATTGGCTATTTTTGGGTATTCTCCCTAATTAAAACAACTCTTCTCAATTATAAACATAATCTCATTCTCTTCTCAATTACCAAACATACTTAAAGTACTAAACAACTCTTCTTAATTTCCGTGTCGAAAAGTTTCGACTCAACTGTAAAAGACCGGAGGGAGTATATGACTTATCCCATAATTCATATTAAGTCGCTAAGTAAATCATTAATCAGCAGCCACCTTGATTAGGAAAGTACTTATATGACTTATCCCATATTTAAAAAATAATGCCGATAACATAAAATTAAGGGTCATGTCTGGAATGACTCGAGCTTAATAGTGGTTTCGAATTTGATACTTAACTCTTTAATTTTAGACCAACGTACATACACGATGAACTTTTAATTTTTCTGCTGATTTACTTCGGTTCCTATTAACATTTTATTAAGAAATTGAAATGTATAGTGCGGTGGATAATGATAATTGAGTGATTACAATTATTGTCTTCAACTAAGGAACATATGTATATAATTAATGTTGGAATATTGGTTTTAAATCAATATTTAAATATATTTATATATTTATTAATTTAAATATGAGATTGTTAATCGTCTCCGAGAGTTGATTAACGTGATATATTCATATTCTCGAAACCAATATGTGGTGAGTGAGATATGAATGAATAAAGTGTAGTGTTGGTGGAGTTAATTCATTGTTTAATGAATGTTTAAGTTGTTCCACATTGATTAAGCTTCATTGATTAAACTTGTATAAAGTAATTAAACAAGTGAGCTTAGATTCAATTGGACTTAAGTGGAATAGAGAGTTTGGGCTCTTTCGTGTATAGATACACGCAAGCGTCGTTGGTCAGCTCGAGCTCGAGCTCGGGTTTCGGGGTTCGGAGTTTTGGGCCAGAAATGTGTCCAGATGCGTTGAACCGAATTGCGTCCAGATTCGTTGAACCTAGTGTTCAACATTTGAATGTGTAACGTTTGTAACCGTCGGGAGTTACGAGTGTAACTCCTCCACTACATCATGATGCACGGGAGGTTACAAACGCAATCATCAACGACTCCTTAATGGGTCGAGCGAAACCGCCAACGAGCCATCATGGCTCGTGCGTAACCGCCAACGACACTTTAATGGATCGTGTGTAACTGCCAACGAGCAATCATGACTCGTGTGTAACTGCCAACGAGCAATCATGACTCGTTGCGTAACTGCCAACGAGCTATCATGACTCGTTGCGTAACTGCCAACGAGCTATCATGATTCGTGTGTAACCGCCAACGAACCATGATGACGTCTTCATGACGGCATTAATCCCTCGGGTGATGACACGCCTATAAATAGAGGAGTCGCATGCATTTGTCAAACACACCGCAAATCGAGCATCTTTCTGCACTTGCACTCTTCTCTCTTCTGCATTCCATTTTCCGAGCTCAGTCCTCGCCTCCTTCAGTTCGTCGGAGCTCCAAGGTTCTGCGGTGCTGCTGCCTTCGAGACGTGGTCGTTTTATCTTTGGGGACGATACGCCAAAACCGAGAGCACTACCGGGGCGTATCTCGTCTTGCGGAAAGAGGATTTTCCTCGACTCGGCCAAATAAGTTCTTCTAATTTAATTTTGTCATTTTCTTGTAATTTTGTTCTATCTTCTTGAGTTGTATTACGCCCGGCAAGTTCATTGTAATTTTCAGAATTATTTTATTAAATCTCCAACAATTAATATGTTCCAATAATCAAAATCTAGGTATCAATTAATTTTTGTCCTTAGCTATGAGAATTGTTCCTACATACTAGAATTGTTCGTACGTGTTTGAATAGACTATAGACTAGAAGGAAAGACTTCTACTCTAGAATTTGCATAATCTATTATAACTGACTTTACTAAAAATAACACAGAAAATATGAATATGTATATACATTTGCTTACACTTATCCGATTATAGTAATATATTACCTCCGTTTTTCCTAAGTAACCCTTTTATATTTATATGTGAAATATAAAAAACTTATTACTCCCTGTTTGCTTACACTAATAAAGTTCTTTTTTTTTTTTTAATTATTATTAATTATAATTTTTTTAATTACAAAATTATTTTCTATGATTCAAGTATTGATAAGAAATGACAATATTTAGGGATTCAAGGGATTTAAGTATGAAAAAGTGATTGAGAAAATTAGAATAAATGTTACAAACAATCTGAAATTCATGGAAAAGTCAAAATTACCCCCCAAACCCCCTGTACACAAAAAGCTACACCTCTTCATCAAGCAAATTTCATCAACTACCTAGCTTCTATATCAGTTATAGTAACTACACCAACACTCGAATCCCTGCTTCCCGAAGCATTGCTATGCGAGAAGCTCGACGTCCCGTGCAAGAAGAACCCCGGCTTCCTCGGCTGAGGCAGCACCGTGTCCTCGGTGCTCAGCATCAGGACCACATTCGGCATCATTGGCCTCTCGTGTGCTTCGTTCTGGACACACAACGACCCGACTTGAACACACCTCTTCACTTGCCACTCCACGTACGAATGCTTGTAGCACGGATCCATCATCTCCAGCTCTATGCCTTCCTTGCAGAAATGCCATGCCTGTCGAAAGTTTATGCATCAATACTATTATTCAGCATTCCTCGGGTGTTCTATGAATTGTTCGATGAGGAGAAGACGTACCTGTTCCAAGAGGTTCTTATAAGGGGAAGGTTGCTTGAAGCCTCTGTTCTTCTTTCCGCTCACTATCTCCAGTATCACGACTCCTAGGCTGTATACGTCCGACTTTATGGAGAATTTCCCGTCAAATGCATACTCCGGAGCCATGTAACCACTGCAATGAACGAAAGTTTTCGACACATTAGGCTCTAGAAAAGAATAAATGATTGCATATGTGTTTATGTGCATAAGAATATAAGATGCATACTATGTTCCAACAACTCTTGTTGTTGTTGATATCGTTTGATCCCCTTCGAACATTCTTGCTAAACCGAAATCCGAGATCTTCGCATTCAAGTTTCTGTCTAGCAAAATATTGCTTGCTTTCAGGTCTCTGTGGATCACATTCAGCCTCGAATCGTGGTGGAGGTAGAGAAGGCCTCTCGCGATTCCCATAATGATATCGAACCTCTTTGGCCAATCCAACACTGCCCTTCTCTGTTGATCTGCAGTTGAAGAAGAGGTTTAATCAGTGTAAAGATAAATCTCTGATTCAATTAACACTATCGGCTTCAGAGTTTTGAGACGAACCGAAAAGGAAATGATCCAAGCTTCGGTTCATCATGTACTCGTAGATTAGCATCTTTTCCTCTCCTTCGACGCAGCATCCCAAGATCCTAACGAGGTTTCTGTGCTGAAGCTTCGCGATTAGGTTGATCTCCGTCTTGAACTCTTCGTGGCCTTGTCCGGAGATCTTCGACATTCTTTTCACCGCAATGATTTCTTCCGGTGAAAGGTTTCCCTGCATATTCAAGAAACAGAATGTTCACAATCCCCCCTTTTCTTACAACCTAATGCAAGAATGTCTCAGTAACTAAATGGTGCTTCTACCTTGTAAACAGGACCAAATCCACCTTCCCCGATCCTGTTCTCGTCTGAGAAATTATTCGTGGCTGCTTCGACAGCTGCCAAACTGAATAGAGGCAGCTCCAGATCCTCACCCCTCTTTGACTCCGATTTCGTACTAAACTCTGTCAAAAGATTTCATAACATCTTTCAATATCCATGCTAGTATACATACATTACTCAATTCACAGTAAAGGATGAAAGACGAAACCTTTTCGCTTTCGCCTCATCCTCAGAAATATGCACCAACACGAAAGCCCCAAGATAAGAACTCCGAAACAAGAAACAACAGCTATAGCTATGATTGTCTTCCTCGCTGGTCCGTTCGCCTTATTCGGATCTGTCAAATGTTAAAAACACATTCAGTCATGACTATGTTCCAACATTCTTGAACTCGAAAAAAATATTTGTAAATTTTACCGAGTGCTGAGAGAGGCACGCGGATGAAGATGCTCGGTGCAGGCCCGGATTCCGTAGTGTACTCCCTCATGTCAACCAAATCTCCAAACCACATCATACAGCTACTCCCATTGTTGAAGAAAGGGTCTGCATAGGCTGTGCAGTTGCAGTTCTTGGAGCATTCGTCGCGGCATTCATGAATGTCCATGCTCATGTTGAGCCGAAAGTCGATTGAATCCGGGAACTTGATCCCTTGAACCTCAAGGAAACCTTCCTCCTTCGTACAATCCAACGTAGTGTTCTTGACACACCCTCCTCCCCATTTGAAAACACTCCATTCGCTCTCGGATTTAGGCTCGAATCCCCTCAGGCACTCGCAGACCGGATTCTTGTAAATCTTGCAGATCCCATTGTTACCACAGATACCATAATTGTCACACAGATCATGAGGGAGCGCAATCATGAGTATCCAATCATCCTTTTCCTCGTTCATCACGTAACGCTGGAGTGAGCCGGAGTAATTCATTGTTAATCTCGCGTACACCGCATCATAGTAAGGTTGAAGAACGGAAACCAGCCTACCCCTCTTCGTCACCACCTCGACTATCCAAGCTGGATCCTTCGAAACCGGGTACCCGACGAAGTTCCCGTTCCAGAAAACAACTCTGTTCAGCTTCTCCTCCCCCTTGTAAATGTTGGTTTGTGATAATCCACTGTTATCAATCCTGTAACTGAATTCCCCCATGGATGGATCTGAAGCACTCTTCCACGAGGTCAGGTACTTTCTCTCTCCGGTATCAATGTCGTCGACCAGCTTCATCCCCGGCACCCTCGTGTCGCCGGGGTGATCGAAGCTCTGCCAAATATGCTCGGAATTCTCGGCGATCACGAGGTCGCCGGAGTTGAGGAGCTGCAGAACTGGATGTGAAGCTGAAGCTGCTACGGAGGAATTCGAATACCACACGGTTGTACCCGGAGCTGAATCGAGAGTGAGGTTACCGTTTCCGTGTAGAGTCAGTGCTCCGTTCCGGCCGGCGATCGGATTCTCTCTGTTGGCGACCCAAACGACGACGTCCGGGGTCGATTTGTACCACACGCCTAGGAATCTGGCGGTGGATTTGGCGGGAGAGAAGAACCCTAGCTCGAAATTCTGCGCCGGCGAAACCAGCACGTCACCGTCGGCGAAGGTTTGGTTTGCAGAAAGCGCGTCGGCTGCCGAAGACGGCTTGACAATAACGGTAAAGAGGCAGAGAGCCGCACAGAGCAACTGCGGAAGCTCCATTAGGAACGAAAATGGAGGCAATCTCTCTCTCTCTCTCTCTAGAAGTTGAGACGGCAGCAGCTAGCTTGCTTCATCGTTTTGACTCGTTCAATGAGTGTGATTGGATAAAGGGATTAATTTGGGAATTGTTTAGATCCCCCACTGCCGAAAGGTGGAGACTTTTGGGTAGCAAAGAAGAAAGGTTTAGCATTGAAAAATGGAGATTAGTGGGTTAATGGCGATGGTAGGTGTGATTAGGAGACTTAACTTTAACGAAAGCTTGAATTTTTGGAGGAACTGTCAACGGTGAGGGCCCCACTGTTGAAATTTATGCGTCGCCTTCTAGAAGAAATGGGGAAACAACTAAGAAAAGTGTTGGCTGACGTCATGTTTTGTACTCTGGTTAGACGACAAGTTTCACGCACGTGGGAAATGGGTTTGAAATCTTTGCATAAAAGAAACACAACTCGAGAAGGAGGAGGAAAGGAATTGAGTCACGTTAGAGCATCTCCAACAATGCACTAAAATAGTGCTGAGCACTAAAATAATGCAGAGTTTTGCTCCAACAGTCTGCACCAAAATAGAGTAATTATAGTGCAATGAACAGTGTTCCCTCAAATACAGAGTAACACTATTCATTGTACTATAATTTTGTGTTCATCATTTTGTGCTCTTTTTTGTTTGCGATTTTTATTTTGTGACGTAGTATTTCAATTTAGTTTATTTTGTTGTATGAGTAATAATTTTAATTTTTCTTTTCACAATTTAATTTGATATATGCTTATTTGTTTTGTGTGTATTAAATTTTTTATTATTTATTTTTGTTCTTTTCACAATTTATTACTCATGTTACTTGTAATTTAACTAATTTTTCTTTTCATTTTAAAACTCTATGTATAATTTACGTGTGATACAAATATATATACAAAATGATTGTGTAAATTAATGAGTTAAAATTTTTATCATTGCCATAACTTTTTTTTAAATCATGTTTACATTTTATTAAAAAAAATAAATGAAAAATGATATTTTGGAATATTCCTTTTCTGCTGTATTTTAGTGTGAACTGTTGGAGATGAGTTACTGTTTCTGCACTATTTTAGTGTTAGTGCTGCTGGAAAATAGGGGAAACTGTTGGAGATGCTCTTAGAGTAAATTCATAGGTCAATTTCATGAAATTAGTTCTGTGAGATGCTTTATCCTCGTTATTGTGTACTCCCTCCGTCCCCTAATAACTGTCCCGAGCTGTCAAAATGCAATAGCCAAGAAAGTGTACAATTTTACCATATTAACCCCTAATCATTACATAGAAAATTGAAAAAATAAAAAAAAGTGTAATGATAACAGGGGTAAAATTAGCAATTTAGCCAAAATTTTACATTGAAATATGTGATAAGACACTTATTAAGGGACACAAATTTTGGCGGCTCGCGACACTTATTAGGGGATGGAGGGAGTAACTATGTACCAGAATCGATCTTTTATTGATTTTTTTTAAGAGTTTGATTATGTGACTAAATCTACTGTTACATTAATGGATTAGGGTGTATTATTTAATTTGTAGTACTATTTAATTTAATTAATTATTATCCTAATTATGTTTATGAACGAATTATAATTACATTGAAATCGATGAAAAATTAAGAAAAATTGGTCTCGGTACACAGTTGATACAGCATACATAGTTGTTACAAGGGATATTATTAGTGTATATACTTTGAGAATTATAGATAAAACTAGCTGGATTAGGAGTTTGTAGGTCAAAGGTTATTACAGTTAAGTCTAATAACTAACGTCTATACTTGCTCATCAGTTTCCATTTTCTTGTATTTTTCTTTATCCCTAAATACAGTTTCTCTCATTACCTGGCTTCTACATCAGTCATGGTTGCTCTACCACTGTAATATCCCTCACTCCCTAATTCTTTCATCTCAGAATTCCTCAAATCATCACTTTGCACGAAAAACGCAGGCTTCTTCGGCTCAGGCAATACCGAATCTTCGCTGCTCAGCATGAGTACCACGGACTGCATCGTCGGCCTCTCCTCCGCTAAGTTCTCCACGCATAGCAACCCGATCTGGATGCATCTCTTCGCTTGAGATGCCACGAACCAAGTGTCGTAGCATTCGTCGTCTATCAGCTCCAGCTCTCGGTTTTCCTTCCAGAGTAGCCACGCCTACATCAGAAATTGGTATTGTTGTTCATCAGTGAGAGACTATGGAGATGAATTAGCTATCTTAAACTAGTTCACCTGTTGTAGAAGGTTCTCGTAGCAAGAAACGCGCTTGAAGCCTCTGTTCCGTTTCCCGCTCACTATCTCCAGCATCACGACTCCCATGCTGAAGACGTCGGATTTGATGGAGAATTTCCCATCAAACGCATACTCCGGAGCCATGTAACCACTGCAGTAAGGTTTTTAATGTGTAAAAACTCTGTTTAAGGAGATTTCATGCTTGTGTAAATGTTCGTCGTTGTGTGAAACTTACTATGTTCCGATGACTCTCTTTGTCCTTGCTGCAGTTTGATTGCCTTCAAACATTCTTGCCAAGCCGAAATCTGAAATCTTGGCATTCATGTTCTCGTCTAACAAGATGTTGCTCGCTTTCAAGTCCCTGTGGATGATCTTGAGCCTCGAGTCTTGATGGAGGTAGAGAAGGCCTCTCGCGATCCCCATAATGATTTCAACGCGCTTCGGCCAATTCAGCAGCAACCCTCTTCCTTGATCAAAAATGTAGTAGTCCAAGCTTTTGTTCATCATGTATTCATATACTAACATCTTCTCCTCCCCTTCAATGCAACATCCCAAAATTCTGACCAGATTCCGGTGTTGGAGTTTCGATATCAATATTAATTCATTCTTGAACTCTTCATGGCCTTGCCCAGAATACCTTGACATTCTTTTCACTGCAACTACTTGCTCTCCTGATAGGTTTCCCTGCATTAGCCACTCACAGATAGAAAGTTAAATACACCCCTTTTTCGCCTTCTGTTTTTCGTTTTCGGGGAAGTTATTGAATCATAAGTACACATCTAGTCACTTATTTATACATATGCGTCTATAAAATGATTCTGCTTCACCTTGTACACAGGCCCGAAACCGCCTTCCCCGAGCATGTTATCACCCGAGAAGTTATTCGTGGCTGCTACAATGGTTGCCAGACTGAATAAAGGTAACTCTAATCCATCGCTGCTCTTTCTATAACCTGTCAACAGAGCTGCAAATTTGCTTCAAAATCTCTTCTTTCATCAACAAAAAAGAACTACAGTAGTAATATAACCTTGTTTTCTGACTCTCATCCATAGAAGTAAGCCTCCGAGGCACAAAATACAGATAAGCACCGGGGAAAGAACGGCTACAAGTATGAACTTAGTCCGTGCAGATCCTTTCGCCTTCTTAGTCGAAACTGTCGGACGATCTTAAACACAAACCAAACTGTCACATTCCATATTTTAACTAAAAACAAGCAGTTCTTGAATAACAGATGTTCCATTCTTACCAAGCTCTGCAATAGGCACGCGAATGTAGACACTCGGGCCATTACGAGCATCTGTATCTTGCTCCCTCATATCAATCAAATCGCCAAACCACATCAAACAGTTGGTCTCATTCCTGAAGTACGGATCTGCATAGGCTGTGCAGTTGCAGTTCTTCAAGCACTGATCACGGCATTCCTCGATGCTCGTGCTCGTGTTCAGTCGAAAGCTTAAAGAATCTGGGAATTTGACTCCTGGAACTCTCAGAAATCCATCTTCCCTCTGGCAATCATATTCCAAAGGCAGGTTCCTCCTGCATCCACTCCTCCAGTCGAAAATCCGCCATTCCTTCTCGGATTTCGGAACGAAACCCCGTAAGCACTCGCATTCCGGCGTCTTGTAGATCCTGCAGAAGCCATTAGGACCGCACCAGCCGTAGTTATCACAAGAATCGCGCGGGGAAGTGATCATCAGAATCCAATTGCTCTGTTCATCCATGATGAACCGCTGGAACGAACCGGAGCGGTTCATCACCAACCGGGTCCGGACCGAGCTATCCAGAGGCTGGAAGAACGAAACCATCCTCCCCTCGCTGGAACCAATCGCCGCATTCCACGTGGCGTCGACGGAATCGGGGAACCCCGGGAAATGCGAATCCCAGAAAATCGCCCTGTACCTCCGCTCCTCCCCCATCATCGTAACTAGCTGAGACAATCCACGGTTCACGATTCCGAATCTGAACTCTCCGATTCCGGGATCGCTCTCGCTCCTCCATGACGTCAGCGCATTCCGATTTGCAGCACCGGTCTCCTCCAGCAGCTTCATCCCGGGCAGCAAGGTGTCGCTAGGGTTATCGAAGCTCTGCCACAATTTCGTCGAATTTTCTTCGATAATTAGGTTTCCTGAATCTAAGAGCTGCAGAAATGGATCCGATGCTGCGGAGGAGGAGGAATTCGAAGACCATATGGTTGTACCTTGCGCTGAATTGAGAAGTAGATTGCCGTTTTCGGATAAGGTTAGTGCTCCGTTTACGCCGGCGATCGGATTCTGCCTGTTGGCAACCCAAACGACGACGTTTGGAGTGGCTGCGTACCATATACCTAAGAATCTGGATGTGGATGAAGGCGGAGAGAAGAATCCGAGCACGAAGATTCGGGAAGGAGAGATTAGTAGGTCGCCATCGGTGAGAGTTTGGTTTGAAGAAAGTGTATTAGCAGCTTCGGTACTGAGTTTTGAGGTGGTTGAGATGTAGAGAGCTGCAACGAGGATTTGGATCACCAGTCGATGATCCATCTAGAGAGAGAAAGAGAGAGAGGGTTTGAAGTGGGGAAGGAGATGCAGAAATTCAAAGGTTTGATTTTGAGTTGATGAGAAGGTGGAGGTCTTTTGCGCGAAGTCGTCTTTTGTTATTGAAGTATAAAATAGTGTATAACTAATTCATGTGCTAGCTTCCAATTAGAGTAGGACACGTGTATAAGTTGGTTACTAGAAATCACGCGTCTAGCACGTGATACGATTCTCTTTCTCTTCTTCTCTTTCATTCCTTTCTTGTATAAGAAGTAGGGATGGAAATTCGGGTTCGGGATTTCGGGTAGGTACTAAAATTTCTGAACCCGATCGGAATTTCGGATACCCAAACCCAAAAAATTTGGGTCCGGATTCGGGATCGGGAATAGAATTTTGAAAATTTTGGGTTTCGGGAATTCCCGAACCCGAAATAATATTTCCCGAATACCCGATAATAATAATAATAATAATAATAATAATAATAATAATAATAATAATAATAATAATAATAATAAGGCAATTTTATTTGTGTTACTGCACATTGCATTGGAAAAGATTGGAGATAGCACAAGAAGATCATCAGCTTTTCTAAAATTGTGAACCATAAGGCGGCTGACATTGATGCATCGGTTGTCACCGTCTTGGAGGGAATAAAAGGAATTTGCTTATTTGTGTTTATTAAGCTTTGATTCGTGGTAGTGAACGTTTTTGCATTTTACACTTTGATTTTTGAATTCGTAGTTTTTGTTGTTTTGAACTTTTTGAATTGTGACTATTTGTTTCCAATGTTTATAAATCTTGACATCTGGCGAAAATTTTGTGCAAATTTTCTTTAATGTGGAATGAATCGAAAAATTTATTTAAGAATAGATTTTTTAGGGTACCCGAATACCCGAGCGGGATACCCGAACGGGTATTCGGATACCCGAAAATATTTTCGGGTCTGGGAACGGGAAGTGAATTCATTAAATTTCGGATTCGGGTACCCGAAAATTTCGGGAAGGGTACCCGACCCGTCCCGAATTTCCATCCCTAATAAGAAGACAACACTGTACCATTCTTTCCATAATACATTTTACACTCTTTTCTCTAGAAATGGAAACCCATCTCTCTCTTTCTCTCTCTATCTAACATGGTATCACGAGCCAGTGGTTAGATCTAGATCTAGAGCGGTTACTCCGGCGTTTCTATCGTCGGTTCTCTTCTCCGATCATCGTTTCTATCGTTGATCTCTCGTTTGCTGCTGTTTTTCGTTTCAGATTTCTCCAGATTTCTTCTGTTTCTCCAGATTTCTCCAGTTTTTTTTTTGTTAGATTTCATCCATGGCATCTACTGGTGGTGGTTCTTTCGGTTCTGGCTCTTCTCAGGTGCTTCCGCAGTTTCATCCGATCATCATGAAGCTTGATCGCAACAACTACGCGTTTTGGCGTGCTCAGGTCCTTCCTACAATTCGTGCTCACGGATTTGATGAGTTTATTTCTGCTACTGGAATGCCACCGTCGCCGTTTCTTCCGTCTCCGTCTGGAGCTCCACCTCGCTCGAATCCTGAGTATTCTGTATGGATCCGTCGAGATCAATTTCTTCTCAGCTGGCTGCTTGCTTCTATTGGCGATTCGATGCTCGGTCACGTCGTGCTGTGCAACAATGCTCGAGATGTCTGGCTCACGCTTGAGCGTCTGTTCTTTTCTCAGTCAAAGGCTCGCACTATGCAGCTTCGCATGGCTCTTCAGACTACACGCAAAGGATCCTTGTCGATTGAAGAGTATTTTCTGAAGATGCGAGGCTTTGCCGATCAACTCTCTGCTGTTGGTCAAATCGTTACAGATGAGGATCTACAAATGTACATATTAGCTGGTTTTGGCGTTGAATACGAGGCACTGGTTGTGAATTTTATGCAGCGCACTGATGCTCCCTCACTCCAGGAGATGCAGCTTGCATTTCAGGCATACGAGCTGCGTATTGCTCATCAGATTAATCAATTTGCTGTTGTCGATCCGAGTGCGAATGCAGCCTTCTATGGTGGAGGTCGTGGTGCGATTGGCAGGGGTTCTGGTGGTAATCGTGGTGGTTTTAGCAAGGCTGGGGCTAAATCCATCTTATGTCAGTTATGTGGTAAGATTGGGCATGTAGCTCTCAAATGTTTTCGTCGCTTTGATGTGCATTTTACAGGCAACAATTCTATGGATTCTGCTGCACCACAAGCCTATGCTGTTGTGGCTGATTCTCAGGAGTTTGGGGCTGATTCCACTGGAACTTGGTACATGGACAGTGGTGCCACAAACCACATAACTAATGAGCTTGGGAATCTGTCCTTGAGCACTGATTATACTGGCCCTGAAACAGTCATGGTTGGCAATGGTATCCGTCTTTCTATTTCCTCTATTGGTTCTTCTTCTCTTTCCTTGCATAATTCTGCTTCTAAACATTCTCTTCTGCTCAATAATATCTTGTTTGTGCCTGCTATAGCAAAGAACTTACTTAGCATTTCTCAGTTTACATTTGATAATAATGTAGTAATTGAGTTCCATCATGATTGTTGTCTTGTTAAGGACAAAGCAACACACCAGATCCTACTGAGGGGCAATCTTGTTAATGGTCTGTACCAGCTGGATTTATCCAAGCTATCTCTCAAGGCTGCAACATTTGGTTCTAGCCTGAAGTCTTCTGCTGCTTATTCTGCTATCTCTGCTGTTCCTGCTGTTTCTTCCATCCCACAAGCTGTTTCCATTCCACAAGGTCTTCAAGATTATGTTTCTAGTTTTTCTACTGTTGAGTCTTTGTCTAGGTCTGCTGGTTGTAATCCTTGTAAGCCTTCTAGTTTTGAGACTGGTATTGTAATAGATCCTATAGCTTTAGCTGCTACTTCTCACATGGATGTGAATGTACTTCATCAGATGTTGGGGCATCCTAGCCACACTGTGCTTTCAAAAGTGAGTTCTATTATGGGGATACCCTTTTCTATTAGCAATCTTAAGTTTTGTGATGCTTGCAAAACTGGAAAAATGCATCAGTTTCCACATATTTCTCAACCTCTAAAATCTACTCAACCTTTTGACTTAATCCATACTGATTTGTGGGGACCTGCCAGCATTCCTTCTTCTCATGGTTTTAAGTACTATATTCATTTTGTTGATGACTACACTAGATACACTTGGATCTATCCATTAACTTTGAAGTCAGAAGCTTGTCAAACTGTCAAACATTTCATCACACTCATTCAAACTCAGTTTTCTAAAACAATTAAAGCTATTCAATCTGATTGGGGGGGGTGAGTTTAGACCCCTGCTACCTATTCTTCAATCCATGGGAATTCACTTTCAGCATCCATGTCCTCACATACATACTCAAAATGGTAGGGGTGAGAGAAAGCATCAACACATAGTAGATATGGGGTTGTCTCTGTTAGCTCAAGCTACTCTTCCTCTTTCCTTTTGGTGGGAAGCTTTTCATACTGCTGTCTACTTAATTAATAGGCTTCCTTCTCCATCCATCTCTGGGAAATGTCCTTTCACTCTTCTATATAACACAACACCCAACTATAAATTTCTTTCTGTGTTTGGTTGCAGCTGTTTTCCCTTTCTTAGACCATATAACAAAAGCAAGCTTCAATTCAGGTCCTCTAAATGTGTTTTCTTGGGATATAGTAGCACTCATAAGGGTTACAAGTGCTTACACAGCTCAGGAAGGCTGTATATTTCTGATACTGTGCATTTTAATCCTACTGAGTTTCCTTACTCTTCCTTATTTCCTAGCACCTCTTCTTCAAAACCATCACCATCACAAGCTCCTCCCTTTCTGTCTACTCTGTGTCCTCCATCTCCTCAGCTCTCTTCACAACATCAGTCTCATAGTTCATCACCAGTTCATCATCATCAACAGGCATCCTCTTCTTCTTCTGTTTCTGTTCAACCAACTTCTTCTCCTTCTCAACCCACATCAAATCCTGATCTTTCTCCTTCTGTTTCACCAACCCCTTCTCCTTCTCAACCTACATCAAATCCTGATCTCTCTGATCAATCTTCCCCTTCCTCACATTCTTCTTCTTCTCACACTAATCATATTTCCATACCTTCTACTAATACTCATCATATGGTTACTAGAGCCAAACATGGCATTTTCAAGCCAAAGCTCTTTGTTTCAGAGACAGATATCTCATCACCAACATTACCAGTGGCTCCTGATTCTGTTCAGGTAGCTCTAAATTCTCCTGCATGGACACAAGCTATGCAAGCCGAATACCAAGCTCTGATTGATAATCATATATGGGATTTGGTTCCTTACAGTGAGGACATGAAGGTTATCACAAATAAGTGGATTTTTAAAGTCAAGACATTGGCAGATGGTACTCTTGATAAATTGAAAGCTAGGTTGGTGGCTCGTGGGTTTGAGCAATATGCTGGTGTAGACTTCCTAGAAACCTTCAGTCCAGTAGTTAAAGCAACTACTATCAGGTTTGTTTTTGCTTTGGCTGCTACTAGAAAATGGTGTGTGCAACAGTTGGATGTGAGCAATGCTTTTCTCAATGGTGTATTGGAAGACACCATTTATATGGCTCAGCCTGAAGGATTTGTAGACAGGGCTTGTCCACAGCATGTTTGCAAGTTAAAGAAATCTCTCTATGGTTTAAAACAGGCCCCTAGGGCCTGGTATGATACACTCAAGTCTTCATTGCTGGATCTAGGATTTCAAAGGAGTTCTTCTGACTATTCATTGTTTTTCAGGAATGATATGACTGGTCTAACTCTCATATTGGTGTATGTTGATGACATTTTAGTCACAGGTGATGATTCAAGTGGTGTGTTACATATCATAGATCTGTTAAAGGACAAGTTCAAGCTGAAACATCTTGGAAAGGCTGCTTATTTTCTGGGTGTTGAGGTACATTCTCTTGAGTCTGAGTTTGTCTTGAGTCAACAAAAGTATTTGAATGAGCTCTTGAAGAAGACTAGGATGGATGCTTGTCATTCCTGTACAACACCTATGGCAGTTAATACTAAGCTATCAAGATATAGTGATGAAAGCTTTGACGATCCACTGCTATATCGAAGTACCATTGGTGCTTTGCAATATCTAACTCTTACTCGTCCTGATATTGCATTTTGTGTCAACAAACTAAGTCAGTTCTTGCATAATCCTAGTGTGGATCACTGGATTGCCTGCAAAAGACTATTGAGGTACCTCAAAGGTACAGCCTCTGCAGGATTGAAGTTCACTGCTTCCTCTTCTACATGTATTGAAGCGTTTGCAGATGCGGACTGGGCAGGTTGTTCAAATGATAGGCGTTCTACAGGAGGCCATTGTATTTTCTTTGGTTCGAATTTGGTGGTTTGGAACTCCAAGAAACAGGGGGTTGTTTCTAGGAGCACAGCTGAGTCAGAGTACAGATCAATAGCCAATGCTACTTCTGATGTTCTGTGGTTGCATTCTCTCTGTACTGAGCTTGGGGTGAAAGTTCAGTCTCCACATCAGCTTTGGTGTGATAATACAAGTGCCATTGCACTAGCTTCTAATCCTGTGTTTCATGCCCGTACTAAGCACATAGAAATTGATATACATTTTGTGCGTGAGAAGGTTGCTGCTGGTGTTCTCAGTGTAGGGCATGTGTCGGGAGAAGAGCAAGTTGCTGATATTTTTACAAAACCATTGACTGCAGCAAGGTTTCAGGTGCTGTGTGATAGATTGTGTTTGGATACTGGAATGGCACTGTAACAGGAAGAATTTGAGAGAAGAAGCATGGGAGCGAAGAAGCTTGGGAGCATATTGAAGTATAAAATAGTGTATAACTAATTCATGTGCTAGCTTCCAATTAGAGTAGGACACGTGTATAAGTTGGTTACTAGAAATCACGCGTCTAGCACGTGATACGATTCTCTTTCTCTTCTTCTCTTTCATTCCTTTCTTGTATAAGAAGACAACACTGTACCATTCTTTCCATAATACATTTTACACTCCTTTCTCTAGAAATGGAAACCCATCTCTCTCTTTCTCTCTCTATCTAACATTTGTTTTCCCTCCATTTTTATATCATTGGAGCCTTGACTAAAATTACAGTCAACCAACCTTTGAAACTGTAGTGGTTCATTTTAGGAAATCAAGTTTTCAGCCCAATTTTTCTTATCTGAATTTTCTTTTATGTTCTTTCTTCAATTTATAGAGAATTTTCGTGGATTAATACCCATGTATGGGACAGAGGATCATGTCCGAACGTGTATATCTTCATTTTTCAATTTACAGAAATTTTAAAAAACAAAGAGGAAAACAACAGTACTAATAATTTAAGGATTTTAGCATGTGACGACAAAGAAAATTCTTACCCTGTTTTTTGGCGACTAAAAAAGAAAAATGCACATTTAAAAAAAAAGAAATCATTGAAAAAATGTCGAAAGCTAGACCATAAACTGTAATTAATCATTTTGACTCATTTTTCTTAATATAAACAATGTGACCATTTTAAAAGAAACTGAACGAGTTTTATTTTAGGGCTATATATCAAAATTAAATTGGTTAGTATGCATTTTTTTTTTGGTAATTTTTATGCAAAGGTCAATAATTTAGGAAAGAAATAGGAATCTATCTATAATATATTAAAACAAAACGAATTTTCAGTTTTTTTTTCCCACCAAAATTAGGCTAATATTGTAATTTTACTTTTTTTACGGTTATTTTTAAAAAAGCAGTTAATTCAATTTCATAATATTAAAAAACTGTTAATTGTGGAAGCAGTTTAAGGCACGCACACTATTTAATTAATCATGTACAATTAATTTAATTAATAATTTAAAGAATAGTGTTATTCAAACTCGGTTTTAAAAAAAGAACGTGATTAGTGGAGGAGGGTAGTTTTAAAACTGTATCTAACTTATAGAATCTCTCTCTATAGCAAAAATCCCTAGATAGTCTCCCCCGATTCCCAATTTCTCGCCCTAAACGAAATTCCCCACTCTCTCTCTCCCTCTCTCAAATCGAATCCGATGGCGTCCGCGGCGGAGAACTCCGGTAAGAAAATCATCCTTCACACGATGAAGACGACGACGACGAGGTTTTCGAGGCCGTCGCCGGTTGAGTCTCACACGATCAAGCACATGATCGAGGTCGACTGCGTCGACAACGTCATTCCGATCCCCAACGTTACTGGCAAAATCCTATCCAAGGTCATCGAATACTGCAAGAGGCACGTCGACGCCGCCGCCGCTTCCGCTTCTGTCAAGGCTGAGGACAAGGTCGCCTCCGCCGATGACTAGCTTAAGGTTTTCGACGCTGACTTCTTCAAAGTCGACCAGGCCACGCTCTTCGACCTCATTTTGGTATAATCTTACGATTCGGCATTGTAGTTGTTTGTCTGATTTCGTTTTGTGAGGTTTTTGTTGTTGGATTTAGCTGTACATTTTGGGTTAGGGTTAATGTGTTGTATGCTTTCCTTACATGTTTGAAATTGAAGTTGCAATTAATCAAAATCCTCTCCAAGCTCACCTCCATGGTTCATCCTTGCTAAAATAGACCACTTTATCATATGCTGCCATGATTGGGTGGGAATCTCTCCATTTTTAAAATTCTTCAATCCTTATCTATGTCTTTGCTTCGATATCATAATCAAATCTGCAAACTATGATTGTGCAGAATTATAATCAAATCTTTCTCACAGCGTTCCTCACCTATAGGAGATTCAATCAGAGTCCTCTGCAATGCTCGATGGATTCAAATGTCTATGCCAAGGATGGTTGAGGCGAACAACATGGGCTGCATTCCTAATCAATAGCATTCTCCGAAGCGATGGAACTAAAAAGTTTATCGTGCTTGCTTCAATCTTTATACAGAACACATTAAGAATGAACTTTCTTCCCTCATTTGCAAGAATCTTTGACAGGCTATTTATGCAATTAAACCATATTTATCCTATTTGTATTCTATCTATTGATTTTCACGTTTTCTGTTCTCATTTGGGCTCTTCTTTCATGTGCAGGGTGCTGCATATTTAGAGATTGATGTCAATGAAGAAAATTTAAAGGTAAAGAATTATCGATATGTATTAAAGTATTTATGTGATCTTAGATATTAATTGATTTTTTTGAGTTTTATTTTATAAGCAGCAGTGGGTACTGAGCATTATAGTACTGATTATTATTATGTTCTGTTTAAGATTAGCTGGAATCAAAGTTATCAAGAAATTGGTGGCGGCTTCAACCGTGTGAGAACTATGGAGCACAACACTTATTGATGGTGAGGCCTGTAGTAATGGGAAAGAAAGTAAATCTATATGTATTCTTGATTGCTAAGGTCTATAAGTATATAACCTTTGCTGAATATAATGGGAAAGACATTTTGTAACTATTTTACTATATACCTCACGTAGAAGTAAGTATATATATGTTGATTGGAGGGAAGAGTCTATTTCATGAGACAAAATTTATTGGCATTCTTCCAACAATTCTAATCTTTTGTTTCTTAAAAGTAACAATAATTTTAGAAAAAATTTGCTAATTTTTTAAATCATTTCAGAGCTTACTGTGGGATAACATAATTTATTAGTATAATTCATGTACACTGTGGCTATTTTCTCCTATATCAATTCAACAATTAGTGTTCTTATTACCTGTGGATTGTGGAAAGTTTTAAAATTACATTTCTTATGATATATATATATATATAATATTCAGTTTTAATTTGAATTTTTAATATAAAAAGTTGAATACATACTTTAGGAATCTCATAAATTTGGGGAGAAAAATTAGTTTGTTGGTTAAGTGTGGATTCCATTGTAAGTATTATTTACTCTTGGCTTCTTAAGCTTATGCATATTGCTCATTTCACTTCAATTTATTAGTCCCGAAAGGAACAAATACAATAGTAAAAATATTGCAGAGACAGAGACATGGACACAACTAAGATATTATTGTGTATTATTTTTTTTTTCCTTTTAAGTAACAAGACTAATATTAATAAGATATCCAAATAAAAAAAAATAAATCTACTAAAGTGGGAGTGAGTGAGTATTAGAAATTTATCCTAAAATATACTTTGAGCAATGGTGAAATATTTAAACTCTAATAATTTCATTTGGAAGTCACAGTACAATCAATATACTGTATTACTAATGCATACTTAGATACCCTTTTTCAAATTTTGATTATAATATTTACTACTCAGATATTGATCAGTTACTTTAATTATTAATTTGCATTACATGTCCCGATAAGCTATAAAGCATATGGGTAAAATACGAAATACGGGGACGGTATGATACTGGAACGAAAATACATCAATTTAAAAAAAATGAAAATACGATACATCAAAAATACGTTTTATTTATTTTTTTAAAATATATTTTATATACATTACATATCCATAATTCATGAAAAAGATATGCAAATATTAAGAAATTCATAATAAATTTAAGCAAATAGTAGTAAAGACTAAAGACATATTAATAATTAGGGATGTCAAACGGGCCAACCCACCGGGTTTCGGGCTAGCCCTATCGGGTTGCGGGCTTTTCGGATCGAGTTAGTCGGGCTTTTTTTTTTTCTTTCGGGCTATTATTTTTTAACCCTAACCCTAACCCACCGGGTTTCGGGCTAGCCCACCGGGCCATTAAGTTTATAAAAAATAAAATTGGCATTGTATAAATATAAAAATAATTATTATTTTAGCACATACATGTATAAAAAAAATTAAATAAATTATTAAATATTGTGAATTTAACAAAAATATTTCCGAATGTCAATCTTTATTTTATTTTTCACCAAGCGGCGAAGTAAAAAACTTATAGAATTTAAAATGAGGATTATATTTTTATTAAAACAAATTAAAAATACTCAATAATAATTAAAAACACAACCTAATTTATCAAATTTATAAGTAGAGTAATGAAATATGTCATGAATTCATAATTTATGGTAACCCACCGGGCTTTCGGGCCAGCCCTATTGGGCTCGGGCTTTTTTCGGTCCAGCCCTATCGGGCTTTTTTACTTTCGGGCTATTATTTTTTGGCCCTAACCCACTATTTTTTTCGGACTAATCGGATCAGCCCGTCGGGCTCGGGCATTTTTGACATCCCTATTAATAATCAATAAGTGGGATTTGAGGGAGAACGATTGAGGTTAGGGGCATATTTTATATTGGGTCAAATGTACTTTGAAAATAAAAAACGATACTTAAAAAAAAACGTCCTTGGAGACGTATTTCCAGCGTATTCTGCTGTCCCCGTCTCCGCGACGTCCCCGGGACAGTTACGGTGACCTGAGTAGTGTCCCCGTGCTTCATAGCCGATAAGGGTTTTAAATGTTAGTAATTTCGTGCATCGCGCGGGTCAGCGTACTAGTATTATATTAAAACAAAACGAAAAAGGCGGTTTTTTTTTCCCGGCAAAAATAATTCATATTAAAACTGCCTCCTCCCTTTTCTCCCCACGTTCTCATCAGTTATGCTGAATTTTGAAACCGCCAGCTAATTCAATCGGGAAATTTCTTTTATCAAATAATCCGCACATAGATATGTTAATTCACACATTCAGGTTTTTTTTTTTTTCCCTTTCCCTTTTATTCCTTTTCAATCGGAAATTCTGTTCATCATATTTCTTCTCCAAATCCTCCGCCGCCGTCAATAGTGTCTCCGCCTTCACCAATCGCCGTTCGCACCACTAGCAAACGCGTTGCCATTGTTGATTTGGGACGATAATCACAATGCATCGCCACGCAACCCCACATTCATCGCCACCAAATCGTCGCTTTTCACGCCCAAAACCTCCGCTGCCGCCGCGCCGTCGAGGACCCAAATCAGACAAGAGCAGAGCCCTTTTTTGATCTCGGAATCACTGTCGACCGTAAATCTCATCGCCCCATTTCCGTCCATCGCCGCCTCCAGCCAAACCTGGGTCGTGCACCCGATGACACGATTTTCTTGAACCCTCCAAGATTCCTCGAATGGGGGAAGAATTGCCGCGTAGTGGAGCAGGTGCCGAATCTGACGACGAAATTCAAACTCGAGAATCCGCCATCGCCACCAGGTATTGTACTCTGTACACCTCCCTCTCTCTATCTAGATCGCGATTTTCCGTCGCTGATTGGCATAGGATTGAGATTATTTAGGCGAGCTGATGTGGGGTGGCCGCGGGTGAAGTCTTCGATGAGGAAGATGGCCGAGCAGCACTGCCGCGAAAGGATCGCCGCCAACTACATCACGGTGGAGAACGGCGCGAATGAGATCGAGGTATGATGGATTTTGTTTTAAATTCTCGCTCTTGATCATGTTTCGGATGAAAATCTCTTGAAATTCTTTTTGATTTTGGGCCCTATGGAGCAACATGTATACTATGGTCAATTTTCCAAAGATTGGAACCCAAAATTAAATATAAATTTTCAGTAACTTAATTAGAGCCAGAATTAGCTTGCTCTCTCTATAGATATCTAGGCTTCCACACGTCTCTTTCACAGCCTTTCTTCGATTCCTCAAATGCATGACTGTGATTTATATGTTTTCCGCTTAGCTGATACACACACATCTTAGTGTTTGTTTTGTTGTCTAATATTCTTCCAATTTTGGGTTCTGAATTCAGGCCTGAGTTCGTCTTTTTTACAACTTTTATTAAGCTTTTGCGCGGCAGTATTGGTATATGGTTATCGATGTGAAAAACTTTCTTGATTTGTTTTTCGAAAATTTTGTGTCAATATTTCTCAAATAACTCTTCATTCTGAAATTTGATTTTGAACTATGGCTGCTAATGTTTGGTAAATTTGTCGAAATGTCACAATTGTAAACAATTATGGCTGTAGATGGACTTGAATCCACAGTTCTTCTTTTCATTTTTTGATGAATGTTATATGTAGTTGTGGTGAGCTATGATAGTGCATATGATGAACAATGATTCTGTTTTCTCATAATTAATCACTATAGTTATTCTTGATTTTGCAGTGGCTCATCAAATATTGATATTTTGATATCATTATATAGTGGTCTTGACTAATAAGTTATCATTCTTTTCTATAGTAATAAATGATTGCAATTTGCAGGGCAGTGTTAATGTGATATGTGAGAACAAGTTCTATATATAAATCAAATGTTTCACCTTCTCTAAATTTCTCCTTTTTAGTAGAGAATGCAAATGGTCTATATATTCTAAAGTTAAGTGATCCTTGCTTTCTCCTTCGATTTTGGAAAATTGTAGATTGAAGTGATCTGCTGTTTATTTATATTTTAGTTTTTGTTCAGGATTTGCTGGCATAAACCAAGGTCATTGTGGGTCTCATCCTCTAATCCCTGTGCTCTTGGAGACTATTGTAAAAGTAATTATTCTTTTATTCATGTATATTCAAATTATTTTCTTGGAGTTGCTGCCTTTGGTGCTGTTGAACAAGCTGATATTGTTGAGCAAGTAAAAAATCCATTCAGAGTAATGCTACATATTAAATAGGTTGTTAAAAGAAGAATTTTCTTTGGAAAATAGGAACTTTGCTTCTACAGATTTATGAAAGATTTTTATTGGTGTGAAGTTGTAGCTATAGAGTTCCTCTCTCATATTTTGTTCTCTCTTTTGGTGATCATTGCAGGAAGGGAATCAATGTAATAGTTGCTGAAAATTTATTTAAATTGAATTCCACTTTATCTTAGGAGCTCAGGCTTAAGAAAGAGCAATGACCAACGCAAAGGTCTGTATATGCTTCTTACGTTTTCATGAGGTTTGCTTTTATGAGGTAGGTTTGCTTTTATATCTTTAGTTTCTACTACTTTCTAACTATAGTCGTGCATGATAATTTTGATTTATTTGATTTAAGAATCTAGGATAAGATTAATTGGTATTCCTCACTAGGATGTTTGTTGTCAAAAGTAAATAACATGTTTTTATCATTGATTATTGGCGCTTCTTTCTCTTTTAGGGGTCTCTGAATTGGATATAAGACTCCAACAATAGTTTTGGATCAGTAGAGTAATTTATTTCAATTTCAATTTTAATTGTGATGTGAGAACTGGAAATGGTTATGGCTAAAGGTATTTAATAAAGCATTTTAGTTTAAGCTTCTTTTTGATAATAAATATATAACTCTACACATAATATTAATAAAGTACTCTTGCGATACTTTTGAATGGTTTATCTCTATTTTATTGGGGGCTTCTTTTCTAGGGTTGAGTTTTTTCTGTAGGGTTTATTTTATTTTTTTGGTAGGGTTTAGTATTTTTTGGTAAGTTCTTGATTATCTATTAATATATAAAAGCAGAATAGATTTGACAAGAAGGATGGATGTAGAAGTACTCTCTGCAATGAGCTTATCGACGACATACCGATGACAAGAAGTAAATGTGTTGATGAAATCTTTCATAGATCGACTTATGGAACTCTATATGAGGTAATTATGGTGTACATTCTTCAGTTATCTACAAAATAGACAGTTCTGCTTTTGTCCTTCTACATCAACCTTTTATTATTGTGCTTATTTTGGTGAATTTGATCTCTCCGCACGCACTATGATGTACAAATTTTCAGATACAGTGAAAGAAGAGACATAATGGTTTAATCAGCTTGAGCTAGATGATCTTGAAGTTGTTTCGTCTGATTTAGATGTTCTCAATCAAGTAAGTAAGCTCGGCAGCTGGGGATGAAGAGACGGCAACTGGCGTTGAAGAGAAGATTTCCGTGAGGAAGACAGTGAAAAACCTCCACGAGGAAGAAGCAATCTCGGCGACCGTCGGAATCAATAGATGTATAGTATATTTGGAGGAGGAATTTCTGAAAGTAGAAAATAGGGGGCACAAGGAAGAAGAGGGTAGTCGGGTAGTGGTTCTTTTAGGATCTTCTTTTACTTCTTTTTTAATTTTTTATTAAATAATTAAAAGTTCCTCTCATGGATTCATAGCAATATTACAATTAATATTGTTAAATAAACTAACAATACACTACCTAAAATGTTGAAATAAAATCTTAATAAGTGTTTTCATTTAAATAAGATTCTATTACATCAAACCTTATAATTAAATGGAGATTAGTTTGAAACAAAATTATTTATGGTTTCTTATGCTAAAACCTGTTTGTGTCCTGTGTCCAAAATTCGAATCCTTTACTGTCGAGTTTTCATATCCTAAATTTGTAAAAATCAATGATTTCTTATGCTAAAATGTGTATGTGTCCCGTGTCCCAAATTCGGATCCTTTACGGTCGAGTTTTCATAAATTTGTTAAAATCAAGAGTTCGTATCGTATCCTCACACCTGAGTCCGGCACTCGCACACGAGTTTTGGCTCTAATATTGTATTCGTTTGTTCTTTTTGTTTGTATGTTCATGTTTCATTTTACTGCTCTTATAAAATATTACTCCCTCCATCCCACTCATATATGGATAGTTGATGCCTTTTTGTGAGGCAGTCAACTATTCCTATATGAGTGGGACGGAGGGAGTAGTAACTTACAGGGCTGCGCATCGCGCGGGGGCAAGTACTAGTACATACATTAAAAAATTATGAATTTAGGCATAAATAAACCCTAAATATAATCACCATTAGTCCTTGAATAAGTAGCTTCCTCTCCTCAATTTCCTTCAGCGGTGTGATTGAGTAAACCCAATTATTGTAAAAGTTTCTAACGAATTCCCTTGAATTTCATTCTCAGGTACGCGACTCTTTCACGAATTCTACTTATTTCCTGGATTGATGTTTAATGCGTTCATTTCTTCTTTCAATTTCCCCTGAATTAGTTTTTAGTACAAAAAAATTTAGCTGATTTAGCTGTTTTTTGTTCTGGTAATTCGGGGTTTCGACTGTCAATTGGGAAAAAAATTTAAACTTGCTTGCCGGTAACTTCATAGCGAAAAGATTCAGATGCTAAAATTTTCTTCCTTTAGTTGAGTAGTTCTTAAAAAAGAATGTTGATTTTATTTGCGTGTAGTTTTTTAGCTTCTGTGCCTACAATGTGTTTGATGTTATGATTGTTTGAGTGCAACAGTGATAACTATTAACTACACCAAAGGTTCGTGCTAGATTTTAGTTTCTTGATGTTCTCGTCGATTCGGAAAAATGCAGGTGATCTCTTCTATCATGGAGAGTTCTGATGATGAGAAAGATGGTAATGCTGATGCTTCTCGTCCGAAGGAATCGGGTCATTCCTCGGAGTCTAAGCAAACGAAGTTCGTGGATGATGTTCTCAAGGGACCAAACGGGAGTTGCTTGGAGAATTTCCGAATGGATAAAACTGCATTCTATAAACTGTGTGATATTCTACACACCAGAGGCCTACTGCGACATACAAATAAGATCAAGATTGAGGAGCAATTAGCAATATTTATGTTTATAGTTGGGCATAATCTTCGGACTCGAGCAGTTCAGGAGCTGTTTCGATATTCGGGTGAAACCATCAGTCGTCATTTCAACAATGTCCTGTCTGCACTCTTGACCATTTCCTTGGATTTCTTCCAGCCCCCGAAATCTGATGTCCCGTCAGCAATTCTGGAAGATCCACAATATTATCCTTATTTTATGGTGAGGAATTGACATCTAGACTTGCATATTTTTTTGTATCCTTATTTATTCTCGTGGCTGAGACGCAGTGTTCTTCTTCTATGCCATGATTTGCTAAAAGAACTGTGTTGGAGCAGTTGACAGCATGCATTTTCCGGTGACAGTAGGTGTTGATGAGCAAGGGCCTTTTCGGAATAAGAACGGGGTTTTTTCACAAAATGTATTGGCAGCATGCTCATTTGACATGAAGTTTAATTATGTTCTTGCTGGATGGGAAGGCTCCGCCCCAGATATGCGAGTTCTAAGTGCAGCTCTGAATCGGCGTAACAAGCTTACAGTGCCTGATGGTATGCTCAGTTTCTTTCAAAAGTAACAATACCTAAGTTAATAAGCTTTAGTTAACCTTATTACTTTCTTAACAATAAAGTTCTCGTATTACCTCGTCTTTCAAGAGTCAAAAGTCGCTCCCGTCAATTATGTGAAAGAAATCTTAGTTTTTCGTGCTCCATGAAATTATTCTTTGTTGTGGCTTCGGGTTGCTGAAGAGTTTATTCATATTTATTTGGATTTATATATCTCTGCTTGTTTATGTGGACTTTATATGGTAGGTAGATGTTTTCGAGTTTCATTATTGTTCTCTTTACGCAGGTAAATACTATCTCGTGGATGCAAAATATGCAAATATTCCAGGATTCATCGCTCCATATCCTCAAGTTCCGTACAGTAAACTCATATTTAACGGTGGCTTCCACCCACAAGATGCCTCGGAGCTCTTCAACCAGCGACATTCCACTCTGCACAACATTGCCCGTAACACTTTTGCTGCATTGAAGGAAAGGTTTCCTATCTTGATGTCTGCTCCTCCTTATCCACTGGCAACGCAGGTGAAGCTCCTCGTCGCTGCTTGTGCTCTGCACAATTTCATTCGTGAAGAGAGTCCCAATGATAGGATCTTTAAAATGTACGAACATGGAGAAGTTACGCCTCAAGTGGATGATCCAGTGCCACCTTTGGGAATTGAAGAGCCACTTATGAATGCAGAAGAGATGGAAAACGCTTCACAGGTACGAGATGCTATTGCTACTGAGATGTGGAATGATTATATCAGAAACTATGCTGCCATTGATGATGTGCTGTAGTTAATGGATTGTTATCTATCGTCTTGATTTCGGATTATGCCTTTTTCATGGTGGAGTTGCGGAAAGCTTCGCTTTTGTGCTAGATTTTGTTAGGGTATGTATAATGTTTTGACCATGTACAAGGAAACAGCCATTACAACCAGAGCTTAGTTGTGATAAGGTTTTGGAAATGCAAAGTAAATCTAGTCTTGTAAGAGAAATTATACCGCGGATTTCGACTTTTTTAAGGAGAGCTCTAAGCTACAAGATGTGAGGCCTTTGAGGTGCAGCATTGTTATTTTTACTCCTCCCTTGATAGGCATTTGGAATTTATTCGAAAATCGATTTTTTCAATTTTTTTTTTTTTTTAAATGGCCATGTTAGTCAAATAAGTACTAAATACGGAGTATTTGATTGTGTTTCTCTTATTGAGGATTTTCGTGTCTCACGTCACGAAAATCCTCAATAAGAGAAACACCGTCGATATTTAGTTTTGGACTAACATAACTATATTTAAAAATTAAAAAAAAAATATTTTTATACTCGCTTCTTATTTTACTAGCAGAGGCAACGTGCGTTGCACGTTAAACCAATTTTTTTTCTCTTTATGTAATAGAAGTCATTATGCATAAACTTATAATAGTAGGCTATATATAGAAAATACTCTATATTATAATAAAGAGAGAGATAATTTAAATAAACCAAGGTATAGTATTACATTATATTATACTCCCTCCATTTGTTGAGGTGCTCTGTTTTACTATTTTAAATCACTCATATCATAAACAAACGAATCACGTTAGAAAAACGAAGGGAGTACTTTAATTACTATTTTGACAGGTTAGCTATCATATTGTATAGTTTATGTTGTAAATAATTTTGATTAAGGCTCAAACATTAATTCAATGTTCATTTTAATTAAAATTGATTTTTTTCCCCCTTTTAAAAGTTATTTCATGAATAATTTTTCTTTTTAACAACCATCATTTTGTGTAATTTTTGTTATTGTCGCTCATTTTACATTCTCTTTCACTCCTATTATAAATATATTTTTCTTATTCAGCATATAATGAGTTGATGTATATATAAAGGGAGCTATGTACTTATGATATAAATATGTCGATACTACCAACTTAGACGATACATATTATTGAAGTTCTTTACCTTTTCCCTTTTAGTTTTAAAATTATAATGTTAAAATTGAAACATAATTTTAAACAAAAATAAAGGAAACACAATTGAATATAGGCACATTTTTAATAGAATAAAAATATAGTCACTAACTTCAAAAATCATGAAATATATTCATTATTATCCTTGTGAAATTACAATGAAGAATATAATGTTTATCCATTAATAAAGAAAGTGAAGGAAGAAATACAATTGTTTATCATAAGAGGGTAATTTAGTCCTACAAAATAAATTCATTTCAACCTTTAATATCAATCATAAAAATGAAATATTGCATATTGTTTATGCATACCGACTGTACAAACAAGGGAGGATCTATATACAAGGGACATAGGATCTAAGCTCTTTTTTTGTTTCTTCTTATAAAATTTCAAAGTCATTAGCATTTTATATGAATTCTTATGCTAAAGTTCCCACCATTGAATCGAATTTTGGGAATATATGTTATGTTAAATTTAAAATTTTAAAATATTGAACCCCACTGAACACTCGTTCTGGATCCGCCATTCTATATGAATCAAACATTTCATTTTATTCTATTCATACCTTAATCTTATTCAAGACTTATTTTGTTCTATCACACCACACACTGTCTTAGATTTGAAAAATAATAAATTAAAGGTGTCATATACCGACCTATGATTATAATGAATATGGCTTAATGTATACTTCTTATGTCTCATCATAAGTGACTCCTTATTTATTCATATGTGAGGTATACAATAATAAAATAAGTCACTTATGAGGAGATAAAAAGGGAGTAGTATAAAGATTGGTACAAAATATAAAATTTTATCTATGAGATAATTTCTTTCTAAGCCATCAAATTGGAATAAATTTCATATGCCTAAAGGTGTTTCTAACATACAAAAAAATATATAAAATTACTCCATTCGTCCCATCCAATTCGACATTTTCCTATTATTATACCCTCACAAAAATCAAAGAAATAGGTCGAATTCGATTGAATAGAGGGTGCATATATTATTTAAATCTTAGAGAAATATTCTCCCACTCACCGTGAGCACTCTTAATGTACCAACCGCTAATGTGACAGAAAAAGAGTTTACTTATTTAGGATAGGTTATGGTATATATTTGTATCTTTTATCAATTGATAATACACTCCATCATCCGTAGACACATTAAGAATGTTCACGGTGGGTAAGGTATCATTCCTCTTAAATCTTGTATTGATATCATATGATGGTTATAATTACTCTCTCCATCCCTCGCAAGAAGATACGTTTTCCTTTTTGGTACGACCTCATCAAGAGGATATATTTCCTAATTTGGTAAGAAATTACTAAAGGAAAATCACTTTTTACACATGCACACTCCACTTAATACACAAACCCACCATTTATTAATTCTCGTGCTCAAAAAGAAATGTTTCGTCTTGCGAGAGACAAAGGGAGTATATATTTTATCTAATGAATATCGAGCAAAACTTAAAAGAAAATGTGAAAGAAAACTGATAAACAAGATGAAAGTAGTTAAAGAATAATATATATATATATATATATATATATATATATATATATATAGGGTAGCACTCTGGTGGAAACTAACCTTAAGTTGAAACTTAGAAACCGACCATATCCGTTGATTAGGAAGAGATGGAGGGCTGAGATTAATTGAAAAAAAAAAAACAAAAAAATCGCCCAAAAATAATTGAGGGACAAATCTGTCCAAAAAAATAATAATTAAAAAGTTAAATAAATACAATTCCATAATATTAGGAATTTACCATAACTAACTACATCCACTACCCTATCTCCTGCGATTTAATTAAAGAAAATAATAATCTTCCATAGATATAGGGATTTAACAAAACTGAAATATATATCTTGTATTAATGCGATTTTTGGTCGATTCCGGCCTCACCGGTAATCGGATTTAGATGGGCGACCTACCGTTGGAAACGTCATGAAAAGTAGAACATGTTTCTAGGTGGTTTCATCCGAATTGGTTGCGATTGGAATTTAGAAGCGGCGACCATGCATAACAGCACTCGAAAATCCATCAAAATGACTAGAACGTGCATCAAAATGTCTGTAATAGGCATCAAAATTACTGGAATATGCATTGATATTCAATTCGAGTTACGATGAGTTATTTGTGATTACTCAACAGTTGTTGCACATTAAAAAAGTTTTGGTGCATATTAGGTCACGAATTGTTGCATATTAATAGATATATATTTTTTTTATTTACATAATTTAATTTATGGGTCTGCAAACGTATTTTTGTTGCACAAAATATATAATGTTGTTGCATATTCCTGGAACTAAACCCAATAGGGAAGCTAAACCCTAACCCAGTAAAAAAAATTAAACCCCAACCCAGTAAAAAAAGTTAAACCCTAACTTGTAGTGAATGATAAACCCTAACACATAGGGGAAACTAAACCCTATTTGGGCAATCTATACCCTAACTTATAGGGAAAATTAAACCCTAACTCGTATAAATACTAAACCCTAACAGGACAAACTGAAACCAAGTATGAAAATGAACGAAAATGCATCAGATTGATTAATAAATGCCACAAAATCGACATAATATGCATTATATTCAATAAACATACATAACGTATAAAAATTTACAGAAGGTCCAAACATAATCAACTGAAACTATTCCAGATTACAACTAAAACTTACAATCCGATTAGAATATCACTCATCAGCGAATGACCCGTGAAACCATTGATAGTTTTCCACCCATCACTCCTCAAACTATAAACTTGCCTTCCAGATAGTCACCATTAAAATCGTTATCACCTATTATACATAATAAAAATGCATCAAAAATTAATATAAATGCAACGAATTGTGAACCAAATGCATCAAATATGCTTACAAAAGCTATATCGTACACACGTTTATGTACAAAAAATACAACATCAAACACCACCAAATAAAAAGGAAAAAAAAACGAAAACCTGAAAACTCCATATATAATACAAGGTTTAAGAACACCAAGTGCACAATCTTGAAGAATCTACACGCCACCAACTGCACTCTAAACAGCAAATTGTATTCAAAATCTGCTCCGAAAACTCGAAATCTGAAAATCTAAACTCAAAAACTCGAAATCTGAAAATCTTCTCAAGATGATGCCGTGAACTAATACTCCAAAACTCGAAATCTGAAAATCTAAACTGCCCCAGAAAATCACTCAATATAAACCAATCGATTCTTGTAACCTCAATACAAATCGCCCTCCGCTAAAACAAAACGTCAGAAAATTGTATGAATATACGAAGAAGAAGATTTCTGAACAATTCTCGATGTGGAGAAATTCTGCAAAAAAATTGCGAAGAATTGGAACAGATTTCTGAACAATTTTCGATGTGCAGAACTTCAGCAATGTTCTGCATGAAATACTCCAAAAATCTGATCCATTAGATCTTCAAGATCAACGGTCACCGAACTGCCCATACTCTTGCAGAATTGTGCACAATCCCTTGTTGATTACACGAGAAGAACAAGAAGAGAAGAGAGGGACAACAAAAAAAAACATTGATTTTGTATATTTTTAAATCTTATATTTACCTCATAAATTGAAGGAGGTTGGGAAACGAGAAGAAGACCGCAGTAGCAGGGCCTATGGCCCATCGGCGTCGTCAATATCCGGTAGAGGGGCCATTGTCGACGTTAAGATCCGGCAGAGGAACGACGGTGTCTGAAGAAGAATGAGGAGGAGGAGGAGAAGATGAAGAAGACGCATAAGAAGGAGGAGAAGAAGACGCAGAAAGAAGAATACGTAGATAAATTGGTATTAATTTAAGATCCCAATATTTAAGGAAAAAATTGAAATCAAATCCAATTATTAAGGAAAATCAGTTACCATAATATGAAAAAGTCTAAAATATCCTTATTAATTATCAAAAATAATATAAAAAATCATTAATTGGAATTTAAAAATAGTAAATCAGAAAATCTTACAACCGTTAGATCTTCAAAATCAACGGTTGTGGACGGTTTCTAAGTTCCAACTTAACATTAGTTTCTATATGATATATCCTCTATATATATATATATATATATATATATATATAGGGGTGAGATCCTGTACAAAATAGGATTATCGTAAAAAATAAAAAATGATGCATTTTATGCATATAATTATAATGCATGATGCACATAATTATAATGCACAATGCATTATAATGCATTATCTATAAATCATAATGCATTTTAGTAAAATCATAATGCACCAGTTAATCTACACCGTAGATCACACAGATCAATGGTCCAGATCATTCCTCATTTCTTACAGAACCTGTCTTTTGTATGTGATCTCTCCGCTATATATATATATATATATATATATATATATATATATATATATATATATATATATATAGGGAGTAGTTCGTGTGCAAATAAATCCTTGCGTGCTAAAATGCGAAAGATGCTTAAAGCTATACAAAATCATGCTTAAATCAGTATATATTTATGCTTACAACACCATTATGCTTTTTAATATACAAATTCATGCTTAAACCTAGTCATGCTTATGATACCTTATAATCATGCTTAAATCAATTACAGCCACAGATCAAATTAAGATCAATGGTTCAGATATATATATATAGAGGATGGATCATATAGAAATAAGTCCTGGTGTGAGAAATAGGAATAGATCTGAACCATTGATCTTAATTTGATCTGTGGCTGTAATTATATATATAGAGGATGGATCATATAGAAATAAGTCCTGGTGTGAGAAATAGGAATAGATCTGAACCATTGATCTTAATTTGATCTGTGGCTGTAATTGATTTAAGCATGATTATAAGGTATCATAAGCATGACTAGGTTTAAGCATTAATTTGTATATTAAAAAGCATAATGGTGTTGTAAGCATAAATATATACTGATTTAAGCATGATTTTGTATAGCTTTAAGCATCTTTCGCATTTTAGCACGCAAGGATTTATTTGCACACGAACTACTCCCTATATATATATATATATATATATATTATTATTAATAATAGACAACTCATAAGATAGTTTCAAAATGTTATTTTATAGCCTAAACTATTTTTTAAAAGCATAAACAAAATTAAATAATTGTGATAAAATAAAAGAGAAATTAATGATCTTACTTCTCTTAGTATATAGAAAGTATTTGTCAATTCCAATTACTACATTCTCAAACTAATTTAGATGTTTTCTCCGTGAACAAAAGTGAAGCTTCTAAATAGTCAATGGAAAAGTTGTGATGCTTATATGTAAATTACGAGTTAGAGAGAAATAAATATATAGCCCCACCCTAGACACTACATTTTTGTCAACGAAAACATCGAAAAATATAATTGTACTCGCATCTAACTCAAGTTATTCTCCGATGATTATTTATAATTTTGTCATACATGTTCAATAGTCATTAGCATAAACTTTATTAGCTGAAGTAAAATGGTTCACGTCGAACTCTTCTAAAAGTTAGTAGCACTAAACTTTGTTAAATGCAATAATAATAATAATATGATGATTGTGATGTTATTATTGAGTGATCAAATATTTTTATAATGTGGACTTTGAATTGTGATTCTATTTATTTTCTCCTCAAAACTTACTATTTGAAGAAACAAAACATCATCATATTGCATGTGTATGATACTATATGCTAAGAATTCTAATATAAATTAATATAGTACACACATTTCAATAACATGAAGATGGTATCCACTATCCAGGCATCGAATAATCTCTTAGAGGGCGTTTACTCTAAGAGATAAGAATGAACTGATTAATTTTATCCAACATATATAATTTCATATTTCCTTTGTAAGATTGCAAATCATTGTTATCTCAAAGTACATGGTAGGACGACCCACGATTTTTACTTAGATATGAAACTAATTGTACAATATGCCTTATCCCAAAATTTCTCAATTCCTAAATTAAACAATCCATCAAAGTATATACACTCATAGGTAGTTTAATTCTCCTATCTATAGTTCCATTCTCCTATCTATAAGATTCACCATCTTATAGTGCATATAGGATGATGAATATTTTTACAGGAAATAATAATATTTTTCATTAAATAGGAGGTTAAAAAAATATATGTATATTATACAATAATTGTTCATTTACTTTTATACTTCTATGTAGAGAGATAAAGTGGATAATATACTATGAAATAAATTTATAATAATTAATCGAACCTATAACTTTTATATCATGTTTATTTTGAGGCATATTATTACTTTGTAAGAATACATAGATGGATACAATATGAAAGTAGCCATTAATTTTTCTTATTGAAATACTGAAATACATGAGGGTGGAGAATTCTTTTTACAAAAGGTGATATAAAATTATCACTCCACTTTCTTAAAATAATACACCTTCCGCCCCAATTCAATTATGATGCTTTCATAATCGGGTCATACCACATGAATATATGATCATATTTTTTAAAATAGAAAGAATTAACCATTACATTTTAATGTAAACGCCTTACTTTTTACTTTTAACACTGCACCTAAAATTCCATAGCGAAATAAAACATAACAATTGAAGTGGTATAGATGGAGTGCTATATTGTCGCATAATATAAAAATTGCCCAAACTTTTGTAAAGTCTAGCCTAATTTTGTATATATCAAACGTCTTTCACGTTAAAGAAGGCGGAGCCAAAATAATGAAATGGATGATAATGAATGTAATGTATAATATGCAATATATGAATTTTAATCCTCATGGTAATAATTTAGCATGAATGCTCCTCTGTCCACCGTGAAAATTCTTAACGTGCCCATAATTGATATGTTAGTGATAGAGTTTACTTTTTTTTAAAAATAAATTATGATATATATTAAATATTTTATTCATTAATAGTATGCACGTTATCCGTGAACATATTAAAAATATCAACTGTGGATAGTAAATAATTCCTCAATAATTTAGTGTAATATTTATTATAACATATAATATGCATAATATGTTTTAAGCCACACGTCCAAATTAAAATAAATCTAATCCTAATAAATCATTATTTTATTCCTAATTAAATAAAATAAAATAAGTTGACGAAATAAGTTTTCTATAGAATAGACTTTTAATTGAATATTAACCTATTAAATATTATGATTACATTGTAGTAAGGGCAAAATAGGCAAATCAAATTTTGTAAACAAGACACTTTTTATAATAGTATAGATTTTTCCACTTGTTAAGACTTTTTTCCTCAATTATATTTTCCCACAACATTAGACCCCACCGGAAGATTTGATCTTTAAAGAGTCGAAGAATAATAGAAATGAAACGAGTCAAGTTGAATGAGACGAGAGTAATATATAATTGTTCGTCACAACCTCAACGAAACCCAACCGTGAGCATGATTCAGAATAGGGTCACGGTCTTAACCATCGATAAATACCTGCAACTTCTTGAAACTTGTATAGAATCAAAATCACTCAAACAAGGCAAAGTCGTTCATCAACTTCTTCTCAAACTAAGCGGCAAAGATTTCAGCTCCAGTTCACCAGTCTTGGACAAGCTCACTCGCCTCTACATTTCTTGCAAAAGGCCTCAACTTGCACACAGAGTGTTCGACGAAATACCCAAACCAGTAAGGAAGAACAAAACCATATTATGGGACCAAATGATCAGGGCTTACGCATGGGATGGTCCCTTTGAGAAAGCTGTCGATTTGTACGATGAGATGATCGATTCTGGGATCGAACCAACGAAATACACGTACCCTTTCGTGCTCAAGGCTTGCTCTGCTCTGCAAAATGTGGGAACTGGTGTTAAGATTCATGAGCATGCGAAAAGACGTGATCTTGATAAAGATGTGTATGTGAGTACAGCTTTGGTTAACTTTTATGTCAAGTGTGGGTGTTTGGTGGAAGCGAGGGCAGTGTTCGATCAAATGCTGGAAAGAGATGTCGTTGCGTGGAACGCGATGATTTCTGGGTATTCGACGAATGGGGTTTATAGGAACGCGATTGAATTGGTTTTGGAGATGCAACGGAGGGGCTTGGAGCCGAATTCGTCGACAGTGGCAGCGATTTTGCCTGTGATTGGGGAGGCAAGTAGGTTGAAGGAAGGAAAGAGCTTTCATGGTTTTTGCTTGAGGAGAGGTTTTGCTCTCGATGTCGTGGTTGGAACGGGGATTTTGGATATGTATGGGAAATGTGGGCTGCTGGTTTACTCGAGGAGGATATTTGGCGCGTTGGCGTTCAAGAACGAGGTGACTTGGAGCGCTGTTGTTGGAGCTTGTGTTACTTGTAATTCTATGGGGGAGGGATTCGAACTCCTCAACAAAATGCGGATGGAAATTCGCGAGAGTCCTTCGCCTGTTATGCTAGCGACGATTGTTCGTGGTTGTGCTAAGCTGAATGATCTGAACATGGGGAGACAGCTGCACTGTTACATGATTAATCTGGGGTTCTCTTCTGATTTCATGGTGGGCAATACACTTGTTTCAATGTACGCAAAATGTGGGTCGATAGACGATGCAATGAATTTCTTCGAGGAAATGCAGGTAAAGGATTCCGTTTCTTACAGTGCTGTGATCTCGGGTTGTGTTCAGAATGGTTATGCAGAGGAAGCCCTGCAGCTGTTTCACAAAATGCAGATTTTAGGCGTTGAACCGCAAACGGCAACCCTGATGGGATTCTTTCCGGCATGCTCTTATTTATCAGCTCTTCGACACGGAGTCTGTGGCCATGCCTACTCGATTATCCGTGGATTTACAGCAGATGTTTCAATCTGCAATGCTGTGATTGACATGTACAGCAAGTGCGGAAAGATGGACGCTGCAAAAAAGGTCTTCGACAGGATGAAGGAGAAGGACGTGGTATCATGGAACGCGATGATAGTCGGTTATGGAATTCACGGACTCGGGAAGGAAGCACTTCTTCTCTTCCAAGACATGCAGAAGGGAGGGTACAAACCAGACGGAGTCACTTTCATTGCTTTGCTCTCGGCTTGCAGCCATTCGGGCCTCGTCTCTGAAGGAAAGCATCTGTTTGATATCATGACTCTAGAATTCGGTATTGTGCCCAAAATGGATCACTATTTCTGCACGGTGGATCTTTTGGGTCGAGCCGGGCTTTTACAAGAGGCTCAAGAGCTCATAATCACGATGCCATTTGAGCCCGATGCTCACTTGTGGAATGCCTTACTATCTGCTTGTAGGACACATAGAAACCTTGAACTTGCAGAAGAGGTCTCTCGAAAAATCCAGGCCGTGGGACCTGCAAGCCCCGGAAACTTCGTTCTCTTGTATAATCTGTACACCATTGCTCAAAGGTGGGACGATGCTGCAAATGTTAGAATCCAGCAGAAGGAATTGGGGTTCAAGAAGAAGCCCGGATGTAGCTGGATAGACGTAGACGGAGCTATTCATGGCTTCGTTGGCGGAGATTGGTCTCACCAAGAATCGGCTAAGATATACAAGAAACTGGAGGAACTCATGTCTGAAATGAAAAGATTAGGCTACAGGGCAGAGTCTGAGTTCGTATACCACGATGTCGAAGAGGAGGAGAAGGAAACGATACTTCTCCATCACAGTGAGAAGCTCGCGGTTGCATATGGAATCATTAGCCTCGGACAGGACAAGCCAATCGTTATAACCAAGAACTTGAGGGTGTGCGGTGACTGCCACAACGCCCTAAAACACATCTCGGTCATTACTAACAGAGAAATAACCGTACGAGACACAGTCCGTTTCCATCACTTCAAGAACGGAGCATGCAGCTGCCGGGAGTTTTGGTGAATCAATGGCATGAAGATTCTGCGCTCGTAGATGGTCGAATCTGCTGGGCAGAGTCGAACGTGACAAGCCTCTGACGATGCAAAAACCAAATCGAACATTGAAGGATTTCATTTGATTGTACAGAGTGATTGGAATATTTGGTTTCATAATTCATACCATTTGTGACAAAATACAGAGTCTCTTAACACTTGAAGAAATTATAAATAAATTTAACTATGATTTATATTGAATCCAAATCAACAATAAGATGAAGAAAATTCATATTATTCCAACCAAGCAATTCTTGTATTTTATTTAACTGGTAATATTTTCACCAGTGAAACAAAATACAAAACTCAAACCGAACCGAACCAAACCAAACCAAACCAAACCGAAGCAAATAGCCAAAGTCTGAAAAAACTAGAGGTAGGGGCGCCTAAGCAAAGCAGTGAGATACTGGCACATGCTACACTTCATCCAAAACTCACTCTTCTCCACATCTCCCAACCTATCCTCCTCATCATCATCCTCGTCTCCGTCCTCGTCCTCGTCCTCGTCCTCATTCTTGATCACAGAGTCACAATCCATCTCATCCTCACCCTCACCCTGGCTCTCAGTCTCAATCTCAATCTCAACATCGCTCTCGCTATCATAATCACTAGGCAGCCTCTGCCTTGCCAGAACCCCTTCAGTAAGCAGAACGAGCGACTCACGGTACGGGCCCACGTAGTACGAGCTCCTCGTCCCGAACAGGACAAGCTCCTCGTACACCTCCTCGACCGGGTCGAACGAGACCAGCCCCCCGTACCTCGTGGTCACCAGCACCTCGCCGTTGCCCCTGAGCCCGAGCACCATCCCGATCCCGACCCCGAACCCGACGTCGTAGTCCCGGCTCCACGAACCGGCGTCGCCGTACCTCCGCATCACCCACACGCAGCAGCGCGTGCTCCACACGCGCTCGTCGTACCGCACCACCGCGAGCCTCCCGCCGAGGTCGACCGCCGCCAGGTTGAAGGACAGCTCGCCCTCGAGCGCCGCCGGAAGCGGCATTTCGTCGAACACCTCGCGCGCGAAGTCGAACGCCATGATCAGGTTCTCCAGCCCGCCGTTCCTCCCCATCACCTTGTACGCCACCCAGTGGGACCGGCCGTTCATGAACACCTGCGACCAGAAATGTTCCGGCACGCAGCAATTGGGGATCTCGCCGGCGACGGCGTGCCACCCGCCGCCGTTCAGCGAGTAGACCTCCACCCTCGGAGGGAGGAGGTACTCGCAGTCGCCCTGTTCATAGGCGATCCTCACCACCTTGTAATCGTGGCTCCCCTCGTCGAACCCGAACCCAAGAACAACCATGCACGTGCCCAAATCCTCGAACTTCGACGGCGGCGGCGGCAGCGTCAGCTTCCGCAGGATCACCGGGTTCCACAGCTGGATCGAATCAGCCTCACCGAACTGATCGTCGAGGAGGCAGAGGACGCCATTGTAGGAGCCCACGATCCTGTAGTAGAACCGCACGTAGTCACGGAAAGGGTACTCGATCCTGATGTTGGTGTCATTGAACTCCTCATCATCGATGTACACCGAGTAAACCTCGGTGTTGAGCGTCTTCGAGTAGCACCTCACGATCAACCGGTCCGCCTCCGCCTCCGCCTCCCTCTCCGGGGAGTCGGGGCGCATGAGGGTTTGCGCCGTGTGCAGCCGGATGAAGAAGGGGTCGGAGATCATGAGGTTCCACGACTTCGACACGAGCTTGAACGTGATCAGAGTCTTCGGATCGAGCCTCGAGAGGATCTTCATCATGATGTCTTGAGGCAAGTACTCAGACATTGTTGTTTTCTTGATTTCTTGCTCAAGAGAAATGGTGGTGGAATGGTGTGTTTGATGAAGGGAAGAAGGGAATATATTTATAGAGGAAGGGATGGGGTATTAGTGGTTTCTTTTCTGGCAAAATTTGTCTTGAATTATGAAAGTTGATTGTGTAATAGAATTGGAGGAATCTGTTTTTTGGGCTTGGGAAGGAAAGAAAATGCAAAAGCATGGGATTTGAAGGGAAAAAGGACTTTTGCTCTTACTAATTTATGAGGAAAGGGGCAAATTTTGGAGTAAGGTTACCTCAGTATTGGCTGTGTGATTACAATTCTTTTGGTGTTGGGATAGTATTGGCATTGATGGCAATTAATGTAGCGTTCGCGGTATGTTTTACTCGACTCGACAGGCGCGTACGCGCGTAGCTGAGCAGCATCGGTTGTATCGCCGCCTGTATGACGTGGAAGGCAGTCAAGGCACATAAAGGTATATTTTAGAGCTTATATGTATATCGAGAGCTTATAAGATGATAAAATAAGTTGGGATAGAGATGCTTACGAAACACTTAACCTATAGTATGCTATATAGGGTTATGTATGTGTAGTGTAGTGTAGTGTAGTGTTTTGTGGTAATTTCACGTGCTTTGCATGCGTGTGTAGTTGTGAGGGAATGGGCGTGGTAGGTTGCAAGTATTTCCACTATTTATTTGGCCTTAATTTCGAGATTGGGTACAGATTTTAAGAATGGTATCATTTGTCTCGATTTTTATGTTTATAATCGTGTGTCGAATCCTTATAGTACTATTTTATGATTTTATATTATTTTTAAAAAATTAAAAATTACTATGATGTATAGCAAATAATAATAGTAGTTTAAATATAATTATTATTTTTTAATAATTATATACACTAATTTTTTATTTATCAACTCTAATACAACTGATGAAAGTTAAATTAAATGTTAAAAATAATTATAAATCATAGTTAAATGAGTGGAGGGTAAAATAAATCATTAAATTAATATAATTTCATTATAAATTCTTGAGAAAAAATACAAAAAAATAAAAAAATAATAAGATTTAGGGTACCATTAAGATATAAATTTAGAGACCGATGATAGCCGAGATTTTATGCACTTCACCTTTATATTAAGGGAATGTTTTCACATATAGAAATGCGCGTAGTAGGTCGCAAGCGTTACAACAATTTATTTCGCCATATAATGTAATCTCGAGAATGAGGATTCTATATATATTTCACGTGTAATAATGTTGGTACTATTTTTATATCACATACTCCATCGATTCCACTCCGCTTAACTCGTTCATAAATCTTAATATCCACATATTGAATCAAGTCGGCTCGGACAGAGGGAATACAACAATTCATAGATATACAAATAATCTATGTGTAATAATATTGTTATTCTGTATTATAATATTTTCAATTATATATAGTACTACTACTCACTCAATAATTAAATTTTAGTAGTAGTGTAATCAATATTTCTTTCTTGAGAAAAGAAAGGTGTGTAATTATCAAAAATAACTAGGAGTATAAAAAACTTACTAAAAGGGACTATATTAATAAAGTTAAATAAAAATACTAGTAGTAGTGGGCCAAGAACGTGGGCTATGATAATTATTGTGATGGGCTTCACTTAAATCAATCTCACAAATTGGATTGGTTAATCAATCTATTTCGTAGAGTGGCGATCCAGTTGGTATAATTTTGGGTTGGTATGAGATACGAAAACTAAGGCTCAATCAAATTTCGGGTTTCGGGTATCCAAAATGCCACATTAGCCCGATTGACACGAAAAAAAATTGCGTAACAATTTTCTATTTGGTTGGGTTGGATAGAATTTTAGTAGTCCAAAATATTTATAGGGTCGGGCCATGCTGGCCTGACCCTACTGTTTGAAAGCTCTAATGATATGGTACTACTAATAATGATATATTTTAAGTAATAATTTTTAATTAGTTTTTGGGGAAAGCATCATGAAAGGTTTAACCTTTTAGAGCAAAACATAATGAAAATGCGGTTGGAGGTGTGGCCTTTATAGCCAAGAAGTCCCACCTTTTGAACTTTTTGTAGCGAATAGTCGTGACATCTCACATTGAATTAGTAAGCGATGTCAGTCAACATATATATCGAGCTCAATAGATTTTCGACTATTTTGGCTTACAAATAGGCTCCATGCCATGGGTTGGAGAGTTACAATAATGAAACTAGGACAAAATAGGATTCAAGCCGTGCAACTATGCAAATGTTGTGAAGTGAAAAAAATAAGTTGTTGAATCTGTCCCATTTAATTGTTCACTACAAAATCGGTACAGTAATCAATGCAGTAAGAGATAGAGGGGTTTATATTATATTTGTGAGAATATAAATTATTTATTTTAGATAAGTGGACATCCCGATAAGAAAACAGAGACAATGAGAGTGTGACGGAGGGAGGGAGTATAATTTATTCAATGTCCTCAATTGACCCTCCAACTCTTTTTCTCTAGGTTGAATTGAATTCAACTTTCATTTGGTTCAACTTAAGAAATTCTAACTTCACCTCTCGACGGCATTATAGTGAATATACTAGTATCACACCCATGCGATGCATGGGGTAAGCCATATATGTCGAATATGATTATTTTTTGTTTTTTTTTTTATATATAGTTATGATTTTTTTTTTTTGAACTTTTTAATAAAATAATTCAACTTGATATATTTTGTTGAAGTTTCTTAAAAAATTCAAATTATAATGTACACATGTGAGTACAATAATATGCATCTAAATCTTTTGTGAAAAATATGATTTTGAATAAAAGAGCATGACAATCAATTTGTGATAAAATAGGTTGTGAAATTTTAATTTTATGTTGCCTTCATTGAGGCAATAGAAGACGGCGATCAACTTTCGTAAACCAAAAACAATCGAGTAACAAACAACTACAAAGTTCATTGTTTGTAGCAAAGATATATGCTAATTGAGAAAATGAAATTACATAGAAAAATAAACGACAATTAATAAGTGAGGATGACATGTTGTATTTATTTCACATACAGTTCACTAAATTACACTAATTCACATAAAACAATAATTAATCTATATAAAGTTGTATTCCTTTTAGAAACTAATTTTGCAATTTTTTTTTATAACAATACATAATAATCTATACAAATTGATCAGTAAGCGTTTAAAATTCATAGGTATATATTTGTAATATAGATTAATATATCTCGTATTAATAAATACATTAAAGAAATTTTAAGAAAAATTAAATTTAAAAAACCAATAATCAATATATTATATTAAAGTTGGATATATAAGCACAAAACATAGATTAAAATAATAAGTGTTTGCTTGAGTTAAAGACATTCACAATGTTATCGAGAGCATAACAAATTCATCGTAAACCTAAGTCTTTGAATTTGAACAAAAATGTAAATAGAATGACAGAAAATAGTTGGAGCGTGAGTGTATTAATGTATATTTCTAGAATATATATAAGCACAAAATATTATAAATATTGAAGAAGAATTTAATTACACATGATTTATGTTTATAACGTCAAAATTAATTTATTAACTAACACAAATATGGTGGAACATTTATAACATCGTATTTCCAAATTCGATACATTGAACATAACTTACAATGATGTTACTTATAGATGGATTTTTTTTTTTTTTTTACTTTTACATTAGGTTATTTTAATATTGTACGTATTTGGGATTGGAAACCCAACAAAACAATAAAATAAAACATTTAATTAAGGGGGTGTATTCAATTGGGATTTTGTTGGATTTTTTTGGACTTTTAAAGTCTAGGTGTATTCAATCCAGATTTGTAAAAGTCTTTAAAAATCCAGAGGTATTCAACGAAGATTTTAAAAAGTCTTAAAAAATCCGCATGTATTCAACAATCTGTGGACTTCAATACTCTATGGATTTTAATGGATTTTTATAGATTCTCTTCAAAAAGTATAAAGAGATTACACCCTTCAAAATCTCTACAAATAACCAAGGATTTTTTGGTATTCTTCGCTTGGTGTTTTTCCTTCCCCCTCTTGCCGTGTTTATGTGTTTGACGATGAAACTTTCGGAATCCATTCCAGATAATGAGTGATGGAACCGGGTAGTAATCGGGATTGGATAATTAATTAATAGTTTCCGATTTGGAGAGGAAGCAATTGTTGAGGGTTCACGAGAGTGGAACAGGCGTGAGGAGAAGACGACACAGGCTTCAATGTAGAAATTCGCGAAGTTATTGTTACAATTTTGATTTAACAAAGAAGCGTATCACTTCCCTATGTTCAAAACTGTTTCAGCAATAACAGGTTTATTGCTGCTGTAATGGAGAAGAATGGAGAGATTTTATAATATTTACTTTTTGACTTTTTGCTGTTTGAGATTATGCTGCTGCTGCTTCTTTTTCTTTCTTTTTTTTTTTTTCTTCTTCTTCTTTTTTTTAACACTTTTTCTTTAGTCCTAATATCTCGTTACAATTATAACTCATGATAGTTTGTTATTGTATGGAAATTGTGTAAATTAATAAAAATAAAAATAAAAATATTTAGCAATCCTATCAAATTTATGAAAATCCATGAAAATCTATAAAAAAAGTCAGTTAAACTCCACATAGACTCTATATGGAGTCTATAGATTTTCTAAATCTGCATACTTTTTGAAGTTCAAAAAAATTCTACAAAATCTTGATTGAATACACCCCCCTAAGTTTGACTTCCTATAAAATTCGATTCGTGTTCACCGATGCGTTATACCATTGCCTCCAGGGGCGGAACCAGGACTAAATTACCATGGGGGCTAATCTATAAAATTCGACAATATATACACTGAAACGTAATACGAATAAAAAAAAATTAAAAAAAAATACACTATAACGTAGAGATTCCGACGACGACCGTGGGGGCTTCAGCCTACGCTAGCCCCCATCTAGTTCCGCCACTGATTGCCTCGTTTAACAATTGGTTAATCTTTATTTTGTGATCAACTATGTCGATTAATGACAGTTACATATTACACTAAAAGTAAAACAAAATCGAAATTAAAACTAAATTATGTACATAAGATAAGCTTAATTATAATTACTTTAGGTGCAATATCGAATCCATAAAAATAAATGATGATATTTAATCAAACTACATACCTAATGGTTTAAGAATTATTGGAGTTACAAATGCTTATAAAATTGTTTATAATATTGAATCATGTTATGTCAACTTAATAAGATATTATGAATACTTCTTCACTGCAATCACTTATTTATCTTTAAATCCTAACTTCAATCTCAATAAATCTATCCAATATGAGACCTCCAATATTGATTTCATTGTGCAGGAGTTGTTTGTTGTGCTAAATTTTAAAATTCATTAGTTAAAATTGATAATAATACTACTATTTATTTATTTATTTATTTACATGTGTATGCGTCCATCGCTATTTCAATTGTACTTGATGATATCGGACATTGATATTTAAATTACCACTTTCTATTAGACAAATAATCATTTTATACATGAAAAAATGAAATCAATGTAAGTGAATGAATACATAAATAATTACTACGAATGACAAAGAGAATGAATAAAATAATTAAATAAAAAAGTCCAACTATACAGGGAAAGAATATAGGTTGCAATTGAAAGAATTCAATTATATTTATATGAATTAAAGATTTTTTCCCTCTTATTAATATTGTTCCACAGAGTTTGAGAGCAGAAAGGGGAGAGTGAAGCAACACAACAATAGAGAAAGGAAACAGAGAGAAGAATTGAGGGAGGCCCACCAAAACCAATTACTGCTTCTTCATCTTCCTCCTCTTCCGGAAAATAAAAAATGGAGAGTATAAACCAAATGCAAGTAAAATGTGCATATGTGTTTATTTCATAACATTTCAGAAATATATATACACATAAAATTATATGAAAATGGAAAAAAGTTAATACACATGCCAAAATTACGCATTTGTAACTTATTTTGTTAAATGATTGATTGAAAATATTTATGCACCATTATGATATAAAATTTATACATTTTATTTTCATAATTTAATATTAAAAGTGACATAAAATGGAAGTTACTAATTATAAATTGTTAAAATTACTATAAACGGCAGGTCGGTGTTGCTATTAGTATATAGATTAATAATTCCTTCAAATGAATGCTTTATTTTTTTATTTTTACCAACTTTGATTCAAGAAGGTCATTAATTTTTGGGATATCCTTTAATTTGAAGAAAAGGTGAGTTGAAGGGCATAGTGTAAGGGAATACCACATGATTAATGCTAGGATTACCAAACTCTATTTCTAATCCTCAATTTTCATTGATTTTTCAACAAATCTTTGTTAATATCAATAATAATTAAGTAGCAATAGTGATGCCAAACTCATATCCCTCCCCCTCAGTCACTTTGAAATTTCAATAATTATTTAATAATGATAATAATAATCGTTGTAACGTATTAAGATTATAAAACGATAAATAAACATGAAACGTAAAGAAGACACATATTGATGCGATTCACCAATAATTGATTGATTACGTTCACGAACCATAATTGAAAACATATTAAATTGTATTAGGCGGCTAAGTCACAAATTAAAGAATTCCTCTCTACAACCATATAAGTTGTGAAAAACTCAGCCCAATAACACCCTTCATGCCCAATATTGTATATCGTCCGGTCGGGGCGTATTCGACTCTTCGTCTTCGCCCCCAGATCCCAAACAAGGGGGCGTCACCTCCCTTTGACCCCTAGCTCGCTAACAAATTAAGCAGCGAAACTCCCCACCAACTCTGCATATTGGTAGATAGGTTCAAGGAATATCAACATAATAATACTCCCTCCGTCCCAGTTCACTTGTCCTCTTTCTTTCCGACACGGGATTTTATGCGTAGTGTTAAATTGAAAAAGTAAGGGGTCCACATCAAAAAGTAAGGGTTAATTTTTGCCTTTTAAGGAAATATGACAAGTGGTATGGGACGGACGAAAATAGTATTGAGGATAAGTGAAGTGAGACGGAGGGAGTAGTATTCTTTTCGTCCCACTTCACCAGTCATGTTTCTTAAAATAAAAAGAATTAACTCTTGTACTTTGTAATGAGGACCCTTACATTTTATTTTTAACACTTATGCGTACAATCCAATATCGATAAAAAGACATAAATAACGAATCGGGACGGAGAGAATACTGTATATTTTCTTCGGTCACTATGCATTTTCAATAAATCTTTGTTTCCATGGTCAAAACTGGCTTGCCTATACTGCCAATTTCGACTTTTCAATAATCTTCATATTGATTATTTTTATTTAAAATTGGAGAAAATTTGCGTTTGATTTTGTTTTAACATTAATCTCCTTGACTTGTAGTCTCCTGCATTAATTTTACAAAACACCCTAAAATATAGAATTCAAAAACAAAATTGTGGAATGATTCATTCACAGCCGACCCCTTTTTAGTAGTCTGTCGAAATCTAGTCCTATTACAATCAATTTCTGCTGCTGCACCAACCACATGAAAATAGTATAGTGTCGATTTTTTTAATAGCTTTCTTGAATTTCTGTCGCCGCTGCAAAAATGGGTTCTTTGGGTGCGGCCGGGAATGGCGGCATTTGGGGGATGGGCCCATTTCACGATAACTTTGGGCGGCGGAGGAACAAGAAGAGAGACTCCAGTAAAAGAGAATCGAAGTCCAACAATTCGGTTGATGCCGGCGGCGTAGGCGGCGGCGGCTACCAGTTCCCCCTCCAGCAGGCAGCCACCAGCTCCGCTCTTTGCTTGACCGGAGACACCATCGCCCAGCTCCGCCACCGTTGGGTCAAAAACAAGGACACCCTTTCCGGTTCTCAGGATTTTAAGGTGATTATTCTCTCTCTCTCTCTCTCTCTCTCTGAGAGAGATGTTGTGCATGCGTAAATGAGCTTTCTTGGATTGATATGGCTTGTTGGAATGTGTTCGTATTCAATTTCCTTTCTCTTTCATGCTGAATCTATTTTGGAGTTTTTGAAAGCTGAGAATTTGTGTGTTTCTCCTTTGTTTTGGTTTCTGGGGTTTGCCAAGAACACTGATTTTCACTGTTCTAGTTCTTGAACCATCCTGAGGTGGAATGAGAACTGCAAATTTGAAAATTGATGAAAATGTGCTTTGGTTACTCTTCAATGGAGTCTGACTGTAGTGAAAACTTCATTACTTGGGTAAAAGTTTGATCTTGGACTGCATCAACTTAGCTGTTTCTCCTCTCTGTTCCCCTGTATATTGGTTTTGCTAATTTGTGTTCGATTGATTAGCTGAATAAGTGATGGTGTTTTAGTTAATGAGTCCAAGTATAAGTTGTGAGTTGATAGTATGGTCTGTGGATGCTAGTCCATGCTACAGGGATATGAAAATCGAAATTGCTTCATTCGCAGACGTACATACAGTACATAGATACGTTTGTGGTCTGTACATTACTCTCGGTGTCTTCTGCAGATTCATAAGATTAGTAGCCTTTTTTAATTTTGTTGGGATGTCTGGATATTGATTTTTTAATTCTCGATTCTATTTGCAATCCATTACCTGCTAGAAACGAGCTGTTGCATATCATGAATGCAGAGATAGGACATATCACATACCAATATGAACTGAATTTGCTAATGAATCAGTTTGTACAGATCTGCGAGTTTCTCTTTTAGTCTATCAATCAAACATAGATTGTAAAGAAAAACAGATTGACAGTTCCTCTTCCGAAGCTCACCCTTTCGGCTTCAGATAATACTTAAATTATCTATGCTATTAGCTTTTATCGAGTGCATAAGTCACATATTTTCTAATTTTGTTGCATTCTCTCTCAATCTCTATGAAATGAAGGATATCACAAGCACACTTTTCTCCGAACATGACTATACTAGAGCCCTCCGGATGGCTTCTTATGGATTTCTGCTGTACGGTCCTGGTTCATATGCATGGTATCAGTTCCTTGACCATTGTATGCCCCAGAAAAATGTTCAGAACCTAACTACAAAGGTAACTCAAATCTCTCAGATTCCAAAGAGCAAAAATCTTGGGCACGATCTTTGAAACGTCGCTTCTTGCTTTCAGGTTGTGTTAAATCAAGTCGTGCTAGGCCCGACTGTAATTGCTGTTATTTTTGCATGGAACAACTTATGGCAAGGAAAACTCTCTGAACTTCCTAGTAAATACAAGAATGATGCACTGCCTACCCTATTTACAGGTAAAATTCTTTGCTTTGCTTTGCTTTAGTGTTTAATCATGATATGCATTCCTTACGAATTCATGCTTATGTCCATGCAGGCTTCAAATTCTGGATTCCTGTCAGTATATTGAACTTCGGGTACGTCTTTCTTCTCTCCTCCATAGAAGGGGATATTTGAAAAGAAAATGAGATATTTGAGGACTTAGTCCTTATGCTCTTAGGTTATAGTAGTTGTAAGATACCGAGAAATAATTTGAGCTTTTGTTCGTAGATATGGTGGGTTCACTATATATAGACCATTAGTAGGTAGAGTTTTTGATCGAGTCTTGAGCACACCAAGAAAACAACATGGACTTACTCTTAGTTTTATAAGGTTTTTTCTTGAAAAAAACTACCACTTTGTTTGCTCTCGAGATTCTACACATTTGATTATTATTTTTTAATCAAAAGAATTTGAACGTTTCTCTATGTTTTTCAGAATAAGTTGTTCCAGTGCACAAATGTTTCCATCACTTTCTTTTTCCATTTTTACAAGTGCTCATTAAATCTGCCTCGTAATTGACTTTTAACATGATGTGCAAACTCGCAGGGCGGTTCCTCTTCAAGCCCGCGTTGCTTTCATGTCCATGTCTTCCATATTTTGGAACTTCTATTTGTCTTCAACCATGAGTAGATAGATGACTTCTGCATCACACTTACCTTCTATTCGCCACAAAAGTGGCGTTTTCAACCATAAGGTATGTTCTTCACTCTATGAGGCGTTTTAATATCTTACGTTTTTCTGTTGTGATATTAACAATTTCTCATCACTGGCTTTGCAGTTCTGAAACCCGTTATAATGGCTCAGTTGCAGTCTCTTCACCTTCTCAAAAACTCAAGAATATTGCTGCTCGATACCATTGGTTCTGAAAATTCTTCTCTATTTCCCTTCCCTAAGTTGTTGAGCTTTTCGTTACCGTCTGAAACAAGCACATTTTTGGTGTTCATAATATGTTCATCGATACCTTTCTTCTCCCGGTGACCCTGTCATTTCATCAGTTATAATTCAAGTTGCAGTTCAATTTTTTGGTGTTGTTTTGCAACAGTGTCATGAGACCTTTGAAATGTTCCAAAAGAAGAAAACATTTTTTGAGCTTTCCACATATTTACAAAAATACCACTGGGACGTTCGTGAAAATTATGCATCGATTTTACTCTATTTCATGATCTAACATACTTAAAACATTTGTATCCATTCACAAAGTGAGTTTCATTTTCCACTTACAATAACAATTACTAGTAATCTATTAAAACTCGTGGCGAAACAACGATGTGCTGCATCAACGTAGTCGGATGCGCCATCATGCTTGCAAGTGGTGAATAAATTTCTCGTCTCAAAAACAATTAACGAACATGATTCAGTTGGAAAAGGGAGAGATGATGGAAAAAGGGATTAAGATACAGTAATAAGATTCTCTCTGTTTCATCGAATCGTAGGTATTTCTATATTTTATACCTCATATTTATTTAAGAAACGTCTACAATATAGTGAGACGGGAGGAATAATAGATTAAGAATCAGATCCTCCGATTATCGCAGACGTTTACCCTCTAATCAAAAGTGTGTAAATAAAATTTTACAAAAAGAGGTTTTCTTTCTACATGAGCTGCACACAAACTGTAGTGATGAAGTGAGAAGGGATTTGTGGGAATCAAATTCCTTGCTTTCTTCTTCAGTGATGAATCTTATTATCCTCGAACACCTACAAAAGATATGTGGGTGACAAGAAAAAGCAACACAAATTCCACAACTTCATCACATTCTCTCCTCACCTTCCAACTTGATCAGCTCTTCGTTTTTCGTCTTCCCCGGCTGCGAGATGAGCGGAGGCTTCCGGAATTCTCGACCTCCGGAGGGTTGGCCGGCGGGGCAGGACTACTGGATTTATCTGCCGGTCAATCGCCCGGGGCTGCTTCCTCCGATACGATCTCTGGTTTGTTCACTTAATCTTAAGGGAAACACACACACAAGATTCTAAAGTTTTGTGAAGTCCCTATTCTTTTGAATTGTTTTTTTGTTCAGAATCCTAGAGTGAGAACAAGAGATCCATGGATGTTAGTGGAGGAGAGATTCATGGGAGGCCATGATCATGGTTTCGCAAGGTTATTAATTCCAATTTGTAATTAACTTTTTGGATTTCATTGCATATTTGATAGTGATTTATATAGCATACCATTATACATGACTATCCGTACATGTAATAGCATGATGATGTCACAACAGACGATTCCGACTTGGTACTCTCTCTGTCCCAACGAAGTTGTTACGTTTCTTGAATGTATGTAGTATAAAATAACGAAACATAACAACTTTGTTGTCGTGGCGAAGTGAGTATAGCTCAATCTTAACAAATTGTGCTATGTAACTCAATACTCATTATATAACACAAATAACATCAAAGTACTTGGCAGTTTCCCGCCACCGGCAAACCCTCATCCCTCGGTGCCGTTCCTCCTCATCGAGGACTCGTATCGGGGCCCACAGTTCGAGCCATCTCCGCCCTACTACCAGACATGGAACAGTGGTCGATCATCTGGGGACGAGGAACCGAAGCTGAGCCCAGAAGAGCAGAAGCAGGCAGTCAACAAGCTGAGGAGGCAGCTCTACAGCCCCCACATTTACAACATTATCAGAAGGCTAGGCAACAAGTCCGCCGCCACCAGCAACGACGACGGGGGCAAGAGGTGCGCGGTCTGCCTGGAAGATTTCGAGACGAAGCAGTTCGTCACCATCACCCCCTGCAACCACATGTTTCACGAGGAATGCATCGTTCCCTGGGTGAAGAGCCAGGGGAAGTGCCCAGTCTGTAGGTTCGTCATCATCGAGCACACTCCGGCTCGAGGTGGCAGCAGCGCTGCCTCCAGGCGAGGCAGCTCGGCTATCTTTTAGCTGAAGGAAGTTCCTGGTTATCAAGGTATGCTGGTGCCGTAGCGATAGTTGCGGTGTAACGATGAGGAGATTCTGTAATCGTGTTTCCTTCTATTTTATTTGAATGTTTGCTAGAATACTCATTTAGGAAAGTGTAATGGCCACACATATACTATACATATATGGAGAATACTATAATAAGGTTGCAACGAAGAGGAGCTCAGTTCGTAAGACCATTACCCTTCAACCAAAAGATCGGGGCTTCGAGTACCATGGAGGGAAAACGAGTGCAACGATAGATAGGAGGTTTTCATATGCGTTAAAACTGGTAATATCCAGGTAATGCTCATCTACTATCACCAATGGCTGGAGAATGAAACCAAGAGAACTAACTAAGAATCTGTAGCACATAACTCAATCGTGGCAACGGCATTTCAAAATCGACTCAACCATGACGCGCACAGTAAAATAAGGACGATAAGCAAAGAAAGTGCAGTTGAATAACCGAATCATAATGACTTAACAATCAAAATATCCACAGTTGATCAAAAATAAGCAAATTCGGAGGAAGAAAACTGAAAAATCAGTCGAAACATTCGATAGTAGCATCCATCTGCTAAAGACATTATTGGAATCCACAGAGCCCGTATTCACATTCTTAAATCGCCCCAAAGGAACCAAAGAAGACATGATAAAATCGGAGTCATACCAACCTGTACAAGGAACATTCAATAGAAAGAAGCTCAAAATCTGACATTCCGCGCCCATGCCACCATCTTCTCCGCCTCAGCTTCAATGACCGTCTCAGTTTCCTCATCCACACTTCTGTCATCGACTACTTGAAATATGTGATCTTCTCAGCCAAAGCTCGTCACTTTCTTCCATAGTGTTCCAGTAGACAATTTAATACTCCATTTGGTTTCAGAAAGAGCCAATAAGAATGCCAAAGAGTTCTGTCAACAATATTGAGCCATTCCCTTTTCCTTCGAAATAGCAAATCTTGCAGAAAATGGCATAGCCCATCTCCGTTAAACAAGAGAAGACGTGCTCTTGAACTTGGTCCAAGTATCCACTTCTCTTAATGTTCACCCAAGGAAATCTCAACCAATTTTTTTTTTTTTGTTATCACAAACACACGAGGATGGGTCTAAAGCTAATGTTATCACCGCTTCCTTACTGTGTGACCTGAAACCGGGCACCCATAAGCAAGAGCTTCCTTTGAGAATTAAGTACAAACTCAGACAAATGAAGAGCCAAGACCCATTCTTCTAGGCGGGCTATCTGGTTCGTTGTCAGATGAAGCAGGAGAATCGGTAGCATCAGCAAGAGATTCAAGCATGGTTACCACTTCAGATGAATCATCCAAATAATACTTGGCTTTGCTTGGTTTTTGACCGACTGTGCAAGCAAATATTTCAGTGTTGTAAGAAAGAATGCGACCAGACACTGCACTACCAATTATTTCGAACATATCCTCATCAGATCTGTCATCACCGATGCAGAGCACAAAATCAGCTTGCTTTCTCTCGTCTGACATGTGTGCCAAAATCTTTTCTGCAACTCTGCCTTTGCTAACACCCTGTATGAACAAAAGATTGGAAATGTTAATATCAACTTTACCTCCCTCTAAAACACTCAAATTTCAAATCATAAACAGTTGATACACAGGAACGAGTGAAGGTAAAAAGAAGAGGAACATGCCTGAGGCTTCACTTCCACGATGAATTGTCCGCTCTTCACAGCTACAGGTTCATTTGCTAAAACACTCTCTAGATGATCAAGCATTTCCTTTGCCTGGGAAAACCCAAATACGGGGTCTGCATCGTGATAGTGCCAGACTAAAGCACTTTCCTTCCTTTCTATTCCGGAACCATCAGTAGCCTCGGTATATGAGTTCATAACAGGTTCTGCAATATGCATCCACCCAAACTCAGAACCCTGGCCATAGGTTTCCCAATCTTCAGCTTGTGGCCACCTGCCAATATTCTAGCAAATCAAAACGTGCAAATATACATACAGCATGCACATCGAACCATCCTAATACCTGCCTTTATATGACCTACTGAGTAAGGAGAGTGGCATGGGAACGACAGATGGCAACATGAAAGGAAGGGACAACTGACATGCTCATTAAGGTATTTACTCGTACATAAATAATGAGCAATATGTGCATATAGAGACTTCATCTACAGAATGAATCGTTTTGGAGTGAAATAGAGCCCTTTAAAGATATTTCGAAAACGAATTCCAGCATAAGAAGTGTAATCATATTCACTAATACTTGAAGCCAGAAATTGAACAAGCAAAAACGTAGCATACGGCTCAATTGCAAATTTTAAATCCAAATACACTAAAAGATAAATGCAAGTTTACAAAGAAAATGGTATATAAATAAATCTTATAAAGATGTGATTGTGTGAAACTGTGAATAGTACAAGTCAGAAATAAAGGCAAATTAACTCAGTTGACAGATGACTACGATTCATATGATTTTGAAAATGCTTTACACAGGCAGCTTCCACATGAGGCAAGTGTATGGCATTTGCCGTAAGCTACATATTTCCATTTCAATTTCATACATCCTAAAAATAGTCTTCATAAATCAAACACATGTATGAAATCTACTAGAGATTCTGATTATGCATCTAAGCACCAAACGGACTCAGATTTGGAAGCAACAACTAATTAAACCACTGAAATATTGAAATAAAATTTAATCCTTGAAGTTATCCTCTTTTATCAGAAAAGCAGTCACATAGGAAAAGACAGACTGTTCTTGATATCAAAGTCATGGGTGTATAAGCTCTACAAGTGAACTATCTTTGAAATTGACATATTTAAATTATCATCACCCTTAAGTTATAATGTACCAAGAATTTACGGGAGAAAGTGACGGCAAAGACACGAAACCTTGTCTGGTTTTTCTTGAGAAAAGGTGTATTTTATCCACATATTTCATATTTGGCATTTCAATTGTTATTATAAGATGGAAAACAAAATCAGAAAAATATCACTGTAAACCAGATGACAAAAAAAGCAACTAACCTTAAATAGTATCCATGCTCTGCGGCTAGTCCCAGTTTCTTGCAAGGAAGGAACCACTTGCTCAAACTATCCCTACCTCTTCCACTGACCATAAAAACGAGATTCTTTGGATCACTAGAAAGTGTGTTTAAGAGAGAGAGCACTTGAGCACTTGGAGTCTTGATAATTGAATTTTGAGGCATAAGTGTCCCATCATAATCCAACAATATAGCCCGGCTCTTAGCTCTACAGTAAGCTGCTGTAATCTCATCCATCGAAAGCTTCCTAAAATTTGGATCTAGTGCCACCACTCTAAACCCAAAGCCAAGACCAATACCCCAGCATCTTTTCCTAAAATGATCAACACACGTTCTCTCCATATCCTGTAAGAAGCTTCTAGCCCAAAATGCTACATCATGAGAGCTAACATATCGATAATGCTTTTCATGCCGCAGTTCCTTCTCCCTCTCAGCCATCGAAATAGCCTCATACATTGCCTCAGCAGTTGCTTCAACATTCCAAGGATTCACACGAATAGCGCCACTTAAAGATGGGGAACAGCCAATGAATTCAGAGACCACTAGCATACTCTTCTTGGGCCCACACAGTTCCGAACCTGGCTCCGCACCCGAAACTCCTTCTCGACAGACTATGTACTCATACGGTGTCAGATTCATCCCATCCCTCACGGCTGTCACCACAACACATTCGGCGATACTGTAGTAAGCCATCCTTTCACTGATCGATAGAGCTCGATGAATAAATACTATAGGTTCGTATCCGGGCCTTCCAAGTTCCTTGTTAATTCTCTGGCAGCTCTCCTCTATTTCACTATTTATCTCCTCAAGATTTATTCCTTTTCCTCTGGCAGGATTCGCAATCTGGACCAGCACAGCTCTCCCTAGCCAATTCGGATGCTGCTTGAGCATGTTCTCCATAGCTAAAAGCTTCAAATTTATACCTTTAAATATGTCCATATCATCAAATCCAAGCAACACAGTTTTGCCCTCATACTGTCGCTTTAGATCCTCAACCTGAAGCTCCTTATCAGTCTGCTTCAGAACTGATTCAATATGTCCCATGTGAATCCCAACTGGCATGATCTTTATTCCTACCGTCCTTCCATAATAATCCAATCCTATGTATCCCCTTTTTGATTGATATTCCAACCCCAGCATCCTACTACAGCATGAAAGAAAATGACGTGCATAGTCGAAGGTGTGAAAACCAATTAGGTCAGAGTTGAGTAGAGCCTTTAGGATTTCTTCTCTAACAGGAAGTGACCTATACAGCTCAGATGAAGGAAACGGACTGTGAAGGAAAAAACCCATTCTTAACCTCACGAAGCGCCTCCTCAAAAATGTGGGTAGTACCATCAAATGATAATCATGAATCCACACAAAATCATCCTCTGGATTGATTATTTCAATGACTTTTTGTGAGAACATCTTGTTGGCGGATACATATGCTTCCCACATGGACCTATCAAACCGAATTCCGTGATCGGATGAAAATGGCAGCATGTAGTGAAAGAGTGGCCATAAGTGCTTCTTGCAGAAGCCATGATAATACTTTTCCAAAAGACTAGGAGGTAAAAATGCAGGGACACATTTGAATTTCTCCAAAAGATAGTTGGCCACATCATCCTGCTCAATTGGATCAACATCAACAGGCAATGATCCAACATAGAGCACCTCCATATCCTCCGGAAAGCCATCTCTAACACGTAAAAGCAAAGAATCTTCATTCCAGCTGAACGTCCAGCCCTTATTATCAGGCCTTCTTTTCGCTTTGAGAGGAAGAAGATTTGCTACAATGATAATTCTATCACCAAGAAGTGAAGACGGATTATCCGATGCAACACTGCTAGCTTGTTCATCATCAAGCTCGAGAATATTACCCGGAACAGTCATAACCCTCGGGAGACGCTTCCGCTCCCTCTCTCTACCCACTGTAGGGAAATTCCCAGATGCTAAATCCAAAAGATTGGTATAAGATCTTGACATCATCTTTGCAAACTCCCTCTAAATCTCCCTAAAAACTCAAAAAGTATCTATTCTCCACAAATCTCACTCTATCCCAAATCCACAAATCTCACTCTAAACCAAATCCACAACTCTCCCCTCCCTCCTTCAAGCAAGAACTTTCCAAATCAACCGCATTAAAACCACTAATTCCGAGGAACCCAAATCCAATCTAGTATACGTCAAAATTCCTTCGATTGGATCATATAACCCCAAATGCTGCACAAAAGGTAAGACAAAAATTCAATCAATCGAGAAGATAATCGACATGCAGAAACTCATCCACGAACTCACCAAGTCCGAGCAAACAAATTTGAACAAAAATGGAATTGAAGATCTTTAAAAAAAACCCTAACCTCACTGAATTTAAAAATTCGGAGAATAGGGGTTTGAAAACTGACCTCAGATAGTGAATTTCGAGTCAAAATTGGGCATCTGTTGCTTGAAAGACCCAACCTTTCTTCAGGTATAAAACTGGGAAATTAAAGAATTAGGGTTTGACGCAATAAAAATGAAAAATGGAAAAAAAGAAAAATCTGGGTTTGAATTGAATACAATACACGCAATGTATAAGGAAGGGCGAAGGATCGCATACAGCTAACAGCATATAGAAGAAGGGGAAAAGCGATGGATATGAATATTCTTGAGAATAACAATTTCTTTTAATTTAATTTAGGAAAAAATTGGGAATAATGTAGTATATTAAATTAATATTATTTGGCTCTGAAACAAAAAAACGTGACAGCAAATAAAAGAATCAAATAAAGTCACCACCACCACCCTCCACACCTCACCTTCCTTCACAACCCACTTGCTAAATTTTATTAAATGAATCAATGAATGAATGAATGAAAATTCAAAGATGGAAGGGTGGGAAGAATTTTGATTGCATAGATATTTCTGTAACAGTGTAATACTAGGACCGTTCGTAATATATACGAATAAAATCTTACGACATGCATTTTAATCTATATTGCGCTATCAAATAAAACAACGCAACTAGTGGGCCTTAGCTTTGTTACTATATAAAATAAGACCATGCATTTTTCTTCTTCAAGATTCAATTTTTTAATCATATTTTTTTAATAAAAAAAAAACTTTATACTTTTCTTTCTTTTATAAATCATCACTTTAAAAAGTGGAGAAATTTGGAGACTTTTATTTTATGAGCCGCCAAGCGATGCTACCATATGCCAACTGGGCCCACACAGCTGGGTGTGGGATTGGGGCCCGCTTCAATTTTGGGCCTTGATGCTTAACGGGCTTGGGCTTTATTTCATATTGGGCTTCAAGTTCGGCCCAATAGTAGTCTTGCTTCTTCTTTTGACCAATTTGAACTACTCTAGTAATGGTAGGTGCATTTTAGTCATTTAAGTAATTAGGTCGATTATAGTCTCGTGATTAAAACAAATTTATCATGGTTGTTACGTAACAAACATTACAAAGATCCCGTATATCCGGAGATGGGATCCTCTGTCCCCAAATTGGTGTACCAGATATAAAATTAGAAAATATTGACATATATACACTAATAATCAAACTCAAAATGACCACTAATCAGAGAATTCAAAACTTCCTAATATTGTATCGGGTACACCAATTTGGGGACAGATGATCTCATCTCGTATATCTGAGTTGCAGATTACTTTTGAAGTCTGGCAATTTTTTCTTTTTTTTTTTAAAGCCAAACACATAAATCGAGACGTTAATCTTATAGGGCATAACCTCGCTAAGAATTTTTCAAATATCTCGTGTCATACTATGAATCTCTATCGTTTGCTGTGGGTCTTCTAAACGTTTCTTGCTGCTTCCGATTAACGAGTTTTCCTTTTAAAAAAGTCGTGCATTTTTGTGATTCAGGAGATACAACACCGAAATGATACTGAAGCTATTATACATTTTAATTGATGCAAGGCATTACAATTCTTACGTGGCTACCTTAAATTAGTTGGATGCCATATTGTTACTTGTGAAATGAAAAAAAAAAAAAAAAATACATATTGTTATTGGTATATATTATTTAATTTATACAAGTAGATATTATTTTACTTTGTTTTAGGACGGTTGATACATGTATTGCCTTGCAAATTCCACGCTGGCAAAGGAGTAATCCTTTGAATGTGGATGAGGTTTTTGCATTACTCTTGCATGTGCCTTAATTGCTCGCCACACTGCTTCGCTGGTTTAGAGAGAGAGAGAGAGACTCATTTTGTTTTATTTTTAATTTTTTCTTACAAAAATATTTTAATGCAAACATAAGTTTAGGCCGGTTATTGAAAGTTTCAGAACTTTAAAAAAAAAAATACCAAATCAAACTAAATAAAGTATTGTTTATTTACGATCGACGTACAAAAGTCCTGATTTCGTTCATTTTTGTGAGACGGGTAAGATAAATATTGCACCACAACGTATAACAGTCCTGATTTCGTTCATTTTTGTGAGACGGGTAAAATATTGATATTGCACCATGTTGCAACAAACTAGATCTGACTTCGAAAATTTTATCCAATACGAAACAAATTCAATACTTACCACTTAAATTTATAATTATATTTTTATTTTTGATGACTTGATTTTCCAACCACCTCTACAATGATTGCAATACAAAACAACGGTATTTCACATATAAAAAACAACACCCAATGGAGAATGACACCATCATAAAATAGTAAAATGCAACCATAATTCTAGAAAGATTCGGCTCATATGCGAATCAATCAATTATTATTTTTATAATATATGCTTCGATTTTAGTCTTTCTTAATTAATTTATTCAAACTTATAATATAATGTCACCATCTCCATATATATATAAAATTTGTTCTCCAATGATAGCACAAAAAAAAAAATGGAAGCTAAGAGAATTCTTGAGCTCATGGATTATTTGTGGTTTGAGCCTCCTCGATTATTTCGGAATCAAGATCAATCTAGTGATTTTGAAGTCATGCATAAGAAGACGGGCGAAAGTGTCGAAAATCCGACGGTGCAAAATCTCCGGATCCGGTCGTACAGTGACCATTGCATAGCCGTCGATTTCAAAGTAGATTCTCCGAGGTCGGTGATCACGAAGCCGAAGCTGCAGAAGATTCCGTCCGGGGAGGAAGCCGTGTTCGAGCATTCTTTCATAGGGAGGGAGATGAGAGAGATGAGAGAGAAAACTCGTACCAAGAAGCGGTACGGTAGGGGAGAGAGAGAAGGGAGGGGAGGGATAAGCAGGAGCTTATCGGCCCTTGAGTTTGAGGAGCTCAAAGGGTTCAAGGATCTCGGGTTCGAGTTCAACGAGGGGGAGACGAACCCGAGCATCGTCTCCATCGTTCCCGGGCTGCAGAGATTGAAGAAGGAAGGTAGGGTTTCAAGGCCTTATCTCTCGGAAGCATGGGGAGATTTGAGTGGGAGAAGAGATGTTGTGATGAATTTGAGGATTCCATATGGGAAGAATGAAATGGACATGAAAGAACATCTCAAGGTTTGGGCTCATGTTGTTGCATCTAGTGTTAAATGAAATTGTGGTATTTTTTTTTAATTAAAAAAAAATCTTATGTGAATTTTAGCTTAGATTTTGATTATTTGATAGGGTTTTGCAATTAATTGTATATATGTTTCTTCATGTTAAGTTTGTGGTTTCATCCTAATTTCATACGGTAGAATTGAAGCAATTTGGATCGTCTATTGCATTCTGGTGTGACAATTTCTATTATAGGTACCGTCGTCTGTCGGATGCTTGTCACGTGTTAAAAATATTTTGAAAACCGGTCATAACTAGAGTTGTCAAAATCCCGGGCCGGACTAACCCGACCTGAACCCGACGGGCTTTGGGACATAATATATCTAGTCTGACCCGGCCTAGAAACCTATCGGGCATAAAAAAATTCAAGCTCAACCCGGCCCTGATTTGTACAAAATCCTTTGGGCGGGCTGGTTATGCTTTTGAGTCAGCCCGTCACGGCCCAAAATCGGGTCTGCCCGTTTTGACAGCTCTAGTCATAACTAATTAAAGATTTCCTTACACAAAATTAAAATGCTTGTTTTGTAAATATGCTTAACAAGTTCCAAGCATTCGACGATGTAATAGATAGTAGTTTAGAAGGTAACCAACTAACCAATATGGTTAGTTGAGTGTGTAGGGCGTTCCCATTGGACATATAATATTAAGTGGAACCAACCAATAAAACATACACAATTCTTAGCTGCACATAATAAATTAATGAAGTCAAATATAATGCCAGCCTAGTCTTACCAAATTCCTTCAAACAATGCATAAGACAACTTGTGGGAAGCATAGGATCTTTATTTCTTTTTAGATAGGATCTTTATTTGCAAGTGTAACATTCACTCATTTTGTTTATCCTCAACATGGCTTGTTTGCTTTAAAAACAATTTTTTAACCAAACCCTCTCATTATCGGAAGGACCGTTTCGTTTCTTTTTACCGTGAGAATTAATGAACAAAAAGTATTGTAGAAAAGTGGTATGATCAACACTTTTTCTTGATAATTTTTCTTTTCAAGCATCCGAATAAGACAACTCAAAAAAAGAATATAAAGCATTCTGAACGAGACATTTACATGGAGAAAGAAAGAGAGATGCACTTCAAAAGATCAATAAGTTCAATATAAATCAGTTTGCAATGTGCTACACTGAAATTGATATTTTTGAGGTAAGTCTGAAATTTGTTGTTAATTAATGATTTTGGAGTTTATGAGTTTGTACAAATCCTCCCTATATATATATATATGTTTACACAATTGAATTTTTTGGGAAAAAAATAGTTCCCTCAACAAAGCTAGCTAGCTCGAGATCTTATCCTTCTAGCATTGTTACATCTTCTATTCTCGTATTATGAGTCGAAGTATAGATGTAACGCATACATGATCAAAAGCAAAAGAAGACTGGTTACGGCGACGGCCATAGACCCAAAGAGGCATGGATATATCATATCAAGGGGACTAAGGCGGCCGTCAATGTTATCGATGGCGATGTTTTTCACCGTCTTCCCACAAATTTCACAGACTCTGATACACAAGATCAAACATAGAAAAAGATTATCACATTTTTCTTCCTCTTGGCTAGTAATGTTGCACCAATTAAATAAATTAGTAGTATATGATATGCCTAATATATCATTCTTTTTTTTTTTCATTGTAACATTAAATTAGATGGAACCCTAAAATAAAGTACAACCCTAAAATATATAAATACCAAAGATGAATTAATTTGATACGTACCTCGTTTTCTTATAACAACCAAACCATGCCTTAGCGCAGAAGTTATGAGCGTAGCCGATCTCTCCTTTGCAATCGCACCCTAAACTAATGAGTTGAGAAATCGGTGAGAATTCGAAGCAAATTCTGCACACTTTTTTTGCGATTAACCTCTCACTCTCTCTTAAACTATCGTCGTCGTCTCTTATGTCGACGACGACGACGTCGCTTTCAGGTTTCGTCTCTTCGTCCCTTTCTCCCATTGAATCCATCGGACAGTAGCAACAAAGTTGAAACCCTATGTATATATGTATCTACGTTCTATGAAAATTCTTAGTTGATAGTAACTAGTATATATAAGCTAGATAAACAATCCTATATCTAATCGAATTTGTGGTTTTAAATCAAGATATTTTAGGGCAAACTCGATATATATTAATTAATCAAATATGTATTGAAATAAAATTATTGAGTTTTATTTTCTATATATATTACTTATATTTATTATTATGAGATTGTATCACGCACAACTCGAGTACGGTCACTTTGCACGTAGTAGAATTCCGTGCATTCTTTCTTCACACACTAAAATTGTATTCTTGTTACGGATTGTTAAGTTCTTTTTTATTACGTATCTAAAAATTTAGGTACATATATACTTCAATGGATGAAAGCACCAATTGTTACGATCAATTTAAATAATTTTATTTAAATATTATCCCTCGATCTATTCATGTCGGAAGAGCTCCGAATTAATTATTTATATACTGCATATACTAATAATATGCTAGTAAAATTAGGGTTAATGTATATAACCAATTAGAAAAAGGAAAATCTCAAGAGTTCCAAAAACCACTAAAATTATAACAATGGAGGCAATACATGCAGAGGATAAACGCAGGCAAAATAAACAATTTTTAGATATATCATCGTCATTGGAGTGCTCGGTAGTTTCTCTCTCAACCCTCTCCGGCGAAGTAGTTTCGCTCATTACACACCTCCCTCTCGTCTCCGATGCTATCGGTGTCATTGTCGTTGAAGTTGTTGTCATGTCGCCATCGTCGTTGCTAATTCTTCTCATCGTCTTCCCACAAATTTCACACATCCTGCAGATATACAAGATCAAATGTGGAGGTTATTATAATTTCTCTAATTTTTAAAACAATTAAATATTGTAAAATTTAAAGATCGGATTATGAATGACTCGAACATGAAACCTTTACGACCACTTTACACTACTAATATGATATGATTTCACCGGAATCAATTACATTGAAATAAATAGGGTTTAGTTAATTGAATAAAAATTTACAAACCCTAATTTTGACCTGCATTATGATATTTCATGCAATCAACTAAAAACAATAAATCCTTTTTTATTAAAAAAAAAAAGATAAATAAAAAGATAAACACGTACTTGTTGCCCTCATGCGAAAACCAGTTAGCAACACAGTTGGGATGAATGAAGGCAATATCTCCTCTACAATCACACCCTAATTTCATTAGGTGATGAGAGGATTCTTCGCAAATTCTGCACACTTTTTCGTTCATCGATAATCTGCCGTCGCTTTCGTCTTCCATATCGATCACGACGTCATCGTTTCGTTTCTTTTCGTTTCCGGTTGGACTCATCGCATAAATTTATTTGTTTTTATGGAAATTAAGAAAGGGTTTTTGTAATCACTTTATTTAATTTATAGACGCCTATAGCAAACTTAGTACTTCCTCTGGTTCGTGATTTCTTGTGCGTTTTCCATTTTGGGACGTCCCAAGATTTCTTGTGCGTTTCCTTTTTGGGAAATAATTAGCAATTTAAGTACACAATTAGTGATCCCTTATTACAATTAACATATTTATTAAATAAATATAAAAAATAAAAATAAAAAATAAAAAATAAATAAAATAAAATTTTAATTACATATTTAATAAAATAAATAAAATATAAAAATATAAAAATATAAAATAAAAATAAAAAATAAATAAAATAAAATTTTAATTGCATATTTAATAAAATAAAATATAAAAATATAAAAATAAAAAAATAAAAAATAAAAAATAAAAAATAAAAAATAAATAAAATAAAATTTTAATTGCATATTTAATAAAATAAATAAAATAAATATAAAAATATAAAAATATAAAATAAAAAAATAAAAAATAAAAAAAATAAAATTTTAATTGCATATTTAATAAAATAAATAAAATAAAATATAAAAAATATAAATATATAAAATAAATAAAATAAAATTTTTAATTGCATATACGTGAAATAAAATAAATATAAAAATAAATAAAATAAATAAAATAAAATTTATATTGCATATTTAATAAAATAAATAAAATAAAATATAAAATATAAAAATATAAACTAAATTTTTTAATTGCATATACGTAAAATAAAATAAAATAAATAAATATAAAATATAAAAATATAAAAATATAAAATAAATTTTTTAATTGCATATACGTAAAATAAAATAAATATAAAAAATAAAAATATAAAATAAATGGATTGCAGTTTTTTTATAACTACCAAAAAAAAAAAAAATTATAAAAAAACTGCTCATAAATTGGAAATACATTTTATTAATTAACAGAAAAAAAAAATTTATATTATTTTTAATATTTATTCTAATTTATATATATTTATTGCAAAACAAGTTAACAAAATAATATCCATAAACAACATACTTAAACCACTAAACACTTTCGCCATAATTCCCGTGCCGAAAAGAAACGCACAAGAAATCCTGGGCCAGAGGAAGTACTTTAATTGTCCTAATTCTAATAGAATTTGAAGTTGATAACTTGTAATTATCTAAATACTAAAATACTAACCTGATTATACTTTGATTTTTAATTAGTTTAATTCATGTATATATGCTCTAAACTATATATTTATACATATATACTTCAATCGGGGTGATAATAATATTGAGAAAAAAATCAAAAACCGAAACCCAAACCGAATCAAACCGGTTAATTTTAAGAGGCAAATCTTACTAACTATATGAGCAACGTCCATGCTGTATACATTGTATATTACTATTAGAGTGGCAAAAACAACATCCATAGCATATAGATGAAAGATAAACATGAGCTATTGCTAAATTCTCTCGCTGCATTCGCCTCTGGCATCGATAATACAATTGAAACTCTCTCTGCATCATCTCCTTTGTACTTGATCTTGTTGATGTTTTTTGCCTGCTTCAGACAAATTTCACAAACTCTGATACACATATAGATAATATATCAGAAATAGAGATGATCGAAACGATGTAACATCTAGGGTTTCTATGTTATAGTACAGGGGAGATGATAATTAACTTAGTTACCTATGTAACAACTATTAGATTATTTAGATCAAAGCTCATTCTCTGTTTACGTATTTGTTATTATGGGCTTTTGTAATATTAGGATTTCCGTCAATTGTAGACTAGGGTTCTCTTCCTCTCTCTATATAAACTCATGTACTGTAATTACCTTAGTATGTTGAATAATATATTCATTCATCACTTTCTATATGGTAATAATATACTCATCTTAGAATTATATAAAATTTTCAAATTATCATTGATTTTAAATTGAAGTGACATATGTGACGTTTAATACTCCCTCCGTCATATACTATTAGTCTAGCTAGTTCAGCAAAAACGAAACGAATATTAGAATTTAGAGAGAATGAGTCGTCGTACCTATTTTCCTTATGCGAAAACCAAACTGCAGCGCAACTATGATGAGCGAAGCCGGTCTCTCCATTGCAATCACACCCTAATAAATCGATTTGGGAAAATTCCGAGGAATCTAGGCAAATTCTGCACACTTTTGGACTATCGATATCAATCACGACGTCGTTTAGCATGTCTTGACCTTCGCCTTTCACTACGGAATTCATAGGCACAGTAGAACAAGAAAAGAATGGAAAGTTTCTAATCACTTTTTTAGATTTAAGATTATATGTATATAATGGAATGACAATGTGTCTGATTTCGAATAGGAATATGTTTTTTTTTTGTTAAATTTCCACTTAAAGTTTAATCTTAATTAATTTATTATGAAGAAGTAATCAAGATATAGGTCGGTCAATATTAATAATTTCTCTTAATTGCCTTCAATAAACAAGCCCAAATACTTAATTAAATAATTACTTTTTGGGCCGTTGTTAAATAGTGCATACGTGGGCTCTAGACCCAATAGTGGAAATTTTGGGTTTAGAGATTTTCGAGCCACTTCAATCGTCATATTATATTGCAACATGATTTTAGACGTAGTGTGGAATGTCACTCGTATATCTTGAACGGAGAGAATATATGTATGTTTTAAAATATATATATATATATATATATATAAAGAGAAAGCAACATCAATTATCCGATTATTACAAAACGTCGATTCCTCGAAAAAACCAGGGTAGGACGAATGCGAGAAGCAAGCAACCAAGCAAGAAGTTGCAGAAAGATATCTTACAACGTCGGTTTCTCTCACTAGAGTTTTCTATAGCTTCTATCACCATCCTCATCTCATTCATCTCCATCCTCATCATTTCACTATCTCCTTCGTTCCTGCTGTTGTTGTCGTTGTTATTGTTGTTCGTGTTTTTCGCCGTCTTTCCACAAATTTCACACACTCTGATAGGGAAAGTAAACTCTTTAAGTTACATTAAAATTTGTCAAATTTGCATCAAGAATCAAAACAAATAAAAAGTTACGTACCGATTTCCCCTCTGCGAAAACCAGACGGCGGCGCAGCTACGATGCGAAAAGCCGAGCTCTCCCCGGCAATCGCAGCCTAGTGAGATGAGCTGAGAGTCCCCTGAAGATTCATGGCAAATTCTGCACAGTTTCTCTTCTTTCGAGCCCTCGTCGTCGTTTATCGCAACCGAAACGTCGTCGTTCTCGGGTGTCGGATCGACGATGTTTTTGTTTCCCTCTTGGATTTTGGAAGTCTCGTACACTCCATGATCGTGCAATCCCACCTCCATTTATGAAAATCCCTTTTAATTTTCGCTTGAAGTGAAGTTATGATGTAGAAATCGATCATGTAAAGTTTTATGCAAAATGTGATGGATTTTTGTGGAAAATGAGAGGGATAAAATTAAGTTGATTTAGGAAGACTTGTGCAAAAGTAGGTCGAATGTTTGAATATATCTACGGCTCATCAACCAAACAAAAACATAGTCAGAATTCTTTGATTGGAAGAAAAGTACAACTACCGCCACTATGACGAAGAAATCTCTTTTTATACCCACCCCTTCCCCTTAATAAAAGACTCCGTTAATTTTGACATTTGGTAAGAGAATTTGATCAAAATCCATCAAGAAATTTAATAACTTCCCTTTCGCCCATCAAGAAAGTGGTCAACTCTACGAAATTCTAGTGGATTGGATAACATTTTAGTTCGATCCAAATCATTAATTTCAACAAAATTAATCAAATAAATAGGTAGAGGATAAGAACACGATGACAACAAGTAGTATGCTGCCTGTTGCATAGCCCACCGCTGCAATAACCTATAACATACAATTCAAACGGTAAATCAATTTCCCTCCAATCAAAAGTTCAGGATTCGAAATATATTGGTTTTGTTGACTTCTACGTAGTACTTGAACAAGTTGCACCCAAATCCTTTTATTTAAAGTGTTATTCTGAATAAATATGGGAAAGGTATAACTCATCTCAACTTAATTTAAATTGCACGGTAAGTATATGCATAAGCACGCATTATATGTCAACCCAAACGATTATCCGAAAAAGATTAACTATTTTGCAATCCTCCGAGGTTCCATCCAATAATACCGATGCACGAAAGCATTATTTCATTTTCGTGTTGCATATTTTATTATGTATATATTAATGATTGTTACGTGTTTAATGTTTTCCAAAACCAACATTATTGTTAACAATATCAATTTAGTGCTCGTTTGATTCAAGTTGGGTAACGGAAACAGAATGGAATCAAGTCAAGTAAGGAATGGAAACAATAATGGTTACTTTTATTAATAAGCCCTCGTTTGGTTCACCTTTTTTTGGGTAAGGAAAGGGAAACAATTAAGTAAATCCATTACTTTTTGTTTGGTTTGAGCAACAAGTTGATCATTACCCTTACTTGAGGGTAACCCAATCTCTTACATTGTTACCCCTCAAAAAGGAGGGAAAACAAGGAAAGGGAATCCCCTCATAAGTGACTCTCTTACTACCATTAAACCAAACACTTAATAAAAGTAACCCTTATTGTTTCCTTTCCCTTACTTAACTTGATTCCATTCCGTTTTCATTACCCAACTTGAACCAAACGAGCACGAGTCACTTGTGAGGGGATTCTCTTTCCCCTTGTTTCCCCTCCTTATTGAGGGGTAACAATTTAAGGGATTGGATTACCCTCAAGTAAGGGTAATGGTTAACTTGTTACTCAAACCAAACAACAAGTAATGAATTCACTTAATTGTTTCTCTTTCCTTACCCAAAAAAAGGTGAACCAAACGAGAGCTTAATTGCTATTAATTTTAGAAATATCTTTAATACTTAAGAAACAACACAACGAGAGTAGCGTAAAAAATATTACCACGTCCGTCCCGTCTATTAGTCCCTAAAAGGAATGAGAACTATAAATGAGATATCTAATCGAAAATGAAACTAATAGTACTCCCTCCGGTCTTTCCTAGTTGAGTCATTTTTTTTTGTGATTTTTGGCACGCTTTTCCACGCCTCTAGATGATGAATTTTAAAATGGATTTTTGAAATTTTTTTCTTTTACGGGATACTACAAGTGTTGTAGTATCCCGTAAAAGAAAAAATTCTTCAAAAATCCGTTTTGAAATTCATCATCTAGAGGCGTGGAAAAGCGTGCCAAAAATCACAAAAAAAAAATGACTCAACTAGGAAAGACCGGAGGGAGTAGTAATAAAGAATAAAGATAACAATTTCCCAAAATCGAAAATTGTGATTAAATATTTGTCTCTTTACACTGATACAATTCCAAAATTGTTACTCAGGCGAAACAATTTTCTCTTTTCCCAAAAACGAAAAAACCCAATCGAAATTACCACAACACCCCTCTCCATTTTCCCAAAAAACCGGTAAGAGAACGACTAATGAGGCGGGGGCAAGAACGTAAATTGCGAAGTCTGCAGCCAAAACAAAAGATCGGCGATTTTGTCCAACGAGAAAAATTCCGCATTTCGAGACAAATAGAGAAGCATTTAAATAATCTTCGATCACTTCGCCGAGGCGCTCGCGTCGCATCGCATCTCTTCGTTCGAGCTCCCACACTCTATCTCCAATGGCGCATCTCATTCGGGCCGGGTCTTCGGGCCGCCTCGCTAAGTCCGGATTGCTCGGAGCGCGCTCCATGTCGTGGTGGCGCCACGTGGAGCCTGCTCCCAAGGATCCGATCCTCGGTGTCACCGAAGCTTTCCTCGCCGATCCTTCTCCCGATAAAGTCAATGTCGGCGTCGTGAGTGCTCCCTCTCTGCTTCTGGAAATGATTTTCCGATGATTGTTTTTTCCTTTTTTGTTTTGATTTGATGTTATTTTCACCTGATCGAGCTAGGTTAGTAGGACTAGATCAGTGGTTTTTGTGGAATTCTGTTGACTTCTCTTCACGCGAGAGTTGCGGATTTTCCTTCTTTGAGGAAAAAATTCTGGTGAATTTTGTTAATTCTTCTCTGATTTTGGTGTGTTGCTAATTCTGCGTTTTTCGTGATTGTTTGGATGACAAGGGTGCATACCGTGATGATAATGGAAAGCCGGTGGTGCTGGACTGTGTCAGAGAAGCCGAAAGGAGAATCGCCGGCAATCTCGACATGTAATTTTTTATATGTTTTATTTTTTCCTTCAAATTTTAATGCTGTTATGGGTGAATTTCTCGTAAAAGTTGAAAAAACAGAAAAAAGAGCATTTTTTTCAGTTCGTTCATCGTCGCAATTGCGTGCAGTAAATCATTCATAATAAGTTTGATACTAACGGATGAGCATTCTATGATGAATTGATACAATGGAATAGTAGTAGTAAAACAATAGAGAATTCAAATTGACTGTGTGGATGATAGGGTGACACACCAATTCAACAGTGTTAGACGGAGTGACGGTGTTAGTCGTCCAAGAATTTCACATTAACGTCAGAGGTGGTTGTTTGGTGATAAAGCAGACGCATTGATATTCTTAGTGTACATCTAGATGCATTTCTTTTCAAGTTATAGCAGTGGTCCCTGTTTCAAACTTTAATCCATGCTCACTTCCACTTGCTATTTTATTCTCTTTTTCCATCAGCTCGAGGATAAGGATTCTTTTTATTTTTAACAGTTTTAGGACCAGCATGCCTTTATCACACCTGAAGAATCGTGTTAATTTTCAAGGAAGCAAAATGAAACCAGTCATATGACAATGTGAAATCATTAAATCACAAGTAATTTGATATTATGTACGATGCTTCATTCATAGCGGGATCAGGTTGAATGTAGTTGTGTGTTCATAATGTTCTATATCCTAAAATGCTCGAGTGGGGTACCTAACATTTGATAAGAACATAGTAACATACTTGATCAATGCTACATTAGTGCTTTTTAATGCATTTTAAAATCTAATTTCTATCTGAATTATGTCAATAAGACAAACGGCTTCTAATCCTAAGTTCAGACATCCGTTTCTTAAAATTGCTAGTTTATGCTCTGATTTAGTCTAAACTGCTGTTGAATTCAGGGAATATCTTCCCATGGGTGGAAGTGGGAACATGGTTGAGGAAACTCTAAAGCTGGCTTATGGGGAGAACTCCGACTTGATCAAAGATAAGAGAATTGCAGCAATACAAGCTCTTTCAGGAACTGGTGCATGCAGGATCTTCGCTGACTTCCAAAAGCGCTTTTCCCCAGACTCTCAGATTTACATCCCGGTTCCCACCTGGTCAAAGTGAGTATTAGTTTTCCCTATTTGTGTGCACATAACTTAGTATGCATGGGCTCACATCTTTCATGAGTCTCCCACAAATTCCATTGTAACTTGCTCCAGTGATTCTGCTCTTACTCCAAGTACTTGTTTTGACACACTATGATATTCTCGCAGTCATCACAATATCTGGAGAGATGCGAATGTCCCTCAAAGAACATTCCATTACTATCATCCAGAATCGAAGGGTTTGGACTTTGCTGGATTCATGGATGATATAAAGGTGTGAATAACTTTACTACACCTAGAACTGGTCTGACTACATTTTATAGTTAAAAATAATTACTTTGTTTCTTTTCCTTCACTTTGGGTTCAGAATGCACCAAACGGGTCTTTTTTTCTCCTTCATGCTTGTGCTCATAATCCGACCGGAGTAGATCCTACGGAAGAACAGTGGAAAGAGATCTCATACCAATTCAAGGTCATATCTTTTTTTTGGTTGCATGCATATATTGCTAATTTGCTATTGATTACTCTACGGTATATACTAATTTACTGAAAAGGCAAAATTAATTGTCTTCAGGTTAAAGGACATTTGGCTTTCTTTGACATGGCATATCAAGGCTTTGCTAGTGGTGATCCAGAAAGAGATGCCAAGTCGATTCGAATTTTTCTTGAGGATGGCCATCTGATAGGATGCGCCCAATCTTATGCTAAAAATATGGGACTGTATGGCCAAAGAGTAGGTTGTCTCAGGTAATTCTCTAACTACATAAATCTTACCATATAAACATACCACGAGCTAAAGCTCATTGCTTAATACCAGTTCCTTAAATTAATCGTCATCTTATTATGATTCTGTTTTTATCGACTGTAGTGTGGTTTGTGAGGACCAGAAACAAGCCGTGGCAGTGAAAAGTCAGTTGCAGCAGCTGGCAAGACCCATGTACAGTAATCCTCCTGTTCATGGTGCCCTTATTGTTTCCATCATTCTTAGCGATCCGGATTTGAAAAAATTGTGGCTAAAGGAAGTGAAGGTTGGTTACTTACCTCTATTGCAAAATTTAATGGTTGTTAAGCTTATCGACTTTGATTGAAAATTACATTTAACACCTCTGCTTGGAGCTTATGTGAGTTAGTACTAATTAGTGACAAGAAGTAGAGGAGAGAAGGCTTATCCTTCCAATTTGAGTCCGCCTTTTCATGAAAAACCTTCATTTCATATGATGTTCTGATTTGTCTACTATCCACCTATGTCAACTACTTTTTTGATGCATGAGTAGAGGAGTTTATTTATTTATTTCAAATAATTTTCAGGGGATGGCTGATAGAATCATCGGAATGAGGTCTGCTCTAAAAGAAAATCTCGAGAAGTTGGGTTCACCTCATTCGTGGGAGCACATAACCAAACAGGTCATTGCAATTGGTTCTGTTTGAACGAATATTTTCTTATCTTTTATGATTTCTAAAAAAGATTTGTACCGCTTGCAGATTGGCATGTTCTGCTATAGTGGCATGACGCCCGAGCAAGTTGATCGCTTGACGAATGAATTCCACATTTACATGACTCGCAACGGGCGTATAAGGTAAGCTCCCCCCCTCTCTCAAAATAATACTTAGTAGATAAACTTGCTGTTCTTCTAACCTTTTCAACCCACACTAATACCGCAGTATGGCTGGAGTCACTACCGGCAACGTTGGTTACTTGGCGCGTGCTATACACGAGGTCACGAAATGAGGTTAGGAGGAGAGCTGCGTTTATTTTTGTGGGGTGTGTTCGTTCATACACAAGTATTCGTATGGAAACACTAATTTTCTAATTGTTGGGGAAATAAGTTAGATCGATGAGCTTAAAATTTTGCCTTGGTATTAGACCTTCCAATAACTGGGGAGATGGAAAACTCTCAATTCATATTCAAATTCCAATTTGAGTGAGACGATGTAATATTTGTTGTATTAATTAATTATTAACATTTGAAATGCGACGAGATTGAGATGCTTCGGATTATAGCTCATTGATTCTTGTCGATTTTATTAGTTTTATTATGTGTATGACACGTCAGAATTGCGTGGCACTGGGAAAAAATAGAATCGTAATTAAAAAAAACGAAAAAATCTTCATTCGCCTATAACAGACACAAGTAGTGTTGGGACGGAATGAGTATTACTTTAAGGAAACGGTTTGGTTCAAGTTCCTTTTGTATCACTTCGAATGGGAAAACCGGACAACGGTTTGAAGTACGGAGTACTTATTCTGCACGGCCAACTCAGTAGAACCTACATATATACTCCCTCCGTTTCTTTCGATGTAATCACTTTATTTTGGGCACGCTTATTAAAAAAATTAAAGTTTGTTGAATAATTGTAGTGATCCACATACTTTAACTGAGAGTTTAGCATATAAATGTTATGCATTAAGGGTTAATGTGGAGTGCATATGAAGTGATTGGGCCAAAATAGGAAATTGACGATTTCAAATTACATGCCTCAAAATCGAAAGAAACGGAAGGAGCATATCACAAAGATTCTTTACTTCACCGTAAATGTGAGGATATGATATAACACAAAGCAATGCATGATCTACTAATGAAATAGAACAAGGTTCTTAATCAGATTAATGCTAGAGAATATGATCTAGTTTCAATATTTTGGCCATTACCACGGCCCATTTGAACGATGACGAAAACAGTAACCATCGGAATATGACATTTTTCAGTATTCGACAAGTTACAGGTGATAATAGAAGGACAAAGAAAAGGGAACTGATAACATACAAAAGTTACACTTGAAAAATCATGCTGCTAAACACTAATACCAACACAAATACAATCATATATCTGGCTCCCTACGGCTTCATAATCTTGAGATTCAACCAAAATGGATGTACAGAAGAAGAGATGAAACTTGCTTAGCTACAACAAATATTAGGGGGCACCAACTTTGTTGTTCCAAGGAATATGTGCATATATTCAGTATATTACTCAAAAACACATACCGACAGCTGACTCATTTCATCCCCTTCACGTCCCGGCTTGTCTACGAATGTGCTCTGGTATCAGCCTGTTGATCAGCTCGGGTGAACATCCGTTCATCTACCAATTCGAAGAACAATCAAAGGTTAAGTAAGTAGTAGATAATGGGGAGGGGGATAAGAAGTAGAAACGGGAACTTGGAAAAATTACCTCCTGCTTAAAGTTGAAAAGAGGAGGGAAAGGGCGACCATTTGGGAGGCGAGCATTGAGCTCCCGAAGCTCGTCAAAGAAAGGATGAGCACATGCTTCTAGCTGCATAAAGAAAATATAAAACTGTTCAATTCTGCCTGTCTATTTGCTAGCAAAATTCACTGCAAATCATTCATCTAGAGGAGCTATGCTATATAAGCAAAAACATACTGCTGTGCAACGGAGATTGGGAGAGTACTGTAGTAGCCTAGAAGAAAGATCAATTGCCTCTGGAGGCATCCGTTTATGAAAAACCTGGTAAAACATTTTGTAAATCAGATATAGAGGTACAAAGGAACCTTTTGTGTATACAAGAATCAGCATATAAGGAAGAACTCATACTTTGTGCCAAGGATGGGCCTTAATTTGGGGGAACCTGAAATCTGTGTAATTTGGATTCATGCATCGGATCTCTTCTCGGGTTGGTGTACCAAGAACCTATTTCAGAAAAAGTAGTATGGCAGTTAGCAGTGTAGAGCTATATCATTACTCTTATATATCCACTTCAATGTTAATACGTGGAACTGTGGAAGTGTTAAAACATACCTTGATAATCTCTACAAGTTGACCGACGGCATTCTCTCCAGGAAAGAGAGGCTGGAACAGAAAGCAATGTGCAGTTTGCGTAAAATGAACATAAGAAAGAAAATATATATGTCTTTATTACCACTACGGAAATGAAACAAACCTGGCCCAAAAGTAGCTCAGCAAGGACACATCCAGCTGACCAGATATCAATAGATGACGTATATTCAGTTGCACCAAATATAAGTTCAGGGGCACGATAGTAGCGTGAGCAAATGTAGGATATATTGGCTTCACCCTTCACCTGACCATGATGAACTTACAGGATCAGGAAGATGGAATTCATGGACACTACCAGGATACTAACGAGAATAATATACATAAGAAAATATACATAAGAAGCATCGTGCCAATCTCTTATTTGCTAGAAGACAAGTAAACAGATTTGATCTTTCCCTAGTAAATAAATTTGGATCGTACATAGGACCGGCCTTCAATGAGTTGACCTTTTTTTTTTTTTTTTTTTTTTTTTTTTGTGAGGAAACATTTAATCTCATTTGGTGGTGAAGGTAGTGGCCAACCTGATCTGGTATGTTGCTCATGCTTTTCTATCTAATTTAAGAGCAAACAATTCTTCTGAATTTTCTTCTTCAATGTGTATGGCTCATACATCAAGATTCTAGACAATCTCCTGAATACTTACAAGCTCGTAAGACCATTATGCATACAATTCTTTCAGAGTTTTTGGTTAGCTTACAAATCCAAGGGCCATTTCTGAATCTGAACAAGCATATGCAACCAAAGAGGGAACAACTGAAGATCCATCCCCATATTGAATTTCACACAATGATATAGCAGGTTTAAGTTCAAACAACAAAGCCAAAATGACTTACAAGAACTTTAGCACTTCCAAAATCACAAATCTTGACCTGGTGAGTTAGTGGGTCAACCTGCAGTGCAGACACAGAATACCCTTTATCACTTCACAGTTCACATATATCAAAATCAAAGTTCAATTGATCAAGCATATATATTAAAATCTAATTCATGAGGGGGCAAGAAATTAGGTTGCTTACCAATATATTTTGAGGCTTTATATCCCTGTGGCAAACCCCGGCAACTGAATGCATATACGCTAACCCCCTAAATAACTGAAACAGATTGAGAATATTTTTTAAGTTAGAGATTATTGAACTGTTATTGGAAATGATAAAGCACAAATGAGATGCACCAAAACCTGATAGGTATAGAGTTTGACATAAATCAGTGGCATCCTTTGATTTGAATTGGTGTAATACTTCAGGACATTGTACATGGTTTCAGGGACATAATCCATGACCAAATTAAGGAAAAGCTCATCTCTGGTTGTCGTTGAAAAGAAACAGTGTTTAAGAGAAATGACATTCGCGTGATTCATCTGCCGCATTAACTGCAGCTCACGGTTTTTATACCGCTTATCCTGGAGGACCTTTTTAATGGCCACTGTTTCTCCAGTTTCTAAGCATTTTGCCTGCAAAAAAAAACAGTTGCAACTGATTAGCAACCAAATAATGCCTGAGATTAATGAATTTTTTACCATTGTTGGAACTCACCTGAAAAACTATTCCAAATGATCCATTACCCACAACACGCTCTGCCATGTAACTAATAGTCTGCAGCATAAAAGGTAAGTCATTAATGAAAGGATGATTAGTGCTCGTAATAAATCACTCAGAAACATCACACAATTAAACAAGTATCAGTTCCCTCTCGTACTAAATAGTAGCATCTAGCAAAGGGAACGCGAGCAATGCATTTTTAAGATATCAAATCATTCCTTAATGTTAAAGTTTCATCGAAAATGAAATCTCAGAAATAGGATTACACATACTCGTTTGGGCTCGCCATTTTTCCCTCCAATAGTAGTGGAAATGATGTGACCAGTGAGCGGATCATTCCCCTCCACCATCGGCCCTGCCATTTCCTGCAACAGAGAACAGCCAGAGACTCAAATTCAATGATTCAACAGAACTGAACGTCTACAAACAATAACCAAACTAATGTGTATCACTACCTCAAATTATGATTTCACAAATTAAATATGTATGATAAGCAGCATAAGTGCCTACAGAAAAAGCGAATTAGGGAAGGCAAACCGCACAAGGATCTAAAGAGATATGCTAAGCTTGTAGCGGAAAAAGGCATTGTCTGATACCAAGAACAACAACAGCTTTGAAGCAAGCATCAAATGCCACAAAACTTGTGAAGGAAAGAAATATTTAAGGAAAATACGCAGTCAGCAGCTCGAACAAGCAAGCTTCAAGTGAAAAGCAATTAAAGATGAATGGAGCCTAAAAACATCTCAGAAACCACATAAACCTGAAATTCGCACCAGTAGCAACAATTATTCAGCACTTAAATTGTGTAAATCCATAAGCATAAAACAGATTTTAAAAGAAAATCCAACTCAAGAAAAGAACAACAAGAGAAGGAGAATGCATTTTCCTAAAATGATTTCAACTAAAGAGGATGATTTAAACTTCAATTGTTCTACAATGATTCACAAATATGCAAAAACCAGACAAAGAAAACCACAAGAAAGAAGGAATCCAGTCTCTCCCTCACAAACACAGCTGAATTCCAAAAGCAAAAAACACCCAAGGGCACAAACAGTCAGATCGACGCCGGCACTTCCTCCCATCCATTAACAATCGAAGATCGAGAAGGAAGTGGAGCTAGCGAGCTAGATCGAGTTATGAGGGACAGCTAGCTAGGGTTTCACGAATCGAAACACCGACAAAGCAAAACTAAAATGGGGGAAAGAGAGAGAGAGAAAACTGCGATACCTTGTCGGTGTCCATATCGCGGAAAGCAGCGGCGGCGGCGGCGGAAAGGTTCACGGCGTGGGGAGGGGGAGGGGGAGGGGGAGGAGGTGAGCTTGGTCAATTCGGGTGGTGAATTATGGTGATGCTGCTCAGGTCCCAGCGGCAACGACGCCATGTGATCTCTCTTTCTCTCTCCACCTTTTTTTTTAATTATCTTTTTTTCTTTAATTAATTATCGAGAAAAAATTGTATCTATATTTTTTAGTATTTTTATTACAAAAACTGTAATAATCTTACTTTTTGAAATAGCTTTTTTTAGAATATTATATGTAAGATTATGACATTGTTACGTTATTCGCGGACTCATTAAATATGTGCACGATGGGTATGATAGTCTTACTAAGAATACTTACTTGAAAATTTGTAATCCTTATTCAGGTAGTATACTATTTTTCTGTTAGATAAATACTGTATATTCGATACTTTTTAGTTTTTAACGATAATGCTACATGTTATAGATTTATTATTTTTAGAAAACAATTACCCATTAATATTTCTTTTGATAAGTTGTCTTGATACAATAAAATATAAATAATTTAATTCCATTAATTATTAATTTTAATACTATAGAACTATTACACGTTTAATTTTAATCAAGAAATGCTACTATCTAGTATCTATACTTTATTTTTATTTTATTTTTTTTATAAAATATGGACCACTTGATATATTCTGCTAATTTTCTTTTACTACTACTATATTTTAATTTAAAGCAATATAACGTGATTTATGTTGAACTTAGACGTGTTGGGATAAAATCGTATAACTATTTGAGAAATGTTAACCTTAAAAAAAAAAAAACACCAAGTTAATTCGTTTGAAATGTGCTTTAAATTAACCAGATATGTGATCTCAAAACAAGTTGAATGGTGTATGGGAGGGGAGAGAAGGGAAGGGATTAAGGGAATCACCATCCTCGACTTCTATTAAACTAGACTTCAATCGACCATGTATTATTGATCGTGACCCTTACAACCTCAAATTAACTTACAATCTTGCTAACTACTTCTTCACTGATACGTTAATTTAATTATTTAGGTTTGTCGTTGGGCTTAGCCCGTTTAATTATTTAGGTCGTTCTTTTTCGGATTTTCTTGTTGATTCTTTCCCGAATCGTAGGTCAAATCAACCCTAGGTATCTAGTATAAATAGGAGGATTGTATCTTATTTCATTATCAAGAAATATAATACAAAACCCTAGTTTATTTATTTGTCGTCTTTTACTTTCTTTTCCTTCGTATAAGTTTGTGGCGTGAACGACGAGCAAGGATTCAAGATTTGATTACTACTCTGTTGCAGAGCTGCCACCGCAGCAGCAACATTACTACCCGTCGCCACCGAGCTATACTCAGGCGCCGAATATTGATGTGACGTTGGAGACGGACGTTAACGATTCCGAGGCTCGAGTGGACGCGAGACAGGATGAAATTGCGGGGGATCCATTGCTTGAAGAGATTAGTGAGGATGAATCTACGCCAATGGTTGATCCGAAGTTGGAGGTGGCTGATGTCGATGCAGGCTACGAGCAGCAGCTCTCGGAGTTGCAAACGGATCCCAATGTGGGAGATGAGGAGCGGAATCCAGTAGCGGAGGAAGAGATGTCCGCCCACGTGAAGTCGTGTTTGAGCAAGGTGGATTCTGGTAGCGGTGACAAGAATTCCGGACTCGATTTTGGGAAGAATGTTGTTGTTTCTGGCAGTGGGCAGCAACATGGCAGTGTGTATGGGAAACCGGAAGTTCGAGGGAGTTATCTTCTTTTGACCCTAAAAAGTCGTTGAAGGATAAGCGCAATAATGCCTTCTTGGTGAAGGAAACGCTTATATGGATGAATTTGGTGGTTATTAAGGAGCTAGGACAACAAAGATTTTGGAGGTGACAGCGACGAGCGATGGTTCGGTGAAGGTGCTGACGTTTATTTTCGGCCTCTACGAGCTTGCGGAAGTTTATAAGGAATTTGTATCTCCACCTTGAGGACAAGGTGATTTTCAAGGGTGGAGGAGTTGATACGTTAATTTAATTATCTAGGTTTGTCGTTGGGCTTAGCCCTTTTAATTATTTGGGTCGTTCTTTTCGGGTTTTCTTGTTGATTCTTTCCCGAATCGTAGGTCGAATCAACCCTAGGTATTTAGTATAAATAGGAGGATTGTATCTTATTTCATTATCAAGAAATAGAATACAAAACCCTAGTTTATTTATTTGACGTCTTTTACTTTCTTTTCCTTCGTATAAGTTTGTGGCGTGAACGACGAGCAAGGATCTCGCGTCTGCCGTTGTATCTTTTATTTCTTTTCGTTTCTTGGTAGAGGAATTCGCCCCATCCTCTAACATTCACTCACAAATTTTAACATCTCTTAGCTATGGCGAAGAAACATAATATCTTATATGCTCCATATTCAAATTTGAATCAATAGAGAGAGTGTTCTTTGAGTATTCTAAGCAGCAGTAAATGCTTAGAATAGTTTTTTTTTTTCAAAATTAGCAATCTTCGAGTTTTTACAAAATTAGAAATCGTTTTAGTTTCTTTAAGAGCTAAACATAACGTATTTGTATTTAAAATTAATCGGGAAGTAAAAAGAAAAATAAATTGTTTGAAAAAAAATGTGTTAATTTTTTTTGGTAACTCGTATTTAAACGGTCAAAATTCTGAATAGAATACATACTTCAATGGTATGAATAACCTCAACAACTACATTCTCCCTATTTGACTCATTTATTGGTCAATGGTCATTACAAAAAATTTAGGGTCAAGTTTAAAAATACCCACTTTTATAAGAAAGAGTACTTCTATACCCACATTATAAGAAGTATAACTTCTATACCCATTTTGCCTTGAAATGTCTTAAATACCCTTACTATTTGGGCCCACTTGTCCAATAAAACAAAAAATGAACTAAATATATAAATCAACTGTGGGGCCCACCATAATATTCAATTCAATTTTTGTTGTACACGATCTCACTCTCTCAATTCACGAATGAACTTTCGTGTATTGGAAAATTCCAATCCATATCTGACGTGGAAATAAATTAAAAAAAAAAAAAAAGAAACAAAAATTGGAGGTCACGAAAACCTCGGATAGGAGATTGGCGTGTAAATCTTACGTACAATCTTAAATTGCATTTATTAACTTTCAACCACCAAATCTGCCAAATTCCTTCAAAGTATTCGGTTGTTAGCATAACATTAATTGAAAAATCAGAAAAAGTGAGAAAACAATAGCAATAGCATAGACATAATTCATTTCATCACAACACTAAATTTGAAAAAATTGTTGAGAGAGAATATTTGTAGCCATTCTCGAATTTCTGAAAAATTTGGAATCGATTCAAGACGTTTTTTCGAGACAAATACCAAGGTAATATTCGATTTTCTCTATTTATTATTTATAATATGCGAAAAAAATATAGAATTATTTTTTGTTCTTAAGTACACGGTTGAAAGGTGAATTCAACCGTGTATACACGGTAGAATTACACAATTTGTCGTGTAAAGTCAACAAAGTCAACGATTGAAAGTCAAAATTGTTGACTTTACACGACAAATTGTGTAATTATACCGTGTATACACGGTTGAATTCACCTTTCAACCGTGTATTCAAGAACAAAATTTTTTCAGATTATTAATTTTTATTTTTTTTTTGGTACAGATGGAGATGGGTGATCAGAGAATTCTTATCCGTCATAGTGGTCGTTGGGAGGGAATATCGTACGTAGGAGGAGACTATTTTCTCGTCACTTATCCCATATCGAGTTTGAGCTATGAAAACGTATTGCGAGACGTTCAACTTTACTTGGGTGATGAATCGGAGTACTTGCTATTCCACTTGACGAACCTCAACGAGCGGGAGACGGTGAAGGCCGTTTTAAAGAGCACCGGGGATTTGCTTAGAATGTGCATCGCGAGAAGGGAGACGTCGACGATCTACGTCATTAGTAGAGCAAATCGGGCAGCCCATACTACCCAACGATCGACGATTTTTCAGAACTATAGCGTCGAAGAGGGGCCGATCCCGAGATCGAATGCATTTGAATCCGAAGTACGCGACGAAGAAGAGCCGGAGTCGGAAGAAGAGTCTCTCGAGTCCGAGAGCGAGGAAGCAAGGAATGTGGAGGAACAATCCCAATTACTTGAGAGCCTAACGGCTGAATTCGGAGCATGGATCCGCGAGCCCGGCCATATTGATAGGGTTATCGGGCTTCGTAGCATGCACTCACAAAACCAAGAGCCCCGCGACGACGAAGCTCGTGCTCGCGCTAACGAGGAGGCGGTTCGACATTGGTTGATACCGCACGTCGATCTAGACACCGCGCTCCCTTTAGGATGGATCGATCCCGACTTGGCACCGGCCTTGGGTCAGTTGCGAAAGGACGGATACTTCAAGAAGAAGGATGACTTGCATATAGCCGTCGGATTGCTGCACATGGATCTCCGGAAGGAGTATTGTATCCCTCGTTCTGACAAAGACCGTGTGGGTTTTAGGTGCACTTCGGGGAAGGATTGCGAGTTCATGTTGAATGCAACGCAGAAAGGCGGGATTTGGAAGATCAACAAGTACGTGGCCGATCACACGTGTCTAGTTGATTTAAATTCGAACAACAAACGACAGGTGCCGGCCATGGTATTAGGAGCATTCTACGCTCGTCGATTGATCACCGAGGGCGCAGTGTTAAAGCCGAAGGAGATGGTGGAGGAGCTACGAAGTGAGTACGGCATTCAGATTGACTACCCGTTCGCTCTCCGTGCTAGGAACGTCGCTATAGAGATGACGTACGGTGCCTTCGACGAGTCTTATCAGAGGCTCCCTTCTTACCTCTACCTTTTGAAGGAGATGAATCCGGGCACCGAGTACGACATCCGCACCTCCCACGTCACCAACCGTCTGAACTACTTCTACCTTGCCTTTGGTCCGTCCATCGAGGCATTCGTAAATGGTTTGCTACGCCCCGTGATCGTAGTAGACGGGGCGCACTTGAAGGGGAAGAATAATGGGATGCTCTTTGTGGCGGTGACGAGAGACGGGAACAAGCAAGTGTTCCCCCTTGCCATTGGATTCGGCCCCAAGGAGAATAACGATTCTTGGACGTGGTTTTTGGCCAAAGTGAAAGAGAGTTTCGAGGCGCCCTCGGACTTGTTGATCGTATCTGATCAGCATGTGAGCATCGCAAATGCGATCGACTCCGTCTTTCCGCATGCTGCTCACGGTCTCTGCTTCGTTCACCTCCAGAGGAATTTCGTTAGGTACGGGAGGCATACGGGGGCTATATTCGAGTCTGCAGCCTATGCCTATCGAGATTCCCAATTCGATGAATATTGGGGGAATCTGAGGGACCTAAGCAGGGAGGGAGGCGGGATCTACAGGCGGTTGAGCGACATTGGCCTCCCGAGGTGGGCGAGGTGCAAGTGTCCCGTCCGACGTACGAGCTTCATGACGTCGAATCCCGCCGAGACCATGAATGCTCGGTTGTTGTGGGCTCGGAGACTCCCGATATGTGCCATGATCGAGGTGTATCGGATAGTCGTCGAGAAGTGGTTCGACGAACATCGGACTAGTGCCCTAGCTCGGCAACATGAACTCACGGAGAAGGCATATACGAAGATGTCGGCATCGTCGGAATGGGGCCGTCGCTACTCCGTTAGAGGAACGCCTACGCCCACCCTTTGGAGAGTCGAAGGTGAAAAACAGACTTACCTCGTCGACCTCCAAAACTCGACTTGCGAATGCCGTGAGTTTGAGTTAGACGGCATCCCTTGTCGACACGCTTGTGCGGCGATAAGGTACGCCTAGTGATTCCTATTATTTTAGTTTCATGCTTGTGTTATTTCAATCGGATCTCTAAGCGTTTTTGAATGTTGTTACAGGCATTCCGGTGGGCGGGCAACTGACTACGTGAGCCATTATTTCAGGCAATCCACGTTAGTTGCTACGTATTCTCCTCAGATTCAGCCGGTTCCTCATCCCGAGACGTGGAGTGTTCCCGAATTCATTTCACGATGGATCGTGCTACCCCCGCTTGTCGAGAGGCCAGCTGGACGACCACCGATGGCGAGAGCTCGATCGGCTGTTGAAGGATCCTCCTCAACGAATCGTCAAAGGTGTTCAAGATGCGGACAATACGGGCACAAACGACGGAGTTGCCAAGCCCCGCTTCCCATTAGCGGAGTTGATCTAAATGCTCCTCCTCGACGTCCTAGAGGTAAGAAAAAATGTAGCATTTGCAAGAGCGAGGAGCATACTAGGCCCCGATGTCCGTACGATACCGATGCTTGATTATATTTTTATTTTAACCAAATTGACATTTTTAGATGTTAATGAACGTTTTTGGATGTTTAAGAATGTTATTGGATGTAAACATATTAGATTTTGTTTGAGTTGATCATTTGGTGAAAATTGAATGTTTTTGTGTTAAAAAAAGGGAAACCTTCGGCCAAATACACGACATTATTGTTGATTTAAACGTGTGTACACGGTTAAATTCGAGTATTAATCGTGTGAAGTCAAAAAAAAAAAGTCAAAATTGTCATTGACTTTACACGATTGAATGATGTTTTCAATCGTGTATACACGATTGGAAATCCATTTCAATCGTGTAAGGTCAACAAAGTCAAAATTAAATAAAAGTCAATGCCCTCTACACGAATGTTGACTCTACACGATTTAAATTGAAAAATAGCGTGTACCCTTTTCGGGAGAAGTCAAAATTAAGCCTAAAAAGTCAAAATTAAGCCTAAATTTGCGAAATTCTCGTGTTTCGTTTGAATTTTTCGTGTATCTCGAGTCTATTAAGTTTTGTAAACGTGTAATCACGTAAGTTATGTCATAATTAAGCCAAAATCAATTGAATTGAAGGATATGTTATGTAAGTATGAAGTATAGAGTAAGTGTCACTTATATAGTCTAACTACTAAGGTTACGTTTGATCTAGAACTAACTTACGAACGTAATGTTCTTTCAAACGTGTAATTCACGTAACGTGATCGAATCATAAGATTGCACAATGTACGAAAGTAGCAGTGATTCCAACTCAATTGAGTCCCACGAATCGAAAAATCAAAAAAAAAAAAAAAAAAAAAAAAACGGGGGTTCTTAAGTACACGACTTAGGGTACACGGTTGGGGTTCTTGAGTACACGGTTGAATTGCTAATTCAACCGTGTAGTATGCCGAAGGGTTTGTGGAAAGTTGGCCAAAATAGGTTACTGCGCCAAAAGTTTTACCTAAAAGTAGAAATTAAACATTTAAGAATAAATAACAACAAAAAAAAAAAAAAAATCTATAATTGAAATAACTTACGTAAAACTCCAGAGGCAAAAGTATGGTGTTCTCGTACGTAACTCCGTTGGCCAGTTGACGCCCGAGTCGAAGTCTATTAGCCCAGTACACAGTGTAGAGGTCAATCGCCTGTAAAAATTTCAAATTCACCGAATTAGTAGGCTGATTTGAACAAAATCACTACGAGAAACTAAAAATTATATTAGAAATCTACTAAAATTATCGCGGCATCGAAGTCTTTGGTGATGTCCTCGATCCTGCCGAAGAGCTCTCGGGTCAGGTGGAATTCTGTCCCATACACGGTCACGTAGGGAGATCCTGAGGCTTTCCACCTCTCATACTTGGAGGTATGTGGCTGCTCCACTACGTACGGTGATCGGACAGATGCTGAGGGGCGTATCTCCCTCGAAGACGCCCGAGTCTGACCTCCCGGAGCGGGGTGAGTAGAAGTACTGGGCACTCGGGATACCTCGCCCTCAGAGGAACCCCGCATTTGCTCTAATTCATCAGCAAAGGCACTCAACCGTCCTTCTAACTCTTCCAGATCGACCACGTCTACGGAGTGCGGCCTGTCAAGCTGTCCCTCAGAGTGTCTCGAAGACTCGGGACGGTCTGAGACGTGAGTAGCCGAGCCGCGGCCCGCAGAGTGCCTCCCCTCAGAGCGCATCGGAGACTCGCCATGGCCTACGAGGCCATAATCCTCTGCCGGCTCGACTGGGACATCCCTGAGCCCCGCAAACGACTGCTCACCGACACGGGACTGTCCCTCGCCCCCTGAGGAAGAACGGCTCCGGCTCGGACTCTTCGATATGAACTTCTTCAGCTCCCCGGCAAGAGCTCTGGCAAGGCGACCCAAAAATCCGGTCCCTGAGCGATCCTGCTCCCATCGGGACACCAGACGGTCCCCGAATCGGTCCAAGAAGTCGTCACCGAGGGGACCGCGCTCGCACGGATCTCCGTGTGCGCAACAGATCAAGCCGGAGGGCCGGGGGTCAGCGTGCTCGCTCCGAGGCCTCTTCGACGCCCATGTTTCGGGCATCCTCTCAACCCTCGGCCTCGGCATCTCGACCCCGCCGTCGGAGTGAGCTCGCTCCGCTCGTGGAGCACGGCGACGAGGGGCCACTGCCTCAGAAGCGCCCTTGCCCTTGCACTTGAGCTTCTCCACGGCCCTCGCCATGTCGCGCTTCGCCTTCGACTCCCTTCTCTCGGGCGGGAGATTGGTTTGTTCGTGGCGCTTGGAGGGAACGTAGGCCACGCCTATCGGCTCGATGCTCTCGAGACTTTGGAATCCAACTTCGAGAACATCGTAATCATCCGCCTCCAGTGTCGGATGAACCTCGAGCTACAACGAAAAATAAAACAAGAGGAGTTAGGAGTCAAATTTAAATTTTCAATCAAAACACATGGCATAGTACACGACTGAAATTGTAATTCAGCCGTGTAGTACACGGTTGAAATTCAATTTCAGTCGTGTAAGGTCAACAATTTTGACTTTAAAGTCAAAATTGTTGACCTTACACGACTACACGGTTGAAATTGCAATGCAGTCGTGTAAGGTCAACAATTTTGACTTTAAAGTCAAAATTGTTGACTTACACGACTGAAATTGGATTTTAAAAAGGTTGACTTTGACTTTTAAAGCAAATTTACAGAAATCGAACGTGAAATAAATTAAACAAGGTAAAAAACTACTAAATCAATTACCTCGGGATTATCGAAGAATCCCCTGAAGTTGCACGAAGAGGAGGACGTGGCCCATCTTCTGAGGCGGGGGGTCAGTGTCGGACGATCCCGAACCCCGCATGCTTGCCCCATTCGGGGGATCGCCTCGTAGGCCCAAATGTTCAGGGCCCAGACCGGCCCGTACAGGTGATAGGCGGGTCGCACGCCCGTTATGAGGGCGGGGTCCCTCTTCATCACGTGCAGCTGGTAGAGCATGATCTGGAACGACCACGCTCCCCACGGAAATGCCCTCCACTGCTCCTCGAACTCCACCAGGTGCCATGCCCAGTCCTCGATCGTCGGGTTGTCGTGGCCGAGTAGCATGAGGTAGTACATGAGGAGGTTGGCCGCCTTCAGATACTGGTCGGCGTCTCCCAGTACACTCGTGTCGTCGTTGAAGTCCGCCTTCAACTTATTTATCTTAGGGGATTTGCCCCCGTACTTCGTGTAGAGGAGGCTCCTTTGGGGAGGGTCGTGACGGCCTTTAGGGTTGAAAGGCGACTCCCCGAAAGCCAGGCCCGTCACGAGGGCGTGCTCTTGGGCACGGAACCGTATCACCTGCCCACCTACGTGGAACCACCTCTCCATCTCGGGGATCGACTCATCCTCGAGCTCTCGGGCTAGAAGCTCGTGGAGGGCGTTGTTCGCGCTCCCGTTCCTCCGAATCTCGAGGAGGTATCCGAACGGGCCTTCCGTAAATCTATCGAGCAAGCATTGGCCGCCTACTCGACGCAACACGCGGGGAATCGACCGAACCACGTCGTCCCGTATGTAGAGGTTTATTTGCCCTCTAAACCCCTGCATTCGGCCCCGCATCCATTGAAACCTAGGCTGCAAATCGAGAACAAACAAAACGAATCAAAATTTTTTTTTGTAAAATTTCATGCATTGTATTCGGCCAAGTACACGACTGAAATTGAATTTCAGTCGTGTGTACACGACTGAAATTCAATTACAGTCGTGTACCTATGATCAAAAACAGTAAAATTTTCAATTTTTCACAAAATTCGATTCAAATCATAACATGCTCCATGCTTATTAAACAAAGTGCTCGAAACCATAACATGCTTCATGCTTCTTTACATTGAACGTAAACAAATATAGAAAAGGACATACCGGAGGTGGGGGATCGGGGAAGACGCGGGGCTCAACGGGCTCCTCCGGCGGCTGCTGCTGCCGGCGACGGGAGGCGGGCCGTGGGCGGCGTTGGGCGGCTCTCCTCGATGTTTCGGGTTCATCGTGGTCGGAATGTGTGGAACTCATGTCGGTGACGGCGCCGGCGACGGGAACGGTAAAAATTTTCCGATTTGGGAGAGAGTAAAAATTCGAGTTCACGAGTGTGAATTTTGGGGTGAAAAACACGATTTCAGTCGTGAGGAAGAGGGAGAGGGAGAGGGGAGGGTGGGGTAGTTAGAATATTCAATTTTGGATTTATGTCGGGTGGGGCCCACGACATAAATACCAATTTTGTTTTTATGAATAACAATTTTGTTTTATTTGATAAGTTGGAGGGTATATATGACATTTCAATTGAAAATGAGTATAGAAGTACTACTTCTTATATGATGGGTATAGAAGTACTACTTTTTATAAAAATGGGTATTTTTAACTATTATCTCAAAAATTTAATTCAAATTAATAACGGTATATAGTAATGTTTTTGACGTATTTTCTCTTTTGACGTACTCCCTCTGTTTTTTATTTTTATTTTTTATAAATGGTCACATTTTCATTTTTAAGTTGACGTACTCCCTCTGTTTTTTATTTTTATTTTTTATAAATGGTCACATTTTCATTTTTAAACGTGTTATTCGAAATGATCAATTTTCTAATTTGACCCAATAAATCCATGCACGCACCCCATTAACCCCTTAATAAACTACCTTTATACACTAAATCTCCATTTTAAGTATATATAGACCACCAATATTATACAATTAACCTCAACTTTCTTAATATACGTGCCCAAAAGAAAGTGGTCGTTTCAGGAGAAACGGAGGGAGTATTAGATTAGATTATAGGCTTGCAAACTTTTCTAAATCAAAACAATTCGACATTAGTTCTATAAAATCTCATACACCAACACGCTTTCTTGATCATTTTCATAGTTACTATTTTAATTCGGTTCCTTTTATACAAGCTAAGAAACGAAAATCGGACAATGATGGTGAGATCTTCTTTACTTTACAGCCAACCCGAGCATAATCTAATAATGTACTTCCTCCGTCCCGACTATCTCGTCCCGACTATCTCGTCCCCCGTTTCATTCAAACTAAAAGTAGAGGAAAACCATTAACATCAGAATATGACTTTTTTAAGTATTTGACAAGTTACAGGTGATAATAAAAGCACCCAAAAAAAAAGAAAAAAAAGGAACTGAAAACATACAAAAGTTACACTTAAAAAATTCCTGCTGCTAAACACTAATACCAACACAAATACAAATCATATACTGTATCTGCTCCCTACAGTAACATAATCTTGAGATTCAACCAAAATGGATGTACAGAAGAAGAGATGAAACTTTTTTAGCTACAACAAATATGAGAGGCCACCAGCTTTGTTGTTCCAAGGAATATGTGCATATATTCAGTATATTACTCCAAAAACACATACCGACTGACTCGTTTCATCCCCTTCACGTCCCGGCTTGTCGACGAATGTGCTCTGGTATCAGCCTGTTGATCAGCTCGGGTGAACATCCGTTCATCTATCAATTCGAAGAACAATCAAAGGTTAAGTAAGTACTGTAGTAGATAATGGGGAAGGGGGGATAGGAAGTAGAAACGGGAACTTAGAATAAATACCTCCTGCTTAAAGTTGAAAAGAGGAGGGAAAGAGCGACCGTTTGGGAGGCGAGCATTGGGCTCCCGAAGCTCGTCAAAGAAAGGATGAGCACATGCTTCTAGCTGCGTGAAGAAAATATAAAATTGTTTAATTCTACCCGTGCATTTGCTATTAAAAGTCACTGAAAATCGTCATGAATCTAGAGGAGCTAGATGCCATATAAGCCAAAAACATACTGCTGTGCAACGAAGATTGGGAGAGTACTGTAGTAGCCTAGAAGAAAGATCAATTGCCTCTGGAGGCATCCGTTTATGGAAAACCTGATAAAACAATTTGTAAATCAGATACAGAGGCACAAAGGAACTTTTGTGTATACCAGAACAAGAATATAAGCAAGAAGCTCGTACTTTGTGCCAAGGATGGGCCTTAATTTGGGGGAATCTGAAATCTGTGTAATTTGGATTCATGCATCGGATCTCTTCTCGGGTTGGAGTACCAAGAACCTATTTAAGAAAGTTGTATGGTAGTTAGCAGTGTAGAGCTATATCATTACTCTTATTTCTGATCCATTAAATTGTTATATTTGAAAATGTTAAAACATACCTTGATAATCTCTACAAGTTGATCGACGGCATTCTCTCCTGGAAAGAGAGGCTGGAACAGGAAAAAAGATGTGCAGTTTGCGTAAGTAAAGTGAACATGAGAAGGAAATTATAAATCTCTTTTTGACCACTATGGCAATGAAACAAACCTGGCCCAAAAGTAGCTCAGCAAGGACACAGCCAGCTGACCAGATATCGATAGATGATGTATATTCAGTTGCACCAAATATAAGTTCAGGGGCACGATAGTAACGTGAGCAAATGTAGGATATATTGGCTTCACCCTTCACCTGACCATGATGAACTTACAGAATCAGGAAGATGGAATACACGGACACCACTAGGATAGTAATGAGAATAATTTAAATATATATATATATATATATATATATATATATATATATATATATATACACACACACACACATAAGAAGAACCACACCAATCTCTTTATTTGCTCGAAGACAACGAAACAGATTGATCTGTCCCTAGTAATGAAATGAGGATCATACATAGAACGGACTCCGAAGAGTTGACCTTTTTTTGTGAGAAAACATTTAATTTGAATTGGTGAAGGTGGTGACCAGCCTAATCTGGTATGTACTCATGCTTTTCTATGTGTATGACTCATATCACAAGATTCTTGACCACCTCCTTCTGAATACTCACAAAACTCAAAGAGCATTATGTCTACAATTCTTTTAGAATTTTTGGTTAGCTTTTCAAACTCACGGGCCATTTCTACATCTTAACAAGCACATGCGAACAATGAGGGAACAACTGAGGATGCATCCCCATTATATTTAACACAATGATATAGCAGGTTTAAGTTCAAGCAACAAAGCCAAATGACTTACAAGAACTTTGGCACTTCCAAAATCACAAATCTTGACCTGGTGAGTTAGTGGGTCAACCTGCAATGCAGACACAGGACACTTTATCACTTCACAGTTCACATGTATCTATATTAAAAGTTCAACTGATCAAGCATATATCAAAATCTAATTCACGAGGGGAAAGAAATTAGGTCACTTACCAATATATTTTGCGGCTTTATATCCCTGTGGCAAACCCCGGCAACTGAATGCATATACGCTAACCCCCTAAATAACTGCAACACATATAGAATATATTTTAAGATTATTGAAATGTAATAACTTATCGAATATGATAAAAGCACAAATGAGATGCACCAATACCTGATAGGTATAGAGTTTGACATAAATCAGCGGCATCCTTTGATTTGAATTTGTGTAATGCTTCAGGACCTTGTACATGGTTTCAGGGACATAATCCATGACCAAATTAAGGAAAAGCTCATCTCTGGTTGTCGTAGAAAAGAAACAATGCTTCAGAGAAATGACATTCGCGTGATCCATCTGCCGCATTAACTGCAGCTCACGATTTTTATACCGCTTATCTTGGAGGACCTTTTTAATGGCCACTGTTTCTCCTGTTTCTAAGCATTTTGCCTGCAAGAATATGACTACAACTCATTAGCACTCAATAATGCCGGAGATGACTGAATTATCTATCATTGTCGTAAAACTCACCTGAAAAACTATTCCGAATGATCCGTTACCCACAACACGCTCTGCCATGTAACTAATTGTCTGCACAAAGTATAAAAGGTAAGTCATTAATAAAAGGATGATGGGTGCTAGTAATAAATCACACAGAAACATCTCACAATTAAACAAGTATCAGTTCTCTCTTGTATTAAATAGCATCTAGAGATGGGAACACGAGCGACGTACTCTTAAGATATCAAATCATTCCTAAATGTTAAAAAGTCATAGTAAAAGAAATCTCATAAATAGGATTAAACGCATACTCGTTTGGGCTCGCCATTCCTCCCTCCAATAGTAGTGGAAATTATGTGACCAGTGAGTGGATCATTCCCCTCCACCATCGGCCCTGCCATTTCCTGCAACGCAAAGCAAGCCAGAGTGTCTCAAATTCAATAATTTAACAGAATTGAACGTCCACTGTGTATCACTACCTCAAATTATGATTTCATACATTACAAAAAATATGTATGAATTGGAGCATAAGTGCCTATAGAAAAAAGGGAATTAGGGAAGGCAAACCGCACAAGGATCTAATGAGATATGCTAAGCTTGGAGCAGAAAAAAGCATTGTCTGATCCCAACAACAGCTTTGAAGAAAGCATCACATGCCACAAAACTTGAGAAGGAAAGAAACAGAAAATGATTATTTTAAGGGGAAATACGCAGTCAGCAGCTTGAACAAGAAAGCTTCAAGTGAACACAACGAAGCCGGCATCCGCAGTCAAAGAAAAGCAGCTAAAGTTGAAAGGAAGGAACCTAAAATAAACCCTCAGAAACCACACAAACCTGAAATTCGCACCAGTAGCAATTATTCAGCACTTAATTGTGCAAATCCATAAGCATAAAACAGATTTAAACAAGAAATCCAACACAACAAAAGAACGACAAGAAGAAGGAATGCATTTTCCCTAAAATGATTTCAACTAAAGAGGACGATTTCAACTTCAATTGTTCAAAAACGATGCATAAAAATGCAAAAACCAACCAAAGTAATCCACAAGGCAGAAGATATCCAGTTTCCCCCTCACAAACTCAGCTGAATTCCCAAAAGCAAAAAACGCCCAAGGGCACAATCAGTCTAGATCGACGCGGACACTTCCTCCCATCGATTAACAAACGAAGATCGAGAACGAAGTGGAGCTAGTGAGCTAGATCGAGCTAGCTAGGGTTTCACGAATCGATGCACCAAACGAAAATGGAGGGGAGAGAGAGAGAGGAAACAGCGATACCTTGTCTGTGTCCATCTTAACGGCGGCGGCGGCGGCGGCGGATAGGTTCACGGCGTGGTGAGGGGGAAGAGGGAGAGCTTGGTCAAGAACATTATTATGATGATAATGATGATAGTGATGGTCGGGTGGTGGATTATGGCGATGCTGCTCAGGTCCCAGCGGCAACGACGCCATGTGCATCTCTCTCCTTTCTCTCTCTCTCTCTCTACCTTTTTTTTTCTTTTTTTTTTTATGTTTTATTATCGGAAAAAACATGTATTGTACGTATTTCTTTTTTATTTGTATTATATACTTTGAATAAAAAATATTTGTAACCCTACACTCTCATCGTATTAGTTTTCGAACACATTTTTTACGATAAACTCCGTATATTAATGTATAACGAATAAAAGCTTGTTAAGAAAATTGACGGAAGATCATTTTAACATAAATGGACTCGTTACCGACCGTATAAAGGTTCGTATCTCCGTCACTTGATAAAAATTAACACAAGACTTTCATTTTGGTGACTTGCACAGTTGCACATATTTATAATTTTTATTTAATTGGAGAAAGTATGATTTAATCCAAAATATACGATTGGTTGTACTAATGTACCAGAAAATAATAAATACACCATTAACAGAAAATGTGAGAAGACGACAAACGATGTGGGGAAAGGCCCACGCGACTAACAGATAGTGTAGGGCCACGCGCGGGCTAAATCCTTGGATCAAAGATTTTTGCTAGCGTGGGCCACACACACACCGCCAGAAATTTGGATGTGTCCAAAATTTTCCTCCCAATCATGTTAACCTCTAAAGTTGTCAAAATTGATTAAACTTTATTTCGTGCGACATCTTCGATTGCATTAACAGATGATGATCACGTTTCAAAAGTATTTCTAAAGCCAACATTCTTATTTATGAAATTTTATGATCATTTCTAGTTTTATAATTATCAATCGATAAAATAAAAGATGCGATATCGAATCGAAATGCAGTAAACGATCTCGTAAGAGAAAAGATAAAACGAATTTTTAATGATTAGGGGGGAAATTCAAACTAGGGAAAATTTTATCATTATTGTCACACCAAAGCCACGAGATATGGCCCACATGAAAATAGTATAATAAATTATGCCAGCTAATTGTCTTGCATTTGCGCTGGTTTATTATTAAAAAATAATTAAAGAATTTCATAATGCAGGCTTCTTGAGAAGTGCGTAGTATAATTTTGGCTAGTTATGTCAAAAGTACTAAATCGTCTACACCGGGGACACTTATTAGGGGACGGAGGGTGTATAAATTACTCTCTCCATCTCACTTCACTAGTCCAGTATACTCCTATCATTTTGATTCGTCCCACATTACTAGTCCACTTTCCTAAAATATAAAAAATTAACCCTTACTTTTTGATGTGGACCCCTTACTTTTTTACTTTAACACTGAGCATAAAATCACGTACCGAAAAGGAAGTGGACTAGTGAAATGGGACGGAGAGAGTATTATTTTAAAATAAAAACTTCATTTACATTTCAATTGCAAAAGTCCGGACTAATCATAAATCAGTCATGATTTCGATTCACAGTTTTTTTTTTTTTTCGATTTTAGACATTCAACCACTAAAAAAACTATGAACCGAAGACCTCCACGTCGGGAAATAGTAACGTCGGGAAATAGTAAGTTATAGTAAAATAGTAGTAAATTAGTGGGGACATAATCATTAAGCTCAATTCTAGATTCGACAAAGCTCTGTCACTCCTAAATTTATTCTCTATTCTTGAATAAAGCTAATTATTCCTCAATTTATAATGATCTAAATAAAGTACTCTATTCAATTTGATAGGCAGAAACTGAAAACTTGCCTCTGGATGAAAAGGGAAATCAACTAGGAGTAGTTCATAGAACACTATACCCTATCCTTGAAGTTCAGAAATTAAATAAAAATGAAAATTTAGCTACAACACAAGATTTTGGAAAAAAAATTGGATCCATACATACTTTGATGCAGATTCTCACTTCACTTGCGTCTTGCTGAATTGATCTGCAGCCATTGACAACGATTGGATCGAGACGGGGTACGATCTACCCATCTGCACATTCCACCAAAGATTTTCGATCAGGTTACATAAACAGGACGTGTTATAGAGCACCGGTTATTTCTCCTTCTTTCCCCCAGAAGTGAAATGCAATCAAAGTTCTAATAGTATATGCATAAGCCGTGTTCGTATTCTCATATGTTTCAGATAGTAATTCCATTGGACACCAATGAGTTTCAAGGTTACAGCTCTTCAAACTGTGATTTTTAGATATGATGGTGCAATTTCAGTTGAGATTAACCATATGTAGCAAAACCGAAGAAAGATGGTCTTACAGTGCTGGTAATGTGGAAGGTGTCTACATAGCCAGCGAACTTGGAACCTGCGAGTACAAATATACGAACAACTTGATTAAGAACTATGAAGAATCGCATGCCCTTTCTCACAAGCATCAAGGCTATTTTTCGTATTATTAAAAGTCTAATTTGGAGTTTAATTGTGTAGAACAGGCTTCTTGTCCGAAGTAGAACTATGTTATTATGCACAATAACCGGGGGCCAATGCAGCATGCAGGTGAAGTAATCTACGATTCTTTTAACTATGCTAGAGTTTGACGTAGTATGAGTAGATCTTAGAGAGTTTGTTATCTGCACTCGAGATATTCAGCTAAATCTTAAATACATGCTCCTTATAACGACATACAAACAACAGCGAAAATTGATGATTTTTAGGTTCTTAAGGGGTATAATATCCAAAGCAACAATAATCGGCACAAATCAAATACTACCAAATACCACAAATGTGATGAAGTCACACTTACTCTTTTTTAAACCTGCAGGCTTTGCAAGCAAAAGAGCATGTACGAAAGCACCAATGTTCTCTTTCAAACTATTATCCGCAAATTTAACCTGGAAAACCATGGATTTTTATTTAGAGGACATGAATTAGAGCAATGGCGTGGCAAACAAATTTGCTTCTATAAAAACAAATATACCTTTCCTAGGGGCACATGTACAATTGCAGTTTTATCTTTCTCAAAAGGTACACGCTCCTTCGCATCTTTCACAGCCCGGGCTATATCATTGGTTAGATTTCCTTTCTGCACTTAAAGGAACTTTGTAAGAAAATTGCCACCAACATGCAAATGGCGAAGTGCTCATCACACTTACCTTGGTCTCCGGCATTAATTTCTTCAGATATTTCGCTATCTGCATTCAGATGACAATAAGATGCAGACCTTGGATAAAGATAGGGCCTAACGATGAATTTGAGAAATCTAAAATGCAAACCTTTCTCACATGTTTGATCATCGCTGGAGTAGCAACACACTTGTCAAAATCTAATTTTGTTTTACCTGCATGTAGCCAAAAGTTAGTTCTAGTCACTTGATTATTCAGTAAATACAAAATTCTAGAAGCCACTCTTAGAACTTGTTACTCAGAGAGTTCTGGACTTCTTAACATGAAAATAGTTTACAGAAGGAATCAATATAAAGTTTGAGACGCATGTTTACACTTTTACATAGAATTTACACACACTTGCTGAATTTTCAGGGAAAATAGAAATTCTGAAATAACCCATTATTCAATCTTCATCAAAATTTGACTGTGACTTCAGGAAGGTCCGTGGAACAATTTTGCAACTTCCTTTATGATATTTTATCCTATGGATCTTATTGTGTACCTCAGTATCATCATCCTTTATTTTTTTTTTTCGGAGGGGAGGGGTGTGTGTGTGTGTGTGTGTGGGGGGGGGGGGGGGGGGGGGGGGTTGATCTGCATTATGTCGGGATTAACAGCAGAGGTATAGCTCATAAATTCAGTGAATTCCTTTCAGTTCTGAATTGATGTATGCTCGTTGTATTATGTCCAATCTAAAACCTAAGAATGTCTCAATAATTATAAAAATATGTGCATGTATTTGCGCACGCGCGTGTGCTAAGAAGGAGCTAAAATCACCAGCAATGATACTCTCCACTAGCTCTGGGCCCCCAACGACATCAGCTCCAGCCTCTCGGGCTTCATCTGCAGATGCTCCTTCCGCAAAGGCAGCCACTCTATATGTCTGATGATTATCGAATCTATGAGAAATGAAAACTGTAGAAGCAAGAATATGAGAAACGAAGTTGGAGTTAAATTAAACTATTTGTTGTACCTTGCCAGCACCATGTGGAAGGCGCACAGAACCATCCAGCTTCTGCATTTAACAGATAGAGAAATCTAAGAATCAAGTTCTTCTCAAGTAAGCATTGTACCAATAGATGACAATCTATGAAGCACATGGACGAAACGATAAAGGGACGAAAAAATACGTCACTTTCCAAAACATTATTGGTACAATGCTTACTTGAGAAGAACTTAATAGGTAAAACATTAATAAAACACACTAAAACAAGTAGGCAAATACCCATTGCATTATTGCACAAAAACAACAGAATTAGCAATAAGAGAAATCTAGTTTGATTAGAAAATATTTAGCTGCAACTCAGGAATGAGACATAACTCTTCAGTTAATTTGCTTAGGTACACAATTCATATTTACTTGTTCAGCTCTTCTTATGTGATCGGAGAAATAGAGAAAGATCTTTCACCAGTTAATGAATTAAATTGTTTTAGATATTCTGCACCAATCAAATTTCTTTCAAAAATCAATCATCAAATGATAGTCCATTGCATATACAACATGACTGCAGAATCATATGTTTTGGACAAGAACATATAAGTATCAAGACAGAACTTTTCTCTTCTCAGCTATCAATGAAATATAACCTTGTAGCATATAAGTTTCTCATAAGACATTTCCCCATTAAACTGCCACTGATTTAAAGTAGCAAAGTCCTAAAAGCAGATCTCAAACATCATAAGCATAGCCATGTTATTGCATGCAGGATTGTCCTTAAAACACTACTCTGTATAGACAGGAAAAGAACAAAAAAAAACATACCAGATCAGTTCGAACTAAGTCACGAGCCATTTTTACATGTGCTTCTAAAGTTTCTTCAAAAGTTGTCCTGGCATTAGCCTGTATCAGAAGAAGCATCAACAAAATGAGGAGGAGAAAATTGAGGCAAAACCATTTTAAGCAACACATACAATCAAAGAAAAGATAGAAGTATTCCACAATTTTTAAAATATGAAGGAATAATCAGATTGAAAGTTATGATCTATATAGCATCAATTTAGAAATGTATCTCATGATTCACATCACACACTCAAACATACATGACATGAGATTGATCAGGTACAAGGTCCAAGAAAGTACAATAAATTGGCCCAAAATGAATGATTTGTTTGTATTTTTTTAAGAGAGTAGTTTGTCAAAATTGATTGAAGGAGACCGAGAAGATCTTATTTTAACCAGAGATCAATCGTGTTAATGCATTTAAACCATAACAGCCTACCACCTCTCCAAAACCAACGAAAAAGAACAAATTTCTATCCAATGGGTTAACTAATGAAAGCAACTTTTAAGACCCAATCTTATCAAACATCTTCAGAACTCAAAAATAAAAAATAAAAATGATAGATTGATAGTTAAACATCATCTGAAGCAGCGAAAGTCCCTGAGGAGATGGTTCTTTATCAGTTATCATCAAATCATTCAATACTTATTCCACACATGTTGGCCTTAATCATTTGGTTAGCTTTAAGTTGCTCAATGTGAAAACAAGCCAACGAAAAGAGATCAATCACAATGCTACATTGCAACTAGCAAGAACATAAAACTCAATAGATTCTCCGTCGCTACATTCTACTGCAAGTCTGCAAGAAGCCAAGAACCATGAAAGCACAAAATTGCACTCACAACAAGTTCCAAACCAAATGATTATTCTAGCAATCCCAGTCCCCAAAACATATAAATCACCAAATACCATCCAAACTAAATCAAGATTCAATTATCTCGGCCTTTTGCTTCTCATTTCTTCCTAATGCTGAATCATATTCATAATCTTGCCAAATGACAGAAACGAAACAAATACAACATCGAATCGAAGGCAACAGAGAACAAAAACAAGAAAAGGGTCAGAAAAAACCGACCTTTACCATCCGAATGGCGTCCTTCACATCGTACACCACCCTGCCTTTCTCCTCAGTCTTGCCTTTCTCCTCACCCTCAATTTTCTTCTCAGCTTTCTCCACCTTAATCAGCTGAGGAAAAGGCAAATTCACATCCTCCTCCCTCGCCACGTTCATTCTACCAAACCTTGCAGTATCCCCCATCCTCCTATACCCCTCCATCCTCCTCCTCTCCTCCGCAAACACATCCCTACCCGCATTCGCCCGATCCTCGGGGAACGGGGCGACACGGGCAGCATAAGAAACCGGAGTACCCGGCGATGTATTCTTCATATACCGCATTTCATCCCGGGCTTCTGAATGACTGAACTGCGGTTCCGGCGGATGCTCCGGCCGGGTTGATTCGGGCGGCGGAGCTTTGGGTTTCGTGGGGTAGGATACGGGTTGGATAGGAAGGGGATTTCGGGAGTTGGGGCTCAGCTCGGGACTAGGTTCGGGGGGAGCGATCGGTTGGGGATCGGAGGAGAAGTGGCGGCGGAGGAGAGAGGCGAGGTGGCGAGGCGGCGGCGGATTGGAGAGGCGGTGACCGCCGTGGGAGAGCAGGCGTTTGAACGCCGCCATTTTTTTGGGTTCGAGGTGTGTTTCTCTGAGGAAAGGGGACTGGGGTTTTAGCCAAGGGTTTTTTCCATTTCCATTTCCACTTTTATTTTTAAATATTTACTGAAAATCTATACCCTTTTTTTTATTATAGGGACGAATAGTAAAAGAGTTAAGTTTCGAAGCTGCGCAAAAGTTCTCGAGTTTGAGATCTCCATAATGAGGCCTTTGAATTTCATGTTAAGTGTTCGATTCAAATTTCAAACAGAACAAGTCATGAAAGCGGTTAAGAGAAAAAGAAATGAGCTTATATAAACATTGCATTCCATTTCCTGGAAAACAATATTCAAAACGTCGTTACTGGAAAAAAAAAAAAAAAAAAAAAAAAGAAGAAGAAGAAGAAAGAAGAAGAAGGGACCATCTTGAGCTATATCTAATTTTCATCATACAAACAAAACATAAAACTCTCTCTCTCTCTCTAGAACATCTTCAGCTGGAGAAGCATGAAGCATTCAACTTTGTAAACTTAGCAACGAAAAGTCCGCTTGTCGATGATGTCGAGGGATCAAAACGTAACGTTTTCGGTATCCTAGCTTGCCTACAAGGCCATTTCTTTGAAGCATCTATCTCCACCAACTCTGCAAGAACAGCATACAGTAGGTTTATTAAGCATTTCGTATTCCTACGCCATATAGACCAAGAAAGGCGGATAATCGAGATTTAGGTTACTCGAGCTTAAAGTAGCAAATGATAACTTACTAGCAGATGCATGTTCTGAGAGGAAGTGCTCTACCACATCTTCATTCTGAGCGACTGTCAAACTATTCACCACATGAAAAAACACCAACACTTCGTTACATGTGATAATACTGAAAGAATGATCGAAAGATTTGTAACTTTCAGGCAAATTCTACAAGGACGGACCTGCATGTGCTGTAGACAAGAGATCCTCCGACTTTCAGCAGCCTAAATCCGTTGGTTAGCAATTTTAACTGCAGTAGTAAAGATCACCATAGTGAAATAAATGAAATGTAGGAACATAGTGTCCCACATAAAGGAGATGTAAAGTTATGAGAGAACAGCGTGCACATTCAACGTGTACCTGAAGAACAGTCAAATCATCGGTCCTCTCAGCATCTAGTACACGGCGCTGAAGTGTAGTCCAGCCCCATTGTTCAAACTTCTGGATGTGTTTTATTGAACCGTCGTGAGTGCATTCTGCATCCACAAGGACCTGAAGTAAATTCCAACGAAAAATGATGATGCAAAATGTTTACTTTGCAAGGAAAAAACCGTAAAAGAAACAGAAATATGAGAGGGCAAACAAATATTACATCAACCTTGTCATAGCCAGATTGCAAAACTTCAGTGCCTTCTAATTCTCTGTACACATCTTGTTTGCTCAAACCAACCACCCCAGAATTCCGTCCATAATATATGAGGTCTGGTTCTTGAATTTGTGAAAGCGTTTTAGAAGCTTTAGCTATCCTCTTTCGCTCTTTCCATGGCCTCCGAGAAGTCCACTCTTTGTATATCTTAGAATTTTCTTCCGCCTCACCATCATCTACAGCACAGCGATATCTCCCATATTTCAGGTAAATATGATCCATAGCCTAAAACAATACTTTCAGAAAACTAAATTGAATATCATATTATTTTCTAGATTCATTACATGATTCGGAATTCGACTGAGCCCTCGGTGGAGCTAAGGAGAATGTTGTTCCGTCAGCAACAAAAAGACGGCATTGGTCACCAAGAGCATATTTCTGCATCATAGTTCTTGAAGCTGCCAGGCGATGCCTAGCAATATCAACACCTGTCACAGAACCTGAGTCACCAAGAAGGTCGAGTATCATACAGAGTTTAGCACCTGCAAAGAGATGAAAATTTGTCAAGCGGAAGGAGTTTGAAGAAGATTATATAGATACTAACCAGCAAAACATCGGTTTGAAAGAACGGACCAGGAGCAGCACAAAGGTCAAGGACGTGATCACCCGGGGTAATATCCAATGCTAAAACTGCAGCTCCTGAAGCAGCATCTATGCCATATATCTACATGATAAAATTTTAGTAAAATAACTAGAATACTCTATGCAAAGTCTTTCCGTGCCAAAATTATTATGAACACAAAACAGAAACCATAGAAATACCTCGATAAATTGGAAGGGAGAAGATCAAACAAACACAGCAAATAAGATGTCGTACAGAAACAAAAAGCTATGTTTACATAATTGCAACTGTGAAAGGAAAATTATTTTTGCTCTAGTAACAAAAGTGCTGTGCTAGATTCACTTATTTTGCAGATAAGCTTGTGCACACTGCAGTCGGAAAGTCGGACATAGATAAATCCGATCATCCAAAAGTATGAAACATTAAGCATTCTGATAGTCACCTTTCCCTTCTGATAAGCCTTTGTGCTTGCGATTCGAACATCAGGTGGAAGATAGTAGAAATCAGGCAGCCATGAAACCTCTTCAAGCTTACACTTAATCTCAGCTTCAATATCTGCCAGCTCGAGTTTACATCCTGGTTTCAACCTTCAAGAAAGAACAGAACTTCCGATCAAATACTTCGAAAACCACACAAACCTTACACAATCCGATGCTCGTAATTGTAAACGTCAAAGTATCAAAGTCGAACTGCACTCGCTCTCAACTCCAAAATAAGCAACAAGCCAATCAATATCTAGAGCCTATAATTTCGACTACGTACTTCAACAATTCAACTTTCACAATCTCAAAATCAAAGCTGTTTCCGGTAACCATTGCTCAACTGAAATTCAATTCAGAAAAGAAAAAAAAAACGAAAAAAAAAAAAACATGCAGAGAATTAACAGTTTCGAGAGAGAAGTACCTAATGTAACGAGGAGTTGACTGAGATGCGGCATAAATTGAAGGATCCAGGCCATTTTGGTCGAGAAATTCGAGAAATGGTTCCGGCAGCGGCAATTCAGAGGCGCCCGCCGCCACCTCCATGGCAATAACCAGATAACACCGAGAAATCAGTACACGAGATAGTTGAATAGCAATACTGCACGAACAGACGTCGTGGACAACGGCGGCGGCGGCGGAAGACGGCGGCGCAGAGACCGTTAGAAGGGGTTTCTCGTTTCTGAAATTAAAAATTCAGAAAATTGTAAATAATCGAAGGGGGTTGAAAGTGTAATAACGGAAAAGATGCGGGGCCATCGCTACAATTTCCAGAAACCGGTCAACTGCTCCGCTCCCCCCTTTCTGCATGAAGAAAAGACGGCGAAGAAAATCATCCAATTCCCTCAAAAATCGACGATGAAATGACCAAATTCTTGATCTTCGCGCTTCTTCTCTGCTTCTCAGCCCATCCAATTTACTCCATAGTACAGCTCAGTACCTTTTCCTCTTCGTTTCCGGACACTCCCGCCAGATTCAGTAGTGAACCTCTGCTCCCGGATTCGATTGATTCCTTTTGCTGATTCCTTCAATTGTTTGCGATTGAATTACTCATTTCTCTTTCCAATTGCAGGTAAAACTCTCAACGGCAGCGCAATCTGCGGCGGCTTGCGGGTGGCCGAGCCGCTCGACGCCTGCTCGCCGCTGCTCGAGGAAGTCGAAGACAGCGGCGATGGGAGTGCGAGGATTGTTCTGATTGTGCGGGGGAAATGCACGTTTGAGGAGAAGGTCAGAAACGCGCAGGAAGCTGGGTTTCGCGCCGCCATTGTCTACGATGATCGGCACAACCGCAACCTCATTTCAAGTGGGTTAACAGCGTTCTCAAATTTTCTGCTTTAATCATTTTTTTTCCAAATTTTTACAGAGCTGAAGTTTATGTGGTATGAATTTGGAATTGCTGTTGCTTGTTGATATGAAAAATTTTGAATCTACTCTCTGTTCTAACAGTCTAGATTGTAGAAACATTGTTACTGAGCTTCATTGAACAAGTTTGCATAACTTGGCCTGGTTTTAGTAGCCGTGTTGTTTTCATATGTTCAGATAACAGCTTCGTAGTGTTCGATGAATGTTCGATTTCCCTCTCTCGTAAAATATCAGCTTCGTAGTGTTGTTTAACTTTGCTGGTTGTGATCCTTGGGCTGAATTTGAAGTTTTGGATAAGCTATATCCTTATTACTCTTCGGTGTTACTTAGCCGAATTATGGTGGTTCGTGCATCTAAGACGAATTGTAATTAAATCGTTGAGTGATATTTGTGCAAGAGCTGAAATTTGAATGATTGCCCCTAGTTTCTTGTTTCTTTGCAGTTCCTGCGATTGTTGGTTCTCTTTTTTGTTTTTGACTGAACCCTAGGCATGAGTGCATTTCTCCATTTCCAGTATTTGAGCTCACTCTAGTGCGTTCCTCTTGATGAAGTAGTGATGGGAAGCTCTGAGGGACTGTGGATATATGCTGTATTTGTGTCGCATACAGCAGGGGAGATCCTGAGAGAGAGTGCTCGAGGAGAGGGTGGCGAATGCTGCATCATCTCATTCGTTGATGAAACTGCATGGACAGTGCTGGTTATATCTTTTATTTCAGTCCTTGCTGTAGTCTTTCTCCTGGTCGCAATCTTCTTCACTTTCAGCCAATGGAGGAATGGTCGAGGGACAAGAACTGCTGTCAATGATAAGGTTGTGAATATGCTTCCTGAAACAACATATGGCTCCGTGGATCTAATTCACCCCATTGGAGAGAGGTGTACGATTTGTCTCGAGGATTACAAAGATGGGGAAAGCCTCAAAATTCTTCCTTGCAGACACGGTAGGTTTCTTGCTTATGATTCGTATACATTGCAATCGTAGGAAGTTGAGACAAAATCATGCAAGTTGCATGGTTTCAACTTTTGTGGAGATGTTCTTCAATTCTGCTTCATTTTCTTCACTTACTCGACCTTTGATGCTTCCAGTCGACCTTTTCAGTACACGAATTTTATCATCTTCCTCAGAAAGATGTCTGTTTTGCTTCTCATGCCTGCACTAATGCCATTGAGTTACATATACAGGTTTCCACTCAAACTGCGTGCATTCATGGTTGACAAAATGCGCCACCTTCTGTCCAGTTTGCAAGCAGGATGTAAGGACTAAAATCGATACATCATTCAAGTGACTACAGCCTCTCTAAAGGGTTCGTATTTCGCTCAAATTCTTGATTCTTGGCACATCAATGAGAACCTTGAAGCAAGTGGAGGGCTATTTCCAAAGGAGATTCCGGGTGTGTCTGGGCTCGAGGTCCTCCTATCAACAACTCGAAGACTGCTCATACTTATAGATCGAAGGCATACGCATATGAACTATTTTTGGATATGATAGCTGCACAATGGAGCAAATGCCGACTAATACAAGCCGTGGGAGTGTGTTTTGGAAACAAGTACGCAACAATGAATATGCTGCTTTCTTTCTTTCTTTTTTCCCAGTTTTCTCTTTCGATAGGATATGAACCGATGTATGATAATACTTTATTTTTACTTATTCGAACGTTGTAAACAGATATTAACTCGTTTTGCATTTCAAACATAACCCAAAAATCCGTACAAAACCAGACTAGAAGCTGCAGGGAAGGATTCAATATTTATAATTGTAATAAATCTTGATTGTATTCCTCTCTCTCTCTATATATATACCAGTAAAAGTAAATTGCAGAATCGCGATCCCTATACAAAAATACACTTGCTTTCGTCGAAACTGTAATTACATGAGAGAATGGGAGATCAAAAGTTCATTTACCAGCCCATTGCCATCAAGAAAAATCAACTCCACAAGAACAGCAGAGGGTAGAATACGATTGCACCGTCGTTATTTTATGTGCCCTTATCGTGTCTACGCCCGTTCTTAAGCTTCCGGAATAGTTGTCAACGACTCCTGCAGTAACAGATGACAATGTTAGCATACAAATGCAGTTCATGAAACATTTGAAGATTGATGGAAACAAAGGTTTACCTCAGAATAATGCAGGTGACGACGCTGCACCTTTGTTGTTTTGACAATAGTTTCCCATTTCATATCACTTTTAGGTGGCTTCCAATAGTTGCCTTCGAAGGTTGTTGCAGCGCCAGGAAACGGGCGTAGATTCGAGTGCTTCGTGTTCATGGAAGGTAATGTACGCCCCAGCCAAGAATCCGAAGGAGATTTAGGCAGAGGTGGTGGAGGAGGTAATCCAAAGGGATTCTGTTCGGACTTTTCTAAACTCGCATTGTTCGTAAAATCTTGATTTTCTTCAAAACCTCGAGGCATCTCCCACACCAAAGGTGAGACGTCGCAATCACCAACTTTTTGAGCATTTGGTAGCAAATGTGTGTCTCCATCTACAGTACGCAACTCCTTCAAATCTTCGTGAGGTGGAGGCGAATCTATTGGTTGCATTGGTTCAGCTTTCGAACTTTTGACTGCATCTTCTTCAAGCACGTTTGAAGCAGTTACAGAGTCCTGCGCATTGGGGGAAAACGGCCTCGACTTTGGTGAGTTGACCTTATGTACTGTATCTACATGAAGGGTTTTCTCTAGAACGGGATCCTCTGCATTCGGCTGATCCGGTCTTCCACGATCATCCAAGAACTCCTGGAATGTTTTCAGGCCCTTACATTGAAGAACTTCATTCTGATCATGGAGTTCCAGTTGACCACTATCACTTCTCGATTTAGCCTTATCCTCGTGAAGTTCAGCTGCTTCGACTTTGTCAATTGATCGTATCTCAGCTCTATCGGATTTCGACTGCTCATAAGAAAACAGAATGATATTAACCTTAAAAATGATAAAAACCCAAAAATGGAAGAGGCTGAAATCAAAGTGTTACCTCACTCTCTATTTCACTGTAAGAACCCGAGGATGAAGATCTAGGCCGTACTTTACTGGCAGGAGAAGTTGGCACTCGAGTCCTCACACTCATTGCAGGAACGGGACTCAAAAGGGAGAGGTTCCCCTTCAAGCAAAAACGAGGCAATAAACCACATACAGAAGGCGAATGTGCTTGTTGATTGTACTCATCGTCGCTGTCTTCTTCTTCTTCCTCCTCCATCTCGTTATACGCGTATCTCTTTGCAAAACTAGGCCCGTACCTAAGGGCCGGCTTACTACATTGATTATCTGTCTTCTTCGCCGGCTTTTGCTGTTGCTGCAAAGGTTGCTTTTTAGGTGCATGAGGTGCTTCTGAGGCCATCGCTTTCGCTGCAGGGAGAAACCTATCCATCATGAACTCGCGAGCTTCTGGATCCTTCAAGAAGCTTCTAGAAGGCTTCACATCTGGATGTTCCATTCCACTCATACCACTCATGCTACAATTCAAGAAAGAATAATCAGTCCTCGAGAGCGTACTTCGTGCATCAACATACGCTTCATCACTTTCCCCTGAATCAGAACCCTCCTCCTCCTCCTCCTTCGCAGCATCTTTACTCCACTCGATTTTCCTCACATTTTCATTATGGGAAGGACTGGCACGAGATTCGCAAGATACAACACCTTCCTGATTCTTATTTTCACAAGGACCTTGCTGTTTAGCCCTCCCCGGAGGAAGCGTTGGGGCGACAGGAGGTTTCTGGATGTATCTAGATTCAGCTTTCCTCTCTTCCTTAGGCTGACCAGGGGAATGTTCCCATACAAACGGCACTGCTCCGGGATCCCTAATAGGTCCCGATTTCAGCTCCGATCTGTATGTAGGAAGCTGAGGCCTGACTTGATAAGAATAACTGTCGATTCTTCGATTGTCACGTTGTTGAGTGGTTAAGGTCGGTATCTGCCTTCTCACGGATAAAAGCGGTTGGTCGAAATTCAACTGCTTGTCCTCCATCAGATTCTTCAGCAGCATCAACTCCTACTTTCTGTATACTGCATATAACACACCTCCATTTAGTAATGTGATCTACTCATAATGAGGACAGAATTCAGCAACACAACGAAAACCCGAAAATCCCGAAAATCGCCTCGTTCTTCAAGCCAGAGAAGGGTGTATCACAATTTTAAGAAACTACAACTCAAATGTACATTATAGCAAGCAAGCTAAAGAACACTAAAATGGCTACCATAGCCATTTGCAGCATATTTCACCATCACCCACAACAAAAAACTGCTTTTATCAATGGATAAACAAGATTGGTTTTTTCTGATTGAATCATCAAATTAAAGTGATGTTTCAAAGTTTTTTTCTTCCCTTTTGTACCAATACTGGTAATTTTCAAGAAAATGAAATTACTTTGATCAATGGAGAAATAATGGGGGGAAAGTCAACATCTTTGACTCTTCTCAATTCGACTACAGAGCTCATAACTCATTCCAACTCAGTCAATGAAGTGATGCCATGAACAGAGATTCAACCACAAACATTTCAAGCTTTACATTCAGTTCAAGATTTTGGAACCAACAAAAAATAAAAAAATAAAAATAAAAATCAAGAATTTGGGATCAAAACAAAGATTTAAAAGAATATATATAATCTGATTAATAACAGCTAAGGAAGAACAGAGGAGCCAAAGAGAAATGACAAAAACCACAAAATTTCAAGGAAAGATCCTACCTTTCCCAGAAATTAAACTGAAGAATCTTGAGTGTGTTTGTTTCTTTGGGTGAATTCTTGGTGAGTGATGGGAATAGTCAACACAAACACTCTGGAATATGCTTATTTATGGGAGCTGCAGCACACCGCCACTAATAACTCCAGAGAGAGAGAGAGAGAGAGAGAGAGAGAGAGAGAGAGAGGTTTGTAAGGTTGTGTAGAGATTTTTATTTGCAGCAACTCATTGCCAAAACTATAAGAGACAAACAAGAAGAAGAAAGCCTACTCCTTTTGTATTGTACGCATCTTAAGTAAAAAAAGAAGAAGAAGAAGAAGAAGAAGAAGAAGAAGATTATTGTTATGGGATTAATATGAAATTAATCAGTGGCTTAGCTTAGATAGTATCATAATTAATTAATTAATTAATTGGTGGACTTTTGGGGTGGGTTTTGGATCATGTGAAGGCAATTTAAGTATGAGTTGGGAGGTGGGGGCAAGGTCATAGTCAGATCCACATGCATCAATTGCTAGCAATGCAATCTGGGAATTTGAGTACTCAATTATTATTACTCCATCCGTCTCACTCGCATTCCTTGAACGAGATTAAGACGAGAGTGATAGTGGTAAATAAATAGTATAAATAAGTTTTACTGGATTAAATTTTTACCGTTGTAGGTAATATTTTCATATCAGTGGAAGTGGGACAAACGAAATAAAACTTATCCCTAAATCAATGGAACGGTGAGAATATTATTTTACCCTATGCTCAATTTCTTTAATTTAGGGCCACCAACTTGCATATGTATATATTTGTCATGGTATTATTCGGAATTTCATCATTTTGGAATGATGTGTTGAACAACCACCTACCTCTCCCCATAACTATAGAATATAAAGCGCGTATATAGTTTGCGTATTGTCCCTTTTCCGGGGCCAGTGTTCGTCCATATTTACTCTCTCCGTCTCGTTTATAAAAAATCAATTGAATAATATTATAATCGAAAGTTGAAATGTATGCTGCGTATCATATTCTGGATAATCAAATTTAATAATGAAATTAAATAGTGTATGTAGCTAAATGCAAAACTGAGGTGGGTGTGGGGCTTATTCTTTGATACTGCATTAGAATTATTGTAAATTAAATTAAATTAATGAATTAGGTGGATTGGCTTTGTCATCTTTTTTTTCTTTTCTTTTTTTTTTTTTTAATTTTATTTTATGTCTACTCAAATATGCTCGAATCATTAGCTCTTTTTTTCCCTCATCGATTCTTTTCATAATTTATCAAAATTTGCTCTTTGCTTCTACTTTTTTTTTTTTTTTTTTTTTTTTGTCATACTTGAAAAAAGGAAATTGAATTCATGATTATAATGAGTTTGAAATTATTACTAAGATTTCGTTGTCTCCACTCAAAACTCTTGAATGATTTTGCTTTGATTGAATTAGGGTTTTCGCTTTCATGAATTTGATTGGAACACTTGGAAACTTTCATAATTCATACTCCCTCCGTCTCATTCGTAAAGGGATAACTTTTTCAAGACATGAGAATTAAGAATTTAAGACGAGAGAGTAATAGTGGTGAATAAAGTAATGTGAATGGTTTTACTGTTTTAGTGGGTTAAATTTTATTATTTAAAGTAATATCCCGATATATATGAATGAGACAGACGAAAATAGAACTTATATAATGGCCACCGGCCTTCTTGCTTACGTTTTGATTTATTCATTTTTGTTCTTGTTCTTTTGCTCGTCTAGATTTGGAAATCACGATCATGAATTTCGTGTACAGATTTTGGTATAATAATTTATACGCAAAAACTCCTATGCGGCCAGATCCGCTTGATCCGACTCGGCCCACCCAACCCGACCCGACCCGGTCCAACTGTGGTCAACCCGATCCGATTGACCCGATTTCGGGTCGGGTCAACCTGACCCGGTTTGGATTAACCCGATCCGTTTAGGTAAAGTGTCAATCTTTATTAATAAAAGTGCTAATCTTTATGAATAAAAGTGTCAATCTTTTAAATAATTTTTTTTATGTAATTTCTATGTAAGTTGTAATTTTACAATTACTTTATAAGGTTGACCTACCAATTAGGGTTTTATAATTATTTATTGGTATTTAATTTCAATTTTAAAAGGTAAGATATGGATTATAAATTGAAACTTAAGATATATAATTCTCCAGCAAAAGTGTCAATCTTCATGAATAAAAGTGCCAATTGTTCTGAACGAAAGTGCCAATCTATGTGACATCGAAATTTGTTATATTTTTTCTATTAACTTGTTATTATAATGTTTTGATGTTATGATTTATACTATTATATATATACATATTAGTTATTTCTACATGATAAAATTAATATTTATTATTAACGTATTTTTCGTAAAAGTGCCAATCATTATAAATAAAAGTGTCAATGTTCAAAAGTACCAATCATAATGAATAAAAGTGTCAATGTTCAAAAATGTCAATCGTTATAAACAAAAGTGTCAATCATGATCCGGCCTCACGGTGAGGCCGGCCACACAGGAGTGTGCCCCTAATTTAAAATTGTACCCCTTGACTTACCAAAATAAGTAGTTTAGAGAAAACTTTTTCCAAAAACGTATAACCCATAGTTTTCAAATTAAAATAAGATAACGTAATTTTTTTTTCCAAGCAATTCGATTGTAATCATTCGGTGATGATAAGTTTTATCATGGGAAACATAATTTGAGAAACATTTTCAATTAAAACTAAGCTTACTTTTAATTTATCACGATATTTTTAGTGATTTCAATTGAGTTATTATCAAAGGTTACATGTTTGCATCCTGCTATTCATGATAGTCGTCAATGTTTATGATGCGAACATACATCAATTGTTTCAGTACAAAACAGTCTTTCGCTCGAATCCCAGTCGTAGGTCCTGAAACAAGTGTTTACATGCATAATTTGTACATGCTTATCAATTGTACGTCTAGAAATGAAAAATGAACAATGCTCATAAATAATTCAATACTATTAATGGATATATAGTTTTTTTCATGTGAAACGAGAAATGGTTTTTTTTTTTTTTTTTTTTTTTTGAGAAATGGTGGTAGGTTCACATGAAAATTAAATTAAAAGTTTTCACAAGAATTCCACTTTTGCCATTAAAAAATGTCATTGAATTTGCAGGTCCATACATGAAAGCTGTGTTTGCTGTTATGTACGCCAACATTCATATTTTCACAAAATAAATATTGGATCTTTCTCAAACCTACACACATGAACGGATTAAGGTACAATCTCAAATTTGAGTCATTAGATGTCGTGGAAACTTAATTGGAGTCTCATTAGTTTTTTTTTTTCTTCTTTATATCGTCAGAACCCGCGATCGTTACTTTTGACGAGCTATATCTTATTATCTTATACTCCTTCCATCCTAATTCTCTAGTTGTGTTGGAATATTATATACATTACATATAAATATCCAACATGAGTGAGTGAAACGAGACGGAGGGAGCATTGTATAAATGCTTTATTTTCCTTTATTAATCAGAGTTGCATCTATTAATTAAGCACATAACCCTATTCTGTTTATTAATTAAGGTATGAAATCATTATCTGTGGCCAAAGTATCAAGTAATGCATAATTTTCATACACAAGCTCCTCGATCGGCAAGAAAAACGGTTACCAATGAATTTGAATGATTATTAAATATATATATATATATATATATATATATAATAATAATAATAAAATGAAATAATATATTATAAAATAGATATTTTTTTGTGTGCGATACAAAAAAATCATAAAGCGAGAGGCGTAGTCAATTTCTAAAGTTGTTTTGCAATGAAATTAAACCCCACGAAAACGAAATGTCCATACAAAAAATACTCCTTTAATTCCTAAAATAACTAAAATACACACACGATTTTCAGTAGTTTGTCACAATATTTTATCTTCACTTTTTATTTCTTCAACAGCAACCACTTCTTTTGCCTTGTAATACTATATAGTAACATCTCAAAAAAAAAAAATAATAAATAAAAAAAAATCTTCATGAATGAAAAGTCCCTTGGTCTGCTATTTATATGTCTTCCATGTCAAAATGAACGTTCAACTTTGCTTATTTTCAAAGGTAATCTAATATGATAAGAGTTTGCATCCCTTTTCGCCAGGCTAGCATCGAACGCCGGAAATCGGCCTTATTCCTCCACATCAGAGAATGTTTAAGTAATTAATGATATAATTTTTGAAGAATTGTGAGATCCAGAAAATGATTACTCAAGAAAATCGTAACGTCTTTTAGATTTAAATTTAGATTTAGATTTAGTTGATTTATATATGTGTTAGTAAAAGCATGCATGTACACAATGTCAACGTTAGTTGTAGTGTTTGGAATCTTTGGATTCACGTAAAGTCATCATCAACAGTTATAATACTATTATACGCCGACTAAACCGCTGCATGCATACGAAGTCGGCACACATATCTAACTTGCTTATTCATTCATCTCTTCCCTCATTAAACATTGTACATAAGCAAGAGATAAACTTCATTTATTTCCAAAAGAAATGTTGGTTGTTATTTTTGTTATGGAATCATAGGTTTATTTGTTTCGTTTTTGTTTTTGTTTTCGTTTTCGTTTTCATTTGATGGGCCACTAAGATTTACAATGCATGTTTTTTCTATCTTGACAATTTCAGTAAATTACACGAGCTGTTTTTAGGGTATCCCGATAAGGATGAACCAGACAAAACACCATTCAGTTGATGATATCGTTTTCCTTCCAACTAACAGGGTGAGAGTTCGAATCATCTTGGATCGTTGTACGTGAGTGTGATACATAATAGTAGGTGTTAATCTATCATAATTTTTTTGAAACGAATTTATCCTAATTTAAAATGTACACTTCGTGATGGGCCAAGTTTTTTTAAATGGGCCAACAAGAGGTGAATTGCTATTATAAAGTATTTAGCCCAAACCGAATTGTTATATAAATATATTGGGCTAATATCTTAGAGAAAATAATTGGACTGGCTTTCAAATTGTGATTCTTGAATTTGTTTTGATCCTTCTAACTAAATACTCTCTTTGTCCCGCTTAATTACGTCTTTTTTTTTTATCATTTTACGAATATGTTAAATCGATAAAAGGAAGCGTATAATCAAGAAGGGACGAAGATCGTAAGTGTATTGTGCACCAATTGAATGGAATACTAAATCAAAATATCTCAAATGATAGATATGCAATAGAATACGATAACAAGTTGTAGTTTGTTTGTAGCTCAAGTCTCCTCAAGTCAAGGATAAGTTGTTGATATTTGAAGAAAGTGAGAACAAATTAATATATAGTGGCAATTTATTTAAGCCATATGTTTCTAAACAACTTGTTTCACGTGGTCAACTACGTAAATACTACTAATAATAATAATAATGCAATTTTTTTATTTTTTTTTATGTCATGCACAATTATGTGAGTTTATAATTATTGCTTATCTCCAACAATATTGATTAAAATATAGATCTAACGATAATATCGAACAATATGCTTGTCGATATATATTAATTACAAATAAATGAGTTCTGTAATCTAGATCATAAGCCAAATTTATGATATTAAATGATTATACAGTATAATATTTACCTTTTTCGATAAGTAAAAAAAAAAAAGTTTTCTGAAATAAATCATCCCCACTCAAAATTAATTTGGTTACAACTTTTTTTTTAATTATAAAATTTTAAAAAAAGATATATATGCTTATAACTTTAATAACGACGTGTCTTAGATTTCAGAATGTAAAATAAAGTTTATGTTTTTTAATTTAAGATTAACTACCAAAAAAAATCATGAACTATTCCTCTTTTAGTAAAAATATTTAAGACTATCGAAAATATTCAATTAAATTTCAAACTTTCAATTTGCTATCAAATCTATCCTCGATGTAACTTTTCGACAATGGAATGTCCACGTGAAATATAACAATACACGTGAAATTTCCAAAAAGTTACTGGATTACAATTTAAAATCATATTTAAATAAAAAATTAATTAAAATAATCTACGTGAATTCCGAAGTTCCACATGGACATTCTGTTGCAAGAAAAATCGCATTTAGGATGGATCTAATAACAAATACGTAGTTTAGAATTATTTAAGAATTTTCAATAATTTGGAGTATTTTTAATAAGAAAGGAACAATTCATGTTTTTTTTTTTTAAAATAATAATAATTAACCCTTTAATTTAGTAAATAAAAAAGAGAAAAGGGGTTGAATTTGAATGAATGAAAGGAGGACATTGAAATTGACGAAGCATGAAATTTGAAAGGTGTGGCTGTTGGAAAGCCAGCCCCTCTTTTGCCAGCTGGCTGTCGGAGATCTCATCCAAGCTTCGCGCCCTCTACGCACCTCAATTTACTATTACCACTCTTCCTTTTTTCACTCGATCCGCTACTTAAATACCGTGTTGCCCACTTGTGATTAATTGCAATTTTATAACATTCCTTCCGTTTCTTTTGAAACGACATGTTTTCCTAATAGAGGCGTTTCGTGCAAAATGACATATTTTCTATTTTAACTCGACAATTTCATGTGCAACCCCATTAACCCCTTAATATATCACATTTATACACTAAATTTTCATTTTAAGTATGTGGACCACCACTATTAATACGAAGAAACTGAAGGATTACTTGCTATCAATGGCATGTAATATTTGGGTCGAGCCTAAAAGGTTTGTGGTGCGAATTTGAAATGTTTTTTGAGGTAAGTGTGACTATTGGGATTGGACCGATGAAACATTATAAATTGTTAGCTTTTGTTCTAGGGTTTGAATGAAAAGTACTTGCAATTCCACATGTAGTAAAAATATCTCTTCCGCCCATGATTTTTTTTCCGTTTCGGATTTCCACCTATATTTGCATGTTTCTTACAATTTACGTATTTTCTTATAATTTGACAGATTCGTAACAAGAAGCTTCACTCCCAGCAGACCCTTAATCGTTTTATTTATATTAGCGGGAGTCTTGTTGGCAGAACCCCCAATTGCACTAATTTAAATGTCAACGAGTCTATGGCAATTAACGATTCATGTGATAAATAATTGCTCTCTTATCCATCATGTACGACCAGATTTATAATGTATTCATAATCGATCGAAGTGGGATATGTGAGACATGATTTATTATCAATCGAGTCAAAAAGTTTCCCAAAATAAAACAGACATTTCTAAATGGATTCAAACTTTAGTGTAACATTTTGAAAATTTACCAAAGTCAACTGATTTGTTACATATAATCTTATTATTATCAACTGATTTTCCATTTTCAAATTCAAACCCCATTGACTGCCAACAGGCATGTTTTAGATCCAACACACCTTTGACATCATCACCTGCCTAAACCACACCAAAACTTTACTCTTAACCCATTATTTCACCATCTGACTAAAATGTCACACCTACATTCAACTTTTGGTCAAAAATACATCTATCACCAACACAAAACCCCACTTTAAAAACGAAGCAACGTCGTTTTTTCGATGCTAGGTGGAGTGTAAAAACATTCCACTCACACAATCATACATAAGAGTGTTTGGACATATTAGTATAATTAATGCTCCGACCCTTTAAAAGTCGGCAGCAGCATCGGCTTTTTACCAAGTAAGTGCATGTTTGGTAGGGGTGATATCATGGGTTAGATCAAGATATCACACCTTTGTCATATGTTTGGTATTCATGATTCAAAAAGTTGAAAGCCCGTTACTATTCTCCGGCCCGGTCGAAATACACTATTACACCATGAATTCCTATCACACCTCTCCCTCATGATTATAATTTGCTCTTGAATACTTTAAAAGCTTGTGCCCCGCGCATCACAGGTTGTACATTTTGGTTCCATTTTCTGATCTCACACAAAGGGGAATAAAAGGGAAGGGAAGGGGGGCAGCCACCATCACTTTCCCTTGAAAGCCCGACTACCCGGACCCGACCCGGATAGGACCGTACCCGTTTCTGTTCAGGTACAATAAAAGACCCGCCTCCTCCCCCACTATATATAACTTGAGTTCGTAGCGCTGCAGCTATTTAATGTACACTTGTATTTGTTTTTTGCAGCTCATTAATTCATTCGGATTCAAATTCATTTTTCATTGCCAGTTCATTTCGGATTTTCTTCTTCTTCGATTTTCCAGTTTATTGTTGTTGCGTGGAAGAGTTGGTGGGATTCGAATGTGAGCAGCTGAGTCGCTGTTGCTGAAGATCTGCTGGCGGTGAGTTGTTCGATCACGTGCGTCGCGTGTGGTTGCCGTGTTCCGTTTGGATTTCGGAAGTTGTTTTTTTTTTGTCTGCTTGTTGATTTGATTTTGTGGAGTTGTTGTGGCGGATTTTGTGCGGATTTGAACTGGAGTTGGACTGATCGGAGCAATTTTTGAACGTCGGAGGGAGGGAGTGAGGAGGAGCGGCGGTTGAGTATTTACTTGCGGCGGAGTTATGTTGAGCTGTGTGTGGTTGAGGATCTAGAGGCTTGGTGTTGGAGGATTTGGTCTGTCATTTGCAATTTGAGTTTTGAAATGGTGCGTGGTTCGATACTCTGGTGGTGTTTGCGATGCCTGGTTGTTGCGTTTGTTCTGTTTGATTGTCGTGCTGTGCGAATTGGTTGATCGGAGAGGAACTTGATGGCGAGCAATGGCAATGTGCTGGATTTTGGGCCGTTTTGGTTACCTGAATGTCGTATTTGAATGTGATTGACTGCATATATGTTTTATTGCAGTTTGAGTGTGAAGTATGGGTAGGTTTGACCTAGAATTTGAGAGATGCATGAGTCTAACGGTTCTTGTGAATTTGAGAATGTATTTGGAGAATAATAAGGAAACTAGATTCGCGATGGATTGAGTAAACTTAGTGTATCGTGGAGTATTTCTCAGTCAAAATGAACTCTGATGGACTTGATCTCTTGCGAAACGTGTGCTTGCTAAACTTAAACTTTTCATCTGCTCTAAGTTGAATTAGGCTATGCTTTGAACTTCATATATAATTACTTACAAATGTATGCTAAAATTCGTGGATCTAAGTATGTAGATGGAAATTTGAGGCGTTGATAAACTTTTGCCATCAGTTTCCTTGGGATGAATACATTGGGCTTATGCAGTGCAGCCGTATTGAATGTCAGATGGCATTTGAAAAAATTATGGAGCTTCACTGTATCCCCATGGCATCATTTAGATTATCAAACCTAGAGTAGCTCCAATCACTCTGAAGCATTATATAATACATATCTCTCAATATTGCCTGTGTTACTTTTGTCTCTATATCATTTGCTGGAGATGGTCTTTTACTAGGTTCCTTGAAATTGGATGTGTTTTAGAGAGGTGGCCTTTGACTAGATTTTACTGAATTGGAAATGATCTGTTTTATAGGGTGCGCTCTCATCTCATTTCTAGTTATTCCTGGTTACATTTAGTGGTCAGCCATAACTCTCTGGTGTTTACTTTCTTGCATTCCTTCCTAATTTCCTTTGTGTAATGTATGATCATTGATGGATTTCTTGCTTCAGTCTCTTCATCCCTTTCATGCTCTTCACAATTTTAGCACTTGGCACTTTCCAGGTTTTATGGCCTCAAAAATGAATGATTTGCAAATGAAGCTGACACATCAATGAGGGTAGTCTTTACTGAAACACTGTGATGCATTCCCATTACTATGGGGTAAAATTGGTACAGAGATGGTATTGCAGTTAAAAAATAATGGACATGGAGGATATGCGAGGTGATAGTCAACCTTCGGAGCAGAATTCTCCTAGTGGTTCATGGTGGCCTTCGGATTTTGCTGAGAGTTTTAGATCTATATCCTTGGAATCGAAGGATGAGAATCTGAGGAGCAAAGAATATAAGAACAAAGAGACGTATGAAAGATCATCATGTAAAAGAGCATCACAAATCCTATGGACCACAGGAATGCTTTCTGATCCAATTCCAAATGGTTTCTACTCTGTTGTTCCAGTGAGCTCTAATACTCTTTGTATTCTGATACTCTTGTTTATACTTCTTTGCTTGAAGTGAGAAATTCTTAACTATGTTCACTGTCAGGATAAAAAGCTCAAGGAACTGTATGAAGATATACCTACTTTGGAAGAGCTTAATACTTTGGAGTATGAGGGTTTGAGAGCTGATGTCATCCTTGTAGATGCTGACAAGGATAGGAAGCTTTCTATGCTAAAGCAGTTGATTGTAGCTCTGGTTAAAGGTCTAAACTCAAATGCTGCAGCTGCTATAAAGAAGATTGCTGGCTTGGTGCGTGTTTCCTGGTCAGGAAAATATGATGATCTTCAGATTCTTCACACCTACAAATTTAACATTCAGGCTTGTTTTATAGGTATCTGATTTCTACAAGCGTCCAAATTCAGAAATAAGCCCCAAGAAAGCTGTTCAGGAAGAATCCTCTCATCTGTCTGAAAATAAAGGCGTGCAACTGCTGGGCCAAATACGGCATGGTTCATGCAGGCCTCGAGCAATATTATTCAAGGTTCTTGCTGATGCTGTAGGACTGGAGAGTAAGCTGGTGGTGGTAAGCTTTACTTTGACTTGGATTTTTGCTCATCTTATTTTGCTAAAACCTAAAACATTACTTTTGCATTACCTTTGACTGGGATTTATTGGACCAATTATATAATGTTCTAAAAGTTCAATTTAATCTAGTTTCATCTTTCATGTGGGTTTTCCTTTCAGGGTTTACCTACTGAAGGAGCTTCTGAGTGTGTGGACTCCCACAAACATATGTCTGTATCAGTCGTGTTGAATTCTGTAGAATTACTGGTTGATTTGATGCGGTTTCCTGGCCAACTGATACCTCGGTCAACCAAGGCTATCTTTATGTCTCACATATCTGCTGCTGGGGAGAGTGACTCGGCAGAAAATGATTCTTGTGATTCACCGATGGAACCAAATAGCCCTCTGTATGGGGTTTCAGAGCGCGTTGATTCTGAGAGGTTAGCATCTATGTCTTTTATACTTGCTAACCTAACTATCCTGTTTTGCATGTAGTGGACCTTCTTAGAATTTTAAAATCTTGTTGATTTGGTGATGAATTCTCATTTGTTGTAACGAAAAATGATATTTTCTTCTTACAATTTCAAGTATATCTGTCTATGTCTTTTCACAAGGAAAATAATACTTGGTAATATTTAACTATGCAGTGCTGAGAAAGATGATGGCCTGCTTTATCAACGAAGATTGGAAGCATATTCAAATGCAGCAGGTCCTTCATTAAGGAGTATGATGCTGCGGTCAAACTCAGTTGGAAAATTGAGGTGCTCAATATGAGATGCTCTTTAAAGTCATGCTTATTTTCATATTAACTTACCTTCATGAATCAAAAATAAATATTATTCATGTTATTGTTTCAGCTTGTCGCGTAGTGAACCTAACATAGCCGCTACATTTTGGCGAAGGAGCAGGAAAAAGGTCATTGCTGAACAGAGGACTGCTAGTTCAAGGTTTATTTTAGAACCTGCATTTCTTTAATATTTATATTGAGCGCATCGTTATTCTCTTTTAGTTTATTTGTCTCTCTAACTTTTAGGTGACATTGTTGTGCATTCCCTAGCATTTTTATGGGCTTTTTGTGGATAAAGCCATGAACCATAATCAAGAAAAGGGGCAAATGCTTCAAAACCAACACAAAAGTTTTCATATTGACAAATGCTTCTCTTTTCCTTTCCCTTTGCTTGTTTCCCCTTGGAATTATTCTTGCGCTTCTTAATGTTTCGAGTTTTCCAGCCCAGAGCATCCTTCACTTCGTGCACGTGGTCGCTCCATGCTTAGTGGAGATAGCAAATCTTTCAAAGAGTACTCGGCTGATGATGGTACATCCAGGTACCTTAGTGTGCTTTATGTGTTTTCTTTGCACATGTATCAATCGTTCTCTTTGTTTCTTAAATTCTAGATCTAGATAGCTATGGATATGAAATTGTTTTGCTACCAAATTTTTGCTCATTGTGATTGTGAAAATATTGAGCATCGTTAGATGTGTCCTTTGTGATTTTTTCAAAAATATGAATAATTTTTGCAAGTAATGAATAAACAAAGGATATCGTTGTGCACTTGATCACTATTTTTCTTTATATATCAATTATAGTTCTGAAGTCATCCAAAGGGATTGCTTATCGAAAACATTTTGAGTACGAAAACAAAAACACACTAACACTATCCAACCTCCATTATGACTTTAAGTAATGATTTTTAATTAGCAACTAATATTTGAACTAAAGAAAATCGAAAATAAATCACAGAATTTAACTAACAAAGGTGCACATAAATAGTACAAAAATTCGGCGACTCAGGTGCACAAACGAGGTCGCCGTCAAGCTTGAAATTTTACCAGGCTGGACGGCGACTTGGGGTGCACTTTCGACTATCGCCGCTTGAGTCGCCGATCTTGCACTAAACTATGTCCAGTTTTGGCAATCCTTGTACAGCATCAGCGAGCCACTTCATTCTTCGGGTTTTCATCCGTCAAGCTCAGTCCTCAACTCCATTTCTCTTGTACTCTGATTTTTCGTTGTAGCATGAAATCTTGAACTTATTTTCATCGCAAAAACATACATAAAACAAAGAAACTATGACGAAACATAAACATGACTAAAGATGATAAACAAACGCACTAAACAGCAACTCAAACCTACACAAAACGAAACAAACACACATGCAACTAAATGAAAATAAACGGGAAATGAGTGTTTATCAGCATTGAACCTTTCTGTTCAAATGTTTTTTGAGATTATACAGAGTCTTGGTAGAATATTTTTTCATTATCTATCATGCTTACCATGTAAGCAAATTTATGGCTGGGCTTCTTGGTTTCTCTAAATACTGCAGGTCAGAGGGAGCGCCAACGTCAGATACGCGTCGGCTAAGAAGAAGAAGCATTAGCATGACTCCTGAGATTGGTGATGACATCGTAAGGTTAATATCATCTTTCATGCAACTAAGATTTGGCTGGTTTTACGAGACAAACAAATTCTGTTTCTGAGTTGAGTTTTGATCTAAATATTTAAAAGAAAGAATTAGTATTTAGTTCCTTACTGATTCCTTTTCTTTTCATGTTTCTGTGGTATTTCATTGCCAAATTATGTAGCAACTTTTGGTACTATTTTATTGACTTGGTTCCATGGAAGTTAGTGCCTCCCTCTTTATCATACATTTAATCATTCTATTAACAATTTAGCTAATGTACACGAGCTTCACCACTTCTCTCAGAAGTCTTGACGAGTACCTGCATCTTGTCCTTTTCAAGTGAAATAAACCTTATTGTGATTGCGGTTATGTAATTGCCTCTGAGTAACTTCCCCGCAACATTTGTATGTTGATAATTTGATATCAACTTACAGTTATTGGGGGTGTGACTATACAAGACATTTTAAAATATTCTGGTGAAAGATATGGTGTAGCACTATTGCTGTTCTTGGATGCTTGCTTCTTATGGTTCTGTTTTCTTAACTCTTGTGTGCTTTTAAGGGCTGTGAGAGCAATGAATGAATCACTAAAGCAGAATCGTCTATTAAGAGGACAAGGCGAAAGTGATACAGGGCAACCAGAAGATGTACGTTCCCTTAATTTGTGATTTGTGATAACATCTGCTCTCTGTTTCATTCTCTCCCCTCAGTAGTTTGCTACTAGTTATAACATGTACTGTATTTCCCCCCCCCCCCCCCCCCCCAAGTTGGCCGTTTAAGGATTTTGTTATGCTCTTAAGCATCTATACTTTGGTACCTTTAGCTGCTGCCTGCTACCTTGTCTCCTTGCTTGCAGCATCTACTGTATCAGTCTATTCATTTTGGATATATCTTTGCAAAATTTTCCCTGTTTGAATTTCTAGGCAATAATCAAGATAAGTGGGGTAAATGCCCCTTGCTTATTTATGTAACTTTCTCCAAGTCTTGTTTAATATTAAGCCATCTCTTTAAGTCTTTATGATTGTTGATTCTCTCAGTGGTGAAACTCAGTCTCATAGAAGTCCTTACTGATGATATGTACTTTATCTTTCAATTTTTATTGGCCAAGGACGATTTTATACATAATATAATCAATGAGTTAGTGCTCTTTCAACATTGTCTGACAGAATATAAAGTTGATAATTTGAAATTGTCTTTGTTTGCATAAGCACATTTCTGTTTAGTGAAACCACTAGTTTCCAACAATTTTATTCAGTCTCTTGGGAGGCATCCGGACATCTGCATTTATTGGTTTTCTCAAAGTATCAAAGATTTGCCAAGGCAATTTTTTTTCTGTACTGTAGCAGATTACATGTTGAATTTTTACTTTTATCTTCCATTTATTCCGTTTCAGTAGTTTTGGTTTACCTATAATAAGCGATGCTTGTGCTGTATTTAGGTTGGTGATATTCAACCTGATGATCGTTCCCAAAAGGCAATGTCATTACCTTCATCTCCTCATGAGTTCAGAAGTCAGACCCCAGAGAGAAGGGGGATTCCCAGAGAAAATGAGGAAATGGTTTCAACATGGAACAGAATTCTGGGCTCACCTATGTTCCAGAATAAACCTCTGTTGCCATATGATGAGTGGAATATTGATTTCTCAGAGTTAACTGTCGGCACTCGCGTTGGGATTGGTTAGTTCTTTTACTTTTATTATACTGATAAAGCTAAAGATTTGTAAGTGAGACAAGAGAGCGATTCCCCAGGTAGCCAAGTCTATGATTAAAAAATGACATTAATTTCCACCCTAAAGACTTGAGTTGCATTGAATTTTTAAAGCAGCAATTTGTTTGGTCATTGTAACTGGTATTCTGTCTTTGTGAGTTATAATACTCAAATTAGAATATCATTAATGATGTACCAGGGAGTTGCCTCTGCTCTGAATTTGTAAAACTGCTATACACATCTCCAGTTCAGTTTATAGCTTACAACTCATTTTTCCATGTTAACATGCCTTGTTTTGTACTTATATGTGGTTAGGGTTTTTTGGGGAAGTTTTCCGTGGAATTTGGAATGGGACTGAAGTTGCTATCAAGGTGTTTCTAGAGCAAGATCTCACTGCTGAAAACATGGAGGATTTCTGCAATGAAATTTCCATCCTCAGGTTCAGCCATTTCTTTTGTTCTAATGGTGGCATATAGTTTTCTTTTGTTATACCATTCTAATTTGGGAATTGTGTTCTTTTTTCTGCAGTCGCCTTCGTCATCCAAATGGTACTTTTCTAACCCATTTCAACTAAATATGAACTTATGCTTTACTTATTTAATGTATTTGGTTTTTTATCATTACTTACTCGAACTCAGTATATGCATAATTAATGAGAAAAAACTTAACAATAATGCTATTTGGTATAAATTATTTGATACTAAAAAAAAAAATAAAAAAGTTAAATTATGGCCGGCCACATTATGGCCGAATAGCATCACTCAAAACTTAACTAGCTATATATATTGAGATCTAACATTGCATATTACTTCACGCATATCCTACAGTAATCCTATTTCTTGGTGCCTGCACAAGACCTCCACGATTATCAATGGTTACTGAGTACATGGAGATGGGATCACTGTATTATTTGATTCATCTAAGTGGCCAGAAGAAGAAACTGAGCTGGCGGAGAAGAATCAAAATGCTACGTGACATATGCAGGTTTGTATTTTTATTTTTTTTATGATTTAGTTTTTCTTCACATGATTATTATTCTCCTTAATGTAAAGTGGAGCAATTATTATTATTTGATCTGAAGTTGCAAATCTAGCGAGGTTATCCAGCAAACATCATATCCATACTCTCCTAGTGGAGACTGGAGATAGTATTGATGATTTCCCAAAATGCAATTTGATAATGTTTCCGCATGTCATTTTTAGTCTCAATGAAAGTGTTGATATCTTGATTATATCACGAATCTCAAATTCTCAATAGCCAATTTTTGAGTTGATCTCTAGTTAAAACTACTGTGTAAGGCACTTAAGTTCTGCTCAACTAATTTACAGGAAATTCTGAAGAGAAACAAATAGAATGCTGGCTGTTTGGTTCACGACTTCGTGTATTACATTATTCTATATCATTTCTGTGAAATGATCGAGTTGTCAATTTCTATATTAAACCGGTTCAATTTACAGAAAAGATTGTTTGTCATTCAACTTTCAATGTGGTCTACTGTGAAGGAAATGATCATTTGTCTAGATTCATTTCCACAAAATTGACTTTTCTCTTACTGTTCACTATCAAGAGGGCTAATGTGCTTACACCGCATGAAGATTATCCACCGTGATCTTAAAAGTGCAAACTGCCTTGTAAACAAGCACTGGACTGTAAAAATCTGCGACTTCGGACTCTCAAGAATCTTTGTTAATGTACCTGTGACGGACTCCTCCTCAGCCGGCACACCAGAATGGATGGCTCCCGAGCTTATCCGAAACGAACCCTTCTCGGAGAAATGTGACATTTTTAGCCTTGGTGTTATAATGTGGGAGCTCTGCACCCTGAATAAGCCCTGGGAGGGAACACCACCAGAGCGGGTAATGGAACGGGCTACCCTATTTCCTTCCACCATTTACAACTCAATGTTAAACATCCTTTCTTACAGCGTTTTCCTTTTCCTCATTTTCTGTCTTGTTTAGGTTGTCTACACTGTTGCGAACCAGGGGGCGCGCTTGGACATACCTGAAGGGCCATTGGGTAGTTTGATTGCAGGTACGTACTAAATTCTCGCCAAAGCGTAGGCGGGAAGCACGCAAAAGTTACAATAAATTGCATATAAATCACCATTTTAGGCCCAACATTACAACATCACTTTAAGAGTGTAGCAAATTCATACTCAACCTTGTTTATAATTTAATCGTTGCAGAGTGTTGGGCGGAACCCCAAGAGCGACCGAGTTGTGAAGAGATTCTGAACCGCTTACTTGATTGCGAGTTAGCGCTTTGCTAACTCGACGCGACACGCTTCTTGTACAGCAGCAGCAGCAGCACCAAAAAAACATCACAATTGAGGTTTACTATTGTTTATCGGCTCTATTTTTCAACTTTTCGTGTGAATTATTCTCATGACAAAAGTCCCTGCGTTTGGAATGGAAGGATGATTGTTTTTATGCAATCGATGCATGAATGAAATTTTTTCCACTTTTCATTGGCCCAGATCCAAGCTGCCAGAATTTGACCAAAAATTAGTGAGGACGCGATATCCTTAACCTGTTTTAGGGACCAAATTTCACGGGTTAAAGTTGCCCGTTGCACGGTCCTTAAATTTCATGTTAATGCTTTCAAAGATTTCATGCATTAATGAAATAGTTAGACTGAAGCCAATTTATTCGATGACTAACTCAAAAAATTCCGGACTCAAATTTATTGGCAATTGAGCCGGGCTTGATTATTACTAAGGTATTTGAATCAATTTACTCGTGAGTATATACAACCCATATATAATCGAACATGTTAGCGAGTCGTTATCAGACCTATTTGCAAGTCTATAATTGAGCTCATAACCAAAGCTTTAGCATTTTATGTGGAAAAAAGTTGCAATTCGAGCTTGAATGGGTTCTAATCAAATAGTACTTGTCGAGCCGAGCTAAAAAATTATAGGTCGAGCGCGAGTTTGTTAATGAAATTGAAGCTAGAGCTCAGCTGCTCAAGCACGCAAATACTCGGCTCGACCCAGCTCGTGCAAAACCTAATTTTATAACCCCCTATAACTTACCTTTGAATTTTAATTTCATATAGTTATTATAATCTCATAATCATTCCCAATCGCCGGATCAAACTAAATATATTCTCCATAATAAATACAAACAAATATTTTACCTTCTGCGTTTGCTGCAATATTGCTCCAAATATATCGCAGTATGAATCAATAATAATTCCCCTTAGAAATAAAAGAAGATACAAACTCGAACCAATATTCGATAAACTCCAGAAAACTCGAATTTACAAATACATAAAATTGAAATTAAAAAAAAAAAAAAAGATAAAAGTGAAAAACAACGGTAGGCAAACACAAGAACAAGAAAAGAATCGATGGAGAGAGAAACAAAACAGGTTGGCAGAAAATTTACAGGGTCGAATAGATTGGATTCAACTTCTTGAAGAAATTAAAAATGAAAGTTTAACTCCAATGATGATGGATAAATCTTACAAGGGGCTTAAGAAAATTTTGCAATTAAAGCATATGATCAAGAGATATACTTATATAGTAGTAATAATAAGTAATTAAGGGCAAAATGTATTGTAGAATATATTAATTTAAAGGATGCATGAGAAGCAGTAGCAGCTTCATTTCTGATACTTTACCTGCTGCATGCTTTTGCATATACGTACGTACATCTCCTCCCCCTTCAACCAAATCTTCCTGTTTACACAAACACAAACCATCATCAGTTATCGTTATTTATGCAAAGACGTATAATTTACCCCGGCCTATTTCCGTATTTACAGAAGAACCGAGCCACAACACGGCCAACTGTTATGAAATGATACTACAGCAGGTGATGTGTACTGGGGAAATGGAAAATGTGTTTGTGTAGTATCCTCATAACAAATAAGAATCATTTCTCCATTTCTTTATGTATCATCCATCAATAAACGAAGAAACTAAAAATCATTCCAATTAAACTAACCAGAAACGTGTACACTGCTCGATAGAATTCAATCTCATCTAAAAACTCGAACTTATAGAGAGGGGTGAAATACTGCTGGTTTATACGGTAATTAAGCCAAACGTGGTACTAACATTGTTCATTTTACTTAAGATCGAGCTAATGATCTTAGCTTTGATATATTCCTCTACTCAATGATTCTTGAAACCATGCAAAAACGGCTCACGACATTAACCTAAGTAAATCAATTAAAAATCTTTCCTTTTTTGTAAGCACGTGCTTAAAAAGGGTGATTTCAAAAAAGTATACTCCACCTAGCTATGAATATATCATCTCAGAAGCGACAAAAGATTCATAAATTTTGTGAGGTTGACTGTAGAGAGTCAAACACCAGTTTTTACATGGTACAATCTTTTACATTTCCAGTGTCAGAATTCAGAATTTATATATATTTAGATGCATGCATGCATGCAGTAGAGACTCAACACTGATTACCTACTCATGTAGAAATCATGCATGCATGCTTCATATACATTAACATCACACCTACTTCAATTCCCCCCATAAATTCTGATGGAAACCCTTCATCTACACTATTTAATGTAACTGTCAATTTTTATTTTTTTTACCTTTTCTGGCAAGAAAAAGTTAATCTATGTGACCACACATTAGGGTTTATACATCTTCAGACCCCCCCCCTCCCTTTCCTTCTTTTCTTAACCGCAGAGAGAGGCGGTTATCTAGCACGCGTGCTCCCCGGATAATCCCCGGGGGGAAAGTTCATTCATTTTTGTTCGTATTTTATATATGCTTAAACTTAATATTGCCTGTCCAAACTCAATCTTTCTCGTCTGACTGTAACTAATTAGAGGTTGTATTTCGGGGTATTGCCTCCAACTAAATGGTGAATTTGAAAATCACAACACTAATTGTCAGATAAATGTGGCTGGTTTCAATCTAGCAGGAAACCCTAGATAGCTAACTCATTGATTTCCCAGAAAGGCAACCTTAAGTTTTCCTTTTAAAAATTAACTAATCAATTAACGTAATTAGGTAATTAGTTATTACTGTGTTTCACTCTAATTAACCTGAAAAAGAAAAAAGAAAAAAGAAAGAAAGTAAGAAAAGATTTACCCTAAATGTGTAAGATCTTAATTAAGTAGGACTTGAATTGTTAAAATGGAAATAAGCGAAATTTTATTTTCTGCCATATTTCAACTATACTTATTTATTAATATAATACAATGTATATATGAAAAAAGGTAGATTTTCTCCACCTAGAGTAGTACTACTTATGTAAGAACCCTAATTAAAATTTTAATCATATTCAAAAAATCAAAATAAAAAGTCAAGTTCGAACATTGGATTCTCTGACAACGGTGTAACAGAAATTAAATTTGATGAAGAATCATACCCACTTTAATTAACAATTATATATATAGTGCACAATATAATTGCAATAAATTAATTTTGTATAGATATAGCTATTTTATTCTAAAAACTGAGAGAAATGCAAGAGAAGTTGTAGAAATACACATACAAGCAAGCATAGCTATAGTATATACTTCCACCGTCCTGTATCTTTTCGACACAGGATTGTAGACGCCGTGTTAAAACACTTAAAAATATAAGAGTTGATTCTTTCCCGTTAAAAAAATAGAAAAATTCGTGTGGAACGATTTTCGATTGGGAAAACAGAAGACAATTAAAGTGGGATGGAAGGAGTATCAACTAAAATACAATTTTATATAATTAGATGGAATGAAAAGATAACTATAGAAAAACTATATATAGCTAAAGAAAAGGAGAAAGAATTTGATCCAATAATATGCATAATGCAGTACTGAGTACTCCATATAATATCAAATGGAGAGTGATTAAATAGAAGAAAGAAATGGAAGAAATTAGGAGAGATTGGGACAAAATTGCATGATTGTGATGTCCCACAAAATCCTAGCAGACAGAGGGCGATCTAGAAAAGATATATGCAAAAGGACATTTTATCATTTCTTTATAAAAAAAAAAACCACCAATTATTTCATTGCTAGAATGCACCCACAAAGCAAAATTGCACTAAATTAATTAAATACAAAATTATATTGTAATTAGTGGGAAACTAATGCTAATGGTGCTTTCATTAGCATACCCCAAAACAATTAAACAATTCTCCCTAATTTATATTACCCCATATAATTATAATGATTAGACACATCACATCAATTCAACCACCATTTCTCATTTAATTTGAATTTCAAAATATGGGATCGATCATAATTATTTTCATACGTCCATGTTCAAAAGAAGAAATGAAATCAATGAGAGAAGTGATGTATAATATATATCCATATAATCCATATAGTTTGAGATTTAGGAATGTAGGAACGAATATATCCACCGTTGACATTCTTAATATACACACAGATGACGTGATATACTATTAATGATTAAAGATTTCGATATGGACCATAACCTATTTTAAAAAAAGTAAACTCTGTAACTGCCGCATCAGTGGTGACACATTAAGAGTATTCACGGTTGACTGACGAACGTTTTTATTAGGAATAGATTTGGACGATTAATTGATCATATAGCTTGCTTTATTGCTATTATTGATTCAAGCATAAATTTTATATATAGCTTGCTTTCTTGCTATTAATGAAATGTAAGAACTTCTTCTTATTCGACCTAATTAAGTTAACTTGTGTAGTTGTGTAAATTTTTTTTGACCAGGTTGTTTAAACCAACTAGATCACAATATATGCTGAATTTTAGAATTAACAAAATGTTGGATCTTCACTTAAAAAATGACTATGGATAGAATGATTGAGCTTATTAAAGATTGATGATGATAAAATAATAAAAACGGGTCATTCTGAGTGTTACAAAAAGAGTAAGTACAATAATACTCTTTCCATTTCCACTTATAAAGGATTAGTTGCTTGTCTTTTGATCTTATAAATGGATTGACGATTGATAAGTGGGACAGAGGAAGTTAAAACAAAATGTTAAAAAAAAGGTTAATTAAAAACCACATTGCTTCTTAATACACAGAGGTACCGAACTCGAACCATTTTGATTTAAATAAATTCTTTTCAAATGAAAATTTGAATATCTCAAAAAACGAAAATACACTAAATTATAGTATATGATTTTTCTAGGAAAATTAAAGAATGGTGTGATTAATAAGTATAGTAATTTATGAAGTTGGATGGCTCTATCAAAGTATACAAACACACACAGTCATGATTTGATTGCATTGTGTTATTATAGAGAGAGAGAGGGTGGAACAAAATAATTGAAATATTTGTCGAATATAGGAATAAATAAGCAAATAAATTAAAATAAAAAACATCGTTCCCCCACACTAAAACATTAATAAAAAAAATTAAAAAAAAAAAAAGTGGGGAATCCTAAAAAAAGATGCCCAACAAATTTAAATGGGAGGCTGACATGAAATGAATAGGGTACTAATTGGGTTCAGATTATTTGTTTTTTCTCTTTAGAGAGAGAGAGAGAGAGAGGAAAAAAGGAAAGAAAATTAAAACAAAGGCAAATTAACATATATACCACCATAATCTTAAATGTCTCCATTTCTAGCAAAATCTCAGTCTGTATAAAGAAATATAAATTCATTACTATTAATTATAGCTAGCCATTTTACATTTTGGAATGCCTAATTAAAAGTATATATATATAAAGAGATTTTCCATTATAGATTGAGAAAATTCAATTTATTGAGAGGAAAGAAGGAATAATGGCAGTACAGAAAAAAATTATTAAAAGTTTATATTATATAGTATGTAAAGTGATGGCTATAACACTGTAGAAGCAATTTGAGAAGAAAATTTTGGATCAAAATGAATATTTGAGCTCCTTTTTTAGTGTTGGGAAATTAGGGTTTCTGTACTCAATCCTACCCCAGAAATAAATTGGTACTTTAAATTAACAGATCTATAATCACTATATACTCAAAAGTAGTGTGTACAAATTTTGTACTTATTCATTCTCTATACTTTTGTTAATCTCTTAAATGATTTTGTTATATTCTAGTGTTCTCTCGATTCCAGAATCAGAAATCTCGAAAAATCTCGAATATACCAAAGTGCGACATGAAATCACAATCGATTTTTTAAAAATTTTATTTTATAGTATTATTTTAGAAGACAACCCATGAAATCTCAGACAATTAAGTTTCAAGAAAATTATAGAAACATGGCGATGAAGAAAACTTACCCGATCGATCAAGAAAACGGCATTGACGAGGAAGAAGACGAAGAATTCGACTCGTCGTCGTTTTTGGGAGTGGTCTTCTTCTTCTTCTTGTAGGGGATCCCCCTGGCCTTGGCCTGGCACTCCTTGACCTCCCTCAGGTAAATCCTGATGGCCCCCGAGGCGAACGGGTTGGTCTCAGGAGAGCCCCCGTTCTCCTCGTAGGCAGCGCGGAGGCGCCCGATGAGGGCGTCCAGGCTGCCCCAGGCCTGCTTCAAGGGGCAGGTGCAGGGCGCGGGCGGCTCCGGCTGCCCGTAGAATATGCACCCTTGGAGGTGCACCTTCGTCTTCCCGAACTGGTCGAGGTAGCGCAGGAACTCGAGCACGTGGTTGCTGTTGCACTCGGCCAGCGCCACCGGGGGCCGCTGGTTCCGGAGGAACTGGCCGAAGGTGTTCCAGTCCCGCCGCTTCTGGGACTCGTAGCGGCTCGGGGTGGCGGGGCCGGAGCCGCCGGAGGAGGGATCGGCGGCGGAGGAGCCCCATGATGAGCCTTCTCTGTCCATCTAAACGAAGAAAGGGAAAGGGAGGGTGGGAGAGGGAGAGGGCATTAGAGTTTGGGTTTGGGTTTGGGGTTATTTGGTGTGACTAAATAAGGCAAGATTAAGGGAATAATTTAGGACACTCACATCAGGGTTGAGTTGACATGCAATGGGCCACATGCATTTCTTCCCCCCTTTTTTTAACCCTCAATAATTTGGTATTAATGATTATTAATTTATTTTTACTGCTTTTTTTTGTTGGGAGAGATTGAATATTCAATGGCGGGCATATCCGTTAATCAATTCGACGAGACGAGGAGAGTATAGTTTAGTACGTTAGGGTTAGGAAGAGCTTTTTTTTTTTATTCATTGAGAACACAATTAATATGACCGTACGTTCTACGAAATATGTATACCATAAAAATTGTATTTATTTAGAAAATCTTAATCACGCAGTATACTAAATTAGTAATGCCTAACGGTAATGTCAGTTCGTCAATAGTGTGGACAGTGAACCGGTAGAAAGTGGAACATTTCGATTAAGGATGAATCGACAGCCCCACCAGCTAATATTCAGATAGACACACTAGGGTACAAGTGAAACTAGGGTAAAAATGATGCTCTTTCCGTTTCAAAATTATTTTTGTTCACTTTTAAATGCTTCATTTCATAATTTGATCTCAATTAAATAGCTAGCTAAATTGGTAGTATAATTTAACTACGAACGACTCTTATAAAAAAGACAGAGGGAGTAAGCGGGAGCATATGAAAGCCGGTGGTATATGATCCACATACATGTATATTTGTATGTTTATAGTTTTTAGTAGTAGTATAATGCAATAATTGTTTGTGGAATAATATGGCAATATTATCGATGAGCAGCCCCATCTCTCCACTAGTAGTGTACTAGGGCCATTAAAATAAAATAAAATTCTTTAATAAAATAAGAGAGAGAGAGAGAGAGAGAGAGAGAGAGAGAGAGAGAGAGAGAGGTTGACAAAATGTAATCTCCATTAGTATCTCATTGTTAGCGACTGGCAATAGCTTAATGAATTATGATATCATATCCATGGATAACTTGTGTTCTCATCTACCTCGACACCTAATTCATTTCCTTTTTCCTTTTCTTTTTTTATTTTTTGATGATTTGTGACCTTATATTATATTCATATTTATTTCATTTATAAGCTACGTTATTATTACTATTTTTTACTATTATATGTGTGTGTGATGGATTTAGTGAGATAATTAATTAATCTCGTGACTCGTCGAGAATAATTAATTGATTGATTAATTAATTAATGAGACACGGATTTATTGCATATTTATGACGTACAGCACTTTAAATAAATACATTAACGTGCGACTTTTGTGGCACTCCCTATTTTTTTTAATTTTAATTTAGGAGTAGAGGAAATATTTGCTTGGACATGACAATTTTGTCAAAATTGGCGTTATGGGGAAAATTTTATTTAAATAAATAGTATGTGACACATGTAACAGTGTCGATGTGGAAAATTAAAGGAAGAAAAATAGAAACCGTGAGAATACATGTAGTTTCTAGGTATGGCAAATTTTATTAATTAAATTAATCCTGAGATAACGGTATTTAAATTAATAGAATATAAATATATAAGCACTGTATACATAACATGTAGTATGTTTATTGAGGAATATATATCATAACTTATCTAAAAAAAGTATTCTATATCGATGTGAACTTAGCAGTGGATACATTAAGAGTGTCGGGGAGCGTTTTAAAGATAATCAAGAATGATCTTATGGTAATGTAAAAGTAAAAAATGGCTACATATAACAATAAGTAAATCTTACGCTTCATCCGTCCCATTTATAATGACACATTTGTATTGTTTTATATTCACATGTATTCAAGAAAGGTGTCACTTATGATGTCTTCTCATGTCCTTCGTGCATAGTAGTAGTAGAACTCAATTAGGGCAAGTAACTTAATTTTTTTAAAATGTTTCCAAAAACCAAAACATCAACTAGTAAGTAACTCACGTAACATTGTTAAATTATCGGTAAACATATTAATTGTATCAATGATAAATAGGGAACCGTTTTAATTAATTTTAAATTTGTATATAAATGCCCTCTTTTCGCATATATGAATTTTCCCATCATGAAAAATATATTGGGATTTGAATTAGCGCAATTAGAGAATTAATTATGTATAAATTATCAAGAATAATGTAATAGGCCAATTCCTATCAAGTAGGGTCAAATAATTCAAAATATTTTAGTAAATTTGTGTATATATCAACATCACTTAAACCACGATAAACTTAAAAATAATTGAAGCTTATTGCAAGAAAATTTAATACATTATTGCCGATTTGACTACTTAGATGGTAATGGGATTCTGGAACATTTAAATATTATGCTATATAGTACTATATATTATAGGACTAATATTATATATGTTTTTATTTTTAATTTATGAAATGGAAGTCGTTTTCAGATGGAATTGGAATCCACAAATATCTTGCTACATTTGTTTTAGACTCATGTCACATTTCTGGAAGCAGGATTAATTTGATGTAAATATGGTTTTTTATATCATGCAAATACAACACACGCGTATCTGAGGCGACTTGAACCCTCAATCTCCTGATCGAAAGGAAGCGTTTTACCAACTGTATTGTACTTCGTATATTTAATTAGTTTCGACATAACATTTTAATCTCTTAGTATATACTATGAACCACCTTGAGACCCACCATTTTTAGGGGATTTCTTTTTTCCCTTCTAATTTTAAGCAAGAATTGAATTTTTTTAATCATTTTGAAGCTGAGGTGACTCTACATGTAAGGTAGATTTATATTTAATTAGTTATTACTTTTAATTCGAATGTCGACCAAAACAGTAACCTTTATATTGAAACTTGAAACGACGTCGTTTTAATTGTTGATACAGTTTTGCTTATTGAGTTTTAGTTGGGGGAAACCTTAGTACATACGTAAATTAGGAAAATTCGAAATTAGATGACTTTACTAATAATTTTGCAAGGTGACCAAAATCTTGAATTGTACAATTGTATTTAAATTATACTACTAACCATCAATAATATTTCTAAATTTGTAACTTATTATTTTTCGACACATTCGTATGATGATATCTCGGCCAAAAAATATATATATAAATTTTTTTATTAATTTGATATTGATTATTTAAATATAAATTTTGGAGCTTCTAAAGAGGCCCAACTCAGGGTTAGATAATGAAACTGGGCTTCAATAATTAAGAAATTTATATTGTTCTATTATTTTGTTCTTTGTATGTGTAATTAGTTTAATTATTTATTTATAAATAATATACACAGTCAATCATTAATTACTTGTAGTTTATTTTAGTTGATTTTTATTTAATCATGGAGTGATAATTACTACCTCCGTCCTGCCAAAGACGTTACATTTCTTTTTGTCAATTTCTGGCAGGTTTTTCCACGCTTCTTGATGATGCGTTTTAAAATAGATTTTTGAAGAATTTTTTCTTTTACGGGTGATAGTTGTATTATCCCGCAGAAGAAAAAATTCTTCAAAAATCTATTTTAAAACACTTCATCAAGAAGCGTGGAAAAACGTGCCAGAAATTGACAAAAAAAAAATGTAACGTCTTTGACGGGACGAAGGGAGTAATATTTAATACGCCAAGAGTTTGTGCAAAGTGCAAACAATATTATTGTTGAGGGACGGTAATTGATTATGTGTATAGCTTTCTTAATAATTGTGTAACAGTGTAATTGAATTATTTTCAACCGGTATAAAAATTGATCTTTTCAACTGAGATTTTTTCAACTTTTGAGTTATTTAATGCAACATATACCTTTGACCTCCAACCAATAGTAGTATTAGGTTATAGTATAGTTACAAGACGATCTCCCTCCAATTAAGAAGTTTGAGATTCGAGATATAAATTTTGAGTGTGTACGTGAGTGTGCGATCGAGTTGTGTTTGCCTGAAAGAAAAAAAAGATAAAGATAAAAGGATACATGAGTATTATAAATAATGTGATATACTTTTATAACAAACAACAAGAGCCATAATTTTATTATATCATGTTTACTTTAAATGATAATCGATTCACACTACTATTTTAATTATACGTATATTGCGTTTACTTTGTAAGAAATTGATCATAACATATGAAATGTCTGTTAGTCTTCCTATTTACGTGTAATGAAATCTTTTTAAACAACTGTGATAATTAAAATGTGGTATAATGTTATAAACCGTGATATGAAGTAAAGGGTTCTCCGTATTTTAAACAACGGGACTAAAATACATCAAAGTGAAGGAACTATATATACTCTAGTAAATAAACATTAATTTATACAACCCTTTATATCTCATTTTACGTTCGTTTACGTTAAAGTAAACAGAGCTCTAGTATTTCAAACTGTTCATGGTAGAGCCTATAATACACACACTTAACAAAATAGACCTATTTGTTTTTTCACCTTCTCCTTAATTATGTTGATCTCATTGTGAAAATTAAGTTACAATGGACCACTCTATAGTTTGTTGCTATTTTTTTGATTGCTATGGCAGGTTGCATATAATGTAATTATAGATAATATATACTCACATCCATTAAATTCTTAAGAAACATGAACAAGTGCATAAATGCCCATAATCTTGATTCTTTGACCGGAAAATACGACTATTCCCTCGGTCACACCATAATGTTAAGTTTTTTTTTTTCTCCCTTTTCATCGATCTTTTGAACACAACGGTACAAACCCTATTTCTGGTACTAGTGATTTCACACCACTTGACACAAATCCACATCAAACCAGAATTCAATTAGTCGTTGTAAAATCTTCAATTCATTGATTTTTTTTTTTCAATTCAAACTCTTTTCTGCATAATCTTGAAATCTGAGTTATAAATTGAAGGCGATGGCCAAATTGGAGACAAAAATACAGGTGTCGATCCCAATTATTTGATATGACAAATAACAGATTAGTTGTTTTGTGATAGGTGAAGTATTTATTGTTGGACCTAAATTTGGAATCGATTGCCTACCATTTATTTATTTAATTTATTTATTATTTCAGGAGAGAATTTTTTTTTTTTTTTTTTTTTTTTGTAATAAAAAAAATAACCCTAAAAAGTGATGGAATTGACCACTTGACAAAGTTTAAGGTCCCCCTATTGTACGGCTACTTTGTCTTGCTTATTTTGAAATAAAAAATAAAAAATATACTATTGTGTATAAATATTTTGATTATTTGATTTGTAAGTTGGAATTAAAATGAGAAATATAACTCACAATACTAAGATATTAACTTGAGAACTCACTAGGTTTAAGAAGAATAGGAGAGCACTCGGGCTGATTTTTTGTAAAACAATATAACTTTGTGTTACGAAAATTCGAATCTCAAATTTTTGATCTCATAATACAGCCGTTAGACCCACATATGCATAAATTAGTCGAACATTTATTCATGTTTGAATAGGGCTATAACTTAATACAAGAATCTAGCAAATTATCTTAACTCAAATAATATAGAAAATGGATTAGACAAATAAAAAGAGTTTCGAGGGAATAAAAGTACTAAGAAACTACATTACTATTATTACTACGTTACATAGTCAATCATACAATCAATTATTAATTCAACTATAGTATACATATAACATGTGAAGGAATAAATTACAAATGTATTGGGACCCGGTTTCGGACCTAGAACAAGAAGTGCAATCGCTTAGAACTCAGAATCAAAATGGGTCCAGCTAAAGTTATAGTGTTAATATGTACATGTCCATACTATATCGAAAATTAATGAGGCTCATACTTTGAAAAATATAAGAAAAAAAGTGCATAATAGTGTGTACTTTTAAATATGTTTTTTTATATAAAAAATTATGTACGGGGGGGCTGCATTTTCACTTATGCATAAGGCCACCGAAATCTCATGATCGGGATTGAATGTATTCGACGAATTTCCTAGATTCAATTAAACTATTTTTTTGTGCTACTCAATTAAATCTAAAACATCGTAACAAAAGAATACCTTAAATGCAAAAGAAGCATAATTTCTTAATAATTACTAGTGAAAATATAAGTTAAATATATAACTATTGGCTTGAAATGGAAAGAATTATATATTCGTCGAGATTAAAATTAAAATAATTAAATTATCTTGATGACGTCATGTTTCATATATCGAGTGTTTTCTTTTATGGGTCAAATCATAGGAATTGGGTAATGTAGTAAGTATAAAAAAAAAAAAAAAAAAAAAGCCCAAATAAGATAATTGTTGCAAACAAAAAAAAAGCCCAAGATCTTTGATGCTTAAGCCATTTTTACACAAGTTTTCGTTTTTTTATTATTTTTTTATTTTTTAATATTGTAAAACTTTGCCAAATATTTATTTTTGGAATCACAAGTTAACCCTTCTACGACATAATTCTCCGTTGCTACTCAATTAATTTGAAATAAACCTACACCAAAAGATTCATTTTCTTCAAGAAAAGCAAATTCCAATAATCAATTGCACTAATCACGCTCTATTTCGGTAACAAAAAAGTTGGAAACGAAAAACAAGATTGTTAGTTCCTTCACACTCGACTTGTCCACTAATTTACTCTCTCTTTATAGATATGGCCGGCTTCTATCGCAAAATTAAAACAGGGAATTTGTTGACATGCCTTGTACATTTTTTTTTATAAACATAGTTGGTCGGGGGTCATTCTGTCAGTGAGTGAGTTGGAGTTCCAAGGGGGCGATGGGGTTCGAGGGGTGAAGGCGCCCCAGATAGAATGCATTGTTGGGCTTGAAGGCGTTATTGGGTTGAGTCCATGTGTTGTGTTCTTATTCGCTCTTTATTAGAGAATTTTTTTTTAATGTGTAGCCTAGCTGTAAAATACAATGTTTTTTTATCGGATAACTGTTAGTTGTTAGATTAAATGTTAGCACACCAAGTGACCAAGCTGCTAAAAAACTCAAATTCTCCAAACTACCTTATATCTCCCAAAATTCGCTCTCACAAGGGATCGAACCCGGATCACTTATTAAAGAGAGGAGCCCGGTAGCCAGGTGTGCTAGGTCACCTGGTTAGACGTAAAATTTATTCTCATTTTCTGCTCGTAAATGTAGCCAACACATCGTTTAAGAGCCTAATAAAATTTTGATTTTTTTAGATTTCTATTTATTTATCATTCTATGACCTTAATTAGTTACAACAAAATTTGGGTATTTAAATTGTTTTGACATGACAAGAAAATGTAAATAAGTAGGGGAAGAAACAAAGATGAGCAATGCAAATTGCAAAATGAGAGGGGCCCCACCACTTTGTCGTTTAGTTTGCCGACTGATGAACGGACAGCTACTCTTTCCCAACCAAAACAGATTAGGGTTTATTTATTCATTCATTTTATTAGTAATTAATTTCACTGTATACTTAGATACCTAGAGTTTGGTGGAATTGGAATTAGGGGTATCTAAAGTTTCATTTAATAAATCTAACTCAAAATTTTGCTAACTAAGCACCAACATGAGGTAGGACCCAAGGCAATGTACAATGTACTATTTTGCTAATTAAAATTTTATCATTAATTTCATGTTCTTTCACCGAAAATATATTATGAGTGTCATCGATTACATCAGTTATACGCAAAAAGTCAATTATGTGATTAACATCACTCAAAGTGTATTCGGAACCAACTTTCGTGTTACGACTTTGTTAACCTAAATGATGTGATATTAGTATCTCGAGAGAAAACTTACTGAGACATTATATCCAAAGAATTGACGTGCGATCTACTTTTAACTTTTTTTTTAATATATATTAATATATATGTGGTTTATCAAAATTATTAGACATGGAGCACATGGGAAGATTGATAAATATAAAGAAAGGCCCTTTTTATGGAGAGTGAAAGGAAGTTATTATGTTTTTTTTTTTTTTTTTCCTCTTTCTAAATAAAAATAAATTACTTAGACCCACACTACATTTAGCTTGATAAATATAAAGAAAGGCCCACCTAAACTAAAATGATTGTAATTGGTAAGAAAAAGTTTGTTGTCACTTTTGTTATTTGCATAAACATATTTCACAATATTACCAAGATTAACAATTTTTTTTTTTTTTTGATCGGGCAAAAAGTAATTATATAAATCAAATTGGCACGCGAAGTACCAATCAATGGCTTACAGATACAAGTTTACGATCATGAGCAACGAAAGAATTGTCTAGGATTTGACATCCACTCCCTGAAGGGAAAATAGTGCAAAAAAATATTTTTCATCAAACACCAGCTCCACAATCTGCTTTTGATTTCATCGACAATCTTCTCTTTATTCCAGCACGCACTCCCAAGATTAACAATTATACTTGACATTATTAAAATATAGGATTTTCACAGTCATAGATTCAAGGTAATTTTATTAGCTCTCACCTTATATTTCAACAATTTTAAACAACTGTATATTCCATATTCACTAACTCATAAAGAGCTTTTAGATTAAAACAATAATTGAGAGTTGATAAAGAACGTTGAAAACAAATACTTACTAAATGGATTGGCGTCAAGAAAGATATGTTCGATCTCGAAAATCATAGTTAAAAGTTACTGTCAACAAAATTAACTTCACACGCAAAAAAATTATTACTTTTTAACGTTAGGTATAAAATATTAGCGTTGTGCCAAAGCAAAGTTGCCATCGAGTATTGATTTTAACCTATTTACCAATGGATACCTTGATATTCGATTACTTCCAAATCAAATCATCAAACCTTACTCCAAACATATCTTACATCTCGCTTATTCAACCAGCCGACACATTTTTTTCTCGACCACACTGATAAACGACATGATATATGTCATTATACTTTATTCTTATGTACAAGGAAAAGGAAGCACAAATCTATAAGTATGGCATCATAAAATTCTTGACCATCCACTCCATTTCCCCCCTCACCAAGTAGTCATACAAGTGTTGAGCACCATACAAAAACACCACCAAACTTGAGAAATAATCCTAAAAGTAGCTACAAGCCAACAATTGTCACTTTGCCAAGCGGGCTCTATAATATTCTTGCAAAAACTATGCCCTTATTTGTCCATTTATCAAAATACTTTCACCCCTTCTTCAATAGTAACTTAACTTCCACCAACTTTCACTCCCCTTTTCCCCCTCTTCAAATTTGTGATTGACTATTGATTGAAAAATTTGCCACCATGAAAGGAACAAGCTTCTTTACTATGAAATGATGAATGGGGCCTCAAGAATCTTTTATTACCTAAAGAGATGTGTGTTATTGTGGAGTATGCAATGTGCATTTCAAGCATACTCTCAAGCCTATTCAATGACTAGAAAACCAATCATGTTCTATGAAATGTACACTTGTGGACATCATTCATGAACATATATTCATTTCAATTCAATAAAGCCATTATTCTATGTTTGCTTTAATCATTTTCCAGGGTGCTTTGATTACTTTTGCTTTCTTTTGTTGTATACATATAGTAAGCAATGCACTAATGAGAGGACACCACTCCATTGAGATTTATTAGTTGATTACCTTGCATTCTAATTACACTTGTTTCAAAATTTGTCCAAATCATGCACAACATATTCTGGTTTGTGAACATGCGAAAAATGCTTAAAGCTATACAGATTCAGGCTTGCCTATACATATATACTGTATTAATTTATGATTATTACATGATTGTGCCTTTTATGTACACACTGATGCTTAAATCTAGTTATGCTTGTTGTACTTCATGATCGTGCTTAAATCAATTACAGTCAGATCGAACTAAACCAACGATTCAAATCTATTCGTATTTTGACATAAAGACTTATTTTTATACGAACGAGACTGAAATGCGGGCCGATGGGTACATTTAATACATTTAAAAATAGTGTTGCAATTAGAAATTGAGATAAATGTAATGATTAATTAGGCAATAAGCCTTGCAATGAATTTTTAGCTCTTTTAGTGCACATCATTTTCTTACTCAACAAAGCCCATTTGAAATGGGCTCTTCTCTGGTAGGCCAAGCCCATTACCAAAGCCCGGCCCATTTATATTCTTCAGTTGAAAATTTTAGAGAGGGAGAGAGAGAAAGTGGATTTGGGGAAATTGCTATAAATGCATTGAATTCAAAATCCACCACCTTTTAACAGCCATGCACAAAACCCCCCAAAAATTACCTTCTTTGGCATATTTCAACCACAATTTAACCCAGATTTTCTGAGAATTCGCTTCGCCTCCTGCTCCGGTAAACCCTAGTTTCTTCTCATTTTTCTTGATTTGAGATGTTTTGGTTTTCAATTTCATCAAATCTGACTCTACTCCACTTCCTGCAGATTCTTGTTGAGCATAAAAAAATAATCTTTGGTTGGGTTGTAAATGGCGAACCGTCCTGGATTTTTCAAGTTTTTCTTACCTTCCCTCGGCCTAGAGAATCAGGTACATTTTTTTTGCTTGATTATTTCTGTTTTTCTTTTTCTTACTTCTCTTCTTTAAATACTCTTTTCTTTTTTTGTGCGTGCATTTTTCTATTAGATGGTGGTTGTGTTGAATTTGTTCATTTCTATTTTTTCTGTTTCTGGAGGATTAATTGAGTAAAATTGATGCCTCATGATGTGAATGGGAAGCAATTGAAGCAAAAATCGTTGAGATTTATGGAAATGATTCAATTCTTTCTCTGTTTTTCGATGGCATTTGTAAACTATAGAGTAAGTGGAATGCCTCCTTTGTGTTTGATATAATGCCCTTCTCAAGTTCTCATCACATGAGCAACTGTGGTATTAGCCTTTTGATATCAGTAGCTACGAATGCGAAGTGGCTGTCGTCGTCGTTCTATTCACTACCTTCCAATTCAAACTTCTTAAATTCATGTTTTGTAGTACTATAAAGAGCAACAAACTTTCTCTACCCAATTCGTGATCTGCTTTTACGTAGGCTTTAACATATTTCATGTGCATCTCGACAAAGAAGTAATATTGCGCCATTCCAATATTGTCTTGATTGTTTCAATGGTTTGAACCTAATGGATTCTTAAGGAGTAATGTTAATATAGTTATAGCTATATATAGTTCGACTTTGTGGTTGTTGATCTGAACTGGATTGAGGAGTAAGTTCTATTTGAGTACCATGGATATGTAACTACACGCTTGCATGATAAAAGGTAAGTAAAGGTTCCATTCACACAAGTTCCATTGTGTGAAAGAGCACTAGCACGTGCCTAAATCAAGTGAGGAGCACCGTAGTGTATTTCCCTACGACCAATAAGGGAAAAGGAATATAACTAGCAGTATGAATAAGGAAAGGCTCTGTTAGCCATTATTCTAGCAATTATTTGCCAGAATATGCTTGGTGCTTGAGGAATAGGTGAAAGATACCATAACCTAAAGCTAGGGGGTAAGATTTTGGACATTTCTCATTTTTAGTAATTCACGATAAACATTACGCGAAAGTAATAATGAATAGTAAGTTAAGGTTCTTCTTTCTCTTTTGGATCATTTAAAAATTGATGTTTAAATTTTGTTATACACCGAACAATAGTAAATGGGAATACCTCACAGTGAGTAAGTAGTTTACTTTACGATTGTATTTCCCTTTCTATTGAGTTCTGGTGTATCAAGGATATGTAGTATATGAGACTTGCTTCTAAAAAATTATAAAACAAAGTGATTTTTATGCATGCAGAAAATCCCTCCAAGGTTTATTCAATCTATTCGAGGAACTTGGCCGATGAATTTGGTGCTTCGAGACTGTTATAACAATTTGTGGCATGTGAAAGTGGAAAAGGTAGGCGATGATTGGTACTTTGAAGATGGTTGGAAAAAATTCTCTGATGAGAATATGATTAAAGGAGGGGATTTATTAGTATATGAATATTCCTCTCGAGGTTTACTTGACTTTAAAGTTCACGATGGCTATGCTTGCTTAACAAAAGGAGTTGGGTGTCACAAAACTAAGAATACTGAAGAGCAGAACACAACAATCGTACCAGATGATGATGATGATGATGATGATATAGGTAATACTCATGAAAATGTTTATCATAGAGGAGAGAGAGTGATAGAGAGAGAGTGATAGATGGTAAATTTTTTTACTCGTTTTATTTTATTTTAAACTTTTTAGTCTATCCATCAATCTGAACCTTCTGTCTGAACAGATGATAGTGACGATATTGGTTACGATCCTAGATCTGAAGAAGATGATCGGCAGGATGCCCACCCTCAAGTGGAGCAAGTAGTGATTATTGGTATACTACTCTTAGTTATTTACCTGTTCTTTTCGTATTTCCACCAATCAAAGCCTACTATCGGAACCAACTATAGATACAGATGATGATCGCAATGCTCTTACATCTGAAGAGGATGATAAAAAAAATCAATGTTTCGAAGCGGTGGAAGTGACAGATGGTAAAGTTATACTCTCTTATATGTTAAGATTTAGCAGTATGTTGCTCATTGTTAAATTAAATGACCTCTTAATGTAATGAGTTGTAGATGATAATGACGCGGGAGATTGCTTTCCTACAACTGAAGAAGCAAATCGACGAGATGCATGTCCTACAGGAAAGGAGTTGGTGATCGGTAGCGTCATATCAGTCCATCTCTTCAAAACTTTCTGTACATTGCTCTCACTAGTAACACCATTATCTGTGGTATAAACATCTAGGTTGCCCATACATGCAAACCGGAGAAATGGATCAAGGAAGAACTCAACGAGGGGGTCCAGGATCCGATCATCCTCGACTGGAGCAACGGACGGCTGGTAAAGTTTTACATACATTGTTCCACTTCCAATTTTGTAGCTCGTTGCCTTCAGTTAATGATACTTATACAAGAATCACCTACAGCCGGTACTAGTAAACGTAAAAAGACAAGAGTTCACGACTGGTACGGCGTAGACATTTTCAGAACTGGACTGATTCCCCAGCCCAAGAATCCTTATTTTGTGACCAAACGAAGACAACGAGCTGCTGAACTAGTAAGCAAACATCTCAAGACTCAAGTTACACTTTCTTCCGCATTTTGATAATCCTCATTATAATACGAGCTATTTTTGTTGCTGCAATGATAGTACATACCCATGGACGTGATCAGAGGCTATGGCCTTAAACTCCCCGAGAGTATAGTGCTCCTCGATCCAAAAGGAAGGCAGTTTCGTGCCAGGCGTAAAGTGTGGTCGGACGACAGGACGTTCTACGTTGGAGGCTGGAAGGCTCTATGTGGAATGAACATGGTGGGAGGCGAAGATACTTGTATATGTGAGTTTGTGCAGAAAGGTGGCGATTTGTGCATCAGTGTCAGCTTCTTCCCCCCCAAAGAGAGTTAACTGTATTAGGGGTGGTGAAATGGGGAAGAAGAAGGTGTATGTATAGAAGAGGGGTGTTTATGTTATTTGGAGCATCTCGGAATTGTAGCTCGATCTATCTATACCTATTATAAAAGTGTCTTGTGTGACAAAAATTTCTACGGCTATGTGCGAATGCACTTAATCTGTACTAGTAATATAAAAGGATTTCAAATTTGTGGAGTTTTGATTGTTTAACTTTTTTGGATAAAAAATAGCAAAAATTGCATTGACAACTTAATCCCTTATCGACGATAGATCAAAACACGCACACTTTATTGAATTTTATTGGTAGCTGATTATGTTTACCAGTACAATTTTTCATTAAGAATATACTCCCTCTGTCTCTTCCTAAGTGACTCATTTCCTTTTTGACTTTTTCGGCACGCATTTCCACCGAGACGTAGTACGGGTTTTACGATATAATTTTGAAATATTATTTCTTTTACGGGATACTACGACTCGTAGTATCCCGTAAAAGAAATAATATTTCAAAATTATATCGTAAAACCCGTACTACGTCTCGGTGGAAATGCGTGCCGAAAAAGTCAAAAAGGAAATGAGTCACTTAGGAAGAGACGGAGGGAGTATATTTTATTAAATTATAGATTTATCAATTGGTTCTTTAAACCGACAAACACTAATCTCAAACAAAAACACACAGAGAGAGAGAGAGACTGTAAATTTAGATTTTGAAAGAACTGCGAATTCATAGTGCGAACTGCGAAGAGATAGTGTTTGATTTCCGGAAATTGAGCAAAAACAACCAGAAATTGAAATGTACGTACTCTCTTTCTGCTATTGTCGATTACGTTTCTCTCTTATTTGTTTCATCGTCACAGACGTTACTCCTCACTATCTAGCAGGTTCTTCCTACACAATCAAAATCAGGTTATGGGGAGCGTAGGTGGCGAATATTGCAGTATTGTTCGAGTTCTGAATACCGTAAATCTGGACGGAGAGTTTGGTATTATTCCTTATTTTAAGTCTTCATCCTTTTGTACACAGCTTTTTTCATATATTATCTTGTGTTTTCTGCTTATTGTGCTGAGTTTTCGATTGGAAGTTCGATTTTTTGCTGTGCTTGGAAGTAGTTTGATTCTGTTTTCATATCACATAATTCTGTTAAGGATATGTTGGTATAACAAAGATGGTAGGCTAGTTATTTCTGGATTCTCTCCGAGGTCGTTTGAAGGCATGTAATTGTGTGTTTTTTGGTGTTCAATATGGTGCATTGTCAGCCGTTATATCGAAATCCTTCATTCCAAATGCAACCAAAATAATCTCACCTGGGTGAGAAATTTTAGTTTAGAATACAAAATCTGTTTACGTTTTGGCAAATAACAGCACATCAATGACTACCAGAGGCATACTCTTTATGTCGGTGGATCGAGTTTTCCATAAATTATTTCCCTAAAGGAGAAAGATTTCATGAGTTATCGATGTTTGGTAACAATAATGCAACCTAAGGACATGTTTGAAACATGATATGGGTTTGAAGAAGGTTTTATTTAGAGGCAGTTATAATGTAGTTTTCTGAGTCAATTTACGCATTTTTCACTATGGAATGATTCAACATCTACGCATTGTGATCATTTGGTTAAAATAAGGTAACTGGAAAAAGGAGCGAGTAGCATTTGTCCTCAAGTGAAACACAGATGAATCCTGAAAGTAGTTGAAAGTCTGAAAAGAGGATACTCATTCATGTTTAGTACAAGATCGTATCACATAATAATACGTGTTAATTATGCAAGTGTTTATATGCGTACTCACTTAGGTAATAGTGAAGATAGAAAGAGTTTTGAGAACCAGAAGCTTAGGGATAGATCATAGATGTAAGAACTACATGTCTAAGTAAAGGTTGTGGAGTACGGGCGAGTAGGTGGTTAAGAGAGGAGCTCACATACATCAATCTGGAGTTATAGACCGAGAAAGGCCGACACTAATCAGTTTGCACAAGTATATTAGGAAAGATAGTGGAGGCAAGATCGATACACAATGTTTATAAGTTGATGATTCCAAGAGTAAAGATAGTGGCTCGATAAATTCTATGGGAATAGAAGAATGGTTGCCTAAATGCTAGTGGAATCAACGCAAGCCTTGTAACATTAGAGAATATTGTCTTAGCAATTGCTTATCATCGCTGATAGTTATTATGTGTTATAATTGTAACTCTAACTCTTACTAAACAGTACTCATCGGTTATCGAATCTCATGGTAGAAGATAAAAGTGTTCTCCCACATCGAGTATGTATTGGATATTCATATCCCACATCGAGTTTGTAAATGATATTTTTTGTCCCACATCGAATTTATATCTCAAAAGACTCCTTTTCTCGAGCTATATAAGGGCTATTAGTTATTTTTTTATCTTCCAACCAAAATCATCCTTATTCGGTGGTACATTTGGCATTTTTATAATTTATTAAGTGGTTAATTATAGATGGCGACGCGTGGAGGAGCACGAAACATGCGCAGACGCCCGTTACCAAATGTAATGTGCTCATTCCCTCTCTTCTAAATCTTGCCTTTTACCATTTCAACACTCTTTAATTGTATCAGTAAATGGTAATATTGTGCTATTTATTTTTGTTGCCTCATTTTTTGCATTTTACACGTCACTAATCTAGTTTCCTTTCATTTGTTATATTCACTATTTTTAGGTGTATCGTTCTTTTGTTAACTTGTATATATTTTATTCAATATCTGATTTTATTTTGATTTATTAAAGGTGACTAGTTACTTAAGTTGGATAATCGTGATCACGCATTCAACAATAATTTACCTATTAAGTACTGTGCTTGATATGCTTTTAGTTCGTTTAGTTACTGACTGGGAATTCTGTTTAGTTAACGATAGAGGCTTAAGCTAGCACAATCTGATAATTCACTCTATCAAGGCGATATTATATGACAGAGACAATTAAGAAACATTCTAAAAATAAGCAATCTTTAATAGATAAAAAAATTAAACATGTTTAATGTGTATAATAAATTATGAGTGCAAATGCATTGTATATCTAAGCTGACAGTGATAGGTTTAACGATGAGAGCGGAAAAGATGCTAACACTAGCAGTAACACGCAATACATTGTGTGGAACGTAAAATTTGGCACTGGTTTGTACTATTTTGGTGCAATTTTGCACAGTTTTGCACCATTTTGGAATATTTATTACACCAAGTTGCATCATTTTGGTGTAGTTTCTCCACTGATTTGCATCATTTTTGTATAATTCCTGCACTCGTTTGTATCATTTCGGTACAGTTCTTGCCCTGGTTTGCATCATTTTGCACAGTTTCTGAACTGCTTTGCTTCAATTTTGTGCAGTTTCTGCACTAGAATAGTGCAATTTTGTACTATAAGTGCTTTCAACTCGAATGCTATGCACCAAAACCCCAAAAATAAATTAGTTTTTTGTTATTATTTTGGTTCACAATGTGTTTAATAATTGGTAGTCATTAAACTAATAGATAACATCATAACAATCGTAGAAATAATATTTTGGAATAATATTCTATAATGTCCTAATGTGAGCCATTCCCGTAGTCTGAAATGTTAGAGCTACGGCGTGGCTGTGGTGTGATGATTTTTCCTTTTCCTTTTCCTTTTCCCTTTCCCTTTCCCTTTCCCTTTCCCTTTCCCTTTCCCTTTCCCTTTCCCTTTCCCTATCTATACTGTCATCTATGTTCTTGATGAACTTTGATTTCAGCCAAAACTTTGACGAAGCCCAACCGCATTGCATCCTTTTCCTTTTCCCTTTCCCTTTCCCTATCTATACTATCATCGATGTCAGACGAGAAACAATACACAGTACCCTTAGGGCAGTCAACCAAAACATCAACTAAACTTCTTCCATTAGCATTTTCCATCCATCATGCAAGATGGTGCGCAGTTTCAGCCCATAATTTCCTAATCTTATCTATGTGTTCATGCATTTCGTTCATTACATTCCTTAAAATCAATTAAAAGATGCTAACACTAACAGTAAGTCAGTAACCTATGATACATTGGTGCTGGAACGTAAAATTAGCTATGAAGCATGGCGACGGGAACGAAATACGAATACGAACACGACACGGCACGAGAATACGCTAATTTTTCTAAAATCTAGATTCGATACGTCAAAAATACGTTTACATTTTTTTTAATAATATTAATATATGTTTTAATAATGCTATTATAAATATCATAAAAAGACATATAATTATCAAAATAAGGCAAATTCAAGTATATAAATACTAAGTCTTAACACAATCTTTACCAAAAATATGTTTGGTAAAAACCCTAGTAGTATTTAATATGTATTTTTAATTAAAATAAATAAATAAATAAAACAATTAAAAAATATGTAAAGAATTAGTATGTTTGGCGTATTTGTAGCGTACTAGTATTAAAAACGTTTAATACGGGGACGCCAGACCTACTGGACGTCCCCATGTTCATAGAAAATTAGACAATGGTTTGTCATATTTTGGTGCACTTTCTGCACTGGTTTGCATCATTCTTGCACTGTTTTGCACTATTTTGGTATATTAACTTCTGCACTGGTATGCATCATTTTGGTATAGTTTATCATGGGGTTGAAATTTCAGTACAGTTCCTATGCTGGTTTGCATCATTTTGTACAGTTTCTGAACTGCTTTGCTTCAATTTTGTGCTGTTTCTGCACTAAAATAGTGCAATTTCGTACTATAAGTGCTTTCAACTCGAATATGCACCAAAACCCCAAAAATAAATTAGTTTTTTGTTATTATTTTGGTTCACAATGTGTTCAATAATTGGTAGTCATTAAAATAATAGATAACAATCGTAGAAATAATATCTTGGGATAATAATCTATAATGTCCTAATGTGTGCCATTCCCGTAGTCTTAAGTTTTAGAGCTACGGGGTGGCTGTGGTGTGATGATTTTTCCTTTCTCCCTATCTATACTATCGTCGATGTTCTTTATGAACTTTCGTTTCAGCCAAAATTGTGACGAAGCCCAACCGCGCTACATCCGTTCTATCAACGTTATCATCGATATTCTTGATAAACTTGGATTTCAGCCAAAACTTTGACGAAGCCCAACCGCATTGCATCCCTTTTATCAATGCTATCATCGATGTCAGACGAGAAAAGATACACAGTACCCTTAGGTCAGTCAACCAAAACATCAGCTAAACTTCTTCCATTTGCATTTTCCATCCATCATGCAAGATGGTGTGACCAGTTTCAGCCCATAATTTCCTAATCTTATCTATGTGTTCGTGTATTTCGTTCATTACATTCCTTAAAATCAATTAAAAGATGCTAACACTATCAGTAAGTTAGTAACCTATGATACATTGGCTGGAACGTAAAATTAGACAATGGTTTGTCATATTTTGGTGCACTTTCTGCACTGGTTTGCACCATTCTTGCACTGTTTTGCACTATTTTGGTATATTAACTTCTGCACTGGTTTGCATCATTTTGGCATAGTTTTACGGGGTTGAAATTTCAGTACAGTTCCTATGCTGGTTTGCATCATTTTGTACAATTTCTGAACTGCTTTGCTTCAATTTTGTGCTGTTTCTGCACTAAAACAGTGCAATTTCGTACTATAAGTGCTTTCAACTCGAATATGCACCAAAACCCCAAAAATAAATTAGTTTTTTGTTATTATTTTGGTTCACAATGTGTTTAATAATTGGTAGTCATAAAAATAATAGATAACAATCGTAGAAATAATATTTTGGGATAATATTCTATAATGTCCTATTGCGTGCCATTCCCGTAGTCTGAAGTTTTAGAGCTACGGGGTGGTTGTGGTGTGATGATTTTTCCTTTTCCTTTTCCCTTTCCCTTTCCCTATCTGTACTATCATCTATGTTCTTTATGAACTTTGATTTCAGCCAAAACTTTTGACGAAGCCCAACTGCATTGCATCCATTTTATCAATGCTATCATCGATGTCAATGAGAAAAGAGGCAGTCAACCAAAACATCAGCTAAACTTCTTCCATTTGCATTTTCCATCCATCATGCAAGATGGTGTGACCAGTTTCAGCCCATAATTTCCTAATCTTATCTATGTGTTCGTGTGTTTCGTTCATTACATTCCTTAAAATCAATTAAAAGATGCTAACACTATCAGTAAGTCAGTAACCTATGATACATTGGCTGGAACGTAAAATTAGACAATGGTTTGTCATATTTTGGTGCACTTTCTGCACTAGTTTGCATCATTCTTGCACTGTTTTGCACGATTTTGATATATTAACTTCTGCACTGGTATGCATCATTTTAGTATAGTTTATCACGGGGTTGAAATTTCAGTACAGTTCCTATGCTCGTTTGCATAATTTTGTACAGTTTCTGAACTGCTTTGCTTCAAATTTGTGTTTTTTCTGCACTAAAATAGTGCAATTTCATACTACAAGTGTTTTCAACTCTGATACTCTGTACCAAAAAGTTTTTTTTGGGCATGTATTAAAATTGGCAGTTACGATAGGAAATGAACTTTTTTAGCCAACTAAATAGAAAACATACTCTCTAGCCAATTTCCATGATTAATGTCTAAAATGTCCTTCCTCTTTGTAATTATTTTCGATTTTCGATTTTCATCTTCATCTTTTTTTATTTTTTGATTCCCTTTTCTCCATTACTTTCTAACATTTTATGATTGAACCAATTTTACATCGTGAGATAGCAACGGGGGTGAGAGAATTGAATGATATAGTGGAAAAGGGAAGACAGATTTGAGGAAACCTGCTAGTAATTGGTTATGGCGGAGTGCCAATTACTTCATTTATTTTTTGTTGTTTTTCTCCCCATCTAAGCCTATTTTGATATTGTGTTTTAAACAAAAACTTTCATTGAATTTCTCTTAGACTTTCAGTTAATGGACACATATATGTGAATAAAGACCCAGAATTTTTCTTGACTAATTTGACAAAACTGATAAAAAGATTTGAAATAATAGGAGAATTAGGGCAAGGAATCGAGAGCACTACAAGATAATTGAATGACGAGAGAAAGAGAAAGAAAGTGAGCCAAGGATTTAGCAAAAAAAATGAAGAAAAATGGAAAAGTGAAAGAAGAACGGTAAATAAAAAACCAAAAAAATAAAAATAGCAAGGGTTATTTTTGGTGTTAACATAGAAAAGGGGCTAGAAAAGAATTTCTGGTATAAAAATTGGCTACTTTCATATAATACTACTATAGTAATAGTAGAAAATCATATCTTGGGATAATTTTCTATGATGTTCTAATGTTTGCCGTTCCCGATAGTCTGAAGATTCAGAGCTATAGGGTGGTTGTTGTGTGATGATTTTTCCTTTTCCCACATAAGATGAATGCAGTAGGAAGCCTGGAAGCATTGACTGTGTTAAAGAATGGCCTATAGATCTCAATAAGTTGCTTGCCAGCTTCCTCGAGAATCGTTTTTAAGTAGGGAATGTTCTAGATGAATTTTAACTTCAGCCAAAACTTCGACAAAGCACAAGCATTGTATCCATTTTCTCAACACCATTGGTAACGTCAGACGAGAAAAGGTACGCATTGCCCTTAGGGCAGTCAACCAAAACATCAGCTAAACTTCTTCCATTTGCATCTTTCCATTCATCATGCAAGATGCTGCAACGAGTTTCAGCTCATGATTTCCTGATCTTATCTACATGTTCGTGCATTTCTTCATTTCCTTCTTAAAATCCCATTCTTTTAGTTCCCCAATTGTAGGAAGTTGATTCTTGATCATCCTCTGGAAGCTCGGTGAATTAACAGCACCAGAATATATTCCATTCTTATACAAGAACCTCCCGGTGATCACTTTAGTCCCCTTTAGCAGTGATGATCGGTCCCAGTGGTAGATTACTCTTGACACTCTGTTCTATTACTAAGGCTAATAGCAGAACTCGTTGTATTGACGAACTTGATGCCAATTTTGCTGACTATTATAAAGTTATAGCATTTTCTATGAAATATTATAATATAAATTGTTGTTTAAAAAAATTCATATTTTTTTTGGTTTGTTCAAAGATGCATGATGTTAAAACGCCGTAAAGTTAATTGAAAATATTTATTCTTCTTACTGATAGTATACTTTTGCTTCCTATGAAGATTTTGTGCTCATATGAGACTGTACTGATTTTATCTATATTGATATAATTTTACGTGTTTTCAGATAGTTCCCTCGAATTTGGTTAGTTATATTCAAGGAACTGAGCCACACGACATGTCCCTGCGTGACTGTAATAAAAACATGTGGCAGCTCAAGATAGAAAAATTTGGTGAAGATTGGTATTTTACAGATGGTTGGGTAGATTTTGTAAAAGATAACATGATCAAAGGCGGTGATGTGTTATTCTACCAATACTCTTCTCAAGGTTTACTCGATTTCAAAGTTCTTGGTTCGTCCCGTTGTGAGAACGACGGAAACCCCCCTCTGGATACAAATGGGCAGGATGAGCCAGTCGAAGTAAAGATTGAGGAAGAAGAGGCTACTGATGACATTGATGAGAGACCCCACAAAAAACGATCTAATCGCCCTCCAAAAGAGACGGGGGTCGATGGTGAGTTCTACTGTCTATTTCCTTCCTACTTTCTGCTATGCTAATATTAGTTGAATAACTCTCTCGTGCATATTCTGGTTGTGATTTTACTAGGCAGATCCAGTGGACGCAAGCGAGAGCGAGGGAAGAAGAGGATGTTTCAAGATTATTACGGCGCAGACGTTTTCAGTTCTGGAGAGGTTTCTGTGCCCACAAATCCTTTCTTCGTGACAATAACAAGGAAAACAAGAGTGAATGAAATGGTAAGCTTGGAAAATTAATCTTTTATTTATTAATTATAAAATTATGCTACAAGTTCTAATATACACCTACAATACCTTTATTTTAATTTCTAAGTATAGTTAGTGAATAAATTATGTTGTAAGACAGAATCAAAACGATGATTAAGATTATCGATTGTATACGTATATCTGATTCTAATGTATAACTTTTGTATGTACGGGGTCGTGTTTAGCTAACATAATTATAGCTGTGTCTGCATCTTATACATCTTCCCATTCATTTCCTTTTGCTTTTTTTTTTTTTTTTTCCTGGTGTAACGACAGTATATCCCATCGGATGTGATCAAGAGCCACGGCCTTCATCTTCCGGAGGTGATGGTGCTCGAGGATTCGGAGGGGAGGAAGTTCCGGACCATGCGCACATCGTGGAAGGATAAAAGGCTGATCTACTGTGGAGGATGGAAAGCTATTTGCAAAGTGAACTTGGCCGGAAAAGACGACAAGCTCATCTGCGAATTCGTTCCGGGAGAAGACAAGGATCTGCAGATTAAGGTAACTTTTGTTCGTGCAAAATAGGCAGCTAAGGGTTGGGAAAAATAAAACAATTGTGCATTATTTTTTTTATTCTGTTTTTTTATAATTGAATTTAGGATCGAGACTGTTTTTTATGAACCCACTGCTTTGAGAGATGAATGAATAGTTGGTTGTGCTAAAGCAAAAAATAAAATAAAAATGTCGAATTCCTATCTTTTTTCTCAAAATCCTTTTTTTTTTCATAAAAAATAATTAATAAAATTTGTTTTAAAATGTAGTTACATGAGTTGAAAACTGTTGATTTTTTCGTCGAAATACTATTTTCTTTTAAGCTTTAATAACGGAAATTTAACGACAGCGCCGAAGATTGCACTGTTTTGCCCTAATTTTTTTTTTGTTTAAGGCGCCAAATTTGGTGAAAATTTGAACAAATATAGCACTATTTTGCACAGTTGCACCTAAAATATTTAAGTGCAGTATTTGATTTTATTATATGATTTAAAAGAGTTTTAAAGTAATTTTAGCACATGGAATGGAATAAACTCTTTCATAGTTCTTTTTTGAGACATTCCTTTGCTCTAACACCATTATCTATTGTTTCTGCTCCTCTTCGAGACATTCATTCGTTCGGATTCTCTATTTCGTATTCATCAAATAATCGGAGTGATGACGACGAGGCGTTTGGTCTAAAAAAGATCTTGGGATATTTCATTCTCTACCGATTTTACTCTACGCCTCGCCCCATACTAATTCCCGTCCCCATGATCTCTTTCTTTGAGACATTCCTTCACCAACGCCTCAATCTCGTCTTTCTTCATCTAGTCAGATTACTGCAGATGGGCTACTTCGTCTCGAAAGATCTAGAGGCCCATTTGTTATCATGCTCCTCCTTACGGACATTCTCGTTGTCCTCCTTACGGTCTTTCCAAGACATCCCTTCACTCGGAGCCTTAACATCTTATTAGCTTCTGTTAGCCTCATGATCTCTTTCTTTGAGACATTCCTCCACCAGCCCTCAATCTCATCTTTCTTCATCTAGTCAGATTACTGCGGATGGGCTACTTCGTCTCGAAAGATCTAGAGGCCCATTTGTTATCATGCTCCTCCTTACGGCCATTCTAGCTGTCCTCCTTACGGTCTTTTCAAGACATTCCCTCACTCGGAGCCTTAACATTTTATTAGCTTCTGTTAGCCTCAGTGATGATGGCAAGCTTCTTGTTCTGTAAATGTATAGAGATATTCAATTATCTATTGCTTCTGCTCTACATTGCGCCCACCCTAACCTTATCCCCACGATTTCATCTTCGATAAGTTCTTTCATTCGTTGCCTCTATCCCCACCTATGACCATTCTAAGTTTATCATCCAACATTTATATACGAAATTGGGTGCTTGTGATTTGCACGAAGATAGTAACTAGTTGAAATCAATCACCAAAGTTGGTAGAAAGTTTGCACAAAATAGTACCAATTTGTACAATCTTGCACTTAATTGCTGCAAATACGGTGAGTCTTATTTATAAATCAGTTTATTACAATAAATGAATAAAGTCATATTTTTAATAGTAATACTTTATCCTATTATAATTTATGTATTTATTATATACCGCCGGTCAATCTTTCTTATGCATATAAAATACCATTACCGATCCTAATTATAACCGCAAAAGATCTTAAAGGCTTTTACTAATGATCTTAAAATGCCTATTTCTTGCTCTGGGTTCATTCTAACGGTCCGAGCACTTTTGCCTTCAATTATAGCCTCTTTCTTAGGCCGGACTCATTCTAAGAGTTCTCCTTGTGATCTCTTCGAGACTTTTGCCTTCATTAATAGCCTCTTTCCTTGCACCAGGCTCATTCTATCAATTATCCTCATGTTCTCTTCGAGAGCTTTTGCCTTCATTCATAGCCTCCTTCCTGCGCCTCCTCTTGATCTCTCTTCGAGGTCTTTTGTCTTCATTAATACGAAGTAGCCTCTTTCCTTGCACCGGGCTCATTCAAACAGTCCTCCTCGTAATCTCTTCGACACTTTTACGATGGGCTTCCTCTTCATGATCTCTTTGAGAGAGCTTTTACCATCATTCATAGCCTCTTTCTTGCGTCTAGCTCATTCTAACTATCCTCCTCACGATCTCTTCGAGAGCTTTTGCCTTCATTAATAGCCTCTTTCCCTGCGCCCATCTCATGCTAACAATCCTCCTCACGATCTCTTCAGCCCTTTTGCCTTCATTTATAGCCTCTTTCCCGCACCCAGCTGATCATGCTAACAATCATCCTCATTATCTTTTCGAGAGCTTTTACCTTCTTTCATAACCTTTTTCCTGTGCTCTCCAAAACTTTATCTTAAAGTACTGTATATCAAACATTGCATTCCTTTGTTCCATGTCTCTTACTCACCTTTTTTCTCATATCAAACCGATGCAAACAATCTACTTTGTCTAAAAATTTCTCAAAGACTTTGGATTTTCTAGAACAATCCATAATTTAATCATCAGGTACACTAATTTATTTATTTTAGATAGTTTTCGTATTCTGATATAATCTATAACAAAACGCTAAAATAGTGAAGATTGAGTGAGGGATTTGCACAACTTTGCACAAGTACACATGAAACACTAAAGTAATTAGTTATATTTTTTGCACAAAATTGCACCAACTAGTGAATTTTTGCACGTTATTAATGGTGCAAGCTCGGGTAAGAAATATTACTAATTGCATAATATAAAAAGGGTTAAAATAAAATTTCAGCCCTTCATCCTATCATAATATAAGTGTTGAGATATTCTTAGAAATTATAATTGAATTTACCAACGTTTGGCGAAATCTAAAATTATAGTCTTAACGTTTAAGTTTTCACCGTACATTTAGTACCGAATTCAAGATGAAAAATCCTAGAAGCTTAGAGTCTAATATGTAGACAGCACATCGTGGAACAAAAAATCATATAATCGAGTATGCGTATATTAGTTTAACTATAGGAGTTGGTTCAAGTCTTTCGTGACATAACCTTTTAATATAAATTCGAGAACAATTTAATGGTCTCCGGTGATGTCTCTTTCTTAATCAGTAATAATCTTTATTGGATCAAACTACTTTAATTCGCTGTTATCAATTCATGTAAAGTAGTTCGATGGGAACAACCAATATTAAAATTAGAATAATGTTATAAATATATAAACTAGTACTCGCCCACGCGCGATGCGCAACTCCGTAAGTTACGAATATTTAATAAGAGCAGTGAAACGGAACGTAAACATAACACACTAAGAGCAGACAAATATAATGTTAGTGCACCACAACAACACAATATGTTATACATTTCGGAACACTTCCTTATATATAACATTTGTCGTCCCGGCTGATACGTCAACGTCAGTTACTAAATCAAAAAAACTAAACCCTTAAAAAAAAATGAATCCTAAAAAAAATGAACCCTAAAAAAAGAGACTATTTTGCAAATGTGAATTAAAAAAAAAAAAAAGTAAAGTCATGTATTGATTTAAGTGAAAACTGTAAATTACAGTTTGTTTATGAAATTTACATATATGAACAATTAGGTTTTTCGTGATTTTTTTTTAAAGTGAGTTATAAATATTGTGTCACCCAATGTATGGTATATTTATTTTATTTCTGTTCTATTTTCGGGCCCATTAAACTTTGGCCGATATCTTATTGTTTTAGACCACTAAGTGTAATAAAAATTACAGGAAAGAAAACTGGAATAAATAGGAGAGAATTTAACACTTGACATTAAATAAAATAAAAGTAAATTATAAATATTTGTTAAAATACAAAATTACAATTGTTTGAAATACAAAATCAAAATATCAAATAATAGAAAATGAGATGTGAAGATTTTTTTTATTCAAAGTATAGCAATATTGGTGTCTATTTGTAGAGAATTGAAAATCATAATTTATGGTATAATTTTTAATTTTTGTAAATAAATATTTATCTCCATTATTTTGAAAATAAGATTTATTTTGATGTAATTATTTCCACCAATAAATATTTGTCAAGTGGCAAGGAGGAAAGAGAAGAGGGGAGAGAGAAGAAAATATGACGGAAGATTTTTTGTGTTCACAATGGGCCATAGTTTTTAGTTTTAGACCCCTAAATTATAGTTTTTAGGTTTAGACCCCTGAAATTTTCATTTATTACAAAATTGACCCCGAAATCAATGCAAAATTGAAAACTGCCAAAGTTGTAATCTCTTTATTTATTTATATATATATATATATATATATATATATATATATATATATATATATATAGATATAGATATGTTCTCACAAGTCATAACAAAAGAGTGTGCATGGAGAATATGCTTAATAAATAAAGATATCGAATAGTATTTCAACACAGAATCACATGCTTATTACAATATTCAGATAAAAAATTGATCTATTGTGTTTATTTATTGAGCTTTATTTGAAATTTTGAACCAATTTCAGCATATTTTCGGCATATGCTGTTATAAAGTAGGGCGGAATAATTGAAATCGTTGTTTATTGATTTTACTACTCGTCGTTGAGCCCTTAGTATCGTGGTAAGATTGAGACACTCAAGACTCTTTTTACAATGAGGTGCTCGACTAATATGTGGTGTAATTTTTTTCACTTTTGTGTGGGACACGAGTCTTGCCTATACGTGATCACCTATTTCTACGAATATGAATTTTAACAAATTAAATAGTATCATATTTAAAATGTTATTTTGATAAAAAGAAATTTTATGTATAATTCAAATTTTAAAAATGAACAATAGTACGAGAGATCATAAAAGAAAACAATGGACTTATTTTATATGTTGGGACCGAAGCAATAGGCAAATCAGTTAATTAAAATTAAGAACAACTCCTTTATTTTTTAATCAGAAAAGAAATGAATTTTTATTGAGGATAGAGAATCAAACAGGCAGAAGGGGTACCAGAGTATTACATAACAGAATGGAAAAGAGCAAGGGGATTATGTCTCCGGTCCACAAAACTCAAATTCAAGACCGTTTCTCCTTGCTAATTAGATGTTGCTTTAATTAAAATCTTGACAAAATAAATCACGTTCAAAATTTTACAATTTCGGCACGAAATTTAAAACGTACTCGAACTTTCTATCTTTCATTAATACTTATAACCTTTCCGGATTTTTTTTATTTTTTATTTTTCATTTGGACTCACTCTTATCAAAATATCACACCTTTTTTTTTTCTTTTTTTTTCACTTTTTAAATATACACGCTTGTTTACTTATTGCAAAAATTAGGGAGTTTATAATTGCTAAAAATTAAAAATTCCATATTTTAATTCGTCAAGTTTTAAGTGTTGAAATAGCGAAAATGATATAAATTTGCTAGGGGTTTAGCAAAAATCAAGAAAAAGAGTTGCTTTGAGTCTAGAATTTGTGTCCTAACAAATTGGGGTGCAAGAATATTGGTCGTACTTATCAATACGTACAAACACTATACAATTAGATACGATCGAAAAAAGAAAAGCTTATCAAAAAGAAATTAAAGTAACGATTCCAATTACTACTGTATAAGATAATGCCGTAATGGGAATCTAAGTATAACCATAAAAATACTTATCCACTGTATTAAGACAGGTGTTGAACAATGGAACCAAATTAGTGAAAATTAAAATAGAAAAAAAAAAGGAAAAAAAAGTGGCATTCATAATTATATCATTATTATTATTATCCAAATTTCCAAATTCCGATCGAAATTTGCATCTTCTCTGTAGAATGAACCACATAATATTCCCTTTAATCGTTAAAAGAAAAGAAATATTAAAGAGAATAACTAAAATACGTACGGTTAAATAATTAATCCATTTTTTCTTACCGAACCCCTTTAGTTAACGAAGTTTTCGACCGGATGAGATCCTCTGTCCCCAAATTGGTGTACCAATAGTGTACTCGATACAAAATTAGAAAGTTTTGAATTCTCTCTATTAGTGGTCATTTTGAGTTTGGTTATTAGTATATGTCAAAATTTCATAATTTTGAATCGGGTACACCATTGGTACACCAATTTGGGGACAGAGGATCCCATCCGGTTTTCGACTTTGATCATTAATTATTAAAAAAAAAAAACTCACTATATAACCTCTCAAAAAGTTCATAATTCTCGTAAACTTGTTGAATTCGAATTTTCCCCATCTCTCTTTTGCGTTTGAGTTGTAGTAGTATCATACACTATCTAGAGAGAGAGAGGGAGAGGGATGGAGAGAGGTGTGGAGAAGATGAGATCGATAGATGCACAGTTGAGGCAATTGGCTCCTGGGAAAGTTTGTGAAGATGATAAACTGGTGGAGTACGATGCTCTTCTCTTGGATCGCTTTCTCAACGTTCTTCAAGATTTGCATGGCAACCAAATTCGTCAAAAGGTAAAATATATGAAACCTAATTTGTCACTGCGCGCATTTGATCCCAACAAACAACCTCTTGTTTCACATGTTAAATTATATATGAACTAGCTAGGTTGAAGACTGCTACGAGCTCTCCGCGGAGTACGAACGGGAGCACGAGCCGAAAATACTCGAAGAGCTCGGAAGAGTCCTTACAAGCTTAGACGGAGGAGATTCGATCGTTCTTGCAAAGTCTTTCTCCAACATGCTTAGTCTGGCAAACCTGGCTGAGGAAGTTCAGATCGCATACCGACGGAGAACGAAGCTTAAGAAGCGCGATTTCTCCAACGAGGCGTTGGCAACTACCGAATCCGACATTGAAGAGACGTTCAAGAGACTAGTGGAACAGTTGAAGAAGTCTCCTAAAGAAGTTTTTGAAGCTCTGAAGAATCAGACGGTGGATTTGGTCCTAACTGCTCACCCTACTCAGTCGATCCGTAGATCTTTGCTTCAGAAGCACGCGAGGTTTGTGAACGTTTTGCTATGATTTTCTTCACTTGTTTTGAATAATGCATAAAAAAAAGTATGAAAAGTTTCTTATATAGATGTTGTTTGATGTTTTACAGGATTCGAAATTGTTTGACACAATTATATGCGAAGGATATCACTCCGGATTATAAGCAGGAACTCGACGAAGCACTACAAAGAGAGGTACGAAATTCTTACAAGTTCAAATTTCGTACTAAAAATATGAACTAGTACAGACAGAGAAGGAATAAAACTAGTTTGTTTATCTGGAACCAAGTATGTGACAGTGGTGACCATTTTTGTCTTTAACACTGGTGAAGATACAAGCTGCATTTCGCACGGACGAGATCCGGAGAAGTCCTCCGACTCCTCAAGACGAGATGAGAGCCGGAATGAGCTACTTCCACGAGACCATCTGGAAGGGAGTGCCAAAGTTCTTGAGGCGTGTCGACACTGCTTTGAAGAATATTGGCATAGACGAGCGCGTTCCCTATAACGCTCCTCTTATCCAATTCTCTTCTTGGATGGGCGGTGATCGCGATGGTATTCCCTCCTCACATTCCATCAAAGGATTATGAAAACTATTAACTAACTGAGGTATGTGAAAATCATTGTTGTAGGAAATCCGAGGGTAACTCCGGAAGTTACAAGAGACGTGTGTTTACTAGCAAGGATGATGGCTGCAAATCTGTACTTCTCACAGATTGAAGATCTCATGTTTGAGGCAAGAAATAAATTCATATCACACTTCTTGAAAATCTAACACAACTTCATAAGTCTAATGTGTCTTGGTTTCCTTTTATGGCAGCTTTCGATGTGGAGGTGCAACGAAGAACTTCGTTTACGTGCAGATGCTCTTCATAACTCCACTAAGAGGGAGGCTAAGCATTATATTGGTGAGTAATCAAATCCTCTTCGATCCTTCAATATCTTTTGTTATAAATGATGAATTTTCATGCATGCTAGCTTATATCTATTCATTCATGCAGAGTTTTGGAAGGAAATCCCAGTAAACGAGCCTTATCGCATCACCCTTGCTGCGGTGAGGGACAAACTCTACAACACTCGCGAACGAGCTCGTCAGTTGCTCGAAACTTCAGCCTCCGACGTCCCCGAGGAGTCGACATACACCAACGTCGAAGAGGTTAACAACATTCAAGTTTAATTAACTTTTAACTAGATTAGGCCTCTTAGTTGATGTTATCTACACTATATGTGTTTTTTTCGCAGTTTCTCGAGCCTCTCGAGCTATGTTACACATCGCTATGCGATTGTGGAGACCGATCCATCGCCGAGGGAACTCTCCTCGACTTCATGAGACAAGTCTCGACTTTCGGGCTTTCGTTAGTAAGGCTCGACGTGAGGCAAGAGTCCGACAGGCACACCGATGTTCTAGAAGCCGTCAGTCGACACCTCGGGCTCGGTTCCTACAAGGACTGGCCCGAGGAGCGTCGACAGGAATGGCTACTCTCCGAGCTTAAGGGCAAGCGCCCTCTCTTCGGATCCGATCTTCCAAAAACCGATCAAGTGTCCGAAGTCATCGACACGTTTCGTGTGATCGCACAGCTCCCTTCGGACAGCTTCGGAGCTTACGTCATCTCCATGGCGACCGCTCCCTCCGATGTTCTTGCCGTTGAGCTTTTAAAGAGAGAATGTGGCGTGAAGCGTCCGATGAGAGTCGTCCCTCTGTTCGAAAAGCTCGCTGATCTCGAGGCGGCTCCGGCTGCGATCGCCCGCCTCTTCTCGATCCGATGGTATTCGGAGAGGATCGGAGGGAAGCAGGAGGTTATGATCGGGTACTCGGACTCCGGGAAGGACGCCGGCCGCCTCTCGGCTGCGTGGCAGCTGTATAAGGCTCAGGAGGAGCTGGTGAAGGTGGCGAAGGAGTTTGGTGTGAAGCTGACTATGTTTCACGGCCGCGGCGGGACCGTCGGGAGGGGCGGGGGCCCCACGCACCTCGCGATCCTGTCGCAGCCGCCGGAGACCATCCACGGGTGCCTACGTGTCACCGTTCAGGGAGAAGTGATCGAGCAGTCGTTCGGTGAGGACCACCTCTGTTTTAGGACTCTGCAGAGGTATACCGCGGCCACGCTCGAGCACGGGATGAGCCCTCCGGTCGCGCCGAAGCCCGAGTGGCGATCGTTGATGGATGAGATGGCGGTCGTTGCCACGGAGGAGTACCGTTCGATTGTCTTCGGGGAGCCTCGCTTCGTCGAGTACTTCCGCCTTGTAAGTATTCTCAAACATGACACCTTTAGTCTCAGACATTAATCTCTTATCGCTAGACCAGCACATAAGTATTCCTTTGTGTTGATATTGTTTGCCATATTGTAATATCATGACATTTGAGCTATGTTTATGTAATGTGACACTTATATAATTTTAGGCCACTCCGGAGCTCGAGTACGGGCGGATGAACATCGGGAGCCGGCCATCGAAGAGAAAGCCGAGTGGCGGAATAGAATCGCTTCGAGCAATCCCGTGGATATTTGCTTGGACGCAGACGAGGTTCAATCTTCCAGTGTGGCTAGGGTTCGGTGGTGCAATGAGACACGTGATCGAAAAGGACCCGAAAAATATGCAGATGCTCAAGGACATGTACAATGAGTGGCCGTTCTTCAGAGTGACTATTGATTTAGTCGAAATGGTGCTGGCTAAGGGCGATGCCGGAATCGCGGCTCTGTACGACAAGATCTTGGTGTCGGACGACCTGTCGCCGTTTGCGGAGAAGCTTCGAGCCATGTACGAAGCTACTCAGAGCCTCATACTCAAGGTAAGAGTAGATTCAAACTCTTTGAAACTTTTCAAGATTGATTGTCATTGCATCCTTTAGTACTATTTCTTTGTTGATGATTATGGTATGTGACAAATTCTCAATTTATGGGACAAAACTTCCCTATAGTCCCAAAATTTTAGCCCAAAAAAGAGAAATTAGTTTTGATTGGCCTAAAACACACATGATGTAGTACTTATAACTATTCTATGCTAACTTATAATATGAATGTTTTTAATGATTTATTAGGTTGCTGGGCACAAGGAGGTCCTTGAAGGGGACCCTTACTTGAGGCAGAGGCTACGACTGCGCGATCCGTACATCACGGTCCTCAACGTGTGCCAAATCTACACGTTGAAGCGGATACGTGACCCCAACTACAGTGTGAAGGTCGGTCCGCATCTCTCCAAGGAAACGGAGACGAGCAAGGGGGGCGCGGAGCTCGTGAAGCTCAACCTGACTAGCGACTATGCTCCCGGACTGGAAGACACTCTCATCTTGACGATGAAGGGCATTGCAGCCGGAATGCAGAACACTGGTTGATTGAATTAGTTGCCTTCCTTTATTTAAGTGACTGTATAGTGTTATTGTTGATATATGTTAATGAGAAGTCACATGAACTGTAAAATGAAACTTGATATATACGGTTGATTGAATGTCGTTGTCTTTGATCTCGAAACTTAACCCCTACTGCTATGCCAACACAGGCACACATATTTCTCGTAATTGAAATTCCTAAATATAAATGCCTAAATTGAAGCATTTGTTGATTGTTAAATGTTATTTTTGTTTTTATATATATACACTTGATCTAATAAAACAGAGTTCCATATATTTTGTTGTTAATTTTGCGTGACAAGGAGAAAATTGTTGCTGATATTTTCGTGAAAGTTTTGAATCAATTGATATGAAATTAATAGTCAAATTTTACAGAATTAATTAAACCTACGACTTCTTATATTTTTTTTCCTAGTATTTAATTAAAAGTAACGTTGATAAATAGTCTAATAATTGAAGTGCACTCACATGAAAAAAAATAAAAATAATTGGAAGAGAAGCGGAGAAATGAAGGAAGACACGATCCGTTTACGTCGCCCTACTTCACATGCAAATTACAACTATTATTATTCCCTTTCTAACGTTTCAATTATATGCACTCTTTGCTTCCCATGCACAATAACTACTATTTACTCATTCGTTGAACAAGAACTGCTATACGGGTGCGTGTGTTGGCCTAATAGTAGATGGTTAAGTTTCGAATCAATTCTGAGTTCTTGGTGATACCGTCTTTAAATTTACTGTTAATTGAATCAAAATTACATAATTTAATTGGAAATGATAACAGAAACAAATTAAAGACTTAGAATTAAACTATGTACCTACAGACTGACAGATTCAGGATTAAATCATCATGAGGGCTAATCGATAGAAATAAGTTACTAGTATATATATACGAACATAAAATTTCATTAAAATATACATTAATAGCTCAAGATTCCGACGACCGGCGCGGGGGCTTAAACGTGGGCTTGCCTCCACATAAGTCCGCCGTTGTGAACCGGTCCTAACCGAGGCTGAACCGCCGGTCGATGGACCAGCCCATAACCCATGAGGGGGTGCATTTTGAGGAAACAATGTTTTCAGAATTGACTTTTTATAATGTAATAACTTTACAGTTACACGTTAGAAAAGACTTTATAGTTTGTTCTAATTAAGTTTCTATAAATAATGCACAATTTTTTTGGTTGACTTTTAGTGGCTTAGACCTTAGATAATTTTGCCGCTAGCGAAAGAGAAGGGAAGAGGTCGGTGTAATTTTTTTATTAGTTTCGTGAAACTATATATATTCACACATTTATACACTTCATAGAGCCAAATAATTCTAAACCTTGCATAGTTTGTATCGGAGCTTCGAAATTGTTAGTGTTTACTTCAATTTTGTGAGTTTTTTGCTTGTTTGGTATTCTCTACTCAAAGAATAAGGAGTTCATCAAGATCTTTCAAGATGACGGTAATCTCTCTCTCTCTCTAAATGGTGTTAGTTTCTTCTCCGAAAAGAGAAGATAACATGATGAGTTTTTGTCTTTGGTCTTAATCGAAAAAGAAAATTATTATTTGAATAAGTGAACGTTGTTATTCGATCTTATTCGATCTTCTTATGTTTTGCATAGAAAGGGATTTAATCTTATCTTTTGTGAGGTCGTAGTTTGAATTTTGATAGAATTTATCATTTGCATCGTTTTTTTTTTTAATATTACATCAAAGTTTACAACTATATATATACAACTCATATACATGAGAAATTTGACACCACAGCCGATGGTGGGATTATATTACAATTTATAGCCCAATATCTACTCATGTATATCTACCCACACAGAGGTGGGACACCTACACCACCCAAGGGTGGGAAAGCTACTCCACATACCAACACGTTGGTAGTGGGAATCGAACCCAGGACCTCCTAAAGAGGAGAGTCCTGAGTACCTCACCCTTGCCACTAGGCCAAGGGGTCATCGGCCATTTGCATCGTTTTTTAGTTGATAATTTGAAATAATAAAAATTTCTTCCATATTTTCAGACAATAACCGAATTGCGGGTACACATGTGCTGCCCCGGATGTGAGAGCAAGATCAAGAAAGCCTTCCATAGGGTTAAAGGTATTCTTCTAAGAGCATCTCTAACAAGAGAAATGATATGCTACTCCCACTATGGTGCTCACATCCGTGGGCACCTTCGTCGTTTTATCATTTTTATATTATTTTGTTCGATTTTTTCAATTGTGTTATATTTTAGTACCTTAAAAATAATTATAGAAATCATAAAATTAAAAAAATAAAATAAAGATCAAGCTCAAATGATTTTATTAGTCATTTTTGAAGTTAAAAATCAAAATAAATAAATCGGATTTTGATTTTTTTGATTTTATAATTTTTATAATTATTTTTAAGGTACTAGAATATAATACAATTGAAAAATTCGAAGAAAGTATTATCAAGATGATAAAACGACGAAAGTGCCCACGGAAGTGAGCACCATAGAGGGAGTAGCATATCATTTCTCCTCTAACAATGCACTAAAAGTCAACCAAGCGTTACTAACTTCAATCGAAGTGTTACTTGTCAAATCAAGCTAATTAATTAATTAATGATGAAAATAAAATTCAGGAGTGGATGAGGTGGACATAGACATGGGCCTACAGAAGGTGACGGTGACCGGTTGGGCCGATCAAAAGAAGGTCCTCAAAACGGTTCGGAAAACCGGAAGGCGAGCCGAGTTATGGCAGTTCCCATTCAACCCGGAGATGCGAAACAACAACTTCACCGGCAACCACCGCCACAGCCACCAAAACTACGGCGGCCCTTCCACGTACTACTCGTCCCAACCGTCGGGGTCGTCGTACAACTACTACAAGCATGGCTACGACAACCACGGCGACAGCCGGATGCACTACTATAGCGGAAGCTCGACCGTTTTTGGAACTCGGACCGGCGATGCTTTTAGCGACGAGAATCCACGTGGCTGCTCTGTCATGTAAACGAGAGAGTTATTACCACGTGGAGAAGATTAGTAACATTACGTCGGAATCTCCCTTTGTTTTGCAATATTTTGTTTATGTACCCTTTCCTTTTCTACCTTAGGTTATTCATAGGGTAATTTTTCCCGCCTTTGTGCAGTTGCTTGCAAACTACACGTCAGCAAAATCGACGTACTCCTTTTGTTCTTTATTTACTGACCCTATTATTGTATATGAACATCTTCTATTTACTGTACATTTTTGTTTTGGGATGTATATCCTACAATCACTTTATCATTCTACTTTTTAATATTTTAACACTTTAATACTATTAAAATATTAAATAAACCCCTAATTATTCTATTTTAACACTTTAATGCATAAATTTATTAATATATCACCAATCTATTACTATTATAAAAGTGTGCATTCTTACAAAATATGTAATGCCAAGTATGCCCCTCCCCTCCTTTAATTAAAATAATATTATTAATAATAGTATTGTTATTATATATAATAATAGTTATTCATGATTTTTCGTTTTTTTATTTGGATTGTATTAATATATTATAATCGTATTGTTATTATTATATAATAATAGTTATTAATGATTAAAGCATAATAATTAAAGCATATAATATAATAATATTTATTCATAATTAAAAATTAAATCATAATATAATAGTGATAGGTCTTCGATTTCGACTGTTTCAAGGAAAGTAAAACATAAAAATTGTCCTAATTAATATCTAAAAGCAATTATTATTCTTTTTTAAATTATTCTCCTAATTAATTTCTACAATCAATTATCAACTATTTTATAAATATGTTCTTCTTCCACACTATTTAAAAAAAAAAAAAAATCATCAAACTCTTTCGTAAGAAAGCCATTGCGCTCGAGGTGGACTAAGGAAGGGGATTAGGGTTTGAACGTGAGTTTTAATATGCATGCATGTGTGTTGTCTTTAAACTAATTAAAGACATGACAGGTTATACAAAAAAAAAAAAAAAAACCGAAGCGTAATATTTATTAGTTTTATTTAGGTTGATTTTGGAAGAATTATTGTTGCGTTTAGCCATTGATTAAGGTTACTTTGTTTTTGCTTTGAATTCTTGCATTTATGCTTTTAAATCCTGTGTATTTTTTTATCTACTTTTTTGTTCGTTAAAACTTTATTCTTTCTGTTACTTTTCATGATTAATGGCTGAGAAATATTTATTATTATTTACACATCACATCTTCTTTACAGTTTAATTTTAGTTCCAATCAAGATTCAATAGGATGTCAAGCTCCTCTTCAGGTACATTTTATAATTCAGTAATTAGATTTATTTTAAAACTAATATTTACCGCAATATTGTAAACATATTTGAATCTTTTAATATTATAGCTGCGGATGTGTATCAGAAAAGGAGACTTTTACACATGAAAAGGAAATATTCCGAAATAAAGAAATGAAGTTTAAATGTTAATTCGCGAGACTTGAATGGTAATTATTTTCTTTTGATCATGTTATGTACACAGACACAATTATGGACTGACACACTTTAATTCATATTGTTTCTCATAGGTACAGTAGTTCATGTATTAAAAAAAATATTTGATTGTGTTCATTGTGGTGCGTCAGATTAGAGTATGAACCTCCGACAATTTGTTGTGATAATGGAAAAATAGTACCTGCATTAGCTGAAGTCCCCAATAAATTGTACGAATTGTTCACTTCAAAATCAGAAGAGGCAACTAATTTTAGGAAAAATATTTGTTCGTACAATTCTATATTTTCGTTTACATCGTTTGGTGTAAAATTGGATAAGGAACTTGCATCTGCAAGACGGGGAGTCTATACATTTCGAGCACAAGGAATGGTTTATCATGATCTTCCAGGATTAATTCCAAATAGTTCTAATCCAGGATTTTTTCAGTTGTACTTTTTTGAGACAGTGAACGAGGTCGAAAATAGAATGAACAGGCTACATAAATTCAAAGATATCAGATGTGACGGTGAAGAAGTTGATAAAAATTATGGAGACCAATTCATATGCAAAAAAAATTTCGAAGATTGAAGGACTGGCCTTCATGGATACTGTCATACTGTAGAGCTTCATATATCTAAAGATGTAAATTTGGATCAACGGGTGTACAATTCGCCTACTGCAGATCAAGTTGCAGAAATATGGGTAGAAAGAGATAATGATAATACCTCATATGAGAGAGATATTGTAGTTCATAGAATAAAATATTATTATGGATGTTATGACCCGTTGCAGTATCCACTTCTTTTTTCGAAATGTGAAACTGGTTGGTATCTAAATATTAAGAAAAATACGTCTGCAACACAAGGTATTTTCCTTTAAATTCTCTCTTTATCTATTTGTTAATTATTACGACTATAAATTATTTATTTACAATTCAAATTATTATATTATTTGAATATTTTATTTTATATTTTATTTTTTTTGAATTTTTATATTTATATAATATTTCTCAGCTCGTGTTAGAACTCTGAATAATACATCGACAAGGGCCACGATGATAACCGAAGAAAATATTATCTCTGGAGAACAAGGTATTCTTCTAACATTTTGAACATAATAATATGAATTTATGTTTCAACAATATATACGTATTAATAACCATTTTGTATGTTCAAATACTATATGAAACAGTTACAGGGGGCAGCGTTATAAATGTGTCTCATGTAGAGAATATACCTGCTATAAGTTACAAATCAGAAATCCAAGGCAGTCTATTCTTTTATTCGCTGGCAGATTATTTCAGCAATACGCAGTTGACATGTATATTAAATTAGAGACTACAAGATTGGATTTTATTCGAAAAAATCAATCAACTATGAGAGCCGAATTGTACCAAGGAATTATGGACAGTGTCTTTAGAGGAGAAGTGAGAGGAACTGAAGTTGGCAAACGAATTGTTCTACCTGCTACATTTATAGGGGGTCCAAGAGATATGAGGCGTACGTATCTTGATGCATTGACATTAGTACAAAAAATTGGAAAACCGGATTTATTTATTACTATGACCTGCAATCCAGAGTGGGGCGAAATACAAGATATTTATATCCTGGTCAAACATCTCAAGATCGTCCTGATTTGACTTCAAGAGTTTTTAGGGCAAAACTGCAAGACTTGAAAGATCAGTTATTCAAGCGGGAGATATTTGGAAATGTTGCTGCACATGTGCACGTGATTGAATTTCAAAAAAGAGGTTTGTCACACGCCCACATGCTAATCATTTTCAAGTTGGATTATAAGATAAATACAACAGATTAAATTGATAAGCATGTTAGTGCCGAAATTTCAGATCCAGATGAAAATCGCGAGTTATATGAATTGGTGAAGAAGCATATGGTGCATGGACCATGTGGGGAAAAGAATCCAAAAAACTCATGTATGGTGAAAGGAAAATGCAAATGTCATTATATACGACCGTATTGAGAAAGCACTATTCAAGGTAAAGATGGATATTCGATTTATCGAAGAAGAAATAACGAATCAGTCGTTTTTGTCCGTAATGCAGAGCTGAACAATCGGTGGGTCGTTCCATACAATGCTTATCTACTATCCAGATATAATTGTCATATTAATATAGAGGTTTGTTCTGGCATCACGGCAGTTAAATATTTGTATAAGTATTGTTCGCTATTTTCTTTAACTACAAAACCGCAAGTGCACGGTGTAGGTGTAGGTAATGGCAAGCAAGAGTATCGTATCCACAGAGATCGAATTAATCGAACAATTTAGTACTACACAACACACAATCACGTTATCTAGACGGAATCAAAATAAGGTGGCTGGTGGTGTTCAACTAACAACTAAACCAAGCATAAAACACAAATGTGATTAAACAACAATTGATAACAATAGACGAAAACAAACACTTAATATCCAAATAAAGAGAAATGATCCTAGAGCATGTAATCCCTCTATATCATGGGCAAACCATACAAATTCTTTTCAACCATTTAAATTCTCATAAGTGTAAGAGTAATCACTAGATTCAACCTAACCTCCCTCTCGGGTAGCGCTAGATATGTAGATTAGCCGACATTCATACCCTTTCGGTCTCCGAATAATCGACTAACTCCCGATTTCCTTGGATTAATATCTCCTCACACACCTCTACCAACCTTTCGGTCTAGTAATCGATAAATGTTATGCATTTCATTCTACCATATCAATAAATCACGTTCTCTCGAATCTAGATTCATCAACACATAAGCATAAATGATGGCCAATCATCCACACATATCAATAGCCCAATAAAATGCATAAACACCATGAGAAAGGAAGAAAAACAACTTATATAATCATACCCATTCCATAGGGTTCATACAGCCCTAGAATCTATGAGTTTAGCTACTCATATCCATACAAAAGCATATAAACAACACAATGAAGAACATAAGCTAAAGATACTCTAAATTGGTGGATGAAATCCTCCTCCTTGGAGCATAGAAGCTTGAATCCTCCCTTTCTTCCTTGGGTTTCTTGGTTCTTTACGGCGCTAATCGACTCCCCAACTCAGTCCCGTTTTCTCCCTTTTATAGCCCCGTCGAAATTAGGTTTTTGAAGCTGAAATCACTACTTTCTCAGTGTTGACGCACGGTCCGTGCTTCTGGTGCATCCTAGCTAACGCACGGTCCGTGCTTCACTAGTTCAAGAATTTGCATTACTCTCGGCACGAACGCACGGTCCGTGCGTCTGAGAGCATGGACCGTGCTTCTGAACGCATGGGCCGTGCTTCTGATGCAGCACAAGAGTGTGGCCCATGCTCAGCAACATCAAAGCATATTTTGCTCATTTCTTCGGATTCTCTCGATTTCTTGACTCACCATAACCGCCTAAACCATGCTAGGTTCCAAAGTCATTCAAAACCTATATTCCGAACAAGAAATTGATCAACCGCTTCATTTGGATCACAATGATAGATTTAACCAATTATTGCATTGAAAACTATAAATTCTATCCAACATTGCAATCCAAAAATATATAAAATGCATTGAAAAACTGTGTTTATCAACTCCCCCAAACTTGAACCATTGTTCGTCCTCGAACAAATAAAGAAAAGAGAAATTTTTGGAACTCTAATTTAGAGAAATGTCAGAAGGATGATTCTTGTTTCAGACAGAAGAAAAGTTTGGAAATGAGCAATTCAAGCATAATCAAAATTGTTGCATTTCGATTACTAACATGTCTATGAACCTCAAAAGAATGATTCTCACAAGATAAGTGTATCACTCTTCTCTCATGTGCATGTGGTAAAACTGTTTTCGCTCAATTCAAACAAAACAATGCTACCTACCATAAGCTTGCTTATCGTCTAATATCTCCACTACAATTTGTGTACTTAAAACAAGAATCAATGAGGACTTGAATTAGGTTGTAATGTTGGCTTTTTGGTTAAGGTGGGGATGCTTGGCTAAGTGACTAAACCCAAAATTAGCTAAAAATCTCGACTGAACTAGCTCATAGTTTTGATCACCACCTTTTATTTTTCATAACTCCATAAGACTATGTCTTCTTCCACCCTTTTGTTCATAAGCTAAGATTTAGAACTATGTCCCAAGAAACTATTTGTATGATAGTACCTTACAAGAATTTTATAACTCATATTCTCATCTTCCTCTTCCCTTTTCACCAATTTCTTTTCTTTTATTTTTTATTATATATATATATATATATATATATATATATATATATATATATATATATATTTATTTTTTTTTTGGAAGAGGAATTCTCAAAAAGAATATGAGTTTAAACAATCATTACAAACATTCTTGGTATTCTAACTCGAAAAATTCATGTATCCAACACATTCTTTTGCTCCATAACCAATTCTATCGAACTAGTTCTCCTTCCCCCCATCGTCGGCTTATCAAAGAAATGGACTTTAGGCTCAAAATGGATGACTAAGGAAAATTCAAATGAGGGACAAGTCAAAGGTCAAATTGGCTAACAAAGATGGCCTCAAATCATTTCCAAGTTTATAGCACACTGACGTAGTTTTGACACAGAATCCAAAGCAAGTTCTAGAGATAACGATGCATGTTTAATGTCTCTCAAGAAAGAAAATGATTGTGCATGATAATATAAAGTCAAAGGCTCAAATATCTCACAGGTCAAAAACAAACTTTTGAGGTAACCATGCAATTCATCAATTTGCAAACAAAATTCATGCTTTTGCTCAAACCCACATTTTTGAAATACAAAACGAACACATCATCATTAACAAAAATCATCCATCAACACTAATCATGATATGAGTTCAAAAACAACTCCACGGGAAGGAGGAAAACAACCATCATGCCAAAATACAAAATAAAATCCTACTACATAATAACAGTTCATAATTCATACTAAAAGCATAAACATAAAGTACTAAAAGTAAATACGTAAACTAGATAATAATAGAAACAAGTATCACACGATACTCTCCCCCCAAACTTGTTCGAAAGCTTACCAGCCACGAACAAGTTTAGAACGAAAGAGTGTGAAACTTGGGGTACCGATCCATCATGGAGGTGGTGGATGTGGTGGTGATGGTGGTGGTGGTGGATATCTGGGCCATGTCGAAGGATGCCCCCAATGCTGCATCATCTGGAGAATAGTCATCACGTCACCCTGCAAATGTTCCACAGATGTCTCGATCCTCGTGACGCGCTGACCAATGGCAACAAGCTGGTTTTCCTCATCTGTGTTAGGCGTCGTCGCCGAATGCTCGCGCGTGAGGACTCGGGCTGCTCATGTGTGAGTGAAATGTGTGATGGCTCATGATCATCTCTCCTCTCTCCCTCATCACGTTCCTCTTTATCATCCTAATTTTCATCCTGCTCCATGTCATTATTAGTTGCTTCATGATCTGATCCAAATGGAATATCATCATCGAGCCTTGGAATTACGGATCCTCGGTATGGGAGAATTGGCAAGTCTGCCTGCATGGCTGCATGGTGCTCCGGAGTGTCCATTGACCAATTCATGACACTAGATGCAGGTCCAGGTCGAGTAAGAGCCCGATTGGGCACAGGAAACTCACCTACCCCATTAACAGATACGTACAAATGGCCTCGGCGGTATACTCGCAAGAAATGCATACTAATGAGAGACGAAAGATCACACAGTGTTGAACCCTCCAAAACTTCCATTCCGGAAGTGTCTATGCGACAAAAGTTTGCAATGGCTGTGATTATGCCTCCACACATCAATATCCCCTTCTGTTTGTTTGAAGCCCGTAATAAATGGTCAGCTATAAACGATGAAATATCCATTTTGTAGCCATTCGCCATTGACCATAAACAAAGCAACTCAGCAACAGTGATTGTGCCCGAATCGTGTCGAGCAAAGAGAGAGTGGGCAAGAACTCGATGAATATAGCGAAATACCGGATTTCTGATTTTTGAGGACTTCTCCGTTCTAGCAACGAACGGAGGGACAGGTTCCGGGATAGGGCCCGAGGATGTGAGTTGATGCCAAGCAACATCTTGATTGTAATCTTCACGAGGAACAAGGTTGGCATCTCCTGGACCGAAAATTTGAGTGACTTCATAGTGTGTCAACTCAAAATCCCTATTTTGTAGCCGGAATTTCATTTTCTTGAGTCTTGACGGGAACCTGTATTTCTCGAGAGTGAGAGTGCTAAAAAACTCGAGCATGATAAGACGATGAGAAGGCCAATGTCCAGTGAATGCTCCTAGAAGACCCCCTTGACGAAGCACCCTTTTAACATCCTCGTAGATGTCAAGTGTTTGCATAGCATTATCATCCATATATCTTAAGGGTGCGGTCTTGAGATTAACCAATATCTTCCATTTCTCCCTAGATTCGGGAGTCTCTAGGATCACTCCAAATCTCTCCGGAGCATTAGGATCTTCCGGGAGAGCCCGCCTATTCACTCGTCGTGGAGGCATAGATAGAGTACCTAAAGAAAGAAATAAAGTAATTAATAAATCATGGAAAAACAAACACACCTTATTTCTAACTTAGACAATTCACATTACACTAAACATGGAGATGCTTTTCATTTTGAGTGTTATCAATATAAGCCATCTTTCATGTGAAGTGTCACACTAAGCACATATGCCCTTCTTGATTAATATATCACATTCTTTAAAAGACAATAGCAATATTAGCCCAAGAATGTATATAAACCAAGGTCAAGATTACCATGCCACCAAATTAGTTAAAAATCACAATTCATCACCCATATTATCATAAACAATCAATTAATCACATATCCAAAGTCCACCAACACAAGATAATTCGAAATTTCTTCAAATTGTGCAAGAATTTTCGTGCTTACAAGGTGTTCGACGAATTGTTTCAATGAGAAATTCAAGAATCTAGTAAGTTCAACCATGCCAACACTTTACCCATCATGTATAAACTCCAATATCTTCAAATCAAGTAAAGATAACAAGAATTTCGTACCTTTTTGGAGTATTTTCTACAAAATAGCAAAATGAGAGGTTTTCTCCTTGAAACCCTTGTAGTGGTCTTCCAATTTCAAAAATCAAGTAAAAGATGGTGTGGAATGTGTGTGATAGAGATGAATTACACCATAATTTCCACCAATTTCATGTTGAATTCGTATTTTGTGGAAAGAGTGGGAGAGAGGCGAGAAAGAATGAATGAAGAGGGGCTGCAGTCGCGGTTTTTAAAATATAAAGATACTAACCTGGACATGAAGCACGGTCCGTGCCTCCTATGGGTTACACGAGCACGGTCCGTGCCTAAGTGGTGAATTTTCGGCTTGAGCTTCGGCCTGTACGCACGGGCCGTGCATCTTGTTTAACAACACAAGCACGGTCCGTGCTTAAATGTGAATTAAAACCTGTCCTTTTCTGAGCATGGGCCGTGCTTCTGTGGTGCGTAAAACGCACGGTCCGTGCTTAATTCACCAAAAATCCTGATTCAGTTACGGCTTGAGAGCATGGGTCATGCCTTTGTGACACGCTTGGAGCATGGGCCGTGCTCAGCATTCAAATTCCTCTTCACAATCTCCTTCTTTCTTATTTTCCTTCCTAATCACAAAATAACATTAGAACAATGAAACAAAAGCTGAAAAACAACAAAAATAGAAAAATTAAAATTCTTGGGTTGCCTCCCAAGCAAGCGCTTCGTTTATTGTCTGTAGCTAGACATGATTTTTCTGATCAATTATCCGCCAAGTAAATGGCGAATACCTCCTTGAGCTGCTCCGGGCTGTAATAGGCTTTGATTCTCTGCCCATTGACCTTGAATGTGCTTCCGTCTTTTGCAATCAATTCGACCACTCCATTATCAAAAACTTTCATAATTGAATAAGGCCCTGACCACCTTGATTTCAATTTTCCGGGAAAAAGTCGGAGTCGTGAGTTGAATAAGAGCACACTTTCACCTGGAGAGAATTCTCTTTTTCGTATGAATTTGTCGTGAAACTTCTTGGTGCGCTCCTTGTAGAGACGAGAGCTTTCATAAGCCTTTGTTCGAAATTCATCGAGCTCATTGAGTTGAAGAATTCGCTTCTCCCCAGATGCTTTGAAGTCAAAATTGATCTTCTTTACAACCCAAAATGCCTTATGCTCGATTTCGACCGGCAAATGGCATGATTTTCCGAAGACAAGTTGATACGGCGACATTCCCAAAGGTGTTTTGTACGCCGTTCTGTAGGCCCACAATGCTTCATCGAGGTGAGAAGCCCAATCCTTTCGGTTTGCCACGGTCTTCTCAAGCACTTGCTTTATTTCCCGATTAGCTAACTCGGCCTGCCCATTAGCTTGGGGATGATAAGCTGTTGTGATTCGATGTTTGACTCCATTTCGAGCCAATAAGCTTGCCATCCATTTGTTGCAAAAATGAGAGCCTCCATCACTCAGTAAGGCCCTTGGACAACCGAAACGTGTAAGAATGTGCTTTTGCAAGAATTTCAAAACAGTCTTAGCATCGTTGGCTTGAGTCGAAATTGCTTCAACCCACCGAGAGACATAATCCACCGCTAGTAGAATGTATTGAAAACCATAAGAACTTGGAAATGGCCCCATAAAATCAATCCCCCAGACATCGAACAACTCCACTTCTACAATAGAAGTTAGTGGCATTTCATCCCTTTTTGAAATGTTGCCCATTCGTTGGCAACGATCACAAGTGCGCACAAAATTGTAGCAATCGGCATAGATGGATTTCCAATAGAAACCACTTTGGAGAATCTTCATGGCAGTCCGATTTGCACCAAAATGTCCACCACTAGGCATAGAATGGCAATGACGAATAATCGCATCCCACTCATCTTGAGGCACGCATCGTCGCACAATAGAGTCTGAGCATCGCCGATAGAGGTACGGCTCTTCCCACATATAGAACTTTGCATCATAAAAGAACTTCTTCTTCTGGTAAGAAGATAAATTTGGTGGAAGAACACCGGACACAATGAAATTGACAATATCGGCGTACCAAGCTGTGGTTGATTTGATTTGTAGCACTTGTTCATCTGGAAATGTTTCTTTTACGGGCAACTTGGGATCTTCTCCTTCAACAGGTTGTTCGAGTCAGGAGAGATGGTCGGCGACCACATTTTTGCAGCCTCGTCTATCCCGGATTTCCATATCAAATTCTTGAAGCAATAAAATCCACCGAATTAGGCGAGGCTTTGCATCTTTCTTGGCAAAGAGGTGGCGAATGGATGCGTGATCTGTGTACACAATGGTTTTTGTTCCGATAAGGTATTGTCGGAATTTATCGAATGCATACACAACAGCTAAAAGCTCCCTCTCTGTAGTCATATAATTGGTTTGAGCCGGATCCAGAGTTTTGCTTGCGTAATAGATCACACGAAACAACTTGTCTCTTTTCTGTCCCAAGGCTGCACCAATTGCCACATCACTAGCATTGCACATTAATTCAAATGGTTGTGTCCAATCTGGTGTGATTAACACAGGGGCACTCACAAGTGCTTTCTTCAAGGTCTCAAATGCCTGTAAACACTCAGCACTAAAATCAAATGTGTTGGTCCCGGTTTGTTAATAGGAAAAATACGTAGAGGGGGGAGGGGTGAATACGTATTTTGAAGTTTTTCAACTTCAAATCCCTTAACTCAGAGTGACAAGTAAAGAGCTCACTTGAAACTTAAGACCTAGCTGAAGCTAGATCTACAGTATGTAGCTTGCCTGCTTGACCGAAGTGAGTACTTGATCAAGAGAGAGTCTTTACTCGTGTGCGGAATTTGGTGAGCTAAATCTTTCCTAAGTAATTAAAGAATTCAAGTTGTTTGTTTAAATGCACGTGCAATGAATAATCGAATATAGTAAAGAGATAAGGGTTAGAGAGATACGACACGAAGATTTATAGTGGTTCGGAGATAAAGCTCCTACGTCCACTTGTTGCACGACGGCAACTGTTCTCTTCACTCAAGAACTTGAAGGTTACGGGTCCTTCAAAAACCTGGTCGAGATCGGGCTTCACTCGCCTGGATCAAACGACTGACGTAGTGATTGCGGGTTCACTACACAAACCTAACAAAGACTGGAAGCTTCACTTGCTTCAGTTAAAACACGACAGGGAGATTACGGGCTCTCCTTACAGCCTAGCTTCGATCGAGCTTCACACAAACGATGTAAGTGCAAGCTTGGATCTAGACTCTATGATCGAGGCTTCTTCAATCGATGAAAGAAGAGCCTTGGATCTGGACAACCTAACGACAACACTCAAAACCTAACAGACAGAGTTTAGGGTTTTTGGTTGACGAACACACTATGAAGAGCTCTTTACAGTAGATGCAAAGTAGGCTAGAGCTCTTCTTCTAAGCTTGGATATTTGAAGTGGGCTTAGACTCTATGTGTGAAGGTTGTGAAGACGAGTTCCGATGAACTGGAAACTCGGAGAACACTTGGTAACAAAGACTCGAAGATTTGCTCGAAGACTTGGAGTGTTTGTTTGCAGTAGGCTCGAATGCTCAAGTAGTGTTCTACTTCTTCACGTTGTGATCCTTTACTATTTATAGGCGGAGAGATGGCCGGGATCCGTTGCTTGGTTGGTGGCCTTGTCTCTCCTCCACTCGACAGTACTTTGTGCAGCCAGTATGCTTTTGCAGATGCGCAGTTTGTCCGTTTGCCAAATCTGGCTAAACTCCAACTTCAACAGTAACTGGAGCGAGCCAGTACTGTAGCGGCGCCCTGTCGGCCTGGCAGTCAACTCCTCTGCTCCACTCCGCTTTCGACACGTGGAGATCTTGTAATTAATGCTACGATCTCCTGTTGACTGGAGTTCAAAATATGAGCGGGAGTCGCGCTGTCGCTTTCTGGTAGGTAGCTGCTTGCTTCGCTTTGAAGTTGTAGCGGCCGCTCTGAAGTGAGTCGCTTCACGGTCATATTTGTAGTGAGTCACTTGAGAAATAAATTTCCCGAGACACTACTTAATTAAGTGTTGACTCGCGTTGACTCGCTTCGGCTTTTCTTTGTAGCGCATGCTTTGCTTCGCTTTAGTGGGTTCACTTGATTCCACTGTAGCGCTCGCTTCGCTTCGCTTTGGCTTTGAACTGTAGCGTTCGCTTCGCTTCGCTTTGGCAAACTCGCTTTGAATCTACTGTAGCGATCGCTTCGCTACACTATTCTTCGGCACACTTCACTTCGGCCTGCTAGACTTGCTTCGCTTCGAAAAACACACTCAAGCGAGTGGCCTTCACTTGAAATTCCTGCAGTCTAAAGCTAAGCAAAATAAAGCCATCCTAACAGTTTAGGCTTAGAAAAATTCTAACCTATCATCTACATCAAATGGGTCGCTTGGGAACAGAACGCTTTGGGGTTTTGGGATCAAATCAAAACACTACATTTTTAAAGTGTCCCATGTAGTTCCCCCTTAACATTTTCGTTCTTAACAATTCCCAACAAAATGCAGTTTCCTTCTCAAGTAAATGACATAAAGGTTTTGTAATTTTTGAAAAATCACGAATAAACCTTCTATAAAAACCTGCATGGACAAGGAAACTTCTTACAGATTTAACATTCGTGGGTGGTGGCAATTTTTTGATTGCCACAATTTTGGCTCTGTCAACTTCCAAACCTGCAGATGAAACTCGATGTCCAAGAACAATTCCTTCTCGTACCATGAAATGACATTTCTCCCAATTCAAAACAAGGTTAGTTTCTTGACATCTCTGCAACACTTTTGTTAGATTCAACAAACAATTATCAAAAGAGGTTCCGAATACAGAAAAGTCATCCATAAACACCTCCATTATACTTTCAATCAAACCATGAAAAATTGACATCATGCATCTCTGAAATGTTGCTGGAGCATTACATAATCCAAATGGCATTCTACGATATGCAAAAACACCATAAGGGCATGTGAAGGCTGTTTTCTCTTGATCTTCTGGGGCAATCATGATTTGATTATACCCAGAGTAACCATCGAGAAAGCAGTAAAACTCATAACCTGCCAATCTGTCAAGCATTTGATCAATAAATGGTAGGGGAAAATGATCTTTTCGTGTGGCAGCATTCAGGGCACGATAATCAATACACACACGCCACCCTGTGACTAGCCTAGTAGCAATTAGCTCATTTTTATCATCTTTGATCACAGTGACACCCCCCTTTTTAGCAACAACTTGAGTGGGGCTTACCCACTCACTATCAGAAATGGCAAAAATCATGTCTGCATCCAACAATTTTAAAACTTCTTTTCTAACTACCTCTTGCATTATAGGATTTAATCGTCTCTGACATTGGACTTTAGGCTTAAATTCATCCTCAAGTAAAATCCTATGCATGCAAACAGTAGGGCTAATTCCTTTTATGTCATCTATTGTCCACCCTATGGTAGATTTGTAAGTTCTCAAAACTCTTAATAATCTATCCACATCAAAATTTGAAAGATGAGCAGAAATGATTACCGGATATGTTTCATTTTCCTCCAAGTAGGCATACTTCAAGTGGTCCGGTAATGGCTTCAACTCAAGAACAGGTGCGGGTTTAATTTTCTTCTCGGATCTGGCTTCATTCACTTCTACCTCGTTCCTCAATTCCAAGAATGCAACTCGTTCCCTCGGAATTTCCTGCATAGAGTCCAAAGTATGAATACATTCAAGTAAAGATATATCATTTGAATCAAAATCAGAGGAAGAGAAAAGGGATTCTTTCAAACAAATATCCAAAGGGTCTTGGTCCGAGGAAGAGAGCATATTATTTTCAAAACATGCATCAACTATGTTGATCACTTTGCACTCGTTCATTTCATCTTCCTCATCGGGTCTTTTCATTGCTTGATAGATTGAGAAAGTGATTTGCTCATCGTTGACCCTTAAGGTGAGATCTCCGTTTTGGACATCAATTAGAGCTCTCCCCGTTGCAAGGAATGGTCTTCCTAGAATTAACAGAACATCTTTGTCTTCCTCCATATCAAGCACCACAAAATCTGCTGGGAAAATAAAGTCTTCCACCCGAACTAAAACATCCTCGACAATACCTCTGGGGTATGTCAAAGATCGATCCTCGACATACCTCTGGGGTATGGTGGTGGGCTTTATTTCTCCGATTTCCAGCTTCTTAAAGATTGAGAGGGGCATCAAATTTATACTTGCCCCTAGATCACACAGAACTTTACCAAAGGTGAGTCCACCAATGATACAAGAAATGGTAAAACTTCCGGGATCCCTTCTCTTCACCGGCATCTTCTTTTGGATGACGGCGATGCATTCCTCAGTCAAATTCACAGTCTCATAATCACCCCACTTTATCTTCTTGGCCACGACCTGCTTGAGGAATTTTGCGTAGCTCGGCATTTGTTGTAGAGCTTCAACAAGTGGGATAATAATGTGAACTTTCTTGAAGATTTCAAGAAATTTTGCATATTTGTCATCCATCTTCTTCTTATGGAATTGTTGAGGAAATGGAAGAGGCTTGTGTTGATTTGGAACCTGAGGAGTCTCTGATTCAAGAATCTTTTCGTTCCCCCTATCCTTTCCTTCCTCCTTTTGACCATTTTCTTCTTCAATTCCATCTTGTTTTTCGATCGGCATTTCTGGCTCTTTGTATTGAGTACCACTCCTTAGACGAATGGCTTTGCATTGCTCTTTTGGATTTACTTCGGTAGTACTTGGAAACTTTCCTTTTTGATGTTGATTTGCAATGGCAGTGGCCATTTGGCCAATTTGTTGCTCCAACATTTTCAATTGATTTCCAATAGCACTAGAAGATTGTGCTACTTGAGCCTCTATTTTATCCATCCTTGAAGTGCTAGACTCGATGAATCCTTGAGTTTTTCCCATGAAGGCTTTGAACATTTCCTCCATAGTGAGCGTCTTGGGCTCCTTGATCACTCTATTCGTCACAGAAAAATCAGCAGGAGGTTGTAGAGCATTTGCCGGATTGGCATACGAGAAGTTTGGATGATTTCTCATCCCAGAATTATATTGGCCACCTCCTTGATTATTCCGGTAGTTGTTGAAGTTCCTCTGATTCAAGTAGTTGACGTCTTCAACACTTTGCTCGGGATAAACACCATGGATCGAGTCCATTTTAGCAGTAAGAGCCGCCAATTGAGTAGCAATGGCAGCTAAAGGATTATTGGCTTCACTGGTTTCGGCTACTGATGCGACCTTCCGATACAATGACCTCTCCACCGGCCATTGAGAACTGTTTGAAGCCATCTCTTCGATCATTTGCAAAGCAAATTCGGAACCTTTTCCTAACAAAGCACCCCCGGCTGAAGCATCAACAAGTGTCTTCAAGTGGCCATTCAATCCATTATAAAAATAACAAATTTGGTGATCGGTTGAATAGCCATGTTGAGGACATCTTCGTAGGAGTTCTTTGAACCTTTCCCATGTCTCGTGCAAAGCTTCTCCATCCAACTGTTTACATTGTGAAATTTCAGTTCGAAACTTCATCGTCATGCTAGGTGGAAAGAACTTTTGAAGGAATTTATGGCTCATATCCTCCCAGTTGGTTGCAGTTCCTTCAGGTAAAGAGGTATGCCACATTTTTGCTCTCTCTCTGAGGGAGAATGGAAATAATCTCAGTCGGAAAGCATCCTCAGGGACTCCATTGATATTTGTTGTACCACATATTTCAAGAAAATGCACCAAGTGCGCATTTGGGTCTTCATTGGCTCCTCACCCAAATTGGTTCTGCTGGACCATGTTGATTATTCCAGATTTTATCTCAAATGTGTTTGCTGGGATGGCCGGACCATAGTTTGCTCCAATGTTTCTGTTCGGAATTGGCTGGAACATGTCTCTGATCGGACGTTGATTATTTTGATTTTCTTGTTCCGTAACTCGCATTTGAAGAGCATCTAATTGTTGTAGAAGTTGTTGAATCATTGGATTCCCCTCTGCTCCCGCCATTTGTCTTTGACGGCGTCGATTCACTGAATTTCTTTTGCGACAGGTGGCTTCGATATCAAGGTCCAAGCTCTGTAAAGGTAAACCTTTTGAGCGTGTGTTCATACACCACCTAAGAACAAAAGAAAATTTTTAGAAACCAACAAACAGATACTATATAAAATAGAGTACCAAAAATAATGTCTAAATTAACGCTTCATATATATCAGTAATATCAAATAAATTCAATCATTTTCAATCCCCGGCAACGGCGCCAAAAACTTGTTCGCTATTTTCTTTAACTACAAAACCGCAAGTGCACGGTGTAGGTGTAGGTAATGGCAAGCAAGAGTATCGTATCCACAGAGATCGAATTAATCGAACAATTTAGTACTACACAACACACAATCACGTTATCTAGACGGAATCAAAATAAGGTGGGTGGTGGTGTTCAACTAACAACTAAACCAAGCATAAAACACAAATGTGATTAAACAACAATTGATAACAATAGACGAAAACAAACACTTAATATCCAAATAAAGAGAAATGATCCTAGAGCATGTAATCCCTCTATATCATGGGCAAACCATACAAATTCTTTTCAACCATTTAAATTCTCATAAGTGTAAGAGTAATCACTAGATTCAACCTAACCTCCCTCTCGGGTAGCGCTAGATATGTAGATTAGCCGACATTCATACCCTTTCGGTCTCCGAATAATCGACTAACTCCCGATTTCCTTGGATTAATATCTCCTCACACACCTCTACCAACCTTTCGGTCTAGTAATCGATAAATGTTATGCATTTCATTCTACCATATCAATAAATCACGTTCTCTCGAATCTAGATTCATCAACACATAAGCATAAATGATGGCCAATCATCCACACATATCAATAGCCCAATAAAATGCATAAACACCATGAGAAAGGAAGAAAAACAACTTATATAATCATACCCATTCCATAGGGTTCATACAGCCCTAGAATCTATGAGTTTAGCTACTCATATCCATACAAAAGCATATAAACAACACAATGAAGAACATAAGCTAAAGATACTCTAAATTGGTGGATGAAATCCTCCTCCTTGGAGCATAGAAGCTTGAATACTCCCTTTCTTCCTTGGGTTTCTTGGTTCTTTACGGCGCTAATCGACTCCCCAACTCAGTCCCGTTTTCTCCCTTTTATAGCCCCGTCGAAATTAGGTTTTTGAAGCTGAAATCGCGACTTTCTCAGTGTTGACGCACGGTCCGTGCTTCTGGTGCATCCTAGCTAACGCACGGTCCGTGCTTCACTTGTTCAAGAATTTGCATTACTCTCGGCACGAACGCACGGTCCGTGCGTCTGAGAGCATGGATCGTGCTTCTGAACGCATGGGCCGTGCTTCTGATGCAGCACAAGAGCGTGGCCCATGCTCAGCAACATCAAAGCATATTTTGCTCATTTCTTCGGATTCTCTCGATTTCTTGACTCACCATAACCGCCTAAACCATGCTAGGTTCCAAAGTCATTCAAAACCTATATTCCGAACAAGAAATTGATCAACCGCTTCATTTGGATCACAATGATGGATTTAACCAATTATTGCATTGAAAACTATAAATTCTATCCAACATTGCAATCCAAAAATATATAAAATGCATTGAAAAACCGTGTTTATCAAGTATATATACAAGGGACATGATAGAGTGACAATTAATATGACCCAGAATGATGATAACAATCAAGTTGATGAGATAAAGTAGTTTCAAGATGCACGTTGGGTATTTTCTCAAGAAGCATAATGGAGAATATCCGAATTTGAGATGAATGATATATACCCGGCCGTTATCAACTTACAACTTCATCTTCCTGACAATCAGTTCGTAGCATACCACGAAAGTCAAAATCTGGATAGTCTTTTAAATTCTGGTCACGTTTCAAAAACAATGTTGACTGAGTTCTTTTCTACTTGTGCTACAAGTGAAAGAGCAAAAAAGTACCTTTACAAAGAATATCATGAGTACTATGTTTGGGACAAAAGGGGCAAATGTTGGACAGAAAGGAAAAAGGGCAATGTTATTGGACGTATTAGTCGGCAAATCCAATTGAAGGAGAAAGATATTATGAAAGATTACTCTTGAATCATGTCAGAGGACCAACGTCTTTCAGATACTTGAAAACAGTCAATGGTACAGAATATTTGAATTTCAAAGAAGCAGCACAAAAACGAGGATTGTTAGAAGCAGATCAGAGTATCATTGAATGCCTGAATAAAGCAATATCGTTTCAAATGCCAAGAGAATTATGAAGACTGTTCGCAATAATATTAGTACATTGTGCACCATCGGATGTTAGAATTCTATGGGATACGTACTATGATGCATTGTCGGAAGATTTCAGGAATGAAGTAAATACTTCACTAGATCTACAAGTTACCAAGACTATGAAAAGTTTGAGCACTTACTTAGAAAGCATGGGGAAGGATATACGAGCTTATGATCTTCCAAGTATTCCTATGAATGTTAGTCGTGTGAACATTGAGAACTGTAGAGAAATACAAGACGAGATGTCAATAGAGATACCTGAAGAAGATCAGCAAGCAGAGACAAAGTTGAAATCTGAACAACAAGTTGCATTTTCAATGATTTTGGATTGCATAGAAAAAGGAGAAGGTGTAATTTTTTTTATAGACGGGCCAGGCGGAACCAGAAAAACATTCCTATACCGTGCATTATTAGCTAATATCAGATTGAAAAAATTGATTGCACTTGCAACTGCAACATCTGGAGTTGCTGCTGGAATAATGTCTGGCGGAATAACAACACATTCACGTTTCAAGATACCAATAAATGCTGATGAATCAATTGAGTGTTCAGTTTCCAAACAAAGTACGTGCAACTGCAGAACTATTGTGTAGAGCGCAATTGATTTTATGGGATGAAGCACCTATGGCTAAAAAGTGGGCGATTGAAAATGTGGATAGATTACTGAAAGATGTAAGGGAAATGCAAAGGATTTTGGTGGAAAAGTAATAGTTTTTGGAGGTGATTTTAGGCAAGTGCTACCGGTTGTGCCTAAAGCTACAGTCTACCAAACTATATCAGCAAGTCTGGTCAAGTCTTATCTATGGCGCAAGATGAAAAAAATCAAGTTGTCGAAAAATATGAGAACGAGAAATGATATGGAGTTCAGTCAATTCTTACTTAGAGTTGGAAATGGTGAAGAACCAACTGACGTTGATGGAAACATTAGAATTCCATACGAGATGCTTATTGAGTATGATAATGAGGAGAATTCCACAAAGAGACTCATTCAAGCCATTTTTCCAGATTTATAGAAGAATGCACATTCTGCAGAATATATGACAAATCGTGCAATATTGACGGCCAAAAATGAGCATGTGGATAAGTTAAATGAAGAGTTAATTTCCATGTTCCCCGGAGATGAAAAAGTGTTTAATACTTTTGATGAAGCTATTCATGAGACAGACAAACACTATGAGATAGATTTTAAAATCACTTTGACTCCAAATGGCTTACCCCTACATAAGTTGGTTCTCAAAAGAAATTGTCCTATCATACTTCTGAGAAATCTCGATCCATCAAATGGTCTGTGCAATGGAACAAGAATGGTGTGTAGGGAGTTCAAGCACAACATAATTAATGCAGAGATCATGTTTGGACAGCATGTGGGAAAACATGTTCTCATACCAAGAATACCACTTTCGCCAGCTGAAAGTGAAGTTTATCCTTTTAAGTTCAGAAGAAAGCAGTTCACAATAAGACTTTGTTTTGCAATGATTATAAATAAAGCTCAAGGACAAACTATACCAAATGTCAGTGTGTACTTGCCAGATCCAGTATTTTCGCATGGACAGTTATATGTTGCTCTTTCTCGAGGAACTTCAATGTCTACTACAAAAGTATTGATAAAGCCTAACCGAGGAGATACATCAAGAAATGATTGTACCAAAAATATTGTGTACAAAGAAGTTCTAACCCTAGGTACAAATATTATTTACATCCTTTATTAAAGTACATTATATCGTTCTTTTCTATTATTACTTTTACAGAGTAAGAAAATATTAACAAGTTTTAAATGTTTTTCAGAAAATCAAGAACATACACAAGAATTTTACTCAAATGAATAGAGAAACGACATGCAGAGATCTAATTATTACGAGCACTTTGTAAGCATGTAGAGAAATTTACAGGTACGATTCTTATTCTTTATAATTTTTATATAGTTTCTCTACAGTTTATCATAACGATCTTGATGAAATAAATTATTAGCTCAACTCACAAATCTAATAAATTTAGACTCTCAATGAAATTATAAGGCCAAATTATTTCATATTAATATAAATTTATATGTAAAAATATAAAAATTATAAATTAAAAAAATAATAATAATTAATCAATTCTCATTAATAAACTAATTCAACCGGTTATCAGCTTTAACCAGTTTATATTATTCGTTTTTTCTATTTTAACGCTTTATTTTTAGAATTTAATTAATCGTTATCAGTTTATATTATAAATATAAAATAATATAAACTAATTTTTTAACGAAATAAGTAAAATGCTTAGTGACCACGTGCATCGCACGTGTTGTCCGCTAGTATGCTAAAAAACGTGTCCAAATTAAGGTTCACAATTAAACATTTTCTTCAAATGAAAATCTTGCCATATCAAGTGGGGTGCGTTTCCACATATTTATTCGCTGCATGACACGGCAGCTCAACTGTATGATAAAATGCCGGAATGAATTCTTCTTTCCAATATTGCAATTCGACCATCAACCTTCTTCTGATAACTTGGTTTTGGTACTAAGTGATGATTCCCCATTGATGGAAGAATGCGTTGCAGCAGATTTCCCTCTAGGTATGGAAAATTGGGTGTTTTACTGTGTCGAATTCGAATGTGACATTCTGCTTAGTTTGGCTCAAACTTATGTGCCTTTGGAAATTCTTTATCTTGATGGAAAAGGTTGTTTATTTGCAGAAGAAAGGCGTGCTACGATAACACTGGAAGTAGAGGCCCAAAGGTATGATTTTTCCCATTCATGTTCTTGGACTTTATTGGTTGATAAAGAATCTTACAATCCATGTTACATACACATCATATGTATAAAGAGTGTGATTTTCTTGAATGTTGCTACTGCCTCTTGTTCAACTTGATTTTCGTCGCTTCACTCACATTCAACAGCTAGTCTAAAATCTGAGAGAGCTTTTTCGAATGAGGGGTACATCTCGTTTGGGATGGAGGGAGTAGTAAGTAAAAGATGATCTTTGAGCTCGAGTGTTGTTTCATTATTCAGAAATCTTCGGCATATATGATTAGACACATGACATATCTGGAAAACATAAACAGGTCTAATGACCTTCTAAGGAATAACTTAACATCATTTAGCTGCTGGAATACTTAGCTACGATAAAGACTGTCTCTCAAGTCTCAACCTTGATGCTAATTTTATTTGTTAGGTTCGACTCGACCTTCTTGATCCTCACAAGCACATCTTTCATACGAGGCCTCTCTTCAGGTATATCTGCCGTGCACTCTAGAGCTAGCTCGATAGTAGATGCTAAGCATCTTTCGTATTCAACCCTTCTACCTTTATCATCGATATTTAGCAGCTCACTATCAGCAACTTGCTCCACGGAGTTGGGGAACGATTCTTGCACCCATGTTCTCATGGTTAACTCTCCGGAAAACATATCATCTGTTGGTTTCCTTCTTGAACACATTTCCATCAATAGAATCCCGTAGCTGTAGACATCCACCTTCGTCGATACTAGACCTTCTGACCCGTACTCTACAGATATGAACATATTAGAGCAAATAAATGCTAGATATAGCAGTTAGCTATTTTTTTTAATAGAAAGAGTTATGCAGTAGACTGTTTATACCTGGTGCTATGTATCCAATGGTACCCAAAGTTCTTGTCTGATGCATTCTCTGTTCTTGTGTTAGAAGCTTGGAAATGCCAAAATCGCCTACACGTGCCAGCATGTTTTCGTCCAGAAGGATGTTTTGGGGTTTTAAATCGCAATGGACAATGGGGGATGGAGAGCCATCATGTAAATACTCTAAAGCAGCTGCCACATCTACCATTATCTCCTATCTTTGGGAAATGTTTAGGTAGCAATCAGCGGAGTAGAGCCATTTTCCAAGGTTCCCGTTGGGCATGAATTCCAATACCAAGGCCTTGAAATCGAGGTTTGAGCAAGAAGTAATGACCTTAACAAGATTCCTGTGGCGTATGCTTCTAAGTATTTGACATTCTATGTCGAAGCTCACCAGTGCACCTTGTACATCTAAATCGAAGATCTTCACAGCAGCCACTGTCGTGTCAGAAAAATAACCCTTGTATACCGAAGCAAAGCTCCCTCTTCCAATCAAATTCTCTTCGGAGAGGTCTCTTGTGGCATGAAGGATCTCTTGATACGTAATCCTCTCATGCACTCTAGGAGGAACTTCTGGTGGCGAAGATGGTGATAGCTTCCCAGAACGATTTTTCAAAATCAGGAACAGGACAAACGCAGCTACAAGAGCTGAGCCTATGGCTGGTAGTATATATTTCAAAATTTTCGTCTTTCTTGAATGTGCAGGATTGCTCCTTTTACACTCCTCAACATTGAACCGCGGTGCTCCACACAAGCCATGATTATCCAATAAGGAGTCGGATGTAAAGTTTGCGAAAGACCCTCCCTCCAGAATTTCACCAGTAAGGCTATTAAACGAAACATTGAGGTAACTAAGATGTGTAAGTTTCTCCCAAGACTTGGGAATGGGGCCAGAGAAGTCGTTGTAGGACAGGTCTAAGTATTCTAATGCCTTCAAGTCAGAGAAAGAATCATTTAATGGGCCATCTAGCTTGTTATTTGACAATGCTAGAGTGGCTAGATTCTGAAGCTTTGAAATAGTGCCCGGAATTTCTCCGTGGATCTGGTTCCATGACAGGTCCAACTCTATCAGGGTCTTTTTCATATCCCCAATCTCACGAGGCAAAGAACCATTGATCAAGTTGTTCGACATGTTCATCCTCTCAACCGAATCACTAGACCATAAAGAAGACGGAATGTTGTAAGTGAATGCATTGTAGGCCAGATTAATTTCTCCCAGGGAAGGAAGGTCCCCTAAACACCCTGGTATTTGTCCAGAAAAGTTGTTCTCTGAAAAATCTACGGAGTACAAATTTGTCATATTGCACAAGACAGAAGAGATGGAGCCATGCAACTTATTTCCATTGATTTCCAACTTCTGCAACTTCCCTAAACTACGTAAAGCCACGGGAATGGTTCCAGTCAAGTCATTATACCCGACGTTTAGCCACACCAAGTTGCTGAAATTTCCTATTTCGACTGGGAGCGGACTTTGGATTTTGCAGGAGGTAGCAACAAATCTCTCAAGCGACACAGACAGATTGCCGGAGGCAAAGTTTCTAGGAAGAAGTCCAGTTATAGGATTTTTTGCTATATGTATAAAACTTAGATCCTTGCAAGAGCTCAACGAAGAGAGGAAATCTTGTTCTGGATTGGATAAATTATTTGTAAGCTGATTGTCTGAAACGCCTAGTGACTGGAGTCGGCCTAAGTTTCCAAGAGATGTGGGTACAAGTCCTGTAAATGCGTTGATGGAGAGCTCGAGCACAGTAAGTCTGGAAAGATTCGAAATAGATGTCGGAATCTTTCCATGGAAAAGATTTCCTCCAAGAATGAAAGTATCGATGTTTGGAAGCCCTTCGTCTATAGAAACAGGAAGACTGCCGGATAGATTGTTCAATGCAAGCGAAAGGAATTGCAACCTTGAGAGATTGAAATAGATTGTTGCACTTCACCAACAAGTTTATTTGATCGGAGATTCAGAAATTGTAGAGTGGAGAGGTTTCCGATTTCTGAAGGGATGTTCCCATGAAAAGTGTTCTCAGAAATGTCAAACATCACCAAATTTGACATGTTGAGAATGGAAGGTGAAAGTGTGCCTGTAAATGCATTCCCTCCTAGAGTGAGGCTTACCATAGCAGACATATTCCAAATCTCACCGGGGATAGTTCCTGAGAAATTGTTCCTCCTCAAAAATACGCTCGTGAGAGAGCGGCAACGAGTAAGAATGGGAAGAACCTCCCCCTCAAATTGATTTACAGCAAGTACTAAACTTTGAAGCTTTGTAGGTACGTTGCACATATTATTCGGGATGCTTCCCGACATTTGGTTTCCGCCCACCTCCAAAGCTATCAGAGATGATATATTGAAAAGTGTTGCAGGTAATTCTCCTAACAGAAATGTGAAATAGAATACATTAACTAAGATATTATGTATGTGTATGTATACTTTTTTGGAATGAGATTCAAGAATTGAAGAACTGTGATACTGATATATGGAAGGAGTGAAGGAATTCTAACAAGATTCGTGTATCGGAAGTTTTCTGTTATCGGAGCTAAATTTAGAGATAAACCAGAATATTTTCTGATGTGAATCTTCAAAATTATGCTAGAAGAAGTCACAGTAAAGATTCTAGGCACAATGTAGAGTCCTTGCATGAAAATGGTGTTCAGATGATTGATTTGCTTTGATGGTATCTTAGATTCAAGAAAATTAGTACCTGTAATTTGATTCTGACTTGTGGAGAACCGCTGAAGGTGTGACAAGTTTCCGAAACTGCGGGGGATGCTTCCCGTGAGAGCGTTACCAGAGAGATCAAGTACGTTGAGCTGATCACATGCAGACAAGCTTGTCGGGATATCTCCGCTCAGGCGATTAAACGAAAGGTCCAGGTATGCCAACTTGCCCAGCAATCCTAGCTCTTCAGGTATCCCATCACTCAGCTTATTGGACGCCATGTCTAGTACTCTGAGGCGTCTCAAGCTGCCGACTTGAGAAGGAATGAGACCGTCGATGGTGTTGTTGCTCAAGTTGAAGTATGTTAGGAACGAAAGGTTGCCGATTTCTGGAGGAATGCTTCCTCTTATATCCATGCTGGAGAGATCCAAGCTCGTCACTCTAGCATGCTTTTCACTACAAGTGATGCCGATCCAGCTACAGAAGGGAGTTTCTTTCGACCAGTTGTTAGCTAAGACGTCGGAGTTTAGCCGTGCTTTGAAGGCTATGAGAGAGGACTCGTCTGTGCTCGACTCGTTGAGAGATGCAGACAAGGTACATGCTCCCAAGAACACTAGAGCTAGAGCTTCTAATTCTATCCTCATGTCTTCTGAGAGAGAGAGGGGAGAGAGAGAGAGAGAGTTGAGCACTCATTTTCCAGTATAAGTAATAGAGTGGAATGTTTATATTTGACATTGAGTCCGATGTTTACATTTAGGATTGGGATTAGATGTAGTTTGGCCATGACTAGTTGTTGTATTTTGTCAAATTTTATTGAAAATTGATAAAATTTTCCAAATTGGCTGACTACGAGGTCAAATCGACCCAATCAAGCGGTCAACGAATTCCAAATGATTAAAACGATTGAATGCTAGTATAGGGATGTCAAAAAAGCCCGAGTCCGACGGGCCGATCCGAATAGCCCGAAAAAAATAGTGGGTTAGGGCCAAAAAATAATAGCCCGAAAGTAAAAAAGCCCGATAGGGCTGGACCGAAAAAAGCCCGAGCCGGCGAGCCCGATAGGGCTGACCCGAAAGCCCGGTGGGTTGGCCCGGTGGGTTACCATAAATTATGAATTCATGACATATTTCATTACTTCTACTTATAAATTTGATAAATTAGGTTGTGTTTTTAATTATTATTGAGTATTTTTAATTTGTTTTATTAAAAATATAATCTTCATTTTAAATTCTATACGTTTTTACTTCGGCGCTTGGTGAAAAGTAAAATAAATATTGACATTAGAAAATATTTTTTTAAAATTCACAATATTTAATAATTTATTTAATTTTTTTATACAAGTATGTGCTAAAATAATTATTATTTTTATATTTATACGATATCAATTTTTTTTTTTTAATAAACTTAATGGCCCGGTGGGCTAGCCCGAAACCCGGTGGGTTAGGGTTAGAGTCAAAAAATAATAGCCCGAAAGAAAAAAAAGCCCGATTAACCCGATCCGAAAAGCCCGCAACCCGATAGGGCTAGCCCGAAACCCGGTGGGTTGGCCCGTTTGACATCCCTATGCTAGTAGTTGGGAATTACTCCCTCCGTCTTTAAATAAGTGTCCCCGATGTAGTGTAATAACATCAAAGAGGACAAAACCAAAATAACCAAGCAAATCTAATAGTAGTAGTAATATCAGCCTACTTAAAATATTGCAATTTGAAGAGGTCTTTGCTCAACCACAAAGCATTCACCCTCCAGAGCTTTATTTAAAATAAGAGCATTAGCTATCAAATACAAAGATATGGTATGCGGTGTTATTGCATGAATTATTATTTATGGGATAGGAAATTTATTTTCCCTTATCCGTGAATATTATGTATAGATATGTTTCCATGTATAAGAGATACACTTGAAGATATTGGAGGTATGAGATAAGGAAAATAATCTTAGAGATATGTATGAATATTTCTTAGGGTTTAATTGCATAGCGATTCTTGAGCTAGAAGAGTATATATACGAGAGTGGGATCGTGGTAGCCACTGCACGTCAAGAGATTCATACTTCTAAGAGAGAGAGAAAGTTTGTACAACGTTGTATGTAGCTTGGTGCAACATTGTTATTGTTGTTTTCTTCTATTCGTGGGTAGAATAGATTGGTGAGTGTTCACTGTAAACTTGAATCGTTATAACCTCAAGTTGGGGATAAAGCACTTGATCGTGGTGGAGTGCAGACTAGGTTAGAATCTACTTCAAGTCTTCTTGAGAGTAGCGTTGAGTGAGGAGAGAGAACGTTTGACAATCTTGTATCTCTTATACTATTGAGAGTGGATTGGTTCCTTGGGATTATTCCCCCATAACGTTTACATCGAATTGGGTTACATTGGTGTGTCATTTATTGTTCCGCTTGATGTTATATGCTTAATAATAATAATTGACCACTATTAGCGAGTTACAATTTCACTTACCTATTCTAACTTAATCTAATCTATACTACCTTACTAAATGGACCCTAAGAGTTTTCACGGTGGGCAAGGTAGCATTTCTACTTCTACTATACCATATACCATCGAATGCTTGTCAAGAATTAAAAATATATCCGAAACGAGGCACCGACTCATTCGAAACTGACCGGGCCTGAAAAGGCATAGTCCAATTAGGCCCAACCCAAAGTCAGGCTTGCTGGGGCCCGGCCCAAAATAATGATGGGCATAAAATAAGTCTCCAAATTTATAATATAAATAATTATGCAATTGTCCATATTATTTAAAAAAAATCAGACTATTATTATTTCACAAAAGAATATACTTTTATTATAACTAGACCCTAATTTCCAATTCTGGAAAATTTCCACAGCAAGAACAGATACCCTAAAAACCGATAACCAATGACGAAACTCATCATCATAAACAAATTCATCCATTTCTGCGTCTCCTTCAACCCTTGCCTCATCAAGAACACATCGCCATGGATCAAGCACTCACCTTCGAACTTCTCCAAGCACCTCACCTTCCCTCCCTTCCCTCCGAACTCATTAATCACGAAGCTCTCAAATGGGTACTTGAACACGCTCAGATACTGCATGAAGTTCCACCCCCTCGGTATCGAGTCCTTGGTCAGAAAATACCCAGAGAAAAGGAAGAACACCCCCATCACCGCCGCGATCACCGACATTCCGGTGACGAAGTCCGGCACCAGAGCGCTGAAGCAGGCGACGAAGGAGTTGGCCATTAGTATCACCATCCAGACGACTAGGGCGAAGTAGAGGAACCCTCCGGCGTCGCGGCGCAGGCCGACGATCCAGTACACCGGCGCTGCGTAGAGTAGGGAGATAATGAGGAGGAAGGGGAGGAAGACGAGGGTGTTCGCGAGGACGTAGGAGGAGATTCTGTAGGCCCCTCTTGAGGTTTCTCTCTCTAGAATCCTTCTCTCTTGGAGGAAGAGGGGGAGGGCTTCGGTGGTGGTGGAAATCAAGAACGTGAGGGTGAAGGCGAAGAACCCTATCTGGTTCTGCACCTTCTTCCTCTCGTTGCTTTCTCCGAAGGCGTCGATGAAGATCGTTCCGAGCACGACTCCGGCGAGTAGGGATTGGATTGTTTTCGCGGCGAAGAGCTGTTTTGTTCGGAAAATGTTGCAGGAGAATCTCTTGCTCAAGATTATTACCTCTTCGAGGTGGGAGTTGGAGTAGATGTTGTGCTTTTCTACTTCTTGATGATTCGAGAAATGATCGTCTTCATTGCTCTGTTTTTGAGCTTCTTGTACTTCTTCTTGTTCTTGTTGTTGGAGAGCTTCGGCTGCATCAATGGCGAACTCGAGCACGTTGACACGTGGCGGGATGACGTGGCCGGCGGCCTTGATCCTCTCCTCGAGGAGATCTAACGATCCGTTGTGGAAGACGGCGCCGTTGGAGAGCAATATAACGTGATCGATCAAGTCGAGGATTCGGAACCCCGGTTGGTGGATGGTTAGTACGATGGTTTTGTGGTGGTTCTTGGCCATTGATTTGAGGAGTGAGATGACGTGGAGGGCCGACGCGGAGTCAAGCCCCGACGTCGGCTCGTCGAGGAATAGGACGGCGGGGTCGTGCACTAGATCGACCCCGATCGACAGCCTGCGCTTCTCACCGCCGGAGATTCCTCTGCTCGATTCGCCGCCCACTCTGGCTCCGCGGATGTGGTCGAGTCCGAGTTCCTTTAGAAGCTTCTGGACTCTGGTGGCCGCCTTCTCGCGGCCGGCCTTCAGGCGGAGGCGGGCGCTATAGGTGAGCGTTTCTTCGACCGTGAGGAGCGGGAAGAGGGCGTCGTCCTGAGTAACGTAGCCAGAAATCCTTCGAAAATGAGCTACACTCATCGGTAGCTCATTGACCAGGACGTTGCCGGAGATTCTGCCTGAGACGATCATCCCGGAGAGAATCTCCAGCAACGTCGTCTTGCCGGCCCCACTGGGGCCGGCAATGGCAGTGAGTTTTCCCGGACATGCATCGCAAGTCACGTCCCTGAGGAGGAACTTGGCATGCTGGCTGTCCTTAAACGAGGGCAGCCAGTTGAAGTCGTTGTATCTTGGAGACAATTTGTACGAGATGTTTTCCGTCTCGAGTTTGAAGTGGGTTCTTAGGTGAGTGCTTTTGATGGGTAGCTCCATATTGGTGAGGGAAATGATTGGGGAGTGAGGTAGAGGAGGGAGGTGACCTAATTTGATATTTTGTCTTGAAATTAGGGTCTATTTTATAGTTAGAGAGAGAGAGGTGGTGATGTGTGAGAATGCGCGCGCATGCATGAAGCATTGATTTCATGCATGACTCCTTGCCCTCTTGCACTTGAAACGGTTGGGATAATGTTTCTTTTTTTGATTAATATAATGTGGGCTCAAGTTGAATATTGTCCCACTTTACAAGGAGGTTTTTGTTGGTAGCCCTATCAATAGAGGGGGAGACACATGAATTGTTACACGGTAGTTGTTGAGTTGCATAATTTTTGTGATTTGAGAATTTGTTTGTTTCAAGAATTTGAAGAGATCTCATTTTCCTTTCTTTCTCAAATTTGGTTGTGTACTCGAGTCGGATTATTAACACGATAATGAGTGACTGATGTCGTTGGAAAATTTATTCGTGAGTTATGTAGATTTTTTTTTTTATTTTTTTTTTTAAAATTAACGGGTGTGTTCTCTTTGATAGTCAGATAAAGATCGAAATTGAGCCATAAAAAACATACCAAATCATGAATTCGATTGAAACATGATATAGGAAAATGTTTGAGCAAAAAAATCCATATCTTAAACGAAGGATGATAGATAGTACTCCCTCTGTTACACTCCATTTGACCTGCTCTATTATTTTATACCTCACATCTATTTACAGTCAAATGGAGTTGAACGGAGGGAGCAAGAGGCAAATCTTTTCTCTCTTCTTTCTCATCAAGGAGAGAAGAAACCCTAACGAAATAAACAGTTTTATCTATATATATATATATTAAAGTGAAATCATTTCCCGCTCAAATTATTGGTTTCCCTCCATAATTGCATAGCCCATGCAAAAAGCCAAGTTCCCTCCACTGCTTTTTACTTTTTTTTCAATTTTTTACTTCAATAAATGCTTTTGTGTGGACCCGCTCGACTTCTTATGACTTCATCTCTTATTTATTTTTTATATATTTTATCTTAGTGCTATTATTATTATTACTCTCAAATTATTTATAATTACTTTGTTAATCGTAATTTGCTTCAAATTGAGATACTTAGCCTTATAATTACTTTTTTCAGTTTCATTGGGCATGGGAAAATTTTATTGGGCATGTTTTTTTCCATGTGGAATATTAATTTGGTCTTACATGGTAGTCGTTAGTAATCTATTAATATATTAAAACAAAACGGAAAGTTAATTTCTTTTTCACTCCAAATTAAGAATAAAATAGTTCTTTTTATTGTGAGAAGTTAATTTTACAAAATCAGTTATTAACTACGTATATATATAAATAAGTCATAACAACATTTTCCCCTTAATTTTAGGGAGTCGATTACTAAGATTTTCAACATTTAAAAAATAAGTATAGCAAAGTATTTATCAAGTTTAATTCTCCTTTTGTTTTATTTTTCATTATGCTTTTTTTATTTGTTCGGATTGCCATTATAACTTTCCTATATATTTTTTTCCTTCACAAGTATAGCAAAGTCTTTATCATGTTTAACAATTAAACCACACTTTCTACTTCATATATAAAATTTCTTCTATACATTGGTAAAACTCTTATTTCACATAAATGTGAAAAAAAAAATTATACAATACACTACGTGATGTAGCGTGGATCGAATCGTGGACGTCACACTAAAGAGAGTCTTAGGTACTTCCACCATATCAGCTCATAACATTCTTATCTATACATGTTCTACCAAAGGTTAATCAATATTTTTTAGAATAATATTATTTTTTGCCAAAAGCATCATGTGATGACAAATAGTCTTCAAAATCATAAAATTGAAATCAAAATTATATTTATAAACAAACTTATCAACAAAAATAACAAAATAAGGTTGCCCGAGCGAAGCCGGGTGGACAAAACTAGTTTTTATTTGATGAGGGAAGCTTCTTCGAGATGTGCAAACCAGTTGTTATTTAAAAATAAATGCTTAAAAATTAGTACTCAATAAAAACTAAAATCAATTTTTTTTTATGAACTGAAATGTAACATCACCGTTATTATTACCTACTCTCATGAAACCGTGGTGGCATTAATCAATTGTTGATATTACCTATGTCAAAAGATAAAGCGAACTTTTTTTTTTTTTTTCCAAGTTTTATTTAAATCATCATTCAATATATATGCAGGGACCAGCTTTTGTTAGTGATACGCGCAATACCTTCATGTATTCATTACATCACTATATCCTAGGCAACTAGCTAAATTAAAAAGTGATAAATAAATGAAAATGCATAGTAGAAGATATAGAATTACGCGAGTCACTAACGTTGTGTTGATAGACGGAAAATGAGAACAAATTTTATTAAGCAATTAAGCTACGTTTCCTGACCAACTCTGCGTATCCAAATATAGGTTCAACCGTTTATTTAAGGAACATCAACAGTTTGCAATTTTTCAATAAATGTTTTAATATTTTTGATGGTTGAATTTGAATAGTATAATATTATTTTTGCATTTTAGGGATATATTATATATAGTTGTTTTTGGATTTGAATTAAATTAAGGAATTTAGTAAAATAAAATGAATACAATTGTATAATGAATTTTGGTTCACCTTGAATCCGATAGAAATTATAAAAGGATTGAGGCCAAAATTGTAATGCTCTCTGTTTTTTATGGACGCTTGAAAATGACAAAACATATATGTATTTATTTTTTTCTCAAGCAAAAAAATTGTAAGTAGACAAACGATTCACCTTTTTTTCCTTTTTCTTTTTAATATCGTGATAAAATAATAAAATAATAATTGAAAAGTCGCTTTAATTATGAAAGTTGAGATTTCATTGTCAAGTAAGAACATTTCGCAGTGGGCAAAATTTATTACTCCTTTTTCAAACTAAAAATATAGACAAAGTCGTAGAGTTATCATTTTTCGAGTGAAGCTTGGTTGTAATTTATTATATATAATAAATAAATTGATTATAATATTTAAATTATTTTGCAAGTTGTAAGTAGTATTAATTTAGTGAAGAATAATATCCAATCGAAGCCGCAATTTTCTTGAAATGGTCAACCCTTTTTATTGGCGCAACGCGCAAAAATCATTACAATTGTTTTTTTTTAACAAAAAATTGAAACATAAATAACAGGAGCCGTGAAATTGAAATCTTTATTATTTTAGATCGGTGCTAATTATTGTAGATGAGTAGTATATGACAAAATGATATACTACTATATTGCTAATTAAATATTTTGTTTCCATTAATGAACATAAGTCAAACTCATAATCAATATTACGCGTATATAGTGACGAATTAGGACATAAATTAATTGCAACTTAAAACGAACGTCGATAATGGTTTTTAATATAAGTACATGCATGTAGACGAGCTCGGGCTTTTCCCTATTTCAACCGCATTTTTACTTTCGAGCTATGAATTTTTGACACTAACCCATTATTATTATTTTTTTTTTTCGAACTATTCAGATGTGTCTGTTGGGTTTCGACTTTTTTGACACCCTAGTATATATGATTGCTCAAATATGAGATATTCAAGTCTCTCTTTACAACGAGATATTAGGTTCAGTGTCATATTTGTAATATTTCATATATGATACGAGATATTAGGTTCGGTGTCATATTTGTAATATTTCATATATGATGAGCACGTACTATAATACCCCGTCTTTTAACGTTAAATTTCGCTATAATTTAGGGTTCTAATTTAGGACAATTATTGCCCAGGAGAAAAAAAAAATCTTTTATTTATTCTAACAAGTCTTAATATTTCGAATATGGATATTGTGATTTATTTAATTACTTGTGGTTAACATACTTTAATTAGTAATTGTTCAAGTTTCGAATTTAGATATGTTTATATATCAAACTTATATATACAATTCATATGTGCAAATTACTACCTATATACATATATATCAAGTTTTGAGAATAATAATTATTTATAAAATGAAAGGAAATGAAGTATATATATATATATAGTTAGTTATGTGCGCTCCATACATGTGGTGTGAGAAGGAAAATGAGATATTTCTACACCTAGGTCCTAGACTAGTAGATAATTGACTAGGGGTGGGTCGGGATACCGTTACGCCGAAATACCGAGCATACCGCGCCGAAAAAATACCGAAAATACCGAAAGAGACGGTATACCGATTTTTCGGTACGGTATCATACCGTACCGATAAGCTTCGGTACGACAACGGTATCCAAAATTACAATACCGCGGTATACCGATAAATACCGTACCGCGGTATATACCGAATTTACGTGAATGTCACAATAATTATCTCAAGATTTATAATGATTAATGAATACACTTAGCATATATTATATGTTAATATTTACGCATTAAAACTTTAAAAGTATGAATGTAAGTGTATGAACATGATAACTTATGTAATAGTTTAATTAAGTTAAGACATACTAGTTAAAAATAAAAATTGAATGTAAATAACTTACATGTTATATTTATATTATCTAAGTAAAATACTATAAATAGTATTCTTTCAATATTTTAGTTTGTTTTAAATTTAAGGCATACTGGCGTAATTTCTGAATATTTTAGTTTTTAAAGTAAATATATCGAAAAATATTAGTGAATTCTATAAATGTTGATTCATGAAATATGTATGTATTTTAAATGGTTATGGATTAATCAGACTTTTTATTACTGAATTGTAATTGCTTATGGATTTTATTGTATGGATTTTATTAGTTTATGAATTATTAATTCTATGGATAATCGTATGTTTTTGGTATACGGTATACCATACCATACCGAAGTACGGTACGGTATACCAAAACGACGGTACGATAACGGTATGAATTTTTTCCATACCGAATTTCCGGTATACCGAACATTGGTATGCCGAAAGGTACGGTACGACAACGGTATGAAAAATCTCATACCGCAACTAACGGTACGGTATACGGTATGACGAAAATTTTACGGTATGCCGTACCGAACCACCCCTAGATAATTCGATTCTTTGTTATTTAACAATAATAAATTTAGTGGCTAAAAAATGTATCCACCCATCCACATTTTCTAACCACACAAGAAGAGAGAATAGAAGATTAACTTTTCCACCCCTTTCCTCATACACTTTTGACGGCAATAACATTTTATGGGTGGGTTATCTTGTAAATTTAGAGACTGTTGTGCCATAGAAATTCTTCTTATTTAAATACTTAAATACATGATGTATGTACATGTTTAGATGATGAGCTATTTCGGTGAATTGATTAAGAAAGGAATTAGCTAGTTTGATACATGTCACTAGAGAGAGAGCTTTTAAATACATCATTAGTGAAGTAAGATAAGAATTGTATCTCATAATGTGCAAAAATGACACGCTTAAGATTATTTCTAGGTTTGAATTATTACATTATGGAATTTTAACAACCTTTGTAATCTTATTATATAATCATTTCAAGTGATAAGTTCTTTGAAAGATAAACACGGTTCTATCTTGTAAAATGCATTTTTATAAAGAGAATACTTACTGCAGTAGAACTAATATCTTGATATTCTAAAATTAACTATTCTCTTACATTGCGAAAAGCTAATATTTAAGTGATATTATATGTATACGGGTTGGACTCCTGTAAAATTTATAATAATATCAATGAAGAAAAAAAGACGTGAAATTCTTACAAGATACTAGCTTAATGAAGTCCAAGAAAAGGTTTAATTACTAGTATAAACGAATAATATAAATATACATGATTTATTTGTAAGAAATTTATATACGATTTTAAAAGCACTTCAGGATTATCTAATTATGACTTCTTAGTGTGATTTTAATGATTTAGGGAAAATGTGATTTATGCTTAAGTTAGAATGAAATGTTAAACAAGAAATGATATTATATTAAAATGTTATGGTTTCTTAAAGAGGTAAATTCTTCATAGCATGTTTTATGTGAGCATTTTATGATTATGTGGAAAGAGATTCGTTAAAGGATTGGATTATTTAAAAATGAAGCTATGGTATTGTTGGTGTTAAATATAGAGAAAATAGATTTTCACTGAATTAGTTAAGTTTTCAAACCTTGAGCATAGCAAATCTAGGATTTAATCACCTCGTATGTATGTGAAGTTAAGTTTGGAATACCTTTAAGATTAGACTTTATCTTGTAGGATGGTTTGAGGAAGGGCGATAATCACTTGGACCGAGTTGTGATTTATATCTACGGAAATATTCCATCAAGGTGGGCTATTTACTTATCAAACATATTTTGAGTTATGTTATGCTCTGATATGTACAAAATGAGAAAACTGTTTATCCATAAAATGTTTTGTGCCCTCTACATGTTTAATGCTCTGAAGTTAATCGATCGAGGTTCTTAGTTCAGTCTAAAACACTAACTTTGAACTGTGTATACACCCCGATAGTATATCGATTGGTTGATCTCTCTCGTATACTATCTTCGACTGGGACTGGGTTTCGACCCAAAATCTAAAAATGAATGATAATGGATCCGACAGTGGCTAGAGGTCCGGGATCACAGTAAGAGTAACTGTAGAGTGTGACAAATGCGCGCAAAGGAAAATGATAATGTTTTGGCATACTTAGATGCATTTCTTTTACAAAACTTCTAAGTTATGTCTTATGATAATGGATAAACTGTATTTTGCTTTTATGAATGTATATCAAATGTTAGCCCACTAAGTACATTAGTACTTAGCCCAAATATTTTCCAAATGTTTTCAGGTTAAGTGACGGTGCTAACGGTGAGGAGCTGAGGCTAGGGTTCTCCTATTGTATTAGCTTCCACTAGTTTTTGTCGTTTGTGTTGAACTCTAGATTATATTCTTGAATTTATTATGTCTCTTGCTAGAAGACTATTTAACTTCTTTTTATGTATAGAGTCTATCCTTAATAACTATGTCGGAGCCATTTGAACTTGAAACGATCCTTATGGTATAAATGAAAGTATATGTTGGATATCTCCTGTCTACTTTTATTTAGGTTAACTGCTATATTAAATTCGATGTTGTCCAAGTTTTTCGAAAACAAGATCCTTTATTAATATTCAAACTGTTTATCTAAGTTACGATAAGCATCCCCCGGCCCGTTCTTTCCCCGCTTCTTTTCTCCAACCCCAGTCACGCCTCACTCGAATGTCCTCTTTAGAAAAGTTGGGGCGTGACACGTACTTGTGCAATTCTTAAAATATAATATATGAAGCTAAAATAATATCCAATATTAATCAACTAACCGTTTTAGAAAGTAAAAATAAACTAAGATATCAAGCCTCAGTTAATTTCTTTATAATCGACTCATTAATTTTGACTAGTTGATTGCATCTATTGTTTAGGAGTATCATACATTTGGAGCCCACAACATAAGTTGTCATCTAGTCCCTCCTACAGAAAATCGGAAAATTGAAATAAGACGAAAATGATATAATTGAAATGTGACGGAGATACATTATCATTTACTTCTTCCTACATAAATTAAAATACGATGGAAATGATAAATGAAATATGACGGAATGAATACTTACCATGGTACGAAATAAATAAATTATCGATAAGATCAAAACAAATTTCAATTTGTATGGCATAAATATTTGCCCGTTCATATTGTTATTTATGAAGTAATTTTATTAATTAAAAGAGCACAAAATCTAATTATAATAATTAAGTATAAGCAAGAAATAAAGATTTTTTTTTTAATCATATTTGGTCCACGTGTAGATAGGCCATTGGCTAATCAGATTTGCTTACATGGATGACATCCTCTCTCCCTCTATCTCCAACGTGTTTTCCCAACCGCCGTAACGCCCATAATCCCCTCCGCCGCCAACCACCACTTTCCCGCCGCGTCCGCTTCAAAGAATGGCATTGAGCACAATTTCAAAGCTCAACTATGGAATCACTTGGGCTACTAAATCCACCCACCGCGATTCTCCCTCTCACAAAGGCAGCGCACCGCTAAGAATCCGAATTGCGGCGGCGGCGCAGCCGAGTGGCGGCGGACTGACGGCGGATTTCGAGGAGGGCCAGCTGGATAGACCCAAATGGACCGGCGAAACGCCGCTTTCCCGGCTCGTCGGAGCCCTAATTTCATTCAAGCCCCTCTATTCCGTCATGAAGCTTGGCGCCAGACAAGTTTTAATCAGGTAAAAATTATAAACTACTGCACAAAATTGAAGCTCGATTTGATTTATTACGCACCTTTTGAATTTAGAAGGAAAAATGAACAAATCGTGCTTTAATGATTTTAATATTAACAAATAAGATATTAAAATATATTACAAGTGGAAAAATCGAACAAAATAATGTCTAAACGGAAAAATGACGAAGGTGCTCACAAATACGAAGTTGAGCACCATTAGGTGCGTAACACGTCATTCCTCGTTTACCTCATTTTGTCTCTCGATTTTCTGTTGTAAGAGTATTTTATACTTGCAATTAGTTTACTAGTATGAAAGTAGTTATGTGTTCATCAACATTACTATTAATTTCCATCATTTTCTTTGTTTCTTCGAATTTGGACAGTACAGCTGAGAAAACAAACATTCCATGGAGGGATATGACCAAGGAAATCCTGGATTCCGATGTTTACAAGGAGAAAGACGCCATCGAAGACACATCGATCGTCTATCCAGATTGTAATCTCCTTCATTTCAATGAGTGCTTCTGTTTTTTTTGGTATGATGATATATATAAGTGATGATGATGAATATGCAGATTATCTGAACCCTTTTCATGCATATGATGAAGGGAATCTTTCATGGCTGGTAATACTTTGTTTTATTTCTATTTATGTGTTTTGTAGTTATTACCATGATCTTGGTGAAACTATTTGTGTTCAATAGGCTGCAGCAGAAGCAGAGGCTGCCACCATGTCAATGGTGAGGAGGGCCATACCTAATGCTTCGTCTCTCGAAGAAGCTAACCAGATTGTTCGCGGGAATTGGCTTGAAGCAATCGAGAGCCATCATCAGAAGTACTCGAAAAACTCCAAAATCGGAGATGTTCTTGATATTGGATGCTCGGTTGGCGTCAGCACAAGGTTTATTGCTGAAAAGTTCGCCTCCGCCAATGTCACAGTATGTTTAGATACTAGAGATAAACTGATGTTTTCCATATCTTGGGGAAAAGTTTTGGTCTCTGACTCTCTTTGTAGTTCATATAGGATTAATCCTTTCGAATATTTATGCAGGGACTCGATTTGTCGCCTTATTTCCTTGCTGTAGCTCAGCACAACGATAAGAGGAGAAATGGGGGTAAGAATGCAGTAACATGGGTTCATGGAAACGGTGAAAGCACCGGATTGCCATCAAAGTCCTTCGACGTTGTTTCAATTGCTTATGTGGTATGCCTCACTTTCTAAGTACTAATCACCTTTGTATTTAGCTCTTTTTACCATGGAGTGTGGCATTGTTGGCATTCTGTATCATACACTAAGGGCCTTTAGAGGGAGAGTATAGATCTTCGATGTTTATCCTACTCGATCACGTGGGACTTCATGGCAAGTTTCTTGTTTATTGAATTTGATTGATGCAGTTTCACGAGTGCCCCGAGAGAGCCATTACGAATATGGTGAAGGAAGCTCTCCGGCTGCTTAGACCGGGCGGCACCCTTGCTGTGACTGATAATTCGGTACGATTTTAACCAAACTAACCATATAAATAACCCTCAACACTGTCCTTCAAAACTGAATGTCTCCATTTTGCCAACTTTGCAGCCAAAGTCGAAGATTCTTCAGGTAAACGTACTCTGATCTTCGTAGTTCCATAACCAAATAATCGATCCTTTCGTGTTCTATAAGCTGCATGAGACAACAACACACTTAAGCCAGTTTCCTGATCCTCTAACCAGTTATCACTAATTTTCGGATTCAAGAATCGATTATTTCGTGTGGCGTATGCAAGGATCATACCATGTTAGGGAGCCTCTGGATTGTAAAATGTAATGTTTTTTGGTTCAGGAACTATCACCGGTGCTGTTCACACTGATGAAGAGCACAGAGCCTTTTCTGGATGAGTACTACCTCACTGATCTTGAAGGAGTGATGAAGCAATATGGGTTTACCAACGTCCACACCCTCTTGACTGATCCCAGGCACAGAACTGTCACCGCTACGGCGCCGTTTTGATTTCTTGTTTTCGTTTTTGCACTATACTATAATTATTCATGCCACACTTACAATTGATAGGATATATATAGAGATGAGGGTCACCATTTTTTTTTTTTTTTTTTTTTTAAACGAGTGCGTGACCCCCTCTCCGGCACAATTGCATAACAAATAATGAACTTATAAAAATTACATCGCCACGATCTGTGCTGTACTTAGGTCTGAGCATAACCGAATCAGAACTAGAACTGAACAATTGGACCGAACCGGGTGATTTCGGCCGGGACCATAAATATTAATGGTTCGGTATTGGTTGGTGAATGAAGAACCGGACTTCAAATCGCGCGGTCAGTTGTCAATTCTTTATTTTATAGTTTCAGTGCCACCGAATAACCAAACTATATCTAATAATTACCATTTAATTTTATATTTTAAAACCATTATAAGTTTATAACTAAAAGTACATGTAGGTAGGGCTGCAAACGAGCCGAGCTACTCGGGACTTACTCGGTGCTCGATTCGGTAAAAGCTCGTACGAGCTCGAATTCGTTAACAAACGAGCCGAACTCGAGCCTGATTTCGAGCTCGGTTAACTTAACGAGCCGAACTCGAGCAGTAAGGTATTCGACTCGTTTTGCTAGTGAACATGTTCGGCTCGTATATTAATCGAGCATGTTCGCGAGCCTGTTTCACGAACTCTTAATCGAATCTCTAATCGAGCTTGTAAACGAGCTTTAGTATTTATGTATAAAAAATTATAGGTTAAAAAAAGAGGAAATGTAGTGTTTTACCTATTTTGATAAGTGAATTTACACTTTTGTGCAAATTATAAGAAAACATCCAATATACCCATATTTTGCCATTGTGGACCAAAATACCCCTAGTTATATATCAATTCAAATTGCATCTTCTTCATTTTGCACGCCTGTTTTCTTCTTCCTCTTCTTTCTTCTTCATTTTCTTCTTACTCTTCTTTCTTTTTCACGCCAGTTTTCTTTCTTCTTCCTTTTGCTCTTCTTCTCGCGGCTGCTCGACTGCTTCTTCTCGGTGCAGGTAGGGTTCCGACGGCAACTGCAACTTTTTATCTCGTTTTCTTTTCCTTTCTCCAGCGGCCACAATCTTTCTCGCCGGAGTTAGGGTTTCGACTCCGGCGAAAAAGTTATCTCATAAGCTCTGTCTTCCTTCCTCTTCTTCTCGCGGCTGCTCGACTGGTTCAGCAGCCGCATTCGACTGGTTTTCCGGCGACGGGTTCCGACTAGTTAGGGTTCTGAAAAGCTTGGGCAAGTCGGAGAAGATTGTCGGAGCTAGCCTGTCGGAGATATGTGTTTCCGATCGGCAGCGACGTACTGTTGGGGAAGATGTTTGTTGATTTTTAAATTTCTCGTTTCTTTGGTTTCTGGGCTGGTTGATTTTTCTACAAATTTTGTTTTTGAAATTCTAAGGTTTCACTGACAATTGTCAAAGGAATATGTATATTCTTACTTAAATTCGTAAAAGTAGTATTAAATGCCAAGTAATAAGTGTTGTAGTTGGTGGTGAAAAAATTTAATACTTTCTTACCATCTAAGAATCTTACTCAAATTCTTACCAACTATAGACATTCTAAATAAGATTACAACCAGAATCTTACCATCTAAGAATGTTAGTCACGTTCTTACAAACTAGTTTCAAAACTAACTATTTTTCTTACTTTTCTTATTAACTATATTCATGCTAAATAAACTTGTAATCATATTATAACCATATTCTTACCAAATAAGTTTCTTATTGTCTATTAGTTTTTTCATCTAACTGCTACTAACCCATATTCTTACTGCAATATTCGTGCTGAAAAATGAACCCTCATGTGATTGTTGTTCATGGTGGTTCTTGGTGCAACAATATCTACAAAGGCGGTACCAAAGAGTACATACCTATGCCAGTTAGTGGATTAAGGTATATAGATTTGCTTTCGAAGATTGAAGATCGTTTGATGAAGGACCATTCAATGTATCAATTCGACATAGTTGCATTAGTTAAAGATGAAGAAGGTGAATTTATGAGATTTAAAGTGATTGACGACTATGAGTGGTCTATCTTGTTGGATACGATCGAAATTCCAATTCTATATGTCGATGCTTCTCCGAAATGCATCCCATCCATGCCTATTCCTACAAATGATCTGCTTGCTTTAGATGTTCGTGGTAATGACCCATTGGCTTCCAGTCAGGCCAAGAAAGCTGGTTCACCGGAATTAGCTTTGTTAGATCATGTTACAATCCCTATTCGTTCATATCACATTGACACTGACCAACTCAAGTCCGGGACATTTTTCAGTAATAAAGACAGCATGATTTCTGCAATGCATTCTTACCATCTTAAAAACCATGTTGAGTTTCGTACCAATGTTTCAGATTTACGTAGATATCATGCGCAGTGTAAGTACGAATTAAGCTGTGTTTTCTCATTGCGAAGTAAGTCATTTGGGCGTATATGGAAAATATATGAGCATGTGGCTCACACTTGTATGAACTCTCCAGGGGTCGAGCCTAAAGTATCTTCAAGAGCTATAGCTGATTACGTTGCGCCTTCCATGACAGAGGATGGTTTCGTTTTGAGGCCACGTGATATTCAGGGTCAGTTTTTAAGAGAGTGTGGTGTTCGATTGAAATATTCAACAACTTTAAAAGGCAAGAACCGAGCTTTGAAAAAAATATATGGAGATCATAAGAAGTCATTTCAAGTAAGAAATAGTCAGTTCTAACCTTTTTTTATATAATAGTATTTACCAATTACTCTTTTTCTTATCATTTTTTGTCCTTTTGTAGGGTGTTGCCAAACATCTTTACATGCTTGAGCATATGAATCCCGGATCCGTGGTTGATTTACAGACGCTTGAAGATTCGTCATTCCAGTATTGTTACTTTGCGTTAGCTGCCTCAATAAGGGCTTTTCGTGCATGCCGTCCAGTAATTGTTATTGATGCAACACATCTAAAGGGGACATACAGGGGTGTTTTATTTGTTGCATCTACTAAGGATGCAAATGAACAGATTGTGTCGTTGGCATTTGGTGTTGGCGACAAGGAGAATGACGAGTCATGGATATGGTTTCTCGATCATGTACGGAAGAGTTTTGGAACCCCGAAGGACTTGTTGATAGTGTCCGATCAACATGTTAGTATACACAACGCCGTTGAATTTGTGTTCCCAGGTAAGATCATACATTACATTCTTACCAAATATAGTTATGAAATTGCTTCTTACATCCTGTCACATGAAATAGTTAATTTCTAACTGTATAAGGTAAGATTATAATTACATTCTTACCAAATATAATATCAATGTTTTTACATACCTGCAGGTGTCCCACATGGTTTGTGCACATACCATATTCAGGGTAATCTAAAACCTTATGGTGTGGATGCCATTGAAATATTCCAAGCTGCTGCCAATGCATACAAGGAAGAAGATTTCAAAGAGATTATGGATAATTTGAATGAGTCCTTTCCAGGTGCTTACGCAAAGCTTATGGGCATCGGTCCAAATAAATGGGCAAAGTGCAAGTATCCAGTTCGTCGGTATGCATTTGGCACATCAAACTCTGTTGAATCGTTAAATGGGCGTCTAAAATGGGCTAGGAAGCTCCCATCACTGCCTTATTGGAATTTGCAAGTAATCTCACTTTAGAATGGTTTTGTCAGTGTAGGATCAAAGCTGGTGAGAGGGCAAACGAGTTGTCTGAAAAAGCCGAGGAAAGATTGGGATTTTCAATTGCCAAAGGGAATTCGATGAGAGTTCAACCTTTATCTGATTTACTATTTAACATTATCTCTGCTTGTGATAGAAATATCGTGGATTTAGGCAAGAGAGAGTGCTCGTGCCAAAAATTTCAACTGGACCTTTTTCCATGCTCGCATGCTACAGCAGCAATTAGGTAACATTTATAACATTGCTAACCTAGTTGGTAAGAATACTGTTAAGAAATATAGTTAGAATGTACACTTATACTGTAAGATTTTACAAATCTCCTAATACATTCTAATTTCACAGGTATAAAAATGAAAATCCTATTGGTTATGTGAACGCCTATTATTCGACAAAGACGTTGCGTGAGATATATGCAGGAATAATCATTCCTCTACCCGATGTTAATGATTGGCAGATTCCTGAGCCAATTGAGTCTAGGGCTATAGGTACCCCTGAAAATCCAAAGCAAGCCGGAAGGCCGAGGGAAAAAAGGATGTTACCTGGAGTGCAACCCTTACCACAAGGGGCAAGTGTATAGCGACGTCGCAATCCCAAGAAATGCGGTATATGTGGTATTCTTGGGCACACTCGTCGAAAGTGTCAAGATCCTCGTAGGTTTGAGTAATGTATGTAAGAATTATTTTTAATCTTACCACTGCATTTTAGTATGGTTACTTTTTCTGACGGATGTGCAAGGAGAATATGTGAACAATCTTGTCACATATTTTGGTACGCACATCATTTTTGTGTAACCACTACATTTTAGTATGGTTACTTTTTTTTGTGTTATATTGTTATATGTAACCTGATTATTTTCATATTAAACAAGTTAATTTTGTCTCCATTCGAAGAATCAGGCATTATCAAGGATGTTGTAAGATTGTTAAGAATGTTGTAAGATTGTATCTTGAATCATAGCATATCCAATAGGTTGTAACTCATACATGATATCATGCATGACCTTATGTATGTTGTAGTTGGTAAGATTTACAATACAATCTTACTATCTTGATGTATAAAGAAGGTTAGATTGTTAATTGAATCTTACCATCTACAACAGGCATAAAGTCATGCATGATAGCAGGAACAACAACAAGAATGAGTTGTATCGTGAATCTTACCATCTCTAATAGGCAGAAAGTCATGCATGATAACAGGTACAACATAAAGTAAGATTGTATATTGAATCTTACCATCTTGATGTACAACAGGATGTAAGATTGTATTTTGAATCTTACAATCTCCAATAGGCAGAAAGTCATGCATGATAACAGGTACAACAGGATGTAAGATTGTATAGTGAATCTTACCATGTTAATGTAAAAAAGAAGGTTAGATTGTACAATGAATCTTACCATCTATAACAGGCCTAAAGTCATGCATGATAGCAGGAATAAAAGCAGGTAAGATTGTATCGTGAATCTTACTATCTCCAACAGGTACAACAGTATGTAAGATTGTATCTTGAATCTTACCATCTTGATGTACAACAGGATTTAAGATTGTATATTGAATCTTACAATCTACAATAGGCATAAGGTCATGCATGATAACAGGTACAACAAGATGTAAGATTGTATAGTGAATCTTGGATGTTGTAAGATTGTTAAGAATGTTGTAAGATTGTTTGTTGAATCATAGCATATCCAATAGGCTGTAACTCATACATGATATCATGCATGACCTTATGTATGTTGTAGTTGGTAAGATTTACAATACAATCTTACTATCTTGATGTACAAAGAAGGTTAGATTGTTAATTGAATCTTACCATCTTGATGTACAACAGGATGTAAGATTGTATCTTGAATCTTACAATCTCCAATAGGCAGAAAGTCATGCATGATAACAGGTACAACAGGATTTAAGATTGTATAGTGAATCTTACCCTGTTAATGTAAAAAAGGAGGTAAGATTGTATAATGAATCTTACCATCTATAACAGGCCTAAAGCCATGCATGATAGCAGGAATAAAAGAAGGTAAGATTGTATCGTGAATCTTTCCATCTCCAACAATCAGAAACTCATTCATGATAACAAGTACAACAGGATGTAAGATTGTATGTTGAATCTTACCATCTTGATGTACAACAGAAGGTAAGATTATATAATGAATCTTATAATCTATAACAGTCATAAAGTCAGGAACAACAAGGACGTAAGATTGTATCGTGAATCTTACTATCTCAAATAGGATGTAAGATTGTACCTTGAATCTTACCATCTTGATTCGCAGAAACTCATTCATGATAACAGGTACAACAAGATGTAAGATTGTATAGTGAATCTTACCATCTTGATGTACAAAGAAGGTAAGATTGTATAATGAATCTTACCATCCATAACAGGCATAAAGTCATGCATGATAGCAGGAACAACAACAAGTAAGATTGCATCATGAATCTTACCATCTCTAATAGGCAGAAACTCATGCATGATAACAGGTACAACAGAATGTAAGATTGTATCTAGAATCTTTCCATCTTAATGTACCACAGAAGGTAAGTACATATCGTGATCACCATTAATTACAAAAAGTTAGCACTGTACCCAAAAACTACGACGGTAACATTCGTAAGAATATACAAATTCTTACGACATTTACCAAGTCGCATACAAAAAATTTCATGTTTTCCCTACGACTAGGGCAGATCTACACACTTGAGGGTTTGGATTAGTTTGTCTTCAATTTACAAAAAATACTTAAAACCATGTTTTCATGAAGATTTAGGAAGATCATCCAATATCATTGGAATTGTTGTGGCATCCGTGCTGTTGGAGTAAATTGTTTTTGCAACGTGGAAACGGTAGGCTTTAATCTCCTCATTGGTACGAAGGGCATGAGTTATGTCAGTCCTACCTATGAATCTCTCCACATACTTCAGGCAGCACAGAGCAGTATCCTCCTTGAATTTTGCACGGTATGCATTCCTACCTGAAGAGGGGCCGAAGGTGATTTCCCACTGTGCATATTGTGGGGTACTCATGTTGTGCTTTTCGAAGTACCCTATTTTCTTCATCATCTGTGGCACCAATCGAGCCATCGGTAAGAATGTGTTTAGCCTCATTTTCTTATCTTCCTCTTCAAATGTGAATGCTCTTGGATCATGAATGGTAAGAATCTGCTCTTCCATGTCGATCACCACTGTCGCCCAATCATTAATTCCATCATCATCATCTTTATGAGTAGATCCAAAGCTGCACACAACAACAACCTAGACCCAAAAAGTTATATGCCTTGGACAGTACATATTTTATATTATATGTCATAGTGTTCGTACCTTTTCGTATTCAATCCACTCCTTAACGTTCTCACCCCATGCTGGGTAAGACCCATTAGTAAATACGAGGAGCCTCTCCATTTCCTCATCCGGGATATTTTCTTCGACACTTGGGTCGAACAAATCATAGTTGTACTCCCCCGATTCAGGTTTTTGATGGAGTGTTTCAAACACACTCTCAACCTCACACTGCACAAAACATCAAAATCATATTTATTTTGTCAACAATACGATAAGGATGTATACCTTACACCAGTTTTAACATAATTTAATCCTTCTTACCATGAAAAAACAACATGTCACGCCAATACTTTGGTCAACTGTGTGCAACCCTGCAAGTGTTGGGTTTGAACAGACTACTCCAAGGTAAGAAGTCACGTGGTCCTCCAAAAGTACGCTGCGTTCTTTTAGAATTTGCTCGAAAAACCCCCTGTCAACATCATCGTGCAAGCCCACGTTTCTCCTGTGTATGTGTTCATCTTTTTGCATTATGAAACACGTCAAGGTACCAATCCAAGCAATACTATATATGCAAGCATGATAATAAACTCATTTGTAATGTTAATGCTAAACTTACAACTCATTTGCATCTTGTAAGAAGGTTTTGAATTTGTCGGGAGCTGGACGCCGGTCTTCCCTTAGGAATGGACTACGACACACTCGGGAAGGATACATGATCCTTGTCGGTCGAACGCTCTTTGTGTGCCCTCGCAAGACAGGGTGCTGTTCCACAGCTTCTACGATCTCAAGTTTATCGTACTCCCGATCTATCTGTGTGTCCGTCAAGAAACTTTCCTGTTCCAGAATTCCATGCCATTCTTTTAATACTCACTCATTCTATGTTGGTAAGAATTTAATGAGAAATATTTCGAAGGAAGGTAAGAATTAAATTTAATTATTACCATTCCTGTTGCAATTCTACGGTGCGAATGGTAAGAAGTAGTTCTCCGTACCATTTAGCGCACCACATTAATAATAATGGGAAATTGTGATATTGGTACGAAGGATTACATTCATACTATTCGTACGTTCGAATTATAATGCAACATGAACTTACATGTTTTTACGAAAAAAAACATACATAACGGAAAATTGTCCAAAGAAACATCCCCTTCGGAATAGGAAAAAAAAAAACCAAAAAAAAAAAAAAAAACACACAAATGTAAACCATTGTTTGTCCTTAAACCCATCAGATTTTGTTTCAAATTTATACCTGCTCATTCACCTCCGGCAGAGGTAATGGCATTCCTTCGACCTGCTGCACTGCTGTTGGGGCTGTTGCTGCTGCCAATGTTGTAAAAAACGAAAGGCGTACCTGAGGCGTTTTGCCTTCATGAGGCGAGGCGTAAGCCTCAAGGCGGTCTGAGGCGTAAGCCTCATTAAATAAAAAATAATCAAACAGAAATTATAAAACAATATAACAAACTCACATTAAGCATCATAGTTCATAATTTATGAGTCCTAATTAAAACATTGAAATCAAATGGACGAGTCAAATAGGCAGGCAAAGAGTTTTAAACATAAGAAATAAAACACATAAAGTCGTGGAGAAGTGGGACTGGGAGGGGGCAGCGAGTTGCGTAGCGGGAGAATGAGATTAGGGTTTTAAAAATTATCTCTTATTATTATGTTAAATTAAAATATGGGCTTAAGTAACCTCATGGGCTTAAGTTTAATTTAACTATGGCAGCCCAAAAATAAATAAAAAACAGCCCAAATAAATTAAATCACTCAAAAAGCCCATAAAATTTGAGGCGTAAGCCTCGTGCGCCTCAAGGCGTACGCCTTACATAAAAAAGGCGTAAGCCTCAAAACCATCTTTTAAGGCGCACGCCTCAAGGCTTAAACCTTCAAAAACGCCTTGAGGCGCGCCTTGAGGCGGCGCCTCAAACGCCTTTTACAACATTGGCTGCTGCTGGGGCTGTTGCTGTTGTTGGAGCTGCTGGGGCTGATGCTGCTGGGGCTGTTGCTGATGGGGCTGCTGCTGCTGGGGCTGCTGCTTGGGCTGCTGCAGGGGCTGTTGCGATGGCTGGTTGTGGCGCCTTCTCTGATGTTTTCTCTTGAGTTAGACCCAAAGAGAACATAGAAGGCTCTCCGCGTTCAAAAAGTTTTGTAGGTTGAACGGGAGTATTGGCCACAAATTCATCCAGCCCGCGTGGAACCCCTTGAGCCGCAACAGGTGTATCCTCAATGACTTCGTCCTCCCCGTATCCAGCACCTCCTTCGTAGTAATTGTGTGGCTCGGGTGCATCCAGCAGAATTTTACCAACCTCCTTGGCAACTTTCTTGGCAAGCCCCTTCAGCAGATTTTTTTCAAATTCACCAAACATGAGCTTCATCTGCTCAAGGCTCTTACCAACGGCATTAGCAGTTGTCGTCTCCGCAGCTGCCGAGATCTGAGCATGGCTCACAGTTGCCAATTCAGTTGTTGGTGCTTCCCCATCCTCATCTTCTTCCCCTGCATCTGCATCATCTCCCCCCCTCGTCCTTTTCTTCAGGGCATCACTGGGATCATACTTGAAGGCAAACGGCTTGGTTTCTGGATCATTAGACAAGGATATCCAGAATCCTTCAAGCTTCTCTTCCTCGGTTGGCTTCAGCCTACGAACAAGCCCCTGCAAAACACATTCATACCAATAATCACATTAAGTGACAATTTTTTATAAACACATTCTTACCACAAACACCACATTCTTACCAATCATAAGTATTTTAACAAATTTTTACAAACACATTCTTACCACAAATACTACAAACACATTATTACAAACACATTCTTACCACAGTTTTTTACAAACACATTCTTACCACAGTTTTTTACAAACACATTCTAACCACAAACACATTCTTACCATAAATCATAAAAAATGGACCAATTTTTACAAACACATTCTTACCAACACATTCTCATGATTTGATTTCCGATAACAGTTTCTTACCACAAATAATACAATCTTACCAAATCATCAATAAATTGTCACATTTTTTAGAACACATTCCTACCAAAGTTGATAAATCACATGACTACCAAACTGTAAGTAACACATTCCTACCAAATCATCAATAAATTGTCACATTTTTTAAAACACATTCCTACCAAAGTTGATAAAACACATTTTTTTACCATTAACAACACATTATTACAAGGTAACACATTCTCATGCACATTGCATGCACATTGCTATTGTAAGGATTCAATGTCTACCCAAACAATCGGATTATAAAGTCTTACTAACAAAAAATACCTCTTTGATTTCGTCGTCCTTCGGATAACGTCTTTCCTTGACGAAGGAGTATTGAACGAAACGCGGGATCTGCGTATCCTTGCCCCTGAGGCCAACAACCTTACCAAAGGTTGGAAATGCCTCAAAAATCCAAGTCTGTTCACCAAAAAAAAAAATAATAGCAGAAGTTAGATAAAGCATCTTTTATTAATTAATCTAAACAAAAAAATATCAATACTCACACCAAAAGCCATTGTATTCCCCTTGATCCCGTAGTTCATTTTTGCTTTCCCCTTCTTTTCCTTCGGGATACCCCTTATAGCCTCTAGCAGCACCTGGTATGATAGACTCCCCCATGGGAAGTTTTCCCACTCCTCCTCAATTTCAAGCAACACCCACATCCAAAGCGGTATTTTTTTTTCGTCGTATCGACCCCAAGGGCGAACCCCAAGCAAAGTAGCAGCTTCGACAGCTTCACCCAGTCTTCGGGCGTTGCCTCCACCTCTTTCCCCTGAACCGTGAACGTTCTTTCTAAAAAAGCATTACGGACATCACAAAGGTGTGTCCCTGGATTTGCCCCAAACAGTCGTTCGTAAGTAGAGTTAGGGGGCAGTGTTTGCTCTGCGTATGGATCGAAGGTAGAAGGCCCGAATTTGAGTCCACTGACCAAAGCGTATTCGACTCTTGAGAACAAACAAAAACAGATTCTTCTTATAAAAACTACCTACATTCTTACTAACAACATATGTAGATCATAATATTACCAGTTCTTACCAACAAAAACCTACATTCTTACCATAAAAAAAGATACTCCTTAGAAAAACTTCTATATTCTTACTAACAACATATGTAGATCATAATATCACCAGTTCTTACCAACAAAAACCTACATTCTTACTAACAAAAAAAGTATCTCCTAAGACAAACTTCTATATTCTTACTAACAACATATGTAGATCATAATATCACCAATTCTTACCAACAAAAACCTACATTCTTACCAAAAAAAAGATTCTCCCTATAAACAACATATTTACAGCAGAATATCACCAGTTCTTTTCTTAGAAAAACCTACATTCTTACAAACAAATACAGATTCTTACAACCACGAAGAACATCACCAATAAGAACAATTTTATTATCAAAATAACCGAACATAAGCTTCCAGTTTTTTACAAGCAAATTTGTGCAATCGAAGACTTGTTAATAAAAAAAAACTTCCATATTCTGACCATTTTTTTTTATAATGCACATAACATTTTCATTATACCCTAGGGCGATTGCCAGACAGAACAACATTCTTACCAAATAAAGACTATTATTCCTCTTCAATATCAAAACAGAACAACATTCAAATCCAGGAAGAAATCAAAACCCCCAAGCAAATCTATCGAATTTTTAACATGCATTACAAAAGGGGTGATGTTGTATAGTCGATACTCAAACCCAGGAAGAAATCAAAACCCCCAAGCAAGAACAAAGGTTGGAAAACAGTAAACCTAGGTTTTGCACACCAAAATTCAATTTCGGAAATCAGAACCCTAGTTTCTAACCTCTTCATCAATGAAAGGGTAGCCGCTTTTCTTCCGGGCCTTCGTCGTCTCCTCTGCGCCGAGAACCTCAATTTCCTCCGGCGGGTTCGTCGTCTCCTCAGCATCCCGCTTCCGTTTGCTACTTCGACTTCGTGTTGCCATGGAATATTACGACAGGAGAACGGTTTGTAGAAACGAGAGGGAACGGTCGGAGAAGTTGACGGCGAGAGAGAGGTGGAGAACGGTTTGTAGAGAAAAAACGGGAGGAGAGAAGAAGAGAAGTGGGGAGTTTGACGGCAATAATGGTTTTCTGATGAGAGGGTAGTTGGGGGTGGTAGTAGGGAGTTTAAGGGTCTCTCACGTTCTCCTAGGTTAGAATGTGAGATCAGATTTCCCATTTGAATTTCCCCTTCCTTCCAAAACTGAATACAAGGGTATTTTAGTCCCATTTGGCAAAATATGGGTATATTGGTGTTTTTCTTATATGAGGGTATATATTAGTCTTTCTCTTAAGCATAATAGGTAGAAAGATTTTTGCCCCTTAAACAAATGGGAATGTTAATAAAATATGCTTAAATCATAGCTTTTTTAAACGAGTCCGAACTCGAGCTTTTCACGAGCAAATTTCGAGCTCAAATTCGAACCGAACACGAGCCGAACTCCAGCCGAATTCGAACTCAAAATTTTTAACTCGAGCCGAGCTCGAGCCCGAATTTAAAGCTCGAATCGAATTCGAACCCGAGCCCGAACCTGTAAAATACTAAACGAGCCGAACCCGAACAGACCAGTAATCGATCAGCTTTGGCTCGTTTGCAGCCCTACATGTAGGGCAGGGACGGAGCCACAATGGGGCCAGGGGGGCCATTGGGCCCGGGTAAGATTTTTATTTTTATTTTTTATTTTATTTTTTTATAGTAATTTTACAATAATTAAGGATTAAATATATATTCCTATATACTTATATTTGACAAATTATATTATAATCAAATCCTAAAATTATAAATGACCGCATTTTTTTCCTCCAAATTTGATATGTGGAGATACCATTACATGATTCCGACCTCCAACTTCATAACATGCAGATAAAAATTTCTCTCATTTTCAAATATTCACTATTGACTTTTGTTTACAAAATTTTGTCTTTAGATATTCACCATAATGAAAATAGTATTTTGATTGAGTAATACATTAGTACTATTAATTTAATTGTTATTTTGTTTTAAAACTCTCATGAACTTCTAAATTAAAATTACTCCCTCTATTTTTCTTGCAACGGCTCTATTATTTTACACTCAAATATATTCTAAAAAACGCGTAAAAAAGAAGAAGGATGGAGTAACTATTTTGGACCCCCCATGAGCAAATGTCTGGCTCCGTCACTGAATTGTAGGGTTTATTGTATAGTCAATTTATATTGTTGAGTAAAAATATGATGATTGGATATTCATTAACTAGATTTTTTGTTGATTTCTTTTCTTATCTTAGTTAGTCACTTGACTACATTGTATGTAAATGAATAAATGAGAAATATGAAAATTAGATGAAAATTCGGAAGGAAAAAATAAAAATAAAAAATTATACGTCAATAATTCGGTTTGGTCAAAACTGAACCAAAACCAATTATCGTTTTCTGGCTGGTTGAGTACACTCACTTTAGCTGGTTTGGTTACGAATTCTAAGTTTTTTCGACCTATCAGTTATATTGGTTTCGGCTAAAAACCGGCCGAACCGGCCGTGTGATCACCCCTAGACTGTTGATAGAGAGAGTATTATGCAAGTGGCAAAAATTATTGAGAATTTAGCAAATGTTTATTGAGATAATAGATGGGATTTTGATGGGTTTATGTAATTAATTTGATGGCCCAAAAAATTGATAAAACGCTCATGAATCAGAATGTATTTGATAACGATAGGTATGGAATTTAATGTCTATCTAAACTTACGAGTTTATTATATCCAATATTAGATTTGAGTATGATTATAAAATAAGCAATAAACTTAAATTCTTTCATTACTTATTCCATTATTAATTTAGCACTTAACTCCTAATTTAATTTTTTTTAAAAAGGTCAAAAAATAATCAATTACATATGTTGCATACCAAACCGCCTAGATATCAATCATTAGGGTGTTTAATCCCAATTTAATAATAAAATAATCCAATCTTGAATTTATGAGTACTCGATTCCATTCTATGCATTTGGATATTAAGAAATTCTCAATTCCGTGTACGTGTATTGCCTAATGATATGATTAAGTTTTGAGACTATAAATTTCGAATTCGAGCTTTCCGTAACATGAAATTTATCGTTAAAGTTTTTTAAAAAAAAATGCCCAACTCCTTTTGTTAAATTTGTAAAATTGGAAAACGGCAAAGGTATGAAGCCAAAAATAAATTAAGCTACACTATTTAGGTAAATAATAATATTAATTATTACTATAATCGTTGTATAAAAAAAATCATAGTATTCCTTTTTTTCGAACAGAAAATTTCCATCAATTATTTCTTGGGGGTCAATGAGCAAAGTTCCTTGTGCACACGTGTCAAAATTCCATGTTCGACTCCGCTTTTACGTTTATAATTCTTCTACTCAACCCTTTCTCTCTCTACTCTCTCTCTCCCCCTCTCCCGTATGTTCTTGTATTGCTTGTGTGTATCGTATCTCCAAAAAGAGTTCGATATATGAAGGCTTCTGCTTTTGGGATTATCTCATCTCTACTCCGTAAGCATCCCTTCTTCCACCTTTTTTTAATTATTTTTTTTTTTTTCCCACTGATTATCCATTTTTTTTTTCCCTGAGAGCTCTGATCATGGCTAGAATACTATCTCTGCTGCTTATTTTTGATTTCTTGTTCATATTAGAAGCCCAGATGCTGACTACCTTCATCATACCTATGTGTGTGAAAAAATACGTACTTTTTTTTTTTTTTTACTGTGGATTTTCTTGAAATTGGAAGTGAAATTTTGGATAATAGTTTCTCTTTTTTGGGAATTATTTAGTAAAGTTTGAGCTTTAGTTGTATGGATGATTGAATTAATGGGTGGAAATATTTTTGAGACAAATTATTCTAGTTTAGTTGAGATGGGAAAAGCACCTCTCTGCTGCTGGTTGTGTAATACTATAGTTTATGGTTGAAGGTCTGAAAAGAATTCTGGAGAATTATTCTTGATGCATAAAAAAAGGGTTCTTGAAAAGTTTACTTTTTGGGGCGAAAAATTTGTGGAGAAGTAATTGTAGCGCCATGGTATATAGGAATCTGTGAGTTTATTCTCTGAAGTTACGGTAAGGGGTTTCTTGTTTAGGGGTATTTCTAACTGTTTGTCTTTGCTAGAACACAACAAGCTAAAGCAATTCATTGTTTTAGGCCTTTCAAATAGTTCTTGAATTCTATATCACGAGGGAAAATCGGGGGATTAATCATTGGTTCTTCTTTTTCTCTTGGTGCTGATATCCGTGAATCGTTCTGGTTCATACTTGGGTATACCGGAAAGAAACATTTGTAGTGGCTGTTGTTCGTGTGATAATATCACCAAAACGTACAGCTAGTTGCGAGATATTGGTTCAATCTTGGTCGTGTTAGGCTTCATTAGGCTGGTTCTTTTGCCTGTGCAACTAATTGTTTTTTGTTTTTCGTTTTACTTTTTTTGTTGATTATTTATAACGTTTCATATTTATTTTTATCTCTGTGGGAATGGCTTCTTTCTTTGGTATGTGCTGCAGTTTTGTTATGGTTGTCGTATATCTTTACATGTCCCTATGTCGGTAAAGCATTCATCGTTCTTGACTGAGAAATCATGAATATGATTGACCCGATGCTTACAGAATAATTACTTTTTGTTTGCACAAAATTTGTTGCCTGTTTGTATTGCGAATTCTATGAGACCTACTAACGGGACCGACTCATTTGCTTGGGATTCTTGCAGCTGTTTGCCCACTTTTGTAGCTGAGTAGCTCGATATCAAATTCATCTTCCACTATGTCTTTCAAAGGTATAACGTGGGCTGGAAATGTATACCAGAAGTTTGAGACCATGTGTTTGGAGGTGGAAGAAGCTATGTACCAGGTAAACTTCCTCATCTCTCTAAGCAATTTGGTACTGTATGGAGAGCTGAGGATGCTATTAATTCTCGATATAGGTAGGAGGACTATCAACTCCATAAAATCCGTAAAACACATAACTCTCTGTATCCGGAATCAAGATCCAAGTTTGACTTTCTTTTATTATGGTGTTGAAAAGCATAAGGCCTATATACATATATGATTCACCTAATCATTTAAATGGTGTAATTTTTAAATATATGGTTGATGAGCTAGGTACCTGCCTAATAAAAATCTTTCGGTCTTTTTATAATTTTGATCTTCTTTCTTTCTTTCTTTCTTTCTTTCTTTCTTTCTTTCTTTCTTTCTTTCTTATATGTGTGTGTAAGAACGCCCTGCGACAACTCTAATCGCCCCTGGGTGCCGATTCATCTCTGCTAATGCTTAAACTTGAATGAGGAAAACACTGCCCCATCTCTCTATAACCTCGTGTCCCCTCTTTCACTTTTCTATATAGTTGAGGTCTTGATCCCTTAAATGGATAAATGAGATTCGTGTAGCCTATAATTGTTACTCTAGCAACTTTGTGATAACGACGGTAAACCATATCTTTATTATGTTGACCTTTTTTGAATTTTTTCCAGGTGACATATAGAGTTCAAATATGTGTAGAAAAATGATAATTTTAACTCCCTAATTTGAATTTTGACTCCTCTTTGTCGTTGGGCAGGATACTGTTAAATACATGGAAAATCAGGTGCAGAAAGTCGGTGTTAGTGTGAAAAAATTCTGTTCTGAAGTAATGGATGATATGCGTCCTTTATCGTGTATAGATCCAATGACCTTAGCTTCTGATGACCCTTCGCTTATCCTTTATAATGACACCAATGTCAACAAAAAGCCAATACTAGGCAAATTGGACAGTAGTCGGGATCTGAAGAAGAAAGAGAATGACAATCAAGCTAATGTAACTGAGCTTTTCTCTCCACAATCTCCTGGGATTTTCATTGAACATAAATCTGTTGAGAAAAGTTCAGCAAGTAAGAAACTTGGGGTACAGAGGCGTCAGATTGGGATCAAAAGAATCTCTAAGAGCAATCATCCTGCAAAAGACTCCTGTCGAAATACTTCAAAAGAATCTGTAACGGCAAGTTCTCGAGTGGCCTCGGATAATACATGTGTGACATCTTCCTCAGATTTTGAAGGGAGAAGTGAGCCCAAGGAAACAGTGAAAGGAAATGCACCAAATGTTGATAATCGAAACGAGTCCCCTGCTTCTGAAAACTCCTTATCCAAGGCAGCCTGCGATGATGCAAGTGTAACATCATCTTCGAATTTAGTGATGCATGAAACTGGTGAATCAGTACAGGAGAATACACCTCTTCAAGATAATCTAATCGAGTCTCCTTCGAAAACTATTTTATCATCTGAATCCTCTATGCAAATTGAGGATGTATCTGTTAACAACTTATTAAATGAATCTGTAAGGTTGAAAGGCAATCTTGAGTCCACCACTTCTTCCAATTCAGCCCCACATGCAGAACCCTCTGGTATTATAAGTATTTATATTTGAAAGTGCTTTGCTTAATTTTTCGTTACCAATGTTATATGAACGATTAGTTTTGCCCTTTATGCAGATGTATCTAGGAATGATATTTCTAGTTTGAGAAGTACGGTTTGCAATCTTGAATATGTGGAAAAGGGGGTTGCTGCATCTAATGAAGGTACATACTCGGTGGCGTTTTGGATAAATTGTTACATGAGCAATCTCTTATACATCTGTTTAGACTAAAAGAGCGAGTTCTTCTGTTTCCTTTTGATGCAGGTACACCCATGAAAGATGGCTTCTCGAGTTTAGATTCACATTCATGCAATGCTGGGTCTTGCAACACGTCTAATAAAGGTACTCTAAATTTGATGTCATAGAAACTATGTGCTCGTTCGTGGTTTTGGCTGAGAAGTTGTATGGCAAAATGCTGTAACATATCGTCTAGTATACATATGTGAATAGATGATTAAAGTATGGAGAATGGTTTGATCCTGGCACAAATGTAGGAAATTATCGAATAAGAGTATACTGTTTGTGTGAATATATGATCATGGAGAATGATTTAATCCTAGCTTTTATGTGGTAGAATTTAGTGCCTAACAATGTACCTCAAGGAGTGTATATCTTTCTGAATTGTGAAATATTAGATTGAAGATACACGTGATCGAGTATTTGAAGGATTTAGGTGTCAAACAGGCTCAAGATTGTTCAATTAGTCTTCTAGAATATAACTAAATATAGTAGTCACTAGGCAAATAAATAAGAATTCTGCCAACAACTCTGATCCCTTGCTGTATGCAAGTTTCTGCTAATGTTTGCATGCTTCAACGATGTGATGCCTGATTTTCAGGTTCCGATAGCTCAGACATTGAGTTTGTAGAAAACGATGAGGTTTGCGGGCCAGGATTAGAGAAGTTTGAGAGAAGTGATGAGCACGATCTGGAAGAAAGCTGTATCTTGGTGGAAGGAGGCGACCTCCATTATCCCCTTCAAGGGACTAGGAAACACAAGTCATATAAGGTACTCTCCCTCTCCCTCCCTCCCTCTCTCTCTCTCTCTCTGAAATGCATGTGTATTAAGTGAAGAGAGAGATGTTTATTTCAGAAAAGGATCCGTGAAGCACTTGCATCGAAGTTGAGATCCAGGAAAAACGAGCAGCTCGTCTCCTCCCAACACAAGCAAGAGATGTCTGAACAAGCGAAACCATCCGTCGAATCGGACTGGGAGCTTCTCTAGTGACAAAGATGCCCTTAATGATTAATCATATATATATTGTCAATAATTGGAGAAAAAAAATATGTGCTCTACATGAGAAGACCAATACTATTACTTATGCAACAAAGAAGAAGTGAAAGAGAGAATTGCTGTTATTGCTTCACTATTATCATATTATATAATATAGCACTACTCTTCTTTCCCTATCCAATCAAGTAATATTAAGATATACTCCCAGAATTCTCAATGTAAATAATATCAATGTTAGTCTGTGTGTATATATATTTGTTGCAGTTTATGCTTAATTTGTTGCCATCAACATCATCATCCAAGGAGGCTTTTTAATTAGAGGAAATAGGGTATTTTACCCACTTCAAAATAGTAAAACTAAAATTAGGTATGGGAATAGTTTTACACCAAATTTTACCCATATTTTGGGTTGGTGGTCCAAAATGCCCTTGCTTTATTAGGTTTGGGATTTTGTCTCATTATGTGTACTATCTCTTCTTTCTCTCTCTTCTCATCTCATCTGCGTCCTCTCTTCTCCTTCTCTCTTCTCCACTTTCTTCTACACTGATTTTCTTCACTTCTCTCTCTCTCTCTCTCTCTCTCTCTCTCTCTCTCTCTCTCACGCAGGCGACGGCTAAGGCAACGGCGACGACGACGGCTACCCACTTCCTTCTCCACTTTATTCCTGCGTGGGAGTAAATTTCATGCCAGCTTGGGCCCACCGTACGACGTAGTATCGACGCCGGTCGTCGATTTTCGGATTACATGTGAGCTTTCATCCATTCTTATATACTACTAACTCCGATGAAGCAGTGTAGTGAAGAAAATTTCACCAATGATTTGAGTGGGCAATGCAATTATATTCGGAAAAAAAAAAATGGATTCTTCTTCTTTTTCTCTGAATTTTTTACTATGCTACTTTTGGTGGGTGAGATTTGATTTTTGTTGTTGTAGGGGTTTGATGAATTTAAATTCGGATCACATTATGAAAATCTTACTTGAATTTTCAGTACGATTTTAACACTTTCGTACTTCTTTGTTTTGCTATTTTTTTTACCTTCGCAGGTGCCTTTCTAGTATGGAAAATGACAACTTCGAATTCCTTATTTGTATAACAATTGCTGGTACGAATTTAACATAAGAATCTCTCGTATAACAATTGTTGGTACCAAATTCATCAAGAAAGCTATAGCACCACCACCGACTCTCACTTTCTCTCTCTAGCTCTCCTTTCCTTTTGACTATGTTTTCTTCATTATTTTTTTATTTAATTGTTTCACCTTTGCAGGCGTGTTTCTAATAAGGAAAATGGCAGCTTTAAATTATTTGTTCGTACCACAATTGTTAGTATGAATTTAACATAAATATCGACGGCGGAATTGTGCATACTTTTTATTTTATGTGCATTTGATTGTAAGGCTTTCTAAAATTGTAATTGAATTTTCGGCACGAATTTTACAGTTCGTACCAGATTTGATTTTTGTCTTGTGCATTTGAATTCAGAATGGATTAATGAATGTCGTACTTGATTATTTGGTACAATTTTAACATTTTCATACTTTTTTAATTTTGAGTACGGTGATTAAGTGTGAAGAAAAAGAAGTTCCCCACACAAATGATTGTAGGACTCATAAGAGGATGTCATCATATAGTTAATTTGTGAAAGAGTTGTAAATTGTTTCAATAATACTAGCTTTTTGTCTTACTTCGATTTTTTGTATAAATTTCACATTTCGTACTTATTTCATAGGTAATTTATACAAATTATTTGTATTCGTACTGATAACTTAATACTTTCTTATGTAATTAGTAATACAGATAATCTATATGAATTGATTCATATTCGTACCAATATCATACGTAAGCTCTACGAATAGACTAGTATTCGTACTTATTTTATAGGTAATTGATACAAATAATTCGTATTCGTACTGATAACTTCATACTTTCTTATATAATTAGTATTATACTATAGGTAATCGATATGAATTCATATTCGTATCAATATCATAAGTAAGCGTTACGAATATACTTAAATTCGTACTGATAAATTAAGGTATGTTGAGGCACAAAATACAATTTAGTAGTGCGTACCAATATTAAGTGGCTGTGTTATACTGAGGCACGAGATACAATTTATATGTTACCACGAGATAAGAATATTTACCATGTAACTCATGTATTGGTAAGAATACCAAGAATCGTAACATGTAACTTATATATTGGTACGAACAATAAGAATCTTATCATGAGAAAGACACATCCTTTCGTAATGGATGATATAAGTACGAATTTTGAGTAATCGTACCGGCAAAATAACTCGTATCGAAATCTACGAAATTCATATATTTTCGTTCAAAATGCAAAAATCATAGTATCCAAACATTTTTTTTTTTTTTTTTTGTTGTTGTTGTTGTTGTTGTTGTTGTTGTATTGGGCCCCACCGCATCTGTTGCTCCAACTGTTGCCGACAGGACGATGGATGTAGGTACATGCATTTGTTGTTATAGCCTCCGCCCTTTTCAGAGATAACAAAATTAGAGATAACATTAATTAATAACATAGGAAAAAATCCACAAAATATTAACTCATTCATTAGTATGACACAAATATTACTAATAGGAACTGTTAAGATCTACACAAATTCTACCAAATGCATCATGAAGTTGAGAACATAGTACATATTTTCACAAATCGTACTAACACACTGAGAACATAGTACATATTTTTCAAAAATCGTACTAACACACTAAGAACATAGTACATATTTTCAAAAATCGTACTAACACACTAAGAACATAGTACATATTTTAACAAATCGTACTAACACAATGAGAACGTAGTACATATTTTCACAAATCGTACTAAAACATTGATAACATGCATAACATTACCACAAATCTTACTGGAGATGTTAACAAGTTTGCACAAATCGTACTAAAACACTGATAGCATACATAACATTAGTAATATTTGCACAAATACTAACAAGATACGCTGATAATGTAGTATGATCAAGTTATTTGTAACATGTAACTCATTTATTGGTAAGATCACAACAAATCTTAATGAAATCAATGACAACAAAGCAAAAATTCCACAAATCTCTCCAATTCATGAATAACATCAAAAACAAAATTAGAGATAACATCAATTAATAACACAAAAAAAAATCCACAAAATATTAACTCATTCATTAGTATAAATTAACACAAATATTACTAATAGGAACTGTTAAGATCTACACAAATCTTACCAAACACATCATGAAGTTGAGAACATAGTACATATTTTTCACAAATCGTACTAACACATGAGAACATAGTACATATTTTCAAAAATCGTATTAACACACTGAGAACATAGTACATATTTTGAAAAATCGTACTAACACACTGAGAACATAATACATATTTTCACAAATCGTACTAACACATTGATAATATACATAACATTACCACAAATCTCACTGGAGATATTAACAAGTTTGCACAAATCGTACTAAAACACTGATAACATACATAACATTAGTAAGATTTCCACAAAATATTAACTCATTCATTAGTATGATTTAACACAAATATTACTAATAGGAATTGTTAAGATCTACATAAATCCTACCAAACACATCATGAAGTTGAGAACATAGTACATATTTTCACAAACCGTACTAACACACTGTAAACATAGTACATATTTTCAAAAATCGTACTAACACATTGAGAACATAGTACATATTTTTCAATTTCTCATTCGAACCCAGTAAAAAAACCCAGAACAACCCACAAAACGAATCACTTTTTCCACAAAACGAATCACTTTTTCGTTTTTTCACATGCAATCAACGATAAACATAAGAAAACAAATCGTTTTCAAAACTAGGGCTCGTATTTTCAAATATTAGTACCAGAAAACAACCAAGAATACCTGTATACGGTGCTTCGTCCTCCATGTAATCGTCTTCTTCACCGAGTTCCTCCGGTTTTTCTGAAATTTCTGGATCTTGAACTTCAAGCCCGAGGCTCGTCGAGTCGTCGACAAAATTTCTGGATCTTGATCGGCCGTTGCTTCGTCCTCCGTGCCATCATCTTCGTCTTCTTCACCCAGTTCCTCTGGGATTTTCAGAGATTTCTGGGTCTTCTGCTTGCTGCTCATCGACGCCCTTTTTCGTCGGCGGAAAGTTGGAATCCTACGGTGGAATGGGTTAGGGTTTTCAGAGAGAAACTGTAAATGGGGGGGAGAGGTTTTGGTGAGGAGAAGGCTAATCGTGTTTTTTATGGAGAGAGAGAAGTGAATAGGCACTTTATTTCAAAATAAGGGAGAGGGGTATTTTAGTACCACATTTGAAAATAAGGATAAAATTTGGTTTTTCTTATTCCCATACCTACAATTGGTTTTGTTATCTCTATTTTCTTATCTTTGTGCAATCCCAAATATTATACGACGTTAAAGGTCGTCTTCGGCTTGGTTTGGTTTGGTTTGGTTTTCTTACCCTTGTGTGGAACTTGATAAAGTACTACTGCATTCGTTCCGTCAAAAGATAGATGTTTTTATATTTTATTTATATTTAATGATTATTCAAGGTGGGGGATTGCACAAATAGGGCTCTGTGCAAACATAAAAAATTTGAACCTTTATGATTAATAAAATACAAATGTAAAATATAGTATATTAATTTAACAAAATACAAATTATTATTTTTGAGTAACAAAATCTTTGTATTGCACTACTTAAAATATCTTCGTAACAATTTTTGTGTGATCGACTTGAACCTATATACGATAAGTTTTCACTTGAAAAATATGACAATCAAAATTATGATCAGGAATTAAATTTACGTTATCCAAATGCAAATTTTCGAAGCCTGGAGACAATATAATTAGCGGTCAAAATAAAATTTTAACTAAAACTCGAAATTGGAAAATTTCAGATGCTTTTGAATACAATATACATCAAATTTATGTCGATGTATATGACTCAAATATGGTGTAGTACTACTAATTGTACACCGAACTTAATTTTTCTTGAATTTTTTAGTATATTTCTTTTCTTAAATTTCGTCGTAACATAAATCTAATCTTACATTATAATTTACAATGATTTAGATTCAATAAAATGAAAGAGGAATTCAAAAGGAAAAACGAATTTTGTTACACGATTAATAGAAGGTAATGGGGATATATATATAGATAGATGCATGTGTAATTCTTCACGATTAGGAAGGAAAAAAGGAAAAGTAAAAGGAAAGCAAACATATATTTCATAGATGAATATCATTAGTCATATTTGTTATTTTGGACCGTATGACTCGTGTATCTTTTCACTAGTTTTGTTTTTTAAAACGAAAAGATTTAACCCTTGAATTTTAATAAGGACCTCTTACTTCTATTTTTAACACTTAAGTTGCGTTCTCTTTGATGCGAAAGAAAAGGAGAGAAAAGAGAAAATTACCCTATAAATTCCACCCTTTTCTCACCTCTCATCTTTTCTATATTTTCCCCTTCATTTGCACTACAATGGAGAGAAAATATTATCTCTTAAATTTGGTGTTGTAAATATTTTCTCCAATTTAAGGAGTAAAATTCTCCCTCATTGATAAAAGTTGAGAAAATGTGAGAAAAGATGTGGAATTTAGTGTAATATTCTATTTTCTCTCAATTTCTTTCGCATCAAAGAGAACACAACCTTACACTATTAAAGTGTTAAAATCTCATATCAAAAAGAAAAGTATATATAAGTGGATAAAACTGAAAAACCTAAGATAAAGATAAAATAAAATAATGTAGAAATTGGAAAACCAGGGGGCCCAGCTATAGATAGAATGTAAACTGATCTCGCCATTGTTGGTGAGAAAGCAAAGCAAAGTAGAAATAGAAAGTGGTGGTGATTCATGAGCTCATGCAAGCTGACACGTAAGCACCCCTACACACATTCGAGGTGCTTACTCACACACTACCCTCCGGCACGTGTCCCTAAGGATATGGCTCCACCTCTTCCAAATTCGACCGCCAAAACCCCCTTATATATAGCAAACCTTTTTCTGCAGTTTTCCATCACAAAATTTAAAGAAAGAGATCAAAATCAAGAAAAGAAAAGAAAAGAAAATTTTCACGTACTAGTGTGTGTGTGTGTGTGTTTGAAAAGAAACAATGGCGTCGCAGCAGGCGAGGAGAGAGAATGTGACGGATGAGAGGAAGATCGAGGTGGAGAAGGATCGAGTTCCGAAAATGGCGACTCACTTCGAGTCCAAGGAGGAGGAGCCTCATCACGGTGGCGGAGAGAGGACGGTCCGAGTCACCGGGATCACGATCTCCGGGACGGCGGATACTGCGGGAGCGAGGAAGGCGGGGGGAGAGATGCAGGGGAGGAACCAGCAGCCGTCGTTGGAGGAGGTTTCTAGGATGAGGGGGACGGCGCAGCAGAACTCGGTGGAGGCGATCAGGGCTGCGGAGGGGCGATACGAGAAGGCGAAGGGTGCGGCGGCGGAGAAGAGCGGCGCTGGTGGAGGGATGCAGGCGCGAGGTCAGCACACCGCCGAGAAGGGTGGAGCTATGATGGGTACTGCGGCGGAGAGGGGCCAGCAAGCGATGGGTACCGCGGCGGAGAAAGCCACTCAAATGAAGGACACCGCCACAAACAAGGGCGGAGCTTTGATGGGTACTGCGGCGGAGAAAGGCCGACAAGCCCAAGGGTACACAGCCGAGAAGGCGGCGGAGGCGAGAGACGTCGTCTCATCTAAAGGCGGAGCTTTGAAGGATACGGCAATGGAGAAAAGCCGGCAAGCCAAAGACTATACAGCACAGAAAGCGGCCGAAGCAAGGGACGTGATCTCATCCAAAGGCCAATCCGCTTCACAGTACGCCGCCGAGAAGGCAAAGGCGGCGAAGGACACGACGGTCGACACAACGACGACCGCGGCGCAGTACGCCGCCGAGAAGGCGAGGGCGGCGAAGGACACGACGGTGGACACAACTACGAGTGCAGCGCAGTACGCCGCTGAGAAGGCGAGGGCGGCGAAGGACACGACGGTGGACACTACAATGACTGCAGCACAATACGCCGCCCAAAAAGCGGCCGCTGCCAAAGACACCACCATCGATACCACCAGGAGCGCCGCACAATACCTCGGCGAGAAGGCGGTGGCTGCCAAGGACGTCACGGTGGAGGGCGGCAAAGGGGCCGTAGGATACGCCGGAAGGGCGGCTGAGGTGGTGAAGGATCAGGCGGTGGTGGCCGGATGGGAGGCGGCGCGTTTCACGCTGGAGAAAACGGCGGAGGCCACCAAGACTGTGTCGAATGTGACGTCGAAGGTGGCGGGATACACAGGAGACGTGGCAGTGGCGGCCAAGGATAAGGTGGCCGGAGCAGGGCAGGCGGTGGCCGGGTACGCAGGGGAGAAGCTGGCGGCCGTGAAAGACACGGTGGTGGCGAGCGAGGAGAGCGCGGCGGAGTATGCTGCGAGGAAGAAGGAGGAGGCCAGGAGGGCCCAGGAAATGAAGAGATCGTCACCTACAACGGTAATAATCTCTCTTCTCTTTTCTTTTCTTTTCTTTATTTTCTTTTGTTTTGTTTGTCAAGTAGAAATGGAGTCCAACTTTTGGTATTGTGCAGGAAGAAGGGGGAGAGACATTCAGCAGTGAGGCATACCAAGGAGGAGAGAGGCAGCAATGGGGAGGAGATAGTGAATACGGAAAAGGAACAAGAACAGGAACGAAACAAAGTGAAGAGTGGGAGCAGGAATCATGGGGAAGAGGTGGAGAAGGACAAGGACAAGACTGGAAGCAACAGAGGGGAGGAGGGGAGCAATGGGGAGGGAGCGATCAAGGAGGAGTCGGAGTCGGAGTCGGAGTCGGGATCAAGGGGGAAGGCGAAGGAGGAGCAGTCGGCGGAGGGATCATGCGGGCGATTGGGGAGACTTTAGTGGAAATCGGGCAGACCACCAAGGATCTCGTGTCGGGGCAGCATCCCCTCAGAGGAGGGAAAGACGAGCAAGAGGAGACGGAGGAGCCGTATAAAGGGCGTGGCGAAGGCATATGAGCCATGCTTCTGAGGTTGTTTAAATAAGTAGTAGTATGTAATGTTAAGTGTTCCTGGTTGTGAATGTTTTGCTTTCTGTGTGCATTCTGTAGGAACAGAGTTGTATCTTCTGTAGGTCTTTTGAGAACAAATTTTCACTATGTTGTAGTATGTAATAAAATCTTCATGTTTCCATTTCATTCATGTCAAAGCCATACTTGGGGGAAAAAAAAAGCTTCACTTGAACGAATCCCATGATTTCTCATCTTCTTCCCGAACTCGAATTCTGCTGCTCCATGGAAACGACGCAAGCCAGCCTTTCATACAACTGCAATAATTCAACATCGCCCTCTGCTTAATAACCGTGTACAGACTGTGAATCGGAAGTTTAATCGCGTACCTTAGAAAGCGTGGTTCTGTTTGCGTCCTTGTTTCCACACCAAGGATCGTACCTGCAAACGGTAAGTTCACAGCCCGGTTATCGCAGTTCTCAATTGTAAACTGGAGAAATATTGCTCTGTTCTTACCATTCACGAGGAATACCGGCTTCTTCTCGAGCTGAATGATTGAATGGACCTTTTAGCTCTACGTTATACTCTTGCAGAATATCTGCTCAACATGAAACGTTTTGATGGTTACGACATTGTTTCTCTTATCTCGAGATAAGATACCAACAGTAAGAAAAGAGACTGCTTGCCTGTGAAAGCAGAACCGGGGGTGCAACCCATTTTCTGGCAAACGGAGACGAACCAGTAGACACCAACCGCAACATGAGCAACTTCTTCGTCGGCTATCTTAGCAACAATGCTTGAGGTTCTGCAATCCCCAAAGCCGATCATTTTATTGACCAGTCGAGGTCCAGCATCTAGTCCTCGAGCTTCCTGGTTATTTTTATTTGGGAGAAATAGATTAGATCACAGAGAAAGCTCATAGTTATCCAATTTCAGTTCATTCGTCAAGCAATGAGCGATGGATAAGAAACTGCAGGATATAAACAACTACCTGAACTAATGGTATGCAGGCAAGTCGAGCCACGACATTATTTGACGATTTCTCACATTCAGCCCATAAGATACCGTGAGCTGGCATGTCGCCATAGCTATACACAGGCGAACTTAAAGGTCAGCTGGAAGAAAGTAAGGCAGGCACTACTAAAGGCTGAATCTTGAGCTATTGAATACCTGAATCCAAGCTCTGCAAGTCTCTGAGAACACCATGAGAAATGACGACTTTCATCATCGGCTACATGAGCAAAATCAGCAAAGAACCCTTCACCAAGAAGCTGGATGTATGGTGAAAAGCGAACAACAGTATCCCACGCAAGATCAATAGCATTTAGCTCAACATGTGCGAGATTATGAAGCATATAGGCATTGAGAGGAAGATCCGAACTTCTCGGTGATGGAATATCTTTCGGGGAAACCTGGACTAAAGACACGCCATGATTCAATAACAGTAATAAACATAACTAGATGGCAAACGAAGAAACATTAACGCACCAAGGAAGCAACATTTAACATCAGTTCCTCTTCATGCTCTGAAACTTAATAGTATCAGTTTCTCTTCAGGTCTACTGTCTTATATCTTCGCAAACGATAGCACGAAATAATCTACGAGCTCCATACACATTAGGGAAAATTAAAGCGAAAGAAAGGAAAGGATTAATCTTAAGCCATTTAGATTGAACAACCAATAGTCCAATGTCTTTCGACGAAAGAGAACTACATTTTTCGAACTCTAGAAAAGCCTGATCACAACACAAGAATGCAGAAAATCCAAACAATTTCCATCACAATTCACACATAAACATATAATTCTACCTGAGGAAAAAAAAATTAGGAACAAACAAACAAAGTACATTTTGGAGCTTGATCACTGTCACTTGATCATTAAAAATTCCTCAACATATAAATTTCCAAGCGAAAAAGGAGAGACACGAGTCTTCATACAGCACAAACATTTTCAAACAATCTTCAGCACGATTGGGGGATTACCGCAAAAAATCAAACGATTTGATCAATCAAAACAACATGAAAATCGTACCAATTGCGGTTTAGCGGGACGTGCAGGCCTCTGAGGCGCATCGGAGACTCCAATCGGCAAACCCTCCCGCCGCCACTTCGCGTAGGCAATGTGAGAGAGCTCAGCTTTCGCGAGGGGGTCGGCGGTGGAGAGAACAATTCCGCCCATTTCCGACAAGGAAGAACAGGAGCTGAAGTCAGGAGGCGGCGGAGCGCCTTCAATTTCATTATGCTCGTAAATCGGGCCGTTCGGGCCCCAACAGCGGTCACGGTTGAGAGGGCTGCGCCGCCAGTTGCGGAGGCCGGACCACTCCGGCTGGTGGTGGATTGGCGGATATTCGACGGAACTGAAGCACCGGCGGTGTCTCGGCGGCGGCGGGAGGGGCGGTTTGCGGCGGAGGAAGCCCCTGTGTATGGTGGCGGAGAGCATCGCTCTCGACTTCAATTCAGTTGCTGCAAAAAACGGTATTTCATTTCTTTTTTCTAATTTTTCTTTATTTTTTTTTTTATGAAAGGGTTGTTTATTTTTAGACCTTATTATTATCAATATATACTCCCTCCGTCCCGCCCGATTTGGCCTAGTTCTTTTCGGCACGATTTTTAAGGAGGAGTAAATTACATTAATTAATAACCTTGAATTTGTGTTCCCAATAAAGGAAAATTAAAACTAGCCAATCAAATTCATTCTTAACAATTTAAAAGTATTAAACTAAAAAAGTGAAAGTGTAATGTTGGTCCCAAAAAGGAAATAGGCCAAGTCGGCCGGGACACCCCGATTTGGAAAACGGGCCAAATCGGGCGGGACGGAGAGAGTATATAATACCGATATGGATCCCGATCCTACGTGGCATCGCGTATGATTTTCTTGAATATTTTTGAATATTCTCATTGATTTGGCTTATTTTATATTTATTTACAATGAATTCTGTCCCACATCGACTTTTTACAAAAACTTAACAATGGATTACCTATATAAATGAATCCATATATTTCCACCAAAATTCATCTTTAATTTGAGAAACTACATAATTAATGTAAAAATCTCAAAAACAAAAATCAAACGATATATAATAACGTTAAGGATCTCGATCCTACGTGGCAACACGTATGATTTTTTTGAATATTTTCGAATATTCTCATTGATTTGGCTTATTATATATATTTAATCCAATTATATCACATTACTGAATTATGTCCCACATCGATTTTTTATAAAAACTTAACAATGTATTATTTATATAAATAGATCCATATATTTCTAACAAAATTCATCTTTAATTATGAATTATGTCGCACATCGATATTTTACAAAAACTTAACAATGGATTACCTATATAAATAGATCCATATATTTTCAACAAAATTCATCTTTAATTTGAGAAACTACATAATTAATATAAAAATCTCAAAAACAAAAATCAAACGATTTTTTTATTTGTAAAAAATTACCCTATTTTTTATTTGAGTAACAAGTTGCTTGAAACAATTAATTTAATATACAAAATTATGTATTTTCATTAAATTTTTATGTAAAATCACGAAATAAATTGAATCCCGTCGAATTTCGAACTACCCTAATTTTTTTAATTACCAAGTAATAATCATGAATTCTGTCCCACATCGATTTTTTACAAAAACTTAACAATGGATTACCTATATAAATAGATCCATATATTTCCACCAAAATTCATCTTTAATTTGAGAAACTACATAATTAATGTAAAAATCTCAAAAACAAAAATCAAACGATTTTTATATGTGAAAAACTACCATAATTTTTTAATTACCAAGTAATAATCATTAAATCTATTCACTATCAATTGTCCCACGTTGATTATATAGGATTTTTACAAGAATTAGTGACAAAGTACATATATAAATAGATCATGTATCTTCACCAAAATTCATATTTGATGTGAGGAAATACATTACTAATTCATGCTAATGTTATATCGAATAGCGGGCTAACGGAAAATTTAACGGGCAGATATGCACTATTCATGCTAACGTTATATCGAACAACGGGCTAACAAAAAAATTAACGGGCAAATTTGCACTATTCATGCTAACGTGATATCGAGCAATGAGCTAATCGAAAAATTGTGATATTACGTCTTAACATTTTTTTTTTATGTCACAAGTAACGGGCAGATTAAAATAATTTATAAGAATTCGTAATAATCTATTTTTCTAAGTTTATATATTTTGAGGAGAATAACTGTTATAATAAATAACGAGAGGTTTGACATTCATACCACATATAGTAATTATTTGGGAAATGTTAGCCTTTATCGACACATTTTTATTTCAATATACATGTTCGACAGGTGCTTTAGATATAAAATAAATACAACTTTTTTTTATCAGTTTCATCGAAACAAACAACGAGTGACTTGATATATTTTGATATTTTTCTTTTATATTTTACTTAAAATTAACAATATAGAGTCGAATTTTGGCGTGACTTAGAAAAACTATATAGTTATTTCAGAAATGTTAACCCTAACTATCCCTTTTTATTTGGTCAAAAAGATCCAACTAAAGGGTGCTTTAGTTAAAATAAAAACGGGGTGACTTAATATATTTTATCTAATTTTATATTTTGATTAAAATAACATTATAAAGTGATATATGTCAAATTTTGACGGGATGAAATAATCGTAAAAATATGAATTTACTAACTCATTTCATATTACCACGAGTAACGGGCTGCTTGAAATAATTAATTAATATACAAAATTATGTATTTTCATTAAAATTTTATGTAAAATCACGAAATAAATTGAATCCCGTCGAATTTCGACGGGTATTGCACTAGTAGAGTAAAACTTTATGTAATTTGACAACTTTGCCCATCCTATTTCCAATACTTACTAAAATGGAATGATTTTATTTACTATCTAGGGTTTTAACGAGAGAGATCGTTAAATAAATTCTGATCAATAGTAAATTGAGAGGAAATTCGAAAGATCGTGTCACAAATTTTTTTATATGTATGTGTAACTCATCGGGCCCTCAGGCTCAAGAGTCTGTTACTACATCATGTTGTCTCAATGGGCCCACTAACAACTACTTGACATCCGTCCTTATTTTACAAAAAATGTCAACCTAAGTTTTTACTAAAGCGTCGATTAAACCCATTATGTATACTGAATTAAATACCACATATTTATTCGATATGAAATGTAACGATACGGGAAGAATGAGTTGTATTTGTAGGATACATCCTTGAAAAATGTAACAATAAGAAGTATTGGTAGTTGTAAGAGGACAAATAACCTTTCATTATCAAAGAAAGTTGCCCACCCTTTAAAGTGAAAGCTAGTTTTCTCTATAAAAAAAAAAATTAATTAATGTATGGTTGTTGAATTGATATTGGGATTTTGACTTTGTAGCCTCTAATAAAATTTAAAAAAACATGGTTTTGATTAAATAAAAACTTCCAATGTGGATCCAAATCACATAAACATGGTCTTATCATACTTGTCACCTTGCCCTTTAAAGTGCCACAACAATTATTCTTCAAATGATTATTTATATATAAGTGTAGTTTATCAAATTCAATATTATAGTTAAAGTATATATATATATATATATATATATATATATATATATATATATATATATATATATATATATATATATAGTATTTGGATTTTTGTATTTATAGTCTTTAGGTTTGAGATCTTAACCGATTGATTAGACGAAGTTTATAAAATGATCATAGTTTTTAATCAATTAAACCGTTGTCGAGTTTGTCTACACAATTTATTTATACTAGAATGTATATGTTCAAATTATTTGTTATTGAATAAATGATTGAATTAAACTCCTAGCTATACTCGAAGAATATGCACTCGGTAAACTATGAACTGGTGCAGTAGCTTACGAAGCATACTGATAAAGAGAGATCGAAAGGGAAAAATATTCTGAGATTTGAATCTGAAACATTGTTACCTAATTCTAATGAGCTTTGGGATGAAGAGATGATGCATTGAACATGAAATCGCGCAAGTAATCTCATCAAATTAAATGTAAAAAAAAAAAAAATACTACTAGATAGAATTTAATTAATCTAATATAACTATAGAATGTATACCAAAATGTATAAGCAAAAATTTAACGTCAACATGCAATTATATTTTTATTTCTAAATTAACATGCAATTCTCTTCGCGTGGAACTATATATATAAATGATGAACTCCCATGCATTTAATTAATCCTCAAGAACATTATACATTGTTTTTTGAAGGAGAGGAGAGTTACATTTATCAGTAAACAACACAAAGCATAGCAATGCAATAAAAACCTCAAGACACTCAAACAAACAAACCCACCTCACAAAACGTTTTCGGAAAAGAAAATTCATATCGATGCTTGATCATAAATGCTTAACGATAATTAAGCTGCTGTCGGTGCAATATAGTGATGCTGAGGATCCGGTCCACCCGGGGAGACCCTATCGTAAGCCCCCTTTAGGGATCTTCGCTTGTACAGTTCAAACTCGGCTCGGTTAAACCCTAGTTTTCTCCGGAAGAGTTGCATGTAAGAGTCATTAGCCAAGGCCAACGGCATGCGTGCTGCGGAGGAGGAAGTGGAGGAGAAGAGGATGAGAGAGAGGAGGAAGAAGAGGGAGAAGAGAAATCTTGAGAAAGCCATTGGGATAAAGAGGATGCAAGTGAAATTAGGATATAGAGAGGATTAAAAGAAACCTAGGTTTGCATGGATAAGGATAGTTTTGCATGGCTATTTATAGGGTTAAAGTTGATAAAGAGAGAGGGGGACAGATAATAGTGGAGAAAATGTGTGTTTTGAATAGTTTTATAAATGGACAAAAGTTCTTGCGTGGATGATTGTTTATTCCAATATAGTATTATTTGGTGTGACAAGGATTAATTGGGTTTTGGGAATAATTAAAAGTAATAATGAATCATTGTTCATTTGGGAATCTTAGCTTCTTACTTTTGGTTGATCTGGTTTTTGAATTTGACTAAGGTCAATAGCAACACACACATTTAAAGGATTGAATGTTGTATTACGTTTTGTTGTAATATCTTCTATAGTCCTATTATACCATCCAATATTCCTCATGTGCTGCAAATATCTTCAAAACCAGTATAAACAAAAATGATGATTTCGAGTTTAGGGTTTTGAATTTTAGATGAAAGTTGCTTAAGGGTTTATGAACACTTTAAAGTGTATGAGGAAATACATTCATGACCAACATACAATTATAAATAAATAAGCTTTAACAACTTATAATTTTTATTTTTTCACGTGGCAAACACAATTCACACACCTACACACGCATTCAAAGGGATTTGAACCTCCCATGCAAGCCTTTTAATTGGAGGAGGAACATCTTACCTATAAACTGTGCTCCGTTGATCCAAACTTACTTTGTGTTAGTATGCCTTGAATCAGTTTGCCACTTCGCGGAGCTGTACGGGGGTCTTGCTGGGCCTAATTATATTGGTGTATTTGGCCTAGCCCGTCTGATGTACTAATTTATATAGATATAGGGCACAAACTAAGTAATCAGTTAGCTGTCATAATACAATATGTTCTTCTTTTCCTGCCCGTGGACATAGCCAACCCAACATTGGTGAACCACGTGTATCTATGTCTCTTTACGTTTTTTGTTTGTTCGATTACTCATCTATTTCTTCACAACACTTTGTCATCTTATAATATTTTAACACATCTTATAAGATATTGGAGCAAAGAACCACGTACATATTATATGACTCATATATCCATAAAATTTTCCAACAAAAATTACTACTCCAGTATTATTTAAGTTGGATATTCAAAAGGGGAAAGTGGACCATCGTACGAGATACTAAACCTAGGATTATTAGTGCTCATGATATGTGTTTGACGCTTCATTCTTCGATTCTATATAGAGCTGATTTTCTTTACATTCCACCAATTCTTTGTAATCCTTTTGATTCATCTTATTTGGTTTTTATTCCTTTTGGTCAAATGTTTATCGCCACACTTTTAATTCTCTTAACCCATCTTTTATTTGTTTAAGTTTTTTGCCAAATCTATCATGCGTTGGCGGCGGAATTATTTAAATGAAGATAGGACAAATACGTGAAATCATAGCATTTGTTCACAACAAAATATATATGCGTCTTCGTCCCACCAAACTACACGCGTTTCTATATATTACATATATTCAAAAAACGTTTTTAATTCGAAGAGACAGAGGGAATACATGTTTGGACAACTACAATATCGTTTTTGGATTTAGGGTTTGGCATATGCAAATATGTTATTTTTCGGAAATTATTCATTATCCTACCCATCGTGGACAACACTAACACATCTGTGTGAATATGTGAACATACCAAGTTTGGGAGGCGAAAGTTTTGACACGAAAAACTACTCGTATATCATATGGTTTATCTAAATATTGAAAAGAAAGCATTGTTGCATCAGGCGTAGGCACGTTTATGTTGCTTTTGATAGGTAGGGCATGGAGTATATTTCAATCTATAATAATTTTTTTTTATTAGACAAACACATTTCACTCATACACACACGCATCCAACCGAGACGGCTCGAAATCTATAATATTAATTATATAAATAATAATAATAATTCTTACTTGTAAAGATACCTCATAATGTGGGCACTACGTACTATACCAACTTCTATACCGGCCACAACAATAAATTTGCAATTAAAAAAAATCTTATAATAACACAATTACACAATCGATCTCGTGTCAAAATGGAAATGGACATATCGAAATTAAAGTGGAAGAAGAGAATAAGTAATATTAAAGTATTGGTTTGCTAAAAAAAAGGCTTTAGATTTAGATAGGCGATCCAAATATAGATTAGAGGGGGCCATTCACAAAATGATGCTACCTTTTGTGTTTTTTTACTATTATTTAAACGTGTTGCTTTGTCATCACTTACATTTCATGTAGTGAGTTTCATGTGAGATTTATGGCATCTTCCTCCAAAGGCCAAAGCCATATATATATATATATATATATATATATATATATATATATATATATAGGGGTGAGATCTCATACAAAACAATCTTTTTGTGAAAAATAAGAAATATTACAGTCCGTTGATTATTTCAAAATGCACGGTATGGATTGACTTATAAACCAATATACATGGATTAAGTTAGTGCGCATACATTAATTTCTAACCAATTTAAGGGTAAATCAGTAAAAGAAAAAAAAAAGAAAAAAAAAAAGAAAAAAAACTTTCCATTTCATCGTTAACAAATCCGGCAATTTTGGGATTTTGAAAATTTCTCTATTCTTTTTATAATGCATTGTATTTATATAATAATGCACTATCATAAGTTATAATGCATTCTAGCAAATATGGTTTACATTATAATGCACTGTCTCACACATACTAATGCATTATACTAAAATAATGTAATATATTTTTGTAATAACATCTTTATAAGATAAAGTTATATACTAAAATAATGTAATATATTTTTGTAATAACATCTTTATAAGATAAAGTTAGATGCATACGAAGTGACGTATTATGCATAATCCTCTATTCTATAATGCATTATAATATTGAATTGAATTCTCTGTTGTGTATTTTTCGTGTTACATTTTCTATTGCATTGGTTTATGATTGTCACGTGTTAAAATATATTCCAAATCAGTACAATTAAAAATTCACATAAATTAAAATGCTAATTTTGGAAATATTTTTTTCATGTGACAATCATTTATCGATGCAATAGATGATACAATATGTAAATATAACAGAGGATCCAATATGTCATGAAATGAACATAATACAACATGTAATAATATGTAAAAAATTAATCATAGATTAATAAATCCTACTAATTGATAATGTATTTTTATGGTGCCTTAAATTCATATTATGCATAATCTAATCCATCAAACATTATAAAATTAGATACATGAAATTAAAACAAGCATTGTTCTTCGTGAATTATAAATAGAAGTAATTCCTAATTTATCCTAGCACAAAATCATCTCCAATAATGCATTATTATAATGAGAATTATGCATTACTATATTTTTGGAAGAAAATAAGGCATTAGTCACTTGCATGAAATGCATTATATATATAGAATAACATGCATAACTAAAATTAGACCCGTAGCATATTTAAAAAAATTGAAGAACTAAGGAAATTCCGATATAAATACATTAAAATTACTGAAAATCCAAAAAAAAAAAAAAAAATGGTTTCAAGTGAGATGTATTTAGTAACTTCCAGAAAATATAATAAACACATTCGTATCTCATGAACTATCCCATGAACGTAGCCGCTCGCAACTATAGAAGGAATTACAAAATTAACCCTCCATACTTGTAAATTAAATTAAATATTCTAATAGAACTAAACTGAATTTTAACCGTCGATCATCAAATCTGGACGCCTCAGATTACTTCTTATTTTTTATGGGAGTTTGGTTTTTTATTTGATCTCTTCTCTATATATATATATATATATATATATATTTTATATTTATATGCTACTTTCCGCTAGTTTTATTTACATAAAATTTTAATCATTTTCATTCTCACGAGTCACGATTAGGGTTTTCTGAATTTCAACATCGAGCAATTCTTTTTTCTCGAAAAAAAAATACGATCTACAGTGATTAATATTCCCTCGCCCGTCTAAGACGACACTAATATACTTCAGAAAACGTTTCGTCTTAGACGTGAGGAAGATACTACGTAGTTGTGTTAGAAAATTTTGCACCCGGCCTAGCTAGTTACATCTAGACAGTATCTTGATAAAATTTTTATTAAGATCTGACCCGCCTCATAAAAGTTGACCAATGTATAGTTGATGTGATTAATTATATATATGTGGGCATGTTTATTAATTAACAATTAATATTGTAAACCAATATTATACTATACGTAATACGTTAAAAGAACCCCAACTAATTAGAAAAGGAAAAATACTGGCTACTGCTCCCTTTCTTTTTAAATGACTACGTTTCGATTTTAAGGTGTATTTTTCAAAGTTACTGTTTTTAAAGAAACGAGGGAATACTACTATACATTCGATGTAGAAACGCTCTCTTACTGTGACACTCGTGTGCTCTTGGCAGTACCAAGTTGACAACCATTTCATTTAGGGTTTCGTTTTTCAGTGGGGTTTAAAATTTTGATATATAATTTTTATTTATGAAGTATTTCACTATAATAGTGATATTTTTATTATAATTACGTTATTCGTAAGAATATTAAGTATGATTACTACGGATAGATCATAGATGATCGTTCCTCGAAAATTAGGATCCGACGTCAGTCCACATGGAAGAAGAGATTCCATGGAAACTAATAAAAGAAGAGATTCCATCTCAACCCCTTTTTCCTTTTGCGTTCGAACCGCCCCATACACACAAATATATTGTCTCTGTCTCTGTCGCTTAACATATGGTTACTTAGAAGAGTCAACATTTTATTTAATTCACTATATATATACTAACTTATAATATGGTTGTAAAGTAAAAGGAATAATTATTTAGTATAATAGTACAATATTAGTGCTAATTTAAACACAAATCTTATCACATTGTAGTGCACACCCACTCCAACAATTTGTCTTCACAAAGGAAAAAAAAGATAAATAAAATAAAATAAATGATAAGTGCATGTTTGTGGGTGGTTGTTAGCGTACTACTTATTAAATAAATTAATGTATATATGCACATTTTAAGGAATACTAGCGGAGATTACGTGCGATGCACGTATAATCTCGTTGCACATGTAACATTATAGTTTTTGTGAAAATATTAATACTATATATGAATTAAATAAATAAATTAATAATAGTATTAATGTTTTAAGGATTTATTCTAATGATATGTGCAAGATATATTCTTATTGAATATAAATTAAAATATATCTTAAATTAATATTCTAATGATAATATTAATGTTTTAACGATTTATTCTTAATTGTAAGGGCAAAATAGGTAATTAAATTTTGTAAACAACACACTTTTTATAATAATATAGACTAGTGACTGTAGCTTTTTGATTATAGGGAGGTATATATATGTGTCCTCAATTTAATGGATATTTGTAATTATTGTTTGTGCACATAATAACTCACATCGAAAATATAAGATAAATGCATTTTATAGTATAATTTGATAATATATAAAGAACATCACTAATATGGTTCGATGATGGTTTTTCGCATGTAACATAAGCTAGTCTTGATGCAATTCCAATTTCATATATCACTTCTTTCTTTCTTTTTCTCGAACAAAGTAGAAGTCATATCTCCTATTAAAAGAATCATTTCAGTCGAATTATTTAAGTAATATCCTTTTTAAATTTAATTAAGGATCCTATATATCTTATGCATTATAATTAATTTATCTCTTAATTAAGTTCTCTTAATTATAACGAGGAATGCTCCCCTATCTACCGTGTGCATTCTTAATGTCTTTGCGGATGATATGTCATACTATTATGAATAAAAGATATACCATAGCCTATTAAAATAAGGGTAAATCCTAGCACTGCCACATCAGCAGTGGACACATTAAAAATGTCTATGGTGCGTAGGAAAACATTTCTCTAATTATAATATCCCTTTTCTGAACTATACCTGAATAAAACCCCAATCCAAACAAAAGAAGGATCCGATTTCAATCAATTTCATATATCACTTCCATTTCACTGAAAGTGATATATACTACATCCGGCGTGTCCGGTTTGATGTGAAACTTAAAGTAGAATATATATGAGTTCTAAAATAAGGAAATGCGTCAAATTGGGTGGAACGGATGGAGAATGGAGAGTTATTAAACAATATAATATTATTGTAATTTATCATTAATATAAGAATATTAGATTAAAAAAATTAGTTCGTAAACTTTACCATCTTTAAATTCCGTTTCGTTCCCTTTAATTTAGCATTAAGCTTCATGAACTATGAAATTGAAGCTTCTCGAAGCTAGTGAGATATATATTTTTATAAAAATTAAAATGGATGAATTAATAATTGATAATGACGATAAGGCATCTCTCAATATATATACTTATATATATGCACTAGTGCAATGCCCGTCGAAATTCGACGGGATTCAATTTATTTCGTGATTTTACATAAAATTTTAATGAAAATATATAATTTTGTATATTAATTAATTATTTAAAGCAGTCCATTACTCGTGGTAATATGAAATGAGTTAATAAATATATATTTTTACGATTATTTCATCCCGTCAAAATTTGATATGAATCACTTTATAATGTTATGTTAATCAAAATATAAAATAAAAAAAATATATATATATATATATATATATTAAGCCGCCCCGTTTTTATTTTAACTAAAGCACCCTTCAGATGGATCTTTTTGACCAAATAAAAAGGGATAGTTAGGGTTAACATTTCTGAAATAACTATATAGTTTTACTAAGTCACGCCAAAATTCGACTCTATATTGTTAATTTTAAGCAAAATATAAAAGAAAAATATCAAAATATATCAAGTCACCCGTTGTTTATTTCGATGAAACTGATAGAAAGTTGTATTTATTTTCTATCTAAAGCACCCGACGAACATGCATATTGAAATAAAAATATGTCGATAAAGGCTAACATTTCTCAAATTAATAATTATACGTGATATGAATGTCAAACCTCCCGTTATTTATTATAATAGTTATTCTCCTCAAAATATATAAACTTAGAGAAATAAATTATTACAAATTCTTATAAATTATTTTAATATGCCCGTTACTTGTGACAATAAAAATAAAATGTTAAGACGTAATATTACAATTTTTCGATTAGCTCATTGCTCGATATCACGTTAGCATGAATAGTATAATTTTGTCCGTTAATTTTTCTGTTAGCCCGTTGTTCGATATAACGTTAGCATGATTAATAATACATTTCCTCACATCAAATATGAATTTTGATGAAGATACATGATCTATTTATAGATGTACTTTGTCACTAATTTCTTGTATAAATTCTATATACTCAACGTGGGACAATTGATAGTGAATAGATTTAATGATTATTAATCCAAAATAATTTATTACAAATTCTTAGTAGATTAAAGAAGTTTCCTATTTTTTGGATACATGTACAATTGTATATGATTAGTATATCAAGTTGCGTTATCTTTTTAGTGAAAAATCATTTTAAGGACGGAGATGTAATCGAGTAACGGTATTCATGATATCAAGTTGCCCGTTGGTTGTATACAAAAACGTAAATATTAACACATGTCAAGCCGTCCGTTATTTATATAGGCATATTATCATCAAAATTATATTAAAAAATCGATGTGGGATAAAAAGTCCTTATTTTGAATTGAATAATAATATGAAGTTAAGTATCCCTTAATCTCCTTACCCTCAAGAATATTTTTTATTTATTTATTTGATTAGCATCTTTAAAATGCAATTCACGTATTATACCTATTAGTTTATACACGAGAAGTATCAAATATTATATTGTAATTTTGCGACAATTGTATAAATTAGTAAATAAAAAATAAAAAAATCAACTCACAATAAAATGAAGAGTGAAATTTTAAACAAATAGAAAATCGTTTAATTTTTGTTTTTGAGATTTTTAAATTAATTATGTAGTTTCTCAAATTAAAGATGAATTTTGTTGGAAATATATATAGATTTATTTATATAGGTAATACATTGTTAAGTTCTTGTAAAAAATTGATGTGGGACAGAATTCTTTAATGTGATATAATTGGATAAAATAAAGTAAGCCAAATCAATGAGAATATTCGAAAATATTGAAGAAAATCATACGCGATGCCACATAAGATCGAGATCCTTAACGCGTCGAAATTTTAAGATATTAAAAGTCAATTGTGGAGATAAAATAAATAAATATGTTAAGACGTAATATGATAATTTTTCGATTAGCTCGTTGCTCGATATAACGTTAGCATGGATAGTGTAAATTTGCTCATTAATTTTTCTGTTAGCCCGTTGATATACGTTAGCATGAATAGTGCAAATTTGCCCGTCAATTTTTTTGTTAGCCCGTTGTTCGATATAATGTTAGCATGAATAGTGCAAATTTGCCTGTTAATTTTTTTGTTAGCCCGTTGTTCGATATAAAGTTAGTATGAATAGTGCAAATATGCCCGTTAAATTTTCCGTTAGCTCGATAAAAGTTATGCAATTCACGTATTATACATATTAGTTTATACATGAGAAGTATTAAATACTATATTGTAATTTTGCGACAATTGTATGAATTAGTAAATAAAAAATAAAAAAATCAACTCACAATAAAATGAAGAGTGAAATTTAAACAAATAAAAATCGTTTGATTTTTGTTTTTGAGACTTTTACATTAATTATGTAGTTTCTCAAATTAAACAAATAAAATGAAGAGTGAAATTAATTTTAAACAAATAAAAATCGTTTGATTTTTGTTTTTGAGATATTTACATTAATTATGTAGTTTCTCAGATTAAATATGAGTTTTGGTGGAAATATATGGATCTATTTATATAGGTAATCCATTGTTAAGTTCTTGTAAAAAATCGATGTGGGACATAAATTGTGAATAAATATAAAATAAGCCAAATCAATGAGAATATTTGAAAATATTGAAGAAAATCATACGCGATGCCACATATGATCGGGATCCGTATCGGTATTATATATATATTGATACCGCGAAACCGACTTTTAAAAAAACACTACTTTATTTGAGGAGAATAAAATACACTGCATAGGTTCAACCCTTTTCCCAAAAAAAAAAAAAAAAAGCCCTTCAACTTTAAATACCCCACACAAAAGCAACATAAAAGTAATACTATAAGATTAACTAGTTAGGGTTTCCTCTTCTTCATTCTTCAAAATGATAGTACTAAACTTGATTGATCATGGCATTGGGGTATTGGAGTGATGCTGTGGGTCGGGTCCGCCCGGACTTGACCTTCGAATCTTGGCCCGGATATTATTAAAGCCATTATCGCCTTCTTCACCATATTCGATCAAAACCTTCCTGCTAAACATTTCTCGAAAAGATTGAGTTATCAGACTCGTTTTCCCCTCATGGGGTCGAGCCTCGAGGCTCACTAATGTTATCGATAACAAAAGGAAACATAAGTAGAACTTAGATGAACTCATTATTGTACTAGGGTTTGAATTGAATTTAGATCAAGAATGATATGAAATGATAAGAAGCTAAGTATATATAGAATTCTTACAAGAATTTGATTGGCACTTGTTGTACCCAATGCTAGAATAAATTGAGATTAACCTATAACCTCGTACCTAGCTAGCAACCTATATAGCTAGCTAGCTAGCTAGCTAATTAATTAATAATTTAATTATAGTGTTAAAATTTGTTTTAAGAGCTAAAACTCCACTTCAATTTGCTTGCATAAGTGGTTGTCGACTAAGCAGTTTTTGGCCTTCATTACAATCTTGATATAATTTCGTAAAATTCTAAAATTATTTGAAATTAGGCTTCAACTCAATTCCATTGGCAAAGTGTGCCCTAATCGTCATTATGTCTGTCGAACGTCACTAGTTAATATAAACCATAAATATACTACTCCTTGTATCGGACATGAAGCTTCACACATATATCAGAGACGAAGCGAAAGTATAAACTTATCGTCGGATTCCATCATTATTTGCAGCTTTCTCATAGAGTGAGAGTGACTAACATCAATCAATACTACATTATTAGTAACATGCATGTGCAAATTAATGAATAGAAACTATATTCTAAACTCAAAGAATTTGCCCCTTGGCGCAGGCTGAAAGCTTTCAATTCCTCCAAAGGTCTAGGCTGAATTAATTGTGATAATTAATTTATCTAGTTTAGATATGTATCATCAACTTTTGTAATAGAAATTCAACTATATATAAAAAAATATATAAAACGTCGGTAGTACTATTTTGCTAGGATAATTAATTAGGGGAAAAGGGTCAAATGCACCCCTAATGTTTCCTCCAAGGGTCAACTAAACTCCTAAAGTTTTTAGAGGTACAAATAAACCCTTAATGTTTCTAATTTTTAACATTTATGCCCCTTTCTATTATTTCTATTCATATAATTAAGTTTATGCTTCAAAAAAGTAATTTTATTTTATTTATTCTTATGTTTTCTCCAATTTATAATCATGCAATTTTATAGTACTTATTTAGATCAATTGCTACTAATACTATCTAATTAAATATTTAAAAATATTATAGTAACCAAAACAAACTAATTTACCGATTACTATATGATTCGAGTTGCTTGTCTGCGACAAAAACAAATTATTATTATTATTATTATTATTATTATTATTATTATTATTATTATTATTATTATTATTATTATTATTATTGAGCTTTAAATAATTGTATAATATAATTTATTAACTAGTTTAAAATTAAATGCTACAAATATTAAGAAAATAACTAAACTAATAAATTGCTATTTTCGTTTAATGTCATGTAAACTAGTGGATAAGCTAAAGGATGAATTAAGTCAAAATCTTTTAATGTAATATGATAATAATAAAATAGTCGGATTCAATAATATTACTATTGGATGTTTGATAATAGTAATAGTCGATCTAAATTATTTATATAAAACTGCATAGCTTGGAATTGGAGAAAACACATAAGGTTAAATAAAATAAAAGAACTTTCTTTTGACAATATTTAAATAAAAATTATAGGAAGGGGCATGTATGTTAAAAGTTAGAAACTTTAAGGGCTTATCTGTACCTCTAAAAATTTTAGGGGCTTAGTTGACCCTTGGAAGAAACATTAGGGGTGTATTTGACCTTTTTCCCAATTAATTAGTATATAGTACGATAATCATCACTTAATTAATTAAGAAAATGCTTTCCTTTTAACTAGTACTATGTAAAAGGGATTAATTCCAGGTAAGTAAACCATTCTTGTAACCCTATTGATTTGGAATTTAGCAAAATGTTTTTTTATATTAAAAAAAATTCAAGGATAAAAGGTAACATTGTCTTATAGTAATAATACCTCAGCAATAAAAGGAGTTCCACTTTTTTTTTATAGTGCCCTATTTGTGTACTAATTTATTTCATCTCTTTTACTGCAAAGTAATGGATCATTTTGGGGGAGGAGGATTTTTGGTTGCAGCCAAGAATCTTAGGATTGAATGATGCAAAAAGAAAATCTGAGTTCGTGGATCTTTTGTTGTATTCACATTCTTGTTTTACATATAGTGTGAAATGTCAAAAGTCATTTGTTTTTATCTAGGCATATATATATAAGTGTGTTGACTTGAAAATTTAAAGAATACGCCACGAAAGACTTAAACTCGGGACTTTTGGCATTGAAACATAACCTCCTATCGATAGGTCAACCTAAACACACATAAATTGTAAATTTAACAGAGGGCCTAGACCCTAATGTAGGACCCCCAACATTGTTCTTTGTAGCTATCAAACTGTATAAGTACATACTACAAAATGATTATATATTGAAAGGCTTTTATAGTCTATCAAACAAGCACTCGGTATATAAGGTGTATGTAACTACGTGTATTAGCATTGAGTCATTTACCCTACAAAAGGTCTTGTAAGGAGAGAAGAATATCATATATATCCGGAACTTAAGACATTTCCCGAGTCGATGTGGATTCAATGGGTGGCTTTGAGACTCTCCCATTAGCCATCACTATTCTTGGAGCAACTCTTATACATATCGAATGATACTCCGTCCTACATGATCTTTTAAAGGATGAATAACCCAGTACTAATTGGTATCAGAGCCGGTTTGAAAACGATGATGATTGTTGAGGGGTGTTACACCAACCCGTTAGTTCCATGCATATCAATTTGAAAAGGGTCTCGATCAAATAATTCTTCTTCTTATGAGGCTAAAGTATTTGTTTTACTATACAGTCTATACTAAAGGGAGTTATGGTGAAATAAGGGCTCTACAGAAGTTAATATAATAATTCAATAGTTGTGGTTTGGGCTTTCTCTCCTTTTATTTTTTGGTAAAAGGACTCACATTTGTACCAACTTTTGTTGGGCCAACTTTGATTAATTTCAAGAATTATGTAATTAACATCTTGAGTAGTTTTAGTTTACTATAAATTGACTTACAAATCCAATTAAAACCAATTAGTAGTATTTGTGTATGTCTCTAATTTTATTTTATTTTTGCAGGAAAGTAAATTTTATTAATGTTAATACAAAAAATTGACTGTCTCGATACAATCTAGTTTTCATTCCAAACATTAACCAAAGTGTTTTTCGACTACTCAGAGAAAGTGGTATAAGAATTAACATTCCCTTTTGCTATGCACCTGTTCCAAATTAGACATTTGATTTCATCGTCTATTTTCCGAATGTCCCAATCACCCCCCTCAAATAAGATCATATTTCGCCACTTTCACAAGACTCATATCACACATGCCCACAAACCATTGAACCTTTTCTGCGAATAATATTCATGTATGTCTCTAAATAAAATCTTTAAAAACTATTTATAAAAATAATTACTATGCTTTAACCATCATTATTTGATAAATTTTACAATATTTTCTCATCTCCTTATCTAATCTCCATTTTTGTGTGTTTTGTATATTTTATGATTTCAATATTAATATAGAACATAGTAGAATATTAAACAATTGTAGAAATCGAATAAAATAATGTTAAAGTGACCAAACAACAATAGATGCTCACGAAGGTGCTCATTAGCATGCGACATATATATCATTTCTCTACAGAGAAATGATATGCCGCTCTCCACTCTGTGGACACTTTCGTGGACACAAATCACCGCTTGTTAACTTTAGTATTATTTTTTTTTTTTTGATTTTTTCGACTGTTTTTATACTCTAATATCTAAATAATTAATATTGAAATTATAAAATTCATAAAATACATTTTAAAAAAACAAAAAAAAAAACAAACAAACAAACTAAGACTCAGTTTGTGTTTTTCTCCCCCTAACTTCAGATTAATCAATAAAAACAACAAATCTAGTCTCGATTTTTGTGTATTTAGTAATTTTTTATGGTTTCAACATAGTAGAATATCAAACAATTGTAAAAATCGAACAAAATAATGCTAAAGTGACCAAACAACGATAAGTGTCCACGAAAGTGCCAACCGTTTAGGATGCGGCATATCATTTCTCTTCGCTTGTATATATAAACTGCCGAGGTTGCAAAAGTCTTGAGGCTTGACCCAGTTGTCCCATTAAATTCAACTCTATTTGGATCGATTCTTTTTTCCTTGCTCTTTTTTGTAAAGTCAAAGAAGGAGCTTATTTTGTGCAACCAATTAGTTGCCCTTCTCCTACGTTATTCAAAATTCGTTGCGTTATTAGGTTTGGCTGTTCCCCTCTTATATAGAATCAACTCTTTTACAAAATATATCTATAATCACTACTTATTTTATTTTATTCAATTTCAAAAATAGTTTAGTCTATTAATATACTACCTTCATCTCACTATATTAGCCCCATTTGCTTTTTTGACTTTTTCCGGCACGCGTTTCCACCGAAACCTAGTACGGGTTTTACGATATAATTTTAAAATATTATTTCTTTTACGGGATAGCCCGACACTCCTAGTATCCCGTAAACGAAATAATAGTTCAATATTATATCGTAAAACCCGTACTAGGTTTCGGTGGAAACGCATGCCGAAAAAAGTAAAAAAGTAAATGAGGCTAATATAGTGAGATGGAGGTAGTAAAGAACTTCAGAAATTTCCGAGCAAATTTCTAAGTTCCAAGTCAACCCCTTGAAACATTTTATCTACGTGGAGTCTTGAACTCAACAAATTTTTAAAAATTATTAAAATATTCTTTGGATATTTCGAAGTCCTTGGACCAATTAAATCTTTCCTCCTCTCCTCATAGAAATCAAAAAAATTGAGAAATTTGTGTTTGTTTCATATATACATAAATAAAATTTCAATCGACATTAAGTTTCTAAAAAAATGATGAAGTAATTTTAAGTAAATGATATATGAGAAAATATTTTTATTGAAAAAAATATAAATATGTATATATTTAAGATAAGTTCGAAAATAAAAATCTTTCCGCACGTATTGAGCACAAAGATAATAGTAAGCATAATACTACACATTTGACACACGATTGTATCGATGTTTATATCAGTTTCAAATATCGAATCAACTATTGAGCTATCTAAATCTTAAAAATAATTAGCACCCGTCGATTTTCGACGGGTTGTAAACTAGTTTTCCTAATACAAACCCTGTAACACTATATTTAATTTTGTAGAGAGCTTTTGAATTAGCCTATGTATGATTATATATATGATTAATATTTTAGTAATCTTAGAATATAGATTTTGTGTACATTGATTATAGATATTTTAGTAACAAAGCTAAACTTATTTAGTCAACCCTTTCAAAAATTCCTCTAGCTCCTTTATTTCCTCAATTCCCTCTTCATTTATATACACTCATTCACACAAAAACTTCCCTTCTCCTTAAACCTAAACTCGCCGATCGGAACTCCGGCAATCATGTCGAGCGACGACGTCGACGACACGTTCTTCAACCATGCAAACACCTCCGACCTCAACGGCAAAATCATGCTCATCGCCATAGTCTCCCTCTCCTTCGTCGTCCTCGTCGTCACCATCCTCCACGTCTACGCCCGCTGTGTTCTCCGCCGCCAAGCCCGCCGCCAGGCCTCCCTCCGCCGCCTCGGCTTCATCGCCACCTCCGCCACCGCCCACGCCCTCGCCAACCCCCCCAGCGCCGGCGTCGACCCTTCCGTCCTCGCCTCCCTTCCCAAATTCACCTTCAAGCGCTCCGCCTCCTCCACCGCCGCCGTCGAGTGCCCCGTTTGCCTGTGCGCGCTCGACGACGGCGAGGCGGCGAGGAGCCTCCCCAACTGCAAGCACACCTTCCACGCCGACTGCATCGACCGGTGGCTCGGTTCGAACTCCACCTGCCCGATCTGCCGCACGGAGGCGGAGCCGCGGCTGGTGGCGGAGCCGAGGGAGGGGATGGCAGCGGCGGCGCATCCGTCTGCTCCGCCGGTGGAGGGGACGTCGTCGGAGCAGGCGGCGGCGAAGATCGGCGGAGGATCGAGCTCGAGGCTGAACTCGTTCCGGCGGATTCTGAGTAGGGAGAGATCTTCTAGAAGAATGCAAACGCCTGCATCGAATTGCGGGCCGGACGAAGCGCTGCCCGATCTCGAGAGGCAGTGACCGACACCGATCGACGGTCGAAATGTACAAGCACTCGAAGCATCTCCGATGACGTGCTTCACCCGTTTGTACCTTTAAATTTCCGATTTTTGTGATTGTACATACAGTAGTACCATGCATAGAGATTGAGATACTGAAATAATTTAATTTCCGGGTTCAAAAAATTCGGAGGGGCGGTGATTTTATTTTTTCTATATAATTTTTTTTAATATACATTTTTAGTGTATTTAGAATGTGTTATTGGAGTTGTAAAAATAATTTTAAATTATTTTCTTATAGTACTACTATACTATTTTTCCTATGTATTTTTTGTGTGATGAATGTCGGAGGTAGGTGCATTTAAATGTGAAATAATTGAAAGTAAAATGTAAGAATAAATTAGAGAGGAAATGAAATATAGTAGGAATTAGGAGAAAGAAAATTAAAGGATTTAATTAAGGAAAGCAAAGTTTATATGAATTTGGTAACCTAATATGTTGATTAATTAATTAAATTTGATTAGCGTGCAAGAGATCATCGATTTTAATATGAACTCTAGGGCGGCAGCATGTGAAATTGAAGACTTGGTGCATCTTTTATTTGACTTTCTCAATTCTTATATGTGTACTTTATTATATAGTAGTATAACTAAGATACACACTAATATTCTCTTACTTGGGGATGAGAGAGAGAGAGAATAAATATTTATTTAACAAATTCTTTTTTCTCATAAGTTCTAAAATGTAGAGCATTTTATTTTACAAATTACACTTCAATTCTGGGAATTTAATAGAGGGAAGGGAACGTGTTACGATTTAATTCATGTTCCGTGTATTTTTATAATTGTAACAAAGAAAAAGAAGTGGGAAAAATCATACGATATGTATTTAAGTAGAAGAAAACACACGCTAACGCGGTATTGACCATCTCCTATTAATCCAAATTAAAAGCTTTAGACTAGTGTTGTGTTGTGCGACGACTTTTGGCCTCTCTTTCACTTTCACGACTTTGAAATTAATTATCTATTTCTAGAATAATACTAATGTAGATGAAGATGAAGGTTTAGTATTGAAATTAAACTTGTTTCCTCGACTGAACGTAATATATATGAAAATGAGCTGATTGAGATGCCGGGAAATTCCCATTAATTTACAACTCAGATTAAGCCAATTGGTGAAGACGCGTAATCCTCTATATATAATATAATACCATCCATTTTAATTCAAATCATATTTTTATTAATTCGATCTACCAAAACACATCGATCCTCACATACATCGAAGAAATACAAATATTTACAATACTGGAACCAACATATATAAGGGCCCGTTTGGCTAAGCTTATTTTAAAATGCTTAAAAGCTCTAAGAGATTATAAGATGTTTAAGAGCTTATAAGATGTATGAAGGTAAGAGCTTATAAGTTGTTAAATTGTTTGGATAAAAGAGCTTATAAGCTCAAGGAGATAATAAAAAAATAAAATCTGAATATTAAAAAAAAAAAAATTAAAAAAATAATTTTTTTGAAATCATAATTTTGTAACATCAAATGGAAGTGTATATAATATAAATATAAAAATAAAATAGAATTATAGTGGTAAATAAGCAAAATTCAAAAAAATAAGTTTGGGTGGAGGAGCTTATTTTTTGGAGTGCTTATAAGCGTTTTTTGCTTATTTTTGCATCTTATAAGCTCTTAAGGAGCTTATTTTGCCAAACACATTTAAAGTGCTTATAAGTAGTCAAACAACTTATAAGCAGTCAAACATCTTATAAGCTAGCTTATAAGCTTAGCCAAACACCCTCTAATTCAAAGGTAAAAATTTTAATTTATACCTTTCAGAACATTACTTTGTGAAGAGGGAGGTGTAGGCTTTTCCTCTCACTCTGCATCTCTCATTTTCATGTGTAGTTGGAAAACTGTAGATATTCATATATATGAAGCTAAAATTGAGAGAGAAAGTTGAAGGCGAGTCTGTGTTTGCTTCAACTGCAACTTCTTCCATGGTGGTAGCTAGCTCGATCCTCGTGTATTGGTATAGTGCATTATTAGAGTAACCAAACTTGAAGCTCAGAAGAATACTCTAGTTAGAACTAGATTTGTTATCCATTCTCTTGATGTACCCTTACTATAGATTGTTTGAGAAAACACTCAGCAACGAACGGATGCTCCAATCTACCTCCACCAAACATTATATATATCCCATTTCACCAAATTCACATATATAATTAGATGAAAGATTTAGTGTGTGTGTGTGTGTTAACGGCAGAGGAAGTAGGAATTTCATCAAATTGAAGGCTTTCATCTCCCTATAATCTCTTCGTCCAAGAATCGAGCTATCAAATACGGCATTCGACACATGCAAGTATACCTAGCTAAACAAAAAGGGCATTGTTCATTGCTGAGAATTAGTTCAGGCCATTGATATTGTGACATATATGCATGCATGCAGCAACTAACTCCTCTCCTGCATATATTAAATCAATTACCAAAATGAATACGCCACATAGCTTGTTTATTGATAATGATATAGCTTGTTTTTTCACATTAATTATATATAAATAAACTCCATCATCAAATCAAAGGCCATAAAAACAATAAATTAAGTGATACATTGTGTATAAGTAGTGTGCATGAATAACTGTGTAATTAATCCATTTAATTCTTAGGTATCATTCATCATAATCTCTGTACAGAGTTAAGAAGTAATTAATGAAGGGTGTTATACTAAAAAGATTCTCTCTTATTTACCGTAGACATAACAGTACTGATTAATTAAAGAGATGCAGTAGTTAGTGTTATAGCTAGGGGGAAGTGGAGTGGAGAAGATACGTGAGTGGGAGGCAGAGGCGGCGGATGAAATGTTTACGTTGCTACAGAATTTCTACCGTGGGAATGGAAGGTTCGGCGGATGGAAAGATCTCGGTTAAGAAAGCTAATGGGGAGATTGAAAAGAAGAGCAGTCGGCAAAATGGTTAAGAAAGCTAATGGGAAGCCTTGTTAACAAGATTTGGAAGTCATCTGCTCCGTTTAAATCTCAAGTTATGGCTTGAAGACTTGTTTGGAACCGGCTTCCGACAATGGATATATAATTTTAGCAGGAGAATACAAGTTCCGACAATGGAATAAGATGGTGCATTGGTGTGGAGGTTAATTGGACAACACTTTTGAGAGCTTTGCCAGGCTTCTTGGAGGAGGTAAGTTCGAGAGTAGATTAGGTGGCCTTTTTGGATTTGCCTCGTGCGGATGTTGTGGAAATGGAGAAATTCGATGAAACTTGAGCTAAATGAATGAAATTTTCGAAGAATCAACTATCGAGACCGGGATTATATATACTTATACCAACTGCGACAGCATTAATTTCGATGCCCGCTCAAAAATTAACCTCATCAAATAAATTAAATTACTACTCGTAGTAAAACAAAATTAAATTAGAAAGAAGAAATTAACTACAATTAATTTTCCCAAGTCAGTTAATTAACGGATTAATTCACTTCAAGCTGTCAGAGGCGGCGCCAGATTAAGATCCAGATTCAACCCTCTCTCCACGTCACCTCCTTCTACTTCCCTACTCCTCTCCTCCGCGCCCCACGCCGATTCGCCGCCGCCCGGAATTCCCATCGCCGCCGCACCGACAGCCTGCATGTAGCGGCTTCCGACATAAAAAACCGGCTTCCGGTCGGGGAGCTCCACCACGGCCGGTTCTCGCCGGAAAAACGGGAACTCGGCCATGCCGTAGTCCTTAGCGGCGGGAGCCGAGCCGAGGCGGCGCGTGAGGTCGAGCTCGACGGCGCTGCTGCCGCTGGGGCTGTGGGCGGCGGCTTCGAAGGGGAGGGGGAAGTTGGCCTTGGCTTTAGAGCCGCGGAAGTCTCGGGCGGCGGCGTCGTAGGCACGCGCCGCCTCCTCGGCGGTATCGAAGGTGCCGAGCCAGACGCGGGTCTTCTTGTTCGGGTCGCGGATCTCGGCAGCGTAGCGGCCCCACGGCCGCTTCCTGACTCCCCGGTAGTGCACTTCATTCACGGCGGCGGCGACCTTGCCGGTAGCTCCGCCGCTAGGCTTCTTCTCTTTCATCGCCATCCCCGTCGCTCGTTGCTCTCTCTCTCTCTCTCTATATATATATATATATATATATATATATATATATATATGTATGTATATTGGCTGCCGACGAATTATGTGAGTTAAATTAAGGATTGAATTATGGGAGTGTATGAGGAATGGGGAGAAGAGTGGGTGTATATATATAAAGGGGGTGGGGGTGGAGCGCGGTCAGCGAGGTGTTTGACGTTTAGGGAGGTGGCGCCGCCCGAGTAGTTGAGTGTAGTGTGTGTGTGTGAGCCTAATTTATGCTTTAGGTTTTAATTCTTCCTCTACATTTCCAAGGCTACGATATTTTTACACATAGGTATTTATGTTTACTTTGTTCATTTAGAATGACCATATGAAAAGTCCACTCACTGCACCTAATTTCTCAATTGGACCTTTTAATATTTACTAGCTTTCCTCTTGAAACGAACGATGATTGTAGGATCTTTTACCGTCTCACTTCAATTAATTTGTTTCATTTCTTTACAAAATTTTATACACAATGTTAAAAATAAAAAGTAAGTATTAGTACATATTCTTTCAATTTAAAATACAAGTAAATTACAGCGAGACGTTTCGATTAAAAAAAGGAAGACAAGTAAAGTGTTACAGAGTACTCTCTCCGTCTTTAAATAAGTGTCCCGAGCCGCCAAAAATTTTGTCCCTAAATAAGTGTCCTATCACATTTTTCCAAGCAAAAATTACACAAAACTACCAAAACTACCCTTCTTGAAAATCTAAAAGTGGGAGAAAGATAAAAATAAATAAATAAATAAATAATCAAGGATTTTAAGGGCATAAGTGTCATTTTAGCATTCTCCTTAGTTTTTTCAAATTGGCGGCTCGGGACACTTATTTAAAGACGGAGGGAGTATAACTTTTAACGTGGCGGAAGGATAAGGGGATGGGATGCGCCGGCACATAGTGAAAGTGTTGTCATTTCCGAGTCTAAGCTAAGCATAAGCATAATTAGATTAGTGAGAGTAAATCTAGAGAGAGAGAGAGAGAGAGGAGGGAGAAAGGGTCAAAGATGCGGCAGTAGGCCGCCCATCCAATCCATTGGGTTAGGTTAGAGGTCTTAATCAAATGTAATAATCAGCCGCCTTCAGCCGCCTCGGATTATCCGTACTCAGATGGGCCGACATTTCTTTGTGCTGCCCACTTTCTCAACGACGCGTGTCCCCCCTACTCCCTCCCTACGCGCTTCTCTCCTCTCTCTCTCTCTAAATGGGCCTTATTACTCTCCTTCTCGAGATCTATAACTTTGTAAACCAGGCCCAATCACAATGGAGCCCAATAAAGGCAATATTATACTCCTCCTCCGTCCGTCGTAAATACGTTTTCCGTTTTGATACATCACCAGTAAGAGAATGTTCTTTTTATTGGATAATTTTTTTTAAAAATGAAAAGTATTACTCTCTCCGTCTCACTTAATTATTGTCATTGGAATTAAACTTACCATTTTCTAAATCTCTTTCTAAAAATGAAACGTTCCTCTTGCGAGAGACGGAGATATACTACTGAGTAGTGTGTACCATTGTGACATGCTATGGTATTTGAATTCCCGGGTTTAGTGTATTCGGTTCGATTCGAGTGGATGAGAAATTGCTAAACTAGTAACCAAACACTACCTTTTGTATTGAACAAAAATAAATTAGTACTGTAACTGGGAAGAGGGTTTTAGATTGATAAACCCCACTGCCCTGATTTTGATCGGAGAAGAAAACGAAATGGCCATCGCCGCCGCTAGATCCGTTTTCCGGTCATCAGCCGCCCGTAGCGCCGCCTCGAGATTTGGCGCCCAACCAAAACCTGCTCGCTCCCCGTTTCGTCTCCCCACTGGAACGCCGCTCGCTTCGCTCAACGCCTCTCCCGGTATTCTTCTCCTTGAATTGAGTTCTACTCGATTGCAGGCAGTCTCTCTCTCTCTCTCTCTCTCTGTAATAAACTCTGGGAGATCAATTTTGAAGGAGTCCTGTTGAGATGAGCGCGTGTGTGGTGTCGCTGCAGCCGTACCACACAGCCACAGCCTCCGCGTTGATGATGTCGATGCTCACCGTCTCCCGTTGCGGCTTTGGCTGGCTCCCTGAAGGTGAACCTCATTAAATTCGATGTTTGTATTTTTATTGTTGATTGTTGCCTGAAATTTGGTTACGTTGAAATGCTAATTGGTTGATGTTTGAAGGTTGCTTTCTGAGTTAAATGAACACAATTTCAATCGTTTTTCTTTCTGTATTTGTTCTGCTCAGCTATATCTGTATCATGTTGTATGCATCTATTGCAGCTGAATTAAGTGAAGGAAGTGAAGTAAACAAAAAAACGTTTGAATTATGCAATTGCTTACGAAATAACGAAATATAATGTGCATCTGTGAAATCTTCTCCATCCTCGTGTTTGGAATCAAGAATGCTTGCATCTCAGTTCGCCAGTAGACATATATTTAACCTTGTAGATTAAGAGCAACTTTGTCTAGATAGACTTATCTTTTCCTTTTGATAGAAGAGGGAGTCGATTCCTTTATTTATTTATTTGTTAAAGATGACTTCTTCGATTATTGGATAGGACTTCATGTCGATTTCAAATGATTTGAGTATGTGATTACATTATAGATACCATGCTTATCAACTCGACTTCTTGTGTGATTGAGTCTTCTGGTTGTTTGACCAACCAAATCGTTATCTTTACTCTCGTCTTGGTTCTTCTCTTCTGCCCACTCTTCAAAACTGACAATTTAGGCTGGGGGGTCCTTCGAATTGTTCATGAAATTGTACTCCTGCTTGTAAATATATGAATGGTTATCACATACTCTACTACATTATGCTTACTCTAGTCTCATCTTTCTCCTTCAACCAACGTTTCAGTGAAATTTTTGGTCATCTCCTTTGTGGTTGAACTCCTAAATTTAGTAAATAGTGATAGTTTGCCTGACCAATGGTTTTTCCATCTTGATTTAGATAGCTAACGATGCCTGTAGAGATCTCTTTTGCAGTCCTCCACATTTTCATGCCCCTGGTGAGTTGGTTTTCACTCAACAGTGTCATATCACCTGAAACATTATAAAAATCTTTGCATCCTTCTAAAAGACTAGAACACGAGTCAGTCTAGCGGTTGTCGTCTCACTGTATATCCTGGTCCATCCTCTTCTGTATTGGTTTTGATTATAATAGATGGTTGCTTGGAATTTACTAAAATTGATAGTGGTGTAAATCTTTTCAAGTTTCATGTTACATTAATTTTCCAATAATCTGGAGTCATTGTGATGTACTGATGTATGTTTCCTGAACCCTATTTCCTGATTTTGATAAGGCGGTACCTTTATTCTTTCTATTGTAGGCATTGATTAACAAGAATAGATGAAGATGCGGAAGAAAAGAAGAAAATTGTATCTCTTTCTTGCATAACATAGTGCTCTAAGTTTAACGTTCCATCTAGATTTGTTGTGTTCTTTAAACATGACTAGATCATTTTTGTGCACTTATTCGAATTCTTATAGTTTTGATATTCATTTGATTGCAATGAAGATAACAATTGCTCTTTATCTTTATTAACCAGCTTGCTATGAAGGTGTGTGATGGCCCTTAAGAAACTGATATGTTTTCTTTTATAGAGTAGTTTCTCTCATTCCCATTATCATCAACTTCTAATTGTACCGTAAATCCTATGTTGCCCCTCTTTATGCCGATTTGTGCTTTTTATATGTTCTTTGAATTGCACCGTAGTATTCGAAAAGATTTCTGTTTGTTAACCATATGAATCTGTATTTCTGTATTGAACTTTTAATCGGCCAGGCTTTTGAGTGAGATTTAAGGGTGAGCAAAACACAACCGGACCGTTAAACCAAGTCGAAGTTTGTTGGTTATGAAGCATTGGATCCTTTCAATTTGGCAGGCTAAAATAGATGCAGAAGATAACTGGGATTGATACATCTGCCATTGATTTTGCCAGGTTGTGATGACTTTTGATGCATACATGAGTTATCTCGAGCGTCTCCGCCCACCAGAGTTTCGATACTCTTGGAATCTCTTGTTTCTAATTCTAATGCAAGTCACATCTGAGAATACTATTGCAGACTTGCAGTTTAGCATACTAAAGCACACGGTACCATCGATTAATATCGTAAGCTGTATAATAAATTCAAGTCTTAATATATATTTTCGTTTCAGTTGATGAACACAACCTTTTGTAGTAAAAATCTAGAGCGTCATTCGATTGTCTTCAAAATGAGTCATTTCCATCCATGCGTATCTCATTTGATTAATGTTTTGCTTTTCTTACTGTTTTGAAAGAATATAAAAAGACAAATACCAACACTTATGTTCTTGAGCTAACTTTTGGCTTCCGAATTGAGGATGACAATTATGAATTATGATCAATGGGGTCTTTCGAAAGTTGAAATCAATGTTTTAAAAATTGAACCGGACGTCGATCCAGTGAGGCTTACGGGTTATGGTTCAATTGGTTGAATTGGTTAAATCATGGTTGAACCATTATATAATTAAATTAATTACTCCCCCTATCCCATTTAATTGTTCACTAAAAAATCGGAACAATAACCAATGCAATAAGAGATAGAGAGATTTATACTACTCAAATGCAATAACCGGGAATGATACATCTGCCATTGATTTTTGCAAGGCTGTGATGACTTTTGATGCATATAGGAGTTATCTCGAGCGTCTCCGCCCACTAATTTAAGCTTAAAGAATAAAGAGTTTCCATACTCTTGCGATCTCTTGTTTCTAAATTATCTTGGTTAATTTGGCTTATGTTTCGGGACAATGATTTATCTGAGTGCAATTTAGCATACAAAAATACACAGTACTATCGATTAATTTCATAAGCAGTATAATAAATTCAAGTCTCAATAAATTTTCATTTCAGTCGATGAACACGAGCTTTGTATTAAAATTTTAGAGCGTCGTTCGATTGTCTTCAAAACGAGCCCTTTCAATCGATATCTCATTCGATAAATGTCTTACTTCTCGTACTATTTTGAAAATTGAAATGGACTATGTTTGGTCCCGATGGAAAACAAGTTAGATTATGCTATCATCTAAAAAGAAAATAACACAAAATTGGAGAGTAGAAAACTCTATTAATGAAATTAATGAGTAGCGGGATTTGATTTAAACCCGGTTGGGAATAAGTGGTACACCCCTAACCAAACACCCGGATAGGGTTTTAGATTCCTATACCCCCATTTTCACCTCCAACCTACAACCCTGACTTCCATCGGAGAAGAAACGAGATGCCCATCGCCGCCGCTAGATCCCTTCTTCGGTCGCCAGCCGCCCGCAGCGCCGCCGCGAGGCTCGCATCTCAACCGAAATCTGCGAGATCCCCATTCCGTCTCCCCTCTCGGAATCCGCTAGCTCAACGCCTCTCCAGGTATCACTACTCCTCTGATTATGGCGCATTTAATTGATTTCTGCTCGATTTCACGCATTCTGTGGCTCTACTTCTTTCTAATGAGCTTTGATTGGTGTAAAAATTTGAAGGAGTCCTGTTGAGATGAGTGCGTGCGTGGTGTCGCTGCAGCCGTACCACACAGCCACGGCCTCCGCGTTGATGATGTCAATGCTTACCGTTTCACGTTGCGGTTTTGGCTGGCTTCCTGATGGTGAGTTCCGTTGCATTTAGTTTTTTGTTGTTGCCTGAAATTTTCTACTTTGAAATGCCAATTTGGTGAATGCTTGAAGGTTGCCTTATTAGGATGAAGAACTCTTTCAATAGCCTGCTTAATTTATATGTGCTCATGTCTATTTTGGTGTTATTATGGTTTTTCTCTCTGTGTTTGTTGTGCTTGCTGTTCTATTTATGATGAATCTGCTCTGTTGCACATTGCTACTGAAATTAGTGACAAAAGGGGAAATTTTGAATTAGGAAGCTGCTTATGAAATTAAGGGACATCATTAGTATTTGTAAAATCTTCTTTTAACTTACACTTCTTATTAGAGATATAGGAATGCCTTGGGGTGTCGGTTATCAGTAGTTACATCTTGTCCTATGATCAGGAGAAAATTTATTCAGATAAATGTAGTGTTTTTTTGTTTATTTTTTGATAGGATAGGACGGTATATTATTTTTGTTGGAGTGGGTTGGATAATCGAAAGGAAATGGTGACGATTTAGTTCTTTATGTATGCGGAGTTCAGTATTCGGGATAATTATATTCTGGGGTATCATACATATGGACTAGATTCACGTGTCCAATGGTTTACGACCGGTTAAATTTTCATGCATACTCTCAGTCTCACCTAGTTTTTCTTCTCTTCTACCTATTCCCTTAGCACAATTTGACTCCCTCAGCTGTCATGATACTTGAGTCCTTTTTATAAATAATTTGTAAATTATCACATAATGTATCACCTTATGCTTTCTCTGCTCCCGTATTTCTCCTCAAACCACATTTTTTTTCGAAATTCTTGTTTTCAGCTTTGTGGCTAAAGTCATAAATTTAGTGAGTGGGTGATAGGCTACCTGACAAGTGGTTTTTCCATCTTGATTTAGGTATCTAATGGCTATAGAGCTCTCTTTTGCTGTCCTCCACATTTCGTGTCTCTGGTGAGTTGTTTTCGGATCAACAGCGTCATACCACCTGAAACATTATCAACATCTTTGCATTCGTATAGGAGAAAAGTCAGTCTAACAGTTGCCGTTTCACCTTATAGCCCTGCCCACCCTCTCCTGTATTAGCTCTACTTCTCATGGATGGTTTCTTGGAATTCCTGAAAATGATAATAATTATATATCACTTCTAGAAACATTCGATATTCATATTTCCAGTGCCAGCAACTCATCGTGTTGTCTGTTTCTAGATAGTGAAATTTTCTCATTATGCTATAGTATTACCTTCTTTATTCATCCCATTGTAGGTGCTGACAAGACTAGATGTAGAAGCATAAGAAACAAAAAGTACTGTATCTCCGTCTAAAAGAACTTAATGCGCTTAGGGCTCGTTTGGTAGGGATGTTGGGATAAGGGCCCGTCAAGATAAGAATCAAGATAGTTACGTGGGTAGATTGGATAACAATCTTATTTTGTTGTTTGGTATAATAGTTCAGTTTAGGTGCTATCTTAACATGTGTGTTTGGTAGGGATGATAAAAATAGATTCAGTTAAGGAGTTTTACCAAAATATCCTTCTCCAATTAAAATAGAAAATTAATTTCAAGCGATAAAAACATAATTCAAAATACATTTCACAAAAAAATACACGAACATATCTCATGAGAGCGCATATTTTATTATCGTAGTTATTAATTTTTTCAATTTCAAGATCTGAAATTGTAATTGGAAGAAAAAAATAGCAAACACAAAAAGGGAGCAACAGAGTTGTTGCCACCATCTATCGAAGGAGAAGAGATGAGGAGAAAAATTAGGAATTTTTCGATTAGGTTTAAAATAAAAGGGAATGGCCTGGTGGATCGGGAAGAAAATACTCATAAGGTGGATTCGACGGCGGCAGGAGGGGCAATGTTTATGGCCGGAGTGCTGCCGCGAAGTGGCCGGAGGGGGTGGAACCTTGTATTTGGCCTGTTATGGTTGGGAGAGGAGGCGGATGAAGGGGCTGAAAGATGGTGGTGGGTTCGTCGAAGGGGATGAGGGGCTGGTGTAGGAGGGATTTAATCCCTTTCTAGAAGGATGATCTAAGGGTAAATTGTATTTTCCACTTCTTATCATGGTTGCCAAGACTACTATCACACCAAAATGGTCAGATAAGATTAATAAAGGCTACAGTAAGAATTTTGCGGGCTGGATAAGTCTCTCGGGCCCCCATGTTTACTAACATATGTACCAAACAATAAAATAAGAGCAGATTACTATCCTTATAGGGGCTTATAAGGGCTATCAAACATGGCCTTAATTGACTGTTCCACTAAATCTATATCTTGTAGATACCTACTTGTGTGAATACTCTCTTTGTTGAAGTTCTTCTAACTATGACTTGCACTAATGCAGTTTTTTTAAATATTTTTTTATTTTTTTATTTGATGAAGTTCTTGTTTTGCCAGTTAGATAGATATGAGTTTTGGAATAATCACGTCCAGATTACTTTCAGAACACTTTTACCATATGATTAAGAAAAACTTACTTGCACATAATCTTTATTTAATCAGCTTGCTATGATGTTGTGTGGATGACCTTTGCCTTGATGAACTATTATGCCCTCTTCTTAGACTAGTTTTTGACATCATTATGGTCTCCCTTCATTGTGATAAGATTCTTATTTTGTTCATTTGTTTGCAATTTGAATCTGCAATCACTTTCATCTTGCATTGCCTTTCTACATAGCTTGCCATTTCGATTTTGACCTTAGTTCAGTGGTTGATGAGTGCTATACATTCCTCTCAGGTCCTTAAAACTTTGATTGATTATAAAGCATTTGATCCTTGATGTGGTAGGCTAAAAAAGGTGTAGAAGAAGGATGATGACTGAGATTGATAGTTTCGCCATTGATTTTCCCAGGTTGTGACGATCATTGAAGCTTTTACGGAAGTATTCTCAAGCGTCTCCACCCTCCCCCATCAATTAAGCTTAAAGAATTTCTTACTTTTGGCATCTCTCATTTTGAGATTTTTTTTGTTTCCTCTGCTCCTTTTGGATGTAAATTTAATCTCAGTGATTTGGTTAAATTTTCGATGTTTTATGTAATAATTCAAATCTGGGAAATAGTTCTTACTGGTAGCCTACTGAAGAGCTTTAGCGATTGATTTCACGCATCTTTTAATTAATGATAGTTCTTTATAATCAATGTATTAACATGAGTTCGAGATAACGAGGTTTTAGTTTAATTAAAGTTCGGATGAAATTTTCTGTCTCCATTTTGCATCTGAATCGTATCTATGTTTATTACTCCATAAAATTGGAAAATGCAGGGCACTAATACTAGATCGGAACGCACTCAAACTCAGATTCGAAACAATCCAAATGCAAGAAGTTCCATTCATCAACTCGGCAATCGCCAATGCTAAGTACAAAAAAAGCAGAGCAAAAAGGCAAAGAAGTTGGAAATATTAGTCTACAACAGAACCTCATTGCTAATTTTAACCCCAACACACACTCTTTTACTTTCTTTACTTCCTTCCTTCTCTATAAGTCCACCAAATACACAGCCTTAATGTTTAAGGATTAGCGAACTCTTGCTCAACACCTGCATATCCCTGTTCTTTCTCATACTCTTCCATCGTATCGAACTCGTATTTCGATTTCTTGTAGCTACCACCGTTATAGTATCCCTCTTCATTGTTGTTGTTGCTCTCATTCGGGCTATAGTACTTATCATTGCCTGCTAATCTCGTATCGCTCAGTCCCTGTGGCTCGCTCTCGAGCTCAGTAGGGTTGTAGTTCTCGTTGTCGTGCCCGTAGTAGTACTTACCGTTGTCTACTAATCTCGTATCGCTCAGCCCCTGTGGCTCGCTCTCGAGCTCATTAGGGTTGTAGTTTTCGTTCTCGTTCTCATGCCCCTGCCCGTAGTAGTACTTACTCTTGTCTACTAATCTTGTGTCGCTCATTCCCTGCGGTTCGCTGTTGAGCTCACTGGGGCTGTAGTTTTCGTTGTCGTGCCCGTAGGAGTACTTACGCTCGTCTACTAATCTCGTGTCGCTCGTTCCCTGCAATGGCTCGCTCTCGTCCTGCTTAGTGTTGTCGTAGTACTTACGGTTGTCTTCCAATCTCGTATTGCTCATTCCCTGTGGTTTGCTCTCGTAGCCACCATTGAAATTGTCGTCGTTGTTGGTGTCGTGATAGCTCCTGTAATTCGACGTCCAGAAACCATTGTCATTGCTAGCGTCGCCATTGCTGGAACTGTAGGCTTCTCTGTTGTTGTTGTTGTCGAGCTCCTCCGAGTTTTCGGTGGAGAATTCCTCCGCCTTTTCATCGTTGGTATTCTTCCCGTAGAGGCCATAGTACGACACTTCTTCCTCAGCTGGGGCTGGGGCCGGGACCGGGTTGTATTCGCCACCTAGGCTTGTGGGAGCGGGGGCAGGGGCTAGACCGTCTTCGACACCGAAGGCTGTAGGGGAAGGGGCAGGAGAAGAGCCGGAGCCGGAGTCGGAGTCGGGGGCAGATGCCGGGACGGCGCCAATATGGCTAGAGATGGGAGGTGAGGATGGAGATGGAGTTGAGGGGACATCTAGTTTGAGAGTAGAAGTACTAGGTATAGTGACAAATTTGTTAGTGGTGAGGTGAGTATACTTGGAGAAGAATTTGCTCTCTCTAGCTTCACTTTGGTAGCAAGTGGACAACAATATGAGTAAGAAACAAGAAAATTGTTTGGCAAATGTTGCCATTGGTGCTAAAGCTAGAGAGAGAGAGAGAGAGGAGCAAAGAAAGAATGTGAAGATGGATGTTTTTGAGGCATGTATATATGTAAGAAGGAATGTTGAAAAGTTAGGGATTTTGTGAGGCGAAATGTAATGCGGAGATTGAGGGAGTTAAAGAAATAGTGGGGCACTAAATTACGACGTTTTGTAAAGGAAGCATGTGTGAGTAATGAATTTGTCCCACCTAACCCTCTTGCTACCATCATACCCCTCATGTTTAAATTTTATTTTGTTTACACGTTCTTTTCATCGAGTTTTAATTTTTGTAACAAACAGATGTTAATAAAGTAATTTATGAGTCTCATCTTTTGTATTTGAGCTGATTTTTTTTAAAGGCCTTCGTATTAGAAATTTTAAGGCCGTGCGTCATGAAGTACTCGAAATCGAAACATTTGGCTTAAAACTTAACCTCATACTGATAGCAGGATGACCGAGAAAAATGAATATTTACAAGAGTAAAAGCACGAGTGATAAAAGTAGTAATTATGTTGAATGCCTTTCCAAAAGAAAAGGAAAGCAATTAGTAAATTGAATAGTAAGGTGTAGTCAAAAAGTGGTTACTTTCGGAATTAGTTAGTAAACATGTAAATAAAGAGGAATGAGAGCATGAAATTAAAGCAAAAGGTCAATTATAGCGTCGGCGGTTGAATTAGTTATACATAACCCTAATTTGTAGTGGTTTGTCCTCCCCTAAATGCGAGCGTTGATTGCGTTTCTCAGATTTAATAAACAATAGAATAGTACTCCGTAGTTGCTTATTGTTTACGACTTACCACAATGTTGCTTTTTCGGGCTTGAAATGAAGAATGAAGGTATTGTTTACGACTTACCACAATGTTGCTTTTTCGGGCTTGAAATGAAGAATGGAGGCCGTGTAACGAGGAGGGATCATCCAATAAATATATATGTCCAAGTTTTTTCTTAAATTGATGTGAGATAATTGTGCGACTCTAACATCCGTAGATACTTTTCCTTGAAACAATGTAGCAAATTATGCTTAGATTTTAGGTTAAGACAAGTATGGTCTAAATAAAGAGTGTTTACTAAACAAATATTGTCTTTGGTGCGTTGGAATGAGTATCGTTCTTTCTTTCAAGGCCGTGGATTCGATCCCTTCTCCGATTTAAGAGCGCCCCCATGGCATAGTGATTGTATTCTCCATTACGCAGTCTTTAAATTTAAATATATAAGAGAAATGATGGGGTATATTCCTCTCTTCAAATTTTATTAGACAAGCCCAATTAAATAAATGGGCTTTGGGGAAAACCACTTTGATTGGGCCTAAGTATTTACCTAGCATTTTGATAAAGGAATTACTATTTGACCTAAATTTTCTATTTTACGGTTCATACCAGTGTTTTAAAAATCGAACCGAACCGCCGGTTGAACCATGAACCGTCATGATTCCGGTTCATGGTTTTTTCCGGTGATTTTCGGTTTTGGCCGGTTGAACCACGGTTCAACCGAAAAAACCATGAACCGAAGGCCTCGTCGGTTTGACCTCCGGTTCGGTTTTTAAAACATTGGTTCATACCCCCTAAACTATATTAGTAAATCGATTTGGGACAAACTAGGGGTGGGTCGGTACGGTATACCTTCGTATTTTCGTCATACCTTATACCTTACCTTAAGTGACGGTGTGCTAATTTTTCATACCCTTTACCTTACCTTACTTGTCGGTATACCTTAAACCGGTATACCTTAATTTTGGTATGAAGCAAATTACATACCTTTACCATACCTTATTTTCGGTATACCATACCTTAAGCCGGTATGCCACGGTATACCTTAAATTAATTATATATAAATAAATCAATATATGTATAATTCATATCTTAGAAACTTACAATACAATAAATAACACCCAAATATTTAAACTCCAACACTCTTCAAAACAAAACATATTATCAAATTCAAATCCAAAACATCTAAATTCAAAACACAACAAGAGCATAAACAACTTTCTCACTCCATAATTTAAGGTATATACATAATTTAAGGTATATACCCTACTTTCAGTATATACTGCGATAGTGGTATATACAAGATACCGGTATATACTTTATTTTCGGTATATAGCTCGATAACGGTATGTAACGGTATACCCCGGTATTTAAAAATTGATACCTTTACCTTACCTTTGTCTTCCGGTACGGTATGATATCATACCGAAAATTTCGATATACCTTAATTACGGTATTTTCGATAAATTTTCGGTACGGTATAGACGGTATACCGAATTTTCGGTATATTTCCCCAGCCCTAGGACAAACGAGTGGCTCTAACAAAAATCTTTTCATTTAATAAGATCGAGCTATTCGATACATTTATTTTTGACGTGCGGTAACTGTAAGCAATTTTTTATTGCATTAACAGATGATAACCGCGTACGTGTTATTATTAGCTAGGGAGGGGAGGAAGAAGAGCTAGCTATTTAGTTGGAGGTACTTTCGATACGCCCTGGCGTCGTAGTTCGACCATCACCACCTCCGTCGACGGCGGCTTTAGGCCGAGGGGCAGCGGCAGCCATGGCTTCGTTAAAACATCCCCGATGGCTGCATCGAGGGTCTCCTTCGACTGTTTTTCATTTACAATGTGTTGATTAGAAAGTAGAAAAACAAATGTACGTAGTTTTCCACTAATACCACCAGATCGTTAGCTCACCGGATGAACATCCGAAGGCGGTCTCCGCAGTTTTTTCGCCGGCGGCGGCGCCGGAAATCTCTGCAGGGTATAGTAAAGTAATATAATCAATACAGATATATAGTTAATTTAACATGCATGGCAAAACTAGATAGAGAGAGAGAGAGGGTTATCACCGTAGGTTGAAACTGCGGCGGCGGAAAAAATAGAGTTGCCGGCGGTGGAACCTATAGATACATAACATATACGTACATATTTATACTAGTTTGGATATTACGAGTATATATAGTTTCAGGGATACGTTATGTGAAAGGCTTACGTATTGGTGGCTGTGATGCCAAAAATAAGGGTCGGCGAGCGGTGGCGCCGGCCAACTATGCGGCGGCGGCGGAACTATGTAAGCGTCGGCGGATGGATGACCCCATACATGTAAGGGTCTAAAATGGGGCATTGGTGTCGCCGGAGGAAACCCCAAAGTGGGTGCAATCCAAGGGTTCGCCTCCGTGGCCGCCGCCGCCGGTGCTCCGTACATCTGCTGCCACCGGCTCCACCTCGCCGCCTCTGCTTCCCGCGCTTGCACATGCTTCCGGTGAGACCGATATTTCTGCAAATTAATTAAATTCAGTTTAATTATTAGCTTAAGATTAATTATTGCAATAACATTTCGAAATTATATGTAGATTAACATTGTTCATTTTTTATTTTTTTTTTATCCTATTTAAAATCGTAATACGGAGACTCGATCGATCTCGAAAGTTAACCCATCTATTGCTGGGTCAATACACGCGCACGGAACACACTGATTTGTAATACATGGGGCGTGCACAAAACAACCATGAAATCCACTTTTCCGAATCTATGTGCGCAAAGCAAAATCCAATCTCAATAATTATTAGTAGCATTTTTGAAAAAAGGAAAAAAAGTGAATAATCATACATCAAATAGCTTTTCCACTTAAAGACAAATCAACCAAGAAAAATAAACTAGAGACACGATGGGCTACCAGACACTTTATATCTGTTTCTTTGCTATTTCAACTTTACTATAATTCCAACTAAGACTATACTCTCATGCCCTAATCATCTTATTCCACATTCAATTAACCTTATCCATACAAATCATCTCTCGATCGTTGACAATAAGCCGACTTTTATTATAATGAAACTAATAATCAGCTAACGAACGAGTTTATTAACAACTAGACGAGACAGTACATTGGAGATAAGTCATATGCCCAAATTGGAATTGAAGGCTTCACATGGGAAAAAGAAAGTGGTCATATACCGTTCTGACTCGGTGTTTTGGACTACTCGTGCACATCACCAAAGGCTTGTACCTTTCGAATTTTTTACAATCAATATTTATGGAAAGTAAAAAGGCTTTTCCCTTACTTAATCATGCATGGTAATTACTTAATATTTTTATGTAGTAGTAATCTTAATTAGAAAAATTCCCAACGTGCTATACTATTTCGTCTATTAAGGTCTTGTTTTAAAACTCGTTTGGTAGGAATGTCAGGATAGCTGACACGAGATGAAAACTCAGATACATACCAAACATGCGAATTAATTAGTCCAAATAAAAATCCTGAGCTAATCATCCCTACCGAACATGAACTAAGCTTTTTTACGAGGTGGTCATTTAACGTAAATCACTTTTTTTTTTTTTTAACAAATGAATAAAAAGAATGAGAGAGAGAGAGTTGAATCATACTTGAAGATGGCTAGCGATGTTATGGCGTGTGAGGCAAGCACTTCCCATAATTTCAAGTATTCTCGACGGCACCGCTTTATCGATTCCTAGCTCCTCCACCGCCTCAACGAATCGCCGGTGCAATTCCGGCGTCCAATCCACCTAGAGAGAGAGAGAAAAAAAACTTAATGCAACAAAATTTCCATAAAAAGCAACCATAACCCTAGCTATTTAATTACTTACTTACTCTTTTTACGTACCTTGGCTTTCTTCTTTCCCGGCTTATTCTTACATCGCGCCAGCAGCGATTTTTTACTCGAGTAGGCTTCTTTCTCAGCAACGGGTTCGGGTTCTCGAACCGGGTCGGAAATCGAATCCGGTGCAGCTTCTTCTTCTTGGCTGTTTGGTGAATTATTACCGGTCTCAAATTCAGCGAAAAATGGACTATCCATTTCCAAATGAGGAAGCACGTCGCCGAGGAGAAGGTCGTCGAAATCAATGGCGTCGAGCAAACTATCGTCTCCGATGATTTCTCTCTCTTCCATTCTTGACAAACCACCCTGCACCTCTCTTTCTCTCTCATTCTTCAATGGCGTCGCCGCCAGCATCAATGAATTGAAACCCTTTTTCCTTACTTGTTATGAATCGATCTTAACTTCTTCCCGTATGAAATGAAGAACGAAGATAATGTAAAGAAAATTAAAGAAAGTGTTAAGCTACTGGCAGCTTAGTTAGTGCAGCTGTAGTGTTTTCCTCAGTTTAGAGAGAGAGAGAGAGAGGGAGGGAGGGAGGGAGTGGATTTCCACCACAATATATGTTGGAGGGGCAGTGCAAAATTTTGTTTTGATGTGTTTGTTTTGGATATATATAGCATATATCTATGATATTATTATTATTATACTATATGTTTGTTATAATCAATAGTGTTGCTTGCGGGAATGGATCCCCTGCTGTGGTAAGAAACACAGCACAGGGTGCTGTGCATTAAACGGCGCCGCATTGATGTTTTCCACCTTCAATTCTTTTTCTTTTTTTTTTTTTGTTAATTCAATTCATTTTTATTTATTTATTCACTTTTGTTTTTCTCCATTTTAGTTTTTTTTTTTTTTTGTTAACTCAATTCATTTTTATTTATTTATTCACTTTTTTTTTCTCCATTTTAGTGTGCAGGGGTAATTGGTTTTGAGGTAACCAGGTTTTATTTGATTAAAATTTTCATTATAAATCTTAAATAAAATGACAAATTGACAATCTAAGAATATACTTACCGCAATAAAATGGATTGACCGAGGACTAAAATAAAATTTGAAATAAACTACTCCCTCCGTCCCGTGGCATTAGTCCCGTTTGTTTTTTGACTTTTTCGGCACGCGTTTCCACCGAAACCTAGTACGGGTTTTACGATATAATTTTGAAATATTATCCCGTAAAAGAAATAATATTTCAAAATTATATCGTAAAACCCGTACTAGGTTTCGGTGGAAACGCGTACCGAAAAAGTCAAAAAGCAAACGGGACTAATGCCACGGGACGGAGGGAGTACTAAACTAATTATAGAAGAATTCAGAAAATAAAAAAATTGATAACTTAATAAACTAAATCGAAATAATAGCAAAATTTTTATAATTCTCCCAAATGCGACGCCGTTTAATGCACAGCACCCTGTGCTGTGTTTCTTACCACAGCAGGGGATCCATTCCCGTTGGTTGCGGGATCTGTGGATGCCAATTTTTCTCAAGGTGTTTAATTTTTTTAAAAAATAAAATCTTTGAAGTGGTTTCCTCGTGAAATGTTTAAATGAATAACACTATATAGGTTATATATATAGTAGTATAAATGTAATAATAATAATAACAAAACGTATTGCAGTCGATAAGAATATGCTTCTCCTTCAAATAAGAGGTTTGGCCGTCTGGTATTTGAGTCACCTCGGAGGCATATGTACTTTGGCTGATCGAAAAAAGGATATTTAAATTTCAGATTTATTTTTGAGTTTGATCTCAAAATTGAGAACTAGTTTAAGCTTTTTCTAGATTGGGTGAAATATATATAAGGATTTAATATATCATGTTCTCGATCTCATAATTAATTACTTGTCGACATTATTTATAATCTACGTGTGAGTATTGTCACATCACAATCTAAGGACCATTATTTATGAAGGCCCCTCATTCACTTCATTTATTATTATTTTTTTTAAGAGTTGGAGAATTAATCATGCAAATTAATTAAATCCAGTCTTGGTTGAAAATTAAATTGGAAATTCTTAAAATAACCTTTAGGCTTTTAGTACTTTAAAACGAAAAATATGTAACTAAATAATGGCACTTTTGTGTAAATGTACCCTAAGTGAAAATAGTTAGCTCGTGTGGTCGTGTAATACACAAAAAAGGTGCATATTACATGATAACACGAGCCGTGTGCTCGTAGTCGTGTATATTGCACATCCGCGCAAGCCCTGATACCAATGTTTTAAAAACCGGACCGGACCGGTCGGTTCGACCGGTTCGACCGGGAACCGGCCTGATACCGGTCCGGTTTGGACCATAAAACCGGAGGTCTGATCGAACCGGAGTTGAACCGCTCGAACCGGTGGGAACCGGCCAGAACCGGTGAGAACCGGTGAACCGGCGAACCGGCGAACCGGGCGGTTCAACTCCTTTTTTTTTTTTTTTTTATTAATAAAAAAAAAATATTTTGTGTTTAAAGAGATTCGAACCTATGACCTATTGGATAAAAGACCATCAATTTTACCAACTAAGCTACAATAATCAATTGTACTTAATAAGATAAGTAAATCTATTAATTGCAATTGACATAATAAAGTATTATTTTTATATGAATGTCTATTTTAACTCTATCTTTTTAATTTCAATAATTTTTCACTTAATTTTCTCCGAAATGACCTACCATAATGTTTTATGATAATAAAAATAATTGTACATATTTTTAATCTATATATAGTTGTTAGAAATACAAAATTAAATATAACCAATAAGTTTTCATTGTAAAAATATATTTAAAACATGATATCTAAATTTATATTGAGAATAAATTTATTTGTTATAACTTTAATGTATTTTTTGTCATATAACTTATAAATTTATTTATATTTTTATGTATTTCATGTAGTTTTTATAATTAATATTATTTAATAATTAATTTAATTACATAACGGTTCAACCATGGTTTAACCGGTTCAACCAATTGAACCATGACCCGGAAGCATCACCGGTTCGACCTCCGGTTCGGTTTTTAAAACATTGCCTGATACGTACCCTAGAAAAGGATGACAAATTTTACTCTATATATACGAGACAATGCCTTCTTGACAATGTGTACCACCATCACTTTGAAGCTGTACAATTGAGTTTAAATCAATATAAAGAACAAAAATGAAAGGAATTGATGCTGACAATCTATACATAAAGAGATTCCACTACTCTCAAATAGTTTCTACCACTCGATTTAGATTTTATTTTCTTCATCTTCCATGTTATTCTACAAAGTTTTTTTTTTTTTTTATCGGACAAATGTTAGTTGTTAGGTTAGATATTGTGAGATCGAATCCGAATCCCTCATTAAAGAGAGGAGCCCGGTGGCCAGGTGAGCTAAGTCACCAGCTGGTTTATTTTACAAAGATTTTATTCATTTTAATTAATTAATCAGTTTATTGTATATTGTAATTACCCAAATAATTGGAATGAAGTGACCATATACTGTATAGTTGTATGAATTACTTCAAATAGTCTCAATAGGCTATCATAGTCCTCTTTACCTAAATGTACATAATTATGTTAATGTTAGTTACTTGTTCTTTTTTTCTTTTCTAATAATCACATGAAAACAACTCTAAACAAAATATTTTCTCAAATAATAATAATAATAATAATAATAATAATAATAATAATAATAATAATAATAATAATAATAATAATAATAATAATAATAATAATAATAAATATCTATGTAAGCATGCAAGTGGATTTTTTCGTGACCCTTTAATTGCAAAAAAAGAATTTATGTGGCCACAAATAGGGGTGGACCGGTACGGGATACCGTGATTTTTCGCCGATATTGATATTGATATTGATCGGTATCGCATTTTTGATACCGATACCAATACCGCAAGTACCGGTATACCGCATATCGGTATACCGAAAACTCGGCATCGACGAAGAAGGATACCGATGTCGTGCCGACGCCGCGGTAATACCGCGGTATTGATAAAAAATTCCGAATTTTCTAATAAATATTTTTTAAAAATACTAATAAAATGCAAAACTAAAAACCCCTAACACAAAGTGAAGAACTTAAAGGTACAAACAAACAACATAAATACATAATCCAACAAAAATAAATAAACACGGAAGCAGCTTGCCCAAAGTCCGAACACAAAATAACAAAACAAAATGGAACAATTAGCTAGAACTCAATGCATGTCTAAGAAAATATTTGAATAATTAGCTAGAGAAAGTCTTGACTTATAAAGTCTTGCCCAAAGTCTTTAAGGTTGTATGTAAAATTCAATAGTTCATTAGTTTTACTAATTTTATTTTCATAATCAATAGTTCATTAGTTTTCAATGTATCGAATTTGACTTATAAAGTTATATATACAATTATACAAATTATAAGAAATATTACAAATATAAGAAATATTACAAATAAAAATATATGAAATATTGGCAAAATGTCAATAATATCTACGGTATTATTGCGGTATCGGTATTATATCGGTACCGTTATTATGCGGTATTATTGCGGTATTTGTGGCATTGTGCGGTATCGGTATTTTTCGGTAATATCGCGGTATTTCACTTTTGGATACCGGTGTCGTATTGAACTTGTGCGGGACGGCATAAATACCGTAAATGCGGTATACCGCTAAATTCGGTATTTTCAGTATTTTTTCGGCGCGATATCGTCGGTATTTTTGTATTTCGGGATTTTTGTGCAGCCCTAGCCACAAACCATTTTAGGTAAATGCATTGAAAGTGACAAATGCAAATTAATTTTTGAATGAGTAGTGATACATTATTATTTTGTAGTTGAACTATTCATTCTGCAAACTGTCTCGCTTCTCCACGTATAATTTAAGTAGATTTAAAAAAAATAAAAAATAAAATTCATGTGATTGGATCGATTTATAATTGGAAGTAGATTTTATCTTCCTTTCTTTTGTTGTTGAACGAAATAGTAAAATTTATGCAAGTGTTTTTTTTTTTTTTTACCTTCAACTCTTCAAGTGCTCCCTACTTTATTGCTGGACCATAGTTAGAGAAGCATTGGGCCTTTAACAGGCCTCCATTGGCCCAATAAGCAAGGTTTGTAATTATTAGTCCTTTTTTTTAATTATTTAAATCAGGCAAATAAAACTTACAAACACTCATGCATTCAAGGTTATTTGAGCCTTCAACTTCTTAATTGGACGGGAAGTTTCTGATACGGATATAGTTAATTTAATTATTTGTTTGGCTTAGCCCGTTTATATTATTTGGGTCGTTCCTTTTCGAGTTTTCTTGTTGATTCTTTCCCGAATCGTAGGTCGAATCAACCCTAGGTCTTTAGTATAAATAGGTGTAATGTATCTTATTTCATTATCAAGAAATATAATACATAAACCCTAGTTTATTTTTACGCCGTCTTTTTCCTTTCTTTTCCTTCGCATAAGTTTGTGGCGTGAACGACGAGCAAGGATCTCGCATCTGCTGTTGTATTTTTATTTCTTTTTGTTCGTTGGTAGAGGAAATCGCCCCATCCTCTATCATTACCACTAGCCTGTGGTCGATTGTCTCCATAAATTTAGTCAAAATTTCCTCTTCGGATCGTGTTGTAACCTTTCTGTAAATTTAGTCCTACATGAGATTAAAGGTCCACCAAAAAATGACTTGTTCTTCTTTTTTTTTTTTTTAATTTTTTTTTTTCAAATTTATGTAACAAGTTGGCGATTTATTCTAGATCAAACTCTATAGATGAATTAATTTGTACTTCATAAACCCTAAATTCGGAATCAAGTTATTTAAGTTACAAACATGTAACGAATGGGGAGACATGCGCATGCTTGGATTTATGTGGTGTTACTTTATTTTTCCAATCACCAACTTAGCGGGAAATTAAGGTCAAGTTTTTTGTTCTTTGCTAATTCAATTCAAAATCATAAACAAGTAGTAGAACTTATAATAGATTTAGCCTTTTTGTAATACATTATTTCCTTAAAACAACAAACATATTAATTAATAAACATAGCATGCAATAATGGAGTTAAAAAGCTACCCTTTCCCTCCACTACCATTCTCCCTTTTGTCAGCTCCGATTCAACCATGGAATGCAAACTCTCTCTCTCTCTCTCTCTCTCTCTCTCTCCACATGTACATATCAAGATCATATCCAACCATTGATCGATGAGGGATGGCACATGGGAGTACTGATCCCAACTCCAAGAAAATCCCTTGTCTCTCCCTCCGCGATCTCTTCTTGCATCCGACGTCGTTTGGAAGAAGAGTACATGATCTGCATCTGGTTGTCAGTCACCGAGCTCTCGACGTCGCTGCTCCCGAACCCGCTGCTTGAACTGTACAACCCACAAAGCTTGTTCGAATCATTACCACCCCCTAGCACCACCGCGGCCTCACTCGTCGCCGCCCCAATTTCAGCAGCCTTCTGCAGCAAGGCCGTGGCCGACATCCTCGCGGAAGCCGCTGCCGTTGCTTCGTGGTTTTGGTGGCTGGTGCTGAAGAGCGACGGGGCACTGACTTGTTTGATGTGATTGGTGAGAGGGAGGTTGATGTCGGAGGGGAAGTCCCAGTTTAAGTCGTAGTGTGTGGAAGGTTCTAGAAGGTTGGAGAAGGTGGTGGTGGAGAAAGGGTGTGGGGTAGGGATGGAGAAGGAGTGGGGGAGGGTGGTGGAGGTGGTGGTGATAGGATTGAATAGGGAGGGGAAGTGTTGGGGGATGATGGGGAAATGGTAGTTGATGAGTTTTGGTGTTGAGGCTGTTACTCTTGCTGTTTCTTGTGCTAATGCGTCGCAGAATGCTCGATGAGTGATGAAGCTGTCTCTCCTGCAGAGAGAGAGAGAGAGAGAGATCTTGGTGAGAGATCGATACATTAATTGATTATAGTGTGTAGTGACAAGGAGAAAGATTATCCTCTATTACATTTCGGTAGATATATCCTAATACAACGTCGGATGATTGTTACGTATCAAAAATATCTTCAAAACCAGTATTTTTGTTTAGATTTTTTTTAACTATTACTGATTTTGAAAATGTTTATTAACACGTGTCAATCATATGACGTTGCAATATGAGATATCACACCGAGAAAAGATAAGAGGATCTCATCACACGTGCGAATCATCCTACGGCTCATTTTAGCCAAGTTTGCTAGTTTGGAAAGCTCACAACTAGTCTACTTAACACCTACATCTCTCTCTCCCTCTCTCTCTCTCTCTCTCTCTCTCTCTCTCTCTCTCTCTCTCTCTCTCTCTCTCTGTCGATCCGATTCGCTTAGTTAGTGAGAGCCTATTGCACGGACTAATATGGGCGCATATATTTGATTCATATATCTAATTAGCTGTACCAATTTAGTTCATTCGACATGTACCAAATCAAACATAATGCTAAAACTCAACACCGACGACACACACACACAAAGAGATATGTAGAGAGAGAGAGAGAGAGAGAGTTGAACCTTGAGAAGATAGTGCCGCAGTCACATTTATACTCCCTAGTGCCACAAGTCTTGGAGTGGGCCTTCCAATCCGACTGCACCGCATACCTCTTCGAGCACTTGTCACACTTCCACTTCTTATCGCCGTGCTTCCGGCAGAAGTGCTTCTTGATCCCGGTGAGGTCCCCGAGCGCCCGGGACGCGTTGTGGTGCACGCACGTCTTCTCCGGGCACACGTACACCCGCTTCCGCACCTCGCTGCTCGACCTCTGCTTCAGCTTCCACGGCAGGTTGTGGCCCCTCCTGTGCAGCTGCAGGTTCTGGTCTCTCTGGAAACCCTTCCCACATATCTCGCACACGAATCGGTTCGTCGCCATTAGGGTTTTCGGCGACAACGCGATCACCTCCGCCTCCGGATCTGCTTGTATATGTTTACTCATTCAGTTGTTTTTCAATTTAGGAATATTTGATTGAATAAACTCATCTTGATTGATTCTAACTAGCTAGGGTATGTATTGAGTTGAGATATTCTTCTTGAATATTCATATATATATATATATATATATATAGAGAGAGAGAGAGAGAGAGAGAGAGAGAGAGAGAGAGAGGTTGATGAATTTGAATAGACATACCTGGGGTGCCTGGGAGGTTTCTCTTCTTCTTTGTTGGAGGATTAATGGATCCATTACTTAATGGATCTTGAGTGGAAATGGTTGATTCATCTGTCATCTTCTCTCTCTCACTAGAATATATTTGGTCTTTGTAGAGAGAAGAGAGGTTGAGTTTATCTTTCTTGAATCAAGCTAGAGGAACTGATTGTTGAGTAATGGAAGCTGGATCTCTCTCTCTCTCTATCCTAATTTTCTCTCTCTCTAACTTGCAAGGATGGTAATACTGGTTAAGCAAGTAGGGAAGAGAGACTAATAAGATTTCCAATCACATTAAGTAGATGATTAAAGGGAGACGTATTACCTCTCTCTCTCTCTCTACACCTCGTATATTACAAAGATTTGAACAGCTTGCTGTCGGAATAGAATACTAACACAAATTCTTTTCCCCAAAAATAGAATAATGTTTATTTGAAATGAAATGAAATATGAGAGGTGGGACTCTCATAAAAGGCTTATGATGACACATATGATGAGGAAAAGTTGGAATCATTATCCCATTAATTATTGTTTTCATTTTCTCTTTATTAATTTGATCGAGTCATCGAGAACTTGGGCACGAGACCTTTGATCTCAAAACTCAACCCTTATTGCTAGGCCAACGCGTACACACACCTTTTTCGATAAATCAAAAGTTAATTAACTAATTATAAGTAACTATAAACACAAGATCCTTGATAAGGAGTAAATTGCATTGACTAGCAGTTGAAAATCACCAGGAAAAAGTTGTCACAGTAAAAGACATCTCACGAAAATACATAATATAAGATGGGGCAAAATTAATCAATTTCAAATATATAGATTTTCTGAAGAATGCAGAAACCGTGAACATATACTACAAACTGTAAAATCCAAAGTAAACGACAACTAAACAATCGTATATATAAAAGGGAATAATCGTCCTCGTCCTGTCCAATTTTTGTGTAGGCCACCATTTTCGCATTTCAACTCGATTTTTATCCCATTTTCTCTCGACTCAAATGCGATTATTATCCATTTTTTGTTGCTTTGCATATGTATCAAATGTACTAAAAATTTGGTTTAAATTTTGTATGAAAGAAGCCTTGAGTGGAAATCAAGGGGTTAATTGGTCTTGGATGAAATTAATTGATTCCTACATTATTAATAATGTATATAATTCAGCTTTTCCTAAAGTTAATTAGTAAAGCAATCTTTATTTGAAAAGGGATCTGTTGGGATTCAATTCCTAACTTTCTCTACTCCACATACATATATGTTTTTTTCCTTTTAAATGCAATTTCTAATTATGAATTGTGTACAGCAGCATGTGATATATCTCAATCATGCACACATCTTGCCTTCTATATATTTTCAATTGAAATATTGGCATATATTTTTACTCTCAGCTGCTAATTAATTGATGTCTGAGCTTGTTCTTGATCTCTGAAGGACTTGTAGTCTTTGATAGAGATATTAATTCCAGTAATGAAATCGAACCAAAGACCTCTCATTAAAGAGAGATCACTCGATTGATATATCCAACATTATTCTAGTACATCTAACTCAAGCATCTTTATTGAATTACAGTTACAGTATTTCAAATTAAAGAAGGTTAAACAAGAAAGTAGGGATTGACCTAAAGGTATCCCAGAATCAGATCAGATTTAATTAGTTTTAGTAAAGGTAATTGATTAAGTGATAATGTTTTACTAATAAAATGAATATTGAGAGAGAGAGAGAGAGAGAGAGAGAGAGAGAGGCAACTGACAGAGTCAGTGAATTTTTTGGAGTGTGAGTGGTCGTCTCCTTGTGGGCTGACTTTTCCTGGCAACACTTAATCATAATGTAATGATGTTTTTTGCAATCTCTCTGTTTTTTACAATTTAATCTTTGGATTTTAGCTATTGAACTTTGGCGACTACAGAATATTCTTGCCCCTCCCCATAGGCTTCAACTTTCTATGCCCCCACCCCACCTCTTTTTATACCTATTCTTTAATCCATAGTATATGTTCATTTCATTATGCATGTTAATCTGTTTAGAGAGAGAGAGAGTAATGCTAATTATAAGGTGATAAACAACACTCTTATAATTTTTCTTCACAACATCAAACCCTAATAACCGCACCTACTTGTATACTCACTCTGTCCCATTCAAGATGATCGTTTTTTTGGAACGTTACACTACAGATGATTTATTTCACAACTCTCTTACTTCTTGACAATCACACATTTCAAACTAAGCACTAAATTCCTCCTTAATGCTAGTGTCGAAAAAAATGAGTAGTCTAGACTGAAACTGAGGGAGTGCATATTAATGTTCTTAAAGAAATGAAATATGGATGGTGGTGAAATAGGACTTGTGGAAACTCAAAAAGGTGCAATATGTATAGTGTGTGTGTGTGTTATAGTTGTTTTAATTAGGAAAAGTGAATTGTTATCATCAAGGGTATGTCTGTTTCTTTGTTTGTCTTTTACCTACTATATTATTTAATTTGGCAATATTACATACATATGAATCTTGAAATTGGGGAAATTTTGATACTAAGATCTTGGACTTTGAGAGTATATTTTCAATTCCTAGTTTCAAGGGTTGTATTGTTTTTGTCTTCAACTCTGAATTCATTAGCTGCATGCCTTGAAGCCTTCATATCTCAAATTTCAAAGTGGGATTCACTTCTCTTCATTTGTCACTTAATGCATGTTTATTACACTTATTACTAGCTAGCCAAGAATTTTTGGAATGGAATATATGTCTCTTGTGAAAGTTTTCAACCCACAAATTATTGTATTCTTATAATTGTGGAGCTCTATATGTGGACAAGTAACTAGCTTTGTTAAACTAATTATACTAATATAATTAATCCTATCAATATACTCACGTACTAATTCACATAATTTGAATTTGCAAGTTTCAAATTGCAGATGGTCGACACTATTGTCTAGCTAATATCTTTTGATATGTGTACGGGTGTTGTCCTAGCGGTAGAAGATTGAGTTTCGGATTCATAGGTTCCGAAATCGAGTCTTTCATGATACGGTCTTTAAAAATTATGTTGCTAAAGTTTCAAAAATCTGACTAGTATATGTGCAGTGAAAATTGAATGAAATGGGATCAAATTATAAAATGAATCCACATGCTTTATCATGAAAAAAGAGTAGGGAATATTTACCTTTAAAGAAACCTAATTTCATGCTATTACTTGTCTCACATCTTTACCCTATTAAAATAAGAAAAGTATCCAAGAAAAAAGTAATTAACAAAATATTATTAAATGCATAACTAACATATATAGTTGAAGAACCAACATTTATACATTATCCTATTTGATTACTCCCTAACACAAATTTATCTTCTTCTTTTTTTCTAGGTCTATAGACTATAAGTGGGTCATATATCAATGAATACCAATTATGAAGAAGCTAGTTCACCATTTTATTTTATTTTTAATATAGATAGATAGATTATGTTGAGTTTTTCATATTTCATTACACACATATATGTGCCTAGAGGTGATATAAAATTTGTATAATTTCTTTCCAATAATCATTGATATTGAGAGTCAATTAGGAACGGGAAAAGGGGGAGGAAAGGATAAGAAAAGGGTAGCTAAATTGATAATGACCTAAAAGGTGTTCAAACAATATTCAAAGTAAAGGGTCCACCTCCCACCAATATTGAACTAGATGAAGCCTAGTGCATAATTTTGATGCTCATCTTTTTATTATATAAAAATAAAATAAATAAACAATTTTGGATTTTGGACACCAATTATATAAATAGGCTCCAATTCCCTAAAGGATATCCCCTTATTTCAAGTGGGTCACCGTTTAGCCTGCACGTTTAGAAATCGTAATTTTCTCTCTCTCTATCTCTTTCTTGTTGGGGAAATAATTTAAGTGAAGGTGTGATACTGTTCTGTAATAATGGGGCGGTAGACGAAATAGTTTTCATACTGTTTAATTAACCAAACCAATTCCAAGTGTATAGAGTTTGTGGGCCTATGAATTTTTAATAGTGAAAAACATAGTGGTTGAATTCAAATCATGGCCCCATAGTTTGGGCTATGAGATAAGATGTATGGGCCTTGTTCATAACCTCTTATAGGAAAAGTTATAGCCTAATTAAAAGAAATTAAGAAATGATCAACATTGTCTGCGTTTGGTCCAGCCTTCACGGTTTTGTTATGAAGTGGTGTTCCACTGTTCCCCTTGACCTTATATTCTCGATACAGGACATATATATTGTTTTTATTCAACAACTTATGAGCAGAGTTTATATGGAACTAGGGTTGTATTCCTTTGTGAGGTTAAAGGAGTAGAATTTGGTATTTGGGACTCAAACGACTTCAAAATTGTAGATAAATAATTTTCTTTTATCTATTTGAGGGTAGTTTACAATAGACTGGGTTAAAAGAGCATAGGTTCGAAATCTACATATAATATTTCAATGGTCGAATCCGTCACACGTGTTCCTTTAATAGTTTACACTAAGATGCAACGAATGTAGTACTTGCGCTCCGAGTTCGTATTCTCGTACATGTATAAGAGAAAACATTTGTGAAATTCGGATACATTTTAGCATAGGAAATTAAGTAGACCTAAAATCCTGCATAATATAATGAATGATAATAAAATTTTTAATTTAATCCATACTTATTAGAGATTCAAAAATAAATTCAGAACATTCGAGAAAGGAATAGCAAAGTCGGAATCCATTAATTAAAATCGAGCATATTTTCAAAATTCCCTTACATATTAAATACCGATCACGCAAAATGTCACGCGCACAATCAATCAAACTTAAATAAAATCACCAAAAATATATATCCAAAATTAATTCTTATAATTAAGATGATCACAATTCACAACACAAACAACCACCCTCATTTTTTAAAATTTATAAATTTAAAAAAAAAGAGAGAGAGAGAGAGAGAGAGAAGAGAGAGAGAGAGATGATCGATCACAGCCACAAGGCTCCAGCCTGCTTGAGCAACGGAGTCAACTCGCCCGTGATGTGACTCGCCATGATCCGATCCAACCCGCCGAGCCACCGACCCCCGACGAACACCACCGGCAGCTGCACCGCGCCGCCGCCGCCCAGCCCCCGGAGCTCTGCGACGACGTCGTCCTCGCAGCGCTCGTCCACCTCGTAGACCGCCGGGTTGGCGCCCAGCCCCTGCAGCAGCCGCTTCGCCACGTGGCTCATGCAGCACCCCTTCCTCGCCACCACCACCACCGCGCTCTCCGCCACCGTCCTCCTCACGCTGCCGCCGTCGAACGCCGCGGGCTGGCGGAGGAACCACATGCCGCCCTCGGCGTTTAGGGCTGTCGGAAACCGGACTGTCTCTTGCATTATTGTGTGTGTATAACGTTTTCTTGAGTGTGTTTTTTTTTTTTTTTTTTGGTTTGGTTAGCCTGCGTTTTATATATAGGGATATTATGTTGAGAGAGAGAGAGAGAGAGAGAGAGTAATTTGTTAGGAGAGTGGAGCGTCAAAAGGCGGTTGCACGTTTGTTAGGCGTCATAAATGTTGTGTATAATGGTGAAGGGTTACGTCATATGCCTTTGTTTTCATGAATATTTGGACGTCATCACCTACTTTTTTTTATATTTAGTCGGTCACTATTTTTTTCTTCCATGCTAAGTTGCGATCGAATTACACAACTGTACTATAAGCACCGCATAATCTGTGTGCGTTTGTTACGTCTACCTACGGCTAGGTGTTAAGTTTTAGAATTCGGAATTAAGATTATGAGTTCGAGTTTTTTGTGACACGAGATTTTTCTTGCGAATTGTGAAATTTAGTTTCTATTTTTATATATCTATTGTACAAATCTGTGAACCATATATATGGTTTTGATCCTAGCTATTGCCCTCGCAAATTATTGTACTGTACTAAAAATCTGTACTCCGTACAATATAAAACCCCCATTATTTAATACTCCCTCCGTCCCGCCAAAGACGTTACATTTCTTTTTGTCAATTTCTTGCACGTTTTTTCACGCTTCTTGATGAAGTGTTTAAAAATAGATTTTTGAAGAATTTTTTCTTTTGCGGGATAATACAACTATCATAGTATCTCGTAAAAGAAAAAATTCTTAAAAAATCTATTTTAAAACGCATCATCAAGAAGCGTGGAAAAGCGTGCCAGAAATTGACAAAATGAATGTAACGTCTTTGGCGGGACGGAGGTGGTAGTAGTAATACACATGAAGGTTCTTTTACCCATCGTGAGGATACTTAATGTGCTCACGTATGGTGTGACAGATAAATTTAACGAACATTGTTATTGATACACTTTCTAAAAATAAACCTTACAGCTGAAAAACCTTATTAAAAATGACACCACCATAATTAAAAGAAAATTGTCCATGTGAAATTGTCACATCATCAACAATCATACATAATATGCTCATGATACATGAGAAGCATTCAAGTAAATGCATCATTTTAAAAGTTCGAAAAATAGTTTGATTAGAATTCGGTCTAAAAGAGAATTTCAAAAGAAATGCAGAATAAATTGTGCATTTGTTCAAAACCTAAACTCAAATGCTCGTTACCCCCGAAAGAAGAAAACGAAGGAATAGTAAAAGATCGTCACTCTATTTATATATTCTGTTAATAATAAGTCATGAAACGCAAGCACGAGAGTTCAAACAAACAATGAGTTTCTAATTTAAGAAACAAATGCAATTTCCTATAAAACTAAATTAATTTTAGTAATAATTCAATATATTATTTAATTTATTCGACTCCACTCCCAATTGGGCGTCACAATTTTGAATTTTTTTTAAAAAGAAGTTGAAGAAAATTAAATACATGCATTAGGTTTACATTAACTGATAGTAGTATTTAATATGGGACGGAATGATTTTGTAGAATAAAATATTTTGTGTGTATTACCTACAACGACGTCACCTACTCGTTATTAATAAACTTAAATAACAAATAAAGGATGATACGTCGTCGTTTAATGCGATGATATTATCCACATTATTAGAAAGATAATTAATTAACATGGAAAAATAGATTTAATTGAGATGGTTTTTTTTTTTTTGGGAAAAGGAAAAAGAATTTAGCGGTGAAAGGTACAAGAGGTACCGAAGAGAAACGGTTCACAAAGAAATCCAATTATTGCTTACCAGATTCTCGCTTCAAACTCCAAAATTCATATTGGACTCTTATGTCTTCTCTGACTGCGCACCAACTCCAAAAACGACACTTAATTTCGTTAATTATTCTTTTGAAATCCTTTGGTAGTAGATATATTTGAATTTTTTTTTTTCTTGGTCATAATTTGGGTTCTATTGCATGCTACATTACAATTGAAATATGCTAGGGATGAACCGAGGAGAGAAGTAATTCCAAATATTACCAAGCTAAAAACTAACAAAATTCGAACTCGACTCGAATACAATAAGCTAATAGCATAATTGGCAAGCCGAGCTCCAACCGAAACCCGAGATCAATAACATCTCACATGCAAAGATAACTTCAAACCCGAAAGTAAAGTTCGAATCGATCTTGAGCCGAGCTTAAGCCCAAAATTTTTACAAATGAATAAAATTTCCGAATTGTTAGGTTGAGATTTCTTTTATGGTGTGTAAATGGAGATTGAATGCTCCATAAATAGCTCGTATCATGATTTATTTTTCAGCGACTTTCGTATTCGTCTTAAATTATCATAATTTTCTTTACATAGCACTTTAAGTACAATATTGATTGTACAACATATTTCTTCGTATGAATCATAATGTAAAATGTACTGTGGTTAGATGAGTTTGTTAGATATACTTTATTTCCTTCATCAATTTATCACCACATTCAAAGAATATAGACTCTCTTGATCTGAACTCCACAAAAACGAAAAATAAAATAAAATAGAGAGAGTGAGAGAGTGAAGCAAAATATAACCGACACATAGTCGATACGAACGTGAGCTAGACTTTAGCCTTGACGAGCCGAGCCAAGCTAATTGAGCTCGAGCTGACATATCATCTTACTGAATATAGTTATGCGATAAGCTTGAGCCGAATTGAAACCCAATAATTATACGTATTGAGCCGAACTCGATCACGCAGACAAAAGTTCAATATAATCTCCAAGATTCTATATGACTTGTGAGATAGTAATTCGTACCACAATTTGTTGGTGTGTATAGTCATTTACAACGAACTAAATAAATAGTATAATTTTTTTTAATTTTAATTTTCCATTTTCTAAATAATCTTTTTTATAGAATATCCAGAAATATTGATAAATTTTAAATTGTTACACGTCTTAATTATTTAGAATGAGAAAAATATATTGTCTGTGGCTTAGGTGATGGCCAACGTCATCATCTTTGTCATTTTGTGATAATGACGTAAGTACATAGATAATTTGTAATATTACAAATCTACCACAAACCCCGTCACCTATGTAATAAATTGATTCTCATATAGTACGTAATTACTTCATCCAATCTTGAGCCAACACTTTTATCTCGTGTATATAAGTCATCGTATTATCTCTACGATGACATGATATTACTGTAATACCACATTATTTAACATTTTTTCAAATTTTGTGTCGATTAAGAGAGGCACCGGCCAAAAGAGAGGCGCATCTATAGCCAACGAAATTGCGACGTTTTCCCAATCTAAGGTATTCGAAATAGAATTTGACCTATATAGTTCAACATCAAAATATAATTGTATACGCATTAATATTGAAAATCTAAGCTCAAGATTTGATCTTGACATAAGAGAATAGTTATTGCAAAAATGAGAAGTCGAAAAGAGTAGGGGTGGTCCAATATTACTCCATGACATATGCATGTTGAGTGCAAAGGACAACTCATGAAAGTCGATGTTTACCTACAAATTTGTCTTACATATTTACATCGATTTCCATGCATGAGTTGTCCATTTTGATGTATAGTTGATAATGAAACCTCCTTGTTTTCCCAATAGAGAACTTGACTTCAACTCTATGTCGAGGTGCGTAAGTATGTTAATTTAGTGGTAGAGGAACAATGATCGGGACCAAAAGTCCCGATTTTGAATATTCCGTTGCCAAGTCAGGTTTTAGTACATACATATATAAATAAACCTTTTCGTGAAAAAATGGCTTCAATTAGCATATGAGTTAAGCATTCTTTCGAAACTTTTGTTTATATGACTAATTGACTATTATATGTAGTCTAGTGGTAGAGCTCGGATGTTCGAATCACCTTAAATGCATCAGTGTATGTAAGATGTGTTTACCTGACAAAAAAATTCCTTATTATATTTAAAATTTTATTAACATGACTACGTAGTATATATAGTTATATACACATTCAAGCATGTCGAACCATAACTATCATACGTCATCATAGATATAAAAACACATGTAGATGACGTTTATGGAGAAAATGTAGGACGGTGCAAAGAGCTTAAGAAATGTGGTGACATGTGAATTTGAGTTCTTTATTTTCAAATTTCTTTTAATATTATTAAAACGAAATTTAAAGATTGTCTATTTGAATTCAAAATCTTTATTTATAAACATTAGACTCCTACCGCTAAGCTAATATACACATTACGATAAATATACACATGTCATCATCGTTAACGAACTTATGAAAATACATGGAATTCAAGATTTCGACGTATTTAATTTAATGTGATTAAGGCAAATGACGACACTTGTCCATGTACAAGCATGACGTGTGTTTGCATGAAATAAATGATATAATACCAAATATTTACGTAGTCTAAATTTATGAGAAATACCCTTCTTAGGTTAAAATTGGAGGGCGTTACATATCAATGTCAATTCAATTCAACCACCCAATTAAAATCAAACTTTTGTGTCGCTAAACAAGTGGACATTCTTCAATATTTGCATCAATCAAGGAGTCATGAAGAACATATATTTCTAGAGGGGTCTATTTATTTATTTATTTATTTATTTATTTTATTATCAAACGTAAATTAAAGTTGTATTACAGAGGATTCGAATGTAAAATTTTTTGTGACATATATTACGTACTCTAGTTACTAATACTTACACGAATCGATCTAATTTTAATTAGATAACTTCAATATGAAAACAATTCAACATACTTACCCACTCAAAGTGATTTGAACCCCCAACCTCATGATCGGAAGGGGAGTGTCTTATCACTGCACTATGTCGTCTATTTCTACATAAACGTTCATACAAACATAAACTAAATCTCTTTTTTTTCAAAAAAAAAAAAAAAAAAAACTTTGATATTTTAATGTACCGATTCTTATTCTTTTATCACGGAGATTAAGGAAAGAGTGTAAATCTGGTATGTTCTTATTTTGCAAAATGTTAAATTTTTTTCTTTCTAAAAACAAAAATATAGCACTAATCATGAACAATTCAATCGAGAAAGCATGATGTTGTCTATGAAACGGAGGGAGGGAGAGAGATAGAGTACATGTATAGAAGGAATTATCCTATTAATGTTGTGCTTATACTTTCCCTGTCTCTTCCATTTTATTATTCTATTCCTTTTATATAAATATGAAATAAGTTACTTAGAAATAGACGAAAATAATAGAAAATAAGGCTCTATTACTTGTTTAGTGGGCTGTATATAGATAGGTTGGGCCCATGTTTTCTAATGCTACAAATCATTGTTTTTATATGGGCCTAAGAGTACATGACATATGCTCGTTTTGACCCGACCCGCATCCAAGCCCATTTCCATCCCCCAGAAGTCGGAAATCAAGGAACAGGTTACCTCCGCCGCCGTTCGCCGCCCTCGGATCCGATTAAAGCTGGTTCCATTACAAAAAAAACTGGACGATAGATGACGGAATCCCCAGACGTCGTCCTTTAACGACGGAATACTGACGTATTTGTACTTGGGCAGATGACGACGGAATAAAGGCGGAATATTCTGCGAAATTTTGGCGGCACAAAAAGACGACGGATATTTTGAGGGATTAACAACGCTCCTTTTAAACGACGGACGTCTGACGTCGATGATCCATCTTTAAATTATTATTTATTTATTTATTTATTTCTGAAGCGTTAAAAATTTTGAGTAAATACCACTCTGGTCCCTGCTAGTTGAACCATTTGTTTTTTGACTTTTTCGGCACGCGTTTCCACCGAGACGTAGTACGGGTTTTACGATATAATTTTGAAATATTAAATTATATCGTAAAACCCGTACTATGTCTCGGTGGAAACGCGTGCCGAAAAAGTCAAAAAAGTAAATGGTCCAACTAGAGACCGTGATATAATTTCCCAATTTTGAGCCCTAATTAGTACAGCGTCGTTCCGGCCTCGTCGTCGTCTCTGGCCTTCTCTCGGTAAGAACCCTCTCGCTCCGTCTCCCTCTCCCGCTCCCTCTCTCTCTCTCTCTCTCTCTCTCTCTCTCTCTCTCTCTCCATCTCGGTAGCCCTAATTTCGATTTTTCATGCTCAGCCGAGGTGTGAGACAGCCCCGCAGCCGACGACATTAGCTCGGCGTCGTCTCTACACCCTCTCAAGCAGGTTTGTTTTGTTTTTCTATCTCTCACCCTCTCGCTCTTGTTCGACCTGCTGTTATTTGCTCTTGTTTTGCTCTTGTTCGATTTTAAGTTTATGGTATTTGTTGATTTTGTGAATTTGTGTCGGAAAATTGAGTCTTTAGCTTTTGTTTGATTTGGGAATTTTGCTGGTTTTGGTGAATAAATGGATTTAGAGATCGGACAATGAATGACTTTCTCTGTTTGTATCGAAATGGAGGATGCTTTCTGTATATTTGTTCTGGGTATATGGTGGCCTTTATGAAATATATGTAGGTAAATCAAATCAGTTAGCTGAAAGTGTTTTACTGGACTGACTGCATAAATGTGGAGGGCGAGTCTTAGCTTTTCACTTGCAGAATTCTACTTGTTCGCTTAGATTTTTCGGCTATTGCAGAAAAGAATCCGCTTCCTTCGGTGTCTTTACTAATCTAAATTGTTCGTTACAAAGTGGGATAGATCAATGCTATCAAATTGAAGTTATACATGCTGTTTTCCTGAGTTTATAACAATGTTATTAAATGTCTGCCATGGCAGCGCTATGGCGCATGGCGGTGGCATTTTTTAAGACAAATGCCATATTTATGGCTTGGCATGGCTGTTTTTCATGGCGCCGATTTGGCGGCGCCATTTTGATGGCGGTTATGGCTGTTATGGCGCTGCCATGATGACATGTGGCTGTCAAAAAAGAATTTTTAGTTTTTTTTATACTTAATTTTGGGTCAAATCCCATTTGATCCAGCTTGGCCCATTATAATATTAATTTGACCTAGCTTGGCCCATTATAATATTGGGTTTAAGAATTGAATAAAAATAACTTAGAGATCTGCCGCTCACTTCCACTCTTATGATTAAATATATTAAATATAACCAAAAGTTGCATGAGAGACGACTTCCGAGATGAACTTGATCCAATTTCACTTGATGGCATTGATGAGTGCAATGAGTGGTTGGTTGGGGAAATGGATGATGAAGATGATATGGGGAAAGATTTTGTATTTGATGGTGATACACTCGAATGGCAAGATGTTGTTGAGGCATCGGGTATTGGAGAGCCTACAACATATACTAGGAGTACTACAAGGAAAAGAAAAGAACCAACATCATCATCAAAGGGTGTTAGAGGTGCTAAGAAAAGCACAACAACATCAATATCAAAAGGGAAAGCGTCTGCGTTTCAAAGTGTACTTTATGATGAACCGCTTGAACTTGAGGTTGAGGATGGAGATGAAGGTGAAGAAGATGAAAGTGAAGGAGATGACGAAGAATCCGAAGGAGAAGAGCAAGAGGGATTTGCTCCATTGAATGACAATGAAGAGGATGATTATGTTGGAGTTGATGAGGATTGAGGAGGGTTCAACATGAATTACTGTTCCTTATCTTTATTTTGTGTTTTATGGATAATTGGATAAGACTTTTGAACTTATGTTCTTTATTTTGTGTGTTATGGATATGACTTTATGGTTTACTCATTGTGTTAGAACTTAGAACTTTGTGATTTTGATTATGTTATGATTTTTGCAATTTTTATTCATAATTTTAATACATATATATTATATTTTATACAATCCGCCATGCATGCGCCATAACCCGCCACGCCACCCGCCATATTTTTTATGGCAGGTTTTGGGCAAAGCGCCATAGGCCGCCGTCCGCCATCAATAACATTGGTTTATAACTAGACTGACATTCTTATGGTGTTCAAAATGAGCAGAGATTGGTGCAGCACCAGCCAACTCAGCATCCAACTTTAGAGGAGCTTAGTATTGGGAATTTCAAGTTCAAGGCCTCTTAATAATCATTTGTAAGGACATCTGACATTTCCTTTCTTGGTTATTTGTTTGCTGTAAGTGGATTACTTATTATGTTCGGTTAACATTTTTTTATTTTGTAATTTATTTGTTGCATCAGTATTTGTTATTGCAAAGTATACCTAATACAAGATGAGGCTGATTATATTTGTTTGAATATGGCAGGCTGATTACAAGAGAATTCAATTACCCTTCAAGTAACAGACTAGGTGTTTAGCTGCTTTCTCGATCAGCAAAGTTTCTTGGTAAGATACCTTAATCTGAAAAAAATGAGATTTCAAACAGCTTTGTCTACTTTAATCCCATCGGCTGCTTAAGTGATAGTTTTTCTAATATGACAAGTAGCTAGTGCTATTATGTTTGTATAAGTGGATGGATTTAATGAATTCACTACTATGAAGAGTAATTACAATTAGTAGTGGTTAATTAGAATTAAGGGAGTATTCGGGTGGAGAGCCAAATCAAATCATCTCCTTGCTTGCTTTGACTTTTCTAAAGGTTTTTAAGTGCTAAAATTCTTGATTAGTATTGCTCTCACCCCATTCCATTTTCTTCAACCACAAATACAATTACTAGTAGTAGAATGCCTGCAAATCTAACACTATTTAAATTGAGTTTCATTTTTTTTACGTTCACTGTCGTATTAAGAGGGTTAGATATATAGTTTATCCATGCTTGTGTTTGTTACTTAAATGATGTTAGTATTGCATTGTGACCACCAATCTTAAAAAAATAATTTGATTCGTTGTTTGGTTTGTTTTCAAATGAGTTCCTGTTACTTTTTTTTTTTTTTTTGTTAAAAATAAAAATATATAATTTTGATAATTGATTAGAATTTCGAGTTTTGAATATGATCTGTTTCGTTGGTGGTGGTGTTGTTTGAATGAGAGCTTGTTTAGCTGCTAAATTTACCAGAAAATGTGTTGAATATCTTTTGAGAAGTAATGTATAATACCCTTGTTGCTTATTAGCTTCTGATAATCTCCCATGGCGATGATTTGAATGTTTAGGAAATGAGAATATGAAACAGATTACAACTGCCACAAAATGGTGATTGCTGAATGCCGTAGAGGAATCAAATGCTTGAAATTTTGTACATACGCATTGCCTTTTCATCAACATTTTCGAAGAAGGTATTCCCTGTGGTCAATGAAGAAAGACCCGGAGCTTGAGGCGGCCCTATCTCGAAACCGTAGATGGATGGTGAATAATCAGATCAAGAACATAATTCTCAGGTCCCCTGATGAAGTAGCATCCATTGATCACATTCAGAAGAAGTTCAAGAGCCTGGATCTTCAGGGGAAGGCACTTAATTGGCTTAAGAAGTACCCTTGTTGTTTCGAGGTATACCGTGAGGAGAATGAGTACTTTTGCCAATTAACAAAGCGCATGAAGTTCCTAGTGGAGGAGGAAGAATCTGTTAAGGATTTGCAAGAGCCTGTTTTTGTCGAGCGTTTAGCTAAGTTGTTGATGATGAGCAGGAACCAGAGGCTAAATGTTTCTAAGGTAAATGAGCTGAAACGGAATTTCGGGTTTCCTAATGATTATTTGCTTAGAATTGTGCCGAAGCACACTGACATGTTTCGGGTTGTGAACTATACTGGGAGGCGGAGTTCAATGGATATCGAGCTTATGTCATGGAATCCAGATTTCGCAGTTTCTGCAGTTGAGAAATCAGCTAAAGAGAAGGGTTGTGAGCCTTCCTTTTCATGTTCGTTGCCAATTTCGTGGGTGAAGTCATGGGAGAGATTTCGAGATTTCAACTCGACTCCATATATTTCGCCTTATGCAGATGCGAGCCTTATAACGAAGGGATCTGCTGAAATGGATAAACGAAATATGGCTTTGGTGCATGAGCTGCTATCCATGACTTTGTGGAAGAAACTCTCCATTGCCAAATTAGGCCATTTTAGGAGGGAATTCAGCTTTCCTGAGAAATTGAATGTTCTGTTGCTCAAGCATCCCGGAATTTTCTATGTATCAAACAAATACCAAATCTATACAGTTCTTCTTAGAGAAGCATACAATGGTTCGGAGTTGATAGAGAAGGATCCTCTTGTTGTGGTGAAGAATAAGTTTTGGGAACTGATGCAGGAGGGGTTGCACGAGTATAATCGAAGGCACTACTTTATGAACATAGAAAAGAAAAAGAAGAAGGGAGTTGCTGTAGTTCGGCCTATCAAAAGGAGCAGAGACGAAGAACACGAAACTTCTGATAGAAATGATCAGGAAGGTAATCTTGGTGGCATACTTGATGCTGAGGAAAGGAAACGATTTTACAAAGTTTTGTTTGATGATGATTCTAAATGAAAATTTGGTTTCCATATTACATAGTGCCTTGTGGTTGTCATCACTTAACTGGCAATGTGTTCAGTTGATGAGGTTTTGGGCATGACAACAGAATGCTACATCTGGAGAAGGCACGCCTCGATCAATCTTGAAAGGTACATTTATTTATTTCATTCATTATATGTATGTTATACTTGGTGAAATACATCTGATAGAGTAGCCTTCGATTCATCTGCACGTACAACCTTTATAATCTTCTCCGATATGCAGTTTGCACATTTGATTTGTTTTCGAGTTTATTTATAATCTTTCGTCCTACCTTATTACATTGTTTACTTGCATATCAACATTCAACCTTTTTTCCTTGCTGGTGTTTGAATCCTAACTAAAGCTTCTCATTATCCAGTATGTAGCGAAGGCTGAACTCCTTTATTGACAGGTTGAAAAGCAATCGATCGGCTAACGCGTGCTCTGCTGCAAACCTTTCGGTAACTGAAGATGGATTCTAGCACTGTTGGCGCAAGCAACACGTCCCACGTCGAAAATATAAGATCTGCGCGTGTGTTTTATTTGATTGTTTGTTGTGAGTTTGTAGTTTCTGGGTTCTCTCTCTGTTCTCTCTTTGCACCGCGTATATAAATAATTAAATATAACTGGAAATCATATGATTTCTTTTTAAACAATTAACATAAAGTAAAAATAAAAATAAAAAAAATAAAAAAATAAAATAAAAATGTGAATGTTTAAAATTTATACTACACAAACACAAATCACAATCGCTTGCAATCTTATCCTATACTTTCTTTTATCTTAATTTATATTGAACTTGAATAATATATCTATATTTTTATTTGCAAAGACTTTCATTAAGTAACTCAAATCCAAATAATAGTAATATCTATAAAACTAATTGATTTTCTAAATATATTTATAAAATCTCCAAAATAACTATGTGTCGATATTTCTTGCGTTAAGCGCATAGTATATTAGGAAAAAAAAATACAAAAATTATAGTACTATATAATGTGTGTTGACTTATCTGAATATTTGAATAGATGTGGCCTTATCTCATATTGACTTTTCGTGTAGCTACATTCATCAAATTATTTTTAGATAGGACTTATTTAGCGATAAAAACAAATATGTTTTATATATAAGTTTTTATTCTAATATAAGAAAATACAACTATTTAACCAACTTGACATAATTCATTTGTTTATACTTTCTGGTGAAAAAGGAAGCCTACCAACAACATCCGACAAGCTATAATTGAAATTTCAATAAACCACTATTATATACAAACCCTAGTTACATAGAGTTTTTGTCGATGATAGGTCGTGTACTTGTATACTCTTTTCACACATCCATAAAGAAGCATTTTAAATATTAAACAAATTTAATATTTACTTTTAGAGTTTAAGTATATTTATGTTATAACTCTTAAAGAGTTCGACCTAACATCGACTTTACCAAGTACAATATCGGTATTATCAACACAATTGAGGTTTATATTCAATTAGTTCCACGGTGAATAGGCAAATATATCTGAATGTTTTTCAAAGAATATTGACATGTTAAAACACTATCTACAAATTGTTTGTATCCACCAATGTTTAAAAAGATGGATCGAAAGTCAAACCGGTAAGGCTTTCCGTTCCTGACCTTTTCAGTTGAATTATGGTTCAACAAGTTGAAATCGTAAAAAATCAAAAAATCGAGAACAAAAACCATTTTCGGTTCTTGGTTCAACTGTTCGGTTCAGTCTAAATTTAAACATCGGTATCAATGATTATTATTTAAAATTATATTAGTATCGTCGAAATCGAAAATGTTTCAAATTTTTACAACATAGTATTAGCATTTATCAATACATCCTTAACATCTCTATGAATGAATGAGATCTAGTTTTTATAATATTATTAATTTATAGAAGTTTAATCGGAGATAATTTTTTATTTGAAAGCAAATCAAACTAGATTAATTTTATTATCTCCAAAAATAAAATAAACGACTTTAGAAAAAATAATTTTATTAATTTATGAATGGATGAATGCCTATCGTGTCGTGCCCTTACAAAAAGAAAAAAGAAAAAAAAAAAGGAAAAAAAAAAAGAAAAAAGAAAAATCAAACGAGAAAACATAATAATGTTAAGAAATTGAGGAATCAGAACTCAAAATTTTCAAAAGCTCTCTTCGTCTCACGCGAAATCTCCTCTCCTCCTCCTTTGCAACGGTGGCTAACGGCGGCGCATCCGGCGGTTGTGGCGGCGGCGGTGGTGGTTGTGCAGGTGGATGGCAAGAAGCAACAAGTACACCTCTCTCAACTTCAATGGAATTTTCGAGAAAAAGCTGAGCACCGCCAATCAATCCTCCGCCACCAACAGCCCCTCCTCCGCTAAATCGCTATCAAATCAGAGCAAGGCCGTTCTATCCAACTCTCGGATCCATGGACATATGCTCGTTTTGACCCGACCCTCACCCAAGCCCATCTCCATCCCCCAGAAGTCGGAAACCAAGGAGCAGATTCCTTCCGCCTCTCCCCCGCCGCGCTCTCCGCCGCCCTCGGATCCGATTAAGGTCGGTTCGGAGCCGGATTCGATATCCCTCCGCCCTAAGGGCCGGACCGGGTCCGCGCCGGTGCTGAGTTCGTCTCCCTTGCCTTCTCCGGTGTCGCCGCTGCCGTCGAAGTTCGTGCCGCCGCATCTCAGGCCGGGGTTCGCGGGGAAAGAGGAGAAACCGGGATCGGAGCTCGTGAAGGGCGGCTTTAAGGCTAAGCCGGATTTCAGGGGGCATAGACCGGGAAATCAGTTTCACGATCCGGGGAATTACGCGATCGAAGGGAGGCCGAAATCTGGAGGCGGGTATGACCCGATAAGGAGAGACCATCAGCTGTCGGATCTGAACCGTCCCGTTTCGAGTGGGGCGCGGCCCAATTCCAGTGGATGATGGTACGAATTCTTGACCCCTGGATTGAATAATTTGATTCTGTGTTTTTGTCTCCGATCGATGTTGGTTTTTGCTTTCAGATGAGCTTCTATTCGATGATCTGGAGTACTATGCGTTTTTGAATTAGTTCATTTATTGGAAGTTCGAGTTATGATTTGTTTCGTTGGTGTTGTTAATGGTAGAGATTTGATTGATTTCAATGGCTAATTGGCAACAAAAAGTAGTTAAAAGTATCATTTTTGAACATAGTTTTTGTGGTTGTTCCGAAAAACCTTTCTTGGTTACATCTAGATGCATAATACAGGTTCTTCGCTCGGTGATTTGTTGAATCCCCGATTCTTTTTTCATAACTTGTAATTGCTGCCTAAACACTTGAAGTTCTTACTTGTATTGATAATTGATGGATGCATTTGGCTTTGACATGAATGCTACTTGTCAATGAAATAGCACTGGAAAAGTACTATGTTTATTTGGTGATTCTTAATGCTTGTTGCTGGCGTTTCTTTGCTCAAAGCCTTGTTGATTTCATGATCCTTTTGTCCGTTTCTTATTTCATGACTAGCAATTGTTGGCTAAGCACTTGAAGGTCATAGCTGTAATGCTAATTGATGCATACCTTTTGCGTTTTGATTTATATGCTATTCGACAATGCAATAGCTTTGAAGAAATACGTCATTTCTTGTCGTTTCATATGCTTGTCGGCCTCTTTTGGTTACGTGTAGTGTACATGCAAAATATAGGTTTGTCGCTTCTAGAAATGTCGAAATCAGTGTGCTGGTCATTTTTACTTTGGTTTCATTTCATGCCATGCATGTTACGGTAGCCTTCGATTCATCTGCACTTACTGCAGGTTGCCAAGTGAATAATATCTATTGTGCAATATAAATGGAACATTGTGATTCTCTTGATATGCTTCTTGCAATTTTTTGTACTGAATTTTTTTTAGATGACAAGCCTTTCTTATCTTTTTTTATATGCAGTTTGCACATTCGATTTCTTTTTCGAGTTTATTTCCAATCATTCATTTTACCTCTTTACATTGTTTACTGCAATATCAACATTGAACTTTACCTCCCTACTGATGTTTGAATCCTAACTACGTATTTCATGGTCCAGTATCTTGCGAAGGCTGAACTCCTTTATCGACGAGTTGAAAAGCAATCTATAGGCTAACGCGTATTCTGCTGCAAAGCTTTCGGTATTGGAAGATGGATTCTAGCACCATAGTTAAGCTCTTGGTTTGAGGCTTGATCAGGATCTTATTATATCTTAGGTCTCTGTGTGTCTATTTATTTTTCTTGTTTTTGGTTTGTTTGGAAGAAAGCTATGTCAATAATAAACAAGGCAAATTTGGGGTGTAATATTTGCATATGTGATGTTATGTGTTACTATTGTGAAACTATTATTGGGAAGGAAATTTACCTCCTTCCTATCTGTACTATTATGGCCTCATTTTATTTGATTCTTGGTTTTGGGTTTGTAGTTTCTGGGCTTCTCTCTCTCTTAGCACTGTGTATATATTGGCATCAGCTCACAACCTCTGCAACTGGGCTTATTTTGATATTGAAATTTCTAAATTATTTCAATTTTGCCACAAAACTAGAGAGAGAGATCCCCTCTCAAAGTTTTCTATCTTCTCTTTATCTCTTCGTGGTGACTTAAACCCTCGATCTCTTGGTTGGTGGGAAGTCGATTCATTAACCAGTATTGTTAATTTATTTTTGTTACTAATCAGTATTGTTATATCTCCCTCTTGTTATTTTATAAGTCTCCTAACCATGGGAGCAAAAATCAAGAAATATATGCTTCTATTTTTGCCTAATTTAACCATAATTAATGGTATTATTGATATCTCATTATTTCCTTTTTTTTTTTTTTTTTAATATCTTATTATTGGTAATGTGTGGGAAATATTTCTATTTTATTTAAGATAGCATTAGGAAAGAATAGTTTATTGTACGGATATTGTAATTTGAGAAATGATCCCTTATCACCGTGGGTGTTCAAGGATGATGTTTCGTATTATTAATAGAAAAAAATCTTAATCTATTTCCTAACCAATCTAAAAAGTAAACTCTACCTTGCAACATTAGTAGTAGACACATTAAGAGTGTCCACAGTATCTAAAAAAGTAAACTCTATCCATACCACGATAGAGTAGCGTTTCTCATTGTAATTTAGCCTTTAATTACAATAAACATTAGTCTTAAAAAAAGATTACATTTTCCTTTAAAATTACTAATAAAAATCATCGCGGGCATCGAGAGAGAGAGAGAGAGAGAGAGAGAGAGTTGCCTCCTACGGCCCAGCTGATACGACTAGTATCAATGAAAGGACAATTCGAGCTGCCTAAACTCCATAAACGAAAGAAAACGGCACTTCGAGCGGCCGGAGCTCCAAATCTTCTCGAGAGAAGCCAAGACACGAAGTTCAATATTCAATTTCGATAAAAATGACGGTCTCAATACAACGAACCTTAAATAGGTTGGACACCCTAAAACCTAATGGACCTAGACATTCTAATTGGGCTTCTAACCTCGGCCCAATAACAAAACTACAATTAAAGAACATAATATAAAATGCTAGTAAATAAACATACGTTCTCGAACTAATATCTCGACTATTTCTTGGTCGTATCAACTCTTCACCCCTTCAAAACCACCTTGTCCTCAAGGTGGAGATTCCAAAATATCCTTATAAACTTCGTCGAGTGCGTAGAGGCTAAGAATGACCAATAGTTGGGAAACTTCAAAAATCTCTCCCACATCATCACTGTGGAGTAAGGCATGTAGCTGAGAAAATGAAATCTGATGATTATCCACAAATGCATATCTAGAGAGCTTAATCCTAACATTAGCGTCTCCAAATTCCATCAATTGGTTGGCATAATCATGTGCAACGGGGCCTAAAGTTTGAAGCCATTGGATACCCATGACAACTGAAGGGCCTTCAATTGCCAACACATGCAGATCAACAACAAACTTATGCCCTTGATTATGAATGGCTACCTTAGGGCATAGATGGCTGCAAGTGAGATAATCCCCATCTCCAACATAAGCACAAAACGGGGGAACAGATTTAGCCTCCAGCTGTAGAGTTTTAACCGATGAAGGTTGAATAAAATTGTGCTTACTCCCACTGTCGACGAGTACGCGAAGGGACTGATCTCGAAGTTGACCGGAGTGGTGCAGTGAACGCGATCGGCCTAGTCCACAGAAAGTGTGAAAGCTCGAGATATCGCCAAGTATTGTACCTACGGTGGAAGATTCCGGCGAAGGTGATATGTCCGGCGGCTCCACTTCCTCGTCCTCGTCTCGGTCCCATTTCTCCTTAATCTCCGATGGGCTCACTTGCTTGATGGGAATTTGCCGTGAAGGTAACAGAGGAGCAGATGGCAGAACACTTGGATGGGCCTGAAGACGTAATGGCGAGGTGGTCTGCGTTGGCTGAGACGGCGGAACCGAGTTTAGTGGCGTGGCTTTTGCAGCCCAACGAAAACCAGAACGCAATTCAATTTTTGCTTCGTAATCTGTGTATGACGGTGGTGGATCGGAAGGAGGTGGTTGTGGCGGGAGGTGGCCAAAAGAAGGAAACCCAGCAGGCGGTGGAAGGGTAGAAGATCTGGTGCCTTGCAAAGCAGTGAAACCATTGTCGAACGCAATCATACATTCTTGAATAGATTGATTTGTAGCAAAAAACTGGCTTTCTAAGTGAGCACGAACGGAATTGATGGCTGCTAAAATTTCCGATGAGTCCCCCATAACTCTCTCCCAATCACACTCAAAACCCCCAAAATTCCTCCAGCTATGTGATATTTCTCCTACGCGTACCAACACAATTGCTCCACAGCAAACTACTTCACTTTTCTTTCCCTCATTCAATTCATATGCTTTCAATTCTGACGCCCCCAACAAAGTAAAGATAAGAAACAAGGAATTTCAATTACCAGGATTTCGAATTTCGTCAGAGGCCTCGCACTACCCGTGTCAAACACATCAACTGATCTTCACCTTTGAACAGATTCCGAACAGCTGCCGATCTTCTCTCAATGAAAAAGCACCAATTGATACGACTAGTATCAATGAAAGGACAATTCGAGCTGCCTAAACTCCATATACGAAAGAAAACGGCACTTCGAGCGGCTGGAGCTCCAAATCTTCTCGAGAGAAGCCAAGACACGAAGTTCAATATTCAATTTCGATAAAAATGACGGCCTCAATACAACGAACCTTAAATAAGTTGGACACCCTAAAACCTAATGGACCTAGACATTCTAATTGGGCTTCTAACCTCGGCCCAATAACAAAACTACAATTAAAGAACATAATATAAAATGCTAGTAAATAAACATACGTTCTCGAACTAATATTTCGACTATTTCTTAGTCGTATCACCGGCCCATCTTTGCTCGTCGAAATACCAATCGATTTCCATTTTTGCGGTAAATTACGGCATCAGTACTGGAATTTCCAGTCCTTACAAAATTTTCAAATCAAAGAGAACAGTACACAGTAGAGATTGTTTCTCACCTGCAATTCGGTTGTCGGAGGCTCCTAACTACGCGCGTTCTTCAGCTGCGGCTTACGAGGTGGAAATGCCTTTACCTTTATCTCGAATTCATATTCTTCACTGTCGTTTTTCTGCCATGATTTCTTCAGTTTGTGGGATTAATGGTGATTGGTATGATTGAATCCGTTTGAATTTAGTTCGTTTTTTGGCCTTTACTTGTTTAATTGGAGCTTATTTTCCCCCATATGGAGCTGTTGAAGTTCGCCTTTCATACTATTTATTGAACCAGTTGGTGAAACTGCAGATTAGAGGTTTTGTTAGAAGAATAAAGAAACCTTTGCATTTTGCTCATGATTATTAAAATCATGCAGTTATCAATGGATTTTGTTAGCATATCTATGTTGAAAGAGAGCTTGTTTAGCTGCTAAATTTACCAGAAAATGTGTTGAATATCTTTTGAGAAGTGATGCATAATACCGTTGTGTAGTTTGTTAGCTTCTGATAATTTCTAATGGCGATGATTTGAATGTTTAGGAAATGAGAATATGAAAAGGATTACAACGGCCACAAAATGGTAATTGTTGAATGCCGTAGAGGAATCAAATGTTTGAGTTCGTCCATTTATGCGTCACCTTTTCATCAACATTTTCGAAGAAGGTATTCCCTGTGGTCAATGAAGAAAGATCCGGAGCTTGAGTCGGCCCTATCTCGAAACCGTTGATGGATGGTGAATAATCAGATCAAGAACATAATCCTCAAGTTCCCTGATGAGGTCGCATCCATCGATCACATTCAGAAGAAGTTCAAGAGCCTGGATCTTCAGGGGAAGGCAATAAATTGGCTTAAGAAGTATCCTTGTTGTTTTGAGGTGTATCGCGAGGACAATGAGTACTTTTGCCAATTAACAAAGCGTATGAAGTTCCTAGTGGAGGAGGAAGAATCTGTTAAGGATTTGCAAGAACCTTTTTTTGTCGAGCGCTTAGCTAAGTTGTTGATGATGAGCAGAAACCAGAGGCTAAATGTTTCCAAGGTAAACGAGTTGAAACGGAAAATGTTTCCAGACGATTATTTGCTAAGAATCGTCCCGAAGCACACTGACATGTTTCGGGTTGTGAACTATACTGGGAGGCAGAGTTCAATGGATATCCAGCTTTTGTCATGGAATCCAGATTTCGCAGTTTCTGCAGTTGAGAAATCAGCTAAAGAGAAGGGTTGTGAGCCTTCCTTTTCATGTTCGTTGCCAACTTCGTGGGTGAAGTCATGGGAGAGATTTCGAGATTTCAACTCGACTCCATATATTTCGCCTTATGCAGACGCAAGCCTTATAATGGAGGGATCTGTTGAAATGGATAAACGAAACGTGGCTTTGGTGCATGAACTGCTATCCATGACTTTGTGGAAGAAACTCTCGATTGCCAAATTAGGCCACTTTAGGAGAGAATTCAGCTTTCCTGAGAAATTGAATGTTCTGTTGCTCAATCATCCCGGCATATTCTATGTATCAAACAAATACATAATCTACACAGTTGTTCTTAGAGAAGCTTACAGTGGTTCGGAGTTGATAGAAAAGGATCCGCTTGTTGTGGTGAAGAATAAGTTTGGGGAACTGATGCAGGAGGGGTTGCACGAGTATAATCGAAGGCACTACTTTATGAACATAGAAAAGAAAAAGAAGAAGGGTGTTGCCATAGTTAGGCCAATCAAAAGGAGCAGAGACGAAGAACACGAAACTTCTGATAGAAATGATCAGGAAGGTAATCTTGGTGGCATACTTGATGCTGAGGAAAGGAAACGATTTTACAAAGTTTTGTTTGATGATGATTCTAAATGAGAATATGGTTTCCATAATATATATTGCGAGTTTAATTGTCTTCACTTTACTTGTAAATTTGTTATAGTTGATGAGGTTTTGGGCTCGAGAACAAAATGCAACGACATCTGAAGAAGGTGGGCGACGATCAATCTTGAAAGGTAAATATATATTTATTTCATTCTTTACATGTATGCTATACTTGGTGAAATACATTTGATAGAGCGTGCCTTCGACCAGATAGGTTTACACCCACAGACACGTGTGTGTGCACGTGCGTATATTATTCCTATGTATGCTATACTTGGTGAAATACATTAGCTAGAGCTGCTTTCAACCCCACGCGCGCACACACAGATATATATCTTCTAATAAATGATAGACAGACTGTCGGTTCTTTGGCGTGGTGTGTATCCTATGGATACACCTCGATGAGAGACCTAACACCGAATGCAGGAGTAATTGTATAGCTAGTGAAGCCTGCATCATCGAACAACTTTGCCCATTCTTTCTCACTTCTTTCTTTTGCATCGAAGCAAGACATCATAGCCATATCGAAGTAGAGTTGGGCTTCAACAACCTCACCAACCTCTTTATCGACATCCACAACCACGTCGATGATCATCACCTTTCCTCTTACGTTGTTGCTCGTGATGGCATCTTTGCATTTCTTCAAGATTTTGATACATTCATCATCGTTCCAATCGTGCAATATCCACTTGAGAAGAATAGCACTAGCTTGAGGGATGGCTTCAAACATGTCTCCACCAACATAGCTCAATCTATCATTGCTTTCCAAGCCAAACACAACATGTGGGAGATCGAGAACGGTGCATTTGATGCTAGGGCATGCATCGGCGATGGCCTTCGACATCTTCCCGCTACCACCCCCGACGTCAACCAGCAACTCGATTCCCTCAAATATATGCTTATAATCCCTAACTAGTACATGAGCTATGAGCCTCGAGTCACAAGACATAGCTTCATCAAACAAAGTACCGAATCTTGGCTCATGTGCTGCACTATCCCAGAACGTGGACTCGTGTGCCTCCTCAAACTGCGTGAGGTGGCGCTCGGACATGAACCACTCACCCATGTGCTGCATCGGCTTTGTCAGAATGGGATCCACTTGGAGCAACACGAGAGGCGCCAACGTCAACATCGCCCCCTTGAGGAGGAGGCACGAGGCAGGCGCGAGCCAGTACCGCGCCTCATCTTGACTGGCGTCCTGGGTGAAGAACTTGGAGCGGACGAGTAGGCGCATCAAACGGCTGATGTGTTGGGATTTGACGGCGTCGACATTGATGGATTCGAGTAGCTCGGGAAGCGTGATGGGCTTGCCGTGTTTGTGGACGGCGTCGGGTATGCCAAGCTGAACCGCACACCTTAGGGACATGGAACTTACGTAGCCGTAAGCGTGTTTCCAGATATGAGCTTGGGCTTGAAGAAGCTGCTCTGAGGTCAGTTCTTCTCCTTCTCCATTGTACAACGCCATTTCTTCACTATTAATTCTGCGATTAAGTCGTGCCTTGATCGGGGATATATATATAACTTGAATCTATAAAAGATTTGGCTACCCAACAAATATATATGTGTGTTGAAACTTGAATGAGTTTTCATGCTTCATTAGTCGCCATCAACAATCTACTACTCCGTCCATTTCACTCATAAACGGATAACATTTTCTCGGCACGAGAATTAAGACGAGAGTGATAATGGTGGATAAAGTAGTGTGAATGAGGTTTAGTGAGTTAAAATTTTGCTATTCAACGTAATATCCCTATATAAGTTAGATAGACGAAAATAAAACTTATTCCTTTATGAATACGACAGAGGGAGTAATAAAATACAAGAAATTAGTTTTTCAATTCGTACATGCAATGGATCCAAATCATCTTTTTTGGTTTATAATTGTTAGATTTGAAGTTTCACACAACGGATAGTAGGTGTTACTATGTGGTAACTAACAACTCCATTCGTCTAGGTGAGATGATACATTTTCTTTTTCGGATGTCCCATCCTACTTAGCACATTTTTTTTAAATATAATCATATTTATAAACAACTCTTTATTAATTAACTACTACATATTTAAAATTTTTTTAATAACAATCACACATTTCAAACTTAGTACTATCTCCTTAATCTATATAATACTACTAAAGTAAAATAGTGTGTTTCCCGTATAATTAAAGGATGAGCTCTAATTATTAATTTAAAAATCAATATATATACATTTTCAACCTGTATTATGCTATTTTCTATGTAATTCTCTAGTACATTTATTTATATCAACACCCACTTTTATTTATTCAAGTTCAAGAATCAAATATAAAAATTAATTATTACTAACATTATTTTTTAAATGGTTTTCTTAAATGTATTTTTATCATCTATTTTATTTGCCAGAACTAAGTAATATTTTATTTTTGATATATATATTTTTAATTTCTCCAACAAAAATAATTTAGCTTGCACTACTTTGTTTCGTTATTCTTCATTCACACGCAAAAATTGGTAGGAGTGATGATGCAAATAAATTATTTTTTTAAAGGATCATACGAAAGTGATTATTTAATCCACTCATAAATAATATTATTCAAATAATCTACCAAAATGAGCTATAAACTACATAAATACACATACACAAACATACAATGTATATAGAAATAATTTTTTGTTAATGTACGATATAATCATTAATAATTGAAACAAAAATCATGTAATTTTTTAATTAAACATTTGTTATACTCCTTCCGTCCTCCATTTAGTGACGGAGGGAGTATGGGCACGGGTTTTTTCGCATTTTATGGTATAATAATAAATTAATGTGTTAAAGTGTTAAAGTGGAATAATTGTGGGTCCATTTGAATTGTTTAATAATATTAAAATGTTAAAATAATAAAAAGTAGATGTATAAAGTGTTAAAGTGTTAAAGTGATTGTGGGGTCTACGTCCTAAAACGGAATATGTCAGTAAATGGAGGACGTCCCAATATAGTAATAACGTCACTAAATGGAGGACGGAGGGAGTAGTATTATTTATCGTTTAAAGTTTAAACTGATGGGGTGTACAACACTTCTAGTTTTCGTGTCAATTGAAAACAAATGTGTAACCTAACCGGGGGCGGAAGGAGTATAAATTGTACTCCCTCATCTCATTTCACTAGCCATGTTACTTTTCGGCACGAGATTTTATGTGCAAGTGTTAAAAGTAAAAAATATGGGGTCCACATTAAAAAGTAAGGGTAAATTTAATACTACCTCCATCTCACAAAAGTAGTCAATCTTTCCTTTTTTGTCCATCTTATACATTAGTCCACTTTCTATAAATGATAAATAATACATGGCTACAATTAACTCTCTCTCATTAAAATTAATTTCAACCACACATTCTATTCTTTCTTAATTCTTGTGCCATTTAGAAGTAGGATTACTTTGTGAGATGGAGGTAGTAGGAAACAAGACTTGTGAAATGAGAAGATCAAAAATATTAAACAAGATTAATGAAATGAAACGGAGTGAGTATAAAACAACTTGTATGGAGTTAGGTACATTGATTTGGATTCTATGTGAGGAAATCTTTTTGTAATGTCTTTTCATTGCAAAACTTGATTATCTTTATTTGCGTATATTCATTGATATTGACTGTAACCTGCATCACATATGGATCTTGTTAACGACAAATAAATTAGGTTTTGCTTTAGGTAGGGATGGGAATTCGGGTTCGGGGGTTTCGGGTAAGTACTAAAATTCCCGAATCCGATCGGAACTTCGGATATCCGAACCAGAAAAATTCGGGTACGGGTTCGGGATCGGGAATGGAATTTTGAAAATTTTGGGTTTCGGGAATTCCTGAACCCGAAATAATATTCCCGAATACCCGAAAAAAGAATATAATAATAATAATAATAATAATAATAATAATAATAATAATAATAATAATAATAATAATAAACAAAGAAATAGTAAGAATTAACATGATAATTATGGTAGCAAATACTCCCTCCGGTCTTTCCTAGTTGAGTAATTTCTTTTTGTGATTTTCAGCACGCTTTTCCACGACTCTAGATGATGAATTTTAAAACGGATTTTTAAAATTTTTTTTCTTTTACGGGATACTACAAGTGTTGTAGTATCCCGTAAAAGAAAAAATTCTTCAAAAATCCGTTTTAAAATTCATCATCTAGAGTCGTGGAAAAGCGTGCCGAAAATCACAAAAAGAAATGACTCAACTAGAAAAGACCGGAGGGAGTATTAATTATAGCCACTAGATTAAAAACATAATAATTCTAGCTCATTTCCATCCGATGAGACAAAAATACCCTTAATGAACTCGATCGAGTACGATATTGGAATAACATAGCATGATTGGCTTGATCGAGCTTGATTATTGGCTAGTTCGAGCCTGTTCCAACCCATAGATGCTCGGTACTACGATTCCCTTGATCGACCACATTCGAGCCCATGCAAGCCGGATACAACGAGGTTCGAACGGGCTCGGAAATGAATAGATCTCATTGAGCATAAACTATGGTGGCTTTACAAAGTTTTGTTTAAATGAATTTTTTGTTTAAATGATGATTCTAAATGAAAATTTTGTTTCCATAACATATATTGCCATTGTGGTTGTCTTCACTTCCCTTGAAAGGTAAATTAAATACTGTACTTATTACAATATTGTTCTTATATACTATGTTATACACGATGAAATACATTTGATAGAGTTGTCTTCGACCAACACATGCCCACATATGTACAAGATGTGCTAATAAAGAGATAGACGGAGCGCCAGTTCCTCGGGGGTACGATGGTGTGTATTCTAAGGATACACCTCGATGAGAGACCTAACACCGAATGCAGGAGTAATTGTATAGCTAGTGAAGCCTGCATCATCAAACAACTTTGCCCATTCTTTCTCACTTCTTTCTTTCGCATCGAAGTAAGACATCATAGCCATATCGAAGTAGAGTTGGGCTTCAACAACCTCACCTGCATCCTCTTTATCGACATCCACAACCATGTCGATGATCATCACCTTTCCTCTTATGTTGTTGCTCATGATGGCATCCTTGCATTTCTTCAAGATTTTGATACATTCATCATCGTTCCAATCGTGCAATATCCACTTGAGAAGAATAGCATTAGCTTGAGGGATGGCTTCGAACATGTCTCCACCGACATAGCTCAATCTATCATTGCTTTCCAAGCCAGACACAACATGTGGGAGATCGAGAACGGTGCATTTGATGCTAGGGCATGCACCGGCAATGGCCTTAGCCATCGTCCCACTACCACCACCAACGTCAACCAACGACTCGATTCCCTCAAATATATGCTTATAATCCTTAACTAGTACATGAGCTATGAGCCCTGAGTCACAGCTCATAACTTCATTAAACATAGTTCCGAATCTTTGCTCTTGTTCTGCAAGATCCCAGAACGTGGACCCGTGTGCTTCCTCAAACTGCGTGAGGTGGCGCTCGGACTTGAGCCACTCGCTCATGTGTTGCATCGGCTTTGTCAGAACGGGATCCACTTGGAGCAACACGAGAGGCCCCAACGTCAACGTCGCCTCCTTGAGGAGGAGGCGCGAGGCAGGCGTGAGCCAGTACCGTGCCTCATCTTGACTGACGTCCTGGGTGAAGAACTTGGAGCGGACGAGCAGGCGCATCAAACGGTGGATGTTTTGGGATTTGACGGTGTTGACATTGATGGATTCGACTAGCTCGGGAAGCGTGATGGGCTTGCCGTGTTTGTGGATGGCGTCCGGTATGCCAAGCTGAACCGCACACCTTAGAGACATGGAACTTACGTAATCGAAAGCGTGTTTCCAGACATGAGCTTGGGCTCGAAGAAGCTGCTCTGAGGTTAGTTCTTCTCCATTGTGCAACGCCATTTCTTCTATTAAGTTATGCCTCGTAAATATCAAAATTGTCTATTATATATGCATGCTGATTTTTTCACTATTCTAAGTTTCGTATGATGAATATATATAAAAGATATTGCTAATTTTATGAATATATTTGAACGTTGAAATTTGAAAGAGTTTTCATGCTTCATTAGTCGCCATCCACAATCTTCCAATAATAATGGATAATGAATAAAATATAATGTCGAACTTATGTTTATTGGTTTTAAGTTTATAATAACATATGTTTGTTCGTTTGGGCAAGAAATATGCGACTTTTGTATAGTTAGGTACATTCAGTTGGATTTTGCCCCGTTCGAGCCAGTTCCAACCAACAAATGCTCGGTACTACGATTCCCTCGATCGAGCCCATGCAGAAGAGGCTTGAACGGAGCAAAATGTGCTAATAAAATGATCATAGACGGAGCAGCAGTTCCTCAGGGGTACGATGGTGGGTATTCTAAGGATACAACTCGATAAGAGACCTAACACCGAATGCAGGTGTAAGGAGATTCTACTATGAAGAAGAAGAAGGTTGAAGATGGTTTGGTTGCTGTGAAGAATGCTGTTCCAGTTCAGAGGAAGAGAGAAGAAGCTGTTGGCGGGTGATTCAAATTTTCTGTTGTTTTCTTATTCGTCCACGTGTTATGACACGTGGATTAGTTAATAAAAGCTAAGATTAGATCGTAGCCGTTGCTTCTAGTCTAATCGTAGGGCTGTAGTTAAGTCGCAGTTATTACACAAAAACGTTATCACGTTTTTGTTAGTTGAGTACTTAGTTTTTTTGTTTGTTAGCTATAAATAGCAGAGATGTACTGTTCCAGTTTGTAAGCTTTACCAAAATACTCTATGAAACAGTAGCTTCTTCTCCACATGAACGCTGAGAGTTTCTTCCTTCTCTAGAAATTCTACATGGTATCCAGAGCCTAGGGTTTTTCTATCGAAATGGTGAAGCAGCAGAAACTTGATTGGCGTGCACGAGCTGCAGAAGAGAATGAAGCTCCAGAGGTTGAGGAGCATGTTAGTGATGAAGGCGAGTATGAAGAGAAGCCAGATCTGCAGCAGAATGAAGATGCGTTTGCAGATCTGCGCAATGGACGTTATGGTGGTGTTCCACCGGGTGGAAGAGGACCAAATGGAGGAGATCCGCCGTTCAATGGTGGAGGAGGTGAGGATTTGCCTCCTGGCTTCACTGCGTTTCAGATCCGAGAGATTCTCTCGCTTCCGCAGTCGGATCACCCCGGCATACAGCTGGTTTCAGCTCAACTAACAGGTACGAACTTCATTAACTGGAGTAAGTCTGTTAGAAGAGCTTTAGCTGCGAGAACAAAATTAGATTTCATAACTGGTAATCTGCCACAACCTCCACCTACATCTAGATACTATACACAGTGGCTTAAGGTCGATTTTATGGTATCTACATGGATTGTGAATTCAATATCGAAGGAATTTGTGAATGCTTTTACTCATATTGAGAATACTGCTCGTTTGTGGAAGGCAATTACATTACGTTTTGGACGTAGAAATGGACCTAAGGTTTACAGATTGCAAAAGGAAATATTCAAATATAGTCAAGGAAATCAGAGTGTGTTAGAGTATTTCAACAATCTAGTTGCACTATGGGATGAACTAGATGCTGTATTACCTCCATTAGACTGCTTATGTAATGCTAGAGGTGCTGCTAATGTAAGAGAAGAGCAACAACGTTTGATGAAATTTTTGGAAGGTCTAAATGAGAATTATGAGTCAGTTATAGATCAGATTATGATGCTTGATCCATTACCAGATTTGGATAGGGCATACTCTCTTATTGTTCAAGTAGAGGACAGAAAATTGATGAACAATGGTTCTGAGAATAGATATGTGATGAGTATGAATGTTGGTCAGAGTTATAGCCCATCCACTGGAGGCAAAGGAAGTCAGTTTAAAAAGAGGTTGACTAAGGAGCAGAAGAAGAAGTTGAAGTGTAGTCACTGCATGGCTTCAGGTCATGAGGCTGATGAGTGTTTTAAGCTTCATGGTGTGCCTGATTGGTACAAGAAGCTTAAGGAAAACAGGATGGGTGGAAGAGTTAACATGGTGGAGAGTGAGGAAGAGAGTACAGTCTCCTCACACTCAAGTTTTGATCAGAGAGAGCAGAAAGATGGAACAACAGATCTCTCAAAGATGATACAAGCAGAGATAGCAAAGTATGTGGGAAGCTATTTGCAGCAGCAAGGGAACAATACAACCAAAACTGATGTGAATTTGGTTACTAATGCACAGGTGAAGGAATCACCATTTGAGGGACACTATGCTTTTAGTGTGGTTGATGAGATTGAGAGGTCCATCTGGGTGATAGATTCTGGAGCCAGTGTACACATATGCTGCACATTGGATCAAATGCATACAACCTACAAGTTGGAGAAGCAGATTGAAGTTAGGTTGCCAGATGGAACCACCATTGAGGTGGGAACAGCAGGAACAGTCAAGCTAACAGAGGATATTGCATTAATTAATGTGTTATACATCCCTGGATTCACACATAATTTGCTATCTGTAGCTAGACTTGTTCAGGATTGTGGAATTAGGTGTGTGTTTTACACTTCACACTGTGTATTTCAACAAGAAACTACAGACAAAATACTAGGTGTTGGCAAGATGGAGAGAAATCTGTATGTCATGCAGCCAGCAGTGGAGGTTCATGCAGTGAACTCAACTAATATCAGTGAATTATCTTTGGCAGATTGGCATGTCTATATGGGGCATCCATCACTTAAGACAATGAAACACATGAGAGTCTTAAGTGAAGATCAAGTAGCAGATGTAGAAGGTGTGATCAGAGACTGTGAAGTTTGTATGAAGGCTAAACAGTCAAGAGATAGTTTTCCTATTCTAAATAGGAGAACTGAGGGATTGTTTGAATTGATACATGTGGATGTTTGGGGACCGTATTCAGAGGAGAATATTTGTTCAGTAAAGTATATGTTGACTGTTGTGGAGGATTACAGCAGAATGGTGTGGATTTATCTGTTGAGCAGTAAAGAACAAGTGGCTGGAATCCTCAGAGATTATGTAGCTATGGTGAAAACTCAGTTCAACAAGACAGTGCAGAGAGTAAGGAGTGATAATGGAAGTGAGTTTGTGAACAAAAGAGTTCATGAGTTGTTTGGACAGAGTGGGATTTTACATCAGAAGTCATGTCCTTACACACCACAACAAAATGGTGTGGTGGAAAGGAGACATAGGAGCTTAATGGACATTGCTAGAGCTCTTATGTTTTCAAGTGGGCTTTCTATTAAGTTTTGGCCATACTCTTTGCTCATGGCAACTTGGCTGCATAACAGAACACCAAGTAAGGTGTTAAACTGGAAATCACCATATGAGATCTTGTTTGAGGAGAAACCAGATTACTCCATGCTCAGGCCTTTTGGATGCCTAGCTTATGCAGTGGACCTATCTCCCTCTCGAGGTAAGTTTGATAGTAGGAGCATCAAGTCTATTTTCCTAGGTTTTGATGTATCCTATAAAGGATTTCTTCTTTATGACATTGAACATAACAAGCCTTTTGTTTCCAGAGATGTGAAATTCCTTCCTCATAAATTCCCTTTTCAAGACACTTCTCTTCTTTCCTCTACCTTTGAACCTAATCCCATCTCCTCTGATTCTACATTGCCTACTGTTGCTATTCCATTGGATGATGATGGATCATTTGTTTCCCCTGTAGGAGATGTGGATGAGGTTGATTCTTCTGTAGGAGATGTGGATGTACTTGATTCATTCATTGAAAATAGTACTGAGGAGCAGGAGAGTGGAGATTCTTTGACACCCTTGGTTGATCTACAGCCTGATCTTCCACCACCACCTACTGGGAGAGAGGGTAGAATTCGTAAGCCTCCATCTTGGCTAAATGATTATGTGTGCAACTTCACTTCCCTTTCTTTTAATCTACCACCTGCATCCATTAGTTTAACACCTCCCACTTTTCCTTTCATTGTTTCCCCAGTTTTAACACCACCATATACAGAGTTCCTACTTAATCTTTCTGTGGTAAAGGAACCTAGTTCTTATAATGAAGCTATCAAATCTGGAGAGTGGGTTGAGGCTATGCAAAAGGAGCTTGATGCTTTGATGAGCAATGAAACATGGATTCTAACAGATTTGCCCAAAGGAAAGAAGCCAATTGGTAGTAAATGGGTATACAAAGTAAAACTGAATCCTGATGGGACAGTAGAGAGATACAAGGCACGGCTGGTGGCTAAAGGATATAATCAGAAGTATGGGGAGGATTATACTGAAGTTTTTTCCCCTGTGGCTAAAATGGTAACAGTCCGTTTTATGCTGGCTATGGCAGCTGCTAAAGATTGGCATGTTCACCAATTGGATGTGAACAATGCCTTTCTTCATGGTTTTCTACGGGATGATATATACATGTCCATACCTCAGGGATTTAAGGGAGCCAAGCCAGGACAAGTATGTAAGCTTGTGAAGAGTCTTTATGGGCTCAAACAAGCTTCTCGAGAGTGGAATCTGGAATTCACTAAGCAGTTGAAGGTGTTTGGTTTTCAGCAGTCACAGAGTGATCATTGTTTGTTTGTGAAAGGATCTGGAGTTTCTATGCTTTGTTTACTCGTTTATGTTGATGATGTTTTGGTGTGCGGGCCTTCTTTAACGTTGATTGCAGAGTTGAAAGATTTTCTCCATGCTATCTTCACTATCAAAGATCTGGGTGAGGCAAGATACTTTCTGGGTATGGAGATAGCTAGGAGTACAGATGGTATTGCTTTGAATCAACGTAAGTATGTCCTGGACATCATTGGATCTGCTGGTTTGATGGGATGCAGACCAGCACAGACTCCATTCTCCCCAGGTTGTGTGCTCTCAAGGAAGGATGGGGCCTATTTAGATGATGCAGGGCCTTATAGGAGGGTCGTAGGTCAATTGCTATATCTGAATTTGACTCGACCAGATGTTACTTTTGCTGCCCAGCAGCTTAGTCAATTTGTGGCTAAGCCAACTATCACACATTGGAATGCGGCTATGCATGTTCTTCGTTACTTGAAAGGGTGCCCCTCGCTCGGGGTCTTTTACTCTGCACATTGTGATTTCAAGTTGCGTGCTTTCTCTGATGCTGATTGGGGGACATGCGTGGATACACGGCGCTCGTTGACAGCTTATTGTGTGTTCTTGGGTGCTGGATTATTGTCTTGGAAGTGCAAGAAACAGACGACAGTGGCTTCATCCTCAGCTGAAGCAGAGTATCGGGCCATGAGCATCACCACTCGTGAATTGGTGTGGCTCAGTTTTCTACTTCGCGATTTTCACATGCCTACTACTCTTCCCATTCCTCTACATTGCGACAATGAAGCAGCAGTGCATATCATGAAAAATAATGTCTTTCACGAACGCACTAAGCATATCGAAATCGATTGCCACGTCGTTCGTGAAAAATATTCTGCTGGTTTCTTGGTTCCAGTGGCCACATCTTCTCAAGCTCAATTGGCGGATTTCTTCACAAAATCCCTCGCTTCTCCACGGTTTCTTGTGCTACTCTCCAAGATGGGTTTGGTAGATGTTCACCAAATCCATCTTGAGGGGGGGTGTGGAGATTCTACTATGAAGAAGAAGAAGGTTGAAGATGGTTTGGTTGCTGTGAAGAATGCTGTTCCAGTTCAGAGGAAGAGAGAAGAAGCTGTTGGCGGGTGATTCAAATTTTCTGTTGTTTTCTTATTCGTCCACGTGTTATGACACGTGGATTAGTTAATAAAAGCTAAGATTAGATCGTAGCCGTTGCTTCTAGTCTAATCGTAGGGCTGTAGTTAAGTCGCAGTTATTACACAAAAACGTTATCACGTTTTTGTTAGTTGAGTACTTAGTTTTTTTGTTTGTTAGCTATAAATAGCAGAGATGTACTGTTCCAGTTTGTAAGCTTTACCAAAATACTCTATGAAACAGTAGCTTCTTCTCCACATGAACGCTGAGAGTTTCTTCCTTCTCTAGAAATTCTACAGTAATTGTATAGCTAGTGAAGCCAGCATCATTGAACAACTTTGCCCATTCGTTCTCACTTCTTTCTTTTGCATCGAAGTAAGTCATCATTGCCATATCGAAGTAGACTTGGGCTTCGACAACCTCATCGTCCTCCTTTTCGACATCCACAACGACGTCGATGATCATCACCTTCCCTTTGATGTTGTTGGTAGTGATGGCATCTTTGCATTTCTTCAAGATTTCGATACATTGATCGTCGTTCCAATCGTGCAATATCCACTTGAGAAGAATTGCATTAGCATGAGGGATGGCTTCGAACATGTCTCCACCAACATAGCTCAATCTATCGTTGCTCTCCATGCCAGACACAACGCGTGGGAGATCGAGAACGGTGCATTTGATGCTCGGGAATGTTTCGACGATGGCCTTAGCCATCGTCGCGCTTCCACCACCGACGTCAACAATCGACTCAATCCCCTCAAAAACGTGCTTACAATCCCTAACTAGCACACGAGCTATGAGCTCCGAGTCAGCACTCATAGCTTCGTCAAACAAAGCACCGAATCCCAGCTCCTGTGCCACGCGATCCCAGATTGTAGATTCGTGCGCCGCCTCGAACTGCGTGAGGTGGCGCTCGAACTTGAGCCACTCGCTCATGCGGTGCATTGGCTCTGTCATAATGGGGTCCATTTCGAGCAACACGAAGGGTGCTGCCGTCAGTGCGGCCCCGCTGAGGAGGGGCGCGATGCTGGTGTCAGCCAGTACCGCGCCTCATCTCTAGTGGTTTCGTGGGTGAAGAACTTCGAGCAGACAAGCACGCGCATCAAGCGGCGGATGTGTTGGGATTTGAGGGGATCGACTCCGATGACTCGACGAGCTCGGGAAGCGTCATCGGGCCGCCGTGCTTGTGGATGGCGTCGGGTATGCCTAGTTGAACCGCACACTTGAGAGACATGGAGCTTACGTAGTTGAGAGTGTGTTTCCAAACATGAGCTTGGGCTTCAAGAAGTTGCTCTGAGGATAGTTCTTCTCCATTGTGAAACGCCATTGATTTCTTAATTTAATATGATTGGGTGATTTATTTCTATGTAACTCAATGCCTATTTATATACTCTTCCAGTCTCATTTATCGATAAGTTCTATTTCCGTTTGTCCGTCGTTCCACTGATTTATGAATATTATCTTAAATGTTAAAATTTTAACCTACTAAAACTAATTAACACTACTTTATTCATCATTATTCTTGTGTGGAAAAAAAAAATATTTCTAGATAAATGGGTCAGAGAGGTATAATTTTTATTGCAATTTACAATCATATACTATGTAGTAGGGGGAGTTAATAAAACTTTTAGCACTAAGTAAAAAGGTTTCTTCGAAAAATGATTTTGACAAATATATAAGAAATTATTATTAAGGGTGAAGTATAATCACTTATTACAAATCACAGCTAGGTGCTATCAATAACAAAATAGAAGATGAAATATAGCACACTAGCATAGAACTGAATCGAGAGTACTGAAAATACATTACGATGGTAACTAGCTCAAAAATCACGGAAAAACCTCAATAATGGATCTCAATCCCAAGAGACGAGCAACTTTATAGTTGCTGAAGCCAGCAGCGAGGAAGAGTTTAGCCCACTCTTCCTCGCTCCTCTCTTTTCCTTTGACTAAATTCAACATTTGCATATCGATGAAAAGCTTCGTCTCTGCTGCCTCGTGAGATTCTTTTTCATCATCCATTACTATTTCTACAATGATTACTTTCCCGCCACTTTTGTTGCTTGGAGTTGTCAATGCTTCTTTGCATTTCTTCAGTATTTCAACACAATCCTCGTCGTCCCAATCGTGCAGTATAAACTGTTTATAAATAAATAAATAAATAAATAAAAAAGATTTCGTTCATCGGAATCAGATGCATATATTTGTGACGAGGATATAACTTTACTTTCCGTCCATGCTACTTACTCCCTCCGTCCCAAATCAATTGTTATGATTCCTTTCGGTGCAGAATTTTAGACGCAATGTTAAAAGTCAAAAGTATACTTTCAACATTATCCTTTAAGGGTTTGTAAATTCGTTTTAGCATGTTTTATTATATCGATTCATTATCCACATATTAATAGATAATACAAATTATAGCCATACCTTCATGAAAATTGCATTCGCTTGGGGAATGCACTCAAACATGTCCCCACTAACAAAGCTCAGATTCTCACATCCATGGAGTCCACCAACAACATGTGGAAGGTCGAACACAACACACTTCAACCCCGGATTCGCAGCGGCGATGGCCATCGCCGTGGCCCCGGTGCCGCCACCGACGTCCACCATCGATTCGAAACCCTCGAAAACTTGTGCAAACTCCTTGTTAAGTATACAAGTAAGAAAACCAGTATCACACGCCATGGCCTCATTGAACACCACATTAAACTCTTCATCAACCGAAGTATACTCCCAGAGCGTCCTCCCATGTTTTGTTTTAAAGGGGGTGTCCAAATCATTGCAAAACCATCCACTCAGATGATGCCATGGCTCCGTTACAATCGGGTCGGACAAGAAACGTGCAACGGGCCCCATGTTTAGTGTATCGCCCCTCAACAAGAGGCGCGAGACCGTAGTCAGAGAATATATAAGCCGCCTCTTCCTCTTGACCGTCCTCGGACGAGGACTTGATGATCACCTTTTCGAAGAACTTGGAATGGACTAGGATTCGCATGAGGAGAAAGAGGCCCTCGGATTTCGCCTTGTTGATGGGGAGCGCCTCAACTAATTGGGAAAGCGTTATAGGGTTGCCGTGTTCGTGGATGGCGTCGGGTATGCCTAGTTGAATGGCGCATTTTAGGCACATCGAGTTTATGTAGTTGGAAGTGTGGTTCCAAACATGGGCTTGAGCCTTAATAAGCTCTTCCCTTGATGCTATTTCTTTAGGCAATGTCATTTTTAGGCAAATGGTGTATTCAAATTATGTAGTCACTTCTCCTTTATATTATGTGCATGATTTTATAGTAAATTGATTCCCAACTTCCCTTTATTATTACCACTATTATTATTGACATTTTTGTGAATATTATGCTCTCTGCCGTGTTGAGAAAGGCAGCATTTAATTTTTTTTAATCAGACAAACGCAACTCACACACACACGTCAAGGTGTCTCGAACCCTCATCCTCTTAATTTAAAGACGGGGCGTATTACCATTAAACTGTGCTCCAATCGGCAAGGCAGCATTTATATATATAAGATGTTAGTTTGGATTCAAACTAATAGTACTCCACTAACTACTTCAAAAATCACAAATCGATTTTTGTCGCAAGTTATATATTAGTCTCGGATGCTTTTGGTAGAGTATTTCAGGAGAATTTGATTAAAGAAAAAGTATATATATTGTTTAACACCGTAATGCAAATTTCATTTCTTTCCAATTAGAAGATCATAAAATATATTCACAGTTGATTTTAAACAGAAGATTCTCACGATTGAGATTTTTAATTTGATAATTTTCTATTATAAAAGTACGAATAATCGAGAAAGTTGTTACGATTTTATACGTGCAATTATAAATTGTAAGTACATAATTAAATATAGTTGATGGGAATGAATTAGTTGTGATAAATTTTCGTTTTCGGCGAAATGACTAATTAATAAATGTAATAGATAGAAAATAAAATTTGTAATTATGACTATATAGTAGGACTAATTTATCTTTCTTTAAGTATTGTCATTGTCATTTAAAAGGATAAATTTAATATAGTGTTCGAGTTGTTGTAAACAGTATCTATTTTATGAGAATTGTGCCGACCTATATATATAGGGTTACCATTTATGTAGTATATATACCTATACTAAAAAGAGCATTATGTTACAAAATAATGTACTACCTCCATCCCGTTTAAGTTGGGACGTTTTCCATTTCGGGACATCTCATTTATTAGACCCGTTTCCATAAAAGGAAATAATTTAACATCACATCACTATCTACAACACACTTAAATAGCCTAAATTGATTTTAATTAAAAATGGATGTGAGTAGTACTAATAATTTAAATTAAATTAAACTCTAATTTACCATCACATCTCCATCACATCACCCTTTTATCCCATTTTTCTTGGCTCTTGTGCCATTTAGAAACGTTCCAACTTAAACGGGATGTAGGTAGTATTACCTATAATGTCCTTCAAGTTTAAATAAAATTAAGGGTAATTAAGTAATAAATCATAATCATAATTAGGTAATGATCTAATACATCGTTGGTTTATTATAAATACAAATATTCGTTGTATAATAAATTTGTCATACATAAATTAGGTTTATTTGATTTAAAAAATATTTTTTCGTAATTCCACATATGCATGCGGTGATTAATTGATCTATTTATTTCCTTTACTTTTTAAATTCATATATTTAAATTTGTACATGACTTTTGATTTTTTATTTTAAAGACCTGACTTTTCTTCGAATTTCATGAGTTTTTTTTACTACTTTATATTTTTTAAATAATCTAATTAAAGTCACTTTAATTTTATTATTCTTAAAGTCTAATTATAATTCTTATAGGAAATAAATTATTTGTATAAACTGTTATTATTCATAACTTGCGATATAAAAATTATAACATTATTAATTTATTTTATTAAACAATCAAAATATAATTTACGAAAAACTGTAATTATAATTTATTACTACAAAAGTTTTTTATTTGGTTTTCTGTGATAATTTATTGTGTATGATAAATTAAGAGAGTCAAGTTAATTAAAGTTAGCTATTAAACATTGGAGATCGTAAGGAATTAAGATTATTTTTTAGGCTAAGATTATTTTTTAGGCAAAAATTTATTATTTGATCTACATGTAGATTTAGTTCTCACAATGCCAATATTTAATCTACGACCGTGATAGTTTTCATCTTAGTTGAGACATATATTTTGTTAATTCAGTTTGAGACTAATATTTGAGACTTATATTTTAGTTGAGATTTAGTTAAGATTTAGTTGAGACATATATTTTAGTTGAGACTAATATTTAAGACATTTTTTTGAGCAATATATTTTGTTAATTCAGTTTGTATAACATGGCGAGCGTATCTTTGCAATAAAATATGTATAAAGTGATGAAATATGAAGTAGCTAAGACAACTATTTGTGTATGTGTGTTTCTAACGTTAATAATGTTAATGCCTAGACATACATCATAAATGTCTCAAATTTTAGAGTTCTATATATCATTTTGAAATTATAATATTCAAATTGCTTAGAAAAGAGTAACTAAGTTCGAGAATCCTAGCTATAGAACACTTTTAACTCTTTTCTTATGACAAGTTTTAACCGTATTGAATTAAAAGAATGAGATAATATACCAAGTTGTCTATGTAGCTTAAGAGAAACTAATTGTTGTTCAAAACTTAAAAAAAGACAATATCTAGACAAGTTTCAAGTGTTGAGACAAAAATACCCCTAACTACTATTCACCTTTCTTCCCTCTCCCGACATATGCATCTCTCTCTCCCTTCTCTCTCTTCTCTCTCTCTCTCCTCTCTCTCTCTTCTCTCCTCTCTCTCTCTTTTTCTCTCCTCTCTCTGCTCTCTTTCTAGAGAGAGAACCATGAAAATAAGGTGGATTCGGCGGATTCGTTGTTGCAGCTGAATCGGGTGACTGAGGCGGTGGCGACGGTGGCGGAGACGGTGGAGACAAGATGACGACGACGGCGCCGGAATCTCTGCTGCACCAGATGAAGCAAGTCGTCGGATCTCCCAAGAAATACTCCTTTCCTCCCCATAAATGAACTCACCATTTTACACTGATTAAAAACTCGTCGTCGCGTTTCCCATTTTTTCCGATTTGAATTTTTTCGATCGGTTTTTGTTTTTTTCCTTTAGATCTGAGGGTTTTTGTTGAAGGAAATGGCGTTGAATGATTCGAAGCAAGTGCATTGGGCAGAAATGAAGGAAGATGAGCGCTGTTCTTCATCCGATTCCTTACCGTCGTCGGATTTCTCTTCGGATTTAACCGACGATGCTTCTTCTTCTTCATCTTCATCTTCATCTTCTTCTTCGATTAATTGTAATGGTTCGTCAAGTGAACCTCTCTTCGAATTAGTAGCGGATCTCATGGCTCAACTCCCTATCAAGTGAGTTTTTTCAATTTTCATTTATTTTTCTGGAAAAAAATCTGGTTCACAGTTTAGTGTGTGTGTTTAGTGCATGTTTTGATCGGTGTGAGTTGTGTTGCAGGAGGGGTTTGTCGAAGTTCTACGACGGAAAATCGAAGACGTTCGCGTCGCTGTCGAATCTGAAGAGCGGCGAGGAGCTCGTGAAGAGAGAGAGTGGGTGCGGGGGGAGGATGAAGTCATGCAAGAGTTATGGAGGAAATTTGAATAGTAATCACCAGAAATTTATAGGGGTTTTTGCTTGTATATTGTTAAATGATGTTGGTTAGATTGCGAGAATGATGCTGATTAGATTGTGACATACGGAAGAATGGTTAAATTTTATGAATTCTTCATAAATGTATTGTCAGAATTTAGTAAATTCTTACGTATGATACATGTTAAACGCAAATGCGTGAATGATGTTGGTTAGATTGTTATAATTCTTACTAATGATCACAGATTGTTCGTTAATGTCTAATTAGAATTTATGAATTCTTACTTATTATGACGGAAGAATGGTTAGAATATCTTAAATTCGTATATATAACAAATATGAATTGGGAAAGGTTAGAAATTGACAATTTCTTACTATGATATTTTTAGTAAGATGTATCAAAGATTCAAAATTCAAAATTCAAAAAAAAAAAAAATAAAAAATAAAAATAAACTCGAATCAGGAGAAAAAAATTGAAAAATTGAAAAATAAAAATAAACTCGAATCAGGTGCATGAATCACACGCTAGCTCGATTATGTTGTGTCGTTGTTGTTTTCATCTAGTATTAAGTTAGAAATTGAAAATTCTTATTAAATGGAAAATAGGAGACGGGGTTCGACTAACCCATTTTTTGTAATTTTGCCAGATTGTATATATCATTGAATACACATTCTTTGTTATTTCAATAATTCTAACTGGTTGTATTGTATATATAGTTTTCTTATTCCGAAATTGAATACTCTCTCGTGATTTGGCCAAAATAACAAATTCTCACCAAAATAATAAATCCACTAATTCTAACTAATCGCGTTATACAAAATTCATTGGGTTGGTAGAATGTATGAATTCTTACTTATTAAATTCGTATATATGCAACATGTACATTGCAACCAGAAATGGTTGATTATAATGTGTTAACTCTTACTAACTATAGACAGAGTATTGTAAGAAAGTTGGTATTTCTAACGGGTGGATTGAACCTGTTGGGAATGTCACGACAAAAGATTAGAATATACTAAATTCTAACTTGGGATATGCGATTGTAACGTAGGAAAGTTGGTATTTCTAACGGGTGGACTGAACCTGTTGGGAATGCCACGACACAGGTTAGAAAATAATAAATTCTAACTCGCGATATGCGATCATAACGTAAGAAAGTTGGTATTTTTAACGGGTGGATTGAACCTGTTGAGAATGCCACGACTAAGGTTAGAATATACTAACTTCTAACCATTGATATGCGATTATAACGTAGGAAAGTTGGTATTTCTAATGGGTGGACTGAACCTGTTGGGAATGCCACGACACAGGTTAGAATATACTTAATTCTAACTTGGGATATGCGATTATAACGTAGGAAAGTTGGTATTTCTAACGGGGGGGACTGAATCTGTTGGGAATGCCACGACACAGGTTAGAAAATAATAAATTCTAACTCGCGATATGCGATCATAACGTTAGAAAGTTGGTATTTCTAACGGGTGGATTGAACCTGTTGGTAATGCCACGACTAATGTTAGAATATACTAAATTCTAACCATTGATATGCCACGAGACAGGTTAGAATATACTACATTCTAACTCACGATATGCGATTATAATGTAGGAAAATTGGTATTTCTAACGGGTGGACTGAACCTGTTGGGAATGCCACGACACAGGTTAGAATATACTATATTCTAACTTGGGATATACGATTATAACGTAGAAAAGTTGGTATTTCTAACGGGTGGACTTAATGTCTGGTTAGAATTTATGAATTCTTACTTATTACGACATGATGATGGTTAGAATATTTTAAATTCATATATATAACAAATATGGATAAGAAATTCTATGATATTTAGTAAGTTGTATAAAAAACAATAATAATAAAATAAAAACTCGAATTAAGAGAAAAAAATGAAAATGGAAAATAAAAAAAATATATATTTTATCAGCTTCTTTTTTATTTTATTTTATTTATTTTTTATTTATTTATTAAGTGAAAAGGAGAATTGAAGGGGGGGTGGGGGGTGGGTTGTTGTCAGTTAAAGTAACACTAAAGTGAAAAGACAACTGCACGTGGGGGTGGGGTTGGGCACTACAAAAAAACAGTGCATTTAACGACGGAAGGGGCGACGGAATTTTACGACGTCGCCATTTCACGACGGAGGGACGACGGAGTAACGACGGATCATTCAGGCGACGCACCGGACGACGGACCAACGACGTTGATGCCGGAGGCAAGCCGGGCCAATTATTACCGATGTACCTGACGACGGATTAGCGACGGAAGGACGACGGGGTGGAGGGCGACGGACACGTGTCCGTCGTGATATTATTTTAATTTTTTTTTTTTTTAATTTATAAAAATTTAAAACAACTACACATATATGTTAAGGAAATTTCAGTCAAATTAAGAACCCGCCTCTTTCATTTTTCAATTGAGCCCTAGCCTTCCAATTGAGAAAACAGCCGCCGGCAAAGAACCCGGCCGCGCGTCGCGGCTGAGCTTCCCGCCGCACAAGCCCCACGCGGAGCCCAGCTTCTACGAGTACTCCATCCTCCGAGGCGTCAACTCTGTCCTGCTCCCTCACCTTTCCCCCTCGTCTCACCGTAAGAAACCCAACAATCAGTCTCCTCGCACTCTCTCTCACTTTCCCCTTCAGTCCTTCAATTGAGCCCTAGCTGAATTGGTGCCGGAGAAGAGTGGCGAAATTGAAACCTCAATTTCTGAGGCCCACCGATTTCAGATACAGAGGTAAGAGTTGAGCCATCTCTCACTGTCTCTCTCACATCCCTTCACGCCTCTCTCTCCCTCCCTCCCTCTCACTCTTCTTTTTATTTTTAGAATCTGGTTCAACGCGCGCTTCCTGCGTTGGTGCTGGAGTATAGTGGAGAAATTGAAACCTCAATTTCTGAGGATAAATTGGGTTCTCTGATTTCAAGGGACAGAAAAAGACATCTCTCTTTCTCTCTCAATCTCTGAATCTCTCAAGGTAAGCTTCTCGCATAATTTATTATGAATAAGTAATCAACCGAAGGGATTTGAATGGAAATGGAAGTGTTCTAAAATTCTGTGATTTCGAGCTGTTCTTCTTCTTCGAGCAGTGATTTCGGCGGCAGTAGAGGCAGTTCTTCTTCTTCGAGCTGTTCGCCGTTGTCGGCACCGTCGACCGCGGACTGGGATTGGAATCGGTGGACTCGCCATTTTTCCGAAATTGAGCTACGCCTCTCTGTTCTCAAGGTTAGTCCTTATATTCTAATATGTATGGATGTGGTAACAAAGCCAGTACATTCTGTAAAAGAGGCAAGCATAAGCAAATGTAAACTTTAATTAATTTCGTAGAGAAACGAAGAAGCTACATTCAAATATTTTATCCACTTACTTGACGCTCTTCCGTCATAAAACATTTTAAGATCTCCACCAGCTGAGAAAGCACGGCCAGATCCCTAGAGAAACGTGAGAAACTTGCTTAAAATTGGCCATATTCGTGTATTTTGTTACCAAGGTAAGACAGTTTAATTTTGATTGAGACCTTAATTAGTATAAGTTCTGCATCGTCATCTTTCTCCCACTTCTCCAGAAGCATAATTGGTTAAATGATTTTATATTATAGCTGACTTTGTACTTAATTTGTAGGTAAAGTGGGCTTGAACCAAAAAGTATGATTTCATCATTCTTTAAACTGAAAGGCATAGTCTTGATTAGGAGATCAGAGGCCTCTTGCCTTGCACAAACTTGATGTATGTATATGCACTTGGCTTTAGTTGTTGTACAGGAAGAAGCATCGTAGTAGTGGCCATCTTATTAACTTTTCGTGTTTCGTAGATGGGAGTTGATCGAATGTAGTAGTTTTTTCTTTCAGGTTTGCAAAATGAAGGAAGGACTTCCCTCGAGTTCTGCAGAAGCTGAAGCGCTAGACGATCTCTGCATCTCGGGGGATAAGCCATTCTTTGATATGATTCTATCAAAATCACAAGTCACTTCCCCCTACCTTATGGTACTTGCTCCGTTTCTGTTGTTTATTCCTTCTCTTCCTCGATGAATAGTTACATTGTATGTATAGAACAATCATGAGATTTTCGGATTCTCCATTGTTTCCCTCGACTAACTGCAATATGTTCTATTGCTTATGGCACATTGCTCTATAGTATCGATCACAAATTTTGTAGTGGTTTGATTTTGAATGCTGTGTGAAGATCTGAATTACATTGTTCTAGAATCTGTGTTGGTGGAATTCTCTTTTGGAGGGATTTTTGTTACATTAGTTGCTATATATGCTTGATTGTTTTTGCAAAGGTAAAATCTTGTCGTTAACTTCGTTTTCTTTAAATATTTTGCTGCCATCAGAATGCACCAGCACAGGCGATTCGCAGTCTTCCTCGTGCTGATGTGGTGGAGAGAGTGGAAACTGAAGTACAACGGAAAGCGCAAGAGGCCAAGGTTTCTGTCCTCTGACTGGAAAGCATTTGTTGTAGACAATAACCTGAAATGTGAAGATGCTTGCGTCTTCGAAGTGGTGGAGTCGAACCCCACTATGTCTAAGCTCAGAGTTTTGATCCTCCGGGGTACGAAGTGGTTGCCGCCTGAGCTGGAGGCGAAGGTCCATGCGGTCGACTCCCTTGGTATGACACCGGAGACAGCAATAGAGATTGACTAGATTGTGTTTGAATCAGTTTGTGTGGTTAAGTTGCGGACTCTAAGGTTTCATGTATTTGTTTCTAGTAGTATAAGTTTATGTAAAACTGGATTTGTGTTTTGTGTATATGCTATCTTAAAAGTTAAAACCTTTTGCAATGATAGTTTTGTTGTTAAGTTAATACTACCGAAGTCTATGGATATTTGAATTAGAAAAAAGAAAATAGAAAGAACGAAACTGATTTTCTTGCAACTGCGACGGATCCGCGACGGATTAACGACGGATTAGCGACGGATTAGCGACGGATTAGCGACGGAAAAAAAAGTCAAAGCCGGTCAACAATGTACAATTAACGACGGAACAACGACGAGGATGACCAACGACGGAATAGGTCCGTCGGCATTCCGTCGTTATATTTTCCGGTGCCGGAGCTTCGCCGGCTTTAAGTGGCGACGTCTACTCCGTCGTCTGTCCGTCGTTAAATCTTTGGCGACGGATATTGTCCGTCGTTAAATCTTTGGCGACGCTCGTTTTAACGACGGATATTATCCGTCGTCCTTCCGTCGTGAATTCAATTTAGCGACGGAATATAGGTATATAGCGACGGATTTTTCCGTCGTTAAATAGGCGGGTTTTTGTAGTGGGGGGTGTTGGGGGCAATTTGGGCAGTTTACATCAAACTTGTCTAGATTTTGTGTTTTTTTAAGTTTTGAACAAGAATTTGTTTCTCTTAAGCTACATAGATAGGATAATTTTTGCCTCTAAAAGAATTATGTGAACTTGAATGCTTTAATTATTTACATGTATGAAATGAACAAGTTGGAGTCAAATCAATTAATCCTAATGATTTAGGCTTAGGGTTTACTGTTATTAGTATAAATAGTTGTCTACTATTTGTATTATGTATCTGAAAAATAGTGAGAAAATCCTGGCTTGGCATCGCCCCAGACGTAGTTGTGAGACGAACTAGATGAACAAATCTCGTGTTCTTTTGTCTTTCGTGATTGCGTGTATGTGTCCTTTTCATAACAAATAAACAAAAGAAGACTCTTGAAATCAACAACTTAGTAAAGTGATTCCGTGCAATGACCTAAACTTATCAAGTTAAATAGTTGTTGTACTTATAATTTGCGCTAAACATACGAGAATAAAATTTTGGGTGATGCTATTCAACCATAATTTTAACATTTTTTATTTTTTTTAGTATCAAATAATTTATATATTTATGCCAAATTTTTTTAGATTATAATAAACTCAAAAAGCAATACCGTATTTTTTACGTTCTTTTTAAGTTAACCCTTTAATTATTTTATAATTATTACTATTTTAAAAAAATTGTTACCTTTTTATCTAAAAAAAGAGAAAAATATGTAATTTTTTGGGAAATAATATTTTTTAATTAAAATATAAAAGTAATTAATTATAGTTATCATTTACTATTTTTAAAATTATATGAAAAATTGCATTGTGTGGCCGGCCACATTATGGCCAAATATCATTATTGTAAAAAGTCGGCCCAATCTAACCCTAACGAAAGCAAAACCTATTAAAGTGATAAATTCAACTTAGAACGGGCAAATTACAACCTTGTTATTATTAGCAATTGTAGTAAAGTTACTTGAAAGAGTGTTTGTAACCTAGCTAAAAATGGAAACTTCATTTATTGCGGTTGATCATACTCCAAAGAGAATATTCAAATGACTATCTCTGCAGCATGCAACAGATAGTTTTACGAGTCTATTTTTAAAACTAGATAGAGTTCAACACTCAATGAAGGTTAAGAGGGTTAAAAACTATACACAAAATTCAATATGTTCAAGTTCTTCATCATATTCAAGCTCTCTTGTAGACCATTTTGCTCTCTAACTAGATATGCAAGAACATCAAATCCTTAGATTATTCTTCGATTGTTTTTGTGTTTACTCCGTCATCCTAAGATTTACTCAAATCCATATCAAAAGCCTATTCAACTATGATCCTATTCTTGTAAAAAGATGCCCATAGTTAAATATTCCTTCAACACTCAAACTTGAGTGAGTATTAAGATTGTGTTTATTGTTGAAAAATTGTGTATCTTTCAAGTGTCAGGGTTGAAGATTAGACTTGTCTGCTGTAAAACTTATTACTTTAGCTCTCAAGTTGTGAGAAGTTAAATCACTTCCCTTGGACGTAGAAAACAAAGAATACTCATCAAGAAATTCAACCATATTGAATCACTTTAATTATGCGTCTAGCTACTTATATTTTATTTTCTATAAATTTGTTATGCATAATCTTGAACTAAAATTTATTGAACCTATTTATAGCACAAACACCTCATTGTGTGTGTATGTGTGTGTTCATTAATAAGGATATAGGTAAAAAATGTCCATAATATCTAAAAAGACACTTTTGGTTTTCTTTTTACATTATTGATTTACATAAAATTATGATAATCTTTTTTTACTGAAGTCCACATTTTATTTCAGCATTTATGTGTCACTATAAAAATATTATTCTCTTTGTCTACGACATATGCAGTATTGCTTTTTATTAAAAAGTTTGTTGATGAATTTTGGCTTTATGATTAAATAGTTTTGGATGTGAATTTTATCATGATTTTAATTACGTTATGTGTATGTTTATGGAAGAATGCTATGTTATTTGTATGTTCGTTAGCTTTATCCACATCATACGATTGAGTGTATAGTATTCCCCTGGTAGAAAGGAGATGGTCAAATAAAAATGTTTTAACAAATTAAATCACACATAGTGTTCTCATTTTTATTTTATTTTTATCAAAGTAAACACATTCGTATTCTTTTTAAAGGTTAATGACAAGTATAATACAGTAAATATTCCTGAAAATGTTATGTTGATTACTTATATAAAAGAGAAATTCTATTATATTCATGTACATCATCATCGTTAATTAAAATATTTGTTGCCGAGACAACATCAAGATATTAATTTTTTTTAATATTTAAGTTATCTAGAGTGTTTCTTTTTATTTTTGGTGGTTAAGTTATTATACGTTTTTGAAAAATGAAAGTAGTAATATTAGTGGATCAATGTTTATATAGCAAGCATTAGTGATAGAATTTATAAAAATAATATTTACAGGTGTACGTGTCAATTCTGATAAGTTAGAAATATAAATTACTCAAATTAAAATAGAGGTAAAACGTGCAACGCACGTTACGTTTACTAGTTTTTATAAAATTATAGTACATGCTAAAATAAGATAGTTGTTTAATATCCCTATTGCTTAGCGTGAAATATCCATTCGGTTCATTCACGAGGAATGTTCGTTTACCTATCGTGAACATACTTAATTCGGTTCATTGAGAAATGCTCCCTTATATTTATTGTACATTTTTAATATGCATACGGATGACGGGACATAATATTAATAAATAAATTAATTAAAATAAATACTCTAACATATCTAAAAAAGTAAATCATAGCACTACCATATCAGCAATCAGGGGCGGAGCCAAGTGTTGGCCTCCATGGGCTAAAGCCCACCCCAATTAAAAAAAAAAAATTATAATTAGTTCTTAAATTTTTGATTTTTATCGAAAATTTTCATTTTAAGCCCACCCCGAATGCGAAAAAAACGAGTAACTCTCGTCTTATTCGTATCCTCAATTGATTGAGCCCACCCCATTCGACATTTCTGGCTCCGCCACTGTCAGCAATGGACACAAGGAGTATCCACGGTGGGCAAGGGAGTTTTTATGTCAGTTCATTAGTTTTAAAGAGTGGAGGTGGTGACTGATAGTAAATTGGTAGCAGATGTTATGGGGTCAATGTAGAAGATAATTCTGCGTTCGGGGTTATCATATCGAGTTGCCCAAGGTTATGTGATACGTGCGACAGAGTCTATATCAAGTATGTTGGTCGAGAAGTTAATTCTCTAACTCACCGTCAAGCAAAAAAAGTCTATAAAATTTTTGAATGCGTATGTATGGGATGAACCTTCCGTCCTTTGTGAAGGGGCTCCTCAAGGTTCCATGGTGTGTAATCAATAAAAGTTTTCCCTTTGCTAAAAAAAAAAAAAAAAAAAAAAAAAAAAGAGTTCTCATTTTCTGATTTAATTAATATTTTCTCAGTTGTGTCATTTTCATTTTCCCCACACACTCTAAATTCTTGATTGCATTAATTCCTTTAAATTTAAATTGTTTGTTTGTACTTCGATATATAATGACATCTCGCATTTTTATAAATATATTCCTTTAAATTTTTTTTAATTTAATTTAATTTTTTATTAATAGGGGCAAGATTAGAGTTAGAGACTCATTCACACTTTTATACTCATCACACGCATATACTCAATAAAGATCCCCCCTTTTGCTCCGTGGATGTAGATATATTATGATTGATCGAACCACGTAAATTTTTTCGTGTCTTTTTATTCATCGTCGTTACATTGTATTGCCTCACGAAAACTAGATCGATCAGTTGACATGTGACATGATTAATAATTAAGAATTTACAATTTAAATAAGAAAAAAATATACGCCAACCATTTAAAATTTCAAAACCTTAGAATTTATCACGTGTCAATTATCTACGAATTCAATAGAAGATGTCACACCGGTAAGCAATAGAGGATCTCATTCAAGGATACAAGATAACAAGAGATGAAAGTAGATTAGATTAATCCAACTGCAACGATAGATAATTGTAGGAAAAAAAAAAAATCACAAATAATTAGTACTATGTGAAACAATTATGGGAAAACCTCAATGACTGATCTCAATCCCAGAACACGAGTAATCTTGTAATTTTGGAAGCCAGCATCAAAGAAGAGCTTTCCCCACTCTGTCTCGCTCCTCTCCTTCCCTGTGATTATCGCTAACATCTGCATATCGAAGAAGAGCTTCGTCTCCGTTGCCTCGTCGGTTTCTTTCTCGTCTTCCATCACCATTTCCACTAGGATAATTTTTCTGCAGCTGCTGCTGCTCGGAGCTATTGCTTCTTTGCATTTCTTTAGTATTCTAATGCAATCCTCGTTGTTCCAGTCATGTAGTATAAACTGTTTATTCATTTATTTTTTTAATTTTTTGGTCAAAAAGAATGATACAAATTAAATAGTTATAGAAATTCAACTTTCAAATTTGTTTATATGGAGCTTAAAATCGTCCAATAAAGTTTGATGAAGTTAAAACACACAAGATTGATTACGTTATTTCGATTTTAGTATCTCAATCGTGTTAAAAAATTGATTTTAATAAGTGTGTGCAATTGTATTTATATATAATTTTTATTTATTAGGATTTAGTTTGATTTGACAATTACTCCCAACGTCCCTCAAGTACGTGCTTCATTTATTTTAGGACACGAGCTCCACAAAAAATCTTTACATACGTACACACAATTAACCCTGCAAGATGCATGTGAGACTCAAACTCCACTATAAACACATAAATATGCAAAAAAAAGGTGGGCCGGATTTAAACTCTATGAATACATGCACTTAATACAAAATTAAAAACCGTGTTGGGTCATATGAAGCGTATACTTCGGAGACGTATGGAGTATTATTTTTTAGGATTCCCTAATTCAATATTCAACTTCATTAGTATGATACGTTATATACATATGTTTTAATTTTTATAAAAAATATTATAAAACTAATGAATTTTAAATTCGTACCTTCATAAAAATTGCATCAGCCTGTGGAATAAAATCAAACATGTCCCCACTAACAAAGCTCAGATTCTCATATCCATGGAGGCCACCTACAACATTCGGGAGGTCGAGCACTGTACATTTCATTGCCGGGAAGGCGGCGGCGATCCCCTTCGCCGTGGCTCCGGTGCCACCACCGACATCCACCATCGATTTCAAGCCGTCGAAAATATCCCTACACTCGGTTGTAAGGATACTATTCACAAAGCCCGCGTCACAAGCCATGGCCTCATTGAACAACACGTTCAGCGTGTCGTCGGCCACGGCATACTCCGGGAACGTCATCCCGTGCTTCGTATCGAAGGTGGCGGCCATGTCGTTGTGGAACCACTCGCTCAGATGATGCCATGTCTCCGTGTAGATCGGCTCCGTCATGACGAGCGCGAAAGGCGCCACGCTCAAGGGCTCGCTCCTCAACAGGAGGCGCGAGGCCGGGGTCAAGGTATAAGCCTCTTCCTCTTCCTCACCCTCGGCCTCGACCTTGACTTTGACTTTGACCGTGTTGAAGAATCCGGAGTGGACGAGAATCCGCATGAGGCGAAAGAGGCCGTGGGATTTGGCCTCGTTGATGTGGAGGGCTTCGACTAATTCGGAAAGTGTTATAGGGTTTCCGTGTTTGTGGATGGCGTCCGGTATACCTAACCGAATCGCGCATTTGAGGGACATGGAGTTGATGTAGCTGTAGGTGTGGTTCCAAATATGAGCTTGAGCATCAAGAAGCTCTTGCCTTGATGATATTCCATTAGGCAATGCCATTTCTTGGAGATGGATTTGTAATCTCTTGACATTCTTTCCATGTGTTATTTATAGGAAGTGTGGGAGGTTGAGAGCCCTAGATGATGTACTATTGAGTATTTTGAGGGTTTGAACTATTTTACTATATATTGACGTCTGCGCGACAAAATTGTGAAATCGTCATGCTCGTGTCGCGTGCACGATTGATTACCAAGTAAATCTTTTATAATATAAGGTCGACACGATAACACCCGATGCAGATGCGGAAGTAGGGCAGCATTGTGGACTTTGTGATGTAATGAATTGAAGAGGCAATTAAGTAGTACAAATATGTAGACGCATCCCCCTATAAATAGCAGCTTATTAGTCACAAACAAGTACGTACTTGTTGGGGCTAAAGGGCGCAGCCCTATCAAAGAAAGAAAAGAGGATATATGGACCTCTCCGTTCAAAGCTATTCTATAACTTGGTACATTTTATTTAATATAAAATCATTCTAGATGATATGAATATATAAGTAGATACATAAATAAATAAACTTTTAATTATTGCAATATCGTAAAAAGATATATTATGTTTTATAGCCACTTTCGTATTGGAAATCAGGAATTACAATGGTTGAAGACAATCATGTCTCGTCTTCAAATTTTACCTTTCGATAGTTTAATTTTCATAATTATTTTAACTTAAGTTCACAAATATATACTCAGGACTTGGTGAAGTTATAAAATAATGCAGGCGATAAAAATCTGTTACATACTATTATTACTATTATAAATGTGTGGATTCTTAAAAATATGTTTTGCCTATTTTACCCTTCAATACAATCTTTTATGACTAATAGAAAATAATGATAAATTCAATAAATATATAATTAACAATAAGTGTTTAATTAATTTTTCTTTTGTGCGCATTTGCACGTAACTTTCTTATATTATGCCCTCCTTTTATCATTACATTTATGCCAATCAAAATTCACGAGTTGGAATTGGTCTGCACACGAAAGAAAATAATAAAATTATAAACAAGCATATATATACTGCACAACAAACTACAAATACTAAGAAAGGATGATAGTATAATTAACCAACGCCAATAAATAAAGCCTAAATAATGCTCACCAACAAAATCAAATCTAATGCTGCGATCCTCAAGTAATAGTTAATTAATCACTACATTTTCATTTTATTTTTTTGGCCATGCATGCACGCATCCCCCTCCATATATATAAATATACCCAAAGAAATTATAGAAAGTATAACACGAAAAATGGCGCCGTTGGTTAATTGTAATACGAAAGATTCATCCATGCAAGAGCTTCTTGAAGCTCAAGCTCACATTTGGAACCACACTTTCAACTTCATAAACTCCATGTCCCTCAAATGCGCCATCCAACTAGGCATCCCCGACGCCATCCACGACCACGGCGAGCCTATCACGCTCGATCTCCGAGTCAGTCGAAGCCCTCCGCATCAACGAGGCCAAGTCTGACGGCCTCTTTCGCCTCATGCGGATTCTCGTCCACTCCAAATTCTTCGACACGGTCAAAGTCAAAGTCAAAGTCAAGGCCGGGGTCGAGGAAGAGGCTTATTCTCTGACTAGGGCTTCGAGCCTTCTTCTGAGAAACGAACCCTTGAGCCTCGCGCCTTTCACGCTCGCCATGCTGGACCCGGTCCTGGTGGACCCATGGCATCATGTGAGCGGCTGGTTCGGGGTCGACTCGTCCACGCCGTTCGCGGCCAAGAACGGGAGGACGTTCTGGGAGCACGCGGCGGCGGACGGGGGGTTGAACTCGCTTTTCAATGCGGCCACGGCTTGCGATGCGGGGTTTGTGAACAGCGTGCTGACGACGGAGTGCAGGCGAGTTTTTGAGGGTTTGGAGTCGTTGGTGGATGTCGGGGGAGGCACCGGGGCAGTTGCGGAGGGGCTCGCCGCCGCTTTCCCCTGGTTGAAATGCACCGTGCTGGAACTCCCGCATGTTGTTGCGGGGCTTGAGGGTTCTTCGTTGGAGAATTTGAGGTTTGTTTGTGGAGACATGTTTGATTCTATTCCAAAGGCAGATGCAGTTTTTCTCAAGGTAAAAGAACCCGACTAGATTTTTCGGTGTCGAAATTCATTTAATGATTATATTTTTTTTTACAAATTTGATTTATAAAGTCGAAATTATTACAGATTTAAAGATTGAGCCTAAATTTTGTTTTACGATAAATTTATGGAGCTAAATTTGCATATTTTACCGACCTTTTTTTCGTGCGATGAAATAGTGGATATTGCACGATTGGGACGTGGACGACTGCATTAAAATACTAAAGAAATGCAAAGAAGCCCTAAACAGTGATAGAGGAAAAGTGATTATAGTTGAAATAGTGATGGATGATAAGAGAGAAGATGAAGAAGAAGATGGTAAAGTTGCAGAAACAAAGCTCTTCCTCGATATGGAGATGTTAACTATGGCGACCGGGAAAGAGAGGAGTGAGAAAGAATGGGCACATCTCTTCTTTGCCTCCGGCTTCAAAACTTATAAGATCACTCGTGTCTTAGGATTGAGATCCGTTATCGAGGTTTTCCTCGAATGAGATCCTCTATTGTCAAATTATATTGCATATTTTATTGTATAAATAGATTAACGACCTGTGATAAATTTTAGGTTTAGAAATTTCAAATGATTAGGGTATATGTATATATTTATTCCACATGTCAATTATCTATAAATACAATAGAAGATGCATGTCACATATGAAAACATGCAATAGAAGGTCCGAAACGGGTTTTTCCATTCTAAAAGAAGTTGTCTATGTTAAATTTGAAATTCTATGTGAAATTTCTGTCAAGATTTGACGAGAACATTTGGTGATTTACTTTCTTAGAGAAATTATATGCCGCTCCTCACTCCTTGGTACCTTCGTAGGAACTAATCGTCATTTGTTCATTTTAGCATTATTTTGTTCGATTTGAATGATTATTTTATATTCTAATACCTAGATAATTGACTAATAATGCGCCTAATTCAATTATAAAATTTGCATATGTAGTTTTGCCTTTCTTATTTTAATGTACATGGATTCATATTTCAAGCTTGAATACCTTTCGTATTTCATTATAAGTAGCAAAACAGTATAATACAACGGAACATATACTATATATAATAAAATAGTATCACTCGTTTCGTTCCACTTATTCTAATATTAAAATAGCTCTATCAGAACGGGACCAAGTATTATTTTACACCAAATAATTCACGGAAATAGTTCGATTGCAGACCTTGATCCTAAAATACGAGTAACTTTATAGTTTTTGAAGCCAGTAGCAGAAAAGAGATTAGCCCACTCTTTCTCAGTTCTCTCTTTTCCAACCTGAGAAGTCATCATAAGCATATCGAAACAAAGCTGAATTTGAGTGACTTGATGATGTTCTTCTTCTCTCTCATCACTCACAATCATGTCTACAATAATAACCTTTCCACCATTGTTTTTGCTCTGAGTTATGGCTTCTTTACATTTCCCCAGTATCTTAACACACTCTTCATCGCCCCAATCGTGCAATATCCACTGCTCATTGAAAATAAGGTTATTATCGAAAACAGTATATATACGACACATGTCTCGAACTCAAAAAATCGAGTTCGAGTTTGATGTATTTTTCGGCAATTAACCCTGAGAAAATTAAAGTACCTTGAGGAAGACTGCATCTTCAGGAGGAATGAATCGAAACATGTCTCCGCTCACAAAGCGCATATTCTCGGATCCCTCGAGCCCATCAACGACGTGTGGGAGATCAAGCACGGTGCATTTTATATCAGGAAAGGCAGCGGCCACCGCCTTCGCCACCTCCCCGGTGCCGCCGGCCACTTCCACCAAACTTTCCAAACCCTCAAAAACATGCTTGCATTCTTTCACAATTATGCTTCCCATAAAGCGTGCATCGCTAGCCATTGCCTTGTTAAACATTTGGTTCCACCTCTTATCACTCCCTGCAAACTCCCAAAAATCCCTCCCAATTGGATATGAAACTTCAGTCCTATTGTATTAAATTTGAAGATGCTCTTAGAAAAGAAGATGTGTCGGACATTGATGGAAATGATTTGTTTATTGAGTTAAAACTACTTAGAGAGTTTTTACCCAATAAAAAAATGGGAGCAATGGAATTATTAATATTTTTAAAACGATTCAATTGCTTTCCAAATGCAATGATTGCATATAGAATATTATTAACTGTTCTTGTTACTGTTGCTTCTGCAGAAATGAGCTTTTCGAAATTAAAGTTGTTCAAGTCCTATTTACGCACAACCATGTCGCAGGAAAGATTAAATGGACTTGCTCTTATGGCGATTGAATGTGATATTTTAGACGATATTGATGATGAAAGTGTTGTTAGTGATTCATGCAAAACGGGTTAATCTTTTTAAGTGAATGTCTCGTTTTTCTTGGTATTGAGAAAAAAACTCATGTAACCGTATACTACGATGTTTTTATGTAATGAAATTTTTATATTTTCAATAAAGACTGTTATGTGAAAAAGGCCCAATTTTAAAATTTGCACAGGCCCCGATTATCTTTGCTCCGCCCATGCCTCCCATTTCTAGTGAAGAATGGAGATGGACAATCATCTTCAAACCATTCACTCAAATTATGAAACGGGTCAACCACGTTGGGATCGATATTGGCAAGTGCTAAAGGAGCGAAGCTCAAGGGCTCGTCCCTTAACAAGAGGAGTGAAGCCCTAGTGAGAGAATAAGCCTCTTCCTCTTCCTCGCCCTCGCCCTTGGAGATCTTGACCTTGTCGAAGATCTTAGAGTGGACAAGAATCCGCATGAGGCGGAAGAGGCCGTGGGACTTGGCCTTGTTGATGGAGAGGGCGTCGGCTAGTTGAGAAAGCGTTATAGGTTTGCCGTGTTTGTGGATGGCATCGGGTATGCCGAGTTGAAGAGCGGATTTAAGGGACATGGAGTTAATGTAGCTCAAAATGTGAGTCCAAACTTGAGTTTGAGCCTCAAGGAGTTCTTGGGTTGAATCTACTACATTAGGTAAGGCCATTCTCAAGAGGTATGCTTTTCTTCTTCTTCTTCTTCTTCTTTTTTTTTTTTTTTTTTTTTTTTTTTTTGAGGTGATGCTAACTTAGAAACTCTTTCTATGTTCAAATGGCTGAAAGAAACTAACTTGTTAATTTATAGATAATATTGGGTATGCCTAAAATTTTGGTAATTAAGCTCTAATCACCTTGGAGAGTGACTCGTATCGGCCGGGGCCAGCAATAGCGAGGTAGAAATTTAACACGAAGGATGTTAAAATCAAAATAATTACTCCTTCCATCAAAGTTGTGCATGGTATCTTTAGTCCTGCACCGGTTTTAATTTTCGTAACGAGTGAAGTCACAAAATAACCCTCATTATTCCGTAAGAGTTGATAAGAGATACTCTCGCAAGAGTTAAGCAAGTGGCACGTAATTAGGGAAACCGAAAGTCTTGTCGTCCTATTAGTTTGGTCGGTAATTAAACCTTAAACATATTAGAAGAAATATTAGGCCTTTTAAAAGATGTAAGAGCCAACTTCAAAGATTGGGCCAACTATACATATTTATTCAATTTGGCCAGCTCTTCCTTCAAGTAGCCGGTTACAATATATGCCCTCCGTCCCATTGTGCCTGACGCATTTATATGACCGGAACTTCACCAACTATGTATCATGACGAATTACCAAGCAAATTAATTAATTGAATATTTTAGGAAGGATAAAAAAAATGTGCTTGGAAACATTGACATTGGGGCAAGTTGCAATGTGTTTTACTACACTAGTTCTAGAAGTCGCATTATTAGTTGTCCAATAAAAGTCATGTATATAGTAAAATAAAACAATAGTATAATATGACAAAATTTCATATCCCTAGACTTAGAAGCTTTATGAGCTTATAAAATGCATGGTAGCGCGAGCTCATAAGTTAGTAATTCTCGTACTCGGAAGAAATATTATAAATAAGAGGGGTTACTATTACAACATAAACGGCACATCAATCTAGTAATTAAATAGTAGTGCGTCTTCCGTCCCGCTCTATTTATCTAATACTTTGCATATATTTGAATTACAAAATAATGAAATACGACAGCGGAACGAAGGTATTATTAATTTAAACATTTGCTGCATCAAATGTTTTATAATGAAGAACAATTCAGGCCCGGTTAAGGAAAAACCTCGATGACAGATCTCAACCCTAAAACTGGATAAATCTTATAGGTTTTGAAGCCAGCAGCTAAGAAGAGATGAGCCCACTCTTTCTCACTCCTCTCTTTCCCAGTAAGGAGAGTCATCATCAGCATATCGAACCCTAGCTGAGTTTCAGTGCCTTTCCTCTCTCCTTTCTCAACATCCAACACCATATCAACAACTATCAATTTCCCTCCATTCTCATTCTTGCTTTGAGCTATGGCTTCTTTGCATTTCTCGAGTATTTTAATGCATTCTTCGTCGCTCCAGTCGTGCAATATCCACTGTTCATATGCAAGTCATGTCATATATATATGGTGTGATTTTGTTGACAAATTTGATAATTAAAAAGTATTTTTGGTGAATTAAAAATGAATACATACGTACCTTGAGGAGAAGTGCATCTGCAGGGGGAATGAACTCAAACATGTCTCCACTCACAAAGCTCAGATTCTCAGATCCTTGAAGCCCATCAACGACTTGTGGAAGATCGAGCACGGACCATTTTATATCGGGAAAGGCGGTGGCCACCGCCTTCGCAACCTCCCCAGTACCGCCGGCCACATCCACCACACTTTCCAAACCCTCAAAAACGTTCTTGCATTCTTTAACAAGTACGCTCCCGACAAAGCGTGCATCACAAGACATCGCCTCGTTAAACAGTTGGTTCGAGGCAGCATCATTGCCTACAATCTCCCAAAAACTGCCCCCATGTAAGGAGAAAAAAGGGGACGGGCTTTCACCTTTATACCATTCAACCGGATTGTGGAAGGCATCCACCATGACCGGTTGAATCATGGCGAGGGCGAAAGGGGCAAAGTTGACGGGCTCATCTCTCAACAAGAGGCGCGAAACCCTAGTTAGAACGTAACCCTCTTCCTCGTCCCCGTCCTTGGAGATCTTGACCTTGTCGAAGATCTTAGAGTGGACGAGAATCCGCATGAGGCGGAAGAGGCCGTGGGACTTGGCCTCGTTGATGGAGAGGGCGTCGGCTAGTTGAGAAAGCGTAATAGGGCAGCCGTGTCTGTGGATGGCGTCGGGTATGCCGAGTTGAATGGCGGATTTAAGGCACATGGAGTTTATGTAGTTGAAGATGAGGTTCCATAGATGAGCTTGAGCATCAACAAGTTCTTGAGTGGAATCAAGTACAGCCATTGTTGGAGGTAATAGTACTAGCTAGTGTGATTAATTTGAGTTAAGTGTTCCTCTTTATATGTATACACCCACATAGCTAGTTGCCATTTTTGTATTGTGAAAGAAATATTTGGAGTATTAAATTTTGCGACAAATCCCTCGTATCCAACAATTCAAGATTCGTATTTAAATTCAACAAAACCATCACATGCTTCCTGCAAATTGCATTAAATCCTATGAGCTTGAACAAACCCATACATGGGTGGTTTTTTTCTTTAAAAAGTAAGATCGCATCTCAAAACCTATTGAATTTTAGAGTAAAACTCTATTCTAGAGCACGGCACGCATTCCGATGTATTCTATTTTTATTACATGTCTCTTGTACACTTGCAAAACAGCACTGAAGTGCCACATCAGCATGTTTAGAGATAATATGATCTGGCTTTTGTTAGAGAGTGAGAAGAAATGAGGCTGTGAAAGGGCGGATGAGATCCTCTGACCCAAATTGGTGTACCAATGGTGTACCATACGTCAAATTAGGAAGTTTTGAATTCTCTCTCTTAGTTGTCATTTTAATTTTGGTTATTAGTGTATGTCAAAACTTCCTAATTTTATATTGGTACACCATTGGTACACCAATTTGGGGACAGAGGATCCCATCCGGTGAAAGGGTAAAGTCGATATACACCTGACTTTAATGAGTCAAATAACTCTTAATGAGTCAGGCAGAGCATACACATAGGGTTGGTCGTGTACTTCAAAAGGTCCTAGGTGAAAATTAAAAATTAAACCCTTGAGAAGAAAAAAATATATATTCCCTTAATCTTTTTTCACTTGACATGTTTTATTGTTTTATATAGTGCATATAATAAACAAATGAATCACATCTGAGAAAACGAAGAAAGTATATTAAAAATGAAAACATACTCCTTAATACAATAAAATAAATTGAAAAGATGAAAAGCCTCTTACCTTATCCAAATATAACCTTAATTTTAAAAGCACAAATCTATACTATTATAAAAAGTGTCTTGTTTATAAAATTTGATTTGCCTATTATACCCTTACTACAATATAATAATTAATATTAATATTGAATAGGTTGTTATTCAAATTAAATTTTATTCGCTCCCTCTCGAGTAATTAAAATACTTTTATATTTAATTTTTATAATAGTATAGATTTCATAATCAATAATCCCATCATCAATTTGTTTTAATTTTTCATATTGTAATTCGTTAAAGCCGGTTGAATTATTAATATATTATCATCAATTTGATTTAATTTTTATTTTTTTAATTTTTAAATGCATTTTAATTTATTTTTCGTATACTTACGTTATAACAATGAAAATAAAATCTACAATATTGTACTTTAATTTATGATGGAATAAAAATAATATATTAGAATTAGATTTATTATCTAATATAGTTATCGGAATATAAAATTTAATTTAGAATAAATTAATAATTTATTAGGATTAAGTTTATTTTTGGATGTGTGGCTTAAAACATATAATGCATATCATATGTTATAATAAATATTAAAGTTATTGAGGAATCCTCCCTTACCTACTGTTGCATTTTTAATATGCTCACGGATGGCGTTCATCATTATTAATGAAGAAAAAAGATTTAAATATATACCATAACCTATTTAAAAAAAAAAAAGGTAAACCCTATCACTGATTAATGGGCACGTTAAGAGTATCCACGGTGGGCAGGAGAACATTTCTGCAAAGTTATTACCGTGAGGATTCAAATTTATATACTGCATATTATACGTATTAATCATTATCATTGGTATTATTTTAGGCTCGACCTACTTTAACGTGAAAAGACGTCTGATGTATTCTCCATCCATCCCACTTCCATTGACTTGTTTCATTTTGCCACGAGATTTTATGCCCAATGTTAAAAGTGAAAAGTAAGGAGTTCACATCCAAAAGTAAGAGTTAATTCTTTTCATTTAAGGAAACAAGTCAATTAAAGTGGGACGTTCCCGATTAGAAAAGGAATTTAAGTTAAGTGGGATGAAGGAGTACAAAATTAGGCCAGACTTTATAAAAGTATGGGTAATTTTTATACTATACGACAATATAGTACTTCGTCTATCCTACTTTAGTTGTCATGTTTCATTTTGAAACGAAATTTTAAATGGAGTGCTAAAAGTAAGAAAATAAGGGGTCTATATTAAATTGTGAAGACTAATTCTTTCCATTTTAAGAAATATGATCATTCATGTGAGACGACCCCATTAGGAAAATAGCACAATTGAATTGGGACGGAAGGAATATTACTTTAAGAAAGTGGAATGATAAGTAAAAAAATTCTCTACCCTCATATATCATTTTTTTTTTTTTAAATATTAACGACAACTTTCATATTTATCTGTTTTATTATTTCAAAATAATTATATTATCACTCAAAGTAAAAGTGATAAAAAAAGTTGTAAGTTCGGTTGTTTGTTATAAATTTATTTCACATTATATTATCCCCATTTATCTGTTTACATAGAAGTATAAAAAGTAAATGAACCATCATTGTATATAATTTATTATTTTAATATTTTCTTACCTTGTATCATGATTGAGTTAATGAAGAAGATTATTGTTTCCTGTAAAAATATTCATCATTTTTATATGCACTATAAGATGGTGAATCTTGTAGATAGGAGAATTAAACTACACATGAGGACATATACTTTGATGGATTGTTTAATTTAAGAATTGAGAAATATTGGGATAAGGTACGTGATATAATAGGATTAGGAAAATGATATGTGTTTGAGTTGAATTCATATTGTACAATTAGTTCTAATTCTAAGAAAAAATTGAGGGTCGTCCTAACATGTACTTTGAGGTAACACTGATTTGCTATCTTACAAAGTAAATATAAAATTATATATATTGCATATAAATTAGTCACTCCATTCTTATCTCTTACAGTAAACGGCCTCTAAGAGATTATTTGATGCCTAGATACCCTCCTCATGTTATAGAAATGGGTGTAATCTATTCATTAATTTATATTAGAATTCTTAACATATAGTAGACGTACACTTGCAATATATTGATGAGTAGTAAGTTTCAAAAAAAAAAAAAAATAGAATTGCAATTCACATTCCCCATCTTAAAAATATTTTAACACTTAATAATAACATCATAATCAAGTTTCTAGGAGAAAATAGAATATAATTCATATCATATTATTACTAATGTTGGATTTAATAAAGTTTAGTGCGTGCTAACTAACTTTTAGAAGAGTTCACTTTGAACATTTTTACTTTAGCTAATAGAGTTTATGCTAAAGACTAATTTGCATCCATGACAACATTATAAATAAGTGTCGGAGAATAACTTGAATTAAGATGTGAGTACAATTATAGTTTTCGATGGAATCTTTGATAAAAATGTATTGTCTATGGTGGGGCCATACATATACATTTCTCTCTGACTCATAATTTACGTATAAATAACCATATTTTTATCATTCACTATTTAGAAGCTTCACTTTTGTTCATGGAGAAAACATATAATATTATATTTGGGAATGTCTTATAAGTAATTGTAATTAATAAAAGTCGGACATACTTTCTATACAAAAGGAGAAGTAAGATCATTGATTTCTCTTTTATGTTACCAAAATTACTTAATTTTGTTTATACTTTTAAGAAATAGTTTAAGCTATAAAATAACATATTAGTCTATCTTGTAAGCTTTGCTCGAAATTCATTTGAAAAAATATATAGTTAATAATATCATATGATGTTAATATAAGATTTAAAATAATATATACTCCCTCTATTTAACCGAGTTGATCTCTTTCTTTAATTTTTGTGAGTGTAAAATAATTGAAAAATGTTGAATTGGATGGAGTGGAGGGAGTAATTTGATTTATTTTTTGTTTATTAGAAACACCTTTAGCCAAATGAAATTTAATGCAATTTGGTACCTTAGAAAGAAATTATCTAATAAATAAAACTTTATATATTGTATCATTCTCTATACTATACAATAAGTCATATTTATTACTCTCTCCGTCTCACTTTACCTGGCTTCCATTCATAATCGGGACATCCCACTTGATATCTATAACGTAAGAATTTCTTCAATAATAAAATAATTTTGAATTGCAAATTTTGTTGACTCAAGTTTGTGTTGGTTTGATTGTAGAAGATGGTGTACAGATTGTGTTAATCCATACGATTTATCACTTAAAGATAGAATTGGATAAGTAATTGCATATTGTCTGGTTTACAGATTATTGTCTGATTATGTAATTGCAGAAATTAAGTTACAGTTATATTTTTCGTAAATATTGCATTATTAGATTTTTTTTTTTTCCATTCATTATGTATTGTTCTTTCGTTAAAAAGACTCTTACAAATGAGAAATTATATATTGTAAGTCAATCCATGCTCTTAATTTGGGTTTCTCTATATTTATATTGATTATTCATGTTCACAAGAATGAGACATTGCATACATATGGGTGTATTTTACCAGTATATTTAAACTTGATTATAGCTTAATTTTCCTTTAAATTCATTATAATTTCCCGTCATGGTTATCCTACGAGGTTTCGGGATGGGGAGAGCGGAGAGAGGAGGGAGAGCTTGGGTTCGGGTTGGTGGAGGAAGGTGAGGGCGACGGTGGAAGGAACCGAGGGTCGTTGGTTTTGGGACAATATTGAGAGGAGGGTGGGGGAGGGAAACGAAACAAGATTCTGGAAGGGACGGTGGGTAGGAGACTGCTCGCTTAAAGAACGTTTTCCTCGGCTTTACTATCTCTGCGAGAATCGGGAGGCGATGGTCAACGAAATGGGTAGGTGGATTAATGGGAATTGGAGTTGGGAAATCCCTTGGAGAAGGGAACTTAGGGAAAGGGACGTGGGGGGTGTAACAGAGCTTCTTGAGCTCCTACAACAGGTTTCTCTTACTGAGGGAAGGAAGGACACATGGCATTGGAAAGGGGCTAGGCATGACGGGTACTCCGTGAAGAAAGCATACGAAGAGATAGAGAAAGGAAGTGGTGGATGGAGAATACAAAATGGAGAGAGACACTTGCTGCTCTTCCAAATCTGGAAATCTTGGGCTCCTTTTAAAGCTTTGATCATGGCATGGAGACTTATTAGGAACAAATTACCAACTATGGACAATCTTGGAAAACGCTTGGACACTCCCTTGAGCGATCAAATTTGCTGCTGCTGTCGGCAAGACGAAGAAACGGGTCAACACTTTTTCTTGGAATGTTCTAAGAGCCGGGACATTTGGAATGAAGTCATTAGGTGGCGTGGTATCAGCTGGGCGGCTCCAAGGCTGATTCAAGATCACTTCATGAGCTTCATTGAAGTTCCGGGAGGTGGTAAGTTGAAACTCTTTCTTGGTGGGTTATGGATTTGTGTGGTGTGGGTTCTTTGGAAATGGAGTAACGCGATTAAGTTTGAGAATAGAGAATGGAATTTTCGTCGTATTAACGAAGAAATTAAATGTCGTTTCTGGAGTTGGTGTTCGATTAGAGGAGTAGGGGTAGAGAGATGTAATTTTCAATATTGGAGTGAAAGCAATTTGTGTGAGATTTGGATGAACAACTGATGTAATAGTTGGGTACTCTTTGTACCTCGGTGTTGCTTTTTTATAAAAATTTCTTTTTTACCCGATAAAATATATATATATATATATATATATATATATATATATATATATAGGAAATAAATCAGGTGAAAACTCTATTTTCAGTGCAATCTGCAAACCCTGCATTTTCATGCATAAAATGATGCATTTTTATGTATAATACGTTGCATAAAAAATATATATTATTTTATTAATAAAAATTAATAAAATAATATTTTAATTTTCATGCAACATTTTATGCATATAAATGCATTATTAACGCATGAAAATGCAATGGTTTGCAGATTTCACTGAAAATTGAGTTTTCACCGTAGTGTATCCCTCATATATATATATATATATATATATATATATATATATATATAAATATGTTATCAGGGTAATTAGTAGTAACAATGCATAGATTTTATCTTAGTTTTTAAATTAAGATTGTATCAATTATATGATTGTCTCTACACTTGACAATGTTTTATTATTTAATGCGAACGATCAATAATGTTATACTATTAGTGATTTTTTACACGGTAAATATATTATAAAAGAATATATGATAAATGAGCGGTTATACGTGCAACGAACGTTTTCACAGCTAGTATATATCAAATGTGTAAATCCTTTTCTTTATAATCGCTAATATTACTGATCTAACCTTTACATACATTGCAACATACTCCCTCCGATTCAATCGATAATGAAGTAAAACTTCATTTTGAATTAAATTCTCTAATTCAAGAAATGTAGAAATTTTTTAAGTGGGTTATAGATAGATATATATAAAATACTAACAAACAATCGAAGCTCATAGGTACATACGAAAAATTTATGGGTCCCAAAACTAGGCCCAGACCTCTTGGGCCTTACATCATATGGCCGGATTACACTATTGAAATGAGACTTCAAATTCAATCCAATCTAATTTGTGACATACATAAACTATCAAATTAAAATGGCATCGCCCACAATTCAAAGCAGCTTCCACTTATACAACAAATTAAACGGTTTTTTTTTTTATCAGTCAAACACGACTCACATATCTACACACACATTTAAGGTGTTTCAAAACTCCCGACCCCTTGATTTGAAGACGAGCGTCTTACTACTTGACTGTGCTTCGTTGGCAATAGAAAATTATATCAAAGAGATAATCAAGGAAAAACCTCAATTATGGACCTCAATCCTAATACAGGAGTAATTGTATAACTCTTAAACCCAGCAGTTGAAAAGAGATTAGCCCATTCTTTCTCAGTCCTTTCCTTTCCAGTAACAACAGTCATCATCAACATATCAAAACAAAGCTTAGTCTCAGTTGCTTCATCGGTTTCTCTCTCTTCATCAACCACCAATTCCAATATAATCACTTTTCCACCATTGATTTTGCCTTTGCTTGGAGCAATGGCTTCCTTGCATTTCTCCAATATTTTCACACATTCTTCATCGCTCCACGCGTGGAAAACCCACTGTCTCATGTTGAATATACAAAAAGTTATATAAACAAACAAAAAAATCGAATATGAATTGATCTCTTACCTTGAGGAAAACTGCATCTGCAGGGGGGATGAATTCGAACATGTTTCCACTAACAAAGCTCAGATTCTCAGAATTTTGAAGCCCACCAACGACGTGCGGAAGCTCAAGCACGACGCATTTTAAACCGGGAAAGGCGTCGACGACGACCTTCGCCACGACGCCGGTCCCGCCTCCGACGTCCACCACACTTTCCAAGCCCTCGAAGACATGCGTGCATTTCTCAACGAGTATGGTAGCCACAAACTTGGCATCACTGCTCATCCCCTCATTAAACACTTTAATTTGTTCCACCTCTCGTCGTTCCTTAAAACCTCGAAAAAGCTCCTCCCGTTTCTTGTGAAGAATGGAGACGGGCTTTCGTCTCCGAACCATTCCCCCGCCTGATGGAACGGATCCATCACGATCGGGTCCATCATGGCCAGGGCAAAAGGGGCGAAGCCCAGGGGCTCGTCCCTCAACAGGAGGCGCGAAACCCTAGTGAGAGAGTAAGCCTCTTCCTCCTCCCCGCCCCCGTCCTTGGAGATCTTGACCTTGTCGAAGACCTTAGAGTGGACGAGAATCCGCATGAGGCGAAAGAGGCCATCGGACTTGGCCTCATTGATGGAGAGGGCGTCGGCTAGTCGGGAAAGCGTTATAGTGCTGCCGTGTTTGTGGATGGCGTCCGGTATGCTGAGTTGAATGGCGGATTTGAGGGACATGGAGTTTATGTAGTTGAAGATGATATTCCACAGATGTGTTTGAGCATCAAGAAGTTCTTGGGTGGAGTCTACTACTTCACTAGGCAAAGACATGCTTGAGGATTACTAGCTTTTCTTGATGGGAGAATTTTAGTCTAAAGAAACCAAGATTTATGATGTTCTTCCATTATTATGTACTGTATTCCTTCGTTTACTTAAAAAGATGACTCGTTTTATTATTTTATAAGAAGTGATGCCATTGATTAATAGGAAATAGGTTTAGAGTATCAAGTCGGTTTGAATATATAGTACTATAGGGAAACGGCTAATGATGATTCGTGGAGCTGCATATTTTGCTTTATTTCTATGCAGAGGCTCATTTTAATATATTCTCCTTACGTCTCACTAGGAAATGAACTTTTAAATTAGATACGTGAATTAAGACGAAAGTGATGATAATGTGTTAAAGTAATAGGTAGTAGGTTATAGTGATGTGTCTGAACTTTATTGGGTTAAAATTTTCAAATTCAGAAAAGGTCCGACATCCCAAAAAGAAAAATGTCCCTTTATCAATGGGATAGAGGGAATATCTCTTAATAATTTGCTTAATTATTCAACTTTGGCTAGCTCTTCGTTCAAGTAGCCCATCACGATACATTGACTGCATCTTCGTCAACGCAGAGAAAGTAATTATAATAATTACAATTAGATGGCACTTCACCAACTATATATCATGACGATTTATCAAGCAAATTGATTAATTTAATTAATATTTTTGGTGGGATAAAAAACTGAGGAAACATTGGAAGTGGGGCTAGTTGCAACGTGTTTGATCAATCGTCCAATTAAAGTAATGTACCTAGCTATATAGTAAGACAAATAATATAATTTTAAAATTTTTAACAAACTATACTTAACTAGCCAGCTTTGGATTTATATGCTTAAGGTGGTTGGTTGGACTTATTTTAAAGAGTTTAAAGCTCTAATTAGACGGGATTGTAAAATGTTTTTGTTGGGACTGCCGCACGTACTACCGATATAATTAAGATGTATATGTTGAATAGAGCTTATAAATTTATAACTCTCACATCCAAAAGAAAGAAGACATTGTTGAGACGGGCGAAATAACATTAGTAATACTATATATTACAACATAAATGGCACATAAACTTAGTTGTAAATAAAACTCCATCTGTCTCAATAATCGAAACGTATCAAAGTAGGATGGGAAGGAAGAAGTAATTGTTACGTCGACAGAATGAAAAGCAATTCAGATCCAGTTAAGGGAAAACCTCGATGACAGATCTCAACCCTAAAACTGGATAAATCTTATAAGTTTTGAAGCCAGCAGCAAAGAAGAGATAAGCCCACTCTTTCTCACTCCTCTCTTTCCCAGTAAGCGCAGTCATCATCAGCATATCGAACCCTAGCTGAGCTTCAGTCGCCTTAGTTTCCTGCTTCTTCTCATCATCATCCAAAACCATATCAATAACGATCAATTTCCCTCCATTTGCATTATTCTTGCTTTGAGCTATGGCTTCTTGTAGAAATGTTGAGCTCAATAGCTCGATTGTGTGTTTTGTGAGGAAGGAAATGTATAAAAATTCAATCTTGGAGCAAAATGAAAAGAAGCTCAATATTCATGCAAAAAGTTGATCAGCTGCGCTGCATTACACAGTGCTTTTATATCTAGGTTTAAGCTAAAGTTGCTGAAAGATAAAACGCGAGTTTTCAACTAACTAGCCCTACTCTGCACACATCCGAAGCGTACACGTGGATGGTCCAGATTAAAGCGGAAAAATAACTAACATAAAATAAAGATAGGTAATGGGATCGAATCCCAGCAGCAGCAGTTTCTTCTTCTTCTTCATTCCATGCAAATACGACTGGTATCTTCAACTCCAGAATCTTCATCAACTTCAACACCCCCCCCCCCCCCCCCCCCCTCAAGATGGAAGTGATGGAGATCCAGCAATCCCATCTTGCAGAGAAGATCACGGAAGCGTGGGCTTGAGAGGGGCTTGGTGAAAAAATCAGCAAGCTGATTAGCAGAGGAAACTCCTATTGGCTTGAGAAAACCTGCAACATATTTTTCCCGAACAACATGACAATCAATGTCAATATGCTTAGTACGCTCATGGAATACCGGATTCTTGGCTATCTGTATGGCAGCATCACTGTCACAGAAGAGAGGTATCGGCAGTGTAGGATGAATGTGAAAATTCTTCAAAAGATTTGCAATCCAAACCAGCTCCCTGGTTGTAACAGCCATGGCCCGATACTCTGCTTCTGCAGAAGAAGAGGATACGGTTGTTTGCTTTTTAGACTTCCAAGATAGGAGAGAATTCCCAAGGTATACACAAAAGCCTGTGAGAGACTTCCTTGTATCTGTACAAGTTCCCCAGTCCGCATCCGAGTATCCTTTGAGCTCAAATGATTGAGCACAAGGATAAAATACTCCCAAAGAGGGACAGCCTTTTAGATACCTTAGTACATGTAGTGCAGCATTCCAGTGAACTGAGGTTGGCTCAGCCATGAATTGGCTGAGCTGTTGTGTAGCATGAGTGATGTCTGGTCTTGTCAAATTCAGGTAGAGTAATTGACCAACCAGCCTCCTATAAATTTCAGGGTGTTGGAGAGGAGCTTCTGTGCCTTGAACTAGGACTAATCCTGGTGGTAGTGGTGTAAGAGCAGCTTTGGAACAGAGCATGCCATTGTTAGATAAGATCTCCAACACATATTTCCTTTGGTTCAAAGATGTTCCATCCTCTCCTCTTGCTATTTCCATCCCAAGGAAGAACTTGGCAGTTCCAAGATCTTTGATTGTGAAAGTAGAATGCAGGTACCTTTTAAAATCTTCTATGAGAGATAGAGATGGTCCACTGACCAATACATCATCTACATAGACAATGATGCAGAGAAATTGATCTCCCTCTCCCATAGTGAATAAACAAGGATCTTGTACAGTAGAGACCAATCCAAAAGAGTTAAGTTTCCTGGTAAATTCTGCATTCCACTCCCTTGATGCTTGCTTAAGACCATAGAGACTCTTCTTCAGCTTACAAACTTGACCTGTTTTAGTGTGAGATAGGCCTTGAGGAATTGTCATATAGATATCTTCTGTTAGATATCCATGCAAGAATGCATTGTTTATGTCAATCTGATGCAAAGGCCAAGAGTTTGCAGTAGCTACAGCAATGAACATCCTAACAGTGGCCAGATTAGCCACTGGGGAAAACACTTCAGTATAATCTATGCCCAGTTCTTGGTTATACCCTTTAGCCACAAGCCTAGCTTTGCATCTTTCTACAGACCCATCTGCATTAAGCTTGAGTTTATACACCCACTTACACCCTATTGGCTTCTTAGATGCAGGAAGATCCATAATATCCCATGTTTCATTCATAATTAAGGCATCTAACTCCACTCTCATTGCCTCAATCCATTCAGGATACTTACAAGCTTCTTTATAAGATAGGGGCTCTTTCAGCATTGTAAGGTTGAACAGGTATGTAACATGAGCACTAGAGAGATGAGGACTCACAGTATAAGGAAAAGTGTGAGGTGTAACCGAGGTGGTGAAGGAAATTGAGTGTGACTGAGCAATGCATCCCACATAATCTTTCATCCAGGATGGTGGTTGAGTGACTCTTGTGCTTCTCCTTGGCTGTGGAACAGATGGAGTAGGCACCAGTGTAGTGATGTCCTCATTCATGATATTCAATGGTCGAGAAGATTCTGCAGTTGACTCTACATGTGATGAATTTCCATGAGAGATTTCCATATCAGTACTGTCAGAAGGTGTAGTTGAGTCCACTGCAGGAAATTCAAGAACCAACTCATTATGTGGCTCTACTGATGGATCAGTGAAGGGAAAAACAAAGGGGATAAACTTCACATCCCTACTTATAAGAACTTTCTCAGCCTCTAAATCAAACAACACATATCCCTTATGTGAAGCATCATATCCCAGAAAAACACATTTAAGACCTCTAGGATCAAACTTACCTCTAGATGGAGAGATGTTTGCTGCATATGCCAAGCATCCAAAAGGCTGAACAACTTGATAATTTGGGGGTGTAGTGAAGAGGATATCAAAAGGTGTCTTCCAATCAAGAACTTGTGAAGGCACTCTGTTGAGAAGCCATGTGGCTGTGAGAATGGAATAAGGCCAGAATTTGAGTGGTAAACCACTCTGAAACATTAGAGCTCTTGCAGAATTCAGAAGGGATCTGTGTCTTCTCTCCACTATCCCATTTTGTTGAGGAGTGTATATGCAAGATAACTGATGTATGATACCATTATCTGCAAAGAGTTGTGTAACATTCCTATTTAGGAATTCTGAACCATGATGATCAGAACGAAAATAGCAAATCTTCTTCTGAAAATGAGTATTAATCATCTGTATGAAACCAGCAAGAACTCCATACACTTGATCTTTGGTCTGCAATAGGTATGTCCAGATGGTTCTGCTATGATCTTCCACCAAAGTAAGCACATATCTCACATTGCATATGTTATATTCTGAATAAGGCCCCCATAGATCTCCATGAACCATTTCAAAGAGCTTACTGGATTTTCTGTTGAGTAGAGGAAAACCATCCCTAGTCTGTTTAGACTTTAAGCAAACTTCACAGTTTTTTATCTCTTTTAACTCATCAGTGGTGAACTTACCATCATGAATCTGCATATGCTTCATAATGCTGATTGAAGGGTGCCCTAGCAGTATGTGCCACTCTTTGGCAGTAAGCTTTCCTAAGTTCAGAAAGCTGTAAGAGAATTCCTCTTTGAGAGATTCAATAAAATATAGATGATCTTTCATCTTTCCTATCCCAACAACCTCTTCATTATCTGTTTTCTGGAAAAGACAGTGTGTTGGATGAAAGACACACTTGAGATTAGAAGTTTTGATGAGCTGTGATACTAAGATGAGGTTGCTGGTGAAGCCTGGCACATATAGCACATCTTCAAGCAGCATTCCCTTGTTAATCTTGGCCTTTCCAGCATAGGCCACACTTCTAGATGATCCATCTGGTAGATAAATCATAGTTGGTGTATCCAACTTGTAAGTAGTATGTAGCAACTCTGGTGTACAGCATATGTGAGAACTTGCACCAGAATCAATGATCCACTCATTATTTCCCATACTTGACATCACATTGAAGGCAAAATGCCCATCAAAAGGATGTTGTTTGTGTGGTGCTGAATGCACCATGTTGGTATCACTTTTGGTGTTGCTGGGACTGGTTTGTTGTTGAAGAAAATTGCCCATGCACTTGGCAATCTCAGTTTGGATCATCCTACTCATATCATTTGTGGATTCCTTCTGTTCCACTTGGCCTCCATATCCTTCTGCAGACTGTCCAGACTCTGCATAATTCACTCTTGGTTGAGGTCCTTTTCCTTCTTTGATCTTAATGTACCAATCTGGAACTCCATGTAGCTTGAAGCAGGTCTCTTTATCATGTCCCATGCCTTGACAGTGTCCACATTTAAGCTTCTTCTTGTCCTCCTTACTCAATCTTTTCTTGAACAGAGTTACATTTCCAAACTGCCCTTGCCCCTGTTTCTGCATACCCTGTTTAGGACCTCCATAGTATTGTTGTGGTGGTGCTTGATTGGTGTGAGTTGGTTGTCTTCCCACAGCATTCATGGACAGAAGATGCTTTCCATCTTGTGTTCCTTCATTGAGCTGTCTCTGCTCCTCCACTTGGATAATCATTGAGTAAGCATCATCAAGGCTTGGCAATGGTTTGATGAGCATAATCTGAGTCCTTGTTGCATCATAACAATCATTCAATCCAATCAAGAATGTCAATAATCTTTGTTCATCCTGTCTCCTACTCATCAAGTCTTTAGCAGGACATGAGCAAGACAGAGGAGCATGCATCATGTCCATTTCATCCCATAATGCACTCAATTGATTAAAGTACATCATCACATTTAGATTTCCTTGACTAAATCTAAATATTTCCCTCTGTAATTTCAGAATCTTTGGCCCATTTGCTCCACCAAATCTCTGATTCAAAGCCATCCACAATTTATATGTATTCTCAATGTTGTTAAATGCATTAACTAGTTCCTTGCTAATGCAATTTGTTATCCATGTAGAGACCATATAGTCTACCTTAACCCATCTCTTATAATATTTGGAGTTAGTGCTTGGCTCCATGAAAGTACCATCTAGAAACTCAATCTTACTACGAGCAGCAAGAGCGCGTTTAATAGCACGGCTCCAGTTCAGAAAATTGTTACCAGTAAGTGGAGTCGTTATCAACACCATCCCCGAGTGATCAGTAGCTGGAAGGAGCAGGATCTCTTCTATTTGACGCCGTTTCAGCTTGATTTCAGGATCAACTTCATTTCCTTTGCTGTCCTCATCATCTGAGCTTCCTCCATTGTCACCATTTTTGTGCGGCTTAGCATCTTCTTCCTCGCGAACCATTGTTAGAAAGGTGGATCAGAACCTGGCTCTTGTTACCATGTAGAAATGTTGAGCTCAATAGCTCGATTGTGTGTTTTGTGAGGAAGGAAATGTATAAAAATTCAATCTTGGAGCAAAATGAAAAGAAGCTCAATATTCATGCAAAAAGTTGATCAGCTGCGATGCATTACACATTGCTTTTATATCTAGGTTTAAGCTAAAGTTGCTGAAAGATAAAACGCAAGTTTTCAACTAACTAGCCCTACTCTGCACACATCCGAAGCGTACACGTGGATGGTCCAGATTAAAGCGGAAAAATAACTAACATAAAATAAAGATAGGTAATGGGATCGAATCCCAGCAGCAGCAGTTTCTTCTTCTTCTTCATTCCATGCAAATACGACTGGTATCTTCAACTCCAGAATCTTCATCAACTTCAACACTTCTTTGCATTTCTCAAGTATTTTAATGCTTTCTTCGTCGCTCCAGTCGTGCAGTATCCACTGTTCATTTTGATTTTGAGAAAGTTAAAAATGAGAATAAATTCTAGGAAAATAGTTATGAATCATAATTAGAATAATAACGGGGAAAAAATAACTATGAAAAATCAAAATTTTGATATAAGAAAGTATACAAAACTTGTGATATATACCTTGAGGAGAAGTGCATCTCCAGGAGGAATGAACTCAAACATATCTCCACTGACAAAGCTCAGATTCTCAGATCCCTCAAGCCCATCAACGACGTGTGGAAGATCGAGCACGACACATTTTATATCAGGAAAGGCGGTGGCCACCGCCTTCGCCACCTCCCCGGTGCCTCCGGCCACATCCACCACACTTTCCAAACCCTCAAAAAATTCCTTGCATTCTTTAACAAGTATGCTCCCGACAAAGCGTGCATCACAAGACATCGCCTCGTTAAACAGCCTATTCAAGGCCGTGTCATTGCCTACAAACTCCCAAACTCTCCTCCCATGCAAGGAGAAAAATGGAGATGGGCTTTCATCTTTATACCATTCAATCGGATTGTGGAAGGCATCCACCATGCACGGTTCCATCATGACTAGGGCAAGAGGGGCAAAGTTGAAGGGCTCGTCTCTCACCAAGAGGCGTGAAACCCTAGTGAGAGAGTAAGCCTCTTCCTTCTCCTCGCCGTCGCCCTTGGAGATCTGACCTTGTCGAAGATCTTAGAGTGGACTAGAACCCGCATGAGGCGAAAGAGGCCGTAGGACTTGGCCTTGTTGATGGAGAGGGCGTCGGCTAGTTGAAAAAGCGTTATAGGTTTGTCGTGTTTGTGGATGACGTCGGGTATGCCGAGTTGAATGGCGGATTTAAGGGACATAGAGTTTATGTAGTTGAAAATGAGGTTCCATAGATGAGTTTGAGCATCAAGGAGCTCTTGGGTGGAATCAAGTGCAGCCATTGTTGGGGGGTATATAGTGTATAGTAGTACTAGTGTGATTAAAATGTGTTGTTATTCCTTTATATACATGTTTGGGAAGTATAATATAGATATAATTTCTTGAGAAATAATGGCTAGATAGGTTGCCATTTTTGAATTGTCAAAGATATAATTATTTGAGTACTAATTAAATTTATGTCATTTGTATTGTAACAAATTAACTATATATTCATTAAGATTCCTACAGCTGCACAGATTAATTATTTTATTAGAATTAATAAAACATGAAATTCTGTTGACCCGCAAAGAGTATAAATCTGAACGATGTTACAGATAATGTTCTACTTTGACGCTGCGGAAGCATGCACAACAAAATAGTCATGAAATCAATAAATCAACATCAACCAATGATAACTCAGTTCGGTTTAATCAACCTACATCTGGGGGCATGCCCAAGAGCCAATCCACTATCAAGAGCTTCAGAGATACAAGTATATGAATACTAGCCACCACTACATATTCACTTCTCACTCGTCTACACTCTACTCAAGTGAACTTGATGTTAAACCCCTCAGCCTAACCAAGCCTAATCTAGACTTACTCTTGAGAGACCTACCCACAATATTAAGGGAAAACGAAATAAAAAGGAAAAATATTGTCTGGGACAAACTGTGTTATATGTACCACATAATGTCCTAGATGATGTACAAAGAGACAAGATGACTCTCAGCACTACATTGTGTGAGGGTAACAATATCAGCTCTCTTTTCTGTCTCTTATGAACGTGTATGAGCCTGCTTATATAGCCTCCAAGTCATAGATCTTCTCTTGTAGCCCAAGTAAGAGATCCTTACTTCAATAGAATTCTCACTCGAATGGAATCCTTCTTGATGTAGATCTCCTCATTGTATATGGTAATCCATAACTCCATATAATTATATAAAAGATAGCGATATCTTATAGAATTTCATCTTTATCTCTTCCTTTTTAATAAAAATCGTCATATATATTATTCACATAATTGACAATAAAATCATGCAAGAAGATATGCGCTCATAAAACAAATTCACATGCATATTATATGCATATGCTTTCCTGTGAATTATTGCTCTAAATCCCACTTGTTTCTGACATATATGGGTGTTTTTTTGCATAAACAATTCATATATAAAAGATTTTAAAGAATCTTATAGAAGGCATATTTTCTCTCAACAGTTGGGACGAAATAATCAAACAAAGATGAATGGTAGGGTTACGTTGTCAGATTTATTTTTTATTTGGAATATATATGTATCATATTGCACGTTTTGGAGTTGTGTGGATTTTAAGAAATCGTAGATAAAAATCGTGTCGTAAGTGGATCTCATATTAGTGTGGGTGAGAGAGAAATGATGCACGTTTTAAGAATTATGTATGTAAAATTAAGTGAAGAAAAGTAGGTAAAAGTGGAATAAGGGTCTCACCTCATAAATAGTAAGACAATTTCTTAGGGATAAAAGGGCCTTTTTGAAGAGAAAATCGTTTTATTTTAGTCTATCACACTAAGAATGGCATCATGAACGGAATATACTCATACAAGTATCTTGAACGGAAAATACTCACAATAAAAGAACATATCGAAAAAAGGAATTGTGTCTTTACACCAACCGCATACAAGTAGCGAAAATAATATTCGACACAATTTATTATCTTATACTCCCTCCGTCGCATTTGTCCCATTTAATTACAAAATGAAGGTTTCAAACTCATACACATGATATGCAAATCTCTCAAGACTTTTCATTAGTTAAGGGAAGACCTCAATCACAGACCTCAACCTTAAAACTGGGTGAATCTTATAACTTTTGAAACCAGCAGCAAAGAAGAGACGGGCCCACTCTTTCTCGCTCCTCTCACTTCCAGTGAGAGAAGTCATCATCACCATGTCAAAGAACAGCTGAGTTTCAGTCGCCTTACTCTCAGTTGCTTCATCGTTTTCTCTCTCTTCATCAACCACATATAACACAAACTTGGCATCACTGCTCATCCCCTCATTAAACACTTTGTTCCACCTCTCGTCGTTCCCTAAAACCTCGAAAAAGCTCCTACCGTTTCTAGTGAAGAAAGGAGACGGACTTTCATCTCCGAACCATTCCCCTGCATGATGGAACGGATCCATCACGAAAACACGATCGAGTCCATCATGGCGAGGGCGAAAGGTGCGAAGCCCAAGGGCTCGTCCCTCAACAAGAGGCGCGAAACCCTAGTGAGAGAGTAAGCCTCGTCCTCCTCCCGGTCCCCGTTCTTGGAGATCTTGACCTTGTCGAAGACCTTAGAGTGGACGAGAATCCACATGAGGCGAAAGAGGCCATGGGACTTGGCCTCGTTGATGGAGAGGGCGCCGGCTAGTCGAGAAAGCGTTATAGGGCTGCCGTGTTTGTGGATGGCGTCCGGTATGCCGAGTTGAATGGCGGATTTAAGGGACATGGAGCTTATGTAGTTGAAGATGAGATTCCATACATGAGTTTGAGCATCAAGAAGTTCTTGGGTGGAGTCTAATTCATTAGCCAAAGACATTGCTTGCTTGAGGACTTGTTAAATTTTTCTTTGGGGGAGGATTTTGTTTAAAGAAACCATGACTTAAGGTATAGTACTCTTTTCGTCTCGTTTTATTATTTCATAGTATAATTTCGTTGAATTGTGTAGTTTTTGAAAAGAATGATGTCATTGACGAATAGGAAATATATTTGGAGTATCAAATTTGTTGGAATAGTTTTTGGAACGGCTAATCATGATTGGTGGAGCTACATATTTTATTTTATTTCTCTCACAATTTTAATATTATCTCTTAGTAATTTGCTTAATTGTTCAACTTTGGCTAGCTCTTCGTTCATGTAACTCGTCACGAACTATTGACTACATCTTCGTCAACGCAGAGAAAGTATATAATTATAATTAATTCAAGAAAATTAATTAATTCAATATTTTTGGAAGGGTAAAAAATTGAGGAAACATTGCAATGTGTTTGATCAATTGTCCAATTATTTTAAGTCATGTATATAGTAAATACTACCTCCGTCCCGCGGCATTAGTCCCTATTTCCATTTTGGTATGTCCCGTTTATTAGTCTCATTTCCTTAAATGGTAAAATATACTTGGCCACAATTCACTCTCTCTCCTCAGAATTAATTACAACCACATATTCTCCACTCATTCTCCACTCCCTTGGTTCATGTGCCGAAAGTAAATGGGACTAATGCCGCGGGACGGAGGGAGTAAAACAATATTATGATGTGATGTGATGTGATGTGATATATACACATAGTAATTAACAATTAGTATAATTTTAAAATTTTAACAAATTATATGTTGGTTGGCTAATTAAGCTTATTTTAAAGCGTTTATAAGTCCAATCAGGGTTGTAGTTGATTTGTTTCAACATCAGCCTAGAAGATGTATATGTTGAGAAGAGCTTATTATAAGTTTATAACTCTCCTATCCAAAACACATTAAAAGCATTTCGAACGAGACGAGGCAATAGGAGCATGTTATTAGTGATACTATTACAACATGAAGGATGTATTAACCGAGTTGTAATTAAAAACTCTATCCGTCCCGATAAAAGACGACATTTGGTACATCGAATATTCGAGAATGAAAAACAATTCAGATCCGGTTCCGGTTTACAGGAAAACTTCGATGACAGATCTCAGCCCTAAAACTGGATGAATCTTATATGCTTTGAAGCCAGCAGCAAAGAAGAGATGGGCCCACTCTTTCTCACTCCTCTCTTTCCCAGTAAGCACAGTCATCATGAACATGTCGAACCCTAGCTGAGTTTCAGTCGCCTTAGCTTCCTGCTTCTTCTCATCATCATCCAAAACCATATCAATAACGATCAATTTCCCTCCATTTTCATTCTTGCTTTGAGTTATGGCTTCTTTGCATTTCTCCAGTATTTTAATGCACTCTTCATCGCTCCAATCGTTAAGTACCCACTGCCAATATATTTTGAATTAAATAAAAATTAAAGTATATATATTTTGGTGAAATGAAGAAAGGAGAATTCCTAAAAATAGCCAATTTCATAAGACAAAAGTCTTTTTTTAGCCACATAAAATAAAAAGGTCTTTTTCTAGCCACTTTACATATTTTATGACAATTATACCCTTAGTGAAATATTGACAAAATTAAAATTAAAATCTGAAATAATAAGTTGAGGGTTACACGAATTCAGGATTACTCGTGTTCGTGTGCATGAACGGATATTCACGACAATTTTGTTCGTGTTCGTGTGCACGACCGAGTATTCACGACGGTTTCGCTCGTGTTCGTGTGTACGACTCGGGTACTTACGATTGTTTCGCTCGTGTTCGTGTCGTCTTCTCCGATTTGCTGTCGAGGAGTCTGCTATATATGGAGCTCGAGCTGACCTTGTCCGGTGGTGACAACGGCGGCAATGGTTGCTATGCAGGGTGTGTGAGATAGAGAGAGAGAGGAGGGAGAAGGAGAGAGAGGAGGGAGAGGGAGAGGGAGAGATCGAGAGAGGAAGGAGGAGGGAGAGGGAGAGATCGAGAGAGGAGGGAGAGGGAGAGAGAGAGCACAACAACGCCGACAATGGTGTGCTCGGTGGCAGCAACGGCGGGGGGCGGCGGCGGCGGCGACGGCGACGACAATGGCGGCGGCGGCGGCGACGAGAAGTGGGAGAAGAGGGAGTAGAGTGCGTGCGTGGGTTGCTGGGTTGGGTTGGGATAGGGTTTTCTTTCCTTTATCTTTATCTTTTTCTTTTAATTTTATATTTTTTAAGTAGTAAGGGTATAATGGGTAGTTTAGGTCTAAAATGGCTAGAAAAAGACCTTTTTATTATACGTGGCTAAAAAAGACTTTTTTGTTATGAAAGTGGCTAATTTTGTCCTTGCCCCAGTGAAGAAATTGTATATTTACATACCTTGAGGAGAAGTGCATCTGCAGGAGGAATGGACTCAAACATGTCTCCACTCACAAAGCTCAGACTCTCAGATCCCTCAAGCCCATTGACGACATGTGGAAGATCGAGCACGGCCCATTTTATATCAGGAAAGGCGGTGGCCACCACCTTCGCCACCTCCCCGGTGCCGCCGGCCACATCCACCACACTTTCCAAACCCTCAAAAATCTTCTTGCATTCTTTGACAAGCACACCTCCCACAAAGCGTGCATCACAAGCCATTCCCAATAAACAGTTGGCTCGTGGTCGTTTCATTGACTACGAACTCCCAAACACTCTTCCCATATAAGGAGAAAAACGGAGATGGGCTTTCACCTTTATACCATTCAATTGGATTGTGGAAGGCATCCACTATGCCTGGCTCAAGCATGGCAAGGGCAAAAGAGGCAAAGTTGAAGGGCTCGTTTCTCAACAAGAGGCGCGAAACCCTAGTGAGAGAGTAAGCCTCTTCCTCCTCCTCGCCCTCGCCCTTGGAGATCTTGACCTTGTCGAAGATCCTAGAGTGGACGAGAATCCGCATAAGGCGGAAGAGGCCGTTGGACTTGGCCTTGTTGATGTGGAGGGCTTCGACTAATTCGGGAAGCGTTATAGGGCTGCCGTGTTTGTGGATGGCGTCGGGTATGCCGAGTTGAATGGCGGATTTGAGGGACATGGAGTTTGTGTAGTTGAATATGAGATTCCATAGATGAGTTTGAGCTTCAAGGAGTTCTTGGGTGGAATTTAGTGCAGCCATGGAATCTAGTTCTTGGGTTGGGTGGAATCTAGTGCAATAGTGTGATTGAATTGTGGTGTTGTTGCTTTAGTGGCATGTTTGGGAAGTATATATATAGAGAGATGTGATTTCTTTAGAAATAATGGCAATTTTAGGTTGCCATTTTTGAATCGTCAAAGTCTCAATGATAATATATAGTTTTTAGTATAAATCAAATTGCTGTCATCTTTGTCGTAACCAAGTATTCAAGATTCTCATATCTGAACAACTTCATTGCTCCCTCCGTCCCTCGTATAAGTGTGGGAGAGACGAGAGGAGTGACGCGGGTTTTTATTGGGAATCATAATATGAGCCAATAGATTTCCACCCTCTCTACAAGTTCGAGCTTTTAGATGAGACGAAATTCAATCAGTTTTTAGAAGAAAAATAAGAAAGCAAAAGTAGGTGATTATAAGAAAATCTAGAGAAATAAGATAGTAGTGGAAAATTAGGGAAAATGTAGTTACGAATTTTGTGAATAATGTAAAATATTAAAGGTATACATAAGAAAGTAAACTGAATGAAATAAATATTTTGAAAATTACACTAATTTAGAAACGCCCCAGCTGTTAATAATCACAATAATTCGGGGATCGGAGTATTTTATTAGAATTGAACAAAATGTTCACATGCATATATATATGTTTCCGGCGAATTATTATATTGCACTAAATCCCAGGTATTTGAACAAACTAGGCATGCCGTTTCGGACATATAGACATATAGTATATACTACAAGAATGATATTTTATTTATGACGAGCATTCTTAATATGCTCACAAATGACGTGACATATTATTAATGAGTAAAATATATAAATATATACTATAATTTATCTAAAAAAATCTAAAAAATAAACTTTATCATTATCATATTAGCTTAAAGATGATTGCAATATGTAGGGGAGCGTTTCTGATATAATATATGAGTTTTTTTACATAAACAATTCGTGTATAAAGGGAACTAAGAATCTTAACAGCTAGGACGCGAATAATCATGCAAACAAAAATGAAGATTTATTTTGGATTTGGATTTTAGAATATATAATAATGTATGCGTATAGAAATTTTATTTTTCTTTTTTCTTTTGTCATCCAATAAATTTAATAAAATAACACTCCCTCCTCCCTTCTCACATTGCACATGCTGGAGTAACGTGGATTTGGAATATATAATGTATACTTGACACGATTTATTATCTTATATATTATCTGTCACATTCGTCCCGTTTGATTACACAATGCAGGTTTCAAACTTATAAGCGAAATGAGATCCTCTATCCCAAAATTGGTGTACCAATGGTGTACCCAATACAAAATTAGGAAGTTTTGACATACACTAATAACCAAACTCAAAATGACAACTAATAAAGAGTATTCAAAACTTCCTAATTTTATATCGTGTACACCATTGATACACTAATTTAGGGACAGAGGATCTCATCCCGCAAATTATGCAATTACACAAAAGCCTTAAATCTCTCAAGACTTTTCATTATAAAGAGAGAGAAGTTAATTAAGGGAAGACCTCAATAACAGACCTCAACCTTAAAACTGGATGAATCTTATAACTTTTGAAGCCAGCAGCAAAGAAGAGACGGGCCCACTCTTTCTCACTCCTCTCTCTTCCGGTGAGAGAAGTCATCATCACCATGTCGAAGAACAGCTGAGTTTCAGTGGCCTTACTCTCCTGCTTCTTCTCATCTTCACCATCCAAAATCATCTCAATCACTATCAACTTCCCTCCATTCTCATTCTTGCTTTCACTTATGGCCTCCTTGCATTTCTCTAGTATCTTAACACACTCTTCGTCGCTCCAATCGTGCAGTATCCACTGTCAATATCGAAATCGAAATCGAATACAAAAGGTTTTCATTATTTATACACATTTAAGAAAAAAATTAAAAAAAATCGTATATATATACCTTGAGAAGAACGGCATCGGCGCGTGGGACGTGCTCGAACATGTCCCCACTCACGAACCTCGGATTCTCCGAGCCATCCAAGTGGCCGACGACTTGCGGGAGATCGAGGACGGTTGCTTTCAGCTCCGGGAAGGCGGCGACGACGGCCTTCGCCACCGTCCCGGCTCCTCCGCCGACGTCCACCAAAGTCTCCAACCCTTCAAAAATAGGTCTACACTCTTTAACAAGCACGCCGGTCACCAACCTCGCATCGTTGGTCATCGAGTCGTTGAAAAGCTGGTTCCAACGCGGCTCCGTCGCCGCGTACTCCCACGGAGTCTTCCCATACGTGGCGACGAACGGCAAGGGGTGTTCGCCCCCGAGCCATTCGCCCACGTTGTGGAATGGCGCCATGAAGGCCGGGTCGAGCATCATCTCCGCGTAGGGCGCCAGGCTCGAGGGCTCGTCCCTCAGGAGGAGGCGCGAGGCCCGTGTGAGAGAATAGGCCTCTTCCTCGCCCCCGTCCTTCGAGATCTTGACCTTGTCGAAGAATTTGGAGTGGACGAGGATCCGCATGAGGCGAAAGAGGCCGTCGGACTTGGCCTCGTTGATGGAGAGGGCGTCGGCTAGCTCGGAAAGCGTTATAGGGCCGCCGTGTTTGTGGACGGCGTCGGGTATGCCGAGTTGAATGGCGGATTTAAGGGACATGGAGTTGATGTAGTTGAAGATGTGGTTCCATACATGAGCTTCGGCATCGAGAAGCTCATGTACGGAAGACTCTTGCTTTGCCATTTTTCGTTGATTGTTATGTATGTTTTTGTTCACTACTTATAGCCATGGAGCAAATTGCTATGAGAGAGGGTCACGTCTCTTATTGTATCAGTGGATAGTTGTTACGTTTTTACGACATATTCAGAATCGAGGATGTAGCTGCCTTACGGTCTTAAAGTATTTGTATATGTCACGTTAATAGTTGTTAGACTCGCATGAAACCTGATAAAATATTACTACTAACAATAATCACACATAATTAATTGTTAATCAAGAGTTGATGTTAGATCTAAGCCTAGCTCTAACAACTTATCGAAGTTTTATAATGAAAAAAGATGGATTCACGCTCAAACTCGAACGTCTTTTTTCGAATGGCTAAAGATGCTTAGGAATAAAATATTCGTAATAAGCATGTGGAGATATCGGTATCTTCATTAAAATGTAGCAACTGGGTGGAATAATCTCTCTCAACTTGTTGAATTAAATTAATTAATTGTGATTAAAGACAAAAGATTACTGGCTCTATTTTAATTAGAAGAAGCACACTTGAGCTGACGTTGCTATTATTCATTTATTAATATATTTTACAGTTTATAGATGTATTATTAGGTAGTCTGCGGTTAAATATCGGATGACGAACGGGATCCTCTGTCTTGTCTTTAAATTTGTGCTCCAATTATGTATTTAAGTCAAAATTACATAATTTTTTTCGGATATCTTTAACTGGCACAATTTAGAAATCTCTTAAACTATCAAAACTATATAATTTTAACTTGAGTATACGATTGGAACACAAGTTTGTGGATAAATGATTTTATTCTTAGAGAAACTGGAAAAAGGAAATTTGTCAATAAATAAATCATTCATGAAAAAAATATTAGAGATTGAGATTTGGGGACACGATTGGGGCAGCGGGATAATCCAATGTGAAACTTCTAATTACTTAAAGTTAAGCAAACTTACTCTCGAGACCTATTTTTTAGGATAAATTTTGATACATTCACAATATAAAATCAATATACGGCAATATATAAATTCAGATGGGCCCTGGATGGGTTAAGGAGTCACGGACAGCGAATATAGTATTTTCTCTGTCTCGTTCTACTTGTCACAACTTTATTATTTTACACGTTACGTACATAGACAGCTAAGGGAAGACCTCAATGACAGACCTCAATCCTACCGCACGAGTAATCTTGTATTTCGTGAAGCCAGCAGCGTGGAAAAGCTTGACCCATTCTTTCTCGCTCCTTTCCTTTCCAGTTACCACAGCCGTCATCAAACAATCAAACATGAGCTTAGATTCAGTTGTTTTAAGCTCTTCACTCTCTTCATCATCCACGACGATCTCCACAATGATCACTTTCCCTCCATTGCTCTTGCTCGGAGCTATGGCTTCCCTGCATTTCTCCAGTATTCTAACACACTCTCCGTCGCTCCAGTCGTGCAATATCCACTGATATAATAGCAACATATGTTAGTACATCAAGAAATTAATTAATTAACTGGAATACTACTCCCTCCGTCTCTCGTATTGTAGCTTGACTTTGCACGCGCATTTCAGTGTCGAAAAATAGATGGTACGTTAAAATTTGAGTCGCGCTTGATAAAATATACTACTCCCTCTGTCCCACTTCACTAGTCATATTTCTTTTCAGCACGGGATTAGTAAAAAGGCATTAAAAAGTAAGTGTCAATTATTTTATTTTAGGAAACATGACTAGTGAAGTGGGACGACACAAAATAGTAAACAAAACTAATAAGTGGGAGGGGGTTATCCACAATATATTGAAAAGGATAATGCAATATACTAAATGAGGCTCACATTTTATCTTAATATACTCCCTCCATTTTTTTTAAAGTGTCTTGGTCAATAAATTATAAATCTATACTATTATAAAAAGTGTCTTGTTTACAAAATTTGATTTGCCTATTATACCCTTACTACAATATAATAATTAATATTAATATTGAATAGGTTGTTATTCAAATTAAATTCTATTCGCTCCCTCTCGAGTAATTAAAATACTTTTATATAATTTTTATAATAGTATAGATTTCATAATCAATAATCCCATCATCAATTTGTCTTAATTTTTCACATTGTAATTCGTTAAAGCCGGTTGAATTATTAATATATTATCATCAATTTGATTTAATTTTTATTTTTTTAATTTTTAAATGCTTTTAATTTATTTTTCGTATACTTGCGTTATAACAATGAAAATAAAATCTACAATATTGTACTTTAATTTATGATGGAATAAAAATAATATATTAGAATTAGATTTATTATCTAATATAGTTATCGGAATATAAAATTTAATTTAGAATAAATTAATAATTTATTAGGATTAAGTTTATTTTTGTGAAGACTAATTCTTTCCATTTTAAGAAATATGATCATTCATGTGAGACGACCCCATTAGGAAAATAGCACAATTGAATTGGGACGGAAGGAGTATTACTTTAAGAAAGTGGAATGATATAAACGACCCCATTAGGAAATTATCTACCCTCATATATCAATTTTTTTTTAAATATTAACGACAACTTTCATATTTTATCTGTTATATTATTTCAAAATAATTATATTATCACTCAAAGTAAAAGTGATATAAAAGTTGTAAGTTCGGTTGTTTGTTATAAATTTATTTCACATTATATTATCCCCATTTATCTGTTTACATAGAAGTATAAAAAGTAAATGAACCATTATTGTATATAATTTATTATTTTTATATTTTCTTACCTTGTATCATGATTGAGTTAATGAAGAAGATTATTGTTTCCTGTAAAAATATTCATCATTTTTATATGCATTATAAGATGGTGAATCTTGTAGATAGGAGAATTAAACTACACATGAGGACATATACTTTGATGGATTGTTTAATTTAAGAATTGAGAAATATTGGGATAAGGTACGTAATATAATAGGATTAGGGAAATGATATGTGTTTGAGTTGAATTCATATTGTACAATTAGTTCTAATTCTAAGAAAATATTGAGGGTCGTCCTAACATGTACTTTGAGGTAACACTGATTTGCTATCTTACAAAGTAAATATAAAATTATATATATTGCATATAAATTAGTCAGTCCATTCTTATCTCTTACAGTAAACGGCCTCTAAGAGATTATTTGATGCCTAGATGCCCTCCTCATGTTATAGAAATGGGTGTAATCTATTCATTAATTTATATTAGAATTCTTAACATATAGTATTAGACACACTTGCAATATATTGATGTTTTCTTCAAATAGTAAGTTTCGAAAAAAAATAAAATAGAATTGCAATTCACATTCCACGTCTTAAAAATATTTTAACACTTAATAATAACATCACAATCAAGTTTCTAGGAGAAAATAGAATATAGTTCATATCATATTATTACTAATGTTGGATTGAATAAAGTTTAGTGCGTGCTAACTAACTTTTAGAAGAGTTCACTTTGAACAATTTTACTTTAGCTAATAGAGTTTATGCTAAAGACTAATTTGCATCCATGACAACATTATAAATAAGTGTCGGAGAATAACTTGAATTAAGATGTGAGTACAATTATATTTTTCGATGGTTTCTTTGATAAAAATGTATTGTCTAGGGTGGGGCCATACATATACATTTCTCTCTGACTCATAATTTACGTATAAGTAACCATATTTTTACCATTCACTATTTAGAAGCTTCACTTTTGTTCATGGAGAAAACATATAATATTATATTTGGGAATGTCATATAAGTAATTGTAATTAATAAAAGTCGGACATACTTTCTATACGAAAGGCGGATGGAATCCTCTGTCCCTAAATTGGTGTACCAATGGTGTCTCGGTACAATATTAGGAAGTTTTGACATACACTAATTACCAAATTCAAAATGACCACTAATAGAGAGAATTTAAAACTTCCTAATTTTATATCGGGGACACCATTTGTACACCAATTTGGGGACAGAGGATCTCATCCGTACAAAAGGAGAAGTAAGATCATTGATTTCTCTTTTATGTTACCAAAATTACTTAATTTGTTTATACTTTAAGAAATAGTTTAGGCTATAAAATAACATATTAAGTCTATCTTGTAAGCTTTGCTCGAAATTCATTTGACAAAATATATAGTTAATAATATCATATGATGTTAATATAAGATTTAAAATAATATATACTCCCTCTTTTTAACCGAGTTGATCTCTTTCTTTAATCTTTGTGAATGTAAAATAATTTGAAAAATGTTGAATTGGATGGGGTGGAGGGAGTAATTTGATTTATTTTTTGTTTGTTAGAAACACCTTTAGCCAAATATAATTTAATGCAATTTGGTACCTTAGAAAGAAATTATCTAATAAATAAAACTTTATATACTGTATCATTCTTTATACTATACAATAAGTCATATTTATTACTCTCTCCATCTCATTTTACCTGGCTTCCATTCATAATCTGGACATCCCGCTTGATATCTATAACGTAAGAATTTCTTCAATAATAAAATAATTTTGAATTGCAAATTTTGTTGACTCAAGTTCTGTGTTGGTTTGATTGTAGAAGATGGTGTACAGATTGTGTTAATCCATACGATCTTATCCCTTAAAAATAGAATTGGATAAGTAATTGCATATCGTTTGGTTTACATATTATTGTCTGATTATGTAATTGCAGAAATTAAGTTAGAGTTATATTTTTCGTTAATATTGCATTATTAGATTTTTTTTTTATTTCCATTCATTATGTATTGTTCTTTCGTTAAAGAGACTCTTACAAATGAGAAATTATATATTGTAAGTTAATTCATGCTCTTAATTTGGGTTTCTCTATATTTATATTGATTATTCATGTTCACAAGAATGAGACATTGCGTATATATGGGTGTATTTTATCAGTATATTTAAACTTGATTATAGCTTAATTTATCCTTTAAATTCATTATTTCAATATTGTAAAGATGGAGCATGTTATAGACAATCTCAAAATAGTGACTTTATTTTATGCTCTATTGACACAGCAAGAATTAAAATTCTTAATATGTTATCAGGGTAATTAGTAGCAACAATGCATAGATTTTATCTTAGTTTTTAAACTAAGATTGTATCAATTATATGATTGTCTCTACACTTGACAATGTTTTATTATTTAATGCGAACGATCAATAATGTTATACTATTAGTGATTTTTTAGATTGTAAATATATTATAAAAGAATATATGATAAATGAGCGGTTATACGTGCAACGCACGTTTTCACAGCTAGTATCAAGGAAATGTGTGAATTTACATTTTAATCTCATTTATTATTCTCTTTTTCTGCACACCACCTTATACTCCCTCCGTTTTTTTTATGATGGGTTTTTAGCTCAGGCATAAGAATTAATAAAACTTAATAATTATTCTTTTATGTTCTTTTTTTTCTTGTAAGTCGCATTTTTCATGTAAAAATAGATAAAATTATTTTGGAAGAAGAGATAATTAAATATTAATTGTGATAAATGAAGATAATGAAAACAGGAGAAAAAATGAAGAACCGTGAGTTAACACCTTATAAAAAAATAAAAAACAAGAACAAAACCCTAAAACCTCTTATAAAGAAAACGGAAGGAGTAGTATATAACATTAATTATAGGGGTAAAGATGGAAAATATAGCTATTATGTTATCAAATTCCGTAATGAAACACTTAAAAACAAACATTAAAAACAGAAATACGGACACTTATAAAAAAAACGAAGGAAGTATATAATTCGATGAATTTAAATACGTGTGAAAAGTCAAATCACGGAAAAAGGGAAGGGGGAGCAATTGAGATTCCATACCTTGAGGAAAACTGCATGAGCATGAGGGATGGACTCAAACATGTCTCCTCCAACAAACTTCAAATTCTCAGACTCTTCCAAGCCATCAACGACGTGTGGGAGATCGAGCACCACGCACTTCAGTCCCGGGAACGCGGCGGCTACGCCCCTCGCCACCGTGCCGACGCCGCCTCCGACGTCCACCATGGTCCACACCCCTTCAAAGACATGCTTGCATTCTTGAACGAGTATACTGGTCACCAACCTTGCATCACATGCCATTGCCTCATTGAACACCTGGTTCCACCTCTCGTCGGCGCCTCCGAACTCCCAAAGATTCTTCTCGTTCTTGGTGAAGAACGGAGAGGGGTTATCGTCTCCGAACCATTCGCTCATGTGGTTGAACGGATCAACGAGGACAGGGTCGACCATGGCGAGTGTGAAATTCGCTATGCTCAAGGGCTCGTCTCTCAGAAGGAGACGAGAGGCCCTTGTGAGGCAATAAGCCTCGTCCCCGGACAAGGTCTTGACCTTCTCGAAGAATTTCGAATGGACGAGAATTCGCATGAGGCGGAAGAGGCCATCGGACTTGGCCTCGTTGATGCGGAGGGCTTTGACCAACTCGGAGAGCGTTATAGGGTCACCGTGCTCGTGGATCGCATCGGGTATGCCTAGTTGGATGGCGCATTTGAGGGACATGGAGTTGATGAAGTTGAAAGTGTGGTTCCAAATATGAGCTTGAGCTTCAAGAAGCTCTTGTGGAGAGAGTGTTCCATTAGGCAATGCCATTTCTTGTTTTCGTGTGATGTGTTTTTCCCTTTACTACTTTTATAGGAGTGTGAAACAAGAAAGCATAGCTATGTTATATTGAAAGTTTCGAAGAATAATGCAATGTTTTCCAAGATTTGGGTAAAAGATTGCGCCAAATTTCTGGGAACCAGTCATATGATAGCTTCATTGCTTAAACCTGATTGGTAAAGATGGATAACGTTGTACTCATGAATCATATGATTCACTAGAATTCATGGTCCCTACTCCTATGTTACACTCTATCCGTCCGTCCCTCAAACGTATGGACAAATTTCATTTTTCGACGTTTCAAAAGAGTATTTATTTTTCACTTAACCCACTACAGATCCCTTTCATTTTACTCACACCACATAAACTTTTATTAAAATTCGTACCAGTAAAAGATGTACATACTCCTAGAAATGGAGAGAGAGAGGATTTGACAAACATGTTTTAGGTTCAATGAAATGAAATCACAATTCCAAATTAGAGTACAAGAATGGATCGCTTCCAAATACACATGTCAAATTCAAGCCAAGGAACCTCCAGCTCCCTTCATGATCTTTAACAAGACTCCCACTGCTTCAGATCCTCCAAAATCTCTGGGCCATCTTCCTCTCAAGTCTCAAGGTCCTTCCCGTGCTCGTGATGCTGATCATCAATACACGTATCACGTATGGACCTCCACTCTCATGTTCAAGGCCCTCTCTCTCTCGAATATGATGTTGTGAGTGAGCATATCCAGTACTTGGAGGCTAAGAAGGTGGAGATCGAGGCTCTTTTGCTGGCAGCTGGCGGCACTCCCTCAGACAATCAAAGGGGAGTTGCGTGAGTTATGATGTGCATGATCACGCGCGTGTGTGGATAAGAGGTGGTTAGCATACTCTATGCATGCATGATTAATTTTGGCATGTATTATGTATGCGGTGGTATTTTTTATTTATGGGATAAGGAATTTATTTTTCCTTATCCATGAATATTATGAGTAGATTTGTTCAGGGGCGGAGCCAAGGCCCTGGCAACCCAAGCCTCCGCCCGGACAAAATTTTTTTTTGCTACCCTGTATTATATATATTTACAGTGTATTTTTTATTTTTTACATGTATATATATTGTTTTGCCCGGTCAAATTCATATAAACACGATCTCGCCCGGGAACTTTTAGATTCCTAGCTCCGCCCCTGGATTTGTTTCTATGTATAAGAGATACGCTCGAGTATATGAGAAGTATGAGATAAGGTAAATAATCTAAGAGATATGCATGAATATCTCTTAGGGTTGATCGCGATTCTTGAAGGGGGACGAGTATATATTTGAGAAGAAATTGTGATAGCCGTTGCGCGTCAATAGAGTCTTTATACTCCGGGGAGAGAAAAAGTATATTAAAAAAGAAAATTTAATAATTAATTTTCAAATTTTCAGTTAATAATTTATTAACAAAATAATCAAATAATTAATTACTAATTTATTAATTATTCTTTTTCCTTTTTTTCAAATAAAAAACAAGAATTTAATTTTATAATATAAGTGCCCAATTAGTGGACCCTAAGTTTTTACTAATTGTGTCATTTAATCGCTAATTGTTGCCATAAACGGAAAGGTAACAATTTGAAGAGACGGTCCAAAAAGGAAAGTGTAACTTGAAACGTTCGGAGAGAGTATCTCTTATACTCTTTATAGTGGATCGGTTTTTTGAGATAGTTACCCCAGACGTAGGTAATTTATACCGAACTGGGTAACCATTGGTGTGTCGTTTATTGTTACACTTTATGTTCTACACTTAATTACAGTAATCAACCACTGTTAGCGAGTTATACAATTTCAGTATGCATATAATTTGTGGATAGTAAAATATAAAGAATATTGTTGTATAAGACTCTTTAATTGTATGACAAATTTCGGTATATGTTCGGTATATACCGTAAATACAATGTATATCATGAATTCGTATGTAACGAACATTCTGCATCTTCGGTATATACCGTGCATACAGTTTATTCGATATATACCGAAGCATTTGGTATATTGCCGAATGTTTGGTATTTACCGTAAATTCAGTATATACCGCGGGTACGGTATTTTGCGGTATACCGCGATATCGCAATTTCAGATACCGTTGTCGTACCAAAACTTATCGGTATGGTATGATACCGTACCGAAAAATCGGTAATACCGTCTCTTTCAGTATTTTCGATTTTTTTTTTGCACGGTATGTTCTATATTTCGGCGTAACGGCATCCCGACCCAGCCCTACACATGCACACGTCGCATTCAGAATGACTTGAACTCTCGGGACCTTTTTCTTAAAATTGTATAGCATATTGTAAGGAAGAAGGTTGATACATTCACAATTCACACTATAAAATGAATATAATGCAATACATAAATTTAGATGGGCCCTGGATGGGTTCCGCAGTGACAGCGAATTTAGTATTTTCTCAGTCTCATTATATTTTCACGACTTTATTATTTTATACGTTACATAAAAACGGCTAAGGGAAACCTCAATGACAGACCTCAATCCTACCGCACGAGTAATCTTGTATTTCTTGAAGCCAGCAGCGTGGAAAAGCTTGACCCATTCTTTCTCACTCCTTTCCTTTCCAGTTAACTCAGCCATCATCAAACAATCGAACATGAGCTTAGATTCAGTTGTTTTATGCTCTTCTCTCTCTTCATCATCCACAACCATCTCCACAATTATCACTTTCCCTCCATTGCTCTTGCTCGGAGCTATGGCCTCCCTGCATTTCTCCAGTATTCTAACACACTCTCCGTCGCTCCAGTCGTGCAATATCCACTGATATAATAGCAACATATGTTACTAAATCGCCAAATTGATTAATTGATTGATTAATTTGGCATACTACTTCATCCATCTCCCATGTTAGTTTGGTTTGACTTTGTACGCACATTTCAGTGTTAAAAGATAGATGTTACGGTAAAATTTGAGTCGATTAATGATGAAATATATTATACACTATATTCAATAGGATAATATTTTTTGTCAAGCGAAAGTCAAATTTAATTTATATCTTTCGATACATCGAAATGCGTGCAAAAAGCCAAATATACTAATTTGAGAGACGGCATAGGGGAACTGCATGAGCAATTAAAATTCCATACCTTGAGGAAAACTGCATGAGCATGAGGGATGGACTCAAACATGTCTCCTCCAACAAACTTCAAATTCTCAGACCCTTCCAAGCCATCAACGACGTGTGGGAGATCGAGCACCACGCACTGCAGTCCCGGGAACGCGGCAGCGACGCCCCTCGCCATCGTGCCGACGCCGCCTCCGACGTCCACCATGGTCCATACCCCTTCAAAGACATGCTTGCATTCTTGAACGAGTATACTTGTCACCAACCTTGCATCGCATGCCATTGCCTCATTGAACACTTGGTTCCACCTCTCGTCGGCGCCTCCGAACTCCCAATGATTCTTCCCGTTCTTGGTGAAGAACGGAGAGGGGTTATCGTCTCCGAACCATTCGCTCATGTGGTAGAACGGGTCGATGAGGACAGGGTCGACCATGGCGAGCGTGAAATTCGCCATGCTCAAAGGCTCGTCTCTCAGAAGGAGACGAGAGGCCCTTGTGAGGCAATAAGCCTCATCCCCAGACGGGGTCTTGACCTTTTCAAAGAATTTCGAATGAACGAGAATTCGCATGAGGCGGAAGAGGCCATCGGACTTCGCCTCGTTGATGCGGAGGGCTTTGACTAACTCGGAGAGCGTTATAGGGTCACCGTGCTCGTGGATCGCATCGGGTATGCCTAATTGGATGGCGCATTTGAGGGACATGGAGTTGATGTAGTTGAAAGTGTGGTTCCAAATATGGGCTTGTGCTTCAAGAAGCTCTTGTGGAGAGAGTGTTCCATTAGGCAATGCCATTTGATCTTGTTTTCGTGTGATGTGTTTTTCCCTTTACTACTTATAGGAGTGTGAAACAAGAAAGCATAGCTATATTATATTGATTAGAGTAGATTTTTATAAAATCTTGAATTGAAAGTTTCGAAAAATAATGCAATGTTTTCCAAGATTTGGGTAAAAGATTGTTGTACTCGTGAATCATATGATTCACTATAATTCATGGTCCCTACTCCTATTTTACACTCTATCCGTCCCTCAAACGTATGGACAGATTTCATTTTTCGAAGTTTCAAGAGAATATTTATTTTTCACTTAACCCACGACAGATCACTTTCATTTTACTCACACAACATAAACTTTTATCAAAATTCGCGCCGATAAAAGTTGTACGTACTCCTAGAAATAGATAGAGAGAGGATTTGACAAACATGTTTTAGGTTCAATGAAATGAAATCACAGTTCGAAATTAGAGTACAAGAATGGATCGCTTCCAAATACATATGTCAAATTCAAGCCTAAGAGCACTCAAATGTGTGTAAGTGAAGAATCTCTAAGAGCTTTCAAACTACTATATAATATTACAGCTATGAATTCGAGGGGCGCAAATATAATGACGAACACGAGGAAAGTGGCTACTAACCTTTGCTCAACGAGTATCTGGCCGGAGGCGCGGAGATGTTGTAACTCAGCTATAGGAAAAAAATATAGAACATGTTTTTGAGTTTCTTGAGACACTCAACCAGAGCAGCAACCTTTCTTTACTGCTGAAACATCATCCTTGGATCCGACGTTGATGGTCTGCCCTTTGGAAATCGGGGCTGGGTCTTCACCACTCTCAAGAGCTTTCCTGCTTACTACGCCATGGATTTGTGTGAGGACTTCTGTGAAGGCGTTTTCCACATTCATTGACTCGAGGGCTGAAGTCTCCATGAAGAAGGTCTTCTCCCTTTCAGCAAAAGCTGTAGCATCTTCGGTGGATACAGCGCGCAAGTGACGCAAGTCAGCCTTATTTCCCACGAGCATTATGACTATGTTTGAGTCTGTGTGATCCCTCAGCTCCTTCAACCATCTCTCGACATTTTCGAATGTGACATGGCGTGTAACGTCGTAGACTAGCAAGGCACCAACAGCTCCTCTATAGTAAGCACTTGTGATTGCACGATATCTAAACCAAAGAATCATGAAAGGTAATGATTTACAGAGCAGATCGTAATAAGGAGATTAAACTGATGCAGATAAATACAGAATTCACTATATGAGCTTATATGCAAATAACCTAGCCTGAGAAATATTGACAGATCGGCAATCATCAATTCATATTTATTCATTAAAGTCAGGAATGTGAGGAGCAAAATGAGCAAGTAGAACACTTTTCTTGATCCTACCACGGCACGATGACTTGATTTCCTAGATAGTAATTCTAAAATATATCCAAACATACGAAACACAGTTGCACTAAGATCCTTCAGATTACTTAGCTAGGTTAATTCCCGAATCATAGATCCAAAAGTCCAAACACTAATAACCTCTATTGTAAACACGAAACGGACTTGCAGATGGACTCAATTCCAGATCCAGTGATCAGATACCGAGAAGCTTGATTCCATGAAAGAGTTAGCAATATATACTTCAAAAGCTCTCTCATTTCCCAGTCTTCACCACTCACCAAGCTAATCAATCCTACTCCTCTCATACACTTGATCTATAACAGGCAAGACGTTAGACTACACTAATGAAACATCCCTAGAACCAAAATCCATCAAAAAAACATCCCAAAATCAATCAGCATTGTCTTCCGATCAGCTCAAGGAGTCCAAAACTGGTAGATCAGTTGAATCCCAAAAGGAAATCATTTGAAATCGATTCGTTCTAGCACAAAATGCATTATTAGCACATAATGCAGAGAAAGCTAAGTTCCAAAAGTATCAGATCTAAGCAGATCGTGTAATTCCCAAACCCATGGATCTCAGAGCAAAATCCAAATCACAAACCAAAACAACAGGGAGATATAATCATTTCAGTTAGAAATTGAGATCTCAAAATCAAAACAACACGAAATGAAATGAAATGAAAGCATAATCAGCGCATGACTTTCTCAAATTCAAAAATCAAACCTCAAGGTGCAACAATGCAACAACAATGGCTTACCGTTCCTGGCCAGCGGTATCCCAAATCTGAGCCTTGATGACTTTCTCGTCGACGCGGATGCTCCGAGTGGCGAACTCGACTCCGATTGTGGACTTGGACTCCAAGCTGAACTCGTTCCGAGTAAATCTGGAGAGGAGATTGGATTTGCCGACGCCGGAATCGCCGATCAGCACTACCTTGAACAAGTAATCGTAGTCGTCGTCTGCTCTGTACGCGCCCATGAGTAGTACCTCGAGAAAGGGTTTTGATTTTGAAGAGAGAGAGAGAGACTGGCGAGAGCAGAGGGAGATCTATTCGAAGTGTATGTATATAGCTGCGTTTACTGTACCTACCGTTATATGCCGCTTTTTCTTTATTTTTGGTATTTCTTTTCTTTTTATTTCAAAAAAATGGGTTACATTTACTTTTTCTACCGTTATCCACCGCTTTTCTTTTTTCGAGTATTTTTTGTATAGAATTTTCGGTTACTAAAAAAAATTCAAACACACATTCGTGTAAAAGAATAGTAATAACAAACAAAAATCATAATTTATTTGAATTTATTCGAATGTGGAGAGTTTTGGGATAAAAGTTTTGAAAATGAGTGATGGTGATATTTGAAGAGGGAAATGCGTTGAAAGATAATAGTATGAAATAATCACAAATAGTTTCTTGTTTTTTCTTTAAGCTGACTTTCCAGCAAAGCAATATAATTTCGTTGCTTAAAATTGAATTTATCGTGGCTAGTTGTTCTTTAGATTTTCGAGGTATAAATCCCATCGAAACAAATGAGTTTATTTTATTCGGGGAAAAATTCAACCAAAAAAAATAATCACCGCCGCCTAAGAAATCAAGAAACTATAGTAGTAAAAGCACACAAAAATATACAGTTCAACAATAAATCTCAATAGAAATTCCCCATGCATGAGACTTTGATCGGGTCGTTTTTATGCAACGTGTAATTTATATATACAGGAAAAAAAATAACTACAGCCTGTTTCCATTGTGTTGAAAATCATTCCAAAACATATTTAAAATCATAGAAATTTGGACAAGGTCTCATAAATATAAACGTGTCTACCATCATCGTCGACCTTAATAATCAATTTAATTTAAGAAAAGGAAAGCAGAAAATAATATGAAGAACTCACTGTGCTAAATATATTTGGTGACAGAATACCGAGATTATTAGCTATTTTCTATTTCAATAGTATAGGTCGATCCAAGTACGGTCTTGAGAGCCCTGCAGTTCAACCTATATATCTTTATTCCAACTAAATAATCCTATGTCCATAAATGGGGAATATATGATACATGTATTGATTGCTATGGTAAAATCGGGAACGAACAGACTGCTCGATTAGAGGTGTAAAAAGAGCGTAGCATAAGTAATACAACTCACAAAATTGTATGTCTGGGAAGAAATCAGTCCTTTGGCTTTTTACTCATTGATTTCCGCTTGTTTACATCGAGGTATCTCTTCCTTAATCGGATGGCACTTGGTGTAACCTGCATAATAGCCACAGTACATGACATCGCTCAAGACATCATATTGTATCCCATCGTATTTAAAATAAAATGAAACTAAATAACATGTTCATAATTTTTCTTCTTAGATAAAGGTGGAAATATGTTAACCAGGTCTGTTTTATGATGAAACCTTATTCTAATCATGGCACAACAAATGGACATACCTCAATGAGCTCATCGGATGCAACATAGCCTATTGCTTCCTCAAGAGTAATCTGCAAGAAGAGGGCAGCTCGTTATTTCTCTTTTAAGCATTTACACAACATTTGGATATTTAGCTTTGCATAACTGCATATTTCAACTATACAGATGGACACACAGACACTTTCAGCACCTGTTTTTTCTGGGAATTTTTCATCATAAGGCATTTCAAGCTCTACATGTTTTGGTGGAAGATGCACAAATAAGAGGTAAATTTTTCTTAATTTTTGTATGTTGGCAAGAGCTTGGAAACCTTGGACATTGTGTTTGTAGCTCTGATACTATGTTAGAAGATGAAGAGTTCAATATGAATTTAACATTTAACATCATACTGTATCTCTAGATATGGATGTGGGAGTGACATTGTGCTTGATCTTTTAATCTTGCTCAGCCATAGGAGAAAGGGCTGGGTAGTGTTTGAAAGCTCTTTACCCAAAACCTTTATTTGTATTTTATGTCAACAGTACATAAGATAGCAACTTTGCATACCAAGAAAAGAGCAAATAACTGAAAAAGGAACGAATTAAAGAATTAGAGTGCATACCAGGCGCGGAGGGGTTAATCTCACATTCTCATCCTTGGATGCAGCACGAATATTTGTTAGCTTCTTATTTTGCACTGGATTAACCTGTGACGAGAAACGATTAACAATTAAGCAAATGAACCATAGTAACAGTTTAAAATGAACCTTTTGTTCTACAGGAACATATTTTAAAGTCAAGCCTTACATCAAGATCGGTCTCTCTTGAATGTTCACCAATAATCATGCCATCATATGTCTGCAAGAGTGTGAAACAACGATTAAAAAAAAAAATAGTAACCCAACCACACTGAATAATGATATGCATTTTTTGGCAAACGCCTTAAGAATTAAAGAAATAACATAACCTCCATCCCAGGTTTCACAAAGAGTATTCCACGAGGTTCTAAACTCATCAATGCATAAGCCGTGATAGTCCCAGGTGCCATTGAAATCTAGTAAATCGAGAATAGTTTATTCAGTCAGGCAACCATAGTAAGTGATATAAGCACGATATGTTCATTTTATCAGATGACAATGAACATTAATAATATTTTGCTTTTTCCTAAACAGATTAATATCCTTAAGAAACTATAAAACCTATCTTATGTTGATGCCAGCAATTAGAAGAGATTAAACTTAAAATAGGCCTTGGTCTACAGTCATAGTGCTTTCCCCCCTTAAATTAATGAACAAATTTATGTTTCTGGCTGTGAAATAAGGGTGGGTGTGGTTTCTAGAGCTTACTAAATACAATTAACAGAGGGAAAAAAAATCCTTTTTTCAAAAAGAAATGTCACAAAGAAAGCATCAAGGTAACAGAGATCAGTTTGATTGCCCCAGTCCCAGGCTAAGACTAAAATGATGAAAAAGTTCCATAGCTCAAAACACAAAATACTGGCAAGGTGGTTAAAACTTAGAGAAGCTAAGAATAATAATAACAGCTAAGTAGCAATTCACTGAAGGTGACACGTTGATATGTACCAGAACTCCTTTTCTGACATTTCCAAGAGGACCTCGATATTTCTCATAACCTGAAAAAGGAAAACGTAATGGTTAAAAGTTAGAGCTTTTTTATCATCACTGGACTGACAAATAAATCCGCAAAACAGAGCATACAAACATCCAAAGTGGTATAGTGACTCGGAAGACTTACTCAAGAATGCACGGTGCATAAACCCAGAGCCTCGTGTATCACTGTTGAAGACGCTTCTATAGCCAACCAAGCCCCTATAATCATGTAAATTATATTAAGGAACAGTAGAATGAAATCAAAACTATTATCCCAGCACATCATTTCAAACACAAACTGAAGAAACGCACACAAAATGAAGAATGTTGCACAGAAGTGTTTATTTCTGCAAGAAGAAAAACTCAATGAAGCAATAAAGGGCACAAATTACAAAGTTCAATAAGGAAGTAGGCAAGTAGCACAAGGAACGAGATCAAGATTTAACAAGAAAAAGCAGAAACTGGTGTCAAAATATACAGGGGCAAAAGATAATATGTGTGAGAGAGAGAGTAGTACGTACCTAGAAGGACAAGTCAAACAAACTCTAGTCCTACCAACACTGCCAGGGACTGGACCCATGTCATTAATCTCTCCTCGCCTGTGAGAAAGAGCTTCCAAAACTAAACCTACATGCTCTTCATTCACCTGGAATGAGCAATTACAACAAGTCAATTATAGTAAGTCCTGCGAGGTTGAAGAAGCACAGAAAATTTGTTTTGGAGTACCTCTACAGTCACTTCTTCAATTGGCTCCAGTTTTTGCCCTCCCTCAATTTTATACCTGATAATATACAAAAATTCTCAAATCAAAAGCTATAAGAGTACAATCATATCTCAGAACTTTCATAGAAGATCAATTACATTAAGTAATGTGACATACATGTTAATAACCGGGCTCACTCGCTTTCTCCTAGTCCTCATAGATTAGACAACCTACTAGAAATTCATATCTTCCTAGTTTTTTCCTTGAACAGTTCATCAATATTGGAAATTAGCTAAAACCCTAACCCAATTATATTTAGTATATATATCAAACAGGCAGCCGTCAATGTCACATCCTCTTTCCAATTTCAATACATAAAACCCATTCAATAATAGTGTCAAAATGGTGGAGAAAGACCAAAAATATAATTTAATATAGTGATTTAGGTGGCTTTCAGGAACCATCATATCAAATGACCAATGCTGATAAAGTGAAAGGCTATGATATGGCTTAAAATCATATACAATTAGAAGCACATAAACGTAGTTACATATCAAAAATATGGTTAGAAACAAGATAGTAAAAAGAACAGAGGAATAAGTAGAAGATCAGGTTGAAAACCTCACATGACTTTGGGAGGTGATACGGACAACTCAAATTTTTCACGCCTCATGTTCTCAATCAAGATACCTGTTTTAGAAATGAATGAACAGGTAAGCTTAAGAAACCAAAAAAAAACTGATGTAAAGACTAAAGAGAACATAAACTGCAAAAAGATCAGATAAGCAGTATGTAATTCTAAACAGGATACTAGGAGGTTGAAGGATACACTTAGAAACATATGTGATCAGAGAAACCTACCCAACTGAAGCTCTCCCCTCCCTTGAACTTCATAAGCGTCTGACAACCCAGGAAGTACATTTAGTGCAAGATTTCTTTCAGCTTCAGCCATCAGACGGTCACCAATTTGCTTTCCAGTCAACTGCATATTTTGCATGCAACGGTACTATGTCATCATTCTGAAATGTTGATCGGTGAAAGGTAAAGACAGATAATTTGGATAGGTTGGCTTTACAGTCTCAATGTAAAATAATAGAGAGGAAGAAGAAACTCTTATATAAGTCCTAAACTATTGCAACAAACAAAGAAACAACGGAGAGGGCATACAAAATCTAAAACATCCAAATTTGAGACGGAAATTTCTACGAGGATATGCAGCACAAGTCACAGGCACAAGAAACACTTACATAAGTCCCATCGCGACCAGCTAAAGGTGAATCATTCACACCAAAAGTCATTGAAATGGTTGGAGGATCTAGATCAACGGTAGGTAGAGCAGTCATGACCTGCAAAAACCTAGAGAATTTAATAACAAGCTTCAAATCAATGCTGAGGATGCACAACATGGACCCGAGCAAATCCAAACAATTATCATGTGTAATTATCATGAACTACACACTATATTTAAGACCTAAAATCACCAGAATTACTTAAGAATCCTGCGCATGTCTATTAGAAAGAAAAGGAAAGAAAACGGGAGTATTACAATGCTCCCGATTTAATCCAGATATAGGCTATTAGCATGTCTAATAAATGGAAAAAGCATGAGAAATTATGAATGTACCGCAACATTTGCTATTGTGTGCCCAATCACTGGACTGTTTAACCCAGCCATGGACACTATATCACCAGCACCAGCACTATCAACTGCAACAATACTCATTCCTTTCTTCTTCATCAGCTTCACAACCTACAAAACAGAAAGTATAATAACATGACAGCAACAGATTAGACATTGATAGGTTTGTTCTAACCAAACACTTACAAGATTGACAAACAAGTCAAGTATGCCCAGAAAAAACTTCATATTCACTCAGGCAGCACAAAGGGGAAATAATTGAAGTTCAAAAATATAGTTATTAAGACAAACCTTCCCTTCTTCAATTTTGGCAGTCCCAGAATCTGTACTACGAATTCCGTGTACTTTATCACCAACTTGGAGGATTCCGGAATATATACGACCAGTTAGAATCCGGCCAACATAATTATCTCTGTCCATCATAGAGACCTGAAAGGAGCTGTCAACTAACTTTCTCAAGGTTTCTCAGTAAATGTGCTTATACATGGTAGAGACAATTTTGCATTGTCTTCACGTCTTCAATGAACAATAAAGACATGAAGAGAAATAAGGATAGCAACATAGTTTGTCCTTCTAAGCAGATGGAATATGTGTAGTTGCCAAATATACATGCATATGAAATATACACAGCACCCATGCTAGCAACAGCATGAGTTATAGTTGCAAAATCTCAGCACTGACCAGCATCTGAAAAGGTGCATCCAGGGTCGAAGATGGCGGAGGAACATGTCTAATGATTGCATCGAGCAACTCAGACATATTCCTAGCATCATCAGGAGGATTCTTTGTATAGGTGGAAGAGGCCCATCCTTCCTTTGCAGATGCATAAAGAACAGGAAAATCCAATTGCTCCTCTGAGAAAAAAGTTGCCATCGAGGAGAACAATTAATATAGATGCACTTGCTAGGTATAGTGAAATTTTGAGGACTAACATCTATAAATGGGACTGATATTAAACAAGTAAAAGAGAACCTGTGGCACCGAGATTAGCAAAAAGATCGAACACCAGGCTCTCAACCTCAGTGCACCTTTCTTCAGTAACTACTCATAAAATGTGAGGAAAGAATTATTAAACTTCATAAGAAGATATGCAATCAAATAAGGAGACCACATAACATCCTGCAAGAATCAGTTGTAAAATGTAACTGCTAATTGACAATATTTAGTAAAAATCATTTCTAAGGCATCAAATAATGTCTTCATTTATTTGAAAACCAAAGCAAAAAAAGCACATGAGCAGAAAAATATAGGCATAACAATCCTTAGTTTCTTCAAGGAGATTAAAAAGTTTGGTAGACTCTCAATCAATGTAAGTCCAGATTCCGATCATATAAACTCCATATTTCACATTTAATCCTAGCAATATATTACATATACAAGTTATCACCATTGGAATATCATAAAGGTTATAAGCACTTCGTACAATACAAAGACTGGTTCTGTTCTTCGACCTGCTCCTTACAAAATTAAAGAGTAAAAGTAAAGTGATCCCAGAAAACAATAAAAGCAAATTTTCATCACCATATTGAAGATGACATGTATTAATTATTAAATCACCCTGGTGCTTTTTTTGGTAGTTGCAATAAATTGATTTTAAGTAAGAAAAAGCTGAAACACCCAGTGACATTTGTACATATAAATCTAAAAGCGCGTGAATGTTTAATCCATCATCACTGGGATTTACAACAGTACCTGAAGGTCGGTCCACTTTGTTTAAAAGTAGTAGTGGGCGTAAGCCATATTTTAGGGCCTTTGCAACAACAAACTTTGTTTGTGCTAAGGGACCTTCACCGGCATCAACAACTAAAACTGCTCCCTCAACCATGCCCACGACCCGCTCAACCTTTCAAAGGAAGATATAGGATGGTTAATGCAAAAGGCATTTCAAAGGCTGCAGCTTGAAAATTGAAATTTCAAAAGTTCGGAATTCAGTTGATATCTATAAAAATTATACCCCTCCGTCCCACTATACTTGAGCCCAATATCTTGAAACAGAGCGTATTATTATATTGAAATGGCTCAAGTAGAGTGGGACGGAGGGTGTGGTTATCAGGGTCCTCTACAAGAAATTAAAACATGGAAGCTAAGTTTACACTGCTGCCAACTAGAAATAACTTGAACTAAACAACAACTTAGCAAGCAAAGGATTTGAGGAAGATCTATTTATCAGCGCATGATTTGCAGATATTGCACCAGTTCTGCAAGGATTTGACCAGAAATGACACTTCGAATCAAGTTTTGGGAGATCTTGTGCAGATAACATCAATAAATTTAGTGTCTTTTATAATGCCATTGATAATGAAGATCTCTCAATACCTTAGATTCCACATTTCTATAAGAATAAGCCCGTGATAGTGAAGATCTCTCAATGCCTTACATTCCAAATTTCTATAAGAATAAGCCTGTGACGAGCTGCTTCTACAAAAATAATGTTTAAAAGAAGAAAGCAAAATTAATTACAACCTGGCTAACTAAAATGATATCCAATATGAAATTACTTAATCAGTATACAGATAGTTTACAAGGTAAAGGTTTAAAACGGCTCAAACTAATGCCTAACGGTCTAAAGTGACTAGCTATTCAGATTTGAAACTCCAAAACAATACATTGTGAACTTAGAAGTGCAGGTACTCCGACTCTGAGAAAAGTAATTCATAACTTTCTTAATTACATTATCTAGTCTCTCCATCATAATAATGACATGATACAAATAGGAATTAGGAACTCTCGTGTTTGACTTACTTCACCACCAAAATCTGCATGTCCAGGAGTATCAACCATGTTCAGCTCGTTCTCCTTCCATGAAATCGATGTTACCTGCAAATTATCATGAGAATAGCAACTGGAACGCTCTAAACCATGCCGCAATAAAATTAATAAAGTATTTTAAGAAATACCACCCCAAACTTTCCTAATCTATGTTGTGCACCTGACCCCTGCCCACCTACTCAATAGAGTATCTACTACTAGAAAAATGTTAGTATTTCTTTTAAAGAAACTTAGTAAAGCCTGAATATCAAATCCTAACAGAATAGGCAATTTGTTCTCCTTTTCTTGCTCTTTCTGTTTCTTCCCTTTTAATTATCTTTATTGTAACCTACACTGGCACAGTAACTAATCCACCATCTAGAATCACATACCATTGGCTCAGAAGTGATACCTCAGACATAAGTTTCATCAATCTACTACCAACCAAATAGTAGCAGCCGTAAGTCCGGCCTTTTTTTCATCATTGCCCATGGAAATAAGATTTCTACATCGAAAGTGATTATAAGGCATAAATAAAAGACAAGATCTAAATCTTTCACCTGGTAAAGCAAATTACGCAACTACTAGTGTTTGTAAATTCACGCCTATTTTAAGACTTCAACCTCAATATTGCTTACTAATACATCAATCTCACGCTAGTTCATGATTTCAATCCCGCCATCTAATCATCAATTGTCCATTAACTGATCCGGAAACAACAAAATAGAATCAAGAGAAAGGACCTTGGAGGAGATGGTTATGCCGCGCTCGCGCTCGAGGCTAATCGAATCAAGAGCTCGCTCGTGAGGAATATCAGCGCCGCACTGGCGGAGGAGCCGATCCATGAGCGTGGTCTTCCCGTGATCGACGTGAGCTATTACCGCAACATTACGGAGTCGACTTGGTTCGATAACGGTGCCGGGAGCGACGGGGGACGACGGCGATGGAGCAGCGGCGGTGGAGGAGGAGAATGGCCTCGTAAAGCCCGAACCGCGCGAGAATACATAGGGCTTCCGGTAATTGGCGGAAGCCGAGGCCGAGGAGGAGGAGGAGGCGGCGGAGGCCTTTCTGGCGGCGGCGGAGCAAAGGGAGCGGAGCAAAGGACCCACCATTTCTAGCTGAAGTGAAATGGCTGCTTCTGCTAATTGAGGTAAGAGGTATATGTAGGGTTTAAGAGGGTTTTCCCCCTTTTCTTCAATTTTTCTATTTTATTCAATTCTAGGGTTTAAGGGTTTTTTCTTTTCTTTTTGTTACGTTTATTTTTTACAAGTAAATGGCAAAAGGAAATACGTATTTACTTTTTGAATATAAGAAAAAAGAAAAAGAGACGTCTTAAATGGGAAAGTAATAAATTTTGAGATTATTATTTCACTATACATATATGAAAATAAACATGAAGATCTAAGGTTAGGGAAATTCATTTCATTTTTATACCCATAGCTATGTGTTCTATCTTATTTATACTCGTAACAATATTCTTCGTGGTTTAGTTTTTTTTTCTTTTCGCTTCGTGATTTAGTTAGCCAGTCTACTTTTCTTGTATTTTTTCACTATCAAAATTCTTGAATTACGAACCAAACCAACGATCAAGAGACTAACCAAAGTTCTTTACAATGCAAAATTGGTTTAGTGATCGAGTCCGATAATCAGTCTATCATAATATTTAATAAGCCATATAGATAGACGAAGGTAATACTAAATCAAGAAACCATGAAAAATATTGACACATGATTAAGGAAAAAAAAACCAAGAAAAGCTCAAAGGGGCTTGTCATATCTGCGAAGTATGTATTTCAAATGAAACAAAGAAAATTGTAAACATATATATATATGAGGAAAAAAATCAAAAAACATGAAGGGAAAAAAGAAAAAGGATATATTCGAACAATAATGATATTTGGTCATAACGTGGTCGGTCACACAACGCATATTCGAATTCAAGGTGAGTTGAGGCAGCATGCACCATTATATATCTACGAACTCCCCTCCCAAACTGTGCTTTCCATCGACTTTGAATCCATAGGATTATATTGCCCTGCAAAATTATTTTTAAAAAAAAAACAATAATAATAGCAATAATCAAGAAAATATATATATAAATGGTTTATTTTAATATTTTCTATAATTAATTTATTAATACATACATGTTACCTGCAAGAATGAATTGTTGGCTGTAAGCATTAGGTATATGCTGTTGAGGGAGAATTATGGCAGTGCCATTTTCCCTTTCTGCCCTTTGCTTCTCAGAATCTTGATGAACATGGTGATTTGGGGAATACCCATAACTGCAATAATCCACCACTGAATTCCCATTTCCAAGAAAATTGTTATTATTAATATTTGTGGTGTTGTTATTATTATTAGGGTTCACAATTTTGTTGCTATTGTTGTTCCATCCCATTATCCCTTGTGTGCCACTTGCTTTGTACACTATGCTCCCTTGGTTTGCAATTTGGTGGAAGTGTTGGTATTGGCTCTTGTACAATCTCAGCTCCTCACAAACCCTACGGTAGTCTCCGAAGGGTCCGAGGATCGGGTCCTTTTGCCGGCTCAGGGCTTCCCAGACAAGCGAGTCCACGGCCACTTTCCGGTCCTCCTCCCGGAGGCTCGTGATGATTTTTGTCACGTTGCTGACGCCGAAGACCTTGTGCACGGCTTGGAATTCGCGGGTCCTTTCGACAGGGAAGAAAGGCGCGAGCGTGCACTTCTCGGTGCACTTCTTTCTCTGGTGCTTGCATGATGCACAGGCGGACGTGGTATTGGAACGTTGCATCTTTTTGTACACAGATCGAGGTGAGAAAGATGTGAGAACGTGTGTTGTTTGTTAATTAATGTAGTTCCATTGAGACATGGAATATAAAAGTGTAATAGAAACAAGGCAATGACTAGTTTTATAAGGTGTTGTATTTGAAAGGAATGGAAAGATTGCCTACATTGATTGGATAGTAAGCACAACAAGTTGAAAACTAGTGTACAAGAAAAATGTTTAATATTGTGCATGAAAAGATAGTCACTAAAGATAGAACTCTTTTATGATTGATCAAAGTTTTGATTGAATTCTTGGTGTCCAACTATTATATAGTTGGGCAGTTTGAGTTATTTATTTCATAATTAAATAATATTACTAACCCTTCTACTTCTCCCCATCTTTTCGTAGAAATGAGAGATTTCAGATGTATGTAGGGCTGCAAACGAGCCGAGCTACTCGGGACTTATTCGGTGCTCGATTCGGTAAAAGTCCGTTCGAGCTCGAACTCGTTAACAAACGAGCCGAGCTTCGAGCCCGAATTCGAGCTCGGTTAACTTAACGAGCCAAACTCGAGCAGTAAGGTGTTCGGCTCGTTTTGCTCGCGAACTGTTCGGCTCGTATATTAATCGAACATGTTCGCGAGCCTGTTCGTGAACTCTTAATCGAACCTCTAATCGAGCCTGTAAACGAGCTTTAGTATTTATGTGTAAAAAAATGTAGGTAAGAGAATTTGAATTATTGTCAAATGTTAATGAGTTAAAATTAATTTCAAATTACAACCAAAACTAATATTAATTGTTCTTTTTGGATTATGTTTTATATTTTGGATGAATTTCATTAGATGGAGTAATTTAAGTTCATTTGAAGTGTTAAAAGAAAATATTAAATATGTTTATATCATGTCTTTTAAACGAGCTCGGACTCGAGCTTTTCACGAGCCAAATTCGAGCTCAAGTCCGAACCGAGCACGAGCCGAACTCGAGCCGAATTCGAGCTCAAAATTTTTAACCCGAGCCGAGCTCGAGCCCGGATTTAAAGCTCGAATCGAACTCGAACCCGAGCCCGAGCCTGTCAAATACTAAACGAGCCGAACCCGAGCAGACCAATACTCGATCAGGTTCGACTCGTTTGCAGCCCTAGATGTATGAGATCATCTATTACATTTTAGCGTGACATTTTTCTATTGCATCGCCAGATGTTTGACACGTAGTAATAAAATTTGTGGAAATTCTTATTTATTACTCCCTCCGTCCCGCCCGATTTGGCCCGTTTTCCAAATCGGGGTGTCCCGGCCGACTTGGCCTATTTCCTTTTGGGGACCAACATTACACTTTCACTTTTTTAGTTTAATACTTTTAAATTGTTAAGAATGAATTTGATTGACTAGTTTTAATTTTCCTTTATTGGGAACACAAATTCAAGGTTATTAATTAATGTAATTTACTCCTCCTTAAAAATCGTGCCGAAAAGAACTAGGCCAAATCGGGCGGGACGGAGGGAGTACTAGTTTTGAAAATATTTTTAATACGCATCAAACATCCAGGGGTGCAATAAGAGAGCCTCTACTGCATTTCGATGTAACATACGTAGAGATTTAGCTCAAGACACCTACACTTCAATTTCAATTTGTAGTGTTTATATTATGAAACATGTGTGGAAATTTTCACCTGTGCATGCAACTCATATCAACTCATATAGGGATAACTGACTTATATGAGTGAGACGGAGGAGGAAGTACATATAATAAGTGGGTTAAAATCAGCAAATGCATAACCAACTCAACAAATTCACAAACTCCATTAAAATCCACACAACACAAATGAATTGCAGCCATGAAATGGACTCAAATTATAGACTTCACCTGATGGCAGCAGCTACACATCTAAATTTGTACGAGCAACTAATCCATAGCAAGTATTGTCAAAAGATCGACGAGTATATTACAAGCAGCAGCAGCTAGAGAGCGAGAGTTGCAATGCAATGTATCTACAGTGAACAGATGAAGAAAATCCAACGTACTGATAAGCACCTAAGCTTTCCAGTTAAAGGACTATATCTTCCTTCTAAGCCTATACACTAAAACTATACCATTCTTTTCTTCAGACTCGTTGCCACCATCCAAAATACCATTTCCCCACGCAGCAGCATCAATGAACAATATCTATCTAGTCATCAGCACGATAGAAGTGCAGAAACTTCAGTGCTGCTACAAATTCCTGAAATATTATACTTTGTTAGCATCAATGCATTGTTTACCGTACACGTGTAATGTATGATCATGCGACCTTTCACCTGATAGATTTCATCAGATTGCTGAGGGAAATAAAAGCCCATTGAGCAGTTATCCAGTAATTCAGGGCTTTTTATCCAGGCTTTACGAGCATCTAGTAGTTTGACCTTATAATGGAATATCTGGAATGGAAACAGAGGAAATATTTAGTAGAGAGAAACCTAACAAGAAAAAACCCAAAGAATTCGAAGAAATTACAAATTTTAGTTTCAGATATGCAAAGCTCAGAAGAAGAAAGTAATGAACCTCAGAAAGTGGGACAGGCGGTTTCTCAAGTTCATCCCCGTCAATTGGTATACCAGTGCCCTGGCATTCAGGACAGAATGGAGAGGCAATTTGCTTGCCCTGCATGTCGGGTTTTTGCCCATTCTTGCCTTTAACCTTTTTCCTAGATTTTGGTTTTAATTTGGACGCCTCCGACTGCTTAGCAGAAACAATCTCAAAGAGCAGTACCCACTGAATGAGACAGGATATGTGAAACACATGGAAAGCCTGTCGAAAAAAGGAGACAAAAAAATTTAGATAAAGATTAGCCTGGAGACATGTCAATTTTGGAATAGTGAAAAAGAAACACTGCAAAGGAAACTTCGTCTGACCCCTGTCAAGTTTCTACTACTGCATACAAGCTTTCCAGTTTTCCTATTCAATAAAGCAGCAACATCTTTGTTTGGGAGCATCTTCTGTTGGCATAGATCACAAGTCCTCTCAGAGGCAATACGGTGTTGGTCTCTCAATAGCTTCCTCATGGTCTTGCTCGAGAGGATGCGAGACTGCACAAGCTGATCATCATTTCCAGAACGTAGCGCTTTTGATTTGGGATTATTTGAAGACTGAGACTCTTCTCCAGATGAGTCATCTTGGTTTCTCGAAGCCTCACTAGTATCCTCTGGATCAGAAAATGATTTCCTCTTCTTGCCTCTAGAGGAGCCACTGTCCTCAGCTTCTGAATGAGGACTAGATGGAAGCAGAAATTTGAAACCATCGAGTAACCCCTTTCTACCCAGATTATAGTTGTAAGAAAAAGTAACAATAGCAAAATCATGCTCAGGAGTCGCAGTGGTATCCTCGCTGGTGATATCCACATTCCCAAGCCATTCGCACCATATTCTATGAATTTCACTCGGGACCCCATCCTTCTCAATAAACCTGGCACCAATTTTTCCAACTCCGATATGCCTCACTACCAAATTAGAAACCTCGTCTTTCTGCAGAACACCGGGAATAACTAGTAGCTGATTATTTCCATCACCATCCAAGTTAATATTTCTGGGATCTTCATTGCATTCAGTACTGCCCTCACTCTCATGTGAACTAGAAGCAGGTCCAACATTTGATTTGTATTTAACCATTGCTAGGCTGTCTCCGCCATCATGATGGATATCTAGCAACCTGTTTTGCCCACAGTCTGAAGCAGGTAAGCTTTTACTCTTCTCCTCTGAATCACCATGGAAGAAAAATACACCATCATTGAAGGGCCATGGATTTGGTTTGAACAGCGTAATTTGCGCAGTGGCTAGTCTTTCAGTGTGAAGGTTGCCCTTCAAGTGAGCATACAAGCTTGATTCACCATAACAAGGCGAAAGGCACATAGTACAGAAAAAGATCAACTTCTTCCCATCTTCCCTGAGCTCAACATATGGATGCCCCTGTGCTCGCACATTACGAAGAGTAGTTCTTAAGAGCTGCTCTTTCAAATTACCAACTCTCGACTTCGGGAAACCTAAATCCATCCTCCCTGCCAATCAAAATCTTCAAGAAGAGTATGCTACCGAAGCCAATCTAGTGAAAACCTAAATCCAAAGGTTCACCTAGATGCAGATCCAACACTCAACTCAAACTTCAACTCTCCAACAGATTAAGTCAGCAGCAACAACTTAGTGATCGCTTCTCCAGAGTGATAATTCAAATTCAAGCCTCAATTACCAGTATATTCCACACAATCAACTACTACCGCCAAGATCACACAAAGAAAACAACGAATTTCACACAAATTCTCCAAACCGCTAACCAAAGCCCTTAAAATCTTTTCACCCCAATTCTAAGGCAATACGCTTGAAGAACAAGAAATTCACCAAGATTATACGATATTCACCCAAGTATCAGCTCCAATCATACACAAAAACAGAAATACAACGAAACCCTAACTTCAAGTTCAGCAAGCCCTAAATTTACAACTCCTAGGAAACGCAGGTATTATAAAAGTTTTAACAAACCGTCGAGCTATTCGTTTTCCGGCAACCATTCCTCCACCGATAGCGTAGCAACAAATCATCAGAATGCTCGAATCCTCGACAGCGATCATTTCCATTTCCTCCAAAAGGGAGCAAAAACCAACACAGGAAGGCGAGAATGGAGGGCTCCGCACCGGAATTCAAGATTAGAGATGCATACAGTGGCCGATTTTGTGAATTAAATCTCAGTGGAATCGATCGATTGTGTAGAGAGAGAGCGAAGAACGGAATGAAACTCGCAGAGAGAAAGAAGAGTCTGGAGGGAGAGGGAGAGGGAGAGGGAGAGCGAAAGTTGAAACGAAAACTTCTTTTTTTCGCCAACGGAAATTTGGTGTGCTTATAAATTCAGATGGGGGCAACTAACTATATCCGGGTAATGATTGCCTGCGTCGCGGATTACAGAAGATATGTGATTAGGATGATCTTATTCGTCCGATGAGAAAAGCACGTGTGGTTAAGATCGATTGAGAGTAGTTTGTTGACTTAGTTGCGGTGTGGAAGTGAGTAGGTGATTATTGGGGTGGAAGGGAAGATTCGAATTTTTGGGAATATTTGGAGCCAAAATAAAAATAAACAATAAAAAAAATGTAGTATTATCATTATTTTTCTCGATGAGGTTTGTGATTTTATTTTTATTTTTTCGATTAACACGAAATTTAAAGGTCGCATGACTCGCATGTAGGAGATTCAAATTCGAAATCTTTGACCCTGAAACTTAACCTCTACCGTTAGGCCAGTATACACATAATTCGTGACCTCCTTATTAATACTAAAGGTTCATAGCCTTCATTTAGTACTTAAATAAAAATTAGGAATTCAATTTGTATCGTTATACTCTCTCCATCCCTTGCAAGAGAATACGTTTTTCTTTTTAGTAAGTCCCTAGTAAGAGGATATGTTTCCTTATTGTATAAAAAATTACTAAAGAAAAATATTTTTTACACATGTACTTCCCACTTTAATATACAAATTCACTCTTTTCTTGAATCACGTGCAAAAAAAAGAATTTTAAAAAATGTTATTTTCGAATGTTCTTGACCTTGTGACATCCCTTCTTGCAAGAGTGCTCTACAAATTTGAAACCCTTCTTGAAAAATCATTTCAACTCGTTAGCTTTCTGCTTCACCACCGATTGTTAGACCGCAACTGCTCACTGTATCGGGAAAGATTATAGCTTGCATTAAAAAAAAATCATCAGTTTTCGGAAGATTGCTAGTCACAAGGGGAAAGACATCGATCGTCCTGTTGTCACTGTTTCACTAAAAAGTGTTCGCAATAGAACGAAATCTATCCTAGCACTTAGTAAGTAAAAACCCAATGTCGAATCTCAAGGAAAACTTTGCAGGGCAAATAATCGTGTACCAAAACAATCCTAAACTAGCCTAAATCTAAGAAAGCAAGTAAAAAGAATTTGGTTTGGTTTGTTTAAATCCTAGGCAAGAAAATAAATAAGCAATAAATCAAAGCAAGTAAATAAATCTAATCTAAAAAGCAAAAAAATAATCTAAACTAATTAAACTAGAGAAATTAAGCGAAAGCAATTAAACTACCTAGGCATGGAATTGAAAAGAAAGCAATAACGAAAGCAACGAAGAAAACGAATCTAGACATAATAACTAAATCTGAAAATTAAGCAAATAAATCTAACTACGAAAACTTGAAATCGAAGGAATTGAAAACTAAGGAAAACGAATCTAATCTAAGAACTTGAAAACGAACGAACGATATTAAACTAAGCAATTAAGAACTAAATCTAAGGAACTAGGGAGCAATTAAATCAAATAAAAGAAAGCAATAAAGAACTTACAAGATTAAACGAAGAACGAAGAACTAAGTAAAAACTTGAATTAATTGAAGAACGAAGTAGCGATCCGGATCGAACAAAAGAAAACTAAACTAAAGTATTTGAATGCTAAACTAGAGCTAAAACTAAGGTAAAAGGTTGTAGAATTCGTGTACAAGGGGTAGTATTTATAATAGGTATGAAAACCTAGTTATAGAAGGAAAGGAAAGCTGGCCGGAACGTTGGACGGTCGTCCAACGTACGTTGGACGCTCGTCCAACGTAGCACTCGCATTGTATTGCGCGTCTTTCTTGTTTCGATCGTATCTTCCTCGTCCGAACTCCAAATCGACCTCCGTTTTCGCCTACATGCTCCTATCGAACCCCTCTTCGATATAATGCTTCTTTCTTCTCATTTTCTTCTCATTTCCGTCCTTTTTATCCTACAATACCAAAGACTCCAAAGCAACCAAATCATAGCAAAAGACAAACGAAAGAGACACAAAACATAACGAAAACGGACTCGAAAACACTACGAAAATCCTAACATATAAACACCAATCAGTCACTATACTAAATGATTGGGATTTGAAGAGTTTTATATGTTGCAACATCGACAATGCAAGTGAAAATCATAGAGCAGTTCAACATTCTCAGAGGAAAGTATTTACAAATGCATTGTGTCACACACATCATTAATTTGAGTATGTCGGATGGCTCGGAAGAAGTGGGCTTGTCGATGAGAGTTGTAAGAGAACTTGTGAAGTATATCTTGCCAGCAAGATATGAACAATTCAACAACTGTGTGCAAGCGTTGAAGATTGATTTCAAAAATCACTTTATTTGGATGTGGTGTCGAGGTGGAATTCCACATATTTGATGCTAGAGGCAACGGAGCCATTTGAGGCAGCCTTTAAATTTTATGGTAAGATGCATTCTCCCTTTGTAGCTGGAAAACACACACACACACACACACACACACACACACACACACACACACACACACACACACATGATCACGGACCAGCTACGGAAGAGGATTGGGCTAATGTTAGAAAGATCATGGAATATTTAAAGAGGTTTTATGGTCTGACTCTTCTCGTCTCCTGCACGACGTAAGTGACATCACGCTTATTCTTCAAAGAAATGTGTGATGTCTTTGATATAATTTATGAATTGGAGTTGAGTGAGAGGATGATGAAATCAGCTCAATGGCTATCAAGATGATGCAAAAGGTTGGGAAATATTGGTCGGAGCAATTCAAGTTAAAATCCTATGAAGAATAGGATTCTATATATCGCGACAATGTTGGATCCGAGACAAAAAAATAAAGCACGTTGAAAAATGTTTGAAGAAAGTGTATGGAGTTAACCGTGCCACCCAATTGGTGCGTGAGCTTAGATACTCCATGATAGAATTATTTGAATTATATAAGATGACTTCTGATTCTAAGGCTTCTTGTAGTACTCTACTCCTAGATAGTAGTGACGTAGAAGGTGATGACATTGACACATTGTAGATGACCATATATTTCATAGAGAAACAAGTCAGATAGTCGAGGACAGAGACATAAGCTGATTCGGTTGATACACTTGATGTCTTGAAACGCACGACATGTGTTTCCTGATTTTATTTGATATGGCAAGGGATATTTTGACTATTCTGATATTCACGGTTGCTTATGAGTCTGCATTTAGAACAGGAGGTCGTATTATGAATGAATTCAGATGCTTTTTAAATCATTAGATGGTTGAGGCTTTGGTTTGTGTTGAAGATTGGTTAAGATGTGACAAATCCGACAACGGAGATGCAGAAGATCCAAGTGAAGATGAACTGGAAAAGGAATTTCATGTTGGTAAGCATTTTATTAACTTACTTAACTAGTGTTTCTTATAAATTTTCTTAATTATATTATTCTGACTAGTAAGTAGTAACTACTAACTACTTTAATATCTTATTTGTATTGTTGAGCACAATCGAAGGTCGGGATAGTGGCATGAATGGCAGGGAGTACTCAGAGTAGCATGATGATGTGACTTTTTTAGTTTTTTGGTTGCGTTGTGTTTTATGCATTCGATATATTCATGCATTTGAAACTTGGATAATTGGGAATTATGTGATCTTCTTTTGTAGTAGTTAAACTTTGTGGTGATTGCTTGGTTTTTTTTTTTTTTTTTTGGTTGATGCATTTGAGACTTGAAACTTAACTAGGGTACACTGCTTTCTTTATATTATCTATTTGATGTAAACTGGTTTAGTGGTTCTAGTGTCTTTGCTTTTACTTAGAATCTGTTCATTTAGTTAGTAGATTGAATGTTTGATAATTATTTTTGCTCTTGCCTTCTTCTTAAGTTAGAATTTATTTTTGTTTTTAATAATGTTTTTTGATTTAGTTGTGTATGTTTAATTGAAATATTTTCAACTGTGTGTTGCAATGAGCGATTTTTTTCTTCTTTGGAATGTGAAGATTGATCAGATTATATAACGTGGGGTCCTTTATTATTCTGTGCATGATGAATAATATGATAATATATTTCTCCTTTTCTCAATATATAATGCTACCTCATTCATTATCCGAAGGTCTTATCAACCATTAAATGGGAGTAAAACTGAAAAAAGAAAAATATTGTTGTTAGAAATTTTTTGACAAAGCTTATTTAGTAGAATTTTTTAACATTTACATTTCACTTTTTTGTACACAATTAGACAAATACGAAAACAATGAAAATTTGAGCAACATATTCAAACCTATATATTTTAAATATTCCATAAATGAGTTAAAAAAACGGGTATACGGTATAACTGTTTACCGTATTGAAAATAAAGTCTGGTTATATGGTTAACCAAATAACCCAACGGTTCGGGAAACGGTTAGTGTTTTCGCAGAATTTTAGTAACGGTTAACCGAAAATTTCAATACGGTTAACCGTTAACGTACCGACTTCCAACCCTAACGTTAAGGGAGATTGGGGTTTGCATTCATTGCAAATGTTTGTGAGATGAAACTCCCTTTAAAACTAGATTTGCGTCATTTTCACTCCCTATCGTCGATAGGAAACGAATCTAACCGTTGTAAAGTACAATCCACGTCATGTTCAACCCACACCGTATATACAAATTAGATCGGACGACTTGATTAGGTTGGTGATGTAAAAAATAGTTAAAACTACGTTTTTTTTAACTTCGTCTTCTACAGTTCTTCCCCTCTATTTCACTCTCTACATTTTTTACTCTTTGTTCTACCTATTCCATCATGAGGAAATATGTGGAAAATGCAATAGTTTTTGCTTTACAGACTACTAGTACATGTGATGCACACACAGTTCTGAAGAACAATTTGCAACGATCAAATGATTTTAAGCTTCAGTACAAGTGCATTTGATTTTAGGCCTACTATCATGATTAAGAGGAGAACAAGTATCAACATCTTCTATATCTTTTTACTTAATTCGTTTATGAATTAAGTCTTCATTCCATGGCGGCTCATGATCTGCATCGATTGGTTCGTGTGAGATGACATTAGGTAGAGTAGTTATGCCTAAGACGATAAAGCGTGTGATGCAATATCTTAGGTGAGTAAAGACTGATGTGGCGCTGACGTGTCATTCTGTGTTGATGTGTAAGGCACCGATTGGTACGTGTGAGCTGGCATTAGTTAAGTAATTATGGTTACTTATTAGGATACATAAATTGTAACTAGTCAGTTACTCATTTTTCTTTCTGAGTTTTGTTCTTCGCTCTCTCTCTCTAAATTCATTCAATAGAATCTATTCAAACTATTTTCTTCAACACCCACAATTTAATCTTCTCTCTTCTTTATCAACTCCCATGGGTAAAATTCTGAAAAGCGCTATTGTGTTTGTTCTACAATTGGTTGTAACCTGTGTTGCTCACTCGTTGTTGAAGAACAACTTGATCACCGATCAAATGATCGTCTATTTTACTACCACTGCATTTGCACTGCTATATCTGATTTACTTTCCGTAAGAAAGGTTAGGCTATCAGATTTTGGCCAGTATGGTGACTGATCACAATAGCTCTAATGAGATATCTATAACTAAGCGAGATATGCATTCACTACACATTATTGTGATGGGCATGGGTTTTGGAGGTGGCTTCATCGCAAATGTCGGCTTCTTAGTTTTCGGTCTGAAAAGTTTTTAAACTTCCTATTCCGGTAAGGGCGAACTTACTGAAGACATGGTATTTCTTTGCATATCTTCTTTTGCTTGTGGAATTCTTGGTGCAGTCGAATATGTCGTTCACTATTACATATATGTGAACGACATCCCCAAATGAATTGGTGAAAAAGAGGAATGAAATTAGTGTGATAATGAAGCACACTTGGAAGTTTTTACTTTGTTCTAGTTCTAGCGCTGTAGTTACTTCATTGATGAATGGGAAAATCATTAATGATTTAAGTGTTACCGGTGGGTCAATGATGGTTTGAGTGTCATTTCCCTGTATTTTGCATGTTACAATCAAGATGGTCAGTATTCGTTGGGTTATCACTTTGTAATTTAGGGGAGAGGCTTACGTACAAACGCCAAATAAAAGTTTGTATACAAGCTCCATTCATAGCCTTCCTCGTGGCATACCCCCCACATTCAACAGTAGTAGTAAAAACCATTTCTTATTAATTTCTGGTTTTGTCCACTCCCCTCTATCCCTTCACGCCTCCCTCGCACTCGCAACCCCCCCCCCCCCCCCCCCCCCCCCCCCCCCCCAAACCGTAGTCCTCATTATTTTACTTTCGATAATTCAGCTCAATATAATAAATAATTATGTCATAATTAAACATAATTCTCCCTAATGTGATTTACTTTTAATTTAATATTCTATTTAAAGTTTTTTGCAACATGTTAAACAACATATTTTTGAAGATTTAATTTACTAAATGCAATTGTAATGCAAGTATAATATAAAAAATATGAAAACAAATAAAAAAATATAATGAATCGAACCTAAATTTTAATTAAGAAGTGTCACCACTACGATCGAGCATTAAATGTTTGAGTAACTATTAATAGTTCTAGTATTAGTAGTAGTGGTGACACTCCCCAATTAACAATTATCTATATTCATTACCTTTTATTTGTTTTCATATTTTTCATGATGTATGTGAACTACAAATCAAGTATTTAAAAAAAAATTATGTGTTAAATGAAAAAACTTAAATATAAAATTTTAAAGTTAATTAGTCACATTAGAGGGAATTATATATAATTATTTTAATTATTAATAAAAATATATATTATTTCTCATCAACTAATCATCAATTGCGAACAATAGTAGTACAAAATTATAGATAAAAACAAAAACTGAACCTATTTATATATGAATAATTAAAATAAATAAAAGAATGAATAAATAAATGCAGTTCATCAAAACCGGAAAGTTGATGGTTTTGATTATTAGTACTATTGCATGAGGGGGAAGAGAATCTTATGACACATGGACCAATAAAAATGTACTTTGTATACAAACGTTTGCACCCAAGCATTTGCCGTAATTTAGGTAGTTGTATTGTTAGTATGACTGATTTATGGTTTCACTATTGTAATTCTATCTCTATGTTGGGTGAAGGAAGTGGGTACTTTTTTTTTTTTTTTTTTTTTTTTTTTTTTTCACCACGCTTATAACCTTCATAGTCATGATTTTACTGTTGTTCATGTACCATAACTCTACCAAAATATTTGTTGTTGAGTTGTGCGTGAAGCTTTTTGGAGCAGCTATAGATGTTGTTGGAAATCTTTGAAGAACGAAGAATGAAGGCTAGCCTTATAAAATTTGTAAATGAGGGGATGTAAAGGAGGATAGTATTACTATATTAGTTTTGTATTCATTCATGAGTTGTTGAATTTTTTCTAGTACTTTTGAATTTGCTGAGCTGGTAATAGGTGAATGTAGTTGTTAGCATCTTTTGAAAATTTGTAACACTATCAATGTTTTTGAAAACCGAACCGGAGGTCGAACCGATGAGGCCTTTGGTTCATGGTTTTTTCGATTGAACCACAGTTCATGGTTCAACCGGCGATTCAGTTCGATTTTTAAAACATTGAACACTATCAAAAGATATATGCTAAGTGATGATTCAGTTTCCATCCTTCTCTTGCTTCTTGTATGTTTATTGACTCCATATCCTCAAGTTTTATATAGTGTACTCCTATTTAATGGGCCTCAGAACTCACCAACCAGTGACATTCTACTCTAGCACTTTTGGTGCATTCTGCTAGATTTTCTTAGGGTATAGAGGTTGAAACCAAACCAAACCCAAGCAACCCGAAAACTAAAATTAAAATTTATTTTTGAACCAAACCATCCGAATAAGGTGGTTAAACCAAACCAAAATTAAACCATAACTTAAGGTTTGGGTTAATCATATTATTTTCTTATATGAAATATTAAATATAAATAAAAAAAATCTAAATTTGTCAGGATACAAATTCACTTTAAATTAAATATTAAACCAACAATGCAACACGATGATCAATATTTGAGTACGGACTAATTTTTGAAAGAATAAATTAGTAAGAATATATTCCATATAATCTTAATCTTACAATAAACTAATATATACAAATATAATATTATAAATATAACTAAAATAATTCGGTTTTTGATTGAAACCATGCTTTTTTCGCGAACCCAAACCCAAACCATATTAAATTTGGGTTGATGTATATAACCAAAACCAAATCAAATAACATATCATTCCTAACCAAATCAAAAAATTTATTTTGGTTCGGTTTAATTTACCGGTTTTGCTCAACCCTATCATTCACTCTATAAATGTGTTTTTTTTTTTCTCTCTCTTTTTGGGTAGAATTGCAAGTATTGAGAAGGAAGATTTTTTTTTGGGTGGAATTGTAGGTGTATTGAAGAGGAGGAATGAAATCAATGTATTGCTGAAGCATGCATAGAAATTCGAACTCTATTCTAGCTCTACTTATTGGTTAATGATTTAACCATAGTCGGTGGGTTAAAAATGAAGTTGAGTAATTAGAGCATATCAGGATATTTATAACTCGATCACGTACTCTATTCTAGCTCTACTTATTGGTTAATGATTTAACCATAGTCGGTGGGTTAAAAATGAAAGTTGAGTAATTAGAGCATATCAGGATATTTATAACTCGATCACGATCCTATTAGGGTCCTATTAATGCGTATCTTTGGATATTTTTTTAGGTAAAGTATAAAGATTGTTTATATATAAAAATTATGTATATCAAGTCTAAAGATATTTATAATTCGATCATTATTCCTATTAACATTAACATGTATTTCGTGAATTGAAACATGTGAACTCAAATAGCATTCCACAATCAAATCGCCAATACCATACAACAATTAATTAATCAATCTTATAATAATCACATTAACACAAAAATCAAGTACACAGTAATGTTTACGCAAAGAACACGAGAAGAAAGAGGAATCAAAAACTCTATAACATTAAATTTTCCTACGCATAAAATTAAGGAAAGCTCAAAGGTAAACAAATCCTAAATCCAAAGGAAAAAAGAATAAAAAAAATGGTTATTTTCGAATATTCTTGACCTTGTACCATCCCTTCTTGCAAGAATGTTCTACGAATTTGAAACCCTTCTTGAAAAAGTCTTTCACCTCCTTTGCTCTCTGCTTCACCTGCGTCTCGAAACTCATTTTCTCGCTCTAAATTCCGATCGACGCCTCTAGAGAGAGAGTGAATAGGAATTTTAACAGAATCAGAATTGATCGATGCTTGTGGAATATTGGGGAGGGTTTTAAAGAATATGGGGTGGGAGAGGAGCCGTTGGATCCAACGCGGATGGCCACGTGGCGATGATCTAACGGTGGGCCGTACTCCTCTCATTTGTTTATGCATCCTATTAGAATGAAACGTGGGTGGGCTCTCATTGGCTAATGGTTCCCTTAATTGGGTTGGACTCATCATTTTATAAATTTTGAAATTCTATTTTGTTTAATTGATTTTTTGCCTCATTACTTTGCAACGTATCTTTGTGTCCCAACAAACGATAATCGTTTTCGATTATACATTTGGGTCGGATATGAATCTGGGTCTAAATGCTCGAATTTGGATCGGAATCTTCAATCCCGTCCAATTCCGTATCATTGTCAAAACCTAATTTTCATGATTGGCAAAACAATTACTCCCTCGATCAAATTAAGTTAAGAGTCATTTCTATCACATAATGTTGTGTTCTACTTTAATAATAAAGTGACTCTATTATACTAAGACGCTAGCTACTAGCTAAATTTGAATTTTACGATGCTTTAATCTACAATTACAATCGAAGATGCTATACGATTGTGTTACAATTTACTCCTTTCGTACTATTACACATTGCAACGGATAAGAGAGAAAAGAAAATTCCATCAAATATTGTTAAGTCGACATCCTAGGTATGCCGCAGTTGTGTGGGGGTAAAAATAGTATTTAAATTGTATTAATAGTTGAGCATTAAATAAAGAATGCTACTAGGCTGCTAATAAATTCTAAATGTGTCCTTATTTTCTCACTACTCTTTAATTAAACAGCTCAAATCAATACTCTCTCGATTAATCCACAATCGAAAAGCACAAAAGAAAAAGGGAAAAAGTTGTTATATTTTTTAAAGTAATCATCGTGAATATGTAATGTAACGTGTATGCACATTATAACGGCCGTGAGTTGTGGGGAAACGGCAATTAACAGCTCATAACGGCTGTCTACTTTATCTTATCATATGCTAATTGCTTTTCAATATTCGAATTTCAAATACTCATAATAAATAAAACATTACTACCTCGTCGCATTTCATTAGTCTCGATTCTATTTTTGTCTGTCGTACTTATCAATCTCATGTTTTAGAAATGACAAAGTATACTTGACTACAATTATAAATAATTCATTTTAAAAAAAAAATTGATTATAGTCACATATCTTCTCATTCATCGACTCATATACCTAAATCAAATTGGACTAAAATAAAAATGATTCTTTCTTATTTAGTTTATCAACTTGATTAAGTATCTTCTATTGCTATTTTTTTTTTAATATACAAAGTAGTAGCTTAATTAATCAATAATTACTGATTGTTCTAATTGGATATTGCGATTTTTATCGGTACGTAATCAACTATGCGAATTTAGTTAATCTATTTATTCTGGTGTGGTTTATGGTTTTGTCCCCAATGAAACTACAAATTAAAACTTTCCCAAAATTGAAAAAGTAGCCAATCCAACCACACGGTACATAAAAGTCAAATTGATTTACAAAAATTTAAATTTCAAACTAATCACATTATTAATAATTAATGACGGTGGGTGGAAACGTATGATAGATTGATAGGGGTATTCATAATTCAATTTAATTCTCAATTGATTTAAAGATTCGAGCGAACTTATTCCCTCAAATCCCAACTAAAAGCCCCTAGCTAACGTAAATGTTACCCCCACAATAGATACACTTAATTACGTCTAGGCACGCTAATTGCATCGTCATGCAAGCAAGTAGTATAGTATATATGAGAACCGTTCGAAAAAAATAGCGAATCCAGCCATATATTGGTACACAAAAGTCATATCTGTTTACAAAAATTCAAATTTCTATTAATCACATGTAATATTACATCAACCCAAAGCCAATACAACAAAATTATACGTCAACAACAATAAAGATAACGTAGACTCTTATCTCGTAACAAACCAAAACCTATCCAATCAAACTTTCTAGCACAAACAAGGCTAAAGAAGGGAAAATGGGTACAAAACAACCTACAACAATTCTTCTTTTTTTTTTTTTTTTTTTTTTGAGAGAGAGAGAGATAAGAAAAAATAGGGTTACTAGTTTTAGTACTTAACGGGCTTGGCCTTGAACCATTTGGTCTTGAAAGAATGTTGCATAACCTTGAAACTGTTCCTGATTGAGCGCTTGGCCTCCGTGGCCTTCTGCTTGATCCGCCTCACAAGAAACACCATTTTCTCACTCTAAATTTGATGCTTCGAATTCTAGAGAGAGAGAGAGAGAGTACACAAGTAGGCTTTTGATTGTTGTTGAAATGGGGAGGAGGGTTTTATAGATTTTGGGGGAAGGGAGAGAGGGAAAGTGGGCCGAAGATATGGTGGTGCTTTGTAAACCTCTCTTTCCTATTCCTTACGCTTCTTCCGATTACAATGAAACGTGGGTGGGCTCTCATTCGGTGGTTGGTCCCTTTTTTATTATTCCCCGTCCCACTCATATATAAATACAGTAGTAACTTTTTTCCGATCCGAAAATTAAGATAATGTTAACGGATTTTAGTTGGTTAAAATTTAATTATTTAATATAATATCCTTTTATAAGTAAGATAAACGAAAATAGAAAGTATCTTTTTATAAATGACTCAGAAGGAGTAGTATTTTATTTATAATTTTGTTTAATAATTTTTAAAAAAAAAATAATTTAATAGTTTCTACCGCCCAAGCTAATACTGTACGCAGTTTTAAGTGAGACAAAATCGAAACTTAAATTATTTTTTGAAGGGAAAGAGAAATAAAGAAAAAGGAAAGAAAGTCAAGTTGATTCATATTTTATGTAATATTGTTAGATATTATCTCCACATAGCCTAGACTAGTGACACGCGGAATAGGATAAGCATTATGAATTTTTGATCCATTGTTATACATAAATGTTGAAGGAACTTTTTTTAAAGTTCAAAAAAATTAGAGTGAAATGAAAGAAAAATTCTTATATTGCACGACCTTTAAATATTCTATTAATACTTTAGAAAATGGAAAATGAAAACGATTCTCGATTTTCGTTAATTTCCATATATTAGGAAACCTCGATTGCTAGTTCAAAATCCTTTTACAAAAATTGCAACAAAAGATGTAATGATATCAAATTAATAATAATATATGGATTATAAAAAAGAAATGGTCCCCATCGAAATATTGTTGAGTCGACATCCTTTCTTTAAACAAGTTGTTAGTCGACCTCTATTTATTTGATTACTATTTATCACATTTATAAGAACGGGACATCATTTCATCAGTCTCATTTGCCATTGTCGTTTGTTATACTTATTAATCTCATTTTTTTAAAATGACAAAATATACTTGACAATAATTACAATTAATTCATTTTCTTTAAAATTGACTGTAGTCACATATCATCTCATTCCTCGACTCATATACCTAAATCAAATTGGACTATATAACATAGGAATATAGGATGGAGGTAGATAAATAAAAAGAAAATAAAAATAAAAATGATGCTTTCTTCCTCTAAAACAGGTAATATATTCCAAGTAGAGAATATTGTGACAAGTTGAAATGTCATTAGTTTATTAACTTGATTAAGTATCTTCTATTGCTATTTTTTTAATATATCTAGTACTAGTAGCTTAATTAATCAATAATTAATGATTGTTCAAATTGAATATTGAGATTTTTATCTGTACTATACATAATTGAGCATGAGGATTTAGTTAATCTATTTATTCTGGTGTGATTTAGGGTTTTGTCCCCAATGAAGCTATAACATATTAAAACTTTCCCAAAATTGAAAAAGTAGAGAATCCAACAATGATGTCGGTAAACAAAAGTTGAATCGGTTTATTAAAATTCAAATTTCTATTGATCACAACCCAAAGCCAATACAACAAAATTATACGCCAACCACCCGACGGGAAAAAAGGAATAAAGAAAAACGTAAACTCTTATCTCGTAACAAATCGAACCTATGAAATCAAACTTCCTAGCACAAACAAGGCTAGAGAAGGGGAAATGGGAACAAAACAACCTCTACAACAATTTTTTTTTTTTTTTTTTTTTGAGAAAAAAAAAAAAATAGGGTTACTACTTTTAGTACTTAATGCCTAACGCGCTTGGTCCTGAACAATTTGCGCTTGACAACCCTGATACCTCTCGTGATTGAGCGCTTGGCCAGCATTGCCTTCTGCTTGATCTGCCTCACAAGAAACACCATTTTCTCGCTCTAAACTTGATGCTTCGAATTCTAGAGAGAGAGAGAGAGAGAAGTAGTAGGTTTGAGATTTACTTACTACACAAGTAGGGTTTTGATTGTTGCTTGTTGAAATGGGGAGGAGGGTTTTATAGATTTTGGGGGAAGGGAGGGAGGGAGGGAAAGTAGGCCGACGACACGTGGCGAAGATATGGTGGTGGTTCGTAAACCTCTCTTTCCTTCTCCTTACGCTGTCGATTAGAATGAAACGTGAGTGGGCTCTCTCTCATTCGGTGGTTGGACCCCTTTTCATATACCGACTCTTTTCGTTTTTTCGATGATTCATTTTTTTTTTCGGCACGATAGTTAAAATATATATATAAAAAAGGTGAATATGTTGTATGAGTTAAAAATAAATATAATATTGAGGATAAAAGTGATGTTTGTTAGACCATAAGAGAAAACAAGTCAATTGAAGAAAAATAATTTAAACAGGCAAACATGTCACGTTCGAAAAAATGGAGGGAATATAATTTAAAAAATATTAAATAAATTTGTATCTACCGCCTAAGCTAATACCTACATTTAGGTGAGTCAAAATCGAAACCTAAATTATTTTCGGAAGGAAAAAAAAAAAGAAAAGAAAAGAAAAGTGTGTGAATTATACTCTAAACATAACCGATCCTCAACCCAACGTAAACACTTGTTTACAAGTGTTGTGAAAGTGGTAGAGTTTATTTTATTTAAAAAAATGAATTTATGGTATTATATTTAAAAAAATATTTCCTAATAGTATGTCACGACATCGTATCGTAAATATATTAAGAATATCTATAGCATGTCCTTTACAGTAGTACTTATTCATACTTAGATAGTCCAATATATGAAGAGCAATTTTAATAATTTGGTCCGTTATTTTAAGTAACCTTGTTAGATATTATCTCCACATAGCCTTCACAAGTGACACGTGGATTAGGATAAGCATGAATTTAATTTTTATCCAAGTTACACATAAATGTTGATGGATTTTTTTTTAAATGAATAACAAAACTAGTAATAAAGTTGGAAAAGGGCGACCAAAGAAAAAATATGTAAATGAAGAAATCGTCGGCGTCACAGTCTTTAAATATCCTATTAATACTTTAAAAAAAAAATTAAATTAAAACATTCTCGATTTTAATTTTTTTAATTTCCACATTTTTTTTAAAACGAATTTCCACATATTAAGAAACCTCGATTGCTAGTTCAAAATCCCTTTATAAAAATTGCAACAAAAGATGTAACGAAATCAAATTAATAACTCGAGCATAATCTATTCTATAAATATATATGGATTATAAAAATGAAATGGTCGCCGTCGAAATGTTGTTGAGTCGACATCCTTTCTTTAAACAAGTTGTTAAGTCGACCTCTTTTTATTTGATTACTATTTCTCAAATGGTCATCATTTGACCAGTCTCATTTGCCATTTTCGTCTGTCATACTCATTAATCTCATTTTTTTTTTAAATAATAAAGTATACTTGACAGCATTTACAATTAATTTATTTTCATAAAATTTGATTATAGTCACGGATCCTCCCATTCCTCGACTCATATACCTAAATCAAATTAAACTAGCTATAACATAGGAATATAGGATGGAGGTAGTAAAATAAAAATGATTCTTTCTTCCTCTAAAACAGGTAATATCTTCCAAGTAGAGAATCTATTACCATGTAGAGTTCCAACCATAGATGTCATTGTATTGTGACAAGTTGAAATGTCATTAGTTTGTTAACTTGATTAAGTATCTTCTAATGCTATTTTTTTAAATATCTAATAGTAGCTTAATTAATTAATAATTAATGATTGTTCTAATTGAATATTTGGATTTTTATCGGTATGTAATCAAGTGTGAGGATTTAGTTAATCTATTTATTCTGGTGTGATTTAGGGTTTTGTCCCCAATGAAACTATAAATTAAAACTTTCCCAAAATTAAAAAAGTAGCTAATCCAAACCATATGTCGGTACACACACAAGTCAAATTGATTTACAAAATTTTAAATTATGATGTGTGAATTAATAGTTTAATTTATATCCTCAATCGATTTAAAGATTCAAGCGAACTTATTCCCACTTTTTTCCAGCTAAAGCTTCTAACGTTATGTTATTCCTACTACTGTAGACACACTTAATAACGTCTAGGCACATTAATTGCATCATGTAAGCAACTACTTCCTCTGGTTCAAAATTCATAACACGTTTTTTTTCAGTTGTGGCATGAGATTTCGAGCGTCTTGATGATAAGTTTCAAAATATCTTTTTAAGGAAAATTTTCTTTTCTGGGATACTACAAGTATTAAGGTATCCTATAAAAAAAAAAAATTCCTTAAAAAGATAATGAAAAGAAACGTGTCACGAATCTTTAGCCAGATGAAGTAGTATATACAAGAGCCGTTCAAAAAAATTAGAGAATCCAACAATACTCCCTCCCTCTTTAAATAAGTGTCCCCCTCCGTGAGAGAGGAGGGGACACTTATTTAAAGACGGAGGGAGTATGTCGGTACACAAAAGTCAAATCGGTTTACAAAAATTCAAATTTCTATTAATCACATGTACTGTATTAATTATTACTAGATTTTGTACCCGTGCGATGCACGGTAAGATACATGATTATAAAGGAATGTTAAGAAAAAATACGACTAACTAATATTTATGAACATTGATTAAATTTTAATATTCCACCCGTCTCTCATATTAGTGTGATTTTTTCTCGTTTGAGACATCTCTCAATTAGTGTGATAGTCTAAAATGAAAATATTCTTTTAACAAAATTACCTTTCTACTCTTCATATCTTAAATTATGTACTACCCTTATTGTTTTAATTTTTATTGGATGAGGTCCCTTATTTCAATATTAACCATTTTCTCCAAATTTACCTCTTTATTTTCTAACTTTTAAAGTTGTCACGTTTCTCTTTCCACGCTAATATGGAGGAGAAACGTAGTAGTTCTGATTAAACCTTTTGAATTCATTATATATCATATAGTTTGGACATTCTATTATTCAATGTAAATGTTATTTTAAAATCTAAAATATTTAATATTTATATAATACATACTATATTAATTTAACCATGTATTTCCCCTACTTGTTGATTTATTGACTTGATGAAAATTTTAGTTCTATTGATAAAATTTATTGGATGTTTTGACACGTCTTGATTTGTATGCTCGAATTATGTAAAGAGAAGTTTTTTTTGCTACAGGAATTTACCACTAATAAACTCCATTCCAACTGAAACCAAAACCAAAATCAAAACGAACTGAACTTTTAGTTTGGTTCAGATCGATTTTTTTTTGGAAGTTTCAGTTTAATTGATTTTGTAATCTTAAACTGGTTTTTACTGGAATCATATGATCGCTCTTCACTAATACGGCTAAAAACATATTCTAGTAGTAATTAATTTAAAATATTTTATAAAAAATAGATCTATACTTAATTTTGTGGCGATAAAATATAAAATCACTTGAAAATAAATAAATCAAATGGGATCGTCTGTCCCCAAAGTTGTGTTCCACGTGTATCAAGCCAAAATTACATAGTTTTGTTCTGATATTTTTAACTGCCGCAAATTTAAGAATCTCTTAAACTAACAAAGTAACAATACTATGTAATTTTAACTTGAGTACACGATTGACACACAAATTTAAAGACAGAGGATTCCATCCACGTATAAACCTACTAAAATCAACCTAAATATATATGTATATTTTTTCCTTTTTTTTTCTGGAAAAAAAAAAAAAACTGATAATATAGTTTGTAAGTGAGTTATTGCACATTAAATATTTTGTGTAAATCAATAAAATTAATTATGCTAAATTATTCACTATTTTATTTATTAAAATGTAATGAATAAAATAATTTTTTTTAGTTTATAACATCAATCACCCGGGCCTTCATTGTATATAAATTAATGTCACTTTTAAAGTTTCTTGAAATTTTTGCTAGTGACGAACTGATGATGATATTAATAAAGTTCAATTATTAAGTTCGAACATAATTAAATTTGTATCTATTATTATTCAGATTTTTTTTTTTATCTAAATACTTTTATAAAGGAAGAACCCAATCAAAACAAATCACAATTGTTTGTTACTTTAATTTTGGCTCAAGTAACGTATTATTGTGCTATGATAGCATAATAAAATGTAATATTAATATTTTATAAATCAATATTTTTTGCTAGATTAAAAATATGGATATTGACATCAATATTACAATTTTTTTTTTCATTAAACATACTACTAAAACTAAACCACTACTTGATTTCCTAAATATGTGGAATTTTATTAGAAAAACTGTAAAAACACGTGTCCTATATCTTTACCTAAATTTGTGGAAGTTTTGCAAAATAAATAAACATGATTTTAATTTAGGTTAATTACAAAATTGCCATTGATAACTACTTTTCAATTGATTTCTCAAATGAAAACTCCCTCTTTATATATATATAGATTACATCAACCACACGACGGAAAAAAAGGAATAAAGAAAAACGTAAACTCTTACTCAAATGAAAACTCCCTCTTTATATATATACATAGATTACATCAACCACACGACGGAAAAAAAGGAATAAAGAAAAACGTAAACTCTTACTATCTCGTAACAAATCAAACCTATCAAATCCAACTTCCTAGCACGAACAAGGCTAGAGAAGAGGAAATGGGAAGTTGGGAACAAAACAGCCTACAACAATTCTTCTTCTTTTTTTTTTTCGAGAAAAAAGAAAAAAATAGGGTTACTACTTTTAGTACTTAACGGGCTTGGCCTTGAACCATTTGGTCTTGACAGAATGTTGCATAACCCTGAAACCGCTCGTGATTGAGCGCTTGGCCTCCGTGGCCTTCTGCTTGATCTGCCTCACAAGAAACACCATTTTCTCGCTCTAAACTTGATGCTTCGAATTCTAGAGAGAGTGAGAGAGAGAGTGATAAGTAGTAGGTTTGAGAATTACTTACTACACAAGTAGGGTTTTGATTATTGCTTGTTGAAATGGGGAGGAGGGTTTTATAGATTTTGGGGGAAGGGAGGGAGGGAAAGTGGGGTGACGACACGTGGCGGAAGATATGGTGGTGGTTCGTAAACCTCTCTTTCCTTCTCCTTACGCTGCCGATTAGAATGAAACGTGAGTGGGCTCTCGATCGGTGGTTGGTCCCCTTATAATATATTTTATTATTCCCTCCGATTTTTTCGACGTGGTCTATTTCTTCATGTAATATTACAGATAAAAGTGGTGTTTGTTACGCCATTAAAGAAAACATATCAATTGAAGAAAAATAACTCAAATTGGCAAACATGACACGTCAGAAAAATTGGAGGGAGTATAATTTAAAAAATGTTAAATAAATTTGTTTCCACCGCCTAAGCTAATACGTATATTTAAGTGAGACAAAATCGAAACCTAAATTATCTTTAGAAGGAAGAAAAGAAAAGAAAAGAAAAGAAAAGAAAAGAGAAGAAAGTCAAGGTGTGTGAATTACTACTGTAAACGATATTATTGTGTTCACCGCTATTGTGGCAATGTTATAGTTTATGTTTTTTAAAAATAGATTAAGGTATGATATTTAAATCTTTTGTCCATTAATAATATGTCACGACATCTATAAACACATTAAAAATGTCTATGACAGGTCCTTTATGCTTATTTATTCTTAGATAGTCCAATATATGAAGAGCAATTTTAATGATTTGGTCCCTTATTTTAAGTAACCTTGTTAGATATTATCTCCACATAGCCTTCACAAGTGACACGTAGATTAGGATAAGCATGAGTTTTTGATCCATGTTACACAAAACTAGTACTCCCTCCGGTCGTTTGAAGTTGAGTCATTTCTTTTTAACAATTCTGTCACACATTTCCACGTTTTTTGACGATGGGTTTTGAAATTGACTTTTGAAGAATTTTTTTATTTTACGTGATACTATGACAGTTGTAGTATGCCGTAAAAGAAAAAATTCTTCAAAAGTCAATTTCAAACCCATCGTCAAGAAGCGTGAAAATGCGTGACATAATTGTTAAAAAGAAACGACTCAACTTCAAAAGACCAGAGGAAGTAATAAAGTTGATGGAATTTTTTAATGAGTAACAAAACTAGTATGTAATAACTAATAAAGTTGGAAAAGAGCGACCAAAGAAAAAATGTAAATGAAGAAAATAATCGGTGTCACGATCTTTAAATCATATTAATCCTTAAAAAAATTTAAGACATTCTCTATTTTTTTTTATTTTTTTTTAATTTCCACGTATTAGGAAACCTCGATTGCTAGTTCAAAATCCTCTTATAAAAATTGCAACAAAAGCGAAATTAAATTAATAACTCGAGCCTAATCTATTCTATAAATATACTATATGGATTATAAAAAAAGAAATGGTCGCCATCGGAATATTGTTGAGTCGACATCATTTCTTTAAACAAGTTGTTAAGTCGACCTCTTATTATTTGATTACTATTTATCACATTTATAAGAATGGGGCATTTTTATTTTTTTTTTAAAAAGGAGGCATGTCGGTCAGATATTTATCACAGCATAAAACACAGGTTATATTATACTCACCTTTAAGAATATTTTTTCTATGCAGAAAAGGTCTTCTTTAGCATCGATACGTCCACACAAAAATTCGTTACGGCGTTACGTAAGTCGGAAATTATTTATTCAGTACATAAATAGTCCGTGCTTAGTAATGGTAAAATTTAATTGACTAATTTTATCCGACATAATTATATACATACTCTTTCAGTTCTCTTTTAGATTACTCATTTCTTTTCGTCATCTATAGTGGGACGAGGAGTACTATTTTACTTTGATATAGGATTATTGATGGATACAAACCCCACTCAAGCACACCCAATTACTACTTCAATCATATCTCATTTCATATTTTATACCTTGAAATGACAACTCATAACGGTTATCTTACTATCCAATCATGTGGAAAACCTTTTCAAAAATTCAAACTTCAAATAACCTAAAAAAAAAGGAGAAATATCAATTCTTCCCCATTAACTGTTACTGTATACCATAAAATTTGTATCCCCTTCATGTTGAATAGGATTCCAACCATGTTTCAAGAATGCTTTCAACAACTGCGAGAAACATAGCTCTCAATTTTACGAAGGCGACAAATATCAGTGAACTGTCGATCCATGATGAGATAGCACGAGCTGATTTTCGAACCAAAACTCTATCGAGTTTGACAGATACAAGAAAACAAGAATAAAGTGGAGAAGACTCCAAGAGACACGGCATAAGCTAGGATCACCGTCAGTGCATAAATAGTCACAGTTCTAACATGCAATCCAGCATCACATAAATAAAGTAGTTCTAATCCAAGGGAAATATAAATCAAGCATACCTCTTTCACTCCAACTTTTCATACTTATTCTCCTCCTTCAGAAGGGGAAGTCACGAGGTTTTAACTTCATACAGAGACGAAAGGGCAGTAACGTAAAGTCCAGTCGAGCACATGAAGTGATGCTTTAGATGCATACTGAATGATGATGCACAAAATTGAGAGCACCCGGGCACTTCATTATGCTCCTACATTGTTCATAGCTGGAACCAGGAAATACTTGGTGCAAAGAAAAGATACGATGATCACACAATTACAGAATAGCAAAATAAGCATAGAATATTAGAAATTTGAACTAGTTTGGCCATAAAGTCCCACCTCTTAGACTTTCCTGGGTTATTCCCAACATCTCAAAATGGCTTTTACCACTTCCGACTTTTGTTTCTTGCAAAGCTATTAGTTATGAACAACTAATATAATAGACAGAAGGATGAAATATCAAGATTCATGAGAACTTCTTTTCCACAATAAGTAGCAATACCAAACAGAATGAGAAATTCATGCTTAACAGATCATGTAACCAAGAAAAACTCAAACGAGGCACGAGGTTAAAAACATCATTCATGATATATATGTAAAGTACATGATGAGGGCATTGTACAGTGAATGTATGGATATAGATGCACTCAGGTTCCCTGTCCAACAATAAGAGCACCCGAGTATAAATCCAACAACGAAAAGTTGCAAGAAATTCTCACCAGAGAAGTGAGATGCACTGAAAACAATGGAACTGATTGTAACTGCTCGTTTCCAGTTCATTGTGGAGGCAAGAGATGTTACGAGAAAGCCTCTGTAGACGACTTCTTCCAGAAATGGAGTGACGATGCAGTTGGCAAGAACGGAGGCAGTTAAAGAACTTGAGCCACTAGAAAGAATTTCCTTGAGATATGGATTATTCACATCCTGCAACATCAAGAATATCAGTGTCTCAAGTACTACGAATATGGGCTAGGAAGACATAATTCCTAATGAATCAATTCCTGGATGATGACGATGGGAGATAAAGGAAAGTAAATAAGAAATCAACATCAGACTGAAACAAGCAGCAAATTTAAACAGAGGTAAGATAGACTACTATAATCATATAGCTCTAGTGAGTTTCTTCATTATCTTGATTCATTTAACAAGTGATTAATTAGAGATTTAACTTAACAACATAAAAAGAAATGCTCCACACAGCACAAGGTATAGCAGAAAACATACGATATACAATATATTGCTTATGCAAACGACATGCAATATCATAATTAGCTGTAGCCAGCCAAAATTCAAAGGAATCTTTCAAGTCACAAGTCTTCAGTTCATAAAATATTTGGTTTTCTGCCTTGGAGGATACTGTGTTTACCATTTTATTTAAAGTAAGATTGTTATAGACATATAGAGTTTTGATAAAGAAATCACGAAGGTGGAGGCAGGGGGAGTGAAAGAAAGTATCTCCTGTAAAGATTTTGTTAATGCATCTAATTTACATCAGTTTTAACTTACAGCAGTAGCGTAGCATACAAAATTTAAATGAAAATAAGTTTACCTTGGGGCCCATCAATCTCTCAGCAAAATAGGAAGTGATGAATACCAATGAAAGAAGGACTCCGAATCCGAGAACCGATGCCAGTAGCCAGCTTCGTTGTTTTAAACTTTTGTTGGCTTGAAAGAAATCTTGAAGGTCGTATTGAGGCTTACCGGGGAAACTTAGGAGCAAGAGAACAATACTGAGCTCAAAGGTTTGAATAGCAAGTATTAAGATTGCCTGTGCTGCAAAGAATCAACCAGATCTATCAAAAAGCTGAAGGTCCAAAGAAGGATACATATCTATTACTATCATAGTCCAGACAGTGAATGAACTTTACTCGACACTTGGATAAAATGATACCGCATGCTAAAACATGTTAGCCACTCGGTTCCCTTATCTAAACCACTAATAGGATGTTTACTATGGTTGATAGGATAGATAGACAAACAAAAAAAGGCTAATATACCATTTGTTTATGATGGCTCGATAAGTTTTGTACTAGTTCGATCAGATGATCCTTCAAATACCCAAATCACATGCTTTATCAGTCTAATCTATCACACAAAGTAACTGGCCCTTAAAATACTGTGAATCCAAATGTGCAAGCCAAGTCCAATACACGAGAACATAGTGGAATCGGATAGCATAATATTCAAAGGCTTGTTGTGGATGGGATTGAAATGTTGAAGTATGATAATCACTAACATAAGCAACATTCACTACAGGTCCTTGTAATACGAAATTCAGAATTTGCTGCATACTTGTTCAGATGGGAATGCAGCAGTAACTTCAACAAAAGTACGTCTAAGGATTCAACTGAGACAAAAGAAAACGTCTACCCACTCAAATAAAATTAGGTCATGCACTCATTAAGCTATACTACCATCTCAATACATTCAGAACACCTTAAGAACGGATAATTTTGGAATTGACTAATCAGTAACCAAGTTCATTATGTTTGTTAACTTTCAGCATCATCAAAAGGTTAAACTCACCTCAGTCTGTGGGTCGAGGACAGGTTGATTCAAGACCTTGGCAGCAGTAGAAAGACCACCGAAGCTCAACGGAACGTGAATGCTAAACACATAAAAACCCACAGAGCTCAATATACTTCCAATATCATGTTGAGGTTGAGGGTCTGTTGAGAGAACTGAAAAACCCTGTTACGTAAAAGGAATACATCATATGTTAAAAAGAATAGAAGATCGTCAGCGATTGTCTTGATTCCCGTCACAAGTTTGCAGCTAACAAAATTTCAGTTCACACAAATATCACATTCTAAACCATTATAACACACATAGTACAGTTAGCCCTATACATCCTAGTACTAACACATACAGCATTTCCCCGTTCCTTCCTCAACAGTCAATAGTGCCACTAACTAGGCTATTGGCATTCAACTTCATTAAACGTGCCGTCGAATGTCAAACAGTTTACTTCAATTGATGACAAACTCATAAGGAAAACAAGAAACAGAAGAACAAAAACACTCACTGCCCAAGTTGAGAGGAATTTTTTGCTTCTCCTATGATTACTATTCAACCTTTCAGTTCCTCTGGCCCATGGTGCTTCAACATTCAAATGTTATGCGACAAATTAACAAAATAGCAAAACTGAAACGAAGAAAACATCGAATACTGTTTATAATCCCATCCTAATGCTGATAAATTGACTGAGCACCACAAAAATTAGCAGGAAGAGGAAAATTTCGCATGAATTTTGCCATCTCCAAATTCCAGCAGAAAAGGATCGATATTAGTAGAGTACTCATCAACAATCAGTGCTCATATAGTAGCTACATATTCTACAACAATATCAACGCTTAATCCAGAATGTTGTTCTAAGATTAACCTGATAGGGTTCTGTTTTTTCTTCATTTTCTATGGAGCGACATTTGAAGGAAGATCTTCTACTGCTGAAGGAATTGCGCTTGAGCATGATATTTTCGTAATCCGAGTAGAAACTCGCCGGAAATCGGCATAGTAACGGCCTCTGCAGCAGAGCTGTGTTCATCTCCGAGCTGAAAATTTGCCGGAGCTTCGGCCGTAAACGCTATGTACAATTTTTTCAAGAAAAATACTAAAAAAACATTTTATTAGCATGTTTACAAATTAAAGAAAATTATTATAAGTATATATTTTAAAAATTATTAACTATATTCGTAACCTAAAGGTGTAATTAACCATTCCCTCAAGTGATTCATAAGATTGGATGAGTTTTCATTTTTAGTGCTTTGCAACGAATATGTTTATAGTGGAGTTTAAGTTTGATTTTTCATACTGTAATACGGAGTAGTTTTTATAAAGGAATATTTCCTTACTCACAGTAGACATTTTTAATGTGCCTCCGGATAAAATGACATTTTACTTATGAATAAAACAATTAAAATATATATTCTAACCCACTTAAAAAAGGAAATTCTTGCACTGTAACATCACCGGTGGACACGTTAAGCATGTCCAAGATGGGTAAGGTAGTGTTTCTCACCCTTTATAATGTGTTTATAGTGGAGTTCGACTCTCACATTATGTAAGTTTGTGTATGTAAAGTTTCTTTATAGGATCCACGTACTAAAATGAACCGAGCACATATTTAGGGGACAACCAAAAAAGAAAATAAAGGCACAAACTTGAAAGATTGAGGATAAGGGAATATGATTAAATGGTGGCTATTAGATGTTGTAACGTGTGTATCATCTTTTAATACGTTAAATATATTTAAGTAACATGTCAAACTTAACGAGACAGAAGGAGTATAATTTCTTGTTCTCGATTTTTTAATACGTCACATATATTTAGAAAGTTACTAACCAACGATTAAACGAAGGAGGCAACAACATTAACAAGATAGCGAAGTAGTACCTATCTAATTACAATTTCCCTTTTTCTATTTGCCAATTTAGGAACGATGGCGCAACTTATTATCCGTGTCAAACGAGCCCCATACCGATAGTACTAATAATGAAAAGGAAATGGAAAGGGAACGGCAACCGACGTCGACTAAAGGAATTTCCGTTACTACTCTTCACATCCGCCGCATCCACACCGGAACTGTAGTTTCCGTTGCCGGAGTTGGAGTTGGAACGGAATTTGCAATTGCCGTGACCTGAAATTAATAAATAATTAAGTAACGTGACAATTAATTAATTAATGTGATTAGTAGTGGTATTTCAGTATTTCTTACTAGGGTTGAGGTCGGTAACGGCGGCGGTGTTGCTGAAACTGCAGCTGTCGTCGGAGCTGGGGTTCTTCTGATAGTAATCGTTGAACACGTACGACGCCGTCCTGGGGAGATCGGAGGCTTCGTAGCAGGGCCCGCCGTTCTGGATGGGCCCACAGTCCGCCCCGCCGGGCCCACACGCCCAGTCCAGCGCCGACTGCAGGGCTGCATCCTCCGCATTGTTCTTCGCCACGCACCACAACGCCCCCGCCGCCCCCGCCGCCGCCGCACCGCCAGCCGAGATACTGAAGAGGAACAAGAATAGTACACCGCATGAGAGCCGTGGAGCCATTTGGAGAGAGAGAGAGAGAGAGAAAGAGAGAGAGTGGGGAGACGACGTTAACGGTTAGCATTTTATAAAGCATGGGGGGAAAAGTGACCGTTGGAATTCTATTGAGAAGTGTGAGAAGTGAAGCTGCTCTCCAACGTTTTCCCACACCAGCTTTTGAGGCAAATACGTATTTTATATAAATAAATATACAAACAAATAATTAAAAGTTACGCTATAACAACATAACTATTAACCTCAAGAGTTTCATCGCTGCATCGCACATATAAGATCCACAGTTACTACTAGTAGATGTTCGACACCAACCTCCGATTGATTGAATTATTGAATTGAACTCAAGAACCAAGATTTCAAATCTTTCGCTGCTCGAAGTTAGAGTCCGATAGATCGAACATTCCATCGGACCACATCGTACCATTCGGTATCACGAAAGCTAAGATTCCAGCTGAAGCCAAGCCCGCTGCCTCACAATAGAGGCAAGCTCTGCCTCGCCTTCGCCAACCAACCCCTTGTACAACCGCTGCCTTGCCTTTATATACGGTATAGAACCCTTCTCCACCATCCTTGATTGGTGTTTAGATGTTAGGATTTTCATAGTGTTTTCGAGTCCGTTTTCGTTGTGTTTTCGTGTCTTTGTGTGTCTTTAGGGCTATGATTTGGTTGTTTTGGAGTCTTTGGTATTGTAGGATGAAAAGGGCGGAAACGAGAAGAAAACAAGAAGAAAGAAGCATTATATCGAAGAGGGGTTCGATAGGAGCACGTAGGCGAAAACGGAGGTCAATTTGGAGTTCGGACGAGGAAGATACGGCCGAAACAAGAAAGATGCGCAAAGTGATCAGATTCAGGATCTGGACGCCGTCCAACTCATCTCTGGACGCCGTCCAACACCTGGACGCCGTCCACTATTCATCTGGACGCCGTCCACAGCGTTTTCGAGCCAATCTTACAGAATCAACTTTTGGACGCCGTCCAGAATGATCTGGACGCCGTCCAACTCCGGCGGCCAGCTGTTTTTCCTTATTTATCTAGGTTTTTACCTAGTATATATATTACCTCCTTGTGCACGAATTGAGGCAATCTTTAGACATCTTTTTAATCAGTTTTTAGCATTAGTTAGCTTTATTTTTCAGCACTAAAATTCTCTAGATTAGCTTTACTTTGTTCGGATCCGGATTCGTAGTTTGTTTAATTCAAGACTTCTTTATTTAATTCGCGTTCTTCGTCTTCGTTTATTTCTCGTAAGTTCTTTTATTGCTTTCGTTTATTTGCTTTAATTGTTTTGCTTTAGTTTTAGATTAATTCTCTTAATTGCTTCGTTTAATTTGCTTAGTTTTAATTTCGTTCTTTCGATTTCTAGTTTAAAGTTTAGATTCGTTTTTCTAGTTTCGATTCTCTCGTTTTTCAAAGCTTTCATAGTTAGATTAATTAGCCTTTTAATTTCCAGATTTTATTCATCATGTCTAGAGTAGTTTATGCTTTCTTTATTGCTTTCTTTATTGCTTTCCTTTCGATTCTTGCCTAGGTAGATTAATCGCTTTCTTAGTTTAATTCTTAGATTTATTTCTCAAGTTCTAGATTAGATTATTTACTTGCTTTAATTTATTGCTTTTATTTATTTTCTTGCCTAGGATTTAAACAAAAACCCCAAATTCTTCTTTACTTGCTTTCCTAGATTTAGGCTAGATTAGGATTTACTACATAATTAATTGCCCTGCAAAGTTTTCCTTCGAGATTCGACATTGGGTTTTACTTGCTAGTGCTACGATAGGATTTCGTTCTATTGCGAACACTTTTTGGTGAAACAAATTTTGGCGCCGTTGCCGGGGATTACTTTAGGCGATTTATTGTGTAGTATTTTTATTTGTTTTATTTTTATTTGTGTTTATTCGTTTTTTTTTTTTTTTTTTTTTTTTTTTTTCTTATTTCTCCCACTCGGTGCATTTAACCCTGTTTGCTGAGTGTTGTTTTTGCTGAGACCGAAGCGATGGCACGATATATGGGAGATTTTGCTCGCCCTACCTTCACTGCCACTACTTCGGCGATTGTTCTGACGGAAGCGGTCAGAAATCACGAGCTGAAACCTCACCACCTGGCGTTGCTCCCTTCCTATCACGGGCTGGCCAACGAGGATGCACTTACGTTTATTCGGGAGTACTGCACCGTCGTGCAGTCTTTTCCACTATCAGGCCTTACGGAGGATAACCTGAAGATGAAGTGTTTCCCCTACACTCTGAAGGATCGGGCAAAGTCATGGTACCTGTCGCTCCCAGCCGAATCTCTCCATACTTGGAATGAGGTGTGCGAGAAGTTTATGTTGAAGTATTATCCCAGCCGCAAGACTCAGGAGGTGCGGTCGCAAATCATGAATTTCTCTCAACACAACGATGAGCCGTTTCACGAGGCATGGGAAAGGTTCCAAGAGCTACTTCAACAATGCCCACATCATCAAATGGCTTCGGAGTTGCTTTGGCAATATTTCTATGACGCCCTCAACCAAACTTGTCAATTCATGGTGGATAGTTCGGCCGGAGGCAACATAGCGGTCAAGACAGCTGACGAGTTGAAGGAAATTTTCGAGACGCTCGCTGCGAGTTCTCAACAAAAATCAGCTAGGCCAAGGAAAGTGGAGGCGAGTGCAATTTCGATGAGCCCCGATTTGAAGAAGCAAATGGCCGACATGTTGAGGGATCTCGAAAACTTGAAGATGAAGCAAAGTGCACCGGCCCCAAAGGAGGAAGAGAGGAAGCCCGATCAATGCGAGATTTGTGGAGAGCTTGGACACATCAAGGAGGTGTGCCACAACATGGGGGAGTTTCCATACGAAGGAGAAGTCGAGGTCTACGCCGTTCAAAGACCACCACCTCAAGGGCAAGGTACGAACCCGAATTTTCAAAATCGTCGCCCCCCTCCTTATAATTATCCCTACCCTCCTAAAAATCCATACTACCCCTCTCCACCACCATATTATCCTCCTCATCAATATCCACCAAACCCATATTATCCACCACCTCCTCCATATTATCCTTCATCGCCATACCCTCCACCTCCTCTCCAAAATCCTCGTCCTCAACCACCTCCGCAAAAGTCTCCCGTCGATGAGGATCGTTTTCAGGCCCTTGATGCAAACATAAAGAGGCTCGAGACGGCTATTGGACAAATTTCAGGGGCAATGCACTTGATTCAACAACCGGGGCGAATTCCGAGCCAAGGGATTCAACCGCAACAAGCCAACGAGGTGCAATACCCTCCATATGTTCCTCCCGTTCCGCCTCACCAAGCTCATGCAATCACGGTGTTACAACGCAATGGTGTTAATATGCCACCTCAAGGGCATTCAAGTGATAGATGGAGCCCGAGCAAGCAATGGAGCGAAGGAAAAAATCGGGCAGAACAAGGCTTTGGACGGCGTCCAGAGTTTGTTGGACGGCGTCCAACTTGGACGGCGTCCAACTCTGGACGGCCGTCCACCCCTTCTGGACGGGCACCCCAGGCGCAGCCCCAAATTCATACAGTGTCAGGATCTGGACGGCGTCCAGATCCAAGTTGGACGGCGACCAAACCCGACGAGCAGTGCACGGAGCCCAAGGAACCCGAGACGGAGCCCAAGGAACCCGAGAAGGAGTCCCCACCTCTACACAAGACTTTCAACCCTTATGTTCCTCCCATTCCTTTTCCAAGTCGTGTGAAAAACAAGACGCTCAACCCGTATGCTCCACCTATTCAGAGTGTTGTGAAGAAGGAGAAGAAGGATTTCGAGCCTATCAATTCGTTTCCAAAAAGAGGAGATTCGGGAGGTTTCGATTTGAGCATCGTTTTGGATAGTGGAGAGACCGTCTCGGGATTGATGGACTTAGGAGCTGCGGTGAACTTAATGCCGTATTCTATTTTTGAGAAGATGAACTCAAGAGTCCTTCAAGCTACCGATATGCGCATTGAGCTAGCAGACGGCACCGTGAGCAGTCCTTTGGGAGTTGTGGAAGATGTCACTGTCCTTGTTGGTGGAATTCGAGTCGTTACCGACTTTGTTGTGCTTCATGAAGGCAAAGGAGCTAAGAGCGCAACCGGACATCTTCTATTGTTGGGACGACCATTTATGGCCACTACTCGAGCTCGGATTGATGTAGGCACCGGCACATTGAGCTTGGCCGGTGAAGGAGGTTCGGTAACATTTTCGATCTTTGGAAAATCACCTTCTATTCCTAGTTCTTCTTTTCATTTATGCTCTTATGTTAAGCTCGCTAACCCTTGTGTTGAGGAAAATATTTGTGAGATTTTTGACAAGGGAGCGGCTCGAGAAGAATTCTTTGAAGATGAGGAGTCCATTGAAGATGACGAGTTCTTTAGTTGTGTGGATGAGGAAGAGGATATAATCGAGCAATATCTTGGGAATTTGGAGGAGGTTGATGAAGTGGAAGAGGAACACTTGAACCATGCATCGAAAGAGGAAGTTGTCGTTAACTCTTTTCTTTCTAACCTCACCAATTGTGTAACTTCTTTTCTTGCAGAGTTTAAATTGACGATATTTGAGGAGGAGTTCGAACTAAGTGTGGGGGAGTCAAGAGTTGATGATAACCGAGTTCTTCGAGATTTGTCGGAAACGAAGAGTGGATATGTCGCGAGGAGTACCAACACGTCGCTTGGTGCTACGGGTTTCGGTTGATCGTAGCCTTCGTCAAGCTAATGACGTTAAATAAGCGCTTGGTGGGAGGCAACCCACGTATAGAAATTTTTTAAAATATGTAGCTTAGGTTTTATTTTTGTTATTTTCGTATTTTCTTTTGTTTCCCTTTTGGTTTTTCGTGCAGGGAATAGTATGCAAGGATAGACGTGAGGAGAGGGCGAGACAAGAAGGAAACTCAACGTCGGACAGAATGGCGAGTTGGACGCCGTCCAACTTGAGTTGGACGGCCGTCCAACCTTGCACACTTCCCGTTTTTGGACTCCTCTTGACCCCGTTGGAATGACCCATGATTCCGAGTTCCTTGCAGCTGGATATAGCCTTGTTTGTATCTTTACGTTCTGTTTTAAGTCTGTTATTTTTGTTCCCTTTATTTAGTTCAGTTTTACGCTTTGGTATTTGTTTTGTTTTGTGTTTGTTTTGTAGGTGTTACTTGGAGTCTCTCGAGATTTTGAGTATTTGGTCGTCATGCGATAAGTTTTTCTTTCCTTCTCCTTTTTATTTTCTTGCAATGGGGACATTGCTTGATTTTAAGTGTGGGGGAGGGTCTTTGAACTTTTGGCATGTAGTTTTTGTTTTTATGTCTTGTTGATCGAGTCTTATTTGATTTTGGATCGAGTCTAGTTTGTGATTGAGTCATCATGTTCCCTCACTTAGGATTTTGTTTGATTTTGAGCCTTATAAGCATGTAACTTAGGATCAATGTGAACGATTTAAAGTTGGAATCTTTAGTTGTTGGAATTGATTTGAGCATAAATTAGGTTGGTTTAATCTTGAGTTGTGATATATTATGATTCGATGAATTGTGGGGCATGGATTGATGTGAGTTTGAGGAAATGATTTATGATTTTTGGTTGAGTGTTAAATCTAGATTGTTGCGACTAGGATTGCTAGTTTACTTTCCCCTTAGAAAGAGAAAAAAAAAAAAAATAGTTGTGTTTATGTGAATAAAGAGTTGATAGGATTTCTGCTCCTCTTGCTTGTAACGTATGAAAATACTAGAGTAATGAGCATGGGAAACCACATGAAAAGGCTTCGAGAGACCCTCGAATGATCACATTTCATGAACCTTGTCCTAGATGATACTCGTGTTATTAGAATAAGTGTTCGTAGGCATTCTACCCCTCTTGACAATGGGTACGGGAAACCGCACTAGGAGGCTCGATGTGACCCATCGATGATTAAACCTAGTGAATTTTGTGCCATAAACGTTCACAAGTTTAAAAAAATAGAAAAGCAAAAGAAAAAGGAGTTGTTTATTTGTTGAATAAAAAGGGGAAGTAGGCTAGTCGTCTAAGTTGTGATGATCAAGATATTGTGAGATGTGTGTTATCATTGCTTTCCTCTTACTTAGATTGATTTATAAGCCGCATAGTTTGTTGATGATGATTGTTCGTAACTTGGGATTAAAGTGACCTTGTTTGAGTTTGTCGATTCCGGTGATTAAATGTTCTATACTTTGGATTGTTTGGATTGAATCTAAGTTATGTGTTTATGTTGCTTGAGGACAAGCAAAGGTCTAAGTGTGGGGGATTTTGATTGGTGTTTAGATGTTAGGATTTTCATAGTGTTTTCGAGTCCGTTTTCGTTGTGTTTTCGTGTCTTTGTGTGTCTTTAGGGCTATGATTTGGTTGTTTTGGAGTCTTTGGTATTGTAGGATGAAAAGGGCGGAAACGAGAAGAAAACAAGAAGAAAGAAGCATTATATCGAAGAGGGGTTCGATAGGAGCACGTAGGCGAAAACGGAGGTCAATTTGGAGTTCGGACGAGGAAGATACGGCCGAAACAAGAAAGATGCGCAAAGTGATCAGATTCAGGATCTGGACGCCGTCCAACTCATCTCTGGACGCCGTCCAACACCTGGACGCCGTCCACTATTCATCTGGACGCCGTCCACAGCGTTTTCGAGCCAATCTTACAGAATCAACTTTTGGACGCCGTCCAGAATGATCTGGACGCCGTCCAACTCCGGCGGCCAGCTGTTTTTCCTTATTTATCTAGGTTTTTACCTAGTATATATATTACCTCCTTGTGCACGAATTGAGGCAATCTTTAGACATCTTTTTAATCAGTTTTTAGCATTAGTTAGCTTTATTTTTCAGCACTAAAATTCTCTAGATTAGCTTTACTTTGTTCGGATCCGGATTCGTAGTTTGTTTAATTCAAGACTTCTTTATTTAATTCGCGTTCTTCGTCTTCGTTTATTTCTCGTAAGTTCTTTTATTGCTTTCGTTTATTTGCTTTAATTGTTTTGCTTTAGTTTTAGATTAATTCTCTTAATTGCTTCGTTTAATTTGCTTAGTTTTAATTTCGTTCTTTCGATTTCTAGTTTAAAGTTTAGATTCGTTTTTCTAGTTTCGATTCTCTCGTTTTTCAAAGCTTTCATAGTTAGATTAATTAGCCTTTTAATTTCCAGATTTTATTCATCATGTCTAGAGTAGTTTATGCTTTCTTTATTGCTTTCTTTATTGCTTTCCTTTCGATTCTTGCCTAGGTAGATTAATCGCTTTCTTAGTTTAATTCTTAGATTTATTTCTCAAGTTCTAGATTAGATTATTTACTTGCTTTAATTTATTGCTTTTATTTATTTTCTTGCCTAGGATTTAAACAAAAACCCCAAATTCTTCTTTACTTGCTTTCCTAGATTTAGGCTAGATTAGGATTTACTACATAATTAATTGCCCTGCAAAGTTTTCCTTCGAGATTCGACATTGGGTTTTACTTGCTAGTGCTACGATAGGATTTCGTTCTATTGCGAACACTTTTTGGTGAAACAAATTTTGGCGCCGTTGCCGGGGATTACTTTAGGCGATTTATTGTGTAGTATTTTTATTTGTTTTATTTTTATTTGTGTTTATTCGTTTTTTTTTTTTTTTTTTTTTTTTTTTTCTTATTTCTCCCACTCGGTGCATTTAACCCTGTTTGCTGAGTGTTGTTTTTGCTGAGACCGAAGCGATGGCACGATATATGGGAGATTTTGCTCGCCCTACCTTCACTGCCACTACTTCGGCGATTGTTCTGACGGAAGCGGTCAGAAATCACGAGCTGAAACCTCACCACCTGGCGTTGCTCCCTTCCTATCACGGGCTGGCCAACGAGGATGCACTTACGTTTATTCGGGAGTACTGCACCGTCGTGCAGTCTTTTCCACTATCAGGCCTTACGGAGGATAACCTGAAGATGAAGTGTTTCCCCTACACTCTGAAGGATCGGGCAAAGTCATGGTACCTGTCGCTCCCAGCCGAATCTCTCCATACTTGGAATGAGGTGTGCGAGAAGTTTATGTTGAAGTATTATCCCAGCCGCAAGACTCAGGAGGTGCGGTCGCAAATCATGAATTTCTCTCAACACAACGATGAGCCGTTTCACGAGGCATGGGAAAGGTTCCAAGAGCTACTTCAACAATGCCCACATCATCAAATGGCTTCGGAGTTGCTTTGGCAATATTTCTATGACGCCCTCAACCAAACTTGTCAATTCATGGTGGATAGTTCGGCCGGAGGCAACATAGCGGTCAAGACAGCTGACGAGTTGAAGGAAATTTTCGAGACGCTCGCTGCGAGTTCTCAACAAAAATCAGCTAGGCCAAGGAAAGTGGAGGCGAGTGCAATTTCGATGAGCCCCGATTTGAAGAAGCAAATGGCCGACATGTTGAGGGATCTCGAAAACTTGAAGATGAAGCAAAGTGCACCGGCCCCAAAGGAGGAAGAGAGGAAGCCCGATCAATGCGAGATTTGTGGAGAGCTTGGACACATCAAGGAGGTGTGCCACAACATGGGGGAGTTTCCATACGAAGGAGAAGTCGAGGTCTACGCCGTTCAAAGACCACCACCTCAAGGGCAAGGTACGAACCCGAATTTTCAAAATCGTCGCCCCCCTCCTTATAATTATCCCTACCCTCCTAAAAATCCATACTACCCCTCTCCACCACCATATTATCCTCCTCATCAATATCCACCAAACCCATATTATCCACCACCTCCTCCATATTATCCTTCATCGCCATACCCTCCACCTCCTCTCCAAAATCCTCGTCCTCAACCACCTCCGCAAAAGTCTCCCGTCGATGAGGATCGTTTTCAGGCCCTTGATGCAAACATAAAGAGGCTCGAGACGGCTATTGGACAAATTTCAGGGGCAATGCACTTGATTCAACAACCGGGGCGAATTCCGAGCCAAGGGATTCAACCGCAACAAGCCAACGAGGTGCAATACCCTCCATATGTTCCTCCCGTTCCGCCTCACCAAGCTCATGCAATCACGGTGTTACAACGCAATGGTGTTAATATGCCACCTCAAGGGCATTCAAGTGATAGATGGAGCCCGAGCAAGCAATGGAGCGAAGGAAAAAATCGGGCAGAACAAGGCTTTGGACGGCGTCCAGAGTTTGTTGGACGGCGTCCAACTTGGACGGCGTCCAACTCTGGACGGCCGTCCACCCCTTCTGGACGGGCACCCCAGGCGCAGCCCCAAATTCATACAGTGTCAGGATCTGGACGGCGTCCAGATCCAAGTTGGACGGCGACCAAACCCGACGAGCAGTGCACGGAGCCCAAGGAACCCGAGACGGAGCCCAAGGAACCCGAGAAGGAGTCCCCACCTCTACACAAGACTTTCAACCCTTATGTTCCTCCCATTCCTTTTCCAAGTCGTGTGAAAAACAAGACGCTCAACCCGTATGCTCCACCTATTCAGAGTGTTGTGAAGAAGGAGAAGAAGGATTTCGAGCCTATCAATTCGTTTCCAAAAAGAGGAGATTCGGGAGGTTTCGATTTGAGCATCGTTTTGGATAGTGGAGAGACCGTCTCGGGATTGATGGACTTAGGAGCTGCGGTGAACTTAATGCCGTATTCTATTTTTGAGAAGATGAACTCAAGAGTCCTTCAAGCTACCGATATGCGCATTGAGCTAGCAGACGGCACCGTGAGCAGTCCTTTGGGAGTTGTGGAAGATGTCACTGTCCTTGTTGGTGGAATTCGAGTCGTTACCGACTTTGTTGTGCTTCATGAAGGCAAAGGAGCTAAGAGCGCAACCGGACATCTTCTATTGTTGGGACGACCATTTATGGCCACTACTCGAGCTCGGATTGATGTAGGCACCGGCACATTGAGCTTGGCCGGTGAAGGAGGTTCGGTAACATTTTCGATCTTTGGAAAATCACCTTCTATTCCTAGTTCTTCTTTTCATTTATGCTCTTATGTTAAGCTCGCTAACCCTTGTGTTGAGGAAAATATTTGTGAGATTTTTGACAAGGGAGCGGCTCGAGAAGAATTCTTTGAAGATGAGGAGTCCATTGAAGATGACGAGTTCTTTAGTTGTGTGGATGAGGAAGAGGATATAATCGAGCAATATCTTGGGAATTTGGAGGAGGTTGATGAAGTGGAAGAGGAACACTTGAACCATGCATCGAAAGAGGAAGTTGTCGTTAACTCTTTTCTTTCTAACCTCACCAATTGTGTAACTTCTTTTCTTGCAGAGTTTAAATTGACGATATTTGAGGAGGAGTTCGAACTAAGTGTGGGGGAGTCAAGAGTTGATGATAACCGAGTTCTTCGAGATTTGTCGGAAACGAAGAGTGGATATGTCGCGAGGAGTACCAACACGTCGCTTGGTGCTACGGGTTTCGGTTGATCGTAGCCTTCGTCAAGCTAATGACGTTAAATAAGCGCTTGGTGGGAGGCAACCCACGTATAGAAATTTTTTAAAATATGTAGCTTAGGTTTTATTTTTGTTATTTTCGTATTTTCTTTTGTTTCCCTTTTGGTTTTTCGTGCAGGGAATAGTATGCAAGGATAGACGTGAGGAGAGGGCGAGACAAGAAGGAAACTCAACGTCGGACAGAATGGCGAGTTGGACGCCGTCCAACTTGAGTTGGACGGCCGTCCAACCTTGCACACTTCCCGTTTTTGGACTCCTCTTGACCCCGTTGGAATGACCCATGATTCCGAGTTCCTTGCAGCTGGATATAGCCTTGTTTGTATCTTTACGTTCTGTTTTAAGTCTGTTATTTTTGTTCCCTTTATTTAGTTCAGTTTTACGCTTTGGTATTTGTTTTGTTTTGTGTTTGTTTTGTAGGTGTTACTTGGAGTCTCTCGAGATTTTGAGTATTTGGTCGTCATGCGATAAGTTTTTCTTTCCTTCTCCTTTTTATTTTCTTGCAATGGGGACATTGCTTGATTTTAAGTGTGGGGGAGGGTCTTTGAACTTTTGGCATGTAGTTTTTGTTTTTATGTCTTGTTGATCGAGTCTTATTTGATTTTGGATCGAGTCTAGTTTGTGATTGAGTCATCATGTTCCCTCACTTAGGATTTTGTTTGATTTTGAGCCTTATAAGCATGTAACTTAGGATCAATGTGAACGATTTAAAGTTGGAATCTTTAGTTGTTGGAATTGATTTGAGCATAAATTAGGTTGGTTTAATCTTGAGTTGTGATATATTATGATTCGATGAATTGTGGGGCATGGATTGATGTGAGTTTGAGGAAATGATTTATGATTTTTGGTTGAGTGTTAAATCTAGATTGTTGCGACTAGGATTGCTAGTTTACTTTCCCCTTAGAAAGAGAAAAAAAAAAAAAATAGTTGTGTTTATGTGAATAAAGAGTTGATAGGATTTCTGCTCCTCTTGCTTGTAACGTATGAAAATACTAGAGTAATGAGCATGGGAAACCACATGAAAAGGCTTCGAGAGACCCTCGAATGATCACATTTCATGAACCTTGTCCTAGATGATACTCGTGTTATTAGAATAAGTGTTCGTAGGCATTCTACCCCTCTTGACAATGGGTACGGGAAACCGCACTAGGAGGCTCGATGTGACCCATCGATGATTAAACCTAGTGAATTTTGTGCCATAAACGTTCACAAGTTTAAAAAAATAGAAAAGCAAAAGAAAAAGGAGTTGTTTATTTGTTGAATAAAAAGGGGAAGTAGGCTAGTCGTCTAAGTTGTGATGATCAAGATATTGTGAGATGTGTGTTATCATTGCTTTCCTCTTACTTAGATTGATTTATAAGCCGCATAGTTTGTTGATGATGATTGTTCGTAACTTGGGATTAAAGTGACCTTGTTTGAGTTTGTCGATTCCGGTGATTAAATGTTCTATACTTTGGATTGTTTGGATTGAATCTAAGTTATGTGTTTATGTTGCTTGAGGACAAGCAAAGGTCTAAGTGTGGGGGATTTTGATTGGTGTTTAGATGTTAGGATTTTCATAGTGTTTTCGAGTCCGTTTTCGTTGTGTTTTCGTGTCTTTGTGTGTCTTTAGGGCTATGATTTGGTTGTTTTGGAGTCTTTGGTATTGTAGGATGAAAAGGGCGGAAACGAGAAGAAAACAAGAAGAAAGAAGCATTATATCGAAGAGGGGTTCGATAGGAGCACGTAGGCGAAAACGGAGGTCAATTTGGAGTTCGGACGAGGAAGATACGGCCGAAACAAGAAAGATGCGCAAAGTGATCAGATTCAGGATCTGGACGCCGTCCAACTCATCTCTGGACGCCGTCCAACACCTGGACGCCGTCCACTATTCATCTGGACGCCGTCCACAGCGTTTTCGAGCCAATCTTACAGAATCAACTTTTGGACGCCGTCCAGAATGATCTGGACGCCGTCCAACTCCGGCGGCCAGCTGTTTTTCCTTATTTATCTAGGTTTTTACCTAGTATATATATTACCTCCTTGTGCACGAATTGAGGCAATCTTTAGACATCTTTTTAATCAGTTTTTAGCATTAGTTAGCTTTATTTTTCAGCACTAAAATTCTCTAGATTAGCTTTACTTTGTTCGGATCCGGATTCGTAGTTTGTTTAATTCAAGACTTCTTTATTTAATTCGCGTTCTTCGTCTTCGTTTATTTCTCGTAAGTTCTTTTATTGCTTTCGTTTATTTGCTTTAATTGTTTTGCTTTAGTTTTAGATTAATTCTCTTAATTGCTTCGTTTAATTTGCTTAGTTTTAATTTCGTTCTTTCGATTTCTAGTTTAAAGTTTAGATTCGTTTTTCTAGTTTCGATTCTCTCGTTTTTCAAAGCTTTCATAGTTAGATTAATTAGCCTTTTAATTTCCAGATTTTATTCATCATGTCTAGAGTAGTTTATGCTTTCTTTATTGCTTTCTTTATTGCTTTCCTTTCGATTCTTGCCTAGGTAGATTAATCGCTTTCTTAGTTTAATTCTTAGATTTATTTCTCAAGTTCTAGATTAGATTATTTACTTGCTTTAATTTATTGCTTTTATTTATTTTCTTGCCTAGGATTTAAACAAAAACCCCAAATTCTTCTTTACTTGCTTTCCTAGATTTAGGCTAGATTAGGATTTACTACATAATTAATTGCCCTGCAAAGTTTTCCTTCGAGATTCGACATTGGGTTTTACTTGCTAGTGCTACGATAGGATTTCGTTCTATTGCGAACACTTTTTGGTGAAACAATCCTCATCACCAACTTTCCCGCCAAAACAAACTGCCGGGCTTCCAGCAGTCCCTCGAGGCCCGACTCGTATGCCTCGAACCCGACATCCACATTTTGCCCTTCCAAGAACCCGACCATCTCCACCGCTCTTCGAACCTCCACGTTGGCCTGCATTACCGATCGTGTCCTTGCTCGGATTCCGGAAATGAATTCAGACGATCTCCTTCAGTAGTTCCGCGACCTCGTTCAGTAATCAGCGTGCCGAAGCTGTCGAAATCCGTGATGCAGCTGCCTCTGCTCATTCCGCGCAGGATATTTACAGCTTCAGTGAATTGATCGACCTTGCAGAGAGAGAGAGGATGAGATAATTGCAAGTGCCGCAGTCAGGAGAGTATCCGATTGAGTTCATCTCCACTAAAATGCACGAAACAGGCTGAGACCAGCAGAGGCGGCAGTCGAGCCACGCCTTGCGAAGGAGGTAGGCAGCCTGAGCGGAGCGTGCGCTGCACGAGGGGAATCAGATGAGGCAGGGTCTCAGAGTGAGGGAGAGATTAGGCAGGAGTAGGCCTTCCGCGGCTGCAAACAGGGGTGGATGGAGATGAAGGACTGCAGCATTTCACCGATGACTCGTAATCTGTGGCTTTCAGAGGATTGCGCCGAAACTCGCAGCTGCCCGCGCCATATCTGGATCAGATACGAGTCATGTTATTAAAAAGGGAAGTGTTATGGGAAATTCTCTGGGGCATTTCGTCGAACAGGTGGTAGGTGTCCGTGAAAAAATCCTTTTCAAACTTACCTTGCAGATAACCAGGTAATGGATTCTTCGGATTATAGTTGATGAACCTTCGATTCGCGGCCCAAGTTCGTGTGCGTTTAATGTGCGAAAGTAAAGAAAAGAGACGAGATTTACGTGGTTCGATCGGTACGATCTACGTCCACGGGGAGGAAAAGTATGTGTTTATATTCAGAATAGCGTAAGTGTTTACAATACAAGTGATTCCTCTATTTATAATCGCCGTCGACGCCGGTTGTGGAGTGAAGGACGTGGAGTCATGGGTGGTTGTCCTGTTCCGGTTTCTCCTCCATCAACCCACGTTCTAGGTCTTTAGGGCTCAACTCCCTGGGCCTGCATTTAGCGTGGGCTGGGCCGATTGGACTCGTGCCGATCTGGGCCCTCTGGGCCTACGCCGATCTGGGCTTGTTGGGCTTGTCTGTTCTGGGCCTGCTTGTTTGTTTTGGGCCTAGGGAGGTGGGCCATTTCCTATCACATCCCCCCCCAAAAAGCGTGGGGTGATGGAGTTGACGTCTCCTGTTTGTGCTTGGTGAGTATTAGCTGATTTGAGTAACGTACTTGGTGCCCCCTCCAAAATATGTGAGGAATCCCAAACTGAGCTTGGTACCCCCTCTGAACTGTGAGAGATACCGAACTGAACTTGGTACCCCCCTCTGAACTGTGAGAGATAGCGAACTGAACTTGGTACCCCCTCTGAACTGTGAGAGATACCGAACTGAACGTGGTACCCCCTCCAAAATATGTGAGGAAATCCGAACTGAGCTTGGTACCCCCCTCTGAACTGTGAGGGATACCGAACTGAGTGTGCGTACCCCCTCTGAAATCTGTGGGGGAAGCCAAACTGAGTGCGTACCCCCTCTGAAATCTGTGAGGATGCCGAACTGAGTGTGCGTACCCTCTCCGAAGTGGCCTGCTGCAGGAGTTCGGTCATGCCGATCTCATCTCCCGCCCAAAATTAAAGGTGTCAGCCGCATTTAATGCGACGCATGGGGTTCCGATAAAGCGCCGATTGGACGTGCGCGAAACGGCGTCGCATTGAATGAAGTATTCAATACGCGTTAACTCCTTCCCCGTTTAATGCCTTATGATTGTAAAATTAATCATTCTTCATTTATTTTCAAAAATCAGAAACCCTAAATCTGCAACTTCCTTTGCTGTTTTCTCTCCAAACGGTTTCTCGTCACAGCTTGTTCAAGAACTTCAAACAAGTAAGTTATGTCTTCCTCCATCTCGTCATCTACGTCCCCCTCTGATTCGTCCGTTCGGGAGGTCGAATTTCCAGTTTTTTCACCCTCTCCGTCTAACTCTCCCTCGGTTCATTCTTGTGCGGCGGCGGAAGAAGGCGCCGCCGCCTCTCCGTCGAATTCCCTCCCCATTTATTTCCCAGATGATAGGCGTGCCTGCGTACGGTCCGATTGTAAGGACCCGTACGGGCACGAGGTTGAGTTACCCGAATGTCCCGGGGTAGCTGGGAGTGTGGGGGATCTAGAGTCTAGTATTTCTACTTCCACTCTCTATGACCTTGCTGTCAAATTTGAATTTCCTCCTTCTGTTCGCCTTCTTCGGCCGAACGCCTACGATCGGGCTTATCGCCCCCCTCGTGGGTGTGTCACCGTTTATGAGGATCAGTTTAAGGCTGGTCTTCGTGTTCCTTTTCCGGCCATTTACGGCGACATTTACCGTATTTTTGACCTATCTCCTGCCCAGATTACCCCGAACAGCATCAGCCAAATTACCGGTCTGGAGATAGCCTGTTCTCGGGTGGGTATCCCGTTTTCGATAGATCTTCTTGGGGGGATGGTGTCATTTAAATCCCGAACTGAGGGGTGGTACTACTCTTCATACCGGCACCAGGGTTTTTCCGTGCAGGTTCCCTCCAAAGTCCAAGACTGGCAGAAAAAGTTTTTTTTCTGCCAGTTCGAGGGTGCCACCGAGTTCTGGTGGCACTCCGGCTCGGTTCGGCTCATGCCGAGGCAAAAAGATTTGGCTAAGGTGGTACGGCGTCTTGCCAGTTTGGGCAAGATGCCGATGTCACTGGCCCAATTGGCGGTGGCAGTACCGAGCCCCGATGATCCTTCCACTTCGGTGGATCCGGGGAGGGGTGAGGTTCCTTCTCCCCCGTTTTTTTTTTTTTTTTTTTTTTTTTTTTTTGTACATCGGTACTCATTTGTGTGCCTTGTCTGCAGTGAATATGGTTAAGGATGACAAGAGAAAGGCATCCTCCCAGAAGAAGAGGAAGAACGATGCCGCCAGTTCGCCAGCTGGGACAAAGAGGCGGGCGGCGGAGTCATCTGAGAGGACTCACTCGGGAGTCCCTAACCCCCGATCTCACGGGCCCTCAAGTTTGGCCGCAGAGGAGGTTGACTTGGCTGCGGCCAAGAGGCTGGTAATGGGCTCGGCCTCTTCCGAGCCCGATGTCGCCGTAACTGCCGTCCGATCACCGGCCCCATCATTTCCCTCTGTAAGTTCGGTGACTTATAATTTTTCCAAGTTCGTTTCCCGTCTCTCCTTTTTGATTTATAGTCGGTGGGTGTAATGTAGGGTGTGGCCCCAACACTGGAGGACTTTGATCATGTCTACCGCGCCGTGAGGCATCTTCTTCAGAGCTCGGTGAAGGTGACCACCCGATCTGATGCGAAGATGAAGAGTCTTGCTGCCGAAAAGACGGAGTTGGTCAAGGAACTCTCTTCGGTGACAGTTCGGGAGGAGGAACTGAAGAGGGAGCTGGCTGCTGCCAATTCCAAACTCGCCGCTGCCGAGGAGAAAGCAGCTAAGAGTGAGGAAGCACTGGAGGCAGCTCGGGCCCGCGAAGAGCGGCTCGCGGCCGAACAGGGTGAGTTTGCCCTTGCCCTCGTTGAGAGGGTAATTTACAGCGAGGGCTTTAGTGCCCTCGTTTCCTCGCTGACTGGGCCTTCGAAGAGACGAGAGGTCGCGAAGGTTCTTGACCGGGTGGCTGCCGACTTCCCCACTCTTGATAAGGGGAAGTACGGTTATAAGCCCATCACCGATGAAGAAATGCTGCGGATGTACTTCCGCCAGCTGCAGAAGAAGGGCGCTCCGTTCCCGGTGGTCGAGTACGTTGCCGGTCAGCGGACTCCCATGTCCGCTGCCGAAGTGCGGGAGTGCCAGTTTGATCGGGACCTGGAGTTCGAAAAGCTCTGTGGTCCCTTTCGTGACGAGCTGGCGGAGCATCCACTTTCTCCCGACTTGCCATCGGAGGAGGAGGAGGGGGAGGAGGATATGGAGGAGGATGTGGAAACTGGCCACGCCGACGTGGAGAAGGAAACTGCGGAGACCGGTGCCGTGAACACTGAGGCTAATCCATCTGTCGGGGTCAGTTGATCCCCCTTCTCCTGTAATTTTTGTTGTCTTGCTATGGATTGTAAATTTACTGCCTCCACTAGTAATGAAAAGATTTGCTTCTGTCTTCTTATATCTGTCTCTTATTCGTGTAGAACAAATCCGAACTGGATCAAGCTGTTTTGTTGAATGAAATCAAACGTTTAAATATCCTTCTCGATCTGAAAGATGGCGAGATCGGTCGTCTTGACAAACTTGCTGAACATCTCCGGAATGAATTCGATGCTAAGTATAACGCTCTGCAAGTTGAAGCGGATGCGAACGAGGCTCAATATCTGCAACTCAAAGAGGATTATGCAGATGCCGAGAAGATCGCCGCCGAACACGCCGAGTACGAAAGGGTTATACATGAGCTCGGGGGAAAGACGATCTCCGAAGTGGAGGCCGATGCGCTGGATGCTGTGCGGGGTGTGGTGCGTGAGTTCAAGAACCGTGGTGCAGATTCATGGGAAGTTGATGACTATATCTCTGAGCTGCGATACTTGACAAACCTATTCCCATTGGTGCTATCCCGGCATGCCATAATGAAGAAGTGGCTTGACCGGTACCCCGACGTGCAGCCCTCTAAGCAGCATGCTCCCCGGTTCCGCGCTCTGAGTCCTACCGTTCCATCTCGTTTGGTTAAGGACCGGTTGGACATGCTGATGCCTGTTCAGAACCGCAGACCAATACCGAACCGAGGGGATGGGAATTACCGAGCTCCGATAGTCCCCCGTGGTCGAAGCTCTTCCCGGTCTGTACCAAGCCGAACTGGGATGTCAGGCGGCGCTGGGCGCGGTGGTGGGCGCAGTTCGGGACAAAGCTCCCGAAAAAAGGAAGATGTAAATATTGACTTTTTGTTAAACCCGCCGACTAGCGGTTGGGCTAGTTATTTTAACTGTAGCAAGAGGCCTGATGAGGGCGGGCCTTCTAACGCGTGACTTGTAAAATTCTGCAAAATAATAAACATATTTGTATAAACTGTGTTAGTGTAACCTTTGGCTTATTGCCTGTTTCGAATTGCATTTCTGCTTTTTTCGTTTTCGAACTGACGTGGTCATATTCGAGTCTTCCGAAGTGGCTTGGGAGCCTAACTTCGGCTTCCGATGTGACACTTGGGTCTTCCCTTGGTTCGGGATGGCATTTAGCCTATTATCCACTGCCAAGGTGACGCTTGGGTCAGGTCGGGTTCCTGTTCTGCCGACTAGGTCGGTAGGGGTGGTCCCCTGGTTCGTACGATTTTATTTTACTAACACTTGTCCTCGTCAGGATAGTGTTTGGAGGAGAGGTAAAATGCATATAGGTAGAGTGATGCAAATGAGAACATAATGAGAGACAATCTCAACTTTCATTACTTAAAAGAATTTTGAAAAACAAGACCGGACTGAAAATAAAAACGAACTGAAAAGACTGAACTGACAAGAGCTTGAACCAAACAAAAGATTTGACTAACTGACGACTCTATCCTACATGATACTCCACCTCTATGCATAGTACCTCTTCAGATGGATTACATTCCAAGGTCGCTGTATGGGCTCCCCGGACAGAGTGGAAAGCCTATAGGCGCCTTTACCAAGGACCTCGTCTACTCGGTATGGGCCTTCCCATGTGGCCTCCAGCTTGCCGAGCTTACAAGCTTTGTTGACCTCATTGTTTCGGAGAACTAAATCTCCTACACGATACTGCCGATCTCGGACTCGCCGATTGTAATATCGGGCTATGAGTTGCTTGTATCGGGCCTCTCTTATGTAAGCTGTATCCCTTTTTTCTTCTAGCAGATCGAGGTCCGCACGCCGGTTTTCATCATTTACTTCGGCTATGAAATGGGTCTTGCGCGGACTGGGGAGTCCGATCTCGACCGGGATTACAGCTTCTGTCCCGTATGCTAGACTATACGGTGTTTCGCCATTTGCTGTTCGCGGCGTTGTTCTGTAGGACCATAGGACGTTTGGAAGGTTTTCTACCCATAACCCTTTAGCTTTCTCTAGCCGGGTTTTAAGGCCTTTGACGAGAGTTCGGTTCGTCACTTCGGCTTGACCATTTGCCTGAGGGTGGGCTACCGATGTGAAATGTTGTTGAATCTGCAGCTCGTCACACCATTCCCTAAAAATCCTGTCCGTGAACTGGGTCCCATTATCTGATACAAGTACATGAGGTATGCCGAACCGGCATACTATGTTTTTCCATACGAAGTTCCGGGCGTTCTTACTTGTTATCGCGGACAGGGGTTCTGCTTCCACCCACTTCGTAAAGTAGTCGATAGCAACTATGAGGTGCCTCAACTGACCTGGCGCTCTGTCGAATGGGCCTACTATATCTATCACCCACTGCGCGAACGGCCAAGGACTCTGCATCGCAGTCAGCTCGGTTTGTGGCAGCCTTGTCACATTTGCGTGTAACTGACACTTTTCGCACCTCTGCACGAGTTCGGTGCAGTCCTTGAGCATCGAGGGCCAAAAGTATCCCCATCTCATAATTTTCTTTGCTAATGCCCGAGGTCCGATGTGACTTCCACACGCCCCTTCATGCATTTCTCGCATGACGTAGTCCGCTGAGGTCGGTCCGACGCATTTGAGTAGGGGTTGAAGGTATGACTTCTTGTAGAGGACATTGTCCAGGACAACATATCTCAATGACTTCAACAGTATTCTTCTAGCCTCCGTCTTATCTTCAGGTAATTCCCCTCTCTTCAGATAGGCTAAAATCGGGGTCATCCACGTCGGCTGTGACTCATCATCGAGATCGTTGACCTCGGCTTCGTCTATACTTCTATGCTGGACATCCTCCACCGGTGAGGTGCCAGGTGTTGCTGCCAATTTGCTGAGAGCATCAGCTCGGGAATTTTGAGTCCGGGGGATTCTCTCGAGCTGGAAGTATTTGAAAAAGCCCTGCATGCCTCGTGCCTTAGCCAAATACTTCTTCATTCTTTCACCCTTCGCCTCGTATTTGCCCAGCATATGATTCACGACCACCTGGGAGTCACAGTGTACTTTTATGGCCGCGACCTTCAGATCCGTGGCTATCCGGAGTCCGGCAAGCAGCGCTTCGTACTCTACCTCATTGTTGGTAGTTGCGAACTGAAAGCGAAGTGAGTATGTGATCTCTTTCTTTTCTGGGCTGACAAGGAGGATTCCAGCACCGCTCCCCGTCTTTCCCGAGGCCCCATCTACGTACATATGCCAACAGTCTTGAGGTTCCTCCACCGTTGTGCGAACTGGCTCTGGGGTCGGGATCGTTACCTCGGATATTGAAGTTTCAACTAAGAAATCTGCTAAGGCTTGCCCTTTGATTGCTTGTCGGGGGACATAAGAGATGTCATGCTCTCCCAACTCTATCGCCCACTTCGCTATTCGTCCGGAGGCTTCTGGCTTCGTCAGCACCTGCCGAAGTGGGGAGTCTGTTCGGACTTGTATGGGGTGCGCGTGAAAATATGGGCGTAGTCGCCGCGCAGCGTTGACAAGTGCTAAGGCTATCTTTTCCAAGGGCTGATATCTCACTTCGGGCCCTTTCAGCGACCTGCTTATAAAGTAGACTGGCAACTGGCGGCCCGCTTCTTCTCGCGTGAGTACTGCACTGATTGCTTCATCAGAAGTAGCCAAATACAGAAAGAGCACCTCTCCCTCCTGTGGTACTGACAAAGTCGGTAGATTCCTGAGATACTCCTTTAGTTGGCTTAGGGCGTGACGATGCTCCGAACTCCAATCAAATTGGGGTGCCCTCTTTAAGATTTTGAAGAAGGGCAACTGCTTCTCCGCGGCTTTAGATAGGAATCTACTCAGTGCGGCGAGACACCCTGTAAGTCTGTGCACATCGTTGATTGACTTCGGATCCCGCATGTCTAACACGGCCTTAACTTTTGACGGATTTGCCCTTAGCCCTTCTTGGGAAATCCAACATCCTAAAAACTTCCCCGATGTCACAGCAAAGTCACATTTTTGAGGGTTAAGTTTCAGGTTGACCTTGCGAAGAATGGAGAGAACAGTTCGGAGATCGGAAATACTTGTGTTCTCTTCCTTACTCTTCACTACTATGTCATCGACATATACCTCCACTTCCTTTCCAATATGCTCTTTAAATATTTTATCTACCATCCGCTGATAGGTGGCTCCTGCATTTTTCAAGCCAAATGGCATTTTGCGATATGCGAAAATGCCGAAGTCCGTAATGAACGCCGTTTTTGCCGCGTCTTCGGCATCCATTAGGACTTGGTGGTACCCTTTATACAGATCAAGGAAGCTGAATATCCTATGACCGACCAGCGAGTCCACCTTTTTGTCGATATCGGGCAGAGGGTAGCAGTCCTTGGGGCAGTGCTTGTTGAGATCGGTATAATCGATGCACATGCGCCATCCTCCCCCAGCCTTCTTGACCATTACCGGGTTCGCTATCCAGGTCGGGTAAGTGACCTCGAATAGAATCCCAGCATCCAGCAGTTGGGTCACTTCGGTCTTTATGACCTGACTCCGCTCTGCTGCGAAGGAGCGCTGTTTTTGCTTGATCGGTCGCACTTCGGGGTCGATCTTTAGCCGATGTGTGATCAGATCGGGTGATACCCCTGTCATATCCAATGGGGACCACGCGAAGACGTCTCTGTACTCCTTTAGAAGCCGAATAACCTGTTCTCGAAGATGGGGGTGGTCGGTCAGCCCGACTTTGACAACCTTAGAGGGATCGTCATCGTACAAAGCCACCTCTCTCTCTTCGGCGGGCGACGTCTTCTTCGGCTCTTCGGAGTTCAGTAATTGCTATGCTTGGGGCAGTTCGGGCGTTGCCCCTAGCCCCTTGAGAGCCACATGCAGGCACTCTCTCGCCATTTTCTGATCACCACGGATAACGGCTACCCCTCCCTTGGTCGGGATCTTCACAGCTAAATGGTACGTGGAGCAGATCGCTCTCACTGTATTCATCCAAGTACGGCCTAGGATTATGTTGTATGGGGACTTGGCCTCCACCACCATGAATTCGGTCATGTTAGTGGTGCTTCTCGGCCCTTTCCCTACTGTGACGGGCAGCTCGATCGTCCCTAGGGGGTGGGTTTCCTCCTGTGCGAAACTCCGCAGGGGCCGTGTGGTTGGAATGATTTTTGACTTCTCCAGCTCCATGTTATCAAAGCAATGCTTGAACATGATATTCACCGATGCCCCGGTGTCAATGTGAATTCTTTTGATCAGCATGTTGGACACTACAGCCTCAACAACAATGGCATCGGAGTGCGGCACCATGGGGGGTACCGGGTCCTCGGCCGAAAAAGTCACAGCTTCCTCCTTCTTGAACCTCTTGTTTGCGGGTTCGCTGCTCGGAAAGCTACGAGCTCCGTTTTTGAGGGACGATTTAGTCTGTCCTTTGGCGAGAGCGGAGATTGTAGCGACTATCCCCTCGTATTGGTAATCTCCGTCCTCGTCAGCATCATCCTCATTGTGCTTTGTTTTCTTTTCAGCATCCGTGCTGCAATTCCCTCCCCTATACTGTCTTTTCTCTTTTTGACTTCGGGGAACATCCACTTGATTTACCCCCGAGCTCCGATCTTGATACTTCTTCAGTTGTCCGCTGCGAACTAGGCTCTCAATGTCCTGAGCCAAGTTCCTGCAGTCTTCTGTATCATGTCCGTAGTCCTCATGAAACTGGCAGTACTTATTCTTCGACCTCGGCTTGCCGTCCTCCCGCATCGGCCTTGGTCTCTCAAACAAGCCAGCGTGCAGCTCGAGGATTTCAGTCCTCGGTTTGTTCAACGGTGTGAACTGTGAAGCTGGCCGTTGTGCTATCTGGGACGTCGGCGGGCCCCGCTGTACCGGATTTTGCCGAGGTCCGAGACGAGACTCGATCGGACCTCGTTGAATCCGTTCCATTACTCCTTTCCGGGGAGTATCCTCTTTCTTCTTTGAGGCTTCACCTCGGTCCACTTCTTTCCTGCGTCTAGTGGCCGCCTCTATCTTGGCGAACTTGTCCGCTATGGCCCACAGTTCGGTAGTAGTCTTTGGATCCTTCGCCAGGATCTCTCTGTAGAGATGGTCCGAGATGATAGCATTTTGGAACGCTGAGATGATGAGGAGATCGTTTGTGCACCGAGTTGACAGGCACTCTCTATCGAATCGGGTCATGAAATCTTGTAGTGACTCACCCCGGCCTTGTTTAACGGTTAGCAGATGTGCTGGGGTGTGCCTCACCTCGGCACGCTGGGAGAAACTCCTAGCGAACACATTCATCAGATCGGAATACGATCTGATCGACCCGGGGGGCAAACTGTCGAACCACTCCCGTGCATTGTCAATTAGCAGTTCAGGAAACAGCTTGCACATGTGCACACTCCCCAGATTTTGGTTCAGCATGCTGTACTTGAACTGACTAAGGAAATTGCTTGGATTCCCGATTCCGTTGTACGCCTTGATCTTTGGCACCGTGTACCCGAAGGGCATAGGTGTGTTGAGGATCTCCTCCGAGAGCGGACTGATAATCCTACCAAGCGCGTCAAAGATCTGCGCTCCTCCAGTTAGGTGCCCTTGGTTAGATGCATTATAGGGCGGAGCGGTGACATAGTTCGGTTGAACTATATGGGAGTTCGGCGGCTGGCCTCCCTGGGTCTCTCCTCGGACTTGCTGAAGATAGTGTCGCAAGTCCTGTCCGGGCCTCTGTCCTTGACCGAACTGAGACATTCCTTGTCCGGTCTGAGAGACTCCCAGTCCGAACTGGGGGACTCCCGTGTACTGGTTGAGAAACTCTCGCCCTGATGCTGTCGTGAGATAATTTCGCAATAACTCCTCGATCCCTGGAGGCGGCGGAGCTGGCGGAGCTGCCGAGTTCGGCTGGATGACTGGTGATGGGCGATCGGCTAGGCTCGGTCGGAGAACTGGGGACAAACGTAGGGTTGCCTCTGGACCGAACAGTTCACGCTCCCGATTGGCAGTGAGATTCTCGACATGGCCCTCCGGTGTCGGGTGAGCCTGTGGTCCTAGGCGCGAGCTTATGGGAGCTCGGTGTGGCTGGGCTAGCTGTGAAGATGGCTGTGCTGCTTCCACAGTGGCGTTCCGCACACCGGAGTTTGGGGCCTCCGGGATTTCTTCAGTGGTGATCTGATTGCCCTCGGGAATGTTGTTTTGGGGTTGCTCCGTGTCTACCGTCACGGCTGGTTCCTCCGGTTGTCGTCGGCGACTCCGTCGACGGCGGGGAGTTCCCAGCAGTGTTGTCATTCCATTCGGCATCGTCGATGATTTTGGACAGCAAAAATCGAAAATTCAAGCACGAATTTATGTTCCCACAGACGGCGCCAGTGATGAACCTTCGATTCGCGGCCCAAGTTCGTGTGCGTTTAATGTGCGAAAGTAAAGAAAAGAGACGAGATTTACGTGGTTCGATCGGTACGATCTACGTCCACGGGGAGGAAAAGTATGTGTTTATATTCAGAATAGCGTAAGTGTTTACAATACAAGTGATTCCTCTATTTATAATCGCCGTCGACGCCGGTTGTGGAGTGAAGGACGTGGAGTCATGGGTGGTTGTCCTGTTCCGGTTTCTCCTCCATCAACCCACGTTCTAGGTCTTTAGGGCTCAACTCCCTGGGCCTGCATTTAGCGTGGGCTGGGCCGATTGGACTCGTGCCGATCTGGGCCCTCTGGGCCTACGCCGATCTGGGCTTGTTGGGCTTGTCTGTTCTGGGCCTGCTTGTTTGTTTTGGGCCTAGGGAGGTGGGCCATTTCCTATCAATAGTGTACTTGCGATTTGTTGAATACGAACTCTATACAAATCTACATTTCGAAACCAAACAATCTCAGCCTCAGTTCGACATGCTTATTTTCCCTCCTCACATCACATGGGAGAAAAATAAATCATATGTTTTGGGCTAAAATAAATGGACCATGGACTTCAATTTTCAACCCGTAACAAAAATATTTATAGAAAGCGGCGAAAAATAATTCCAGGTTTGGGCCGGATCGGGCCAGACTGAAATTTGAATTAAAAATCGTGGCTCGGTATTGCTCCTATACATACTATACATAGTCGTAAGACGAATTGAAAGGGGTGAACAAATTTTGTATTCTTTTATCTTTGGTGGTTGTGCGTGAGTTTTTTGGTACAGAGTTTGTAACGTTTGATCATTAATTCTTATATAATGTAAGTATAGTACACGATTATAATTTTTAAAATAAGCAATCAATTTTCTCTAGAATTAAACATAGGGCAGAACGCAGATTTTAGTTAATTAGATAAATTGTGTGATGAACTAACTTCATTATTTTATTTCCCTATTATTCTTGTTCATGCATATGTAACAATTAATATTAAAAATAGAAGCTTATTAAAGAAGTAAAAACACTGCCTAAGATCAGAATCAACTAATAAGCAGTGGAGGTCACAGAGCTGCATATTGTTAGTGGGGGCGGCAATGGCGATGGCGATGGCGATGGTGATGGCGATGGCGATGGCGATGATAGAGGATGGGGCGATTTCCTCTACCAAGATGAACGAAAATAAATAAAAATATAATGGCAGACGCGAGATCCTTGCTCGTCGTTCAAGCCACAGATTTCGAGAAAGAAAGGAAAAGACAGCAAAATAAATTAGGGTTTTGTATTATTTCTTGTTAATGAAATAAGATACAATCCTCCTATTTATACTAAATACCTAGAGTTGATTTGACCTACGATTCGGGAAAGAATCAACAGGAAAACCCGAAAATGAACGACCCAAATAAATAACGGGCTAAGCCCAACGACAAATATGAATAATTAAAATAAATATACTCGTATCAGGCGGCGGCGGCGGTGCATTATCCCTCTTGTAATCATGCCAAATGCCGCCATGATTCACTCCAAACTAGGAGTACACCTAAATCACACAAATTTTCTCCATTATTGGAATTCCAATCTTTTATTTTATTTATTCCATCAAACTTGAATTCTAGATTTTCCAAGCCAACTGAGAATTTTTCATAAGAATCTTATGCGATGAATATACCAAAAATACATTTTTTATTTCAAAAATTATTAATCCGAAAATCAAATGGGATCCTCTGTCCCCAAATTCGTAATCTATTTGTGTAACTAAGTCAAAACTACGTAGTTTTGATATGATATGTTTAACTGTTGCAATTTTAAGAATTTCTTAAACTATCAAAACTTCGTAGTTTTAATTTGGAGACAGAGAATTTCATCTTGAGATTGCCTATCCACCAATCTTTTCCAATGTTTCTAATTTATATTTAAAAAAAAAAAACACTAGTAAAATTTAGCATCACCTAATTTTTATATATATATTTCCATAAGTTCTAGAAAAGTAGTCTATGAGAAGAGAAATATTGTTCAAACGTTCAAAGGCTGCGACAATTATTTACATACAAAAATTAGTCAAGTTTATTCATTTTTTTTAAGCTTTAAAAGAAGAAATTTCAAAGGCCGTGTCACTGCACAATTCGAATTCGGAAGCTTTAGCCCGTAGAACTTGCGTTATCTATCGCTTAAACAACACACAACACACAATTTTATTAATTTGATTATGTTTTATAGCCATGCATGGGGCCGTCATTGAATAGTTAAATACCATATGATATAATTATATTAATTTAGATTAATTAACGTCAGTTAGGTTGGTTCTATCAAGACATTTCTCATTCTATTTATTCTTGTACATTATTATATTATTATTGCATGTGACGCATAAATATCTAAACTTTATCATAAACAATCTCAGTAATTAATTCGGCCAACAACTCCAACTTTCATGTTTATTCTTGTTAATTACCGCCTTGTATATGAACAAATTAAAGGGAAAATTGGAAAATGATTAATATTAGGCCTATGGATAGCTAATTTTATTTTATTTATTTATTACTTTTTGTTTTGTTTATGTTAATAGTATGAGCTAGTGAATTATTGAGATCTATTAGGATAAGTTATTTAAATGAACAAGTTCCACACCTTCTTTGAGGTTTTACGTTTAAATTCTTGATTTTTCAGATGAGACGAATTTCTATTAAGATTCATTTTCCATTTGATATAATGGTGTACAAATCTTTGTTTCTAACTCCAAACTCTAGCAACAAGAATGTCATTTTCATTGAAAGAATTGAATTCCACAACTTCTAAATTCAACATACTTATCTTGGAAGTATTTCTTGTTCTCTTTCTTTCTTCTAAATTTAAATCAAGCACGTACGTGACTACACATTATACGAAATGAAACTAGTACTTAGCGGCCTTTCAACTCGATGTGAAGACTGATTAATTAATTTGCACTAAAAAACCAGAACAAGTTAGTTAAAATCGAAGGAATCTCGAAAGCTACAGTTCTTTAACCACATTCTATTTAAGACACATGTTCGAAATCTAAATTTCCATCTCTAGGATTCGATAAACATCAAACCTACATACCGAAATTGCATCAAGTCTTAATTAAATACATTGGCCAAACCCTAGTTTCAAAGTTTTGTGAGCTCCAACCACAAATTATGTGAGGCCACAATTCTAACCCAATCCTAATCCTACTCAAACCTGTAACCAAATATTCAACACAAAAAAACACACATCGATCTCTATCCAATTTCTACTTTCCACCAACATTTTCTTTAATAATAATAAAAACTTAAGTTAATAATAACACAACAATCAATCTGTCTTATCTCTAAGCATCGTAGAGGGGTGTAAAATAGGAATTTCGAGAACCAAAATTTTAATAAGCCAATTTCATTGTCAATAGCCGTGAGTAAATAGTAAAAATAATTTTTTTTTAAAAAAAAAAATCAAATTCAAACACTTATTTTGAACAATAACGTGTCCCAATCTAAAAATTGTATGTATAGTATAGTCAAATTAAAATAAACGTTTCGTAACAATATCTCATGCATGTAATCTATGTTGGCGATTTTTCTTTTAGGGAGGTTTGAATAATATTTTCGATTCTTCCATTTCTAACTAATTTAAGGGAGTTTGAATAATATTTTCGATTCTTCCATTTTTAACTAATTTATTCAATCACGCAATGTATAATCTCAGCCATACATAGTGAATTAAATTATCAAAGCCACTAATGTAATGTGTTTCTTTTAATAGAAAAATTGAATTCAAGTTAATAATTCCTATTTATATTCAATAGAAAAAAAATTTAATCTTAATTACGTGTTACACACGAATTTTATTAGATTAATATATATAATTCATTGATTTTAAATGAAAAAAAATACATTAATTAGTAGTAGTTTCATAAATATCGTGGGGGTCAAAGGTAGAGTTTCTAGGCTATGCATAAACACGAGTACTATTATTTTTTGAAGGAAATTCAAAACTAGTGGTAATAGATATTATTGAATTACATTAAGTACAATTAATTAAGACGTGTCAATTAAGAAATGGTTGACTTAATTAATTAAGTGCTAACTAGTATTTGTACACGATGCATATATAAGAAAACTTATGAAAAATCAATACGGAATACTGTATCAATATAATGTTATTTGGTCATAATGTGGTCGGCCACACAATGACATTTTTTATAGTATATGTAATTTTAAAAATAGTAAATAATAACTATAATTTATTACTTTTATATTTTAATTTAAAAATATTTTTTCCCGAAAAATTACATATTTTTCTAATTTTTTTAGATAAAAAGGTACCAAATTCTTTAAAATAGTAGTAAAAATTATCAAATAATTAAAGGGTTAATTTTAAAAAAATACATAAAAAATATGGAGTATCATTTTTTGAGTTTTTTAGAATCTAAAAAAGTTTGGCATAAATATAAAAATTATTTGATACTAATTTTTTTTAAAAGAGTTAAATTATGGCCGACCACGTTATGGCCGAATAGCATCACTCATACTGTATACTCCATCTGTCTCGTCCCATGACCCATCTCGCCAAGTTTGATGCGTAAGAAATAGAGTTTAAAAAAAATGATAAGAGAATTATTTTTGGCGATAAATGTGACTAGATGATGCTAATCCACTCATGTTATAGTTTAGCAACTCTACTCTCAAAGTCAAACTCATAATTTTTCGCATTTGCAGTTCCTTAAAAATAAAATAAATATGAAAATAATATAATATAATGCTGTAAAATAAGTCGCATGTTCCTTAAATAAAGATAAAGTATACTCCAATAGTTCTAATTATAATAAGGGAAAGGATTAACATTACATTCTTTTACTTTCACTTTAATAAACTAACTAAAATTCAACACTGAAGAGAAATATCACCGTTTAAATGAGACCGAAGAAATAGTACACAAATATTCCACAATCCTTTTCTTTTAATTCCGATTTCTGCCATCCACTATATTTGTGTTTACGAAGTAGAATCTTATAGTATTTGCTACTCCATTCACTTCAAAAGTCAACTAAAATTTCATTTCGTTTCAGTTCAATTGTATTGTTTCTTTTTAATACAAGATTTTATCCTTTCATACCATAAAAATTGTGAACGGAGGAAGTATGGCGTAATTTGATTTTATATAATATAAATAAGTTTCTTGTAGGTTATGGAAATACGGTATCGGTTATTATGTTGACTCGATTTTCCGACGACCGGACTTGAATAAAAAAAGTCAAATACTATAGATATGGGAGAGTGGGAAGCACGCGCCGGTTAGTCCACGTCAGCGGTGGTGGAAGGCCCCGTCAGCGTGGGGTTGCAGAGGGAGTATATGTTTATCCACAGTTCAATTAACAGCGACGTCACCTCACCTCCACGCATATACACACACCCTTTTTCTGTATCTACACCCTCTCCAGTTTTTATATTTCTCATTTAATTTTCGTTTTCATTTTTTGTCTTACTCCGTATTTCGCAACTATCCTGTTTACTACTCCCTCTGTCCCACTGATATAGGGACCTTTTCCTTTTTGGAATGTCCCACTGATATATGGACTTTTCCCAAAATGAAAAATTCTAACCCAATAAAATTTTAACACGTCACTTTAATCCACTACCTTTTACTTTATCCCACTATTATCATTCTCGTCTTAATCCCGCGCCGAAAAAAAAGGTTCATATCCCAGTGGGACGGAGGGAGTACGTGCTTATATATATACAGAGCCAAAGCTAGTAGGCCTCTCTCATCATCCACACTCGACCCTTTAACCTCTCTCTCTCTCTCTCTTCCTTTCTCTCTCACTCACGCTATCCCGTTTACTTGTATACGCACATTCTCTCTCTCTCTCTCTCGATTATCTTATCCTTTTTTCTCGCTCGTAAAGAAAAGGGATTTTCTTTAATTTCTCTCTGCTTTTCTTGTTTTTATTCCTGAGAAAGCTGCGTTCTTGTTGTTGTAATTGAAGAGGGACTGATTGCAATCGCCTGTTCTCATTCGGTATGTATCCTCGTCTTCTTCTTGAAATTCTCCGTTCATTCGTTCTCTCTGTGTGTGTTTGTGTGATTTCGTCGCATTTTCTGCACCTGGGTTTCTGCAAGTGCTGGTTTTCCGATTTAAAGATTTGATTTTTAGTCTGTTGTGAGGAGGGTTTCTCTCCTCTCTCTCTCTCTCTCAAGGAGAGGGAGGGGGGCGTTGGTGGGAACTCTTCTCGCCGTCTAGGTTTGGTCCTTCCAAGTCTAGCTGTGCAGCTGGCAATTTTTAATTTTCCTTATTTTAGGAGGCAGTTTTTATTTTAATATTTGGGGCTAGAAATATCTCATCCTTTTCTTGGGGACTGTGATTTTTAGCCTTTTGTTTCTGGGTGGAGATTTGGCTGCAGCCTCTTGTTTTCAGACCTCAGATCATGTTTCAGAATTTAATATTAAGGTTTTTGGATTTCAAGAACCCAGCAATGGAAACACAAAAGGCTTCTACTGCAATTTGAGGATTTTTCCTCCTTTAGAAGTTTATATAAAATGCACTAATCCTTTCATGAATCTTGAAATTCTTGAAATGAATTCCCTAATTATGTAACCCTCAATCCACACTCATTTGGCTCTGCTCCTTGTTTTCACCAAAATTGATCTATGTAGTATTTGATCTCCCACATGTTATAATCTTTTTCTTGAATCTTCACCCATTCAATACCCAGAAAAGGATTAGGTGAGTGGTTGAGAACCAATTTAATGATGATGAATAATGATCTAGGTACATGGTTGCCTTTATGGAAGAATTAGTGTTCAACAACATCTCACCTAATGCTATTATTGAATTGTGGGAAGAGGCTTTTAGTTTTTTTGGGGAAAAATGTTCATCCTTAATGATGTCCATTGATGTCTAAGTAATTGACTTGATACCATTTTAGAAGTGTTTTGAGAAATTCTTTGTTGCTTGAATTAGTTATGGAGGTTTCAACATCATGGGCCAGTTAGATATTCTTTTAGACTTTAACCAAAATTGTTAGAAGCTTAGACATCACACTTTGATGGTAGGTGGCTTGTGGTATACTTATTCTGCATCTTGATGGAATTTATGGAAATTAGTTGTTGTACGTCACATTCGAGGCTCTCCGGTTTCTTCAAACTCTACTGTGCTTTCCTAGCTGTAGATAGTATAGTATGAGTACAATGAACAAGCATGTGGAAGGCTCCTCCGACTCTTTAGGCCGCGTTGGATGATCGTTGTTTGCATTTTATCTATTTCCTCGACTCTAATTGTGTCTAGTACATGATCGCAGCTTGTCAATGAAAGTTAAAGATTTATCGGGTTTTACTTGTGGATAGATCCTTGAGTCGATTGGTGTTTATATGTGTGGAATGAGTTATTTTTTACCTTAGCCCTGAAGAATTACCGTAGCTAAATCTCTTCGTTCATGACAGATTCATAATTCCACACATCTAAATGGAGCAATATATCCGAGGAGCATCGAGGAACAACGGCTTCGATGTAGACGACGGGGTCTCGTGCAAAAGTGCCAAATCCTTGAGCTCGACCTTGGACGAATCCGAACACAATCCATCCGTTGGCTTTGAGTGCAACATCTGCCTCGACCTCGTGCAGGACCCGGTTGTCACGTTATGCGGCCATCTCTATTGCTGGCCGTGCATCTACCGGTGGATCAGCTTCCAAGACGCCTCTCAAGAGAACCCCGACAACCAGGGCCCTCAGTGCCCCGTCTGCAAGAAAGACGTGTCCGAGAAGACCTTAATCCCCCTGTACGGCCGCGGCCAAACCACTGACGCCTCAAAAGAATCTCGGCTCGTACCTCAGAGGCCCCCGAGCCCTAAAGGCTTAAGCAACTTGATCATACCCAGAGCGACGAGCCACTACTCCAACCCGTTCGAGCAGCTCCACCGCAGGGGCTATGCTCCTCCATCCCCACGACAGGATCTCACCGCATTCGGACAGAGCGGGGCCCCACACTTGGCCGATCCCATGATCGGGATGTTCGGAGAGATGGTGTACGCGAGAATCTTCGGGAATTCGGAGACGACGCTGTACACGTATCCCGACTCTTACCATCTGGCCGGAAGCAGCTCGCCCCGGCTGCGGAGGCACATGATGCAGACCGATAAGTCGCTCGGCAGAGTGTGCTTCTTCCTCCTTTGCTGCATGATTCTATGTTTGCTCCTCTTTTGAGATAATAATAAAATCTATGTCGGATTTTAGTCTCTCTAATTTTGGTTCTTGATGAACTTGTAAAGATTTACCCTTTCTCAACCACATGTAAAAAAACCGTATAATGTATACAAGAGTCTATTTGATCTATGAATTTGCGGGTTACGATGTTTGTGATGGAGATCAAGATTCTGTACAACTAACTTGAGTCGTTTCATTCTTTAGTACTTCAAAGATATTCAAGAAACGCTTCGACTTTGTTGGGATGGGTGATTCTATAAATTCTTGGGTGGGCCATGATGCTAAATGATCTACAATTTGCAATAGTGTTTGATCTTTGGATTTTGCGTGATTGATGTTGTTTATGGATGTTAGTTATGAATATAAATAAAATGTGACATTAATGGTAGCTTCACTATTCTAGATGTTGGTTTTATGAAATTAAATAAAATAAATTATAAGGTGAGTGGTAGTTCATATTGAATGAGGCTATGCCCCACGCTCCTCTTCAGGAGCAAATAGCAATGGTCCTATTCTAGAGGATTCCCACCGTCCACTTGAATTATCTTGAATCGAATTGAATTTTTTGAATTGAAAATTTTCCCTTTTTAATTGGAGAAATATTCTAGGGAGTAGTTGATTGATATTCTCTCCTTCGTTTCATCTTAATTGTTCTACTTTCCTAATTGAACAATTCCATAAATTATTGACTTTTCTTTTAAGTTGAAAAGAGTTAACCATAACATGGTACCTTAAAACCCCACTAAGAAAAAGAAGACTTTAACAATTACAATCATTAATTAATGTCTACTTAAAAATGGAGTATTAGTTGAATGATAGATGAGTTTAAGGAATCGTTTAGATTATAATATTTGCTAAAAATAAAGTGTGGACTACAAAGAAAAGACGAGGACCCCTCATACTCGAGGGCCCTACTTTCCCCTTCGATTCTAGAAGAAGTATCTTCACTTTATTTGAAGGCCAATCTTTGATTTTTATATACAAGAATAAAGAAAACAATAAAGCTATTTGACCATAATGTGGTCGGCCACACAACGACATTTTTTATAATATATGTAATTTTAAAAATAGTAAATGATAAGTGATAACTATAATTTATTACTTTAATATTTTAATTTAAAAATATTTTTTCCCCCAAAATTACATATTTTTCTATTTTTTCTAGATAAAAAAGGTAACAAATTCTTTAAAATAGTAAAAATTATCAAATAATTAAAGGATTAATTTTTAAAAAATGCGTAAAAAATACGGAGTATCGCTTTTTGAGTTTTTTATAGTCTAAAAAAGTTTGGCATAAATATATAAATTATTTGATACTAAAAAAAAAGTTGAATTATGGCCGGCTACATTATGGCCGAATAGCACCACTCTAAAGAAAAGGCCATTCTTTGAAGTAAAGAAATTGAAGCTTAAAATATTAGACGTTGTTTTGTTCAAGTAAGGAAACGGAAACAGAAACGGAAACATGTAATTATGTTAAAGAGGAAAATCGTGACAATAATCACTATTGTACTATATTATTGAGTGTAACAAATTAAGGGATTGGATTACCCCAAATTCGAGTAATGGATAACTCGCTACCAAAACTAAATAGTCGAACCAAATATAACTGTATCTTCTTCGACAAATTAAATGAGTATGAATTCTCTTTTGCATTTTCATATCATAATTGTATATAACCGATTACATATGGGATTTGGACACCTATGTATTGGTTTGAGCATAAAGTACTTGGCCATCGCCATCAAAGTAGAGTAATTGCCACTCTCAGTTGTTTATTGGGGCGGCGGTGGAGGAGGTGGTGGCGGATGGTGACGGCGGCGGAGGGTGGTGGGTCCATATATGTCATAGGCCTATGTCTGTTTTCGATTAATTTGGGATACTTCCAATTAAGTTGTCAAATTTGGCACTTAATTAATTATGTAAATTTTATTAAATTTAATTTGTGAATAATATATATTGGTTTCGTGGATGATTTGGTTTCCTGTCATCGACACACATGGGGGAAATGGCCAATTTATTATTAACTCCTCCACTATCAAAACTAAGGTTAAATCAACGACATAATTAGTAGTAGTACTATATATTAGGTTTTCAGGATTTGTCGATACTACACCGAACCCCCTCATACACTCTTCTTACGCATTTCTCTCCCACATTCACGCGCAAGCATTTTAAATATTAAAATAAATTTAGAACCCAATAAATTTATTCGAAAGGGTATAGTGTAGCACCGAGGTAACTCAATTTTTTGAGATAATTTACTTTAGTATATTTCTTCTTCATATCGACCGGCCTAATTTAAGCTTTTGATAATATATTTATTTTTACTTAATCACTGATTTAATTTATAAATTTCGAAAAAATCCCATGAAGTACGTAATAAATAAAGGGAATAGAATTTGCTTTTCGTATAGAAAGACCAAAATATGAATGAAATGTTTGGCTTAGTTTTTTTCGTGAAAGAAACGGATAATTTGGTCTTCCCTATTACTGGTAGAATTCTCTACCTATACATTTCGTTGTTGTTTTAACTTCGTCTATTACTGCGTATAAATATTAGTTACGAACCATCATTTATTGACGGTCCAGATCTATTACTATTTCTTTGGTACCGAATTCTATTTTTTTTATAAACCGAACACTCAATACACATGCATCAGTTTTCTTTTACTGTAACAACCAATGATTTTTTTCAAGAAAAATTAAAAGGGAAAAACAACCAATGATTGGGCTACAGTTATTTCCAATTAATATATGAATTGATGGAGGGAATGGAATTATTCAGTAGTAATCGAATTATTGGAGAAGATAAGGTAGGGCTAAGGTGGCAGAAAAGATAATATAGTAAAATCAAAATAAATTTATCGATAGATTTTTCGATAAGGTTATGAATATATGCTAAGTGCTGATACAATAACTATTGTCGAATAACACCATTTGTCGTTAGATTCTCCACCTTTAATATTATAATTTGACTTTCGTGGTCACGGTTTTATTGTAATATAATTAGTTTGATTTAAATTTATTAATATTAGTAGTAATTTGCAACTTGTACACTAGATAGTAACATAAGTACTAATTCATTTTTTATATTTTTTAATTTGGCCTTTCAAAGAATATTAATTATTTAATGTGCTAGTGCATGGCACGGGATCCGACCTAAATGCGTTTAAGAATTACTTCATTCGTCTCACTTTATCTGACTTCTTATCTTAATCGAGACGTCCTATTTCAATTCGTTTATTTCCTAAAATAGGAAGAAATAACTATTAGTTTTCACTTGTAACACTGAGTCAAAATTTTCGAGTTAAAATGAAACAAACCAATTGAAGTGGGACGAAGGGAGTGTAAATCTTGTAAATCAGAAATAAAAGCCAGTTTGCAGCAAAACGAGAGGGGATTTTTTTAACTGCCGCACGCACCATCGTACTACACTAGTATGATATTGCTAGCTCTAGATCAAGCCCGTACAATTTGTACTCTAGCTCTTCCCAAAAACGCCTCAAACTAGTGTAGTGGTGTTCCCCTTCTATACAAGTTGTATCTTATATTCTTATGTATACTTTCGATACGAGAATTATTATTTGTACCCACCATTTTTCATCTCTAAAATTGATTACCCCTAATTTTGCTCAATCTAATCTTCAATTTTCAGCTGTATATATAAACTTGTTAGAGGTAATTTAAAGGCTATTATTGATCTGAATTTTTTTTTTTTTTTTTTTTTGCATTATGTAGTTTTCTTAAGTTAAACTAATGATTAATTATTATTTTAATTTTGACTGATTTAAGCCGGTCTAATTAAAGGGGTTGTTCTCGATAATTATAATCGAGTCAAGTTGAAGTAATTAATTGATTAATTAATTGTATTCAAACGAGTCATGCCATATTATAAACTAACTTTAGCCTATGCATGAACGTAGGAGCCAAATAAAACTTGTTCCACGCCACTTAATTATTTATGCATTAATTAAAAGTTATAGCTTCTAATTAATTAAATGATTAATCTCTTATATTAGTTAATAATGTACTCAAACAGTTGACAATCGAAGATTAGGCGTGCTCGTGGAGTAATATGCCATGTCCAAATTTATATAAGTCAAAACTTTCAATATTTATTCCAAATAATATGACATACGCAATTCATAAATAAATTGAGAAATCGATAATTAACCAAAAAAAAAAAGTCGCATCTTCCAATCTATTTCCTCTGTCCGAATTCATATAAAGATAACAGTTTTTCAACACGGGAATTAAGACGATAATGATATATAGTAGTCGATAAAATAGTGTAAATGAGTTTTAGTGGATAAAAGTTTTGTCATTTTAAATAACATCATTATGTTAGTGGGACGGATGAAAATAAATTTTATACTTATATCAATGGAACGGGAAGGGTATGGGTCAAGCAGACATATATATATATATATATATATATATATATATATATATATATATATATATATATCTTCAACTAGTTATTTGTTTAATGTGAGCAAATAATACATTATTGTACACTTGCGACATAATTTATGACGCTTTGAGTTCATTAATTGGTAGACTTGTTTGATTATACTAGTAAATCAAGTTGAATTCAAATCAACAATTTATTACTATCTTTTGTTACAATTACTTCCTTTTAACTCACTACTAAAATTATGTAGATTATCGACTGTTCTCGCGCCTCCTTTGATGACCAAGATTCTATTTTAACGACAGATTAACGATGGGACGTATTCATTGTGAAATTTTATGATCTCGCGGTTTAGTCTTGTTGAAAAAATCAGCATTATTATGCATAAGAATAGGCTTGCACGTACGTAATGCCCTCTAGGAATTGATGCAGCCAAACTAGGTGGTTAATTTAGTCAACAATTTCAATAATTCATAACCCTAATTATTTATTTCCCTGAAAAAAGTCTAACCCTAATTGTTTATTTCCTTTTAGAGAAAAGTCAAATAGTGATTGGCACTAGTATGAAGAAGTGCAATAATATTATTGATTACAAAACCTATCAGCTCTACATGTTATCTAATGACTAATCTAGAAGTGGTTCAACCAACATATGTACCAAGTATTCGAGACTTATTCCTCCGTCCCAATACATTGGACTCGTTTTCTGGGATGCAAAGTTTGACGAAGTGTGATGATGTGTTAATTTATTAAAGTGTTAAATTGTAAATTATCTGCTTTGTTTTAAAAGTAGAAGTATAAAAGATTTTCCCTTTTGCTTTTTAGACAAATAGGTTATTTTCCTAGAGGTATACTTGATCTTTGTTCTCTTATAATTTGGCTAATTGCCTAGATCGTATGAACTTTGACACAATAAAATTTTGATTCTTTTACAAGAATTTTGATTATGGTGAAAAAGTATATGAATGCTTATGTCATTTAAATGTGTACGTGGTAGATACATAATACCACTCATACGCTCAATTTAATACAACTCCAGTTTCAATCAGCCTTCCCGAATAATATCAATCTCATCGAAGTTGTTCATCGGGTAAAAATATACTATATCAAAAGGTAGAAAATATTCGAAGTTGTCAATCAATTAAAATCGACTCCGTATCGAATCAAAGCATATGAATTGATATTACGTGTTTGCTAGGCACACATTTAGATACCATATAAACGTTAATTAAGAAACAATTTTGCTGAAGTTAATCATCGAGAGAAAATTAAGAATAAAATCAAGCAATGTTTTAAAAACCGAACCGGAGGTCGAACCGGTGAGTCCTTCGGGTCATGGTTGAACCGGTTAAACCGGTTGAACCATGGTTGAACCGTTTACTAATAAATTAGTAAAATAATTATATATTATATTATAAATATCAAAATACCAATACATTTATAACATTTATAATTTAGATATCGATATATAAATACAAATATATATTTAGATATAATAAGTATAAATTATAGTATAATATAGATATCGATATAACATTTTATATATTTAATAAGTATAAATTATAGTATAATATAAATACAAATATATATTTAGATATAATATGCAACAAATTTGTAGCATTATACAATTTACTATTATAAAAAGTCGTGTAATACAACAACTATATATGCAGCCAAGGTGGTTTGGCCCTTTGATTCATGCAAGAGGTGGAGAGTTCGAACCCTGCATAGAGCATTTTATGTTTTCTTTTAATTTAACTCTTATTTTATAATATTAAAAAGCTTAAAATATTATTATAAATTTAAAAAAAAAAATTGAATTTTAAAAAACCGGCCGGTTATGCAAAAACCGGTCCGGTTCCCGGTTTAACCCGGTTCTGGGCGGTTCTGGCGGTTTTGGCGGACTACCGGTTTTAGGGTCCAAACCGGACCGGTCCAGGCCCGGTTCCCGGTCGAACCGGTCGAACCGGCCGGTCCGGTCCGGTTTTTAAAACATTGGAATCAAAGATCATATGTTTTTCCGCCAAAATAAACTTTTGTCAAAGTTGTGTACTTTTGAGTATGATTTTACCCGAGCCCTGATGTTATGTACGTGGATGTCAAAACTCTGTTTTTGTTTGATTTTGCACTAATTAATAATTTACTTCGATATCAGTTATGAACACACTTTTCCTTCTCAATACTTAAATACAGCATTCAAAATCTAACAAGTAGCACTTGAAAGATTCGAATAAGGACTGTCGACCTACTTACAAACTATAAGTCCCAATTAGAAGAATTATGGTAACATACATGTGTAATAATAATAATAAACCATGCATAAAGTACAACTAAATAATGGTGGTTTATTAGGTAACCAATCACCATCTCTGTTCAACTAAATCATTTTTTAAATAATCAAGTATTAATTGAGTGTGATATTTGTCTGTAAACATATCAACAGACATCCTAAGCTGAAATAATTAGTAGTATTGTTAAAATTTTATCAATTATTGAAGGGGATCCACACCACTAATAAATGCACGTGACACCCATAACTCAATAAATGATAAATTGATACACTTCCCCTACTGCAATTTAATTACTTCTATCAAACAAGTGAAGAAGAGCTATCGTACTTTTAATATGGATGAGTTACTATCAACGAGATTTGAATATAGAAACTACGCGTTAGTCAAAAAACTTTAATATCATATTAGAATTATGTCTATTCTAGAAGCATAAACTCCGTAAAAATAGGTAAAATCTATTTATTTGTATTAACAGTTGGGTTTTGAGGATAGAATTAGTGGCGGGTGCGGACTCATTGAGGTATGCATCTCTTCCTCGAGTGTGGATAGGTGTCGCGGTTGTGGCAAAGGGTGGTCGACTGGATGGGCGTGTCGTGGGCTGCACCTGAGTCCATCGAGGGTCATTTTTTGAGTTTTATTGAGTTGATCAAAGGCCGAAAATGGAAAAGAAGGCTAGGTGGTCTGTGGTTATGTGTAATTTGGGTAGTGTGGAAATGGAGAAATGAGGTGATTTTCACAAACAAAAATTGGAATTTTAGACTAAATGTCATTTTTTGAAGTTGGTGCGTCGTGAGATGAGAGATCGCTACGAATTTGAGTTATAATGCTTGGTCCAATGGTTGTATGTGGGAACAGAAAACAAAGTTGGGCCTTATTTATGAACCAAAGATTTGGGCCTGTATTTTGGAGGCCGGCCCAATAATATTTGTGGGCTCCACTAAAACTTCCAAAATTGGAATGAAATGGGCGACGCTGTTCCTAAATCTCATAAACCCCCAATAAATATAAATAAAATAAATAAACAAATTCGCGATGCTAATTTCTACTCGTTTTACTTCAAAGGCGCCATTGCTCTTGGATTCTCATCGGAATTTCTGCAATTTTTTCAACGCAATTCCTTCTTCCTGCGTTTGGAGGAAATCCTTCACCTCCAGAACCCTAGCTTCAATGTCGACGGATACTGTAACGGAGGCGGACGTCGATGCAGCCGTTAGCCTGCAGGAATGGCAGGGTTGGGGCACCGTGTCGCCGGTGCCGGCGAAGGTGAGTGAAGTTATAAATGATATGAAGCTCCTGGAGAAGGACATTGACGCGCCCATGACTTTCGACGGCAACCACGGCACTCTCACTGTGAGAATCTCATTACTTTTGTTCGCACTTCGCGTGCGCTGAAGATATGTTGAATTGAGTATTGGATTGAGTGGCGATTATGTTATTCCGAGGGTTTTGATTGTGTTGTTTGCACTTTTTAGTACTTGATTATCCTATTATGTTCTTTAGTGAAAATTGTTGTACATTTTTTAAATATAATAGTGCCTATGTTTGTGTGGATTATCCATAGGTTTCATTTGCGGGATGATGTTTTGTTTCAATTGTATTTGTGTGATTAACTATTGGGTGAATTCAATGAAATGGAGAAAGATCATAGAAAATATCAATGCGAAAGTACTATGATCTTCGTATTTTGTTTTTGGGTTGGGGTAAGGAAGATTGAAACCTAGACTCCACTCTTCACATGGAGGAGGTTCACCGCTTGGATATTCCCAGAGGGACAAAAGAAGGGACCGTGATTTGATTGCTAACATAAGTCATTTTATTTAGTATTGGACTATGATTTATTGCCTTAACATCAAACCCTTTGGTTGGTCCTAGGGAGGCTTCAAGGTGGAGCATGACAAGAAGCATCGTGCAAAATATGCATCTCTAAATAGTTCTGAAGAAAAGCTTCAATTCTTTTCTGCTCGACAAGTAGCTTGCAGGCTACTCGGAAGTAGGGGTTATCTCTGTCAGAAGGTATAGAGTTGATTATGTTTCTACTTTCTACTATACAGATTGGTTAGTACTCTTCTTTTTTAAGAATTGACTTTGTTACTCTTAATTGCGTTAATAGCTCCAGAATACATAAGTTATCTGGTTTATATCACTATGTATTCTGTTTTATCAACTGTTTGTTCTGTTCCAAATATATTGCAGTGCTGGCTTCCTCAGGAAGATTGCATATGTTCGAAAATTTCTAAGTGCTCTCTGTGGCATAGATTGCATATCTGGTTGTACATGCACCCAAAGGTATGTGTTTCTGTTTCTACTTGTTCTTAAGCATTTTGAGGAGAGAAGTTGTATGTGTATTCTGATTACTTTCGTTTTAATTTCGTGATGTACTACTACTTTCTTAATGTGGTTGAACTGTTGAAGTAGATCTACTTGGAATCTTAGGCAAATATTTCATGTCTTGACATGTTTATTTTGACTTTTCACATTAGTAATACTTTTGGGTTATCTATGATCAAATTTAAATAAGAGACACCTTCTCCTTTTCATTCTGTTTACATATGTTTGTTGTATGAAAAGTAAAATAAGATTCTTGGATAGTGCATCTTTATAACAGGATTTCTTAAGACAAAACAATACTGGGAAGTTATTGTGGCAAGTCTTTGGTGTTGAAGCTGCAAGTTTGTGCCTCTTTGGCATAGCTGAGCATGAAGAAATGATGTGGAATGAGTTGAATTCTGCAGGTATTCTTCGCACATTTGAATTTTGAAATGTTTTGTCCTAAAGTGCTATTAACGATTCACTATTACTTTTTAGCGCCTGGCGTTATATGAAGAGCTTCTTAGTTTTATGTTTCTCTTTTCCTTTGGTTGACTTGGGCTAATTTTGTGGTTTTTTGTATCTGTACCTTTTCCAATTGTTGATTTTGGAAAATGATTAAAAGGCTTCAATGAAACCCAACCCCTACTAAAAACTTTGACAATTCTCTAATTATGGACTAATATCTGGTTGAACACCAGATATTATCCATGCTCATTTTCTGGTGTACATATGTAATCAGTATGGAGTGTTTTCTTTTTTTTATTTCTTCACACTATAGTAAATTATTGGCAAAGTTACTATTGATTCCAGCAAACAATTTTCAGGTAGAAATAGAGTTTGGTGTCTTTATCCAAATAAGAATGCTGAGACTGAATCTGTTACGGATATAGTCAGCTGCTTGGCGAATCCAGAAAGCCAAACTGAAATGGTAACTTGCATGTATTTACTAAAGGGTTGAGTTTATTATTATGTCATTTTATCATATACCACAAATGTGCACTTAGTGAGCACCTACATGAATAATGGATGCATGTTTCTGCAGTGTTCTTTTATGCTAATTATGCACTTAGCCCTTCCGGTCATATATCATAAGCCTATGAGTTTGTAACACTATGTCATGCAGGCAAATGAAGATGACAAAATGCATTTTATTTTGATTGATGGTACTTGGAGCAATTCAGCTGCAATGTTCAGGTGTTTGCAGGTGTGATGGGGATCAGTTTCTTTTTCCTATTTAATTTGTTTGTTTTCCAAAAAAAGGATTGTTCACTTTGATATTTTCTTGGGTCTCATTACTCATTAGTATTTCAGTATTCCTGCATTCACACATTCCTTACTGTATTAAGAATTTCTAAATCTTGCTTCTCATGTGGAAAGTGAAAAAATATTTCTACATGTGCATGTTATGATTTTCTTCAATGCGGACAGATCTCTGCATTGTGAGTGGCTATCTTGATAATTCGAGTATTTACTTGAACCGAACTTGATTTTATACAGACTCGAGCTGAATCAGACTGGGGTAAAGAACTTCGTTGCATATCTCTCAACACAGGTGCATCTGTGATGCATAAACTAAGGTAAACAGATCATCTCTCGTTCCCTTTCTTCTTTTCTTTATGAGACTGTCTACTGTGTGTGATGGATCAGATTGAAAATACACATGATAGAATGTTTTGTAGAATTAGATGATCAAACAATCTCAGAATTGTCTAATTTATCAAACAATGGAAGTATATGGTGGGTGCACCTATATTATTATGTGGTATAATATAGAGTTCAAGCATAAATTACTTCGTCTTGCATGCAGCACAGTCCTTTATTTGAGTGTCTGCCTTTCTCTTCTAAGGTGGGACGGACCTGACAAGGAAGGGGGGGTTTACTTTGGCTGATACACTAGATTGAAATTACACAACGATTCTGTTTTTGAAGGATTTGACTAATATACGAAATCAAAATGTGTTTACTTTCTGATCGAGCTACTGTATACATTCCAGACCCCAGCCATCTTGGGACCGAACATGCACTGCAGGTGCAGCAATCGCCCTCCTTGATGAGCTCACACAGCTTCCAGAACTCAGTTCCTTTGGATTAGACAAGCAAGCTGAAGCAATAGATAACGCCTTAGAGGTTTTGTTCGAAGGTCTCGTCGCTCGAAGGCTACGCAGAGGAAGGTCGATCTCTCGGAAGGAAAGGCACAACTGGGATATATGGTAACAAGTAGCACGCTTATCGTACATTTTAATGCATATTGATATAGCTTAACGATTTCTGATGGCTAACTCTGCGCTTGGGTAGGATTAAACGAAACACGAAAAGTAATGGAAAATAGAGGATTTTTTTTTCCTAATGTTTTTGATATTTGGATTTTCTTGTTTTCTTTTATTTTTCTCTCTTTCCTTTTCTGATTTCCGTTACTAAAGTAGAGGTCGGAAGTTGAAATTTGTTTACCTTAAATGGAGCATAATTCTTTCACGGAACGGAAGATTAAATTAGTTTTTTTTTTTTTTTTTCGAAACGTAATATATTTTCCACCCAATTTTGTTCTATATTTTTGACAATGTTCAATTTAGAATGCAATATTTCGTTACACTACTAATTAAGCAAAACTATTTAATTTTTTGGAAGGAAAACGTAGGTGGGGTAAATATTCAGTCTTAAAAAAAATTAAATGACTAGCAGTCTTAATTGTTTGGTGCAATAATAATAAAATTAATAAATTGTACTTCAATGTAAAGAAAAAAAAATCTCTCGAATTTGTGCCATTCTTCTCCCGAAATCTACTCCTGCATAACCTCTCCCCCAAAAAATCACCAGCTCGAAGAAACCCAAAATTAGAAAAAGTAAAATAAAAAAAACAGAGAAAAAAGAATAGAAAAGAAAAGGAAAGAGAAAGAGAAAAGAAAAAGAGGATTGGTTCAAAATCCCAAGTGCAGAAGGGAAGAAGGCAACAATGGAGTCCAACCAATCCTTGCTGCCTTTGTTTCTTTTCTTCCTCCTTGTTGGCTTCGCTTCTTCTTCTTCCCACATTTCAAGTACATTCCTTTTTCTCCCTTTTTTTACATATAAATTCAAACTACAATACATACTTCCTCTTTTTGACGCATTTATATATCTGCAAGCCAAATCAAAAGAAACGAAGGGAGTACATTTATAGCATTCACGTATATGCCATATTTTCATCGTTGATGCATGATTTTACATTATTTCAGAATTATTATATGATCCATGATTGCCTTTGATACACATTTTTCTGGGTAGAAAATTGTTTTTCCTTTTCATTTTTTGCATGCTTTTGGGAATTTTCATGTGTGATTAATGATTTTTTTTTTTTGTTTTAATTTTCCTTGTAATTATGTTTGTGAGAAGATGGGATTTTCGAGCCGCAAAAATCAATTGGTCGTTCGCTTCTGCAGCAGAAATCAAGTAAGTTTTAATTATGTATATATTCAAGAAACGTAAATGTTTCCATTAATTATTATGTTAATGAAGAAGCTCGTACGTTTTGAGGATTATAAACTTTATTTATGAATCAAGAGCAAGATAAATAACAATACCCCTTGCGAAAGTATTTGATCAAACATGGTAGATAAGTAAGGACCAAAGCTGTTCGGTTCGAGCCCTAACGAAACCCGACATGAGATTGCAGCCTGCGCTGTGGATTTCGAGAACATGAACTACACGGTGATCACAAGCCAATGCAAGGGCCCTCATTACACTGTCGAGAGGTGCTGTCCGCCGTTGAAGGACTTGCTCTGCCCGGTGAGTAAGGAAATCAACGATCTCAAGAGCGACTGCGCTGATGTGTTCTTTAGTTATGCCAACTTGTATGGAAAGTACCCACCGGGCCTTTTTGCGGCCCTCTGCAAGGAGGGCCAGACGGGGCTCGACTGCTCAAAGTATGCAGGCGCGCCCAAGAACGGGGCATCATCCGCCACCTATTCCTCTCTAGTCATGATCCTTTCTGCAGTGGTTGTAATGATCATCTACATTTGATGAGGGTGTGATGTGTGCTTGGATTGTTGATGGGCACATTCTTTGGAAATGGTTTGTGTTGTATGCGTAATTGACATGTTCATTGTCCTTTTTGTGTGGTACATGAATGTTGTATGAGTATTGCTTGATTTGCAACATAAAATCGACAATTGAGTATCGTTTATTATGGAAACACCGGTAATGCAAATCATAGTTTCGGGTCAGTTCTAAGTGGGTAAATTAGAATTCTTTTTTCAAACTAAGTGGGTGTATACACATGCATGTAATAAGAATTTCTTTTTTGTTCCCAAAAATAGGAATTCCTCCTCCATAAAATGATTGATTCATTGAATATCCAAGTTCTAGGGAAAAGCATTGGATTCTTCATTCTTGGATTCTTCATTCAACAACATTCCCAATTAAGCCAATCCAGGTTCCAAAACTACATCCACTACCTCAAGATTCACCATTACTAAAAAGCAACTACAATCCCAACAAATGTCAACAACCGATATTTACGTGGATAACAAAACACAACGTATCAGGTAAGATTAAAAAAACACCCTATTCTCAACCGTCAAATGAAAAAAAAATGTTAATAATAATATATTCATCTGATCGATAACGTCTCGTAAACGAAGTAAAGTCGATAATTGTGTCCATTTCCCAATCCAACCGAACAAAACAACCAATTAATATAATTTGTTGTCATCAAACACCCAATAATCATGGAGCCAATTTCTTGGAGGATTTTTCACTTGCTACAAATGCTTCAGACAAAAAATAAAACATCATAAATTAGAAGAAAAATAAACAAACTCAGAACAGTTTTTCATTGAAATTATCCATTACTATAAAACTAAAAATACAATCTTTCAACTGTTGATATCAATAAAGGTGAGTTTTTTCCCCAGCAATGATACAACTACATAATTAATCAGCCTAATAACCATTAATTAGCCTAAAAATCAACGGCCCCCTCAATAATCAAGATCCATTTTTTTTTTGTGAAATAATTAATTATTGGGAACCAAAAATAGGGGAAATAATTATAATAGAAAAAGGGGAGTTGATTTTTTATTATCTATGAGCTGTGACCAGCGTCTCTATGAATCTCAATCCATCAAATCTGGGCGCAAACTTTTCCGAAGAAGACGATCCACGCGATTCGGAATTCTCGCTGCCTTTCTTCCCGCGATTATCCTAATTAAGATGCCATTAAGAGTAGATCAGAACAGAATTCGTAAAATTTTCGAGAGAATTTTCCAAAAAATTCAAAAATTCTAGAGAGAGAAGTGGAAAACACTCGTTGATCTTCCCTAGCTAGTAAAATCAACGCTTTTTTTTTCACCAAAATCGTACACCAAATCACGAACAAAAACTCGAATTTGCGAAAACCGGTCAAGGGCAGGGAAAAACGCCCCCAAAATCAAATCAAAATCAAAATCGAAATTGTGTAAACACAGATCGGCCGTGGAAAGAGTGAAAACAGAGCGAAATTGATGAACAAAGACGGAATCGAAGAGAGAGAATTGACGGAATTTACCTCGCAGCAAGGGAAGCTGAGTTTGGCAGAGGAGACCGACGAGATCGCGGTGGCGGAAGCCGCAGCGACGGAGGCGGCTATGGCCCCAGATTTCTTCATGATTAATAAAAAAGGAGGGTTAATTTCCGCGATGAATCCGAAGAGGAGGGGGTGGATTGAATGGAGAAAGAAGGCGTGAAAATTCTTCGCGGAATGGAGTATGAAATTGCGAAAGGGTAGAATTATATATGGAGGAAGAATAATAGATGGGTGGTATTTATATAGGGAAGCGTGCTCGGTCAATTTTCTTCTTTTTTGTTTCGAATAAATACGCGGCAACCCATTACCACCATAATACCATTCCATTTCCCCCCTCAAATTACCGTCATACCCTTCCTTTCTTCAATTCTTCTTTTTTATTTTTTAAATTTTAAATATTAATTTTTTTTTTAAGAATAATGGTAATTAGTAGTAGTTTAATGAATTAAAGAAAATTAGGTCTTGGTACAGAGTCTAGTCTTACCCAAGTTGAATGGAAAAGGGAAAAGGAGCTTTCTTTGAATTAGGGCCTCTAATTTGATTAGTGGACTGTGTATGAGACCTCACGATATCCTTTTATTACTCCTTCGGTCCTCCATTTAGTGACGTTAATACTATATTGGGACGTCCTCCATTTACTGACAATTTCCGTTTTAGGACGTAGACCTCACAATCACTTCAACACTTTAACACTTTATACATCTACTTTTTATTATTTTATCATTTTAATACTATTAAACAATTCAAATGGACCCACAATTATTCCACTTTAACACCTTAACACATTAATTTATTATTATACTATAAAATGCAAAAAACTTGTGTCCATATTCCCTCCGTCAATAAATAGAGGACGGAGGGAGTATATTAATTAATTCATTATTATATAATACTGCTACTACGTTTACTTTTTTCTTTTTCTAATTTTACGTTGTTTGACATAGTTAGTTTCGAGTTACGCTTGTTATCAACTTGATTACCTATTGAGTGTTTGAATTCTATGAATAATACTCCCTTCGTCCCATTATATTAGTCTCATTTGCCATTTTAGTTTGTCGCACCTATTAGTCCCATTTCCTAAAATGACAAAGAATACTTGGCCACAATTCACTCTCTTTCCTCAGGATTAATTACAACCACACATTTTCAACTCACTCTCCACTCACTTGGTTCATGTGCCGAAAGAAATGAGACTAATATAATGGGACGGAGAGAGTATGAGCCGGAGGGAGTACTATTTCAGATTGCATAATTTATCTCGGTTAAATGTCACTAATTATCGAAATGAAAAGGATTTTAAAAAGAAAATAGTTAGGAATATTTTGCACTAATGAATTACATAAACATGTAAATAAGTAAATTAAAGTCGTATCGAACTATCGAAGCGTGAGCGTGACGCAAGACCGAAACTCTTGTGATTTACCACAATTTTATTATTCCTCTACCGAATTTGACATATTGCAAATATTATACACAAATCTTGATCCTTTTTTTGTTTCTTGTGGTTGTAGTTGCAATATTTGAGAGGTACACAGAATATTCTACTCTATATATTCTTTCTTTTTCCTAATACTATAGTATATAAAGAAGATACGCAAGTTGGGATTACCACACAAAAAATATGATAAATTGGGTTTTTTTTTTTTTTTTTTAAATTTTTTTTAAATTAGCAAAATTTGGCCCAATTCCAAGAAGTTGATTTTGTAGGATACTGATGACAAAAACATATCTCAAATCTCAATGTTCACGAACACCATATGAAGTTATATTTGAAGAATTTGTATGGTGGTTTCGCAAAAAAAAAATAGACGTCTCATTGAGATTTCACTACTTATCTCTATCGTTGAATAAAGAGAAATGCAACAATGTTTACACATTTTAATACATCTGCGATTGACGTGTTGAGGATTCACTTAGAGATAATTATTATAAATATATATTTTAAAATTAAACCTAAACAAGAAATTAAAAATTACTGAAAGTGCACCAATCGACATGATATTATCGCACCAACCGTAGTCATACTATGTGTACGTAGGTGGAGGGTAGGGGTTGGTGATTGAGTAAAATATAAATTCTGAAAAAGTTATTTTTTTCTTCGTATAATTAAACATCAATTTTATTTACATTAAATTAGTAAAATCTCACTTAATTCAGACCTAGGGTGGGGGTAGAATAGTCAATTCAAATGGCACATTTAAAGAAGGTTTTCCGCATACGGGCGTTCATCATCATTCCTTCTGTAATGTGAACAAAGGTGTGGATAGCCTGATATTTCGGAGTTGTAGCCAATCACATTCCACCACGTATATGGACGTGATGTGGCCACGGCACGTACTTTGGGTTTCACATGTTTACCTAATGGCACAGGTTGATTGAGGCCGGGACCACGTAGAGTGACGGAGCGGTTACAATACAAAGACATCTTCCCAATCTCTACTACACACTACTCGTTTCGTCGTCATCAGTGTTTTAAAAATCGAGACCGAATTAGCGGCAAAACAAATTGAATTATGAATTGATCATGATTTTAGTTCACGGTTTCTTTTGATTGTTTTCAATTTTGGACGGTTTAATCATGGTTCGACCGAAAAACCATGAATCGAAAGCTTCACCAGTTAATCCTACGGGTTGGTATTTAAAATATTGATCGTTATACACTATTTGTCGTTTCAGAACGTTCATGTACTTTTTTCAGTTTGGTATATGATTTTACATCCATTTTTATTGTGATATCATTTCTTTGTTTACAAATACGTCTCATTCTCCACGCACAACAACATTCACTAATATTTAAAATCGATGTTGAAACAAAGATACACAATTACAGCGAACTGATTATACATAATTTATTCATGATTTAGTTACACCTACCATAATCAATGCTAATTTTGTTATAGGTAGCATCATAATCTTGAGGGGTCATCTTGTCTCATTTCCTTTAATCATCGAGTTCATAATGTGTGTTGATTTTCTTATCAATTTTATGACATCTTGGAATTATATAAAAAGTATGTTTAATTTATGATAATGTCTTAATTAACGATTGCAAATCCCTAATATTCGAAGTAGATTTTATATGATTTTTTGTTTTTAAATATTTAAACATCCAATTTGTGAAAAAATTAGTAGAAACTCAGTGAAAATAAGTTAGGTTAGTTGCGATGAATATCTGCCTTATTGCATTAGGTTGAAAAGGGAAGAATGGTTGCTCCAACAAATAAAGTTCACCAAATACATTAACCAACTCGTATATGCATTACATTTCATCCGTTTCATTTCATTTCGTTTCGTTTCGTTTTATATGTTTACAACCTTGTTATTCCTTCTTTAAAATAGAGATATTATATGATCCTCCAAAAATTCTGGATCCACTAGTCTTGTTAATAATGTTCATTCATTATAAAGTTCGTATAGATTCCTTCTTCACTTTATTCATTTTATTTAATATACATACTATCCTCCTATTGTTTTATTTATTTTTAGTTTTTAATCACGGTAAAGACCAGAGCCATACATGAGCTTACACGTGTCTTATCATCATATCAGCATCGAATTATTTATCCTTTTGTTGGCCAAAGGAAAATGACAGAAGTTATGAAAAAGGGTTCCAATATTTTGAATTGGGGTCAATGTACACTAGCCTACCTCATAATTATAGTATGCTTTCGGTATAGAAAGGCATACACAAGTACTTGTTACCAAGTTGGATGACTTTTATTTAAAGATTATTCAACCAAAAATTATTGCAGTTGGTAACCCCTAAATAGCTTGCTTTCATGGTAGATATTTGAATTTGGGTAGAGAACTAAGGAAATAGGCCTCTTGAGTCTTAGGTAGTAGTAGTTCAAATTGTCAAAGAGTTAGAATTTCAAAATCTACAGACGATATTATACGTTTATATATATATATACTGGAGAAGAAGTTTGGATGACGAGAAAAAATACCACACAGATACAGTCTAAAAAGGAAAGGGAAAAATTGACTTGATGGTGGGGTCAAGAATTTGCTTAGAGACAGGCTTCGCACTTGATTATAGTAATTTGAAATTCTTACGAACGTGAAATTTGAGTTTGAGAGGAGAATTGAGGACATAGACAACCTCTCAAGCAGTTGCGAAAGGCCCAGAAGGCCAGAATTCTTTAAAGAGAACATATAATCAAGAGAAACTGGTAGGCGAGATTATGCTTTAGCTGGCACTTAAGAGCAAATATAACAAAATAAAACATAAATATATTAAGAGTTGTGCTTGCCTCTTATGTAAATGATACAAGTAGATTAATGTGAGTTTGAGAATTTCCTTTTATGCCCTTCTAGAGTTAATCCCAAGAAAATTGGAAAATAAGGATAGAAATATAAAACAAATACAAGAGGGGCAAGTGCCAACAAGTGATCCTAAAAGAGTGGCCAAATGTTGGCAATTTAAGGGTTTGTTTGGGACATTCATTATGCCAATTAGGAGACAAGGCTGCACTTGGAAACTACATCACCACATACCTTGTCTCTCCAAACAAATCCTTATTTTTTAGCAATCACCTATTATGATGTTTAAAAAACCCAGTTCCATGCATGGTCGAAATGTCTCAAGCTCGGAGCTCACAAAAGCTTTATCGATTAATTTTCTTAGATAACCTAACTAAAATTTTATAAGCCGTTTTTACGGTCACAAACGTCTCAGACATTAGTCTTATTATCATTAGGTCAATTAAACTTATTCGGTTGATAGTTTTAAAACTTTAACAACAGAAATTCAAAGACCGTATCATGTAAGACTTGAACTCGAGACTTTTGGTCCTGAAACTTAACCCTCTGCTGCTAGATCAGCACACGTACACTCAGTTGAGTATTTTGTTACATAAGAATATAAATTTTTGAACACTCTTCAAATTTTGCAAAGATGAGTGGGATTGTATTATTTGTGTATTCTTAATTAGTTGAATCTAGAAAAGAATAGATACTTTAAATGGTGAACCAGTACAAAATTCCACAAAGTTATGAACAATGATTTTGGAATCTTTGAAGTGGTACTATTTGATGGTGGAGTTTGTGAGTGCTCATGTTGTTCTGCCCCCCTTATTTTCCTATTAAGTTTGACTCGTTGCAAAAGGGTGTTTTCAAAAATAATATGGTCTAATTTTATCTTTTTTGGAAAACATAATGTGGTCTGATTTTGAGATCAGGGATGAGTGTAATGAGAATCACTCATGTTGCGGCTTAAAAGAAACTGAATATGAATATTTTTCCAACTAGAAATGATACAGATATTATACAATAATAATTTTGTGCTAGGTCAAAAGTAAGAATCGAATGTGATTGATATCGGACTATTTTTCCTTAAAATAAATTTCCTCAGAATCTTGTAAATCATACATATTTGAAAAAGTAAATTTTATCACTCACATTAGTTGTGTTAGGAAATCATAACACAGAATACGGAAAGCAACGAAAACGGAAAAACACACGAGAATTTGGTGACACAATTCGTCAAGATAACTACGTCTAGGGGCACTACCAAGCCAGGAGTATGCACTATATTTTCGGATACAAAATACAATGAGAAAACGGCTATTTATGAGACGCCAAAACCCTAAACCTTACAGGTTGCGAATTGAGCCAAAACGCGTGGCCCAAAATCGTCCAAAATATTCGGGAATAAAAGTGTCCTCCATCACCATAGACAAGAGATGTTTCTGATTAAACGAAACTGCCATGAGTTGACTTGACAAATAGTCAATTGGAATTGGTAAACGAAAATAAAAGAAAATATGCACCGACTCAATAAACATTAAATTTATCTTTTAAATCTTAATTCTTGCATTTTTTGGAGCCACATAATTAATTGAGATTAAAGAATAGAAAATCTAGGCGAGGAGGAAGATGATGCTAAGAGATATGCTTGTCAAGAAATTAAATACTTTAACACGTAAGGCAAATCTAAGCACTAACAGAATATCTCATGGAATATCTCTTACATAATTTAACTAACTACTACTACTAATAGATTAAATAGTGGCCAAATTCACTTTAATACTTTATTTATAGTCATCCAAAATGAAATAGTGGTAAAAAGCAAATTAAATATTGCATGTCAAAAGAAAAGATGTGGTGTACCTTGATTGGATACGCATGAAACACACGAAGCATATCTCAATCAACCATTAAACGTTAATCACATTTGTCATCACCAACATATTATAGTATTTAATCACAATCACTTATGCAGTAAAATATGTTGAAATGCGACATTTTAAATTTTACTATTATTAAATAAAACTTGACGTCAACCAACATGATTCATTGGCTAAAACATTTACTACTGTTATTTATAACACGATTTATGAACTCAACGTGAATTAGTGAAAGAAAATGACAGTTGATGTTACCAGTTATAAAATATTGAGATCTACTGAAATGCCGGTTATTGATTATTATTACTATTATTATTTTACCCTCTTAAAAAAATGATTGTTGTAACTACGGAGCCGGTATTGTATATGCTACATTGCTACCCCCTTTGGGTAGTGCCTCCCCTCACATAAGTAGAATAATATATATCAATATTTAATACATATGTGAGGGGTTGAGGCTAGGGTGTCAGCGGGTGGGTAAAACCCGGACCCGGACCCGCTAAAACAACAAAGGACCCGGACCCGACCCGTAACAATTGGACCCGGACCCGGACCCGGAAAATTAGATGTTACCCGGACCCGGACCCGACCCGTTACAGAGGACCCGGACCCGACCCGGACCCGAAAATTATTTTTTTAATTTTTTTAATTTTTTTTTAATTCAATGGCTCAATTGCCAAAATTCATCAAATTATAATCATAATTTTTTTATAATGTTGATAAATAATCATATTATAATGTTATAATTATATTCTTAAAAGAGAAAATATACCCACTTGTCTATCTAGCTTAAGGAAAAACAATACTTGTTCAAAACTTAAAAAAACTTAAAATCTATCTAAGTTTCACTTGAGTGGACAAAAATACCCCCCCTAACAACTATTTCACTTTTTAGACATTTGAAATCACTTTTCATTCTTCTTTCTTCCCTCTTCTTTCTTCCATCTTCTTTCATCTTCTCCACTTATCGTCGGCCGGCGCACGGCGATGGCTTCCTCAGCGGCTGTCAACGTCGACCATCTTCCGGCTACATTGTTTTTCCGGCAAGTGTTGTAGACGGTCGGACCTTTCATCTTCTACACTTCTTCCCTCTTCTTTCTTCCATCTTCTTTCATCTTCTCCACTTCTCGTCGGCCGGCGCACGGCGATGTCTTCATCAGCTGATGTCAACGTCGACCATTTTCCGGCTACATTGTTTTTCCGGCAAGTGTTGTACACGCATACTCTTTTTTACATATAGTTCTTCCACGCGATATTGAACCTTTGAACATGGTTTTTTTTCCGGCGATGCACGGCGAAGTTCTTCGTCCTAGACGCAGATAACGACGTAAGTTTCAGATTTTCCGGCGAGTTCATGTTGCAGTTCATCTTCCCCAACTGCTGCTTGTAGTATGCACATTTTTTCAGCTTCTGATTAGTTTTTATGATTTTTGATTTTATGTTTTACAGTTTGTAATTTTGTTGTTCTTCTGCAATTGTTCCTTTTAGTTATGTGAGAATGATGAATGGGTTTTGTTCTCCCCACTGCAAATCTTCCTTTTTTTGTTTTGTTCATTCTGCAACTGGTTTTTTTTTCTGTTTTTTGTGTTTTTTTTGTTGTGTCGTAGGAATCTAACTGTACGGAGCAGAATAATATTTCAATAACATTAAATTTGTAATACGAATAGATTCTAACCAGTTTAGTAAGTATATATTATCTCTAACTTTTATAGTGTACATTAAAAGCTGAAAAACTCTTTATAGCATTCGGTGGACAGTTATAATTCATATATTTATTACTAATTTTCTTAAATTAGGTAGAACTGTTATTACATTGCAAATTCATTGGGTTAGAAATGTATGTATTCAGTATGTACTATCCGCCCCCTTTTTGTAGTTGTAGTTAGAATTCATCATTTTCTTATTTAATTACCATATATTGCAGCTGATATTTTCTTATGCGATTGTAACGGTAGAAAATTGGTAATTCTAACCTTCGATATGAGTTTAAAAAGTAATACAAATTGTATTTCTAACAGATAGACGTCAAACTGTTGGAATCGCATAACCAAGGTTAGAATTAAATCCCTACTAACCTTTATTATGCGTTTGTAAAGTTAGATAATAATTATTTGTAACAGGTGAGCTGAACTTGTTGGGACCACATAGCAAAGGTTAGAATGAAAAGATATTCTAACATATATTAGGAGTTTTTACCGTTAGAAATAATTATTATCTAACTTTTCAACAAGTTCATTTCACCTGTTGGAAAGTCAATCTTTCCAACGTTATAAGACCACCTTCAAACTGGTAGAAACACCAATTTTCTAACGGTAAAAACTCCTAATATATGTTAGAATATCTTTTCATTCTAACCCTTGCTATGCGATTCCAACAACTTCAGCTCACCTGTTAGAAGGGATTTAATTCTAACCTTGGTTATGCGATTCCAACAGTTTGACGTCTATCTGTTAGAAATACAATTTGTATTACTTTTTAAACTCATATCGAAGGTTAGAATTTAGTTCTTCTAACCCAGTCCGTGCCTTTCCAAGAAGGTTTAGTCAACTCGTTACAAATACCAATTTGTAGGACGGTTATTACTTTTTGTCTAACTATCTCAAAATTTTTAGGACGGTGATTACAGTGCACATTCAATTGGTTAGAAATGTATGTATTCAGTATGTACTATCCCTTCCTTTTTATAGTGACAATTAGAATTCAGTAATTTCTTACATAAATACCATACATTTCAGCTGTTCAGTAGTTTCTAACTCCAATATTTGTTCATGATCTTATCATTTTATGCAGCAAAATGATCACTCCTTTAATCATTGTTCATGGCGGTGTGTGGTGTAATGGTATATATACTGGGGGAACAAAAGATTATATACCAATTCCTACTAATGGATTTAGTTTCGAAGATTTAGTAGAGAAGCTTGGAGATCGTTTGGATAAGGACACTAGTAGATTCTCTTTTCGAATCTTAGCTTTAGTTGAAGTGGATGAAGGTGAGACCATCAAGATGAAAGTTACCAACAACTTTGAATGGGCTACATTGATGGACATGACAAAATATCCCACTCTCTATGTTAATGCTGTCCCCCTACCTTGTTCGAGAGAAATAGCTGTTGTACCTCAGACATCCTTGCCTAATTGCAACTTCCCACTCTCTACCACGGGGACCAACAACAGATTGGATCATATATTTAATGCAGCTCAACATAGTTCGAAAGACCTCGACGAGTCTCCTATTTGTGCAGAACCCATTACTACAGGTCAAATTGAATTTGGATCCATCTTCATGACTAAAGAATCGATGATATGTGCTGTGCATGCTTACCATTTGAAAAACTTTGTCCAGTTCCGTACTGCTGTATCAAATAAAGATAGATTCCATATACAATGCAAGTTCGAATTAACTTGTGTGTTCTGCCTCAAGAGCAAAGCAGTTGGTTCGTCTTGGAGAATTTACAAACTCGTAGAGCATTCTTGCGTGTCAGATTTGAGAATGGCTTCGGAGCCAACACCGACTTCGAAAGCGGTTGCTGAGTATGTTCTCCCTTCCATGGGCGAGGATGGATTTGTTGTTAGGCCACGCGACATACAGGGTCAGTTTCTAAGAGAATTTGGCGTAAGATTGAAATACCCAACAGCCTTAGCAGGAAGGAATAGAGCTCTGAAAGCTATGTATGGAGATCATTACAAGTCATTCCAGGTTAGTATTATGTACAAAAGCATAATTTTTAATACATAAAATTATAATTACAGAGATTCTTACCGTATCTGTCATTAGTAAAGTTAGATTACAGTGTATCACCACTATTCATATGTAATATGACTATACGATTCTAACTCAATGGTCAGAATATATTAAATTCTCACTATACATTTTTCCTGATTGACAAATTTTTTTTTATTATTTTTTATTCAGATGGTTGCTAATTATTTGCACATGCTCCAAGAAACAAATCCTGGTTCTGTTGTCGACTTACAGACGGATGAGGAAAATACTTTTCAGTACTGTTTTTTTGCATTAGATGCAGCTATAAGAGGATTTCGGTTTTGTCGCCCGGTTCTAGTAATTGACGCAACTCATTTGAAGGGAACGTATAGGGGTGTTATGTTCTGTGCTTCTACTAAGGATGGTAATAATCAAATTGTGCCTTTGGCATTTGGCATAGGCGACAAAGAGAATGACATGTCATGGACTTGGTTCTTGACTCATGTACGGGAAAGTTTCGGAATTCCAGATAATCTGTTGATTGTATCAGACCAGCATATCAGCATCCGTAATGCTGTCAATTTTGTATTTCCAGGTATGTATCTATAGCAAAGGTTAGAAATTACACAATTCTTACGTTCCAGTATATAATACACAATTCAATTCTAACAGAATGTTATCAATATGTAGGCACTGCTCACGGTTTGTGTACATACCACATCCAGGGAAACCTCCGAAACTTTGGGGATAGTATTATCGAGATATTTCAACTTGCTGCGAATGCGTACAAGGAAGCTGATTTCAATGAGCACATGAAAAACCTCGAAATATCAGCTCCCGGTGCTTACTCCAAGCTGATGGGAATTGATCCGAAGAAATGGGCCAGGTGCAAATGTCCTGTTAGACGTTATGCGGAAGGCACGTCGAATGCTGTTGAGTCATTAAACTCGAGGTTGAGATGGGGGAGGAAATTGCCAATAACGTCCTTACTGGAGTATGCACGAAATCTGATGCAATCATGGTTTTACCAGCGCCGCACCAAATCCGATAAGTGCGATAGAGAGTTTGCAGATTATGCCGAAGCAAGAATGTCAAATGTTATAGCCAAAGCAAACTCATTGAAGGTGCAGCCCATATCTAATGTCATATTCAACATTACACATGTTACGGCAAATAATATTGTTGATTTAAGTAAGAGGGAATGTACTTGTAAAGTATTTCAAATGGATCTTTTCCCATGTTCACACGCAGCAGCAGCAATCAGGTATGTCTTCTCTTGTGAAGGTTAGAATCTAGAACATTTCTTACCTTCGTATATACATCTAACTATCCACAAATTGGTTTTTTTTCGTAGGTTTCGTAATGAAAACCCCTTGTCATATGTACATTCATGCTATTCTACTCAAACATGGAGATCTACTTATTCATCCTTGATCATGCCTGTGCCTGCCCTATGTGATTGGCATACTCCTGATGACATTGCGAATCGGAGGGTCGAGACTCCAACAAATCCTAAGCAAGCTGGTAGGCCAAAGACCATCCGTATACCATCTGGAGCCCCTCCAAGTCAAAAAACCAGCAAGTCATGTACTAGATGCAAACAGGTGGGACATTATGCCAATGTGTGCAATGTACGTATAGACCTCCCTGCTGTAGATGTTGAGGGCTGCACCAATCAAATCAAGAAACGACGTCGTCAACCTAAGAAATGCGGAATTTGCGGTGTTCAAGGACATACACGACAATCGTGTAAAGACCCGCGTAGGTTTGAATGACTTCAAAGGATGGTTTTGTTTCCCTTTTTTGGTTGGTACGATGGCTTAGTACCATTTTGGTCCTCCTCTGACATTTTAACTTGTCAATTTTTATTGGCCAGAACATTATTTTTTTGGGCGAAATGTATTCTTATTGAATGTACCAATTTCAACAAGTTCATTTTCACCTGTTAGAAATATAAATTTTCTAACGTTATAATCACATAATAAAGGTTAGAATATCCTTAATTTTAACGTTTGCTATGTGGTCCCAACAAGTTCATTTCACCTGTTAGAAATACCAATTTTTTTAACGTTACAAATGCATAATAAAGGTTAGAATATCTTTATGAGTTAACGTTTGCTATGCGATTCCAACAAGGTCAGTTCACATGTTAGAAATAATTATTATCTAACTTTACAAACGCACAATAAAGGTTAGAATGGCTTAATTCTAACCTAGGTTATGAAGATTCCAACAGTTTGACGTCTATCTGTTAGAAATACAATTTTTATTACTTTTTTAACTCATATCGAAGGTTAGAATTCAGTTTCTTCTAACCTATTCCGTGACTTTCCAAGAAGGTTTAGTCAACTCGTTAGAAATACCAATTTTAGGTTAGAATATACTATATTCTAACCCACTGAGTGGCAAATCCAGCAGGTTTAGTCCACCTGTTAGAAAGTCCAAATTTCTAACGTTAAAATATCCTAATAAATGTTAGAATTTCTTTAATTCTAACCGTTTGTATGTGGTCCCAACAAGTTCATTTCACCTGTTAGAAATACAAATTTTCTAACGTTACAATCGCATAATAAAGGTTAGAATATCTTTATGAGTTAACGTTTGCTATGCGATTCCAACAAGGTCAGTTCTCCTGTTAGAAAGTCCTATTTTCTAACGTTACAATATCCTAATAAATGTTAGAATTTCTTTAATTCTAACCGTTTCTATGTGGTCCCAACAAGTTCATTTCACCTGTTAGAAATACCAATTTTCTAACGTTACAATCGCATAATAAAGGTTAGAATATCTTTATGAGTTAACGTTTGCTATGCGATTCCAACAGGTCAGTTCAACTGTTAGAAATAATTATTATATAACTTTACAAACGTACAATAAAGGTTAGAATGTCTTTAATTCTAACCTTGGTTATGCGATTCCAACAGTTTGACGTCTATCTGTTAGAAATACAATTTTTATTACCTTTTTAACTCATATCGAAGGTTAGAATTTAGTTTCTTCTAACCTATTCCGTGCCTTTCCAAGAAGGTTTAGTCAACTCGTTAGAAATACCAATTTTAGGTTAGAATATACTATATTCTAACACACTGAGTGGCAAATCCAGCAGGTTTTAGCCCACCTGTTAGAAAGTCCAATTTTCTAACGTTACAATATCCTAAGAAATGTTAGAATTTCTTTAATTCTAATCGTTTCTATGTGGTCCCAACAAGTTCATTTCACATGTTAGAAATACCAATTTTCTAACGTTACAATCGCATGTAGTGGTTTAGGGTTTAGGGTTTAGGGTTCAGGGTTTAGGGTTTAGGGTTCAGGGTTCAGGGTTTAGGGGTTTAGGGTTCAGGGTTTGGGGTTTAGGGTTCAGGGTTTAGGGTTTAGGGTTTAGGGTTTAGGGTTTAGGGTTCAGGGTTTAGGGTTTAGGGTTTAGGGTTTAGGGTTTAGGGTTTTAGGGTTCAGGGTTTAGGGTTTAGGGTTCAGGGTTTAGGGATTAGGGGTTTAGGGTTCAGGGTTTAGGGTTTAGGGTTCAGGGTTTAGGGTTTAGGGTTTAGGGTTTAGGGTTTAGGGTTTAGGGTTTAGGGTTTAGGGTTTAGGGTTCAGGGTTTAGGGTTTAGGGTTCAGGGTTCAGGGTTTAGGGGTTTAGGGTTCAGGGTTTGGGGTTTAGGGTTCAGGGTTTAGAATATCTTTATGAGTTAACGTTTGTTTCTATGTGGTCCCAACAAGTTCAGTCCACCTGTTGGAAAGTCAATCTTTCCAACGTTATAAGACCATATTCAAGGTTAGAATTTGTTTTATTCTTACCTTTTAACATAAATTAAAAACAGGATCCTTCAAACTGTTAGAAATACCAACTTTCTAACGGTAAAAACACCTAATATATGTTAGAATATCTTTTTATTCTAACCATTGCTATGCGATTCCAACAAGTTCAGCTCACCTGTTAGAAATAATTATTTTCTAACTTTTACAAACGAATAATAAAGGTTAGAATGGATTTAATTCTAACCTTTGTTATGCGATTCCAACAGTTAGACGTCTATCCTGTTAGAAATACAATTTTTATTACTTTTTAAACTCATATCGAATGTTAGAATTTAGTTTCTTCTAACCTATTCCGTGCCTTTCCAAGAAGGTTCAGTCAACTCGTTACAAATACCAATTGTAGGTTAGAATATACTATATTCTAACCCACTGCGTGGCAAACCCAGCAGGTTCAGTCCACCTGTTAGAAAGTCAAATTTTCCAACGTTAAAATATCCTAATAAATGTTAGATTTTGTTTCATTCTAACCGTTGCTATGTTATTCCAACAAGTTCATTTAAACCTGTTAGAAATACCAATTTTCTAACTTTATAATCGCATAATAAAGGTTAGAATATCCGTAATTCTAACATTCGTTTTGGAATTCCAACAGGTCGTCTAAATCTGTAAGGAATACTATCTTTAATACGTTATAATCTCATATCAAAGGTTAGTATTGTGTACATTCTTAACCTATTACGCGACAATTTGCATCATAACTACTATATACATGTTAAATCAGATGGTTATCATTGTTTTACAAAAGCTTTACAAAATTCAAAAAAACCAGTGATGCATTGACACTTTACATACATTACCACATTTACAAAAAATGGAGATGCGTTCCCTGGATTGGTTACAGAGACGCGTCAATGTTTGTTATCCCCCCCAAAAAAAGTTTTTAACTTACCAACACATGATTCTAAAACAGCCTCGTTGCATCACCATACAATCCTTCTACCAGCTGCTGCAAAGCCACTGGTTCGGTGCTGTTGTTGAAGATTGCTTGTGCAATATGGTGTCTGTATGCCTTCATTTCATCATTGTTCCTGAGCAGGTGTGGTGACTCTGGCCCCCTTGCTAGCATTTTTTCCACATACCTAAGGCAGTATAGGGCAGAATCTGATTTGTTCTTCTTTGCACGCCATATATCACTTTCTGGGGCTGTGTACATCAAAAAGTATAAGAATAGTGTAGATTCTAACCCCTCTCATATTAATTCAACTTGTTAGAAACATTCAAAAATATACTATCCCCATGCTTTTGTGCCTAACATGATTTACTAAAAGATAAGATCAAGGTTATATAGTAATAAAATTATTGAGAATTTAATATATTTCTATCTATTTTCTACGTTATTAATATATGATTGGTTGGAATTTAAAATATTCTAACTAACAAAGAATTAAATTATTTACCTGTCGGAGGAGCTATTACAATTTCCCACTGGCCGTATTGCGGGATTCTTATATTACGCTTCTGAAAACCTCCGATCTCCTTCATGATTTGAGGCACGAGGCGTGACATCGCTATGAAATGGTTTAGCCTCTTCCTAACGTCCTCATCCTTGAATTCTGAAGACCGAGGATCGTGGATCACCAACTGTTGATTGCTGAAGTTTATTTCAACAGTGGCCCATTCCTCGTCAAAGTAGCACACAGCTATTACCTAATTTTGGATAACATACTAAGTATTCAGTTTCTGCTAAAAATAATGAACACTGTATAGTTAGAAATGATTACATTCTAACTATCTAACACTGTATAGTTAGAAATGATTACATTCTAACTATCTTACCTTCTCAAAATCAGTCCATTCTCTTACGTGATCACCCCAGGGTGGGTAAGTACCGTCTGCAAAAGCAACTAATTTTTCCATGTCTTCGGCAGGTATAACCTCTTCCTCGCTGGGGTCAAATGAATCATGATCAAACCCCCCCTTTGCCAGTTTCTTACCTTTATGCATTTCCTCAAACACACGTTCCACCTCACACTAAAACAATCAAAATAAGAAACAACAATCAGGATTTGATTCTAGTCCAAAAAATTAAAGTAAGGGCGTTAGAATTTAAATTATTTAATGAGTTACCATGAAAAAACAACAAGTAATCCCCACGTTGCGGTCGAGATGTGTGAATCCAGCTACCACCGGATTTGAAACTAGCACTCCCAGGTAACAATTTACATGGTCTTCCATTAGGTTATTCTTCTCTTTTGTAATGGCACGGAAGAATTCCTTGCCCATGTCAAGGGGCAATCCTACGTTGCGTCTGTTACAACCAATTTGAAATTAAGTAATTCCTGTTTTTGAAATGTTTAGATGAGAAATGATTCTAATTTTAAAATTTCGCAGACTTACGTTGCTTTCCCTTTTTTCATAAACGCCTTGAACTCATCCGGCTTTGGCCGTTTGTCTTCCCTCAAGAACGGGCTGCGGACGGCTCTTGATGGATAGATTTTCCGCAATGGTCGTACCGGATCGTGTGCCCTTTGGACATCATCCAAAGGTCCAATTCTAGTCAGGATTGGTAGGGTATCAAAGACCCGGTTGATCTGAGTGTCCGAGAAGCCGTCATCCAATTCTCCAAAGCCCTTCTTTCGGAGTATTAAAATGTTATTTTAATAATTAGAATCATTTTCCAAGAAATTTATAAATTATAACGTAGTTGGTAAGATTTAAGGAATATTCTAACACATTCGGTTAGATTTAATCAATTTCCTTAGTAGTCTGTTAGTTTTTTTCAATTTTATTGTGAATTTTAAAGCTCTATTCCGAGAATAGAGCTTTTATGCAATGTTTGTGTTGCCCATCACCGGTGCGAACGGTTAGAAGTAAGACTTCGCACCATTGGCGCACCATAACCAAGAGGATGGGATTTAAAGGTAATACTTTTTTACATTACGATTGTAAAAAAGCATTACCTTTTTTAATGACAAGGTACGAAGTACTATCGTTCTAACCGTCGATCATCGGGATTTTTAAAACAAGCAACAGAAACATTACAATATTTTTGTCCATTCTAAAACATTACAATGCAATGAAATATGGAAATACTTAGTCCAAATTCAGACAAGCAATAAAACAAATACGAAAATTGGAAATTGTTTCAACTGATGCAATGAAAATCAAATTAATTTTTTTTTTATACCTGCCCACCATCTCCCAGGTTTGCTGTTGGGGTAGCTGTTGGTGCTTCTGCTGGTGCTGCCGTGGTCCCCCCTGCTGCTGGTGCTTGTGTTGTTGCTGTCTGTGCAACCGCTGCTGCTGATGCTGCTGGTATCTCAGTGGATGCTGCTGCTATTCCAGTGGATGCTGCTGCTGCAGATGTTTCTGAGGCTCCTGTTGCGGCCTGAACAGCGGATTTCACACTCACCGGTACCAACCCCTCATCCTGCGATGCATTGAAATTCACACCCAAGGAGAACAGGGAATTGCCGGGGGATTCCAATGCGCCCGTTGGAATAGTTGTGCTTTCCTCAACGGCAACAACTTTCGTTGTTGCTGGAGTACTAATCACAGCTTTTTCAGATACTTGAGGTTGTTCAAGGGGCGTAGAGGGCACCGTATTTTGAGTGTCTGCCATTGGATCCAAACTTCCAAGCGCGTCACGGACGTCGCTACCACAGTTGTAAGCGTTGTCCGTCGTGGATCTCTCCAGCAGTAGATTCGTTACCTTTTCAGCCACGGCATCCAGCAGATTCTTATGGTTCTCAGCCAGCATTGCTTTGAGTGTATTCTGGTGGTAATCTTCCAACACGGCCTTCATGGCGGCCTCCATTGCGGCCTGGTTCTTGGTGACAGTAGCTTCAGCAGCGGCAGCAATAAGCACACTTGAGCTTGTGGCTATTTGTGGTCCAGATGGTTCTGCCACCGCTTCTTCATCATCATCCTCTTCTGCCTTTCTCTTTCCTTTCATGCTATCAGTTGGATCGTACTGGAAAGCGAATGGATGCGGGGTTGGATCCAACTCCAGTGACTTCCAGAAGGGCGAAACCTTCTCGTCAGTACGCGGCTTCAGCATCCGCAACACCCTCTGTGACAAGTAAGAAACAATGTTGAACATGTAAGAATTACAAATTTTCTAATCCCAGAATAGTGCAATAATTAGAATCAATTACAATTCTAACGATATCAGAAAGACAACATATATTTTTTTCCTAGCAGGCGTTGTAAGGAAATAAATTCTAACCTTCTTGATCTGTTTGTCAGTTGGCCATACCCTTGAGGTTGTATAAGAATACTCCATGAACCTCGGGATTTCGTGTTCATCCTTTTTCAAACCAATGGCCTCTCCGAAAGCGGGTATGGCCTCGAATATCCAAGCCTACGTATATCATACCAAAATACTGTTTAATAACAAATATATGGCAAAATATTTATTGCAAAAAAATGCAAAGACGAGTGTTTACTTACAGAAAAAGCAACAGTGTTGCCCTTGAAGTTGATGTTCAACATCCCTTCTTGCTTTGTTTTGGTAGTGATTCCCTTGATTGTATCCAGCAGAATTTGGAATGAAATGCTCCCCCACGGGAAGTTTTCCCACTCGTCTTCGTTCTCCAATAGCACCCACATCCAGGTTGGTATTTTCTTCTTGCAGCCATCAACTCCGAAAACAAACCCTAAGCACAACAACAGCTTACAAATCTTTACCCAGTCATCAGGCGTGGCCTTCACCGACTTCCCATCAACCATGAACTTCTTTGCATTGGCCGCTGTTCGGAGTTTTGACAACGTCGTGTCTGGATTCTCACCGAACAGCCTTGAGAATGTTGAATTGGGAGGAATGTCGTGTGCTGTGTAAGGGTTGAAGTTGGCCGGGCCAAACTTCAACCCACTGACTAGGGCATATTCTTCCCTTGAGAACCTCACGACCCGCCGGCCAATTTTGAAGTAAAGGGCTGTGTCGTCAATGGCGGGGTCTGGGATGACTTGATGGCAGAGCACATAGTGTAGCATGTTACCATTTCTTGTAGCGTTGTTATCCAGCCTTGTAAACTCTCCCATTGCAGAGTATCTGACTTTGTCGGCTACTTGGTGTTTGAGGCCTTTAAGCAGATCATTGACTTCACCACACAGTCCTTCATACCCGCCCGGTATGATTTTCTTTTTGGCTTGCTTGAGTTGTCCTAGCCTCACGAATTTCCATTCAACCTGCAAGTAAAGGGTCAGATTTGTATAAATTAGGATCAATATTTTAATATATTGGTTAGAATTTAACAACATTTCACAAAAGAACAACTAAACATAACTGACAACTAAGAATACTAACAGTTCTAACTGAATAATCAAACAATTTATGAATTCTAATGAATATGCTCATTTTCTAACCAGATGATGTAGAGCATAATACACATATTTCACCTTTGCTTTATAAAATAAAAACATGAATAATGCATTCTAACTAACAAATGCGAACAAACAAAAAAAAAAAATTCCCAAAAAAAAAAAAAACCAGTTCTGTTAATAACAACATCAACAATGGATTCTAACTACCCCATATTTCAAATTTGATTTCTAACCTATTTTTCACATTTGATTTCTAAAATAACAAACATCAACAATGGGTTCTAACTAACAAATGCCAACGAAAAAGGGATTGATTCATCCAAATTAAGAATACTAACAGTTCTAACTGAATAATCAAACTATTTGTGAATTCTAATGAATATGCTAATTTTCTAACCAAATGATGTAGAGCATAATACACATATTTCACCTTTGCTTTATAAAATAAAAACATGAATAATGGATTCTAACTAACAAATGCCAACAATCAAAAAAACAAAAAAAGAAGGTATTCATCCCAAAAAAAATACCAGATATGTTAATAACAACATCAACTATGGATTCTAACTAACCCATATTTCAAATTTGATTTGTAACTCATATTTCACATTTGATTTCTAAAATAACGAACATCAACAATGGGTTCTAACTAACAAATGCCAACGAAAAAGGGATTGATTCATCAAAAACTTAACATACATATCAAGTTTCAAAAAAAAAAAAAAATGCAATCCAAAAAACACAGATAGTACACAGCCTCTCACCATTTTTTTACGAGTTAGAATCCAAAAAACCCATTCTAGTACAATGCCAACGAAAGGAATTACATCCATTCTAAGAAAAAAATGCAATCCAAAAAACACAGATAGTACAATGCCATCGAAAGGAATTACATCCATTCTAAGAAAAAAATGCAATCCAAAAAACCCAGATAGTAAAGCAGATCGGATTTTTTGCAACCATTCTAACTGCCCCATTTCAAACCCAAACAAGAAATAACAAAACTTTTTTAACTGAATCACAAAACTCAGATCTGTGCTCAATAATGAAAATTATATATTAAAAAATCCAATATACATGAGAAACATTTTTTTTACCTCTTCTGTGGTGAATGGATAACCGGAGGGCCTATCATCTCTCTGTTTGTCGGCGTCACTTTTGCTGCCGGAGTCTTCTCCGGTTTCCGGAGGAATTTCCTGTACGTCGTCTTCTTGCTCGCGATTTTTCTGCCTCGTTGCCTTCTTCTTCCTTCCCCTCTTCGTCGGGCTCGTCGGGTTAGATGGGCTTTCCTCGATTTCAGATGATTCCGCCTCGGCCTTCCTCTTCCGTTTGGAGGAGCTACGTGTTCCAGTCGCCATTGCTCGCCGGCGGAAATTACAGAGGAAGAGTGTTTTTGGGAGAGGAAGGGTTTTGGCAGAGGAACTGTTGGGAATCGGGTTTCTGCAGAGGAGGTTGAGTGTGATTTTCTAAAAGTGAATAGTTGCTGCGATTTTCAAGCGGGAGTGGGAAGGAGGTTAATTGAATGCAGGGAAGTTGAATTTATGACCAGGGGTAAAATAGTCCACTCACATGTAAAATAGACACATTTTGTGTTTTCTTAAGTTTCGAACAACTATTGGTTTCTACTAAGCTACTTAGACACCATATTTTTTGCCTCTTCTTAAAAAATAGTGGAAGATTGGGTCTTGCTCCGTCGGGTCCAAAAAATTGAGATCCATGTCCGGATCCACGGGTCTACGGATCTGGACCCAGATCCGTAACATTTATTTCTAAATTAAAATTTTGTAAAGATTACAATAAAATTTTTGCAAGGTCCATATCTAATTTTTCGGACCGGATCCATCGAATCTGGACCGAGTCCTGGATCCATTGTCATACCTAGTGACGTGCAAATCGAAATTTTAATATATCTTAATATGTAAAAATATACAAAAGGGATAAGTTGAAAAAACCAAATAGTTGAATTATATATATATATATATATATATATATATATATATATATATATAGGGAGTGGTTCGTGTGCAAATAAATCCTTGCGTGAGAAAATGAGAAAGATGCTTAAAACTATACAAAATCATGCTTAAGTCAGTATATATTTATGCTTACAACACCATTATGCTTTTTAATGTACAAATTCATGCTTAAACATAGTCATGCTTATGATACCTTATAATTATGCTTAAATCAATTATAGTCATAGATCAAATTTAGATCAATGGTTCAGATCTATTCCTATTTCTCACACCAGGACTTATTTCTATATGATCCATCCTCTACATATATATATATATATATATATAAATGGGCCGGGTCGGACCCGGACCCAGAAATAGCAGGTCGGGTCGGGTCGGGTCTGCTGCTGTTACGGGTCTGACCGGGTTGGACCCGGACCCGGACCCGGACCGTAAGTTAATTAACAAGCGGGTTTTGACCGCCCACCCGTTGACACCCCTAGTTGAGGCATTGCCCCAGGGGTTAGGGTATAGGTTACCGAGCTACGGAGCCTATAGACGTTGACATTAATAAAAACGTAGAAAAGGGAGAAAGTGATGATCATTTTCTGTTTATCAGCTTTTCTTTTTAAAATCAATTCAACATTCAATTTTAAGAACATGCTTCAGAAAACTCGAACCTCAGTGTTAACTTCAGTACCCAAGTCCAACAAACGCACACAAAAATCTCTGCAAGAGTGGTGTAAAAGATGCGTGAAAATATTGTAGGAACGTATCAGCGAAGACGGAAATTAAATTATAGTGATGAACATATTGGAAGTAAATGTTCCATAAGATATTGTACACTTGGATTTATTGCATGAACATATGGTGTCTTTCCCCTATAATAAAAAACATATGCTGTAATACAATTTTGAATACAAATATCAGTTGAAAAAAGTATATCTACCATTTCGAGAAATACATAGTGAATAAATAGTCTAGACCTGTTCCATAAGATTCCCAGAAATAACTCTGTATTTGGAGTCGCAGAATCGAACACAATCCTCAACAATTCATAGCAATGCCCCTGTTATAGAAGAAATTCCCTCTTCGTTTCAACGCAATATCGAGCTTCAAAATGAACCTGGATAAAAGATGAGCTTCAATGCTTTTATATATATGCTCGAGCAAATGAGATATGGCATGACATGCGTACAGTTTTTTATTGCTGAAAAATTATACTGAGAGATTCTCCCAACTAGACCTCAGGTCGTCAGCAACCAAATTCGGGGAAGAGGAACCCTGAAGTTGCTCTTATCGTGTTTTCAGTAATGAAATCTGGATTTATGTTATTTCTAAAGATACTTAATTCCAAACTCTGGTTGTTACTACATACTCAATCTATGAAATTCTTTCCTGGACAGTTCTCATCAAAATTTATCATTCTGTAGGTGTTCTATGAAAATCACTTTACCCTTCGTGATTAGAAGGGATGGATAACTAAAAGGCTCTGAGTGTTTATTACTGATTCAATTCTTCAAGTTCCCTAAACCCCTCGTAATAGAAGTAAACCCCTTCTGCTCATCTTTGCCAAATCTTATTGCTTTCCGTCATATATGTAGTCAACTGTTAGATAATTTTCTGTTTAGATGATGTATCTTGAAATTTTAGAAAGCGAGCATTCTGCATATTTTGCACAATATATTGTCCGGAGGGATTCTAAATGAGGCATTGGCTAGTAGACATTGCATTTAACACTAAGCTTGTAATAAAAACAGTCTGCAAAAGGGTACCTGAGTTAGATTGGCTGAGGGACTAGTTACTACAGAAACCTTCTAGATAAAGAACATCAAAGTAAAGATGACCTAGTTTATCCAGATAAAATATCGATAAATGTGGAGAGAAATACTTGAACGTAATACCATCATCCTCAAAGGAAATGAAGATTTACCAATCAATGTATCTAAGTCGCAACTCGCAAGTTGCAACACATTATGTTTTGTTTAGAAGCTTCGACTAATTTTGTATTTCTGAGCTGCTGTTTCCTGCTCAAATCATTTTTGGTCGTGATTCGCTGTGACGACATAGATCCATCTCTACTAAAGGATCACTTCTTATAAGAGGAGTTCCAAAATTCACCTAGGGTGGCTTCCGGCCCAACCACAACACCATTTTTATGCATTGGTGGCTTTCCATTTCTCTCTCTTTTTTTTCCCCCAAAATGTTCTATAACGCTCTATTGAATGAAAAATGTTACAATTAATTGGATCTAAGAACGAAAAGTATTCCACATATATAGTAAAAATTTGAACACAGGACTGCTAAATTAACAAGGGCTGGGGAATAGTGCATCTCCTTTATCATTGTTGATGCCTTGATGGGCAACTAGCTAATTTTGTAACACTACTCATAAGTCTACGACCCCAAGTTCGTCTAATCAAGCCGCCACAAAAAAGGGAAAAGATTATTTGTGTTGTTTAACAATTTGTCAACTTGGGTCTTTCGAGAAAGTTCAGTAGTTGGTGTTTTGGGGTACGCTGAGAAATGTTTCTTTCTTATTAGGAGCTTCAGTAATTCAGCCATATTAACAAAGTGAGCACATCGATTTAATCAAATCAAGGAGATCTAAAACAAAGAGCAGTGATCATCAATTTCATCATGTCCTCATAACTAGTAGATGTTAGCTTGTGTGAATAATGAGAGACGAAAAAACAAGGCTTGAATCAATGCGAGCAAGCAACACTAGTTCGGTAGTTCCAGCTTCTCTAATTTCATCACCTTTATAATATATGTTCACAAACTCAAGCCTGTTTAGTTGGTACATTACATAATTCCAACATAAATAATCCTAGCATCTGAAATCCAAGGTCGAATCATTTTCAGTCGAGCTCTTAAACATTCCATACCCCGGGAAACACATACGAACAACAATCCAGACCCCACATTCCATCGAGAAACAGAACAAACACAACAAACTTTATGATGATCAACAAGTGACACAATACCTAAAAACCAAGCATAACAAAGAACGAAAATGCAACATATAAAAAGTCGAAAGCAGATGTACCTCACGAAGACTTGAACGAATCGACAAAGCCGCTGCTGAGCAGCCTCTCCACATACTTGCCCAAAATATCAACCTCCAAATTCACCTTCTGCCCAACTTTCTTCAAAGCGATCACAACCTTCTGCTGCGTGTAAGCCACCAACATAAAATTGAAACACCCTTCATCATCAAGCACATCCACCACAGTCAAGCTCGTTCCATCCACAGCAATAAACCCTTTAGGCACAATGTACTTCAATATCTCGCTCTTAACCTTCACCTTCACCCACAAGGAATCCCCCTCCGGCCTCAACTCCACGATCTCTCCGGTCCCATCGACGTGCCCCTGCACGAAATGTCCCCCCATTCTAGTGCTAGGGCTCAGCGCCCTCTCCAAATTAACCAAGGACCCACTCTCCAATTCGCCCAGAGCAGTCTTCCTCAGCGTCTCTGGCGCCAATCCGACCGAGAATTCAGACGAAACGGTGTCGTAATCGGTTACCGTCAAGCAGGTGCCGTTGACGGCGATGCTGTCGCCCAAGTGCACGCCTTCAAGAACGGTTTTTGCCTTGATTTTCATGGTGAAGCTGTCCTCCTTGTCGAACCCCAGGTGTTTGATTGTCCCCATTTCTTCGACGATTCCGGTGAAGAGGGATTTCACTGTGGTGTTGACGGATTTGAGGGGATGGGGTTTGGAGGGTTTAAGGAAGACAGATGTAAGCGGGGGCTGTTTTAGGGTTAGCTTGGAGTGAACCTGAGGTCGCGGCGGCGACGGAGCAGCTGACAGACCTGAAATTGACGGAGTTCTCGGCGCCGGCGAGGGATTCCGGCGGTGGCCGTAGCGGAGGCTTGTGGGGCAAGAGAGAGCCATTTTAGCACTCTCTAAATTGGCACAAGGGATTTAAGCAATTAGTTTAGGTTAAATTAATTTATGAAGCCAATATCTTCCCGCTTGAAAAAATATACTCCTTCCGTCCCGATCGACTTGACCACATTCGTCTAGGCACTATTTTTAAGGAGGAGTGAATTAAGAAGCTAATTATCTTGAATTAGTAGTTACCGGTAAAGAAAAAATAAAGGTATGTTTTTAGATGTGAGCTATGTTGGCCGAAAAAAGGAAAGTGGTCAAGTCGACCTGGACGGAGGGAGTACTGAGAATAGTAGTAAAAAATACTTATTGAATTATTGAGTTGCATTCACTTATATATGTATTATATCTAAGCATTTACCGGCTGAATATCAATATAGGAGTTGGATCATATGAAAACCAAATATTTCGTGTAAACGTGAAAACCATGCACTTTCATTCATAACACGATGCACTTTCATGCATATCATGTTACACCAAAAATATAAATATTATTTTATTAAAAAAAATGCATATATTTTTGGTGCAACATGATACGCATGAAAGTGCATCATGTTATGAATGAAAGTGCATGGTTTTCACGTTTTCACGAAAAGTAAGGTTTTCATCATATCCCAACCCTATCAATATAAGTTTATTTAAAATTACAAACGTTGATTATTGTTTATTATTTCATGGGTAATATTTATATTTCTGATAATTTTGATAATATAGGTTAGCATTGTAGTGGACAAAATTTGCTTAACCAGCTTGAACCCAATTACTCATGTTTGATTGGTCCAACTTCAATTACTTGCAAGTAGTCAGTTCGTTCAGTTAGACGAAAAACCTTAATTGGTCTAATAAAATATGAAAAACCCTATATTTTATTGGACCGACTGAATCAACAGCCGCATGGGGTCCATGTAGTCAGTCATATTCATCTCCGTTTGGCTAAACAGATAGAGCGAGTGGGGCCGGGAGAAATCTCCGCACAATCTCAACGAATAGAGGCAAATCTATTATATATATAAAAGCAGAAAACATATTCACAAAATTTTTCCCGCCCAAATTCACACTCACGTTAATATTATATTAGCAAAAAAATTGTTTTACTTAATAGGCCTCGAAAATCGGAATTTTTTATCTGAAGATTATTAAATAAAATGCAATCAACAGCTTTAAATAAAATACTCCACAATCAATTCAATTAGCATTGGAACTAATTAATGTTCCTAACGTCTTTTTCCACATTTCTCTTATTAGTTATTGCTTCTTTTTTTCCAGGCTGTAAAATTATTATCTGCAAAGTATTAACCTCATTGTGCATAAAATCATTTCATCTAACTAGAATAATGTATACAAAAAATACTAGATTCAAAATCATATATATATATATATATATATATATATATATATATATATATATATATATATATATATAACGAAGTAATAGACATATTAGCATTTCAATCTTTTATTATTTTATTTCGTATCAAAGCTGGAAAAAATTACAACGTGAATACAAAACAATTAATCGATTAATCAAAGCTAATAAATGCCAAGCCATACAGAACTTCCGCCACTCTCCACGCCTATTTAGTATCAGTTTAATTTCATTGGAATTTCTTAATTTATTTTTTTTAGATGTCATTACATATTCTCTTCTGTACGCAAAAGTTTTTTTCTAGAATATACCAACTCTAATTTGCAAGATTAACTAAAACCCTCGGTAATCGAAAAGACCTCCGACTTTGCTTCGTTTCAGTTCTCAAATTGATTATTTTATTTGTCTTTTTCCCCGTTTTCATGCTTCTGCTACCTGATTCAATTTTTTTTCTTTTTCTTTTTCTACATATTATCTATTCAACTAAAGTAAACCCAACAATAAACTTCATTTTTACCAATAAAAGCATTAGTGTATTAGTAGTGGCAGTGTTTTGTTTATGCTTCAAAATTGGATATTTCTTTATCTTTTTCTACTGTTCTTTTTTCTTATTTCTTTTCTTACTCTACTTTTTATTTTTCTTCCTCCGATACGCAGTAGAGCTAAAACATACAGAGAATCAACCTTACATCAAGTGACCTTTCATATTCTCTTTTTGCATGCTTCATAATTACTTTTTTTTTAATAAGAAAAAACTATTTAAGTTTATACTCCCCAACTCGCACTATATTAATCCGAGATAGTAGGTATATAATACCTTGGAACTAATAGAGAAAAAAAAAAAAATTATTTAAGTTTATACTCCCTACATCACAATCTATTTTTTAAGGAAAAAAAAAATGTATTAAACGAATCATGGTACAAGGGATACCAATCCGTTTATATTATGAACCACTCCAACTATCTATCAAATAACCCAAATGACACACTCTAATAAAAACATGGTGAGTAAATATTTTATTTTGAAAAACCACACGAATTTAGGAGATCTCGAACTGGTAATAAACATATTGATTTATGTAACAAAGGGAACACAAAATTATTTATGCTATTTAATTTATTTAAGATATTAGATCACTATGCATTACTCCATCCGTTCCATTAAATTAGTCTCATTGAAAATTCATATGTAGGTATATACTATTTTAATTGGAATAATCTAATGGGACGGAGGAAGTACATATTAATATAATTTTGACATTATTATTGAATTGTATTTTAACATAATTCTATCCGTGCATCGCACGGGTGCAAAATCTAGTTAGTATTGAAACGAAAAACCCTAGTCGGATAAGTCCTACTGGCAAAGACACACGATCTCACACACTTACCATCAATTTGTTGGGAAACGGCTGCTTGAAAGCCGCCCCGACCCAGATCTTGGTTCGGATGTGTTGATTCGATCGTGCACATAAATTCATGCAATGGTTCGAGTACATACCTTGATTATGAAGAACGTGCAATCTGAGTCGTGTCTGATCGATCTACGGTTCTGATCTTCTAGGATGTGATCCCACACCTTGAAATCCGAGACTTGGTGGGCGTCTCGAGATCACTGGAACCTCGATCTCCCTTACTCAGACTCGGCCGACTCTCTCTCTCTCACCCTCGATTTCTGCGCCAATCTCACAGAGAGAATTCTGGTGGCTAGGTCAGATTATGAGAACTAGGGTTTTATGAGAGACTTGAGAGTATATATATATGGTTCATAAATAAGGAGATATGATTCCTTATTTATCTCCAACCATATCTTTGCCATCCCATATTTATTCTCTTTCCATAACTTACAAATCCTATTCCTTTATTAATACGGAATTAATAAGGAATTAATCTGTTTAGTTATGCAACTGTATATCCGGAATTCATTCTAACAAATAGAATTTATTCTAATTCCAGTAGAAGAATAAATAACTAAATATATACTAAATATATTTAGATATGATATTTATCCCCATAAGATTTAGGGTGAAAATTATTAGTACCCATTCTCAAAAACACCATCTTAAATCTACCCATTTTTACAACAATGGTATTTAAAATACCCATTTGGTTTTTTAATTAAAAAGTTCCAACCAAGATTCCCTTGGTTTTTAGCACAAAAAACTGACCCCTACCCTACCCTACCCTACCCTCCCTATCTTGATTCCCCATACACAACCACCCGTGAACATTCTTCCCCCCCCCCCCCCAATTCCCACCGTTCGACATCCAACTCTCCACCACCATTTTTGAAGTTGAAAATTCTCTCCTCCACCTCCAAGGTCGAAAATTCTCCGACATTACAGCCGTCCCCGACGCCGTGCAGCCCTCCCCCGACGTCGTTTCTGTCCCCGACCCTTTCCTCACGAGAATTGGTGAAATAGTCGTCGACCGGTTTCAACGCATTCTCGGAAGATATGGGTGATTCAGACGAAGAAATTCCGGCCGAAATTATGGTAAAGCACTGAATTTGTCTTTCGAAGTCGGAAAATGAAGAAACCGGTCGAGAAACTCGCCGGAAATTTGAAACCGGTCGACCGGTTTCAAATTTCCGGCGAGTTTCTCGACCGGTTTATACAGTTTCATGGAAACCGGTCGACGAGGAAGCCGGAACCGGTGAAACCGGTCGAGAAACTCGCCGGAAAATTGAAACCGGTCCGGATTCATGAAATATGGCTCTAATTTGTTGATTTTAGTTGACTTACGTATAATTCATATATGATATTGTTGAATTGTTGATTTTAGTTGATTTTAGTTGAATTACGTATGAATTACGTATGATTTTAGTTGAATTACGTATGATTTTAGTTGAATTACGAATGATTTCCTAATTAATTTGTTGATTTTAGTTGAATTACGTATGATTTCCTAATTAATTTGTTGATTTTAGTTGAAATTTGTATGATTTTAGTTGAATTACGTATGATTTCCTAAATAATTTGTTGATTTTAGTTGAATTACGTATGATTTTAGTTGAATTACGTATGATTTCTTAATTAATTTGTTGATTTTAGTTGAATTACGTACGATTTTAGTTGAATTACGCATGATTTCCTAATTAATTTGTTGATTTTAGTTGAATTACGTATAATTCAATATGAATTACGTATGGTTTCCTAATTAATTTGTTGATTTTAGTTGAATTACGTATAATTTTATAAATAATTTGTTGATTTTAGTTGAATTACGTATGATTTTAGTTGAATTACGTATGATTTCATAATTAATTTGTTGTTTTTAGTTGAATTACGTATGATTCTAGTTGAATTACGTATGATTTCCTAATTAATTTGTTGATTTTAGTTGAATTACGTATGATTTTAGTTGAATTACGTATGATTTCATAATTAATTTGTTGATTTTAGTATAAATTCATTTCGAATTCGAATTGGTTATTAAATTCATATGTTTGTTTATATTTGTTTTTTTAGGCACTGTCTCCTCCACGTTATCGGAGACCCAATTATAGGCTAGCAGATGCAAAACCGAACACTTACTACAGAGTAGGCGTACTAGCGGAGATTGAGAAGGTGTTACATGTTGTAGGGCGTGAGAATTTGGTACATAGATTTATCAATGGACCATTTGGACACTTTCTTTATTGGAGCTCGGGTTGCATAAGTTCTGGGGCTATGCATGGGATTTTGTCGAGGGCAATATTTTCGACCCGAGGCATTTGGTTCCATTTTAGGGGACAAGATATTGAATACACTATTCGAGATCATGCATTGGTGACCGGACTTAGATTTGGAAATTCAAATTTTGATTGCACAATGCCCGTCGATCCTACTACATCTCAGCTTTATAGGATAGTATGCAATGACTTTAATGATCCACCAACATCTGGGCAATTGATTGACGTGTTTAAGTCCTTGAGAAGCCGGATTGATGATGTGGATGGGCGTATGCACTTGCAACTGGCCAAAGTGTTGGTTGCAGATATATTTATTCTCGGCCACGATTCGCAAAGGCCTCCATTCCCGTGGTTGTGGGTGATGGTCGAGAATGATGATGTTTGGCAGAATTTTCCCTGGGGTGCATATAGCTACAAGACCCTTCGATACTACGTTCAGAAAGCCCAGGACGCCCCAAGAAAGTATCATTTCTATGGTCCGGCATGGGCATTAGTGACGTGGGCCTTTGAAATTATAGAGGGGTTAGGGAATGCAGCGGGGATATATTCACCGAATTTATATCCAAGGTGTTTGAGATGGGCTTTCCGGAAGAAGCTGCGACTCGAGACTGGTGAAAGTTTGATCGACTTATTCGAGGGCGAGGTACAAATTTAGAATTTATTTTAATATATATTTGACATCTTGTGAAATATTTGTTTTGATTGAATAATTGTTTGGTGTCTAATGAATCACTACAAACGGTTTTTTTGCAGGGCTATGAAATTGCGAATATCCAACTTGAGGAAGGTGAGGATCGTCAACCGTATTGGATTTCACTCCACTATGGCATGCCGATGGAGGTCCAATTCGTCACCCCAACTAATCCTCTAACCGTTGGTGAGCAATTTCCCGCCCAACAGCGGTTGCGTCGCAGTAGAAGACCACCACAAGCTACATCTTCCGATGTCGGTGGACCGAGGAGAGATGCAGCTGCTTCTCGACGTTTGGAGAGTTCCCCAGACGAGGCTGGGACATCCAGGCCAAACCGACGTAGTCGTGATACGGGAAAGCGTACGAGAAGCCAAGCTATTCAGACATCGTCAAGCAGTAGCGGAGCGCAGGGGGCGAGTGAAGATGTTGTCACGCCTAGTTTTGTTAGGAAGGAGATTGCTAAAGCCGAGAAGAGGATTGTTAAAGGCTTTAGGGCTGACCTCGCGGCGTTTGAGACTCGTATGAAGAAACTTATTCAGAATGCTGTAGAAGTCATGCAGTGCGGGGGTTCACGAAGTACACGTGATGTCACACTGCCCCGCCGCCGAAGTCCTCCGATCACATCATCGGCTCGCGAATCCGATGTTCGAGCTACACATGTTCACAGTGACGACATCCCACAAGAGCAAGCAAGAGGCTATGTTGGTGAGGTAGGAGGTCGTCGGGATACTACCTTGCCAATTTATACTGCGTCCACATCGACTCCTTTTACCAGATTCGAAGGAAACCATCAAGTATCTCAGGCTTACACAGAGATCTTTGCGCGCGTCCTTCTTGTTTTGGCCGTAACTTCCTCGTCCGAACTCCAAATTGACCTCCGTTTTCGCCTACATGCTCCTATCGAACCCCTCTTCGATATAATGCTTATTTCTTATCATTTTCTTCTCGTTTCCGCATAACTAAATGAGTAGTAAGTACACATTTGAGTAGATAGAAGTAGTTGCACACTAATAAAAACATACATAATAATATTAGATTTCAAATGTTCTAAATCGAAAATTTTATGCCTCATCAAAGTCCGGGCATTGAGGGCCGGTGTGACCATTCAGACCACAGTGGGGACACTTTCGAGACCTATTACCATCACTCGGCTCACCACTTCGTCGCAGTCTTCTAACTTTTGGTCTACCGGGCATTCGAACCCACAAGTTGGGCAAAACGTTCATGTTTGCAATTGCAACCGGTACTCTCCATAAATTTTTTTTGGGAACCTGATATATGCGCGGCCTGTAAGCTTCAACATACGTGGCCCGCGAGTAGTAAGAGGATACGTAGTTCAACATTGATTCTCCCCTCATGCTGAAAATTATATCATTCAAAAAACCTATTAATTATGCACAAATACTAATTGATAAATATTTGGTAATGTAATACTTACGTGAAGACAGCAATCGCATGTGCACAAGGCAGTAAGTCACACTGCCATTGCATGCATCCGCAAGTCCCATTCGTTAAATTGACATCCACCGTGCCCCCTTTTGTTTCAACTGAGTATGTGCCTTCATCAACGCAAGTCACACTGTATGTTCGTGCTCTAGCCAACGATGCACCAAGTTTTCTCCTAGCTTCTTCCGCCACTGGATGATTGTCACTTTGGGCTTTAAGACGTTTTTCTTGGAACCATTCTTCTATGACAATCCTAACTGCATCGAGACATGAAGTAATTGGTAGACGTCTCGCCCACAACAATGAATGATTGAACGACTCAACAGAATTAGAAGTGAGGAAGCTGAATCTTCGAACAGGGCACTGCGAACGAGCCCACTTAGCAGGTCCTACATCCATCAAATGTTCGTATGCTGCGGGGCTTCTACGCGCAATCATTGCCATCCTCCTCATGTATTCCCCATTATCATACGTATATGCAGCTCTTTGGTACAACCCAACAATGAGCTTTCCATACGTTCTCATATGGTTACTAAGATGATAGTAACAAAGACCATGTGTTGCGTCGGGGAATACAACACTCATAGCATGGGCAATTGATGGGTGTTGATCCGAGACAATCAACGTCGAATCTGCACATCCGTATGACCTTCGAAGTCTTGTCAAGAACCAAACCCACGATTCATTGCTCTCAGCAGGTCCCACACCGTAAGCCAAAGGGTATATTTGCTCGTTTGCGTCCTTCGTCACAGCAGCATATAATATACCACAATTTTTACCCTTTAGGTGTGTACCATCGACTACTATCACCGGCCTCATACAAAGCGGGTAAGCAACTCGAGTTGCTCCAAGAGCGACAAAAACATATTTGAAGCGCCCATTATGATCGAGCTCAAGATCTGTGATAGTACCTTCATTGGTTTGCTTCAACATGTGTAGATAATTGGGCAGTAACTTGAAGGAATCCTCAAATTTTCCGTATATCACCTCGATAGCCTTGTTTCGCCCCCTCAAAGCGAGATCGTATTTGACGTGCACGCCATACTCAGCTCGAAGCTCGTTCATGATCATTCTTGGTGTCATAATTTTGCAATCACGTTGAATTCTTTTCGCGAAGAAAGCTCCAATAACATTGGAGTGCACATTGATAGTATGACCATTTTCTAGTTCATTCTTGCACGTGTGACGCCCATTAAACACATGGACATGCCAAGATGTCTCATCGCCCTGGGCACGTAGAAGGAAGGGGCATTTCTTGGAATGTTTGCACTTTAAGTACAGTCTATCAGGTTCCGATCTTCGTGTAACACATTCGGCCCCTAATTCCAAATTCCATAAACCGACTGCAATATGGACCTCCTCCTTGGTATCATACATCGCGCCTTCCACCAACCCCTCAACATTCGGGTTTTCTTCAATGCATACAGCTGAAATGTTGGGCCGGATAGGGACCATCGGCACTATCCAATTCACCATGGGGCCTTCGTCGACTGCATTGTTAGCTTCATTTTCATTTGGATCAGGATAAAACAACTGTAACAGTTTCTGCATCCCACCTTCTTCTTGAATCCATGTTGTGTATTCAGCAAACAACGCCCTATTCATATTCCTCCTCCTAGATTTGGCTCTAGGTTCGTCATCACTCTCCAATTCAACTTCTCCTTCTCTTACTACTTCTTCTTCTACTTCTACTTCTTCTTCTTCATCATCTTCGTCTTCATCTACTACAGATTCTTCTTCTGATTCTTCTTCATATTCTTTATCGTTTGCATCTTCATCGTCCTCATACAATGGTTGTTCTCCATGCTCTACATGCGAACCTGTTTCCTGATTTAGGTCTGGGATAGTACTTCCTCGTTCAGTCGACTCACGATTAAATGAACCAAGAAAAGAGTCCTCGAACCTAGGTGACGAAGCAGTTGTCCTCTGAAGCGCATCCACCTCCACCTCAGCATCCCAATTTCTACTTGCGTTGTACGAATTGGACACTGCCATCCCATAATAATCGTAAGAAGGTACGTACGGTACTTGAGGCTCATAAACAGGGACATATGAATGTACTGGAGCCTCTCTAGCGCTGCCATGCGAGGAGGATCCGCCGCCATGCGAGGAGGATACTTCACTGTTTCCACACACATAAACAGTTGGTTCACGTTCTTTTCTGAACAACTTGGCAAAATCCTCATTCTCCGTCAAAAGATACTTGATACTTCGGCCTTTCCGTGATGTCTTCAAATAGAAAACATCAAAATCTAGTTCGCAAGAGCTAATGACATCCCTTATTTTGTATTTCAAATTGGAAACCGTCAATGCATATGCTTCAATAGCTAGAGTACGTTGTTGGCCACCATTGTAGACACAATCAACCCAATCGCCTCCGTAACGTAGATTCACGTACACAAACGACATCTACAACAAAATTTTACACAAAATTAATTACAAAATTTAACCAAAAGATAATTACATAATTAAAAAACAGAAACCGCTCAACAAAACCAATAAACCGGAAAATGCTAATGTGATATATATACGAATTCTAAGACTATAAACACGAAATCAATCCAAGAAATTAATCAAATTCAACAATACATACAAGTGCTTCATTCCAAACCGTATGAAATTCAATTAAGATGACCAATTCGCGACCACAGTTGAATTTTGGCATTCTAGTCACAAAATAATAGGTATTTAACCTTAAAACGTGATTTTAAGCCGAAAAATTATTGAACCGGTCGACAAAGTCGCCGGAAAATTGAAACCGGTCGACCGGTTTCAAATTTTCCGGCGACTTTGTCGACCGGTTCAAGCAATTTCCGGCTTAAAATCACGTTTTAAGGTTAACTACGTTCGAACCGGTCGACAAAGTCGCCGGAAAGTTGAAACCGGTCGACCGGTTTCAAATTTTCCGGCGACTTTGTCGACCGGTTCATGCATTTTACGGCTTAAAATCATGTTTTAAGTCGAACTACGTACGAACCGGTCGGAAAAGTTGAAACCGTTCGACCGGTTTTAACCTTTCATCGACCGGTTAGACAATATTCACCGTTTAAACAACATATAAAACATATAAAACGTAATTACCTGTATTTCGGTCTTCAAAAAAGCTCTTTAAGAAATATTTTGCCGATTATCCTCTCACAGAGCTGATAACATACAAATTTTTTTCTTGTGAAAATTTTGAGGGTGTATGACAAATTGAAAATAATGCACACTCTATTATCATCAGTATCAGTGGATCGTACACTAGAACAGTACACTCTATTATTTCACTGTATTATTTCACGAGTGTGTTAAATGAATCACGAAAATAAAATGATTTGACATGTGAAATGTCAAATCATCAACTTGATCGAATTTCATCCAATTATCAAAAATAAATAAAATGGGTAGATTTAAATGAGAAAAAAAAAAGGGGTAGTTTTAGGGTTGGGGGTTTGAAAATGGGTAGTTTTAAATATTTTCACTAAGATTTAATTAAATAAATCTTATCTTATTAGATTTAATCTTATCCGTGAATAACTAAATAATAAATAATTAGATTTAATCCCACAGGATATAAATCTCAATTAATTATATTTATTATCCATTCACTGGATGTAAATCCAATATATATATCATATACCGGGCCTGAGTACAATTATTGAGTCCAAACTCAATAATACTATTTAGATCGATTCCCGAGGTCTGTTTGGGCCATCCTAGGGATCGGATACCAGACAGAGTTGGGCCTTATCTAATTCGATATTTCCATGTCCACCCCTGAACATGTATCTCATTAGAACTATGACGCACTCCACTAAAGTGTCATAGTTGAATCACCGCTTTGTCCCAATTATGTAGATTGGGTAGGTATTTTGTATAGTGTGTTTAAGACCTTCCATATCCGTTAATCAATTAGAGCTACCATGACTGCTTCTAATTGTTAACATCTATTCCTCAGGTAGTACCCGTTCACTCCTCATTATTATACCTGAACTTAATCAGCATGCATGACTTGGTATAATAAACATTGTGAACTCCCTGAGGGGATAACGTCAGCCTGCACTCACACAGGACACGGCTTGTTGATAACACTTATTAGACATACTATGCATCTTCGTGTTACCCAAAGTACGACATGATTAAGATGAACTAACGAGAAGTTCATATCATCGTAAATCAAAGTAACATCGAAGAATACATATACATCTAATAGTTTACCAAGGTTAAGATCGAGCTAGAGCCTGAGATCTATAGCTCTTCACATATATCACCTCTGATATAGGGTCAGTATCAGAAGAGCATTATCTCTGTTGATCCTTCAATACGTTCCACCGTACCAGCATAATTAGTGATTAGGACTCATCACTACCATTAAGCTGCAGTCAAGACCGACAGCTCAGCCCAAGCTGTCTCGACTGTGAACTGTTTATATCTCATCATTATCAACGACCTTCGTGATCCTCTCCGAACTCAGATCGACACGTGGTCTAAAACATGAGATAATGGGCTTTATTCTTGCTTAAACATATTCTTCCAGATAGGGATTGTTAACAGTGGACCTGTGTCGTAACCACTAAAACAACCGGTTTTGCTTTAGGTATACAACAACCCCAACAATCTCCCACTTATACTAAAGTAAAACCTTTTAGTATACCAACGCGTCTACAGGAAACCATATGACTTCATCCATGTACAATGTTAACAATCGCACGATCGCAATCGTTAACAACCATCATACACTTTTTCTCCCACTTATACTCAAAGATTTTACCTTTACCTTGTACCTCTTAGTGGGAGGTTCACTAAGACATGTCAGCCACGTGCTACAGTATACCTGACATGGTGCACTTAGTGAAGGAACCGTCATCATACATTCCTCTAGTGTTTCTATTTTCTACACAAAATCGCTTTAATTTAAGGTACTCACTATGTTGTTACCGGCATTTCCAAATCTCAGAAATTTGTTACTGCACTTAGAATTCTCCAGGGGGTGTAAGAATTCTAACAAATTGAGATTACTGCCATTTCACGAAGCCAAGCCCTGAATTATCTAGCTCCCTCTCAGCATTTCACTGCGTGAGAATCTTCAAGACAATTCTGCTTCTTACGTGAATCCATAGTATAAGGTCGATGATGTCGTTTTTCTAGCTACCATTCGATTATCCGTGTCCACAAACATGATGGACTATATCCGTTACCATGCACACAACACTAACATATATTTGGCTCCTTGTGCAACACGCAGGTGTATTGCAAGCTTTGCCACAACAGTAGTCTATGAAGAGTACTTGAATAATGTTATACTATCCGACTGTAGGATATATCCAACATTACTCTTAATCTTCATTCTAAACTGTCCGGATAATCACCACTTATTGTGTCAGATAATACTTTCACACCTTATTCAAGTGCTAGTAATATTATCACACAATGTACAAGACAACCATTTCAACGTCTTTTGTAGATGAAAAATATATCATTTGTCAACATATCTCATAAACGAGTTTATATGTACTGTCTGACAAATGAATGCTTTAATCATTGAGCTACACATTTCAATGTGTTTGTCCCAAAACATAGAACTTTTGAGAAAATTCTTCCCTTTTCTCAAATTACATCCATGTTTCCTCATGTATGTCCGCAACGAATATGAGCATACAACTTGCAAGTCTTTCGAGTGTTAAACTCATAGACTAATCAATGATAAGCAACTTCTTTCATCTAACTTATCCTTTACTAGTCAACTTGGTTTGTTCATTATCCAAGAAAACTAGATTTCTTGATGAACAATTTACCATTTTCGAGACACACCCGAAAAAGCTCCCATTGTGACAAGGATCCTAAAATAATCTTGTGCAGATCCTTTTGGTTATCTGTCTTGTACTTCCGGCCTTATGATGTTCCAATCCATAATTTCCTTTTATTCTTGGACGTTAATCAAGAATAAATACTTGTCTTTCCTCGAAAAATAACTACTTGTCCAACTAATTACTAAATCTATCATTGAAATTGCGACACATCGTGTGCAAATTATCCTTATTTCCGAACAGATTTAACCAATGAAATCTGTAATTAGCATCTCCTATAGGGAGGAAGACTCATTGTCAACGCGAATGCTAATCAATTTCATTTTAAATCACAATGAAATCCATGATCAACATAAATGCTAATCACTTCATTTCAAATAAGGAAAGGAAATAGATTTAGACATAGTGACATAGTATTTTGTTAAAAGACAATATTGAACAAGAAGTACCACATTTATCACAAAACATTTTGGAACATCCTTCAAAATTCACAGTTATTACTCCCACTACGAATGATATATCAAAACAACCAGTATTAAAGAAGTAAATCCTTAATACAATGTAAGAAAATAATCATCCATTAATATCCAAAACATAAGTATCCTGCCAAAACAAGGCAACCAAATGTGGTAAAAGAGTAATAAACCAGAATCTAGTATCCAAAAACTAAGATAAAACGTAAGATAGAAATCTCCAAGTCTGCTAGACAACTGCATCAACTGAATGTTGCTTGTCGAGCTCAAGAACTTGAAGTCGTCCTACTCGTTCCTTGTAGTCGAACCTACAAAGATTGCAACAAACCACAATTAGTATCCACTAGTTAAATCCGTCCGTGAGGACTAAACTAGTATAATTTGGTTTTTTAATGTTACAAGAGTCTGACATACCTCCATCTACCTTCAACTTCTTGTTCCTCCTCTGATAAACCTTTATTATCGGAGGTCCCTCCTTCCTGGCATCATTCACTTCCTGAGTAGGCTGATCGGAGTTCAGCTCATTCACATCGTGAACAAGACTTACAGACTCGGAATCGCCCACTCCCTCCATGGATTGATCAGAGATAAGCTCATTCACATCGTGAACGAGTCCGTCAAAATCAAAATCATCAATCCTCAGTGACTGGAGGTACTCATCAATGATGGATTCGTTGTCCCGGGCCGTAAAACGCCGATTAACATCGACATTCCTAATAGGACGATCCCAGAACTTCCTCTCCGCCTCATAAGCAGTCTGCAATATATCAATCCTCTCCGCATCTACCACGAGTAACTCCCCAATGAGAGCCATTGGATCCTCGTGAACGATGTGGGTCGGGACAACCGCTTCTCTGAGAGCCAGGAACCAAGTCGGGAAACATGCAAGTAGAAGCTCGCAAACAGTCTTTCCCGACATAACACCACCATAGAACACGTACATCCGTACAAGGTTTTTAAACCTCATGAGAAATCTCTTTAGGTTAGGGAAATCATCGAAATCCTCGTACCTCAAGAAATCTATCTCTTTCCGTGCCAGGAAACCGAGTAGTCGAAATCGAAAGGAGTCCGGAACACCATCGGAATAAGCTAAATGACAAATCTTCGTGCGAATAGAATCAATAGACATATCTGAAATAAATAACAAGTAAACAACTTATAAGCGCAAATAATTTATGTTATCAATGTTATAAACCCAATAATAACATTGAACCAACAAACGAGTAGCCCGATACTATTTACAAATAGTCCACTATAGGTGGATGCTATCCATAAAATTATCGACCATGACCGCAGTCTATTTTATTTCTTATCCCATCACACGGACCACAGTGAAACAAAGAAATAATAACCCGTGCCTCAGGACCTTGCTAAATCGAGAAGTGACCTCTATAGGAGGATTCATCAATAAGCAGCTAAGCTACAACCATATTTTAATATTCCGAAAAATTAATTCTATTAAGAGTAACTCACCCGTTAAGGAGGAATTACCTTTATAAAATCATTTTTCCATATTATCAATTTTGAATTTAACCAATGAACCATAATCAGTGTCTCCTATAGGGAGGAAGACTCATTGTCAACGCGAACACTAATTATTTCATTTTAAATCAAATTATCATTTTGAAGTCTAAACCAATGAAATCCATAACTAGCATCTCCTATAGGGAGGAAGACTCATCGTCAACGCGAATGCTAATTACTTCATTTTAAAACCAAATGTGGAGGTCCTTTAAATCAATTAACCAATAATCGATTAACTATACCGCTTAGTCTTGTTAAGGGTTTGTGTGACAATCGTAGCACATAGACAATTAAGTCCTATCACATGATTTCTAAGCGCAAGTAATAAAACATGCTCGCATTGAAATCATTAAAACCGACATGCTATGACCCCTATGCATGTTATTTCTATTACGCAAACAATGAATAGCAACTATAACATGCAAAACATGCTGATCATCTTCATCGTGTAATTTAAATCCATCCATAGCATGCATAATAATTAAAACAAATAAATAGGCTGCCGACCGGGAATAGAAAGCCCTATCTATTACATTTAATTAAATAAAACAACCCCGGAACAAGCTCCGGTCTTTAATCTTCAATTTGGAAGCCAATCCCGATCTTCAAGTCCACCTTCCAAAATTAGCAAGCGCTCGAAATAACTAGGGTGCGGAAAACCCTAGTTTCCAAAAACGGAAAGCAAATTAATTCCGAACGAACTAGGGTACGAAAACCCTAGCCGTCGACGATCATGCCTAGGTTTCGGAAAACCCTAGCCGTCGTCAACGTCATGGGCTGAACGAACAGCAGCCCGTCGTTCGAAAAATCCGGCCACGCGCCGCCGCCGAGCCACGCGTGTAGCACACGCGCCGCCGCGGAGCGTGCCGGGGACCCCGTTTCGGCTCCACGACGAGCCTGACGTGGCTAGGTCCGGGCTGGGTGCGTCCGTTGCAACCCAGCCCGAGCCACTGCTCGTCATCGTCGCCAAAACCCCGTCGTCGTCGCCGTTTTCGCTGCAAACTGCAGCACCGCCGCCGCGAGCCGCCACCGGTGGCTGGAACGCCACCGGTCGCTCCCACTGGCTCGCCGGCGTCCCCAGCACCACCGGAGGTGCTGGGTTCGAGCCCAGGCAGCCGTGGCTGAGTCCGGCAACAGCGCGCGCGCAGGGGACAAACCCAGCCGCCGCCGCTGCCGTTGATCAACGCCACAGCCGCCGCCGCCGGTGGTCAGGGGACCACCGGACCTGCTGTCCACCTCCGTCCGCGCCCTCGTCGCCGTTGAACCATCATCGGGCCGCGGGCTTGAGCCCAGCAGCGCGCGAGCACGAGAACCCGTTAGGGTTTCGGCCGCCGTTGCTGCTGCTCGCTACCGCAGCCCTCGCCGCGCCGCCGCTGGTAGTCTGGCGCCGACTGGGCTCCGTCTCCGACGTCGAGCCAGGCGTTGGACCGTCGGGCAGGCCACGGTTCAGGCCCAGCAGCGCGCACGAGCCAAAACCCGTTAGGGTTTCGCATCGCCGCCGCTGCCTTCGCCCGTCCCGCCGTCCGCCGCCTCTTCTGCCGCCGCCATCCCTCGTCTCCGGCTCGCATGAACCCTAGGATGAACCCTAGGGTTCGGCCGCCGTGAAAACGACAAAGGAGGGAGCCGCATGAGACGCGGCAGAGCCGACGAGCCGCCGCCTGCGGCCGTCGAGCCTTCGTCTTCGTGTTCGTCTCGGACCTCGTTCCTCAGCAATCTCTTGATTTCCAGAATACAATACAATACGAAAATCGAAAAATACAAGAAAAACGAATCATATTCCAATCGGCACCTTATTATCTCGCCGAAAAAAAACGAACAACGATAAATCGAAAAACGATAAAACAACGCACGTAATTCCCGGACAGCAGCATGCACACATAATCATAATGACTCGAATGCATGAACATTAAATTCGACTCAACACAGAGCCGATCCAAAAACCTCGGGCTCTGATACCACTTGTTGGGAAACGGCTGCTTGAAAGCCGCCCCGACCCAGATCTTGGTTCGGATGTGTTGATTCGATCGTGCACATAAATTCATGCAATGGTTCGAGTACATACCTTGATTATGAAGAACGTGCAATCTGAGTCGTGTCTGATCGATCTACGGTTCTGATCTTCTAGGATGTGATCCCACACCTTGAAATCCGAGACTTGGTGGGCGTCTCGAGATCACTGGAACCTCGATCTCCCTTACTCAGACTCGGCCGACTCTCTCTCTCTCACCCTCGATTTCTGCGCCAATCTCACAGAGAGAATTCTGGTGGCTAGGTCAGATTATGAGAACTAGGGTTTTATGAGAGACTTGAGAGTATATATATATGGTTCATAAATAAGGAGATATGATTCCTTATTTATCTCCAACCATATCTTTGTCATCTCATATTTATTCTCTTTCCATAACTTACAAATCCTATTCCTTTATTAATACGGAATTAATAAGGAATTAATCTGTTTAGTTATGCAACTGTATATCCGGAATTAATTCTAACAAATAGAATTTATTCTAATTCCAGTAGAAGAATAAATAACTAAATATATACTAAATATATTTAGATATGATATTGATCCCCATAAGATTTAATTAAATAAATCTTATCTTATTAGATTTAATCTTATCCGTGAATAACTAAATAATAAATAATTAGATTTAATCCCACAGGATATAAATCTCAATTAATTATATTTATTATCCATTCACTGGATGTAAATCCAATATATATATCATATACCGGGCCTAAGTACAATTATTGAGTCCAAACTCAATAATACTATTTAGATCAATTCCCGAGGTCTGTTTGGGCCATCCTAGGGATCGGATACCAGACAGAGTTGGGCCTTATCTAATTCGATATTTCCATGTCCACCCCTGAACATGTATCTCATTAGAACTATGACGCACTCCACTAAAGTGTCATAGTTGAATCACCGCTTTGTCCCAATTATGTAGATTGGGTAGGTATTTTGTATAGTTCGACCCCCGTGTTTAAGACCTTCCATATCCGTTAATCAATTAGAGCTACCATGACTGCTTCTAATTGTTAACATCTATTCCTCAGGTAGTACCCGTTCACTCCTCATTATTATACCTGAACTTAATCAGCATGCATGACTTGGTATAATAAACATTGTGAACTCCCTGAGGGGATAACGTCAGCCTGCACTCACACAGGACACGGTTTGTTGATAACACTTATTAGACATACTATGCATCTTCGTGTTACCCAAAGTACGACATGATTAATATGAACTAACGAGAAGTTCATATCATCGTAAATCAAAGTAACATCGAAGAATACATATACATCTAATAGTTTACCAAGGTTAAGATCGAGCTAGAGCCTGAGATCTATAGCTCTTCACCTATATCACCTCTGATATAGGGTCAGTATCAGAAGAGCATTATCTCTGTTGATCCTTCAATACGTTCCACCGTACCAGCATAATTAGTGATTAGGACTCATCACTACCATTAAGCTGCAGTCAAGACCGACAGCTCAGCCCAAGCTGTCTCGACTGTGAACTGTTTATATCTCATCATTATCAACGACCTTCGTGATCCTCTCCAAACTCAGATCGACACGTGGTCTAAAACATGAGATAATGGGCTTTATTCTTGCTTAAACATATTCTTCCAGATAGGGATTGTTAACAGTGGACCTGCATGTGTCGTAACCACTAAAACAACCTGTTTTGCTTTAGGTATACAACAACCCCAACACAATTGACAACTAACGCCTCATCTGAAAGTTTCTCACCCTTGCCCATCAGTCGACGACAATCAAGTCTCAATCAGATGGCACCATCTACCCTCACCTCCACATTCATTGCTCACTCTCACTACCATTCCAATTGGAATCCCTATCACATTATACTGACTCGTTTTCATTTGTTTTATTATTATTATTATTTTTTTTTTTTTCGACTACCTTTTTTGGATACTAACTTAAGCACCGGATGATTGAGACCTCCAACAGTGTTCATCGAATAGTGCTTACATTTGTTATGATTAACAGGTTGATAGAGTCCTATATGTCCCGTCACATTAGTGGGGTGATCCTAATCGAACCTCGTATAATTACCCTATACGGTCACCCAATGACAATATATATGTTGCTATCTACTCAAAATGTTTCAATACCCGGAATTAATGTGTAAAATAGGTCCAATGTTAGATGTTAGTATGATTTATAATTAACTCTATTAAAGCATAAACCAAAGAATTCATATAAGCTTCTATTAACTAAATTGAATTGAACTTTTAATAATATTTATTAAACACCTAAAATGTGTAATCAAATGTCGAGATGGCCGAGTTGGTCTAAGGCGCCAGATTAAGGTTCTGGTCCGAAAGGGCGTGGGTTCAAATCCCACTCTCGACACATTGCTACTTTTTTTTTTTTATTAAAAAAAAAAAAAATTATTTACACCTTTTTTTTATTTACATTTATTTTATTATTTTCAATACGTTTTCTACAAATGAAATTTATTTTTATTTACAAATTAAATAATTAAAATTCACCTTTTCTTTTAAAACTATGCAAGGATCAATAAAAAGCCACCCGCCTATACATATGGAATACAAGCTTAATTTTAAAGTATAGAAATAATATTTCCTTGAACAGATTTTATTTCCATGCACGACATAATTTCCATATACTATAAAGAGAGTATATATATAGTATAAATCAATATATATTGAGTAGTAGGGCAAACAAAACCATATTATAATTCTTTCCTCCTCATTCTTTAATACCCAAAATTTTGCAGACTGCAACTCCATCTAAATCGTCCCAACTTCACTTCAAGCCGAAGAGTACTTTATTCAATAGGTGAGTTAATAGAAAAGCGTAAAGTAGGATGAGACGGAAGGAGTATATATTAATTTGTTCTCCGCCGGCATACCCTTTTGTTTGAGTAAACATTTGTTTAGTTTTTTGTTTTCAATTCTTTATAATCTGATATAACATAAATGAATAAAATTGCCAATGCTATTATATTTTTTGTAATTTTTTTTTTTTCTGAATTTTATGCAGTAATATACATCAATTATAATGGTGAAGACAGTGAGTTCAGTTGGGTTGAGAGCAGCAGCAGCAACTTGTTTTCTAGTAGGAAGCATTGTTATGTTTGCTACCAAACAAAAAATTGTAGCAAACACAGTTGAGTTCGTTGCTAGGGAAACCGATTGGACTGCTCTTTTGTAAGTTAATTAATTGCTAAGTCGATCACTACTTAATTAGTTGTGTGAATTTTTACTGATATAAACATCCATGCAGGTTCTTTGCTATCATCAACGTCTCTATATTCGGTTACAACTTTCTCGTCCTTCTCATTCCCAACGGAAGTTCGCTCTGGAAAACCGTCATTCTCCTCGACCTGGTACGAAATTTATAATACTTCCTCCGTTTCCATATGTTTTTCTTTTCTTTGCCAAGGGTTTTTAGGTACATTGGTTTATGTTTTAAAATATGGAGTTTAGAATGAAAAGTTGAGTTTTTTGTTTCATTTTGAAAAGGTGGACAACTAGTGTAGGACGACCCAATAATTAAACATGAACTACTGACTTCGAGCCCATCAAGCTTAAGATAATACAGTTGTTTCAGACCAGGTCGGCCGCCCATCAACCTTTTGAGTACTTTAGGGTTAACATTGGGCTAAAATTCCAAGATTATGAAACGGGCCGTTTTCGTTTCCTCGATCACTTTTTTGTAGTTTTTTCTTAAAAAGTACCTGATCATTTAAAATTTTCGATTTTGCAGATAATATGTATAATGAGCGGGGTGAGCCTAGGAGTTGGGTGGCAAACATATGCACTATTTGTTCAAGGAAACATGAATTCAATTTATGCACAATGGTCGCCTATTTGTTGCATACTCCCCTTTTTCTGCCGCCTAATTTTGGTGTCTCTTATTTTGGCCACCATTGGTTTTGCTTTTAGCTTTGGGCTTTTGGCCTATTGCATTATTGAAAGCACCGATGCGTTGCTCAAGACCTAGCCTTCATTCTTTATTGGGCTACTCAATACATACTTTCTTTGAATTTCTTGATTTTGGATTACTTTCTTTACTTTGTTTGGTGAGTTTATTTAGTTTTTAGATAGATCGACTCGTGTGTTGAATATGCGAGTTTCGTTTTTGTGTTTTTTATGTCGGTCTACAAATAACGTGGATTAATCATGGACATACATTAGAGAGTGTATGATTTTACTATATTAGTTAATAGACTATATAGTTTCTTGAAATTTTTACTTAATTATGTAATGAACAGAGTTTAATTTCGTGTGTCTTCAAGTTTACTTTGAAAAAGTCATAATTAAGTTTTGAACACTTATCTCGAGTCGATAATATTTATTCAAAGAATAAAGGATAAAAAAAATAAAAATGTAATATAACTGTATGTATATGTCCGCTTTGTAAAGCAAGCTAAATATGATTGGAATTTTTGTTTTTAATTAAACGTCGGCGTTTGGATAATATACTAAAATATGAGCAATCCTCCAACCTAACCCCAAATGAAAAAATAAAATAAAATAAAATGGGAAAAGATATAAAATGGACCTAAGGCATTTCGTTAAACTCAACATTAGTAGTTTTACTTCAAAATTCAAATGTATATATGAAATGAAATACAATAGTAATTAATATATAGAAATCGAATTCCAAAATATTCGAATCTCAGCATGTGGCTAATATATTAAAATATCAACAATTTGAAGGCTAAATCCCTTCGAGATCAAGAATTCAGTGCGATATGATTAGTAGTTTGTACGTGATGAATCTTCGATTTGCGGCCCAAATTTGTTTATGGTTTGTATGCGAATATGAAGAGGAACACGAGGGATTTACGTAGTTCGATCGGTATGATCTACGTCCACGGGAGAAAAGAGTATTGTTTATATTCAGAATAGCGTACGTAACTACAATACAATCAATTCGCCTATTTATAGATAGAGCTCCCGGCGGTTGCAGAGGTGGAGTCGTGGAGATGTGGGTGGTTTTTCCCTGCTCCGATTTTCTCTCCATCGGCCCACGTTCTGGGTTTAGGGCTCAACTCCCTGGGCTTGTGCTTGGCATGGACTGGGTTTGCCGACCTGGGCCTATCCGATCTGGGCTTCACGATCTGGGCTTGTTTCCGTTTTGGGCCTAGGGAGGTGGGCCACTTCCTATCACACCCCCCCCCCCCCCCCCCCCAAAAAAAAAAAGCGTGGGTTGATGGAGTTGATGTGTCCTGCCGTTGTGCTTGGTGAGTAGTGTCTTGATTCGTAGTAACGTATTCCCTTAAAATTATGTGAGGGAATCCGAACTGAACGTGGTACCCCCTCTAAAATGTGTGAGGAAGGCCGAACTTAACTTGGTATTCCCTCTGAACTGTGTGAGGAAGGCCGAACTTAACTTGGTACCCCCTCTGAACTGTGTGAGGAAGGCCGAACTGAACTTGGTACCCCCTCTGAACTGTGTGAGGAATGCCGAACTGAAATTGGTACCCCCTCTGAACTGTTTGGTACCCCCTCTGAACTGTGTGAGGAAGGCCGAACTGAAATTGGTACCCCCTCTGAACTGTGTGTTTGATTCGTAGTAACGTATTCCCTTAAAGTTGTCAGCCGCATTTAATGCGACGCTTGGGGTACCGATAAAGCACCGATTGGACGTTTTGTGAAACGTCGTCGCGATGAATGTTTATTCAATAGGCGTAATTCCTCCCCCTTTAATGCCCTATGATTGTGATACAATCACTTTCATTTCTTTCAAAACTGAAACCCTAAATTTGCGAATCCTCCGTACTGTTCATCTTCTCCAATTACTGCTCTCTGTGAATCTTCTACGATTATCAACAAAGAAAAAGTAAGTTATGTCTTCATCTGTTTCCATTTCAAGTTCTTTCTCGGATTCCTCCGTTCAAGAAGCCCGTTCTCCCGTTTTTTCGCATTCTCCGGCGGCGACGGAAGAAGTCGCCGCCGCTTCTTCGTCCAACTCTCTTCCGGTTAGTTTCCCGGAAGATAAACGTGCTTGCGTACGGTCCGACTGTAAGGAGCCGTACGGGCACGAAGTTGAGTTTTCCGAGTGTCCTCCCGGAGTAGCTGGGAGCGTGGGTTGTTTAGAATCCACCGTTTCTACCTCCACTCTCTACGATATTGCTGTAAAATTTAAATTTCCCCCTTCTGTTCTTCTTCTTCGGCCGAATGCCTACGATAGGGCTTATCGCCCCCCTCGTGGGTGTGTCACCGTGTACGTGGATCAGTTTAAGGCTGGTCTGCGTGTACCATTTCCGGCCATTTATGCCGATATTTACCGTGTTTTCGGTCTCTCTCCTGCCCAAATCACCCCGAATAGCATTAGCCAAATAACCGGGATGGGTATTGCTTGCTCTCGTTTGGGTATTCCCTATTCGATAGATACCCTTGGTGGGATGGTTTCTTTTAAGTCTAGGAAGGAAGGGTGGTACTACTCCTCATATCGGCAGAAGGGGTTCTCTGTCCAGGTGCCCTCGAAAGTGCAGGACTGGCAGAAGAAGTTTTTTTACTGCCAGTTCGAGGGTGCCACTGAGTTCGGGTGGCACTCCGGTCCCGTCGTACTGCTGCCGAAGCCAAAAAATTTCGGCAAAGTGGTAGGGCGTTTTGCCAGTTTGGGCATAATGCCGATGTCGCTTGCCGCTCTCAGGACGGCGGTACCAAGCCCCGATGAACCTTCCACTTCGGTGGATCCAGGGAGGGGTGAGGTCCCTTCCCCTACAGTTTTATGTACTTCTTTTTTTTTTTTTTTTTTTTTTTTTTTTTTTTTTTTGACATCGGTACTAACGTTCTTTTTGCTTGCAGTGGATTTGGTGAGGGGTAAGAAGGTGGCCCCCCCGAAGAGGAAGGGTGATTCCGTTAGCTCCCCTTCCGGGCAGAAGAGGCAGGCGACCGAGTCTTCCGAACAGACTCGGTCTGGTATTCCTACTCCCCGATCTCGGGGTAATGTTGCTGTAGCCGCTGAGGAGGCTGACGCGGCGGCTGTTGGAAAGTTGGTTATGGGTTCGGCGTCGTCCGAACCCGAGCTGGCAATAACTGAGGTCCGCACCTCCGCCCCGGTATTCCCAGCGGTAAATTCAACTCTTTTCGATCTCAGCTTTTTTTTTTTTTTTTTTTACGACTGATAGATGTAATCCAATGCAGGGTGTGGATCCTACTCTTGAGGAGTATGACCGTGTGAACGGCGCGGTCAGGAGTCTTCTCAAGGGATCGGTGACGAAATACCACCGTATATTGGAGAAAAACAAGATCTTGGCCAGTGATAAGGCCAAGATTTCAAAGGCGTTCGTCGAAGCCACAGCTCGGGAAGCCGCACTGCAGGAGCAGCTGGACCGTGTTTCTGCCGAGCTCAACGCCACCAAGGAGAAAGTGGCGAAGAGCGAGGAGGAGGCTGCAGCCGCCCGAGTTCGGGAGGCTGAGATTGCCGCCGCCCAGGGGGACCTCTTCCATGCCCTTGCTGAAAGAATAATTTACAGCAAGGGTTTTGGTAAGTTGGTGTCTTCTCTGACTAAGACAATGGAGAAGCGGGCGGTGGCAGAGGTGCTAGATCGGGTGGCCGTCAACTTCCCCGAATTTGACAAGGGGAAGTTCGGGTATGAGCCGATCGAGGACGAAGAAGTGCTGCGCATATACTTTCGGCAGCTTCTGAAGAAGGCGTCTCCGTTCCCCGTTGTGGGGTATCTTGCAGAAGGGCAGGCCCTGCTGACGGCTGCCGATGTTGAAGCCTGTCAGTTCGACAGGGATGCCGATTTTGAAGAGCTCTGCAGTGCTTTCCGTGACGAGCTGGCAAGTCGCCCGCTGTCCCCAAATACTCCCCCCGTAGTCGGAGAGGACTTGGAGAAAGAGGCTGACGCCGAGGTGCGGACCGAGAACACAACTGCCGAACCCACGGGCGGGGTCAGTTGAACCCTCCCCTCTTTTTTGTTGTTGTTGTTGTTTTTTTTTTTTTTTTTTTTTTTTTTTTTTTTTTTTTTTTTTTTTTTTCCTGTGTTGATGTCCGTACTGAAGTTGTAAATGTAACCAATTCCGTCAATGAAATTTTCTTTTATCCATGCTTATCTTCTCCCTTACTTTCTGTAGAACGAATCCGAAACAGATAAGACTGCGCTGATAAATGAAATTAAGCGACTGAAAATCCTTATTGATCTTAAGGATGGTGAGATCGGTCGCCTCGACAAACTTGCTGAACACCTTCGTAATGAGTTTGACGCGAAATATAACGCTTTGCAAATCACGGCTGACTCCAATGAGGCTCGGTATTTGCAATTAAAAGAAGATTACGCGGATGCCACGAGGATTGTAGACGAACACGCCGAATATGAAAGGGTTATACATGAGCTCGGTGGCAAAACGATATCCGAAGTCGAGGCTGATGCCTTTGAGGCCGTGCGGGGGGTGGTGCGGGAGATCAAGAATCGCGGCTCGGATTCATGGGAAGTTTGACCGGTACCCCGACGTGCAGCCTTCTAAATAACTTGCTCCCCGGTTTCGCGCCCTGAGTCCTACCATACCTTCTCGTTTGGTGAAGGATCGGTTGGACATGCTGATGCCTGTTCAGAACCGCAGACCGATACCGAACCGAGGGGATGGGAATTACCGAGCTCCTATAGTCCCCCGAGGTCGGAGTTCTTCACGTTCCGCATCAAGCCGACCTGGGGTGACAGGCGGTGGCGCTGGGCGCGGTGGTGGGCGCAGTTCGGGACAAAGCTCCCGAAAAAAGGAAGATGTAAATATTGATTTTTTGATGAACCCGCCGACTAGCGGTTGGGCTAGTTATTTTAACTGTAGCAAGAGGCCAGATGAGGGCGGTCCTTCTAATGCATGACCTGTAAAATTCTGCAAAATAAGAAACATCTTTTTGGATAAACTCTATGTTAGTGTAATTGTAGGCTTATTGCCTGTTTTGAATTTGCATTTCTGCTCTATTCATTTCCGAACTGACGCATAGGTCAAATTTGGATTTCCCGAAGTGGCTTGGGAGCCTAACCTCGGCTTCCGACGTGACTCTTGGGTCTTCCCTCGGTTCGGGATGGCATATCGCCTATTATCCTCTGCCGAGGTGACACTTGGGTCTAGTCGGGTTCCTGTTCTGCCGACTATGTCGGTAGGGGTGGTCCCCTGGTTCGTACGATTTTATTTTATTAACACTTGTCCTCGTCAGGGTAGTGTTGTAGGTAGAGGCAACATGCATATAAGTGGAGTAATGCAATGTGGTGTGAACACAACAAAAGATAGAAATAAAATCTTAAACTTCATTACTGAAAATAGTGTTTTTGAAAGACAAGACCTGACTGAACATTGAACTGAACTGAATAAGACCGAACTGACAAAAGACTAAAATGACCGAGCTACTCTACATGATACTCCACATCTATGCATAATACCTCTTCAGATGGATTATATTCCAAGGTCGCTGTATGGGCTCCCCGGACAGAGTGGAAAGCCTATAGGCGCCTTTACCAAGGACCTCGTCTACTCGGTATGGGCCTTCCCATGTGGCCTCCAGCTTGCCGAGCTTACAAGCCTTGCTGACCTCATTGTTTCGGAGAACTAAGTCTCCTACGCAATACTGCCGATCTCGAACTCGCCCGATTGTAATATCGGGCTATGAGTTGTTTGTATCGGGCCTCTCTTATGTAAGTTGTATCCCTTTTTTCCTCTAGCAGATCGAGGTCCACACGCCGGTTCTCATCATTTACTTCGGCTACGAAATGGGTCGTGCGCGGACTGGGGAGTCCGATCTCGACCGGGATTATAGCTTCTGTTCCGTATGCTAGACTGTACGGTGTTTCGCCATTTGCTGTTCGCGGCGTTGTTCTGTAGGACCATAGAACGTTCGGAAGGTTTTCTACCCATAACCCTTTAGCTTTCTCTAGCCGGGTTTTGAGGCCTTTGACGAGAGTTCGGTTCGTCACTTCGGCTTGACCATTTGCTTGAGGGTGGGCTACCGATGTGAAATGTTGTTGAATCTGCAGCTCGTCACACCATTCCCTAAAAACTCTGTCCGTGAACTGGGTCCCATTATCGGATACGAGGACATGAGGTATGCCGAATCGGCATACTATGTTCTTCCATACAAAGTTCCGGGCGTTCTTGCTTGTGATCGCGGATAGGGGTTCTGCTTCCACCCACTTCGTAAAGTAATCAATTGCAACTATGAGGTGTCGCAACTGACCTGGTGCTTTATCGAATGGGCCTACTATAACTATCCCCCACTGCGCGAACGGCCAAGGACTCTGCATCGCAGTCAGCTCGGTTTGTGGTATCCTTGTCACATTTGCATGTAACTGACACTTCTCGCACCTCTGCACGAGTTCGGTGCAATCCTTGAGCATCGAGGGCCAAAAGTATCCCCATCTCATTATTTTCTTGGCCAAAGCCCGAGGTCCGATGTGACTTCCACATGCCCCTTCATGCATTTCTCTCATGACGTATTCTGCTGAGGTTGGTCCGACGCACTTGAGTAAGGGTTGAAGGTACGAACTTTTGTAGAGGACATTGTCCAGAATAGTATATCTCAATGACTTCAATAATATCCTTCTAGCCTCCGTCTTATCTTCGGGCAACTCCCCTCTCTCCAGGTAGGCTAGAATGGGCGTCATCCACGTCGGCTGTGACTCATTGTCCAGATCGTTAACCTCGGCTTCGTCTATGCTTCTATGCTTTACATCTTCCACTGGTGAAGTGCCAGGTGCCGCTGCCAATTTGCTGAGAACATCAGCTCGGGAATTCTGAGTCCGGGGGATTCGCTCGAGCTGGAAATATTTGAAAACCCCCTGCATGCCCCTAGCCTTAGCCAGATACTTCTTCATTCTTTCTCCCTTCGCTTCATACTTTCCTAGCATATGATTCACGACTACCTGGGAATCGTTGTGTACCTTTATGGCCGTGATCTTCAGATCCGTGGCTATTCGGAGTCCGGCTAGCATAGCTTCGTACTCTACCTCGTTGTTGGTAGTTGTGAACTGAAAGCGAAGTGAATAGGTGATCTATTTCTTTTCCGGGCTGATAAGAAGGATTCCAACACCGCTTCCCGCTTTTCCTGAGGCCCCATCCACGTACATGTGCCAACAGTCTTGAGGCTCTCCCACCGTTGTGCGATCTGGCTCTGGTATCGGGATTGGGACTTCGGATATCGAGGTTTCAACCAAGAAATCCGCCAAGGCTTGCCCCTTGATGGCCTGTCGGGGAACATAAGAGATGTCATGCTCTCCCAGTTCTATTGCCCACTTTGCTATCCGTCCTGATGCTTCTGGCTTCGTCAGCACCTGCCGAAGTGGGGAATCTGTTCGGACTTGGATTGGGTGTGCGTGAAAATATGGGCGCAATCGCCGAGCAGCGTTGACAAGTGCTAAGGCTAGCTTTTCTAACGGCTGATATCTCACTTCGGGCCCTTTTAGTGACCGGCTTATGAAATAAACTGGTAACTGGCGACCTGCCTCTTCTCGCACGAGCACTGCACTAATTGCTTCTTCAGAGGTAGCCAAGTACAGAAATAGCACCTCTCCCTCCTTCGGTACTGACAAGGTCGGTAGATCCTTGAGATATTCCCTTAGTTGGTTTAGGGCGTGATGATGCTCCGAACTCCAATCAAATTGGGGTGCTTTCTTTAAGACCTTGAAGAAGGGCAATTGCTTCTCCGCGGCTTTGGATAGGAATCTACTCAGTGCGGCAAGACACCCTGTAAGTCTGTGCACATCGTTGATTGACTTTGGATCCTTCATGTCTAACACGGCCTTAACTTTTGATGGATTCGCCCTCAGCCCTTCCTGGGAAATCCAACAACCTAAAAACCTCCCCGATGTACAGCAAAGGTACATTTTTGGGGGTTAAGTTTCAGGTTGACCTTGCGAAGGATGGAGAGCACAGTTCGGAGATCGGCGACACTTGTGCTCTCTTCCTTACTCTTCACCACTATGTCATCGACATAGACCTCTACCTCCTTTCCAATATGCTCTTTAAATATTTTATCTACCATCCTCTGGTAGGTAGCTCCTGCATTCTTCAACCCAAATGACATTTTGCGGTAAGCAAAGATGCCAAAGTCCGTAATGAATGCTGTCTTAGCCGCGTCTTCGGCATCCATTAGGACTTGGTGGTATCCCTTATACAGATCCAGGAAACTGAATATCCTATGACCGACCAGCGAGTCCACCTTTTTGTCGATATCGGGCAGAGGTAACAGTCCTTAGGGCAGTGCTTGTTGAGATCGGTATAATCGATGCACATGCGCCATCCTCCCCCAGCCTTCGTGACCATTACTGGGTTCGCTATCCAGGTCGGGTAAGTGACTTCGAATAGAATCCCAGCATCCAGCAGTTGGGTCACTTCGGTCTTTATGGCCTGATTCCGCTCTGCTGCAAAAGAGCGTTGTTTCTGTCTTACCGGCCTCACCTCGGGGTCGATCTTGAGCCGATGTGTGATCAGATCGGGTGATACCCCTGCCATATCCAAAGGGGACCACGCGAAGACGTCTCTGTACTCCTTTAGAAGCCGAATAACCTGTTCGCGAAGGTGGGGACGGTCGGTCAGCCCGACTTTGACGACCTTCCCGGGGTCGTCCTTATACAAAGCCACCTCTCTCTCTTCGGCAGACGACGTCTTATTCGGCTCTTCGGAGTTCAGTAATTGCTATGCTTGGGGCAGTTCGGGCATTGCCCCTAGCCCCTTGAGAGCCACATGCAGGCACTCCCTTGCCATTTTCTGATCACCACGGATAACGGCTACCCCTCCCTTAGTCGGGATCTTCACAGCTAAATGGTACGTGGAGCAGATCGCTCTCACTGTATTCATCCAAGTACGGCCTAGGATTATGTTGTATGGGGACTTGGCCTCCACCACCATGAATTCGGTCATGGTAGTGGTGCTTCTCGGCCCTTTCCCTACTGTGACGGGCAGCTCGATTGTCCCTAGGGGATGAGTTTCCTCCTGTGCGAAACTCCGCAGTGGCCGTGTGGTTGGAATGACCTTTGACTTCTCCAGCTCCATGTTATCAAAGCAATGCTTGAACATGATATTCACCGATGCCCCGGTGTCGATGTGAATCCTTTTGATCAGCATGTTGGCCACCACAGCCTCAACAACAATGGCATCGGAGTGCGGCATCATGGGGGGCACCGGGTCCTCGGCCGAGAAAGTCATGGCTTCCTCCTTCTTGAACCTCTTGTTAGCGAGTTCCCTGCTCGGCAAGCTCCGAGCTCTGTTTTTGAGGGACGATTTAGTCTGTCCTTTGGCGAGAGCGGAGATTGTAGCGACTATCCCATCGTATTGGTAATCTCCGTCCTCGTTGGCATCATCCTCATTGTGTTTTGTTTTTTTCTCAGCCTCCGTGCTGCAACTTCCTCCTCTATACTGTCTTTTCTTCTTTTGACTTCGGGGGGCATCCACTTGATTGACCCCCGTGCTCCGATCTTGATACTTTTTAAGCGGACCATTGCGAACTAGGCCCTCAATGTCCTGAGCCAGGTTCCTGCAATCCTCCGTCTCATGTCCATAATCTTCATGGAATTGGCAATACTTGTTCTTTGACCTCGGCTTGCCGTCCTCCCGCATCGGCCTTGGTCTCTCGAACAGATTGGCGTGCAATTCAAGAATCTCGGTCCTTGGTTTGTTTAACGGAGTGAACTGCGGAGCTGGCCGCTGTGCGGGCTGAGTTGTTGGCGGACCTCGCTGTGCTGGACTCTGCCGAGGTCCGAGACGAGACTCAATCGGACCTCGCTGAATTCGCTCCATTACCCCTTTCCGGGGTGCATCATCTTTCTTCTTTGAGGTTTCACCTCGGTCAACCTCTTTTCGACGTCTGGTCGCCTCCTCTATCTTAGCGAACTTGTCAGCAATAGCCCACAGCTCGGTAGTGGTCTGGGGCTCCTTTGCCAAAATTTCCCTGTAAAGATGGTCCGAACTGATGGCATTTTGGAATGCCGAGATGATAAGGAGATCGTTAGTGCATCGGGTCGACAAGCACTCCCTATCGAACCGGGTCATGAAGTCTTGCAGTGATTCACCTCGGCTCTGCTTCACGGTTAACAGGTGAGCCGGAGTGTGCCTTATTTCAGTACGCTGGGAAAAACTCCGGGCGAACACATTCATCAGATCGGAATACGATCTGATCGACCCGGGAGGCAGACTGTCGAACCACTCCCGTGCATTATCAATAAGCAACTCAGGGAACAGCTTGCACATGTGCACACTCCCCAGATTTTGGTTTAGCATGCTATATTTGAACTGGCTAAAGAAATTACTCGGATTTCCGACCCCATTGTACGCCTTGATCTTCGGCACCGTATATCCAAAGGGCATAGGTGTGTTGAGGATCTCCTCCGAGAGCGGACTGATGATCCTTCCAAGTGCGTCGAAGATCTGCGCTCCTCCAACTGGGTGTCCTTGGTTGGGTGCATTATAGGGTGGAGCAGTGGCGTAGTTCGGTTGGATCATATGGGAGTTCGGCTGCTGGCTTCCCTGCACCTGTCCTCGGACTTGCTGGAGATAGTGCCGCAAGTCCTGTCCCGGTCTCTGATGGATTCCTTGGCCGATCTGAGGGGCTCCCTGTCCGACTTGATGGACCCCTTGTCCGGTCTGGGGAACTCCCTGCGCACCGGTGTATTGGTTGAGGAACTCGCGCCCCGATGCCGTAGTGAGATAGTTCCTTAACAACTCCTCGATTCCAGGAAGCGGAGGAGGTGGCGCGGCTGCCGAGTTCGGCTGGATAACTGGAGAAAGACGAGCAGCTAAGCTCGGCCGAATGACTGGGGACTGGCGTAATATCGCCTCCGGACCGAACAACTCGCGATCCCTGCTCGCTGTGAGGTTCTCCACATGGCCTTCTGGTGTGGCTTGTGGCCCTAAGCGCGAACTCACAGGTGCTCGGCGTGACTAGGTTGGCTGTGAGGACGGTTGTGCTGCCGTGTTATCTCCAGTATTCTGTTGACCGGAGTTTGGGACCTCCGGGATCTCTTCGGTGATGGTCTGGTCGTCCACCGGGACGTCGTTGTGAGGTTGTTCTACACCCACCGTCGAGGCCGGTTCGTCGGGTTGCCGGCGTCGGCTCCGTCGACGGCGAGGGGTCCCCAGCAGCGTTGTAGCTCCGCGCTGCATTGATGGTGATTTTGAGCAGCAAGAAAATCGAAAACTCAAGCACAAATCAGAGTTCCCACAGACGGCGCCAGTGATGAATCTTCGATTTGCGGCCCAAATTTGTATATGGTTTGTATGCGAATATGAAGAGGAACACGAGGGATTTACGTGGTTCGATCGGTATGATCTACGTCCACGTGAGAAAAGAGTATTGTTTATATTCAGAATAGCGTAAGTAACTACAGTACAATCAATTCGCCTATTTATAGATAGAGCTCCCGGCGGTTGCAGAGGTGGAGTCGTGGAGATGTGGGTGGTTTTTCCCTGCTCCGATTTTCTCTCCATCGGCCCACGTTCTGGGTTTAGGGCTCAACTCCCTGGGCTTGTGCTTGGCATGGACTGGGCTTGCCGACCTGGGCCTATCCGATCTGGGCTTCACGATCTGGGCTTGTTTCCGTTTTGGGCCTAGGGAGGTGGGCCACTTCCTATCAGTACGTTTTCTTTTCAACTTGCACTAAATATTACCAAAAATCAGAGTATTTCGAGCTTCCTAAAAGGTTTTATTTGCTTACGAAAGAAACTGGGTATACAAAGTATACTACGATAGCAACAGCTCAGATAACAAATGCCATCCAAACATAAATTGGGATTACAAAGCCAATTTCACAACAAAAAATAGAACGTACAATGAATTTTATCGAACATCAATTCTCCAATCTTCCTATTATTTTCACTATTCCGCCCTTGCTTCTCGAAGCTCACGTACTAGTAGAGTATCGTAATACCGTGTCGAACGATTATGATAGTACATACGTTCGTTATACTTATACATACATCTGCATATATACTATTGCCCACATCAAGATCAATTCAAATCTAATGTTAATGTGCATTAATATGAGAACCTCATATTTTTTCCAATCAGTCTATTTGTGGCCCTGCCCCAAATTGTAATATGTGGCTGCACTTTTCTAAAAATAAAGATCAAATAACAATATTTTTTTTTATTTTTTTTTGGTTTTAAAAAATAGATAGGTACAAAATGAATGTTTCACAAAAACTCTAATTCAACCCACAAATAACAAAAATGGATTATTTTAATTTTGCATCCTTCTGCTTCTTCCCAGCAAAACAAAAGGCCATAAATCAAAATGTTTATGTACGTATGTTGGTCTATTAGTACCGATAACTAAAAGACACATGTACGAGTTTTTCGTAACATTGCCAAATTATTTACATTCCTAAAAAAATAAAAAATAAGCAAGTCTATCACCCTAATCTTCAGTCTTAACCACCACATCCAAATTAGAAAAAACAAAATCAATAATACTAGTATTAAAAAGAAGCAAAATAATTAAAAAGAAAAAAGTCGGGTTAATGATTGAAGTCGGTGCGGTTTATCCAGTTTTCTGTGCCACGAGTTTCAACTGAAAAACGTTTCTTCATTTCATTTCACACACACGCGCACACGCACTGCGTGTGTAATTCAACGCAACGCAGCGTTTTTCTATTCTTGCTCTGAAGCTAAGCTAAACTCAGCTAAAGTTTCTCTCTCTCCCTCTTCCTACGACCAATATATACTGTATTTATATTCTATCTCGAACTCTCCATTCTCTCTCTCTCTACGAACAAACCGTAATCTAGCAAGCTAGCCATGGCTGCATCTGCGGGCCACGCTCCAAATTCGGCCTCCAAATCGTTCGATTTCGGGTCGGATGATATCCTCTGTTCCTACGAGGATTACGGATATCAGGATGGGAATAATGGTGTCCATCCCGATCCTTCTCTTGCAACCAATCCAGCTATGGTGATTTCATTTCTCCTTCTTCTTCCTCTTCTTCTCCCTTTCCAATAGGATCGTTTATTGGTGAATCGGAGTTTGTATTTGTCCTAATTTTCTCCGCCTTCCGATTGTTGAGTTTGGTTAGGGTTACGCTGCTTAATTGAAGGTGTTTTGTTGACTCTTCTGAGATTGATTGGGTCTTGAGCTTGTTTATGTGTGTATGCCTGTAACTTAGCAACATCGCTTTGGTTGATGGTGAATGGATGCATGTGTGTTATTTATATTTTCCCCTTTTGTTTGTTAAGAAATTGTGTTTAGATTAATTGGTCAAGCGCTTTGATGAACTGTCTAGTTACAATAGATATGAGGCGTGGGTGGAAGGAAATCGGGTTACTAGAGATTTCAGCTCTTTTGATTTCTATGTGGAAATCTAAAATATTTTCTAGATTAGTTATGGTAGGGAGCAAAAACTGAATGCCTATTAATATCTCCTGCTGGGCCCGTTTGATTGAGTTTCGTGCGGAGATGAGTCTCCTATATGGAAAGTTAAGATTTTCTGAGGGTGCAATGCGCGCTTGTTCAGTCGAAAGATTTCATTTGGAGTTGAATGAGTGAATGGCTTAAATATACAATTGTAGTTTCAAAGTAGCTTTCAGATGCTGGTTTGACAAAATAGTAAAAATAGAAATGGAATGAATTGCTTTTGTATGTTTCAACCATCTGTTCCTCTTCGATAACAAGTTATGGATAATATACTGAAAACATAAGGATGCAGGGGCCTCAAGTCCAGAGTTTTATAGTGTATGTTTTGTACTTATAGAATGTTAGTACCAGAGTTTATTATTTGTGATCCATTTAACTCGAGGTAGATGGTGTGCGATTGGCTGGACTAGTTTCCACTGATATATTTTTTTGGGACTTCAAATCTGGATCGATTATTCACATTGTAACTAGTCTCTCTCTGAATGACGCAGGAGTCGAACAAAAATAGAATGGCGAGATCATCTGGCTTTCCTGCAGCTACTTATAGTACCCCTGAAGAATCTTCATATAGTCAAGGTGTCGTTTCTGCTGTGGAGAACAGTATGAAGAGATATACTGACAATGTCATGCGTTTTCTTGAGGGAATCAGTTCACGGTTGTCACAGTTGGAATTATATTGTTACAATCTGGACAAATCAGTTGGAGAAATGCACTCTGACTGGGTAAGGGATCATGGTGAATCAGATTTAAAGCTCAAATCGCTGGAAAAACATATTCAAGAGGTATGTGCTGGCATAAATTTCTCTCCTCACTATTTAAACATAGGATGGCATCTTATATTTTCGTACTGCTGTCTCGTGTAATTTATTAGTGTGGAGAGATCAACAAAATGTAAGAATAGGCACTGCTGTTATATCTTGGTTTCCAGGGAAACTGAAGCCTCTTCCATTTACAAATTTATGGTCCATATTGTGTACTTTGTTGGGTCTTTTGGGGATGCAAACTATGTAGTCTGTCACCGTTCGTTCTTGATTTGTGTTTTTCTTCCGGTTATGGATGATACCCTTGTACATCAGAGCATGTTATCATGTTTGAGTTGTCAGACTCGTGAATTCTTTTCTGCTCTTCTCTTGGGATATGGCTTTATTCGATGATTCTGTGTGACTGACCTAATGCATCAAATACAGGTACACAGATCAGTGCAGATCTTAAGAGACAAGCAAGAACTAGCGGATACTCAGAAGGAGTTGGCCAAACTTCAGCTTTCACAAAAGGAAACCGGTATACCTAGCAACAAACAACACAGTGATGAGCGATCTTCAGCATCCGGTTCATCAGACCACAAAAACAGCGATAACGCATCAGAATATCATGATCATCACTTGGCGCTTGCACTAACTAACCAAGTCTCTCCGCAGGCCCCACTCCCTTCCCGACCAGTCGAGCACCAGCAGCCTTCTGTCGCACCGCAATCATCCATGCCTCCCCAAACTATGTCACAAGTACAAGCATATTACCTAAATCCCCAACAAATGGCCAATATTCAAACCCAACCCCAACAATCTCCACCTCAGTACCTATCAACTCAACCTCAAGGTCAAGATCTATCAAGAATGCCACCTCAGCCTTCCCAACCGCAAGGAAACATGGGCCCGCAGGTTCAGTTGCTGCCCTCATATCAGCAGCAGTGGGCCTCGCAGCCGATTCAAGCGAACCAACAGCAAGCTATGCAGCCGCAAATCCGAACCTCATCACCGGTTGTTTTCTCCTCCTACCTTCCTGGGCAGCCGAATCAGTCCCCCTCCGAGATGCCACCTGGCAGCATACACATGCAGATGTCTTACGGGGGTGCGTCCCGCCCTGGCTCAGGAGGCTCCGACGGAATCCCGTATGGATACAAACCAGTTCAGCAGCAACCGGCTCCGACTCAGCAGCAGCTCAAGACTGGTTATGCTGGGCAACTGGGTGAAGGCTATATGCCAAGCGGCGGCTCCCGTCCCCAGCTTCCACCTGGCAGCACTTACATGGTTTTCGACAACGAGACTGGAAGAACTCACCACCTTGCTCCGCAGCCTCAGTTCCAACAGGGCGGGTACCCACCCCAGCCAAACCACCCACCCCGAGTCCCTAGCAATAACGCGATGGGGCCGCCTCCACCTCAGCCCATACGGACCCACCCTTACAACGAGCTGATTGAGAAGTTAGTGAACATGGGGTACAGAGCAGAGCACGTACTTGGCGTGATTCAGAGGCTGGAAGAGAGCGGCCAGCCCATCGATTTCAATGCGTTGCTGGATAGGTTAAACGGACATTCATCGGGCCTACAGAGAGGATGGTGAAGGTGGAAGGGGGAAGGCTAAAGACTACTAACAGGTGAAAGAAAGATGTGAGTTTAGTGTTAATTAGTGTATTGTGATGGAATAAAGGATTTGAGAGATGGTGGGAAAGTATACATAGGTAGGGGATGAAGAGAGATGCCTTTTTATATGTGTCATCTCTTCCCCTTCCCCTTCCCCTTCCCCTTCCCCAGTGTTATGTTGTTGTTTTAATTAATTTTATTTATGCTAAACTTAACCTGTTAGGCTGCCTGGCTTTTGGTAATGGCAGCCACAGAGTTTTTTTTTTTTTCTTTTTTTTTCCTTCAACCTTTATATGTGTATACAATTCTGTCTTTTGCTTCTGCCTTGACCTTTTTTTCATATTTAACTTGCAATTCTAGTTATATGTTGGCTATCATGTGAATTTCGGCTCGTCTAAAAGCTTGAATAAGATATCTTGTTTTCACCCAGACTTAACTAAAATTAGATTATGTTTAAGGTTCGGGGCCAAGGTCCGAGTTTAACTTCTTTTTGGAGTGGTCTTTATATTTTATTATTGAAGCTTTAAAAAAAGAATGTTTATCATAAATAACAATTTCCTCCAATCGTAATACAGTTATATCTCTTGTTGCAAACTCGCAATCAACCAAAATATTCATGTAAAACTAGATGAAATTATTTTAGAAGAAGAGATAAACATTAATTGTGATAAACGAAGATAATGAAAATAAGGGGGAAAAATGAAGAATAGTGAGTTGAAAATTAAAATTAATACATAGACATATGAAAACACCTTATTAAAAAAAGAAGAAGAACAAAAGCCTAAACCCAATACGGTAAAAAGAATACGGAGGGAGTACCATATACATATAATTAAGTAATGCACAAAATAACATAAATCTTGAAAATTCCTAAAAATCTTCCGTATAGTAGGCATCTGGTAGCGGCAAAGAAGCGGGCAATAATGGCTCCTCCGCAACCGCCGTGAAAGGGCATTCTCAGCTCTCCACCGCCGAATCCGCGGACCCGACCATATCATCATCGCTCGTGTCGACGATCTCTCGTTCTTCGACGAGCGCCGAGACGTCGAGATTCAGAATTCCGAACTTCGGTACGCCTCCGGTCCCCTCGAAATATTCGCACGCGCCATTCCACACGGTCGCGGCCAAGTTACGGCGTTCTTGGTCGGTCAGGAGGTCGCCGGCGGCTTTTCCGACGGCCGCATGGATCTTGTCGCAGGATATGTACGAGTCTGGGACGGGGACGGTGGCGGAGGCGCTGTGGGACGACGAGGGGTCTTCTCCGGCGAACTTCGCGGTGGCGGAGTCTCGGTGGAGGATCCAGTATGAGGTTTTGAGCTTGAAAAGGATGTTGAGTTTGAGGCGGAGGCGGAATATGGAGATGGAGTAGTCGGCTTTGGTGTTGTTGAATCTTACGTGGCGGGGCCTCCAGCCGTCGTCGCCGCCGTAGTTGTCCATGTTCGGTTAGTGTAGCTAGCTTTTGGAGTAGTAAGAATAGTTGATGAGTGAATTAAAATTGTTTTGAGTTTGGAATTATGAGTTATGGGATTTATATATATAAGCTGGATTTATCATTGTTCGATTCGGTGAAGGATAAATCGTATTAATTGATGAGGAAAGGGAAAAATAATAGAATTAGAGAAGGTTTATTTGAGTCGAGGTACATAGGTTTATGTATATACATATATTAAAACTATAGTTTTGCATTTGTGTAACGAATTTTTATTGGCGTGATCTTTAAATTTCGATTTAAATTATAGACAATGACGACGACGATGATAATGGCGATGAGATGTGAATTTTGCTCTACTTTTTACTATTCCTAAAAGTCTCATAATTTAATCTTATCAATAAATTGTTAATTTTATGCAGCTTTAGTTAACGCATAGATTATTCTAGTTAATTTCAACAATATGAAAATTGATAATAAAAGGTAACACAAATTCCAATTTTCATACTTCGGTGCGGATTAGTAATTAAATAATACAGGGTTCAAGAATATTACCTTCAACAATTTCACCAATATATCCACAAAACTATTTCATCAATATCATATTATATAATCAAATTACATTATTCGGATTTCTTTTACCATTACTTAATTTTCTATTTTCTAGATAGTCTATGTATATCCATTTGTATTCTCCGTCCCAATTAATTAGTCTTATTGAATATTCATATGGAATTAATTAAGTGGGACGGAGGGAGTATATGTGGTTTGTACATATAAATAATGTGAGTGATTTTTTATCCAATAGTCGTAGGAGATTGATGCCACGTGCCGATTACTCCTATCTGTAATATATTAAAACAAAACGAAAATTCAGTTATTTTTTCCCGACAAATTTGACAGTTGAATCTTCCCTTTTTTTTCTCCACGTTCTCTGCACAATCTCCATATCTATATAACAACTTTAAAACTGCCCATGAATCTAATACAATACGGAGTAGTTATATATCTATACATATTAAAATAATATTTTATTTTCTTAATTAATATTTTTTCTTGAGCAGTTTTTTACATGACGTGCATGGGAAGTTGTTGCACACTAAAACCTACCTTCTCACCCAATCCCTGTCTCCATCTGTATGAATATATCAAAAGGTTTCGATTTTTCAAATCGGTCTTAAAATCATTTTGATAAGTGTGTTTCTTAAAATCATCAAGGGGAGTACCTATTCAGAATGATCAGCTAAAGATGCTAGAGATGGGAGGTAGGAGAGGCTGACGTTCGAGACCGCGGTTCGTGCGATCGATAAGGATCGGAACTGGAGTAATGCCCTGTGCTCGCGCTGAGCCACGAGGCTTCCATGGTAAAGTTGATCGATAGACGTGCTTGCAGTTGCAATTAATTGATTTTGTTCCCAAATTGAAGTACAAATACCCTTCTCATGATATATATGATTTAGGTTGATGATCAAATTTGTTTTCCGTGATAGCATATGGTTAAACTCTCTTTACTTCTAATTAGCTGATGTCTCTCCTAAGACCCCCAACTAAGTTTTCCTTAATTACAATTTTATAAACATTTTTTCATTTTGTGAGTTTGTGAGTTGCTATTCTTTTTCTCTCTCTTTTTCTTTGCTATATACTTCATATTTCATTATCATGAGATTGCTGAATGTGAAACATTCCAAATCAATCATGGAGTTTTCATATTAGTTACGATTATTTTTTAAATTAAATCCCTTAACCACAATAGTTATTGTAAATTAATTATACATTTACAAATTCGACATCATGAGAACTAATTTTTTCCAATACATTTTTAACGTACGTCAAAATAAAAAATGTGTCAAGCACAAATTTGTTTGGATAACTTTTACATGATACATTCTCAAAAAAATTTGATTAGATAGTTTTCTTTTGCAAACTACTTTTTATATCAAAATTTATACTCCTATGCCCAAATTTAGCTTGATACACTTTATTATTTTATAAATTACATATATTAAAGTGTTTGTCATGTTGGTCAAAGAGTAATATATCTTACCTTACATTTAATAATAGTAGTGAAGAATTATATTTTACTAATTGTATTTGCCGTGCATCGCGCGAGAGCGAATACTAGTAATATCATAAAAAAGAATAAATAGTAAAATGCTGATATGTATTGAACCTATCTCTGTATCATTGGATACCTCAAAAGAAATCTCGCTGCAAAATCTCTCAGTGAAAGCACCAATGATACGATCCTGCAGCAGAATCGTAACGATAATTCATGATAAGCTCGTGAAAAACCCTAATCCTGTAACGATAATCGCGATAAGGCTCGTGAAAAGCCATGATCTCCACGATCACGCAAAGCCTATTCTAAACCCTAAGGCTAAAGAACAAAAATATCAATAATCTTCTTATCCATAAAAAAATGAAAGTACAACTATTTATACTAACTAAAACACCTACGAATAATAAACCCAATCTACGGGCTTAACAATTAACCCAACTTAATAATATAAATAACAAGACTTAATTAAATAACTAAAATAAATACTAAACTAAATAATAAAATATACTAATATATGGGTGTATCACTATCAACTATTAAATAATATGTATTTACTAGTATTGTTTACAAATCAAACCCTCATCACATAATCTACTCTTGGCCATCTCTCTCTCTCTCTCTTCCCTATTCCGTGGGCATCTCGTATCGGCAAAGTGGACAAAAATGACTCTTCCTCAGCCACTTCTTGATGCAACCGTCGTGAAACACATGATCGCACGGCAAACTCAACGCCCCTCCGCCGCCGAGCTTCTCCAAACAGATGGCACAGCAACTCCCCTCCCCCTCCACCACGTCAGCCCTAACCTCGTACTTCTTCAACATCCCCAAACACGAATCCGCAGCCGGAACCATCCCCGGTCCCTCGCTTTCCGCCGGCAGTCCGAGCCGGTACACCGTCCACACACCGAAACATAGAGAAAGAACGGCGTTCTCCGGTAGAACTCCGCCAGGAAAACTCCTCTGCACTTCCTCGCAAACGAACTCCGACAAGTCCCGGCGTTCCCCTTCGAGGACGAGAAACTCGCCCGCCCGTCCGACCACCTCCCGTACGGCGTCGTAGCACAAAGGCTCTCCGGCGACCACGTCCGCGGAGGCGCGGTGACACGGGAGGGGGTAAAGTGGCTGAATGAACTCGAGCGCTCGTACGACCGCCTCCGGTACGTCGTGCTGCAGAGATTCTCCGGCGGGGTCTCGGAGGAAGCGGTCGAGAAATTCCGGCAGGTCGAGCGAGGACTCGAAGAGGAATTCGAAGTGGAGCATGGGTTGAGGGGAAGGAGAGGGGAGGAGGGCGTTCATGCGCGTGGTGAATGTGGTGCGCCGATCCAAATAGTAAGACACGATCGATCGGAAAAAATTAAATTAAATTAAAGTAATTTATTTTGCAGAGACGATTAGCTATATACTCGATCACTCTGGAAGAGACGAAGGTAATAAATTTTTTGATAGTGTATATACTAAGAAAAACGCTCTCCTGGCTATCGTGAGCATTCTTAATCCGCTAATATGTCAGGGATAGAGTTTACTTTTTTGATAGATTAGGTATATATGTAATATATTTTTTTTTAAAATCATTAATATTACGTCATGTCATCCTCCGTGTTGAAGTAGGGGATAGGTGCGTCCGTTGTAGACTTGTAGAACAAGGATTCCGATTTCAATTAGGGAAACGAATGTTACAAGGTAGATCACTATATATGAATCATTACGGTTTGATTTGATTTATATATTTATCACTTTTCTACTCCTTTCATCTAACTATTCTCCTTACAAATTAAAGAACAAGTAACGAAATCGATTAATTGATTCTTTTTCAGGCCAAAAAATCTTGAAATAAATATATGATTAATTGTACTTAGAAAACATGTATAGATATGTAGAACACGCATTCTTAATTTATGTAGGTGAAACTGTAGCATGATGGTAGATAGGAGAGATTGCATACAAATGAGCAGCAATGTATGACACTACAAAAAAAAGTGTAGATAGTGACGGATTTCGTGACGGCTTGATATCCGTCACCGTTTAGTGACGGAATATTGTACTTTAGTGACGGAATTTTCCGTCACTATTCACTGAATTTCTTGTTGTGTGAGAAGTGATTTAAATCATTGATTTTAATGTGATTTGCGGTGGTGCAGATTAATTAGTATATTATAATTACACAATTGAAATAAAATCTACCACAATCAATAATCTTTATAAGATTATCAACAATTTAATTAATAGAATAGTAAAATCATCCGAATCTACGAATTATAGATTTATAGCATACATTCATTTATTTTATTTTATTTTTCACATTCTCAAAATTCAATTATAGGATTGCAAAATAATATTCGAAAAGCTTACCTAATAATGTAGGTGAATTAGGAATATAAGATATTGCATTTTTTGCAAAGTGCATATTTTCTCCAGCTAAAATAAAAAGTTAGGAGCTTATTAATAATAATAATAAAAATCGAGTAGTGTGTATTGGCCCAATGGTAAGAGGTTAAATATTGAAATCAAATATTTCGAGTTCGAGTTCTCGGTGTCGAACAAAATACGTGGAATCTTGATATTATTGAAATGTAAAATTAAAAGATCCCTCTCTCTCTTTCGACATTCACATCCCACGCATGTAGAATCTCGATATTCTTGAAATGCATGCGCATTCTCAAAAAATGAAATATTCTTCAAGTGTCACACATACAAAACTAACAAAACTGCCTCTCTCTCTCTCTCTCTCTCTCTCTCTCTCTCTCTAATTCTTGGCGGGAATCTCGTAGCGGCAAAGGGGGCAACAATTGCTCTTCCTCAGCCATGCCTTGATGCAGCCGCCGTGAAACAAGTGCAAACACGGCATTCTCAACGCTCCTCCACCACCGCCGCCGCCTCCGATCTCCTCCAAGCAGATGCAGCAGCACCTATCCTCCTCCTTTACACCACCCTCATCCTCGTACAACGCAAGCGACGAACATGCAGCCGGAACCTCCGAACGGCATCCAACGAACGTGTGCCGGTGCTTGATCCGCACATCGAAACGGAGATAGAGCACGTTCCACTTAGCTAGGGTTTTGGCCGGAAAAATCCTACTCACCTTCTCCCACGCAAGATCGATCAAGTCCTTGAGATCATCCTCGACGAGGCGGTTGCCAATCGCCTCCACGAACGCCTCCACCATGTCCTCGAACAACGCCTCCGATCCTTCCTCCACCGCCACGACGGCGGAGGCCGAGTGCTTCTTGGAGGGCAATGTTACAAATTCTTGGCCTTGATCAAGAATGTTTACGTAGTCGGATTGGAGGAAGAAGCTGAATTTGATCTTGGGTTGAGGTATGGAGAGGTGGAACCTCTTCGAGTTCACGTCGAAGGTGGTGGTGCGACGGCACCCGTAGTCGGAGCTCATGTTCGATGTTTGATTCATACTTGAAGAAAAATGTAAGATCTAACTAATTTTGATTGAAGAGAAAAGTTAGGGCCTTGTTAAGGTTTATATATAAGATTTTACGAGGGTGAAACGAAATTCGAGTAGGAAACAAAATTTGGATAATATTATATTGTGATAGTATTTGGAATTCATAGAATATACCAATAAATTTAAATACTATTTTATGAATCCACGAATCGATATATTCTCACTTATATTTTATTTATTTTACTGTACTTACGGGATAAGATTAATTTGATTCTACAAATTATAGGAGGAAAAGTAAAATTTTATATAAGGAAAACATTTAATTAATTTCAAAAAATTAGTTGAAATTTGGTACATTGTGGAAAAGGATACATGTGATTATAATTATTCGATGTATAGTTTAAAAAAAGTGGTTAAGTTAATAAGTTGCTTAATTAAGATAGCTCTAACTTAATAAAAGTGAATAGTTGTTTAATTGCTTTTAATTTTATACGTTTTTTGCTAAATAAATCCATTAAAAATGTAAAATATAAGCTTTAACGGCTTATGTATAAGCTTTTCAAAACATAACATTCTTTTTGACATTCTAACTTACTTTTTCAAATTTTACTTTTTCATTGCATAAATCTATTTAACTTTTTTTTTTTTTTATAATATTTATGGTATATATACTTTCAATTGACTATATATCAAATTATGGATTTCAAAATTTTTAAAATTTTATATATGTATGCAAAAAAGCTAGCCCTATGTCATGCCCCGCATATTTGCCTAGTGCGACACGAGCATACATAGATGTAATTCACGACACGCATGTAAGATGCACCCTGATAAAAGATTGGCCAGCAAGAGTTTCGCCCAATAAGAATACAATGAGGGAAAGTGGGAAGATATTGAGCAATGAGAGAGTTTGTTTGAGGAGACATCGGACAAGCTAGTTGAGTGTTGATGTCGTTCCCCTGATGAGTCCAAGGCAAGACGAAACCAGTTGTTATCCAAAGAAGCCCCATGACGGGGCAGATGAAGGCATGCATTGAGGAAACTTTGAGTAGCTCAAGTTTCAGTCGTAACACCTAACTCTCTTCTCTATATATCTTCATCATCTGTAGTTCTTGGGCATCTCGTCGTAGCAGCAAAGCGGGCAGTAGAGGCTCGTCCTCCGCCACTCCTCGACGCAGCCGCGTGGGAGCACGGATTTTCACGACACTCCGTGGCAGCCGGCACCGGGTCGTAGATCCTACTCCAAGCATATATATAACGCCTCTCACCACGTACGATCTCGCGTGCTCCTCCCCCAACATCGCCATCCGAGGACCGCCGCCTCCCTCGACGATGACATACACGCAATGGCGGAGCTAGCCTTGTGGCAGTGGGCAAGTGACCCCACTGGAATTTGAAAAAAAGTTAAAGGTATTTTAGTAATTTTTTTAATTTATTATTAAAAATTAGTAAAATTTCATCAAATTTACCCCCTAATTCTAAAGAAGTCTGTGAAAAAGACTGTGCACTCCCAGTCTCATTGTTCAATTGTTGTCGCCACCCTTTCCATCGTTGTTAATCATATCCATTGGCGGAGTCTTCACCGTCACATAGGCAATGTGCCACCAGCACGCCTTCCGAAGCACTCGGACCAAGCGCCCGACGGTGACCCCCCTGCGTCGAAAGTCTGGCTCCGCCCCTGCATACACGTGACCTTAATTAATTAATTAACGTCGAAGGAGGAAGCATCTTACGCATTTCTCCTCCTACACGTGATTACAGTAAAGAACGCAGTGCATGCAATTGAAATTACACATGATCAGAATATGTACTACGCGTAAACCACGTTAATTTTTCTCTGTTTTTACGTAATGGGCTCATAAAAGAAAATTTGATTATTTACTTTGGTTGATTACATAATTCTAATCGGCCCAAGTCACTAGAAGCCCCCTTATAATTAACAAAAACCCAACCCAACTGCAGCATCTCTTCTCCAAATTGTCACGCAAAATTGATAATTAATTAAATATTGCAGTAATAGTATTTAATAAGAAACCAGATCTAAGAGATTAATTCAAATTCATTGATCTAAATTCTTTGTATTTTTCCTTTTACAACAACACTACACGTCTCGTTGACTTGCACTCCTTACCTATTACTTTTAAGATATCTTAATGAAATGTATCAATATCGGTTGAGCTATGATTTATCGTCTATTCAACCAAATTCCAAAAAGCGCTCAAAGAAGTGATCAGAAATAAAAGTTAATTATAGCTCTCGTACAATTAAAATTAATGAAATTATATACGTATAATTCAAAACACTGACATGCTTAAAATAATGGATGAGAAATTGAGAATAAACAATTATTTATGTACAGTAAAATCACACACTATTAGCTGGTTGTGGTTCCGTATTCCCACTTGGCCTATTTGACCTTACATATAAATAAATAATTACATATAAATATCAACGTACACGTCGTAAATTAATTAGTATTTATTTGTCAATTAGTGAGAATATTCAATGCCATTTTTGCAGAGAAACTTCTTTTTCTCTTCTCAAAAGGAAATTAATTTAGAATTTTGGAAATATTTCGTTTTCTTCATTTCCCATGATTTCGATGGACATTGACTTACTACTATATTATATTGTTTCTTTGTTGATAAAGACTCGGTCCAATATAAGTATTTCACTTTCTTAATAATTTCCTTCTACCAAAATTCAATATCTTTTAAAAGCGCGTTTCCTGCAATATAATTAGCGACTTCTTGGACTATTCTGTGTAATTGAAACTTAGTCTCAAAGTAATTTCTAGTTAGTCCACAAAAATAATAAAAATAAAAATAAAAATAAAAATAAAAATAAAAATAAAAATAAAAATAAAAATAAAACCTTAATTGAAGTTTTGGATGTATAACAAAAGAGATTATTAAGCATAAGTTCAAAGGTTTTGTAACAGAAAGTTCGTATTCGTAAGTATTAGAGAAGTGATACGCTAGTTACCTTTGTGGGCATCTTCGCATTTTCCCTTTCGACATTATTTTTTGTTCAATTTTTTCAATTGTAATATACTTTAATAACTTATAAATTAATATTGGAAGCACTTATTCAATAAAAAAAAAATGTTAATGTTCGTAGTTCAATTTATTTTATTATTCATTTTTTGAACTTAAAGGAAAAAACGCACAAATTGAGCCTTGATACTTACATTTTTTATTTTATTAGTGATTTTAATATTAATGTATAAGGTATAAAAGAATATATTACAATTAAAAAAATCGAACAAAACAATGTCAAAATGAAAAAATAACGAAGGTAACCACGAAGATAAGTAGCATAAGGTGACTATTATACACTTCTCATTTATATACATGCATTAAACTTTGATCATTAAACTAACACACGCAAACGCAATTTCTTAATTTTGACGCATTCATTTAATGAAAATATGTAACATGATAAGTGTTAATTTTGGCAATTTTCGCACTCCCCTTCTTGTTCTTGCCCCAATGTGGAGTTAATTATCGGGCCCATAATTTTTCATCTTCTTTAAATTTTATACTTACTATTGGTAAGGGCACGACAAATTACCTTCGTCTGTCTAGGAACGAATCAGCATCGGAATCAGCATCGGACGGTATGAAAGTTATTTTTAGTACAGATTCATAAACACTTATCACATTGTTCGTTCAGACACATTTTCGTATTAATTAAATTTTGAAGATATGAAAAGACTTACGCAGATTTATCGGGAAATCATCAAACAAACATCATATAGTTAAAATTACCAATATTTTGTACCCAAAAGTTACTAATAATTAGTAATGATGGTAGTATAATTAGTGCAAATTCTATCATTATCTAGCCAAAATAGTTTGAGTACTTACATTAGCGATAATGCGTGTTAGGTTTGCACTTTCATCTAATAAGTCAAATGTGCATGAATTTGTACTCTACTAAAATTACTAACACTTTGCAATATTTTACTATTACTTAGGTAAGATAAGATTGTATAAATATAATAGGTTAGGTGGACAAAGTTCGTACCTGTCTTTTTTCGTATGATTTAATCATCAATTAATTTTTAATTCCATGTTAAAATAATGTATTTGGAATGTAACGACAATATTACATGAATATATATAGTCGACATACTTCCTTTATGTGATTATATTGGATTTAGCTTAATTAATATAGTTAACTGAATAATGAGATAACCGTTAGTACATCTTAAATTTAACTACTATTCCATCTAATGCATCCAGTTTGACGCGCTACTCGAGTACATATGAGATATAAAATAATAAAACGTGTCAAACCAAGCTGATAGAAGGTAGTATAAATACAATGATTAAGTGAACGGTTTCTATTCGCTTTGTTTGTTACTTATAAGCTTCCATTACATTCGAACACACTAATCATAAGAAAGTACTTTAAAATTTTACGCTTACGATCTTTTTTATTGCATTCTAATTTTTAGAGTCAACTTATAATCGCTACTCCATACTCGTATATGTTGATTTTATAATGACTTATTTTATTTTATTATGTTAATAAATTCAAACGAAATAAAACTAATTTTATCATGAAACAAGCGGAAGAGTATCAAATAAAGAGATAAAAGAAGCGTGCATGTATTGACCTATCGGTAGAGGATTAAGTTTCGTTGCCAAAATCACAACGCTTGTTATGAAAATAAGAACAAAACCCAACATAATATAATAATCGAGGTTCGAGCTTCTAGGGTTACCATTCCTTTAGAAGCGCCTCGCATGATTAGATTCCTGATTAGAAAAATTGAAACAAAATACGAGGACATTTGACTATAATTAATTAAACAAGATTCAATATAATTACATATTTTTTGAAATTCATTAGATGCTGCGTTTAATTCAACTACACTTTGAAAAAATTATTCATTAATAAAAAATTTAATAAACTCGAATCTAATATTTACAATTGTTACACTTTTGAAATAAAAAATACTGAAATTGAATTTAATTTTACCTTGTTCCAAACAAAGCCAACCTTTTGTCAAATACAAATAAAATTTGAAAATTGACGTACAACTGTCGTAGCGGGAGGTACCACACCCGAACCCCACCTTTCTCTCTCTCTCTCTCTCTCTCTCATATCGGAAGCGGCGTATATTTGCGTCCGCCATTACCATTTGAATCCTTTCTCTCTCCACCTCCACTCCGCCACCCAGGAAGAAATCAAATCTGAGAACCCCCCTCTGCCACCTCCACCGCCGCCGCTGCCGCCGCTACCACCGCGGCGGCTCCCTTTAGAACAATCTCAATATTCTCACCCCGAAACGCCTGCGTAGATTCCCAGATCTCCGACGGATGCAGCAATGAATCAGCGGGCCGAGGAAGAAGACGTTTACAACATCATCCCAGTCCACAATCTCCTCGCTGACCACCCCTCCCTCCGCTTCCCCGAGGTCCGCGCGGCTGCCGCCGCGCTGCGCTCCGTCGGCGACCTCCGCCGGCCGCCTTTCGCGCCATGGAAGCCTCACTACGACCTCCTCGACTGGCTCGCTTTGTTCTTCGGGTTCCAGGCGTCCAACGTGAAGAACCAGAGGGAGCACATCGTTCTCCACCTCTCCAACGCTCAGATGCGCCTCACGCCGCCGCCTGACAACATCGACACGCTCGACCCGGCCGTCCTCCGCCGGTTCCGGCGCTCGCTGTTGAAGAACTACTCAAATTGGTGCTCGTATCTCAATCTCAAGTCGAATATCTGGCTCTCCGACTCGCACTCCCGCCATTCGGCGTCGGATCACCGGCGGGAGCTGCTGTACGTGTCGCTGTATCTCCTGATTTGGGGTGAGTCCGCTAATTTGCGTTTTGTTCCTGAATGTCTTTGCTATATCTTTCACAATATGGCGATGGAATTGAATAAGATATTGGAGGATTACATTGATGAGAACACTGGGAGGCCTTTTCTTCCCTCCGTATCTGGGGAGAATGCCTTTCTGAACAAAATCGTGAAGCCGATTTATGAGACAATCAAAGCGGAGGTGGATAATAGTAGGAATGGGACAGCACCCCATTCTGCGTGGCGGAATTATGATGATATAAATGAGTACTTTTGGAGTAAAAGGTGTTTCGAGAAGTTGAAATGGCCGATCGATCAAGGAAGTAATTTTTTTGTGACTGGGCACAAAGGAAAGAAGGTGGGGAAGACGGGGTTTGTTGAGCAGAGGTCGTTTTGGAACTTATTTAGGAGCTTTGATAAGCTTTGGATCATGCTGTTTCTGTTTCTTCAGGCAGCCATTATTGTTGCTTGGGAGGAGAGGGAGTATCCATGGCAGTCATTGAGAACTACAGAAGTTCAGGGCAAGTGTTTGACTGTATTTATAACTTGGAGCGCTCTGAGATTCTTGCAGTCTCTGTTGGATATAGGAATGCAGTACAGTTTGGTTTCACGGGAGACCAAATCTTCAGGGGTGAGAATGATTTTGAAAGCTGTGGTAGCAGCTGGATGGATTGTGGTGTTTGGGGTGTTTTATGGAAGGATTTTGGATCAGAAAGATCGTGATCGTAACTGGGATAGTGGTGCAACGAAGACGAGAATGGTAAATTTTCTTGAGGTTGTGGTGGCTTTTCTTGCTCCAGAGATATTGGCTGTGGCTTTATTTCTTATACCATGGGTTAGGAACTTTTTGGAGAATACAAATTGGAAGATATTTTATTTGTTGTCATGGTGGTTCCAGAGCAGGACTTTTGTGGGTCGTGGGCTCAGGGAAGGTCTTGTCGACAATGTCAAGTATAGCCTTTTCTGGATTACAATTCTTGCCACAAAATTTGTTTTCAGTTACTTCATGCAGATTAAACCAATGATTGGTCCAACGAAGGCGCTGTTGGAACTGAAAGAGGTTACTTATGAGTGGCACGAGTTCTTCAACAACAGTAACAGGTTTGCAGTTGGGCTGCTGTGGCTTCCAGTAGTTCTGATTTATCTAATGGATATCCAGATCTGGTACTCAATCTACTCTTCATTCGTCGGTGCAGCAGTTGGGTTGTTTGATCACTTGGGTGAAATTCGGAATATGCAGCAGTTGAGATTGAGATTTCAGTTCTTTGCTAGTGCCATCCAGTTTAATCTTATGCCTGAGGAGCAGCTATTGAACGCTAGAGGTAATATTTCGAACAAGATCAAGGATGCCATTCATCGGTTGAAGTTGAGATATGGACTTGGTAGGCCATTCAAGAAACTGGAATCCAACCAGGTAGAGGCTTATAAATTTGCACTTATATGGAATGAGGTGATCAAAACTTTCAGAGAGGAAGATATTATCTCTGACCGTGAGGTTGAGCTTTTGGAGCTGCCGCAAAATGACAGGAATGATCCTAGAAGTAACTGGGAAATTGGGGTGATTCAGTGGCCATGCTTGCTCCTTTGTAATGAGCTGCTTCTTGTACTGAGCCAGGCAAAGGAATTAGTAGATGCTCCTGACCGGTGGCTTTGGTATAAGATCAGTAAGTCTGAGTATAGACGATGTGCAGTCATTGAAGCATACGACAGCTTAAAGCCTTTTTTGCTGGCAATTGTGAAATATGATTCTGAGGAGCGTTCCATAATCAAAACTTATTTCCAAGAGCTTGATCAATTTATTCAGCTGGAGAAATTCACAAAAAACTATAACCTGACTGCACTCCCCAAGATCTATGATAAGTTGGTCCGTCTTCTTGATCTTATCCTCAAACCTGATAGAAATCCTGATAAGGTGGTGAATGCTCTTCAGGCTCTTTATGAGGTGGCTATCAGAGATTTCTTGAAAGAGCCGAGAGGCAGTGACCAGCTGATTGCAGATGGTCTGGCTCCTCAAAGGGCAGTTTCTGGTGAAGCGTTGCTTTTTCAGAATGCTGTTGAGTTGCCAAGTGCAAGTAACGAGACTTTCTATCGTCGGGTTCGAAGGTTGCATACCATTCTCACCTCTCATGATTCCATGCAAAAAGTTCCAGAAAATCTCGAGGCAAGGCGTAGAATTGCCTTCTTCAGTAATTCCTTGTTCATGAACATGCCTCATGCTCCTCAAGTTGAGAAAATGAGAGCCTTCAGTGTTCTTACCCCGTACTACACTGAAGAGGTTTTGTTCAGCAAGGAACAACTCCGAACTGTGAATGAAGATGGGATTTCAACCCTTTACTACATGCAAACCATTTATGCCAGTGACTGGAGGAACTTCTTGGAGAGGATGCGCAGAGAAGGGATGAAAAGTGAAAGAGAGCTGTGGACAACTAGGCTGAAAGATCTTCGAATGTGGGCATCATACAGAGGCCAGACACTGAGCCGTACGGTGAGAGGGATGATGTATTACTATCGTGCTCTTGAGTTGCTGGCTTTTCTGGATTCTGCTTCCGAGGTGGACATGAGAGAAGGATCTCAGCAAATGGGTTCCATGAGGCGTGATGATGAAAGGGATCGTTTGAGCTTAGAAGAGTCACCCTCTTCTAGAACTTTGAGCAGAGCCAGTAGTTCAGTCAGTCTTCTCTATAAGGGCCACGAGCGTGGAACAGCTTTAATGAAATTCACTTACGTAGTTGCATGCCAGATTTATGGTTCTCAAAAGGCCAAGAAGGATCCCCGTGCTGAGGAGATACTTTACTTGATGAAACATAACGAAGCTCTTCGTGTTGCCTATGTTGATGAGGTGCAGGCAGGGCGGGATGAGAAAGAGTATTACTCTGTCTTAGTGAAATATGACCAGAAGTTGCAGAGAGAAGTTGAGATATATCGGGTTAAGCTTCCTGGTCCTGTGAAGCTTGGTGAAGGGAAACCAGAGAATCAGAATCATGCCATTATATTCACCAGAGGAGATGCAGTTCAGACCATTGACATGAACCAGGACAACTACTTTGAGGAAGCTCTAAAGATGCGGAATCTCTTGGAGGAATTCAAGTCCTACTATGGTATTAGAAAACCTACCATCCTCGGAGTTAGGGAGCATATTTTTACGGGTTCAGTATCATCTCTTGCTTGGTTCATGTCTTCTCAGGAAACAAGCTTTGTTACCTTGGGGCAGCGTGTTTTAGCAAATCCGTTGAAAGTGCGGATGCATTATGGGCATCCTGATGTGTTTGACAGGTTTTGGTTTCTGACTCGGGGAGGTATAAGCAAGGCTTCCAGAGTGATCAACATTAGTGAGGATATTTTTGCTGGATTCAATTGCACATTGAGAGGTGGAAATGTTACCCATCATGAATACATCCAAGTTGGAAAGGGAAGGGATGTTGGTCTGAATCAAATCTCTATGTTCGAAGCCAAGGTTGCCAGTGGGAACGGTGAGCAGATTCTCAGTCGAGATGTCTATAGGTTGGGTCACCGATTGGACTTCTTTCGAATGCTTTCGTTCTTTTATACAACAGTTGGCTTTTTCTTCAACACCATGATGATTCTCCTCACTGTGTACGCATTTTTGTGGGGTCGCCTCTATTTGGCATTGAGTGGGGTTGAAGGCGCTGCCTTGGCAAGTACCAATGATAATCGAGCACTTGGTACAATCTTGAACCAGCAGCTCATCATCCAACTTGGTCTCTTTACTGCCCTGCCAATGGTGGTGGAGAACTCCCTTGAGCATGGCTTTCTGAACTCTTTCTGGGATTTCATCACAATGCAGCTTCAACTTTCTTCGGTGTTTTATACATTTTCCATGGGAACCCGTGGCCATTACTTTGGCAGAACAGTTCTTCATGGTGGTGCAAAATACCGTGCAACAGGCCGTGGTTTTGTGGTGGAGCATAAGAGCTTTGCTGAGAACTATAGACTATATGCCCGTAGCCATTTTGTTAAGGCTATTGAACTTGGATTGATACTTACTGTGTATGCTGCTTACAGCCCAGTAGCTAAAGATACTTTGGTGTACATAGCACTGACCATTACCAGTTGGTTTTTAGTGGTTTCTTGGATTTTGGGGCCCTTCCTTTTTAACCCTTTGGGCTTTGACTGGTTGAAAACTGTGTATGACTTTGATGACTTCATGAACTGGATATGGTACAAGGGTGGTGTGTTTGCGAAATCGGAACAGAGCTGGGAAAAGTGGTGGTACGAAGAGCAAGATCATTTAAGGACTACTGGTGTCTGGGGAAAGATAATGGAAATAATTTTGGATCTGCGGTTCTTCTTTTTCCAGTATGGTATTGTGTATCAACTGGGTATCGCTGCTGGCAACAAGAGCATTGCTGTTTACTTGCTTTCATGGATATACGTGTTTGTGGCTTTTGGATTTTACTGGATAATCGCTTATGCTCGTGAAAAGTATGCAGCAAAGGAGCACATCTACTATCGTTTGGTCCAGTTCCTAGTGATCATCTTTGGAGTAGTTGTGATTGTTGCCTTGCTTCAGTTTACCAGTTTCAAATTCGTGGATATCTTCACCAGTTTGTTGGCTTTCATCCCTACTGGCTGGGGATTTATATCTATTGCCCAGGTCCTTCGTCCGTTTATAGAGAGAACATCGCTTTGGGAGACTGTTGTCTCTGTAGCTCGACTCTACGAAATCATGTTTGGGGTTATCATCATGGCCCCTTTAGCCCTCGTTTCTTGGCTGCCTGGATTCCAAAATATGCAGACAAGGATTCTCTTTAACCAAGCTTTTAGTCGAGGCTTACACATATCCCAAATTCTTGCTGGAAAGAAACGCAAAGCTGATGAGTAAGATAAGGTATTACTTTCACCTTGATCATAGAATGCTACCTTATCCTGTTTATGATTACTAGAAACTACGAAGTTACCCTTATCTATGTTGGTGGTTGATTATGCTTCGATTCTTGTGGTTCTGTTTCCTTTGTTTTACTGATGCCTTGTGCTGTTTCCAATCATTAGAAGCTACAAAATTATGCTTTTCACTTTTCATGATCTGCCATGTTCCAATTTTTCTTCGACTTAGTACTTCCTCGCTCTGTTTCTGACTATGAACTTATGTCTAAGAGAATTTCTCTGTGAATCGCAGGTTTAGATTCGACTTGTGGAATATATAGAACACAGAGTTTGAAATTTTCTAGTTTGGACAGAGCTGATGGATTCTGATCAATTTTAGTCGTTGCTGGTTTGCTTCGATCTCTCTCTCTCTCTCGCTCTCTCTTGCTGTCGATAATGAGTTTATAGACATTGTCAAATATTCATTTGTTTGTGTTCTTCAATTGATTATCAAGGTTTTTGTAAGAAAGTATCTACCCTTTGTTTATTTTCTGAGTAAATATATCTTGCCAGCTTCATCTTCATCTTCTTCTTGTAGTACACTACTTTATCCAGATTTTGTTCCCTTTCCGGAGTTTTGAAGTTTCTTAATCTGGAAATTTTGCATTGTTAGTCTTTTTTTTGTTAAATTATGGAGCTTTATTGATGTGACACGATAGTGAAATTTATATCAACGTGCAATACTCTCTCTGTCTCATATGCTAATTATTATCTTCCTTTGTGATACATTCCTTATTTGGTAAAAGAATGCTAATGAATGGACAATTTTTGCGCATGGCTTCCAACTTTCATACACAAACCTATACATTCTTCTCACTTTAACGCACAAATTCATCATTTTTTAAAAAAATAATAAAAATTCACATGTCGAAAAAGAAACGTATTAATTGTCGGAGTTTATTGTACAAATCAAAACGGTGGGGGCCTATCCGCCTATTGATAGAATACCAACGTCATGTGGGCGACTTCGCCACTTGTATCCACGTGGACTTTGATAAATTGTCAGTTTCCTAATTGTTGCCTATCAATTATCATCAGTGCCCTAATTTCAACGACGAAGGAGGCACAAAATTAAGTAAAATAAATAAAAAAATCTCGATGTTTTTCCCTTTGTTTTTGTTTTCTTCTAGTTGGTGTTTGTTTTCTCCTAGTGGAAGAGGAAGAGAAAATTGGAGGCATTATACGTGAGGAGCACTATGCTTACTTTATTATATCCCATGCATCACAATTATTTCCTTGGATCACGCCTATGGATCTTCCCACACCATGTTAATCTATACTCCCTCCATCTTTAAATAAGTATCTCGAGCCGCCAAAAATTGTCCCTAAATAAGTGTCCTATCACATTTTTCCAAACAAAAATTACACAAAACTATCAAAATTACCCTTTTCTTGAAAATCTAAAAGTGGGAGAAAGACAAAAATAAATAAATAAATAATTAAGGATTTTAAGGGCATAAGTGTCAATTTACCCTTCTCCTTGGTTTGCACAAAATGGCGGCTCGGGACACTTATTTAAGGACGGAGGGAGTATTAAAATTACTACCAGTATTATTGTGTGCGTGTGTTGCCTAGTGGTAAGGATTTAATATTAACGTATCAGACTTGAAAGGTCTCAAGTTCGAAACCCTTAACAAGACTCTTCCTCTCCAATCAAAAAATAACTTTTGATCTAACTTTTGATATGACATTTCGAATGTATTAAACATCAATGTTAACGATAAATAACAATTTAATCAACTCTTCCTCTCCAACTAAAAAGTCGAGGGTTAGGACAATGACGCATATCCTTAACTCGATCAATGATCTTTGACCAACCAATACCGACACCATTTCACCACGCTTCGGACACGTTCATTCTTTCTCTCTCTACTCTCTCTCTACTCCCTCTATAGCCATTGCAAGTGAAGCTGGGGCGCTGACGATTTTTCAATATTCATATTCTGTTTCAATGTATAAGTAACGCCAACCACTTTCGCTTTCCACCTTAAATAGTCTACTGAAATTGCACACCATCTGTTTGATCTTTGCGCTGAGAGGAGGACGGAAAGGGACAAAACGGGTTTCTTCAGTCAAAACCCACATCTCAATCTTGGAGTGAGCTGCGGGAATGGATGCGGCCCTTCTTAGCGGCGTTGGAGGAGGCCGGCGGGATCATAGGCATGCGGTCAATCGAAGAGATGCTATAGCTCATGGAGGACCCTATGAAAAGGCTGCTGCTTTGGTTGATCTTGTATGTTCGGCCTTTCTTTACTCGCTTTTGTAGTTGAATCTTCATGCTGGGAGCTCAGCTTCTTGGCAATGTAGTGGTGTGTGGGGTATCTTGTTGTTTATCTGGGATCTACTGGTTTTATTCATGGGTAATTTCTTGAAAAGTTTTGGTCTATTTTAGTGTGATCTGTATAAGGTTGCTGGTGATCTGAGACACTCTCTATCTCTTTCTTTTGCATAAAGTGTTACTGCCGGTGAAGATATCGGATTTATCATTTCTTTTTCCTTGTAAGCGTGAAAGTTGTGACTTGTGCATACTTCGATTGTCAGTTGTTATCAGTAGTATCTTTCGATTGTAAAGCCGAACTTTCTTTTGGTTCTTGCATATGTTAGAAAACCAGAGCAATTATGCTCAGGACTAATTTTGATTTACCCTTTTTTTTTTTTTTTTCCCCTTTCTTGGAAAGAATTAGGTACATATTGAGGAGTTCTTATCAGGAAGTTCTATTTCATGCTATGTTATTAAAATATCTGAACTAAATTCGAAAAAAGGATACCATTTTGTGTACTACCTTGAACGAGTAATCCTTGAACTTTACAATTTACTAAAATCGAAATAAAGGATACCATTTTGTGGATTAAAGATTGGACTGGAAGCTTGTTTTGATTGAGACTGCTTCATTTACATTTTGTTAACTATAAGACTACTTAGAAAAGGAGGGTTTAGTTACTTTGATGCTTTGGAAGTATTGATAATACTGTGCGTGCTGTTATATCTTATCATTCAAATGGCCAATGCAATTTCAGGCTGAAGATGGAATCGGGATACCTGAGGAAATCTTTGACCTGCCAAGTTTTGGAAGCTCCATAAAATCATATTTGGTGTTTATACAGTTTGATATCCTATGGACCCTGAACTACTTTGCTTTAGTTCTGCTGAATTTCTTGGAGGTTCGTGTAGCCTTTTTACTTGTCTATCTACTTTTTTTATTTTGGCCTTCAAAAAGTTTCCTCATGTGGGTATCGCTTTGGAGTTTCAGAAACCTTTATGGTGTAAAGAGGAATGTAATGACAGAGATTACTACTATCTAGGACAGTTGCCTTACTTGACTGGCACTGAGAGCCTCATCTATGAGGTAACCTAAAGTAATTATTATGGAAGTTTTCTTAGTATTTTAATCACCTGATTTCGTGATGCATGATTTATATTTGCACATTTCTCATTTGGTTTCTCACTTCCACCTTATTCTCTGCAGGCAGTAACACTCTTCATTCTCACCGTGCATAATCTCTTTCCACTAACATATGAAGGGTTTAATATCTTCTGGAAGAGTCTTATTAATAGACTTAAGGTGCACACAATTTTCGTGAACTACACTTACATGGTTTTCTATATTGTTTGTGTTTAATCACTGACATTTTTAGTAGTATGAACAATGTACTAGTCGTCAATTTTCCATAGGTGAGCGCATTTATTGATGTGAAGATTCAACCAATTTTTTGTGAGATTCATTTCTTCAGTACGCTTACCAAATCAAGAGACAGCTCATAAGTTTCTTTGTGCTCACAAAATGGGATCTTTTGCTGCCCTTCATATTTTCAGTACTTAAGTTTGATTATTGATCTTTTAGGCCGCATCATGTGGAATTGAAGAGCATGATACAATCTTTATATTTGGCTACTTAAGTTAAAGTCATAAGTATCTGTTAGCTTAATGTTATGAAAGCATATAGCAGGGAATAAAAATTCTCAGGAGTTTCCGTTGATTTTAATTTTCTGAAAATTTTGACTTCCAAATTATTTTGCAGGTGGTTTTGTTGTTAATATTGGTTATTGATCTGGTGGTCTTTATCATCTTTCTGTCTCCGGTGGGATTCTATAGTCTTCCATTCCGGCTTGCACCATATCTCCGAGTTGCATTTTTCATTCTTGCAATCAGGTTTGTATTGTTCAAATTACAGTTGTTTATGCCCATTAAAAAGTTGGCGTTTCTCGCTGATTTTTGTTTAGTACTTCTAAAAAGTAGATGAATCTTCCATTCAAACATAGAGGAGATTAGCTTGAGTGAGATGCACTTTTGCACTTGCAGTCGAGTTGTATGTTTAAAATCCGATGATGACAAGATGCTATATGTTTAAATGACCTTAGGGATTTACGAGATACGTTAGTCATCCTGTTCGGAATGCTTCGCACATACCTCAATGTCCTGGTATGTCTGTTTTCATAATAATGCACTTAACCTTACAGATTCTGTGTGTAGTGAGTTATTGAAAAAAAAAAAAAAAACCATAATAGTTTGTTTATGTAGTCTACTGTTTCTTGTGGTGGCGGACCATATGCAGGCTTTACTGCTGCTATTTCTTCTGTTTTCGAGCTGGTTGGCATATGTCATTTTTGAAGATACTGAACAGGGAAAGCTCAAATTCAGTTCATATGGGACAACAGTGTACCATATGTTTATCTTGTTCACCACTTCCAACAATCCTGATGTCTGGATTCCCGCATACAAGTACGCAATTTCAAAATTCAAGTTGTCTACTTGCTGTTCTTTGACATTTCTGTTGTCCGTGAATTAATTCAAGTATATTGAACCTTGTGAAAGGACAATGAATTTTCACTTTATACTGTACTTTTCCATTTTGTAGGGCCTCGCGTTGGTATAGCTTGTTCTTTGTCATGTATGTGCTGTTGGGTGTTTACTTTGTCACCAATTTGATTCTTGCCGTGGTATACGATAGCTTTAAGGCTGAGGTAGGCATCTCGTTCAGTGGCTATTTAAACACATAATGATAGTTAATATTTTTGTAAAGCATTTGAAAGAAGACTGTATAGTAATTATTGCTAAAACTTAGCAATTTAGTTATGCATTCGAGCAAATAGAGCAGTCATTTATGGAACAGGGAGTTTCAAGGTCTTCAAACTGAAGGCCAGATATATAATACTCCCTCCGTCCACCTATTTCTGACACGCTTTCCTTTTTGGGCCGTCCCCCTATTTCTGACACGTTTCCTTTTTCGGAAAGAATTAGCCACTAAGTAGTACAATTAGTAAATCCCTTATTACACTTAACATTCCATACTTAAATCTCATCCACTCATTTTTCTGCACGTAGTTCAATATAATTTAAATTTCGAAAGTTTAAATTATTATAACTTGCTCGTTTGTTATCGGATTTTTATGATTTTTATATCAAATTAAAGGTCTTTATACGATCTTTCATTTAAGATCAGGCAAGAACATGTTTTTATGCATATATGATGCTCTGTTTCTAAAATATGTTTATTCCCTACAAAATACACTTTATACACTACATCCATAAACACAATACACTTTACACATTAAGCATTTCCGTCTTAAATCCCGTGCAAAAAGCAAACGTGTCAGAAATAGGTGGACGGAGGGAGTATGAAAATACGCACTCCAGCAATATTTTGTGCAAATAATGTTTAGTGACCTCTTAAATCTGGAGTTTTCGGACTTTGCCCCTTTTTAGCATGTCAAGTATCTAACCTGGTTTTTCCGTAGCTTGTAAAACTTGTGTGTGCCAAGGATACTACAAGAACGAGGATACTGAAGAAAGCTTTTAGCATCATTGATGAACATGTGAGTATGATTCTTCACTTCCACTGTTCGTCCCTTTTGGCTTTGTTCCCGTACTTCACAAACAAGGCTAATAATGCATGTTATTTCCTTCAACTAAGTCTACCAATACAAGATGACTAATGGTAGCAATGGCATCCCTAATTTGCCTGAAAAATGAACTGCAAACCCAAGTCTTTCTGTCCAACTTGTTTACAAACCAAAATATGTCAATTTAATGCACTTGTTCAAGTATTCTGCGAGAACAACTTGCTCTATGTTCTAAAATCAAAACTTTCATAACTGCTCGAATCCACACCAATACGAGATAGCTGGTCTGAATCTATTACTCTTTCTTTATTTTATAACAGCATGCTTGAATAGGATTGTGAAGTGTATTAAAAGTTCTGATTTTTTTTCCTTTTCTACATTTTGGGAACTGGCAGGATCTCGGTTACCTTAACAAAGATCAGTGCATTCGCTTGTTTGATGAGCTGAACAAATACAGGTAGTTTACTTTCCATAAAAACTTGTCATTGCTGATTCTTTTAATCTTACCTTATGGGGTATTTCACCTATAATTCGATCCCTACATCTAGTGAACTGGTGAAGCATGAAACAATTTAGAACAAGAAGCCGAAGAAAGTGACTGACGTTGATGACATGTTGTATATCTCTGCTGCGAGATTGCCATGCCAATTTTTCATGCTCCATGATTACTTTCTTAGGAATTATGAAAGATGACCTAACAATATCCATCATTATTATGCGAGTGTTTCTTGGATTTTCCAAATACAGATAATCATAACATTTCCTTGCCATATTTATCACCTCATAAAACATGCACTCTTCTGTAATACTTGCTTTCTTCTGAATATGTAACACAGCTAATGATACGCACCCAAAAATCTCTACTCAACAATGTGGATAGAGTTTTATATTTGGTCGGTAATCTTAAGGTCCTCTGATTCAGAAGTAGGTTGATACCGTTTACTAATTACTATGTGTTAATTGAGTGCTGTCTCTTCAAGATGCAATACAGAACCAAGGTGGTTCCTTCATGCTATATTCTAGCCAATATTTGTCAATTTCACATGCCTAATACATACCAAAAAATGAGTCTACTAATTTGTGGTTTCGTCAGTCCTCGTGTTTTCTTTGCACTATGTTTCTTTGTAGACTGAAGCATCTCTTACATGCTTGCAGGACATTGCCAAAAATATCAAGAGATGATTTTGAAGCAATATTCTATGAGTTGGATGACAGTCATGATGTCCAGGTATTGTGGGGAAATTAGTTTGCATATTCCTTCTCTCTCAATTATTAGGTGATATCTGCACTCTGCATTAATTATTCATGTGATAGTATCATTTCTGGTGAATGACTTACTCACCTACATTTAGATGCATGTTCTGAGAACCCTTTGATTTTCATGTTTCTCGATAGCTGTCCATTGGTTCATGTGATCTTTGGTTTCTGATTCTTGTGATATTTTTCCTGGGTATTTTGAGCTCATTTACGTATTCTTATTTCTTTTCCTAGTTGTTTTGCTCTTTGTGTGCGAAATTGAAGAAATTGAATCTCTTGTGAACTGACATCTTTATTTTCCCACGCTGATGTATTGCAACTGCAGATTAACCTGGATGAATTTGTTGATCTCTCTCATGCAATCGGACTCAGCTTTCAGAAAGAGGATATTGTAAATAATACTTTCAGCAACTGGATTATACTTTTCCCAGTCTTCGTCCTTCTGAATGTGCTTGTCTATGCAGGAGCCTATTTTCGAGGACTGCTGTCCAATGTTCTACAACTCTCCTGCGTCTCAAAAGATGAAAGACTTTATTCGAGGACCTAAATTCGGTTACATTGTAGCCTTCGTTCTGATTGTGAATTTCGTTGCTGTCGTTATTGAGACAACGGTATGAATTTACAGCTGGCAAGATTTTAGATGTGCTCCATGTTTTCTGAGAGACAATGAAGTTGGATGCACACGAAAAACAAAAAAATTATGATATGGCAAAATCCCCAAAATGCTTGTAATACTATCTCCATGTGATTTACATTTTGCATAGCATCTGAACCCAAGATGTCATATGATGATATGAATGTAATAGTTTTGGTCTTATAGCTTGGAAAAAAATACGATCTTACTCACTCACCCATGATCACTGTTTCTTTACTGCATTTACCTGATACTTTGAAGAATCACTGTGTCTGTCCAACCACCAAGCCACCCAAATAAAATAAGGAATTTCAGTGCTGAATAATTGTAAATTGTTATCATCGTCATGAATAAAAAATATATTCTGATGAAAAACTAGTGTACTGCAGCTTGATATAGCGGAAAATTCTTCTCAAGAGGCTTGGCAGGAGGCGGAGTTTATATTTGGTAAGGCTGCGTTATAGTCCTACTTAATTATATTTGACACAACAAACCGCAACAACAATTGGTGAGACACTTACTCTCCAACCATAGTTTGGGGGTTCGAGTCATGTGTGTGTGTTCTAGATTAAATAAATGAATAATCTCTAAATTAGGAAAAGAAATCTCAAATTGGAAACATGACCCTCCTTCCACCTGAAGATGGAGGTAATATGTAATGATAAAGAAAGCATGACTGTAATCTCTACATTATTTGACTTTGTTACATCAATGGCCGTACTGATGGGATGTGTCCTTTTATCTTAACATATAACCTCCATCTTCAAAGAACTAACTGTCTCACTCAATTATATTACATCGAGTTCTCAATTAGTACAGACAGAGCTGGCGAACAATTTTTGCTCTGGTACTAAATATAAGTTACATGTATGGCATGTAGGTTTAATTTCACTTGAAGTTTATACTTGGAAACATAAATTCTAAACTTTTATCATTCTCCAGGTGTTTCGAAATCTCTATATATAATCCATGTTTTATCTAAAAGCTGCATTTGGTATTTTATTCTGCAGGGTGGATATATGTCCTGGAAGTTTTACTAAAAGTGTATGCATATGGATTCGTGAATTATTGGAGGGATGGGCAAAATCGTTTTGACTTTGTAATCACCTGGGTAATTGGTAAGTACACTGGTCCATCACTAGAGTAACCTAACCTCATTCGCGCCCGTTTTGAATAGTTGGCATTTTATCAGTAAATATCCACTGGAATACAGTGCTTGGATTTTAAAAAAAGAATTTTGAATCTTGAAGCTGCCACTTATGACACTGTACTCATGATCTAGTCTTGCAACGGATAGCTCAGTTCCATTCCTGAGTATCATGGTTTAAACCTTTTTATTTTTCTCTTATATTGCATAAACTGAGAAACACATTACTCTTGCATCAAAGAAGCTTGTTTAGATGGTTTGCCTCGTGTATTCAGCTCGAAAACTTTATAAAAAAAACTAATTCGATAAAGAGTTGATAGGTTTAGAACAAATGCAATGTACTTATATAAGTTATACGATGTCTAAACATAATGGCTTTATTTTGATAAGAGGTGCCACAATTTAAGTCCATATCCACACAAGGCTCATTTTCCATCTGGAAATAACTGAATCACAAAAATGTAAGTGCTGGATGCTAGAGGAGACTAGGGAAATAAGCAATAGGAGAATATTTGACGGACGAATCCAATCCGTCTGTAGAGTAGCTTAACAATTTAATCTGTTACCTTTGTTCGGAACTAAAACACTGAACATGTCTTGTTTGTTGCAGTTATTGGAGAAACAGCAACGTTTGTGTCTATCACTGGACAAACTTTCCTCTCCAATGGAGAATGGTGAGATTCCTTCTTTTGTATATGAGTATCCATGAATATTACAATTCTTGGAAAAGACAAGGCATATTCGGTTGGCAAGAAATGCATCATTTACTTCTTTTCCTTACCTCTGCTTTTAAGAGGGCAGAATTCATTTTAGCTTGGTTATTTATTTTATTTTTATTTTTTGTGGAGGTTGGGTGGGGATATGAGCACCATTTTCTTTCTCGTTGATGGAAGTCTGGTTCTTGATAATTTTCTGACTTTAGCTTTTCATTCTCCTGCAGGATTCGGTATCTTCTAATAGCAAGATTGCTAAGATTGATTAGGCTCTTGATGCATGTTAAACAATATCGTGCTTTTGTTGCAACATTCTTGACCCTCATACCAAGCCTAATGCCATATTTGGGGACCATCTTTTGTGTCTTATGCGTTTATTGCTCTGTTGGTGTACAGGTATAGATGACTCTTCACATTTTATTCACCTGTTATTTCTATCCCTTTTAGGTTGATCTAGCTTTAAATGTTCATCACTTAACACTGAAAGAAGAGAGTGATGAATGCAGTTCAGAGTACATAGCTTTCTATTTCTTGTTTACTTCTCTCTAGAAAATTATTTGGTGTCTCAATACCTGCCAGTTGTAGATGCTTCATGGAGCATATTTTGATATGCTACGGCATTCTACAGAAACTTGATTTCTTCATCTTTTATATAGGCATATTATACACCATTTCATTTCTTCTTGTAATTGTAGATCTTTGGTGGTATCGTCTATGAGGGAAACCCAAATCTCAGCAATACTGATATGCAAGACAACGAGTATCCTTTTCCAAAACTTATCATCCTTAAGCATATGAGAATACATTAGCCTAATCCCGGATTCCCCGTGTATAATTTCCGATGATTCAAACTTGAGGTGACGTAACACTCTCAAGTTGCACCAGCTTAAGATTGGTGTGTGGTGTGTGTCTGTGTGTTTGCCTTAACATTATACAGCTACTTGCTCTTCAACTTCAACGACTACCCCAATGGGATGGTCACACTTTTCAATTTGCTAGTGCTGGGAAATTGGCAAGCATGGATGCAGGTAAGAGATTTCATCAATGAGAATCTTGTTTGCATACTGTATTTTCTACTTGAGTAGAATCAGCAGTCCGTTACGTTGAACAAACTAGATCCTATGATCAATTTGATGAATACCCCCATTAACAATGTCTCACTTGAGGTATTTTTCTAAGTGATGCTACTATTAGTGATTTCTCTTGTTATCGAAATTTCAGAGCTACAAGGTGTTGAGTGGAACCACATGGAGTTATATATACTTCATCAGCTTCTATCTCATCACAATCTTACTACTATTGAATTTGGTAAGATTTCATAAACTTCTGTTATACTTATGTTCGTCTCATTGTAACAGAAACCGAAACCGAGAACTGCAGAAAAAAAAATCTTTAGCTGATTATAACTGTAGATAGTAATTTGAGATATGAGTAATATGCTCTAGGTCTTTTAGCATTCAACTGGACCCTTCTTTCTATTATCTTCTAGTGCAGCATGCAAATTATATGGTTAAAGAAAGTAAACAACGAAACACCGCTAAATTAGGAATAGCCGTGGATTTCTAGCATGTACTACTGATGGTAGACTGCACAAGAAACATGCAAACTATACTCATTAACTTTCCATATCTTTAATTTCATTTTCTACTCAAATGATAAACGAGTCGTACTATAATTTTCTTTCTTTTATTATTTCAGGTGGTGGCGTTTGTCTTGGAAGCTTTCTTTGCTGAAATTGACCTCGAAGCCACTGGCGCAGGGGGAGCCAAGGTCAGTGTGTGGTTAAAAACTCACATAAATTTTCGCTTTAGTGTTTAGTCTTTACGGCTCATACTCTATATTAATCTAAACTGGTGTACTTGAGATTCAAAATCGACTAAGCTTTCCCCATCTGTGCAAAACAGGAAGAAGAAGAAAGAAAGGAACGGAAGCGTGTCGGGTATAGCCACTGCCACCACGCCTCGTATATTATTTCATTACTCGAGTTATCTTTATATAACTTCTTTTGGTACTAATTTGTTGATCATCTGCAGTACTAAGTCAAGAAATGAGAGGGTTGATATGCTTCTCCACCACATGTTGAGTGCAGAGCTGACGACCCAAACAGCAGAGTCTTCCTCTCCATAAATCCTGCGACTCTACTCCCGCGCTTATGCATTTTTATTAAGGTTTTATAGCGTTACGTCTTTCACTTCTTCGCCTCGATCCTGCATAACATGTCTAATCCTTCTATTTGCCTCCCTTTTTTAGGGCAGTGAATCATCATTGTGTTTGAAGGTTTTGATATGAGGAAGGTTAGAAGAAGATGAGATTTCTCCTTCATCACTACTTTTGCAATGGAATCTGTTAATGTGAAAATGTATTTTAGAGGTTCTTTTTTATTCTCCTTTTTAGGTTGTAGTATTTGAATTAAAATTGTTCTCTACTACTCTAGTGTGATTTTAGTGTGTGCAAGGGCATGGAATTTTATATATTGAATTATTTTAAATTTTCAAATTAAGACACTTGAATTTGGCAGTCTTCTTCTCTTTTTTTTTTTTTTTTTTTTTAATAAGGAGGTGTTAAAATTTTGAGTGATGCTATTCAACTATAATGACAAAATTATAACCCACTAAAACTTATTCACACTATTTTATCCACGCCTATAACTTACGTTTTTAATTTCGGTATTGGAAAAAAAATTATCTCCATATGAATGAGATGAAGGAAGGAATATGTTATAGTATTACTTGTTTTGTCCCAAAATAGTACACTTTTTAAATTTCGCACATATTAAGAAAGTATATTTAATTTAATTGGATAAAGGTTTTTCCATATACAGTTTTTAAGAAAATCATTAATTTGTAAATACTAATTAATCTGTTTGAGGAGCGCTCAACAATTCATCAATGGCGACAACCTCCAACTTTCCCGCCATAAGTTTTACTATTAAATAATCCCTTGAAAAGTGAAATTCAATTCCGCCTTCGCCCAAACACTCTCTCTCTCTCTCTCTCAGCGATGGTAGCGGCCTTGGGCGCCGGCAAGTTCTACGGCAGCGGCCTTCCACGGCCGCGGTTCTACACCGACGTCAAACTGAACGGCGAAAGGATCGATCCACCGCTCCCGGTGATGGACCCCCTCATGGCGTGGGCAGAAGAGGCCCACTGGTCCATGGGGGGCGTTTGCACCACGCGCCGCCGCCTCCAAGGCCGGATCGAGGGCAATGTGAGCAAGCTGCGCGTCCAGCGCGAGGCGGCGCTCTTTAAGAAATCAGGAAACCGGCATAAATCCGTCCTTTTTCCATCTCCGACGGCGATTAAACGGCGGCGTGTGATTGGATTGGTGGATGAGGAAGAGGATGCGGAGGTCGCCGGAAATGATGAGGGAGGTGGAGCTGCGGCGGCGAGAAAGTGGATTAAGAGGAAGGAGACAGATCTAGCTGAGACTAAGGTTGAATCTAGCAAAGCGGAAGAGAATCGGGTGAAGGACGGCGGAGAGTGAGAGAGGCGGCCGTGGCTGGAATCAGAAGTTCGCGGCGGTTGGCGAAGAACGGTCAGTCGACATAAATGTTGGTTTGAATTTGAATTTGAATTTGAATTTCCCTTATTTATTTTCAGTTGTTGGGATTAAATCATCATTGTTGGGAATTGATTTAATTTCTATACTAAATTTGCAACCCAATTAACCTTGTTATTTTAATCCAATGTTACTGATCCCTACATAGTATTTGGCATTTACTTTTTTTTTAAAGGTCAAATAATTAACATTAAGAAAATGAGTACAAGGGGTACTCAGAACCCTTACAAGATCGAGTATGTCATCAATCCGACTCAAAAAAGTTTAATCGGACAACACGACATCGGACCAATACACCAATCGTGAAAAGAGTAAATAAAAGAAGAATGAAAAATAGATCGCAACCACTTCCAAGTACGAAATTTAACTCCTTTCAAAATATTCTTGGTGTTGGTCCTGGTCTCCTTAAAGATTGCATCGTTTCTCGCTTTCCAAATGCTCCAACAGACACTCTGCCAAATGATATTCAACATCTTCTTCATTGTCTTCCCTCCTTGACCAGTAACAAATTGACAATAATGATTTCTGAGGATATTGGATCCAACCATCTCAAAACCAAGCCAATCAAAACATTTTCGCCACACATCATACGAAAAGCTACAAGAACATAATAGATGGTCGATATCCTCCAGAGGGTGAAAACAAAAAGTGCATATTTTATCCCGATCATCAACCACAATGAAATGAGACGAAGAAAGTACCGACACTAATATAGTAAAACAAAAAATGGAACATCATCCCCAACACACACTCTCCAGCTGCAAGCTGCAGATATGGAGAGGGAGAGGGGAAGAGAGAGAGAGAGAGAATTCTTATGATGCACACTTCCAATAAGCAATGCCAGCTGCCTTTGGCCATTCTCCCAAATTCCCATCCCTTGTCTCTCCATTTCTAACCCCCATCGATAATCCCAACCCACCATTATCAATTAATATGAATATGGGCTCTCCCTCTCATAAATTTTGTACTCCCAATTTCAGATCAGAGTGTTGCCCAATCGCCCTACACTCATGATTGCGCACCTCCGACCTTAAATGCCGCAGATCCGATGAAGAATCGCTGATCCAATTCGGAATGAATTCTTCCTCTTCTTCGTCGTCGCCTCCGCCGCTGTTCTTCCTGATCTGCTCCCTCCACGCGGCGGTCGCCGCCACCAGCGGGGTGCTGATCATGTTCTACCTCGACGAGATCACGGCGTTCGGGCACTGCGAGGCGACGGCGAGGTCGATCCTGGGGTCGACGCCGCACGACCAGCTGCTGCTGCAGATCTCGAACTCGTTCGCGGGGCTGCTGCTGGTGGCGATCGGGGGGCTGGTGTTCATGGCCGGGTTCGTGAGGGACAGGGAGTTCCAAGCGTTCTTCGCCAAGGGCTGCGTCGCCCTGCACCTGGCCATGGCGCTGTGGCGCCTCTTCTTCGAGCGGAGGCTGGAGGATTTGGCGCGAGACTGGCCGAGGCAGCTCGCCGGCGATTTCGTGCTGGCGATGTCGTGGGTGTTCTTCCTTGTTTACAGTTGGAGGGACAAGTACGATTGATAATTCCTGCTGCTAAATTCCTTTTGAATCATCTTCTTCGTCTTCGATTAAAAAGTATGTTCAGTTCAGTTTATGGGAAAAATGGATGATGAAATTGAAATCATAATTGTTGATGGAAATATCAAGGGTGGCTTTCTTGGCGTTCTTATAATAAAAATGTAAAATGCAATACTCACCCGACCCGATCATGATTTTTGGATCTAACGAACTTTCTTGGCTCGTTTTGAGGTTTTATAATAATATATTTGGAATTCAATTTTCTTAATGGTATTACGAACACAAAAATCCATCTAACTGTTTAATTATTACAAAACTAACTAAGAAAATCGAACGGGTCTAAAAATCGTGTACAAGAGAGTAAGTGTTTAGTGTTTTTAATGATTATATAATACATGGTTGAAATTAACGTAGGGGAAGGTGAAATGTAGGAAGGTGCGGTTATTTAAACTCTTTTTATATCCCACGCATATGCATATTGTCGTTAATACGTGCGCCTCTACAAAACACAATTATGCTTAATTTAATAATTAAATAAAATAGAAAATAAAGTTGGACTTTGGTTTGGTTCAACTTTGACGTGGTTTGATGAATTGACTCCCACCCACTTGAAAAATAAAAATCAAATTAAAGATGGAAGAAATTCAGGTGATATTCTCTTGAAAGGGAAAAGTATTCTAAAGCCAAATTGATTCCTTTCTTTGCCTTGAATTAATATAGATCCAATTTATTATAAATCAAAACCAAAAATAAATGAAGGAAAAAAATAAAATAAAAAATTGGCTCAACATGCGCGTGGCTCATACTCTCTCCACCCACCCAAACCCTTTATAATTTATATACTACACTAATTGCTTTGTATAATTACTAAATTATTTATAAAAATCATAATGTATTCTCATGAAAATTCCATTTTATTTCAAATACTATTATGATACTTCCTCACCCTTTTTTTCATCCGTAATATTTTTATACGGAGGGGAGGACCAAAATAGCCCAAAATAATACGTAAAGGAAAAAAATAGCTCTCCATAAGTAAATGGTACAAATGTAGCCCTCTTTTTCAATTTAGGACTATTATGCCCTTACTAACTTATTTAAAGACAAAAAAAAGGAAATAAAAAAAAAAAAAAAGAAGAAGAAGAAGAAGAAGAAATTTGGAGAATCGTCAATCGGGCGACAAGAAGAAAAAGAAGAAACTTGCTTGAAATACTTTTCCAGCAAGCTCGCACCGGCTGAGCCGGCAAGGGAGTGCGACGGTGTCGGAAAGTGAGGGCGACGGCGACGGGAAAGGACGGCGACTATTCCGGCAACGAACGGCAACGAATTCGGCAAGGTATTAATCTACAACCAAGTTATTGATAAAAATCAAAGGAAAATTCTTAATTTCTGAAAATTCGATTTAGAATTGGTGTAATAGACGAGGATAAAGTGTCATTGGGAGGTTTAGGAATGATACAGGCTTCGAAACGTAACATAGTTATTCGTCCAGTTTCCGGCGACATATTCCGGCAAGATCATCTCTATAGCTTGTTATGGTTTAACGTTCAAACGACCAAATCACACACGACCACGGCCATATTACACACGACCACGACCATATTACACACGACCACGACCACTCACGACCACTTTATCCACGACCACGATCGAATTTACACACTCACACGACCAATATGATTACACTACACGACCAAATTGTTATATATTTTCCTCAGTTTTGATCTTATGATATTTAGATAAACAAAATACTCACACGACCAAATCACACACGAGCACGACCATATCACCACGACCACGACCACTTTATCCACGATCACGACCAAATTTACACTCACACTACCAATAATAAAACATTTCTTCTTGAATTTTGCAGATGACGATAAAATCGATGATCGTTTATTTTGGAGGAAGATGGGAAAATTAGATTTGTGTTGGGGGTGAATCAAGATTTACACTTATTCCTGCCAATGGTTTCGACTTTGAGGGTTTGTTGCATAAGCTTGAGGAGATCACTATTGTCGATGGAAGCAAGTTTAATTTTTTGACCACAAATTACTATTACAAGCATACAACTAAAATACACACGACCACGACCACAATCACACACTCACGGCTATAAGTCACACGACCACAACCACTATCACACGCACACTACTATAACACATACGACCACAACAACTATCACACGCACACGACTATAGTACACACGACCTCTACAACAATTATAACACGACCTCGTTCATATACATTACGATCAGTCACGATCAAAATTCACCGACACTTAACACCATGATATCAAATCAGAATTCAAAACTGTAACCTGAGATAGTCATTTAAACGTCCAACCTACATACCATAAAATCATAAATGAAAATACTACATAGTCATGCAAAAACAAAGATATCCAAAAGTCAGAAGTACATAAGTTTTGAAGCTCTAAAACAGGAATACTAATGCAAATCAAGCAGGAATACTAGTGGCATCATCGGTACTGAAGTGGTATATAGTTTGTGCCACTTGCGTACGGTACTTCTTTACATCCTTCTGCTCAAATGGTTTCATTGTCCCAATGAATAATGCATCTGCCTGCTTCAATGCAAATGCCCCACAAATCAATGAATTAGCTGCTTGCATGTAAACATGACCCTCCTCTGGAAATTTGATGTCCCACTGCCTAAGGTTAAGTATTACATCAGTTCGAGCATCATAGAAGCCACTGTAACGAAGAACTTGAGGCAGAATGCGAGCAAGTGGTACAAAAGTCTTGGTCCTCTCTTCAAAGTCACCTTCGTCACGACCAGAAGATACACAATCACGACTAAACATATACGACCAGAAGATACACAATCACGACTAAACATATACGATCACAACCAGAATATACACGACTAAACACTAGTACTCACGACTAGAATATACACGATCACAATCAAAAAGTACACAATAACAGCAAAGAGTATACAAAAGGAATTTAAGCAGATTCCTGCAATTCTTCTTCTTCTTCTTCTTCTTCTTCTTCTTCTTCTTCTTCTTCAATATGTTCTAACGGAGCTGAAGCAGCCCGTTTACCACGTCGAATATAGGTCCGTGAGCTCATATTGGAGGAGAAGCAGAGGAGGTCGAAGCAATAAGCAGCAGCAGAAGAAGAAGAGATCGTAGCAGCGTTGGCAACGGTGCTTCACTGTAGACGGCGACAGAGGATAGTGCGGCGGGGCGGCGCCGATGATAGGGGAGGGGCGCCGATTTGGCGATTGAAGGAGCAGATGAGAGAGGGGGCTTCACTGTCAATTCGCCGGCAACGGAGGATTGAGAAGGCGGCGCCGACGATGGAGGAGGGGCGACGTCGATTCGTCGATGGAGGAGGGGGGCGGGGTCTGGTTGCGAATGGGGAATGGGGTTAATTAGGGCTGGTATTTTAATTTTATATTTTGTCTTTTTTTTTTTTTTTTTTTTTTTTTGCCCTTTTTGTCAATTAAATTAATAAATTTGTCCTTAATTGTATAATTAAGGGTACAATTGTCCCAATTTTAAAAATATGGCTATATTTGTATCATTTACTTATGGAGGGCTATTATTTTCCTTTAGATATTGATTTGGGCTATTTTGGGGTATTGACACTTTTTATACGGGTGTAAGTGTACTATAATCATCTCCCACATTATAATTAAAATATTAATATAATCCTTCACATATCATATTAATATAATAATTATATGTGAGGGTGAGCGTAGTACAGTCACACCCATATAATAATAAAAATTTCCACAATTGTTGACGATAGTTCCTAAAAAAAATCCAAGTATAAAAAATCATGTTAAAATTACGTTAAAAAATACTAATACTCCACTATAATTCAACTTAAAAGAGACAGACGAAGTATACGAAACGAGTTGAAGAGATGAAAGACCTCAAAAATCCAAGTACTAGTAGTATAGTCTCAGCTTGCTTCAGCACCAAAACAAGCCATCTAAAAACAAATCGCATCAAAAAGCAAAAACAAAAAAAGAAAAAGAAAAAGGAAAAAAGAAAAAAGAAAAAAGAAAAGAAGAGAAGAGAAGAAGCTTCAAAACCCTCTCGAAAAGTAGAAATCCCCATCTCAATTCGACCATCAAACCGACAATCAAACCCTATATCCTTCCGATTCATGGCGGAATCCGCCGCGGTAGAGCGCTCAGCTCGTCCGCCGCCGCCGCCGATCGAGCAGCGCTACAGCTCGTCGGCGCTGCTGCTCCGGCTCATGAGCAAGCGGCGGACCTGGGTCTGCCTCTTCGTCTCGGTCTACACCCTCCTGCTCTTCCTCTCATGGAACTTCCTCAAATCGGTCCTCTCCCGCTACGAGCTGGCCTCCTCGTCGTCGGGGTGGCCGGCGCTGTACGCCTCCGTCCTCCTAGGTGTAGCCTTCGGCGTCCTCTCGATGGTGGCGGCGCTCGCCGTGGCGGTGCCGGCCACCCTGGTGACGTGGATAACGGTGCTCGTCCTCCTCACCTTCTGCGGGAAGCCTCGCAAGACGCTCGTCGTCGAGGGTAAGCAATTGACGGCCGAGATCACGAGATTCGTGATCAAGGTCTTGATCAAGGAGGGCAATCTCGTCGCCGCCGTTTGCGCCGTCCTCGGATACTTCGCCCTCGTTAGGCACAGGGAAAACGGCGGTGGGCCTCTCGATTTCCAGTAGAATTCAGCCAAAGATTCAATCTTTTCTTCTGGGTATGTATTAAGTTTAACCCCCACACTAATCTATTAGGGGTTTTTGTATCATAGCCTAATCTTTATGTGTTTTAACTAGACTTGCTTGCTAAGGGGTTGATGATGATGATGATGATGATGGTGATGCCATCATCTCATCTCCAGTGATGTTGTTGTGCAGGGAAGGGATAATATTAGATTTTTTAGCAAGAATTTTGTGGGCTCTTTGTGGAGCTGTCTGACTATTGAAAAGAGCTTTTTTATCCCACTGTAATATTTGTTACTGTAAATGTAATGTTGTGTAATTGTCTCTTCTGCTTCTGCATTTTCTATTTCTGGAAACTTACATTCTGGGAATTTGTTCTTGTCAATTCATTTCAATCCACCCATTATTTTCCCCATATAGCCAAACCATGTGTTGGTTTGATCCTCTTTCCATTTCTGACCTTCAATCCTGCAACTCCCTTCGTCTGAGTCTCAAACGAGCCGAGACGACATGTTTTTTTAAGTGTACGTTTGCTCGTTTAAAATGGAACGGAGGTAGTATTTCGATTGATCAACTATATAGTATATACAGGAAATTACATATTTACAAACTGTTGAAAAGAACTAAGCTGGTATTTATATTGTACAGAATAGGTTAGTCACACTCAAGGAGGAGGTTCTGAGAGTAATATCTTGTTTAATTCTCCTTCGTCCATGCCGAAAAATATTGCAAGAAGGCTAGAATGATCAGTTTTCATTTTCTTAGATGGACCGGAACCATGAGGATCCACCTCCGTTCTAACTGCTTCTGCTTCTGCTGCTGTGGCGTCCGATTCATTTCTTTCTATAAAAGGCGGGGATGGCTCCTTTTCGGCTTCCTTTGGAGACAAGCTTTGTTTCTCCTTTACAATTGAACTGGTTCCGAGGTTGACAATGTCTTCATTGCGATGTGCGTATACAGCACCTATATGACAAAGAACAGAGATTAGAAAATCGTTAACGAGTGCTATTTTTGTAAAGGTCTAAGAACTCACCAAGATCTTCGAGTGTCGGATTCACTCTTGTTTCGCTTTTATCTTGGTTGTGTTCTTTTCCATGCTTCTCATGGACTTCAACAATTTCGCTGGTGAAAAGCTTATCGGAAAGATCTCGGAACAGATTGGAGATACCGAAGAGCTCGCCTTGAAACTCCTTAGAATCCTTCAAGAAAGAGATTATTTTGAGATGAGTGGAGACGAACGCATATATTCAATCGTTTTGAACAAAAGTGGACGAGATTCTTACCTGTACACCTTCAAAATATCGTGTTTCCATTTTCCCAGAAACAGCAATATTTGATAGCTGCTGCTTATATACCTGCCTAGAATAAACGAGTTCCTCGAGAGAACCAGCTGAGAGAAGGCGGAAAACGGTTACATGCCTTTTCTGACCATACCGAAATGACCGGTCTTGTGCCTGCAAATCTTGAGCAGGATTCCAGTTTGGGTCGAAAATTACAACCCGATTGGCACTTACAAGGTTCAGCCCGAGCCCACCAGCTCGAGTGGATATGAGGAACACCTAAATTTAGAAAATTACTCCCATGAAATTAGAAATACAACGCAAGATTTGAGTTCGGTTGATGGAAAGGTTACCTGTTTACTTGGACTTGAGTTGAAGTCATCAACAAGAGACTGGCGTAGACTAGTTGGGGTGGAGCCATCTAGTCTCGAGAAGCTATAGCCTTTACGTATTACAAACTTTTCTAGTATATCCAGCATTCTGCATCAACATATATCTGAGTTCGAGAACTAGAAAGCAAAGATGCAGAAAGAAAAATGAAGTGTTAACTATCAACCTCACTGAATAACTAAAGAGAAGAATCTTGTCGCCCATTGAGATCCAAGAGTGCATTAATTTCTCCAAAGCCCTCATTTTTCCACAGTGCCTAACATCACTGAGGCCCATGAAGCTGCCGCTCTGAGTGGCGCTACCTCCCACTAAATCAATGTCCGTGCCGAATACAGAAGAAGCGAATTCTGCATCCTTTTTTTGCTTATCTTGGTCATCCCTGGGGCTAGGCTTAATAAGCTCCAGATGATTGCTTATCTGTAAAATATACTCTCTTAGTTGCACGGAACTTCTTATCTAAATAGCATTTCAACGTTCTCTTTTCCTTCTTTCCCCAATTTCTCATCTTTTTCATTCATGCAACCGTTTTCACTATACTTTCTCACATTGTAATTTCAAAATAGCATCTCATATAATATAAATTATTTCGAGATAGCCAACAAAGCATATGAAAGAAGCCTAGCAGAAACAGTTACCTGCTGGAGCTTCACCAAGCAAGGAAGAACAAGGCAAAAAGGACACGAATCACAACCTTCCGGATTTTCCTTATGAAGGTAAGGCCAAATAACACCATTTGGAACTATTCTTTGACAGCACTCAACTTGTTTTAGAGGGCTTCCACAACTACATGGCAAGTCCTTATTAATAAGACACTGAATATCAGGTAGCCGCAGTGTCCTCTGGTAAACCCGTTTCTGTAACTCGCTCATAGCACAAAACACGACATTATCTTCCTTCCCCCTCATCAAATGCCCTATAGTTTCATCTTTCGTCCTTCTCAGCAAATATTTCTGCAGCACTGACACTAAATGCTGTTTCCTCTCATCAGCAATTTGAACAAATCGCTGTGGAGCACTCGATCTCTGACCATGCTTGAGAGGCTCATCATAGAATTCACGAAAATGTTCACGAGTTCCTAAGCCACCTGGAGCCACCAAGTCGAATAGATTGAATAATTCCATTATTTTGTTCTGCATTACAGTCCCGGTAAGTCCATAACGTTTCAGGGTTTTAATGTTCATACATGCTGCATATAGTTTCGACTTCTCATTTTTGAGTCGATGTGCCTCATCGATAATAAGAACCTCCCAGGGGATATCTGACAGAGTGCTTCCTTGTATTCTATAGGTGTCGAAGCTGGTGATTATAATTTCAACACCATCTGATTTTAGTCTGTCGATCACTAAATCCCTATTTGCACCATGGTAAACAGCAACATTAAATGTGGACCAATTTGAAAATTCACTTTCCCAATTAAGGATAACAGAACTAGGGCAAATGATCAGGACAGGACCCTTCTTCACTGCTTGATTTTCCTTAGGAGATTTTAAATCAGGATCCGGATCCTTCTCATAGACAGCAGCCAAGAAAGCAATTGCCTGAATGGTCTTTCCCAACCCCCTATTCAAAATCCAAAAACCCAACATATTAAGAATCCAACTTTAATATGAAGTTGCCTATAATAGGATTACGAATCGCCATTAAAGAAGCAAGATTGTTATATAACGTAGCAAAGTGTAAAGCAGATTAAAGATACTTTACACATGTATAAAAGAAAGCATCAAGAATCGAGCATCGAGCAAGTGCATAAACTCACTCACTTTTTAATGTTACATAATTCAGAAGATTCAGTAGCAGACGAATCACGATTAAGAGAAGTACTAAGTCCCTATTACTCATAACTGAACCATAGCCCATGAGCTAATTAACCAGAGTCAAGCACCCTCCAGTTCCACCCATAAAAGGATAGTATAAAGAGGAACTCAAGCAAACTACAAAGCCAAGAGACAATGACTTACATATCATCACCAAGAATTCCTCCATGGTTGTTCTTGTACAAGTTGTACAGGAACTTCACCCCTTCTCTCTGATGTTCCAAAAGTCTACTGTTTATCGACGCCGGAACCTGAATTTTTTTCAGAAAACTAAAACTTTAAAGGAGGCCTAACAACATCCACAGAAGCTTTAAAAAAACGAAGAAACCGAAAGTAACTCAAATCACACCAAAAAATTTTTTCCCAAGACAAGCAGAAAATACTCGATTGTAAACAAATGGGAAGTCGGAAAATAACCTGCACGACGGGAATTACACCGGGCGGCGACAGAACAAGAGGCTCGTAAGGTCCAACGTGATCAAAGGGACGTAAAGACTCCAACTTGAAATCCGTCGGTCGAATTTCCACCTCTTTCTCCTCCTCGCATTCGTCATCTCCGCTTCGTGGATTCAAATTGCGCACCCGCTCTGGCTCTGGCTCTGGCTTTGGTTCTGGTTTCGAGATTGTGAATCCATTTGACTCCAGGAAATCGGCATCTTTGTGGAGGCGGAGAACTTGGCTGGACAGCGAGGATTTTGGGGGCTTTCTCGATTGAATCGAGGGGTCCAAACCTAGAGGAATTCGGGAAGAAGATGAAGGTTGGGAAGAAGAAGATGATTGAGTGGATTTGCAGGGCTTGAGCGCCTCTTTGAAAGCTTTCAGTGACATGGAAATTCGAATGCTAGAAGAGTTTGCTTCCTTTTTTTCCGTGCAACTCTGCGATTTTCAGTGCAGGTTTATTTCGGCGGAACCGCCGCCGACTTCTTCAGCAGGAGATTCCAACATTTTAATTATTTTTTTTAAAATTAATTTTGATTTCAGATTTCAATCAGGCTTCATTTAACGTTTATTTACAGAAAAACTTTTTTTGATAATTTCACATTTTTTGAATTTTGAAAATTTTGTATACCTACATAATAGTTCAAATCTATAAAATTCTTTCAGTTAATTTAACATATCAACATTATAAATATTACAGGTACGTATACAACTATGCTAGTCTCATTTCGGTATGGTATTTTATATGCTACATATTCAACAAATGAGGCTAGGATAATGGCATTTAAGTATGAACCAAAATCCATGATGAATGCTCAGAGGATCATCACAAGAAGTTGAAGAACGGCCAAAAAACGAAGGCCGGACTATTAGTGTCGATTCATCGGGCAAAATAAGAGTTCAAGCTTCTTCTACAGGGGATGTGGGTTCACTTGAGTCTTCCCTGTCATCACTGTCGTAGTTCCATAGGTGTTTCACCTCACCTCTTATCCAACCCAACACCACACAAGTTCCTGGGATTTATCGAGCCATGTAAATAATTTGTGTAACAAAATAGAAAGCAGAAGACATCAACGATCAAGAATGGGAAGAGATTTGTACCTAGTGTGCATGGAACTAGGTAGAGAAGAGCTGGTTGACCGTGCCCATTCATCAAGTACAATGCCAAGTATGTGAAAAGTAGGCCTGCAGCAAACGATGTACACCATTAAGAAACTAAAACGCTGTCTTTCTTTATTCTAAAATGCAATCGAGATGGAAGAGGAGACAGTCGAGAGCCAATGAATAGAGCTACTAAGTTAGGAACTACAAAGAGGATGGTGTCTTGAATAGTGCATGCATTATGATGTCAACACAGAACTTTATTTAATTAGTACTCGTATTTGCAGATACACTGTGCACACACGTCCATTTTTGTCAAATCTAGTTCCAACGTATTATCGTAATCTAACATGTGATAAGTACAGATAATCAAGTAACAGAATGTTGAGGTAATATTAACTACATTCATAGAAGCTAATATGGCCACATTGCAAGTATACTCACCAACTCCATAGCCGATTGACAACCAAAGGAAGTATCCATTTAAAACCCCCTTCTTATTAGCTTTGTCATATCTGCAATCAACACCCAGAGATGGATAACTTTAGTAGAGTAGAAACGGTGAGAAATAAAACATTTTAACCATAGCAAGTTTTATTTCTTGCTTAAAACTGAGAAAATAATACTTATTGATAAGAAAATTTAAGGAAATATATATATGAAGTTAACAGAAACATATAGTACAACGGTTACTCCTGGTCAATCATATAATTTTAGAGATATAAGTAAAATACCTAAAAGCAAAGGAAACTAGCAAACCGGGAAATAGAATGTCCCCAAAGCCTATCATGTTAAAACCATAATACGGATCATCAATTCGTGGAACTCTCAGAAGCATGGGGATTGATTCTCCACCGCTTTGATCACCTTCAGCAACCTGAATGACATAAGGAAAACCTCATGTTAAGACAACTAAGTTAACAAGAATGCAAGAGTATAAATGGTAGCCTTTTTCAAAACTGGCAGGCTAATGAAATGAAAGGGAGGACTGGGAGAGAGAAGGGTATGCATAAACTTACTGCAATCATAACACTGTCCTGGAATATAAATGGAGATAGGAAAACCCAAAAGATATCATACACGAATGCACAACAAAGAAGTACTGTCGCAACCTGAAAGTTGGCATTAGATATAAATTAGAAGATGGCAAAAGTCTTGTTTATTACCAATAGAGTTTATTTCACATACCTTTATGTTTGGTAACTGAGCCAATTGTAAGACAGTTATCATCATACATATACCCTGATATCAACAAAAACTATCATTATGAATCTACGATTACTTTTTGGAGAAGATGATAAAGGCTGTTGCGTTATTCATAAAGTCAATCAAGAAGTCACAGACACACAAACAAACAAACAAACAAGAAAAGATAGCCTCAGTGTGTCATGCAGTAACAAGTACAGATAGCAACAATTTAATACAGATTGCAGATGAATATAGTTTTAAACCTAGAAACTTTATATTTAGACATACATGATGTACATGTAAAGCAATGTGACCCTTGTGCACAGTTTGATAAATACAAGTTAAATAAACATGATCTGGAATAAATTTTAAAGAGTGTGCACATTTATATCATCTAATTGTTAGCAGTTTAATCTAAGAACTTAAATAAATGATCATTCTTAATTCTTAAAAGATGAGAATCTAAATCGACTAGTCAAAAAGAATATTATAGATCCAGGATACATTATATCGGACATGAAATTCAACTGACTTGATTTCATTTGTCATCCACAGTTATAAAGCAAAATGTCATATTAAATCACATTCAATAATATCACAGTACAAAATTTATAACAAATAAGAATTTGGATCCCTCGTCCCCTAAATAAAACCCCACAGAACAATCACATATAAGGCCGTAAGGTTTGAGCTGGAAGTAGTATACAGCTATGTCAATTGTCAGTCTATGTAAGATGCGACAACCCAAGGGGAGGACAGACAAAGAGCGCCAACTTATTTTACAGTGCTTACAAGGATGTCTTGTCCAATCCACGAGTAGGACTCCTTCCGGGTAGCAGCCCAGGCAACGGCAAAGCCCACACAAAATATCAGTACAGCTACTGAAAAGATGGAAACTTCACCCAAAAGTGGCAGATTCATTTTCCTCTGCTCACTACCCCTGAATTTGCTGCACAAAAGCAAGAGCAAATATGAAAGATTACTATAAAAACAATCAGTTGTAATAAGAATATTGGCACTGTTTTAGAAAACACTAAATCGTACCTTAAGACCAATGAAACAATACAATTGTGCATTCCCTGATAACAAAAATAAACCAATGAGCTAAAAGGTATCCATGCTCTCATTAGCTTCACTCAAATGCGCAGTTGAGCATGCATAATTAGGAAATACTTAGGTCTTTCCCTTGTGCACAACGGCACAAGCAAACAAACGTATTGAAATTATTTTATAAAACTGAATAGTGCCTTGATGTCTTACCAAATTTTGCATCTAGAGTTCCAGTTAATGAAATGACTATTGAGAAAAGTTATTAAAAATACGATATATTTACCTCAATACCTCCGATGCAAAAGAGTACGATTAGCAACCAGATGAACCACGATGACATAAAGAAATATAGCAGTAGCAGAAAAGCCGACGCTGTTACAACAAAAACAATAGCACTTTTAGCATTTATGTGTAGAATTTCCTTCTCTTCCTCATCGTTGTCTACACCAGAACTAGATCCCTGCCATGGATATATAGAAAAGTTAGTGCACCCCTCACATAAGAAAAGAGAAATCTACTGCCAATTTCAAAAGTAAACATATGTAAAAATAAACTTAAAAACAAAGAGAAAAGGAGAAAGAAATTGTAACATTCAGGAATGCTGATATCAGATATGAAGTTATGAACAACTAGCAGAAAATCACATTATATGTAATAGAGCATTCTTCTACTCAACGGATTTGAATCGAACAGGAATATAAAGGCTGAATTTTGTAAAGGAACCTGTGGTGACAATTCATTGTAGTGTTCATCACGTTGCTTTGATCCAGTGATTTCTGACCAAAGTGAAGCAGAAACTATCGTCCCAACAGCCATCAGCCACAAGAATATCACCGAGTAGTCTAAAATTGGTCTATCCGGAGAGTATAACAGAAGTTCCACTGTTTCATCAGAAATAGATGTGAGCAGTTTGTGTTTATTAATAAAAGAGATTAGTAAAACAAAAAGTTGCAAACAGACACCATAAGCAGCCAGGGAAAATTACAGAAGGCTTTGCTTTTCCCCAATCTGTTAATAGAACAATGTTTCAACATGCCATTCAATGATCTATGCTTACCCCATTACAAGTTAACCAGCAATATTACTATTTCCAGTTTCACCAACTGTGGTTACAGAATCCGTCACGTAGTTCACTTTCTTTGTGGGCGAGGGTAGAGTAGCTACTTAAGACTGAGAAGGATTGCTCCAAGAGGATTAGAGGTGGCTACAGAGTTGGCCAAATGGGATCATACTTTATGACAATTCTAAATTTCAACTATCATTAACGCTGAAGGCATGGGTTGGATTGAAGAAGACAGACATGCCAACTTTATGCCACGTTGTGAAAGAATTACCAGAAAACATTGAAACAAGTGTAAACTGTAAATTCTTTAGAGAACACATAAATGTACTTTAAAACAAAGGATTAGTTGAGAGAATAATCAAGAGCCAAGTAACATCTCTCTAAAATGCTTACTCAAATATATTTTGACCAAATTATATAAAGGTGAATTACCTTCAGCCCCACTAGCCATGGATTTCTTTAATTCATCTCCTCCTGACTTAGAGATTGTAATTACAGGAATCATGACATTGAATGTAGTATCATTTCCACAACCCATCTGCACAAGGCCTACAAAGTTCAAGCAAGTTAGCATCCATTATAAACCCAAATGGAACAAACTCAGCCAATATATGAGGGATAAAACAACAGAAAACCATATTAACCTATGTATATAAGCATCAAGGATAGTTACCTTCCTCATCATTTATCACTATCAATCCTGCTGCTCCCCCAGCTTGAGCAATCTTAGCCTTAGTTGTAAAATTACAATCACCGCGTAAGACCAGTGCAATAGAGCCTGATACCTGCAAAATAATAGAAGAGACTTTTACAATGGAGTTTTAAAAAATAGCTATGATGATATTTTGAAGGCTTACTAATGGAGAAAAGAAGAATGTTTAATTTAGAAACATTGCTTCATAACAAGCTTTAAATATAACTGATATTTAGTAATTTAAACAACCTGCATCACTGCTTTGAAATCCAGCTAAGTATATATAGCTGCTGAGTCTTTGTAAAAGAAATTTTTATGGCGTCCATCCTTCATTTTAGCAATCCAACAATATATTTTCATACCAACTTATCCTATAGTAGTTACCTCTATTCACCGATTACAGCGGCAGAAGCACCAAACAGAACTTTGGCATTCCAACAGACTAGTTATTAAAGTGCGAGAACTATCTCAGGATAGACCATATGGAAAGTTAGCAACAAGCAGCAGCCTCTTCATTTCTTATAACTAGGTAATCAAGCAAATTTTATTTCTCCACGGCTATGGCTTCAATTAGCCATAAATTTCTGGTGATTTCTATTCATCTATTTTAACCAATACAGTAGTACTAATAATGCTGCTGCTAGTACCATAAAAATATATTGAATTGGACATAAGTATCTGTTTGTGAAACGGACAAAAATACACTCCTTAACAGCCCTAAATTGTGAATACATGTTCCAACTGTTCTTGTGGTTTCTCGGGGAAGTGGTCACTGACAATCAACCAGATAATTTTTCGGATATGACCATTATATTTAATAGAGCAATTACTTTCCATCAAACTCAAATGAATATAGTATAAAAGAAAAGCAACGCAAAGAGGATTAGAAACCTACATTGGATGATGACAATGAACAGCCATTTAGAGGATCAGCATAAGCAGCTGAGAAACGCTGGCCATCTTTAGCATGAGCGGGCAACACAGACCCAAAATCAGCTGTTAATCCACCAATTGCATCCTTTTCCACTCCATCTTCCCACCTTTTGACTTTAACCTGAATAATCATTAGCACATTCCGAGTTAACCGTTTTTTGTTCACTATCAAGATTAGAAAGTTGTGAAAAATCCTAGTTAGAAAGGAGAAGTGTAAATTTTGTTTAGCCAAAACAAAGAACACTTCACTAGTCAGAATACTACTAGTTACATCGAATTGCTCCACCTCGGAGCTTAATAATCACCACCCATACAGGTAAAAGTAATCGATTCCTTCTCAGGCAATACCGATTCCATTGAGTGACTACTACATAACCATGTCAGCTCCGTAATTACATGTCGAATCGACCGCACGAGCAAGCACACGGATGCAATAAACAGTAAACCTAAGTCGCTTCTTCGGCATTATCATGATACTAAGTAAAACCCACCTACACACACACACACGATCATAAATGTACGAAACAACGGAATACTCGCAACATATTTAACAACAATTCAAGCATACCAATACCCAAAACACTATACGAAAAATGGGGAAAACAACCCCAATACTGCTTCCGAGGTGAGATTACTATACCAATCGGAAGTCGTTGCCGCAGGCCGCGGATTCATCGTCGGGGGCAGCTCGCGCTGCATCATCTCCGACGGAAATTAACGGCAGGAAAATCAAAATAATTCCCAATTGCAATGCAAGAACTAGAGCGGAAGACCTTCGAAATGCTGCGGCCATATCTAAATTCAGGACTTCCGCTAATCAATCATCCGAAACTGTAATACGCAATCCTCCTGCATATGATTCTGGAGGTGGAGGCAATCACAAGTAAAAGCATCAAAGAAAAGCAGTCAAGAATCACGGAGATGGGAATGGGGAAACAATTGGGGGAAATTGCGCCCAGAAATTAGGTTAAGTGAGCAATTTGCATCTCAAGATTTCAAAGAAGTTTCAGTTTGGTGCCTCCATTTTCAGTTTCGAGGTCCTTAATTTCTCTATATATTATTTAATTGTTTGTTTATTTTTGTTGAGGAAAAGCAATTCCTAGTACTGTAGTATATGATTGATTAACAAGCAATTTAGGATTCCAAATTTCCAATTTACGGTTATGGTGATTGATAAACTTATACATCCAACTAATTAACTACTCCCTTCGTCTCGTTTCAATTGTCCTGTTTTTCTAATCGGATCGTCCAAATATAAACCTATTACTTTTACTTTTAATACTACATCTAAAATCGTGTATAAAATAAAACATGACAATTGAACTATAGAACATATGAAGTACTCCCTCCGTCCCAAAGATAAAGCCCTCTTTCTTTTGACAATATTTTTGTACTACCTTCGTCCCATAATTTTAGACCCAAGAATTAAGAAAATGCGTAATCTTTTCTTAGATATGTATAATATAATACTCATACTATAAGTAATTGAAAAAAAAATTACGCATTCCCTTCATTCTTATGCCCAAACTTATGGGACGAAGGTAGTACAAAAATATTATTAAAAGAAACATGACGTTATCTTTGGGACGGAGGGAGTATTAGGTAACCCATCAAATTCCACAATTTAAGAAAAATGATCGGTTATTAACATATGGAAAATGACATTATCTCTTAATTAAGTCATATATTATTGCTAGGGGTGTCTAAACGGCTCGGTCCGGTTAACCGGACCGAATATTTCGGTTACCCGAACCGAAAATTGCCTCAACCTTGGAACCGAGATCCGAACCAAAGAAAATTTCGGTTATCCGGAACCGAATCGGTTCGGTTCCGATTCGGTTCCGGTTAACCGAGATTTTATATATATATATATATATATATTTTTTAATGCATGATTAACTATTTAAAAGCATCAAATATCAAAATACATAGAATAAATCAAAAAGCATCAACTATCAAAATAACCTAGAATAAATCAAAAAACATCAAATATCAAAATATTAATGCCAATACATCAAATAAAATCATTGATGTCAATTAACTGTTCACTAGTTCATTTTTCACCAATTTCAATAATTTGAATCTCGTAGTGATAGAGTTGGCCGATTGGGGAATATTTTACATATATATACATTAATTTTATAATATATATATATATATATATATATATATATATATATATATATATATGTTATATGTATAATTAAATTGGTTTTTCGGTTTTTCGGTTCGGAACCATTCGGTTTCGGTTAACCCAAAAACCGAAAATATAAAAAATATAGGAACCGTGACCGATCCAATGACCGAATATCCGGTTTTCGGTTATCCGGAACTGCTTCCGTTCCGGTTCGGTCCGGGTATAACCGAGAACCAAAAACCGAATAGACAGCCCTAATTATTGCATAAAGATTAATCTTTACTTTTCAATGTGGACGTTTTACTTTTTACTTTTAACAATGTGTTTAAACTTAACCGTAGGAGTTTAAGTATTAACGGAGCCAAAGCTCCCGAGTTCGAGTCATCGGTGGAGGCGTGGCGCAGACTTTAAATTTCATGTTAATGCTTAAAAAAAATTTAAACATTAAAAGCCACTGCACCTAAAATCAAATATCAAAATGAAACAAGTCTATTAAATTGGAACGAGGTATGATTTTATCGCATCCCCGTCTCAGTTTAAAAGCCATCTCATTCAAGTACAAGAAATACAAGGAAAAAAAAAAAAAAAAAAAAAAAAATTAAAAATCAAGATCTAATTAACAAGTCCCCTATAGCGAGCGTAACACATTATAGATATGAAAAGCACCCCACTAATAACTCCACCGAAAATAACCACCTGAAAAAACCCATCAAACACATAATTAATTAGTAGTACTATTAATTAGTGGTAATGAAGAATAATTAATTAGCAAATTACTAACCCATTTAAACAAATATCCATGGCCGTCATTCCACGTGTAGGGAATGTTCATACCGAATATTGCAGTTACCAAAGAGTAAAGCGCTAAACACACTATTCCGGCAGTCAAATACAACTCTAGCTGCAAATAATAATACAAAAGATTATTATACATGTGTCGTCTTAAACGAGACGGATGAATTGGATGACACGGGTGAGTACCTGAATGAGCTGGTTACGGTGGCTGTCGAGCTAATTAAGACGAGGATTACATTAGATCCGTCGCAAAATTTATATAACGTAGTAAACGCAATAGTATTGGTAATTATTTACCTGAATATTGATGTAATCTTCGGTGCTGTCGATGTATTGGCGCAACTGAAAACACAATTAAGTTAGAGTTTACGACCCGGGAATCTCGAACTCTATATATAAATCGGATAATCATTTCTTCATATTGATCGAACTCTACATACCGTGTTTAGATTGTTCAATGTGCCATCAATCTCCGAGAAATAGGCCTAGTTACCAATTCGTTAATCAATTTTCAACATTGAAATTCACATAAAGAGAATGAAGTGAAAAGAAAATGGATGGGGGCTTGTGGGCTATACCTCAAGTAGCATTTCAAGTTCATCGACGTCGGTCTCGTCCCCACGGCCGGTGTCGGATACCTCGGAGGCTCCGGTGGCCAAGGCTAACTTCCTCGACAAGTAGAGGTTGGCCATGTCGTCGTCGTCCTCCAGAAGCTGTTCCAGTTCGTCTCGCACCTTTTTCACAAATCACAATATAAGTAACCACTTTCATATCATCAATAAAGTAAACGTGCACAAAATTATAGGCATTGCAAAACCATACCTTTTGTACACGAGAAGTCAACCTAGTCATTTGACTCTTTAACTTCCGTATACGGTCTAGATTCCGACCACTTATCTGTAAACAATTTGCACACATAAAAGTAGTAAGCCAGTGAGATAAACGAAACGCAACTCAATTGATAAGACAGTTTTTCTTTAGAATATCGAAGGTTTGAGTTACCTTAGACATAAGCATATCCAAGGCTGGGTAGACTGCAATCGACAATTCATGTGCACGTGCAGAAAGGAAACTGCATGTTTCTTCCAATATCACCTCAAGAACTCCAAACTCAAATGCTGAATATATGAATGCATTCATATAATTAGTCGTGCACGAAAAGAAGGCAAACTAAATTCATCTATCATTGTATATAGAATTAAAGGACTACTGCTCACTATCTTCTCTGTCGTCGTCTTCTCGATTACGACCATTTCGTTGTTCTAATCGCCTCCGTAGCTCCTCCACCACAGGAAGTACATTGCCATCCATCGGATCACGAACCAAAACCTACAAATTGTTGTTTTTTCATTTGCAAATTCCAATAATATAGGCTAGCTATAGATTAAAAACGAAGCGAAAGAAACTCGCCGCTTCGGATGTGATGATAGCCTTGATATGCTGCACATATATAAGAAACAAAATATAAGAGCTAAGTACTCAATAAACACATCAAAATTGAATCATGCATATTTTTACATAGTTCAAAAACTAGCTACAAGCACAAATATTGAATTTTAAAAAAAAGAAAAACCCTAAAAGGAGTTAAGATATGTAAATGTACTTCCAAATTGAGAATGATGGCTCTTTCGCGGCCGAGGATGGCGGAAGGAGACGATAAGTTGGGGTCGAGGATGCGAAGATCGCGAGCGTGTATCTGCACGCGCTTCATGATGGCTTGTTTTTCGACGTCGACGGCAACTTCTTGACCCGACGAATCCAAGATGATCCAGTTCCACGGCTTCTTCTTCTTCTTCTTCGGCTCATCCGCCGCCGTGGCAACCTGTCCATCCGCCGTCATCGCTTGTTAATCTTGAATTTGGAGGAGGAGTAGAGCACTTGTTTCTTAGATTAATTTCGTCCAAATAATTTACAACAAAACCTATCTACTTCTACTACCGTATATAATTTGTAACGAAATATTTTATAGATTTGTTTTGTTCCATGATACGGGGGGAATTGCAATTTTAGCGGCTTTGTTTTCCGTATGGATTAAAAATCAACTTATTATACGTATAATTAATATAAATATGTACTATATGTTAAAACCTTATATTCCACATCTCTCTCTCTAATGTAGGGGATGGGATAAAGTTCAACCTCCATAATTTGATGATTTAAGAATGTGTCTCTTCTTGTTTAAAAAAAAAGAATGCATCTCCTTTAATTACCGGAAGCAATTTCTAAACTCGTTCACATGACTTTATCTATCATTATCACTCTCGTCTTAATTTTCATACCGGATAAAAATTATCCCTAGATGAATAGGACAAAGGAAGTACCTAGTTGTTTGATTAATTTGATGTGTATGCATCGTGACAATATCTCTTTGTGCAAAATTAACTTGTGAGATATAGAATTTTCATTTGCTTTATCCTCTCTTAATTAATCTACTAGTGTGAAATGATATGGGCATCAAAAGTTGGTCGTTTCCTTTTCATTTTTTTGAAGCAAAGTTGGTCTTTTCCTGCTTTGAGTTTTTATAGATATACTTATTTTCTATTAAGGCCATACTAGTCTTATTGAGAAATTTCAAGTAGAGTTTCGGTTAGAAAGTAAATAAATTGTCAATAAAATATCCATCACTAGATGATAGAGGCTCGTAGCTACCTAGATGATAGAGCAGACCAAATAGAGTGAAATAGTTCTTTCCAACAGACACGTTTATAGAAGTACAGTATAGAAGAGCAAATGCATCTCGACTTGACTTCGGTTCGGCCACCTAATTGAACACTTTCAAACTAGTATAACAAAGAGAAAGTCGATCCACCTCTATTTCAGCCAAAAAACAAAGAAACTGCTCAAAATATCAAACTTTATGATACCATCAATAAAAATATAAAATGGAGATATGATAGCATCATGCATGAGAGGTGTATGAAATTAAACAAGACTTTGGACACTCAAGTCATTCAAGTAACTCAATTTATATCACAATCACAACAAGTCTTAGTCTTTGAATCAAATAATATGATATACCTTCCTCAAAAACACGCTTCATTGACTAATCATATCATACAAACAACTCCAACATCACCCAATATCTTTCCAAATAATACGGGAAAACGAGTACTCATAACCGTATAGCATTCGACAACGAGGTAAGTTAAATTTCATGTTTGTCAAGTAGAATGTATGGCTTTCCTTCTGTATCATTTTCATAAATCAAATCTAGTAAAGTACTAAGTAACATATATAGAGCTAGCTAACATCCTGTTGGTTTTCGAAGAATATTGGATTAGTCGGTCCATGGAACTTGATCAAGTAAATTCTAGGAGCCTTGCTACTCAATTAAAATAGCAATATTGGAATTTCTTTCACTGTCTGATTATTAGAGTGTGAATGGTCCCCCCAAAAAAAGATCTACGTGTCATAACTTTCAAGCGAACAATGCCATTAGTCTTAGAAAACAACTGATCGTGATGCAAAAGGAACAGAGTTTCAGAGAAATTACGAGACAATTTACAGAGGGTTGGCAGGTAAGCATGCTTATAAATCCTCAAGAGTGGGTTGTCTTCAACAACTATGAGAGTTAGGGAAATTAACAAACCAATTACCTATGTCAGTGCCAAAACATCCATCTTTACTCGACGAAGAGGAGAGTTATGAGACTGCACAGATCATGGATCCAAAATTATATAGAGCACTGATGAAAGACGACATTCTTGAATTCTTCAGAGCAATGGAGCGCGAAACACATGATCACGCGCCAGCAGCTTCTTGTGTGCAATTAAGTCCACAGAAGAAGACAGTGCTACACATAGCAACAGCCTTTTCCAGTTACGAAATAGTAAAACTAATCTGCAAAGATTTACCTGACTTAGTTGCTGAAAAGAATGCGAAAGGTGACACTGCACTTCATATAGCATCTAGAGCTGGAAATTCACGACTGGTGACCTTGCTCGTAAATTCAGACTTTGAAGAAGGTGGACTGCATGAGAAGAACGAGGAAGGCAATACTGCACTGCATGAGGCAATAAAACATGGGCATGAAGAAGTGGCTCGAATCCTGATCAACAAAAATCCAGCGATGTGTTATTCTCTTAACAAGGAAGGTAAATCTTTGCTTTATTTGGCTGCAGGAGCTGGATTTCTCACCATTGTTAAGCTTCTTTTGGACAACCCTGCTGGGAACTGCAGCAATAGTGGAAAACATAAAATCAAGTCACCCGTTTTCGCTGCAATCCTTGCACACAACATAGGTAAGCAGGATCCATATTTTTTAAAAAAAAATGTTCAATTTTAAAGCACTATTATATTTGGCTGATGCTTCATAATGATGATAGCTTTAGATAAACAAAACTTAAATATCAATTAGCATCTGCAGAGTGTTAAGAAGGAAAGTTGCATAATTATGCTAACGATTGTGAGAATATTTGTTTATACTGGCAGTAGATCAAGGTGTTCATCCATTTTGCTTACATATACACATATACAACAATTTTCTTTTTTCTTATGATTTACTAATATTTTAACCTTCCCTTTCTTATGACAATCCCAGATGTCATTTACTTGTTGTGGGGAAAGGATCCATCAATGTTTCAGCAGCGAAATAGCATAGGCAAAAGCCCTTTACATGCAGCAGTATGCACAGGATTTACGGAAGGGGTCAAATTTTTACTAGAAAAGCAGTTTGAATCCGCTTACAAAAATGATAGACAGGGCTTCTACCCCATCCATTCAGCAGCCACCAAAGGACTTGTAGATATAATCCAAATGATGCTTCAGCACCGCCCAGATACGAGGGAGCTGCTAACTGTAAATGGTCAGAATATGCTGCATGTGGCTGCTAAAAGTGGAAAATACAAAGCAGTGGAGTATATGCTTAAGAGGCCAGAACTCGAGATGCTTATCAATGAAAAAGATGCTGATGGAAACACACCTTTACACCTTGCTACCATATATGCACATCCGAAGCTGGTCGGAGTTCTTGTGAGGGATAAAAGAGTGATTTCGAAGCTGTTGAACAATAACAACCAGATGGCACTTGACATTGCTGAGGAACACATGGAAGTGGGATCAGTGTCAATTCACAAGGTAAGTTGTTCAAATAGTACGTTGAATAGACTTGAATGCATGTTTGACAAGATAAAATGAAATTTCTAGATATTATATAAGTCCAATAAATGATCAACAACGGTAATAACTGAATTCCAATACAGAGGTTTACCTGCATGGCCTTGAGAGCAGCTGGTGCCCCACGAGCACATAAGCCAACAACATCAAGAAGCATGAGTTTCAAGCTTGGTGACCAGCAAGAGACAGAAAGTTGGCGAGATAAGATAAATACTATTCTGCTTGTTGCCACACTAATTGCAACTGTTACATTTCAAGCGGGTTTCACTGTGCCTGGCGGTTATAAAAGTACCAACTCTAACCAAGGTATTGCAGCCATGATTGAAAAGGAAAAATTTCAAGAGTTCATAATATGCAACACCATAGCAATGTATACCTCTGTCATAGTTGCTGTCACTCTATTGTGGGCACAATTGGGTAACCCTAGTTCCGCGCGTTTAGCTCTGAAATCAGCATTGTTTCTTCTGGGCATAGCTCTTGCTATGATGTCTATAGCATTCTTCGCAGGTGTTTACCTAGTAGTCAGCAAACTCTGCTGGCTTGCAACTACTGTTCTCATCATAAGCTCAACTTTTGTCACTGCACTGATTGTGCTATTTGTTCCTCTTTGTTTCTTGGGCTCATCGACTAGTCATGTCTTCCGCCGTCTCTCGTATTATCCATTCTGTCTAGTGCTATATGCACTCAAAGATTAAGAATACCTCAAAAGGCTGGTTATCTGAAGATAACCTCCGTGTACAGTTTATGGTGTGTGATAGGAGATGGAATCCTTTCAGAACTGCAACATGCTTAGGGTTCTATGCTTCATCAATTCCTCAATAATAATAATACTGGATAAAAGTCCAGTATATGACATGTAAAATGTGTTTGTGCTAGTGAATAGTGTACATGTTGAATGTAGAAGATGAACATCATGTAAATATAGCCTACAAGCACTGTAATGAATATGTGTATGGTTAAATTCTATTAGAACTGCTACAACAAACAGTGTGAATTTTCATTTCTGCATTAGAACATCGACCCAAAATGTCTAACTTTCCAGAACTTTCTAAGTACATATTTCATGCTTTTGGCAGCAATCATAAAAGTCTTTACACAGATCAATAAGTTCAGCACTGTGTAAATACTATTTGATTACTTGACAATGAAAAAAATGAAGATAGGCTATTAGTCTTACCTGCAGTTGTCGTCATTTCCACAAGATCCTAATCCAGTATCATATGATCGGAAGCATTTAACAAAGATTACACCAGTTTCAATCTAGCTACAAGCATCAAGTTCAAAATGATAGACGGATGTTAAACCTCATATGGCAGTGTGCTCCGCAGAGAATCGTTATCTAGTATAGAACTATAGATATCAACTGTAAGGACTCAGGTACATCATATAGACTCCGACTGACCAAAATAAAACCTCAGCAAACGATACTTCACACACCAAGCACGGATCAAGGGCAAATCTATGAATTCATACACATTAATTCACAGAATGCTAGTTAAATGCAGATCAATTTCACAAGATAAAATAAAGAACGGAAAAGATTCAGTGTCAAAATGAGAATCAAAGCTCAATTCATTTTTCATGTAGTTATCATCTTCAATTAGAAACTTTAAAAAACCAAAACCACGTGAATTCATCAAGTCCACAACTCATAGCTGAAAGCCAGTGGCAGAAATTCGGACATTTAAGCTCAAAAAATCATTTCATTGACGAAAAAATCAACCCCCATACATCGAATTCTAAATTCCATGACCTCAATGCGAAATCACGAATGTAACTAGGAAAATTTTACAAAAATCAACCCCCGAATCCGTAGAGAGTACGTCCCTGCCTCTTGAGAGCATACACCACGTCCATGGCCGTGACGGTCTTCCGGCGAGCATGCTCGGTGTAGGTGACGGCGTCGCGGATGATGTTCTCGAGGAAGATCTTCAGCACTCCACGCGTCTCTTCGTAGATCAACCCACTGATACGCTTGACGCCGCCACGACGAGCCAGACGGCGGATGGCCGGCTTCGTGATGCCCTGGATGTTGTCGCGGAGGACCTTGCGGTGGCGCTTCGCTCCTCCCTTTCCCAAACCCTTGCCGCCCTTGCCCCGCCCCGACATTTTTTCTTCTGCAAATTCGATTCGAAATTTTGGAGGTTTTTTTGCGATCGGCGCTGTGGTAACTGAAATTGAAAACGATGGTGTTATTTATACATAGCTGTTATTGATTGAGAACCGTTAGATTAGGAATGCTTACGAGCGGCTGAGATTGTAATCCGTGGCGTAGATTTTGTGTGATCTTGGCCGTTGGTTGAGGTAGTATCGACGGTGTTGGTGAAGTCCTAATAATCTGGGGATCGCGATCACGTACACATTGGATTTGCTGTTTAGCGTTTCGATTTAAATTGGAAGCCTGCACCAACCACAAAATTATCTTGCTTGAATTACAAAAGAAGACTTTAAAACTTCAAATGAATACTTAGGGCCCGTTTGGCTAAGCTTATTTCAAAATGCTTATAAGTTCTAAGTGCTTATAAGATGTTTAAGAGCTTATAAGATGTATGAGGGTAAGAGCTTATAAGTTGTTGAAGTGTTTGGATAAAAGAGCTTATAAGCTTGAGAAGATAATAAAAAAATAAAATCTAAAAATTAAAAAAAAAAATTTAAAAAATAAAAATTTGGAAATCATAATGTTGTAACATCAAATGGAAGTGTATATAATATAAATATAAAAATAAAATAGAATTATAGTGGTAAATAAGTAAAATTTAAAAAAAAATAAGTTGGGGTAGAGGAGCTTATTTTTTAGAGTGCTTATAAGCACTTTTTGCTTATTTTTGGAGCTTATAAGCTCTTTGAGTGTTTATTTTGCCAAACACTTTTATAGTGCTTATAAGCAGTCAAACATCTTATTAGCTAGCTTATAAGCTTAGCCAAACACCCTCTTAACCTCTTTCGAAAAAAATGAAATATTGCAAGCTAACATTGATATAGTCATATAATGTAGCACATAGATTCATTATTTGTTTGTGTCGAGAATCACTTTGTAAAGAAATCAATTAAGAGAAGATTCATGAAAATGTGCTAGAGTAACTTCTCAACCCCATACTGTTGAGCCTAGAGCAGATTAGGTCGTATGACGATCCCTCTAAGCTGGTCAGAACGAGGAGCGAAGCAACTCGATTGTAAGAAGAGGAGTTACCTATATACTCAAAAGCTTTTTATTCCTAAGCTTTGACGTGACTTTAGGGATCTGCTTCATTCGATTTTGATTTTCTATTAAAGAGGTATACTCAGGAAAAGGAAAAGCATGAAGTAAGTGCAGTTTGTCTTAACAATGTTGTAAATATAATGTATATATGAATATGACATGAGCTTGATTATTCATCACTTTGTTCTATAAACTTGGTTGAGATTAAAAACCTAGATTAAAGTTGAGGACATTCTTGCAAAATACATGTACTCCCTCCCGTCCCAATTTTGATTAAGTTGACACATTTTTATTATTTTACACTAACATATATTAATGAAATGTGTAGTTTTAGACAGGAACGAAGGTAATCGATGATAAGGTATTTTTACAAATTAACTCAAAAGGTAAGGCACAAATCGTCGTTTCCCAAACAATGAACATTTGAGCTCTTTTTAAATTAAGAAAGAGGCGCTTACGTTTCCATAAAGTTCCAATACAGCTAAATTCAATTGCTACAATGGCGAAGTGCGAAATAGTAGACCTGCACATAAATTCTCGCAATTGGGGGAAAGTAGTGGAAGAAATTGTGAGGATAGAGAAAAAGGTGTTCCCGAAGCACGAATCGCTCGCAAAATCATTCGAAGAAGAGGCTAAAAAGAGGAACGGCGGCTTGATTTACGCCCTAATCGGCGGCGAAGTTGCCGGATATGTCATGTATTCATGGCCGTCGTCGCTCTTAGCTTCCATCACAAAACTTGCAGGTTTACTCCTCTCGATTTCACTCACGCTTAATTTTTATTTTTGAATGTTTTGCTTTACTACTGTTCTCAATCGTGTGCTTTAGCATATAAGTGTATCTGTGTTTGTATGAATTTTGTAGCTTGAATTAATCTTACCTGATTGAGATTGAGAATCGGATAAGCAGATTTAGGGAGCATTGTTAATGTTAACTCTCTCAATTATAAAAGAATTTTGTTTGAGCATTAGTGTTCTAGGAGTATTTGTTTAGAATATCTTCATGTTGAGTTGAGTCTACTGGAAATTCTATGCTTCCACTCCCATTAAGTTTGCAAAAATTGGTAATCTTATTGAGTTGTTTCCTGTGAAATGCTATTCGATGGTTGCTAAACTGAGAAAAGTGGCAAGAACTTTGTGGCATGAATTTCAGAATTTTGAATTTCACTTTCTCAGAGCTGAAAAATGCACCTGAAAGAGTGAATGTGTGTCGACTAGTGCTGTAGATGGATTACTCTTAACGGTGATATAAATCTTTTAGTTCGACTCTTGTTCAGAGGGAAATCACGTTAACTCATACCGCCACAGTATAGTTTAATTCTTACATGTTCTTGGAAAGTTTCACAATGCAAACCTTGTTCAAGAAAAGATGCACGGCGTTCGCAGATTAAACAAAATACTAGCTCATATGATATGGAGTTTGAAATGAAATGCCAGTAATGTTATGAGCATGACCGGAGGGGAAAAAAAGGAGCTTTTAGATATCTAGTTTCCAAATCAAACTAGTTATACCGTAGTTAGATAATCACGAGTTCAAGAAATTAACAGCTTATGAGCTTAAGAAAAAGATATCTCAAAATCTTATTTTATCCTCTGCTTCTTCTAGCTTTGCTGATTTAAATGTCATTCGAATGTTGATCATTCGAGTTCTTGTTTGTAACACTTATGTTTTTCCTCATTGAAAATCGGATGCAGTGAAAGAGAACTACCGGGGGCAGGGTCATGGAGAAACGTTGCTAAAAGCAGCTATAGAGAAATGCAAAAGTAGAAAAGTACAGCGAATATCACTTCATGTAGATCCCTCGAGGACTGCAGCCATGAATCTGTACAAGAAGCTCGATTTTCAGGTGGATAGTTTAGTACAAAGCTACTACTCTTCAGATAGGGATGCCTACAGAATGTATGTGGATCTTGATACAGATTAACTGAAATAATTCGTTGGAGCCTGATCGGTCTTCACATGTATTTTTTCTAGAGGATTTTGTGCAATGAGATTGCCGAGATATGAATGTGTGATAAAAGAACTTGATGTTGTTATGTATCTAAAGCCCCTTTAAGAATTTCTTTATACGAGACTCAAACCCGGGACCTTTGGCTCAAGTCACACTTCTATAATTTTGTACTTATATTAAAAAAAAAAAAAAAAAAAAAAAATTCAGAAAAGTTGCTTTCGAGGTTCGAACTCCGGACCTCTAAAATGGAAGTCCTAAATAATATCCACTACACCACAGTAAGAAAAAATTATAACTTTGAAAAACTATTTTAATTTTAGTAAAATTGATAATCCTGAAAATTCGGAAAGACCAACAAAATCTGTACGCTATCCCCAGAAATGTTGGTATACGAGGAAAGGACCTCTGTTTCTTCATCCCTATCCGTTTTACGCTAACCCTGACTCTGATTTCTCCAGTTAGGGTTAATCTTCTTCCCCTGCGGCTCCCGATCCCCTCCAATCCTTCCCTCGCCGATCAATTTACTCTTCGGGAGCTGCCTGAATCTGGAATTTTAATTTCTTTTTCTTTTCTTTTTTGTTGGAAGACGAAAAAATTAAATAAAAAATGGGTCGAATGGCGCGCAGCTGCGTTCAGTCTATGCTGAAGCTGGTCAATTCCATCCTCGGAATGGTGGGGATCGCCATGATCATCTACGCGCTTTGGATGTTCAGAGTCTGGCTCCGCACCGACGAATCCATGAGCGTTCCCGTTCCGTGGTAAGTAGTTTATTTCACGAGTCTTGTTCGCTGCTGGTGTTCGTGATTGATATGGCGCAGATTCGATTTGATTTGTTGCTGGTTTTGGATCTATGCGTGGATTTATTTTTGTTAGGTCAATTTGTGCAAGGATTAGATTTGTGTTCTTCTTTTAACTGCATTTGTTTGAATTAATTGGCTGGATCCTCTTTTGTTAACGATGTGTAGTTGACTATGTGTTTGGCTTTTGTTTGATGGGAAATTGCAATACAGGTTTATATACACTATTCTGGGCGTTGGTGCTATTTTGTGCGTGATCACATGCTCCGGTCACATTGCTGCGGAGACTGCTAACGGCTGTTGCTTGTACATTGTATCCTTAGTGTCGATTTCTTTGGTTCGTGGTTTGACTTGAATGCTATGTTCGGACCTTTAATGTGCTAGGGTTATGTTGTAGTTTTGCAGTGGAAGGTTGAGATTCAGATGAAAAAGTAACCTGGATTATTTGGTTTGTGTTCATATAGCATTATATCTTCCTTTTGATATCAGAACTCATGCATCATTCATTGTTGGGTGTTAGCTTCGTGTTGATGTGACGTGGTTCTAGCCTACTTGTTATGACATTGGTTATGGTTATAATGCTTAGTTGATTCAGCCAGTTTGATGTTTAAGGATTTCATAAGTTGTTGGTTTAGTCACTTAGCAAAGAACATATCAAATTTTGATGTGGACCTTAACCATCATAGTACATGGCTTTTGTCTTCATGTTGTTTGTGGTGGAAGCTGCAGTTACTGCAGATGTATTCTTAAACCACAGCTGGCAAGAGGTACCTTGCACTAATTATGCTTCTCTCTATAGGGGAAGGTACGGTTTAAATGTAGGAAATAGCTAAGATCCAAAGTTGCACTTTTATTTAGGACTTCCCAGCAGACGCAACTGGAAATCTTGATCGGTTGAAGGACTTTGTCAAGGACAATTTTGACATATGCAAATGGATTGGCTTGACAGTGGTGACTGTACAGGTATACTTCCTTCCGTTCCTGAACGTCTATTTATATCTGTATCTATGTCTATACTGTGGGTCCTTTGCATCCTGGATGAATCAACACTGCCAGTTAAAGAGCTTCAGAAATAATTGGGAAGGAAAGTCGGGTAGAAGTAGAACGAAAGTGCTGTTTAATTAAAAGATATCCTCTTCGTCTATTTTTTCAGTATAGTCATCAGTCATGTGCTCAGGGGACTATAGGGATATTAGTAGATTTCCGTTTCATTAGTGTGGATCTCCTAGATTATTTTGTTTGATTGTTCTGGCTGCTTACAATCGTTTGACTGTCTTATTTTCTAGTTAAGGTAATTTCATGAAATAATTTCATGAGCATGCTATCTAGAGTTCATCAGGTTATATTACCCTTCTTATAATGTTAAACATTTCCAATTTTGGCATTTCGATGATACTTAAGTCATGTTTGAGCTAATTAGAATATCAGATTACCATCTAAATCAGACCTTAATATCTTATATTACGAAACTGCAATAGAAGTGTAGCAAAATTGTTAGAATGCAACCATCTGAATTGCTATATATAGCAGATGGCCTATTCTTTAAGGAACAAAACCATGACTATAAGACAACAAAAATAATATACATGTATATATATAATATCCAGTTAATTCAATATGGACGACCCCTGCTCGATCTTATAGTAAGGTTATGTTTTCTGTACGCAGGGACTGAGTATGCTATTAGCTACTATACTCAAAGCGTTAGGTCCACATTCTGATAGATACTATGAAAGTGATGACGAGTATCTGCCAGACAGGGTGCCCCTTCTGAAGAATTATGTTCCTCCGCAATCCTATGCTGTAGGCGAATCGGCATATGGGGTGAATCTAAGGACCAACAGCAAGGTATTTGCACTAATGATTTTGAAGGCCTCGTTGCACCTAGGAATGTCATATAGCCTTATTTGTATTGTATTGTCTTCCTCGATCATATATAAGTTTCAAACATTTCATGTTCTAACAAGAAAAACTTGGGAACGTTATAAATTTCAATTCTCATAGGTCATTGATTAGTTTTTTTCTGACTTCTTATTCTCCTATCCAGGTCGGCAGGTAAAGAATTAGCGATTGCAGTCGGATTACCAGTTTCTGGTTGTCTGTATAATCATGCGCTACATATGTAGATATTCTTAAATAGACCAACCAGATGATGAAGCCGAACCGAACCCTCCCTAGTATTGTTTATTGCCATTAGCGCCATTTGAGCAGAGTAATTTGTCACTTAGAACATACTTAGTTGCTTATATATTGTTCATTTTGTATGATGTGTTTTTATGCGATGTTTGTTGACCATATATGTATATATAGGGGATATGTCGCACATATTTAAGGACAACACAGGTCTTATATAACATGTTTTGTCATATGCCGTTTCTTTCGTATGGTAGCGTCGTTTTTACTCGGAAATTGCTATCGTTGGTGCATGATATGAAAGCATTTCCATAAATTCAGTATCTATTGCAAATTTGCAAGAACTTGTTTGTGCTGTTGAACCCTCATTATTTTTGCTTGGGGTCGACGACATCAAAATACATGAACTTTCAGTCTATCGTATAATCTACACAAACGACACCGCAAACGAAGTGCAAAAGCATGACAGAAAGTACAACCTTAAACAAACACAAAAGAATTCAGCAAACACAATTTGTCATAAATCCTTCATGAGAAGTGCCAAAGCACGATAAACGGTACCACCTCAATAATCATAGTCGAATTCATACAAAAACCGCGAAAGCATCATCATCAAATCGAAACCCAAATATCATCCAAATTAAAGAAGCGCACAAACGAACAATTCGAAATGTAATTAGAAAAAGGAATGGAAAATGGAACACCTAACCATTTGGTATAGAGGTGAAGGGTCTTATCAACTGAGTTGCCCTTCGTTATTAAAAATTTTGAGTTGTTAATGTAATTGCAAAATGGAAGTTTGCCCTTAATTTAAAAGAAATAAACAATTCATTTATTTCCAAAATATTTTAATTATTTTGTTTTACTTTTCCCGTGGTTATCGATCGGATTTTGGCTGTCGGTACCTTTAATTAGTACACAATTTTAACTTTTTTTCTAAATGCAAATAAAAAGGATAATTTTATCATGCAATGCTTTAATATACAGTATTGTTTAAATTAAATAACATAGTTGTCACTTTATTTATTTATTTATTTATTAATTGTACTAAGCAAATGGGAGGCAACAAACCTTCCATTAACTGTAAGTAAATCTTGATACATCATAAAAGGTCTTCTTTTCATTGCACTTTCAATAACTTTGTTAAAGATTCTCAATTGATTTTGTTGTATGATGGAGGATATGATATTTTTAATTTGCCATCTAAACTAAAGTTTCCTAATAAGCCCATAAGTTGCAATGCAATGCAATTCTATTTGATTTAATTACTAATACCGTACATATTTAATTTGCTTAAAACTGACGTGACACTGATATAGTCGTTAAAGAAAATTATTGTTATAATATACAAAAAAATCCCTGAAATAAAAATTAACCCTTGATTGCTAAAAAAATGAATACCTTTAATTAAAAATTTATTGGCGTGATATTGTCTATCAAATCTATGGTAAACATTTAAGTATGTATGTAGATAGATGAGTGTTTGTATATTGCGGAATCGAAAGAAAAATACAGCATTCACCAAACGATGGGCCTACAATTACATTAGCCGGCTAATATGCAGTGATCCTTTTGTCCTACACCTTGCTATATTTTTCAATAATATTTGTCTTCTTACCTTATAAAATTCGAAATGCATGGATATCCATGCAAATTATTTTACATATTTTAAGCAAATACTATTATTATTATTATTATTATTATTATTATTATTATTATTATTATTATTATTATTATTATTATTATTATTATTATTATTATTATTATTATTATTGTTGTTGTTGTTACGTTGAAATTACAAACACTAAAAGAAATGTCATCCATGGCAGAATTTTTCGGCGGGAAAGAGCTTGGACTTTGTAGTAATCTTGAGTTATAAACTTATAGTACATAAACATTTTTGTACGTACCATGAACACATTACAACATGTTGATAGTTGATATGACAATTTCATGTTAATGAGAATTTCATTTTTGAATTTAGCCTTTTTATATATCATTTTGACATCGACCGTAAACATGAGCATAATCAGAATGGATAAAAAAGAGTCTCATCATGACTTGTAATAGGAACAAGTAACGAGGCGACCAAAAATGGATGTTTTCTAGTATTTAGCTTAATTATTAGCGATTTTCGGTAGTAATCACAATTAATATTGGGGTCTAAGGCATTTAACAAACTTCTATACAAGGTGTTAACTGAGTTGCAGCAGATTGTTTTTCATTTAAAAAATGCATGTTCAAAATATTATCTTCAATATTAATGAAGTCATAATTAAGATGCATTATATTCATGTATTCAAGGCATTTAATCGAGAATATATTTGATCATACTCCACACACAAACACAAACACAAACAAGTGTGAGAAAATTGTGTGTGAGAAGTGAGGATTGATCTACCACCGACAGTTCATGGTTCTCTCTCTTCTCCCTCTTTCTCTCTCTAGGTGTTGGTTACATGACATGAAGTCACGTGATGTCACTAAAAACCAGAAAGCTTAATAAATTAGGTCATTTATCTTTTTATTCATATATTAATAGTAATGGTCCACTTCTCAATTGATGGATGCATGAGGTCCATAGCTAGTTAATGGGCCACATACCATCAATTTTCTTGATGGAAAAAGAGACGAAAAGAAAAAATTAAAGATCGTGCTAGGAAGACTCGAACTTGAACTCGAAACTTTTAATCCTAAAACATTAACCTTTTACCGCTAGGTCAACACACACACAATTTATATAATTTTGATACAGTATCTTGCACTGGCTATATAGTTAATGCCATTACGTAATCAATGATCTAAATGTTATCGTGCGAGAAGCATATATAATGCACTCTTGGCCGAGGAAAATAAAAATATAATCATGAATAATGTGGATTAATCGGAAATGTGCATATAAAATACTATATACTCTTGTTTTTTTCTCTCAAGCTTCACAATTTGAAATTTGATAGTAAAATAATAAAAAATTAGATACTACTATTTTAATCTATAATCAATGTTATGTATAAGTTGCATAATTTGATTACGAAGGACACTGATATAAAAACGAAAGGTTTACGATAATCGTTAATGTTGAAATCGAAGCATTAGTTATATATGGTTTGAGACATGCATCCAGCTTAGAAAGCAAGTGCACAATCTGAATAGTGCAGAATGGTGGAAGTGATGAGTGCGTTAAGAGTTGGCTAAACACATGAAGAACGATCAGGTCGATTTTAAAAAGCAAAATTTAAGAAAATAATAAAAATTAATAGAGCTTAAATGTCAAAAGGTTATACTATATACACCCAATTGATCACTTCGTTTACATTTTCATTCATCATTGGCCACCACCACTAATAATATTAATTTTACTTGATTGAACAATTGGGAATCTATGAGTGTAACGTGACACGATCATAATTTATTATTATCATTATATGTATTTGTTAGGATTTTAATAATATTTTGTGTTCAGTACCGAAGGTAGAACAATACACAGAACAATATCAGTGACAACAGAGATAACAATATCTATGAGGATGATACGAGAGCAGAACGAAAATAGTAAATCAAGAACACGAGTTTGCCTACGTCCACGGAGGGTCAACTGAATATGGTCTACTATACGAGAGAGATTACAAAGTTACAATGGAGAAACACTCAAAGAAGAAACCTATCTTTTATTCCCCAACCCAAAAGTAACTATAAACGAGAAATCTCTCAAAAAATATTCTCTCACAAAACTGCAAGATCGGCTGTACTCACACACACCGATATCGAATACAAAACACCATATATGTAGTGTTTGTATATAACCCTAATTCTTGAGGAATAAAAAATCCCAAAAGATATCCTAAAGATATATCATAAAGATATAATAATTATCCTCCAAGAATATATTCCATATATATCTATAATGAAATTTGCGGTCAAAACTCACAGTATTATTATAAAGAAAAGGAATTACAAGGAAATTAATATTGTAGTAGAAGTGAAACAGCCAGTGGCACAGTGTAAACAAAACGAAGGGGTGAAGACGACTTGGGATGAAGGCTGTTTTATGTAGTGTCACTTTCAACGTTTTTGTGTAAATTCTACTGTTTTATTTTCAATGTAAAAACAGCATAAAATTAAAATCGAATTCACCATAACCAATGCTTTGACTATTGAATAAAACGTGGCTCAAATTAATATACTAATTGTCAAACAAAGAGGCCGAGGAATTTCACACTTCTTCTTAATTTATTCATCAAAATGTTTTGCAACCCGGACCGGATACCGAACCGGTCATTGAATCGGGTCATCGGGTCGACCGGTTGACCCGTTCCTAAAAAACCGGATGACCCATATATATAATATATATTATATTGTTTTATATTTTAGATATTTGTTGAACTTTTAGAATACGTATATGAGGTAGTTCAGTTGGTTACTATGTTGGACTAACAAGCTAGTGGTCACAAGTTTGAATCCTGATGAATGCCAAAAATTAATTTTTTTTTTAACGTGAACCGTGACCGGGTCTGGCCGGTTCACTCCGGGTCTTGACCGGGTCTACCGGTTCACTCCGGGTCAATTGAAATGTACGTAAATTGAAGACCCGGACCGGACCAGGGACCGGTTCATTGGTTTTCCGGTCGGACCGGCCGGTCCAGGCCGGGTTTAACAACATTGATTCATCTCTCATATTTTTTTATCTTTATGCAGGGTTTAGCATGTGTATCATATTTTACCGATGTTTTCGTTCAGTTTATATATGCATTTTTTTACCCTAACTTAAAGATTTTCTTTACAAGGATAAAAATATCACTTAGGGAAATAAAATATAAAGTCCCATTGTATTGTTACAAAAATTAACCCTAGAATACGAAATTCCAAATCAATCAAAACATGGAATTTCACTAGCTAGTATATTTTCAAGTACGATTACAAAATGAATAAATGCAATTCGTGATATATATTAGGGTTCTTAGCCTCATAAGAATCCAAATTAATTATAATTATGTCGTCCGACCAAAAAAAATATAATTATGTCAAAATTGATGATCGAAATTAAGCACATACCCATGAAAAATCCTCACAAGGTGCCCCCAACTCCCAAGTATGGTATTTTATGGAGAAATTGTAGCATTATATTCAATTTGTGTATAGTCCCTTCACCATGATGACAATCGGGACTGAAAATATAATTATTATGTTTAACTATATAATGAGATGACAACATTGTTTTATTAACAATCTATAGAAATGAAAGATACTCCGGTAGTAAACAGAAAATGCGAAACAGATCACTTTCTCGTGATCCAAATTAGACCCCAGACAAAATTTCCTAGTTCCGACACCGCCCATCAGGGGCGGAACTAGGTGGGGGCTAGCGTAGGCTGAAGCCCCCACGGTCGTCGTCGGAATCTCTACGTTTTAGTGTATTTTTTGTCGAATTTTTTTTTATTCATATTACGTTTTAGTGTATATTTTGTCGAATTTTATAGATTAGCCCCCACGGTAATTTAGTTCTGGTTCCGCCACTGCCGCCCATTATACCTTTAAGGCTTAGTAATACAAACAACTAAGCATCGCCTCACCCTACATGCAAATTGCAATTTTAATTAAACGTAAGTATTATTTTTGATGATGACGGCAGCGTAACTGATGATGAGAGGTGCATGACTGAATGCACGAGCCACAAAATCATCTAATTATAGAAAAGTCGTAACCGATTTCTGGATTATATATTAAGCAACCGAAAATCATACCGACAAATTCATTTTTTCCTTGTATTGTACGTACTCAATATCTTAATTATATATATATAAATAATATTATTAATTAAGCTCTAACCGGCCATAATCATCCACGTCGAACACTACAAATTTGCTGTTATATAATCATTTGTATTTGTTGTTAACCTAGCTAATTTGTAATTATAATAATTGCATGGAACCAAATTGTACAAACTTGAAATCCGGAATTAATTAATTTATCAAAATTAATTTGCTGCCCAACATGCATTACCCTACAAAATTTTTGTTTCATATATGTGAAGTTGATGTTTTGTTTACTTGTAGCCTTTTAAGATTTTAAAATAATTTTGATGGGTCCATTGATTGCATAAAGTTCGACTATCTTCACAAGCAGTGTCGAAACCAAAAAATTTAGAGAAGGTGGGATTGATTGGCTAGCTAATTGTACGGACGAGACAATAATTACTCATTTTTCCGTTATTGATATGGACTAAGATGAGCTTAGGATAACAAAACTCAGAAAACCCCCTAAAAATTTAGAATTAAAAGGAGAGAAAAAAAAAAATGGTGTGGGCACCATTGCATGCATGTGGCTCTATCAATGTTTATAAAGATGGGTGAATTATATCAACACTTCAAGTATGTACTAAATTCTTAGATGCCCAAACTATTGAAACTAATATAAGGATCAACTTCTCTATTTACTACGCACTAATTCCAAAACTTACATTTAGTTTCATCCTTTATTTTACGAAAATCTATCCTTGCCCTCAAACACAATCTGAGTTTAGCCACTTCCAAAGTACCCAAATCACACATATCCATAGCATGTCAAGCCTTTGAACGAATTTATCTCTAACAAGCAAATTTATGAACACCTCGCGATGCCTTAGAACCTCGTTCAACTGGATCCAACTCAATTGTGAATTTGGTTTTCCAACAATTTTCTCATGCACAGTGTCTCATTTAATGAATAGATTCGGAATGTTTCGTCTCATTTTGTTTGTCTCGTTAATTGGCGGATGGAAGATCATGTGTTTGTATACTATTGTAGTACAAAAATAAAGGTTATTAAGCTTAGGGTCATGAGTTGAATTTCCTAAATTGTGTTTTTTTTAAAGCGGTCACTCTCATTTTCTTAGATACAGGTAAATAAGTATAAAATAATAAAAACACGTCAAATAAAAATCGGAATTTCCTTGATTGTTTATCACCTGCATCACTGTTAGATCTCACGATCATCATGTACTTAATGAAGAAAGTTTAATTACCAACTCGTGTAATTTTAAATAAAAAAAATTGAGATTAATTCCACGATTTTTTTGGGCCCCTCAAAAATAAACTCCCCTCACATGCCACCTAACTTCCAAGAAGCAAATAAATAAATAAATTAAATATACAGAGAAAAGAAACAAGAACATAACGGTAGAATGTTGAGTGCTCAATCTTTTTCCTGCAATGACCAAACTACCCTTCCGCAGTTGACACCCAAGCCCCAACACGTGGATTCTGCCCTGCGGATTTAACGCCTTAACTGTCGCTGGGCCCCACCCAAAAGCCAGTGGCACCACCGTGAATAAAATAATTCCCCATGGGCCATATCGTCATTACTCATTAGCAAAAAGCCACACCCCTCTGTAGGGATGTCAAAAAAGCCCGAGCCCGACGGGCCGATCCGATTAGCCCGAAAAAAATAGTGGGTTAGGGCCACAAAATAATAACCCGAAAGTAAAAAAGCCCGATAGGGCTGGACCGAAAAAAAGCTCGAGCCCGATAGGGCTGGCCCGAAAGCCCGGTGGGTTGGCCCGGTGGGTTACCATAAATTATGAATTCATGACATATTTCATTACTCTACTTATAAATTTGATAAATTAGGTTGTGTTTTTAATTATTATTGAGTATTTTTAATTTGTTTTAATAAAAATATAACATTCATTTTAAATTCTATACTTTTTTTACTTCGCTGCTCGGTGAAAAGTAAAATAAAGATTGACATTCGAAAATATTTTTGTTAAATTCACAATATTTAATAATTTATTTAATTTTTTTAATACAAGTATGTGCTAAAATAATAATTATTTTTATATTTATACGAAATCAATTTTATTTTTTATAAACTTAATGGCCCGGTGGGCTAGCCCGAAACCCGGTGGGTTAGGGTTATGGTAAAAAAATAATAGCCCGAAAGAAAAAAAAAGCCCGATTAACCCGATCCGAAAAGCCCGCAACCCAATAGGGCTAGCCCGAAACTCGGTGGGTTGGCCCGTTTGACATCCCTACCCCTCTGCAACTTTATATACTCCCCAAAACCGAACCACCACAGCTGAAAATTTCTCAGTTAGCAAACTCAGTTCTCTACACTGCTTCCAACTGTCGGCAGCGCCTACATTTTCCGCCTCGATTTCCACGCGCCGCCGTGAGAAATCGGTTGCTGCTGCCCCACATTATGGAGAGCCTCCCCTACCTCCTCGCCTTCTGCATGCTGCTGAGCTCCGCCGCCGCCCTGGCCACGCATTGGGCTCCGGCGACGGCCACCTGGTACGGCAGCCCCGAGGGCGACGGCAGCGACGGCGGCGCGTGCGGCTACGGCTCGATGGTGGACGTGAAGCCGTTCCGCGCGCGCGTGGGCGCCGTGAGCCCGGTGCTGTTCAAGGGCGGCGAGGGGTGCGGCGCGTGCTACAAGGTCCGCTGCCTGGACCGCTCGATCTGCACGCGCCGCGCGGTCACGGTCATCATCACCGACGAGTGCCCCGGCGGCTACTGCTCCAACGGCCGCACGCACTTCGACCTCAGCGGCGCCGCCTTCGGCCGCATGGCCGTCGCCGGCAACGGCGGCCAGCTCCGCAACCGCGGCGTCATTCCGATCATTTTCCGGAGGTAATGTACCAATTTTCGCGCTCTTTTTTTTTCCGGCATACCGTAGTCCCTGTTCACACACATACACACACCACTGTGTGTGGAATTTATACGTATATACATAAATATATATATTTCTTGATCCAGTTTTTTCCTATAACGGTCGTGTTCTGTTTTGTCGCTACGTGATTAGAGGCTTAATTAAATAATTAGCGCCTTAATTCTTTCAAGACACATGTTTAACAGTAAACCATCACTTGCTTCCTCCTGTTGTATTTTGGCACTTCTCGTGCCCTCATTTTCCTTTTTATTTAATAAATTCTTCTTTTCCTGATCAAAAAAAAAAAACAGTAAACCATCACTTGCTTCTTCTTCCACACTGCATTTCTCACTGTTTTTTTTTTTTTTTTTTTTTTTTTTTTTTTTTTTTTTTAAATTTAATTTAACAATTTATAGTTAAATTACTCCTAGAAAAATACCCTTATTATTTTTTCACAATAAAAGCAGGGTTGACTGGGCCGGACTAGTACTGAAATTAAAAGTATTTTCATATCTTGACCAAAGACCCACACTATCAGTACAAATACTTTCATTTTCATTTTCGAGAAAATAAAATTTTAACGAAAAAATTAGTTACAAATTTATTTATTTATTTATTTTTTTTTTTTGAATATTACATCAAAGTTTACAACTATATATATATACAACTCATATACATGAGAAATCTGACACCACACTCGATAGTGGGATTATATTACAATTTATAGCTCAACATCTACCCATGTATATCTACCCACACAAAGGTGGGACTCCTACACCACCTTAGGGTGGGAAAGCTACTCCACATACCACGTGGGTAGTGGGAATCGAACTCAGGACCTCCTCAAGAGGAGAGTCCTAAAGTACCTCACCCTTGTCACCAGGCCAAGGGGTCATCGGCAAATTTATTTATTTATTAAATTAATGTCATGCCCATCACTCTATAGTATACCGAAAACATGCACAAATGTTTGTACTTTGTTGGTCAAAATTAAACGCTCTCTCTCTCTCTCTCTCCTTTGAAAAAATTGGCTCAACATATTTTATGCAGTTCCAACAAAAAAAAATATTAGTACTAGACAAAATATTGGGATCTGATTTAAACTAACTACTCTTAAATATTCTTGATTATTTACATAATTTATAATAATAATTATGTTATTAAAATATATTTATGCAGGACTCCGTGCAAGTACCCGGGAAAAAACATAGCCTTCCACGTAAACGAAGGATCAACTAACTACTGGCTCTCTTTGTTAGTTGAATTTGAGGATGGCGATGGCGATGTTGGATCCATGCAAATACGAGAGGTACTTCCTTCGTTTCACTCTAAGCGACCCTCTTTTTATTTATATGCAACTCACTGGGTAGTGTTAGTCAAAAGAAGCTTTCTTTTTCCTCTAGAGAAATTTTTCTTTGAAAAAGTTGCCACTTTCACACCTCTCTATAATTCCAAGATCTCAAAATTAAAGTTTATTGAATGTTACTACAACTATGTAATAAACCACGTGCCTCTGACACTCGATGAGTTCATGCCCTTTAAAAAAGAGGGTTCACTTAGTTGATGATATTATTTTCCAATTGGAAAAAATTGTTCCCTTTGACATAATTCTTTATATGTTAGGCCACTCCCCTTTTATTCCCCATGCTTAAAAGGCACCCACTTTGTCTTTCACTAATGCCAAGTCACAATCCTAAGTGCCAATACACACACCCCCACTTCATTTATGATTTTACCAAATTGAATAAATTTTAATAATGTTTTGTGTTTGTGTTGTGCAGGCTAACTCGGACCAATGGCTAGACATGACTCACGTTTGGGGTGCGAATTGGTGCATCATCGCGGGTCCGCTAGTTGGGCCGTTCTCTGTCAAGCTAACCACCCTGTCTACTGAAAAGACCCTATCCGCGAGGGATGTGATTCCTCGGAAATGGGCCGTGAAGGCGACCTACACCTCACGGCTCAACTTCAACACCTGACCCCGTCGTCACAGTAAAGTTCCGTTTAATATATATATCTTAGTAATGTCTAGTGTCTAGAGTTAATTAAGGGTGTGATTATTTTCTCTTCAAAAGAGAAATAGCCACGAAAAATTGTATTTCATGTGGCTAACCTTTTCCTTTTTTGCCTCGTGTGTCTGATTCTGTGTTTCATTCGATCTGCTAGTGCTAGTTTTATAGTACGGTAGCATGAATCGATAAAATGAAACACGGAATCTAGACGAGGAAAGGAATAAAGGGTCTCATTCGATTTCGTTAGAAGATTTTTTTGGGTCTTCTTTTCCCCTACTATGTGTAGAGATGGTTGTAAGTGTGTATTAATGTATGTGCTATGTAGTTAGCCTTCTCCAAAGGAGAGAGAGCGGTTTCAAAGTGGGTCATTAGGTGTTTTGTGAGTGGCCTTGCTTTTTTATAATGTGTGTTGAGTCAAGTTATATATGGTTGTATGTAGCTAGCTATTTTGCAATATAATATATATAGTGGCATATGTTTTTATATTAAAGAAATTGTGGATGTTGTTAGGATTATGGATTCTTGGTTTGCTCACTGTCTCTTTCCTTTTGTATTTCTTGTTGTGTGCTCACAAATCACAATAGGTATCTTTGTATACATTTTTACTAGCTAGTACCATTAGATTTCGAAGAAATCTGAAAAGAATGGAGATGATACAAACGTTTGTATTAAATTGTAACTTTGTAACATCATAAAGTGTTCTAATAATCGAAGTGCAGAGCAACACAGTCACATATCTAAAATGACTCGAATCAACTTCTAATTAATTGAAAAGGAAACGTCTTACAGACTGAAATGACAAGTCTCGTCTCCGATAGTGTTGAGAGTGTGGGGTTGTGTTTAAGAGTTTGAAGGGGCCACAACTGTCAGAGAAGATATGAATGCAACAAAGAAAGGTGCGGTTAATTTCAACCCTCACATGCACTCACTGCAACCATTCCATCCCAGTTGTTGGTTGATTACTCCCAACGGCCAAATATTTTTCTTTTTTTTTTAATCTACATCAAATAAAAGAAAATGCAAAATAATACTCCCCTAGTTTCATCCTAAATGTCTATGTTTTCTTATTGAGATGTCTTATTTAATTGTCCATTTATCCAAAATAAAAAATTTATACTGTCGCAACTAATTAAAAATTAATTTCTCTATCTCTTACTGCATTAGTTACTGTGTCATTCTGTAGTGGACGGTTAAATGTTACACACAATGTGGAAACAATATCATAAATAGATAGGACCCCATTAATGGAATTTATTGAATAAATGTAATGGATAGATTGCATGTGAACGCCCAAAGTGTAGGAACACAAATTAGCCCCACAAATTTAAAGAGTTGTGAGATCTCAACTCCATGTGATTCATATATTCCATATTCTATCAATTATCAACTGTGATGAGAGAGAGAGAGAATCTCTCTCATCCTCTCTATTATTCCATGAATCACTTCCCCCCATTTTCTTTGGTTCATTAATCTTATAATTAATTAAGAGCTGTATAACTGAAAAAATCACATGCATGGAACTCTGTTACAGTCTGTTAAAGTATATGTTCTCATGCAATTCTTTCAAGTACTCATAAATCATTCCTCATTCACACTTTACTAGAAACAATGTGTCACAAAATGAAGAGGGAAAAAAAAAAACTTATATATTATTCGTAACAACAATAAGATTCATACACAAATAAATCAAAGAATTGATAACGTGAGATCAAAGAAAAGAAAATGAAAAGGAACATTCTACTTGCCTTGAGCAGCAGATGAATCGCCCGTTTTAGGCGCTTCATCTGCTGCCCCGTCTTTGGCAGCAGCAGGGGGATCGGATGACTTTGTTTCCCCTGCTGCTGCCGCACCATCCTTCTTTTCGTTCTCCTTGCCTGTCGTCTTCTTGTTCGCCTCCTCCGACTTTCCATCCTTGCCCTCCTCCTTCGGGGGTGGGGGCCGCATGTGGAGAGGAGGGTTCGTCTTAAGCTTGGCAAGGATCTGGCGCATCCTCACCATGTCAGTCGGCTTCCCGGGCTTCGGTCCCTGCACGACGAAGACCGAGGGTTTCTTGTCGTCGTCCTTCTTCCCTCGTCTCTTCTCGATGTTGGGAACTTCGCGGGGTATCATCTCCGCGATCGCTTTCCAGTACTGGTTATCGGCCTCCTTGTGGAATTTCTCTTGCTGTGCATGGTAAATCTGCAATAACACATCACATGCATGATTAGCTCCTTCATTCTAGAGAGAGAGGGAGAGAGAGAGAGAGAGAGGATTTAAATACTTTCTCTCTGTCTCGGTTGTGAGCCTTGTTAGTCTCGCATGTCTGACTCCTCCTCTCGTAGAATTTGCGTTTCCACTCATCAGCTTCAGCAATGATTTGATTCCTCATCTCCTTCTCCTTCTTCTCTTTCTCTTCCAAATATATCATATTTTGACTATACATAATAAAAAATTGAATTCCATTTCAAGATTGAATTTTTATTTGCATGCATTAAAACAATTAATTAAATTTAAATGGTGAAAGATTAAGCCATCGGAAAATAATTAAGCTCACCGGCGCCACTCGCGGAACGCGGATCCCTGCTCGCGCATCTCGCTGGGCTCCGGCAGCAGCGGCCCGCCGCCTTCCTCCGCCGCGAAGATCCCATCGCTGTCCGCCGCCAGGTCGTAAGGCTTCTCCGGCTCGCCGCCGCCGAAGAGTCCGTCCATCGCCGGTGGTGCCGGCGGGGCGCCGTACCCCTCCTGCGAGTGCATGCCGTCGTTTTCGTTCCCGGAAAAACCATCCATCGGGGGTGGAGGTGGCGCGCCGCCGTCGAAGCCTTGCACGTTGTTCTCCCCGACGACGTCGTTTCTTCCCACGTACACATCTTCGTCAAATCCCTCCATTTTCTTTCGTTTTCTTCAATTGTCTCTGAATTTAGTGGGTTTGTATGTATAGTTAGTTGGGTGTGTGATGAGATTTGGAGAAGAAAGCGGTGTTCTTAATTTCTAAGTATGTTTTTCGTTGTCGTGTTAGCGATCGAGGAGGAAGGAAAAGGAGTTATTATCCGCTGCGGCAACTCCTAATTAAAACACTTTTTGTATGTTGGACATTTATGTTCTTCCATCTCATTCTTCTTCAATACTGTACAAGTTTATTTCTTTGGTGCGATTTAGATGATTATTTGTGAAGTTGAACGATTCAACCGTCTAGCTGACTTTATTTCGTATGAGATCCTCTGTCTCCAAACTTGTGTTACATTTGTTTATTTAAGTTAAAACTACTCAGAGTTTCATTCAGATATATTTAATTGCTGCCAATTCAAAAAAAATTTAAAGTATTCATAGTTTTGAGTTGGATACACAATTGAAATACAAATTTGGCGACAAGGAATCCGTCCGACTTTATTTTGATCAATTTATCAATAATGAGGAGGAAAGAATTATAATCAAACAAAATTATTACTGAAAGAGAGAAGTGATATGCTAATTCATCTATGATGCTCACCTCTGTGGACACCTTCATCGATTTATCATTTAGATATTACTTTATTCGATTTTTTCAATTAGATACCTTATTTGGAAAGAAACTATACAATTATAAAATAGTTATGGCATCTTAGATGGCCCATTTCCGAAGTGTTGAAGGCCCGTTTCGCCTGTTGAAATAATGCCTATTTAGCAAAGAATAACGGACATTCCGACAAACAAGCCCATTAATTAAATCCCGTACGTCAATTTTCGACGGATACTGTAAAGGTTACAACTTACAAGTGCACTCCCTTTTAACTGGATTTTTATTTTTTTTATTTATTTATTTTTTTTCGTATAAAAATTAAGACGGGAGTGGTGAGAGAATATTAAAGTGAAAAGTTATGGTTTAAAATGATACGACTGGATTTTATTAAATTATAATTTTCTATTTTAAAACGTCCTATAAAAGGGAAATGTCCTTTTATTAAATGTTATTTTATTACTCCCTCCGTCCCACTCATATAAAAATAGTTGATTACCTTTTTATCTAAAATCTATATGAATGAGACGGAGGGAGTAGTTATTAGTGAGACATAAGCAAGAAGGAGTATTAAATATCACTAAGACTGAGAGAGAGAGTATGTGAATATTTGGCATCTGTACAAATACTTGTAAAGCTCTTTAGGAGACACGTGTCACTCGTTAACATAAGACGAGGAAGGATGTCTGACACGTGTCAGCTCCGCAAGTATTCCACCTCTTCCCTCTGCTCGTTGATCGACTCGGTGGTATATAAGTCAACCAGTTTTCATTTCATCTTCTTCAAAAACACAAGAAATCAAGATCCATCGATCATCAATGGCGGACCGCTTTTTCCCGAACGAGATGCCCGACTTCGTGCCGGAGAGCCCTAACTTGATGGAAGAGGAGGAAGCGAGGCAAAATCAAGGGAGGGTTCGAGTTCACCCTCAAGCCACTCAAGACTCGCTCCTGAGGTTTCTCTCACTACCTTACTCCTCTCTCTCTCAGCAGCTTCAACGCGCAGCGCTCGACCTCAAAGAAACCGTAAATTTCTGTTTTTAATTTATGCGGATTCGTAATTACTTTTAAGTTTATACGTATAAATGAATTGTGCAAAATCCCAGAAACTGTTCGACAAAATTCCCGAGAGACAAAAGCTGAATAGCTCGCATTTTTCGCATAGACATGCTAGTTTTTACATAGTTTTCGGTATTCAAGATTGTTGAAATGTGATGCTGGTTGAAATTACATAGTTTTCGAACTCAAACCCCCAACCTCTTGGTTGGAGTGGAAAAATTTTTACTACTAGACTGTGCTTCGTCGTCGAATTCATGTTGTTTCTATGAACAGCTTGTGGTGGAAACATGGGGGCTGAGTGGGCAAAGGGTGCAAGATTTTTCTCTCTACTCTGGTACCTTAGGCACTGCGTTTTTGCTCTTCAAATCATTCCAAGTCACTCATAACAAGAATGACTTGAATCTGTGCTTAGAGATTGTGAAGGCTTGCGATTCGTCTTCGACTCAATCCAGGTCTACATTGTTCTGTTTTTATCCAGAATTCTTTCTTTGTTGTCTAAGAGTTATTCACAAGGGATATGAATATTTTGTTGCTTCTAAAAATCGAATACGATGATATATGTCGGATAGTAATTAATCGAAATCAGGCATTTTATAGATGATGCTAATTTCAGGAATGTGACATTTTTATGTGGGAGAGCTGGAGTGTGTGCAGTAGGAGCTGTGGCTGCAAAGTATGGAGGTGATAACAAGTTGTCCGATTACTATTTATCTCGATTTAAAGAGGTAGGAACTCCTTCGTAGATACGCTATGGTTTTTGGTTAATTATGAGTACTTTTAGTACTCCTCCCGTCTCATTCTACTTGTCCCATTTGTTGAGTATATGTGGGGTATCAAATAATAGAGTGTAACAAGTAGAGTGGGACGGTAGGAGTATAACGTATATGACATTATTCCATTGTCGAGAAAACAGATAAAGCTGTCGAAGGATCACCCGGATGAGTTATTATATGGTAGAGCTGGATACTTGTGGACTTGTTCATTTCTGAATAAGCATTTCGGGAAGGAGTCGATTCCTGCAACCTCCACGGTAGGCCATGGATTTAAAGCTTCACTTGGTGATCTATTGAAGTAAATGGCTTTATCTTTGAAAAGAAAATTAAAACATTATCACTGGATCATGACAGGCTGCTATCGTCAGAGAGGTTATCCGAAACGGAAGAAAACTAGGAAAAAGGGCGGAGTGTCCTTTGATGTTCGAATGGTACGGTGACAGGCAGTGGCGGAGCCAGGCCCTCGAACACAGGAGGGGCAAAAAAATTTTAGTTCATATATTTTTAATTTGAGGTGGGGCAAACATATAATATAATGCAAATTTATACATAACTTTTTACAATTTATAATTAAAATTTCATATTTATACACTAAAAAAAAATTGAGGTGGGGCAATTGCCCCACCAAGCTAGGCTGTGGCTCCGCCACTGGTGACAGGTATTGGGGTGCAGCTCATGGTTTGGCTGGAATCATGCATGTTCTAATGGATTTCGAACTCACTTCGGACGAGCTTGAAGATGTCAAAGGAACTCTTAAGTACATGATCAGAAATCGATTCCCTAGTGGAAACTACCCTGCTAGTGAAGAAGATAAGAAACACGATGCTTTAGTACACTGGTGTCACGGAGCTCCAGGGATCACCCTCACGCTCGTAAAAGCTGCTGAGGTTCGTTCGTGCTTAATTAATAAGGTTACTGACTATACCTTTACATTTTGCTTGTTACTGTTTTCAGGTGTTTGGGGAGAGGGAGTTCCTGCAAGCTGCCATGGATGCAGCGGAAGTGGTTTGGAGCCGTGGCCTACTGAGACGAGTCGGGATTTGCCATGGCATAAGTGGGAACGCTTATGCGTTTCTTGCCCTCTATCGACTCACTGGGATTGTCGAGTACTTATACAGAGCCAAAGCTTTTGCATGTTTCTTACTTGATAGATCCCATATGCTTATGTCCAGAGGAGAGATGCATGGAGGAGATAATCTATTTTCGATGTTTGAAGGTGTCGGAGGCATGGCCTATCTTTTCCTCGACTTGGTTCAGCCTAAGAATGCTCGATTTCCCGGCTACGAAATGTGATCATATCTGTTTATAGTTGGATCTCTTTAACATGTTCTGTTTGTAAATCACCTGTGGCAGCACTCTTATGTAAATATTATGACACGAGACTATCGTTCCTCTTGCTGGTACTTTTCCTATAGATGTATCGACGTTTTCGAACTTCTTTCGATGAAAAATCCAGGTTTGTTTCAGCTCGGACAAGCTCGAGATTTGTATACATATATGGTTCGATTATCTCAAAATCTAGTTCACTCGGTTTCACAAAAAGAATCAACTATACAAATAGCCCTCTTTCTCTCAGGACTCATGTTGCTTGTAATTCCTACAGTTCTTGTCTTCTCCCAGCAAGCTCATTCCTCCGACGTCAATCGAAACATTGCTCGACGGACACGGTTTTCTGCAGACGAAAACACCATTCTCGGTCATTCTTTCACCACCAAGCGTTCGGCGTCTGCAAGCTGAACCTCACCCATGTACCGATCCTCGAATAGAAGCTCGATCTCCTCGAGCGTCTTCCCTTTCGTCTCCGGTATGCATCGGTACACGAACGCTACTGACACTGCCGAAATCGCCGAAAACACGAAGAATGTACCCCCGAAGGTAATCGCGTGAGCCACCGACAGGAATGACATAGCGACGAAGCCGCTACAGAGCCGGTTGCCGACAGCCCCGAGAGCGGATGCTTGAGCCCGGACGCGTAGAGGAAAGATCTCCGAGGTCAGCACCCAACAAACGGGCCCGATTCCGACTGAGAAGAAAGCAACATTTCCGCACACGGCCAAGACGGAAAGTCCGATAGCGACCGATCCTTCTCCGAAAAACGAGAGTGCCGTTCCCACACAAAACAAACATACAGTCATTCCAATCGTGCTCACATAAAGCAGCGGCTTCCGGCCGACTCTATCGATGAGAAGAATCGCAACGAGTATGAAAACGGTCTTTGTAATCCCGACAGCCACCGTCGCAGCTAGAAGCGTTGACTTATCCTCGATTCCGGCTGATTGGAAGATCTTCGGACTGTAATACACCGTAGCATCGATTCCGGTGATCTGCTGGAAAGACTGAATTCCAAAACCAGCAATTAGCATTCTCCGAAGAGCCGGGGAAGGGCTGAGAAGCTCGCGCCATACGGCCTTCTTCTCGACTTTATCTTCACCGGTTTCAAATCCTGCCGCTAGTTGGATTTCAGCTAGCCTCTCTTCCACTTCCGCTTCATTATCATTCGTGTTGAGAAGCACAATCCGTGCTTCCTCAACTCGATTCTTCATCACTAGCCATCTAGGCGATTCCGGGATTATGAACAGAGCAAATCCAATGAAAATCGAGGGCAAGATTCCGACTGCGAGCATGACTCTCCAGTTAATGTGTGGAGAAAGCCCGGCAAACACATAGTTTGATACATATCCGAGCAGGATCCCGAGATTGATGAAGATCTCCGGGAACGAAGTGAGCGAGCCTCGTGCAATAGTCGGAGAGATCTCTGCAATGTAGACCGGGGCGATCATCACTCCAAATCCAATCCCGATCCCACTCAAGATCCTTCCTAGCATCAGAATCTTGAAGGTGGGAGCCAAGGTCATTACAACAGCACCTAGTTGGAAGACAATGGCGGCTAACCCCATCGTCCATTTTCTGCCGATGGCATCCGAGGTTCGTCCCCCGCCTAGGCTGCCTAAAAGAGACATGACACTCAAGATTCCGATGAGGACCTCTTGTTGAACTTCTGTTATCTTTAGATCTTCTTGAATGAAGAGGATTGCTCCACTCATCACTCCCACATCTGTACATAGGAAACAACATTTTCTTTCATTTTCATTACTTTTTGAATCCACATCAACACCAACACCAAACATACTCGAACCCATGATTGGACAAGATTCATAAACACTTTGAACAAGAATCTAAAATTATAATCTTGAATTCTTGAACAACAAATCAAGTTCATCCTAAATCAACCAACTTTGACTTCGACTCAATCACTACATACTCCAAAAAGAACATTCATTTCTCAAACAAAACAAAAACTAAAAAAAATGTGGATCAAGAATCAAGATTGTTACCATAACCAAGAAGCACGCTATTGAGGGAGGCGAAAACAGAACAAGCAAACACATATTTCCGAGTGGTCTTATTCCTCTCCATTTGTCGGTGGTGCTCTGCAGCATCATAATCATCGCCAAAATCATCACTCTTCCTCAGCTCAGAATCATCCATTCTCCTATACTTGTTCTTCGACAGACCCATCTCCATATTCCCGTTTTCTTGAATGCCCATCTCCCCCAAACCGCCGATTCCAACCGAAAAAACCGAACTTTGCAACTGAATCAAGAATTTCAGCAAGATTCTTGAAACAGGCGTGGGATTGGGGGGAGAGAGAGAGAGGAGAGGGAAGTAGTTATTATTCCCAGATCTGAAATCGGAATTGATGAGAAAGTTTAATGTAATTGACAAGTGGGAGTTTGCTTTTGGTTCATGTAAGTAAACCCCAATTTTTATTTTTATTTTTGTTAAGTTATTAATTTTGAAGTTTGAAAATGGAAATCACACGTTCTTGACTTGTTACTTGTCGAAGGTTTGATGGAGCTTTCCAGGAAACAGCTGTGGCCTACTCTACAGTAACCATGGTTTTTTTACTCTTTTCTGGTGTGGATTTATGAAAAAATTTATGGGATAGTACGAGAATAAAACGTGAGATTCCTTCTACCGATAAATTTGGACCTTTTTTTTTTTTTTTTTTTTTTTTTTTTTTTTTTTTTAATTATTTATTTTGCTGCTGCTGGTGCTGGTGTTAAATTGTGTTTAATTCTCTCATAATAATTCGATTAACCTACCTTATTTCCTTGATTTATGTCCAAAGATACAAATCCCTTGTTTTGAACAGTGAGCGACACATAATATATGTCGGTAATGAAAGTCGAACTTATAACTTCTTATTAAGAGAAACTCAAGTGCATTTACTTTTATCTATATGTCAAAACATCGTGTTCAAGTATTACTAAGGTAGTCCGACTTTCTCTCTCTCTCTCTCTTTTTTTTTTTCCCTAATGAGAAATTATGGTTAGTTGGATGTAGGGGTGGGTCGGTACGGTATACATTCGTATTTTTGTCATACCTTATACCTTACCTTAAGTGACGGTATGCTAATTTTACATATCTTTACCTTACCTTACTTGTCGGTATACCTTAAACCGGTATACCTTAATTTCGGTATGAAGCAAATTACATACCTTTACCATACCTTATTTTCGGTATACCATACCTTAAGCCGGTATGCCACGGTATACCTTAAATTAATTATAAATAAATAAATCAATATATGTATAATTCATATCTTAGAAACTTATAATACAATAAATAGCACCCAAATATTTAAACTCCAAAATTCTTCAAAATAAAATATATTATCAAATTCAAATCCAAAACATCTAAATTCAAAACACAACGAGAGCATAAAAAACTCTCTAATCTCACTCCATAATTTAAGGTATATACATAATATAAGGTATATATCCTACTTTCGGTATATATTGCGATAGTGGTATATACCGCGATACCGGTATATACCTTATTTCCGGTATATACCTCGACAACGGTATGTAACGGTATACCCCGGTATTCAAAAATTGATACCTTTACCTTACCTTTGTCTTCCGGTACGGTATGATACCTTACCGAAAATTTCGGTATACCTTAATTACGGTATTTTCGGTAAATTTTCGGTACAGTAAGGACGGTATACCGAATTTTCAGTATATTTCCCCAGCCTTAGTTGGATGTTATATTACTTGTTTTGTGGATGATGAATATGTATTTTCAATAATAATGTAATTGCAATTGAGTTATTGAAATTTGAATTAAGCTAGGGTTGAATATGCGTGAGGGATGCGATTCCAGATATTGCGTTAACAATGTAAACAACACAATACACAACAATCCTGATATTGTGATTATGCGACAATAAGTGTGGGAGCCATGTGCAAGTCCTCATGGGCTAAAGCCCACCTCACCTCACCCCACTTCATTTTCTTTTTTAGTTTTTAAAATTTCGATTTTTTTTTTTATCTAAAATTCACTGTAAGTCCATGTTGAATGCGAGGAAAACGAGTAAGTCTCATCTTGTCTTTTCTTTGTTACCCGTCGATTGAGTCCACTTCATTCGAAATTTGTGGTTCCACTAGTGGTGACAACACTGCAGATAACAACAAAGCCACAAAAACGATCCTACGAAACGGCAAAACAAGAACGAAAACAAGAACAATTGAGAATGCAACAATAGATCAGGAACACGGGATTTGACGTGGTTCGACAATATGTTTATGCCGACGGGAAAAAGACTGAGACGATTCGGTATAAATAATAGAGATTACAAAGTTATATACGAAAAGCTCTCTATAGAAGATAACTTATCTTTTAATTCTTCCATCCCAAAGTACTAGTAAAGCAAAATCCCTCTCTCCAAAATATCAATTACTAACGTGCCCTCTCAAAGTTAATTTACAAGTACCACATATTTATAACCCTCACCAAAAGTCCAAGACCCTAATTTAATAGGGACTTTATTTGCTTATAGATCAATATGGTAACAAGATAAACATAAAAACACATCAATTAACAAAACTTAACTCTAATCTTTATATTTTGGGCCGATAATGAAATCCACGAATTAGTCCAAGAAAGATCCAAATGTCGTTCTTCGTTCACATTAAAGGCATTCAGAAAGTTACACACCTCATAATATGAGTCGAACTGAATAATGTTGTGTTCAAACTTGACTCATTTAGTATCGATCTAAGCTTAGAGTTTTAGTGTTCGAATACTTTGAGGGTCACTATCTTTCCAAATTAAAATTCTTATTTAAATATTAATTATTTTTGTATAAGTACTCATTAATTTACACATAGTAACATGACATATTAATGGGGAAATATATTAAACTAGCCACTTTATATTGCAAACCAAAATAATAGCCACTAGTATAAAAAATACAAATACTAGCCACTTTTTGTGTTAATTGTCTCATTTACCCTTAATTATACTACTCCTATTCTCCCTCTTTTTTCTTCTATTTCTCGCTGCTTCATTCTTCTTCTTCTATTTTTTTTTTCCTTTTTTTGTTTTCCTTTTTTTTTTTAATATTCCATGCTCGTTTTTCTTTTTCTCATTTTTTTTCTTTTTTTTCCCCTCTTTTTCTTCATGTTTCTTTCTTTTCCCTTTTTTCTTGTTTTTTTGAGGCAAAAAATAAACTACTTAATATGAGATAGTAAACACAATATGTACCCACTATATTTAAAACACACAAAAACTACCCATTTATTTAAAAATGAGACAAAAATGCCCCTCAAACCTATTTAGATTTCCCCCAAAAGACAAATCTTATTTTATCTCCTCTCTCTCTCTCTCTCTCTCTCTCTAAAAACAAGACCCTCCTTAATCCTCTCTTCAGAAAACCGTCGCCGCCATAGTTCTTCCCGCACCGCCGCCTTCCTTCCACCTTCCCTTTCGACGTACCAAGAGGCGCCCAGAGCTTCTTCCGAGGCGCACAAAACCGTACCGATGGGTATTTCCAAGAGGCACCGAACAGAATCGCGTTCCACCACCGCGACGGGGATGCCGAGTACCTTGCCGGAAAGAGGCAACGAAGGGGGGTTGGGGGTGATGCACCCACAGGACACTCATTCACAAATCTGGAGGTAACCATGACATTCTACATATGTTTGATGTCGGTTCGAAATTGATTTTAGGGTTCATGTTTGAAGGGCGTTCGAAATTGATTTTATGTCTAATTAGAAGCGGGGTTTATGCCTGATTATTTAGTATGAAATTGTGTCTGATTTTGGTTTTGTTATTTGTTTTCAAGTATTTAGAGTTTAATTGTGTGTGTTATGGTTCGAAAATTTTGTGTTTTATTGGTACGAAAATGGTGAAATCATACTGATTTAGTACTTATTTGTGTTCACTCTTTCGTGTGTGTGTTATGGTTCGATTTTTTTTAATTATTGGTATGAAAATGGTGAAATCATACTAAGTAATTGTTTTTGTTTAGGATTTTTGTGGCTTAAAAATATGTATGGGGTTATCAGATTTTCGTATCAGTGTTTGTTTACTTGATACGAAATTACTGAAATCATACCATATCTATTTCCATTTCCTTATAAACAAAAAAACTATCATATTGTGTTTTTATTGGTACGAAATTGGTAAAATCATACTAATTTAGTGTTTGTGTTCTAATTGTTATGTGTTTTAGGTTGAATGGATATATATATCCAATACGATGTGGAGGGTAAGAAGCATAAAAAAATCATCATGCTCCACTATATCGTATTTCGAGAGGTCAGGCCATCTCCAAACATTGACACAATCTACTTCAAAGTTTGCGACGCAATGTTGCATTTTCATACCAAATATTATTATGTAAAAATATAGGTACAAATTGTAAAGATGTTAGTGTTGTTAATAATAGTTTTGGTATGGTGCGCATTGTCTATAATCATGTTTGAATATGTATCAATTCACAATGATTATTGGTTGAGAATATGAGTCACTTTGTAACAATTACTTATAACATAGTACGATATATATAAACAAGCATGAAGTTGTTGGTACGAATATACTCATATGCGTACCATTCAATTATAAAAACTAGATCATGTTGGATAAATCTAAACCATATTGGGAACTCTAAACCTTAATGAGAAAACATAACTATATCTAGAAAATTAAACCATGTTAGAGAAATCATGTAGAAGAAGTCTAAACATGTAAAGGAAATCTAAACCATGATGGGAATAAACTAAACCCTATATGAAAATCTAAACTCTATCGTACATCTTAATCATGTACGAAATGTGAATTGCGTACCAAGTTCATATGCATAAATAAAAAATATGTCATCTATTCGCATGTATAGTGATACACTTGATAATGGTGTTTAAAATTTTACTTATCGTTTTGGTATCATTCATACTATGATTTAAAATTGGTTGCGCCTATGTACCCGGTAAGAAATGCGAACTACGTACCAAAATACGAAATAAGGTGTGTATGAAATGTAATAATTCATACCTTGTCAATCCAACAAATGATAATATATTTCTTAGTTTATAATACATGTTAATGATCTCATTTAACTCAAAAACAAAACACATGTTTACATGTACCGGGTACGGAAAAAGGAATTTCATACAAAAATTATTATGCACTAACAGGTTCGAAAAATATAAAAAACGTACTCATCACAAACATTATACACGAAAAGGTATGAATATCATATATTTCGCAAAAATAAGTTCATCCTAAAACGGAACATCATCGTCGACGACAACGACAACTACCTGCTTACAGCGTACAACAAATCCATTCGAAAAATCCTAGAACGAACCAAACAAAGGAAGCACAACTGCTTTAATGTAAATTATTCGATGAAAGACAGAAGGTCAACAACGATGCGGCATGTCGGAGAGAGTAACGTCGCGGAGAGGAGTAGATGTGCGAATCTTATCCCCCCATCGGAGGAGCATGAAGTAAACAACGGAGAAGAAGACAATGAAGAAGAAGACGTTCATGAGGTAGATACGCAGCGGCACATCGTTGGACACCTTGATCGAATCGTCAGAAACCATGATCAAGTCATCGACGACTTTCTTCTGACGGCAGCAGGCTTCCATCCGGTCGTCTTCTTCACCAGAGAGAGAGAGAGAGAGACAGAGAGAGAAAGCAAAGAGCAGTAGGATTGTACTCAATTATCAACATGAACTAAAAACCATGAATATATTTTGGGAAATTGAGGTTGAGAGAGAGAGAGAGAGAGAGAGACGTGAAGAAGAAGAGTGAGGAGAGAGAAGTCAAATGCCATATACTTCCAAAATGGTTGTTGGGAAATGTGGGATATAATTGTCAAACAAATTAAAAGTAAGGGTATTATAGTATTTTTAAGTGTCAAATGGGTATAATTTTAGCATTTTAAGTTTGGTGGGTAAGTTTTGTGTTTGTTAAGTGAAAATGACTATTTTTATGTAATAACTCTTTCTTAAATATATATTTCGTTCCTTTTCTTCTTTTAATCTCTATTTTCTTTTCTTTTATAATTTTATTTTAAAATTACACGAATATAAGAGTTAGGTATTCGTGTATTCATATATTGGTTAAATGTTTATATTAATGTATTGGTTAGTTTTAATTTCATAATACATAAATACACGAGTCTTAAATCGTATATTCACATATTAGTCAAATGTTTATATCATGTATTCATCAACTTTTATTTCATAATACATGAATACACGACTCATGTATTTGTGTATTCATGTATTGGTCAAATGTTTATATTCATGTATTATTTTGATTTTATTTCATAATACATGAATACACGAGTCATGTATTTGTGTATTCACGTATTGGTTAGATTTTATTTTATAATATATGAATCACGAGTCATGTATTAGAATACATGAGTCATGTAATATTAATCATGTATTCGTGTAAATTTATTGCATAATACAAGAATAACTGAGTCTTGTATTCATGTAGTATAAGGGTAATTTGGTAAGAGTGACTAGTTTTTGTGTTTTTTATATGAGTGACTATTATTTGTGTTTACTATATGAAAATGACTATTTTAATGTGCCCTCTCAAAGTTAATTTACAAGTACCTCATATTTATAACCCTCACAAAAAGTAAAAAATCATAATTTAATAAGGACTTTATTTGCTTATAGATCAATGTAATAAGATAAACATGAAAACAAATCAATTAACAAAACTTAACCAATCTTCATATTTTGGGCCGATAATGAAACCTACAAATTAGTCCAAGAAAACTTCAAATGTCGTTCTTCATTCACTTCAAAGACAAGTTAGACACCTCATAATATGAGCGGAACTGAATAATGATGTGTTCAAACATGACTCATTTAGTATCCATATGAGCTTAGAGCTTTACTCTTCAATTACTTTGAGGGTCATATCTTTCCAAATTAAAAATTTTGTCTAAATATTAATTATTTTTGTATAAGTACTTATTAATTTACATATAGTAACATGACATATTAATTCACTAAATTCATCATTCATCTTATATAACATTATTATTATTATTATTATTATTATTATTATTATTATTATTATTATTATTATTATTATTATTATTATTATATACGACTTAATAGGTTTTTGGCATCATGCATACTAATCAAACTAGATTAAGAGAGAGAATTATATACTCCACTTATAATATACGTAAACATTGAAGAAAAACGATACTATACGACGACGTATTTGTGTGTTTTGAAGTAGAGTCGGTTACCTGCATTTTTTTAAAAATTTAATTAGAAAAGAAAAGCATATAAAGGAAGTCGGTTGTTATTCGATTATATAACCCACTAACCCTCCCCCAAATTTCACCCTTTCCGATTTCTTCGCCGGGGAAATTCCGTCTTCTCCGTCGGCTCGCGCCCGATCGGATTCCTATTTCCTTTATTAGGTTTTCACAATTAAACCCTAGCTATGGTGTTCGTTCAATCCCCCTTCACCCCAACCCTAGCCGTCAATCTCAATCCTTCCACCACCACTCTCGCGGCGCTTCGCCTCCATCTCCAGCGCAACCATCTCATACCTTTTTCTCAGCAGCGCCTCTACCTGTCGCCGCGCCTCATCTCCACCCAGGAAAACGACGCCGTCCTTCTTTCCGATTTGGGGGTTTCCTCGAATTCAACCCTAACCCTACACGTCCCTCTCCACGGCGGTATGCAAGCGCCCGTCGCTCCCAACAAGGCGAGGACCGACTTCCTCAACACGAAGCCGCCTCCGAATTATGTCGCCGGGCTGGGGCGTGGAGCCACTGGTTTCACCACCCGGTCTGATATTGGGCCGGCCCGAGCTGCGCCTGACTTGCCTGATAGATCTGCGGCTGCGATTGGTCCTCCTGGGGCGCCTGGCGTTGGCCGCGGCCGTGGGAAGGGAGCCGGGGAGGAGGAAGAGGAGGAGGAGAGTGAGGAGAAGGGGTACGACGAGAATCAGAAGTTTGATGAGTTTGAGGGGAATGATGCGGGGTTGTTTGCCTCTGCGGAGTACGATGATGAGGACAAGGAAGCTGATGCTGTGTGGGAGGCCATTGATAAGAGGATGGATTCGCGGAGGAAGGATAGGAGGGAGGCCAGGTTGAAGGAAGAGATTGAGAAGTATCGTGCTTCGAATCCGAAGATCACGGAGCAGTTTGCGGACTTGAAGAGGAAGTTGTACACGTTATCGACTGATGAGTGGGACAGCATACCAGAGATTGGGGACTACACGTTGAAGAACAAGAAGAAGAGATTTGAGAGCTTTGTTCCAGTCCCAGATACCCTTTTGGAGAAGGCAAGGCAGGAAAAGGAGCATGTGAGTGCTTTGGACCCCAAGAGTAGAGCAGCTGGTGGGACTGAAACTCCATGGGGGCAGACTCCGGATTTGACTGCTGTAGGGGAAGGGAGAGGAACTGTGTTGTCGTTGAAACTTGATAGATTGTCCGATTCCGTCTCTGGATTGACAGTGGTTGATCCCAAAGGTTATTTGACAGACTTGAAGAGTATGAAGATTACTAGTGATGCAGAGGTATCTGACATTAATAAGGCTAGATTACTGCTCAAGTCAGTTACACAAACGAATCCCAAGCACCCTCAGGGTTGGATAGCAGCAGCTAGGTTGGAGGAGGTGGCAGGGAAGCTTCAAGCTGCTCAGCAGTTGATCAAGAAAGGGTGTGAAGAATGTCCGAAATCCGAGGATGTCTGGCTCGAGGCTTGTCGTTTAGCAACTCATACAGATGCCAAGGCTGTGATTGCAAGGGGTGTGAAGGCAATCCCAAATTCGGTGAAGTTGTGGATGCAAGCAGCGAAGCTTGAGCTGGATGATGGGAATAAGAGTCGAGTATTGAGGAAAGGGCTCGAACATATTCCAGATTCTGTGAGGCTGTGGAAGGCGGTTGTCGAGCTTGCGAATGAGGAAGATGCAAGACTTTTATTGCAGAGAGCTGTGGAATGCTGCCCATTGCATGTGGAATTATGGCTGGCCCTTGCTAGATTAGAAACTTACGAAAATGCTAAGAAAGTGCTGAATAAAGCTAGGGAGAAGCTTTCCAAGGAGCCTGCTATATGGATTACTGCAGCCAAGTTGGAAGAGGCTAATGGGAATACTAGCATGGTGGGGAAGATTATAGAGAGGGGTATACGGGCTTTACAGAGGGAGCGCGTAGAAATTGATAGAGAAATGTGGATGAAAGAGGCTGAAGCAGCTGAAAGAGCTGGTTCTGTTGCTACTTGTCAGGCTATAATTCACAACACTATTGAGGTCGGGGTGGAAGAAGAAGATAGAAAGAGAACTTGGGTTGCTGATGCAGAGGAGTGCAAGAAGAGAGGCTCTATTGAGACCGCAAGGGCCATATATGCCCATGCTCTTACTGTCTTTTTAACGAAAAAGAGCATATGGCTCAAAGCGGCTCAGCTGGAGAAGAGCCATGGCACTCGAGAATCTCTAGATGCGCTGCTCCGAAAAGCTGTTACCTACATACCGCATGCTGAAGTCTTGTGGCTAATGGGTGCAAAGGAAAAGTGGCTTGCTGGAGATGTGCCTGCTGCTAGAGCAATTCTTCAAGAAGCATATGCTGCGATTCCTAATTCTGAGGAGATTTGGCTCGCTGCTTTCAAGCTCGAATTCGAGAATCAGGAGCCAGAAAGAGCAAGAATGCTTCTTGCAAAAGCTCGAGAAAGAGGAGGAACAGAGAGAGTATGGATGAAGTCTGCAATTGTTGAGAGAGAATTGGGAAACACTGCAGATGAGAGGAGATTATTGGACGAAGGTTTGAAACTTTTCCCTTCGTTTTTCAAACTCTGGTTGATGCTTGGGCAGTTGGAGGAGCGTCTTGGAAACTTGGAGAAAGCGAAGGAAGCTTATGAGTTGGGGCTGAAGCACTGCTCAAAATGTATTCCTTTGTGGCTTTCACTTGCTCATTTGGAAGAGAAAGTAGTTGGACTAAGTAAAGCTCGTGCAGTTCTGACCATGGCTAGGAAGAAAAACCCTCAAACTCCCGAACTTTGGCTTGCTGCAGTTCGAGCTGAGTCTCGACATGGTCACAAAAAGGAAGCCGAAATATTAATGGCAAAGGCTTTGCAAGAATGCCCTACTAGTGGTATTCTTTGGGCTGCATCAATTGAAACGGCTGCTCGTGCTCACCAGAAAACAAAGGGTAGGGATGCATACAAAAAATGTGGCGAAGATCCTTATGTTCTTGCAGCTGCAGGGAAGATGTTATGGCAAGATAGGAAGGTTGACAAAGCTAGAACATGGTTTCATAAGGCTGTGACCCTTGCTCCAGATATTGGGGATTTCTGGGCCACATACTACAAATTCGAACTCCAACATGGGAATGAAGATACTCAAAAGGATGTCCTGAGTAGGTGTGTTGCAGCTGACCCGAAACATGGTGAGAAGTGGCAAGCGATATCAAAAGCTGTGGAGAACTCGCATCAGCCTACGGAGGTCATCTTGAAGAAGGTGGTGGTTGCATTAGGAAGAGAAGACCATGTAGCTGAGAATGGGAATAACTAGTTTGTGTAGGTGAGTGCCATGTTTGGTGTTGCTTTTGATTTTGCTTAAGCATTACATATATACATTACAGTATCTGTTTGACTCTATTAGCTGTTCTAGCAGATTCCTTTGGTTGAACCATTCGAGAAAACTTGCTTATTCTATGGTACTTGGGAATTTCAACATGCGTAATTACTCTTGACATTGGAATTTTTATCTTACATTTCTCGATTATATTGCTTGTCTACTACATCTGCTGCTTGTAGCTATTGTCGAAGAGGATGCTGGAGTGCTGGTCTGTCTTATGGTTATTTCCAACTTTTTAAATATGGTCGTTTTTGTAAATGATTTTATCATGCCCTCCTACTTATCTTGTCAGGATATCTGCTTTATATTGGTATGGAATTGCTGGCTCGAAAGGCTTCCAATGATTCTAATTTGGTTAGTTGCACTTGCTGCTGCTGTTCTTGAATAACTCGTGTTCTGTTGCTCATAAGCTTTCTATGTATTATTATACCACTAGTTTTTAGCTCGAGTTCTGTATGCATTGCAGTAGTTATCGAGAGGAGTTAGAACTTGACAAGAAATAGAGAGGAATGTATCACAATGGTAGAGTAATAAGATATAGATGCCTCTGTGCTCTCGCTATATGAATTTGATTCTTGAAGATGCATCTTAATACGACTGAGCTCGTGTTTGTCATTTTTATACCTTATATTATCAGAACACACATCTGCGTGTCTTCCCTTACTTGATTTGATGGTGTGATTCGCACTGGCCGTTGCTGGGCTAAACTGGGATCTGTTTTTATCGAATAATTGGTCTGGTGGGCAAGCTGGTAGGCCATTTTCTTGAAGCTGTAGACCTTTGCATTGTAAGTTTTGTATTTTGCTATATGATGATAGTAGACAGCTTGATATTCACAGAAATGGAGACAATTGTTTGCAGTCATTTATTATTTTTCATCTTTTCTAAGAAGACAATTAGCACTTCATTAAGTGTTTCTTCATGTTCAAACTCTTGGTAATGTGTTTTCCCCACTTAAGGCAATACAAAAAACTCAAATGTTTACATCTCCTTTTACTCCAAGAGATTAGAACAATGTTGAAGGTGAGGGCTTCTTTCATGATGCTTTTTTTTTTTTATGGTCTCACCAAACCATTTGCTAATTTTCTTCGTCTTCAACGAGTACGACTCTAGTTTTTTCTTCCTAACTCGTGTCTCGTTACTGATCAAGCCAATCCGACGAGCTTCTCGCTCACCTCCCACAACTTCCGCGCCTTCTCTGCATCACTAGCCTCTTTTGACAGCTGGTTCTCGAACGAGGCTGAGGTCCTGTTCCAGCTCCAGTAGACCCCCGATTTCGACAGGCTCGGATCACTCACCACCTAAACCCCACGCACAAACTTTTCAACGTCGAATAAACAAAACCAATAGATAAAACGATGTTCGATTTCATTAAAGGAACCAACCTGAGCGAGCCTGTCTCCGGCTTCTTGTTCGGACACATATCCTTTAGTAATATACTTCTGAAACACTGGAAACAGAGTCCTGAAGAGAGGAATGTGGTTCCTGAAGAGTCCAGTTTCGGCTATGCAACCTGGGTAGAGTGAAGCAAAACTAATCCCTGTTTCTTCATGGTAACGTCTGTGGAATTCCTGCATTGTCAGCATATTGCAAACCTTGCTATCTTTGTATGCCTTTGCCCCGTCGAACTCACCCCCGTCAATCATGGATGAGCTCCCTACTCCGTTCAGCCCTCCTGCCAGCCCCCGCAGATCACCCAGATTCGCCTTCGGAGGCACATTACCGGCCAAGGTGTTGGTGTTCCCTGTACACGTGAGCATTCGATAGTTACAAAATCTGACAGAATTATGCAATAGGTGATCCTTCAGTTCGCTCATAAGATTTCTTGAATTGATACCTGTGATGGATCCGACGATGATGAGGCGTTTCTGAGAGTAGTCCGACTTCTTGAAGTCGTCCAAGAGCAGCCTTGCGAGCAAGAAATGGCCCAAATGGTTGGTGCCCACGCTCAACTCGAATCCCTCAGCTGTGAAAGTTGGCTCTTTTGCGGTTGGTAGGTAAATCGCAGCATTGCAGACCAGAACATCTAATGGCATTTCAGATCTCCGGAAGGTCTCGACAAACTGGCGGACGCTGTCGAGGGAGGCAAGATCGAGGTGCATCACCGTGTAGTTCTCTTTAGCCATGCCCGCAGATTTTGCCGCCTGCTCCGCCTTGAGGAAGTTCCGGCAGGCCATGATCACGTGCCATTTCCCGGTGTCGGCCAGGGATTTGGCTGTGGCAAGACCGAGCCCTGATGAGGCGCCGGTGATGATGACACTGCCCTTACGCAAGGTTTTCTTCTCGTCGGAGGAGGATTGCTTGATGGCCGGAGCTGTGGCTGCCGTCTGCGCCTTGATCGGTCCGGTCGAGAGCTTTTTCCGCAACTCCTGCGTCGAAAACCAGTCGTTCCGGTTGACAATTTAGATTGAGGATACTTATACAATCAAGCATTTGAAGGAGCAGAGCTCAAACTTATCGAATTTCATAATGTAATTGCCATTGATAATTATTTTTATCTGTCTAAGCTATCACCCAAAATTAAAACATCTTTATTCAAATAAACTGATTTACCAATTAATATGCAGAAAATGCAATGTAGAAGAACATAAATGAACCCTACACCCAATTTTCATGGTAAAAACAATCATTACACTTGCAGAATTCAAGCACCCAAATTATACGAGACGTTTCGTTATTTTATATCTTACATATATTCAAGTAACTTGAGACGGAGGGAATATATATCGAAACACAGTGAAATCCAAATCAACCCTAAACAAATGCTTCCATGAGTATGAACTGTGAACATTTGGGGAAGATGAAGAAAATAATACCTTGTTAAAAGATGGGCTAAATTCAGCTCTGATTCCTGCTGGCAGTGCAGCTCCAAAGAGAGATGTTTCCTTTATTGAACTTCCCTTATTCTAACATCATCGATTCCAAGTAAAAATTGAAAAAATCAGAACCTCGATAAACAATTCAGAAAAATCTGCAGAATTCATTCGTACGCATTTTATTACCTCTTTCGAAATGCAGAGAGTGGAGGGAAGCAAATACGCTGCTTGCAGAGCCATGGGGAAATCGGATTTAATTTGAATTCCAAAGAAAAAATGGATGGGAAAATGGGGGATTTGATTTGATTTTATGTAAAAGAATGGTGAGGTGAGGTGAGGTGAAATAGAGGGAAGATTAAAGCGGGAAAAGATAAGGTGGTGATATAATCCTCCCCATCTCTCCAATCACAATTCGACTTTGGATTCTCTCTCTCCTCTTTTATTTTCTCTGATTTTTTTTATTTTTTTTTCCCAGATATTTAATTAAACAATTCTATTCACGTTCTCTAGAAAGTTTGAGCGATCTTGGTTTGGCTTGGCTTGAATTTTGATGAAAATCATGGACTGGGCTGAATTCAGTTCAAAGTATTTAGAGGGCCTAAGATTCTATGAAACTTGGGCCTCTATTTGAAGGCAAAAAGGTTATGCTACTGTACTCGCTTAATTTTAGCGTTTTCTTTATCCAACGTCCATCGTTATGATTAAAAATGTCAATTAAGATTTATTGTCAAATGTTTTAAATAAAAGTCTCAAGTTTCACGATAATCGTAATTTGTTCTTTTATCAACTTACATATTTTCGTAAAAGTGATAATGATTGTGAATAAATTGATGATTATTATAATTAAATAAAAGTAACAATTTCTGTGATAATCGAAATCTTTTATTTTGTCAGCTTTCATGTTTTCTTATTAAAGTGATCGGGAAATCGAAGGCTACTCGAAACTACAAATTCCAAGTTGATGTTGAATTAAATTTGAGAAGAAAATATTCAATCCATCTCATAGAAGCTATGCATAAAAAGCCTATATATGAACCCTATTAAGCCTTGAATATATGGCAATTTAGTCTAAGTTTATAAATTATTACTACTATAATAAATGGAAAACGGGTCAAATATATTAGCTAGATTGAAAATGAAAGTACAACTAACAAAATGTGGACGGCACTAACCTCTTAATCCCCCCCGAATTCAATTTCTCTCCACTTAAAAAAGAATAATTCATGACTTTGACTTTGTATGATTAGTAATTAATTAATAAAGTTTTGTGTATGGATGGAATTCTATGAGATGATCACAAGGGATTTGTTAATGATTAATATCTATCACAAAAATTACAACAAATTAAGGGCATGAGTGATCTTCACGTAGACGTAGTCGTCACACAACTACATTTTCCATGATTTGTCAATTTTGATAAATTTACGTACCATGTTATCATTATTGTAAAGTAGTAGTTGAACAAAATGTGTAATCTTCCCTCTTAAATCAGTGTGAGATTAACCGGTGGCTCTAACACGCCTCTAATAACTATTGATGTTGTTGGGCCGGCTTCGATGCCATACCAATATTGAGTCATTCACGCCTTGAACTGTTGTGTATTATGAATAAGAATTTCCCTTGTTAGATGTGAGTATAATACACTTACACCCACATAAGAATTTCCTTTGTTAGAGCCCGAAACCTTTCCCAAGTCCACGTAGACGACTCTAAAAAAATAATGCAGTACTTCCATGTCTCAATTCAATAATGTTGATCATGTACTTCGACAAGAAATTTTAGAAATTATGGCTATTGAAGTGAAATAGTAAACTATATGACTATTGAAATTTGAGGAAGTGAGTATATATTATATTTGAGTATTGCAATTTGCAAACACAATTAATTGTATAATTATAGTACTAATATACTCCGATTAAATACTCCCAAACAATAAATAGTTTAACACAATGAGATAAACATCGATAATTTGGATGCCTAATTAGCTCTTCCTAGGTTTGTCTTTCATACAAAAAAAAAATAAAAAAATATGTTGGGCCCCATTATTTTCTCCAATAAATTAATCTCCAAAAAATGAGGGATTAATCAAAATAAAAATAAAATAAAATAAAATAAAATAAAGTAGCCACCCCCCTTCTCCCCAATGATATCAATGTCAGGCATGATTAGGTCAAATAAAAGACCCCCCCAAAAAATTAGATACAGTATTTAGAAATAATTAAGTATTAAATGTGTGTATTTAATCATATCATTAGATTTAAGATGTCTTGACGTCGCAATTAAGAAATTAAGATGATCTCATGGGCCGGTTATTGGGCCCACTTCTAGCACACCCTTGAGATTTTTTTAAACACTAATTAAGGGATTAACAAATGGATTAAGTTTGTAACGCATGCCCATTACGTTTGTCTTTTTCTAACTTTATTAATTAATGTTTTTACTAATCATAGTTGATGGCTCATGTATAACAATCATGTTGAAATAAGCGGGATAATTTTATGAAATATCACTGAACTATACTTAATGTTACAAATTTATCGCTGAACTTTTTAATTTGTTTCAAATTTATCACTGAACTAATATTTTGTTTCAATAACACTTTTTCGTTCAATTTTTTTCTTGAGTGGCAACCGGAATTTCAAGTAGGCTAATCAAAAGATTGACACGTCATTTTTCAATTTAAAAATAAAATAGCTCCACCTCCTGGCTCGGCTACCACGCCTTCCTACACGGCCTCTCCTCCGCCGCCTCCGCTATCGTCCTCTCCGTCGACTACCGCCTCGCCCCGGAGCACAAGCTCCCCGCCGCCTACGACGACTGCTACGCCGCCCTCGAATGGCTAGCCTCCTCCCTCGCCCTCGACCCATGGCTAACAAACGCTGACCTCTCCCGCGTCTACCTCGCCGGCGACGGCGGAAACATAGCCCACAACGTGTCTTTGAAATTCGCCGGAGCTAAGCTAACATCCCCAACGTCTCGATTAGAGGGCTGCTGTCGATTCATCCGTTCTTCGGCAGCGAGGCGCGGACGGAGATGGAAGCAGTGAAGGGATATTTTATTTTTGAATTGTAAAATGACGTGAAAATCTTTTGATTAGCCTACGTACGTGGAATTTCGGTTGCCACGTAAGAAAAAATTGACAGATTAGTGTTAATGAAACAAAATATTAGTTAAGTGATAATTTTGAAACAAATTAAAGTTTAATGATAAATTTGTAACAATGAGTATAGTTCGGTGATATTTCATGAAATTATCCCGAAATAAGCCGCTCAAACTTTGTTGTTCCCATGAGATCATCCATTGCATTTCGATGTTGCATTTTTCATTGTACCATTAGATTTTTGACACATGTTAATCGTGTTAAACACATTTTCTAGGCTGGTTTTGGAAATGTAATAACACGTTAACAAGTGTCGAACATCTAATAGTGCAATTGAAAATGTCACACTGAAATGCATCTCATTCGTATTCTCATCGATATTTAAACTAATAAAATTAATCCATATCATTTTTGTTAAACAAATAACAGACAATTTAAAGTTTGCAGCACGAATGACTTGAGTTCAAGATATTTGATTCCGAAACTTTACCCCAACCACCGGACCAACACATGCACATAAGTACTAGCATGTCATAATCTTGAACAAGGGCAAAATATGATTATCTACCCATCCTTTTCTATTTGTTGGGAAATTGAAAAATATGAGTGGTGATGATTTGGTAGGTGATTTTAAACATGCACAAAAATAAAATACAAATAAAGCAAAAATACAATGAGAAATCTTTTGAAATGCAAGCATATATTACTACTCCTATATTAAGTAAAAACCAAGCACCATGAAATTAAAGCAAAAGAAGCATCCCAAATCTACAACAAATTTACAAAAAAAACACTAAAGATTTTTCATATCCTCAAAGATCTAAACAAAAAGGAGATCTAAGAGAGTAATGATGGAGCAATCACTAAAACGTCTCCACAAATCAAGCTAATTACACTAATCATAATCATTCCCATGCAGAGAGATTCATTGGCCTGGCCTTTAATACTCAGCCAGCCCCCTTCTGCACTTGATCGATTCACACCACACCATTGAAACTAGAGAGAGAGAGAGAGAGAGAGATGCAGACAGACATTGTGAAATATAATCTGCTACCTAGCTATCTCAGAAAGAATATGATCCAAGGAGATGACCTAAAAGATGTTCTCCTTTTCTTGATCAAGAGAGAGAGAGAGAGAGAGAGAGAGAGAGAGAGTTAATCGTCGTGATCCTTCCAGAAGAAGGGAGGGATGGAGGAGGAAGATGATGATGAATTGTCCTGTTGTTTCTGAGGCTGGTAATGATTATAAGAGTCTTGATGCTTAATATTCTCAAATGGAGGAAGATTTGGAGGCAGCATCAAATTATTATTCGTATCCAGATTATCCCACACTGCGCTTCCTGGGCCCCACCCCGCCGGAATCGAGTCGAACCAGGCATCGCCCCACACCAGCTCCGACGATGCCGAAGCTGACGACGCCACTCCTTCTCCATCTCCTCCGGCATTTCCTATTTCTTCCTCACTGGCAGTTGGCGGGGGTTCCTCCTCCTCCTCCGCGGCCGCTATTGCGGGGGGTTCGGCGTCCGCCGCCTCCTCTTGCGGCGGCGGAGGAGGAACTTTCCCGGCGAAGTGCTCGGGGAAGTTGAGCCTGGCGTTCTCGCCGCGCAGCTTGAAGGCCTCGCGGTCGTAGGCCATGGCGGCGTCCTCCGCCGTGTCGAAGGTGCCGAGCCAGAGGCGCGTCCGGTTCCGCGGCAGGCGGATCTCCGCCACCCACTTCCCCCAGTGGCGCTGCCGCACGCCGCGGTAGAGCTTCGTAGGCGACACCGGGATCACCGGCGGCCGGAAGAGCGCCGCCCGGCCGTGCTGCTCCAGCCTCGTCATCATCATCATCCGCCCCCTCGGGCTCAGGTTCAGCGTCTCGCTCCAGTACTGCAGCAGCTGCAGCTGCTGCGACGGAGCCGCCGCCACCGCCTCCCCGGCGAAATAAGGCGGGAAGGACATGTTCTGCTGGTACTGCGGGGCGAAGGAGATCATCTGCCCCTGCGGCTGGAACAATGGGATCGGATTCGACCCGAATTGCTGCTGCTGCTGCTGATACTGCGGCGGCGGATTCTCCAGCGAGAAGGGAAAGTAAGGCGGCGGAAACGCCGCCGTCGACGATGATGAAGAAGAAGTCGACGACGAGTCATGGCGGCGGTCGGGGCTCCGGACTTTCTTGAAAGGGCGATCGGAAATGGAGGCTTCTTCGTAAACGGAGCTCCAGCTCTGTCTCTCGAGGCTGTGGCTATCGTCTCTCTCCCATTCCATTCCGATCGTCTTCTTCGATTTCCCTTTGTTCTTCGATGAATCCATTTTTATACGAAAATTCTTGATTTTGCTCTGTTTTTTTAGGCCGCCCGCCCTTGAAAATAAAAAGAATTGAATTTTAATAAAAAAAAAAAAAGGAAGAAGAAGTGATGAAATCCCAGTTGCTAAAACTCACCGGGAAATCATGAAACTAATTTAGGAGAAGAGTCCTAAACCAGAAATCTGAAAAACTGAAGCATTTGATCAAAAGTGCAGGTAAGAGAGGGGGAGAGAGAGCGAGCGGCGTATGAGAGAATCAAGTATGGATTGGCAAAATGAGTGTGTGTTTCTGTAAAATGGCGGAGAGGAGCGAAGATTTTAGAGAGAGAGAGAGAGAGAGAGAAGGGGATGATTAGAGTTGGGAGGGGGCGGGAGGGAAATGGGGAGGGTTTATAAGGAGGGGGAGAAGTAAGATATTTTTGGCGAGTGAACAAGACTCGCGGTTGGTGTTGGGTCCCACGCGGCTTCAATTCCGCCCCCTCTTTTGTTTTTACTGTCCTCTTATCTTTCTTCTACCAACTCAAAATTCTTAAAAAAATTAAAAACAAAACTTTCTTCTACTTCCCTTGCTTTTACTGCACCCTAGCTTTTATTTGTATTTTTTATTTTCTTATGATTAACATAGATATGGACGCAGGGGTGTCCACGAACACGAGCTGAGTTACTAGTGAGTTATTCGAAGTCTTTTATTGTTTACAAGATCGTTTGAACTTGTGTTGATAAAGCTCGTTTAGCCCGAAGATGAACTCAATAAGCAACTTAGCTTGAAAGGTAGTAATATTAAGTAAAATTTTACAAAAATATATGTGTGCACTATTACTATAAAAAATCTTATTTATTATGGATGGTGAATTTAAGTAGAAGTGTCATTTTACGTTACGAGTAATGCTATTTGGTCACATTATGGCTAGTCACGATCTCTCTTTTTCGAACAAAGAAAATGGGCAGTGAAGCAAGAGTTTTGAACCACTAATCACCTCTAATATTTTACTTATCATTCAAATATTTACATATGGACCATATATTGTAATTGTGGCTTGTCATAATGTGATTAGATAGCTTTATTGATATTTTAAACCTAAACCTGAATATATAGCTCGTTTGAGGTCTATAAAACTCGTGGACCTCACCTCGATTGGGAATATTACGAGCCAAACTTGAGCACGACAATATTGATTTGTCTCGGCTCGATCGTTTATGGTCCTGCGTACACGGACGATAACCATGTATTGAAACCCTCGTGCAAAAATTTCAGCTCTTTCTATCTTCATTGATTAATGGATGTCATGTGAGTATCCTTTTCTTCGATTTCCTTTTTCTATTTCTGGTGAAGAAGATGTCATGCGAAATTAAGGTAGCTGGTCCAGTATAATATTATTCTTGTGCCTCAAAAACACCTGAATTTTATCATGCACAATTTGATAAAATTAATTAATACATTTATTTCAAATTTCCAAAATAATCGTGACCAAGTTTCGACATCTTTGTACGATCAACCCTAAAAATATCATTACTTTATTTTAATCCTGTTGTCACTCATAATAGTATTCTCTAGGTCCCAATCATCTCATCATTATTTTAATAGACTCGTCTTGAATAAAAGAATCATAAAATTGTTGGACAAAAAAGCCGTCGGCTTCATTTCTTTTTTTTTTTTTTTTTTTTTTACCTTATCCCACAGAGAGTAAAACAGAAATTGTGACCACAGAATTTCATCTAATTTACTTTCTTACTTACTCAACTTATTAAAATAAGTTATCCCAATTTAAAGTGGATGAAATTATAATATGAGTTTGTAGTAAATTATTTCACTAGAAAACGAATGTGGGTGGCGCGACATTAGTCTTTACCGATAGAGACGAGTTAAAAGACATTATAAATAATTAGGGTTTTTGTTTGTTTCGTTTATACGTAAAAAATAGGGGAATAAATTGGATCCAACTACAAACTATACAAATGAGTGGCCAATCGGATTCCACCACCTCAGCGGCGGACGGCGACACCACGCTAATCCCCATTAGTGGCGACGGTTTGATCCGTACGAGGTGGTGGCTAACTCTCATTGGCCCATTTCTTTGTTTAGTAGTAGTAGTATCTTTGTTCCCATTGTTAATAATATATCCATTTAGCACAAAGTACAAAGTCAACTCACATTAACATTGGAGTTTGGTAGGAATATTGCTAAAGTTTTAGCTTTTGATTGTATAATTAAGGAAATATGGCAATGATCTAGTAAATGTATAGCTCCAATTTCGTTCGAGCCGGATCGATTCGACTGTTTTTTTTTTTTTTTTTTTTTTTTTTTTTTTTTTTTTTTTTTTTTTTTTTTTTTTTTCGGACTCGGTATCAATTCAAGCCTGATCAATGGTTAGGGGATTCGAAATTCGACTATGGAGCATGTTGGATTGTCTAACGAGACTAACCCTGCTGCTAGTTCGGGTTCTTGTTTATACACTTATGATAACACTACTAATATTTGCTATAATGACTTTTTTTCTCCACGAGATCAGTTGTTATATGATAGGAACCTTTTCATGTGCATACTTTTGATTTCTTCCTTTCGAATGAAGAGCACATTAATTTCGCTCATCCAGATTCTAGAAAAATCGTGGTCGACTCGACTATATCTCTAATTATATGAACATCAAACATTGATGTATGGAGAAGTGATTGATTATTGATCTTTTAAGGGTCTTCATTTAATAAGGCCCCTACCTATATATGAGTCTCCATCCATGCACAAAATTCATGCCTACATGGTAGGAGTTAATACTCTACATTAGCATTGATTTAGAAAATTTTCTTTCTTTCTTTTTTGCCTTTTAATCCTTCTTTTTTTTGGGTTTGCCCATGCCCTATTCGAATTAGAAATTACCTCTAATTCTTTTTTTTAGATATTACTTAAAAGGAGTAATTATTTTACAATAAATATCATAGAAAATTTGTAACAAATATGTGAGGAGGAAGGGAAAAAAAAGCCGTGGAAAAAGAAAAGAGGGAAAGAGACGATAATAAAATTGTAGAGAGCTTTTTTTATTGGGTTTTTAAGTCGTATTATAATTTAAACTTTTGAGTCAATATATTTTTTAAGTTCATTTTATTTATTTAAGCTATATTTAAAAAAAATTGATAAACATGCTTAAAAACGGGTCGGGGTCGGGGATGGAGGATTGTGATTCTTATTGACCTTATCTCTTAACCCTACAAAGTGGAGGAATACCACCTTACGGTAATTGATTTATAATTTTGATTCCATTATCTCTATTTTTTAATTTTTTTTTACAATTTAATAATCGAAGTCAAAAGAAATTATTATTTTAGCTAATCGAAGTCAAAACCACCTAAAAATTGTGTAGCATATTTTTCTAAGATTGATTAAATAAAATAAACAATTATACTTGGTAGCTAAGCTTGATACGCACCGAGGTGATCAAAGGTTGGCTAATTATTTTAATACGTGTTGTGTTGAAATTCTAAGCCATCACGTAAGTTGTAATTAATTATGAAAAACCAAACTAATAATGAATTTAAAAAAAAAAATGAATGAGTATCATCTTCTTAAATGCCAACCCAAAATTCTAGAACTTTCCGCGGAGGTTAATCTTAGGTCAAATAATTAAACGAGCCACTAATTAAAGTATTCTTGAAAATGAAGTGACCTTTTATGCTAATTAATTAACCATATAAGATGCTCCCAACAAGATTGATCCATTTATTAATAGATTTGGATAGCTGAGTACCCATAAACAATAATACTCCACATATCTATGATCCTTAGATCCAAAGCTGTTTTCGGATGTCATTTCAAATGATTTTGAAATCGATTTTTGGAGTAGAAGTCTTTTTGCAGTGTATTATTAGTGTTATGGTACCTGACAAAAAAACTATATTCCAAAAATACATTTCAAAATTGTTAGTGTTACACAAGTGCCCCACATCGGATTTGGAAAGAACTTGGACTCTACATATAGATTGGATGATCCATCCCCCTTACAAGGCCTTTTAAGGGGTGAATTGGCCCAATTCTAATAAAAATCAATTAAAATGAGGCCCGCAAAACAGGTCTGAGTTTAAAGATCATGGACGAACGAAGTACTAATCAATTCATACTCGTCCCGTCGGTCATGTAACTGTGTCCCCCCTTTCATATCCTATTAGTCACTCTATCATGAAAAATGTAGTTTCTTTAGATGTAGAGAAAATATGTCAGTATTACATTGTAGAGGAATGTTGAGGCTCGTATACTAAAATAAAAGTATCGTACTTTTCGTATGCATGGAAGTGTTAATCAATTTTTTTATCTTCAAATTCACACATCAAAATTAATCACCATAGATCATAAATTATGTGGAACTACAAATAAATAATTAAAGTCAAAACGACAAATATTCTTTTGAAAAAATCAAACAATGATAAAGGAATGGCGAAAATTGCAGAAGCATTAAAATAAAAACACGTACTATAAGAATGACTTTCGGTGGAGAAATTGGGAAAAAAAAAATAGAGAGATATTTTGGGGAAAGAAAGTCAACCAACATAACTGTGTCTGTGGAAGTCGGTTTGAATCGGCACGTGTCGGTGGTCCACCGGTCACGTCGCCTCATCATCACATTCTTAATCTACACTTTTCATTTTTATTTTTATTTTTATTTATTTTCCCATCTTTTGTTATACTCCCTCCGTCCTTAAATAAGTGTCCCGAGCCGCCAAAATTTTTATCCCATAATAAGTGTCCTATCACATGTTTCAATGTAAAATTTTGGCTAAACTACCAATTTTACCCCTATTATCATTACACCTTTTTCACTTTTTCAATTTTCAATGTAATGATTAGGGGTTAATATGGTAAATTTATACAATTCCTTGGTTATTGCACTTTGGCGGCTCGGGACACTTATTTAAGGACGGAGGGAGTACTATAATTCCTTAAAACAAAAAAGGCGTTATGTGATTTATTCGAAAAGCATACACCATTCATTCTCAAATAAGCAAGATGAGATTCTCTGTCCCGAAAATAGTGTCTCATTTGTGTTCCATTTTTAAAATTACGTAGTTTTGAGTTATCGATATTTTAGATTTAATTCAACTCATTCTCAACACTACGTATTTTTTAGAATGAAACACAAATGTGACACAATTTTCAGGACTGAGGATTTCATCTGCAATTAAGCGTTGTATTTTCCTTTATAAAACTTCTCTGTAAAGTACATATCATTACTTAAAATCGAAAAAAAATTACCACTTAGGTAAGTGGAAGTCTTACTCTACTACCAACAATCTTTTATCTCTTTCTTTAATTCAATTCTAACACATTGGAAAAAACGAAGGGAGTACATGGTAACACGGAGCTACAAAAGAATCCCTCCTCCGTCATGTCTAAATGATGCATGCATCGTTGCACATCTATATGTGTATGAAAAGTCATGAGTAGTTATTACTAAAAAATCAAAATGGGAAAATTTTCCAACAATAGACAAATTAGAGTGGCAAGTATAATTGGACTTATTTTTTAGGGACGGCCACGTGTCGGCATTCATGAAACGAAAATGGAAACAAATTTGTCGAGCAATGTGTTGTTTTGTTGACAAAAGTGGAAATTCAAATTCCCCATTTACTTTCGACGCCTCCACCAATCAAATTCTTTCATTCAATTTCTCCACATTTTTCTTGATTGCAACTTTTTAGATACTGTGTTACCAAACTAGTACTATTATTTTCTCTACACACACACACACACACACAAAAAAAAAAAAAAAAAAAAAAAAAAACTCTATCTAGTATTTTTTATGATTGGTAAATAAAATTAAATTGGGTAGCCATATTTGAGCCCATACAGGCCCAAAAAAATAGATGTGAGCCTTTTTTTGCTTGAATAATGTGTATAATTTTTACTAGTTTCTTCATTGCTCTATTACTAGGGATGTCAATTTTCCCCGCGGGGACCCGCCCCTAATGAGGCGGAGGCGGGGAGTAAAATTTGAAATCGGGGCCGGGGCCGGGTATACGAGCTTATGCCCGAATCGAATTCGGGGCGGGGGCGGATTTATAGATACCCGCCCCGCATCCGCCCCGAATATACTATATATATAATATATATTTTAATAAAATATTACACTCAGATTTAAATAAAGGGCTTTTCATATTTTGGACACTCCCCGTATTCTAGACTTCCAATCTTCCACAAATCTCAATCAACATTCTTCTTTTTCGTTTTTTTTTTGTAATTTTCTTTGTTGCGACGCTATTGCACTGAGACGAAACCTATTCTTCTTTTATTTTATTGGTAGTTATTATTCAATTTTTTTCATTTTTTCCCTAAATATTTATAAACTGGTACCCGTCGGATATCCGTCCTCCATCGGATAATCCCCGCCTCCGTCCCTGCCCCGAATTAAACGGGTACGAGGCGGGCTTGGGGATTTTTTTTGGAACGGGTGACAGGAAAGCAATACCCGGCCCCGCCCCGACCCGTTTACACCCCTATCTATTACTCGCTCCGTCGCTCGTCCCCGAACTGCAAACGTTTCTTAAATATACAAGAGACGTAAAATATAGATGGGCGGAGTATTTTCTACCGAATCTAATTTTAATACTTGTACTAAGAAAAGGGCCATTATTATCTGATAGAAAATAAATATAAAGGCCCATTATAATCTCGACGAATACAATGATCTAAAATGATGAGCATATTTGAAAAGGTCATTAACTTTAGGGAATTCTCATCATACGCTTTTGATCACAATTAAAAAATAATTAAAATTAAAGCAACCAAAATTACGTAATTAAATTTCACTCCAGAATTGTTTTTTATAGTACTGCCTCCGTTCAACTCTATCTGACATGTAGAGTGAATAAATGCGGGGTTTAAAACTGCTAAAAATTGAGATTTAAAACATATTCAAATGCTTGTTTAAAATGTGGTTCCACCAATGTAAATAGAAAAAAAGACTTATGCTAATAAACTCTAATAAATGCAGGATCATTCCAAAAATGCTATGCTCAAATCAACTCTTCTAAACAACACTTTCCTTCAAAGAAAACAAGACTAATATAACACCTAACCTAACAAAATCAATCTACCTAGATTTTAATATCCAACTTCTTCTCAATGTTTGCTCTTTTCAGCTCCATGAACTTCGCCGCGAGCTCGTCGTAATCGGGGAGCTTCGGATGGATATGGCGACAAGGAGAGTAGTCGTCGTATGACTGACTAAACGGGTACGAGTTTGATCTATTAATATTCTCCGTCTCCGTTGCATCTCCCTCTCTATTCCTCACACAGGGCATAGTGATCGCCCTCGAAGGCAGAGCCAGTTTTCCTGCCACGTCATCTTTTTCAAGATGGCGCGAGGAGGAAAACTCCCCTGCCTTCTCAACCCCGTTTGCTTCTCTGACCGAGAAGAAACGGGGCTGGGGCTGGCTTGAGAGCGCGCTTCTGACTCTCTGATGATGGGATTTACGCCTTATCTGAGGCGACATTTCAACATCATCCGATTCGTCGTAATATGCTGCACCTGAACTTCTTCGAACGAGTGATCTCCTTCTCGACCTCTTCCTCCTCGACTTTCTCGAATTCCCCAACTCTGTTTCGTCCTCATTTTCCGACCCGAACGATCTGAACACGAAGAATCGTTGATCTTGTAGGCCCCCGCCTTTGATCACCGGTGAAACGAACTCTTCAATATCATCAAGATAGATCACTTCCTCCCCCAAATCGGCTGAATTCTCCGAACGAGTATCGATTTCATCGCCAAAATCGCCCTCTTTCCTCGATCCGAAACTCAAATCCCTCCACATAGTTTTGTCCCTCCTTCCATCTATCTGTTTCCACAATGCAGCATCACATTTCACTCCAAAACATTCAAATTTCAGAAAGAATGTAAATTAATTAAAACAAGCTAGCTTTTACCTCATATTGTTCTTGTAATAAGTTAGGTTTGTATTCAAGAAACAAGGGCTCAGTCTGAACGAAAGTTGCTGCAATTTCATCCAAGAACTTGTGCTTCACATCATTAGGCACACTCTTCATCTCAAGTCCCTCCACAATCTGAGTGTTGATGATGTTGGGCTCGAGCGCGGTGGCGACGAATTTGTGGCCGTAACGGTGGGAGAAGAGGCTCCTAAGGGAGAGAAGCTCCGGCAGCTCTCCGAACCTCGCCGATGAGAAGATGAGGCTCGAAACCGCCTCTTTTATGTCGTTCGGGCAGTCCCTGCAGCCGCCGAACATCAATTACACGACCACACGAGCTCATGTTCGTATCATCATATCCACTAGTAGTGTTGTAGAGAAATGTATCTAAATACCTGTGCTTGCGGATGTAGGGAAGGTTGATGATAACGAACTCACAGAACTGGTAGAGCAGATCATATACTTCAACCATTGTTTCATCAATCACAACCTGCTCCACCTGAAATTACATAAAAGAGAATTACAAAACTACCTAGAGAGAGAGAGAGAGAGAGAGAGAGAGAGAGTACTCGTTGGAAGGCGGTGTGGTGGTGGCCATGTTTGAGGAGCTCGGCAACATCCTTCTTGAGCTGCTTGAGTATGCAGATTCTCTTGTTCTTGAGCAGCACCAAACGGCATTGCACCCTCTTTATCAGTTTCTTACTGTAATCAAACACACAAAACACGATTTGAGTTGAGGTAATCAGTTGATAGTTGAAGAATAATGAATAGATACAGAATTTGTTGAACCATTTTGAAGCCTTTCTCCATCCGAACAGAATATTCAACATTATTTTTTGTTTTGTTGGGGGTGTGATTCTTGGTGAACCTATTAAGTGAAAAACGAGAATAGAGTATTCTGTTTTAGCTGCACAGAGAGAGAGAGAGAGAGAGAGAGAGAAAAAAAATGGTGGAGAGTGTGGGCGTGATGATTGAAGCTGAAGCCAATGGCAGTCGAGGGTTTTACATTTTCTAATCGAGCGGTTATTTTAGGAGGGAAGTGGGTGAGGTGGAGAGAGAGTGAGGGAGTGGGTTTGGACTTTGGAGCGACAAAATTAATAGATTTACTTATTTTATAAATCGAAAAATATTAATGTGTCAACTTTTTTTTTTTTCATTTTATTTATTTTACGATCAATTTGTTTACATGGTTTAATTTAATGTAGTTTATTAATACCAAATATTTACTGAAAATTAATCAAAAGTTATGACCTAGATATTGAATAAAGGGCAAATTAGGTCGGAACAACTTCTTTAAATTTGGCAATGAATCGTACATCGATATTTTAGGTAGTTTGAAACTTTAGAAAATTCTATATCCCGAAATGTAATATTTATAACGCTATGGAGATGTAAAATCGGGGAAACGTTCTCCTATTCACTGTAAGCATTTTATTTTTGTTCAACAAAAGTAAAGTTTATTTTTTTTAGATAGATAAATGTAAATATCTAGATATTTTATCTATTAAGGGCTAAGGGCTAGTTTGATAGTCATGATATGTCAAGTTAGTTAAATTTAGTAGGTATATAACACATGTTTGGTAGCTTTTTTGATTGGCCCATGGGCCCGTTTTAAAATTAGGGCCCGGGCATATAACACTGTTCCGCTGTGTTTCTTTAACTCACCAAAAGGGGGGAGGGGCGATCCTAAAGACACCCAAAAGTGTCTTCCATGCCTACCCCCTCCCCATCAAGTGACATGTGTCATATGTGTACTTTTAAAATCTCCTAAAACCCCTTCCTCTCTATTGTTCAATTTAGAGGTGGTATTTGAACAATTTATTTTTTTGAAATTTGAGTTTTTAATTAATTACAATTAATTAATTAATTTTTATAACTAATTAGTTATTCTTTCTTTTTTTCAAATACTACTATAAAAAGTAAAGTTTAAGTTTAAAAAATAAGGCCCATTTAATGGACTCATAAGTCATAAGTCCCTAATTTTTTTACTAATTGTGTTACTTACTATTCCCTCCGTCTTTTCCTAAGTGACCCATTTATATTCATATGTGAGGTATATAATAATAAAAGGGTCACTTAAAAAAAGACAGAGGAAGTATTAAATAAATAATCTCATAAAATGAAATGCAACAACTTAAAAGGAACGACCTAAACGGGAAGTGAAACGACTAGAAAAGTGTGGAGGGGTATTATTTATACACTAAAAAAAATAATTAAAATTTCAGTTTTTTTTTTTTTTTAAAAAAATCATTGTGCTCTAGTTTTTTTAAGTAAAATTTTAGTTTTTTTATTAATAAAAATGTAAAACGAAAAAATAAATTATTACAATTTCAGTGTTTTTTAATAAAATAAAGTATTTTTATAATATTCTATATGTGCCATTCATTGTCTACTACAAAATTGATACAATAACTAATACAGTAAGAGATAGAGAGATTTATATTTTATTAATTGTGAAAGTATAAATTTTCTATTTTGAGTAATCAACAATTAAATAAAACATCTCAATATAATAATAAAAACAATTAAGGTGATACATCGGTACTAAGTTATACTCCCTCCGGTCTTTTACAGTTGAGTCAAAACTTTTCGACACGGGAATTAAGAAGAGTTGTTTAGTACTTTAAGTATGTTTGGTAATTGAGAAGAGAATGAGATTATGTTTATAATTGAGAAGAGTTGTTTTAATTAATATAAAAAATGTTTTTTATTAATTAATATTTTTTTTTGTTTTTCAGTTTATTTTAAATTAATTTAAAATTTTCTGGATTTTTTTTTATAAAATTATTGTTGATGTTTAAAATTAAAATAAAAAACTTTTCTGGATTTTTTTTTAATAAAATTAAAACTTTTCTGGATTTATTTTAAATTAATTTAAAATTTTCTGGAATTTTTTTTTTTTATAAAATTATTGTTGATGTTTAAAATTAAAATAAAAAATTTTTCTGGATTTTTTTTTTTATAAAATTAAAAATTTTCTGGATTTATTTTAAATTAATTTAAAATTTTCTGGAATTTTTTTTATAAAATTATTGTTGATGTTTAAAATAAAAATAAAAAACTTTTCTGGATTTTTTTTTATAAAATTAAAACTTTTCTGGATTTATTTTAAATTAATTTAAAATTTACTGGATTTTTTTTATAAAATTATTGTTGATGTTTAAAATTAAAATAAAAAACTTTTCTGGATTTTTTTTTTATAAAATTAAAACTTTTCTGGATTTATTTTAAATTAATTTAAAATTATTTCGAGAGAGACGGCTATGGCGATAATGGAGAAATTGAGAAATTGGGGCGTAATTAGTATGTTAATTAAGTAAAATAAGGGGTACAATTAGTTGTGTGTTTAATACTTAATTTTTACCCAAAAAGGAAACGACTCAACTAGGAGAGACCGACCCAATCGGGAAAGTGACTCAACTGTAAAAGACCGGAGAGAGTACTACCTTCGTCTCATTCTATTAGTCTCATTTGCTTTCGACACATGGACCAAGTGAGTGGAGAATATGTGGTTATAATTAATCTTGAGGAGAGAGAGTAAATTGTGGCCAAGTATTCTTTGTCATTTTAGGAAATAGGACTAATAGGTGGGATAAATTAAAATGTCAAATGAGACTAATAGAATGAGACGGAGGGAGTATAATTTATTGTTCTTCTCGATTGCTAAATCGGATTTAGCAATCTAAATAAAATGAATGAAAAATGTAAAACAAAATTAAGAATGAAATTTTTATGTGGGCCATGTGGAGTGAGAGGGTGCGTGAAACTGGGTTGGGGGGAGGTGTCTGTCTGAAGTGGTTTGAATCAAACAATAAATAGGAGGAAGGGGTTTTGGAATATTTAGAAAATACAAATGTGACACATGTCACTTGATGGGAGGGGGTAGGCATGGAAGACACTTTTGGGTGTCTTTAGGATCGCCCTCCCTCCAAAAGGGTGGGTTACAACTTACAACTTATACAAATTGAACAGTGATTAAGAATAAACAGACTTTCCAAAATTACCCCAACCCTTCATCATCTCCAATGTATCCTACGGTGACTACCTCTCAACAAAAAGACTTTCTTCTTCTTCCCCGACCTTGCTGCTCTCCACCGTGCCACCTCATCTCCAATGTCAGTTGCTTCCTCGTCGCCGCTTCCTCGCCCTCCGAATGTTGCCGTCATCTCGCCACCAGGAAGACCCAAAACCAACGCCGCCTTCCAACACGACTCCTTCATCTCCACCGCCCTCTGCCTCCTCACCACCGTCGCCTCGCTCTCGTCGGCACCGCCGCCTCACCTTCAAGAAGACCCAACCCCAATGCTGCCGCCGTCAATACACCGCCTCAAACCAGATTACACCTCTCCAATTTCCCAATTCCCCTATCCCCAATTCTGCAAATTTGTAATTCTCTCACCACCTTGCCCGAACTCCCCAAACCTTCCTCCTAATTCGCCACTTTACACCCAAATTTATGCTTCTAAAATGCGATTATATATGTTTTTAGGTTAATTAATTTGCAGAAATATATATGATTTATCTAATTCATGGGTTTATACGAGCTTTGCTCCAGTGATTTAATGGGAAAATGCCCAGGTTTTGTAGAGTGAGAATAAATGATTCTTCATCATCCCCCAATTATATTTTCAGATTGGAAAGGGGTATTTTTGTCAACTTAAAAATTATCAAAACATTAATTTAGGGTACCAAACACATAACTTAAATTATCTTAGTTTTGAATATGATCTACCAAACACCTACATCACACAACTTATCTTACTTTATCTACATTATTTATCTTGGCTTTTTATCCCACCATATCCTAACAATGATACTAAACTAGCCCTAATAATACGTCACATCCGTGAGTACATTAATAATATCTACTTTATACTATTATTGATTGTGGGTGTAAATCATTCTACTATGATTGTTAATTAAGGGAATTTCTCTCTCTCTCTCTAGGTCCGAAAGTAAAAATGAGGAGATGGATCATGGATGAGTCAAAGAACGGTTGAGCAAACTCCTCAAACCTCTCACGCCACGTCATGTTACCCCCATAGTCGAGTGGGCCAACTAACATCATGTAATGTAAATTACGATTGGAATTTAAGGATTTCCTTTTGTAATACTCTATTTTTTGTGCCTAATTTTGCTTATTATCAAATTATCAACAGTCTCTACAAAATAAAAAAAAAAAATTAAAATCATATGCGATTTGAGTAGCGGAAGTACAATTGGTTTGCGTAAGTACGATAATTTATTCAATTATAATACTATTTATATAGCAAACAGTTTGCGTATTTTGTAATCATAAATTTTAATAGATTTATCCGAGGTGGAACATGCGATGGATTGGCGTGGGGTGAATGAAAATTAAATTATAGTAATCGCCACGCACGCCTCACGCTCCAACTTTCTTTCCATACACGAGATCTCATCTCATTCAATCTCAACGTTATATATACTATCCTTTTGCTCTTAATCAAAACTTTCTTCCAACTATAGATAAATCATGGGTTGAAGCCAAATAAAAATGGGTGGATTGGATTGGATTGAGTTTGAATAACGGGCCCATCCTACATGAGTTCTGGCCGCTCTATAATCTCAAGTTCGGCTCACGGCCCATTTACTAGAACCTGCTATCTTTAATTTCATATACTACCTCCATCCAGTTTAAGTAGACCCATTTCTTTATGGGGCACACTCATGCGGCTGGCCGCATGGTGAGGCCAGATTAACAATAAGGGAGTAAAAATAAAAATATAAAATTGGCCACAGTGGGTTTCGAACACACGACGTTTCAGCCAAAATATTGCACGCTAATCCACTACGCTAAGCAGTGATATATAAATTGTGCCTCAGTTTTAATTATATATTTAAAGTACTACTAGTTCTGTAATCTATTTGTTGTATTACGTGGCATTTACACCCTTATGGTTGAAATTGAAGCATTGATTCTTTTCATTGCAGGAAACAAAACTATTAAATTGAGACAACTCAATATAATATACACAAAAATCATTTTTCGTGAAATTGCCAATCTGTATGAAGGAAAGTGTCAATCTTTGTGAAAGAAAGTGCCAATATTTCATAATCACAAACATCACAAAATTTTTCACTTTTACGACTACAACTACAATGTATAACACTTTTTTTACGAGCTATGCATATTTACGCACTTGAGTCGGTGAAATAATTATTTCTAACTCATTTTTCGAGAAAGTGTCAATCTGTATGAAGGAAAGTGTCAATCTCTGTGAAGGAAAGTGCCAATCTTTCATAATCACAAAAATCACAAAATTTTTCACTATTACGACTACAACTACAATGTATAAGACACTTTTTTTTACGAGCTATGCATATTTACGCACTTGAGTCGGTGAAATAATTAATTCTAACTCATTTTTCGGGAAAATGCCAATCTGTATGAACGAAAGTGTCAATCTCTGTGAAAGAAAGTGCCAATATTTCATAATCACAAAAATCATAAAAAATTTCACTTTTACGACTACAACTACAATGTATAAGACACATTTTTTTTACGAGCTATGCATATTTATGCACTTGAGTCGGTGAAAAACTTATTTCTAACTCGTTTCAGTGAAATTGTCAATCTGTATGAAGGAAAGTGCCAATATCTAAGAAGGAAAGTGACAATCTTTCATAATCGCAAAAATCTAAAAAAATTTCACTTTTACGACTACAACTACAATGTATAAAACACATTTTTTTACGAGCTATGCATATTTACGCACTTGAGTCGGTGAAACACTTGTTTCTAACTCGTTTCTGTGAAAGTGCCAATCTGTATGAAAGAAATTGCCAATCTCTGTGAAGGAAAGTGTCAATCTTTCATAATCACAAAAATTACAAAAAATTTCACTTTTACGACTACAAATACAATGTATAATTCACCCTTTTTTACGAGCTATGCATATTTACACACTTGAGTCGGTGAAACACTTGTTTCTAACTCGTTTCCGTGAAAGTGTCAATCTGTATGAAGGAAAATGTCAATCTCTGTGAAGGAAAGTGTCAATCTTTCATAATCACAAAAATCACAAGATTTTTCAATTTTACGACTACAACTACAATGTTGACACCCTGGATACACACTACAACCATCTACAAATCCTTACCACTCGACCTTTGCTCGCTGAAAGGTACCCTTGTAGCTCTGACTCGATTGCTTTAAGCAAGGAATATGCTCCAAGCATAGTCTTCTTTTCCAACTGGCAGGCTAATTTTAAAAATTGATGTCGTGATAGCTGATTAATTAAATGATTTATGAACTGCAGAAAGGAAAACAATGGTAGACTGAGTTACATCTGCAAGTATTATAAGGATACAAGCATACTACAAGAAAAATGTTCATACATAACTCAAAATTTGTGTTATCTATGAAGGAAAAAAAGCGCTAAGTATACTGGTGTTATTAAAAGGCACGCTCATACATAACACTTCTATACCGTTATCTATGTGAGTTTATTCATAACGGTTGGAAATTCAATACATAACTCTAATTAATCGTTATGTATAGTAACTTTTTATAATAGTTTGCAACCGTTATTGAAATTGTATAATCCCTACTTTGGTAGGTAAATGTAACCCAACACGTAACACAGATAGTAACACAGTTGAGAACACAAGTTGGTAACCCAGTTCGGTGATAACCACACCTACGTCTGGGGGAAGCTATTCCAAGAAATAATTCACTATGACGAGTATAAGGGTTACAAGATATATGAACGTCAGCCACACTGAACGATCTCTCCTCACCCGACTCTACCCTCACCAATGAATCCTCACGGTAAACTCTCTCTAGTCTACCCGAATACTTTTCTCAAGATGAAAAGATGAAACCCGATCTTGAACAAGGAATTGTTCAAGATATTACAAACACTCACCAATCAACTAACTACCCCAATTGATGAATGTAATGAATAACTCAACTCTTGAATGCACGAAGAAGATGAGCTCTCAATTAATCAATGACAACGCGCAGCGGCTCCAATTGAAATCGTCATCCTTATATACTCCACGCAAAACCCTAGGAGATAATTAAGGCATATCTAAAAGATATCCTTAATAGGGTAGATATAATCTTCATGCAAATCTTCTAATTAAGGATATAATATAATATACCTTGTAACCCTTGATCCACAAGGAATTCTACTCCACCAAGAATTCCTACGCATACATAAATTATGCCATACAAATATACTCCATGCAATCCATGCAGCAACAATCTCCCCCTTGGCATTTTATGTATGCAATCACTCCAACATATGCAACACACACAACTCCTCCAAGATACAAAGCACCCAATGCAAAATCAAGTAGGCAAGGAGCGCACCCACATAACCATACTCGAATGCATAGTGCATAAGACTCCCCCTTGCTACAAACACTCTCTAAAGTGAAGTACTAGTCAAGCGCACCCGAACTAGAATACCACACATAGAGAGAAAATAATCATACTGCATAACACCACTTATAACACCATATAGAACACCAGCTGATCAAACAATGCTTCATCAGAACAGCCAAGCATCACAAGCAGCAATTAGTAACCTAATTACTATTACAGACCATCAACTGAATATCACATCAGTATCCACACATCAGCAACAAAATCAGTTTGTTCATCCATCCAACCAGAATAGCAAAGAATCATAACAACCAAATCGAATCAGCAGCAGCAGAGCAAGAAAATAAAAAAAAAATACCTACAGATTCTCCCCCTTGAATGCACACATTAAATGCCAAGCTACGGCAACTCAGCTTCAAGCTCCTCATCAACAGCCTCATCATCAACAACACCTTCTGCAGCACCATCAGAAGCAGGAGCAGGAGCAGCAGCAGCTCCCCCTGGCTGAGTTCCACCGGCCAAGATAAGCAGCTTTTCGATCTCCTCTTTCTTTTTAAATAGCATCCTAATCTGCTCACACGTCATTTCATATTCCAGAGAGATAGCCTGGAACATGAGCTTGGAAACCACTGGTTCATAGTGCGGGGGTGCAGGGCCAAATGGCAGCTGGATATCATCTACATTCACCTCATGAGGCATCGAGGAAGAGGATGCCTTTTCTGTCTTCGTGCTGAATGGAGGAGCCTCAGCCTCTATCCCTGTCTGAGCCTTAGTAAAACGCATGAACGGAGCAGATGGAGCTTTAGCACCTTCAGGAATTTCGAACTCCACAAACTTCTGAAAGTAGGCATACAGGACACGAGGAAAGCAAATTGCCTTATTGGAAGACACCACCTTCTCAGCATGCTCAGCAAGAGCTTCAAAAACCAATCTGCCAAAAGACACAGGAATACCCTGCCCAACCTTGTACAGCAGTGTAGCCAGAGAGAGATTAACATAGGTCTTGTGGGTTGTGGGAACCCAATCCTGTTTGCAATGTAGTAAAGTGCCTTGTACTTAGGAGACAGAGAAGATGCCCTCAGTCTCTTAGCCTTAACAGGCCACTTAGCACCCTCCTTGTTCAGCAAAGTAGCAGCAATAACATTAGCATCAATGGGCTCGAAACTCTCCAACACCACTTCACCACAAACAAATGCATCAATCAAAGAAGGAGAGAAATTGAAGAACTAACCACGAACAAAACCTCGATGATAATCAGGGGACTTAATGTCGAACATAGACAAGCTTAGATTGGAGTAAAACTCCATGATTACATCCTTCACCCAGCAAAAACCTTCATCTAAAGTGGTCAGCAGCTTAGCATCAAAAATGCAGTCAAATACCCCTGCCCTACGCAGATCAAACTCCCTGGCAGGCTTATCCACTATGATAATTTTCTCCGAATTAATGTCCCAAAACTTTGCATAGAAGGCGTCACGGAAGATAGGCATAAACTTATACCCAGCAGGCAAAGGCGGAACTTCTGTACCTTTAGAAGACGAAGGAGGAACATCAGCTTCATCATCTGAATCACTGAGGGGAGGAACCTCGGTCTCAGACTCCGAGTCCAACTCAATAACGGGCTTCTTGCCCTTTCCTTTTACTGATTTCGACTTCCCCTGGCCAGACGCAGGAGAGGCGGCCTTCCTCTTCCGATTCGAGCCTGAAAGAGAAACACTGGGAGGCGCACGGGCTTGGGACCGCGTACGAAGAGCGACGCCGCCAACAGGGGGCGGAGGAGGAGGAGGAGACTTCTCCTTCCTAGCGACCTGCTTAATTCTCTTTCTTTGCTGAGGGGGCTCCACAGAAGAAGCAGAGGCCGAAACCCTAGGAGAGGGTTCTGACGGCGGCGGAGGAGGAATGGAATCAGCATCACCGAATAGAGGGTGAAGAGTCTCCTGGGTGACCTCGTCCCTGGGAGGAGATGAAGGAACGGAATCACGGAGAGGGGTTGAAGGAGCAACATCACGGCTGGAAGATAAGGGAGCCGTCTCCGTAACCAACCCAGCGCCGTACCACGGTAAGAGCTTGAGAGGAGGAGCAGGTTCGGCCAATTTAAACAGGGAATCAAGATCAATGCCCTCAGATATTTTGTAAGAAGCCATGGAAGCAGAGAGAGAAGAAAAAATCCGGCGGGGAATGGCGAGAACTGAGAGAGAGATTGCAAAAACAACGGCGGAGGAAATTAGGGGAAGAAGAACCCTAACACAATTTAGGAGCAGAGAAGATATACTCTGCAATAAGCAAACGCCGGTTCGAAATCCAAAGAGCAACAGTAATAGCAAAAGGGCGCGCAGAAAAAAATAGCCCCTTTTCAACTGACAAAAATACCACGTCAGATAATAACCAAAGAGATAACACCAAACATAACACCACCCATCACACCAAGAAATCAGATAATAGATGAAATCAAATAAACATAATCTGAGCAGCTCAGATTATACACATCCCGAGTGACTTTCGTAGAGCCTCAAACCTTTCTCCATCTAAAGGTTTGGTGAAAATATCCGCAACTTGCACACGAGTAGAGACATGCTGAAGAGATAAAGTCTTGTTTTCAACAAGATCTCTAATAAAGTGGTGTCTGATCTCAATGTGTTTGGCCTTCGAATGACTGACTGGATTTTTGGATAGATTGATAGCTCCAATATTGTCACAAAACAAGACATACTCTTTCTCATCGACCCCATAATCATACAACATCTTGGTCATCCAGATTAACTGCGTGCATGCACTCCCAGCTGCTATATATTCCGCTTCCGTAGAGGATAGAGAAACACAATTCTGCTTCTTGCTTTGCCACGAGATAAGATTATCTCCCAAGAAAAAGCATCCTCCAGTGGTACTCTTACGATCATTAGGATTTCCAGCCCAATCAGCATCACTGTATCCGGTAAGCTTCAGAGAACTTCCTTTCCCAAACCATAGGCCAATCTTGCACGTTCCCTTGACATACTTTATAATGTTTTTCACAGCCTTGTGATGACTCTCCTTCGGATTTGATTGAAATCGCGAGCAGACTCCAACGCTGTAGGCAATATCCAGTCGACTGGCTGTTAGGTACAATAGGCTACCAATCATGCTTCTGTACACTGTTTGTTCCACAGGTTTGCCTTCTCCTTCTTGGGTTAATTTAACCGATGTACCCATTGGTGTCCTCTTTGACTTAGAAATCTCCATGCCGAACTTTTCACCAAGTTTTCAGCATACTTCTCCTGACTCACAAAGATGCCATCTTCGCACTGCTTGACTTGAAGCCCCAAAAAGAACTTCAATTCCCCAAACATACTCATCTTGAATTCAGAGGTCATCAATTTAACAAATTCATTCACAAGAGCCTCTGACTTAGAACCAAAAACCAGATCATCAACATATACCTGGACAATAAATATGTGACCTCCATGTTGCTTAACAAACAAGGTCTTGTCAGCACTTCCTCGAACATATCCCTTCTTCAGAAGAAACTCTGCCAACGTGTTGTACCAAGCTCTGGGAGCTTGCTTTAGTCCATATAAAGCCTTGTTCAGCCTGTAAACATACTCTGGGTGCTCGGGATCTTCAAAACCCTTGGGTTGCTTAACATATACCTCCTCTTCTAAATTTCCATTCAGAAAGGCACTTTTGACGTCCATCTGATATAGCTTGAAATCTAAGCTGCTAGCCATACCCATCAAAAACCTCACAGATTCCAATCTGGTAACTGGAGCAAAAGTCTCTCCGTAGTCAATCCCTTCCTCCTGTGAGTATCCTTGAGCAACCAATCTGGCCTTGTTACGAGTGATGTTCCCTTGCTCATCTGTCTTATTCTTGAATATCCACTTCGTTCCAATCACATTAGCACCTTCGGGAAGAGAAGTGAGATACCATACATTGCAGCGCTGAAATTCCAAGAGTTCTTCCTGCATGGCAGCTATCCAGTTTTCATCCTGGAAAGCATCATTGACGTTCTTTGGCTCAATCTTTGAGACAAAACACACGGTAGCAATGTGGGAAACCAACTTCTTGAAATCTATCTCTCTCTTCCTGGTCTGCATCCCATCATTGATATGCCCAATCACATCTGAAGCAGAATGATTTTTATGAACTCTTGTTTCGGCCAGGTCCATAGTACCAGTTGGAGTACCATCTTGAGTACCCTCCAGAGTCATCCCCTCAACTTTGACCTCTTTCTCCTTGCTAGAAATCTGAGAACTCTCTGTAGTACTGATGATCGGGACCTCTTCTTCAGTATTTGCGTCGCCTTCCACTGAGTCATCAAAAGTAACATTAATTGACTCAATAACAGTGCTTTGATTTTTCAAGTATACTCTGTAAGCACGGCTGTTTCTGGAGTAGCCGACAAAGATTCCTTCAATTCCCTTGTCATCAAGCTTTTTCCTTTGCACTCTATCATTTACCATAAAGCATCGTGAGCCAAAGATGTGATGATGTTTCACATTCGGCTTCCTTCCTCGCCAGATTTCATAAGCAGTAACCTCTGTCTGCGGTCTGAGGTACACTCTATTGCAAATGTAGCATGCCGTATCAAACGCTTCTGCCCAAAGTCTAAGGGCAATATCTTTCGCCTTCATCATAGTTCTGGCAGTGCTCTGCAGGGTTCTGTTTTTCCGTTCAACTACACCATTTTGTGTAGGGGTGATAGGTGCCGAGAATTCATGTCTTATCCCTTTGGCTTGGCAGAACTCCATGAACTCTTGGTTCTCAAACTCACGCCCATGATCACTCCTGATGGCCTTGAGTTTGCTCTCCTTCTCTACTTCTAATCTCAGACACAAAACTCTGAACGCCTTGAACGTGTCTGATTTTTCTCGCAAGAATTCAACCCATGTGTATCTTGAGAAGTCATCTACGCAAACAAGAATGTACTTCTTTCCTCCTAAACTTTCAACTTGCATCGGTCCCATCAAGTCCATGTGCATGAGATCAAGGACTTTAGCTGTTGTGATTCGGAGTACTCTCTTGTGTACCTCCTGAGTCTGTTTCCCTTGTTGACAAGGTCCACAAAAATCCACATCTCCAAATCTGATCTTGGGAATTCCTTCAATGGCATTCAGTTGAATAAGCCTCTGAATATTCCTGTAGTGCGTGTGCCCCAGCTTCTGATGCCAGATTTCACTCATCTTTGAGGTAACCCTGTAGCTTGTGATCTTTGGAGTGAAGATGTAGCAATTATCAGCCGATCTGGTTGCCTCCAGAAACTTTTCAGTTCCTTTGTTGATGATGCAGCTATTCTTCCCAAAACTCACACTCATTCCATCATCACACAATTGGCTGATACTGACAAGATTCGCTTTCAAGCCTTCAACATATAGGACCCCTTCCAGAACTGGCATCCCAGGTACATTCAATGTACCAATTCCTCGAATTCTACTTTTTCCACCATCACCAAACACAACTGACTCATTAGAGCAACTTTGCACATTAATAAGGAGATCCATGTTGCCTGTCATGTGCTGCGAGCACCCACTGTCAATATACCAGGCGTTCCCCACTCTGGAGCTATTACTGGTGTGAACGACATAAGCTCTAAAGCCTTGGCCTTGATTTCTTCTACGTTGATATTTGATCATCTCCTGCCTCTTATCACCAAGGTAGAACCGGCATCTTGGTCTGATATGACCAAGTCTATGACAGTAATGACAGAGAGGAATGAATACTTCAGAATCTGGATTATGCTCGGGTACCTTGTGGTGTTCCTGTTTGGGTACCTCCTCTGCAGTTCCTTGTTCTTCAGAATTCTGTTCAACATCAACTGAGGACTCGGTTAATTTAGGCCTCCATTCCTCACGCCTAACCGATTTCCCACTAGATTGAGTTCCAACAAAGTCATTGGAATGCCTCCATCCTTCGACTCCTCTCTCTGGCTTGCTCCAGTCTTGTCTTTGAGCTCTTTGTTGATATGTGTATCCAACCTGTTGATAGTTGTTTTGGTTGAATCCAAGACCCTCCTTATCTGCAGCTCTCTTTCCAAGTCTGAGGATTTCATCAAGTTTTTCGGTGCTGGAATTCATCATCCTTATCAATTTCTGAATATGATTCAATTCTTCATCAGTCTCCTTTCTTCCGTCCTCGCAGTTTTTGAGCTTTTCTTGAAGAGATTCAACTTCAGATCTTAAGGCATTTCTTTCCTTTTCAAGATTCTGAATCTGCTCCGTAAGGCTCTGGTTCAAGATCAGTGCCTTCTCACATGCATCCATCAACTTATCATAGTCCTCCTGATCTTCTACTTCTTCCTCCACGTCTTTAACCTTGAAAGGATCTTGATCATCAACAATAGACACGAGCCTTGGGCCATTTACTGTGGCCACATGTGCAGTATGAGACATATCCTGTCCTTCTTCGAATTCAGTGTCAGTGACCTCTTCATCGATGTGAGTGGCTTGGAACGCCTTCCTGCTGACCTTCTGATATTTGAAGGTATTTGCACATTCGCTTTTGATATGCCCAAAACCATCACACTCATGACACTGTGGTCCCCTATCTCCACTTTCTTTCTTTTCTGACACATTAGGTCCTCTGTTCTGAGAATTGCTTTGATTCTCAGACCGGCGAAATCTGGAGTTACCTTCACCATTTCCTTTCCTGAAGAATTTCTTCCCAAACCTCTTAGAGATATATGCAATGCACTCCGCCATGTCTTCGGCAGTCAGCTCCTCTTCAGACGGACTTGTAGATGAAGCTTTGAAGGCAACAGACTTCTTCTTTTCATTTGGGTTCACACGCAAACCCATCTCAAACGTCCTCAGGGAACCAATAAGCTCATTTGGTGATAGCTCATCCACATCCTTTGCTTCCTCGATAGCAGTAACTTTGTAGTCAAATCTCTCGGGGAGAGATCTCAAGATTTTCCTTACTATCTTAGCTTCCGTGAGCTTTTCTCCCAACGAAAAGAACTCATTCGATAGGCTCAGCAACTTAGCATAGAAGTCTGAGATGTTTTCATTCTCATCCATTCTGAGGGACTCAAACTGTGAAGTGAGTTGTTGTAGCCTCTGATTCTTCACCCGTTTATTTCCTTCATAAGTGATCTCCAAGATATCCCATGCTTCCTTGGCAGATCTACACGTGGAGATAATAGCAAAAACCTCAACACTCACCCCGGCGTGAATAGCGTTGATAGCTTTCTGATTCATTCCAGACAACTTTAGCTCCTCTTCTGTCCATTTAGTTCTCGGTTTCTCTGAGCCATCTTCGTCTTTAGGAGCACTCCACCCAGTTTCCACTGCAGTCCATGCAGCCTCGTCAATGGACCTGATGAACGAAGCCATTCTGATCTTCCAATACCCATAACTTGTGCCATCAAAAAACGGTGGTCTGACAGTAGAGCCACCTTCCTTGATAGTACTCATCGCAAGTACCACAAAAATACCAACGGATTATACCGATATCCCAGGATCTAACACCGCACCTCGATGACCTGCTCTGGTGCCAATTGAAATTGTATAATCCCTACTTTGGTAGGTAAATGTAACCCAACACGTAACACAGATAGTAACACAGTTGAGAACACAAGTTGGTAACCCAGTTCGGTGATAACCACACCTACGTCTGGGGGAAGCTATTCCAAGAAATAATTCACTATGACGAGTATAAGGGTTACAAGATATATGAACGTCAGCCACACTGAACGATCTCTCCTCACCCGACTCTACCCTCACCAATGAATCCTCACGGTAAACTCTCTCTAGTCTACCCGAATACTTTTCTCAAGATGAAAAGATGAAACCCGATCTTGAACAAGGAATTGTTCAAGATATTACAAACACTCACCAATCAACTAACTACCCCAATTGATGAATGTAATGAATAACTCAACTCTTGAATGCACGAAGAAGACGAGCTCTCAATTAATCAATGACAACGCGCAGCGGCTCCAATTGAAATCGTCATCCTTATATACTCCACGCAAAACCCTAGGAGATAATTAAGGCATATCTAAAAGATATCCTTAATAGGGTAGATATAATCTTCATGCAAATCTTCTAATTAAGGATATAATATAATATACCTTGTAACCCTTGATCCACAAGGAATTCTACTCCACCAAGAATTCCTACGCATACATAAATTATGCCATACAAATATACTCCATGCAATCCATGCAGCAACAGTTATTAATTTATATGTTATCCGTTATGATATGGTTAACAATCATTACGGTTTTGTAGTCTTTGCATTACAGTTATAAAGTGTTATATTTGGTTGTTTTAAATAACAATAATGTAATCCGGACTGCAAAATTGGAGCTAAATGAAACACATCTATTTCCACCAAAATATTATTTACATAATCCAAAATATATTTCCAACATCCAGATTCATGAAAACGAAAAAGCTAATATCTTGTAATTATGTCCTTACAATGAGATAGACTTCCAAAAACTTTCCCTAATTTCCATCTCTGTCAATGGTGTTCACCGGAGTCTCTGTCGCTTCTAGCCATATATGTTCAACATCGAGCCCTGCCTTCACCGAACCACCCTAGAGAGAGAGAGAGAAATAGAGAAATGAGCATATCTAGTCATAAATAAACCATGAAGATGGGAAAAAAAAAAAAAAAAAACTCTTACAGTATTATTTCTTAGATCCAAAATGTATGATTGAACACCTTCACTCTCCATCTCACAAACTGTGTTTTCCATCTCCATTGCAGCATTCTATAGTTTTCTCGAAAAGAATCTTTAGAAACTATCTCCATTTGCAAAAGACACAAACAAACTAAAATAAACTAGTTTACCGAAAATTGTGTTTTGAGATAAATATACAACATTTTTTATAGAATGCTCAAGTTCCATGCATATATGCGTACCACACAAGCCTCAACTCAACATCTATAGTTTGTAATTCAGTACCGTTAATTTCCATGAGCTCGTCTCCTTCGTGTATGCCAGCGCGTGCAGCTAGGCTATTCTCTATGCATGATAGAACAACCTAAAATAAAGACATGCATTAGAGATTTTAGAGAAAGCAAAATTTAAGTAAAGTCTACTTCAAATCCTTCATTATAGTACATTATTTGGAAAGTCGAAGACAATCCTTTTCTTCCGAAAATTCAATGAAAAAAGCATCTCATTCGTATCTGATATGAACCTACCAAGTGGCCAGTCTTTGATCTGCATTCACATTCAACAAAATTAAAAAAATCTCAACCATACAAGAACGAAATTAATTAAAGACTTTCTGCAAATAAAGAACACAAAATCTACTAACCAGAGCATCAATTTGTTGATTCCTCGTCCCGCTTTCCGTCACATGCAAAAATAAAGCCCAAAAAGAATGTACCATAAGTTACCATGAATCAAACATTGTTTGAGCTCTAGAAACATAATTTATGTAATACTACAGGCATAGTGAGGGGGGAAAAAATCCAATTGTGAAAAAGAAGAAGATCAGTTGATGTTTCACCTGTTTTCTAAGATCGACCAACTGCACCATTGGGCATATATAGTTTCAGCAACACCCAAAATAGCAAAGACCAAGACAATAATAGTTGTTAAAGGCAAAAGAAAAAAAAAATGAGGCTACAATTGGGAATTAAAACCAGAGAAGCAAGGGTCAATCGAGAAAGGGATAGTAACCAAACCATTAGAAAAAACATTATACGTTGAGTGCTCTCTAGTATGGCCATAATATATATCTTTTCCTGATATCGATTGCTTCAAAATGGGCAACATAATGACTACCAACCTGCTTCTTCCTTCATCAGTATTTAGAAATCAAAATTCTGTTCTAAGTAATAACTTTTGGCTTCTCTCTTCTAGTATGAAAGTTGTAGAAGGAATGATTCATATAAAGAAAGAATCAATCATAAATTATATATAAAAGAAACCAGATCACTACCTTCACTTCTTGATACAAATTTTTCTGCCAAGCCTAGAGCTGCTCCAAAGTGGTACACAAACTCTTTGTAGCACCAATTATTCCAACTAAAGCCAATCTACACAAGGTACAGAACAATCTGCAAATTCATCTAATTTTCAACAGCCAAACAAGCAATAGGTAAGAAAGCACAATTTAAAGCCATAAACAATCAAAATAAACTTCACTTCTAAAAGAATATCATGATATCATATGAACATAAGAAATAGAACAACCTCCCAAACTCATTTCGCAGTTGCTTGAGACCTCGATTGAGTTGCTTGAGACTTCGATTGAGCTGATCTCGTCCCACCTCTTGCATCTCCATAACCTACTCCAGCAGAAGCAACTGCATCAAAGAAGCCCTTTAAAAAAAAAAAACCAAATTGTTGAGAAAATTGGGGAAATTACGATATTAAAAATTTTAGCAGACATCTTGAAATTAAAACACTATATAACGACAATAAAATCTTCAAATAAAAGTGGATTACCTTCACCGGCGGCTGGAGAAGAGAATGACGGCGGCGTTTGTAAACACAAATTTTTATTTATTCGATAAAATAAATATAAAAGATGTGTACAAATGAAAATATGAAGATTTGAGTTGATTGCGGGTTGCGAATCTCTATGACTCCTCTGATTCTCTCTCCAATTTGATGCGGGACTTGGGCGACTTGACGAGATGCTTGAAGAATTTCGCTCTTCTCGATTTCCTCGATTTCGATGTTTGAACAGCTTCCGAGATTTATGGAGAATTTGGCTCTCCTTGATCTCCTCGGCTTTGATACTTGAATTTTTATAACGTTTATTCAAAGGACATTTGCCCTATTTTCGAATCAAACGCTATTGTGGGACTTTATAACGTTTATTCGGATGGCATTTGCCTTATTTCCGAATAAAACGTTGATTATGAGAATTTGTACGAAGAACGATATTGGTTCTACGAAGGACACCTTGAATATTATTGGTGATTTCCACGAAAAACGATATTGGTTCTACGAAGAATACCTCAAATATTCAAAAGAATTCGTAAGAAATTCACCTATTAATTTTTGAGTTAGAACTTCATGAATTCTAGTGTGATTTTTGAGCTCTCCTTTGACCCCTATTTATAGGTGTAGAGGTAGCAGACTTGATGGGCTTTTGGGCTCTATATTGGGCCTCCATGACGAGGTGGCACAATCTGATTGGTTATCAATTATTGATGTATATCAATAAAAGATTTAACTTGTTGGCAAAGAAATTGATATTTATCTTTAATATATTCATTAATTAAATACATTATTTAATTAGATGTCATAATAATCCAAATCAAATTAGGGGCACACTCCTGTCAGCCCGGCCTCACCGTGAGGCCGGATCATGATTGACACTTTTGTTTATAAAGATTGACACTTTTGAATATTGACACTTTTATTCATTATGATTGACACTTTTGAACATTGACACTTCTATTCATAATGATTGACTCTTTTACGAAAAATACGTTAATAATAAATATTAATTTTATCTTGTGGAAATAACTAATATGTATGTGTATGTATATATATATATATATATATATATATATATATATATATATATAATAGTATAAATCATAACATCAAAACATTATAATAACAAGTTAATAGAAAAAAATATAACAAGTTTCGATGTCACATAGATTGACACTTTCGTTCAGAACAATTGGCACTTTTATTCATGAAGATTGACACTTTTGCTGGAGAATTATATATCTTAAGTTTCAATTTATAATCCATATTTTACCTTTTAAAATTGAAATTAAATACCAAAAAATAATTATAAAACCCTAAATTGATAGGTCAACCTTATAAAGTAATTGTAAAATTACAACTTACATAGAAATTACATTAAAAAAAATTATTTAAAAGATTGACACTTTTATTCATAAAGATTAACACTTTTATTAATAAAAATTGGCACTTTACCTGAACGGGTCGGAATAACACAAACCGGATAGGGTTGACCCGACCCGAAATTGGGTCAACCGGGTTGGGTTGACCACAGTTGGGCCGGCCCGGGTCGGGTTGGGCAGGCCGGGGCGGGTCAAGTGGATCCGGCCGCATGGTGCGGCCTGCCACACACAATTCCAATTCTGCCATCAAATTAGTGTATAAAATTAATAAAATATTTTATTTATTTTCTCAAAATTTCGATGCCTACAACGTTCTCCACGGCGGCTACGCGATGGGAGAATATTGCGCCTGCAACTCAAACTTGCAACAAACCTTCACGGCGGAAAGAAATCGGAGGGGGAAATCGGAAAAAATAAATGGGAGGGGAAAATGACGACAGCTGCGGGTAATGACGGCAACAAATCTTCACGACGGCGACGCGGTGGCGGAGGAACAGCGGCGACGCGGTAGCGAAGGAACGAGTTCTGCCCCAGTCGGGTTTCAGGGGTTCTGCACTTGAGTCGGGGAGGTTTTTTTTTTTTTTTTTTTTTTTTTTTTTTTTTTTTTTAATATATTGGCCTGGTTCGGGTCGGGTTGGGCGGGCCGGGGTGGGTCAAGTGGATCCGGCCGTATTATGAGTCCAGCCTCACAGGAGTTTTTGCCTTTCTTTATTGACTTTTCCGGCACGCATTTCTACCGAATCTAGTACGGGTTTTATAATATAATTTTGAAATATTATTTCTTTTACGGGATAGCCCGACACTCGTAGTATCCCGTAAAATAAATAATATTTCAATATTATATCCTAAAACCCGTACTAGGTTTCGATGGAAATGCGTGCCGGAAAAGTTACTATACAAATGAGTCTACTTAAACTGGATGGATGTAGTATATTAATTTTTTTTTATCAGTAAATACTCCCTGGGCCCCTAATATCAGCGTGGAAAGAAAAATAAAATTTAAGAAAATGATAGATAAAAGTGAAGAAAAGTAAATAATAGTGGAATAATGGTTTCACCCCATGAATAGTAAGATAAGATTTTAGGATATTGAAGGTAAAATAGTCATTTTATATAGAGAATATTTTTATTTTAGCCAATCATACTAATATGGATAATTTTTCAAATAAGAAATATTCACACTAATACAAGTGTTAACGGAGTAGTATAAATCAATCAGTGGCTAGAAGTTGAAATAGTCATTCTTAATAGCAAAACATCGCTTTAAGCAATCTCTATAATTTTTTTTTTTCCCCTTTCTTTTTCTTTTTCCTTTTCTTTCTTTATATTTTTTCTTGTTTATACTTCTTCATTTGCTTTTGGTCCTACTTTTCCCTCTCTTCCTTTTCTATTTTTGTATTGTTTTGGTATGAGGACATACTTTCTTTAGAGATCTTGTATAGTGTTTAGTATTTTGATGTAGGTTTTGCCGTTTTTAATTTTGCATTATAAATTCATAAAAACATGTAACTATTATTCCTAAATAAAAAACCGTATCCATACCTCTAATTTAATATACAAATTAAAGAAATTGAAACACAAACGGCAAGTTTATGGTAAACTTTAAAGTTCGTGATTTAAATTTCATTATGATACATGAAAATAGTGAATAGATGAGTATGAGTATTTGCCAATTCCAAAAAAGAGAAAATATACCCACTTGTCTATCTAGCTTAAGGAAAAACAATACTTGTTCAAAACTTAAAAAAACTTAAAATCTATCTAAGTTTCACTTGAGTGGACAAAAATACCCCCCCTAACAACTATTTCACTTTTTAGACATTTGAAATCACTTTTCATTCTTCTTTCTTCCCTCTTCTTTCTTCCATCTTCTTTCATCTTCTCCACTTATCGTCGGCCGGCGCACGGCGATGGCTTCCTCAGCGGCTGTCAACGTCGACCATCTTCCGGCTACATTGTTTTTCCGGCAAGTGTTGTAGACGGTCGGACCTTTCATCTTCTACACTTCTTCCCTCTTCTTTCTTCCATCTTCTTTCATCTTCTCAACTTCTCGTCGGCCGGCGCACGGCGATGTCTTCATCAGCTGATGTCAACGTCGACCATTTTCCGGCTACATTGTTTTTCCGGCAAGTGTTGTAGACGCATACTCTTTTTTACATATAGTTCTTCCACGCGATATTGAACCTTTGAACATGGTTTTTTTTCCGGCGATGCACGGCGAAGTTCTTCGTCCTAGACGCAGATAACGACGTAAGTTTCAGATTTTCCGGCGAGTTCATGTTGCAGTTCATCTTCCCCAACTGCTGCTTGTAGTATGCACATTTTTTCAGCTTCTGATTAGTTTTTATGATTTTTGATTTTATGTTTTACAGTTTGTAATTTTGTTGTTCTTCTGCAATTGTTCCTTTTAGTTATGTGAGAATGATGAATGGGTTTTGTTCTCCCCACTGCAAATCTTCCTTTTTTTGTTTTGTTCATTCTGCAACTGGTTTTTTTTTTCTGTTTTTTGTGTTTTTTTTGTTGTGTCGTAGGAATCTAACTGTACGGAGCAGAATAATATTTCAATAACATTAAATTTGTAATACGAATAGATTCTAACCAGTTTAGTAAGTATATATTATCTCTAACTTTTATAGTGTACATTAAAAGCTGAAAAACTCTTTATAGCATTCGGTGGACAGTTATAATTCATATATTTATTACTAATTTTCTTAAATTAGGTAGAACTGTTATTACATTGCAAATTCATTGGGTTAGAAATGTATGTATTCAGTATGTACTATCCGCCCCCTTTTTGTAGTTGTAGTTAGAATTCATCATTTTCTTATTTAATTACCATATATTGCAGCTGATATTTTCTTATGCGATTGTAACGGTAGAAAATTGGTAATTCTAACCTTCGATATGAGTTTAAAAAGTAATACAAATTGTATTTCTAACAGATAGACGTCAAACTGTTGGAATCGCATAACCAAGGTTAGAATTAAATCCCTACTAACCTTTATTATGCGTTTGTAAAGTTAGATAATAATTATTTGTAACAGGTGAGCTGAACTTGTTGGGACCACATAGCAAAGGTTAGAATGAAAAGATATTCTAACATATATTAGGAGTTTTTACCGTTAGAAATAATTATTATCTAACTTTTCAACAAGTTCATTTCACCTGTTGGAAAGTCAATCTTTCCAACGTTATAAGACCACCTTCAAACTGGTAGAAACACCAATTTTCTAACGGTAAAAACTCCTAATATATGTTAGAATATCTTTTCATTCTAACCCTTGCTATGCGATTCCAACAACTTCAGCTCACCTGTTAGAAGGGATTTAATTCTAACCTTGGTTATGCGATTCCAACAGTTTGACGTCTATCTGTTAGAAATACAATTTGTATTACTTTTTAAACTCATATCGAAGGTTAGAATTTAGTTCTTCTAACCCAGTCCGTGCCTTTCCAAGAAGGTTTAGTCAACTCGTTACAAATACCAATTTGTAGGACGGTTATTACTTTTTGTCTAACTATCTCAAAATTTTTAGGACGGTGATTACAGTGCACATTCAATTGGTTAGAAATGTATGTATTCAGTATGTACTATCCCTTCCTTTTTATAGTGACAATTAGAATTCAGTAATTTCTTACATAAATACCATACATTTCAGCTGTTCAGTAGTTTCTAACTCCAATATTTGTTCATGATCTTATCATTTTATGCAGCAAAATGATCACTCCTTTAATCATTGTTCATGGCGGTGTGTGGTGTAATGGTATATATACTGGGGGAACAAAAGATTATATACCAATTCCTACTAATGGATTTAGTTTCGAAGATTTAGTAGAGAAGCTTGGAGATCGTTTGGATAAGGACACTAGTAGATTCTCTTTTCGAATCTTAGCTTTAGTTGAAGTGGATGAAGGTGAGACCATCAAGATGAAAGTTACCAACAACTTTGAATGGGCTACATTGATGGACATGACAAAATATCCCACTCTCTATGTTAATGCTGTCCCCCTACCTTGTTCGAGAGAAATAGCTGTTGTACCTCAGACATCCTTGCCTAATTGCAACTTCCCACTCTCTACCACGGGGACCAACAACAGATTGGATCATATATTTAATGCAGCTCAACATAGTTCGAAAGACCTCGACGAGTCTCCTATTTGTGCAGAACCCATTACTACAGGTCAAATTGAATTTGGATCCATCTTCATGACTAAAGAATCGATGATATGTGCTGTGCATGCTTACCATTTGAAAAACTTTGTCCAGTTCCGTACTGCTGTATCAAATAAAGATAGATTCCATATACAATGCAAGTTCGAATTAACTTGTGTGTTCTGCCTCAAGAGCAAAGCAGTTGGTTCGTCTTGGAGAATTTACAAACTCGTAGAGCATTCTTGCGTGTCAGATTTGAGAATGGCTTCGGAGCCAACACCGACTTCGAAAGCGGTTGCTGAGTATGTTCTCCCTTCCATGGGCGAGGATGGATTTGTTGTTAGGCCACGCGACATACAGGGTCAGTTTCTAAGAGAATTTGGCGTAAGATTGAAATACCCAACAGCCTTAGCAGGAAGGAATAGAGCTCTGAAAGCTATGTATGGAGATCATTACAAGTCATTCCAGGTTAGTATTATGTACAAAAGCATAATTTTTAATACATAAAATTATAATTACAGAGATTCTTACCGTATCTGTCATTAGTAAAGTTAGATTACAGTGTATCACCACTATTCATATGTAATATGACTATACGATTCTAACTCAATGGTCAGAATATATTAAATTCTCACTATACATTTTTCCTGATTGACAAATTTTTTTTTATTATTTTTTATTCAGATGGTTGCTAATTATTTGCACATGCTCCAAGAAACAAATCCTGGTTCTGTTGTCGACTTACAGACGGATGAGGAAAATACTTTTCAGTACTGTTTTTTTGCATTAGATGCAGCTATAAGAGGATTTCGGTTTTGTCGCCCGGTTCTAGTAATTGACGCAACTCATTTGAAGGGAACGTATAGGGGTGTTATGTTCTGTGCTTCTACTAAGGATGGTAATAATCAAATTGTGCCTTTGGCATTTGGCATAGGCGACAAAGAGAATGACATGTCATGGACTTGGTTCTTGACTCATGTACGGGAAAGTTTCGGAATTCCAGATAATCTGTTGATTGTATCAGACCAGCATATCAGCATCCGTAATGCTGTCAATTTTGTATTTCCAGGTATGTATCTATAGCAAAGGTTAGAAATTACACAATTCTTACGTTCCAGTATATAATACACAATTCAATTCTAACAGAATGTTATCAATATGTAGGCACTGCTCACGGTTTGTGTACATACCACATCCAGGGAAACCTCCGAAACTTTGGGGATAGTATTATCGAGATATTTCAACTTGCTGCGAATGCGTACAAGGAAGCTGATTTCAATGAGCACATGAAAAACCTCGAAATATCAGCTCCCGGTGCTTACTCCAAGCTGATGGGAATTGATCCGAAGAAATGGGCCAGGTGCAAATGTCCTGTTAGACGTTATGCGGAAGGCACGTCGAATGCTGTTGAGTCATTAAACTCGAGGTTGAGATGGGGGAGGAAATTGCCAATAACGTCCTTACTGGAGTATGCACGAAATCTGATGCAATCATGGTTTTACCAGCGCCGCACCAAATCCGATAAGTGCGATAGAGAGTTTGCAGATTATGCCGAAGCAAGAATGTCAAATGTTATAGCCAAAGCAAACTCATTGAAGGTGCAGCCCATATCTAATGTCATATTCAACATTACACATGTTACGGCAAATAATATTGTTGATTTAAGTAAGAGGGAATGTACTTGTAAAGTATTTCAAATGGATCTTTTCCCATGTTCACACGCAGCAGCAGCAATCAGGTATGTCTTCTCTTGTGAAGGTTAGAATCTAGAACATTTCTTACCTTCGTATATACATCTAACTATCCACAAATTGGTTTTTTTTCGTAGGTTTCGTAATGAAAACCCCTTGTCATATGTACATTCATGCTATTCTACTCAAACATGGAGATCTACTTATTCATCCTTGATCATGCCTGTGCCTGCCCTATGTGATTGGCATACTCCTGATGACATTGCGAATCGGAGGGTCGAGACTCCAACAAATCCTAAGCAAGCTGGTAGGCCAAAGACCATCCGTATACCATCTGGAGCCCCTCCAAGTCAAAAAACCAGCAAGTCATGTACTAGATGCAAACAGGTGGGACATTATGCCAATGTGTGCAATGTACGTATAGACCTCCCTGCTGTAGATGTTGAGGGCTGCACCAATCAAATCAAGAAACGACGTCGTCAACCTAAGAAATGCGGAATTTGCGGTGTTCAAGGACATACACGACAATCGTGTAAAGACCCGCGTAGGTTTGAATGACTTCAAAGGATGGTTTTGTTTCCCTTTTTTGGTTGGTACGATGGCTTAGTACCATTTTGGTCCTCCTCTGACATTTTAACTTGTCAATTTTTATTGGCCAGAACATTATTTTTTTGGGCGAAATGTATTCTTATTGAATGTACCAATTTCAACAAGTTCATTTTCACCTGTTAGAAATATAAATTTTCTAACGTTACAATCACATAATAAAGGTTAGAATATCCTTAATTTTAACGTTTGCTATGTGGTCCCAACAAGTTCATTTCACCTGTTAGAAATACCAATTTTTTTAACGTTACAAATGCATAATAAAGGTTAGAATATCTTTATGAGTTAACGTTTGCTATGCGATTCCAACAAGGTCAGTTCAGATGTTAGAAATAATTATTATCTAACTTTACAAACGCACAATAAAGGTTAGAATGGCTTTAATTCTAACCTAGGTTATGAAGATTCCAACAGTTTGACGTCTATCTGTTAGAAATACAATTTTTATTACTTTTTTAACTCATATCGAAGGTTAGAATTCAGTTTCTTCTAACCTATTCCGTGACTTTCCAAGAAGGTTTAGTCAACTCGTTAGAAATACCAATTTTAGGTTAGAATATACTATATTCTAACCCACTGAGTGGCAAATCCAGCAGGTTTAGTCCACCTGTTAGAAAGTCCAAATTTCTAACGTTAAAATATCCTAATAAATGTTAGAATTTCTTTAATTCTAACCGTTTGTATGTGGTCCCAACAAGTTCATTTCACCTGTTAGAAATACAAATTTTCTAACGTTACAATCGCATAATAAAGGTTAGAATATCTTTATGAGTTAACGTTTGCTATGCGATTCCAACAAGGTCAGTTCTCCTGTTAGAAAGTCCTATTTTCTAACGTTACAATATCCTAATAAATGTTAGAATTTCTTTAATTCTAACCGTTTCTATGTGGTCCCAACAAGTTCATTTCACCTGTTAGAAATACCAATTTTCTAACGTTACAATCGCATAATAAAGGTTAGAATATCTTTATGAGTTAACGTTTGCTATGCGATTCCAACAGGTCAGTTCAACTGTTAGAAATAATTATTATATAACTTTACAAACGTACAATAAAGGTTAGAATGTCTTTAATTCTAACCTTGGTTATGCGATTCCAACAGTTTGACGTCTATCTGTTAGAAATACAATTTTTATTACCTTTTTAACTCATATCGAAGGTTAGAATTTAGTTTCTTCTAACCTATTCTGTGCCTTTCCAAGAAGGTTTAGTCAACTCGTTAGAAATACCAATTTTAGGTTAGAATATACTATATTCTAACACACTGAGTGGCAAATCCAGCAGGTTTTAGCCCACCTGTTAGAAAGTCCAATTTTCTAACGTTACAATATCCTAAGAAATGTTAGAATTTCTTTAATTCTAATCGTTTCTATGTGGTCCCAACAAGTTCATTTCACATGTTAGAAATACCAATTTTCTAACGTTACAATCGCATGTAGTGGTTTAGGGTTTAGGGTTTAGGGTTCAGGGTTTAGGGTTTAGGGTTCAGGGTTCAGGGTTTAGGGGTTTAGGGTTCAGGGTTTGGGGTTTAGGGTTCAGGGTTTAGGGTTTAGGGTTTAGGGTTTAGGGTTTAGGGTTCAGGGTTTAGGGTTTAGGGTTTAGGGTTTAGGGTTTAGGGTTTTAGGGTTCAGGGTTTAGGGTTTAGGGTTCAGGGTTTAGGGATTAGGGGTTTAGGGTTCAGGGTTTAGGGTTTAGGGTTCAGGGTTTAGGGTTTAGGGTTTAGGGTTTAGGGTTTAGGGTTTAGGGTTTAGGGTTCAGGGTTTAGGGTTTAGGGTTCAGGGTTCAGGGTTTAGGGGTTTAGGGTTCAGGGTTTGGGGTTTAGGGTTCAGGGTTTAGAATATCTTTATGAGTTAACGTTTGTTTCTATGTGGTCCCAACAAGTTCAGTCCACCTGTTGGAAAGTCAATCTTTCCAACGTTATAAGACCATATTCAAGGTTAGAATTTGTTTTATTCTTACCTTTTAACATAAATTAAAAACAGGATCCTTCAAACTGTTAGAAATACCAACTTTCTAACGGTAAAAACACCTAATATATGTTAGAATATCTTTTTATTCTAACCATTGCTATGCGATTCCAACAAGTTCAGCTCACCTGTTAGAAATAATTATTTTCTAACTTTTACAAACGAATAATAAAGGTTAGAATGGATTTAATTCTAACCTTTGTTATGCGATTCCAACAGTTAGACGTCTATCCTGTTAGAAATACAATTTTTATTACTTTTTAAACTCATATCGAATGTTAGAATTTAGTTTCTTCTAACCTATTCCGTGCCTTTCCAAGAAGGTTCAGTCAACTCGTTACAAATACCAATTGTAGGTTAGAATATACTATATTCTAACCCACTGCGTGGCAAACCCAGCAGGTTCAGTCCACCTGTTAGAAAGTCAAATTTTCCAACGTTAAAATATCCTAATAAATGTTAGATTTTGTTTCATCCTAACCGTTGCTATGTTATTCCAACAAGTTCATTTAAACCTGTTAGAAATACCAATTTTCTAACTTTATAATCGCATAATAAAGGTTAGAATATCCGTAATTCTAACATTCGTTTTGGAATTCCAACAGGTCGTCTAAATCTGTAAGGAATACTATCTTTAATACGTTATAATCTCATATCAAAGGTTAGTATTGTGTACATTCTTAACCTATTACGCGACAATTTGCATCATAACTACTATATACATGTTAAATCAGATGGTTATCATTGTTTTACAAAAGCTTTACAAAATTCAAAAAAACCAGTGATGCATTGACACTTTACATACATTACCACATTTACAAAAAATGGAGATGCGTTCCCTGGATTGGTTACAGAGACGCGTCAATGTTTGTTATCCCCCCCAAAAAAAGTTTTTAACTTACCAACACATGATTCTAAAACAGCCTCGTTGCATCACCATACAATCCTTCTACCAGCTGCTGCAAAGCCACTGGTTCGGTGCTGTTGTTGAAGATTGCTTGTGCAATATGGTGTCTGTATGCCTTCATTTCATCATTGTTCCTGAGCAGGTGTGGTGACTCTGGCCCCCTTGCTAGCATTTTTTCCACATACCTAAGGCAGTATAGGGCAGAATCTGATTTGTTCTTCTTTGCACGCCATATATCACTTTCTGGGGCTGTGTACATCAAAAAGTATAAGAATAGTGTAGATTCTAACCCCTCTCATATTAATTCAACTTGTTAGAAACATTCAAAAATATACTATCCCCATGCTTTTGTGCCTAACATGATTTACTAAAAGATAAGATCAAGGTTATATAGTAATAAAATTATTGAGAATTTAATATATTTCTATCTATTTTCTAAGTTATTAATATATGATTGGTTGGAATTTAAAATATTCTAATTAACAAAGAATTAAATTATTTACCTGTCGGAGGAGCTATTACAATTTCCCACTGGCCGTATTGCGGGATTCTTATATTACGCTTCTGAAAACCTGCGATCTCCTTCATGATTTGAGGCACGAGGCGTGACATCGCTATGAAATGGTTTAGCCTCTTCCTAACGTCCTCATCCTTGAATTCTGAAGACCGAGGATCGTGGATCACCAACTGTTGATTGCTGAAGTTTATTTCAACAGTGGCCCATTCCTCGTCAAAGTAGCACACAGCTATTACCTAATTTTGGATAACATACTAAGTATTCAGTTTCTGCTAAAAATAATGAACACTGTATAGTTAGAAATGATTACATTCTAACTATCTAACACTGTATAGTTAGAAATGATTACATTCTAACTATCTTACCTTCTCAAAATCAGTCCATTCTCTTACGTGATCACCCCAGGGTGGGTAAGTACCGTCTGCAAAAGCAACTAATTTTTCCATGTCTTCGGCAGGTATAACCTCTTCCTCGCTGGGGTCAAATGAATCATGATCAAACCCCCCCTTTGCCAGTTTCTTACCTTTATGCATTTCCTCAAACACACGTTCCACCTCACACTAAAACAATCAAAATAAGAAACAACAATCAGGATTTGATTCTAGTCCAAAAAATTAAAGTAAGGGCGTTAGAATTTAAATTATTTAATGAGTTACCATGAAAAAACAACAAGTAATCCCCACGTTGCGGTCGAGATGTGTGAATCCAGCTACCACCGGATTTGAAACTAGCACTCCCAGGTAACAATTTACATGGTCTTCCATTAGGTTATTCTTCTCTTTTGTAATGGCACGGAAGAATTCCTTGCCCATGTCAAGGGGCAATCCTACGTTGCGTCTGTTACAACCAATTTGAAATTAAGTAATTCCTGTTTTTGAAATGTTTAGATGAGAAATGATTCTAATTTTAAAATTTCGCAGACTTACGTTGCTTTCCCTTTTTTCATAAACGCCTTGAACTCATCCGGCTTTGGCCGTTTGTCTTCCCTCAAGAACGGGCTGCGGACGGCTCTTGATGGATAGATTTTCCGCAATGGTCGTACCGGATCGTGTGCCCTTTGGACATCATCCAAAGGTCCAATTCTAGTCAGGATTGGTAGGGTATCAAAGACCCGGTTGATCTGAGTGTCCGAGAAGCCGTCATCCAATTCTCCAAAGCCCTTCTTTCGGAGTATTAAAATGTTATTTTAATAATTAGAATCATTTTCCAAGAAATTTATAAATTATAACGTAGTTGGTAAGATTTAAGGAATATTCTAACACATTCGGTTAGATTTAATCAATTTCCTTAGTAGTCTGTTAGTTTTTTTCAATTTTATTGTGAATTTTAAAGCTCTATTCCGAGAATAGAGCTTTTATGCAATGTTTGTGTTGCCCATCACCGGTGCGAACGGTTAGAAGTAAGACTTCGCACCATTGGCGCACCATAACCAAGAGGATGGGATTTAAAGGTAATACTTTTTTACATTACGATTGTAAAAAAGCATTACCTTTTTTAATGACAAGGTACGAAGTACTATCGTTCTAACCGTCGATCATCGGGATTTTTAAAACAAGCAACAGAAACATTACAATATTTTTTGTCCATTCTAAAACATTACAATGCAATGAAATATGGAAATACTTAGTCCAAATTCAGACAAGCAATAAAACAAATACGAAAATTGGAAATTGTTTCAACTGATGCAATGAAAATCAAATTAATTTTTTTTTTATACCTGCCCACCATCTCCCAGGTTTGCTGTTGGGGTAGCTGTTGGTGCTTCTGCTGGTGCTGCCGTGGTCCCCCCTGCTGCTGGTGCTTGTGTTGTTGCTGTCTGTGCAACCGCTGCTGCTGATGCTGCTGGTATCTCAGTGGATGCTGCTGCTATTCCAGTGGATGCTGCTGCTGCAGATGTTTCTGAGGCTCCTGTTGCGGCCTGAACAGCGGATTTCACACTCACCGGTACCAACCCCTCATCCTGCGATGCATTGAAATTCACACCCAAGGAGAACAGGGAATTGCCGGGGGATTCCAATGCGCCCGTTGGAATAGTTGTGCTTTCCTCAACGGCAACAACTTTCGTTGTTGCTGGAGTACTAATCACAGCTTTTTCAGATACTTGAGGTTGTTCAAGGGGCGTAGAGGGCACCGTATTTTGAGTGTCTGCCATTGGATCCAAACTTCCAAGCGCGTCACGGACGTCGCTACCACAGTTGTAAGCGTTGTCCGTCGTGGATCTCTCCAGCAGTAGATTCGTTACCTTTTCAGCCACGGCATCCAGCAGATTCTTATGGTTCTCAGCCAGCATTGCTTTGAGTGTATTCTGGTGGTAATCTTCCAACACGGCCTTCATGGCGGCCTCCATTGCGGCCTGGTTCTTGGTGACAGTAGCTTCAGCAGCGGCAGCAATAAGCACACTTGAGCTTGTGGCTATTTGTGGTCCAGATGGTTCTGCCACCGCTTCTTCATCATCATCCTCTTCTGCCTTTCTCTTTCCTTTCATGCTATCAGTTGGATCGTACTGGAAAGCGAATGGATGCGGGGTTGGATCCAACTCCAGTGACTTCCAGAAGGGCGAAACCTTCTCGTCAGTACGCGGCTTCAGCATCCGCAACACCCTCTGTGACAAGTAAGAAACAATGTTGAACATGTAAGAATTACAAATTTTCTAATCCCAGAATAGTGCAATAATTAGAATCAATTACAATTCTAACGATATCAGAAAGACAACATATATTTTTTTCCTAGCAGGCGTTGTAAGGAAATAAATTCTAACCTTCTTGATCTGTTTGTCAGTTGGCCATACCCTTGAGGTTGTATAAGAATACTCCATGAACCTCGGGATTTCGTGTTCATCCTTTTTCAAACCAATGGCCTCTCCGAAAGCGGGTATGGCCTCGAATATCCAAGCCTACGTATATCATACCAAAATACTGTTTAATAACAAATATATGGCAAAATATTTATTGCAAAAAAATTCAAAGACGAGTGTTTACTTACAGAAAAAGCAACAGTGTTGCCCTTGAAGTTGATGTTCAACATCCCTTCTTGCTTTGTTTTGGTAGTGATTCCCTTGATTGTATCCAGCAGAATTTGGAATGAAATGCTCCCCCACGGGAAGTTTTCCCACTCGTCTTCGTTCTCCAATAGCACCCACATCCAGGTTGGTATTTTCTTCTTGCAGCCATCAACTCCGAAAACAAACCCTAAGCACAACAACAGCTTACAAATCTTTACCCAGTCATCAGGCGTGGCCTTCACCGACTTCCCATCAACCATGAACTTCTTTGCATTGGCCGCTGTTCGGAGTTTTGACAACGTCGTGTCTGGATTCTCACCGAACAGCCTTGAGAATGTTGAATTGGGGGGAATGTCGTGTGCTGTGTAAGGGTTGAAGTTGGCCGGGCCAAACTTCAACCCACTGACTAGGGCATATTCTTCCCTTGAGAACCTCACGACCCGCCGGCCAATTTTGAAGTAAAGGGCTGTGTCGTCAATGGCGGGGTCTGGGATGACTTGATGGCAGAGCACATAGTGTAGCATGTTACCATTTCTTGTAGCGTTGTTATCCAGCCTTGTAAACTCTCCCATTGCAGAGTATCTGACTTTGTCGGCTACTTGGTGTTTGAGGCCTTTAAGCAGATCATTGACTTCACCACACAGTCCTTCATACCCGCCCGGTATGATTTTCTTTTTGGCTTGCTTGAGTTGTCCTAGCCTCACGAATTTCCATTCAACCTGCAAGTAAAGGGTCAGATTTGTATAAATTAGGATCAATATTTTAATATATTGGTTAGAATTTAACAACATTTCACAAAAGAACAACTAAACATAACTGACAACTAAGAATACTAACAGTTCTAACTGAATAATCAAACAATTTATGAATTCTAATGAATATGCTCATTTTCTAACCAGATGATGTAGAGCATAATACACATATTTCACCTTTGCTTTATAAAATAAAAACATGAATAATGCATTCTAACTAACAAATGCGAACAAACAAAAAAAAAAATTTCCCAAAAAAAAAAAAACCAGTTCTGTTAATAACAACATCAACAATGGATTCTAACTACCCCATATTTCAAATTTGATTTCTAACCTATTTTTCACATTTGATTTCTAAAATAACAAACATCAACAATGGGTTCTAACTAACAAATGCCAACGAAAAAGGGATTGATTCATCCAAATTAAGAATACTAACAGTTCTAACTGAATAATCAAACTATTTGTGAATTCTAATGAATATGCTAATTTTCTAACCAAATGATGTAGAGCATAATACACATATTTCACCTTTGCTTTATAAAATAAAAACATGAATAATGGATTCTAACTAACAAATGCCAACAATAAAAAAAACAAAAAAAGAAGGTATTCATCCCAAAAAAAATACCAGATATGTTAATAACAACATCAACTATGGATTCTAACTAACCCATATTTCAAATTTGATTTGTAACTCATATTTCACATTTGATTTCTAAAATAACGAACATCAACAATGGGTTCTAACTAACAAATGCCAACGAAAAAGGGATTGATTCATCAAAAACTTAACATACATATCAAGTTTCAAAAAAAAAAAAAAAAATGCAATCCAAAAAACACAGATAGTACACAGCCTCTCACCATTTTTTTACGAGTTAGAATCCAAAAAACCCATTCTAGTACAATGCCAACGAAAGGAATTACATCCATTCTAAGAAAAAAATGCAATCCAAAAAACACAGATAGTACAATGCCATCGAAAGGAATTACATCCATTCTAAGAAAAAAATGCAATCCAAAAAACCCAGATAGTAAAGCAGATCGGATTTTTTGCAACCATTCTAACTGCCCCATTTCAAACCCAAACAAGAAATAACAAAACTTTTTTAACTGAATCACAAAACTCAGATCTGTGCTCAATAATGAAAATTATATATTAAAAAATCCAATATACATGAGAAACATTTTTTTTACCTCTTCTGTGGTGAATGGATAACCGGAGGGCCTATCATCTCTCTGTTTGTCGGCGTCACTTTTGCTGCCGGAGTCTTCTCCGGTTTCCGGAGGAATTTCCTGTACGTCGTCTTCTTGCTCGCGATTTTTCTGCCTCGTTGCCTTCTTCTTCCTTCCCCTCTTCGTCGGGCTCGTCGGGTTAGATGGGCTTTCCTCGATTTCAGATGATTCCGCCTCGGCCTTCCTCTTCCGTTTGGAGGAGCTACGTGTTCCAGTCGCCATTGCTCGCCGGCGGAAATTACAGAGGAAGAGTGTTTTTGGGAGAGGAAGGGTTTTGGCAGAGGAACTGTTGGGAATCGGGTTTCTGCAGAGGAGGTTGAGTGTGATTTTCTAAAAGTGAATAGTTGCTGCGATTTTCAAGCGGGAGTGGGAAGGAGGTTAATTGAATGCAGGGAAGTTGAATTTATGACCAGGGGTAAAATAGTCCACTCACATGTAAAATAGACACATTTTGTGTTTTCTTAAGTTTCGAACAACTATTGGTTTCTACTAAGCTACTTAGACACCATATTTTTTGCCTCATTCCAAAATGAGCTCTCAGCAATGAAACATAGTATAGCAGAAATTGGTCCATAATTGATGGAAAAAAAGGGCCGTTTTAGATATTAACAATAAAAAAATATTCTAAAAACGAACTTTATTTGATTTTTTTCAAGTTGAGTCATTTTTTTTTTTTTTTTTTTCATATTCTAAAGCATTTTTCCACGCTTTTTTGATAAATACTTTTTAAATTATATTTTTAAGAATTTTTTTCCTTTACACGATACTATAACAATTATATTAGACTTAAATTATTCAAAAATCTATTTCGAAACCCATTGTCAGAAAGCATGGAAATAAAAACTATATCATACTCGTAAAACCTAAGTAGAAAAAAAATGTTAATTATATGTAACTTGATTTTTCCCCCATTTTTATTTGATTTAATTCTGAATTTTCATATTTCAAATATTGACGCTCTTCCTCCAAAATTCAAGTATTTTCACTTGACAAAGATAACAACAGTTCAAATCCATCTCCTGCCGGCGATCCACCGTCTCTCTCGCTGCTCCCGCCGGCGAAAATCCTCCATTTTCCGGTCAGTTTCTACGCCTGCCTATATATGTGTATATGTGCAATGTAAAATCATCGGTTCTAATCGTAATGTTCTCCGTAAGATTTCTATTGAGCCCATCTGTGTTGAATAACATTCGTTTTTCAGTTAATTTTACTTGAGCTGTAGTTGAATGCTCGATTTGTTTGATTTCCAGCTCAATTTGATGGCGGGGGTTTAGTTTTCAGTGCATTTCGTAATTTCTGTGTTTTTCACAAGTAGTTTAGGTTGTTGATACTGTGTGTTTTGGGATGTGGAATTGGAAAAGGTAATGAATTATTTAGCATACAATTTATTTGCATCCATTTCTTGTTTCTTTGAAGTTATGATTCCATAGAAATCCCCAATTTTAGGGTTCTAGATTTTGACAGTTGAGTTACTGGCTTTTCTATATTCATTCGCTTTTTATCATGTCATTGAATTGGTGGTGAAGGTTGGGCCGAAGTTCAGATTTCGGAACGAGGGAAGAGTGGAAGGATGAGTGAAATTGGTGGGGGATCTGATCCCCATTCTCCTTCAAAAAGCAGTGGTAACACCGGCTTTGAAGCTAATCGAATTGCAGAAGTGAAAGCCTGGCTTATTTCTCAATTCGATGCAGTTGGAAAAGATGTCCCTGATTTTGAGTACACTCCTCGGAGCATTGCTCACTTGCACAATGTTGCCACTCTCTCCCAGGCTAAGACTCAGGCTGCCACCATTGTAGCAAATGACTTCCGTCAGAAAGCTGCAGAATATCGATCCCAAGGTCTCAAGTTTTTTTCTTCAAAGATCTACGTAGTATGTGTCTGTACAGGATATTAATTCCTATTACCCACAACTTGGTTTTCATTCATGAATGATGTAATGGACTCATTGCTTTAGTGTTGTGACGTTTCATTCATTATTAACTGCAGCTGCTAGGATAAGAGAGATACTCGAGCATGTTGGATTGGTGCAAGATAGTCTACCGTCAAATGTGGTATCATCTTCTCAAGTGCTTGCCAATGTTGCTAATCTGTTGAATATTAGGGATACTGAATTAAGTAGGTGGGTACTTTACTTGGTGTTTACTTTTGCATATGTATATAAACTTATAAGGAGCCACCAATTTACATGGAGAAATGCTTTAGCTTTCTTGTAGCAATGGCTGATCAATCTCTGAGAAAAACAGCCGTTGAAGAGAAGAGGGCTAAAGTGCAACAGGAGTCCAAAGAACTTCTCGATTACACTCGGAAGGCAATTGCACGATTGACATACTTGAAAAGGTAGATTTGCACGTTCAGTTTTCTGATTCACTTCTCCGGTTTGGTTTCTCTTCGCTCTTTAGACTCTTTCTTTAGGTGTGTGGCTAATTATGTTTGACCTGCAATAAATCCTCAATTTTACATAATTTTCTTACTTTTTCCAGAACACTTGCACAATTAGAAGACGATATACCACCTTGTGAAGCTCAAATGGAACACTGGAAGACGAACCTAGCGATTATGGAATCAAAAGAGAGACAATATCTGCAACAATATTCTAATTACAAGGTATGTTAATATGAAGTCTCTCTGAAACAGTTTATCATGTTACCAGTGTTTCCATTCTCAAGCTCAAACGAAACCATGTTGATGCATTTTCTTTCCTACCTTTTTTTTTTCGTTCCAGGCAATGCTCAATCGTGTGGGCTACAGCCCTGATATTAGTCATGGAGTGCTAGTCGAAATGGCCGAGCATAGGAAGGACTTGGAGAAGAAAACAAAACCAATCCTCGAGACCCTTAGAAGCTACCAAGATTTGCCTCCTGTAGTTTCCTTTTTCTCACTCAATATCATCTTTCTCCCATCATAACCTTAGATTGATCTTGAGACGATTATTTATTCAGGACAAGGCGTTGGCTGCATTGGCCATAGAGGATAAGAAGAGGCAGTACGGTGCTGCTGAGAAGTACCTCGAAGATGTGTTGCAGTCTGCTCTTGCTTCTTCTGAGTGAGGAATTGAAGTTACTTTTAACCTGGTTTTCTTCTTTGTGAAGAACTGTTTGTGTACTTTTGATTGATGGTTTTCAGCATTTTGTGCAAATCGAAATATTATTTTGTGTGTGTGTGTATATATATATGTGTGTGTGTGTGAGCAATGGAGCAGAGATCTTGGAAACAAAGGGTGCAAAATCTGAGCTAATCCTTTTTCATCAAACAAGTCCTTTACTTGTATGAATCATTTGTTATTGTTGCCCTAGATGTTAATATTTCCTCTGTGTTAATTAAAGGTGATGTGGAAATCAATCTCTACCAAAGTGTCACTTTTTTGTTGGAATCTTCTTCGACATGAGATTCATAACGAAGAAACTCTGAGAAAATGAAACATTTTACTTGCAACCAATCTGCAGATTGTGTCGTGCTCATGTAACCTTGAATTGGCAACCGACTTGATAATTGGGTGCCTCTGCACAGCTCGAGTTTGGTCTTTGGTGAGATGTTGATGGAATTGCTCACTTAGCTCATCCTGTGTGAGCTACGCAATCATTTTCATCGGTTTATCCTGTGAGACCGAGGAAAGTAGGAAAATAGGTTTTTAACCTAATTTGGCAATGCATTGTACGGATATGAAAATGTTGATCACAATAATGCTAAAATCGTGGAAGGCGTGAAAATTTGTTTGTGGACAAGGTTACGAACACATTTCTCTTGTCTGTTTTGCAATTCATTAAATGATTGGTGTACGGAAGATCAATCTCGTTAACCTCTAAACTCCGTACCGTACTGCATTACACGTCGCAATATTGTAGCTACAATGATATAATAGAATAGAAGATGTCGTACACGATAGTTGACATGTAAAATGTACTACCAAATATTTGGTACATTGAAATCAACCAAGGTTTTGCCTTCAATAAAAATGAATAATTAAGGGTTATTATCTAGATATATTTATTTATTTCACACTTTTTAGATTGAGAGTCTTTTCTTGCACTTAAAATCTTCAAGATATATATATATATATATATATATATATATATATATATATATTGGTATGGCACGTACACACCAACTCACTCACTCACCCGAAAGGATTCGGATCTCCGACCATCAGACCGTGCTTCGTCGTAATTATCCGATTACGTTAAAATAAGAACAAGAATTAATCACATTTTCCCGTTTGAGTTTGTTATGCGTTTCATATGTGATAATCCTCACGCGTATTCGTAACTTGTTAAAGTGTGAAAGGGTTGGTGGTTTAAGTAAAAAAATCGAATTCACACATTAATCCATCGAAACTAGTTTCGGTTGACCAAATTAAAGCCCTTAATTATGAATTATGATAAGAACATGATTCCCAATTCCTATCCCCTTCCACCCCACGATTCCATTTTTGTTACTCAACTAACCTCCCGCTTGTCTTTACATGTTCCTCTCTCTCTCTCTCTCTCTCTCTCTCTAGTACAATCATACAATCATACAATACACGCCCCTAGATACGCAGTAGATTTCATCCTCATCTCTCAATCTGCAAGAGTAGGCTTCTTCTAAGGACACGAGCTTTATATAATCCCAAAAAATGTTTATTGAACTTCAGACATTAATAATTGTTGCTTCATTCATTCTCTTGCAAAACCCTTTTAACTTAAGAAACACGACATACGTATTCTTGTTGGCGTTCGTTCTAACGGTGTGATCGAGGGTACGCACTCGATCGAAAAATGTTTGATGATTCTATTAATTAAATTATTATTTCACTTTTCTTCATTACAATTCATGAATGCATATATTGTTAGGGGAGATTAATTAATTAAGATGGGCGATGATGAGAGAGGAAGTTCGGATGAACAACGTAAGAGAAAACGCTACAATCGTCACACTCCACAACAGATCCAGCATATGGAATCGTATGTTTCTCTTCTCTTCTCTTCTTTTCTCAATTAATGGATGCGTTTCGTTTGAGACGAGGGAATGTTAACTGATTCACATGATTGGATTGAACAAGTGCAGGTTTTATAAAGAGTGTCCACATCCAGATGAGAAGCAAAGGAAAGAACTGAGCCTTCAACTTGGGATTGAACCAATTCAAGTCAAGTTTTGGTTCCAAAACAAGAGAACACAAATGAAGGTATGTATATATTTTCACAAATAGTATTTGTTTTTTAACAATTGAATTTTTCAATGGATTGATTTCATGCACAGACACAACACGAGCACAAAGAGAACACCCAACTCCGGACCGAAAACGAGCGTCTTCGGGCCGAGAATTTACGGTTCCGGGAAGCCCTAAGCAACGCCTGTTGCCCTAATTGCGGTGTTCCAACTCTAAGAGACTTCAATTTTCAAGAAAACCCTCTAAGGATGGAAACTTCTTCCTTAATGAGTGTAAGTGTTCTTGCATTAAATAAAATTAAATGAATTATTTATTTATTTTAATCTAATTTATTTATTAGTACACGAGCAAGGCCATGGCCGAGGGGCCCTCTTCTTCGGGAGCTCCCCGTTTAGCCACCGGGAACCGGTGGCGGTCGATAAATAATGAGGAGCCGAGTGAGGACTATAGGGCGGCGGTGATGGAGGCGGCGTGCTTGGCCATGGAGGAGCTGATGAGAATGGGCAAGCTAGGTGAACCGTTGTGGGTGCCGAGTGTGGACCGCCACACTTATGTGTTGAATGAGGAGGAATATTTTAGGGCTTTCTCGAAAGTTTTCGGGCCGAGAAAAGCCGGATTCAAATACGAGGCGTCGCGTGAATCCGTCGTCGTGCCTACCGCTGCCGCGGAAGTTGTTGAGATCCTCATGAATGTGGTATGCAATATGCTTAACTTAATTTGATCAAACTAAATTAATTTAAATGCATATGTATATATTTACTAGTTTGGCACTCTCTCTCTCTCTATCTATCTATCTATAGGAGCAATGGGCTAAGGTGTTTTGTGGAGTAGTTTCACAAGCAACGAACTTGCAAGTGGTGTCGCCGGGATTGGAGGGAACGTACAATGAAATGATGCATGTGGTACAACTTATATAACACTAGAAAAATATGTTACAATATTCATCAGATGCACTAGCTTGTAATGAATGTATGTTATGAACTTTGTATATGTTGAAGATGAATGCCGAGTTTCACGTTCCTTCGCCGGTGGTACCGACTCGCGAAAGCTACTTTGTGCGACATAGCAGACGACACGTGGATGGCACGTGGGCCGTGGTCGACGTCTCTTTAGACCATCTACATTCGACTCCTTTCAACTCATGTCGAAGACGACCCTCGGGTTGTCTCATTCATGACATGCATAATGGTTACTCCAAGGTAACGGTTTGGTTTTTACCACGTGTTATATTATAGTACTTAACGTGTTTCGATTTGTTAGTACTCTTTTTTGTGCGTATTAAAGATGTCATCATTTTTAGTAGTATCGTATTTAATGTAGCATAAAAATGTTGTTACAGGTGATATGGGTCGAACACGTTGAAGTGGAAGAAGGAGGTGTCCACTGCATATACAAGCCCCTAATCAAGGCCGGTCTGGCTTTCGGGGCCCGAAGATGGGTTGCGATTCTCGAGGGGTATTGCCAACGCGTCTCGATTGGGTCGACTCCTTCAGACGTTGGTTATTTAGGTAAAGGTTGATCATCTTTTTTTTAAGTTCATTCTATGTTTCACATAATGTAACTCAAGGTGCACTTACATATGATATAGTTCAATTAATTCATGGAATGTCTAAACGTGCTTCATTGATGATTTACTAAAATACAATTTGATTATGTATGGGAGGAAATCAAGAGTGTAGAAAAACCATGCTAAACCTAGGAGAAAGGATGGTGACAAGATTCTGTTGGGGAGTAAATGCCTCGATTTCGAATACGTGGACAACCCTATCTGGGTTCGGAAACTCAGGTAACAGTGTCAAAATCATGACCCGGAAAAATGGGGATGATCTAAGCATGCCGTTAGGGTTTCACCTCAGCATTGCAACTTCTTTCTGGCTTCCAATTCCACATAGAATGGTTTTTGATTTCCTTCGCAATCACAACACTCGAAAAGAGGTATATCCTTAAACACTATACGATTACACAAATTGATCCATATTTATTCTCAAGAGAACTTTGATGTTTCTTATTCTTTATACCTAGCTAGGTCTTGTTTAATTTTCAAGAAATGCATATGCTTCACACACTTAGCTTATAATTATAATGATTTTTTCTTCTTTCCCTAATTAAATCTTCCAATTCTAGTGGGATATGCTTCTAAATGGAGGGGATATTGAAGAAATGGCACATGTAGTAAGTGGGAGTGAAGATGGTAACCATGTTACAATGTTTCAAGTAAAGGTGTGACTTCTAACACTAAAATTACCATAATTTCCGAGTATTAATACATCAAAAACGTTACGATATGATCAACAATAACAACGATGATAATATAATGTTCATCAATAAACTCCTCTTTTAATAGGGTACAAGTTCGAACCCTATCGACACAATAATGGTGCAAGAAAGCCGCAAAGACCCCACGGCCTCTTACATCGTCTACGCCCCAATCGACTCGACTTGTGCAAACTCGATCTTAGGTGGTGAGGATCCGGGTTCCATACCCTTACTCCCCTCGGGGTTCGCCATTCTCCCCGATGGGCCCACTCAAGGGGAAACCGGTGGATCCCTTTTGACCGTCGCCCTTCAGGTAACTTTTTATTCTTTTCCGATCTAGTTAATTAGACTTAATTTACTTTGTGCAACTCTTGGTTCATGATTAGCATTCTCTCTAATTAAAATTATTTTGATGTATTACATAGGTTTTGGTAGATTCAGCTCCAGATGCAAACCTTTCTCCGGGATCAGTGGCACTAGCTAACAGAATTATTTGTGACATTATACTTAAAATCAAACAAGCTCTCATTACCTAATTAATGCTGATTACATATGCTAAAATATTGTTTTTCCCCCCTAAGGATGATGAGGCAATATCATGTCGATTATTTATCTATTTAAAGTTGAATATACCTTAATGGAATTTAGTGTTTTTGGTAGAATTATTTTTTTGAGAAAACATTTTATACCATGTCACATTTTGCGCTTTAAGTATATACTCTCGATAGATAATGTACGTTATAGTACTCCCATAGTCTCACCGAATTTGACGCGTTACTTGAATATATATGAGGTATGAAATAATGAAATGCGTCGAATCTTCTGGTACAGAGGAAGTATATATAATACTACCTCCATCTCATATAAGTAGTCTCATTTGTCATTTTGGTATGTCTCATCTATTAGTCCCATTTCCGAAAATGGTAAATGATACTTGGCTAAAATTAACTCTCCCTCTTCATAATCAATTACAGCCACACAATTCCTCTTTTATTGGCTCTTGTGCCCATTCCAAATGGGACTACTTATATGAGATGGAGGAAGTACATAAAATACATGTTAAAACAAAATTTTTAATCGACAATATATGTGTTGCTCAAGTGAGGAGTAAATTAATTTTAGTTAATATTGGCATGGAATGATTTAATTTGGAAGTGATATCTTCGAATAATCAATAAAAAAATAACTTTGACTTTTTTTTTTTGGTCGGAAAAGGTAAATTTATTAAATCAACAATAACAAGGTACGAGACGTACCACAAATACAATTAACCGTTTGGCCACAAAAGACATAGACGGCTGTTACTCCACAGTTCGAAGCTACAATTAGCATCAACCTTATCCCTAACCAAACACCAGCTCCAAAAACGGCACTTGATCTCTTCCTCAATACGACCGAAAAGCCACTCCTTGTGCTCGAATTTAACCGAATTTCTCCATTTCCATAACACCCAAACTACACAAACCCATAAACCACCAAGAAGGAGTTTAGCATTACCTCTGCCAAAAGAGTTGATGAAGCAAGTAAAATGATCCGCAATGTTTCTCGGAGCTGCCCAGCTGAAGCCACACCACTGCACGATTTTATCCCAGATTTGTTGCACCTCCGAGCATTCGAGGAAGAGGTGACGAGCTGTCTCGGGCTCGATCTTACAACAACAGCAGGTTTGATCATTAATCGGAGCCGCTATGCGCTTACAAAGATTGTCCATTGTCGGCAGTCTATTCCGAACAAGTCTCCACATCATGACACGAGATTTAAAAGGAGCAGCTGCTTTCCAAATTAAATGAAAAGGGAAAGAAAGATGTTGTGTTCTTGCCACACCTCTACGGCCCTTGTCAATCTCCTCATAGGCCTTTTTAGTTGAGAAGCCACCAGACGTCCCCCCACCATTCCACACCCACCGATCCTCCCTCCCTTCAATTAAATGGAAATTATTAAGCAAACTAAAGAGTTCCTTCGCCTCGTCATTATCTCTACCCCTAGGCTCCCTTCTCCACCGAATTTCCCATTGCCATTCTCCCTCCATCCATTGTCCCATGTCACCGACAGTCGCTTCTTGATTAGCGCTAAGGTGGAAAAGCCGAGGGAAACGATCTTTGAGCGTCTCCCTACCCGTCCATTTGTCTTTCCAAAATACCGTATCTTTCCCGTCACAAAGTCGCCTCTCCATCTTTTCCCAAAACCACCTACCTTCTTCATTGCTAACTGAGGTTAGAGTTTTCTTCCACCAACCGGACGGCCTAGCCCTCGATCGAGAGCTCGTCGTATCCCTCCTCACCCACGACGGCGTGCCATGACGAGAGATTATGATTCACTTCCATAGGCTGTCATCCTCATGAACATATCTCCACAAAATACCCCTCTAAAAATTTTGATACACAAAATACCCCTTTCATTTTTTTAATAGTAGTGGGACCCACTTGACTTGATGTAAATATGGTAATAATTGATGTTTTTTATGGGAATGAGTGTTGTTGGTTTGATTTATATTATTTGTTGGGGAGGGGGAGAGAATCAAGGGAGATCCGATTCTCTCCAACAACAAAATGCCAAAAACCCATCTCCCAATTTAATTTACTCTCCTTGGCCTCATTACTCCACCCAACGGCAACCCTCCTCCCACTCGGCAGTACCCCCCTTCCCCCCTATTAATTGAGAAATTTATTCTCTTTCCCTCACCCCAAGCTCACCCCAAGCAAGCCAGAAGCAGCAGCTTCTCTCTCTCTCTCGTCTCTCCCCCATCTATCCTCACCGGAATTGCTACTCCGGCAATTCCCCGTCACCCCCATCGGATTATTCTCTCTCTCTCTCTCTCTCCGTTTCTGAACCTCCACGGCCTCTCCGGCAAGCATCTACAACTCCGTCAAACCGCCCCGACACCGGAGTAGACTTCGGATCCCGTCGCCGTTCGAAAACAAGTAGGTAATATCAAAAAAGTATGTTAATCGAATTAAAAAAAAATGGATCTTCTGCCCAAATTCACGCCGGACGAAGGTCGCCGGAGATAATATCACGCCGGCTTGATTTCAGGCCGGCGTGATATTATCTCCGGCGAACTTTGTCCGGCGTGAATTTGGGCAGAAGATCCATTTTTTTTTTAAAGAACAAGTGTATGTTATTTAAATTTTTCGTAGCATTCACATTTTTTTTAGGCCAATTTCGAGTGTAATATACAATTTATCTTTTTAAATATCAATCGATATTAGTTGAATTTTGAAATAAAGATTTGTGTAAAATTATTAGAATTACAAAAAAAAAAAAAAAAATTGGTTGTTTCAGCAAATTTCACGCCGGAGCTCGTTCGCCGGAAATCATATCACGCCGGCGTTAAATAACGCCGGCGTGATATGATGTCCGGCAAACGAGCTCCGGCGTGAAATTTGTCAAAAGATCCAATTGTTTTTTATTTCGAATAATTGTATGTTACTTAAATTTTTTGTAGTTTTTATAATTTAATTAGACCAATTTCGTATGTAACATACTATTTTTCTTTTTAAATATCATTAGATTTCGAATTTAATTTTTTAATTACAGATTTGTGTAACATTATGTTTGAAGTAGGGATATGCACTATCTTAGATTCAAAGATTTGTGTATAATTAAGATATTTTTAAAGATTTGTGTATTGAATTTTAAATTTGAATTTTTCAATTATGAGATTTGAGTGCTAATTAATTTTTGAAATATCATGTATATTTTCGAGTGCTAATTTGGCCGTTCAATATTAATTTGAAGGGTTTGTAGACGGGAACGAGGCCGGCAAAATTAGTGTTCACACCGGAGACGAATCCGGAGTAGAAGTCGTACGAATTCCGTAACAACAAAAAATGGTACGTTTTAATTCATCTAATTTTTTTATTTTTCATCATTATGTATTTTAAATGTACGTTTATCTAGTTTTTTATGATATTTTTGCTTGTTATAATGTTTTATCTATTGTTTTTAAATGTGTTTACTAAAAAATCTCAATATTAGTATTAAAAAATATATGTATACGTAGTTGGGTTGAAAAAAATATAATGAATATTCGGGGAAAAAACACGCCGGAGAATCGTCGCCGGAAAACATATCAGGCCGGCGTGAAATAACGCCGGCGTGATTTGTTCTCCGACGTGTTTATCCGGCGTGTTTTTTGAAATAATGTTCATAATAATTTTCTCATCTTCTTTATGTTATTATAAATAATTTTTATGTAAATTAAATATGTTTTAGTAATATATTTGTTTATTAGGAATGTAATATATATTTATTTGGTTTGTAATACACATAATATTTTTTTTAACTTATATTTTATTTGTCAAAAAAATTGATTGAGTTACTGTTTTAAAAAACGCCGGAGAGAAGCTGCCGGAAAACAAATCACGCCGGCGTGATATGTCGCCGGCGTGTTTTGTTTTCCGGCAGCTTCTCTCCGGCGTGATTTTAGGCAGAATGTACATTATTGTTTTATTCTTCATTTTCCGAATATATTTATAACTATAATCTGATTTCGTATTTTTTATATTTTTTTTTTTTGTAGGAATTTAGCGCGAACGTCGTTCCGCTACGTCGACGGAACAATTTTAACCAAAAAGTTACGACGTTGAACCTCTACCATAGAACTCAATTACTGAAGGATGTCGAGAAAGCTTTAAATGAGGCAGGGGGAGAACCACTGCTCAATCGATTCAGGGAAGGGCCTTTCGGGCATTTTTTGGGGTGGCGCCCGGGGCAGTCGAATGCCCAAGTACTGCACAGTATCCTCTGTCGAGCTATTAGTGAGGATGGAGGCATGTTCTTCTATGTAAAAGGAGAACGCATTGAATTCACTGCTCCGGACTTTGCCTTGGTGACCGGATTGCAGTTTGGCGAGAGCTCGTGGGATCCCAACAAGCATTTGAATGCGAATCAGTCTCGACTCCACAAGAGGCTGTGTCGCAAGGATTTGAAATTGGGGAGGGAATTGTTGGGTCTTATCAACACGGATGCCAAACGCTTTAAAAACGATCAGGATACCCTACTATCACTGGTGAATCTGCTGATTGCCAATACTTTCATTCTCGGGCACGATATCAAGAACGCCCCTTTCGCCTGGTTGTGGCGGCTTGCCGATGATTCGGAGGAGTTCAACCGGTTTCCTTGGGGTGCATACAGTTTCCTCACCCTTCGGTATTACGTCGAGCACGCCCTAGACTCCGATGTCTACCACTTTTACGGGCCGGCCTGGGCCTTGATAGTCTGGGGATATGAGGTGATCGGAGGTATTAGTGTAGTCGCTGGAGTACTTGAAAACGAGCACGCATACCCGAGGTGTTTGAGATGGAAGTTCGGCAAGAGCCTGCGGGACGAGACGACTGTGGAAAAGTTCTTCCAGATAGTCGACGATCCTCGGTATGTGATGTGTAATATCGCAGCGGACCAGTGGGAGGCCGGCCTCGAGTATTTTCGATCGTCCCTGGTCCCGAACCCATTGGACGTAATTTTCTACGTGCCGGTACCCGTGACCGGCGAGCCTTCTCAATTTCCCCCTGAGGCGCGTACACGTCGACCGATGCACGACCCGGACGAGATACTCGACGATACTGGAGGACGCCCGAGGAGGAGCACCCAGAGCCGAAGATACATGGGTGAGGAGGAGCAGACTTCCGCCCGGGGATCTAGGAGCAGACGCGATCCTGGGAAAAGGCCGAGGGAGGACAATTCTAGCGGCAGCAGGGGACACGATATCCCCAGTACGCAACGCCCGAGGAAGTTAGGAGGATCGTGAAAGAGGAAATAGCAGAGCAGAATGCAGAGATCGACAGGAAGCTTGTATTTGTACGCCGCTATACAGGCAGCTAGGGCAACGAACACCTGTCGAAATTCGCCCTCCTCGTCAATGTCGAGATCGGTGACTGTGCCGGCGTTTGAAGTCTCGAGGGCATGGAGGTAGGCGGGCAGATCTTGGAACGACTCTTTGTGTTTCCCGTAGATAAGCTCCACGGCCTGATTCCTCACCCTCAAGTAGACGTTGTAACTCGCCTTAATGCCGAACGACGAGAGCAGCTCGTTCTGAATGATCTTAGGCTTCATTATCGCGGAGTCGCGTAGGATCCTCTTCGCAAAGTACGATGCAATAACTTTAGATCGGACCTTCTTTCGATCGACTGTCCCAAGGTTGTGCCCGCACGAGTGTTCGGGTTCAAAGACTGAAATGACCCAATTCCCTTTGGAGCTTACGGCACGAACGTTGAAGAGGCACTTTGCGTCCGCCGTGCATCTAAAGACCAGCCTCTTCTTATCCGACTTATTGGCATAGAAATTTTTCCGAGTCTCCATCTGCCACAAACCGACGGCAGTATACAGATCCTCCTTGCTTTTGAAATATGCACCATACCGCAATTCGAGGTTACTTGCGTCTTCCTCGTTGAACACTGCAGATTTTGTAGCCCGAAGTGGGACCACAGGCACTAACCAGTTCTTCATGTGATCTGTATCAGTATCCAGAGGTGGTTGGCTCCTACCGTGCAGGTCTGGGAACATCATAGCCAACAGTCTGTTGAACCCGCCTTCTTCAGCTATCAGGCAGTCCACTCGGCCATCAGGGCCCTAGGAATCTGTCGACCTTCACCCGCCCACACGTTCGACTGGTCGCTGTCCTCGGTGGATCCCTCCAGTGACGGCTCATATTCATCCTCATCCTCATCGTCATCGTCATCGCGCAAGACATCATCTTCGTTTGGATCCTCCTGCTCATCCCTTCCTGATGTTTGATTCAGGTCGGGTATTTGATCGTCACGAGCATCTGCGGCACGATGAGACGAACTGCCTCAGAGGTTGTGGACTTGATACACCTGCTCATCCCAATCTGTGGAATTGATGTTCTCTACGATGTGATCAAGCTGTGAATATAAGTCCTCCGTGTGGCCATATGTGCTGCCAAATTCGAACGAAGACGGCTCCTGGTAAGACGGGTCGAATTGGGGGATATACGAAGAAGAAGCACCGACATGTGAAGACGAAGCACCAACGTGTGAAGACGAGCCTCGGTTTTTGCTAATCACGTACACTTCTGGGCTAACGTGTGTAGTGCATAGCTCAACAACTTGCTCGTTCGACTTTAACTTCGATTTCCTAGTACGTCCAGTGCGCTCGGATATCGTAAAGTAGAACATATCGAAATCACTACCGACCAGGTAGCAATTCTGAGCTACCATATATCTCAACCCATAATATGTGAGATCACTTTCGTCCCACGAAAATTCGACCTCGTTGCCATTCTCGTACCTTCTCTCGTTCCATTGACCTCCGTAATAAGCTTTGATCTTTACGGAATCCATCTACAATATACAAATGAACTCAACTTAATCATACGGCGAAGGCACAATCAATTTGTAATGTAAAAATAACTACGGAATAGTAAAATAAGGGTACTGGAAAATTTCACGCCGGAGAAAGTTGGCCGGAAACTAAAACACGCCAGCGTGATTAACACCAGCGTTTTTAGCTTTCCGGCGAACTTAGTCCAGCGTGTAATGAAGAATATTTCTTGATTTATTTTTTTACTTCGTATTATGGTGTAACTTGGTTTAATTTACTCACAAAAATCGTACAAATATAATATAAACTCTTAGAATACATCTAAAAATTTCTCTATAATTAATTCATATGTCTCAAATAATTCATTAAATGAAACTTTTTACTATACAATATGAACCAAAAAAAAAATCCTATATTTTAACTTATTTCACGCCGGAAAAAGGTCGCCGGATAGCATATCACGCCAGCGTGATTAACACCGGCGTTTTTAGCTTTCCGACAAACTTAGTCCGACGTGAAATGAAAATTTTTTCTTAATTTATTTTTTAACTTCGATTTATGCTGTAATTTGGTTTAATTTACTCAAACAAATCGTACAAATATAAGGTGAACTCTTAAAATACATTTAAAAAAATTAATTCTCTACAATTAATTCATATGTCTCAAATAATTTACTATATAAAACTTTTTAATATACAATATGAACCAAATTTTGTTTTCCTTTCTTTCAACTTATTTCACGCCGGAGATAGGTCGCCGGAAATAATATCACGCCGGCGTGATATTCTCTCCGGCGACCGATCTCTAGCGTGAAATACATCAGTACTATCATTTAAAACTTTTCCTTCATATAATTCTATGCTCTAGTTTTATTTGCACACATACAGTGCAAAAATTAAAAAATTTACTGTTAATATACATAAAAATAAATTCATTCTACATAAATCATTCATAGGTCTCAAATAACACATGATATGAAACTATGTACTATAAAACATGAAACAAACAACAAAAACAAAACAAAATTGGACCATTTTCACGCCGGAGATTTTCTGCCGGAAAATAAATCACGCCGGCGTTATACATTCCCGGCGTGATTTATGTTCCGGCAAACTTTCTCCGGCGTGAAAACGGCCGGAATTCTTGTAATAATATTTTCAATCTAATGATGAGTTACAAACCTTTGAGTATTGGATGTTCTTCGACTTTCACTTGTATTTTCTCCTTCACGAAACTGTTTCAATTTTTTTTTTTTTGGAGGAATCGAATTCAAGAAATTTTTACGAATGTCAATTGAGCTTCAATGTACAACTATATATTGCAAATTTTCACATAGGATACCATCGTTTACTGTTCATCACTGAATACAAATGAATGCACATTCAGTAATAATGCATCTCTATACAGTGTGGGGAAGTTGTCGACTGAAAAAAAAAAAAAAAAAAGCAAAGGACAACAATTAATTGTCACATCTCTATCATCACTCACCTAGGAGTGAGTGATGTAAAAAAAATAAAGGAAAATTCATATTATACAATAAAAATAATTGTAAAATGGTAAAAGGGGTAGTTTGTGTATGCTTTTTTTTAGGGGGGTATTTTTTGAATGGGTGTTTTTAAAAGGGGTATACAAAAATATTATCACTTGACTAAATATATATACCATCGATCACGTTTCAAAATATCGTTTTCTATTAGTAATTTAATTACAGAATTGCTACTTACACGCGTGACATAATTTTGCTCCAATTGTATAGATGTAATATTTTGAGCAAAATATCTTTTAATAATAATAATAATAATAATAATAATAATAATAATAATAATAATAATAATAATAATAATAATAAATCAGGTTTTTTGTTAGCTTCTAAGATCGTTTCGTCAACAAAACTTCCGGGCAGGAGAGGCCGCCGGAATGGCCGACCGAGAATTGCACGATCTCAACGCGCCGCCTCGCATGAAGGCCAAAGCCGAAACGACAGCCGTCTTCACCTTGACCGCCACCTTCTTAAGCTTCCGACTCCTCAGCAGCTTATCGTCGGAGGAGCCTACATACCCCAACTTATAGGTCTGAAGGAAAATCTGCCTCTTCCTCGCCCTATCGCGGCGGTAGCTCCACGAAGTCATCAGATTAATCTGGCTGCTCCGCCGCGTCGAGAAAATTCTCCAGCCGTGATTTCCGCCGCCGTACTCCTCGTTCATCCTGCTGAAACGAACTGTAGGGTTTCTCGAGACAGCATCCATGGCTGCTGCTGACGACTAGCTAGTTATGGGTTAATGTGTAAATTTAGAGTGTGGAAAAGGGAGAAAATGGTTAGTTATTTATATAATTGGTTGGAGTAATTTTTGACTGTATTTTTAATTTTCTAAGGTGGTGGGCGGAAGAAATAATGGATGATAATGACGTGGAACTATTTCCTACAATGAAAGTGGTCAACAAATTAAATGAACATTCCTAGAAAAGACATTCACAAAAATTAAGACTCGATGTAAGAGATAAACTACTAATCATGTGATTGAACTGTGAGACGTATTCCTTACAAAAATATGTTTCAATAGATGATAGAATCGCCTTTCTTTCCGAAAATACCAGGGCCATAGGTTGAATACACAACATCGACAAGGAGCGGGAACTGTAGCAGCACGAACGATGCCACCGGCAAACAAGCCAGTGCCAACAATGCGACAAGCCATTCAGCATCTCGTTTAAGTACGAGGTAGAATGTAGCACTAAATGCAACCAACATAAACGTAATGGAAACGAAGAGGCTAAAGAGGCCGAGGCTCAACCTATTGGGCAAAATGTACAGAAAGTCTTCCTCAGCATATCGTGCAGTTAGTATGGATAGGAACATGAGCAGAGAAGTGACAGAAGTGAACAACGAGATCGCGTCTGAAGCGGCGAACAATTCGAATGCACCTCGCCCGGTGAACAGGGGAGTGCCGGTCGCAGGATCAATGCCACCAGGAACGGTAAAAGCTGCAGCGAACATGACCGTTGCAATTAGTGCTGCTGTGATGGAGCATGCGGTAGCCGTATCCTTCATCCACTTCTCTCCATCCGCTTTCAAGTTTTTGTGCTCCGCTGTGAATAGCATTTGTGGAGTTTGGCCATCTTTGTTCGGCCAAGATCTCCATGAAAGATGTACAAACTTCTCCATCTCCTGTTAAAAAGAAAAACATAGAATCAATGCATTCAATCATTCTCATGCTATACATACCAACGTTGTTTGAGTAGCTATCATACCTTAAACCATTGTAGTTCACGCTGCATTTGCAAAGCTGCACCGGCAACAAGATTGAGTCTGTGAGGAGGGGCCAATCTTCCACACATGTGCATTAAATTGTTCCCGTCTTTGTCGGTTGAGTCGAAAAATACGTATTTGCGGTCACTCATATTATAAATGAGGTTGATAACGTTCTCATAGCGATACCCTGCTGCTAGCAAAAATATATTCTTGGCCCTGCCCCCATCCCCTGTCGTAGCAACCATAGGAAAACTACGGATGATTATTTCCACAATCTCACTGTTTCCGTGCTCAGCGGCCTGCAATATAGACCTCCGGAAGATGGCTCCAGCTTCTCTCTCCGGCAGTTGAGATACTATTTGGTTGCACAAGTACGCCACAAGTTCCAATGCTTGTTGGTGCATTGTTTTCATCTTTCTTAGTTCATTCGCTTTAGGTACTGTTAATTAGCTAGCTAGATTATATTATACTACGTATAATGGAACTCAATGACCCTATGCATATATGTTATATGGATTGTTACCTAAATGTTTGATGATGTACCAAATCACTGATTCCAGCTTCCGCCCTATTGAATGTATATCAACCCAACAACAAACTATAATTACAATGTTAAAAAAGTATATTTTTTGTTTTTTCAAGGAATTGAAGTTGAAAGACACAACGAAAACTGAAGAAACTTTCCTGTTGAGATGATATGAGATGAGGTGTTAGTCTGCTTTGCGGCATTGGTGGTACTTGAGTTTTCAATGTCGGTATTGGAAGTTGTTTGAGCATCAACTTCTTCAAACCTTGAATAATTTACAGGAGTACCTACGTACGTAAATGTTTAGCGAAAAAGGAAAGCTTGATTTACAAGATTGAAAGATGAGTACTAGTATTAATTTGATGATGTACTTACAATGATAAACAAACTTTTGCCACCAGCTAAAGTATTCTGTCCTTGGAAATAGTGTGGACGTTTGAGCTAATGTTGATAGTGCAGATCTATAATCATCATCCTTTTTTAGTACACACAACACTGGGTACTTGTGAGCCAAACTCAATGCAATATCTAGCAAAGACATGCAAATAAGTAAATATATATATATATATATATATATATATATATATATATATATTAAGATCGAGAACTATTATTGCAGGGACTCACCAACAAATTCACAAGCTATTATTGCAATGAACAACTTGACGCCAGTTTGGCCCTCAAATAAGGGTTGCGTCGCCGCATTCGCCTCGTGTTGGGCTATCAAGTACTCAAGCGTTTCCTTTCGGCAATTTGTGACTGCTTTATGAACGGGCAACCGATTGTTTCTACTTGGAATGAACAGTAAATCCGGATTTTTGGCAACAATAGCAACTGCTGCTGATGTGTTTCCAACAATTGCAGCATTGTGTAAGGCAGTATCCCCGCCGCGATCCTTGATGGCTAGTGCTTCGCGGGGCGTAATTTCCACCAGCTTGTGCACGAGATCATTTGCTCTTCCAGTCAAAACTGATACGTGGAGAGCTGTTTCTAAGTTTGAACTGATAATGGTTGTGCCTAGTTCATTTATACCACTACTATCTTGGAAGCAACTCTTTGCAGTGTCCCAGTCACCTCTCTGTGCTGCTTTATATAGTGGTAGGTACCTGCCAAAATCCCCACCTGCGTTATAAGAGTTCGATTTTCATTGTAATGAAATTGAGACGATGGTGTTTTAGTATGCTGTTAATTGGACCGATGGCCGATTATCACTTATGTTTAATAATAATGAAATTAAAATTAAATTAAATTAAAATAATAATCAATGAAATGGAAGAATAAATGGAAAGAGGTTGGCAGGGGAGCCATTGGTAAGAGTATGATGCAAAAATACAGTAAAAAGTGTGAAATTGGATAATGAAACTTAACTGGACTCGCCATTATTTTCTTCTTCTTCTTCTTCTTTTTCATTGAAAATGTTGTCCAACTCTAACCAGATTTCCCTTGCAGTTGGCTTATCGAATACAGCGCCAAGCACATCTCTACCAATTGATCCTAATATCCACCCCCGGACAAGCCCGTCAGTTCGTCTCCACTGTTGTTGCTCATCACTCTCCGGAGGCGGAGGCGGAGGCGGGACTTGTCCTTCGACGAAGCCCAGCATGTCTTGGCTAAGCAGCAAACACGTTATCTGATTTTTCCAGATCTTGAAATTGAGTCTTTCATCTCCCTCTAAGCCCGGCTTCACAGTTAAAAGGTTTGCCACATTCACAGCTGAAGAACTCATTGCCAGAATCTGTCAACTAATTAAACATATATCAAACTCAGTCTAGTTACCGTTTACTTTTTGGACTTCTTTATTACCCCCGTCTCCTATTAGGAGACTAGGGACACAATATTTAGATATCGACCAATATATAACTAGGTGAAAAAATGAGTACGAAAAAATTAATTAAAAAAATCAATAAATCCCATCTTAACTAACTAAATTATACTAACAAAACTGCAAAAATCAACAAGTACTACAATGAAATGTATATATCATAAAATAAATTATTAAATATAATAATGTAATTAACTTACTTTTATCTTTGGCAATCGTGTATAAACTCTCAGCTATTTCCTCTCAAGACTTTTCTCTTTTTAACAGAAGAAGAGAGAGTTTATGTTTGATGTATGTGTTGGTGTTGTTGAGAGGCCTCTATTTATAAGAAGAAGATAGCTAGTGTGGAAGCAGAAGCTTTACTTTTGAAAGTTTAGGACCAAAAATGCGTATCTTCAATGATATATACAATAAATTAATGTTTGCATAGTTGTTAATCTTGACCAGCACAAACTTTAATTGTTTTTTTTTTCAGTGAACACGTCTAACCACAATTAAAGCGACTCGAATCGCCGACTTATTAATTAAATTGTGCTTCATTGTAGTATACGTTGTTTTAAGTTTTTACAATTTTTATAAATAATATTGGAGAAATAGATGAAAATAGCCACTCACATGTTGTAAAAAAAAAAAAAAAGTATTCATTTGGATTAGAAAAAAGAAAGATAATTATACCCACTTTTACTGTTAAAATATCATATTATCCTTAATGATATTAATGCTAAATAAATTTAAAATAAAATAAAAAAATAGTACAACCTAATTCTTCCACTTAATTTCTTTCCATGCGCGTATTTCTCTCTTTCCACATAATTTCTTTTCTTGTACACGTGTTTTTCTTCTTCTAATTATTTAAATTAACCTTAACTCAAATAATGCGGTTTGAAACTTTGAATCCTCTTGCCTTCCGATGTTGCATTGTTTATTGCATTTGTAGTCGAATGACCCGTGGCAAAATCAATCATCTAAATTTAATATTTACATAATAAAAATATAAACTTAAACCCTTTTAAATATGTAAATTCTAGAATTTGCCTTATATCATTAATCTATATATACAATAGGATATGCAATATAATTTGACAATAGAATATCTCATCTCCAAACAATGTGTATTTGCATTAATTAGTGCCATTCTGAGTGTTTAATGTGATGCTATTTGAAAGAGTTTGTACTCTAACAATGGTAAGCACAATGACTTGTACTGTGTTAGCCAAAGTTGTAGACAACTGACGTAGCGGAATAGAAAGAATACAATAGACACAATGACACAAGAATGGTTTTTAGCAAGATATTTTTCAATATCTTGCCGTGTCTCAAGGCCAAAAACAATTCACTAGAATGTGAACAAACGTTTACAAGTCGAGATCAAAGGCAAATCAAAATCTCTAACCTAAGGCTAGTGTAACTCGACTAAACAACCTCAAGAGGATAAAATCAAGTGAATCTAATATCTATCTCAATAAGCTCGGAAGTCGTGATTCACTTGAGTTAGACTCTCTTCAATTTATAGATCTTCAAATCTTGTTGTGCACGCTCAATCCCTTAATCTTCTCAACCATCTTCTCCACGTCTTCATTACGCGACTCTCCCCCTTTCTTCTCACTGGATTAATCGAAATCCTCAACTGAATATTCGTACTCCTCAAGAATCGCAACTGACTTGACTTGGTCAAATGTGCCAAGCACTGTGCCTTGAACTGTTCCTTGCATTGTGCCCTGCATTGTGGAGACAACAGGAAGAAAGACAAAAACAATATGTGGAATTTCGATAAGTAAATTCCAACACTATTCGGCCATAATATCAGCTTTTTGTTAAGCTTCTATGATCGTTAAACGTCAACAAAACTTCCGGGTAGGAGACGCCGCCGGAATGGCCGACCGGGAATTGCACGATCGCAACGCGCCGCCGCGCATGAAGGCCAAAGCCGAAACGACAGCCGTCTTCACCTTGACCGCCACCTTCTTAAGCTTCCCACTCCTCAGCAGCTTATCGCCGGAGGAGCCAACATACCCCAACTTGTAGGACTGAAGGAAAATCTGCCTCTTCCTCGCCCTGTCGCGGCGGTAGCTCCAAGAAGTCATCAGATTAATCTGGCCGCTCCGCCGCGTCGAGAAAATTCTCCAGCCGTGATTTCCGCCGCCGTACTCCTCGTTCATCCTGCTGAAACGAACTGTGGGGTTTCTCGAGACAGCATCCATGGCTGCTGCTGCTGACTAGTATAGGATTAAAGGTGAATTTAGAGTGTGGAAGAAAAGAGAAAAGTGTTTGTTATTTATATAGATAGTTTGAGAATTTTCTTTTAATTTTGACTGTATTCTTAATTTTCTAAGGTGGTGGGCGGAAAATATAATGGAGGATAATGACGTGGAACTATATATATATATATAATTAAAAATGGTCAACATTAATGAAATTTCCTAGAAAATTACATCCCCAAAGATTTATCAAAGACTCGATCCTTTTTATTGTAAAATAATTTTATTTATAGTTGTTTAGGCTATTCATGTGTGTAATGATGATATTTTAAATAATTTTATCTTTTCTCCGTTTTTTATAAGTGTCTTTTATCGTCATAAATTATACTCCCTCCGTCCCGCCAAAGACGTTACATTTCTTTTTGTCAATTTCTGACACGTTTTTCCACGCTTCTTGATGAAGTGTTTTAAAATAGATTTTTGAAGAATTTTTTCTTTTGCGGAATAATACAACTATCATAGTATCCCGTAAAAGAAAAAATTCTTCAAAAATCTATTTTAAAACGCATAATCAAGAAGCGTGGAAAGACGTGCCAGAAATTGACAAAAAAAAATGTAACGTCTTTGGCGGGACGGAGGTAGTATACTAGTATATTAAAAATAGTATGGGTATACATATATTTTAATGTCATTATATTCGTTATTACTTTTTTTTTTTTTTGGATACTACTAACTTATTAGTATATCAATTATACAGATAAAATTGTTAATCATTTTCTTTATATTATCAAATTTCAAATACGACACTTAAAGACAAGATAAAAATAATTTCGAACTTATATATAAAAAGAACGGAGGAAGAATATGAATACGACGATATTATCAAATGTTTTCTGAGGCGTTCACATACAACGAGTTTTATTTAACCTGGCCTTTGGAAGCTACTATACTCTGACCGTTTGTCGCAATGTTTGCCGACTTGGTCAGTTTGGATTGACTTTTAAGTATTTAAGGAGAGAAAATTCTTATACTTCTACTATAGATATTTTTATTTTCTTTTTAGAGGGCGGAAAAACTCGTAAAAAAGAAAGTATTTCTAATCTACCGTTCTAATATTCTCATCACATCCTACTTGAAACGTTTTTATTATTGAACACATACTACCTTTATCTCACGAAAGTAGTTCTGTTTGACTTTGGACTTTCGGACACGTGTTTCTACCGACACCTAGTACAGATTTTAAAACATAAATTTAAAGTATTTTTTCTTTTACGATATAGTACGAGTGTCATAGTATCTCGTGAAAGAAAAAATATCTCAAAATTATATTTAAAAACCCGTACTAGGTTTCGGTGGAAACACGTGCCCGAAAAGTCCAAAGTCGAACAAGACTACTTTCGTGAGATGGATGTAGTATATATTTAAGAAATGTGTCAATAATTACTTTTTTTTTTTTTTTTTTTGAACTAGAATCCTGTTTGATTTGACCAAATTTAGACTTTTAAGTTTTGAAAATTAGTTTTTTTCATTGCAATTTTAGTGTTTAAACAAATATAGGCCCATTCCAATTGCAGGCCCAAAATATGGGCCACTTTTTTCGGATAAGCCCATCAGAGCATTTGTATGAATTTTCACATAATCTGCATGCATTTTTTTATATATTCCTTGATTCATTAGTTACTAAAAACGCTTTAATTCTTACGCGTGTGTTTGACCGAGCAGTAGAGGAATAATGTCTACTGAAATCAAAGGTCTCAAGCATCCACAAAAGTAAAGTTTTTTTTCGGTGCTATATATTTTCAAATTTGGTTCAGTTTTTTATGAGTTTGAAAATTATTTCATCACTTGTTTTTATAATTTGAATACTGAGTTATTCATTATCTTTAGACTTTAGTTGAGCCTTATCAAAACTCATCAAATTGCTACACCAAAAAATTGAGGAGAAACCAAAGAAAGAAACAAAATTCCTTACAAGTGAATTCACTTATAATAAAATTGACTACATATTATTATTATTACCTACCAATAGTCGTCTAATATATTCATTTCATTCCATTTTCACTTTCCCACTTGAACCAAACGACACATATACTCTAACTACAATTCCGAACTTCGAAAATAACTATTTTACGGTGTTTCAAGAACCATAAAAAAACATCCCAAGAAATTGTGACCCCTACACGAGTAACATTGATGGCGTTCACATAAAATCAATCAAAGAATAAACACTTTTCCCCCCATCTTTACACTATGGAAATTAGTTGCATTGATTGCCCACACTCAAAATCAGCCCCTCAATTCAATTACAGTCACGTAAAAGCTACACTATACACCTATGCAGTAAATTCTCCATTATTACCATTCATTCATAAAAAGTGTGACCTCAAATGCAACATTTGGTTAAAAATGGCTGTAACCCCTTGTGATCAGTCTAGTTTCATGTGATCTTTCCCATCTCACACATTTTTCTGTGACTTGCTTCAATACCATTTCCTCTCTCTCTCTCTTCCCCTTCTATTTATATGCTTGCTCATACCTCCCCCATTTTCTTCATCTTCTACGATTTAGGGTTTCATTGGATGTTTTGTCAAGGATCACCCGCCAAAGTTTAAGGAGACAAACGATGTACAAAATGAAGAACGGATCAAGAGTTGTGCTCCTTGTCTTCATGTTGCTTCTAGTGACTATGCATGCGGCTCGCATTGGCAAATCACGCACGCGTACGTTCCTATTCATTTTTTCGTTTATTTTAATTGTTTGACTCGAAAAAGTTATTTATTATTATTATTATTTTTTTTTAAGATCATGTCCTAAATCGATTTAATAAAAGATCAATCAAGCTAATTTTTACTTTTTTTCTCATGACCAATTGATCAATTAAAACTGATTATTATTGTTTATTTATTATTTTAGTTGGTCTTGAACGTGAGATCCAACCGGAGCGTATTGAAAAGAATCCATCAAAGCGAATGGGGTACTACAAAGTCGGGCCGAACCCATCGAAGCACAAAGGGGCGGATACGTTGCAGGTGGCCGGGTCGAGCTTACCGGATTGTAGCCACGCTTGTGGATCATGTACCCCGTGCCGTCTAGTGATGGTCAGCTTCGTTTGCTCGTCCCTTGAAGAGGCGGAGACTTGCCCTATGGCTTATAAATGCATGTGCCACAATAAGTCGTACCCTGTTCCATAATTTTCTTTCATTTTTCAAATTTTGCATAACTTTAAATCAATTCATCTAAGGGTTAATTTTCATCTATCATCACGTATATATAAGTCGTCTTTGCTTTTAATAGTTGTTTCTTACGTGTCAGTTTTTATTTATTTATTTTAGAGATGTATTGGTGGTATTTCTTTCTTTAGAATTTAGGACTGAAGGAGGAAGTCAAGAGCAATTTATTTTAATCGATATTAATTTGTTGGTTTTTTCATTTATCTCGTTTTCTGTTTATGCTGCCCTTTTTTCTATTTTTATTTTTTAAACTAACAGTATATTTAAGTCCGCATCATGGAGATCTCAAATTCAAAATCTTTAATTAATTCGAAACTTTTACTGCTAAACTAAAAAGATTTACGCTATCTATCGAAATTTCCTTTATAAATTTATTTAATTAATAATGATAAATTGTGTATTATTAATTAAATTTTATTTTATTTTTTATCGGAAATTTTATTTTATTCAATGAAAGAAAAGGAAGCTGGTACGAGACGTACAAATAATCAAAGTTGGAGATGCGGGGTGTATCTTATTATTAACCTCAAAATTTATTTTTAAAAAAAGTGTAATTTTAACGTGTATATTAATTAGAAATAGTCTCAATAGTCTCTTTAATTAGAAATCTCTCGATACTTATTGAGTCAATCAGTTAACACTATTTTAGTCAAACATATAAACACATTAGAGTTAATTATTAGAAAATGGGAATAATATTTGTAGAGGGTGAATCTACAATTGAGTTGGATCCGACTGGTTCGACCCGACTGATCAGATCCGACTGAAGAAGAGGCACTAGCAACCTGTCAAACAGAACAAACGTAAGAGCCCTTCGATGGACACGGGTGGGGGTGTCAGCCGAAGGACCTCCGACGCTCAAGTCAGTGATCGGTATAAACAGTCGGAAAACAGTAATTAAATAATGTAAAACGAATAAGTAAAGAATTGTATAAATTCTGATGGAGATGATGGTGGTGAGAATGAGCAATGTGGAGATGATAGGCGGCGCCGTCTGACTGAAGTTCAGTAGACGCCGACTGACGGAGCATGGGGGGTTTCAGAGGAGGAGTCAGTTGGCAAATGGATTGCGTGATTGCTTGAGTGTGAGAGTGCGTGAGATCGTGTATGAGATCGTGTCCTTGACCTAGCAGTCAGGGTGTTTATATAGGACGGCTTACCCGACTAGGGTTTTTCCGTTTAAACCCTAGTCCGCCTCTAGTCGTTGAGAAGGTGGGGAGGCTTCTCCCGGCTGACTCGCTCCGTCCGTTCGGTCAGTTGAGATTGATCTAGATCCTTCGGCTGGCTGAGTGGACCCCTAGGCGGTTCGTGGGTACAGTCGGCCCAATAGAAACAAGGCCTTTGAATAGTTAACTGGGCCAAACAAATTGTTCCGCCTGACCGATGGGCTGATTATGCCCAAGTGCTTGGAGTTGGGCTGATCAAGTACGAGCAAATGGGTTGGGCCAGTCAGACGGATTTTTCCCACTACAGTTTGTCCCCCACTCTCTAGTTGGAATTTCCAATTGGAGAGTAGTCGGATTTTTCTAGATAAAAATAGTTAGTTCGCATTATTTGGAACAATGAATAATTTCAGTCGGTCGGTAAAATGAGATTTTCATTCAGTTGGCCACGTGAGCTTATGATAATCGGCCATTACCGACTGAAGAGTTGAATTTTCTAATTAGGTGTGTTAGGTTTTAGAAGCGTTTGACCGACTGAAAATATATTTTAATCGGGAATTCTGGCTTCAATTGGGATCTCATTCTAATTGAAAGCGTATGACTGATGAAATTTTATTCCGGCTGAAATTTTTGACCAACTGAAGTTTCACTCCAATTGAAAATTCATTCCAACCGGAGAAGCCTTGCGTATCTTGTTGGAATTATCCATTCCTTTGAGTTAATACCGACTGACCGACTACAAAAGGTTAGGATAGGATATATCTTCCATTGGTATGGCTCTTTAGGCCACATGGGCTTATAGTTGTTTATTCGTATTTAATGATCGGCCATTGCCGACTGATTAATTCAGCGGTAAATTACTTTGACCGCAGAGTAGCTTATTTTTTCTACTAGGCCGACTGACTGAATATTTCTAGCCGACTGGCTGGTATCAATTTGCTTCCATTTAATAAGAATTGGCCACATGAGCTAATGCTTTGAAATTATCAAGGGGCACCGGTTTCGGCCGGAGAGTAGTTGAATTTTTCTGAGCGTTCACTAAGTAAATTTCATTATTTGGCTCAATGGATGATTTCAGTCAGTCGGGTGATGAAGGACTTTATTTTTATTGGCCACGTAGGCTCATCAGTGCTCATCTTTATATGAATAATTTAATAAGTTGATTTTTCCGACTGAATGGAAATCGAATTTTTCTAATTAGGCCGTTAACAATTTCAAGTTGTTTGGATAATGAATAATATCAGTCGGTCGGTACTAAGGGACTTTTACTCAGTCAGCCGCGTGGGCTTATAAGTATTCACTTCTATATGATAAATTATCATTACCGACTGAGTGAATACGTAGCGGAATTTCTATGAGTATTCGGATTTTCAATAGGGGCCGATTAACCTTGAATTCGACATCAGACCCCATGTGGAACTGGTTCGAGAGTGGACGTTGACTCAACTGGAGAATATAATTTCACTCGGCCAAATAGCCATTTGAATTTTCAGCACTTTGGTGGGTTGAAAAAGCCTTTCCGTCTGACTAGTTGTTTTAACATGTGGTTTCCCCCTATTAGGGAAAGGGCCGGCGCTTCCAGCTCAAAATATTTAAGCATCGGCCTTTGTCTATGACCGACTGACTGAATGAGTCAAATAACTCTCATATTTTTGCCGACTGAGTGAGATTTTTGCCGACTGATGTGAATCAAATAACTATCTCACTATATATATGTATGACCCATCTGACCGCATAAGTGAAGGAAAAATTGGCCACCAGTTAATTTCATGGGTCTCTACTCATGTACTCATGTTTTGCCACATAAGCTCATCAATTAATGCAGTAGGTGGCTACATTTAATGTTCAGCTGTGAAAGAATAAAGGTGTTTGAAAAACCCTTAGAACAACGAAAATCCTTTTTCCCTTGAGCGGCGCTACTACGCTTCACATCCAGCGGCTTCTCGCCTCATTTCAACTCAGTTCGAAGCTTTGATTTTAGGATAGTCGGTGCCGGATCTGCAACTGATTTTTCTCGTTGCCGACCTTCGTTGGAGGAACGTTGTACGGACAAGCCTCGGTTTGGCTTAACTCGGAGGTGACCTGTGCGGGAGCTGTGACTGGTTGGTTGCCTCGCTTAATCGCGGAGAAGAGGGAACCTTTGCGTAAAAGCAACGTGGGAAGAAGGCTTGAACCCGTCGGCGCTGAATTTTTGCGAGAGCTTGGGACCCGCCCAGGTCAGTTTTTGTTCGAGATTTTCTTCTTCTCTCTCTTCTTTTTCTCTTGAATTTGAGGTTGATATCCGACTGACTGATTCTTGTTTTGTTTTGAATATAGGGAGATCAACTCCAACTAACATTGTTCCTACCGCTCCGTCTGTTGCAAAAATCAAGTGGTTCTTCGATATTCCGAGTGAGGAGCGATTTGCCGACTCAATATTGACTGAGGACAATATTTGCTCTACTTCCTTACGTGGTAACGTGCCCACAGGTAATGAAACTATGATGTTTCTTTTGAGTTTTGAAGTAGGTATTGTCCGACTGACTGAATTTGATATGTTTTCATTTATCTTCCTTTTGTAGAGGCTACTATGTCGAACCGACCCATCTTGCCGCTTTTAGGGGACAAGGCCATGGAGATGGCTCTCCAGTTCAAGAAGAAGGGCAAAAAGTCAGCCGGTCCGAGTGGTGAAGGAACCAAGGAGGTTGTTGAAGCTTCTACTCCATCGGCACCGAAAGTCCAAAGAAAAAAGAAGAGGAGTACCGATGCGGATCCGGCTGATGCCTCAGACCGATTGGTTTTGGATGTGTCTCCTTCGGGTTGTGCCCGCTCTGACTTCAATCAAATGTCCGAGGAGTTCAAGAAGCTGGTCCTTGATGGGGATCGTACCGAGTTGAAGAAGATGGGAGCTAAGTCTCTAGCTCGCTCTCATTTTCGGAAATGCTTTGAGGTGAGTTTATCATATTTATTTTTTTTAAAGATCTTATTGTAGTCGTTTGACTAACTCCTTCAGTCGGATTTTTCCGTTCGTAGGGCATGCAGGAGGCGGCCATCTTTGAGGAGGAGATCATGGAGTTTGAGAGGAGGGAGTCGGCACACAAGGCTGAGAAGAAGAAATGGCTTAGTGAGAAAGAAAGCCTTATGATTGGTGTCTAGATGTTAGGATTTTCGTCATGTTTTCGTGTCCGTTTTCCCTTAGTTTTTGTGTGTTTTCGTCGTTTGTGGCTATGATTTGGTTGCTTTGGAGTCTTTGGCATTGTAGGATAAAAAGTGCGGAAACGAGAAGAAAATGAGATGAAAGAAGCATTATATCGAAGAGGGGTTCGATAGGAGCGTGTAGGCGAAAACGGAGGTCGATTTGGAGTTCGGACGAGGAAGATACGACCGAAACAAGAAAGGCGCGCAATCGTCCAGCGTTGGACGACCGTCCAGTGTACTCTGGACGAGCGTCCAGAGTAGAAAAGAAGCGTAGAGCGAGTGCGACGTTGGACGAGGGTCCAACGTACGTTGGACGACCGTCCAACGTACGTTGGACGACCGTCCAACGCTCCGGCCAGCTGTTATTTCCTTGTATAATTAGGTTTTCATACCTATTATATATACTATCCCTTGTGCACGAATTCTACAACCCTTTTACATTAGTTTTAGCTTAGTTTCAGCATTCAAATACTCTAGATTAGTTTTACTTTGTTCGGATCCGGATTCCTCGTTTAGTTTGTTTAATTCAAGTTCTTCGTTCTTCGTTAATTTCGTAAGTTATTTATTGCTTTCGTTTACTTGCTTTTAATTGCTTGCTTTAGTTTTAGATTTGTTTTCTTAATTGCTTCGTTTAATCTACTTAGTTTAATTTTGTTCTTTCGATTTCTAGTTCTAGTTTAGATTCGTTTTCCTTCGATTTCAATTCTCTCGTTTTTCAAAGCTTTCGTAGTTAGATTTATTTGTCTTTAAATTTCCAGATTTTATTCATTATGTCTAGAGTAGTTTATGCTTTCTTCGTTGCTTTCTTTATTGCTTTCTTTTCGATTCTTGCCTAGGTAGATTAATCGTTTTATTTAGTTTAATACTTAGATTTATTTCTTGAGTTCTAGATTAGTTATTTACTTGCTTTTATTTATTGCTTTGATTTATTTTATTTGCCTAGGATTTAAAACTAAACCCCAAAATCTTCTTTACTTGCTTTCTTAGTTTTAGGCTAGATTAGGATTTTTGCTACACGATTATTTGCCCTGCAAAGTTTTCCTTCGAGATTCGACATTGGGTTTTTACTTACTAAGTGCTAGGATAGATTTCGTTCTATTGCGAACACTTTTTAGTGAAACACCTTACCTCTCAGTTCAGTCGGGAGAAGGCTGATTGGGAGGCCACGGTTCAAGCTAAGGATCGGGCTGCCCGAAAGATGAAGGAAGAACATGACACAGTCGTTGCGCTTTTTGAGGATCGACTCATGGAGGTCCGTGTCGATGCGGAGGTCAGGACCATGGGCCGTGCTGCTCAGCTATATGAAGAGGCCTATCCCGGACCGTGGGACGTCAGCCAGTACAAGGCCCAGCTGGCTCAATGGGAGAGGTTGAATGCCGGGGTGGATTCTCCTACTGAGAATGGCAACGATGCAGACGACTCGACTCCTCCATGCGACGGTTGATTTCTCCGACTGTCTGGCTGATGATTAACTCTATCTTTCTTTATATTCCTGAAGTTGTAGGATTTATACATTTGAAATGTCTAACTATTTGATTAACTATTTGTGAGAACAACTGATTATTCGTAGTCGATGGACTAAGAACTTATTATGTAGTATGCTCGCATCCTTTTTCCCCCCAGTTCGAGTTCTAGTCTTTGACTTGAATTCGAACTATTTTTTGCGATGCGTTGTTTTAGTAGTCCTTGTTATATCTTCTTTTCCTTAGCTTTTTCTTTGTATAACTTTGTTTCTGATTGTCCGACTGGTTGAGTTCTTTAGACAACTCATCTTCGTTTCAGTCAGACCAAGCTTTTTGGTTGGGGATGGGGGCTGCGCTCCGTAGAGCTGCCTACATACCCTCGTGAGGGATCAAGCCCGATGTAGTTCTGACCTGTTCCATAAAACGGTCAGAATCAGTCGGGAAAAAATAAATAAAGTGTTCGGCTGGACTCCGTAGAGCTGCCTACATACCCTCGTGAGGGATCAAGCCCGATGTAGTTCTGACCTGTTCCATAAAACGGTCAGAATCAGTCGGGAAAAAATAAATAAGAAGGTGACCGGCTGAACTCCGTAGAGCTGCCTACATATCCTCGTAAGGAATCAAGCCCGATGTAGTTCCGACTTAGCCTGCACGAATGTGTTAGCAATAGTGTGGAATGAAAAGTATTGGTCCCGTAAGACCGAAAACTTATAAAAATCGAAACGGAGGTAGGGTTAGGCATGATACTGTTTTAGATGTGTCGCGTTCCAACTGTTGGATATGTCGCGACCATCTTGGGTCTGCAGCTTGTATGCTCCTTTTCCGACCACCTTAGTGATCAAATAGGGTCCTTCCCAAGTTGGGGCCAGCTTGCCGGCTCCTGCCTCCTTTGTGTTTTGGAAGACCCGCCTGAGTACCCAATCTCCCAGCTTGAAAGTTCACGTACGAATATTCTTGTTGTAATATTTTGCCACACTCTGCTGGTATGAGGCCAGTCGGATCGAGGCTTTGTCTCTCTTTTCGTCTAGTGTGTCCAACTCATGACACATATTCTCCCAATTATGTTCGTCTGATGCTAGTTCAAATCTAGCAGTCGGAACTTCGCTTTCAGTCGGGATGACTGCTTCCATTCCAAATGCCAAAGAGAATGGTGTTTCTCCCGTCGATGTTCTAGCCGTCGTCCGGTAAGACCAAAGTACTCCTGGCAATTCGTCCGCCCACTTTCCTTTGGCCTTTTCAAGTCTTTTCTTCAACGTATTGATGATGGTTTTGTTGCTGGATTCCGCCTGGCCGTTTGCTTGCGGGTATCTTGGCGTGGAAAAGCTCAGCTTGATGTTCCAGAACCGACAGAAATTTTGGAAGTCGATACTTATGAATTGAGAGCCATTGTCTGTGACGATTTCCTTTGGTATTCCGAACCTACAAATCACATTTTTCCAGATGAAGCCTTTGACCTCTTGATTTCTAACTTGGTGGAAAGCCTCTGCTTCTATCCACTTGCTGATAGTCGGTTACAGCTAGCATGAACACTCTCTGCCCAGGTGCAGTCGGCAGCTTGCCAACGATATCCATACCCCACTTCATGAATGGCCAAGGTGACGTGATTGCGGTCATTGGCTCAGGCGGTTGATGGGGCACTTGGGCGAACCGTTGGCACTTGTCGCATTTCCTTACAAAGTCTGTTGAGTCTGACCGCATTGTTGGCCAATAGTATCCGTTGGTTAGTGCCCTATGCGCCAAACTCCTCCCGCCTGAGTGGTTGCCGCATTCTCCTTCGTGTAGTTCGGCCAGGATGTATTTTGCTTCTGCAAGGTTAACACATCTCAAGTATGGACCGGAAAAAGAACGTTTATATAATTTACCTCGAATAAGAGTGAAGCGGGCAGCCTGACACTTGACTTTCCGTGCTTCATTCTTATTCTCAGGCAGAATGTCTTGCTCCAGATATTGCACGATCGGAGTCATCCACGTCTGGTCGCTTGAAATTTCGGCCACTTGCTCTTCTCCATCTTTCCAAATTGCTGGCCATTTGAGATAGACAATCGGAATGGATTTAGGTCCTTCTGTCTGAATTGAAGAGCCAAGATTGGCAAGTGCGTCTGCCTGATTGTTTTCTCCTCGTGGCACTTGACTGATTGTGAACTCCTCAAATTGAGCTTATAGTTCTTTGGTTCGGTTCAGGTAGTTAGTCATCTTGGTGTCCCGAGCTTGATAGTTTCCTTGCATCTGGTTGACGACCAGCTGGGAGTCGCTGAAGACATTGATCCGCCTGACACCCATCTCCTTAGCCAATCCGAGGCCGGCTATCATGGCTTCGTATTCTGCTTCATTGTTTGTAGCCTTGAAGCCGCATCGGATTGATTGTTCGATTACGTCCCCTTGGGGCGACATGAGGACTAGACCAAGGCCGCTTCCTCTTGTGTTGCTGGAGCCATCAACATGTAGCTTCCATATTCCGGCTGGTTGTCCTTCAGTCAGACAACATAGTTCTTTTTCGGCCTGCACATGGATGTTAGGAGTAAAATCCGCAATAAAATCAGCTAATACTTGAGATTTTAATGAAGTTCTAGGTTTGTAGGTGATATCGTATTCGCTAAGTTCCACCGCCCATTTGGTCAGCCTTCCTGACAACTCCGGCTTGTGAAGGATGGTCTTCAATGGGAACGTTGTAATAACTGCAATCGGATGGCATTGGAAGTAAGGGCGGAGCTTCCTTGCTGCATGGATTAAGGCTAGTGCAAGCTTCTCCAGCTGGCTGTATCTGGTCTCCGCATCAAGTAGCGACTTGCTCACGTAGTAGATTGGGGATTGTTTTCCCTCATCTTCTCGGACTAGGACCGCGCTGATTGCCGTCTCTGAGACGGCCAAGTAGATGAACAAGGTTTCATTATCTTTGGGCTTCGAAAGGAGTGGTGGACTGGATAAGTAATCCTTCAGTTGTTGTAGCGCTTCCTCGCATTCGGTCGTCCACTCGAAAGTCTTGGATTTCCTTAGGATGTTGAAAAATGGTTGGCATCGCTCCGAAGACCTCGAAATGAACCGACTGAGTGCTGCCAATCGTCCAGTCAGTTTCTGCACGTCCTTCACGCAGGTGGGAGAGAGGATTCTCTGGATTGACTCAATTTGAGTCGGGTTCGCCTCAATTCCCCTTTGCGTCACCATGTAACCTAAAAATTTTCCTGCGACAACACCAAATGAACATTTAGTAGGATTTAATTTCATATTGTACTCCCTTAGGATGTTGAACGCCTGTCTGAGATGGTCGACGTGGTCGACTGCTTGAAGAGACTTCACGAGCATGTCATCGATGTAGACTTCCATCGTCTTCCCAAGCAGCTCTGAGAACATTTTGTTGACTAGACGTTGGTAGGTGGCTCCTGCGTTTTTCAGACAGAATGGCATCGCCTTGTAGCAAAAGAGGCCTATGTTGGTCATGAAGGCCGTCCTCTCCTGATCGTCTGGATGCATGAGAATCTGGTTGTAGCCCGAGTAGGCGTCCATGAAGCTCAGCAGTTCGTGGCCGGCTGTGGCATCCACCAGCATGTCAATGTGAGGTAGAGGGAATGAATCTTTCGGGCACGCCTTGTTTAGGTCGGTGAAGTCTATGCACACCCTCCACTTGCCGTTCTTTTTCTTCACGACGACCACGTTAGCCAGCCATTCGGGATACTGGACCTCTCGCACCAAACCGCTATCTAGCAACTTTTGGACCTCTTCGTTAATTACTCGGTTTCTTTCTGGAGCAAATTTCCTTCTTTTTTGTTTCTTAGGCGGGTGATTCGGATCAACCTGCAACATGTGTACGATAATATTAGGATCAATTCCAGTCATATCTGCATGAGACCATGCAAAACAATCATAATTAGAGGAAAGGAAATCGATAAGCTTCTCTCTGATGTCGGGAGCCAGGTGTGCGCCGATTCGTACTTTGTTGTCTGGAAAATCTGCATGAATTTGGACTTCATCCAACTCCACCACGTCCGGCTGATCTGATTGACTTGAATTGGACGGTTGATGTCGGTTATGTGAGGAGTCGGATTGTCCTTGCTGTAATTGCTATAAGTCCAGCTGCTTGGCCTTCATAGTGGTTTGGTAGCATGCCCTGGAATCTTTCTGGTCTCCCCTTATCTCCTTTACCCCCCATTTAGTCGGGAACCGGAGAACTTGGTGGTAGGTGGACGGGACTGCCTCCATTTCGTGCAACCACGGTCGGCCTAGGATGACGTTGTAGGCGGACGGGGAGTCTATCACCAGGAACTTGGTAAACAAGTTGACTCCTTCGGCATACACGGGCAACTCAATTTCTCCGATTGTGCTCTTGTGTTCTCCACTGAAGCCAATTAGGACCGTAGTCTTCCTAACGATCTTGGACTCATCTAGTCCCATCTCCCTGAAAGCAGACAGAAAGAGGACATTGGCGGAGCTACCGTTGTCTATCAGTACACGTTTGGTTAGACAATTTGCAATAAAAAGTGAAATAACAAGAGCATCATGATGAGGGTTTAGAAGCCTGGTTGATTCCGAGGCGGTAAAGCTTATCGTTTGGGCCAGTTGGCCAGCTGTGACGTTCTCCGGTCTGCTTAAGTCGGCTGGGTTCCGGCTGGCTTGTCTGGTGTGTCTTTTGGCGGCTGAATGGCTAACTCCGCTTACTTCCGAACCTCCAGTGATAACATTGACGGTTCGTTCATGGACTGGCGGCCTCGGGGGGGGTGACTTCTCCATTGTGATTCTGTCTGTCACGTCCTTGTTGGTACGTCTGCTTGCCTTTATCCGTCAGCAGATCAGTCAGGTGGCCTTGCTTTAGTAAGTGTGACACCTCCAATTTTAAGGCGATGCAGTCGTCCGTCCGATGGCCGTGATCAGCGTGGAACTCGCACCATTTCGATCTGTCTCTTTGATCACCCGGGGTTCTCATCTTCTCGGGCCACTTGACTCTGTTTCCGAGTCCCTTGAGAGCGGCTACAGCTTCAGCCGGTGAGATGGACAGATTGTATTCAGGCACCTTTGCTTTCTCACTCGGTCGGGTGTCTGAAAATGGGCCATTGTCTCTCCTCCGAGTCTCTTGCCTCCGAGAAGTTGGATACGGCTCAGGTCGTCTGTCAGTTGCACGTCTGTCTACTCGGGTATCCTTTCTTGTGCTCGTAGGCGGAGAATATCGACGGCTGTTGTATTGGTCTTCTTCCCACTTGATTTGTGCCCATGCTTTGGCAAGAACGTCCTCCATGGTTTTGCAAGGATATTTGGTAAGATCTTTGTAAAGGTCTGAGTCGGGGAGGAGACCCTTTCTGAAAGCGGTGACAGCCGTCTGAGTGTTGCAGTTGGTTATGGACACCTTTTCCCTATTGAAGCGTCCGATGTATTCACGTAGGGATTCCCCACGTCGTTGGACAATGGCGTACAAATCTTCGGAGATTTTTTCCAACTTCCTGCTACTAGCATATTGCTGCACAAAAGTATCCGTTAATTGAGCAAAAGAGGAAATTGAATTATTAGGAAGATTGGTATACCACTGGAGGGCCGGTCCTATCAGACTAGAACCGAACCCCTTACACATGCAGGCCTCCCTCAACTCGCGAGGGATGGCCACGGTGAACATCCTCTGTCGGTATTGGGCGATGTGGTCGTCTGGATCGGAGGTGCCATCAAACGGCTTCATGTTTGGGAAGCTGAATTTGCTGGGCATCTCCACTAGTGCGATGTCATCGACGAAAGGTGAATCGGCATAGCAGCTGGCCGCACTCTTCTTGATGGGGGCAGGTACACCCGGAATCCTCTGGATCATTGCTTCCATCTCCGCCAACTTGTAGGCCAGATCCGCGTCAAGGTTCATGAAGGGTCCGACTGCAGCCGTCCGGATAGGTTCAGCAGTGATGAATTGTTCATGATGGGCGTACCCAAGGCCTTGGTCAGTCTGCACGGGTCCGTCAGCTGGAATCATCGTAGCATTGGTAGCAAGAACTGGCTGGCGGACGTTCGCTTGTACCGCTTGGGGAATGCTCCCACTTGCTTGGCTAGTCCCCGCACCCGGTGTTGCGTAAGTTGGCTCAAAGACTACATTCTGTGTTCCAGCAGACTGAGTGGTTGGTCCGGCTCCGAGGGCACCTGTCGGGGCAGTCGGCCCGGTTCCAACAGATCTCATAGCATGTGTTATTGTTCTTTGGGGCTCAAGATCCAAAGAGACCCGATTACCTGTAAGAAAAGAGACACGAGTGCGATCAGCGCTAGTTTGATGAGTATTCTGATTGCTTACCAAACCGGACGAATTTCTAGGGTTGAAATCATTGAGGTCATCGTCGTCGGTGAAGTGATCCTCAAGGGATTGCATGGGGTTGACTGGAGACTTGAACTGAGATGCCTGAGTCGCCTGAACTTGTGCTATAGTTGCTTCGAGGCGGGCAGTCAGATCGGCATTCTCCTTTTCAAGCTTTTCCCGGCTCGCTCGCTCTTGATTCATTTGTTCAGTCAGGGCGGCTATCTGAGCGGCGAGGTCAACCTCGAGGGAGGTGTTCGAGGCATTGCTACCGTCGGCCATGTCCGTCTGCGAGAAGGATCCTACGCTTTGATCGTATCGACTCGCTTGATTGCTAGGGCCCCACGGTGGGCGCCAAATTGTAGAGGGTGAATCTACAATTGAGTTGGATCCGACTGGTTCGACCCGACTGATCAGATCCGACTGAAGAAGAGGCACTAGCAACCTGTCAAATAGAACAAACGTAAGAGCCCTTCGATGGACACGGGTGGGGGTGTCAGCCGAAGGACCTCCGACGCTCAAGTCAGTGATCGGTATAAACAGTCGGAAAACAGTAATTAAATAATGTAAAACGAATAAGTAAAGAATTGTATAAATTCCGATGGAGATGATGGTGGTGAGAATGAGCAATGTGGAGATGATAGGCGGCGCCGTCTGACTGAAGTTCAGTAGACGCCGACTGACGGAGCGTGGGGGGTTTCAGAGGAGGAGTCAGTTGGCAAATGGATTGCGTGATTGCTTGAGTGTGAGAGTGCGTGAGATCGTGTATGAGATCGTGTCCTTGACCTAGCAGTCAGGGTGTTTATATAGGACGGCTTACCCGACTAGGGTTTTTCCGTTTAAACCCTAGTCCGCCTCTAGTCGTTGAGAAGGTGGGGAGGCTTCTCCCGGCTGACTCGCTCCGTCCGTTCGGTCAGTTGAGATTGATCTAGATCCTTCGGCTGGCTGAGTGGACCCCTAGGCGGTTCGTGGGTACAGTCGGCCCAATAGAAACAAGGCCTTTGAATAGTTAACTGGGCCAAACAAATTGTTCCGCCTGACCGATGGGCTGATTATGCCCAAGTGCTTGGAGTTGGGCTGATCAAGTACGAGCAAATGGGTTGGGCCAGTCAGACGGATTTTTCCCACTACAATATTTAAATTCTTGCGATTTTAACATATACTCTCTCCCATTTTTAAACATAATTAACTTTTTAATTGAATATGAAACTTTTTAATAATAATTTTTGGAAAATATAATTATTTTTTAGGTACTAAATAAAATAAAATTAGAAAAATGACTAATACTCTTCTAAATATTTATTCCATTTTTTTCCACACAATTCCTTTCCCTTTCCTCCTCCCTCTCTCTCTCTCTCCAAACTCAGATTTCAGGCATTTACAATCGACAAAAAGCGACGAAATCAGGAAACGTCTTGTTCTGGAAAAAAATATAATCCATGTTGACATCGTCAGCACCTTCTCCATTCTCTCCAATTCTATTTAATTGATTCTTTCCAATTCAAGAAGAAACAGGGGTTTCATTTCACCTAAATGGGCTTTCCTCATTAGGCATAAATTTATGCACAAAATCAAGAATCCCTTGATTTGGTTCTTCCTATGAGGTAACTCCAGGTACTGTGCTGGTTCTTGCCTTCTTAATTTTCCTTTTTTAAGGATTAATTCGTTCGTTAGTGGTAATGATTATGTTGTTGCTTATTCTTTCTTGTATGGAATTCTGTCATGCAAAGATGGTAACATAATGTTGCATGCCTTTTTCTTACGAGCTTTTCGTTTCACAAAGAATGCACCTCCATCGATGAAAACCCATCATTCGATCTTTGATAATAAAGTGAACCCACCCTTTGATTGCGCTATTAATCTTCCCTTTACAAGAGACAGCCTAAAAAGATTTAATCTTTTTCCCCTTTTCAACCTTTTAGGGTTCCAATAGTTCTTTGAGACTGGTTTGGCTGTGTGTGTAGAAAGTTACATTTGTTTGTGTATGTGTGTGTGTGTGTGTGAGAGAGAGAGAGAGGGGATGGAATGATTAGAGGTTGAATTAGAGGAGCTAAGCATGGGTTGGAGTAATTATTGGATGAAATTTGCATTGTCAAACTGCTTTTTCCCATCTTTTTTTTGTACCAGAGGGTGAGGGAATCTGATATCCGACCTTTGATTTTGTGATGAGATTAAGGGGCAGAAAATATATCCCTTCTTGTGCCTCTCACCAAAGAGTAAGCTGCTTGCTACATTCATTCTTCTTTTGATGTTCTTGTGAAAACTTTGATTTGGTGAGGCAAATACATGACAATAGAGCACTTGTAAGCTGAAGAACGATAGTACATTGCAGTTCCACATTATTCGTGTGTGTAGCCCTTGATATTGATCATTCGCTGCCATATCCTCTTTTGCTTTTTTTTCCCGACTGCTTTTGAAGTTGCATCATGTATGTATGATCAAAACCTATTGTCCTCATTTTAGAGAATGTTGTTTGCTTGAGCTTCTATCCCATTTTCAAATTTCAAATAGCAAACCTCTGTTTGAAGCGACTACGTTTGCATACGTGAGACCACTACTCATCATCATAATGCTGTTTTCATGTATAAAACCCTCTGTTTTCATATGTAGTTCTCTTACTCTCCCTCTCACTCTCGCCATGATGTATGTGTATATATTGTGCTATTTTCATTCTATGAACGATTTGTTTTATGAAATAGAACTGTACCTTAAGATCACTAATTTGTAGATTTTACAAATTTGGGTCATTTCCAGTTTAGACTCTCTGAATTAGATTTTCGTTTTCTTTTGTTATTAAGGATTCTGTTTGTTCAGGTTGATGAAGATGAACTGTACTGGGATGAGAACAGGCGAGGCAAAGAATCAGCATGGTCACATAATTCTGTTCACGTAATATCACAATTAGCTCACTGCTTTAGTGAGTAGAGAATATTTACTCCAAATTTGCATCTTTCCTTCTCTTTATTTTCTCACTCCCCTCGTTTTCATACTAAAAGCCAAGGCAAATACTTAGCTTGTATGTTAGTTGATTACTTCAAGTCAATTAATTGATCAAGGAATCTGTGTCTGAAAAACTGCTTGTTAATATCAGTCCAGATTGTCTGTATTTCTGTCTTGTCGTATTGTGCATTTTTATGTAATATCCTATCACTTTGAACTTATATGTATTTTATCTAATTCGTTCGTAATCTGCATTTCGTGTGTAGCTAATGCTATGGTTGGACCACGATCATGGGTAGGAGGATTCTTTAACCGCGCCAATAATAGAAGATTTGGAAGTGACAAATTTCTTAACTACACTTTGACTCCTGTTCAGGTGATATATTCTCGATACTTGAGTATACTTCCTTTTCATGTAAACTATATTTAACGGTAACTGTTCTGTACTATACTTCCTTTTGAATCCAGTGCAGTTGTGGGAGGAGACTTCTGTCGTTATTTTTGTCTATAGTTATTTTAGTTGTAGAAAGACATTAGCTTCATTGATGTAACTCTCGGATTCTGATTTGTGCCAGGAAGAAAGACTGCAGACCCTTAAAGACCGTTTAGGAGTACCTTATGATGAGACGCGAAACGAACATCAAGTATGCTTTCTGCACGTTTTCCTTTCTTCCCTTGATTATCAATCCAGCCATAGAAAAAGCAAGAATTATACAATGTCGTGTTTAGACTCCATGAAACATGATGCTCCGCCTAATGCTTTGTGGGGGCATTTGCTTTGGTTGATAGATTAGATTTAGAGTACATATGATTTAATATTTGGAGGATTAGATGATGAAACGTGCTCAAATTGTTCTGCACTTCAAAGAATGTAATCTATTTAAGCTATCACCAAAATAATCACCGCCGTTTTTAAAGATTCAAGATGTGAAATGCGTAACATTTTTCAACCTTTAACGACTTCATAGTCCGACTCCATTTCCAGGAAGCTCTGCAAGCCTTATGGGATGCCGCCTTCCCTGATGTTAAACTTAAAGGTTTGATATCTGAGCAGTGGAAAGATATGGGATGGCAAGGATCAAATCCTTCCACTGATTTCAGGTTTAGTCCGGTCTCTCGTTCCTGAGTTATCTAATCTTGAATATATGAATCAACTAGTGAAAATTAATCTCCTCATTGCTGCTTACATGAGTTGAAAACGGTGCTTGCGTATGTATGTACTTGTTTCTAATTTGCTCCCCCTCGTCTTAATCCTCCATCTAGTCTTAAGTGAGTCCAACTCCAAGATTTAAATTCGTGACAGTATTATTCTTCACATTGGCTTTTCAGGGGTTGTGGCTTCCTCTCACTCGAGAATTTGCTATACTTTGCCCAAAATTTTCCAGTATGTTTCGTCAGCTGCTGCGTCCATGATAAATTTCCTTATTTCATTTTCTTTTACTAATTTGAAGCATTTGAAGGCTACTTTCAATAGGCTACTTCTAAAGAAAACCGGAGAGCGCTCTGAATGGGAGTATCCCTTTGCTGTCGCTGGTATTAATGTAACTTTTATGCTGATTCAGATGCTCGACTTACATTCAGGTGCGTCAATATGTAATGGGCATTTATTCATAACAGTGACATCTAAATCTCGTTATTTGAAGAAAATTTAGACAATTTTTCTTCGTCTTGCGTTGCAGAAAAGCCCAGATGTCTTCCCGGATTTAACTTTCTCACATTATTAGGAGGTAAATCTAATCCATATAATACCTAATCTTCGCGTTGTTTGAAATGGAAAGTTAGACCATTTTTGGAGTCATTAGCCCTGTGTTCTTACTTGACGTTACTGAATGAGAACCGTTGTTCTTTGATGCAAGTGCAGAAGACAAAGATGCATTCGACATCCTCTATTGTATAGCTTTCACCATGTTGGATGCTCAATGGCTTGCCATGCATGCTTCATACATGGAGTTCAATGTACTCTCTCTCTCTCTCTCTCTCTCTCTCTCTCTCTCTCTCTCTCAACAAGATGGTAAGTAACCTTGCTAAATTTGATTTGTTTAGGAAGTGCTACAAGTAACAAGAACACAGTTGGAAAGAGAATTGTCTTTAGAAGATGTTCGTAGAATACAAGATTTGCCGGCTTACAATTTTTTGTTTCAGTAGTAATTATACACACTTAGTTCCGAGATCAAGAAGGTTTTCCACAACGTAAATTCTTCGTCCCTTTCCTCTGTTTTTATGGCATCAAAGAATCCATGCCAGATTCAGGTGGAGCAGCAAGCTGTATTTTCAGAGGCAGCATCAGTTTATCGTCGGTTTCGAGCTCAAGCCCATTACAGGATTGGCCCGTTTATGGGCTATATCGTACCCACGGCTGATATAACATTTGATGTAAATACTATATAGTATAATTCTTGAGTTGTAACATCTATGAAATCAAGGCATTCATTTATATGCCATTTTCTTGCATTTTAGAGATGCTACATTGGTCTGCACGCACTAATTTATCTACTTTCGTCTCTCTCTCTCTCTCTCTCTCTCTCTCTCTCTCTCTCTCTACGATTTTGTGGCATGACATCCGTAAGTTAACTGTTGCACGAGTGAGCCATAAAGTAGAATGTTTATGATTATTAACTTCATTTTCTACAAGAAAGGTGGTGAGTGGTTTGATGCAATCATAGCACAAAGGAGTTGTAGAAAATGTATATTAATGGAATGATAAAGGATAGCGTTGAGAATCTATAGTGGGATGCAACAATACTTTTATAGTGATGTGATTTTAGTTCACTTACAAATTTTGGATGAGTACTCTAGGTTATTATGCATAATTTTGTCCTCAGATAGGATATACTTTCTTCGTCTCACTGCAATTGTCATGAGCATTGCGCCTAAATTCTTGTGTCAAAATGAAATATGACGGTTGTAATGGTTGCATCACAGGAGACTCGAACTCGAGACCTTAAAGGTCCGATACGTTAATCTTAACCCCCTACCATTAGGCCAACGCACGCTATACATTATCCAGTGTTGACAAATGGTTGGTAAGTTCCGATATGCATTATTGTATGGAAGGTGATCGTTGGTTGTTGTTGCACTTGCACTTGTGATTAATGTGACGTCGTTTTGTCAAATATTAGCAAGTGAAAATAATTAATATTTTAGTTACATATATGGGTGGACCTATTTTTTTTATGATTTAATTTCAAGTGGGTCACTATGAAAAAGTCAAATTAAAACCATATTTCATGACTTTCCAATTTCAATTTCAATTTCAATCTCAATTTCAATCTCAATTTCCAACTACCAACCAAAGAGTATTGTGCAATAGTGATAGATAAGATGCACTTTTAACAAGTTTACATAAATACAATTCGATTTGAACAATTAATCTTAGCATAAATGACAATATTTAAGCATCAAATTGTATATAAATAATTATGGTCTTAAATAAGCATGATTCATAATTCTGTATAGATGTAAGTACTTCTCGGACATCTTATTTTTATGGGCATGATTCTTTATCATATGACTCGATTTTTTCGAATTTAATCAGACAAAACTATATTAAAGCCTAAAAGAATTAGTCGTTTTGACCTTTTCTTTTAAGCTTTGGACCAACATCCTTTACAAAAACCAATGATAAAATTATTTTATTTTTCTTATAATTATGTTAAATTAATATTGGAGATATACTGTATTATTAGATCTCAGTCTCACCAAGTCAAAGGGGAATTAATTGAAGCACGATTTTTTCCAGAAATCTTTGAATTTTTGCAGGAAATTTTCAACTTTCAGAAATGGACCCTCCTTTTCTTTTGTATAATTATTATGAAAATTAAAACTCTCCGCTTATTAATTGTATGAAATCTTCTAACTAATATTGTTGGGAATCACCTTAATTAAATGTTGTTGCTTTCATGTTTCAGCACCTTAATCAAATAGAGTATTGTGTACTTTTATAATAGAATCCCGTCTCACTTAAAACCTCGAACTGATAGAGAAGTGAAATCTATTGATTTATACTCTAACTCTCAATAATCTCTCAATAATCTAGTGAAATTTTGTCCCTTTTGTGTAGTTTATGGACATGTTATATATTCATATATGTGTCAAATATATTAATTCTAAAAGCATTCACCGAAAATATTTATAGTATTTTATTTTTCTTTAATTAATAGTACTAAAGAAGAAGAAGAAAAAGAAAGGCAATTCACATGGGCAAGAAAGAAGCAAACACTAATAATTAGTGATGAATATTTAATCAAAGTTTCACACCTAGTTCCTAACACAATTGCACTAAAATTGTCCCCAATCAAATTTTAGTTTTTCGATTTCTCTTCTGGCCTATTTTATAATACAAGATATAATATTTGAACTCGTAGCCTTTGACACCGAAACGTAACGTCCATTATTGCTAGGTTAACGCACGCACACTTATTTATTTCTTTTTTAATCAGTACAATAATGTTTTCTTGAATTAATATTTACCTCAAACCAACTCAAAAGGTAACCTCAATTTATTTCAGAAAATGGATTTATTTATTCTATAAGTTGACGATATAAACATAATCTGGTAAGATGTGACACAATGCTTCATTGATTTCGTAGACAATAATAGAAGAAACAAGCATCATGGAAATCGTCGCTACTTTCATTCTATTTCTTTATGAGCACATTAGTGGTGGCATTGGTTTCGGTCCCGATCCATTTCTTAGAATTTTTTGTATAAATTTTTTGTATCGACAAATCTCGATCGAATTAATCTTAATTTTAAGATTAAATTTCAATTAATATCGGAATTGAAATTGAATTTCAGTCTTGGATTCAACTCGGTCACGATCAGACCTTTCTACGTTCATAACATTCTCTCTATCATAATAATTAAGATGACTCCAAAGTCCAAAGAATGTTCGTAGTCTGGATTTGGTCAGATTGACTCAAAAAATGCTCGTATTTTGACATTAACGTTCGTATATGACACATTGTTATTCTTAAGTACATAAATAATTCAAATCTCAACGAGAAAAAACCAGATTAGCTGATTAACCGGTCGATTCACGAAAATTACATTGATAAAATAAAAGGTCGGAACAAAAATATAACATTAATAAATTCAGAACAATTATGAAAAAATCGACAAGAGCTTGTGTAAATCGCACATGATGAAACACGCTTTTTGATACTCATCCGAAAATGAAAGCGTGGATAGCACGTGATATGGTCCCCTAGAGTCGGGTTTAGCTCGTGACTTAACGTTTTTATCTAGTAATTATTGACTTAATTGAATAGCCATGTGAATAAATATTAAATAAATACATTTCCCATGGAATTTTTGTGTGATGAGTCCCTCTCATAAGATTTTGTTTCTAATATTTATTGAGGAATTGGATATGATTAATTATAGTTCTATTAAAATTGTCCATTTTTTGGGTTATCGGAACACCGATTTCGCTCATCGGTCAATTGAAATAGAAATTCTTTTGTCGCCTTAATCTAAAATGACGTCGTTTCCTATTTCTTTTCCGATAACATTGTAGTACTTTCTTGTTCTTATTTGAAATTTCTTGCGAATCGGATAACAAATATTGAAGAAAAATGTTAAAAACTTATCTTCTTTTTAGTATGAGACAAACCCTCATCTAGGATTATAATCGTAATTATACTTGACCTTTCAACAAGAAAATAATGTATTCCCGATTATGTTTTCAAAACTAAATAACTTAATATAGACAGCGGGAAGGTCACGTACAAAAGACAATACTCGTACGAAATTAAAAGTGATTTGAACCATCGATAGTTGTTTCATTTAAGGTGCAGATTAATTAATGTAAATTTGATGATAGATAATTAAATATGAATTTTAAATACAACAAGATATTGACAATTGAGTGACAAGGTCCAAGGGAAAAAATAATTTAAAAAAAATAATAAAAAAATGAAACCTTTCAGTGTGAACACGAAGGCATTCTACGTTAGGATATGTGGCAATATTTCCACCCCCAAGGGGCCCACCGTTCTTATTGTGCGACAAGCTTATCCACAATAATTAATTTCCCTTTTTTTTAATTCTTATTTTTCCTATTTAAGTTCCTTTCTTTTTCCCTTGATGAGTTGATGGTGATATATTGAAGGGCTAATTGCTCACCCAATTAACGAATTAATTATTACGATAAGTGCCATAAGTCGGCACCATTTTAGTTAATTATTACTCTTATTCTTTATCGCCTAATCTAATTTATGTCGACATTTTAAGAGGAAAGACTAAGAAGAAGATTTTTAATATTGTTTCGAAAATGCGTTTATTGCTGCCACTTGGAAAATTGTACCGATGTTATTTTGAAAGGGGTTTCCCTTGTTTCTTTTTCGTAATCAATGATCTATTCTGTTTTCATGTACCTCGTCCATAGTCAAATGAGACGGTTTTTCTTTATTGTTTTCATGTGCCTCGTCCATCCTCAAATGAGAGGGTTTTTCTATAATGAAGAGGTTTCATGACCGAACACAAGAATTTAAGAGATGTTAGAAAAATTAGACTATAATTTGTAACATTTCTGGATTGTCCATCCATCCTCAAATGAGATGGTTGTTTTCCTGTAATGAAGAGGTTTCACGACTGAACACGAGAATTTAAGAGGAGGTGTTAGGAAAATCAAACATTATCTACGTATAATTTGCTACATTTCTGGATTGTCCTAATATAACTTTCTTGAGATTTTGGATCTCTTATCTTTAAGAGTAAATTTAAAGGTCGCATCACGAAAAACTCGAACTCGAGACCTTTAATTCTAAAACTTAAACCTCTATAGCTGACAAACGCACGCACACCTCATCTTTGTTTTCTTCTTCTTTAGAAGCTATGGTGACTATGGTCTCTCTTCAAATGATGACCCCAACAATTGACTTGAAATAGTAATTAAATTCAACTTTTAAATAAACAAGAACCGACTTAGTGATTTTTTAAGTAAATAAATAACTAAAAAAGTACAAATATAAAAAGTTCCAAAGAAGACAAACACAAGAAAAACTGCAAATTTCCCCAAAAAACAGAGCACAAACATTTACTCATTTTTCATGTACAAAACGTTTCTATCATTCACTAACCAAAAAAAAATAAAATAAAAAATCGTTCAACACAACCACTTCTATAATACATACGATCGATGGATGATTTGAGTAAGAAAACACACACACACAACCACACAATTACAAACTAGTTCAAACCCTAACACCCTCAAAAGGCCTATTCCTCTCTACAGCTACCATAGTTAGTCTCTCACTTGTCCTAAACTATCAACCGATAAACGAGAAAAAAACACCATCCTCATAACTACAACTCGACGCGACTATAGAAGCGGTTGCGGATGCGCGAAGGCCCTATCTCGTGGGGCTTCATAGACGAGAAGTGAGGCGTGTGATTAGCGTGTGCTACAAAATTAGCCATGCCTCATTCCCATGAAGTAGTTGAAGTCGTGATGTTGGACCCGAAGTTGCTTTAGCCAAGAATCGGCCACGCTTGAGAGCGACGCCAACCTCTCTTGGTCCCGGCCGATTGGGTCCGAGAGCCACACGTCTCCTTGCATTTTGTAAGTGGCCAGACCGAATGGGGGAAGGGAGATGCTTTCCCCTTCCTTTCTTTTCCTCTTGAAGCTCTCGACGTCGTCTTCTAAGTCCATATCTAGCATAAAACTCAGAATTTAGAGGCAAATTTTCAACGAGGGTGGAACTCTTGAAAGAGATGATGATGATAGTAAGACTTCGTACCTTGAAACGAGGAAGAAAGGGTGTGGTACGTTAGGAAGCACGTTTGCAAGTCTCTAATGGTTCTACCGGTAGGAATGTGATAGATAGGGTACCTATTTCATAAAGTGTTAGTCGCACAATCAACAATTCTCTTGATTCCAAAGCATAAATAAGTGCGGATGTTAAATGTTTAGATGCTAACCAGGCGACAGCCATCCAACTAGCCGGTGAAAGATCTACACTTCTTAACGACATTAATCCCGGGTGTCTTTGGGCTAAGCTACTAATCTGAGAAGCAAACAATCAAAATGAGCATAAAGAACATCCAACTTCACTTTGATACGTCGTTTAACCTAAAAAGTGTATTAGAGATTCAATACGCAAAAGCAAGAATATATTCTACATTCACAGTAACATAACCACTAATGATGAGCATACAAGAGTAGAATATTATTATTAACGACCGCCTATAACAAGACGGTAACAAGACGGGACACGAATTGAAAATCAAAACCGGCCAAGTATGTTGGTTCGTTTCGCAAGTCAAAAGAGGTGAAAACTTTCGAAAATGTTCCCCTATCATTTGATTCTTTCATATCACAACCAAATATTCCACCTCTCCTTTATTGATTCCTGATCGTTATTAGTTATGGTACATACAAGTAACGGACCGACCTTCGATTTTGATAAGAGATACGAAATTAAGAGTTACCTTATCCGTGAGAGGGACCCTTCCATAGGGGGATGATCTCTCAAAGTACTGAAGGTAAAGATTTCCCAATCTTTCATTGTGATGCCATAAGCTATCGTGCTCGCACATCCCTTCCTCGGAAGAACACCCGTCCCATCTCGACAACTTTTCACTCTCGCTCTCATCACTTAAAGAATCACTAAACGAGTCCCGAGTCTCGCTCACGGAATCAGTCTCCTCCCTACATCAAATCAGTCTAATTATAAATCAAACGCACATTTCATCTGATCAACTTCACAAAATTGCATCCAATTCAAGTGAACGATCGAATAAACCCTAAACCAACAGAATTACGAACGAGATCACTGCATCACCATCCAATCAAAGAACACAAAATTGACAAGAACTCAATCAAACTAGTGTAGCTAATTCAAATGATCAAATGCATCACGTCATGAATCCATCAAAGAAGGCGAAATCGACTAGAACTCGATCAGAACTCGAAATTCGAATACCTCAAGCAGTTTGCAGATGAAGTGCTGGTGAAAATCTGGATTGCAGAGAGGTAAGGGACGAAATACTGAACAAGGTTTTGGCCGTCGTCGGAGAAGATTGGAACTCCGGCGCCGTAAGCACTCCATTCATCAAAACTCTTCCAAAGATCACCAAGAACAAAATAGTCAACTTTCTCTCTCTCCCATGGATGCCATAGCCTATTGAGCTTCCTAGTTTCACTCTACATCACGCCATCAGAAAGCAAGTAACTTTTAAATAAGAAATCATTAATCAATAGAAAATTGAAAAGGGGAGACTTAATTAAAGAACTAAATGGATTGAAACATAAACAGACAAGCATACATATATTAATGATATGTTAATGAGTAGAAGAACATCAAAGGAAAATATGATGAAGCTTCAAACGGTTTTAGAGAGAGAGAGAGAGAGAGAGAGAGAGAGAATTGAGAATTATGGGGAAGGGGGGAAAAAACAAACCTTGGACAAGAACTGAGATGGGACCATGGGCGTTGTGCAATCCAAGAAGCTTTCGAGGTTTGTCTGCATTGAAACCTTGTCAAGGATCAACATGATTTCCCTTCAACGCGGCGAGATAGAGAGAGAAAGAGAGAGAATTTGTTGTGATTCTCTCTCCTAACTCTTTTTGAAAAGTTTAGCACACAGGAGAGGGAGAGAAACAGAGGAAGGGAAAAACAAAAGGATTATTTACGAGGAGAGGAAGGGAGAAATTGACGGGATTTTCTTTCTTTCTCTCTTTCTTTCTTTCTTTCTATGAGAGAGTGAGAGGGGAGAGAGAGAGGGGAAATTTTGGTCTTAAGAAACAAAACAAAGATTACTACCCTTTGACGTTTGGACAAACCATTAACAAAAACCGCAAGTCTTAATCAATCCCACTTTTGTTTTTTCTCTTTCCCTCTCAAAAATCCAATCTTGGAACAAGATTCCCGGTGGAAAAACCGGAGTCCGATCAGATTTCGGCTAAAACCCAAAATTCCAATCTCTCTCCTCTCTCTCTCTCTCTCACCAAAGCCCGGATTTTTTTCTCGAGGAGAAATCTCGCCCATCAAATTAATGGACAGAAAAAAATAAACAAACCCAAAAATTCGATTCAAGAACAGAAACACCTCACATTACCAAAATTCATTCTCAATTCTCCTCGGAAAATGACATGCACCCTTTTTCTCCGAAATTCAACCCAAATTCACGCTTTCGTGCGTGTGCGTGTGTGAGAGAGAGAGGGATGAAAGCGAGGGGGGGGGGGAAGCTTGGAAGAGAAGAAGTTTGTGATGATGAAAGAAAAAAAAAAACTGGGTGAAAAAACGTTTGATTCACGCCAAGAACGAAAAAGGGGGGGCGTAATTTGAGCGAATAAGTAGGAAAAATCGGATCTTTTTAGCTGTTTGTATACCAGAAATCGATGGGTTCTTGTTTCTCTTTTCTGTTTCTTGAAAGATCAAAAGGGGAATTAATCAACTTTTTCTCATAAAAGGCGAAACCGAACTGATGTAATGGGTTGCTGCGTTTGTGTATTCAGCTTTGAAACCAGAATTTCGGTCACCACTGCTGGAATGCGTGTGTGCTGAGAGAGAGAGAGAGAGGGAGAGAGATAGGGTATAAACAGAACAGAAGTGAGATTTCTCCTTTCTTCTCATTTATGACATAACTGTCGAGCTTTTCTCCACTGAAAGATACGTCTCTGTTTAATTCTTCGGATTTATTTTGCATTAATACGACGTAGTATTGAAATCGCTTCACATTTCATTCTTTTCTTTTCCTTTTAATTTACTTTTTTTTTTATTATTTTAAAAAAACAATCGATAGAAAATTTAAAGACGGTACTCAGGTTGGTCGCGAACGAGAAACTTTTTGTTTTTAGACATTTAAAGATCTCATAACGGAGAATCGGAATCGGAGATCTTATGTTTTAGATATTAACCCCTGCCGTTAAATCGACTGTAACAGTTAATTTTATCACTTAAGGGGTTACGATTAAGAGCTAATTTTATTTAATTTTGCGTAAGTTCAAGCGTGTTGATAAATTTATATCTCATAACATCAAGTATTGGGAAAGGAATGGCTCATTATTTATTGCCAAAAATATTGGAGATTTTTAATGATCGGATTACAATTAGTTACAAGTATTTATTGGAGTGTAACCCACCATATATTGATTTGGATAAATATTTTATTGTTTTTTTTTTTTTCCTAAATCGGATGTGGAAATCATACTTGTGAATAATGGCTAAAAAGAAAAGGTGATTTTGTTAATTTTGCCTAAATAGTGAATCATATAATTGAATCGGAGTTATGCGAAAATATAATAGGATTGTCCTTTCAAGTTTCAACTAATAGGTTAAAATTACATTCTCGTCGTTTATCGACATATTAAGTATGCACACGGTAATTGAAGGTACATTTGAATATTTCTCTAAGTTGACAATGTTAATTTATGATATTGGATCATTTAGGAGAAGTTTGAAAATGTGTTTCATGAGAATGGAAATCAAAACTTTCCCATCATGAACGTGAAACGATGGAGTATTCATATTCTTTTTAACAAGGCAATAATTAATATAATGTCTCGATTTGCCATAAATTATATGGTACTCCTACTATTTTCTATAATTAAAGTAGAGCAAATGTTATGTATTATACAAGGAAGAATGTTCCCCTACCCCAGCCGCGAACATTCTTAATATGCTTAATGATGACGTGACATACTATTAATAAATAAAATGATTTAATTATATACTATCTCAATTTCATTACATTAGGTGCACTTTTCATTTTCGTTCATTCCACTTATTAGTCACATTTCATAAAATTGCAAATAATACACGGCTAAAATTAATTCTCTTTCATTAGAATTGATTATAGTCGCATATCCTCTTTTTTATTGGATATTGTGTCATTTTAAAACATTACTAATACAGTGAGAGGAAGGTAGTATAACATATCAATAAAAATTAAAAAGTAAATACTAACACTATCACATCAGCAATGAACACGTTAAAAAATGTATACGATAAGCAAGGGTGTGTTTTGAAATAGAATTGTATTATTACATCATTTGATTTTGAGGTCCTAACTTGAACGCTTTCGAATTAATGGCATAGAATTTTATATTGACGCAATAAATTGGGGGAAAAAATAAATATTTGACTTAATCCAAACCCTACTCTAAATTTACCGAATCGGTTGATGGGTTGTTTGTGTGCATGCGTAAATAGGTACGTATTTTGGGTCAAATGGAATTACTAGGTCTAATTTTTTTCAAACCTTTGTTTTCTGACTTTTGACTATGTATTACTAGTATATAAAATCCATTTATTTTTATACATAAATAAATTACTTTCTTTGAAAATGAATCATAAAATATCAAAAAAAAATTTGTGAATGTTAAACATATGTTGCGGTCGTGATCATAATCGATATGTCATAGATTTCGAATTCTCTTGAACGCGACCTTTAAATTTCATGTTAATCGCTAATATTGAAAAAGTTAGAGCATGTACAATGGAGTGGTTCTTGTCTATGTGGCAAAAACAAGAACCCACACCTTAATTAGCACCCCTATTGAAGATTCCCTAAATAAGAATCTGGATTTTTATATAAGATACTGGTTCTTAAGAAAAAGTGGGGCCCACAGTCCTTTTATTTTTTTCCTCTCTCTCTTATTTTCTCAAATAATTAAATTAGTGGGACCCTTTAATTATGATAAGAACCTTTATTAAGAACCTTACCATTGTGATTTTTTAATATGAATGAGATCTTGTCTATGTGGCACCTTTAAGAATTCCATTTGTGATTCTAGCATTGAACATACCCTTAGTAGCACCAAGTTATAGAACATAATTATTTAAATCATGATTATTATTTTCAAGCATAGTATTTTTAGAAAATTAACACATGATAAGAGTAATAATGATTTATCGCATTGTAATTAATAATACTTCATATGTCTAATTGATATAGGAATAATAACTATTTTCGTCTATTCCATTGATATAGATATAGAGATATTATCTAAAATGATATAATTTTAACCCATTAAAATTCATTCATACCTTATTCATTGTCATCACTTTCGTCTTAATTCTCGTGTCAGAAAATGGTATCCATATATCAATGAAACGGAGGAAGTACTAATTCGTAACCCTAGCTAATTAATTGCATTTGTTAGAAAACCATTAATCAATTAAGCATAATTTGTGTGATAAATGCTAATTAAGAGACTAATTAGCATAAAAAAATATATTTACCTTTAAGAATTTAAGGCGTGCCAGATTTTGTTAATTGATTGAGATATTAATGTCGAAATTGGCATTATTTTCAAATATATTTGACTATTAATTTCAACAAGTACGTGCAATCAATCAACCCCAGAAATTTCGTATCGAGTTTTCCGCAGCGCTATCACTTCTTTATTACTAGTAGTACTACTGTTAATTTGTTGTTGAAGTTTCTTCTATCTTATTATTAAAACTGTAAATTAGGAGTAGTACTATATTACCAAGTCAACTTATATGGAAGAAAGCTTGATCAATTCATAACAAATGTGCATGTTCATAGGGAAATTAGGCATTATCGATGGAACGTATCGAAACAAAACGAGCATTATAAATAGGACGAATGAATCACTACGGAAATTATAATGAATGTGTCGCTTATTCTCTTTGTAGAATGATGAAAAACTTAAAAAATCATCTTCTTTTTTATATTAAGCAGACACAACTTATCCAATCACGCACAAACTCATCAAAGTGTCTAATACATTGGTGAAATCGAACGATCTTCAGTTTTTTCATTATTTTTTTGTGATTAATATATCATAATATCTGTTTCAAAATTCATAATTATTGCCCGATATATTGTCGGAAATTCAGAATTTGTAACATGCTATCTTTTTTCTTTTTTTATTTTATAAATAATGTTACATAAAAAAATAATAGCAAAAAAATTAAAAAAAAAATGCTAAATTAGTAAAAAAATCGTCTAGTTTTGCTTAAAGAATATTCGAGGGGGAGAAGAATATTACTTGAAATAATAGGTTGCCACTTACCTAAGAGGTAATATTCCACGTGGACCACTATTTATACTTAATTTTACCATACAATATAAAGAAAAGAATCTCATCTCAAAAATATAATATTATTTAATTTATTTATAAAGAAAAAAGAATCTGTTTGTTTGTGGAATCGGATATATTCATCTATTGTTTTCATGTCACCATTTTGTATATCCTGACAAAATGAATATCGAAAGTTACAACAATTGAAAAGAGAATAAAAAAGGAAATTAAATAATCCCATGCCCAACTCATTCCCAATTTTTTGCTCAAATTCATGATTAATTAGGTCATAGCCAAATATAGCCAAATAGCCATATAATTACAATATCTTTTCGGTATAAATTCTTCTAGAATGTATTTACAGAAAACGTGACATATATATAATTAAAGAAAATTACTCCAAACCATACCCTAAAACGAGAAATTAAATATGCATGCAATCATGCTATGGATAGAAAATGTTCTGCAAATACCATTGATATGAATTTCGTTATAACTTATAAGAAACAATTATGAACTTACCGACAATATAATGATAATTACTAGATGTTTAGTTAGTCTCAAAAGTTTGTCAATATATTATAAAATAATTAATCAATTTGTTAATTACAATCGTTGTACATCAATATTAATCTAAATTATTTATTTATAATATGCGTGCTTGGTGAAGAATATTTATTAATATGTGGCGGAACTTTGTTTTTTTACCAAGTCTTCTTTCTTTTATTCAATTATTCCAATATATCTTGAACATGATAGCGATTCATGCACTAAATTATAAATATATATACTTATGAAACCACATAATTAGAAATATCCATCGATCAAATATCAAGTGCGATATCTCTAATAATTTAAAATAGGGAAAAGTAGCAAACATGTCCATAGGGTTGTCACCCCTATGGCGAATACAACCCCGACCTTAAGTTCGGGGCATATTCCACCCAAACGGATTATTACAACCCTAGGGGCTTATTTGCTACCTTTCCCTTTAAAATACCCTTTAAAATACACTCAATGCATGTCCCCCCTCTAGAAAAGAATTGTGCTCTCTTCATCCACGCAATTCGTGTAAATAATCTTTCGACGCGTATTTTGATGTGACTGAAAATGAATGTTAAGATAAAGTTTAAGTTCGACTTGATATAGCATATTATATCATACATTAAGTTGAACAATATTCTATATCAAGTTTGACTTAAATTTTATTCTAATATCTATTTTTCGACACATTAAAATGGCACGACGAAAGATTCTTTACACAAATTTTACAATACTCTGAAATTGCTAAATTTGATTAATTTCTGTCACGTAAATTGGGCCTTATGTACTGCTTTATCAAGGGTCAGTCTACTAATTAATTGAAAGGGGTAGATCGAGTTTATATATATAATCCTGCTATAATATTTGATGGATTCATATGAATTTTATTAATATTGGGCCAAAGCCCAACTCAAAAATAATGGGCTTTTTAGGCCCAATAAGATTTTGTAAGTTGAGGCCCAAACTCAAACAAGCTATTGATCCAAAATTTTAATATTACTACTATCTATTCAAAATTAAACAACTAAACAGTACATAAATATATATAATAATTAAAAGTATCATGGGAGAATATTTAGTTAACTTGGGAAATAAATTTAATATCATACCTTATAAAAGCCACAAACAATTATCCCACTTTTGAAGGCAATATATATAATTTAAAAAAAAAAAAAGGAAAAAAGGGAAAAAAGGGAAAAAAAGAAGATAAGATTGAAACTTTTAGCCCAACCTCCATGATTATAATTACCTACATTATCCCCCCCCCCCCCAAAAAAAAAAAAAAGAAAAAAGAAAAAAGAGGGTGTGGAATATCATGATTTTCAATACTTTATTCATCGTAAAATAATACCTTTTCCGTCTCATTCAATTCGACATTTTTTTAAATACGTTATATTTATAATTATTTTGGGTGATGCTATTCGGCCATAATGTGGACGACCATAATTTAACTTCTTTTAATTTTTTTTTAATATTTATGCCAAACTTTTTTAGATTATAAAAAACTCAAAAAGCGATGCTACATATTTTTTACGAATTTTTTAAAATTAACCCTTTAATTATTTGACATTTTTTACTATTTTAAATATTTGTTACCTTTTTATCTTTTAAAAAAGAGAAAAATATGTAACTTTTGGGGAAAAAATATTTCTAAATTAAAATATATATGTAATAAATTATATTTATCATCTACTATTTTTAAAATTACATATATTATGAAAAATGTCGTTATGTGGCCGGCCACATTATGGCCAAATATCATTATTGAATTATTTTCGTATTATAAACAATCATATATTTGTTTAAATTTGTATTGGTGAGAAATTGAGGAAGCCTTAGTCGGCATTATATTCATATCAAAATAAAAATAAATTTATATAATTAATATATTGACAAATAGGGTATCAACAGCTCAGAATTAAACGTAAAGTTTGAAAATATAATTCTTTCAATTAATTGGTGGAATTGGGGGTCAACTTTTGCAAAGGTTCTTGATATTTAGCGACAAATCATGTGGAATCATCATTTTCTCTTTTAATCATAATACATTTTCATAAAAGTTTGTATTCTATAATGAGTATAGATTTTAGACTATGTCCATTGTACGCCTTTGATATCAATTTATTGTGACAAAAATATGAAAAATTTACTACTAGTATTATTAGGAATATGAAGGGAAAAAAAAAAGTTTGATTGTTTAGGTTTTATGCGTTTACGTATTTAAAAGTTTATATATTTTAACGTGGTAGATGTGCTATATTTATACTAATAATGTAGAATGATTTGTAAGATAAGAATTGGTAACTTAGTCCGATTAAGCAATACGTGTCTCGAAAGCAACATTCAAATTGTCAAAATAATCACGTGAAGAGTTTCCTCTTCCCTGTGAAATTTTCAATGCAGATTTAAGCACATTTTTCCTATAATCTACTCCCTCCGTCCAGTGGCATTAGTCCCATTTGGATATGGTACAGTAACCAAGACATGCAGAGATAAAGGGGTCTGAAAAGGTGTTTTTGTGTGTTAAATTATTTCCTTTTAAGGAAATAAGACTAATAAATGGGACAGACAAAAAAGGAAAGTAGGACTAATGCCACGGAACAGAGGGAGTACTCTTTTTGTCCAAGTTGTACACCAGATTGGGTTAGGGTTTTAAGGGTCCGGTTTTAAGCTTGGTGGTTAACTGCCGGGTTGCGGTTCAACATTTTCTTGAACCGTAATCGGCCCGTCCTCCTGTGATTTCGGGCCGGGATTTGGGCCGTTTCGGGCCATTGAAAATGGGAAGGTCTGTCTATAAGTTGTAATCCTTACGCTTTATAATTTTAGCAACACATCACATCAGACAATGATATGGCCATTATCTAAAAATGGTAATAAGTGGAGATTAAGATTAAGATATATATAGACCATAGACTATAGAATGGGCTTACAAGAATGTGAAATAAAATATGGAACTAACGTGTACGTATATTGGTCTAGCAGTAGGGGTTAAATTAACGTAGTAAGATTTAAAAGGTCTTCACTTGGCTTATTCTTAATCGGGATATCTCAATTCAATTGACTTGTTTTATAAAATGTGAAGAATTAACTCTTACTACTACTTTTTATTTTAAACATTGCTCCTAAAATCTCGTGTCGAAATGAAACAGAAATGAAACAGACCAATTGAATTGAGATGGAGGGGGTATATATATATATTTTTTTTACTGCTACTGGCGCTTATAATCTTACCATAAAAATATAAATAAAACCGGTCTCTTTAGACCAATCATCCAATGTTCATCGTGAGCATACTAAATATGTCAACCGATGACATTACCATTAACGAGTAAAATGATTTAATAATGTATTTAAAAAGGGTAAACTGTATTAGAAAAGTTGCAGACATGACAATACAACATTAGCGGTGAATTCATTAAAAATATTTACCGTGAACACCTTAAAGACGAGAGAATGTAAAAATAATCTCAAACTTGAACCTGGCAGTTGTTTATTGTGGGATTTAATTTAGCAAAACTATTGGCGGTGGCGTGCTTTTCCTTTTTTGGTGATGATTAGCCGACGCCATCTGCTTCTCAGCCGCACATGGCGGCGCGTTCGTGCCACGTCCTTGCGTTAGCATTCTCTACAGATTTTGGGGCTAATTATATTGGGCTCGGGTTATCTAGTTCTGGGCTTAAAAAGAAATTCATGTCAAAAAAATTCAGTCACGATCGTAACTTTTATTTTTCGAGCTAGCCAATCGGGTTATGATCATTTCGTAAAAATTTTACTTCCTCCGTCTCACTTTGTTTGATTTTATTTTTTAATTGGGATAATCCTAGTTCAATTGACTTGTTTCTTGAAATGAAAAAAAAAATTAACTCTTATTTTTCAACGTGTATCACTTACTTTTTACTTTTAACATTACACCTAAAATTCTGTATCGAAATGAAACAAGTCAATTAAAGTGGAAAGAAAGGAACATTGTTTCTTCAAATAATTGTATAAAGTATAAAACCACAAATAATTTTGAATATAAAAAAGTAAGCATCTTTTATAAATATTTGTTTTATTTTTTAATTTTTTCAAGTGTTGTGAAGGGAAAACATAAAAAAAAAAAAAAAAAAAAATGGTTATACGTTTATAGATAGAAATACTAAAACATCAATAAGAAAGTAAGAATTATCAAATTTATAAGCAAAATAATGACATGGTAGTTGAATTTTGAAACATACATGGTTAACGGTTAACCCATGAGGCTAACTCATAAGCTTTTCAGTGCACTCTTATGGGCTCGGATCGGCCTCTCGAATTTCCACAAAATTTTGAAGCTTTAATAGAAATTGAAAGAAAGGCTTCGTGAACTCGACCCCTTCAAAATTTAAACCCCTACTACTAGATCGATATACTTGATCATCTTCGACTAAATTGACATCTCTAGTTGCAGTAGAGTGAACGCGCAGAAAGAAGAGAGTGAGCTACTTTGTGGAAAAACAACAGTAAAGTAGGAAAAAAGCAGCACAAAAGAAGATATGTCCATGTCCACCATCATCATTTTAGCCGGGCACTTCTCCCTCCCTCTTCTCCCTCCCTCTCTTTCTCTCTCTCCCTCTCTTGCCAACTCATTCTCCCCTCTCTCTCGCTCAGAGTCACACACACACACACTTTTCATGCATTTGCAATTAATGCACCATCTTTCACCTCACCCCCCAACAGCAAGCTTTCTGCTCCACTGTTTTCCCCCCTCCCTTCGAATTTAAAGGATACTGTTGGACTCACATTCCTACATGCAGACAACTGGAAGCTTGAACCTCCCCGCCTCCAACTAGGTAAAAACCCTTTTCACGTTTCTCTCTCTAGCTCCTCCTCATTTTGCGTCGATGCTGTTGCTAAAGGTTCGATCTTTTCTCCTCGAATTGCAGAGTAGTTTGTTTCTTTTTATCTTCTCTATAAAGGGTTTCTTAAATTGAACTTCTTTTTCTTGATTTCGCACCGGCGGCAGCTTTGAGCTTGAGATTCTTCTTTCTCTCGCTTTTTCTGAATTTTTAGGGTTTGATTGATTATTCTGATGTTTGCTTTTTTTTGCCTCTTGTTATTCAATTTTGTAAGGATTCCGTGTTGACGATGCACTCTGCAGTAATTCAGGCCCCCCCTCCCCTCTTTTGCTTTTTGCTTTTGTACATTTTTATCCCATTAGTCAAGTGAATAAATTTCAAACCTTGAACAAAAGGGATATTTTCTTCATTCCCTTCTTTCCCTTTTCCTCCCTTTCTCCATTTTAGTTAGCAATCAGTAACAAAGCAAACACAATGTATGGTTTTTGTTTACTCTACTTTAGATCTTGTTTGAGTGTTTCTATGTGTTTGAATGTGTTATCTTATCCCTTTTGAGATCTATGTGTGCCATCAATTTTTTTTTAGTAAAAAAAAAGTGCTGTTTTCAAGTAAAACATTAGGCATTTGATTAGAGATGTTAATTCCTTCATCAGTCAACTTAGGCTGTTGATTGAACTGAGTTCTTGATGGGAAAAACTGCATTAGAAAATTGATATAGTCAACTAATTTGGTTAATTTGGTGTGCTTAAAAAAGTCTTATCTTGTTTTATGCCTGTGTTTTGTGGTGGGGAAAGTGACAACTATTTCAAGATTACCCTCTGCTTGTGTCATCAATTTAATATTGGGATGGTTGGGGTTGTGATTTGTGATAGCATGAAATCTTTCAACGTGTTTATAATAATGAGAGATTCCTATCAAAGGACAAACACTTAAGACAGCCTTGTTATAGTTTTATATTCACACTTCACATGCTAATTCCTTTAATATTAGTGTTGCTGATTTTGGAGTTTACTTGCATATATTTTCTTTTCTCTTTGCATTGAAATGCTGAATGTACAAACTTTGTTGATTAATGTCTTCTTTACTCTTTTAGCTGGCTCGGTTGTCAGTTCGCGTCGAGTTTGACCGTGAGGAAAAAGGAATCTAGTTTCTACATTGAGTTTTGAGGTGGGATATCTTCTATTTTAGAATCTTGTTTATACTCTGATCTGTAATTAATATTTTTGGGGTTCTTGTATGCGAAGAAGAAGAAGGAGAAGGAGATTGTTCTTCGATTTAATCCCAGATGCTCTGTATCTGTAACTTGGTCTGAAATAATGGGGGGTTGTGTTTCGGTTAGTAGCCAGAGTACTTGTAGTAGTAAGAGTAATGGAGAGAGAATATCTCCTTCGTGTTTGTGGGTAGATATGTTTCGTAGAAAGAGAAGTAGGAGAACGTTTTCCGACCACGTCACTACCTTGCAACATCTCTCCTCCATCCCTAATCGGATAATCACTAATGGGAGGAGTACCGGTTCTTGCATATTCACTCAGCAAGGAAGGAAAGGCATAAACCAAGATGCCATGATCGTGTGGGAGGTAAGTTCCTTTTTTTCTCTAGCAATCGTCTCCATCTCCATTTTCATCTATTTCAGAAGATAATATTCTCCGATCTTTGTTGTCTATTCAGGATTTCATGACAGAAGATGTTACTTTCTGTGGTGTATTTGATGGCCATGGCCCTCACGGGCATCTTGTGGCCCGGAAAGTTAGGGATACGTTGCCACTAAAGCTCTCCTCTTTCATGAACTCCTCTGAGTCGAAGAACGGTTCGACTGCAAATTGTTGCAATGTAAATGTGAAATCGGATGTAGTAGATCCTGTGAAAACTACACCTGCTGAGGAGAGTGTGGAATCATTGTGGAGAGAAGCTTTACTTAAAGCATACAAGGCTATGGACAAAGAATTGAGGTCCCATCCTAATTTAGATTGCTTCTGCAGCGGTAGCACTGCTGTGTCTGTTATAAAACAGGTAAAATTCTGATTGTTTTTCGACATTTACATGATAATTTCGCTTGTTCATTGGCTGAACTATTCTTTCGATTATCGAAGGGTCAAAATCTTTTCATTGGCAATATTGGTGATTCCAGAGCTATAATGGGATCTAAAGATACCAATGATTCAATGGTGGCAATCCAATTGACAGTTGATCTAAAGCCTGATCTGCCCAGTATGTCCTTGTCGTGCATTCTTCTTCGTTTTTTTGTTGAAATGAATTTGGGAGTTGATACTTTTGATTTTATGATTTGGTGAACTTATGGTTGCTGTTATTTGAATAGAGGAGGCAGAAAGGATAAAAAGGTGCAAAGGTCGGGTTTTTGCTCTACAAGATGAGCCCGAAGTGCAAAGAGTTTGGCTACCGTTTGATGATGCTCCTGGTTTAGCAATGGCTCGAGCTTTTGGGGATTTTTGCTTGAAGGAATATGGAGTTATCTCCATCCCTGAATTCTCTCATCGGACTCTAAGTGAACAAGATAAATTTGTCGTTCTTGCTTCTGATGGGGTACGTCTACTGATCTTTAAGCTATGATTTATATGCTGTTCTCATGTTCAGTCTTCATACCATTTGGCACATAATTAAGGAAGCCATTGAAAGGTGACTGAATCGCCAGATACTTATTGAGGCCGTCTTTTCGCAGATTATATTGTTGCTGAAAGCCTGAAAGTATATATTAGGTTCCAAATTTGTTGAAATGAGTCTTTCACTGCAAATGATATCCATGATTATGTGCATCTCACCTTTAAATCTATCGGAGAACTGCTGAACTAGCATTCACTTATCTGTTAGGAAATGTTCTATGAGATAGGCGTTGGTTTGATTTAGAATTTTGCATTGTCGCTAGCCAGAGTCGCTGATTTACAGTGGTTATTGCAATGCAAATAGGTTGTGCACACAAGATAGAGAGTCGAACAACTGTACCTTTTTATAATTGGCTGCATTACACCATTTTTTCGAGAGTTTAAATTAACGAAACATCACTTAGGAGTTTCTAGAGATGGGTGCTACAGGGCATTGTTACCAGCAGAAAATAAGTGAAGCAAATAAGCACTTGTAGATTAATATCAAAGCACTCACTGCTTGCTGATATCGAAAATGCAAGTCGTGAGAAATAAACTACTCCCTCCGTCACATTTCAAACGTCTACTTTCCCTTTTTGGAAAGAGTTAACTCTTCAAAAAGCACGGACCTTCCACTTTTCAACACTTCACACCTTTGATTACCTTTGTGTATGAGATGTTAGCGAATTTATTCATGCAAGAAAATCCCTTCATCAATAGTGTCACTAGCCAATAATCGCGACACTTACTCAGGTAGCAAGGGTGTCTCTGACTTCTTGAATTAGTTTCTTTTTTCTTTTCTCGAGAAATTGTTGAGTTCGTTTCTTTTGTTCTTTCGCTTGAGCTGAACTTTCTTGTGAGAAACTGAAGGAGAAACATTAGACATTATTCTTGTGAGTGATAAGGTTTAGGTTATTGCTCTTGCAAGTAGCATTAGATCGTCTCCGGTGTCACATGAAAGAGAGCCTCTGCAGCTGTATCTGTTTAGTAACTTAACCTCTCTCTCTCTCTCTCTAGGTTTGGGATGTCCTAAGCAACGAGGAAGTTGTCGAGCTGGTCTCCTCATCCCCAACAAGATCCTCAGCTGCTCGAATCATAGTCGACTCTGCAGCTCGTGAATGGAAAACCAAGTACCCCACGTCAAAGATGGACGACTGCGCCGTAGTCTGCCTATTCCTCGACAAGAAAATGGACAGCAACGAGTCCGACTACGAGGACCAAAACTTCTCCTCCGCCACCCTCCAGAGCAACCACTCTGGAAATGCCGTGGAATCGGACGACGGTCACCAATCGGAGCCTCGCCTGCAGCGGAACTGCACTGTCCGGTCTTCAGAGGACGGCGAGCACTACATCAGGGTCGCGGTGGAGGGAGACGAGGGGGCACGAGCCGGCGGAGGCGAGGATCAGAACTGGTCGGGATTGGAAGGCGTGACGAGAGTAAACTCACTCGTGCAGCTTCCTAGATTCTCTCAAGAGAGGCCCATGAATTAACATCAAGTCTACTACTTGTAATATTGGTGTTTTGTGTTGTACGAAATATTTCAACAAAATGTGTTTGTTTTTTTATTTTTATTTTTTTTATTTGATGGAATCTTTGCATATATTTTATTTGGTTGGAATTTATCTCGAGTTCCTCTTTCATTGCATTGCTATATTGGTTGTGACTCGAACCGGAGAACTTTGGTCTTAACTCTTAAACATAAATTACTTGGCTCTCGATTAAATACATGCAAACATGTTTATATGCTCTCCTCCATCTATTCATGAAGAGTAATTTGAATATTGTAATAGACATGCGAACTCTTTATGAATGGGACGAGGAGAGTACGTAAACATAAATTTATGCGTATATTTCTCGTGCAATAAGGTTTATATATGTTTGTACAATTACAAATTTATATTAAAGGTTAATACATGATAGACCTTGTATTTAATATTCTGTATCTACGATTCTTTTAAATGCATATTTTTAAAAATTATTATTTGAAAGAACTAATTTGGTGACCATCGAAAATCGACGGGATTCAAATTTTAATATTTTTATGGGGGGAATTAGAAGGTACTAATAATAGGTAAATCCTAAACAATTATTTTGCACGTCTAAACCAAGCTAAGTTTTACCAACATCACAGACAAACACCAAACCTCGTTCATAGCCCCAGAATTTAATAATCAAATACTACTATCATTTATTTGCCAGCAAGAAATTGGTGGAAATTAAACTAGATAAATTGACTAATTATCAAATAATATATAATTTTTATTTAAAAAAATGAGAAAAAGAAAGTGTCCCTTTCCAGTTTCCCTTTCGTCCATGCCACCAAACACCCTAGTGTAAAAAAAGAAGATAATTGTAGCATCTAATCTAATTTAATTAAAAATCAAGAATGTGGAAATTAGCTAAACAGTGAATCATGTCTCTAGAATTAGGGTTTATAGAGGGAAATAATTAGTTCCAATAATTTTGAATTAATTAATTTGGATTAGCGAAAGTGACTAATCCTTCTATAAACGTACGTGGTGGAAGTAATTAGTAATTTAGTATAGCTTAATTAATTGCTATCTAATTAAATAGAATGAATAATAGATGGAGTATTATTATATTATTATATTAGTAGAGTATATTTTACGATATCTTGTGAAGAAGGCAAACTGTACATTCATTAGCCGTTCCTTTTTGGTTCGTGAAGAAAAGTGTGGGGTTTAATTTAATTTTATTTAATGGGCAACCACTTTTTATCGGCCTATAATGTATGAAAACAACGTTTCACGTTATAAAATATTATACTTATTTACTAAAATAAATATACTACTTTTTTTGTCCATGTTTTTATTTGAATTGTAGGTTTCTATTTGTTCTTTAAGATGCATAACAAGTGTAGGTTTCTATTTGTTCTCGATTATTTAACGACGAGGTGCATTGCAACTGGTAAGACGCTTCCCCTACAATCAATAAGCCCCTAAAAAAAGCAATAAATTAAATTTAAAAAAATAACAGGGACGAAAATTTAGACATAAACGAAATTCTATTTATTCATTCAAAATACAATAATGATATGTAGTAATAATAAAAGAAATAATAATATTTAATAATAATAATAAAGTTGTACGTATTCAATATTTTCAAATATTAATAAAATGTAGAGCATGCAGAATAGCTATAAACATTCTACGTACAGCCAATTTACCTCCATTAATCACCGCCAAAATCGTCACAAAATCTACTATAAAGCCCTCTCTAAATCGAATCTCTCATCACCACCACTTCCTCAAACCCTCTCTCTCTCTCTCTCTAGCTATCTTTCATTCCCTCACCAATGGCTTCCACTTCCTTCTTCTTCGTTTTCCTCCTTGTCTCGTCCCTCGCCCTAGAGGCGGCTGCGGCTCGAGACCTCCCATCCGGCTCCATGGCGCAGCCCCAGACGTCCTTCGATGGCTCCGTGTGGGTCCCAGGCCTCGGCCGTTTCATGCTCCCCAAGAAGGGCACCAAGTCTCTAGACTACAATCCCATCACCGGATCTCCGGGAGGAAACGGAGTCACGATTCCCGGATTCGAGAGCTCAGGTGGGAGGCGCAACTACATCCCCGGTGGAGACGACACTTTCATCCCCAACCCAGGAACAGAGGTGCCTAACCCTAGCGGTGGAGGGGTTCCCACACCTTCAAGCCCTTGAGCTTTTATCCCGTCTTTTATTTCCTACTTTTTTCTGTAGTAAAATGTGTGAGAGTGGTGTGTATCCGGGTTTTCTTTCCTGTCTCTTAGAAGAGCTCGTAGCGTTTTATGTTTGAGGTTTCCATGTCGTAGCTGTACCGTGTTTGCACTCAATAAAAAGTGTGTGCGTGTGCGTGTGTTTTTTTCCCTAACAATGAGCATCAATTTTTCATTTATCAAGAAACTAAGCTAGCAAGCTGTTATAAGGTGCAGCAGATTCAAGCTAGAACAGTTTGATATGAGAGAATGCGAAAAACGGGCAAGAATTAGTAATATGAAAATGACAAATCATGAACTGAAACTAAAACCTTCTACGAGGGTCGAACACATGATCTTCAAGTAATTGTCGTTCTACGACATTTTACCAATATAATGAAAGCGTAGCATCAAAATCTGCTGCACAATGAATATAATTCAACCAACCTTCTCATTAAATAGGAGAATATCCATACATTTGCACTTTCTTCGTCTAATAATCAAAGTATGCTCATCAGAAAGAAACCAGTAAAGATTAGTAACTTAGAAGCAGTATTTCTTTCAAACATCCAATAATGTGAAAGCAATCAGTGTTATCAACCGATGTGCAATTTCCTTCCGGAGACGAGAGTCATTCAAACAATCTACGAGCCACTTCTCAACTACAAGAACCGGTCTAAAATGTCCCCAACTCAATAAAATTTTAACCTGCAGAAAGGATAGTAATAAAACAGGAAAAGAGCTTAGGAGAAGCTACTTTTAGCAGTAAACAATACTAACAGTACCTTTCGAGAGATAAGATTATAGCTTGTCGTCTATTTCACTGCTTATACGAAAAAGATCAAAACTTTCAATTTTTAAAGGAAAGCTGGGGATGTCCAAATTAAAAATCACTTTTGATAGCAACAAGTTGTAAGAACCAAGAGAATTTGATAGTACTAAAACAATACTAACAATCAGGTTCAGCTTTCGAAAGAGAAGGTTATAGTTTGTCAATTTCACAAATGCACTTCACTCTTCATAAACGAAAGATCAAATCTTTCGATAGCTACGATTTATACGAATCAAGAGAACTGCTCTTTCACATTGAATGTGATCACAGTCAGCTAGCCCACAAATATAGTAAGCCGCCAAACTTACCACCTAAAGAATTAACCATCTGTTTTTCTGGGGAATTCTCATTAAAATTTACTTTGATGTTCAAACTTCCATCTTCAATAACCAACCAATCCAACCAAATCAACCATAAATACTCAGCTTGTACTTCTATTCTACTTTTTTACTATTTTACTTAAGTTTTAATTATTAACCTCAGTTTGTACTTATGGCAAAGCACAAAATAACACTAGTTCTTGACAAACTCCAACCTCTACCAAAAAAAGATTCAATTTTTTTTCAAGAACACATGAATTACGAATTTCAATCAACAATGCAGCAAGTCCAAAAAAACAAATAACGATTCAATCTTCTTCCACCATCAACACGAGCATGAAGGGCACGCAAATTTACTTGAATAATTTCAAGAAAATTCAGATTACAGCAGAAGAAAGAAACATGAGATAATGGGCCGCTCAAGAGCTTACCTAGTTGAATTAGAATCCGACCATCTTAGACAAGATGAAGCAGAGGAAGAGGAAGAAGATGGCCAAGAAAAGGTAGTCTACGAACACGAAAAACGGCGTCGATCCGTGGCTTCTTTTGGCGGCGGTTTTCTTCTTCGACCGATGCTGCGATGTGGGTTCTTGATCTTCGACTTTCGCCATTGATTTCTCCGCTTCCGTTGGATCTCGATTCGTCTGCGCCAAAATTTGCGGCCGGTGCGCCAAAATTGTTTGCAGCAATTAATTGGTTGTTACTCCCTCCGGTCTTTTACAGTTGAGTCACTTTCCCGATTTGGCCGGTCTCTCGTAGTTGAGTCGTTTCCTTTTTGGGTAATAATTAAGTACTAAACACACAACTAATTGTGCCCCTTATTTTACTTAATTAACATACTAATTACGCCCCAATTTCTCAATTTCTCCATTATCGTCATTGCCGTCTCTCTCGAAATAATTTTAAATTAATTTAAAATAAATCCAGAAAAATTTTAATTTTATAAATAAAAAAATTCATAAAAGTTTTTTATTTTAATTTTAAACATCAACAATAATTTTATAAAAAAAAAATCCAGAAAATTTTAAATTAATTTAAAATAAATCAAGAAAAGTTTTAATTTTATAAAAAAAAAATCCAGAAAAGTTTTTTATTTTAATTTTAAACATCAACAATAATTTTATAAAAAAAAATCCAGAAAATTTTAAATTAGTTTAAAATAAATCCAGAAAAGTTTTAATTTTATAAAAAAAAATCCAGAAAAGTTTTTTATTTTAATTTTAAACATCAACAATAATTTTATAAAAAAAAATTCAGAAAATTTTAAATTAATTTAAAATAAATCCAGAAAAGTTTTAATTTTATAAAAAAAAAATCCAGTAAAGTTTTTTAAATCCAGAAAACATAATTGTTCATATATGTAATTTTAAAAAAAAAAAATCCAGAAAATTTTAAATTAATTTAAAATAAACTGAAAAACAAAAAAAATATTAATTAATAAAAAACATTTTTTATATTAATTAAAATAAAATACAGTACTTAGTAATTATAAACATAATCTCATTCTCTTCTCAATTACCAAACATACTTAACAACTCTTCTTAATTCCCGTGTCGAAAAGTTTCGACTCAACTAAGAAAGACCGGAGGGAGTACTAAATAAAAAATAAATAATAAGAAATTTGTAAAAAAATACTTTAATTTTTTTAATGAATTGATTAACAGTGTATCCTTAACAAATCACATGAATAAAAGGGAAATATCGTTTGTAGGGGGTGAAATCTACAATTACGGTTATGACCGGCTCAACAGGTTCGTCCGGTTCAACGGTTGGGCACTAGCAACCTGTTAATACAAGCAGCAAGCGTAAGAACCCTTCGAGAGCACCGGTGGGGGTGTCCGGCGAAGGGCCTCCGACGCTCAAGTCAGTTGGGCTATAAAGTATGTTTTGAACGTAAATAAAGCAAACGGAAATAACAACGAATAGCAATAATGCAGCCGGAACGATAAAAGCAAGAGCAATGAAGATGGAAATAAGGGCAACGGAACGACGGTCTGTTCAGGCTAGTCTGCTTGGTTGGGCTGGCCTGCTTAGTTGACGGCCGAAAACCCTAGGCGGAAGCAGTTAGAGCGTAGAGAGAAGATGGAGAGAGCAAGTGTGAGAGTGGAGAGTTCGTGTGTGAGACTGTGTTCGATAAGTAAGGTTACGTCTATTTATATAGCGGCTTGAACCCCTTAGAGTTTTCTCACTTCACCCTCCAGGCGTATCCGCTAAGTCCGCCTCTTCCGGTTGGTTCCGATATTCGTGGAAACCCTTATTTTGACCGTTTTCTCCCGCTTATGCGGGAGTCACTTGTTCCACTTACTCCGTTTGACGTGAGTGAGATCTTTAGATTGGGCCTTTATTTTTCTTGTGGGCTGGAAGCGTAAATGGGTCCAATTATTGATGATCGGTCTAGTCCGTTTGATCTGTTTACCCCGTTGGGCCGTTAGACGAATTTTGTCCACTACATCGTTAAATTTTAATTTTCGGTTACAAAAGTTCCATTTATTATATGCCTAACTATTGTGGAAAACTTCAAATACAATGATTAATTAAGTATTAAGTACATGAGTTTTTTTTTTTAAGTTAAAAAGAAAGGGAAAAAAGAAACAAGCAAGGGAAGTGGTTTGAAACCAACGTGCCTACTTGCGTAGTTTGGAAAACAAATAAAAATGGGTTGAGCTGAATTTTTTGACACGACAATAATAATAATACTTAATAATACTCCATTCGTCTCTTAATATGTGACTTTAAATTGTCTATATGTTTCGTTCATTTTATAATAGGGATTTCACAAGATACTTTGCATACACATGAACTTATAGATGTGAGACTCAAAATCCAACTTTGTACATATAAAGTAAAAGTAGGAGTAGAATTTTTTTAAAATAAGCGTTATAGCATATGCAATGTAAAAAATAGCATTACTAGTTTTAAATATACTACTAGCATTCATGTCGGAACCGACATCTCTCCCCCCACAAATATTATTTTATTCTAACTATTTCCTATTTTGCTACTACAAAATCATAAATAAATAAATTGGACCAATTAAAATAGCCAATAGGAACTATAATAATCATCAATTTTAATCCAAGCAATAACCACCACATAATAATACAATTATTATTATAATAATAATAATTTTTTTTAAAAAAAGATGGCATAAATAAATAAAGAAGGAATTACAAATCCAAAATCCTCAGAAATGGCGGCTTCTCTCAAGAGTCTCTCTCCCTCTAGACTCTTGATTCCGCCCAAGAAGCATCTGGGCCTCTCAAATTCCCCACCTTATCACTTCTCCGCCCCTTCCAAACCCTTCCTCAACCCTAATCTCGCCGCGAAATTTCGGCCCTTATCGCCCATCAACGCCGTCACGGAGGAGAGAGAAATCGCTGAACAAGGCGGGGACAATCAAGATGAGGAAGCGAGCTCAATTTCAAGCACAATGGAGGAAATCAAGGAGTTTACCACTTCCGATAGATTGCTCAATGCTGCTATTGTTCTGGGCGCTGGCTCTTTCGCCATCACCAAATTGCTCACCATCGATCACGATTACTGGCAGGTGAGTCTTCTAATCGCGCCTATTGCTCGAATTTTTTAGTGGATTTTATTTCAGCTGTGGATTTTGATTGATTCGAGTCTCGTGAGGTGATGATGGCTGATTCGTTGTCAGTTTCTTTTGGTTTCGATTTGTAGGGATGGACTTTGTATGAGGTGTTGAGATATGCGCCTGAGCATAACTGGATTGCATATGAAGAAGCTCTCAAGACGCACCCGGTGTTGGCGAAAATGGCGATAAGCGGGATCGTTTACGCTCTCGGAGATTGGATTGCTCAAGTAAGGATTCTGCTCTTGTCTCCTTTTTATATATGCATAGTTGTTTTGGATCGAATGATCATTTTTGCTTGTAAATCTCTCTCAGTGTTATGAAGGGAAGCCGTTGTTTGAGTTTGATCGTACGCGTATGTTTAGGTCCGGCCTCGTTGGCTTCACACTTCATGGATCACTTTCCCATTACTATTACCAATTCTGTGAGGTATGGTGTTTGTGGCTGAACTGAAGTGGTATTGAGATTCAGAGTTACTGTTGGAGTTTTGTGTTTTCGTGTGGAGTTCTGAGGGTTGATTGTTTGAACAGGCTCTGTTTCCTTTCAAAGATTGGTGGGTGGTCCCTGTCAAAGTTGCGTTTGATCAAACCGTGTGGTCGGCTGTGTGGAATAGCATCTACTATGTGGTTTTGGGGCTCTTGAGGAGGGAGTCGCCCGAAAATATTTTGAAGGAGTTGAAAACAACATTTTGGCCTTTGTTGACGGTATGAATTCCTACGCAGCTTCTTGTGTTCATCGGTTTTTGTTGGTTAAGTAGGTTTTGTAGTTGAATAGTGAAGTGGAAGTGTGATTACATCTTTACCATTTGTGGTTAAGGATATCTTGGAAAAGCAACATGAGGATTTCGAATCAGAGTTCCTTGATACAATATGCTAGTTTCAGTGTTGAAGTTATAAACACGATGATCAACACATAGCATGAAATATCTTGATATATTTGAGAAAAAAAAAAAAAACACTTTTCAAGTCATAGTTCTTGGATTATATTTGCAAAGATCAGTCTCGTAAGGATGATGATGATCAGCAGATATCGTTAAATATATAGTATATGAAGTTAAACTTTAAGTAGCATTTTGCCCACGTTGAGTGTAAGATTTTGCGTGCTCTCTTTTTTAGTAGATCTCATATGGTGTGCAGTGTTGTATGATCACATCATTACCATTATCATCGGTTCTCCAAATATTTGGGATTATAAACATACTTGAGAATTTAGTTCGTAGTTCTTCGACTTTGAGTTGTTAATATCAATGTTGAAGGACTTATGATGATCAACTCATTAAGTATTCTTGTTATGTTTGAGGCAGGCTGGTTGGAAGCTCTGGCCTTTTGCTCATGTCATTACCTACGGAGTGATTCCAGTCGAGCAAAGACTTCTATGGGTGGATTGCATCGAGCTTATTTGGGTCACTATACTCTCAACGTAAGTAGCCTCTGCATTTGAACTTGTGCTTTCTTACCTTTCTTAGTTGCATTGCATTATGTGGGGCATCACCCACATAATCCTCGGACTATAGAAATACTTAAGATGAGTTTGCCTCGAAGTTCGTAGATATCTATAGAGATTTGGGAGGATTAAGATATGCTTAGTCTTGTTCTAGAGCTCAATCTTCGTTAGTTATATCTGACGAGTGCTCAAAATCATGGATTTTCAATTTCAGCTACTCAAACGAGAAATCAGAAGTGCGTATATCTGAGGCATCCGAAGAAGCCAACGAGTCTCTCAAGGTAAATCTTCACGTTATAACTATGCGTTGGCTTCTTCACCACTAAACAACAGATAACCACGTGTGATAAGAAGCTCTCAGACTTTCGAATTTTCATGATTTACGTGGTTTCTTAGCAGGAATAACGAAGTGGACTGCTTCAGTGAAGCCCTATCCAGCCCATTCTTTCAGACTAGTTAGCTACGTTTCGAGAAAGCTAAGAATCTGATGGTATATACAGTCGATGGTCTGCCTATTTATACGTTCGAACTACGTATACGTACTGCAGCCTTGTAGATTCTATTAGCATTTGTTGTATAACAAGTTATACATGTACGGTCTTGTATGTATGTAGAGAAACACAAATGTTAATGTTTGGTGTCTTTCTCTAAAGTTGTTAATTTTAGCAGTTATGTGTTTATGAACACGTCGGTAAGCAAAAGTCGTGATGTTAGAGTTGAGATACTGAAAAAAAATCGAAGAACAAAAGGAGTCGAGATACCATACGAAGTAGGTTTTTCGTAAAAATAAAGAACAAAAGGTAAGGCTTTCCATGAAAACGGAGGAGTCGAGATGATGTACAAAATAGGTTTATCGTAAAATAGAACGAAAAAAAAAAGATAAGGTCCTACCGAGAATTGAACTCGGGTTACTGGATTCAGAGTCCAATGTCCTAACCGCTAGACCATAGGACCATGTTGAAGTATTTCTCCTTATTGTTTTATATATTCGAGAAACTACACTAACTATACAATTTGCACAATGAATTGAGCGGTGAAGCTCTACAGAACAGCCATTCATGGCGGCGCTGATGAGGAAAACCCTCTCAATACCCTACTCCACGGCGATCGCCGCCGTAATCAAAACCGCAGCACCCGCTATTTCATACCGGAGTCCCAATTCCGCCAAGTTCGTGTCTTCATTTGTTCCTCTTCCGCCGCCGGAATGGGTGCAGCCCTTCACCGATCTCTCCGACGTCATCTCCGCCGACGGAAACTCCGACCGCCGAATCTCCCCGTGGGTACCCAAAGTCCAGCACTTCTTACAGAGAAACGACGACTTCGAGCAAGATTTAACCCTCTTCTGCGATAAGTACCTAATCAGGCTGCCGCCGGCCTTCACCGCGCACATTCTCAAGAATCCGGTCCAATCCCCGAACCGGGCCGAGACCGCCTTCCGGTTCTTCCGATGGGCCGGTAAGCAGAAGGGCTACGCTCATAACCTCGATTGCTTTGCTCACATGATCGAGCTTTTGTGCGTCGAGGGCGATTTCGTTAGGGCGAAGTCGGTGTTCAGTGAGATGAAAAGTAAGGGCTTTTTCATGAATTCGACCGCTGCGAATTCTCTTATTCGAAGCTTTGGCAATGGAGGGATGGTGGAGGAGCTTCTGTGGGTGTGGAAGAGAATGAAGGATAGTGAAATCGAACCTACATTGTATACTTACAACTTCTTGATGAATGGCCTTGTGAATTGTATGTACATTGAGTCTGCTGAGAGAGTTCTCGAGGTGATGGAGGACGGGAAGGTTAAGCCCGACGTCGTCACCTACAACACGATGATCAAAGGCTACTGCAGCTCCGGTAATGTTAGGAAAGCCATTGACAAGTTTCAAGCTATGGAGGAGAAGAATGTGGATCCTGATAAGGTGACTTTCTTGACTCTGATGCAGGCTTGTTACGCGGAGGGCGATCACCATTTCTGTTTGAAGCTCTACAATGAGATGATGGATAAAGGGATAGAGATTCCTCCGCACGCGTATAGTCTGGTGATCGGGGGTTTGTGCAAGGAGGGGAAGGCGATGGAGGGGTATGCGGTGTTTGGGAGTATGGTGGAGAAGGGGTGTAGGCCGAATGTAGCTATTTATACGGCCTTGATTGATGTGTATGCGAAGAATAGGAACTTGGATATGGCTATGGAGCTCTTTAGGAGGATGCAGAGCGAAGGTTTCGTTGCTGATGAGGTTACTTATGGCGTGATTGTGAATAGTTTGTGCAAGAGTGGGAGATTGGAGGAGGCGGTCGAGTGGTTTGAGTATTGCAAGAGGAATGATGTAGCTGTCAATGCTGTGATTTACTCGAGCCTCATCGATGGCCTTGGGAAGGCTGGAAATTTGGAAGAGGCGGAGAAGCTCTTCGAAGAAATGGCCGAGAGAAAGTGTCAACGCGATTCTTATTGCTACAACGCGATGATAGATGCCATGGCCAAGAACGGGAAGGTGGAAGAAGCGATGGATCTTTTCGTGAGAATGGAGGAAGAAGGGTGTGATCAAACTGTTTACACATACACTATCTTGATCAACGGCTTGTTCAGAGAACATAGAACCGAGGACGCCTTGAAGATGTGGGATTCGATGATCGAGAAAGGGATCACTCCAACAGCTGCCTCGTTTAGGGCTCTTGCTACGGGCTTATGCCTCTCGGGCAAAGTTGCGAGAGCTTGCAAGATCTTGGACGATCTGGCGCCAATGGGGATCATTCTGGACAGCGCGTTTGAGGATATGATGTATGTTTTGTGCAAGGCTGGTAGAGTGGCGGAGGCTTGTAAGCTGGCTGATGGGGTAATCGATCGAGGTCGAGAGATCCCGGGAAGAGTTAGGACAGTGATGATCAATGCCTTGAGGAAGGGAGGGAAAGGTGATTTGGCTATAAAATTGATGCATAGTAAGATTGGGATAGGGTATGATAGGTATAGAAGTGTTAAAAAAAGAGTAAAGTTTAGAACTTTGGTTGAGAAATGAGAGTTTTTAATTATTTTTTGGCTTTTCTAGCTTTGTTTTTATGAGATAGAGAAATGGAAGATTGATAGAACTATACTTGAAATGCCACAATCCTTCTAACAAAACTATGGTATATTGGTAATATATTACACACAGAAATCATATATACCAAGAAAGTAAGAGAGACAGCAGTGCTCTCTAGAAACAGAGAAGTCGCGAAAAGATTCGAGCACGAGTAGAAAGAAGCTGCAGAAATACAAGACTATGAGGAAGTGATATCTTCAAGTCAGGAAATGGATTCCTTGCAACCTGTATGAAGACGAGAACGTGTGAGGCGTCAAAAGCAAGAAGCTGCTCTTGAGCTTTGTCTCCCGTTGAGCTCGAGTCTGAGACTGTGAGTTTGAAACGTCCCTCTTGTGGCCTCAGTATCTACATGTCCTTGTTCGTAGTCGGTTGTTGGTGAAGAAGACTGCTTTAAACGGGGCTGGATGATCAGAAGCAAAAGCTTGTACTCTTTATGACTACAACATGCCAAATGCTTTCTTATGTCATTCTGAAGCTATAGAGGGAAATCTGACTTCCTGTTGATATGGAAGCTGTAACTTCATTACGAACGATTCAAGCAATAAAGCATGACATGGTATCACAATTCACATAAATTTTCGGATTTTATGCACTAGAATCAGAATGTACGACATTTCAGGGCATCTTGCGAAGCAGAAGCCACAAGGAACCGGTCTGATACATGCAATCCAAATCATTATTTTTCATAATTTCGCGTTCAAGCAATTCAAAACATGCTCGTGATGAAGAACCCAAAAGAAAATGAAAAGAATGACACGAACCATGATTACTCTGAAGATAACAAATTCAAGAAAATCTCTTCATAACAGGAAGTAAGACTTACAGGTAATTTTCTGCCGAAAAGAGTTGGTCTACCTCATGACCTCATAAGCAGAAGGCACATCATGCAACGGGTGCCCTTTCAAATTTCTTTCAATAATCCTCCTTGCAAGAGAAACCTGCTTACCAACTGCAAAAATAAAAGCTTTTCCAACACCTCCAGCACCTCTAGCTGTTCTTCCAACACGTCGTACATATTCACTTGGATCCCGAGGGAAATCAAAGAGTAATACATGATCAACTCCTGCAAAGTCGATTCCTCGAGATGCTCTGTAAGGTGTGGAAAATGAGTCCCGTCTTTTAGTATACACATAATTTTTTTTTGGAAAAAAATAATACAAAAGGGGCAATTCCTACCCGAATCTATCCTTATAGAATAACTAGATGCAGTAATATCAAGTTAAATATTAGTCGAGGACTCGAGGGTCATCCATAAAAGGATAAAATGTAGTATCATACCTGTCAGTACAAACCAAGAATAAGGACATATTCTTTGATGGGGTGCGACGGAATTCCTCGATATTCGCAAGTCTGGATTGTTGATCTAAAGCAGCATGGAAGGGTAAGACTTTTGCAAATGTTTCGTTACGATCAGAGCGTTTCAATGCATTTTCAACTTTTCTACACGTCTCAATCTGCATATTGCACACAAAACAACTTCTTAGAATAAGACTAAGAGAGAAAGTATGGTTGGAAGTTAATATATTTGAGGTCATTGAGATCTTGCATCTACCTTGTTGCAGAATATGATTGTCTTTGTCACTGGACTTTCTTCAACGAGTCGGAGAAGAGCATTTTTCTTGTTGAGAAAAGCTGTATCAGGAGTTTTTTCAGTTCTGTCATCTCCACTGCAATCTATGAGGATCTAAAAACAAAAAATATATTCAGTGGATAACAAGTCGACATTCTAGTAATTAGTAAGTGCGCCGGATTCGTTTGATTCATTTTGTTTCCAAGTAGAAGAAGTAATAACTTAATAAACATCCAATTCTTGATTATTAAATTTATTCTCTACTTCTCCATACATTAATGCAATCAGCCAATCACTGACTGTCACATTTTATGATCCTTAACCATACTTTCTTTCAGATTATAATAGATGGCTTACAGAAAAAAGCAACGAAAGAATTCTAGTTCTAATACTGTTTTACCAAAACGTGAAATGGAAAAAGGAAAGAAGGAAAAAAAAATTACTTACCTCCTCCAATCTGGAGCTTGTGCGATGCACACCAGGACCCATTATAACCTCACAGTCAGGGAAAACCTCAACTAGTTTGTTGTATATTTCTACAGGTAATGTGGCGGTTACAAAGAGATATTGGGCCGTAACAGGGGCTGAGTTGACCAAAGTCTGTAAAGCAAGCTCAAAATCTTCATCGTTGTAGAGAATATCCACTTCATCCAATATGGCACTGGAGAAGGAAAATAGGACAGTTATACTGCCTTCAAAAATCTCCCATAAAGCTCACCCAAACTCAATCTTACAGATTTGTACGAGGCTAAAGTGTTTTTAACATTCACAATCTATATGACAAGTAGAAGACTCGAACCTTTTAATATCAGACAATTGAAGGTGTCCCTCATTTACTAGAAATGAGAAGCGACCAGGAGTAGCAATCAGAACATCTATTCCCTGTTTGAGGTTGTCCAATTGAGTTTTCTGCCGAAAACCACCTGTGGCAACCATAGACCGGAAAGGGACGCCTACTTTTGAGAGTGAACGACAAACATTTAAAACCTGAATTTGTACATTGATGTTAAAAGGTGTGCCAGTTGCTAAGATACATGTCCATTGTGATACTAAAGGAAGCAGGCAAAGCAGCAAGAAACAATATATTATTTTGAGTATTGCCTAATTCATTCTTAACGAGTCGAAGATTGATTGCATTTTTGAAACAAAAGAGAATTAATTACCAACTTACGATTATTGAAAATTATAATTATTTAATTATAATGTAAGCAAAAAATCTGAGAAAGCACCACCCACACAGAGACAAAATAGTAGAAACATCAGAAAGATTGATGTGCCTGGATAGCATTATCAGACCTGAGAAGCAAGTTCTGCAGTAGGGACCAGTATAACTACTCGAGGATTTTGGGATGCAGATTTGCTAAGTCCTTCAATTTCTTCTTGTCTAAGACGCTGCACCAGTGGTATCAGATACGACAAAGTCTTACCAGATCCACTTTGATCAGCTATTATACAACTCTTCCCACTGATGACTGATTCAAATGCCATCGCCTGAAATAACATTATCCCACATAATTAAGACATTTTCAAGTTCAATGCAGAATCTACACTTGAAACATCTAAAGGAAAACAAGAGGGCATATCATATAACTTTATTTGTTTAAATATACTCTCCGTAACCATCTGCCAGGTTTCATTACAATTCAGATGAAAACGGAATGGCCGGAAGAGCGTAAGCCAAGGAAAGCATCTTTAAGCAGCATTTATGGTCTAAAGTTAATCTTCAGTTTCCCTTGAATACATGAAAGATGCAAAACATCTGGACTTTATCTCCAAATAATGTTTCTAAGTTTACCCATGCATCCTTTGCTACAATAGACTACAAGCAAAAGTGCAGAAGGAACTATATAACAGATAACAGGTAGTAGGAGAGAAGCCACTACATAGATAAGCAATAATGGAACAAATCTATATTAACCAAGCAAAACTATAGAAAACTGAGCACCATTAATAGAAGATATAAATCTTAAAACAAGAATAATACTATCAAAATAGGACAGGGAAGACCAACTTTCCATCTCGGATTGAATAAAGTGATGCTCAATTGGATTTCGTATTAAGATTATTTGAGATCTTTCGAATTCGGCAGACCTGGATATGTGCAGGGCGGATGTAATGCATCTTCCTTAAAGACTCAACAATATAGTCACTACACCCCAACTCATCGAATGATTTCCTACTAAAAAAGTCGTTGCTGGCCTTTAACTTCAGCCCTTTCTTTGAGAGATCAATATCATCTCTCCTATATCTAGAGTAGCTGTCAACTCCTTCAACACCACCCCATTTTTTCGAATCTGATGAAGAAACAGCTCTTCTAACTGATTTAGCTCTAGACCGAAATGCTTCTGTAGTATCTTTTCTATCATCCATAAACTCCTCTTCGTCTAAAAAATCATTATCATTATATGATTTGTCTGAGGTACGGGATTGAGAATTTTCTCCTTTCTGTTGATATTCGTCGAAGCTGCTACTGTCTTGTTTCTTTTTCCTGTAACTCTCTTTAACTAGATCATTTACTTTCTGCACTTTTAGCCTCCCGAAACTCCTGCTCGTGGCCCCATTACCAGCTGCACAGAAAGATTACAAATGTAAGTGGCAACCAAAGTTTAACACTAGATAAAAAAACACAGATTAACAAATTGGAATAACTCATTCCACAAGAACTTTAACTCTCTCTCTATCTCTCTCTAGTCACACAAATTTCATCCATCAATCCCTTGAATACAACGATTTCAATCTAGAATTTCAACATTCCAACTTCTCACAGAAGACTGTGCTATCATGGCAACTGGACTACGGACAGAGATTTGAAAATGTAACTTAATTAGCTGTTTTTGGCAATGAAAATGTAGCCATGGTATAATAATCACCTCAAACACAGTGAACCCTAAATTTTGATGCATAATTTCGTCATAGTTCAGTACAATTAACCGCAGCAGAATCATGCACAGCTTCGATAACTAAACGAGTGGAGTAAAAAGTAACCTTTATGAGGGGATACTTGCGGAGAGGCCTCGCAGACGAGTCGCAGCCGGCGGCGACCGGAAAATATTAAGGGCGAAGAACTGAAGACGGTGAAAGCTTCCAGCACATTGGCCATCGAGAGAGAGAGAGAGAGAGAGAGAGAGAGAGAGAGAGAGGATTATCCCGAGTCGAGCGAAACTGCAGAAAGATGGATAAAAGCTTTTTTGTTCCATAAATATTTTCATTTTATTTTAGACTACATTAACTTTGTGGAAATATTTTTGCTTACCACTATTAAAACCCCCCATTCACAAAATACCCCTCCCCCAAAAAGCATACACAAACTACCCCAATTCCCATTTTAAAATTTTCTTTATTTTATAAATCCATTTTTCCTTTAATTTTAATACAACAAGTCTAATCAAAGGTTGATTAGACTTGACATGTTGTTGGCATCTTCTTCTTTTCTCACATACGGCAAATGCAAATGGGTACACTGTATTGATGCATTATTACTGAACTGCATTCATTTTTGTTCAGTGATAAACAGTAAAAGAAGGTTTCCCATGTGAAATATTCAATATATAGTTGTACATTGAAGCTCAAATGACATTTGTAAAAAATATCTTCAATTCGATTCCTCTCAAAAAAAAATTTGGAACAGTTCGTGAAGGAGAAAATACAAGCGAAAGGCGAAGAACATCCAATTCTCAAAGGTTTGTAACTGATAATTCGATCGAATATTTTATTACAAGTATTCCGGCCTTTTTCACGCCGGAAAATGTTGGTCGGAACGTATATCACGCCAGATACATGTCACGCCGGCGTGATATATATTCCGGTCAACATTATCCGGCGTGAAAAGCACCATTTATATTTATTTTTTATTTATGTTTCATGTATGATACTAAATGATTTCATTTCATAAAGTATTTGAGATCTGTGAATGAATTATACATTTTTGATATGTATATTAAGAGTTAAATTTATAATTTTTGCAATGTATGTGTGCAAATAAAACGAGACTATAGCATAATTTGAATGAAAATTTTATAATGTGAGTACTGGCATTTTTCACGCCGGATTTATATTGCCGGAATAAATATCACGCCGGTGTAAATCACGCCGGCGTGATATTCTTTCCGGCCACATAACTCCGGCGTGAAAAATGGATAGTGAATGGAAAAAAAGTTTTGTTTCATAATTTGTAGTAAAACCTTTCATTTAATGAGTTATTTGAGACATACGAATTAATTGTAGAGAATTAATGATTATTTTATGTGTATTAGAAGTTCGTTTAAATATTTTTACGTTGTATGTGAGTATATTAAGCCATACTATAGCATAATATGAAGTAAAAAAATAAAACAAGAAATTTTTTTCTTTTCACGCCGGAGATATGTTGCCGGAAAGTATATCACGCCGGCGTAAATCATGCCGGCGTGATATGCTTTCCGGCTACATATCTCCGGCGTGAAAAATGTAAAATTAGTATGAAAAAAAGTCTTTCACATATTTTATAGTTAAACCTTTCATTTAATGAGTTATTTGAGACATACGAATTAAGTTGAGTTCATTTTATATTGTAGATGGATTCCGTCGACGTAAAAGCTTATTACGGAGGTCAATGGAATAGAAGAAGGTACGAGGGTGGCAACGAGGTTGTAATCAAGTGCAGTGATTTCACATATTACGGGCTGAGATGTATGGTAGCTTCCTGTTGCAACCTGCTCGGTAGTGATTTTGATATGTTCTATTTCTCGCTATCCGAGAGCACTGGACGTACAAGGAAATCGAAGTTGCAGTCGGACCAGCAAGTGGTTGAGCTATGCACTAAGTACATTAGCCCAGAATTGTACGTGATTCTAAACAATGGAGGCTCGTCTTCACATGTTGGGGCTTCGTCTTCACATGTCGGTGCATCTTCTTCGTATATCCCTCAATTCGACCCGTCGTACCAGGAACCGTCTTCGTTCGAATTTGGCAACACGTATGGCAACACGGAGGACTTGCGTTCGACGCTTGATGATATCGTAGAGAACATCAATTCCACCCGTTGGGATGAACAGGTGTATCAAGTCCACAACCTCGGAGGCAGTTCGTCTCATCGTGCCGAAGATGCTCGTGACGATCAAATACCCGACCTGAATCATACATCAGGAAGGGTTGAGCAGGAGGATCCGAACGAAGATGATGTCTTGCGCGACGACGATGACGACGAGGATGAATATGAGCCGTCGCGGGACGTCTCCACCGAGGACAGCGACCAGTCGAACGTATTGAGAGAAGGAAGGCAAATTCCTAGGGCCCTAATGGCCGAGTGGACCGCCTGGATAGCTGAAGAAGGCGGGTTTAACCGACTGTTGGCTATGATGTTTCCGGACCTGCACGGTAGGAGCCAACCACCTCTGGATACTGATACGGAGCACATGAGGAACTGGTTAGTGCCGGTGGTCCCACTCCAGGCTACAGAATCTGCAGTGTTCAACGAGGAAGACGCAAGTATCCTCGATTTGCGATATGGTTCATATTTCAAAAGCAAGGATGATATGTATATTGCCGTTGGTTTGTGGCAGATGGAGAGTCGAAAAAATTTCTACCCCAGGTGGTCGGATACGACGAGGCTGGTCTTTAGATGCACGTCGGACAAAAAATGCCGCTTCAACATTCGTGCTGTAAGCGAGGGCGGGAATTGGGTCATTTCAGTGTTTGAACCCGAACACACATGCGGGCCCAACACTGGGACAATCGAAAAAAAGAAGGTCCGATCTAAAGTTATTGCGGCGTACTTTGCGAAGAGGATCCTGCGCGACTCCGCGATTATGAAGCCTAGGATCATTGAGAACGAGCTGCTCACGTCGTTCGGCATTAAGGCGAGCTACAACGTCTGCTTGAGGGCGAGGAATCAGGCCGTGGAGATTCTCTACGGGAAACACAAGGAGTCGTTCCAAGATCTGCCCGCCTACCTCCATGCTCTCGAGACTTCAAACGCCGGCACAGTCACCGATCTCGACATAGATGACGAGTGCAAATTTCGACAGGTGTTCGTTGCCCTAGCTGCCTCTATTGCGGCGTACAAATACGGGCATATCAGGCCGGTGATATCCGTCGACGGCACTCACCTGAAGGGCAAGAACAGCGGCGTCATGTTCGTAGCTGTAGCGAAGGATGCGAACGAACAGCTATTTCCCTTGGCATACGGCGTAGGGCGTAAGGAGAGTCACTATTCATGGACCTCGTTCATGAGGGGTCTGAGGAGGGCTTACGGGAACTTGACTGACGTGCTGATTGTCTCTGACCAGCACGTTTCGATTGAGTATGCCGTAGCTCAAGTGTTTCCGGAGGCGCACCATGGGTTGTGTTACTACCACTTGAGTCAGCACATGACATACGGCATGGTTATCGGTGCCATGTTCCAGAGAGCTGCGTACACATACGATCAGAGAGAATTCCACAGCATCATGGCATCGATGCTCAACACCAACCCCGAGGCGTACCAGAAGGCTATGGGCAACGGACCCGCTAGGTGGGCTCGGAGCATGTGCCCCGTTCGCCGGTTCAGTACCATGACATCGAACGCCGCAGAGTCTTTCAACAATTCCCTCCTCTGGGCACGTCGACTGCCTATAGTTGCTTGCCTCGATGCTGCGAAGCTCGTTATCGAGAAGTGGTTCGATGAGAGAAGACTCAAGGGTCGAAACGACACCCACCCCATATGTGAAGAGGCGCGGCGAAAAATCGGAGTCCAGTTGGAAATGTCGCATAGGTACAAGGTCACACGGATCAGCCTCGACGTCCCACATTTCAGAGTGCAGACACTAGATAACGTATACCACGTGGACTTGAAGAAGATGTTGTGTGACTGCCACAGATGGCAATTCGATTGCATACCGTGTGCACACTCGATCGCAGCAATGATGTAAGTAATATTTTTTTCAATCAATTCAATATTTTGTGTACGGAATGACATTTATTTATTTCAACAGGGAAAATGGCCAGGCGGTAGATCAGTACATTGCCCACTACTACAGGAGGGATACCTATTGCAAGATTTACAACCGTCGAATATTTCCAGTTCCTAAAAAAGAAGAGTGGACAGTGCCGAGTGCCTACCTCGGTGTACAAATTCTACCCAATCCGTACGAACGTCAACCGGGGAGACCACCGGAACGTAGACGGAGGGGGGCACGAGAAAGGACAATTAGGCGTGCCCCTCGGAGATGTCGACAATGCGGCGAACAGCACGGTGCAAGGCAACCTTGTGCAAACCAATACGATTGAGTAGCACCTATTAGTGGAATGTTTATTCTAAAACTCGTTGTTTCAATGTTTAGACAATGTTTTAAGTGATATTAACATCATTATTTAACATAATTATGAATAAAAAATCAATATTTATTTCAAACCCTAAAACACGCCGGACAAATCACGCCGGAAAGCATAACACGCCGGCGTGATGTTATCCCGGCGTGATATTAATTCCAGGGGCTTTTGTCCGGCGTGATTTTTTTCATTGCCGTTTAAATATAATTATAATTATAATGTAAATGATTTACACGATTATAATTATAATTCAACTCGAAACATGCAATCGAATTCTAAACATTTGCAAAGAAGTCAAATCCACGTCGTTTTAAACAGTAGAATATCCAAAAATTCTACAAGCATATAAATTCCTATAGCTGCAACAACGGTTCGTTGCGGCCTCTATGGCTGGACTCCCGCTAAATGCATGCTCGATGTTCAAGCACGTAACCACGGCACTGCATTTGGGACACTCACTCCCAATTACATTATCTCTCCTCCTAAAGACCAACTTAAATCTCGCCTGGTCAGGTTCCGGAGCCTTAATGTTGTAGACGTTATTCTCGTAATAACCGCCTACCATCAACCAATACGGTAGGAGTATCATCAATGCACCTAAATCCTTTTGCACTTGTTTCTGCCCAGCATTGTCCAAGCTGTGGAACAATCGATCCAGCACAACAATCTGCTTGTGTGGTATGTTTAGGAGAACCCCAACATAACGATCTTGAACCTCCCAAGGCAAAAAAACCTAAACAATATAGAAGGAGACATTAATGATTATACGAACAAACACTTATGAAAATTAGAGTACTAATAACTATTGTTTTGTTCATACCACTTGTGTGTGCCACCAGTTAGTTGTTTCGTATGTCGGTGACCGGTTTCGCATCAAATTGGATAAGTACGCCGTCGGTTCCCAATTTTGCAATATCCAATGGAACCTCACCGCATTATCGTCACCAAGTCTCTTGAATTCGACGTGTTTCGTAAGGCGTTCATAGGTCGCCTTCAGATCCACCTTAAATGCCATTTAAAAACACAATTAAAACATGCCAATAATAATTTAAACGTAAAATAGGGCTATGAATTAAAATCACGCCGGACAAACACGCACGGGAAGTAAATCACGCCGGGACTCATTCACGCCGGCGTGATTTACTTCCGAAGAATATTATCCGGCGTGATTTTAATCCCCGGGTCTATTATCCGACTTTTAATTCATATTTATAAATTCCATACCAAATTCAATTTCAAATCAGGGTAAAGATGAACATACCAGAACTTGCGTATTGCATATCATAACTACACCACCCGTGTATGGAGGGAGAACTCGAACACCTTCTTGAAGTTGTTTCCGTAGAGTCATGAGAGCCATATCAAGCACCTGTAACAACGTAAAAAATTTCAGAGCGTCTATTAAGTATAAAACCATGGCTCGACAAGATTATATTAAAAACAACGTACCAGTGGGCTCCACTCTAACTCGGAACGTATCATCGCCTTTAGTTCTCCGGCTTTCACCGTGGCGATTTGATCAGGGACATGCCGCAACCCATAGTCGTAATGACACGTGGAGATCCAAATTTTGAAGTCTTCTTGGACTCTTGAGGAAGGCCATGCTGGTTCGTACGTCGGTGTGTATACACCGACCGCTTTTAAGGAGACTTCCGATGAACCTGATGACTAGTTCAAATAAATTTATTAACCTGCTCGATACAGACCAATAAAACCACGGCTAATTTTGGAAGAATACCTGACCCCGCTCGACTTGCGAAGTCGATGAACGAGCTCGAGCACGGATGGTAACGTTTGGCGCCGTCGCAGTAGAATAATCAGCGCTAGAAATGTTCTCCGGAAGTGAAAATCGGCCCAGCTGATAATCTTGGTACGTGACCGGCTGATAATCTTGGTATGTGGCCGGAGGCGTGTACTGCGCCGAGAACGGAGGGATGTATGTCGACGGCTACAAAATTGTATGTCAAATTCGTAATCTTAAACACACGTTTTCTTCAACATTACGCATAATAACATCAAATTATAATTAATAGACTATATAATAAGGTTTAAAACATAAAAAGAGACATTACAGCTAATTTCACGCCGGAGAAAAGTCGTCGGCGACAAAATCACGCCGGCGTGAAACCCTACCGGCGTGAAATCGTCACCGATGACATGTCTCCGGCGTGAAAAACATTTTAACCTTCCAAATTACTTCTTAATTCTATTCTGGTACATAAATGATAACAAAATAAATATTCTCTATCACGAATTCAGAAGTGAAAATTATTCCCGAACAGATTATACCTGTCCCGTAAATGCAGCCCATGCATCAGAGTATGAAGCATCCTGGTACGTGCCGAGCGTAGTGGAGGGCTCGGAGGGCCCACTGTCGGTGTACAACGGGAGGGTCGTGTCCCGACGGTCCCCCACTATATCCGTCACGTGATGTATACCGGAGCTTCTAGAACCTCCTGCTCCGGTAGTCGCAGCACCCGAAGGGCGTGCTGAAGAAGCCCGTCCCGAAGTGACAATAGGAGGCCGCCCACCACGACCGCCACGACCGCGCTGAGGTTGTGAGACCGACCGTGGAATACTTGTAGACTTGCAACTGAGCAAGGCCTTCACCTCCTCGAACATTGATTTCACCTTGCCCATGAAGCCTTCAAGCTTCCTGTCGATCTCAGCATTCTGCTCTGCTATTTCCTCTTTCACGATCCTCCTAACGTCCTCGGGCGTTGCGTAACTGGGGACATCGTGTCCCCTGCTGCCGCTAGAATTGTCCTCCCTCGGCCTTTTCCCGGGATCGCGTCTGCTCCTAGATCCCCGGGCGGAAGTCTGCTCCTCCTCCTCACCCATGTATCTTCGGCTCTGGGTGCTCCTCCTCGGACGTCCTCCAGTACCGTCGAGTATGTCGTCCTGATCGTGCATCGGCCGACGTGTACGCGCCTCTGGCGGAAACTGAGAAGGCTGGCCGGTCACGGGTACCGGCACGTAGAAGACTACGTCACATGGGTTCGGGACCAGGGACGATAGGAAATACTCGAGGCCGGCCTCCCACTGGTCCGGTGCGATATTACACATCAAATACTGAGGATCGTTGACTATCTGGAAGAAATTTTCTAGAGTCGTCCCCTCCCGCAGGCTCTTCTTGAACTTCCATCTCAAACACCTCGGGTATGCGCGCTCGTTTTCAAGTACTCCAGCGACTGCACTCATACCTCCGATCACCTCATATCCCCAGACTAACAAGGCCCAGGCCGGCCCGTAAAAGTGGTAGACATCGGAGTCTAGGGCGTGCTCGACGTAATACCGAAGGGTGAGGAAACTGTATGCACCCCAAGGAAACCGGTTGAACTCCTCCGGATCATCGGCAAGCCGCCACAACCAGGCGAAAGGGGCGTTCTTGATATCGTGCCCGAGAATGAAAGTATTGGCAATCAGCAGATTCACCAGTGATAGTAGGGTATCCTGATCGTTTTTAAAGCGTTTGGCATCCGTGTTGATAAGACCCAACAATTCCCTCCCCAATTTCAAATCCTTGCGACACAACCTCTTGTGGAGTCGAGACTGATTCGCATTCAAATGCTTGTTGGGATCCCACGAGCTCTCGCCAAACTTCAATCCGGTCACCAACGCAAATTCCGGAGCAGTGAATTCAATGCGTTCTCCTTTTACATAGAAGAACATGCCTCCGTTCTCACTAATAGCTCGACAGAGGATACTGTGCAGTACTTGGGCATTCGACTGCCCCGGGCGCCACCCCACAAAATGCCCAAAAGGCCCATCCCTGAATCGACCGAGCAGTGGATCTCCCCCTGCCTCCGTTAAAGCTTTCTCGACATCCTTCAGTATTTGAGTTCTATGGTAGAGGTTCAACGTCAAAACTTTTTGGTTGAAATAGTTCCGGCGACGTAGCGAAACGACATTCGCGCTCAATTCCTACAAAAAAAAAAAAAAAGAAACACGAAATCAGATTATAGTTATAAATATATTCGGAAAATGAAGAATGAAACAATAACGTACATTCTGCCCAAAATCACGCCGGAGATGAGCTGCCGGAAAACAAATCACGCCGGCGTCATATGTAGACGGCGTGATTTGTTTTCCGGCAGCTCATCTCCGGCGTGTTTTTGGCCAGTAACTCAATAAATTTTTTCACAAATAAAATATAAGTTAAAAAAAATTATTATGCGTATTACATACCTAATAAATATATATTACATGCCTAATAAAAAAATATCATACTAATACACATTTATTTTACATAAAAATTATTTTTAATAACATAAAGAAGATAAAAAAATTATTATGAACATTATTGCAAAAAACACGCCGGATAATCGTCGTCGGAGTACATATCACGCCGGGGTATTTCACGCCGGCGTGTTATGTTTTCCGGCGACGATTATCCGGCGTGTTTTTCCCCCTAATCTCAAATATTTTTTTTCCAACCCAACTACTTATACATATATTTTTTTAATACTAATATTGAGATTTTTTTAGTAAAAACATTTAAAAACAATAGATAAAACATTATAACAAGCAAAAATATCATAAAAAAATACATAAACGTACATTTAAAATACATAATGATGAAAAATAAAAAAAATTCGAGTATTACTTAAAACGTACCATTTTTTGTTGTTACGGAATTCGTACGACTTCTACTCCGGATTCGTCTCCGGTGTGAACACTAATTTTGCCGGCCTCGTTCCCGTCTACAAACCCTTCAAATTAATATTCAACGGCCAAATTAGCATTCGAAAATATACATCATATTTCAAAAATTAATTAGCACTCAAATCTCATAATTGAAAAATTCAAATTTAAAATTCAATACACAAATCTTTAAAAATAACTTAATTATACACAAATCTTTGAATCTAAGATAGTGCATATCCCTACTTCAAACATAATTTTACACAAATCTGTAATTAAAAAATTAAATTCGAAATCTAATGATATTTAAAAAGAAAAATAGTATGTTACATACGAAATTGGTCTAATTAAATTATAAAAACTACGAAAAAATTAAATTAACATACAATTATTCGATTAAAAAAAAATTGGTTGTTCCGGAAAATTTCACTCCGGAGGTCGCCGGCCGGAAATAATATCACGCCGGCGTTATATAACTCCGGCGTGATATGATTTCCGTCCGGCGACCTCCGGCGTGAAATTTGTCGAAACAACCAATTTTTTTTTTGTAATTCTAATAATTTTACACAAATCTTTATTTCAAAATTCAACTAATATCGATTGATATTTAAGAAGATAAATTGTATATTACACTCGAAATCGAAATTGGCCTAAAAAAAATATGAATGCTACGAAAAATTTAAATAACATACACTTAATCGAATTAAAAAAAAAAATTGGATCTTCTGCCCAAATTCACGCCGGACATAGTTCGCCGGAGATCAAATAACGCCGGCGTGACATAAATCCGGCTTGATTTCATCTCCGGCGAACTATGTCCGGCGTGAATTTGGACAGAGCATCTATTTATATTTTTTTTATACTTATTTGATATTACCTACTTGTTTTCGAACGGCGACGGGATCCGACCTCTACTCCGGTGTCGGGGCGGTTTGCCGGAGTTGTAGATGCTTGCCGGAGAGGCCGTGGGGGTTGAGAAACGGAGAGAGAGTGAGTGAGAAATCCGATGGGGGATGACGGGGAATTGCCGGAGGAGCAATTCCGATGGGGATGGATGGGAGAGACGAGAGAGAGAGATAAAGAGAGAGAGAGAGAGAGAGAGAGAGAGGCAGCTTGGGGTTTGGGGCTGTGATGTGTGTCGGAGGGAGGGGGGGCTCAATTAATAGAGCCGAGAGAGGTGGGGGAGAAAGGAGAAAGTGCCGTTGGAGGGAGAGAAATTTTTGGATTTTTGTTGTTGGGAGGAATCAATTGATTCTCCTCTCTCTCCCCAACAAATAATAAAAATCAATACATCACTCATTCCCATAAAAAACATCACTTATTACCATATTTACATCAACTCAAGTGGGGTCCACTACTATTAAAAAAATGAAAGGGGTATTTTGTGTATCAAAATTTTTAGAGGGGTATTTTGTGTATCAATTGTTTTAAAAGGGGTATTGGAATTTCTCTCCCTTAACTTTTTTTTTTTTAAGGGGTAAATAACTTTTTATTTTATAATTTTATTCTTGTAATTTTCTGTTAATTGTTTTAGAAAAAAAGTTTTTGTAACATTCATGAATCCCAATATAAACGTTACTCTCTTCGTTTACGGTCTCTTGACCCTATTAATTTATAGCTTATTTTGAAACTTTATTATAATAGTTTTAAAAATGGTCGTTAAATAGTCTTTTTATAGGGTACCATAAATGTTGTATATGTCTTATAATTAAGAAAGAACATACTCCAAAAATTCATTTTTAAATTCATCATTATAAAACAGCAAAATCAACTAAAAAGTTAACAATTTCTGGAAATCGTGGACTAATGAAGTACTCCATTCGTTTCACTTCATTTGACTTCCTTTTTTAATCGGTACATCTCACTTCAATTGGTCTGTAATCTAAAATAGAAAAAATTAACTTAGTTTTCAATGTGCAACCCTTACTTTTCACTTTTAACAATATGTATAAAATTTTGTGCCAAAATTAAACAAGTCAAGTAAATCAAACAAAAAATTTTAAGACCATACTACGAAAAACTCAAATTCAAAACCGTTGGCACCGTAACTTAACTATCTACCGCTTGATCAACACAACACCCTCCCTTTCTTATTTAGTTTCTCAAACTTGTTAGCCTACCTAAAAAATTCACATTCCACCAAAATTCCACACATCATTACCACTTTATATTCTTCCATTTCACACAAAATACACTAACAACTTCAACGCATACATGTCAAAATGGAAAAAATCAATCATCATCTCTCAACTACACAGCAATGGCCGCACAGCTCCTTCTCCCCTTCCTCCTCCACCGGCTCCGCGCTCCGCCACCCGCCGCCGCTGGCTGCGGTGTCGAAGACGTGAACCTCCGACCTCAGCAGCGAGGCGCCCTCGCCGGGCATCCGGTACCCGGCGAGGAAGTAGAGCTGGTTCCCGATGGGCGTCATGGTGAGGTAGCACCTCCCCGTCGCCGCCGCCGTGGACGACGGCGACATGCAGGTGAAGCGGGAGCCGCGGACGACGCTCCATATGCCTTCCTTCTCGTCGTAGGACTCGATGTGTCCCTTCCACGACTGGAGGCAGTCGCCGGAGCTGAAGAGCTTCCCGTTCACCGCCACGATCTGCCGCGGCGGCACGTCGAGGTCCCACATCCGTGCAACGTAGATCCACTTGTCACGCTCCACGTCGTAGACTTCAGCGGAGCTTCGGGCGGTCTGGTCCGGGGGGCCGGAGTTCTCGCCGCCGACGAATCCTCCGACAACGTGGATTTTGCCTTTCCACGTCACCCCCACGCATTTGTACCTGTTGTAGGAATCAAGAGTCGGCACGTTGAATATTATTGTTAGGGCTTTAAACAATATAGGTCCTCAAAGTTCGACTCTTAAAAAGCTCGTTCGATGAATTTCTTATAAGTCGAACTTCTATAGTATTTTTCGTTTTATATTTTTTATTGTTTGGGCGGAATATTACTACGTGTTAAAAATAAATTTCAAATGTATCAATAAATTAGTGAAAAAATTATAATGAAAATGTTGGTGTAAAAATATTTTTGACATGCAACGTTATCAATCGATACTGAAATTAAATATGCAACACAAAAATGCAATAAACTCTTTGTGTAAATCGTAAATGCAAACAAATCTAATAAACCATATACCTCATGCGGTTCATGTTCGCCAGAGACCTCCACTGGTCCAGCGCCGGATCGTAAAACTCCGTCGACGAAACCCCGCTCGCCCTCCCCAACGAGCTCTGCCCGCCGGCAACATAAATCTTGCCGCCGCAAACGGTGCAAGCAAACCCGAACCTCGGCTGCGACATCGCCGCACACATCTCCCACCGGTCGGCCCCGGCGTCGTACCTCCTGACCCACGGCACCACTCTCGGCCTGATCTCCTCCCCTCGGTCCGCCGCCACGCGGCAGGCGCGGCCGCCCAGCACGTAGATGTAGGGTCCCACGGCCACCATTGCAAAATCCTTCAGTACAAGGTTCTCGCCGGAGACCGCCGGAATGGAGGTGACTCGACGCCACGAGTTGGTCTGCAGCGTGTAGCAGTCTATGAACGTCGACGCGTTGCCGGCGTCGGCGTTCCGGTCGCAGAATGGAACGTAGATTTTGTGGTTGGCGGCGAAGCTCCGGTCCGGAAGGGGAGCAAGGGAACCCATATATATCCTCGACGGCGGCGGCGGCGGGCGGTGGTGGTTATAGGGCGGTTTTGGGAGTTGAGTTTGTGGAAGGGTTTAGGGAGTTAGGGAGGGAGTTGATATAGGAAAGGACGGAAAGAACTAAGGTTAATTTCGAGATTATAGTATGGCATGAACAAGAAATTTAGATGAATCCTAGAAATTTTTTCTTGTTCGATGATGAATTCTTGGGAATATTATTGACTTTGTACAAAGATCGTATAATTGGTGTATCGAAATTTAGATCAAAATTGACATCTTGTTTAAAAACGTTACATTTGTTTGTAAGTAAATTTATACATGGTCATGTACATATACAGAGAAATTCTTATGTGGGTGTCACCTCTCACATTATGATTAAAATTTTAATATAATTCATCACTAATGATATTAATATAATAATCAAAATGTGAGAGGTGAGTGTAGGACACCCAGACCCTCGTGTATAGATTTGTGTTTATGCAAGATTAGTCAATTTTTTTTTTTTACATGAATATTTTCTTTACTAATTGAAATGAATTTAACATGTGAAAACAAAAAAAAAACTAATATACCGAACAATACTACATAGTAAAATGGAAACATTAACCAATAGATTGCAATATCTAAAAGTTAAGAAATTTAATTGTATCGATTCAATTAGAAAATAAAAAATTTATATATAGTGGGCCAATAACCAATTCTTAAGCCTGCGGGCGGCGGGCCTACTCATAATTGATCCGATAAGACTGGATCAACCAATTATGTTTAATTATATATCTCAAAATAATTGAAATCTATATATATATATACTAAAGTAAAATAGTCATTTTATCTCCCAAAATTTTGATATTTGTGCTAATTAATTTTTCTTATTTAATTGTGTTATTCACATACTATTATGTCATTTTCCATACAATATTAAATGCATTTCAATTTTAGGATTGTATTTTTATTCACTAATGATGCCAATGAAAATTATGTACACATACAAACACAATATACGAATATACTCATGCATCTATAAATATTTTTTCATTTTGTCCATTTTTTGAAATAAAAAAAATTTATTAATGAACACAAAAATTAGGTATTTTGTATGTGTGTTGGCCAACGACAAAGGGTTAATTTCGAGGTCAAAGGGCATGAGTTCGTGTCCTCCGTGTATGGCGCAATCTTTAAAATTTCTAAAAAAATTAATAAATTATTATTTTTTTAACTAAACATTGACCATTTTTACAGAATATATGAGTCTCTATATCGTGGGAGTACAATTTTAGTTGTTAGGAAAGTTGTGAAGTTTCAATTTCAATCATACGTGCTAGGTGAGGTCTGCCCGTAGTTAAAGGACATACTTCAGCCTTTATATTAAAGACTCGCCAAATTTGGGTTGCCCTGGTCATAATCAAAATGCTTAAAAGCCCGGTGGGTGGTTCGGTGCACATATCGGAAATTTTTTGTCATACCATATGTGATACTATAACAGTGGTATGCGATTTTTCATACCGTTGTCATACTGTACTTTTTGGTATAACAAAAATTTTTAATATGAATAAAACTTATTCCGTTTTTGTACCGTACCAAAAATTTGTACCGTACCGCATATAGAAAAAATGTACAAATATCGAATATTATATTTTGCTGAATTTTATATTTAATTTTTACTTTCATTCAATAAAGTCCATAAACAACTAAAAAAACATCCGACTTCCATCAAGGAAAAAGAAAACTATTACACTTCCATCAAGAAAAAAAACTATTCCATGGCACTACCACGGATATGAAGATGAGGTAGAACCCGAGCACTTCCACGTCCTATTTTTGTTATGGTCTTCTAGTTGGGAGGCTAGAGAACTTTTTCTATTAGTTGCATTGACGTACTTATCGAAATCGTTGAAGAAGAGCAACTTGTAGATTACTTTAAAGTAGTACAGGGAAAACAATGAAAACGTCAATCAACCCTTTGATCATGCAACAGATTCTGCTTGATCAGAGCATGGGCATAGGGACAAGCCCGATGAACTGCAACCAACTCTCGCTCCATGATGCAATACAGTGATGATGGTGCAATGTAATTGAGTGAGTTGCGCAATCACATAGAGAAAAAACATCCAATATCGGAATAAACTGATATCACCACATTTGCTTAGAATCCCCTACCATTTGATCTACTAACTATCAAACGACAATAATTTGGTATTTACATATGACGCATGTTATGGTTTATTCAATTATTCGTTCCAACAACTTTTGTTGCCTCTAACAAAATTTTGATAATATAATTTAAAATATTAGACAAACTCCCAGTTTTAATACTATAACATTTTAACACTATTAAAAATATATTGCACTACATTAAACACCGTACCAAAATAAAAGCTCAAGATTTGAGGAATGGGAGGAGTGTTAAATAGGGGTAGGAAGTGGTTTCCAATTTCGAACCGTTGGATCAATTATTATCTACTACTCAAACCGTTGAAATTAATGAAATGTTTAAAGGATATGATTGTCCATTTTTTTATTTTATTTTTTTTTATTAAAGAGAACGCACCATATAACGAAATAGAAATATTAATCAATTGATTGCATATCTAAAACTTACGAATTTCATTGTACCTATCAATTTAGAAAGAAAAATGAAATAAAATTGGGCCTATTCTTAATGCTGCGGGCCTCCCTCTAAACTGATCCAGTGCGACTGGATCAACCAATTATGTTTGGATAGTTATGTTTTCAAAATAATTTATACCGTTTGGAAATTTGTGAAGTTCAATTATTTTTTTCTTAATTAAATTATCAAAGTGCAAATAAATCATAAAGCATGCTACTAGTACCAATGTTTTAAAAATCGGACCGGACCGGACCGGCCGGTTCAACCGGTTCGACCGGGAACTGGTCATGGACCGGTCTGGTTTGGACTGTAAGCCCGGAGGTCTGTTAGAACCGGCTTTGAACCGCCCGAACCGGTTCGAACCGGGGCAGTTTTCGGGAAACCGGTCGGTTCACTCTCTTACCCAAAAAAATACTCCCTCCGTCTCAAAGATAATGTCCTGATTCTTTTGTCAATATTTTTGTACTACTTTCATCCCATAATTTTGGGCACAAGAATTAAGAGAATGTATAATCTTTTCACAACTACTTATAGTATGAGTATTATATTATACATATCTGAGAAAAGATTATGCATTCACAAGAATTAAGGGAATGTATAATCTTTTCACAACTACTTATACGAGTATTATATTATACACATCTGAGAAAAGATTATGCATTCCCTTAATTCTTGTACCCAAAATTATGGGACGAAGGTAGTACAAAGATAATGTCCTGATTCTTTTGACAAAATTTTTGTACTACTTTCATCCCATAATTTTGGGCACAAGAATTAAGGGAATGTATAATCTTTTCACAACTACTTATAGTATGAGTATTATATTATACATATCTGAGAAAAGATTATGCATTCACAAGAATTAAGGGAATGTATAATCTTTTCACAACTACTTATAGTATGAGTATTATATTATACATATCTGAGAAAAGATTATGCATTCACAAGAATTAAGGGAATGTATAATCTTTTCAGAACTACTTATAGTATGAGTATTATATTATACACATCTGAGAAAAGATTATGCATTCCCTTAATTATTGTACCCAAAATTATGGGACGAAGGTAGTACAAAAATATTATCAAATTAAGGGAATGTATAATCTTTTCAGAACTACTTATAGTATGAGTATTATATTATACACATCTGAGAAAAGATTATGCATTCCCTTAATTATTGTACCCAAAATTATGGGACGAAGGTAGTACAAAAATATTGTCAAAAGAAACAGGACGTTATCTTTCGGACGGAGGGAGTATATATTTTGTGTTCAAAGAGAATTGAACCCATGATCTATTAATTGAAAGACTAGAATTTCACCATCTACACTACAATAACTACTTATAAATAATATAAATTTTATTTTATTTAACAATTGACTAAATAGAAGTATTATTTATTATATAAATGTCTATTTTATCACACTCTTTCTGATTCCCAACTATTTTTAAGAAAACGACATATTAACGTAATGTTAATTATTCTCATTTTATGATAAAAAAAAAAAAAAAAAGATAATTTTACATTTTTTTTAATCTTCATATAGCTACTAAGAATAAAAAATTAAATATAATCAATAAATTTTTATTGAAAAAATATTTTTTAAACATGATATTTAAATTATATCAAGAATAATTTTTTTTATAGCTTTAATGTATTTTTTTACCTTATAAGTTATAAATTTACTCATACTTATATATATATATATATATATATCATGTATTTAATTATTAATAATATTATTTAATATTAATTTAATTATATAACGGTTCAACCATGGTTTAACCGGTTCAACCAATTGAATCATGACCCGAAAGGAACATTGACTAGTACATGTTTCTAGCTAAATAAATTGAAAAAAAGGAACAAACTATCACAATTACTACTTATGTATGCAGTATGCGAAATCAAATCAAATACAATAAAACATTTATAAATTAATAACTTCTCTAAAATAATAAAAAAATCAGTCTCGACTTGCGCTTTTGTAAAAAATCATCAAATTTGATAAGATAATGACTTTTCATAAAATCCCTTTGTATATATTAGGTCTCATTAAAACTGTAAATTAATAATTCATAAATATTAAAATTATAAATATTATGGTAATTTGCTAAAATATGAATATATTGTTACTTGATTTTCCTTATAGTTAGAATATTATGATTTTTGTAGCTTAAAATAACTTTCAGACCATAATTTTCATCAGCTTACTCTTGTAATTAATTTTGAGTGCATGTGAGATGATATCTCTTATGATCCATTAATGTTTTATGCGTTTGATCATTTATAGAAGATTTTTGCAATATCTTTTAGATGAGAAGACATGATTGAGTGTTATAAATTATTTTATTTCTATATTGAGATTTATATATATGATTCATGCATTATGCATGAATATATTTAATTGACTATAATAATTATTTAGTGCAACGAATTAATGAAACATGTATATCCAACTAATTAAATTACTTGATACATGCGTCCATAAATATAATAACATATTGTATTCAATGAATTGATATTATTATATATAAATATATTTAATTAGTTTCAGAGAATTGGTTGATGAATGAATATAATCAATAAAACTTATATGAACTCATTTATTTTCAATATATATGTATAAAATCTGTTTAATTTAAAAAGTTTCTCTTTTAATTAATAAAATGTTAATTTATCGATATATTAATATCTTTATAAATTAATAAAAATTTATGGTCCCAGAAGTAGTAATTTATAGAAATTTTATTGTAGACAATTTTCATAAAATAACAATTGATCACAAATTCGATTAATAGTGTTTAAGAATTTGAAAAACGTTCTCCTACCCATCGTGGACACTCTTGTCCATCGTTGATGCGGCAGAGATAGTGTTTATTTTTTTAGATTGGTTTACGGTATATATTTAGATATTTTTTCCATAGTAATACATCACATCATCCGTTGACACGTTAAGAATGTCCACAGTGAATAGGAGACCATTCCCTTCAAAATTTATGTATATGAGGTATGAAGTTATTAAAAAAGTGATTGTATATTATTAAAGGAAAAAAAAAATCCTATAATAACCCATTCATAAATAATACCTCGTGCGATCCAATATGGAGTATGGGTACTACTCCCTCCGTCCCACCCGACTTGGCCACATTTCTAAATCGGAATGTTTCAGTTGATTTGACCAGTTAGACTCAACATTGCTCACTTAGCTCACACTTAGCCCACAATTAATAACTCAGTTATAGTTCTCCTTCATTGGACAGACTAATTCACGATAATTAGTTAAATGTGGGGCACCACAAAGCTTCCTCATTCACCTCTCTTTAAATACGTGCCGAAACCAATGTGGCAAAATCAGATGAGATGGAGGGAGTAATAGTTTATATTTCTATTTTAAGCTGTCACGTCTATTACAATGAGAATTATAATTACTCATCGCTACATTTAATTGTACCGAATCATATTTGAATCAAAATATTTTAAATAACTTGTTTATTTAATTTTCATTTTTTAAAGTTTTATATCAAATGAAAACTCTCAAACCGATCTTTTATTTTAAGGTCTATAAAATCTCAAATAACATCATTAAGTTATCAATACCCTATTTTAATTCACGTGTCAAAAAGTTTTAATAAAACGGAAGGAGTATGCGATTGCATTTCATTTTTAGCTATACTTTGATCCGTGCATTCGCCTAAAAAAACTATAATTTGATCCATACTTCCATTTGATCCAACTACAATTTTTCAGAAATAATATTATGCGCTCGTACTATAGTAAGTGACCATGTTCTCAAAAGAAAATTTTAAACTAAATGAATAGTGGCCACTATTTTCTTCCAAGAATTAATAATAATATACATGCAAGCAAAGGCGCAAGAACTCCAACAAATTAATAAACGAATAAAAGGACGATTACCTAATTTTAATACTCCCCTCTCGTTCCACTCACTTCATTAGTCCCGTTAAATATTAGTAATATGTAAAGTAGTATATAATATTCCAATAAAAATAATGAAGTGGTACGGAGGGAATCTATAAATTGTTATTAGTGACATGAATTTTGGATCGATTACAAAATACTCAGGTTGCGTTCTTTTTTATGCGAAAGAAAAGGAGACTAAAGAGAAAATCACCCTATAAATTTCACCCATTTTCTCACCTTTCCTATTTTTTTTTCATTTGCACTACAATGGAGAGAAAATATTATCTCTCCAATTTGGTGTTGTAAATATTTTCTCCAATTTAAGGAGTAAAATTCCCTCTCATTGATAAAATGTGAAAAAAAGTGAGAAAAATGGTGGAATTTATAGGATAATATATATATATATATATTTTTCGCATCAAAGAGAATGCAACCTCAGTAGTGCAACTTTATAGACCTTATATATTTGTCAATTCTCATTTAAGGGTTCATACGAGATAATATTTTATACCATATTTTACTTTATAGTGAAATTCTTTCATCTACTCGTAATTTTCTCTAGTTTTGATTTTTCACGTAAATTTTGCGTGTTCTTTACAATTTATGTTTTTCTTATTGAAAGCTGGTTTCATAACTAAAGGTACAAAAACTATTATCTCCGTTTTACTTCGCTTGAATTTCTTTCTTAATTGGGACATCCCATTTTAATTGGTCTATTTCTTAAAATTAAAAGAATTAACCATCACTTTTAACACTACACATATGCTAGTGTATTGAGGTCCCTACTGTGGCACCTCTCGTGCCTTTTCTTCTCTTTTAATAAAATTCATTTTATCCGACCAAAAAAAAAAAAAAATGATATGCTAGTCACCTTATGGTGGACACTTTCGTCATTTTTTCATTTCGACATTATTTAGTTCGATTTTTTCAATTGTAATATATTTTAATGGCTTATAAATTAATATTGAAATCATTGAATCAACAAAAAAGTATAAATATCAAGATTCGATTTGTTCGTTTTTCCTTCTAAGTTCAAAAAATGAATAATAATATGAATCGAGTTATGATAATTATACTTTTTGTTGATTAGATTTCAATATTAATTTATAAGGTATTAGACTATATTACAATTAAAAAAATCGAACAAAATGATGTCGAACACGAAGGTGCACACAAAGGTGACTAGCATAAGGTGACTTGCATATCACTTATCACACATAAATTCTCGTATCGAAATAAAACAAGTCAAATAACGTGAGAAGAAATGAGTAATTTTCTTTACAAATCAAAAGTAAATGGGACGTAATTCTAATTTATCTTTAATTAGCCCCCAAATATTCATTTTTTTCTCAAAATAATAAAAAAGGGCTTGATTTTAATATTCTGGAAACTATAAATCCTTAGTAAACAAAGGATGTCGTTTGCAGTGTGCAGTGCGTCCACAGAGCTCAAATCTCTCTCTCTCTCTCTCTCTCTCTCTCCAAAGATCAAATTTTGAAGTCCGTGAAGAGTGAAGAAAGGGCCGAAACGCCTTCTGGAATTTAGCGCTTTTGTTAAACAAGCAGCGCAAAAAAATTCCTCGAACTTTGAAGCTCGCCACCATTTTTTTTTGCTCGACTCCATTTTTTTCCTCCCTTGTGTGTTGTGTCTTTGAAAAATCCAAATGCATTTATGTACTAAATGTTGATGCTTTCCATTCACCAACGCAAACAACTCTCAGAATCCCATCACCCCTCTTCTCAAAACTGGGCCTTTTTCTGTTCTTTGTCTCTTACCCCCATCACACCTTCATCAGAATGTGTTTCTTCTGATTTGTAATGGGGAGGGGCGGCGGTCTGGGTTTTAGTGAAGTAACGGCGCCGGCGGCGGCCGTAAGTGGTGGTAGCGTTGTGGATAGAGAGGATCAGTGGAGGAGCTTTGATAACTCTGTGAATGCGGTGTCGTTTGGGTTCGTCGCCACCGCTATTCTCATCTCCATGTTTCTTGTGATGGCTATTTTCGAGAGGTTTCTCCGGCCCAGATCGCCGGACGCCGCCGATGGCGGCGGCGACGGCGGCCGCCTCGGTGAAGGTGGCGCTAATTTGAGAAAACTGAACTTTCCTTCTCCCAAGGTACACCTCTCTCTCTCCGTTGTTGATGGAAGAATAAATGCCTTAAAATTATTTGTTGATTATTGCATTGATTTTTGGATAGATTTTGATAATGTTCATCCATTTTTGATACTGTAATATGCTCATTTATTTATTTATTTAGAAGAAATTATGAGAGTAAAAAGAAAGCATAAAAAGAAGGTTTCTTGATTTACAGTTGGTGCAGAAATAAACTCCGGAGAGAGTGGTGGGCAGTTAGTTTTTCTCATACAAGTTATTATTGCTAAACATGATTAAGTTCATCGTATATCCCCTCCGTCCCATTCCAGTTTGACGTGTTTGTTATATATATGTGGGGTACAAAATAATGAAACACGTCAACTAGAATGACACGGGGATTATAATTTTGCTAAACAGTGAGTGATAATTTTTACTGTGGAAAAGTTTCAAGTTGAGTATAGTTAGTGTAATATATTCTGTGCTTTATTGTAGAATGGTAAAGTAAGAAAGATTTGACCTTTATTTAAGGGATTTTGTTGTGAGAGATGAAAGCCACCGTTAGACAAGGTTGTTACAATGAGGGCCCTTTTTTATTCTCCAACATAATCAAAAGCCACCTAAATCGCCCTTCATTTCGACTGTTAATGTTGGTTTATTTGCAAATTAAGTTATACTCCCTCCCTCTCACCAAATGGTTTGCGTTTCTATATTTTATACCCCGCATATATTCAAGAAACGCACATCATTCGGAGATTTTATTTAGGGCCTTATAGCGTTACGGAGATTTAACTTTACAGGTATTGATCCGAGCATATTGTTAGAAGTTAGAACTTTTGAAGTTAATTACTTATCATATCACACCCACTGCCATAATAATCCAGCTTGAAGAAAATTCCCTCCTTTTCTTTTTCATCATCTCTGATCCCTTTTATTCTCAATTGCTGAATGATGGCAAATGATGGTTTCATTTCTTTGTGGAAGAACATGATTATCTCGAAGAAAAATTCGAATCTATCACGGCTTGTGATGTTTTTACTCTACCTAGTTTTGTTTTATTTTCTTCTAGTTGTAGCAAAGTACTGAGATATTTGTTCTAAGAGAAGGAGCAGGTGCTGCACACCATTGCCATTTCTCTTGAAATTTCTTTTGCTTTTCCTTTTTATGAGTTGACGCGAATCATCATCATCATCATCTTGCATTTGAAAATTTTCATTAGCATCGCATCATAATCTTGGTGTAAAGTTTCGATTTCTTGATACTTTCTTGTTCGTTTGTGATTAGTGTGAACCCCTTTAACTTTAGGAGAATTGTGAAGAAGCAGTACACAAAAGGGATGAGACATTACATTTTTTGCTTTTTTCATGGGTTTTTGCTTCATGATCATGGGACCCTTCTTTTATCTCTACCATGTGATTTTGTCCATGAATTTCTTTGCTTAAACACAATTTTATCTCTAGCTTTAGCATCTTGCTTTCCTTGAATTGTGCAAAATTTGGCTGAAATATCTTTCTTGATTAGCCCTTTGTACTAATGGAGCTAGCCACATAACATAGAATGAAAGGTAGGTTATGTCATATATGGGAAGCATCCTCTAGAGTCTAGACAATTTGGAAGAAAGTGACGACCCGACAAAGAGAAGGGAGGAACTTAGGCTCGTGAAATGCTCACTTAGTTGTCTGTTTCATGTTGTGAATGATACGGGACTTGATGGACCCTTTGTGTTGGAGGTCATTCATGTGCATCGAGCATGTGCTTGTATGCTCATTTGCTTACAAATTTGCTAATGAAATAGTTAAATTGACCGGCTTTAATTGTGCTGCATTGTTGATCCGTTCGTTCGTGTGTGCTCGTTGTCCTGAAATGTCTAAGCAACGAGGAGGACCCTAGTTGTATAGTAGTCAAATTGGAGCTAGGTGTAGGTCCCAACCCATATCCGATGGCATATTTGTAATTTCAACAATTTTTCGTACTATTTGGATCTGGGCAGTGACCCGCTAGATAAAATTTGACCCTCTGCTTGTGAATTTGCAGATGAGTGTTTATTCAAAGGGAGTATCGGTGTTAATGCCCGGTGAAAGAATGCCTACTTTCATCGCTCATCCGGCACCCGCACCTTGCCCTCCTGAACGTGTCACGCATACATTCTCGTAGAATGTTCCCGAGCCCGGATTTGTGGTTATTTTAAAGTCCGGGCTCGAATGGAGGGCGCCTCGATCCTCGATTGCCATGAATAAGTGAGGGAGGAAGAATTTGTTAGATGATTTGGGGAAAGTTGATTGGATGCAAAGACTATATGTATGCATAGGTTGTGGAAGCTCTTGTTTGTTGTATAGTCTCGAGTTGAAATCATCCTTTGGAATGGAATCTTGGTCAATTTCATATCTACTTGTGTTGTAAAGTAAATTGTAGAACAGAGATTACGAGAAGAAAGAAACGAGAGAAGAAGATGGAGGTGCAGACAAACGGCGGTATTCTCATTAATCTCATTTTGTGTGTATTACAACTAGGGTTACAAGTAATATATATATACAAGAATAAAAACCCTAACTTATCCATAAGTAATGTCCATATATAAATATTTACAACACTCCCCCTTGGACATTACGTTACGATGTTTATGCCTCGTTAAAAACCTCTCCGTAAAAATCACGTGGGAAAAATCCGGTAGAGGAAAAGAGTACATAACATACGCTTAGACATGTGTTGCATTAGTTGCCTCATTAAAAACCTTCACTAAGAAAACCCAATGGGAAAAAAACTTAGTAAGGGAAAAAGAGTACAACTGTTTAGCCTTCAGGGCATAATCTTCAAGATTATATATTTCGATCTTCAAGACCTATTCTTCAAAATAATTTAAATTTGTTGCTCCCCTCAAGACAACAATCTTTCACATTATCTATTTCTCGTACATAGATATGAGGAGGTTTAGTGAATAATCTACAGGATTATCACTTATTATATATTTATAACTATGGTTCTTCTAGAACTCATGTATGCAACACAATAACAACATTATATATCCTCATATAGGATATTGGGGATTTTAATAATATACCAGTCTCATAATATGTTGGTGGGGATCAAGATAAATAACAAGCATCCAAAATCAAAACATCAATCTCAATAGGTTTAGTAAACCTTGAAAATAACAAAGAATATGAACACTATACGAATAGTCTCCTTCTAGGAGTAAAAATAAACCAAGGTTTTGTATACCTTTTAACAAATATAGTGTTCAACATACTTCAATATATCTCCTTCAAGGAGAATCTCAAAATCTTTAAGATGATAGATCAAGGTTTTGTATACCTTGAAGATAACAAATAATATGATTACCATCATATAAACATATCTCCTTCCGAGAGTAATTCAAGTATTGCTAGCATGTTGATTTCATACGACGTATCAGGCCTGATAGAGTAATACTTCTGGTACCTAAGATAATGAACTTCTGGTTCATAATTTATTTGTTATCTTTTTCACTTCAAGTGATGAAACAAATATTGAGATACTGAACGGATGCGATTTATCAAATTAACACTACTTAAAATTCTTATAAAACAAACTGACTGGTATAATACTCCTTCTAGGAGACACTCGAACTGCAGGTCGAGATAATATTTAGACTTATCACAAGTCTTTCATTCTGAAGACTCCGTCATTGAGCATGAGTTAACATTATCAAATACTATGCGTGTACTACTTATTATATCAATATACTGTGTAACGAAAATCATTCAAATGTCATAATGAGTATACACGCAATAACATAAGTATATCATCTTTAACATATCCTTACTTCGGGAGGATAAACTATTATAGTAATTTATGTTGCGATTTTATTTTCCCTTATAGAGGAAAAACTTAAGTCCGACAGAGACTTATATATTACGATATCCGATTTATGGCTTACACAAATGCGGTCATGATAAATCATAAGATATCTATACATACTGCCAAATATATTGAATAGCGGAACATATATAACAGGAGAATTGAATTATATTGAGGGTCTCTCTGCTAAAAGCCCTCGAGCCACTCGCTTTACTTTTCACCACCTCTTTGATTTATTTCCTCAATAAAAATAATCACCGTGTCCTGCCGGGACATCATTCACTATAGAATATATTATTGAGGAAATAAGACTTATCGTCTATTTAGCGAGTTAAGCTCCACCTCAACCTCAAGTGCTTCTGGCACTATAATTCTATATTTCACCAAGTGCTTCTAGCACTATAATACCAAATTCGTTCTAGATCTAGATCATCATTCAATGTATACTGATAATGATTGAGGTGAAAGTGTCGACACTTATAATACTTCAATTATATTTTTCTCCTGAATTGTCATCCATGACAATATTATATAGCTATAAATAAACCAGATTATTCATCATTTCCCAATAATAAATTTTAAACTGGTTGTTCCGTAATCCCAGTGTTATGACTAATTAGTGCACGTGCAAACTCGTCTACAGGACGATCCTCTTCGGGAGATTATATGGTGTAACTGGGATTCTCGTCTACAGGACGATCCTCTTCATGAGTTCTATGGAGTAATATCATATATATTTAGTTTTACTATAATTACCGCGGATTTACTCTTTAGCACCAGTAAAATGTTTATGCTTCAGACGTATAAGAGCATCAAATAATTTGTTAAGTTCTCAAAGAACTTCATTTTACTATGGCTCATATATACTGCAAGTATATAGAATTTATTCACTCCATTGACAGTTAATATTTAATTGAACTCTCAGTTCATCTTTATATAGTGCGTGAATTAATATTCAATCCAACAAGAATTTAGCGGCATTCTTTCTTTCATATCTCCCCTAATGCCGTGAAATGATTAGTTGGATTATAATTATAACGTACCAACTGATAAAATGATCCCCAAAATTTTGGCTCTATTTAGTATTTAAAATTCGACGGAGTATGTGCATAACGTTTCTTAGAGCCTTTATAGGTACATTTTGGTGGTAATAAAAGAGATAGCAGATGGGGAAATGATGATTTATATTATCACGCACTAATTATATGTGGGGGAACCCAAATACTCATGCTATAGATAATTAAAAATAATTTGGGTATTTTAATTCTTTCGCAACATGAATATCGTTAGATTACTATCCCGTGAAGGAAAAGTAATGTGTTCTCCAATAGGGAATGTAGCTCTTGATCTAGAGATGACAATAGGGATATTGTTATATGAATTCTTGAAGTTCTCCCCCCTCTTTTTAGAAAGAGTTACAAAATTAATATTCTCCAACATATTGTTTTGATGCTCTAATTTTACATATCATACGTTTGCTGCAGTCAAACTAATCAATATAATTCATAATCTTCAGGATCACATGTTATAGGAGAATATTAAGAATATTAAGTTTGCTTCAGGCAAACAAATAGTCGCAATTAACATCTTAAGATTTATGGACTATAAATATATTCATGACCTTATTAGCTCACTCCCCTTCAACTATATTAGAAATTTTTTATCACCATTCCCTTGAGTATTTCAATAAGTAGTAGTGTGCTTCAGGCATCACTTGACCGCAATTAACTTCTAATGAAAATGAAGATAATCAAAAACCATGTATACATTTTATTTAACTATGTATTACTTCATGAATACACAATCTAATAATTATACTACTTAAGGGAGAACTATGTGAGCTTTTTGTTATGATGCCATCTCCTTATTATAATTTTATGAGTAGTATATAATCCAAGGTCATGATAAAAAAATATTTGTGAATATGGACTAAATTAAATTGTAGTTACAATCCACCAAGCCATAAAATCTATCAAAATAACTCATACATAATATTAGGCTTCATTCAATCAAAGTAACAGTCCGATGCTAAATTTATATCAAATGCAGTCACATACTCATTACGACATAATCCATATGCTGTACATATATACTTATCAATATCATGGATTGAAGATATAGTAGCAAATAGTACAGTTGCTTCCCAACACATAACAGAAGTCCATCAAAAAGTATGAAAGTACAAAACTACACAATTAAAGGAATGTAGTTGCTTATAAACTAGCAACATAAAGGAAGCAAATATAATGAAAAATTTCTACAGAATAAGCATCCTAATTTCTCCCTATTCTTTTTCAGTAAATTGCATCAGAAATAATTGAATCAGTACTCCTTAAATCAAGAATCAATCAAGGGAGAAAAAAAATAAGTCGTGATCATAGCAATTTCATCGCACATAAAGCCACAACAATTTTAGAGCAAAATAATTTTAATATATATGTATATGCAATATATAATTCTGCAAAATCGTGAATCTCGTCACCCAATTGGGTTCACATAATTCTTATAAAAAAGTAGATCAATGTTTAGGGTATTACCTCACCGTGAAGACAAGAACTACAACATACCTCCAATATTAAATAGGATTCGAATTCCTATTGATGATAATCGGTTGCTAATAATAAGCCTCCACCAAATTGCTCAGTTGATTAGAGACTCGTGCTGATAACGTGTTGTAAAGTAAATTGTAGAACAGAGATTACGAGAAGAAAGAAACGAGAGAAGAAGATGGAGGTGCAGACAAACGGCGGTATTCTCATTAATCTCATTTTGTGTGTATTACAACTAGGGTTACAAGTAATATATATATACAAGAATAAAAACCCTAACTTATCCATAAGTAATGTCCATATATAAATATTTACAACAACTTGAAGTTTGTGTTAATTTTTCAAATAAATCACCAATTTTGACCTATCTTTTTAATTTCGACTTTCCAAAAATAAATAAAGCCAATGGCATCTTTACTTTCCAATTTAAAGCAATTTATAAAAATAAAAATAAAAATAAAACAATATAGAAAAAACATGTCAATGGGATATAGACATATAGTATTGATACTACTAAAAATGAGCTAAGTATTGACATGCTCGAGCTCGAGCTCGATTTGAATTTCAAATGCGTGGATGAGCTTAGCTCAAAATAAAAATTTTGAGCTCGAGCTAGGCTCACCTGGCATTCAGTAAATAGTTCGGCTTGAGTTCGAGCTTGAACATGTGGAAACTGGAAAGTTTAAACTCGGCTCGTGAATCCATTGACAATGGTTCAAATCCTCTTAAACAACAAATATTTATACACATGAATGTTAAAAGGTGTTCCTTAGGGGGTGACTTAGTGGTTGAGGGGTTAGCATGTGACCCGATAAGTCACGAATTCAAACCCTCGTAACAAACCTGGGTCTTGCCTGATAAAAAAGAAGAAGATAAAAGCTCGATAATATTGCTAAATTACACATGTGTCGAACGTGCTCGCAAGCAAATCAAACCAAGTACGTAAGTGCTCGAGCTCGGCTAGATTATTATCAAATTCGAGTCGAAATAAGATCTTTTCCAATCAGTCACTAAGTAGTTTGGCTCCTTTACGACTTACAAGAATAGATGTGGTATATACATTCTCAAATTTTAGTCAAGGTGGCGATTTTATTAGACAATTTGTAACATTAAAATGAATTTAAGGGCCACAAACACAAAGCTTAATCATCGGTTAATTAGGAGATTAAAAAATACTGTGGTTAGTGAGAATAAAGCGTTGATGCAGTGATTTGTGTTTAGTTAAATCCGACATGTAGTTATGATGTTTGTGGTTTTGGTCCCTATTAATTATAGTATTAGAGAGGGAGAGAGAGAGAAACTAGTTTCCAATGCTTTTGTCCTTCAAATTACTAATCTCTATATCAATATTTAATCCCAATCTCAATAAAACTTTACTCCTCCCATCAAATTTAATTACTCCCTTTCTTTTAGTCAACAATTCTTGTCCTTTTCCTTTTGTTTTCTTGGTCTAAAAGAGGCCCAAAAGCAATTGGGCTCACACTTCTTTTCCCTCATTTTCGCATTTTGTTGAAACATTTTATTTCTTTCAAATATCTTTGCAAAAAATATGAACCAAAATTAGAAGCCACTATTTATATTTCTCCTTTCCTATGCATGGAATGAAAGTTGAGTCCATTTAGACACATTCGCTAACTAAATACTCATTCTCCGTTTTTTTTAAGTGTCCTATTTCGAGTTTTTCCTAATTCGAAACATGATAGTAAAATTGCTAAAAGTATACTAATTAAAATCTCTCCATAAATCTCTTTTCATGAAAAAAATTTACAGCACAAAAGAAAACATCATATCTTTAGTTGGTGTTTACAGCAGTAAAACGGCGGCGTTTCAAGCAATAAAAATTAATAGGAAAAATCCCTCATAAAAAGATAAAGCATTCTAATGAAACAACTGGATTCTCGAGCGACTCTGCTTCCCCCGCTGCCACGCCGCCGTTTGCGGCCTCTCCGGCGGCCGGAATCTTCTGTTCAGTCTCATTCCGCGGCGGAGGTGGAGGAGGCGGCGGCGCCACTTCCTCCTCCCTACTCACTGGCGATCTCGATCTCTTCCCAGAACCCTCCTTGAGATCCTTCCTCCTCCCATTCCCATTTTCCTCCGCCACATTACGCGGCTGCGCCGCCACGGGCCTCCCGCGAACCGGCCTCAATGGCGCCACCTGACCCCTCTTCTCCGGCGGCGGAGCCGCCACCCTCCTCGGACTCGCCCTCTCCCCCCTACCCCTTCCCGCACCCTGCACTCTCCGCTTCCGCGGTGGAGGCCGCTGATCAACCACGCCGTCGTCGAGGTCGGCGCCCTTCTCGAACGCCGCCGTAGTCGACAAACTCTCGCTGTAGCTACAAACTTCCGATATCTCAGTAACCTCCGAAGCAGTCTCGCCGCCGTCTTTTCCCACAGCCGAGCCGGGGATCCCGTCAATCTCCGCCGCCGGTGGCACTTCCGCCTTCAATTCTTGATTTCCCGGCGGTGTCGGTTTGATCTCCTCATCGGCCTTGGTAGCGACGGTCGTCTCCATAAGCACTTCTTTAACAGTCTCCACCTCGAGAATTCCGCGCGGAGAAGTCGGCGCCTCCCCGTCGATGGAGCGGCGGTACTCCGCCTCCCGGTTGCGGCCTCCGGCACTGAGACAGCATCCCATTTCAGCTAGAGAGAGAATTGAAGAGAGAGAGAGAGAAAGAGAAGGGAGAATTGTAATTTAGGAGGGGATGAAGGGAGCAATGGTGATGAGTGAGTGATGAGAGACAGAGTGTAGTGCTAAAAAGGGGGGAGAGAGAGAGAGAGAGAGAGAGAGAGAGAGAGAGAGAGAGAGATTTCCCGCGTGGTAGTGTTCTAATTTAGCGGTCTTCAACTTTTGTTGATGAAGTTGCATGTTATGTGTGTAGTGTAGCCCACATCCTTCAATTATTGAAATACACATTCATCTATTTATTTATAGAGAGAGAGAGAGAGAGAGAGAGAGAGAGAGAGATTAATGTGTTAAGATGAGTGCAGATTTGGTGTTATATTAATGCAAAGGGCTATGGAGATTAGGACCAACAATGCATAATAGGTATCAAATTACAATAGGTCAAACTTTTTATTTATTTCTTAAAAAAGACTAGACGCAAAATTTTCTAAGAGTCAAGGTTCTTTTATTACATAATCCAAAGATGCTCACAATTATAGGAAACCTAGATATCTAAACTTTGATTAGCTCTTTGACATATTTACTATTTCTTTGTAGGGTTTAAACAATTTTGATGGTATTTTAATTGAGTATCTAATCTCAAGAATCAGTTTGTTAATGGTAAATTGATAAACATTGTAATGAAATTACTATCACTAAATTCTGCATAATTGATCATTTTCTTTTAATCACTTAAAAAACGAACATTACTCTTTATGTCTCTTTCTAAGTGACTCATTTTATATAATAATTAAAAAGACTCATTTAAGAAGAAATAGAGAGTAATTCCGAGTAATGTATAAACATGGGAAAACAAATCTAAAGAACAGATTTTGGGCAGAATCCAACGATACTGAAAGGAGCCCTTTTATTAATCTAACAATATGAATATCATTGAGTAAAGATAATAAGAGAAGCAATTATTCAGGCAGAATCGTGCCTTTCGTCGCAAGTAGCAATGACAGCTTCTGCAAATATACTAATTTACATTGGAAAAATAATGGATATACAACTACAAAGAACAGCCTCAAAGCAACATCCCAATTCGAAAAAGTTCGATCTCAACAATCTTTTCCTCAGCATGAGGCTAAAGTGAATCGAAAGAAGTGGCAGGAGATGTGTGAAGATCTCTCCTAAAACAGTTAAACGAGTCTGAATCTTGAAACGCGCCTCAGTTTCGTTCAAGAAGAGAGATCATTAGATCAAGGTTCATTTTTATGCAGAAGATGCAGCCCGATCAGAATCTATCATGGATTTGATGTAGAATTCTCCTGCCTTGTATGAAGACCTAACCATGGGGCCAGATGCCACATATCGGAATCCCTGCCATTGAAAACAAACATCAATGTATAATCATAATAATGTACTGCATTGCTTCTAGAGCTAGGGCTACAATGGTACTGTCCAGTCCTTGTAAGTTTGGCCCGGCACTAGTGTCCGGCACTAAAACAGCTGAATAAGTAAAGTCGAGCCAATCAAGAAATCGGCTGCTTAGGACAATGGATCAAAGGAAATCACTAAGATATCGAGTATGAGTGCTTCTCTATCCTAATGATCTGTACTCCAACACTAGCCATTATGTTAATCTAAGGAACCAGACAACCACAAATAGAGGAATTGAAATATAGCAATTCGAAGCAGCACGTTACCATCCACACAATCATATGACAATTTTTTTTATATTTTTTTTGGAACGAAAATGCAAGACAAGAAACAAACCATTTCCATGCCCAGAAGTCGATACTTCTCGAAAGCTTCTGGTGTTATGTACTCCGATACTGGCATGTGCCTCTTTGATGGTCTCATGTACTGACCGAATGTCATGACATCGACTCCAGCTGCTCTCACTTTCTCCATAGTTTTCACTATTTGGTCAGGTGTTTCTCCACACCCTAACATTATAGAAGTTTTGGTAAGTGTTCCTTGTGGAGCATAATCTTTCGCCTTCATTAGAACATCGATAGATTGCTTGAAGTTAGCACGATGGTCACGAACTGCACTCTGGAGCTCCTCCACAGTTTCAATGTTGTGTGCAAAAACATCTAATCCAGATTTGGCAACTTTCTCTACACAGCCTGCGTCTCCTCGGAAATCAGGAACTGCAATTTGAGAGCAATACTATCAACCTAAAAGAAGTTCAATCTACATCATTATGGACTCAAAACCATCATTAATTGCTGTGAATCAGTGTGGTTGCACAGTTTCTTGTTTCAACCCAATATACTTGACTGCATCAAACTCTATATGAAAATCTATAGCTTACCCAATACAATGCCGAGAGCAATGGTACATTAAAAAAAAAAAAAGCAATTCAGTCAACTTTCTATAGACTCAAAATCATCATTAATGGTCATGAATCAGTATAGTAAAACAGTGTAGGGTTTTAACCCAATCATCAAGTGCATCAAACTCTACACGAAGAACTAAATCTTACCCAGTGCTTCTATAAGCATTGATGGCTTCAACATCTTCAACTTTTGCACTGTCTCTGCAAAATGTCCACTTCCTTGATCAGGCAAATCATCCCTGTCGACACTAGTAATCACCACATATTCCAAACCCCATGAAGCTATTGCCTCAGCTACATTCATGGGCTCATTAGGATCGGGAGGGGGTGGAGTGCGTGACGTCTTCACATTGCAAAATCTGAAAATACGAAATACTCAAATCTTTACACAATACTTCAAGATGAACATCTCTAATACTAATAGTATTATGAAACTTCTTTATGCCATCAACTTGTTTAGGAAAACATGTCAATATCACGCTCTATCCTTTGTTCATCGGCATGGATTAGTTATCGCTAATATCAAATCGAGAGTTAACAAGCTGATCAAACTATGTAAGATTGATTCTAGATAGCTACTAATCCATGGTTGAACAGATTTCAATCTCATTTGATTGTAATCATTGAAGTACTCAAAATGCTAGTCTCTAAACCTAGAGAACCAGAAATCCCATTTCACTGCAAGAGAAACCACAAATAGCAAAAACCCTAACCCCACATTCATAGGTTCAAGGCATTGGTATCTCACACACAGAAATCAATACCCAGAGCAAACAACAACAAAGCAACAGTTCTTCCATGAGCTCGATAAATTATCCCAAAAGGTAAGATGAAAACCAAAATCAAACAATTCCAACTTGATCACCTGCAGCCACGAGTGCAAGTATCACCGAGAATCATAATCGTGGCGGTAGCCGTTCCAGTTTCTCCCCCAGACCAGCACTCACCCAAATTAGGGCACTTGGCCTCCTCGCAAACCGTGTGCAGTTTCAATTCCCTCAATTTCTTCTTAATCTGCGTGTACTTCTGCCCACCGGGGATCGCTTCCTTCATCCATTTGGGCTTCGGCAACGGCTTCTTCTTCGTGCCCACCTCAACCGAATAGCTGTGTTCGGATTGAAGCTTGACGAAGTCTCCCAGCGACGGCGCTTCTTCGGCGAGACGGCGGCGCAGGCCGTCGAGGGTAGGCGGGTAGTTGTGGAAATCGGGAGATGGCGGCGTGGCGGTAGTGGATAAACATTGGGTGAATCGTGAAAGGGTGAAGAGGGTGGATTTGGATTTGAGGGCTCGAGTTGCGATTGAATTCATTTCTGCTCCCACCTTTCTCCCTCTCTCTCTCTCTCCCTCTCTCTCTCCCTCTCTCCCTGTAGTGGGTTGAATTTGGGAAGATGACTGGTATTAGTGGTATAGGTTTTTTTTCTTTTCTTTCTTTTTTTCTTTTTTCAGATTTTTATTGTCATTTTTATTTTAATAATCCAAGAAGGAACGAGCCAATTATTTTCATACTATATGTTTCAATTTTCTATTTATTAGGAAAAAAAATCATATCTTAAAATCCATGTTGAACTGGTGTTATAAAATCGGATTACTGACGTCAAACTGATTGAATCATAAATTCAGTCATTGTTATAGTTTGTGTACTTTTTCGATTTTGACTGGTCCAATCGAAAAATCGGGAACCGAAGCCTCGCCGGTTCGACCTCTAATTCGATTTTTAATACATTGGATTGAACAGTTCTTTCCTTGAACATTTTGATGGAAGAGTTCTTAGATTGCCAAAAAAGTATTCTCCGATATGTTGAGACGTTATGATTCATATTCTGTATGACAATTAAGAATATGTGTGCTTTGTGGTTGAAATGTATTATTATTATTATTATTTTACCATATACTCCATCTGACTTATTCTATTGATTTCATATTTCCTTTTATTCGTATGTCTCGTTTTTTAATCATTTTTTCTAAAAACAAAATAGATTAACACACAAAAACATCTTTTAAAACTCATCTCTCTCTGTATTTCTTGATTATTGTGTTAAAAACAACGTAGACTAATTAAGTTGGACAAAGGGCTTAAGAAACATAGCATTTTGAATTGAATATCCAAACGAAAATTAGTAACGTCTCGAACGAGATAAGTAAAATTAGAAGAGCATGATTTTCTGAGTTGAGATCGGGCTTTATACATATTCAAGTCGAGTTTACTGAAGTGGGCCTCAAACGAAAGAGGCCCATTTTGTATAAGCCCAACAGTTAAAATAAAAATAAAAATACAAACTTGCACAAATACGAAGGGGAAAAAAATAATCTTGAAGAAGGAAACTAATTATTAAAATAAAAACATTATTGTAAATGTATTGTGTGCACATTGTCAATTTGTCAGAACCATGTTATCTCAAATCAAAGCAAAATATAATACTAGTACTTGTAACATGTTGACTCAATAAGATAATATAGATAGAGAGAACTGTGTGAAACGATAGTTGTATTTATATTTCACAATATTTTTTTAAAAATAAATATTATCGTCTTTTATTCCACAATTTGTAACTTTGAAATTTTTGTGAATCATACCCATATGCTTTCAAATAAAAATTGAGACATTTATATAATTAAAGATCACAAATTTAATGGGGGAAAAACATAAGATAAAAGCGTAGAGATATTGACAAAATTGAAATAAAGTAGTTTAAAAAATAAAACGTAAATTTGGATGAGAAACGACTTATGTTGCGTGGAGTGCTCGCCTCAACTTCTTCTACCTCCTCCCTTCCCCATTCTAACGCAATAATCGCAAAAGCGATATATCGAATCGATAATATATTTTAAGAACAAGATCGAACCAGCTGATCGAATTTGTTAAATTGAAAACCGATCATGATTTCAGTTCAACACTCTTGGCCAGTTCAATTTAAATTATGATAACTAAAACGTTGCATCGATTTGACATCTGGTTCAGTTCTGAATCATTGTCATTAAAATGTAAATCACACGATAAAAACAACTTTAGTTCATTTAATTGGTGTTGCCCTCCCATCTAAAGATTGAATGTGTGCTCGAAATGGATTGGCTTGTTGGAGATGGAAAGACAAATAAAATATGAGGGCCCCCTCTCATAAACCATGATAATGACAAACATTAGCATCAATTTATGATTTATTTTCTCCCTTGATAAATATGTTACTATCATTTTAGTTAGCCTAGGTTTTGTTTGGGTCAAGTGGGCCACGTATATTATGTTGTCAAATTTAATTCATAACATTAGGCCAATGCTACGTTTGAAAGTTGAAGGTACGTACACTATTACGCCCTCTCGTTTTTTGTTATTAGTCCCATTTGAGACGACCATACTACCTCCATCTCACTAAATAAGCCTCATTTCAAATTTGCACAAGAATTAAGAAAGAAAAATTGTGTGGCTATAATTCATTAGGAAGAGAGAGAGTTAATTCTAACCAAGTATTTTTTGTCATTTAAAGAAATGTGTCTAATAAATGAGACAAACCAAAATGGAAAGTGGGGCTAATTTAATGATATGGAGGTAGTATGAACCAAATAAAAAGAGGAAGGTAATTGTAATCAAATATTGTTTACTATAAGTACTACTACCTCCATCTCACGAAAGTAGTCCACCTTTCCTCTTTGGTCCGTCTCATATATTGGTCCACTTTCTAAAAATGATAAAGAATACTTGGCTATAATTAACTCTCTCTCCTCATAATTAATTGCAACCACATATTTTCTTCTTTATTGGTCTTGTGCCAATTTAAAAGTGGACTACTTTCATGAGATGGAGGTAGTATTGAATTAGAGAGTGATGATAATTACTTTTGACTTACATTCATACTTGTATTAAATTTATTTCATTTATGGATTATCTTAGACTTTGGCTAGGTTTTAAACATGTTTTTCAACGTGCAATAGAGTAGGTTTTATATTTACTAGGGATTGGTTTTTCCTTTTAATTTTAAGGTATTAATTCATTAAATAGATGATAATTACATGAAATATATTTTTATTAAAAGTCAAACATGGTAAGCCCATTTTTACAGCCCAAGAAAAAGACAAGACAAAAAAACGAAAAAAAAAAAATAAAATAAAAAATAATACAGAATTCCCATTTGCCCACATGCTATAGGGCCCTACAAGAATTTATTCTTGTAGTAAAACATTTGTTTGTTTATTCTAATTTTTTAATTTTAGATTGATAATTTGCTCTCCCTTTCTTTACAATATTATTCATTGAAATTGATATGATGGTAATGCTAATTAAATATACCTAGAAAGTTGAAAATGGTGACAAAAGAGTTGGATAAAACAAAGCATAATGTTAATGTATTTTGTATTTGTAGAAATAATGTCGTTACAATTCTATGGTCCCATTCTGCATAGTTTACAAAAGACATAGATAGACTACAGCACATAGTCTATTTTATTTGACTCACAACAACGATTTGAATTTGGTCCACACATCTTAATATATTGGATTCCCCCCCCCCCCCCCTCATACATATACATAAAATTTGAGGGTCATTATTAGATTTAATCAATATTCTCGTATGTTGATCTCTCGATACGCAGAGCTGGTCGGGTGTCTCGCTATCCGATCAACGAGTAGGGCGGCCGGTGACACCCCTGGCCCAACAATATGCAACGTTAGGTCTTAAGGACGTTATTCAGTTAATCACATTTATTGTGTTCTACCTATCTATTGTGTTCTTTTTTGCTATTTATATAGTTGTATACATCATCATTGATTCATTTCTGTAATACGTAACGTAGCTAGCCAATACGATCTGTTACCCTATACAGTCCGTTGACGTAGTTAATTCTACAAATTCTCGGTGAACTACATAATAATTGATAGGAAATGGCCCACCTCCCTAGGCCCAAAACAAACAAGCGGGCCCAGAACAGACAAGCCCAACAAGCCCAGATCGGTGTAGGCCCAGAGGGCCCAGATCGGCACGAGTCCAATCGGCCCAGCCCACCTAAATGCAGGCCCAGGGAGTTGAGCCCTAAAGACCTAGAACGTGGGTTGATGGAGGAGAAACCGGAACAGGACAACCACCCATGACTCCACGTCCTTCACTCCACAACTGGCGTCGACGGCGATTATAAATAGAGGAATCACTTGTATTGTAAACACTTACGCTATTCTGAATATAAACGCATACTTTTCCTCCCCGTGGACGTAGATCGTACCGATCGAACCACGTAAATCCCGTCTCTTTTCTTTACTTTCGCACATTAAACGCACACGAACTTGGGCCGCGAATCGAAGGTTCATCACTGGCGCCGTCTGTGGGAACATAAATTCGTGCTTGAATTTTCGATTTTTGCTGTCCAAAATCATCAACGATGCCGAATGGAATGACAACGCTGCTGGGAACTCCCCGCCGTCGACGGAGTCGCCGACGACAACCGGAGGAACCAGCCGCGACGATGGACACGGAGCAACCCCAAAACAACATTCCCGAGGGCAATCAGATCACCACGGAAGAAATCCCGGAGGCCCCTAACTCCGGTGTGCGGAACGCCATTGTGGAAACGGCACAGCCATCTTCACAGTTAGCCCAGCCACACCGAGCTCCCATAAGCTCGCGCCTGGGACCACAGGCTCACCCGACACCGGAGGGCCATGTCGAGAATCTCACTGCCAATCGGGAGCGTGAACTGTTTGGTCCGGAGGCAACCCTACGTTTGTCCCCAGTTCTCCGACCGAGCCTAGGCGATCGCCTCTCACCAGTCGTCCAGCCGAACTCGGCAGCTCCGCCAGCTCCGCCGCCTCCAGGGATCGAGGAGTTATTGCGAAATTATCTCACGACAGCATCAGGGCGAGAGTTTCTCAACCAGTACACGGGAGTCCCCCAGTTCGGACTGGGAGTCTCTCAGCCCGGACAAGGAATGTCTCAGTTCGGTCAAGGACAGAGGCCCGGACAGGACTTGCGACACCATCTTCAGCAAGTCCGAGGACAGACCCAGGGAGGCCAGCCGCCGAACTCCCATATAGTTCAACCGAACTATGTCACCGCTCCGCCCTATAATGCACCTAACCAAGGGCACCTAACTGGAGGAGCGCAGATCTTTGACGCGCTTGGTAGGATTATCAGTCCGCTCTCGGAGGAGATCCTCAACACACCTATGCCCTTCGGGTACGCGGTGCCAAAGATCAAGGCGTACAACGGAATCGGGAATCCAAGCAACTTCCTTAGTCAGTTCAAGTACAGCATGCTGAACCAAAATCTGGGGAGTGTGCACATGTGCAAGCTGTTTCCTGAACTGCTAATTGACAATGCACGGGAGTGGTTCGACAGTTTGCCCCCCGGGTCGATCAGATCGTATTCCGACCTGATGAATGTTTTCGCCAGGAGTTTCTCCCAGCGTGCCGAGGTGAGGCACACCCCAGCACATCTGCTAACCGTTAAACAAGGCCGGGGAGAGTCACTACAAGATTTCATGACCCGATTCGATAGAGAGTGCCTGTCAACTCGATGCACAAACGATCTCCTCATCATCTCAGCGTTCCAAAATGCTATCATCTCGGACCATCTCTACAGAGAGATCCTGGCGAAGGATCCAAAGACTACTACCGAACTGTGGGCCATAGCGGACAAGTTCGCCAAGATAGAGGAGGCCACCAGACGCAGGAAAGAAGTGGACAGAGGTGAAGCCTCAAAGAAGAAAGAGGATACTCCCCGGAAGGGGGTAATGGAACGGATTCAACGAGGTCCGATCGAGTCTCGTCTCGGACCTCGGCAAAATCCGGTGCAGCGGGGCCCGCCGACGTCCCAGATCGGACAACGGCCAGCTTCACAGTTCACACCGTTGAACAAACCGAGGACTGAAATCCTCGAGCTGCACGCTGGCTTGTTTGAGAGACCAAGGCCGATGCGGGAGGACGGCAAGCCGAGGTCGAAGAATAAGTACTGCCAGTTTCATGAGGACTACGGACATGATACAGAAGACTGCAGGAACTTGGCTCAGGACATTGAGAGCCTAGTACGCAGCGGACAACTGAAGAAGTATCAAGATCGGAGCTCGGGGGTAAATCAAGTGGATGTTCCCCGAAGTCAAAAAAAGAAAAGACAGTATAGAGGAGGGAATTGCAGCACAGATGCTGAAAAGAAAACAAAGCACAACGAGGATGATGCTGATGAGGACGGAGATTATCAATACGAGGGGGTAGTCGCTACAATCTCCGCTCTCGCCAAAGGGCAGACTAAATCGTCCCTCAAAAACGGAGCTCGTAGCTTGCCGAGCAGCGAACCCGCAAACAAGAGGTTCAAGAAGGAGGAAGCTGTGACTTTTTCGGCCGAGGACCCGGTCCCCCCCATGGTGCCGCACTCCGATGCCATTGTTGTTGAGGCTGTAGTGTCCAACATGCTGATCAAAAGAATTCACATTGACACCGGGGCATCGGTGAATATCATGTTCAAGCATTGCTTTGATAACATGGAGCTGGAGAAGTCAAAAATCATTCCAACCACACGGCCCCTGCGGAGTTTCGCACAGGAGGAAACCCACCCCCTAGGGACGATCGAGCTGCCCGTCACAGTAGGGAAAGGGCCGAGAAGCACCACTAACATGACCGAATTCATGGTGGTGGAGGCCAAGTCCCCATACAACATAATCCTAGGCCGTACTTGGATGAATACAGTGAGAGCGATCTGCTCCACGTACCATTTAGCTGTGAAGATCCCGACTAAGGGAGGGGTAGCCGTTATCCGTGGTGATCAGAAAATGGCGAGGGAGTGCCTGCATGTGGCTCTCAAGGGGCTAGGGGCAACGCCCGAACTGCCCCAAGCATAGCAACTACTGAACTCCGAAGAGCCGAAGAAGACGTCGCCCGCCGAAGAGAGAGAGGTGGCTTTGTACGATGACGATCCCTCTAAGGTTGTCAAAGTCGGGCTGACCGATCACCCCCATCTTCGCGAACAGGTGATTCGGCTCTTAAAGGAGTACAGAGACGTCTTCGCGTGGTCCCCATTGGATATGACAGGGGTATCACCCGATCTGATCACACATCGGCTAAAGATCGACCCCGAAGTACGACCGATCAAGCAAAAACAGCGCTCCTTCGCGGCAGAGAGGAATCAGGTCATAAAGACCGAAGTGACCCAACTGCTGGATGCTGGGATTCTATTCGAGGTCACTTACCCGACCTGGATAGCGAACCCGGTAATGGTCAAGAAGGCTGGGGGAGGATGGCGCATGTGCATCGATTATACCGATCTCAACAAGCACTGCCCTAAGGACTGCTACCCTCTGCCCGATATCGACAAAAAGGTGGACTCGCTGGTCGGTCATAGGATATTCAGCTTCCTTGATCTGTATAAAGGGTACCATCAAGTCTTAATGGATGCCGAAGACGCGGCAAAAACGGCGTTCATTACGGACTTCGGCATTTTCGCATATCGCAAAATGCCATTTGGCTTGAAAAATGCAGGAGCCACCTATCAGCGGATGGTAGATAAAATATTTAAAGAGCATATTGGAAAGGAAGTGGAGGTATATGTCGATGACATAGTAGTGAAGAGTAAGGAAGAGAGCACAAGTATATCCGATCTCCGAACTGTGCTCTCCATTCTTCGCAAGGTCAACCTGAAACTTAACCCTCAAAAATGCGACTTTGCTGTGACATCGGGGAAGTTTTTAGGATGTTGGATTTCCCAAGAAGGGCTAAGGGCAAATCCGTCAAAAGTAAAGGCCGTGTTAGACATGCGGGATCCGAAGTCAATCAACGATGTGCACAGACTTACGGGGTGTCTCGCCGCACTGAGTAGATTCCTATCTAAAGCCGCGGAGAAGCAGTTGCCCTTCTTCAAAATCCTAAAAAGGGCACCCCAATTTGATTGGAGTTCGGAGCATCGTCACGCCCTAAGCCAACTAAAGGAGTATCTCAGGAATCTACCGACCTTGTCAGTACCACAGGAGAGAGAGGTGCTCTTTCTGTATTTGGCTACTTCTGATGAAGCAATCAGTGCAGTACTCACGCGAGAAGAAGCGGGCCGCCAGTTGCCAGTCTACTTTATAAGCAGGTCGCTGAAAGGGCCCGAAGTGAGATATCAGCCCTTGGAAAAGATAGCCTTAGCACTTGTCAACGCTGCGCGGCGACTACGCCCATATTTTCACGCGCACCCCATACAAGTCCGAACAGACTCCCCACTTCGGCAGGTGCTGACGAAGCCAGAAGCCTCCGGGCGAATAGCGAAGTGGGCGATAGAGTTGGGAGAGCATGACATCTCTTATGTCCCCCGACAAGCAATCAAAGGGCAAGCCTTAGCAGATTTCTTAGTTGAAACTTCAATATCCGAGGTCCCGATCCCAACCCCAGATCCAGTTCGCACAACGGTGGAGGAACCTCAAGACTGTTGGCATATGTACGTAGATGGGGCCTCGGGAAAGACGGGGAGCGGTGCTGGAATCCTCCTTGTCAGCCCAGAAAAGAAAGAGATCACATACTCACTTCGCTTTCAGTTCGCAACTACCAACAACGAAGTGGAGTACGAAGCGCTGCTTGCCGGACTCCGGATAGCCACGGATCTGAAGGTCGCGGCCATAAAAGTACACTGTGACTCCCAGGTGGTCGTGAATCACATGCTAGGCAAATACGAGGCGAAGGGTGAAAGAATGAAGAAGTATTTGGCTAAGGCACGAGGCATGCAGGGCTTTTTCAAATACTTCCAGCTCGAGAGAATCCCCCGGACTCAAAATTCCCGAGCTGACGCTCTCAGCAAATTGGCAGCAACACCTGGCACCTCACCGGTGGAGGATGTCCAGCATAGAAGTATAGACGAAGCCGAGGTCAACGATCTAGATGATGAGTCACAGCCGACGTGGATGACCCCGATATTAGCCTATCTGAAGAGAGGGGAATTACCTGAAGATAAGTTGGAGGCTAGAAGAATACTGTTGAAGTCATTGAGATATATTGTCCAGGACAATGTCCTCTACAAGAAGTCATACCTTCAACCCCTACTTAGATGCGTCGGACCGACCTCAGCGGACTACGTCATGCGAGAAATGCATGAAGGGGCATGTGGAAGTCACATCGGACCTCGGGCATTAGCAAAGAAAATTATGAGATGGGGATACTTTTGGCCCTCGATGCTCAAGGACTGCACCGAACTCGTGCAGAGGTGCGAAAAGTGTCAGTTACACGCAAATGTGACAAGGATGCCACAAACCGAGCTGACTGCGATGCAGAGTCCTTGGCCGTTCGCGCAGTGGGGGATAGATATAGTAGGCCCATTCGACAGAGCACCAGGTCAGTTGAGGCACCTCATAGTTGCTATCGACTACTTTACGAAGTGGGTGGAAGCAGAACCCCTGTCCGCGATAACAAGTAAGAACGCCCGGAACTTTGTATGGAAAAACATAGTATGCCGGTTCGGCATACCTCATGTCCTTGTATCAGATAATGGGACCCAGTTCACGGACAGGATTTTTAGGGAATGGTGTGACGAGCTGCGGATTCAACAACATTTCACATCGGTAGCCCACCCTCAAGCAAATGGTCAAGCCGAAGTGACAAACCGAACTCTCGTCAAAGGCCTCAAAACCCGGCTAGAGAAAGCTAAAGGGTTATGGGTAGAAAACCTTCCAAACGTCCTGTGGTCCTACAGAACAACGCCGCGAACAGCAAATGGCGAAACCCCGTATAGCCTAGCATACGGGACAGAAGCTGTAATCCCGGTTGAGATCGGACTCCCCAGTCCGCGCACGACCCATTTCATAGCCGAGATAAATGATGAAAACCGGCGTGCGGACCTCGATCTGCTAGAAGAAAAAAGGGATACAGCTTACATAAGAGAGGCCCGATACAAGCAACTCATAGCCCGATATTACAATCGGCGAGTCCGAGATCGGCAGTATTGTGTAGGAGATTTAGTTCTCCGAAACAATGAGGTCAGCAAAGCTTGTAAGCTCGGCAAGCTGGAGGCCACATGGGAAGGCCCATACCGAGTAGACGAGGTCCTTGGTAAAGGCGCCTATAGGCTTTCCACTCTGTCCGGGGAGCCCATACAGCGACCTTGGAATGTAATCCATCTGAAGAGGTACTATGCATAGAGGTGGAGTATCATGTAGGATAGAGTCGTCAGTTAGTCAAATCTTTTGTTTGGTTCAAGCTCTTGTCAGTTCAATCTTTTCAGCTCGTTTTTATGTTCAGTCCGGTCTTGTTTTTCAAAATTCTTTTAAGTAATGAAAGTTAAGATTGTCTCTCATTATGTTCTCATTTGCATCACTCTACCTATATGCATTTTACCTCACCCCCAAACACTATCCTGACGAGGACAAGTGTTAGTAAAATAAAATCGTACGAACCAGGGGACCACCCCTACCGACCTAGTCGGCAGAACAGGAACCCGACTGGACCCAAGTGTCACCTCGGCAGTGGATAATAGGCGATATGCCATCCCGAACCGAGGGAAGACCCAAGTGTCACGTCGGAAGCCGATGTCAGGCTCCCAAGCCACTTCGGAAGATTCGAATATGACCTACGCGCCAGTTCGAAAACGAAAAAAGCAGAAATGCGATTCGAAACAGGCAATAAGCCAAAGTTACACTAACAGAGTTTATACAAAGTGTATTTATTATTTTGCAGAATTTTACAAGTCACGCGTTAGAAGGCCCGCCCTCATCTGGCCTCTTACTACAATTAAAGTAACTAGCCCAACCGCTAGTCGGCGGGTTCATCAAAAAGTCAATATTTATATCTTCCTTTTTTCGGGAACTTTGTCCCGAGCTGCGACCACCGCCGCGCCCACCACCGCCTGACGTCCCAGTTCGGCTTGTTACAGACCGGGACGAACTCCGACCTCGGGGGACTATCGGAGCTCGGTAATTTCCATCCCCTCGGTTCGGTATCGGTCTGCGGTTCTGAACAGGCATCAGCATGTCCAACCGGTCCTTAACCAGACGAGATGGTACAGTAGGACTCAGAGCTCGGAAACGTTGGGCATGTTGTTTAGATGGTTGCACGTGGGGGTACCGGTCAAGCCACTTCTTCATTATCGGATGGCGAGATAATACCAACGGGAACAAGTTTGTCAAATATCGCAGCTCGGATATATTGTCGGCAACTTCCCATGAATCCGATCCGCGATTCTGGGTCTCCCGCACCACACCTCGCACAGCCTCCAACGCAGCAGCCTCGACTTCGGATATCGTCTTGCCGCCGAGCTCGTGGATAACCCTTTCGTATTCGGCATGCTCGTCGGCGATCCTCTTTGCATCCGCATAATCCTCTTTTAGTTGCAAATATCGAGCTTCGTTGGAGTCAGCCGTGATTTGCAGAGCGTTATACTTAGCATCGAATTCATTCCGGAGATGTTCAGCCAGTTTGTCGAGGCGACCGATCTCACCATCCTTGAGATCAATAAGGATTTTGAGTTGTTTAATTTCGTTTATCAGACCAGTTTTATCTGTTACGGGTTCGTTCTACAGAAAGCAAGAGAAAAATAAGCAACGGAATCGGACTTTCATTCAAAAGAGGGTGAATACATTGTACACGTTCAGAACGGACATCATCAAAAAGATAAAACGAAAAAAAAAACACGAGGGGGAAGGGATCAACTGACCCCGCCCGTAGGATCGGCGGTTGTGTTCTCAGTCCGCGCCTCGGCGTCAGCCTCCTCCAAATCTTCACCTTCCAGCACGGGAGGCGGTGTATCTGGGGACAGCGGGCACGTCGCCAGTTCCTCACGGAAAGGGATGCACGCTTCTTCGAAATCGGCATCCCTGTCGAACTGACAGGCCTGGATATCGGCAGCCGTCAGCAAGGCTTGCCCTTCCGCCAGATATCCCACGACGGGAAATGGAGAGGCCTTCTTCAAAAGCTTTCGAAAATATATACGAAGAACCTCTTCGTCCTCAACCGGCTCATACCCGAACTCGCCCTTGTCGAGATCGGGATATTTGGCAGCCGCCCGATCAAGCACTTCGGCCACCGCCCGTTTCTCGATCGTCTTGGTCAAGGACGACACCAGTTTGCCAAAACCCTTGCTAAATATTATTCTCTCAGCAAGGGCATGGAAAACATCGCCCTGGGCGGCGGCGATCTCGGACTCCCGAACTCGGGCGGCTGCAGCCTCTTCCTCGCTCTTCGCCACTTTCTCCTTGGTGGCGTTGAGCTCGGTAGAGAGACGATCGACCTGCTCCTGGAGTGCGGCTTCCCGAGCCGTGGCTTCGGCAAGCGCCTTTGATATCTTGGCCTTATCGTGGGCCAAGACCTTGTTCTTCTCCAAGATACGGTGATATTTCCCCACCGATCCCTTGAGAAGACTCCTGACCGCGCTACTCACACGGTCATACTCCTCCAGAGTAGGATCCACACCCTGCATTGGGTTACTGTCATCAAAAAAAAAAAAAAAAAAAACAAGGGGAAGAGATGGATATGCGAACTTACCGCCGGGAACACCGGAGCAGAAGTGCGGACATCAGTTATTGCCAGATCGGGTTCGGACGACGCCGAACCCACAACCAGCTTTCCAGCAGCAGCCGCGTCAAACTCTTCCGCGGCAACAGAAGTGTTACCCCGACCTCGGGGAGTAGGAATGCCAGACCGAGTCTGTTCGGATGACTCGGTCGCCTGCTTCTTCTGCCCGGACGGGGAAGAAGTGGACTCACCCTTCCTCTTCTGCGAAAGCGGCTTCTTACCCCTCATCAAATCCACTGTGAACAGACAGAGAGTCAGTACCGATGTCAAAAAAAAAAAAAAAAAAAAAAAAAAGAAGGGGAAAGGGACCTCACCCCTCCCCGGATCCACCGAAGTGGAAGGATCATCGGGGCTCGGTACCGCCACTGCCAGATCGGCCAGTGATATCGGCATCACGCCCAGACTGGCAAAACGCCGTACCACCTTGGCCAAATCTTTCTGCCTCGGCAGAAGCTGAACCGAACCAGAGTGCCACCCGACTTCGGTGGCACCTTCGAACTGGCAAAAAAAGAACTTTTTTTGCCAGTCCTGGACTTTGGATGGCACCTTCACCGAAAAACCCTTGTGCCGGTACGAAGAATAGTACCAGCCCTCAGTCCGGGATTTAAAACACAACATCCCCCCAAGAAAATCTATAGAGAACGGCATGCCAAACCGAGAACAGGCAAGCTCAAGCCCAGCTATTTGGCTGATACTATTTGGGGTAATCTGAGCAGGGGAGAGGTCAAAATGGCGGTGGATATCGGCGTAGATAGCCGGAAAAGGGACACGCAACCCAGCCTTAAACTGGTCAACATAAACAGTGGCACACCCGCGAGGAGGACGATAAGCCCTATCGCAGGCGTTCGGCCGCAAAAGAAGAATGGAGGGAGGGAAGTTATACTTAACAGCAATTTTATACAGGGTGGAGGTAGACACTACAGACTCTACACCACCCACACTACCCCTAACCCCACCAACAAATTCGGGAAATTCTACCTTCTGCCCGTATGGTTCCTCACAATCGGAACGCACACACGCCCGTTCATCCTCTAAAAAGGTGAACGGGATGGAATCAGATGAAGAAGCGGCGGAGACTTCTTCCGTCGCCGCCGAAGAATGCGAAAGCACTGGGGAACGGACTTCTTGAACGGAAGAATCGGAAAACGAGGTTGAAATCGAAAGAGAGGAAGACATAACTTACTTTTTCCTTGATAATCACACAAGTTCGCGGAGTGCAGTAGTTGAAGACGATGAACAGTACAGAGGATTTGCAGATTTAGGGTTTCTGATTTTTGAAAATAAATGAAGAATGATTAATTTTACAATCATAAGGCATTAAAGGGGGAAGGAGTTGATGCGTATTGAATACTTCATTCAATGCGACGCCGTTTCGCGCACGTCCAATCGGCGCTTTATCGGAACCCCATGCGTCGCATTAAATGCGGCTGACGCCTTTAATTTTGGGCGGGAGATGAGATCGGCATGACCGAACCCCTGCAGCAAGTCACCCCGGAGAGGGTACGCACCCTCAGTTCGGCTTCCTCACAGATTTCAGAGGGGGTACGCACTCAGTTCGGCTTCCTCACAGATTTCAGAGGGGGTACGCACTCAGTTTCGCTTCCCCCACAGATTTCAGAGGGGGTACGCACACTCAATTCGGTATCTCTCACAGTTCAGAGGGGGGTACCAAGCTCAGTTCGGATTTCCTCACATTTTGGAGGGGGTACCAAACTCAGTTCGGATTTCCTCACATATTTTGGAGGGGGTACCAAGCTCAATGGATTTCCTCACATTTTGGAGGGGGTACCAAACACAGTTCGGATTTCCTCACATATTTTGGAGGGAATACCAAGTTCAGTTCGGTATCTCTCACAGTTCAGAAGGGGTACCAAGTTCAGTTCGGTATCTATCACAATTCAGAGGGGGTACCAAGCTCAGTTTGGGATTCCTCACACATTTTGGAGGGGGCACCAAGTACGTTACTCAAATCAGCTAATACTCACCAAGCACAAACAGGAGACGTCAACTCCATCACCCCACGCTTTTTGGGGGGGGATGTGATAGGAAATGGCCCACCTCCCTAGGCCCAAAACAAACAAGCGGGCCCAGAACAGACAAGCCCAACAAGCCCAGATCGGTGTAGGCCCAGAGGGCCCAGATCGGCACGAGTCCAATCAGCCCAGCCCACCTAAATGCAGGCCCAGGGAGTTGAGCCCTAAAGACCTAGAACGTGGGTTGATGGAGGAGAAACCGGAACAGGACAACCACCCATGACTCCACGTCCTTCACTCCACAACTGGCGTCGACGGCGATTATAAATAGAGGAATCACTTGTATTGTAAACACTTACGCTATTCTGAATATAAACGCATACTTTTCCTCCCCGTGGACGTAGATCGTACCGATCGAACCACGTAAATCCCGTCTCTTTTCTTTACTTTCGCACATTAAACGCACACGAACTTGGGCCGCGAATCGAAGGTTCATCAATAATAAATAATGGATGTCATCACAATATAAATACTGAACTCAATAGACTCTGAATTAACCATTTTGATAAAGCGAGAACAAAAATCTAGTAGTGGCTAGTGGGCCCGTTGGACCACTTAACATAATGAACTCCAACTCCTTAAGTCTGGAGCATGACATTGTGCCTTATTTACGTTTTTCTTATTTGTTATCGCTTTATGATCTCAATTCGCTACAACAATCCACGTTACCATAAACTTTAAACTAAAAAGAAAAACTATTGAAAAGGTCGGTTTTGACAAGTAATCGGTATTTATCTTCTTCTACTAGTTATTGGTCGATCGATAGCAAATTGTATTAATAATTTCCATGAAAACGAAGTTTCGAGCATTACGTATACGTGCGAATACCCACCAATTACGCACAAATTTATGAGGTTAAAATAGACAGCTAAATTCCATTTTTGTTTTAGATACTTCTTTTTCATGCCCTTTTTTTAGATAAAAGTCAAAAAAATTAACTCACTTTTGAAAAGAACGCTTTTTTAATATTTTTTTAGGGGGACGAGCCTTTTAATCTTTAAAAGTGAGAATAAATTGCTTCCTTTCTATCCAATTTTTTCATAGTGGGAGAAAGAAAGCCTCTTTAATTACTCGAGGATAATTTATTTAATTATTAATTACCGATATTAAAAAATTCCAAATTTGTAAAATAATTTATGAAAGTTGTACTTAAATGATAATTCATAATAAAGGTTGTACTTAAATTAATAATCAAATTAGGTTGAAATGCATTTTAAACATGGTAAAAGAATAATTTATATTTTAAAGTAAAGTTGATAAATTTTTAATGGAAATATTGGTGCAGGAAATGTCTGGTAATTTCTGACAAAACAGATCGTAATTTAATAATTACTTAAATACTCTAGAAAGTGGAGTAAATGTTTCTAATTATTCATAACAATCGAATCAATTATTTAATGTTCAATGCTAGAACCCCAAATGGAGTTTTTAAAGGTGCCACATAGACAAGATCTCGTTCATATTAAAAAATCACAATGGTAAGATTCTTAATAAAGGTTCTTATCATAATTAAAGGGTCTCACTAATTTAATTATTTGAGAAAATAAGAGAGAGGAAAAAAATAAAAAGGAATGTGGGCCCCACTTTTTCTTAAGAATCAGTATCTTATATAAGAACCCGAGTTCTTATTTAGGGGATCTCCAATGGAGGTGCTAATTAAGATGTGAATTCTTGTTTTTGCCACGTAGACATGAACCACTCCATTGTACATGCTCTAAGAATTCAAAATCAATTTGCTCACGCTTATTATATTCATACACATACTATTTTCAATAAAAATAAAATTAAAAAAAAATCCATGTTTATCCACAGACCTTATTAATCCATAGAAAAATTAATTAATATTCAATTATAATTGAGTGGATTAGGTTTCCAAAATTTAAAAATTGAATAAATATAAATATAAAACCACTATATTTAAAATTGGACTTTATACAAATTTGCAATTATTTCTAAAAATAATCACTACAAAATCACCCCATATTTTGTGCCTATTCAATACTCCCTTCATCCCATTCATACGAGGATAACTTTTTACGACATGAAGATTAATACGGGAGTGATAGTGGTAAGTAAAGTACTATAAATGAGTTTTAGTGAGTTAAAACTTTATCGTTTAAACTAATACTCCCTCCGGTCTTTTACAGTTGAGTCGAAACTTTTCGACACGGGAATTAAGAAGAGTTGTTTAGTACTTTAAGTATGTTTGGTAATTGAGAAGAGAATGAGATTATGTTTATAATTGAGAAGAGTTGTTTTAATTAATATAAAAATTGTTTTTTATTAATTAATATTTTTTTTTGTTTTTCAGTTTATTTTAAATTAATTTAAAATTTTCTGGATTTTTTTTAATAAAATTATTGTTGATGTTTAAAATTAAAATAAAAAACTTTTCTGGATTTTTTTTTATAAAATTAAAACTTTTCTGGATTTATTTTAAATTAATTTAAAATTTTCTGGAATTTTTTTTTATAAAATTATTGTTGATGTTTAAAATTAAAATAAAAATATTTTCTGAATTTTTTTTTTATAAAATTAAAACTTTTCTGGATTTATTTTAAATTAATTTAAAATTTTCTGGATTTTTTTTTATAAAATTATTGTTGATGTTTAAAATTAAAATAAAAAACTTTTCTGGATTTTTTTTTTTTATAAAATTAAAACTTTTCTGGATTTATTTTAAGTTAATTTAAAATTTTCTGGAATTTTTTTTTTATAAAATTATTGTTGATGTTTAAAATTAAAATAAAAAACTTTTCTGGATTTTTTTTTAATAAAATTAAAACTTTTCTGGATTTCTTTTAAATTAATTTAAAATTATTTCGAGAGAGACGGCAATGACGATAATGGAGAAATTGAGAAATTGAGGCGTAATTAGTATGTTAATTAAGTAAAATAAGGGATACAATTAGTTGTGTGTTTAATACTTAATTTTTACCTAAAAAGGAAACGACTCAACTAGGAGAGACCGACCCAATCTGGAAAGTGACTCAACTGTAAAAGACCGGATGGAGTATCTCTATATCGGTAAGACGAATTAAAATTAACCCTAAATAAATGAAACAGATGGAATATATACCGTCCATATTTGGAAATAGACATTATTTAGTATTTTCCGTTAAAGAATTAAATACTCTTACGTCAATTATACAATTATACAAGGGTAAAATTTAATAGCAAACTTGTTCAAAATTAAATAATACTCCAACGAGTTGCTCTATTCGAACATTTACGAACTACTTCTATAATTGAAGGCTAATTATGTCACATTAAAATCAGCCGACGTATTTCGGTACGTATTTATTTTTACATAAAATAAAAATTCACTAATTAAAAAAATTAATTCAAAATTACAGTAACAGAAAGAATAAATTAGTGCATAAAAGTTAGGATTCGAAATATTTAAAAAAAAAAAAACAAAATAAAACTGTTTGATTAGTAAAAGAAAAGCTGCACACACAGAAATTCACAGCATATGGGTCTTTGCGTAGGCTTTAGGCTGGATAACTATTTCCATGTGAAATTCCCTTTTTACCCTCGGAATCACTAATTATTACGGTGGCGGCTCGATTTGTCGCTAAATATTTCTAAATTTCAGCGACGGTACACCCACGCGCGGTCACCACCGCGTGGGGCCCACTCTCCCTACAAGTAGCCGTTAACGCCAACTGAACCGCACGAGCTTGATTCGGCTTCCGTCAGTGTAATGAGAAGTGACGGCCACGCGCGGGGAAAGCGCGCGTGGATCGTGGGCTGCATCTACTCACCCGGGAGGCGATAGCTATACACGATTTCCACTCACTCACTCACTCTCACTTCACCATTTTCTGCTGCTGCTCATACTTTTTCTAGAGAGAGAAAGGAAGGAAGAAGGGAAGAAAGTGAGCGGTTTCATACGTTTCTATCTCTCTCCTCTCTCTCTCTCTCCAACTTTTTATGCATTTTAGCTTTTTTTCCCCACATTTCCAGCTAAGTGTAAAAGGTCCGGCCTTCCCCTTCTTCTCTCTCTTGATTTGCCCGATTCCCCCCCTCTCTCTTCTTTTCGGTGACAAACAAGCTTCTTCGCAGAATTCTTGAATTGCCTGGTACTTGCTTCGGTTTTCCGTTGATGCCCACATGCAGTAAAATTTAAGATACTTTTTTCCTTTTTCTCTTTAGCTGTATCAAACACATCATCTTGGCTTAACCGCCACGAGTATGATTGCTTTTCTTGAGAGTCAATTCGGTCATGAGTGATGCATCCATTCTTGGGGTGCTATCATTTCCCCATGATTCCTGTTGATGTTTGGTATATGCTCAAGAATAATCATCTCTCTCTCTCTCTTAATATTTTAATTTGCTAGATGACTGTGGAAGTTCCTTGCTCTTTTCCTAGAGATTTACTCTGCTTTTGGATTCTTAGGCATTTTCTGTTTTGGTTTGCTGGGAATTAGGTGGTTTATTTGAGCTACATTATTTTACTCAGTTAGTATTTGTTTTGGAGATATAAATCTGATTCTGGGCTTTTTCCTTTTCGATTGTTCCTTTTTGCAGAGTGGAAGGTGTTTTATGTATTGGCTATGCAGAGTATATGTATTGAGAAAGAGTAGATTGAAGAAGAGGGTGGTGTTTTGGATCAATGGTTGGGAACAGATCTGTTCTGAGTTGTTTCAATTTGGAGATCGTGGTGGGATTTCTTCTGATATTTGCTATCGGAATTTCCTTCGGTTACACCAATCCCAGTGATGGTGAGTCGAGAATCGATGTTTTGTATGCTCGTTCAATTCGTTGTTTGTCTGAAACTTGTCACTGTGAGAGAGGAAGGTGATGGAATTGATTGCTTTGCTTTGTTGTATTTGCTAGTTAAAGTGAATGTATGTTCATCTACCTAGTTACTCTAATCTTCAGAGTACATTAGTTTGGGTGCTCGAAGTTTTTGTGAGATACTTGGGTTTGAATTGAAGTTTCTTCAATTGATAGTTTTTTCTTGCGCTGTAGTTTCTTGTAAACTGAATGTATGTTTATTTGCTAGTTAATCAAGATTAGCATATTAGATATATGCTTTATATGCTGGAAGTTTTTGTGAGATACTTAAGTTTGAAGTGTTTTCAAGAGTATTGATCGATTTTGTTGCCTTTATCGGTAGCTGAAAGATGCACTAGGTATAGTTTTAATGAAAGACGCTACTTCATAGTGCATTTTCCTGGATGTTGGATGTATGAGTTATTGCCTTAGCTTGTTTTCATGGTATGAACTGTTATTACCATCTTTTATTATTAAGACTTGCTTTAGTTTCGTCTCGTCTTAGTGAACATCTTACAATATCTAAATAGATACTTAGTGTGTTTCAATCTGATTCTGATAATATATGTAATGGTTTGGTTTATTTAACAGTTGCTGCTATAAATAGCTTCTACGTTTCTCTGGGATCGCCTCCTCTTCCAGGATGGGTTGCCAGTGGAGGCGACCCTTGTGGTGGTGGGCCCATACCTTGGCAAGGCGTCTCTTGTGACGATGCAACATCCTCGATTAGTTCAATGTATGGATGTTTTTTTTGTAGTTAAATGATCATGTATATTCGATTGACTAAATACTTATGGCTGCATTTTTTAGATCATTGACGGGGGCTAATTTGGGCGGAGAATTGGGTGATGGCCTTGCAGGATTTACTTCTTTGAAATCATTGTAAGTGCCACTCTGAAACCAGTAGTTACAAGTTGTATAATCAAATCGAATCTATACCTCGTATCTTTTCACATTTGAAATAACATTGAGTTTATGCTATGGCAGAACACTTAGCAACAACCTTATTGGTGGTAGCATTCCAGATTTACCCCCTTCATTGGTTAACATGTACGTTATACTCATCCTATAAATGAATTAAATGAAAAAATTACGATTCTTTTATTCACGAAGCATACTTAACCGAGATGTGATGCTCTTTCTTTACCTTTGGCAGTTTTCTTTCAGATAATAGGCTTACAGGAAGCATACCAATTTCTTTGTCGTCCTTGAGTCAGTTATCGGCTATGTGAGTATTTCTACCGGCTGTTTTGCTTAAATGTTTTGTGATTTAAACGTTATGTTTTGCTTAGATGCTATAATGTTTGTTTCAGGTCTCTTAACAACAACCAATTAAGCGGAGAAATTCCCGATGCATTTGGAAACCTTCCAGTTCTGGTTAACTTGTATGGATCCAATGAAATTATTTATTTCCAAATTTTATAGTATATCAATTACTCAACATAAATATTCATTACATGTGTAGAGATATGTCGAGTAATAGTTTGAGTGGAGAGTTGCCACCTTCTATGAGCAATTTGTCGCTTTTGACTACTCTGTAAGTATTCTCAAATAAGTTATTGTTGCTTTATCGTTTAGAACCCGAAACTAATATTTCATTGACAGTCATTTGCAGCAGAATCAGCTCACTGGAACTCTCGATGTTTTACAAGATCTTCCTCTTATTAGAGATTTGTACGCTCTGTAACCATATTATTTCCTGCCAGTTCTTATTATAAGGATCCTGATTTATGTTCTTTCTCTCCCACACAGAAATGTACAGAACAATTCATTTTCTGGACCTGTACCCCCAAAGCTGTTGAACTTACCGACTTTCAAGTAGGTCTAACCTTATTCGAGTTTTGCTTTGGTACTTATCTTTGTTAATATAGTACGCTCAACATTCATAGTTTCCTTTGATTTTTGTCAATGTATATGACTAAGCCGTTAATATAACTTTTCTTTTATCATACTTAGCAAATGTAAAGTTCGTATCTGGACTGTGAAATCAAAGTTACAGACTTTAGCTAAGAATGTATCTTCGAACTGTAAATGCAATCTTTCTGCTTTTATCTCAAAACAACTGTATCTAACCCAAATTTCTTGTTGTTCTACTACTTTTACTCAACATTCAGTTTTTCTTATTAATATTTGTTTTGATGCACAGAGGTGATGGGAATCCATTCAACTCTAGTGCTGCTCCTTTACCGCCTCCATCTCCCTCGGAGGTCCCACCACCTACACTGCCCTTTTTTCCAGGGCCCGGTACCCAGCAAAAGCCAAATCCCCCGCCTTCATCTGGAAAAAGACCATCCAGGCAAGCTGAAGGTCCTTCAGGAGAAAAATCCAACTCCGGGAATTCCAAAAAATCTCCGAGTACAAAGAGAATTGTATGGATAACCATAGCGTCAATCCTCTCATTCGTAATATTGCTATTAGCAATCTTGCTTTTCATGCCAAGATGCCTTAGGGAAAGAAGAGAAACATATAGATCAAGAAAGAGGCATGAAATAGCACCATACACAGGCACTCGGGAAAATCCTAGAGATGGTGGTCCTTTAAGCCTACCGAGCCACGATGTTGAGAAAGGTAATTTATTTTGCTGTCCTTCAAGTATCTCAAATATCTCTTGTTTCTTTGAGGGCTTTGATTTTTGATGATGAATTTAAAAAATGAACAGCTCCACCACCAGCAGTTGCTCCTGTGAGGAAAAAGGAAGAAAGTCAGCCACGAATACTTGGTTCGATACCTAAGCCACCTAAACCACGAGCTGAAGAAGAGGTGAATAAGAAAGAAATGAATGCTGAAGCGCCTAGAAGGAATCCTTATGATATAGACTTGAGCAGATTCGATATAGACCTGATGGTGCCGCCGCCGCCGCCGCCACCACCACCACCTCCTCCTCCTCCACCTCCTCCATCAGAGAAGGTCATTGTGAATCCGAGAGTAGCACCTGAAGCGGCTGAAACCAGAGCTTCAACTGCACTTTTTCCTACAACTTCTGTGCGGGCTTACTCAATAGCAGTTCTTCAACAATACACTAATAGTTTTTCACAAGAAAATCTTATCGGGAGTGGAACACTCGGAAATGTGTACAGGGCAGAACTACCTGATGGAAGGGTATGATTGCTAGTAACTTTATGAGTCCATTAAAAAAAATAACATATAATAAAATCATTTACTAGAAAATTGACTCTGTAATAGCTTGAATCTTGACTTTTATCCTCCCTTTTGTCTTTTTAGTTGCTTGCAGTGAAAAAACTGGACAAAAGAGTGGCAAATCAACTAAAGGATGAGCAGTTTATTGAGCTGGTTAACAGTCTTGACAGAATTCGGCATGCTAATGTAGTCGAGCTCATGGGTTACTGTTCTGAACACAGTCAGAGGCTACTTATTTACGAGTACTGTGCCAGTGGAACCCTGCAAGATGCTTTGCACTCGGAGGATGAATATAAGAGTAAACTCTCATGGAACACTCGAATCAGAATGGCTCTCGGGGCTGCTAGAGCACTAGAGTAAGTGATATGAATATATATTTTGCTGTTCTGTTATATAGGCATGAAGAATATGAACTCGGATCTGTATATGCTTTAAAGGCCAACACAATATCCTGCATTATGTTCTTTTAAGGTTCCTCCTAGATTATCCGTTCTTTTGGCTCAATTCTAGAGTCGTTGTGATTCTTGAAAAAATGTATTATTTTGTCAGATTTCTGATCGAGATATGTGTTTTAGGTATCTGCATGAGGTCTGTGAACCACCCATAATCCACAGAAATTTCAAGTCGGCTAATGTGCTCCTCGATGATGAACTTTCTGTCCTCGTATCTGATTGTGGTTTGGCTCCTTTGATTCAGTCAGGAGCTGTAAGCCAGGTAAGAATTAATGATATTTAGTGCTTCACAATCTGCCGAAAAATCAGAATAAATATTTATTTGGACCACATTAGCAAGAGGCGGGAAATAAAGATATCTCTTGGTTGCCTATAAAATCCAAATTTCTTTTCTTTTATCTTCCTTTTGTGTTGGGGGATGGGATCGGTAGCCTGCCTTCTTCTTTTCAAAGGGAGCGAATACTATTGAACTACAATGCTAGTGGATACCTTATCTGCCTCTTGTTCTCGATAAATGTTTTGAATACAATTTTTCCTGAAGTACCGGATTTTGATCCAATCTCTGTCCCTGTCTCATCTGTTTGTCGAATGATGAATTGGTCAAACAAATTTCTTGACTTTATAATGTAGTTTCGAGTTCGTTGTTCCTTGTGGAATCTAAATCCTACTTTTCTTCATTACTCAGTTGTCCGGGCAGCTTCTCACAACTTACGGCTACGGTGCCCCAGAATTTGAGTCAGGAATTTATACTACGAAGAGTGACGTTTACAGTTTTGGTGTGGTGATGCTTGAACTCTTAACCGGAAGAATGTCGTATGACAGGTAATGAATATTGTATGATACGAAGTTGATTTTTTGGTGTAAGCTCGGCTCGGTGTTCTTATTTGTAAGATAATTCCAGGTCACGGGCTCGAGGAGAACAATTCCTTGTTAGATGGGCAATTCCTCAGCTTCATGACATTGATGCATTGTCGAATATGGTTGATCCTGCTCTAGGTGGAAGATATCCGGTTAAGTCGCTGTCGCACTTTGCCGACATTATCTCCCGTTGTGTTCTGGTGAGTTCGTATTTCTTCTCTTAGCTATAAGACTTGTAGTTGATAGCTTCAGCCTTCAATAAACATAAGCACACATGACCATCATACTTCTATACTGAAAGACATCTTGCGTCTTTCGATTCCAGAAGCATGTTGGCCGGATTTGAACTCCTAACTTTCCAGTTACAAGGTCGTAAATGTTTTTTGTGCTCGTAATTGTTTGCAGGCGGAGCCAGAATTCCGGCCACTGATGTCAGAGGTGGTGCAGGATCTCATGCAACTCATAAGGAGGGAATCTCCACATGGATCAGAAGAGGACTAATTAGAACAGACACGATGCCTCACCATCCCCGCCCGCAGAAGACTAGGAGCTAGGATCATGAATCGATCATCGGTTAACTGCTTTATAAGGTGAAAAACGATGAGCCCTTCAATTTGCTTCCCGCCTACTAACACGGCTCGTTTTCGTCGGTATATATAACTGCAAGAAGTCGTCGTCGGTACCTTTCGAGATCTCGAGTGTCGTGATTCTGTGCAATGCTGACTGAAAATCGTCCGAGGAATGCTGCTAACCTAATTATTGGATTGTTGATTCTTAGTGTTGAAAATTTGTAAAAGGTTTATGTTGTTTCTGATCCATAATTATTCTTTTGTTTCAAGACGTATGATTGTTTTTGTGCAGTATTTATACATTTTTGTTTGCCCTTTTTTCAAGCTTTTTATACTTCTGTGCTTTTTTCGAGATTTGAGGCTTTTTAATGAAAAATTAAAAAAAAAATCCACCATATGACTACTTCAATTGCTCCGTTACTCTTCGGCATGCGATTTTAGGACTATTGTTAAAAGTGAAAAATAAGGAGTATACTTTAAAATGTAAGGGTTAATATTTCCTATTAAAAAAAATATTCCCCCTGTCCTCCATTTAGTGACATTATTACTATATTGGGACGTCCTCCATTTACTGACATATTACGTAGATCCCACAATCACTTTAACACTTTATATATCTACCTTTTATTATTTTAACATTTTAATACTATTAAACAATTCAAATGGACCCACAATTATTCCACTTTAACACTTTAACACATTAATTTATTATTATACCATAAAAATGTAAAAAAACCTGTGTCTAGAAAACAATGTCACTAAATGGAGGACGGAGGGAGTATGGCAATTCATGTGGGATGACTCAATTAAGAAAATAAGATAAATGAAGTGGGACGAAGGGGAAATAATAGAAGTAATTCGTTCGTCTCATTTCACTTGGCTTCATTTCCTGATCGGGACGTTCCTCTTCAGTTGATTGATTTCCTAAAGTTGAAAGAATTAACTCTTTACTTTTCACTTTTAACACTGTGCCAAAATCCCATACCGAAGTGAAACAAATCATCTGGAGCGGCACGAAGGGAGTATTATTTTGTAATTTAATTCAATCACTAATTTTACACACTCGAGCAGTGTTTTAAAAACCGAACCGAACCACCGGTTGAACACAATTGAACCATAAACTATTCATAAGTCCGGTTCGTGGTTTTTTCCGATTATTTTCGATTTTGGCCGGTTGAACAATGGTTTAACCGAATAAACCATGTACCGAAGGCTTCGCCGGTTCGATTTCCGATTTGGTTTTTAAAACATTGCACTCGAGACTCGAGTAACGAACAAAAGTTACTTAATATATACCTCAATTGGTAGTTAGAAAAGAAATCAAAATTCCATTCAATAAATGTAGATTATTAATTTATTCTTTTTTTCGACGCAATAAAAGATACCAGTATAAATCCCTCTCTTCACGCTCTCTCCATGCAATAAAATAATTTTAGTATATAAAAAAAATTATAAATTTCCCGGCAATCCAGTTCCGAAATCTTTCGCACCCAAACAGGATTAGAAAACCCTGATTTAGAATCGCCATTGCTGTCTACATTCTTCAGATCTTGCGCATTTCTGCGTGTATTTAGTGGGAGAGAGCGGGAGAGGAGAGAGAGAGAGAGATAGGCGGTTGAAATGGCTGGTCGCCGTCGCGATTCAAATCCGTTCGATGATGACGAAGTGAATCCTTTTGCGGTATTTGCATTTGTTTCGATGTTTCTGTTTACGCATCTTTTGTTATTTGTTATCTATTACCGCAATTTGTGGAATTTGCCTTTTGATTGCGGTGGAATGGGATTGGAATCGGTGTCGGTGATTGTTTGCCGCTGAATATTATTTAGTTATTTAATTTAGAATTTTTAAATCTGGTGTCATCGATTGCTGAGAATGGTGGAATGTGAGGACGATGGAGAAAATGTAAAATGTGAGGGTGGAGAAGATGTGATTCTGCGTTTCAGGGGATAATTTTTTTGTAGTTTGCGTGCTGTAGTTGATCAACGCACAAACCTATTATTAGCTTAGTTTGTTCAGACAATAGACGGAAATATAACCTGCAAGTTTCGTATTCTCGGTGAAGATATTGGGATTTTCATTGCATAAGACTATAAGAGACTATAGCATGTCCTCTTTGAACTCTGGATCCGTGTAGCTCTTCCTTTGTGGGATTTTGACAGGAAGATATTGGTTGAAAAACTATAAGATTGATGATTCGTTTTTCTAGAGGATAAATTCAGAGACCCCGAAAAATTAAAGTCATAAATCTGCATCTGATTTCTAACAAGTTGATGTGTTAAGTTCACCTTTTGCCGAACCACTAGCTTGATTTACAGCAAAGTCTGTGATCTAGACCCGGTTTCACTTAATGCAATTCAGTGATATACTCTTCTGAAATATAGTTAATATTTGCAGGATGAATGTTGATTCTAGGAATCTTATCCATTAATTAGATAACAGTTTAGTTGATGCTGGAATCACATTAACAACAATTATGTTGAGGATTTTCTTTTCTTCTTTTCCACTGTTCTAACTTTTTTTAAATCTCCTGCGTTTTTTCTTATGGGTTTGAGCTTCTTGTTATAGGACCAAGTTGAGAAGGGTCCATCAAATTATGGTGGAGGTGGGGGTGCTTTTTTCATGCCAGTAAGCTCTCTTTTGAAACTTTTTTTTATCTATAATTTGATTTTCTAATATCTGGTTTTGCTGTTGGATGCTGGATACCTCTCTCTCTCTCTCTCTCTCCTCCCCCCCCCACATGTATATGTATATATACAATGCGTGTGTATGTAAACTGTAAACCAGGCACACATTAACTTACAACTTTATGCTGTTTTCTGCTGTTACTTAATGTCGTTTTCTTTAACTAATTTTAAAATTTACTACTGAGGATGTCAGAATCCTGGAAATGTTCCTGCTGCAAATTCAAAGCTTTCACCTCTTCCACATGAACCTGCTGACTACGATCGTGGGGCTACTGTTGATATTCCTCTTGATACTTCCATGGTAACCACCCGCTAACCAATAACTTTCATAATGTTACGTAGAATATGTGAGGAGTTGATGTTAAAGGCTTTTAATCTTTTTTGTTACTTACTCTCCCCCCCAAACCTTCTATAGGATTTGAAAAAGAGAGAACAAGAACTTCAGGCTAAAGAGGCCGAATTGAAGAGGAAGGAACAGGTGATCTCTACTAACACTGTTGTTGCCTCTAATTTTAGCTCAACTAATTATTGTTTCAGATACCTGCGAGAATGGAACTGTTTCTATATATTTTCTGTGTCTTTTGGTAGTTTGAGATATCTTGTCCTGCCTAGTATCCTTTATATACTGTTTTATCATCCATGCGTATAGGACTGTCAATGTGAGGCCCTTTTAAATATTTCCCCCCTATGTTTGTCAGCTATGGTGGCTTAGATTTGGATTTTCTGCAGAATGTCAATAATTGTATTTTTGTGTAAAGTCATATTTTTTGTTTAATCTAATTTTAACCAATTCACTGTTTGGTGTGTTGTGTAGGAGCTGAAAAGAAGGGAGGATGCCATTGCACGAGGTGATTTGTGTGTCTATTAATGCATTCTATACCTTATCATTATTTTGTTCTGCAAAAGTTGATTCCCCCTTTATACTTTTCAGCTGGAATTGTCATCGAGGAAAAAAATTGGCCGCCATTCTTCCCCATTATTCATCATGACATCGCGAATGAAATTCCAGTCCATCTACAAAGACTGCAATACGTTGCATTCACGACATTGCTGGGTATGCCAAATTTAAGCTTCCTCAAAGATGGGCCACATCATTTGTCAGTGCAGTTGGTTTTGCAGTTTATTTAGTCATGGATTGATATATTACAAATGTATTGCAGGTATTGTAATATGTCTTTTGTGGAACGTTGTAGCTATCTCCTTAGCTTGGGCCAATGGGGAAGGTTGGTGGAGAATTGTATTTTACTGCCCTCTTGAGTTTGATGGTCTTTTGAAAGAAGTTAAATTGGTTTTATTTTCCCCTCATGCAGGTCCAACTATTTGGTTTCTTGCTATCATCTATCTCATATCCGGCGTTCCAGGAGCCTATGTGTTATGGTATCGGCCTCTTTATCGTGCAATGAGGTACCTAAAAAATCTCTTCTTTCCCATTATCTCCTATGGGTTCCTGCTAATTTAGCATTAGTAAAAATACTTCATAATTTCCAGGACAGATAGTGCTCTGAAATTTGGATGGTTCTTCTTATCCTATGCGGTGAGCTTGTTATCACTTTCCTTCTACTCATGCTCGATATTTTAGGTGCTCATGAACAGTGTTTTTATCATTCTGTATGTGCAGTTCCACATTGGCTTCTGCGCCTTCGCCTGTATTGCTCCTCCAATTATTTTCAAAGGGAAATCATTGACGTATGTTTCCGTAATTGGTCTTTTTTCCCCTTTCCCTTTCCCTTGAATGTGTTTCTTCTGCAAATGGTATCACTTTTAGTTTGAACCACTAATAACCCGCCAGAAAATAAAAAGTTTGCACAAGGAAAGAGGAGTAATTATCCGTGCCCCTCGCCAATTTCATTGTATTGTGGACTCATATTAGCTCAAATTTCTCATTGGCAGCGGAATCTTGCCTGCTATTGACATTTTAACTGGAAATGCTCTGGTTGGGGTAAGCTCTACTTGACATTTTTCGTTAGTTTTCTTGGACATGCCGATTACTAACAATGGCTGTTTTTATGAAATTTGAATACATGTTACATGCCCTATACGTTTCTCTTCCCTTGCTGTATCCCAGCAAATATGAGGGTAACGATTAGATTTTGTTGAATCTTTATAATCGCTGCAAGATTTTGACACTGCTTCTCCCACAGCAACAAGCTACTATTACTGTGAACGTATAAGCACTGCTTTTGCATGCATAAGCTCTGGTGCAGAATACAGCTTCTTGAATAAAAGAAGATGCTAAATTTAAGCACATTTTCTGCAGATATTTTACCTCGTTGGATTTGGATTCTTTTGCATCGAGACACTGATGAGCATATGGGTGATTCAGGTCTGATAACAGCCGATGCATTTCATTTCATGCTACCTATGTTGGATTTGTCTGAGAAACTGTGTTTTATGTCGTCGTTGTCATGTGCAGCAAGTTTACATGTACTTCAGAGGAACAGGAAAAGCTGCAGAAATGAGGAAGGAGGCAGCAAGATCAACTATGATGGCAGCATTATAACATGAAAATCGACACGTGAAATTCTTTCATTCGTTGGCTGTTCTCGTATAGCTTAGCTTTACGATAGATCAGATCTTTTTTCTCGTTGCATTACATTCGTTAAACCTGTGATACCATCATCTGTTACATAATGGTTAGAATCAACAGATCACGGTGTTTGATATGGAGATAGAACACTTTTTCTGGCAATTTCGGTATCTTTCTTCTTGTTAGCCGTTTTCTCATTATTGTCTCGAATTCTTTCCTTATTATATTGTTGAATTTTTAATTTTTTTATTTTATTTTAAAAAACTCATGGAGAAAGAAGATGATACAATCGTTTGATCGTAACTCTCTAATTAAGGGTACGAAAAAGAATAAGGTAGATATGAAACGTAATATAAACAAAAGGCTAGGATCGAACATTTGTATGGTCGTTTTTTTTTTTCCCTTTCTTTCGATACATAGTTCTTCAATTTAGCATCTAGAAATAAAACAAGAACTACGAGAAAAAGAAAAGGCCAACATTTCTTTTATCCCTTTTCTTTTTCTTCATTAGTTTCTAAAAAATTACTACTTAATCACTTCAAAGTTTGAAAAAAAAAAAAAAAAGAAAAAAAAAAAAAAATGATGTTGCGAAGCTGCGGCGGTTCTTTCACAGAGCTCAGATTTTCAGCACAAGCTTCCGTCTCATCTTCTTCTTCTCCATGTAAGCTTCACACCCTTTCCTCCTCCTCCTCCAATTCTAAGCTCTTTCTCGGATTCACTTCGCACATAAATCCCCTCAATCCCAACGAATTTTTTCCCAATACAAGAATCCTCCACGCCCAGAAGAAATTTCACGCTAAAGATGGAGTTGTCCGAGGGTTTAAGCCCCAGTCTCGTTCCAAGAACGCAGCTTTACCCAACAAGAGCTCGAGCAAGTGGCGGAAGAAGAAATACGGCGGCGTTTTGCCGTCGGTTCTGTGCGCGTTGGAGGGCGGGAGAGACGTCGAGAGCGTCCTCGATTCGTACTGCGGGAAGCTCAATGCGAAAGAGCAGACTGTGATTCTCAAAGAGCAGAATAGGTGGGATAAGGTAGTTAGGGTTTTCGCGTGGTTTAAGTCTCAGGCTGATTATATTCCAAATGTTATACATTACAATGTTGTGCTTCGTGCGCTGGGTAGGGCTCAGAAATGGGATGAATTGAGGCTTTGTTGGATCGAGATGGCGAATCGGGGCGTTTTAGCCACGAACAATACGTATTCGATGCTTGTGGATGTGTATGGTAAAGCAGGGCTGGTGAAGGAAGCCCTTTTGTGGATCAAGCATATGAAGATGAGGGGGTTGTTCCCGGATGAGGTGACGATGTCTACCGTTATTAAGGTGTTGAAGGACGCGGAGGAGTTTGATAGAGCTGATAAATTCTATAAAGATTGGTGTGTAGGGAGAGTTGAATTGGATGATCTTGATTTGGATGGTATAGGTGATCAAGAATCCATTATTAGCTTGAAACAGTTCTTGTTGAGTGAGCTTTTTCGGACCGGGGGGAGATCACAGTCTTCCTCGAGTTCTGTAGGTGTGGAGGAGAGGAGGAAGCCACATCTAACTACTACTTATAATACGCTCATAGATTTGTATGGAAAGGCGAGGCGTTTGAAGGAAGCTGCGGAAGTGTTTTCTGATATGTTGAAGGCTGGTGTAGCATTGGATGCTTTTACTTTCAATACTATGATATTTATCTGTGGCAGTCAAGGCCATTTGTCCGAGGCTGAAGCTTTGCTCGATAGTATGGAGGAAAGGGGCATTTCTCCGGATACGAAGACTTATAACATTTTTCTGAAGCTGTATGCTGATTTAGGGGACATAGATGCAGTGCTGAAGTGCTTTAGGAAGATTAGGGAGGTCGGTCTTTTTCCGGATGATGCTACACATAGAGCAGTGATCAAAATATTGAGCGAAAGAAATATGGTTGAGGAAGTGGAAGCCGTGATTCAAGAAATGGAGAGATTTGAGAAACGTATTGATGGGAGCTCGGTGCCATTGCTTACTAAGATGTATGTTAATGTTGGAATGAATGAGAGGGCGAAGTTTTTGATTGAGAAGTGCCAGTCGAGTGGTGGCTTTTCATCGAAGACATATGCAGCTATTATGGATGTTTATGCGGAAAAAGGACTTTGGGCTGAAGCCGAGGCTTTGTTTTGTGCTAATAGAGATGGATTTGAACAGAAGAGGGATGTTTTGGAGTATAATGTGATGATTAAAGCTTATGGTAAGGCTGAAATGTACGATAAAGCGGTTTCACTTTTCAAGAGCATGAGAAATCAAGGTACGTGGCCCGATGAGTGCACGTACAACTCGATGATCCAAATGCTTAGTGGAACTGAGTTAGTTGATAGAGCTAGAGAATTTTTGACTGAAATGATAGATAAAGGGCTCAAACCTTCATGTTCAACATTCTCTGCTGTTATTGCTAGTTTTGCAGAGAAGAAGAATTTCTCTGATGCAGTTGATGTCTTCCAAGAAATGCTATTCTTAGATGTGAAACCTAATGAAATTGTTTATGGAGCGATGGTCGATGCATTTGCAGAGGATGGTAAATTCGAGGAAGCGAACTATTACTTCAAGGCTATGGAGGATTCTGGGATTTCCCCAAATCAAGTGATCTTGACTTCCATGATAAAGGCTTATGGTAAAATCGGGTCTTTAGAGGGTGCAAAGAGTATGTACGAGAAGATGAAGAAAATCGAGGGGGGTCCGGATATCGTAGCCTCTAATAGTATGCTTAATGTATATGCAGAATCAGGAATGCTCTCTGAAGCAGAAGCGTTGTATGGTCATTTGAGGGATAGAAATTCAGCTGATGAAGTTACTTTCGCGACTATGATGCTCGTTTATAAGAACATGGGAATGCTCGATTCTGCCATTGAAGTTGCGGAAGAGATGAGAGAATCGGGCCTGTTGAAAGATTGTTCTTCTTTCAACAAAGTTATGGCGTGCTATGCCGCAAAAGGGCAACTAGTCGAGTGTGGTAAACTTCTCCACGAAATGGTGGTGATCAAGAAACTCGTCCCTAACAAAGAGACGTTCAAAGCCCTAATCACGATCTTGAAGAAGGGAGGCGTTCCAGTCGAAGCAGTGCGGGATCTTCAAGCTTCTTATTACGAAGGTAGACCTTTCGCCAAGCAAGCTTTGATAACTTCGGTTTTCTCTGTGGTAGGTCTGCACGCATACGCTCTTGAATCTTGCGGCATTTTTAGCAAAGAAGAAGTTGCATCAAAATCGAGTGCTTTCGCTTACAATGCTGCGATCCGTGCCTACGTGGCTTATGGAAAGATAGACAACGCGTTGAAAATGTTCATGAGGATGCAAGATGAGGGAGTCAAGCCCGATGTGGTTACATTGGTTAATCTTGTAAATTGTTACGGACAAGCTGGGATGATCGAAGGGGTGAAGCGTATACATAGCCAGCTGAAATACGGAGAGATCGAGGCTAGTGAAGCGTTGGTGAAAGCAGTGATCGATGCTTATAAGAGCGCGAAAAGGCCGGATCTTGCTGAACTGATCAGGCAAGAGATGAAGATTGCTGCTGAAGAACAGCAGCTTATCGACTCCGAAAGCGAAGTTGTTGATGAAAGTGATATACCTTTGGCTCAAGAGTACACTGATTCTGAAAGTGATGGCTTTGATGAGATTTGAAATACTTCTATTATTTATGAATGTTGTATTCTCTGTAGAACAGAGTAGTACAGAATGTACATTTTGCAGTATTTCAGAAGTTATGAGTAAAGTTGATTGCTGCATCTTTTACGTCGTCGTAGTTTTGGAGAACGAGGCGATAGCGTACATCAAACACTGCTATTCGTACCTTTCCTCGTTCTCCCAAAGATTTATGTTCTCGCAAACGAGTTATAAACAAAACATCAACGAAAAACTAACAAAAAGAAACTCAAACATCTCTCAACTGAAGGATGAAATTAAGCTACTACTTTCGTCGATCCAACTCATTCCTGGCAATTTCTTCACACCTCTGTTCTTCATCTGTTCCCAGATTTCCTGAGAGTCTTTCCACCTCCCTACCGTTCTATACACGTTAGCCAAATGCACGTAGCTCAAATGATAATCGGGTTTCAGTTCGATCAGTTTCTTGGCAACGCGTTCAGCAACATTAGGATTAGTTGCGGTGACACAAGAACCGAGCAGAGCCTCCCAGAGAGAAGGATTACTACTAAATTCCGACTTCACAATCAACTCTTCGGCTTCTTCAATCTCCCCAGCACGGCCTAAGAGATCAACCACGCAACTGTAGTGTTCGATTTCAGGTTTGATCCCATATTCTGTGCACATCAAGATGAAATATTTGCGCCCCTCTTCAACCAAGCCGCTATGGCTACAAGCAAAGAGTACTTCGATGAAACTTATGTAGTCCGGTTTAACCCCCTCTCGGACCATCTGATCGAAAATCCTAACAGCTTCTCCTCCTCTTCCGTTCTGAGCAAAACCACCAATCATCGAGTTCCATGTAATCAGATTCTTCATATCCATCTTCAAGAAAATTCTGTGAGCGAAATCAACACGGCCACACTTGGCGTACAAATCGACCAGAGCTGATTCCACCACCACATCTCTCCAGCTACCTCGTTTTAAGTATTGGCAGTGAACTTCCATCCCATGCTTTTCAGCAGCTAAACCAGCACAGGCACGAAGAAGAGTGCCGAAACTGTAAAGATCCTTCTCCATACTTCGAAACAACTCCAAAACGACTTCAAATTCGCCCTTCCTACAATAACCACCAAGCAAAGCAGTCCAAGAAACCGAATTCTTTCTTGGCATTCCATCGAAAACGCGCTGTGATTCCTCCAGCACCCCACATTTCGCGTACATATCAACTAAACTACTACCAACAAAGATATCGGAAGCATACCCTCCCGTCACGATCAGAGCATGAACTTCTCTTCCTTGCTTCAATCTCTCTAGATTTCCTAATGCTGTTAAAGCACTCCCGAAAGTAAAACAATCCGGTAAGAAACCAAACTTAATACGCATTTCGCGGAACATCACCAGAGCCTCTAGGTACAAATCGCACCTCGTAAGAGCCGATATCACCGAGGTACAACAAACGGAGTCCGGTTCGAGCATTTCGTCGAACAGTTGGCGGCAGGAGCTCGCCTCGCCGCTTCTCCCGTACATATCGATCAGAGCAGCCATGATCACCTCATTCGACTCGAATCCACACCTCACGACGGAGCCGTGCAAGCATTTCCCCAATTTGAACCCACCGATCTCCGAGCACCCTTTGATCACCGCAGAGAAAGTGAAAGCATTGGGCTCAACCCCAGCCTCCAGCATCTCGAGGTACAACCCGACGGCGTTACGCGCCCTTCCCGCACGAATGTACCCCGATATCATCGAGCTCCACGAAACGACGTCCTTGTAGGGCAAGCCGTCGAAGAATTTCCGAGTGTCGTTGAAATTCGATCCCAGCTTGAAGTAGAGGGCCAGGAGGCTGTTGCCGACGAAGCGGTCGGTTTCGAGGCCCGATTTGATGAGGTGGCAGTGGAGCTGGACGCCGGCGGTGAAGTGAAGCGACCGCGTGCAGGAATGGACGACGGTGGCGTATAGTATCGGCTTCGATACGGCATTCTGTGGGTGGATTGCGGAATTGATGGAGCTGAGGAGCTTGATGGCATCGGTGAGCGAGCCCGATTTGCAGAGGTGGATGAGCTGTGACGGTGAAGGGAGGCAGTGTGTGCTGTGTGTGTGAGCGAGAGATGAGCAATGGCGTTTGATGAAGAGCTTCATCACTGAGAAATGCGGAGGGAGAGATTTTGAAAGAAATGATAAGAAGAATTAAAGAGAAAATGAAAAGACGGTAAAGACTTAAATCACCCATTTAATCATCGATAAAAATAATACTAAAGTAAGCGAACGAGTAATCTATGTTCATCATTGTGGTAAAGTGATATATCATTTCTTACAATATGAATGTTACATATATACTCATGGTTGTATATATTAACATTAAAATATTGAATATTCTAATGGAATATTCAATACGAATCGAATATCCGAACCAAATATTAAAGAAATAAGAATTCTGATATATAATTAATAGAAAATCGAATAGAAGTTAATTGAGTAGTATATCTTTGAATATAGTACGTTCGAATTGAACCCCGTCTATTCGCTTCAATTCGTTTGCAATCTTTTAATAGAACCTTCTTTTGACTTTCGAAAGACGAAGAATATATTGTTTCCTAATGAAACTAAAGAGGCCTAAAATTGTGTCTTCTATTAACATAATTCCTTCTACGCTTTCACACATAAAAAAAAAATGAAACATGATCAAAGGGAAAAATAAAATAAAATACACAAACATCAAAGACTCAAAGTATTTGACAAAAGAAAAGAAAGGCAAAAGTAATTTCTGTCTCCTACACTCTAAAGAAAATGAAAAAAAGAAAAGAAAAAAAAGAGAGAGAAACCCTAGAAATAATTTACTCTCTATCGAGACCACATTGAGGGTGCAACAAGACTATCAACATACACAAAAACATCACCATTGTTACGGCAGGATATGGCCTCTTCTAGCGTAGTTTTCTCACCTTTATACACAAATATTATTCCATACCTGTTCCAATTCGAAGTATACTCGTTCCAATCCAAAGTAGAAGCCTTAACTAGAACGTCTCCGTTTTCGTAGAAATACAATGGCTGATACCTTAAGTATTTCTCAAACTCTAACCGGAAAGAGACTCTGATGAAGTGACTACCATCGATGCTATATTTTTTAGTCCATGATCGGACATTGCCATATTCCTCCATCACCCAAATATCCAAACCATATGTACGAACCGCGGTCAAGCATAACATTCCCTTTAACGTAATCATCTCCTCTAACAAGTGCAACGACGACTGAAAATAAACCGGTAGTCCCACCTCTCCAAACTTCTCTGTCGATAAATCGAATGATTTAATAGAAGTAGAATCGGAATCCAAGAAATCGAGATCGGCTATCCAATGGAGGTTTCCACTCACAAGCACACATTGTCTTTTGCAATGCCAAATGTTCAAATTTTTAGGCGAATCTCGAATACTTGTCCACGAATCACTTCTCAAAGAATTCAACTCGAACATCTCATCCTTGCATGGAATCTTCAAGATTCTGTAATCGTCCCCTACGGAATCGTACCCTAATCCAAGAACAAATTCATCCCAACTTCTCTTAAATGATGAGGGTTTTCGCACTTGCTTGTAAGTTCTAATCGAAGGGTTCCACAGAAACAACAATTCATGAAATCGAACTAACCACAGTTCCCTGCACGAGGCCTCAACATGATACTGACGGTCACCGACCGGGCAGATGAGTTCCTTGTCGCGGTTGCCTGTCGGATTATTTGATGATGTGAAAGGGATGAGGAAGGTCGAAGCTTCGACGCCGCCGTCACCGTCGCCGGTCACTATGGCAATCCTTTCACGGCCAGGGAGGGCTAGGTGTCTTCTAACGAAGGAAGAATCGGATACGATGGAATTCCATGGTTTCGAAACGGAAGAGAAGCGGAGGAGGGATTTTACCGGGAGATTTAATAGTATCTCCGACACCAACTCCGCCGGGACGTGGCGGCGCTTGTTTGTTGCTCTCATCTTCTGTCGCGGCGGCGGCCTGGACGGAGACGTCGCTTTTAGGGTTTGGTATGTGAGATTTGATTTAATTTATATTTTATTTTCCATATTAGGATTAGTCTTACAACCAAATATATTAATCTTTAATTTAAAACTAATTTATATCATTGGATAAATAATATAAACCAATATTTCCTTCCCTTTTTACAAGTTCGACATTTTAGATGAGACAAAATTTTATCACAAAAACTTGGGTGCGGCCAGCCGCACCATGCGGCTGGACCCACCAACCCGGCCCGACCCGGTTTGACTTGGGTCAACCCGACCCGGTTGACCCAATTTCAGTTCGGGTCAACCCGACCCGGTTTGTGTTGACCCGACCCGTTTAGGTAAAGTGTCAATCTTTGTTAATAAAAGTGCCAATCTTTATGAACAAAAGTGCCAATCTTATAAATAAAAATTTATACGTAATTTTATGTATGTAGTAATTTTAAATTTACTTTATAGGGTTCATATATCAATTTAGGGTTTTATAATTATTATTTAGTATTTAACTTCAATTTTATAAGGTTGAATATGGATTATAAATTGAAACTTAGGATATATAATTCTCCAGCAAAAGTGTCAATCTTCATGAATAAAAGTGTCAATTGTTCTGAATGAAAGTGTCAATCTATTTGATATCGAAAATTTTATATTTTTTTTATCGATTTGTTATTATAATGTTTTGATATTATGATTTATATTATTAAATATATATACATATTATTTATTTCCATAACATGAAATTAATATTCATTATTTATGTATTTTTCGTAAAAGTGCCAATTATTATGAATAAAAGTGATAATGTTTCAAAGTGCCAATCTTTGTAAACAAAAGTGCCAATGTTTTAAAGTGTCAATCTTTATAAACAAAAGTGTCAATCTTAATTCGGCCTCACGGTGAGGCCGGCCTCACAGGAGTGTGCCCCAAATTTTATTATGTATTAGAGCCTTTGACCAATGTCAAGGTTTGATAGTAACTCTACCCATATTAAAACTAAAATACACTTGTTGAGCCTCGTGCCTAAATAGTAGAGTTGAAAATCGAGCCTATATATGAGTCTAAGTACAAGTTCGAGCTCAACGTCGCACCCCATATTAAATCGTGTAATAATATATATAGTTTGTGATAAATTTGGTTAAAGATAATAATGTAACCAATTAAGAGAAGACTTTATTTAGAATAAGAACAAAAATATAAATACTCTTAATTAAGTAATTGTACATACATATCAAGGGGGAAGATCTAGCTATCCATCTACACAACAGTCAAACTTCTATACAGTCATATTATTATATTGTTGGGAGTATAAAAAACTATTACTACAAAGGCGTTATTCCTTTAGAGAGTTTTGCATTATTTTTTTTTTTAACAAAAATATAACATTTGATAAAACACATATTAAACCACATGTATATATATTTTCATTAGCAAATCCATGTACATAATCAATATGAATTTGACTAAATTATAATACATACATTTCAAAACTATATAAAAATTATGTATGAAATTAGGAACGAGTAAAAATTAGTGTCCATGGTCAATGCTAAGTGTAATGAAATATATTGTTCATCTATTTCACAAGTATCGCAATTCATCTTAAGGTCAAGTGTAAATATTTATATTTTCCTATATATATTATTGAAAAAATATGGAAGCATAATAGTTAAGATGAGACCGAAAAAAATATGTTTTTTTACATATAGAATAAGAATATTATTGTAAGGAGGTTTTATTGTAGTTATATGAAATCATGTTTAAATTAAATTATATTTACACCATTATACTTTTTATGTACAAATTCATGTTTAATAGTCATGCTTATCGTACCTTATTATCATGCTCAAATCAATTACATGCAGATTAAACTAAGATTAATGTTCAAGTTTTCTAATGTCAGAATTTATTTCTATATGATTCAAACTCTTATCGGCTAAATTATATGCATCACTATGTATAAATCTAGTGATGACGACACCCACTATTAGTAAAATAACATAAACATACGTGTGTGTTGTATGGCTCAATGGTAGGAGTTAATAATGTGACAAAATATCACCGGTTCGAATTCTACGTAACATGGCCATTAAATTTAAAAAAAAAAATCCCTTAATTAAATAAACAGTTCATGGGCTTCAGTTTGAAAGTTTATGTCAAGGATGGTTATCATCAAAGACAGTCGCTCAAATCTATATATTATACTAAATACTAAAGTAAAATATTCATTCCAAAATTTCCCTCCAAAATCCTCATTTTTTGTACCTTATTAATTAATTAATTTTTTCTTTTTATGATTACTTTTTTATTAATATAATTTTGCTATTTTCCAATGTTAAGGGTCATAATATTAATCAAATAGGAGTACTTAGAAAGTCATTAATGATCCCTACATTTTAAATGCAAGAAAAATAAATTTTCTTTATTTATAGATGTAAAAATAATGAGGGACACATGTAGTAATTCTCTTTTGATTTTACCAAAATTTCAACAAAATTAATTAATTTTCCAAGAATATTCATACATAATCGCAAATTACAATTTAAAAACGAAAAATATTAATGGTTGAATCATTTCATTATAGAGACTAGGATTTTACTATTTTATTAGTTGAAAATTTATAATTTAAATGTTACATGAATAATAAAAATATAATGAATACTTTAAAATATTTGAAACTATGATCCATTAATAGGTGGAACATGCTTATAAAATATATAAACTTATAACATTTAATTTCATGTTTAAACTTTTGGAGAATATTTTTATTTTTTGTATATATTAAACTGTAATGAAATTAGAGGCAAAACACAGTCTACCCATTTCCAACTTTAAAAACTAAATTTTGCTTTGTATCTTAAAAAACACAAAATATAGCCATATTTTCAAAAATGAGACAAGATTACCCTTCACCATGTGCGGTTATCTCTCTTTCCCCTCCCTTTTTTTTTATGACAATTTAACTTTTCTCTCTCCTTTTCTCTCTACTTTTTCTGCCACCCACCACTTTTCTCTCTCCTTTCTTTATACTTTTCCTGACACCCACCAACTCTTCTCTCTCTTTCCTCTCTTTGCATGAATTTTCTCCTCTCTTCTCTCTCTTTTCACCTATTTTTTCTGACACACTCTCTCTCTTCACCACTAATTATTATCTTTCTTAAGTGCATAGTGATATAAAAAACTGCACAATCAAAGTACGATTTTGTATGTTTCGTACTGGACGTTAGTTATAAGATTTTGTAGTTTCGTACTGTGTTCTTAAGTGTATAGTAATCTTTTTTGTGTTTCTTACTGTGTACTTAAGTACGCAGTAAGCTTTCCTTCCCTTCGTACTGTGTACTTAAGTACACAGTAAGATTTTCTTCCTTTCGTACTGTGTACTTTAATATATCATGTAAATTGAACAAAAACTTACACAAGACTAGTAATCTTTTTTGTGTTTCTTACTGTGTACATAAAAAAAGATTACTAGTCTTGTGTAAGTTTTTGTTCAATTTACATGATATACTAAAGTACACAGTACGAAAGGAAGAAAAGCTTACTGTGTACTTAAGTACACAGTACGAAATATAAAAAAAAATTACTAGTCTTGTGTAAGTTTTTGTTCAATTTATATGATATACTAAAGTACACAGTACGAAATAAAGAAAAGCTTACTGTGTACTTAAGTACACAGTAAGAAACACAAAAAAGATTACTAGTCTTGTGTAAGTTTTTGTTCAATTTACATGATATACTAAAGTACACAGTACGAAAGAGAGAAAATCTTATTGAGTACTTAAGTACACAGTACGAAGGGAAGAAAAGCTTACTGTGTACTTGTACTTAAGTACGCAGTAAGATTTTCTTCCTTTCGTACTGTGTACTTTAGTATATCCTGTAAATTGAACAAAAACTTACACAAGACTAGTAATATTTTTTTGTGTTTCGTACTGTGTACTTAAGTACGCAGTAAGCTTTTCTTCCTTTCGTACTGTGTACTTTAGTATATCATGTAAATTGAACAAAACCTTACACAAGACTAGTAATCTTTTTTTGTGTTTCGTACTGTGTACTTAAGTACACAGTAAGCTTTTCTTCCTTTCGTACTATGTACTTAAGTACGCAGTAAGATTTTCTTCCTTTCGTACTGTGTACTTTAGTATATTATGTAAATTGAACAAAAACTTGCACAAGACTAGTAATCTTTTTTTGTGTTTCTTACTGTGTACTTAAGTACACAATTAGCAGCATGCCTCACTAATTTAGCGCGTGTTATAAAATTGAAATGTTGCAAATAGAGGCAAGAAAGGGTGAGAAAGAGGCGAGAGTCGAGAAATTCTTGAAGTTCCACAGTTGCGGGAGCTTCCAAGTTTGAATTACAGAGAAAGAGAAATCATCCATGGCCCATGCTACTATGTCAACAAATCATGATCCCAACAAAACTGTCTTTGATTCTATTATCTCTATGAATAAAAAGAGTATGTAAATTACAAGAGACGATCAATCGAAATCTTTTCGATTCCCACCATCGCTAAAAACTCATACACATCGATCGAAACGAAAAGAACACAAGCAGTGTTAGTGTTCTGTTCCTCGAAATGCTTCTCCAACTTCATTCGGACCCAGAGAGCTTCATTCCTTCATTCCACCTCACTCGATCTTGCTCCTGAAATTCGAACATCGATTCGTTACCGACATTGTTACTAGTACAGTAGCCATATGATATAATTTTGTGACCTAAAAAAATTCAAACTCACAATTGGTGAAATCAGGAGCAGAGGAGGAATCTGCAGGAAGGCAGGGCCAAGCCTGCGAAGGAAACAAGGAAGAGGGTGACTCTGTAGCGGGAGCACCATGTGAGGGGGCCCCACTTGATCTCCACGCTGGAGCTCTTGAGCTTCTTCCCCCTGTTAGGCTCCTTGCTCAGGTCGAAGCTCTCCCCCTTCATCCGCAGCTCCTGCACGCAGCGCGTCAGGGCACGCGCCTCCGCCCTCTCCCTCTGCAGCTGCCCCTCCGCCTTCCAGTACCTCCACAGCTTCATCTGGACGAGGATCGCCACCACCAGCGACGTCAAACCCGACAGGACCGCCGGGATCCACCACTTGCGGCAGCGATGCTGCTGCTGCTCCGGCGAAGACGAAGTGAAGAGGATCGTGAAGAAGATTCCGTGGAAGAGGAGGAAGTGCGAGCAGAGGTGGAAGATTTCGCCTCGGATCGTGTCCATCCGAGATTCCTTCCTCAGCATTCTCCGGCCGAAGAGGTCCTCCTCCCGCTGCCACAGCTTGAGGAGGAGGAAGTGGCCAGGGCTGCGCGAGATCTCCGCCAGCGGATGGCTCCGCATCACCGCTGAAGAGGTTAGCTTGTGGCGGTGCTCTTCGTCCACCAGCGCTGTTCGGAGCTCACGAGCCTCGTAGACGAGAACAAGAGGCTGAAGCAAGAGAACGGAGTCTTGATGTTGAGGAGCTTGACGTGAGGATCTCCATGGCCGGCGAGGTAGAGAGAAAGAGAGAGAGCGGTAGAGAGAGAAAGAGAGAGAGAAGTTTCAAAAATAGAGAGAGAGGGAGATTATGCATATATGAAGAAGAAATTGGTGGGAAGAAAAGAAAAAAATTCAAAAGTACTCCAAAGCAAAAAAGTAAGGGTATAATTGGAAACCAAAGCAAAATATGGGTATAAGTTGTGTTTTTTAACATACAAAGCAAAATTTTGGTTTACAAGTTGAAATTGGGTATATGACTATATATTCTCATGAAATTATTCCCGGCAACGCAGGAGTACAATTCTAGTAATTTACAAAACAAACATCAAAATATTTACAAAACAATAGAATGAAAGAAAGAAAAATTAAAGTAATCCTTTTATATATAATAGCAAAGCGGATTCGGAGCCCCACGTTAATTCATGTGCCTACGTGGCGCTTCATATGCTCTCCGTTCCTATTTATCTAAAAATTCAATTTATTTATAATAAAAAATATTATCTAATTATTTGATGGTTATCATTATAAATTAAAATAAATAACTAAATAGATATTATTGTAATTTATATAATTATAAATATTATCTAATTATAATTATATATATTATTTACACGACGGGATAAAACCAATATAAAATAAACGAGCAACTTGACTTATTTTATGATTCTTCTTTTATATTTGAGTACAATAAACAACGAGCAGCTCAATATTTTAATAATTTCATTCATATTTTTTCATAAAAAATAACGTTGTAAGTGATTTGTTTCGAATTTTGACGGGAGACAAATACATCTATCATCAAAATATTCCCTTTTAAACTATTTTATTACAAGTATACAACATAAAAGTAAATATAAGTAGATATTGTAACTATCATTATTAATAACTATAAATAACTATCATTAAAATAATTATATAAGTAGATATATCATACTTTAATTTTCACAATTAATAGGCGGCTTGAAAGTTGAAATAATGACACGACGAGATAAAACCAATATAAAATAAACAACGAGCTACTTAACTTATTTTAGTATTCTTCTTTTATTTTATTACAATAAACAACGGACAACTTGACACTCTTATAAACCTACTTTTACTATCACAATTAATTTCTATTAAAATAAACAACGGGTGGCTTGACACAATTTATTAATTTTCATTTATATTTTACTTTAAAATAACGTTATAAAGTGATATGTACCGAATTTCGATGGGATACAAATGCACCTATTATCAAAATATTTCCTTTTAAACCTATTTTCTTATAAACACGAGTAACGGGTTGTTCCATCGAATTAACTTTGCAATAGCACAAGGATGATGCTAACAAAACTTCGAGACCGTGTGATAGAAGCGAATCCGCTTTCAAGAAAAAATGATGGCAAGAAGTTTTCAATTGCAAGAATGACAATGACTGCATCAGATCTAATTAAGTCACCGGTTATGTTTCAGAGGAGACAATTTCCACTTTTTGTTTGCTTTGCTATGACGATAAATAAGAGTCAAGGACAGTCTCTGTCTAACGTAGGGTTGTACCTACCAAAACTGATTTTCAGCCATGGGCAGTTTTACGTCGCGATATCGAGAGTCACTAGGAAAAAAGTCTCAAATTTTTTGATATATGAAGAACATGACAATAGCTTCAACACCACGACTAATGTTGTGTATACGAAAGTATTTCAAAAGTTGTGAGGTAATTACCAATTCAAATATTTATACTTTATACATAAAATTATTATATTTGGATCTTATTTTCTACGGTTAAATTTTCTTGATTTACAGGAGAGTAAATTGCAGGAGGAATGTCACGACCGGACTTCACTAAGGATAGTTAAGCCGGGAAACCATGACTAGGGATGGGAATTAAGAGTTGGGGAAAGAAAGGGGTATAAGATTGGGTGTGGAATATGACTCGTATAACTATTTGAACAACACTTTATACCATTGAACGTCTCAACTCGGGATCTCAATGAGAATACAAGGATATTTGTCATAATCTATTACATGACTTGAAACAATTCTCGAAAGCTCAAGAGTTTGCACAGCGGAAGAATACTTGAATACATGTATGAAGACACGTATTACCGAGAGTCCTAATCTATAACGACAAAAGCTCCACTCGCCACTTCACATCATCTCGCTCAACCTGCACATTTAGAAATACATGCAGGGCTGAGTACGAAAGTACTCGGTGGGCACATGCCGAAAACTATACATAATAATTGTCAAGCCATTCAACTGTAAGACATAGGGGTTTTATTGAAAAGAGCCCATGCTTACTAAAACTGTTCTTGTGATCTAAAAGTGCATGCATGCTAAGTTCTTTCGTAATCTACCATATCTGAAACTGTGGTGTCGAGGAGGTGGCCACCTCACACGACACCTGACCGGCCAATCCTGAAGATGACTCACGGTCCTGTGTACACTAGTCCAAGCAAGATAGCAAGTCTTAACAAGGACCCGAAATCGATTAACTTTATTGGCGAAGCCAATTCAGATAGGTGTCATACACAAAACAAAAATGTTTATGGCATGACAATACTTGAAAATAAGCATTTTCATCTAAACATTCTATAACTTTTCTTGTATAAGAAAGCCCACCTTAAGTAACGTGAAAAGTGTCGATCCTGATAGAATCGCAACGTCAACCTTCCGGTCGATTTCCACCTATTTAGAAACGACGTTATAAGAATTTCCATTCTCATAGAATCTAATAATTCCTTATAAAGAATATTATATTCTTTATTTCTAATTTCTCACTTCGACTATTGTCCCGTTAATATATCGTGAGATTATTAATCGGAGTTAATGATTCTCCTTGGCTAGTGATAGCCGTTAATTGTCCTTGTAAGCTTCGAATAATAATTTATTTGAAGTTATATATATTAGATTGTTAAATTTAATATTCTTTTCATAATTCATTTCCATGAATTAAATAGGCTATTTTAGGCTCGAGAATTTCTCAAGCTTCAAAAGTAAACTCATATTACTCGAGGGGTTTTATTAAAATAAATAAAACATTTCTCGATAATTTATAACGTCCTTCTCGTCTAAATTTTACGGGTTTTAATTACACGAAGATATTAAATAAATTAAATAGTTGGGCCTTAAATTATTCGGCCCAACTTGAGCCCAATTCCCGGCCCAAGACTACTCCTAACCCAGACCCAAAACCCAACCCAAAACCCGACCCGAAACCCGACCCAGAACCCGACCCGGTTTAAACCCTAAGTATAAAAACCCCAAATCCTCACCATTACTCTCATTTCCCCCAATTCTCATTCATCCGCCCCATCTCCCTCTCCCTCTCGGACTGAATCTGTCCAGTCGGCGCCACCGTCGCCGGCGGCGAGAGCGCCGCCGTCACCGGCGTCGCCGTCTTCTACTTTCTCCCTCGTTCTTCTCCCTCCTCTCTCTCTCTCTATTTCTGTTCTCTGCCTCTCTCTCTCTCTATTTCTGTTCTCTCTAACTTAATCTGCCGGCGCCACCCTCACCGGCGGCGAGGGCCGTGCTCCGGCAGTGGCTTCCTCTCCTTCTCCTTTTCATTCCCCTCTCTAACTGCTCACCTCTCTTTTCCCTTGCAGGTCGATGGAGCCGCCGAAGCAGTCCGCCGCCGCTGGAACGCCGGAGACCGTAGCCGCCGCCGTCCAGGTTTGTTCTCCCTTTCTCTCTTCCTCATTCTCATTCTCTAGCTCTATCTCTCGGTACACACACACATGTATATATATGTATTAATGTTTTCTTTTTATTTATGCAGGGTTTTAGGACAACTCCTGTTCCCGGAGGAGGGCGCCGTCGTCGTCGAAGCTCGACTCGGGGCCGCCTCTGCCGCCCCGACAGACCTCTGCCCCTCTCCCGTCGAGGCCTTGGCCTCGATGGAGGTTCGACTCATCTCTCTCCCTTTACTTAATATTCGATTCAATTTGTGTGCATATATGTGATTCATGTTTTTGTTCTTTCGTTCTTTTGCATAACAAAGTCAGATTTGACATAGCTACTAAACTCCATGATTTAATCAATTGAAGCAAGTGATTATTAATAGAGATAGAGGCAGTAGAGCCTGTAGGTTTCATTTGCTCAACTTATGAGCATGAATGTCTTTTTTTTATTACTAGTAAGCATGGTTTATTGTATCAATGATTCATAGAATGTGTTGATATATGCTTAACCTTAGTAGTTCATTAGGAGCTCAATCTTGGTTGATTATTAAATCAAGAGTTAAATTTATAGCATGCTTTTGTGAATTTAAATCTGAAAATTTAGCATGCTTTCTTCTTATTGATATTCTACTTGAAAATGGTGATAATATGCTTACAGATGTTAGAAGGGCTGTGGTTGCTAGCTTTTCCCTTCCTCTTCCTTAGATCCTCTTCTTCTTCTCTTAAATCTATTTCTTTTGAGTGATGAGAGAAGGGTGTGAAGTAGAAAACTGATTTATGGTTTATGTTGGGGTATTTATACTTCTTCTTGGTTGTGAAATTGTGCATTAACAATACATTGAATGTGTATTAATTCATTCCTTATGTAATAGTTAGATGTATTATTTGATTACTGCAAGTCTAGCTAGGTGTAAGAGATAGAGTCCTTTATTTTCTGATTTCTTCTCTAATCCTATCCTTCTTGCTTTGCAGTTTGCAGGTGGCAAGTTGAGGGACAAGTTGATATTTTCTTGGGGCTCAAGAATGGTGCAAGGGGGGAGAATGAAGCTGGAAAACTGGAAGAATATCCTCTGCTGCTGCTGTCACTTCTCTGCCCCTTCTCTGCTGCTGCATCTTTGTTTTTCTTGTGGCTCAAGAAGGTGTAGGGGTGAAGAATGAAGCTGGAAAACTGGAAGAATATCCTCTGCTGCTGCTGTCCCTTCTCCCTTCTCTGCCACCTTTTCTGCTATTCTATTTTTTTGTCTTTCTTTTGATTCAAGCAACGAATACATATACATGTATTCCCTTAATTATCTGTTGTTTTAATTTGTATAATCATTTAATTATTCAAGATATTATTATTATTGACATGTGGGTTTATTGTTATTAATCTACTGTTTTTGATTCATTAATGTATTAATCGAATGTTTGGTAGGTAATGGGCTCGACCCAATACTACAACTACTTTAGTAACGATCTACATCGTTAGTTATTAAATTATCGATTCGATAATTATTTGAATAGTTCGTAATAGATTCCGACCTAACATTATTGCAGTCGGAATTAAATTGTTAAATCGAATTTAATTACTTCGATTTCGTATATTAATACATGTATCACTTGCAACTAATTATCAATAATTAGTTTTTTATACTAACGAAAGTGCGGGCCATTACATCCTACCTACCTTATAAAAATTTCGTCCCCGAAATTTGCGTACTTCTAATTTAAAAGCTCGGGTACTTCCGAGTTCTCACTTTCATTCTTCTCATTCGTGGTGTCTCCACCGAACCTTGAATGAAATAATAAACTTCTTTCTAAGACGATGCACCTTTCGGTCTATACTTCCTTTACTACATTCTTGTAACTAAACTACAACTTAAGGCAAATTCATCTTGATGAATTTAGCGCGTGTTTTCAAGCACGTGCTTTCTTACTTGCATACGTAAAATACCATATTATGGATACGTTCTAATTTTGGAGCTGTTCCTAACTTGTATGCTATATATTTTAGCATATCATATGATTTATAAATATCATAAGGGCTTAGCAAGACGAGTTCTCAGCTCTCCTTGAATCTAACCATCGTTATCTACATTGAAGGTATTACCTTCTAGAAAACTTTATCTACTATTTCAAAGCTTAACTTTGTTCGACGTCTGTCAGGTTAGGATTTCTAACCATCTTAGCTCCTCTCGTGCTCTTACAAAATCTACTACCATTTCGATCATTCCACTAATCGCATTAGGAACTTAAATCTTTCCTTGACAAATCTTGTCTTTATAGAGGGTAATCTACATTGTCACCTTTATAGTAAGGCATATGGCCTTATATCTGTTACCGGTTGATAACTAGCGTTTGGTAGGTCTATTTTCACCCTCAATGAGTACAATTGTTCTCGACATACCTTATAAGGTCTAAATCCTTCTTTTCCATTGCTCATTGGCATGGCGATGGTAAGCTATGCTATTAACTAGTTTAATGCCTATCCTTATGTGACTTATCCAAGATCTGGACGTAACCTAGTGTCTTGATCTTTAGTGATTACAATAATCACATCGTGTAACACACGATCTCTTAAATGTATATAACTGGGCTAACTTTTCTCCATGGCCGATATAGGTTGGAAGAAGACACGGCTTCTTGCTAGTCGATTTACATCCTCCTATAATTATAACTTCGTTCACTATCTTAGCTTTGGTTGTCTCATCCATATCTCCTTGTAACGTGCTCGCAGTTTCACTACGAAATCTTTAGGGTTGTAGCTCCCCTAAATTTTTGGTCATGATCTAATTTATCATAATTTATTAGTTAACGTGGTGGTTAACCATATCCTGAAACAAGTTTACTTCTGTGACATACTAAAACACCTTCTGGTAGTTGAGCTTATATATATATATTTTTCATGTCTCCTACCTCAACTTCCTTTCTAGGTCTCGATACATCTTGTATTCTCGGGTGAGCGGTTTATAGTGTACTCTTAGTCTTACCTAAGATTTCGTTCTTGAGCTCATCCTCGTGTGGTATGCACAACCTCCTAACAACAATTTTCGGTATTATTTATTCTTACTCTCCAGTGTATCTTCTTTTAACTTCCTTTCTTTTCTTTGTGCCTCTCGTTGACGTTATAGTCAATGTAGTAATAGTCTTTTCTGCCGCCTTGGCAAGACACTACTTTTAAATTTGTATTCTGAAAATCATTGACAAGTGCCTCTCCACTCGTGAGAAGAAGTGTCAACTTACACATGGTTTATGACCTAAATCATTAACCACTACATTTACCTTTACCTTGGTAATTGATACCATATTTGTAGTTCTTTACTAGATCTACCTACCTTATTTGGCACGTATTAAGGGCCCGTTGTTTGAATAATCTCTTTTAATATGCGAGATTGGCATTAACTCCTTAAGGGCGATGTTTCTACATTTTTCGGGGTGTGCACCACCACTGGAAGTTCTAAGTCGTGGGTACGGTAATCTTACTTTGTATAAATTGTTACATCTCATTCTTTGCATCGATTTTGGGATGCTCCACCCCATTCTCTTAGGCATATTGGTAGGTTACTCTTTTCTTTTCTTTTCTAGTCCTGGAATTATCGAATTCATTTTCAACTACTGAAGCATAACTAGTGCTTAGAGGTCTACATACAGTTGATCATTGGCCATAACAATCATGTCGTTGGTCTTATCATCTTGGAGAATTCTTGACGAATATCCGGTAATAACGAGTTAACCCAAGAGGTCACATATTTTATTTTGTGTAGATGATTCTCACCCTTGTAAAGCTTCTACTTTTGCTGGGTCTACTTAATTTCATCCGACGACACGATGTGCCCAAGTAATGTCACTTTGTTAAGCTAGAAAACATATTCTCTATTTTTTTTTTTTTTTTTTTTTTTTTTTTTTTTTTATGTATAAGCATTTCCCTTGTACTATTCTTTTTAACGTAATTGCTCATGTATAGGTGAGACATTTAATACTATATGGAGTAGAGATTTATAATAATTGGGCAGGTCGTTTCGATTGCTCAATCTATACATTTCAATGAGGGGTAAAAATAATTACCTCTGGTAGCAATGCTACATCTTCCAATTCTTTACTTGCTCAATTCATACGAGTTTTACATGGATGGTCCTTTGATATGCTAATTGCATATACTTTATTCCTACCAATTTTCCCTATAACTTTCGTCTGACTTTAACATTTAAAGGACTTTGGCAAGACTTTCTATCTCATCGATATCCTCTCTTTGGTTAAGGGCTAATTACTTAAAATCTGTTTGAACTCGTATTAATTTGCCGTTCCACAAAACTATTGGTTTTTCAATAAAGTCATAACCCACCTATCTTATTTATGTATCATTATCTCCGCTATGGAAGTTTAAATTGTACATAGTCCTCTTACTTTATACTCTTGTGGATAATCTTGTCTATCCATCGTTTCTAATCAATCTTTTAGATTGAGGATTTACTGTAACTCTTGGTCCACGTCTCAAATGCTCCTTATTTCATATAGTTTCTTAACTGGAGGAGTCCCTTGAAGATTAGGTTCTTTGGCATAGCCTAACCTTCCGCCTATCTTACTTTGTTACATTTCATTGCTAACTCACTTTCATATCTCTTTCATGGGTGATTAACTTAAATCTTGCTATACGAAACTTACTTTAATTTCTAGTGGAAATATTATCGTCTGTTCCGTACTAATGTTCTAAGGGTGTATCACCCGTGGAGTAGGGGCAATCTTATTCCAGATTTAGTCATCAACTTATACCACTAGTTACCACCTCTTTCGACGTGGACGTCGACTACATCTTGATCCCTTGCTATGTTTTAAGGGTACTGATTTATCTCATGCTTTACACACATACGTCCACTTTCAAAGTTATTCTGTTTGGATCTTTCGGGTGGTAACCCTCCAATTTTGACGTCTACGTTAATTCGGCATTTATTCTCTTTATGCTTTTAATCATTCATCATTATTCTCAAGTTCTCAATTGATGATAATCATGAAATTTTCCTTGGGGTTCCCTAAGGTCTTTATCAATTATCTATCCTCACACCTTTATCCATTTGAGTCCTATATCGATACCCTTACTTATTTATCAACCCTTGGACCACTTTATAACATACTACAGGTCATATTATCATCTCTATACATCTTACATCTTAAATCCCCTTCCAAAACTGTAAGTCTCTATTCGTCTCTATTTATTTTATTCCCATCTCGTGGGTAATCACTGAAGGGTATCATACTTTAAATCACACTCGTGACATGGAAATGGACTTAGTAAATCCCATTGCTTAGACAGATAATTGGGTCAAAGTGGAATGAGAATATCGTGATACGATACATGAAGGTAAAATGAAAATGGTTCAATTTTGGCACAACAAGTAACCAAAATATGTTATCAATGAATCATCTGACAAGCTGGGAAAGAATAATCAGAGGGTAGAAATGAAATGACAAAGGTCAGGGGGAGGAGACCCATTTTGTCGATACCCGTCCAATTTCTTGTCTGATGGTAACGCTACCAAGATCGATATTATGTGGGGTGATCAGTCCCGCATAGACACAATCTCAGTCACACGAAGTTCTAGTACTTTGGTGACTCTCAACTTTTCAGGTGGTGAAAAGAAGCCTTTGTAAAGTTTGGCGAGCTCTTCTAACTCATGATTTTTCTGGACTGTGTATCTTCATAATACATTTTTCTGGGCTTCAAGGGGCTCACGTAGGATATCACGACGCAAGGCGCTAACATGATAAGCCTCCCTTTATATCACTATCCCTATATATAATCATTTCTTACTATAAGTACTCATGTACAACTTCAATGGAATAATTCTCAATGTTCTTTTATTCCCTAGAAAGTTTCACCTCTAACTGAATGTGCCAAAATAGGACATCAACTTATTTAAATCATTCTTGTAAAAGAACTGATAAATTCGTTATGATCGAACTATCTCTGGTGTCGAAGCACCGGGTTGTTTCTTCCTTTTGGTGAACTTTGTTCAGGCCTAACCTTATTTAGGTTCTGATTGACATGTTCTAATATTTGAACTCTAAGAATTAGAGATTAATTAATGCTTTTATGCTCATGGATATATATTTCCAAATAGGTATAACTATTGTTACCGTCATTCTTTTCTAACTTCTATTTAATCTTTCATTTGACTGCTGTTATATTCTTTTGTTTAACCATGATGCGGTACATCTATGGTTTTGTGGTGGTCTTATCTTTATTGTGCCACAATATCTTTGTTAACTTATAGACACTTCATTATGTAAAAACATTAGTGAACTAACGTTGTTCATATGTTTTGACAAGCCGTTAAAAGGCTAAGTCCATGTCATCGAATGACATCTTATCTTCATTGTTTCTCTTGCCGAGATTCCTTTGCACTCGTGCATCTTCATCGCCTTTTCTTCTTCTTTCCTTACGGAAAGTCTTTCCTTACGGAAAGGAAGGAATTTCATTCCCTCTATGTCTATTTCTAAGTTCTCCGAGGAAAACAACTAGTTCGAGCGAGCTATGTTCTCTAGCAAGCCTTGTTCTTTTCTATATGTGATCTTAAATCCACTATGTTCTTTCTAATCTTCGACTTTTAATCTCGTGAAAGTCTTACCTTTCCTCGTTGAGCGCGATGTAGTGAAGTGCAGAGTTTTGTCGACTGACTCGATTAGTCAAGTGAATCAATACTCGACTAAACTCTGAAGAAGACTCTCGGGTTTCAGAGCAACCATCGCTCTGATACCACTCTGTCACGACCGGACTTCACTAAGGATAGTTAAGCCGGGAAACCATGACTAGGGATGGGAATTAAGAGTTGGGGAAAGAAAGGGGTATAAGATTGGGTGTGGAATATGACTCGTATAACTATTTGAACAACACTTTATACCATTGAACGTCTCAACTCGGGATCTCAAATGAGAATACAAGGATATTTGTCATAATCTATTACATGACTTGAAACAATTCTCGAAAGCTCAAGAGTTTGCACAGCGGAAGAATACTTGAATACATGTATGAAGACACGTATTACCGAGAGTCCTAATCTATAACGACAAAAGCTCCACTCGCCACTTCACATCATCTCGCTCAACCTGCACATTTAGAAATACATGCAGGGCTGAGTACGAAAGTACTCGGTGGGCACATGCCGAAAACTATACATAATAATTGTCAAGCCATTCAACTGTAAGACATAGGGGTTTTATTGAAAAGAGCCCATGCTTACTAAAACTGTTCTTGTGATCTAAAAGTGCATGCATGCTAAGTTCTTTCGTAATCTACCATATCTGAAACTGTGGTGTCGAGGAGGTGGCCACCTCACACGACACCTGACCGGCCAATCCTGAAGATGACTCACGGTCCTGTGTACACTAGTCCAAGCAAGATAGCAAGTCTTAACAAGGACCCGAAATCGATTAACTTTATTGGCGAAGCCAATTCAGATAGGTGTCATACACAAAACAAAAATGTTTATGGCATGACAATACTTGAAAATAAGCATTTTCATCTAAACATTCTATAACTTTTCTTGTATAAGAAAGCCCACCTTAAGTAACGTGAAAAGTGTCGATCCTGATAGAATCGCAACGTCAACCTTCCGGTCGATTTCCACCTATTTAGAAACGACGTTATAAGAATTTCCATTCTCATAGAATCTAATAATTCCTTATAAAGAATATTATATTCTTTATTTCTAATTTCTCACTTCGACTATTGTCCCGTTAATATATCGTGAGATTATTAATCGGAGTTAATGATTCTCCTTGGCTAGTGATAGCCGTTAATTGTCCTTGTAAGCTTCGAATAATAATTTATTTGAAGTTATATATATTAGATTGTTAAATTTAATATTCTTTTCATAATTCATTTCCATGAATTAAATAGGCTATTTTAGGCTCGAGAATTTCTCAAGCTTCAAAAGTAAACTCATATTACTCGAGGGGTTTTATTAAAATAAATAAAACATTTCTCGATAATTTATAACGTCCTTCTCGTCTAAATTTTACGGGTTTTAATTACACGAAGATATTAAATAAATTAAATAGTTGGGCCTTAAATTATTCGGCCCAACTTGAGCCCAATTCCCGGCCCAAGACTACTCCTAACCCAGACCCAAAACCCAACCCAAAACCCGACCCGAAACCCGACCCAGAACCCGACCCGGTTTAAACCCTAAGTATAAAAACCCCAAATCCTCACCATTACTCTCATTTCCCCCAATTCTCATTCATCCGCCCCATCTCCCTCTCCCTCTCGGACTGAATCTGTCCAGTCGGCGCCACCGTCGCCGGCGGCGAGAGCGCCGCCGTCACCGGCGTCGCCGTCTTCTACTTTCTCCCTCGTTCTTCTCCCTCCTCTCTCTCTCTCTATTTCTGTTCTCTGCCTCTCTCTCTCTCTATTTCTGTTCTCTCTAACTTAATCTGCCGGCGCCACCCTCACCGGCGGCGAGGGCCGTGCTCCGGCAGTGGCTTCCTCTCCTTCTCCTTTTCATTCCCCTCTCTAACTGCTCACCTCTCTTTTCCCTTGCAGGTCGATGGAGCCGCCGAAGCAGTCCGCCGCCGCTGGAACGCCGGAGACCGTAGCCGCCGCCGTCCAGGTTTGTTCTCCCTTTCTCTCTTCCTCATTCTCATTCTCTAGCTCTATCTCTCGGTACACACACACATGTATATATATGTATTAATGTTTTCTTTTTATTTATGCAGGGTTTTAGGACAACTCCTGTTCCCGGAGGAGGGCGCCGTCGTCGTCGAAGCTCGACTCGGGGCCGCCTCTGCCGCCCCGACAGACCTCTGCCCCTCTCCCGTCGAGGCCTTGGCCTCGATGGAGGTTCGACTCATCTCTCTCCCTTTACTTAATATTCGATTCAATTTGTGTGCATATATGTGATTCATGTTTTTGTTCTTTCGTTCTTTTGCATAACAAAGTCAGATTTGACATAGCTACTAAACTCCATGATTTAATCAATTGAAGCAAGTGATTATTAATAGAGATAGAGGCAGTAGAGCCTGTAGGTTTCATTTGCTCAACTTATGAGCATGAATGTCTTTTTTTTATTACTAGTAAGCATGGTTTATTGTATCAATGATTCATAGAATGTGTTGATATATGCTTAACCTTAGTAGTTCATTAGGAGCTCAATCTTGGTTGATTATTAAATCAAGAGTTAAATTTATAGCATGCTTTTGTGAATTTAAATCTGAAAATTTAGCATGCTTTCTTCTTATTGATATTCTACTTGAAAATGGTGATAATATGCTTACAGATGTTAGAAGGGCTGTGGTTGCTAGCTTTTCCCTTCCTCTTCCTTAGATCCTCTTCTTCTTCTCTTAAATCTATTTCTTTTGAGTGATGAGAGAAGGGTGTGAAGTAGAAAACTGATTTATGGTTTATGTTGGGGTATTTATACTTCTTCTTGGTTGTGAAATTGTGCATTAACAATACATTGAATGTGTATTAATTCATTCCTTATGTAATAGTTAGATGTATTATTTGATTACTGCAAGTCTAGCTAGGTGTAAGAGATAGAGTCCTTTATTTTCTGATTTCTTCTCTAATCCTATCCTTCTTGCTTTGCAGTTTGCAGGTGGCAAGTTGAGGGACAAGTTGATATTTTCTTGGGGCTCAAGAATGGTGCAAGGGGGGAGAATGAAGCTGGAAAACTGGAAGAATATCCTCTGCTGCTGCTGTCACTTCTCTGCCCCTTCTCTGCTGCTGCATCTTTGTTTTTCTTGTGGCTCAAGAAGGTGTAGGGGTGAAGAATGAAGCTGGAAAACTGGAAGAATATCCTCTGCTGCTGCTGTCCCTTCTCCCTTCTCTGCCACCTTTTCTGCTATTCTATTTTTTTGTCTTTCTTTTGATTCAAGCAACGAATACATATACATGTATTCCCTTAATTATCTGTTGTTTTAATTTGTATAATCATTTAATTATTCAAGATATTATTATTATTGACATGTGGGTTTATTGTTATTAATCTACTGTTTTTGATTCATTAATGTATTAATCGAATGTTTGGTAGGTAATGGGCTCGACCCAATACTACAACTACTTTAGTAACGATCTACATCGTTAGTTATTAAATTATCGATTCGATAATTATTTGAATAGTTCGTAATAGATTCCGACCTAACATTATTGCAGTCGGAATTAAATTGTTAAATCGAATTTAATTACTTCGATTTCGTATATTAATACATGTATCACTTGCAACTAATTATCAATAATTAGTTTTTTATACTAACGAAAGTGCGGGCCATTACAAGGAAGAACGAAAAGCTCCTACGCTTAGAAGAGGAGCCGAGCTGATTATTTTGGTCCAGTTTTCTTATATAATTTTCATATTGTTTCATTTACTTTTAGTAATTTTTTTATTACTTTTAATTTTTTTTTTTTAGAAGAGGAGCCGAACTGATTATTTTGGCTTTGTCGATTTCAGCACCAAGTTGCTTTATAAGTCTGTAAACGTCGAAGATTGAAATATAATGAATCGTCATTGGATTGGATTTTCGCATTTATTATTCTTAACTTCCTCTTATTGTTTGTAAGTACATAGAAATCGAAGGTCATAGTATGAATTATTTAAAAATAAATTTTACTGATAAAATATTTGAACGTTAAACATAATTATTATCACTATTTTAATTTTCGGTCAGCTCATGCATGGATGCATTCATTTCGATTGGAATTTAGTTATTCACCATGAAAGATTGAACCTGGATTGAAGAAGGAAATCGGTTCTTCATACTTCTCTCAAGCCAAGAAGAAATTAGTTCATGCATATTTCGTTATGTGTAGCTTCTGAGTTTTTTTTTCAATAGTTCCATAATGTTCTATGCGCATCGAGCCCCATTTGTGTTGATCAAGCATGGCTAAAGAGCACGAAAAGGATCGATCGACCCCAAATCGAGTGCTACATGTAAGTAGAATTGGGTCCGAGCTTGAGTGGCTCAATCGAGCTCGATGAAGTCCAAGCAAATATATTATGTGGATAGACCAAAATACCCTCGATGAAAATTAATAAAAATATAACAAAATAAATTCACCCCTTGCAATTCAAACAACTTAAAAAATGCTAAACAGAAAACCATAACGATACAGAGTTACACACTTCTTCCATGATAGAGTCTCAAGTTAATTTAAAATAAGTCTCTTTTGACGAACAATAATGCTATTTGGCCATAATGTGGCCGACCACACAACAATATTTTTCATATTTTTTGTAATTTTAAAAATTGTAAATGATAACAATAATTTATTAATTTCATATTTTAATTTAAAAATATTTTTCCCAAAAAAATACATATTTTTTTTTTTCATTTTTTTAGGTAAAAAAGGTAAAAAAAAATACTTTAAAATAGTAAAAATTATCAAATAATTAAAGGATCAATTTTAAAAAATACGTAAAAAATACGGAGTATCACTTTTTGAGTATTTTTATAATCTAAAAAAGTTTGGCATAAATATATAAATTATTTGATATTATAAAAAATAAAACAAGTTAAATTATGGCCGGCCACATTATGGCCGAATAGCATCACTCACGAACAATTGTTTCAATACGACCACGTTGAAAAAAAAAATATAATTACTTTATTATTTTATTTACAATTTAAACTATCAGACATCAAAATTTTAAAATGCTACCTCTTTACATTTTCTTTTAATTAAAATACACGGTGGGGTAATCCTTTTCTTTTATATTATGCTTAAAAATAACATTTCAAACTCATAAACGTCGAATCTTGACGGGATACAATATATATACCTACATATCATTAAAATATTACTTTCTTAACCTATTTTTTTATAACCACAAGTAAATGGGAGGCTTCAAATAATTATATATTTCTCTACTAAAATTTTATTAAAAATTAAAAAATAATCGAATCCCGTCGATTTTCGACGGGCAGTAAACTAGTAATTTATTAAAGAAAATGGAAAAAAAGGAAAGAAACCCTGCAAATAATTTACTCTCTATAGAGACCACATCGAGGGTGCAACAAGACTATCAACATACACAAAAACATCACCATTGTTATGGCAGCATCTCACCATATCCGCCGCCTCTTCTGTCGACGTAGTTTTCTCACCTTTATACACGAACATTCTTCCCCACTTGTTCCGATCCCAAGTAGAAGCCCTAACTAGAACGTCTCCGTTTTCATAGAGATACAATGGCCGGTACCTTAAGGATCTCTCAACATCTAACCTACAAGAGAATCTTAAGTTACAACGTTCGATACTAAACTTTTTAGTCCATGATCGGACATTGCCGTATTCCTCCATCACCCAAATAATCGCACCATCTATACGATTTGTGGTCAAGAACAACATTCCCTTCAACACACTCATCTCCACTAACAAGCAATGTTTTTAAACACGACCCGGACCGACCGGTCCGACCGGAAAACCCGGGAACCGGTCCCTGGTCCGGTCCGGGTCTTTGATTTTCGTACCTCTCCACTGACCCGGCGTGAACCGGTCAGACCCGGTCAAACCCGTCTGAACCGGTCAAGACCCGGTCAGAATCGGTGACCGGTTCACTTAAAAAAAAAATATTTTTTTTGTGTTCAACAGGATTTGAACTTGTGACCTCTAGTTTGTTAGTCTAAGATAATTACCAACTGAACTAACTTCACATGTATGTTCTAAAATTACAATAAATATATGAAATACTAAACAATATAATATATATATATATATATATATATATATATATATATATATATATATATATGGGTCATCCGGTTTTTTAAGAACGGGTCAACCGGTCGACCCGGTGACCCGATGACCCAGTTGAATGACCGGTTCGGTCTCCGGTCCGGGTTTCAAAACATTGCTAACAAGCAGGATGTCTGGCAATCGATTGGTAGTCCCACCTCTCCGAACTTCTCTGTCGATAAATCGAATGATTTAATGGAAGTAGAATCATCGGGAACCGAGAGATCATCGGGTTCGACTACCCAATGGAGTTTTCCACTCAAAAACACGCATTCACTTTTGTGATACCAAGTCTTCGAATTTTTAGGCGTATCTTGAATACTTGTCCACGAATCACTTCTAGTAGAATACACACTACAAGAATTTCGCTCATACACTACAGTTATTACCCGTAGTCTATGATATTTCAAAACCGTAGACACAGGTGGTGTAGAGAAAGCCCATGGGTATAGACTACAGTTTAAAACCGTAGTCTATAAGTAGCATACACTACGGTTTTTATCCATAGTCTATAGCCATTTAATAACCGTATAGAAAAGTGGTGTAGAGAAAGCTAATTGGCATAAACTACAGTTTATAACCGTAGTATATAGGGGAAAAAAATCATGCTATTTGGTTGTATAAATTGCCCTTTTTTTCTTTTTCTTTTTCTTTTTTATTTTTTCTTTCTTTCTTTTTTTTTTTAACCTTTAGTTACATATTAATATTTATATAAATTTAAAATGGCAAATCAAAATATTAATAATTTCACATTGAACCAAAAAACAGTTTACTATACAACTGGTACATAATTACAATTACTTTAGTGTTCCTTGCAACATACTTATAAAACTAAAAAGGGCTACAACCACTGCTATGCCTATTATTGAGAAAAAGTCTCCTATTAATAGAAAAATGTGTGTGCATTGCATAGCTTCTCTTGCAACCACATATCAATACCACTGCATTATACACACTTCTCCAATAGTGCATATTATCTGCATAAACAAAGCAAAAAAAAAAAAAAAAAAAAAAAAAAAAAAACACATAATTTTGGTTATAATGCTAACCGGACGCCCCTCGAACTGTTGCAAAAACCCTAACGAACCAATGCTGAGTAGGTCAGTTTCGTTAATAATTGGATAAGGTTCATTGAATTTGTGTGATGCAATTATTTTCCCGGGATGTGGAACATGCGATTCCACGGGTCTTTCCCTTTGACTAAGAAAGAAACAAAATAATGCACAACTATATGAGGATGATTATGTTTCTAATGTTAGAGAATCTTGGGAGGAAAAAAATATAATAGTAAAAGGTTATTGTCATTACCTGTATGAGGATGGTTAAGTTTCTAATCTCGTTAACCAACAATATCACACAGGAAGGCAATTGTTGCAGTCTAATATTATACAGGAAGCATTCACATGGAAGACTTACCGGAAAAATGTTTGTCGACATCATCAACGAGCCCTTGGATCATCCAACGAAATGACAACTTTTTTCCAGTCAAGTTCCCCTTCATCATTCTCAAAATTCACTGTAAAATACCAATATCAAAGATTCCATTAGCCATAAGATATCCATAATATCCATAAGTTGGGCATTCTAAGCACAATATATTTCCTCTATACCTGGTCATTGCCATTTTAAAAGAGCTATGTGAATGGCTGACCATGCTTCTAGAAGGAGGACCTTTCTTCGAACAAAGAAATTTCTTCTAGTTTCTGATGAGATGTGAAGTTATCAACTTCAGTTAGATTAACAAACTATTTAGGAGATCAAGCAATAAAACAATGGCAATTCATCAACTATGTAGTTCATGCTACACAAGTAATCTCGTCTCATCAGTTAGACACTTATTTACACTTTCCGAAGTATGGGTAGTTTTAAAAATTCAAAATAATTCATTTTAAGTCCTAAAACCATCATATCAGATCTATAACATCTAGACACGTTGCAGTACTCCCAAAAATTCATAAATTATACAAATACTTGCTTTTTTTCATGCGAAGCACCACCATACTTTTAGGTAATAATGTCTGCCAGATTTCCAGCCTACTTGATTGTCCCTATTCATACAACTTCCACCCATGTGAGAGATATGATGATTTAATTCATGGAGGACTTAAGCAAGGGAAGAAAGGAACCATCTAAGTATAATATGTACTATTTGTACAAGTAAAAAGCTTAATGCATTAGAAACTTTTCATTAGCTATGAAGATCATGATCGATTATAAATTTATAAATGGCTTAGCTCTTTGGCATCTCATATATATAACTACTGCATATGAGACATAAATACAAAAATTAGCCTTAAGTATAAAGAGTTTCTACGACACTAGCTACTACATAAGCACATATATTGAACCGTATACTCTTATGGAAACACAATTACTCCCGAAGCTAAACTATAATTAAGTACCATCAGAACAATATAATGCAAAGCCAACTCAATCAAACACTACTAAAAGAATATCAATTTGTAGGGTATGTGACCATTGCCGTGAGAATCCAAACATGATTTAATTGATTCAAACGAAATCCTTTGAGTCCAAACAAAATATTTTAGGGATTTTGACAATATAGGAGAGATTGAAAAATCAAAGACAGGGAAAAACACAATTGCAAAGAAAATACCGAAAAACTCACCAAAAGAGACAATGAGAAAGAGAGCAGTGGCAGTAAGAGATTAATCTCAACTAAATTTTGAGTACCTTCAGGTAGAACAAGTGAGAGAGCAGGAAAGAGATTGGTGGCGGCACATACGGCTACAGAAACAGAGACTAGCTCACATAGTGGCTATGAACTCGATGGAGTGAATCGGAGAAGGAGGAGAAAACCAATGGGAAGAAGACGGCGGCCATGGCAACGGCGCAACACTGTGGTGTCACGGTAGTGACCCGGTCGCCTGTAGAACTGAAGGCGAGAGGAAATTTTGGGGATACAGGTTTTTGAAATCTAGGGTTTTTAATTTAGGACAAACCAGAGAGGAGGAGAGAGAAGTACCTGACGGCAACGACGCTAGGGCTATGGCACCGGTCGAGGACTGCCGGGGATGAATCGGATAAAAAAGATAGCGACGAGCTATAGGCAGAACGATAGAGACGAGAAATCTGGAAATCGAACAACGCCAAGCAATTGTTGTTGACGTCTTCGCACCTTTTTGATTTAAAAGGAACAGATCTGGAAGCATCATCGTTCATTAGGGTTATAGCCTCGGTCGACGACTGCCAGCGAGTAGCAGGAAGAAAAGGAAAGAGGGCCGGGAGAGAAGGTTGAGAGAGAACCGGGAAGAAGAATTCCAAGTGTTCAAAAATTGATTCTAAGTAAACTACAATCATACAATACGGTTTTTATAAATCATCGTAGTCTATAATAAAATACGCAAAAAGACTACAGTTAAAAAAAAACGTAGTCTATGCAAGACACGCTCATAGAATACAGTTTCTAGAATAACCGTAGAGTATTGGGTATTATACACTACGGTTTTTGAAATGACTGTAGTCTATGCAACTCTAGTGTCGCACAAAGACTACAGTTTTTGCTAAAATCCGTAGTCTATATGTATACACTACAGTTTTTCTTTAAAACCGTAGTATATGCTGTGTAGACTATGAGCTTAATTCTTGTAGTGACAACTCGATCATCTCGTCCCCGCATGGAATCTTCAAGATTTTGTAATCGCTCTCTACGGAATCATATCCTAATCCAAGAACATATTCACGTTCCCATCCTCTCTTAAATGATGAGGGTTTTCGCACTTGCTTGTACGTTCTCATCGAAGGGTTCCACAGATACAACGATTCACGAGTCCGAACTACCACCAGCTCCCCGCACGAGGCCATAACATGATACCGCTGGTCGCCAAACGGGCAGACAAGATCGGCGGAGTTGACTGCCGAGTTATTTGATGACGTGGAAGGGAAGAGGAAGGTCGAAGCTTCGACGCCGCTGGCGGCGTTGGTCACTACGGCAAACCTTTCACGGCCATGGAGGGCAAGGTGTACATGTCTTCTAACGAAAGAAGAATCGAATATGATGGAATTCCATGATTTAGAAACGGAAGAGAAGCGGAGGAGGGATTTCGTCGGGAGATTCAATAGTATTTCTGACACCAACTCCGCCGGGACGTGGCGGTGGTGGTGGCGGCGCTTGTTTGTTGCCTCATCTTTCGTTGAGGCGGCAGCGTGTCGCTTTGAGGGTTTGGTATGTTAGATAATAAGATTTGATCCCTTCTGCAGGGCATCCACACGTCAAGACAATCGCTTTGAGGGTTTACTCTTTAATTAGGGTTTATAAATATTTCATTAGGGTTTATAAATTCTTAAATAGGGTTTATACATGTGCACTTAGGAGGTGCTTGGTATGAGGTAATGTAATAGGGGTGGGAAAGGAATGGAGGTGGGAAAGGAATAAGCATGGGAAAGGAATGAAATGAAATTTCCATTCCCTTGCTTGGTTTGCACAAGTAATAACCAAATTAATGCAATCAATTTTTTTTCTTTAACATTTTATGTGATAAATTAAATTATATTTTTGTATTTAAATCATACAACTATACTATTTAAGAGTGATGGGATAGAAAAAAACAAAAAAGAGAAAGTAATAAAAGATAATTTTTAGAGAGAGAAAACGATGATAGAAAAAAAATTTAGAGAGAGAAAGTGAAATTTTTAGAGAGAGAGAAAAGTGAAATTTTTAGAGAGAGAGAGAAAATTTTAGAGAGAGAAAGTGACGAAAGTGAAATTTTTAGAGAGAGATAGAAAATTTTAGAGAGAGAAAGTGACGAAAGTGAAAATTTTTAGAGAGAGAAAAAAATTTTTAGGGAGAGAATGTGATGAAAGTGTAAATTTTAGAGAGAGATAAAAAAATTTAGAGAGAGAAAGTGACGAAAGTGAAAATTTTTAGAGAGAGAAAGTGACGAAAGTTAAAAATTTTATAGAGAGAAAGAAAATTTTAGAGAGAGAATGTGACGAAAGTGAAAATTTTTAGAGAGAGAATGTGACGAAAGTGAAAAAGTTTAGAGAGAGAAAGAAAATTTAAGGGAGAAAAAGTGACGAAAGTCGAAAGTAAAAAATTTTAGAGAGATAGAAAAATTTTAGAGAGAAACTAAGTGACTTAGGAAAAATATTTTTGTAAAAAAAATCTATGAAAAAATTTTAGAGAGAGAAAGTGATAAGAAAATTTTTAGAGTGAAAAAGTGACGGAGTGATAAATTTTTTAGAAATAGAAAGTAGTGAGATACAAAAATTTTAAAGAGAGAAAATGATGATACGAAAATTTTAGAGAGAGAAAATAATGACGAAATATACTCATATATTTAAAAAAATATTGAGGTAAATTTAATTATTTATAAATAAATTAAATAATATTTGTTAAAATAAAAATAATGTAAATATAAGAGATGAGAATAGCTATAACCATGAATATCCAAGTAATGCCTATTCCCATGGAGGTGGGAATAGTCATTCCCTCGGAAATGTGTATTCCCGACACAAAAGTCGAACCAAGCGGAGTAATGGAATAGAGGTAGGAATGGCTATTCCATTCCCACCTCCATATACCAACTAATTTTATTAATTATTAATTTTATTTAGTAGAATTTTATTAATTATTGCCTAGAGGAATGATATGCTACACCCCTCCCGGTGGGCACCTTCGTGGGCACCTATGTCCTTTTTTCATTTCGATATTATTTTTTTCAATTTTTTTTTGTTGTGATATATTCTAATATCTTAAAAATAAATATATAAATTATTAAATCCAAAAAAACACGTATAAATCGAAAGTCAATTTGCTCTTTTTTCTTTCCAACTTAAAAAATGAATAATAAATCAAATTGAGTTTTGATTTTTAGATTTAATGATTTCTATATTATTTTTATGATATTAGAATATATTACAATTAAAAAAAAAAATTGAAAAAAATAAAGTTAAAGTTAAAAGAGGGCATAGGTGCCCATAAAGATGTCCACCGGGAGGGGTGTAGCATAGCCTATACTAACTAATTTTACAGTATCACTTGACAGTTATAATTAATCTAGGAATATTATATGTAGTCATATCAAACATAATTTACATCTTCCTAAGATTATGGGATTTGCATACGCGTAGATATCGACTATTTTTATTAGATAATGTTTTATCGTTTTTCCCTTTTATTTTTTCCCTTTTATTTGCATAGTTTATGAACTTTTTTTTTGGATTATTATCCGGTCTATGCATGTCTATTTCTGTACACTACTTCACCATCATATATATTTTATAATTTGACATAACTATTATCATTTATTTACAAAAATTACATCATTTATTGTACAATAAATTAATCTTTACACTATCATATTTCTCGTATTCCCAGATGTCTCGTATAAATGAGTAATATGATTTATAAATATAAGAGAAAACTAATTTATAGTGGTATATATTAAGATGTAATACATTTGACTGTAATTAATTGGCTAAATTATCATAACTTTGAAAAATGATAAATTAAATAATTAGTCTACAAAATAAGTTCTCCAAGAATCACGACCCAAAGAATACACTGTTCTTATATTATTACTGTCAAATTCATGATAAATACACAATATGACAATTAATATGCTAATTTCATACATAAACTCAAAATCATGTATAGAGTAACATAAATTCATCTAGACATCGAATAATAACACATATAAACCATTGAGTAATAAGTTTCAGTGTCGAAACCTAAACGGTGACTTTTAGACCGTTGTTGAGACTACAACGAGAGGGGGCAACAAGACTATCAACATATATAAAGAACAAAAGCACCATAGCCAGGGCCGGTCCTGTACGTCACAAGGCCCGAGGCGAAAACGAAAAAATAGGCCCCTTAATAACGAAAAAAAATCATCATATAATATAGTAATAACAATAATGTGAAATGGAGAAAAAAAAAAGTTCTTACTCTCAAATTATAACTCGTCGTGTAGTTTTAGAAGCAAAAATATTTATCAAAATTTGTGTAATCTAATTGTTCAACTATTTTTCTTTCAAATGGCAGCATAGCCAATCCATTCAACTTGTCTTGCAACATAGTTGATTGTAAATAGGCCTCAATCAATTTTAACTTCAAGAAATACTTTTTAGCCGATACAAAACTGATATGGTTAACAAAATCTTGTAGGAAGATTTACGAGATTTAAGCATATCGACAAATAATTCACCCTCTTCAAACATTCTCTTAAAGGAGGTTCTATATATAATGATCATTCCTTTTTTCTTAGAGTGGACGTTTCTACTTGTATATATAATTGGAAAAAATATATATCATGAATACTACATATAAAGCATATACACATAATATATATGGAAAATAATTTTTATTTTTTAGTGGGCCCCTAAAAATTTTGGGGCCCAAGGCCCTTGCTTTGTGAGCCTATATACAGGTCCGGCTCTGACCATAGCGCCTCATAATTATATCTACCACCCGTGGTCCATTTTGATCATGGACGAATAGTAAATTTCCCCCACTTTTCGTATCATTTACCTTAACAAGAACGTCACCATTTTCGTAGAGATACAAAGGCCGGATTGAGTTTACCTGAAATACCATACGATTTGATATTTTTTCATGATCGAGCAACACCGTATTCCTCCATCACCCAAATATCCAACGAAAACATAACCGGGCGATAATTGCTCAAGCACAACTTTCCCTTCAAAACACTCATCCCCTCCACACCGAAAAAAATTCGATAACTACAATTCATCGGCAGCGCCACCTCTCCGAACTTCTCCGTCGATAAATCGAAAGAAATAATCGCCGGATCTCCGCGATTGGGGTAGATCGGATCGGTCATCCAATGGAGTTTTCCACTCACAACCACACACGGCGTTCTATTGAACCAAGTATCGTTAGAGAAACCCTCAATAATTCTCCACGAATGTCGAATGGTTTCGCGTCGAATACAACTCGAACATCTCGCCTCGAGTGTGTAATGGAATTTTCAAAATTTTGTACTCATCCCCTACGGATTCATACCCTAATCCAAGAGAATAATCATTCTCGATACCCGTAGGAGGCATACGCACTTCTTTGTACGTTCTCATCGAAGGGCTCCACAGATACAACGATTCACGAGCTCGAGCTAACCACAGTTCCCCGCACGAGGCCTTAACGTGATACTCACCATCGCCGAATGGACAAACAAGTCCGGCGGTATCGACTTTCAGATTATTTGATGACGTGGGAGGGATGAGGAAGGTCGAAGCTTCGACACGGCCGCCGCCGTTGCCGGCCACTAAGGCAATCCTTTCGCGGCCGGGGAGGGCTCGGTGTCTTTTGATGAAGCTTGATTCGAACATGATGGAATTCCATGATTTCGAAACGGAAGAGAAGCGGAGGAGAGATTTTACTGGGAGGTTTAATAGTATTTCCGACACCAACTCCGCCGGGATGTGACGGCGGTTGTTTGTCGCTTTTGGCGGCGGCATGGCGGAGGCGTCCATAGTAGGGTTAAAAACTTGATTGCCGTTGAAGCTGATTAATTACTAAGATCGAATATTAACCTGTAAATTTATTAGGTTTACAGTCATTATATAATGCTAATTTCCATATTAATTTATTTTATTTTCAATATAAAAGGTTAATGAAGTAATTAGGGGCAAAAAATATAGTGTCTTAGGGCATGTACAATGGAGGGATTCTTGTCTATGTGGCAAAAACAAGAACCCACACCTTAATTAGCACCCCCATTGAAGATCCCCTAAATAAGAACCCCGGGTTCTTATATAAGATACTGGTTCTTAAGAAAAAGTGGGGCCCACATTCCTTTTTATTTTTTTTCTCTCTTTTATTTTTTTCAAATAAAATAATTAGTGGGACCCTTTAATTATGATAAGAACATTTATTAAGAATCTTACCATTGTGATTTTTTAATACGAATGAGATCTTGTCTATGTGGTACCTTTAAGAACCTCATTTGAGGTTCTAGCATTGTACATGCCCTTATACTCTTAGTGTTTACTAAAATTTGGCCAAATTATAAGGAAAACCAATTTATGGCCAAATTTGTTGAAACCTCCCTATTTTACCCTTCCTTCCCCACTCTCCCACTCTCTCTCGCCCACTCTCTCTCCCTCACTCGCCTACACCCACCCACCACCCACCCCCAAACTTTTTGACTTTTTTTTTTTTACTCTTGATTGGAGGTTTTTTTTTTTTTTTTTTTGTTTTTTTTGTTTTTTTTGTTTTTTTTTTTAAACTAAAATATCATAGTTAGAAATTGTGAATTATTCATTTTCTTACTAAACGAATTCGCATGTTTGGTTAGATATTAACTAATTCTAACCTAAATGGTATACATTCTAACCGATTGGTTTGAATGAGATAATTTCTAACCAAATCTTTGAATTTATTTAGTAAGATAATCAATAATTCTACCAAAGTTGATTGAATCGAGTGTGTTATTACGTATCGTATGAATTCATTTCGTAAAGAATAAAATAATTCAAACTAGTTGATTTAACCGGTTAGAATGTATGCGATTAGTTAGAATTAATGAATTTATAACCAAACATGTTAATTATTTAGTAAGAAAATGAATAATTCTAACAGGTTGATTGAACCAATTAAAATGCATGCCACGGGACGGGTTAGAATGCCAAGGGATGGATTAGAATATACTATATTCTAACCGGTCATTTGCGATTGTAACGTTAGAAAGTTGGTATTTCTAACGGGTGGACAGAACATGTTGGAATGCCACGGGACATGTTAGAATATACAAAATTCTAACCGGTCATATGCGATTATAACGTAAGAAATTGAGTATTTCTAACGGGAAGACTGAACCTTTAGGAATGCCACAAAACAGCTTAGAATATACAAAAATCTAACTCGTGATATGTGATTATAACGTAAGAAAGTGGGTATTTCTAACGGGTGGACTGAACCTGTTGGAATGCCACTGAACAGGTTAGAATATACAAAATTCTAACTCGTGATCTGCGATTACAACGTAAGAAAGTGGGTATTGCTGACGGGTGGACTTAACCTGTTAGCATGCCACGGGACGGGTTGGAATATACTAAATTTTAACCGGTCATATGCCATTGTAACGTAAGAAAGTAGGTATTTCAAAACTGGTGGACATAACCTGTTGATTAATTTGAACTCAGATCTTAATACACCTGGACATTTCTGACTATGATTTTATTAAATTCTTACTGCGTGAGTTTGTGATTTTAATTTGTTACCTATTGTTTGCTAGGAATTCGTTTCTTACGATTCTATAAAAATTTGTATATTTTTTGGTTTCCAATAAGACTATGTTCTGTAAGAATTCGTTATTTTGTCAAAATCACGAGAGAGCGTATTCAAATTCGTATAAGAAAACTATATATACAATACAACTAGTTAGAATTATTAAAATAACAAATAATGTGTATTCAATTTCATACAAGAGAAGGGCATATTCAATTTCATTTCACATCCATCAACAAACTGAGTCTTTCATGACTGAATTCACACCACCAATCAGAAACACTAAACACAAAATACATTATTAAATACATTATTAAGTAAGAAATTACGATACATATACCATTTCTCACCCCCTGTTACATTTGAAAAAAAACAAAATTATTTTTGATGCAGGACCTTCTTCCTCCTACCTTCTTCCTCCTGCACTTCTTCCACCTTTGATCAATGGATCATGGAGGTGATCAATGAGAGACCCTTTTGGAATAAACTCATAAACCAAGTAGAGGTGGTCTTACCACAGACATAACCCAACAACTCCACCTAAATCATAATCAAATCAATAAAGAATCCATTTTTTTAGTAAATTTCAAAAGATTGAAATTCTCACTTACCACATTAATTAATGTGGTGTATCTTGTATAAAGTGGTTAGAATATACTAGATTCTAACCGGCCACATGCGATGATAACGTAATAAAGTTGGTATTTGTAACTGGTGGACAGAACCTGTTAGAATACCACAGAATTGGTTAGAATGTACAAAATTCTAACCGGTAACATTCGATATTTACACTACGAAATTCTAACCGGTTAATTCGTATGTACCGTATTTCTTCATTTTGCTCTTTAAATGAAACAAGCATCGATTATTTCGAATCAAACAACAATTATTCTAAAAATTATAGATCTATTACACTACGAAATTATAAAAAATCAAGAGTGCAAGAAACAATACAAAAAAATTACAAAAGAAAAAAAGAAAATTTAAATAAACTAATTTTGTATGCAGGACCTTCTTCCTCTCCTTCCTTCTTCACTTCTTACACCTTTACATATTAAAGCTACATCTCGGATATTCTAATTGGATCAATCAATCTGTTATAATTATTCTTTTTCTTATTAAATGAATTCGCATGTTTGGTTAGATATTAACTAATTCTAACATAAATGGTATGCATTCTAACCGATTGGTTAGAATGAGACAATTTCTAACCAATTATTAGAATTTATTTAGTAAGATAATGAATAATTCTACCGATTTGACCAAATCAGCTGCGATTCTTTTTCCATTTGCCTTCGGTTCTCGTCCTGCAACATGCCCAATAAACAAAGAAATTGTAGGTTAAACACATTCGTGACTAAAAACGATCAAAACTAGCTAGAGAACCCAACCTTGAGGTACATTTCTAACGGAGCATCGAATACACACTCGACTTCAGCTGCATTCGGGATAGGAGTGAAGGCCCTCTTGTCCCAAATCACCCCTACCATAGGTGATTTTCTCGAATAATAATTCTACAATTCACAAAAGTGAATGCTTTATTATCTAGTAACTTCTATAACAAAATAAACACAATAAAAGAAGGGAATATGGCCCAAATTTCCAATCTGTTCCACAAAAAATCAAAAGAAGCTAATAACCTCTTCCTAAAAAACCCAGAAAAGGAGGAACAGGGGAAGATTACCAGTCAATGAATTTGCAATAATTATTTCAGCAAAAGAGAACTTGAAAGGAAAAAAATCATGGAAACCGGGAAATCTACAACTGTAAATCTCCTACCTACTACTACGCGTAAGAAATCGAAAAATTGATTTCTTGATCGATATCAACAGTCACGAGCAATAACTGAATAAATCGGCAAAAATAGAAAGGCCAAATACATCAAAATAACCCAAACTTTGCCCATTTACACCAAAATAACCCAAACTATTAATATTACAATAACCTAAACAATTATACGTTTGCATCAATCTGACATCCGTCAATGTCACATGGATGGAGCCGTTAGTTTTGCTGACTTGGCAAATACACTTAGTTGAATTTTATTGGTTTTCACTAAAAATTTGAAAAATCAATTTAATATAAATTCAATTATTATTATTATTATTATTATTATTATTATTATTATTATTATTATTATTATTATTATTATTATTATTATTATTTGTATTTTATTGTAGTAAGACAAAAGATCTCACACTAATATCCCCAAAAGTGAAAAAAAACTTAAGAATTAATGAATACATATCAAATAATTATAATATATTTTCAATTAAAATTCACAATAATGCTATATGATGTTACAAACACAAAACATGGAGCATTAAAAAAAATAATAGAGTAATAATAAAATATTTTTGGATTAGATAATTTTTTTTTTTTTTTTCAAAAAAGTTATACATGTGTATTTACACATAAGCGTCAATAAGAGGAATGGTGTTTGCTGAGTCAGCAAACTAATGGCTCCATCCATATAACATTGACGGATGTTAGATTGATGCAAACTTATAATTGTTTATGTTATTTTAGTGTAATATTGATAGTTTGGGTTATTTTGGTATAAATGGGCAAAGTTTAGGTTATTTTGATGTATTTGGCCAAATAGAAAAGGAATCAAACTAACTTTATCTTTCACTATCGCGACCACACCAAATTTATTCACACACAAAATGAATTAAAAATGATACTGTCACTCCAAAATTACTCCATACACTCTCACCCCCACTCAATCCAAACCCTCAAATTGCCCTAATCAATCTCCCAGATTCAAGCAATCTCGAAACACCAATTCATGGAGATTGTACAAATGTTATCAACAGGGGAGAGAGAGAGAGAGAGAGAGAGAGAGAGAGGAGAGAATTTTCACCATTTTTGCGGGCTTTGACGCGGGCGGAGACGGTGAACCAAGCCCGTCGAACAGGGAAGACGATCTTGTGCCACCACTCCATGACCTTAATCTTGACCTTCCGCCGCCGGTTGCCGCCGCCGAGTCGAGAGAAAACCCTTAACCCGGCCAGAACTACTACCGCCGCCGACGCCTGGAAGCCCGACCAACGCCCCTACCCTACTCCGTCGTCTCTGCAGCAGGGAGCTCCGCCAGCAGCTTCCCTTCTTCGTCGGCGGCTTCCCTTCTTCGTCGGCGGCCGTCTTCTCCATCTTCGTCGCAGCCCTTCGATTTCGCCGGCTACGCCGCCTTCAGCCTCCGGATCCGGCATTGATCGACGACGCCGTCCTCCTCCTCCTGGTCGTCGTCGTCCTCGCCGGTCTCCTGCAAGGAAAAAGGGAAACAAAAAATGACAGTAGAGAAGAAAGAAAGAGAGGAAGAAAGATAGATGGAAAGTAGGAAAATAAATTCATTTCAAAACGTGGAATAGTAATAGGGGTATTTTGGGGCTTTTACTCCTAAATTGGCCAAAATTTGATGTTTCTTAAAATTTTGCCAAAATTTAATATACACTATAGTGTTTGTATAGAAGAGTACATTTCCTCAAGTAATTATGTATTAGTGTAACAATTGACTCCAAAAATTATGGTATTTTATATGAACCATTTATAAGATATTCTCTCCCTCTCCTTTTTCCTACTCCTACACATGCTCTCATTCATATTTTTTTTGTTCCTGAATTTTAAACATATTTACAACTTGGTTTATACAGATATAAATTTTGATATGAGAAATATGAATAAATCCAAACTATTGATCTTAATTTGACCTATCTAGTAATATATTGATTTAAGTATAATTATAAATATCATAAGCATTATTATGTTTAAGCTTGAATTTGTACATAAAAAGTATAATGGTGTAATAAGCATAAATATATAACGACTTAAGCATGATTTTGTATAGTTTTATGCATTTTCGCATATTTGCACGCCAATATTTATTTGTACATGAACTCTTCCCTATATATGTATTTATTTATATGTAGTATTATATTAAGTCTCTTTTTACAAAATTTTGTGTTATGCTATATATTAGACTATTTTCGCATATTTGCACGCCAATATTACTTCTTTCACATGCATTTTCGGAATACAACCATTATTAATAATTTTCATTTTTTTTAGAGTGCGTGTTCTTTTTTGGTGCAAAAAAAAAAGAGATATCCACCCTTTAAATCTTTTCTTATTTTTCATATTTTCTCTTTTTCCCTTTCGTTTGCACTGTAACGAGAGAAAACATTATCTTAACAATATGGTGTTATAAATATTTTCTTCAATTTAATAAGTACAATTTTTCTTTATTGATAAAAGGTGATACAATGTGATGAAAAATGTGAGAAATGACAATTTTTTCTTCTCTCTCATTTTCTTTCGCATGAAAGAGAACGAACCCTCCATTTTAAATTCATGATGGTAATAATTTTTGTAACACCCAAATCTTTAATTATTTTCAATAATTTTAATAGGCCTATAGAAATATTTAGATTGATCTTAAGAAAAAATGCTAAAACAAATTCAAAAAAAGGAAGGTAAAGAAATACACATGGACACACGCACACATGGTGAAATCATATATATATATATTTTTCACTCAAATGTAATTAATCGTCATTTTCACATTTCATTCCCAAATTAAACAAAATAAGATCAATCATCAATCAATTCCCTTCTACATGTACTTCATCTTGAACTTTCGCTGCCTCAGTCGGCAGCAGCGGCTGAGAGGCGGCGGAGTCGCCGTCACCGCCGCTACATTTCCGAATACACAAAGTCCGACACCCGAAGCTTACTCCACCGCAAACTTTTTTATGCAGTCGTGATCAGCAGCATCAGATGCATTAAAATGTAAATGGAGAACTATAGATGTGTATTTATAGCTATCAAAATGTAAATGCTTGTTAATATAATACTTTGTGATATCGGATCACATGTTTTGTGATCACTTTATAAGGAAATAGTTCATCAAAAAATCTCAAATTACTACTTATATATAATTGCCGCACTTCTTCTTAATGATGTCAATGTTTAGTGTATGTTACATTGAGATGGTTATTCGATGAATGTGTTGTTTACGACTGATACGACAATAATAGACTTATAGACATAATGAAGAAGAACTGAGTTCTAGTAAACAAATTTATACTCCTATACATGTGCACAAACATTAATTTAAATAACAATTTATTATTCTTCTAACCGTCACTTTAAAACGAGTTACTAACCTAAAATAGAGTTTACACAATAGGCAAAGAAAAGAGGAAGGGAAAAAAGAAAACTAATCAATTGAGAAAACAATGAGCTAGGGTGCGACAAGACTATCAACATAAAGAAAAACATCACCATCGGCATTGCTCCTCATAAAATCCACCTCTCGTCGTTGTCCAGTTTTATCGAACACCAACAATCTTGTCCACGCTTTCTCATCGAAAACCCTAACAAGAACGTCCCCGTTTTCGTAGAGATACAAAGGCCAGGCAAAGAATACCTCATTAGAGAGTGGTGTATAAGAATAATTGATGCTAAACTTTACAGTCCATGATCGAGCATCGCCGTATTCCTCCATCACCCAAATATCCAACGCAAACGAACGGCCGTTGCTCGAGCACAAATTTCCCTTCAAAACACTCATCCTCTCCACGCGGAGCAACTCCCAATTAAAAGTGTATGCTGATTCATATGAGTATATAGATAAAAGTGTATGCTGAGGGATTTGTTTCTGAAGGAAGTAGTGAGTTTTTGATGAATTAGTATATGAGTAGGCGATTTACATAGATGAGGGGTATTTTTTCCAACACAATGATGTCCTCGTCGCTTGTACTTTTTTACGAATGTGTACATAGCTATGTAATAATGCTTGATAGTTGAGCGACTGGTCTTGTAAGGGAAGGATAGATTTGTCTTCGTTCTTATTAGTGGTGTTCTGTGCAGGGTTAGATGGAGAGGGATGGGTTAAGATTATACCGTTGAAACGAAGTTTCTGGAAGTTCTAAGCTGCTTCCATTTCCGACTTTTTTTTTTGGTAAGATGGAGCAACTTAATCTCTAATCTGATCTGTATATTCCTGTTGCTTAATTCTGATCTTGTATTTGTACCAATGACTATGAGATGATTGACTGCTGACTGCTGTGAAAGTTATGCTGTGTGCATGTACAAAATGTCAAGATAAACAATGACGTACTTGTTTTTAGTTCCGAATACTCATTTCATTATTATGTTGGCGCATATCTGAGTATTTGCATCATGCCATACATGACCACCTCAAATTGAGAGGAGGATTTAATGGAAATATCTTGTTTAGGAGGTATGATATGCCATGAAAAAGAATTTTGGACTTTAAACTTGTGAGGAAGATTTAATTTCCAATCACTCAATTACTCATTCTCAGTCTCATTCACAATTTCAGATGTAAGTCGAGAATTTTATTTTGTTAGTCATTTTTTCCAAGTCTAGAGTTAGGTTCTTTATTGTTGCTAGCTTCTATATTTAGCATTAAGTTATCAGTGATTACTTCCTCAAATGTGTTGCAGACTTAGTGATTTGAAGCAGCTAGGTTCGTCTTGTGATTGTTTCCCTGTATAAACCTGCGATAAGGTTAGGTCTACTCCATGATATTTCTCTCTTCTTTTCCTTATCTTTATTAATATAGAAAAAAGCATTCTTCTCCTCTCTTTTCTTCACAACTGCTTCCGGTACTCAATTTCTTCTTATTCTTGTTGTTATTTTGGGTTAAATGTTTTGATAATGGATGGAAGTGTAAGTAGTTAGAGAAAGTAAACTTGATTAGCTAGATTTTAAATTTAATGAGATCCTAAAATCTTTTATTTAATGCGTTGGATAATGAATGGTGAAGAAGAAATATAAAATGAAAATTTTCAAGTCAAAACAGTAAGTGTAGTTAATTTAGTAGTAGTAGTCGAGTTTTGATGATTAAGATTCCAATTTTGGCAGATTAAAATACGCCTTATATGAGCACACCTCCCTACCTACCTAATAACCTGCCCTTATTTCATTTCATTTCATTTATTTTCCTTTAATTAATATTTATAAATCAGGGTGAGACAAGAGCGAGCGAGCTTAAGGACTTGTGGTTGGATCCTTACACTCGTGCTTCTTCCTGGAAAACTGTGGTCTGACCTCTCACTCTCTTTCTCTCTGCTTGTGGTTAGTTTTTTCCAATGCAGCTTCATGTAGTCCTGGTATTTTTAAATTTTCTGCTGGTGTTTGCAGGTATACTACTGATGGCGGTACTCAGGAAACTCTTGATAAAGGAATAATTCGAGGAGATGTTGTTTTCTCAGGTTAGACAGTAGGGAGTTTCTGAACTTCCAGTACTTGTTTCAACTTTCATACTGCTTCTTTTTGTACAGTGTTGGCTATTCTAAATTCATAACTGAGTTACTATTTCGCATTAGTGTAGCAACTAGCAATTACGAGTTATTTTTAACGTCTACTCACATAATCTGTATTTGGATATACCTACAAAGGCGTGGTTCTTTAAAAATTTGACTGAGCTCTTTCAGATAGGTGCTTTGAACCTTACTATGTTCTATACAATGTTTAAATTCATCAAATACTCTGATCAGTAATCCATTATGATTATTTTATTTGCAGTTGTTGACTTCAGCACTGGAGACGAGCCATGGCCCATATTTCATGCTGCAGAAAGAGTTCAATGCACCAGGAAGATCACCTCCACTGTCAACGTTGGTATCTTACCGTTTTTCCATTCTTTCTGTTTTTCAGCAAAAAAAAAAAAAAAAGTAACATCTTCTAAATATATATATCAATAATTCTGCTCAATTATCATTTCAGGGAATTCTATACTGGTTGTTTACCCACTGGGGGGAGACTATTGCAAGCACTAGTGCAGTTACTACAGCTACATATTTGGAAAATATTTTATCGAAGAATGGCTCCACTGTGCTCTATGTACGCAATTCCCTCAACCTTCATCTCTTGTAACTAAATGCTTTGTGCTCATGGGATTACATGTACTTCTGAATATAGATGGTGCATGATGGAACGAACTTTGGATTCTACATGGTGCTAATACTGATGATGATGAGTCAGAGTACAAGCCAGATCTTACATCCTACGATTTTGTGAGGAAGATTGTAGTTTTTTTGTTATGTAGTAGCTTGAATGATAGTGGTAGTAGACTTGGAATACTTTTAGATGTTGTAGTTCGATAAATCTTACGATTATGTGAGGAAGATTGTACTTTTAAGATTTCGATGGATGATTGGATTATATATTATAAGCTCGTTGCATATATTTGTCATATGAATCAAGTGTATGAGCAGGTGATGTACTAGGTAAACCAAATACGAAAACGAATAATTCCATAATAAATCAATTTACCTACGGATCCCCCACGGATATTTAAAAAAAAAATAAAAAAAAAAATAAAAAAGTCCGTAGGCAATCCGTAGGTATACAATTAACCAAATAAAAAATTCCGTAGGTAATCCGAAGGTAACAGTTTCAGATTTACCTATGGATAAAATCCGTAGGTATTGCCGACGGATACTACAGTAGGTAATCCGTAGGCATATCTCCAGCCTACGAAATTGCCTACCGGACCATGCCTTCGGATTTCCGTTGCTAAATCCCTAGGTAAACGTTGCCTACGAACCGATATCCGTAGGTAAAAATTTACCTACATTAATTCGAAATACCTACGCCAGAATTCCGTAGGTATTCTGTAGGTATTGTCAAATACCTACGGAAATTTAAGCTTTACCTACCGAAGTTTCCGTAGGTATTCGGCGGAAATTTTGTAGGGCGGCGGCCTGGACAACCAATGAAGTTTTCCACTCACAACCACGCACGGCCCTCTATTTTGCCGGATATCTTTAGGGAGGCCTTGAATACTTCTCCACGACTCGTTTCTCATTGAATACAACTCGAACATCCCGCCACGATCACCGTACGGAATCTTCAAGATTCTGTACTCATCCCCTACGGGTTCATACCCTAATCCAAGAAAATAACCACTCTCGACCCCCGTAGGAGGCATACGCACTTCCTTGTACCTTCTCGTCGAAGGGCTCCACAGATACAACGATTCACGAGCTCGAGCTAGCCACAGTTCCCCGCACGAGGCCTTAACGTGATACTCACCATCGCCGAATGGGCAGTCGAGTTTGGCGGCGTCGACTTTCAGATTATTTGATGACGTGGGAGGGATGAGGAAGGTCGTAGCTTTGCCGCCGCCTTTTCTGGGCACTAAGGCAATCCTTTCATGGCGGGTGAGGGCTCGGTGTCTTTTAACGAAACTAGATTCGAACATGACGGAGTTCCACGATTTCGAAACGGAGGAGAAGCGGAGGAGGGATTTTAGCGGGAGTTTTAATAGTGTTTCCGACACCAACTCCGCCGGGATGTGGCGGCGATTGTTAGTCGCTTTTTGCGGCGTGGTGGCGGAGGCGTCCATAGTAGGGTAAAAAAAAACTTGATCGGTATTAGGTTTCGCTATATATTACTCCCTCCGTCTCTTCCTAAGAGACGGAGGGAATATTAACTTATGATACAATCAAAGATCCATGCATATATATATATATATATATATATATATATATATATATATATATATATATATATAGGGGTGGGTTCTTATGGGAGATGGTATCAATCTTGAGAACTAGGAACCAATCCTATCCACTCCTTTTAAAGAATCTAATGGTGGATATTAATTCTCAAATTATCTATTTTACTTATTTAATGATTTATTTCTAATTTTAAAGGGTAGTTTAGGGGAAAAAAAGAGAAAAAGATTATGCGTTCCAAGATTGTCGCCACTTCCTATAACTAATTATCCTATTAATTAACATAAATATTTGAATGCAACTAAGACATATTTCTATGCTTAAATAATCATATTTATACGCTATTTTCCTATTTATTTATGCTTAATAACCTGTATATGAAAATTACATGCTTTTTTTTATATCAATTCATGTTTAAATATCGTGAATGGCGATGACAAATTGTGAATGACAATGAATATTCGAATGCACTTAAGACCTATTCTTATGCTTAAATAATTATTTTATATGCTATCTTCCTATTTATTTATGCTTAATAACTTTTATATGAAAATTACAAAAAAATAGAATAAAAAAAACATAGATGAATATTCGAATGCAACTAAGACTTATTCCTATGCTTAAATAATCATATTTATATGCTATGATCCTATTTATTTATACTTAATAACTTGTATATGAAAATTACAAAAAAAAAAAAAAAATAGAATAAAAAAACATAGATGAATATTCGAATGCAACTAAGACCTATTCCTATGCTTAAACAATCATATTTATATGTTATTTTCCTATTTATTTATGCTTAATAGCTTGTATATGAAAATTACAAAAAACATAATTAAAAAACATAGATGAATATTCGAATACAACTAAGATTTATTCCTATGCTTAAATTATCATGTTTATATGATATCTTCCTATTTATTTATGCTTACTAATTTGTATAAGAAAATTACAAAAAAAGAAAAAAAAAATGAAAACAGAATATAATTAAAAACATAGATGAAAATGTCAAGAAGAAGAAGAAGAAGAAGAAGAAGAAGAAGAAAAAGAATCAAGAAGAAGAAGAAGAAGAAGAAGAAGAAGAAGATCACGGCAGAAAAATTTTAAATGAGTGATTAATTAATCCCTTAAAATATGGAACAAATAAATGAAGATTACATTAATATCCTTTTCCTAAACAAAATATGCCTTATTTAATTAATTTCCATGAATAAATCATAACCATCAATCTATTAAGATGGAAGGTCTAGATTGGTTTTTAGTTCTCACTAACTAATATGGTTAGCATATGAACCAATCCCTATATATATATATATATATATATATATATATATATATATATATATATATATATATATATATATATATATATATATCGTTTATATACCTATCATAATCGATGTATATATATCTATAAACTATATATGTTGACACCGGAGTAATGCTTTCGTACTCATTGTGATCATTCTTAATATGTCAACAGATAATGTGACATATTATTAATAAATAAAATAATATAAATATGACAGAAAATATGATATAAGACTATTCTACACAAAATTTTGAAAGATTATTCATTGAAACGATTGAAGCAACGTCACTTTCTTTATATAAGAAGCGTTCAAAATAAATCTATACCGATCAAAAAAAAAATGTCATATATATATATATATGTGTATGTATGTGTCCCGACAAAGTTTAGTCGTTTTTAGAATAATTAGGGGGTGTTTGGCTAAGCTTAAAGTAAGGAGCTTATAAGCACCAAGTGCTTATAAGATGTTTTAAGAGCTTATAAGCTCATAAATTTAAGAACTTATAAGATATTAAAGTGTTTGGCTAATTTTGCTTATAAGCTCTCTTATGAGATGGTGATATGTTGGGTAATGACCAAAAAGGACATCCTTTATTTTCACTAATTTCTTTCATGCTTGATCATACATTTGAGTATTAGTTCTTTTTTTTAAATTATAAAATGCATAATATTTAAAATTTTTAAATTTCACATTAATTAAATTGAATATTTTCAAATTATGTTAATTGACTTTTTCGCAAGTAAAAATAATCTTTATTAGGCTAAAATATACATGAATATTTAAAACATTTTTTTTCTTTTTATTATAAATGTAATTTTTCCCTTTTCTCATAAATATGAATTTCTTTCTCATTTTTTTTTTAAAAACACTCGTTAATTTTTTTTCCTATATATAAAAATAAATAGCAAAACTAATTGACATACTACATTTGATATAAATATCCAAAATAACACAAGTTTTAAATTAAAAGTTATTAAATACAAAAGTTTCACACCTAACATTACTCTCAACTTCGACTAGCAATTTCCGTAGCAATTGAATCTCGAACAGCTAACCAATGAGCGTTCTTGTGCCCACCTCTATCTTCCACGGTTGAAACTCCATCAGATGCTCCACTTACATGCTGAATTGGTGGTTCGTAATTTTCATCCTCTGCTATCTGAAATGCCTTATCCAAAATATTTTTGTGCCTTATATAATTGTGGATAGCCATGGTTGCCAAGACAATTTCTCTTTGCGTGTCAATGTGAAAATAAGGCATATCAACTAAAATATTCCATCTTGCTTTCCATACTCCAAAGGTACGTTCAATACAATTTCTACACGAAGAGTGATAGTAATTGAACTTTTCCTTCCAATTTCTGGGCTTGCGTTGTTGTTTTGTCCTAGCCCGACGAAAATCATCAAGATGATATCTTATATTCCCACCCCTATAAGGTCCCATATATCCTGGCATGTGCGTATATCCGGCATCAACCAAATAATATTTGTGTCCTTTTGGGATAGGAAAGTTAAGATGGGGATTACGAATAGCTTCTCCAAAAATCCTATTGTCATGTGCAGCTCCTTCCCACCCAGCCCATACAAATGTAAAACACATATTAAAATCTACCACAGCAAGAATGTTCTGAGTAGCGTACCCTTTACGTCCAATATATGGTATTGATTTTCCTTCAGGTAATCGAGCCTTTACATGTGTACCATCAATAGCTCCAATACAATCCTGAAATTTTAGATGAGTGTACGATCAGTTATGAATTTGGCAACATCACAAAACAAACGGTCATATTCGTACCAAATTAAGGATAAATCCTTGTTCTTAAACTTCTTATAATCTGCATTTTCCTGCAATACCAAACTTGTCCAATTAATTCAAAATCCAGTTAATAAAAACATAGTCATAACTCTTAATATTTTAGTGTAGAGGCTTACTTTTATTTTTCTGCTCCACCACTCCTCAGAAGCATCAATTGAGTTCCTTGAAGGGTTCCATCCAATTCCCGTTTCACTTTGCATTAACTTCTTAAATAGCAGCCATTCTTTCTTCATTGCATCCCAATGATTTTGAACTTGTTTGTAGATAAGATTTCTACCAGTCAACTCATTAAACTTTTTAAGAAGATTATTCCAACCATTGTTATTAAGGTGACTATTTGGTCTATTTCCTTTCCCAATCTCATCGACACATATTCGAATGAACACACGATTCATATAGTCATCCCATCTTATAGAACATGACCCTTCAGCCCCTTTACTAGTACTCTTACTTGCACTAACACTCTTATCGGAATTAGAGCAGTTCTCCATTTAGACATTAAAGTTAAAATAGATTAACGAAACATTACACATGCTCACATAGACAATAAACAAGAAACATATAACATGTACTAACATTTTAGTTCGAATAGATTAAAGAAAAATAACACACAAACAAGAAAGAATAAAGATCTAACAACTTGTACTTTTGTGGGAGCATACAGTCATCACCATCTACGAATGAGCAATAAACTCCAACAATCAAGATTCATAATCAAAATCTGCCCTTTAAACTCAAACACACAAATTTCATTTGAATAGCGTATAAGTCACTAAGAGCTCATTTTTATCTTGGTAATCATACAAATCCAAGTAATGCAATTGATAATAGATACTTCTCCAACCTTCCCATTTCATCTTGCTCGTTCCATTATGTTATATGGACAAATGAAATGGGACTAGGGAAGTAGTATATAATAGGAATCTGAATTTGTATCAATGGATGGAGGAATTTCACTCAAACCTCATAGTTACAATTATAGGAAATCAAACTGGAAATGCAATTATAGGGTATAAACATGGGTGTACTATTTCAGTATCCCACTTCTTTATATCAGTTGATCTACACATATGCTCGAAACTCTTATTGCTAAGTATCATTTGACATGCTTGGGTGCAAGATTACATCAGTTGAGCTTGTTCAGCTTCAGACCTCAAAGATATGATAACACCCATTTGAAATTAAAATATGATAACACCCATTTGAAATCAAATTACAACAGAGCTGCAAATTTCAGGAAAAAAACAAGGAAAAATTCAGATACTAGGAAATAGTCACCTGTGTAACGCCGAAGACCGGATAATCTTCAGCCTTCACGTGGCGGAGATGCGAGCGGCGATCGATGACCTGGAAGCTGCCTGCGCGGGAGACGGAGATAGCGACTGAGTTATCAGCAAGGGGGAGAGAGAGAGAGAGAGAGAGAGGAACTTACAAAAAAAATTGAAAATGGGGTGGCCTTTGAAGAAAAGTTGCGTAGCCTCAAGTCAACCCACCTACCACCGCCATAGCCCAACAGAAAATCTCTCCTCAAAACGCCGCCGTCGATCGCCGTCGTCGATCGATGTCGATTGCAGTAGAGATAATTTTGCCCTAGTTTCGCTAGAGAGAGAGAGTCGCAACTGAGATTGAGAGGAAATGAGAGGGGCATTGCTTGGAAATAACAAAATATGCGAAGGATAATTTGGTAATTGTATGCTTCTTTTGAAAATAAGCAAAAATAAGATGGTGTAGAGCAACTTATTTTTTCCATTGCTTATAAGCTAATACATCTTATTTTTTCAGCTTATAAGCTCCTAAATTGCTTATTTTGCCAAACACTCTCAATGTGCTTATAAGCTCCCAAACAGCTTATAAGCAACTTAAAGTATCTTATAAGCTTAGCCAAACACCCCCTTAATATGCTCGAAACGTGATATCTTCATCGCCGCGACCACATTGAAGGCGCGCAAAGACTATCAATATAGAGATTACCATGTTCAACGTAGCTATGGTCGCAGCTGCAGCTAATCCCCACCTCCTTTGGTGTACTCTCCTCGTCTTTATACACAAACACTCCTCCCCACTTATTAATCCTATCACCAACGCCTACTAGAATCTCACCATTTTCATATAGATATAAAGGCCAGATGTACTCGAGCACGAACCCGGAAATCGAGTTGAAATAATCGATCGTGAACTTCTTAGTCCACGATTCGACGACACCGTACTCCTCCATCACCCAAATCTCGCAAGATTCTACACAATCCACGCTCACACTCAACATCCCTCTCAAAGAACTTAACCCGGAGATTTTACAACCCGAGTACGAGACTCTGCAAACAATTGGCGATAGGCCAACCTCTCCGAACTTCTTTGTCAATAGATCGAAAGACATGATCGAGGGAAACAAGTCCGAAGAACCTTCGACGACGACCCTACAGAGCCAATGAAGGTTCCCACTCACAAATGTGCATAGGCTTCTATAATCATGGATATTCTTAGGGAACTCCTTGATATTTCTCCACGTATCGCGTCTCAACGAATACAACTCGGCCGAGCCGGCCTTGCCCGGGCGCGGGATCTTCAAGATCTTGTAGTCATCCTCAACGGACTCATACCCTAATCCGATAACGAAGTCTTTTTTAGCTATATCTTTCCTTATCCACATGAAGGGGCGTTTAGGCACCTCCTTGTAGGTTCTCATGGAAGGGTTCCATAGGAAGAGCTTCTGGCCAGCTAGGGCTAACCACATGTCGTCGCACGAGGCCGGGATGCGAAAATTGCCGGTTTCGAGAGCACTTTTGAACGGGCAGACGAAATGGCTGGCTTCCTTGACGCTAGGATGGCTTGATGATATGGAGGAGACGAGGCAGGAGGCCCTGCCGGAGAAACCGCCGCCGCGAACTAGGACAATCCGTTGGTGGCCGCGGCCGCGGTAGCTTTTGACGAAGGCGGAGTCGGAAATCGTGGAATTCCATGATCTTGAAACGGAGGAGAAGCGGAGGAGGGGTTTTACTGGGAGATTTGTTAATATCTTCTCCACGATCGCCGGTGGGATCCGGCGGTGGCTTGTTGCTCTCATTCTTTTCTCCGGCGGCGGCATGGACGAAGCCTCCATACTCTAACTGAGATTCTAAGCGAAAGAAAATTAAGGTAGAGAGAATTTAATTTTCCCAACTCATGTCTCTCACGTATATATAAGGGTTTGGTCCCAATCGCCCAATCCTACTAGGAAACCAAGAATAGCTAATAACGTTTTTTTTAATTATTATTATTATTATTATTATTATTATTATTATTATTATTATTATTATTATTATTATTGTTGTTGTTGTTGTTGTTGTTGTTGTTGTTGTTGTAGTATTACATTTTTCTTCTACTCGGTTGTATATTTCTATCAACGAAAAACTATATTGTGCGTGATGTATTTGTTACAACACGCATTGACTCTCTCTCTCTATATACATCTTGAAAGAATTAACATTTTGAAAATTTCTAATAATTTACAAATTTGGTAAATAGAATAAAAGATGATGAGAACATTCTTAAATAGCGACAAATAGGTGATTGATTTAGTAAAAAGACGCTATATAAATTACAATTAGTAGTAATAATAATTAATACCACTATTTATTATTTATAAAGAAAAAGCGAATGAGGAAAAAATGACTAAATATATAATATTATCAACCTCCACCACAGCCTCCACCGCCTCCGCAGCTGCAGCCTCCGCAGCCGCAGCCGCAGCTTCCACCGCTGCTAAAACAGCCTTGGTTAGTACTGCCGCCGCCGCCGCTAGGCTCCCCAACTCCAGCGACCCCACAAGCACCTCCACCGGTACCATTATTCACGACCACAGCAGCGGTTGCACCGACAGCGACGCCAGCTCCGGCCAACACGATCAAGTTTCCGTCCCTTATTCCACCTCCGGTCACAGACGTCCCTTTCTTCCCATCAAAAGAGCCTGCCGGCGGTTGGGGCGGCGGGCTGGGGCGGTCAACGCAGTTGTCCTCTTTGCGGCCTCTCGTGCGCACACAGCAAAACATTGTGAATGTGTTAAGTCAGCTAATATATTTCATGATTAGTTGCAAATGGACTTATATTTTGTAGGTATTACTTTAGCCACTTCCTAATCAACCCCTTTTATATTCATATGTGAGATATAAAACAATAAAACGAGAAGACTAAGGAGGAGTATTTATTACACTTTCTTGTGTTGGTTCACTCAACCACATTTACAATTATTGTATAAAAGTCAACTTGCTCAAAATGCTTGGAATCATAATTAAAGTTTTCGGTGCCACAACTTGCATACTAATTGAATTCTTCAATGCATATATATAGACCATGTTGAGGTCAATTTAGGGATGGCCGGATCTGGATCGGATCTTGCTTGGTCTAGATCCAGATTCATATTTTTTCTATGGACCGCCCGGATCCGGTCTAGATCCGTCGGGTCCAAAAAATCAGATTCGAGCCCAGATCCAACAGATCCACGGATCTACGATCTGGACCCGGATCTAAAATGATTCTTTTTATTGCACTATAATGACAATATTATATATTTTTTGATAAAAGCTAGATCGTGATTGAATTTTAAAAAGAAATATTACAATCTTTTAAATAAAATAGTATTATCACTTCAAAAATTACGAACGCTTTATCCAATCCAAAACATAAATAACATAATATAGGGTTACAAAATAAAAATAATAATAATATGATATATATTATATCATACATTTATAAATAATAAATAAAATATATTATATATATTTAATTGGATCTTTGGGTCGGATCTGGATCGGATCCGGATTTAAAATTTCAGATCTGGATCCAAATCCAAAAATTTTGTATAAGATCCGGATCCGGTCCAGATCCATCGAGTCCAAAATTTGAAGACCCAAATCTGGAAAAATGGATCTGGACCGGGTCCTGGATCCGTTGCCATCCCTAGGCAATTAATATCCCTCCCTTATACCTCTAATTATATTATTAATCCATCAGAGAAATCCTAAATTCATGTAGAAAAATTAAAATTATAAAAATGATGGTATATACTTTATTTTGGGCACACTCCTGTGAGGCCGGCCTAACCGTGAGGCCGGATTAAGATTGACACTTTTGTTTATAAAGATTGACACTTTGAAACATTGGCACTTTTATAAACATTGTCAATTGATTGCATTCAAAATTCACTCCAATCTATATAATTTAATACTTAGAACCCTAATTCATAAACATCGCCATCACATTCCCTATTTCCACACCACACACATTTATTCTCAATCAACCTCAAATCGATCATAAACAAAAGTATATAGCTACATACTCCTTCCGTCACATTTCAATTGGCTCGATCATTCCGTTTATTTTATAAGGAGGATGCATTTGTATCAACTTGAAAAGGAAGTAGGTAAAAAAAGACTATCAACATACACTTGATCATATCTAATAATGATACTACGGCTGCAGCAGCTGATATCAACCTCTTCTCTACTTCTCTCATCTTTACACACATACATCCTATCCCTTTGCCTCTCTGAAACCCTAATTAGAATTTCCCCATTATCATATAAATGCATGGGATAGATTAACTCCCTCCCCAATCCATTCACATTTTGATCTATACTAAACTTCTTAATTACTCCATAATTTGGACATACCCTTCTCCTCCATAACCCAAATATCAAACCCTTCTCCACAATCCACACTCACACACAACATCCCACTCACAACGCTCATCTCCTCGATCGAGTACGGTGTCGTATACTCGACCGAAAGAGCCACCTCTCCGAACCTCTCCGTCGTCAAATCGAAGCACATGATTAAGGTAGACTAGAATTTTGCTTCGATTCGATTAAGGTAGATTAGAATCAAAGTACCGAGTAATTAAATAAGGAAATCAAGTCAACTCAAGAAAAATCGATTTTGATACACAGTTAGGCCTCCTATTCTCTAAAAAAAAAGGCTCATTGAGACCACAACCAGGGCGCAACAAGACTATCAACATAAACAAAAACACTACTAATATTTTGGGAGCAGCTCCTAATATCCACCTCTCGTCGACTAGTTTCATCATACACGAACAATCTTCTCATCATCGTCTTCTTCTCAGTAACCCAAACAAGAACCTCCCCATTTTCATAGACATGCAAAGGCTCCCGGAAGAACTCGAATTCGGAACACGGGATACTAAACATTTTAGTCCATGATCGAGCAACACCGTATTCCTCCATCACCCAAATATCCAACGAAAACATAAACGGGCGATAATTGCTCAAGCACAACATTCCCTTCAAAACACTCATCCCCTCCAAACGTACCGACTCACGATCATGCATTGGCGGCAGCGCCATCTCTCCGAACCTCTCTGTCAATAAATCGAAAGAGATAATTGCGCCTCCAAGCGGAGATGGATTGTCAAGCCAATGAAGTTTTCCATTCACAACCACACATGGGCCTTTAATGTTCCAAGTATGTTTAGGGAAGCCTTGAGTAATACTTGTCCACGAATCGCTTCTCAACGAATACAACTCGAACGTCCCGCCTCGATCTTGGTAGTACGGAACTTTCAAGATTTTGTAATCATCCACTGCGGATTCATACCCTAATCCAAAAAAATAACCTGTACCACCCTCGGTTGTCCCTGCGGGTTCAGGCACTTGCTTGTACGTTCTCATAAAAGGGTTCCACAGATACGACGATCCACGAGCCCGAGCCCGAGCCCGAACTAACCACAGTTCCCTGCACGAGGCCTTGACATGATACCTACCACCGTTTTCGAACGGGCAGACGAGCTCGGTGGCCTCGACGGCTGTCGGATTATTTGATGATGCTGGGGGGATAATGAAGGTCGAATCTTTGCCCTCGCCGTAGAGCGATATGGCAACCCTTACATGACCAGAGACGGCGCTGTGCCTTTTCACGAAGCCGCGTTCGAATATAATGGAATTCCATACTTTCGAAACGGAAGAGAAGCGGAGGAGGGATTTTGTCTGGAGATTCAATAGTATTTCCGACACCAACTCCGCCGGGATGTGGCGCCGGTTGTTTGTCGCTCTCATCTTCTGTTTTGGCGGCAACATGGAGGAAGAAATTTAAGGTTGAAAGTTGAAACAGATATATCTAGTTCGTACCCTAATAATCTATTCATATTTATATATATATATATATATATAGGGGTGAGATCCTGTACAAAATAGGATTATCGTAAAAAATAAAAAATGATGCATTTTTATGCACATAATTATAATGCATGATGCACATAATTATAATGCACAATGCATTATAATGCATTATCTATACAATCATAATGCATTTTAGTAAAATCATAATGCATCAGTTAATCTACACCGTATATCACACAGATCAATGGTCCAGATTACAGAACCTGTCTTTTGTATGTGATCTCTCCGCTATATATATATATATATATATATATATATATATATATATATTGATTGGTATCTAGATGTTAGGTTTTTAGTCGTCTTTTCGTGTCCGTTTTCCCTTAGTTTTCGTGTGTTTTCATTGTTTGTGGCTATGATTTGGATGCTTTGGAGTCTTTGGTATTGTAGGATAAAAAGGTCGGAAACGAGAATAAAACAAGAAGAAAGAAGTGTTATATCGAAGAGGGGTTCGATAGGAGCATGTAGGCGAAAACGGGGGTCAATTTGGAGTTCGGACGAGGAAGTTACGGCCAAAACAAGAAAGACGCGCGCAGTCCCAGCGAAGCAGCATTGGAGCGCTCGCTCCAAGGTGTTGGAGCGCTCGCTCCAAGTCAAATTAAGAAGGGAAAAAGCGCAGCTATCTTGGAGCGCTCGCTCCAACCCTCTGGAGCGCTCGCTCCGTGTCTGACGGGTTTTATTTTAAGTTTCCTTGTGGGAATCGAACTCTTACCTTATGTTATATATATGCCATTAGGGCACGAATTAGAGACAACCTTTTACCTTAGTTTTAGCTCTAATTTCACATTCAAATATTTTAGTTTAGTTTTCTTTTGTTCGATCGGGATCGCTACTTCGTTCTTCAATTAATTCAAGTTTTTACTTAGTTCTTCGTTCTTCGTTTAATCTCGTAAGTTCTTTATTGCTTTCTTTTATTTGATTTAATTTCTTCCTAGTTCTTTAGATTTAGTTCTTAATTACTTAGTTTAATTTCGTTAGTTCGTTTTCAAGTTCTTAGTTTAGATTCGTTTTTCTTAGTTTTCGATTACTTCGTTTTCCAAGTTCTTAGAGTTAGATTTATTTATTTAATTTCCAGATTTCATTAATTATGTCTAGATTCGTTTTCTTCGTTGCTTTCGTTATTGCTTTCTTTTCAATTCCATGCCTAGGTAGTTTAATCGCTTTTATTTAATTTCTCTTGATTAATTAGTTTAGATTTATTTATTGCTTTCTAGATTAGATTTATTTATTTGCTTTTGATTTATTACTTATTTATTTTCTTGCATAGGATTTAGAAACAAAACCAAACAAATTATTTTTACTTGCTTTCTTAGATTTAGGCTAGTTTAGGATTTTTGCTACATGATTATTTGCCCTGCTATGTTTTCCTTCGAGATTCGACATTGGGTTTTACTTGCTAGTGCTACGATAGGATTATGTTCTATTGCAAACACTTTTTAGTGAAACAAATTTTGGCGCCGTTGCCGGGGAAAACTTTAGGCTATTTGATTGTGTAGTATTTTTATTTTATTTTATTTGTTTTTCGTTCGATTTCTTTTCCCTTCCACTCGGTGCGTTTAATCCGTTTGTTGAGTGTTGTGTAAGCAAGGTCGTCGAAGTCTCTAACGGAAGTTGACACCTCACATCGACGTCATCAATAGAAGAAGGCGCTCTCAACTGCGATGAAGGAAGACAGCCGACGAGTTGAGGATGATCTTTGAGACTCTTGCTGCAAGCTCTCAACAAAAGTCGTCTCGACCGAGGAAGATGGAGGCTAGTGTGGTCACTATTAGCCCGGATTTGACGAAGCAATTGGCCGATATGATGAGGGATCTCCAAGAACTCAAGATGAAGATTCCACTTACCCCTTCGGAGCCTTGTGGCATGTGTGGACTAGCTGGCCATATCATCGACGAGTGCACTAGGAAGGCTGAGCTTACTTATGAAGGAGGAGCCGAAGTCTACGCAGCACAAGGATACCCACCACCACCATATGCTCAACAATTTCCTCACCAACAACCATTCTACCATCCCCCACAGTCTTACTATCCACAGCCGCAGTTCTACCCACCTCCGCCTCAACAATCTCCACTTGATGAGGCTAGTCTCGCCGCATTTATGCATGAGAGCAAGTTGGCTCGTGAAGCGCAAGATGCCACGATTAGACGCCTTGAGACCAATATTGGGCAGATTTTTGGAGCAGTTAATGAGTTGCAGAAGCTATCAAATGGGAAGCCTAGCCAACCCAAACAAGCTCATGCCTTAACGGTCATTGAAGAGGAGCAAGACAAAGGAAAGAAGTGGAGAAGTCACACCGTGGCTGCCATCAAAGCAGGCCGACAACGTTCTCGCGCATTCCCTACCTCAGCTGGCCATCTCTCATCTCTACCAAAACAAGGTGATCCCAGAAGTTTCAAATTAGATGTTGTTTTGGATAATGGGGATAGTGTGCCGGGTATGTTGGATTTGGGGGCAGCGGTGAACTTGATGCCATACTCGATTTTCGAGAGAATGGGTTCGAGGGATCTTAAGCCCACCAATTTTTGCATCGAGCTAGCCGACGGTTCTTTAAGTCGTCCCTTATGGATTGTGGAAGACGTTGCTTTACTTGTGAGGGGTGTTCAAGTTCTTGCCGATTTTGTTGTGCTTGACGTGGGGCGAGGAGCTAGGAGTGAGAGAGGTCATCTTCTCTTGTTAGGGCGACCTTTCATGGCTACTACTCAAGCTCGAATCGACGTTGGATCCGGTACATTGAGCATGGCCGGTGTAGGAGGTTCGGTAACTTTCTCAATTTTTGATAACTATTCTTCTTGTCCTAATTCTTTTATCCAAACATGTTCGTATGTGCATATTACTAATGATTTGGATGAGAAAAAGATGGAGGAGAATTTTCAGGTTGCTATGCATGAGGAAGAAGCCATTGTCGATGAGTTTTTGAGCAAATTAGATGAGGAAGAAATTGTGGAGGAGTTTTTGAGCAATGTGGAAGACATGGAGGATCACAATTGCATTATGGAGGAGTCGATTTTGAGCTCACAACAAGAGGAAGAAATCATGGACAACTTTCTTGCCAATCTCGACGGGGAAGCATTTTTTGTGGAGGATCCATCATCAAGTTTTGAAGATCGTGATATTTCTTACATGGATTTTCACACAAGTGTGGGGGAGATGAGTGTCCAAGATAACCCTCTTTTCGAGTTTCAAGCCGAAGAGAAAAAAGAGTCCACCTTTGCACCGAGAGTCGCCTATGGATGGTTAAAGACGTTGCTCGTTGCAACAAATTTTGGATGAGAATGTTTGGTACGTCAAGCTAATGACGATAAACAAGCGCTTGGTGGGAGGCAACCCACTTTCTCTATTTTATTTTTGTAGAGTAGGATTTATTTTCTTTTTATTTTTGCTGTTTTTCGTTCGTTTTCTTTTGAATTTCGTGCAGGGAATAGTTTACAAGGAGGGTATGATGAAGAGAGAGAGCGAGCCGGACCCGAACGATTCCCGTTTTTGGGCCCCAGACGATCCCCGTTGGCAAGATCCACGGTTCCGAGGTCCATTCAACCCATAGCTTTGTTTTGTGTCTTTCTATTTTTGTTTTGAGTCTTTTATTTCTTTATTTCGTGCACTTTTACGCTTTTGTGTTTTGTTTTTGAGTTTGTTTTGTAGGTACTACTTGGAGTCTTTCGAGATTTTGAGTTATTGGTCGTCATCTTGCGATAAGTTCCTTCTTTCCTTCTCCTTTTTATTTTCTTGCAATGGGGACATTGCTTGATTTTAAGTGTGGGGTACGGTCTTTGAAACTTTTGGCATGATTTGTTTGTTTTTGTTTGCTTGATTGAGTCTTGATGTATTCCCCACTTAGGAATTTATTTGAAATTGAGCTTATAAGCATGTGACTTAGGATTGATTTGAATGATTTGATGATGGAGTATTTAGTTGTTGGAATTGGGGAGGGTCGATCTTGCAAGGCTTTGCATGTGCAAACCCCTTCATCATGTTCCTACACGTGGCATCCACTATAACTTAGTTTTTTGTATTTTTTAATCATTGCTACAGTAATAGTATTGTACAGTGAATAGTTTTTCTCTCCTCTCTCATCATTTAACTTTTGGGTCCCACCATTGAACTTAATATGAAGCACAGATACGTAGATACGTCCAGGGGTGGCAAAAATACGTATTTAATGCTAATACGAAAAAAATATGCTGAAAATACGTATTTAAGCGTTTTATTTATTTATTTAATTTTAATTATTTAATTTTTAATCAAAAATACGTATTAAATACATTAAAGATGAAAAAAGAAAAACGTTTCCTAGGGCAATTTTGAAATAATTGAATTAAATTTTTGTTTGTATAATCTACTTGTATTAATCAAGTAACTTTATTTGAAAATTATGTATTTAATGTCAAGTAAGATTTTTTCATATAATTTTACATGACCATTATATTATTATATGTGTAGGGCAAGTTTTATTATTGTTCAACATATACAATTAATTATTTTCATTGATTTAATAATTTATCAACAAAGAAGAAATATTATTTGATAAACAAAGAAGCAAAAATGAATGGATAATATTATTACAAGAAAAGTAAATGATACTGATAGGAAGAGATTACTAAGAAGCACAGGGACGGGAACGAAGTACGAATACGATATGATACAAGACGAAAATACGTTAATTTTAAAAACATATAGATACAAATACGTCAAAAATACATCTATATTTTAAAAAAGTATTTATATACTGTAATTAATAATTAAGGAGTGGTTGGGGAAAACCACTATTCAGGAAACCTTTTTTTCATCTTTAATGTATTTATTACATATTTTTAATTAAAAATTGAATAATTAAAAAACAAATTAATTAAAAGTTTAAATACGTATTTTCAACGTATTGGTTTCGTATTAATATTAAATACGTATTTCTAGAATACGCCACCGGCCACCCCCACTAGACGTATTAAATACGTATTGTGCTTCATATTATTGTAGTAATTAAATAGGTGGAGGGGTCCACCTCATTTATGTCAAAACGAAAATACCAAAACTAGATTCTGTAGGAAATGTTTAAAAAAAATAAAAAATAGTAAGTGGAATCCACGTGTCCATTGATTAGAAGGGGTTTGCATTGCAAACGATTTTGCTTGTTTGCAAGATCGAATTGGCCTTGGAATTGATAGAATGAGTTAGGTTGGTTTAGTCTTGAGTTGTGATTGATTATGACTTGATGAATTGTGGGGCATTATCGATTTGAGTTGTGAGGAGATGATTGATGATTTTGGATTATGAGTGATAAATCTAGATTGTTGCAACTTTGGATTGCTAGTTTACTTTCCCTTTATTAAAAAAAAAAAAAGAGTTGTGTTTATATGTGAATAAAAGAGTTGATAGGATTCTGCTCCTCTTACTTGTAATGTATGAAAATACTAGAGTAATGAGCATGGGAAACCACATGAAAAGGCTTCGAGAGACCCTCGAATGATTAAATTTCATGAATTATGTCCTAAATGATACTCGTGTATGTTAGAATAAAGTGTTCGTAGGTACTCTACTCCTCTTGACAATGAGTACGGGAAACCGCACTAGGATGCTCGATGAGACCCATCGATGATTAAACCTAGTGAATTATGTACCAAATCGTTCACGTGTAAGAAAAAAAAAAAAAAAGGAGTTATATTTGTGTTTGAATAAAAGGGGAAGTAGGCTAGATGTCTAAGTTGTGGAGATTTTAGATATTTGTGAGATGTGTGTATCATTGTTTTTCCTCATACTTGGATTTGATTTATAAGCCACATAGTTCATCGATGATTGATTGTTCGTAACTTAGGATTAAGGTGACTTCGTTCGTTGCTTGTCGATTCTAGTGATTAAATGTTCTATGATTTGAATTGTTTGAATTGAGTCTAAGTTGTATGATTATATTGCTTGAGGACAAGCAAAGTTCTAAGTGTGAGGGATTTTGATTGGTGTCTAGATGTTAGGTTTTTAGTCGTCTTTTCGTGTCCGTTTTCCCTTAGTTTTCGTGTGTTTTCATTGTTTGTGGCTATGATTTGGTTGCTTTGGAGTCTTTGGTATTGTAGGATAAAAAGGGCGGAAATGAGAATAAAACGAGAAGAAAGAAGTGTTATATCGAAGAGGGGTTCGATAGGAGCATGTAGGCGAAAACGGGGGTCAATTTGGAGTTCGGACGAGGAAGTTACGGCCAAAACAAGAAAGACGCGCGCAGTCCCAGCGAAGTAGCATTGGAGCGCTCGCTCCAAGGTGTTGGAGCGCTCGCTCCAAGTCAAATTAAGAAGGGAAAAAGCGCAGCTATCTTGGAGCGCTCGCTCCAACCCTCTGGAGCGCTCGCTCCGTGTCTGACGGGTTTTATTTTAAGTTTCCTTGTGGGAATCGAACTCTTACCTTATGTTATATATATGCCATTAGAACACGAATTAGAGACAACCTTTTACCTTAGTTTTAGCTCTAATTTCACATTCAAATATTTTAGTTTAGTTTTCTTTTGTTCGATCGGGATCGCTACTTCGTTCTTCAATTAATTCAAGTTTTTACTTAGTTCTTCGTTCTTCGTTTAATCTCGTAAGTTCTTTATTGCTTTCTTTTATTTGATTTAATTTCTTCCTAGTTCCTTAGATTTAGTTCTTAATTACTTAGTTTAATTTCGTTCGTTCGTTTTCAAGTTCTTAGTTTAGATTCGTTTTTCTTAGTTTTCGATTACTTCGTTTTCCAAGTTCTTCGAGTTAGATTTATTTATTTAATTTCCAGATTTCATTAATTATGTCTAGATTCGTTTTCTTCGTTGCTTTCGTTATTGCTTTCTTTTCAATTTCATGCCTAGGTAGTTTAATCGTTTTTATTTAATTTCTCTAGATTAATTAGTTTAGATTTATTTATTGCTTTCTAGATTAGATTTATTTATTTGCTTTTGATTTATTGCTTATTTATTTTCTTGCATAGGATTTAGAAACAAAACCAAACAAATTCTTTACTTGCTTTCTTAGATTTAGGCTAGTTTAGGATTTTTGCTACACGATTATTTGCCCTGCTAAGTTTTCCTTCGAGATTCGACATTGGGTTTTACTTGCTAGTGCTACGATAGGATTTTGTTCTATTGCAAACACTTTTTAGTGAAACATATATATATATATATATATATATATATATATATATATATATATATATATATATATATATATATATATATCGGGATGGGATATGGTGAAAACTACTCTTAGTACAGAAACTAGAAACTTTTCTAGTCCATAGATTTAATGAATATAGATGGTCGAGATGTGTACACCTGTACAAAAAAATGTGACAATTAATTTGTTATAAATAATTTTATAGTTTTGATAATTGTAATGGTGTAATTTGAAAATATGCATGATCGTGAATTCCTAAATTAGTGCCATTATTTTAGGAATATAAATAACTCATCCACAAAATTGATTCTATCCCCAAAAATATAAACGATAATTTATAAATTTCACAAATAAAGTTATTCGAATTATTTTTTAATTTTTGAGTGACAAATATTTGTATGCATCAATTACATTTTTTCATGCATATTTCATTGGATTATTGTGCACTTTTTATATATAGTTGTGTATTCAATAATATTTTTCATGTCAAACATATTTATCCGTAAAGTTTATAATTTTTAACCATGCATTAACTTGATAAGGAAATGCAGATTTTGTTGCTAAAATATGCATTGCTTTGATAATCAAGTATTGTATTAGTTTTAATGTATTTCTTAATCATATATATACATAGGAGTTGGATTAAATGAGAACTAAAATATTCGTGCAAACTAATAACCATGCATTTTTATGCATAACATGATACATTTTTATGCATATCATAAAAAAAAAAATATTTTTTTAATTAATAAAAATGCATAAAATATGCATTTTTATGCATAGTATGTTGCATAAAAAAATAATAATAATAAAAATGCATAAAATAATATTTTTTATGCAACATGTTATGCATAAAAATGCATCATTAATGAATTTTTATGCATGATTTTTAGTTTGCACGAAAATTTTAGTTTTCACCAGAACCACTCAAAAACGTTAATGTCAATAAAATTATACCTCAACCATGAAAAGTAAACCCTATCAAGTAAAAGGTGAACCCTAAGAGATTAAATCTTTATAATTTTTATGCATATGTATTTTAGAAAAAAAAGTAAACTAAGTAATATATAATTAATATTGAATTAATTACTAAAGCATAACTAATTCATTGAAAATGCACTTTTTTGTGCATATAAATACTAAACCGAAATAATATAATTATTAAAAAAATCATTATACAAGGCTCAATTTTGCATAATTAAGTAGGGATGAAAACGGATCGGATATTTCCCGACCGATCCGGAACCATATCCGGTCGGTATCGAATTCGGTATAAAAAATCAGTATTCGGTCGGATACGGATTCGGATACAGATAGTTGAATTCGGAAAATCGGATCGGATTCGGATTACATAGTATCCGACCGTATTCGAACTTTACCATATTTTTTCGGATATTATCCGAATACCAAATTCGGATATCCGGATATTTCTATATATTTTATTTTATATATTTTTTTTACATATAATATTACTTATTTATTTACTTGCATTTAATATTAATTATTTTAAAAACTTAAAATACAATGAAAAAGATTTGCGCCTCAGTTCTTCTCTCTTCTCTTCACGTTTTCGTCCACGCCCGCCGCAAATGGATGAAGCTGAAGACCCACCGTCGCCGTCGATCAACCTTGCCGTCGATGAGGTGCCCGACGCCGAATACATTGAGAGCCCCCTGAATCTCTTTCTTAAACCCAGCGCAAGCATTCAAGAAATTAGGTTAGTAGCAAATTTGGGTATTTCTTTCATAGTATAGATATAGAGGAATAGCATATTTATTTCCTCGATTTTTTCGTTTTCTGATGTGAACCACTTGTAATAGTTCAGAATTTTAGATGATTAAGGAAGGGGAGTCGAATTCCTTAATAATAATTAGTGGGTTTGATTTTTTCTTTCGGTTGTTTAATTGAAGAGTATATTTACACTTTGTTAGAATACAATACAACCAAAATATGGGTGTTTGAGTTGTCAATGATAAATTGTAAGGCTTGTTTCTCAAACATTCACAGTGGCCGCCTGACAGCTTTCGCCATCGCCTGGCTTGAGAACTTCTGTTGTTTTTTTTCTTTCCTTGGATGTCTCTCTCTTTCTTTGCTACCAAGCCTAACCTTCAATCAAAATCATGATTTTTTTCTAGTTTTTTCAAACTCTTTTCTAATTACAATATTTGTTTTGAGAAAATATTTCCAATAAATTGATTATTATTTATTCATATTGAATTATTAATAAATGAACATATTAAATATTGCATATTTTATATTTTTTTATGTATTTCTACCACATCTTGATGTCTTTCGTATTAAATATAATATCTGATTATATTTATCCGAATCCGGTACGAATTCGTTCGTATCCGCCCCTTATTCGTATTACCGAATAATCCGAATTCGTATCCGAATCCGGCTATTCCGTATCCGACTCCGGATTCAAGAAAAAAATATGGTATAAGATATGGTATGAGCAATATTCGTCCGTATCCGATCCGTTTTCACCCCTATAATTAAGCTTCTATTTAAAAAAAATATGCATAATTAAGCAATTCGATTAAAGCAGAATTGAATCATAATATCGAGTAATAGAAGAAGAACTTCAAGTCAAATTAAGAAAAATCGATTTTTATATACGGTTAGCACGAGGATCCGAGGCCTACTATTCTCTAAAACAAAAGACTAGCTCATTGAGACCACAACGAGGGCGCAACAAGACTATCAACATAAACAAAAACACCACCATTGCTTTGGCCGCAGCTCCTAATATCCACCTCTCGTAGACTAGTTTCATCACACACCAACAATCTTCTCATCAGCTTATTATCAATAACCCAAACAAGAACCTCCCCATTTTCATACACATACAAAGGCTCCCGCCATAACTTCTTAGTCCATGATCGAGCAACACCGTATTCCTCCATCACCCAAATATCCAACGCTGTTGGACGACTGTTGCTCAAGCACAACACTCCCTTCAAAACACTCATCCCCACCACACGGATCCACTCACGACAATGCATCGGCGGCAGCGCCACCTCTCCGAACCTCTCTGTCGATAAATCGAAAGAGATAACTGCGCCTCCAAGAGGAGATGGATTGTCAAGCCAATGAAGTTTTCCACTCACAATTACCACACATGGGTCTTTATAGTTCCAAGTATCTTTAGGGAAATCTTGAACAATACTTGTCCACAAATCGCTTCTCAGCGAATACAAACTCAAACGTCTCGCCTCCATCTCCGAATAGAATTTTCAAGATCTTGTAATCATCCACTGCAGATTCATACCCTAATCCAAAAAAACAATATATACTACTCTCGGTCCCTTCGGGTTCAACTTGCTTGAACGTTCTCATAGAAGGGTTCCACAGATACAACGATCGATAAGCCCGAACTAAGCACAGTTCCCTGCACGATGCCTTGACAGCATACTCACCGTTGTTGACGAATGGGCAGACGAGCTCGGTGGCGTCGACTGCTGTCGGATTATTCGATGATGCTGGAGGGATAATAAAGGTCGAATCTTTGCCGTGGCCGTAGGCCGATACCCCAACCCTTACATGACCAGAGACGGCGCTGTACCTTTTGACGAAGCCGGGTTGGGATATGATGGAATTCCATGCTTTCGAAACGGAAGAGAAGCGAGGGAGGGATTTTGTCGGGAGATTCAATAGTATTTCCGACACCAACTCCGCCGGGATGTGGCGGCGGTTGTTTGTCGCTCTCATCTTCTGTCTCGGCGGCGGCACGGCGGAAGAAAGTTTTGATTGAAATTATGTATTCTAGGGTTAAATTATGTTTTAAACGTATTATATTTGTTTGGTTTCAATTACCTATTCTAGGGTTAAATTATGTTTTAGCATTTAACTTCAATTTTATTAGGTTAAATAGAGTTGGTAAATCGAAAACTATAGTATATAAAATTTTAAAATTCTAATTTTTTGTCATAAAACTTTTATTTCATTTTGTTATAATATTTTATTTTTTATTTTTATAAAAAAACATTATAATTGTAATAAAAATAATTATTTGGTATAAGATTAGGATATATAAATGGGGACACTGGACAGAGGATCTTATCCGTGGATCCTATCCGTTGGATCGAACGAAGTTAATCATAATCTATTTATAGTTATATCAATATATGCCTATTACTACTATTAAAAAAAAAAGAGTATTGTTTTATAAAGAATTATTTGCCTATTATATATAATTTTATAACCTTAATTAATTATTTAAGAGCAATTATAAATACAATATGTTACAATAATTATTGGAGCTGCAAACCACGAAAAATCATAGTTCAAATTAAAAATTAAATGGGCCTTATTTTAATTTGGTACTCATAAAAGGCAAGATTGGATCAGCTTCAAAAATTAAAAAATGACATAGTTTTGCGCTTATTTTCAGTTGTATAGGAGAGAGGTGTTTGGGCTTACCATTGATGAACTTGGCTATTATTGCCTTTCACATAAAATTACAAGGGACGATGTTTAAAAATCAGTGTTTTAAAACCGAACTAAACTGCCGGTTGAACTCGGTTGAACCATGAACCGTTCAAATTCCGGTTCATGATTTTTTTGGTTATTTCCAATTTTGGTCGGTTGAACCACAGTTCATCCGAAAAAACCATGAACCGAAGGCCTCACCGATTCGACCTCCGGTTCGGTTGTTAAAACATTAATTTAAATAGACTAAATTTGAGATAAGGGATCCCAAGTCTTAGTAATAAAAATAATGTAAATATAAATATTCATCCTCATCAAAATTGTATTATATCATTTCGTGTATGCGTGCGTTTGGCCCAATATAATAGTTTAATGAATGCCTGAATGTTTTCGGATTTGAGTCCTCTTAAATTGTTTAGTGTATTGTGTATCAGTATGACCGAAGAGTAGAAAAGTGATAGAGGTCTTTATTTAAAATCAACCTTTAAATCTCACATTTTTATCACCTTTTATCACTTTTTTATCAGCGAGAGGAAGACTTTTACACCAATTAGTGAGATAATATTTTCTCTCCATTATATTTTATATTATAGTGCAAATAAAGGAAATAGCAAATGTGAGAAAATATGAAAATTTTAATATAAATAAATTAAAGAATTAATATCTCTTTAATTTCACATTAAAGACACACACCCTAATACTTAAAATTGGAAAATACTAGCTACACTTATTCAATTCGAATAAGTAGGATTGAATCATAATATCGACTCGTTAAAAAGAAAATGAAGTAAACTTAAGACGAATCGGTCGATTTTTCTTTTTAATAAACTTTAACAACATAAATTTAAAAATCGTGCAATTCAGCACATAAATATATAGACAAATCGATTTTAATATACTGTTGGCACGGTATGAAACACAAACTAATGGAACTCTTTTAATTAGACCGATTGAGACCACAACAAGACTATCAACATAAAGAAAACCACCACCATGATCTTTGGTAGAAGCTCCTAATATCCACCTCTCGTCGACTAGTAGTTTCATCGTACACGACAAATCTTCTCCTCTTTTACTCATCATCGTCAACCCAAACAAGAACGTCGCCGTTTTCGTAGAGATACAACGGCCATGATGGCTCAAATTTCACGGAGGACTCGAATTCAACCTTTAATCCCAAAAGTTAACCCCTTACCACTATGTTAATATAGGCTAATATGTTGCCTCTCCATCAGTACTTATATAAATAGATCGTTGAATTATTCTCAAAGTTGTATATATTGTTAACTGTATAATTAATTAATCCTTGCTAAAAATTCCTTACATCCCTCGTCCTTTTTAAAAGGAAGACTAAAATTTTGCCTCAATTCGATTAGAGTAGAATAGAATCAAAGTATCTAGTAATTAAAGAAGGAAATCAAGTCAACTAAAAAAAATCGATTTTGATATACGGTTAGCAACCCCGATCAGGATACGAGGCCTACTATTCTCTAAAACAAAAGACTCATTGAGACCGCGACGAGGGCGCAACGAGACTATCAGCATAAACAAAAACTCTACCAATGCTTTGGGAGCAGCTCCTAATATCCACCTCTCGTCGACTAGTTCCATCACACACGAACAATCTGCTTCTCAACGTCTTCTTCTCAACAACCCAATCAAGAACCTCCCAATTTTCATAGAGATACAAAGGCAGCTTGCAGAAATCGAATTTGAAACACGGGATACTAATCTTTTTAGTCCATGATCGGGCAACACCGTATTCCTCCATCACCCAAATATCCCACGCTGACCTAAGACAGTCGCTCAAGCACAACATTCCCTTCAAAGCACTCATCCCCACAATACGGATACACTCACGACAATGCATCGGCGGTAGCGCCATCTCTCCGAACCTCTCCGTCGATAAATCGAAAGAAATAATTGCGCCTCCAAGCGGAGATGGATCGTCAAGCCAATTAAGTTTTCCACTCACAACCACACATGGGCCTTTATGGTTCCGAGTATCTTTAGGGAAATCTTGAATATTACTTGTCCACGAATCGCTTCTCAACGAATACAACTCAAATATCCCGCCTCGATCTTGGTAGTATGGAACTTTCAAGATTTTGTAATCATCCCCTGCGGATTCATACCCTAATCCAAAAAAACAACCTGTACCACTCTCGGTCGTCCCTGCGGGTTCAGGCACTTGCTTGTACGTTCTCATAGAAGGGTTCCACAGATACAACGATCCACGAGCCCGAGCTAACAACAGTTCCCTGCACGAGGCCTTGCCATGATACCTACCACCGTTGACGAATGGGCAGACGAGCTCGGTGGCGTTGACGGCTGTCGGATTGTTTGATGATGCTGCAGGAGGGATAATGAAGGTCGTATCTTTGCCGTCGCCGAAGGCCGATATGCGAATCCGTACATGACGAGAGACGGCGCTGTGCCTTTTGACGAAGCCGCGTTCGAATATGATGGAATTCCATGCTTTCGAAACGGAAGAGAAGCGGAGGAGGGATTTTGTCGGGAGATTCAATAGTATTTCCGACACCAACTCCGCCGGGACGTGGCGGCGATTGTTTGTCGCTCTCATTTTCTGTTTCGGCGGCAGCACGGCGGAAGAAAGTTTAGATATATAGAAACAGATATATCTAGATCATATTATACCTATCAATATCAATCAATATATCTATAGTATATAATAGCAAAATGAATCACAATCCCACATGATATCGAATCCCACTTGACGTTGAGTATGATTTTCTTGAATATTTTTCTAAATTTTCATTGGTTTGAGTTATTAATAATTAAAATAATTAACTATTTATACGTTAATCCATATAGGTTTCTACTCTTTTTGTATATGAATTGTATATATACTACGTATAGTAGTATCATGTATACTATTTATTTGAACGGATAAGTGATGATTGATATTATATTATAAAAGTAAATAAACATATTTCAAATATATTAATAATTTAATTCATTTATATATATTACAATAAAGATTTTTCGTCCCACATCAAATTTTTACGAGAAGATGTTGATCTGTGGAAAGCCACTTAGTGTAGGCGGGGTTGGGAACGTTTTCTCGGGGCGACAGTGCTGCCTGAGAGCCATTCACAAACCCTAAAAGTTCAAAACTAGTGAGCATCGGAATGATCTGCCACTTCCAAAGGAGAAAGTTGGTGGATGAAAGCTTGATTGAAAGCATATGAATCATGGTAGCAATCGGAAGAGAATCGGAGGAAAGAGAAGACGCCGTTGGCGGCCAACAAATTAAGAAAGAGAAAAAAGTGTTTTCTGGTGTATTAAGCTGAAACCATGAAAGAATGAGAGAAACGAATAATTTCCTCGTTGAGTTGGGAGTTCTCGTTAACACGTATAATTAGAAGAAACTTACAACAAGTAGATCCACAAAAGGGAGGATCGACAACAAACTGATTAGCAAACCCGAACAACCCTAACAAATTAACCCTAACAGCTATAAGCAAGAAGAAGATAAGTACAAGTGTACAACAAAAGATACATAATACGGGTCTCTTAATTGAGTGGCCCGGGTTCGATCCCTCTTGGGAGCGAATAGTGTGTGTGTTTGCCAAGCGGTAGGGGGTTAAGATATGGGGTTAAAGGTCCCGAGTTCGAGTCCTCCGTGGTGCGGCTTTAAATTTCTTGTTAATTGTTATAAAAAAAAAAGATACGCGAAGAATACGATAATGGTAGTCGCGGGCTCTCCCCGACGATCACACCGAAAACTTAACAATAAACAGCGAAGAAGAAAAATAAGAGAATTAGGGTTCTTGATTATGGATGATGAATAATACAACCCGACTTCTCGAAATAAATACTAGGACCCTGATTGGTTCGACTCATACGATCGAGAAAGAACCAATAAGAAAACACGAAAGGAGCACTTAGGCCCGACTCGCCTACCTCTAATGGGCTAAGCCCATGAACTGAAAAATAGACTCAAATCATGCTAACGATACGCGACGAACCCATCGAACTTCTTGGGTTCGCGCGTCACCCTCTTCGGCCTCTCGCTTCGGCCCTCTCCTCCATTCTCATCGACGGGCTTCTCCGTCGTATCATAATCGCCGCCGGCGACAGCCTCCTCCACCTTATCTTCCTCGTCTGCATGCTCCTCGCCATTAGGGTTAGAGTTAGGATTGAGGTTCGTATCAACTCCCTCCCCGTTAACACGCTCCTTGTCCGCAAGGAGCAAATCTGGAAATCGACGATGAATGACCTCGAATGGCTCCCACGTCGGCGACGCACCCTCATCATCATCCCACGAGATCAGCCCTTCATCGACAACAACTCCGTTCTTTCGCACACTACGATGATCCAACAATGCCAATGGTCGAGCCACCGCCCGACCCCGTGCAAAATATGACGGGAATGGTGGCAAGCTAGACGCGGTTCCTTCCACAAACGGACGCAAGAGACTCACGTGAAACACGTACGTCGTGTATTCTACTCTCCTCGGGCAGCTTCAAACGATATGCCACCTGCCCGATTCGTTCACATACCTCGAACGGGCCAAAATAACGTCTCGCTAGCTTTGGAGACAACGGTTTCGCCACAGAGTGCTGCCGATACAGTTGGAGTTTCAACAATACTCGATCCCCAACCTTATACTCCACATCACGGCGTCCACGGTTCGCCGTGTCGCGCATTTGCTGTTGGGCCTTCTCGAGATTACGCCGGAGCCATACCAACAGTTCCCCACGCTGCCTAATCACCTCAGCGACTGAAGCCGGACACGCTGCCGATGGCCGCGGTGCCAACAACGTGTGAGGATCCCTCCCATATAGAGCTTTGAAGGGCGACGTCCCCAATCCACTATGATGAAAGCAGTTCAAAGCCAACTCGGCCCAAGGGAGGAAATTCGTCCATTTCACGGGGTTATCGGCGACAAACGCCCGCAAATATTGCTCGAGACCCCGATTCTTCACCTCCGTTTGACCATCGGACTCCGGGTGATAGGCAGTAGTAAAATGGAGCTTCGTCCCACTTAAACGAATAAGATTCTCCCAAACCTCGTTCACGAAAACCGAATCCCTATCCGAGACAATAGATTTAGGGAAACCGTGATGCTTCACAACATTATCCACGAAAGCATTGGATACCCTCCAAGCATCAAAACGGGTCGGGAGAGGCGCAAAATGCGCGTACTTTGAAAATCGGTCGACAACAACCATGATCACTGTCGACCCTCTCGACTGCGGAAGCCCCGTGATAAAGTCCATTGACACGTCCACCCACACTTGTGAAGGAATCGGAAGTGGCTGAAGCAAGCCTGTAGGCTTCTGAGTAGAGTACTTCGTAGTTTGGCAATTGAAGCAAGCCGCCACAAACTGTTTCACCTCCCTACGCTGTGGCCAATAGAAAACCGAAGCCAATCGACGAAATGTCTGTTCGATGCCAGGATGGCCCGCAAACGGAGTAGAATGGAACTCATACATAATTGCCGGCTTGGCCGCTGAAGTAGCTGCTACCACCACTCTCCGTCCCCGATAGATCAAGCAGTCACGCGTTTGATAGTCATTCGGAGCTGTCCCCTTCTCAATAGATTCCCATAACTCGTGCAACTCCTGAATCGAACGAACATCGTCCCTCAATATTTCAAACACGTCCGGCATCGGTTGAGCCACCGCAGCGAATAATGCCGCATCGTCCCGGGCTGCTGCCACAGCCTCGTCACCAGATGCGGCCTCGGTCCCGTCCATAGCCTCCGCCGTGGACTCATCCCCTTGCCGCGATAGGGCATCCGCCGTCTTATTCAACACCCCCGGTTTGTACTCGATCACAAATTTGAAGCCCATCAACTTCCGAGCGTAAAGCTGCTGATCGGGGGTTTGAATAACCTGTTGAAGCAATTCCCGCAAACTCTTTTGGTCCGTGCGAATGATAAATTCCCTACCGAGAAGATATTGCCTCCATTTCTGAACGGCTTCAACAATAGCATATAGCTCCTTATGATAAGTCGAAGTCATCCGTCGACGTGGACCAAGCTTTTTACTGAAATATGCCAATGGATGCTTGCCTTGTAGAAGAACCACCCCTATGCCGGTGCCCGACGCGTCCGTTTCCACAATAAATTGCTTTGAAAATCAGGCAACGCCAACACCGGAGCCGATGTCATTGCCTCCTTTAACTCCTTAAAGCTCGTCTCTGCCGTCGAAGTCCATTGAAAAGAATCCTTTTTGAGTAAGTCTGTTAATGGAGCAGCGATAACGGCGTACCCTGCAATGAACCATCGGTAGTACCCTGTAAGGCCCAAGAACCCCCGCAACGAACCCTCCGTAATCACGTGTCCCAGATAATCAACCGTCGAACTACAAAACACGCATTTAGATAACTTGACGAAGAAATTGTTGCGAGATAGGATGCCCAAGACTTCGGATAAATGCTCGACATGGCTGTCCATAGAAGGGCTGTAGATTAATATGTCGTCGAAGAACACTATGACGAAACGACGCAAGAATGGACGAAAAATATCGTTCATGGCCGCCTGAAATGTCGATGGCGCGTTGGTAAGGCCAAATGGCATAACCAGGAACTCGAAATGGCCGTCGTGAGTACGAAAAGCCGTCTTAAAAACATCCTCATCGTGCATCCTAATCTGGTGATATCCCGAGCGCAAGTCTAGCTTCGTGAAAACCCTAGCCTGCCCCAACTCATCAAACAACTCATCGGCAGTAGGGATAGGGAAATGATCGGGCACAGTAGCAGTGTTTAGGGCCCGATAATCAATATAAAAGCGGAAGGAACCATCTTTCTTCCTGATGAGCAACACCGGTGACGAGAACGCACTAGTGCTGTGACGAATAATGCCCATGTCCAACATTTCTTTGACCTGTCTTTCAATTTCGGCTTTCTGGAAATAAGGATACCGATATGGTCGCACGTTAACCGGCTTCGAACTAGGTAGCAAGTGTATCCGATGATCGAACACACGTTTGGGTGGAAAGCCCGTCGGAACTGAGAAGACCGCCGCATGCCGCAAGAGCACCGTACGCACGGCCGGGGAGATGTCTATCGGCAATTCCAATGACTTCTGAGAGGTCCCGTGAGGAATTTCATAAGCTCCACCGTCAATAGCCACAATTTCAAATAAAGATGCCGGCTTCGCACGAAGCAACAACAAAGCGAACTTGTGGGGCGAAACCTGGCGAGGCACACGGGGCGGGACCTTCAAGCAAATCGCCGTATCCCCACGAACAAACTCCAACGTTCCTTGATCATAATCACTCGTCACACGGTGAAGCGAGCGTAGCCACGCCATACCTAACACCACGTCCTGATCATGCACGGGTAAAACGAACAGGTCAACCTGAAACAAATGCCCCTGAATTTCCACAGAAGTTCCCGAGCTAGCGTAGGAGCACACAAGGGATTGACCGTTGCCCATGTATACACGAAACGACGAACAAGACGTTCACGCGAAGAATACGATAATGGTAGTCGCGGGCTCTCCCCGACGATCACACCGAAAACTTAACAATAAACGGCGAAGAAGAAAAATAAGAGAATTAGGGTTCTTGATTATGGATGATGAATAATACAACCCGACTTCTCGAAATAAATACTAGGACCCTGATTGGTTCGACTCATACGATCGGGAAAGAACCAATAAGAAAACCCGAAAGGAGCACTTAGGCCCGACTCGCCTACCTCTAATGGGCTAAGCCTGTGAACTGAAAAATAGACTCAAATCATGCTAACGATACGCGACGAACCCATCGAACTTCTTGGGTTCGCGCGTCACCCTCTTCGGCCTCTCGCTTCGGCCCTCTCCTCCATTCTCATCGACGGGCTTCTCCGTCGTATCATAATCGCCGCCGGCGACAGCCTCCTCCACCTTATCTTCCTCGTCTGCATGCTCCTCGCCATTAGGGTTAGAGTTAGGATTGAGGTTCATATCAGATACATAATACAAAATTAAATTATCCCTTCATATATAAGAAGCACCCCTAGGAATCTGATTATACATACATACATATGCATAGAGAGAGTTTGGATGTATAGAAAAAGAATATTTTTTATAATTATTATTACTATTAGACGGTGCCCATAAATCTCGTAATAGTTACGTACCTACAAAATTCATAGTGAATTTCGATGGTAATTTTCGATCTCTTAGCAAAGAGTGGACTGAAGCATCAAATTCGATCGTAAAATTCCAACCTGAAAGGAGAATGGTACTTGATTGCTCAGCAGTCTGAAGAAGGAGCAGAGAACTTTAATATGGCACGACTCAAGTGGTATTGAATGTGCATCAAGAATTTTAATACCATGCATGCAACATAGGTTTCGAATTCGAAACCTTTAGTATGTTGTCTCTCCATCACCTATACAAATAACCTTATATTCTCAAAATTGTATATATTGTTAATTGTATAATTAACTTATCATTCGCTCAAAATTCTTTGCATCCCTCAGTGCCATTTAAAATAAGGAGTAGCATTTTGCTTCATATTTTAACCAATAGTAATATTGGGGGAAAAAAAATACTACTCCCTCCGTTTTTTTTTATAAGTCCTTTTTAGCTCAAGCACACGAATTAATAAAATTTAATGACTATCCATTATTGTTCATCTTTTTTCTCGTAAATCGTATTTTTCATGTAAAAATAGATGAAATTATTTTGGAAGAAGAGATAAACATTAATTGTGATAAATGAAGATAATGAAAACAAGAGAAAAAGTGAAGAATATTGAGTTGGAAATTGAAAATCTTATCTTGAAATATGAAAAGGACTTATAAAAAAAAACAAAGACAAAAGGCTAAAAGGACTTATAAAAAAAAAACGGAGGGAGTAGAAAATATAATTTGCTTCAATTCGATTAAAGTAGAATTGAATCATAATATCAGAGTAATAGAAGAAAAACTTAAAGTCAAATTAAGAAAAATCGATTTTGATATACGTACGGTTAGCACGAGGATCCGAGGCCTACTATTCTCTAAAACAAAAGACTCATTGAGACCACGACGAGGGCGCAACGAGACTATCAGCATAACCAAAAACTCTACCAACGCTTTGGGAGCAGCTCCTAATATCCACCTCTCGTCGACTAGTTCCATCACACACGAACAATCTTTTCATCATAATCTTCTCATCAATAACCCAAACAAGAACCTCCCCATTTTCATTGAGATACAAAGGCTGGAGGCAAAACTCGAATTCGGAACACGGCATACCAAACTTTTTAGTCCATGATCGAGCAACACCGTATTCCTCCATCACCCAAATATCCAACGCTGACGTACGACAATCTCTCAAGCACAACATTCCCTTCAAAACACTCATCTCCTCCATACGTACCCACAAACGATCATGCATCGGCGGCAGCGCCATCTCTCCGAACCACTCTGTCGATAAATCGAAAGAGATAATTGCGCCTCCAAGCGGGGATGGACGATTGTCAAGCCAATGAAGTTTCCCACTCACAACCACACATGGGCCTTTAAAGTTCCGAGTATTAGGGAAGCCTTGAGTAATACTTGTCCACGAATCGCTTCTCAACGAATACAACTCGAACGTCCCGCCTCGATCTTGGTCGTATGGAACTTTCAAGATTTTGTAATCATCCCCTGCGGAATCATACCCTAATCCAAAAAAATAACCTATACCACTCCTTGTCGTCCCTGCGGGTTTAGGCACTTGCTTGTACGTTCTCATAAAAGGGTTCCACAGATACAACGATCCACCAGCCCGAGCCCGAACTAACCACAGATCCCTGCACGAGGCCGTGACATGATACCTACCACCGTTGACGAACGGGCAGACGAGCTCGGTGGGGTCGACGGCTGTCGGATTATTTAGAGGGATAATGAAGGTCAAATCTTTGCCGTTGCCGTAGAGCGATATGGCAACCCTTACATGACCAGAGACGACGCTGTGCCTTTTGACGAAGCCGCGTTCGAATATGATGGAATTCCATACTTTCGAAACGGAAGAGAAGCGGAGGAGGGATTTTGTCGGGAGATTCAATAGTATTTCCGACACCAACTCCGCCGGATGTGGCGGCGGTTGGTTGTCGCTCTCATCTTCTGTTTTGGCGGAAGAAAGTTTAGGTTGTTCGTACCCTAATAATCTATTTATATTTATATCAATATATATCTATCGTTATCAATATTAATATATGCTAGTAACACACCCACGCGATGCGTGGGGATTTTATATGCTATATGATTAGTTGATTTTAAGTATGTAGAAGTATTTCAAGTTTTCAAGTTTCACCTTGAGGATATCGAATTAGAATATGTTAATTACCATTTATATAAGTGTCTCCAATCGAACCATAGGGCCAAGCTGACATGAGTAAGCCCCTTAAAATAATATTACATGATTGACCACTGCTAAATATGAGAGAGGGGAAATATTATTTTGACATTAGAAAAGGTTTATAACTAAGTTTTCTCATATAAAATAAATATTGTACTCATATTTACCATCATTTCCATAACACTTTAATTTAAATAAACAACCGTTAATTTTTCTTATCTCCTATATATTTTTTTTTCATTTAGCCATTTATTTTGCGCTTCTCTATCATATTTTATCTTACACTTCTTCATGATAAAGGTAGGATTTTCAAATTGTGATAGACTTGCTCATTATATAAGCAAAAATATTGATAATAGGAACAAATTAATTTGTTGTCCTAAATTCTAGTATATAGATATACATCGCATAAAAAAAAAAGTATAATCCTTTTATACATTCAAACCTCAATTGGCTCATACCAACACTCTTTCTTTGGTAGCTAAATGCTAGATGAAAGAAGACAAAACAATCAAAGTGTGAATGTGTTTGTTGCATAATTTTAGAATATATGGTCACATAATAAATATTGAAAATAAATTAATTTTTCCCAAAATAATGCTTTTGTAATTATATTATTAATTCCACAAAAAATAAAAGTTTTATGATAGTATGACAAATAGTAGAATACATAATGTTTAGGGTCATTACACATATAACACTACATAGTTAGGAGAAAATGGGTCCATAAACTAAGGGGATATCCATGTCTTTTAATTAAGAAGATCTGATACAAAAAAAGAAGAAGAAGAAGAAGAAGAAGAAGAAGAAGTTCATCTAAAACCTGATTCGTAAGCATAAGACTGTTCGTACATTAAGGAACAATACATAACATTACATAAGACTGTACAATATTGATTGTTGTATAAGAAGTTCATCTAAAACCTGATTCGTAAGCAAAGTCTCATTGTAGAATTTGAAAAAAAAAAAAAAAAAAAAAAAAAAAAAAAAAAAAAAAAAGGGAATTGGTGGATACAAAAATAGTTGGAGTGTGGGTGTTTTAGTTTCCAATTTTCTACAATATATAGACGCCAAATATTATAAAATTAGAAAAAAAAAAATTAATTTCATACCATGATGGCATGATTTATGCTTTTGTAACTTCAAAATTAATTTGTTGATTCTAAATTATTATACTACATTTACGGAATAACATTTAAAAAATAACATATTCCAAAATGGCATGCATATTCAAAATTACTTAATACTAAAATCATTCACAAGTTAATCAAATTATTGTAATTTTTAGAATTTGAGAACTAACAATTAAAAAATTATTTTAATCTAATTCAAGATCTAAATACAATTAGCCAATTTAAACTCATAATATTACTGATTCTTATATATAATATACGACATATAAATAGGCTAATATTATATAGATTACATAGGGATAAAGATTTGTTTCATTAATATGAAAAATATATTAATATGTGAGATAAATGGAAAAAATAATGTTTCATTACGTCTTGCTTTTGTAACGTTTGCATATTAATTTTATAATTAAAAATAATTATTTTCATTTATGATATACTATCTATAATATTATTTCTATAACATATCAAAATTGATATTAAATTCCTTCATAATTATTTTTTTCATGAATTAAAAGTTACACCATAAGTTTCTATTTATAGATTATCGGAGTTACTAAATACGGCAGCCCGGTGCTGCTATTAGTATATAGATAATAGCAAAATAATCCTAATCTCACATGATATCAAGATTGATTTTCTTGAATATTTTTTTTAAATATTAATTGATTTGGGTTATTAATAATTAAAAATTAACTATTTATACATTAATCAATATAGATTACTATTCTTTTTTATATGAATTCTATATATATAATATTAACATGTAATATTTCTATTACTCAATTGTACGGATAAGTGATGATTGATATATTCCCATAAAAATAAATAAACATATTTCCAATATATTAATAATCTAATTCATTTATATTATAATTAATATTTTCATCCCACATTAAAACTTTACGAGAATTTAGCGATAAATAATCTGTATAAATAGATCATATAAATCGATCAAGTTTTATATTTTATTTGAGAAACTACATTATTACTAATGTAGAAATCTTGAAAATGAAAATCACATAATTCTCTATTAGTTAGTATGTTTTTGTGGTAATTTTTTTTTTTTTAAATACTACTATATCACAAAAGTTTTGTTCCTTTAATTTTATTAAAATAAAATTAGATTTATTTACATAACGTATAAATTTTTTTATATCTTCATAAAACCAACAAAACAATTCGGCTCATATATACATGTGTACGTTCATATATAGTGTATATTTGCATGTATCAAAACATATTATATTCATACGTGTATATTTATATCTCATTTTCGTAAATTGATCGATTAAAGTATCGTTTAATTTATGATCAAAATTATATAGGATTACTAACTTACCAATTGAGTTAACAAAATACATTGTCATTTGTTGTATCGATTGTGTGTTTGTGAAAATAAAAATAAACATTTATATTGAGAATATGATATATATAATATTATACATAACAAAAAAAACCTTAAAATAGCAACAAATTTAGTAATAGAGAAATATGTGTTGCTATTTAGCAACAAATTGGCAACAAAAAACTTAAAAAAGAATTGCATCAAAATTCGCAACTAAATAAGTACGGATTCTGAATATAGCAACGAATAATTTTGATGGTAAATAATAATATTTTATTTATTTATTTATTTATTTATTTATTTATTTTAATAACTATACCTACGAAAATTTTCGTTGTTATTGTTCTTTTCATTTACCAAAGATATATCGGTTGTAAATCCGTTGGTAAAATAGAAATAGAAATCAATTAAGTGAGAGCCCTAATTCCAATCAATCTCAAAATTCAATCGAAGGTCGCCGGCGAAGGTAGTCACTCTCTCACCCCAACCCCCCTCCCTCTCCCTCTCCCTCTCCCTCCCCCCCATCTATCTCTCTCACTACAAGAAACACGCTAAATAACTACGGAAATAAAGACGAAAAATATACCATAGCTATTTAGCTACTCAATAACTACGGTTTCCCGACTATTCTAAAATGTAACAGTTCACTACCGAATAACGACAGATTCGGCCACAAAACACAACTTCGAATTGAGATCCGTAGTTAAATAATGAAGAATATTTTTTCCGATAGTCATTTTTACAACCTATTCAGTTGCAAAATTGGCATTCCGAGAAAAATAAAATTATTTTTTTTACTGAATGGCGACCAAAAAGTGAAAATATAATCCATAGTTGTTTTTTGAAAATAATTATAATAGTATCAAAAACTCAATGTCGACGTGTGCGAGATCATAATCCTCTGTTTTTTGAAGAAAAATGATCATCTTCTCTCTCTCCTTTTTCCTCCTCATTTTCACTCTGCAATCTCATGCCGCTTAAACCGCCGCCGTGAATCTGGAGTTGCCACCTTCATCGTTGTTAGGGTTTGACTTTCTCTCTATGTCTATCACTCTCTCTCTCTCTCTCTAATTTTGCCCTAATTCTCAAATCTCAGAATTAGCATCTCGCAAACTCTGCCGCCGTCAGCCATGCACGTCTCGCCTTCGCCGTCCGTGTCACCATCCCCAGTCAGGTGATCCTACCCCTCGTCTGGCCATCTGGTGATATGTCTCTCTCTCTTAATTAACATGCGTGAGCCCTAATTTACACCCGGCAAAGTACAGTTATTAATGTTTAATATTCATACTTTGGCCGCATGAAATGTGTAATAAGATGAAATGTGCTCTGAATTAAGCTAATCAACACCTGATGCAGCTGAGATGATCGTCCTGACATCCCCTCCCACCGCCGCCGTCGAGCTGTGATGACGTTCTATTTACCACATACCTTGATAGTGATCGGAGTTCTGCTGTTCAAGCTGCAGTCGGTTAACCGTGAGTAGTTTCTGGAACTCATTGATGTCTTGAGTTTATTTTAAAAGAAGCAAAGCTTTTTATGCTATAAGATTATCAACTCCGATATATACATCATTCGGGTAAACATTCTAGTATCGAGTAATAGAAGAAGAACTTCAAGTCAAATCAAGAAAAATCAATATTGATATACGGTTAGCACGAGGATCCGAGCCTTACTATTCTCTAAAACAAAAGACTCATTGAGACAACGATGAGGGCGCAACAAGACTATCAACATAAACAAAAACAACGCCATAGCTTTGGCAGCAGCTCCTAATATCCACCTCTCGTCGACTAGTTTCATCACACACGAACAATCTTCTCGTCATGTTCTTATCAATAACCCACACAAGAACCTCCCCATTTTCATAGATATACAAAGGACGCTTGCAGAACCCGAATTTGGAACAGGGGATACTAAACTTTCTAGACCATGATCGAGCAACACCGTATTCCTACATCACCCAAATATCCCACGCTGACCTACGACAATGGCTCAAGCACAACATTTCCTTCAAAACACTCATCCCCTCCACACAGACCCACGCATGATGATCATCCATCGGCGGCAGCGCCACCTCTCCAAACCTCTCTGTCAGTAAATCGAAAGAAATAATTGCGCCTCCAAGCGGAGATGGACGATCGTCAAGCCAATGAAGTTTTCCACTCACAACCACACATGGGACTTTATAGTTCCGAGTATCTTTAGGGAAATCTTGAACAATACTTGTCCATGAATCGCGTCTCGGCGAATACAACTCAAACATCCCGCCTCGATCTCGGTATGGAACTTTCAAGATCTTGTAATCATCCACTGCGGATTCATACCCTAATCCAAAAAAACAATATATCCTACTCTCGGTCGTCCCTGCAGGTCCAGGCACTTGCTTATACGTTCTCATAAAAGGGTTCCACAGATACAAATCATACAACGATCCACGAACCCGAACTAACTGCAGTTCCCTGCACGAGGCCTTGACATGATACCTACCACCGTTGACGAACGGGCAGACGAGCTCGGTGGCGTCGACTGCTGTCGGATTATTTGATGATGCTGCAGGAGGGATAATGAAGGTCGAATCTTTGCCGTCGCCGTAGGCCAATACCCCAACCCTTACATGACCAGAGACAGCGTTGTGCCTTTTGACGAAGCCGCGTTTGAATATGATGGAATTCCATACTTTCGAAACCGAAGAGAAGCGGAGGAGGGATTTTGTCGGGAGATTCAATAGTATTTCCGACACCAACTCCGCCGGGATGTGGCGCCGGTTGTTTTTCGCTCTCGTCTTCTGTGTCGGCGGCGGCATGGCGGAAGAAAGTTTAGATTAAAACAGATACATCTAGATCATATTATGTTACCCTAATAATCTATTTGTATTTATATTATAATATATACCTATCAAAATCCTCTTCAAATTTAAAGCAATATTCCCCTATTTTTATTTGAATTCTATTTTTATTATTATTATATATTATGTATTTGATTGAATTTATCGTCTATTATATTTCTAATAATTACAAAGTTGAAATATATAGGCGTCTTGTATATATAATAGTTCGAACCACATTAAATAAAAAATACATTTTATTTATAATAAAATAACAATAATAGTCTTATATAATAGAAAATATAATAGAATCGTAGATGAACAAAAGTATTCAATAGTTATCATTAATACTACTATATTCTATTCATACATAAATAGCTAGCTTGATTTTCATACTAATCATAATTATCTTATTTGTACGCGAGTCATTAATTTCAATATTAATCATATAAATATATTCGTATAATCAAAATTTATATTAATTATACTATAATATTGAATTTATCAATATCATCATATTATATAAAACAAATAAAATTTGATACTCCATCATTAACGCAATATTACCCTATTTTCATTTGTATTCTATTTTTAATATTCTATCTACATATTCATATTATACTTTTAATTATTTGGATATAGTTTCTAATTGTTTTTATATTAGGAGCTACCACGTTAACAACCTACTTTTCAATTACTACAAGCAACAACGATACGTCAATCAAATTTTTAATGAATAAAGACTATTCGAGAAAAAGTTCACCCATTGACATAAGTATTTGATTAATTGTTTCTAATATTGACAAAGTTGACATATTTAGGGTTCCAAAATTATTAATATTGTGAATAGATAGATAATTAATATTTTTATACTAAGCTTGAACAATATATTCTATGAATCGATTATACGTGTAAATTATTTTTCTAAATTTTCATAGCTTTGCAGGAACATATATTTCAAAGAAACAACTGGCGGCTTGACTTATTTTATTAATATAACGAATTGAAATATTTTAATTAAAAAACAACAACATGAAATGATCCACATCGATTAATTATATAGGTGGCAGTGGCGAATGCGTCGAACAAAAAAATGGCAGGGGCATATTAGCATGAAAAAGCATAAATAACCTCGTTTCTGTGATATGTCGATGTTTACATTTGTCACGTCCATTGTGTTGAGGCGTATAAGGACAAGTAACGCAATGTTGGATGCCATGAGTGTCTAAAAAATACCTAACACGAGCATTAATAAATTCCGAATCACCATCAAATTGAAATTTCTTGATACTCGCGGAGAATTGATTACACACAAAGGCATGAAATTTAACGAGCACATAAAAGTCCGACTTTGCACGTAAAGTATAAAGCCACGTAAATCGAGAGATGTCATCGACAAAAATAACATAATATTGAAAACCATTTGTGCTAGTAACAGGTGATGGTCCCCACAAATCATAATGAATTAACTCCAAAATAGTGGTAACACGTTTATCGTTCGAATTAAAAGAAATACGTTTGCTCACTGCAAGCTGACATGGAGAGCATACTCTCAGAGTAGGTAATAAAGAAGTAGTAACTGCTAGGTGACCTAGCTTATTCAATGAATAACAAAGAATGGAACATGGCCTAATCGAAGATGCCATTACTCAAAACTAGCATTTGATCTTCTGCAAGCTACACCGGAGTTCCTCGGTTTAGCTCATACAACCCATGATCAAGATGCCTCTGTGCAATAGCCTTCTTTGTGACCCGATTATGAATAACAAATGTACGATCAATATAACATCAACATGAAGATTGTTAGTGAGCTTGCTAATGGACAATAAATTTTTGTTATATGTGGGACAACCAAAACATGAAGAAGGTGAACATTATTTTGATTCGATTCGCGCGGTACTCTTACTATATCAACTTTTAAAACAAATTTCTTCCTCCCTTTTCTATTATACTTCCTCTGTTTCATTTTTTTTTTTATATTCATTTCTTTTTTACACAAATATTAAGGAGTTTTGTTTAAGAAACTTTCAGGCACAAATCGGAAATTAATTATGAAATTTTTGTTTAAATGACTAACTATTACCACTATAATTAGAAACATGTTAAGAAATTCAGTTTTTTGATATGGGAATAAGGAACTTTTATTTAAATAGTCTGAATATTGCTGCTATTAAAAAAGGAAACGTGTTAAAAAATGGTATTGAATGTGCATTAAGAAAAATAAGACGGAGAGGTACATATTTACTTTTCGAATATTGGATAACACAATTCATTTCAAATATGCATACAACAACATGTCAACATTGCATAAAATAAATAACTTCAACAACAAAAATTTAAATCCCATACAAGTATACAACAGAGGACTCAAATTCAAATCCTTTAGTATGTTGTCTCTCCATCACCAATACAAATAAATTGGAGGCAAAAATTATGGTGTCTATCCAGCTTAGTAGAAACAAATAGTTGTTGGAAACTTAAGAAAACACAAAATGTATCCAATTTACATGTGAGTGGACTAATTTACCCCCAACACCACCCCCCACCCCACCCCACCCCACCCACCCATGTGCACTTTTTTTTACTTTAATTTGAATTCAAATTTTACTTTAATTTGAATTCAAAAATTTACATTCAATTATTATTGAAAAAAAAAAAAAAAAAAAAGAACAAAAAAAAACAATACTGACAAAAAGTTTTTTTTTTTATTTTCCATTTTCATTTTTAATTCGAGTTTTTATTTTTTTATTATTATTTTTTATACAACTTACAATCGCATATCGCGAGTTAGAATCCACCCGTTATGATCCACCCGTTAGAAATACAAAATTTCTAACGTTATGATCGCATATCGCGAGTTAGAATGTAGTATATTCTAACCTGTGTCGTGGCATTCCCAACATGTTCAGTCCACCCGTTAGAAATACCAACTTTCCTACGTTATAATCGCATATCAATGGTTAGAATTTAGTATATTCTAACCTGTGTCGTGGCATTCCCAACAGGTTCAGTCCACCAGTTAGAAAAACCAACTTTCCTACGTTATAATCGCATATCAATGGTTAGAATTTATTATATTCTAACCTTAGTCGTTGCATTCCCACCACATTCAATTCACCCATTAGAAAATACAAAATTTCTTACGTTATGATCGCATATCGCGAGTTAGAATTTATTATTTTCTAACCTGTGTCGTGCATTCCCAACAGGTTCAGTCTCCCCCGTTAGAAATACCAATTTTCCTACGTTATAACCGCATATCGTGAGTTAGAATGTAGTATATTCTAACATGTTTCGTGGCATTCCCAGCAAGTTCAGTCCACCCCGTTAGAAATACTAACTTTCCTACGTTATAATCGCATATCAATGGTTAGAATTTAGTGTATTCTAACCTTAATCGTGGCATTCCTTTATATACTATCTTCAACTTTCCTTCGACTGGGATTCTCTCGTATACTATCTTCGACTGGGATTCTCTCTCGTATACTATTCTAACCTGTATCGTGGCATTCCCAACAGGTTCAGTCCACCTGTTGGAAATACCAACTTTCCTACGTTATAATCATATATCAATGGTTAGAATTTAGTATATTCTAACCTTAGTCGTGGCATTCTCAACACGTTCAATCCACCCCCGTTAGAAAATATAAAATTTCTTACGTTATGGTCGCATATCGCAAGTTAGAATTTATTATTTTCTAACATGTGTCTTGGCATTCCCAACAGGTTCAGTCCCCCCGTTAGAAATACCAAATTTCAAAACTCCCCGTTCAAAATATTTACGAATATATGCACCCTTGGATTTTTTACTTTAATTTGAATTCAAATTTTACTTTAATTTGAATTCAAAATTTTACATTCAATTATTATTGAAAAAAAAAAAAAAAAGAAAAAAGAACACAAAAAACAAAACTGACAAAAAGTTTTTTTTTTAATTTTCCATTTTCATTTTTAATTCGAGTTTTTATTTTTTTATTATTATTTTTGATATAACTTACAATCGCATATCGCGAGTTAGAATCCACCCGTTATGATCCACCCGTTAGAAATACAAAATTTCTAACGTTATGATCGCATATCGCGAGTTAGAATGTAGTATATTCTAACCTGTGTCGTGGCATTCCCAACATGTTCAGTCCACCCGTTAGAAATACCAACTTTCCTACGTTATAATCGCATATCAATGGTTAGAATTTAGTATATTCTAACCTGTGTCGTGGCATTCCCAACAGGTTCAGTCCACCAGTTAGAAAAACCAACTTTCCTACGTTATAATCGCATATCAATGGTTAGAATTTATTATATTCTAACCTTAGTCGTTGCATTCCCACCACATTCAATTCACCCATTAGAAAATACAAAATTTCTTACGTTATGATCGCATATCGCGAGTTAGAATTTATTATTTTCTAACCTGTGTCGTGCATTCCCAACAGGTTCAGTCTCCCCCGTTAGAAATACCAACTTTCCTACGTTATAACCGCATATCGTGAGTTAGAATGTAGTATATTCTAACATGTTTCGTGGCATTCCCAGCAAGTTCAGTCCACCCCGTTAGAAATACTAACTTTCCTACGTTATAATCGCATATCAATGGTTAGAATTTAGTGTATTCTAACCTTAATCGTGGCATTCCTTTATATACTATCTTCAACTTTCCTTCGACTGGGATTCTCTCGTATACTATCTTCGACTGGGATTCTCTCTCGTATACTATTCTAACCTGTATCGTGGCATTCCCAACAGGTTCAGTCCACCTGTTGGAAATACCAACTTTCCTACGTTATAATCATATATCAATGGTTAGAATTTAGTATATTCTAACCTTAGTCGTGGCATTCCCAACACGTTCAATCCACCCCCGTTAGAAAATATAAAATTTCTTACGTTATGGTCGCATATCGCAAGTTAGAATTTATTATTTTCTAACATGTGTCTTGGCATTCCCAACAGGTTCAGTCCCCCCATTAGAAATACCAAATTTCAAAACTCCCCGTTCAAAATATTTACGAATATATGCACCCTTGGATTTTTTACTTGGTCGGAGATTAGTTGTTAGCAAGTTAGATTGTCGTCGGTGGTCCATGCAAAAAAATGTTCCTATGTGATTGGAATGTGGTTTCAATTTCCTTATTTGTATTTCAAATCACTAGTATTCTTTGTAGATGATAGTAATTTAGTGCTTTATTACCTCCACAAATTGTCCCTTGCATTAGAAAGAAATATTACACATTATTCACGTCAAATACTAGTAGACAAATTGCATCATGAGATGCTTGTCGAGGCGTGTGGTTCCTATGCATACTATATATTAAACAGGCCAACTAGAATCGAGCCCCTCTCGTTGAAATTCAACGGAATCCACATGCATATATTTTCAATTTCTAACTTAGTACTAGATGAAAACAACAACGACACAACATAATCGAGCTAGACGAACTCCGTCTCCCATTTACCATTTCGCATTTTCGTAATAAAAAATGTAAAATAAAATAAAAGTTAATTTTGTAATGAAAAGAAATTTAAAAAAGGATAAAGGAAAAGAAAATGAAAATAAAACAGAAAAAAAAAAAAAAAAAAAAAAAAAAAAAAAAAAAAAAGAAGGAAAAGAAGGAAAAGAAAATAAACAATTCTGGAAAAAAAAAATGAAAAGGAAGGAAAAATAAAAAGAAAAAGGAAAAGAAAAGAAAAAAATGACGGGAAAAGAAAAAGAAAAAGAAAAGGGGAGCAGCCCGTCGACGCTTCTCACCGCCGCCGGCGCGCCGCCCAACGCCTCCGTCGTTGCCGTCGCCATCTTCTCCATCTCCGACGCCCCGACCACCTCCGACCACCATCTCCGACGCCCCGACCACCTCCGCCCAACGCCTCCGTCGTTGCCGACGCCCCGACCACCTCCGCCCAACCTTCTCCATCTCCGACGCCCCGACCACCTCCGCCCCGACCACCTCCGCCCAACCTTCTCCTTCTCCACCTCCGCCTCCGTCGTTGCCGATGCCCCGACCACCTGCTCGCCGTTCGGACAGCAGCTTCCTCACGCGTCGCCGGCGTGAACAGGGACTGCTTGACGGCTGCTTGAACTCCAACCGGCGTCTCGCGAATGGAAGGTCGGCACAGGGCTGCTGCACTTGAAGACTCCGCCGGCGACCTGCTGCTCGCCGTCGTGGGTCGCCGTCTCGGACAGAAGGTGTCCCGGCGACCTGCTGCTCGCCGTCGTGGGTCGCCGTCTCGGACAGGAGGTGTCCCGGCGACCTGCTGCTCGCCGCCGTCTCAGTCTCTCTCTAGAAAGAGAGCAGAGAGAGGAGAGAAAAAGAGAGAGAGAGCGGAGAGAAGAGGGAGAGAAGAGAGAGAAGGGAGAGAGGGATGCATATGTAGGAAGAAAGGTGAATAGTGGTTAGGGGTAGTTTTGTCCACTCACTTGAAAAATGGATAGATATTGTGTTTTTTTAAGTTTTGAACAACAATTAGTTTTTGTTAAGCTACATAGACACTTGACTATATTTTCTCAATAAATTGTATATTCTCAAAATTGTATATATTGTTATTTGTATAATTAACTTATGATTCGCTCAATATTCCTTGCATCCGTCAGTCCCGTTTAAAATAAGGAGTAGCATTTTGCTTCATATTTTAACTAATAATATTGAAAAATAAATACTAGAAAATAATTCTTTGCGTAAAATTGAATCATAATATCGAGTAATTGAAGAAGAAAATCAAGTCTAACACAAGAAAAAGCGATTTTGATATACAGTTAGCACGATGATTCAATTGAGACCACGACGAGGCCTACTATTCTCTAAAACAAAAGACTAGCTAATTGAGACCACGACGAGGGCGCAACAAGACTATCAACATAAACAAAAACACCACCATTGCTTTGGCCGCAGCTACAAATATCCACCTCTCGTCGACTAGTTTCATCACACACGAACAATCTTCCCATCATCTTTTCCTCAATAACCCAAACAAGAACCTCCCCATTTTCATACACATACAAAGGCTCCCGGCAGACGTAATCGAATTCAAAACACGGAATACTGAACTTTTTAGTCCATGATCGAGCAACACCGTATTCTTCCATCACCCAAATATCCAACGCTGACGTACCACAATCTCTCAAGCACAACATTCCCTTCAAAACACTCATCTCCTCCATACGTACCCACTCACGATCATGCATCGGCGGCAATGCCATCTCTCCGAACCTCTCTGTCAATAAATCGAAATCGAAAGAGATAATTGCGCCTCCAAGTGGAAATGGATTGTCAAGCCAATGAAGTTTTCCACTCACAACCACACATGGGCCTTCACAGTTCCGAGTATCTTTAGGGAAGTCTTGAGTAATACTTGTCCACGAATCGCTTCTCAACGAATACAACTCGAACGTCCCGCCTCGATCTTGGTAGTACGGGACTTTCAAGATTTTGTAATCATCCCCTGCGGATTCATACCCTAATCCAAAAAAATAATCTATACCAATCTCGGTCCCTGCGGGTTCAGGCACTTGCTTGTACGTTCTCATAAAATGGTTCCACAGATACAACGATCCACGAGCCCGAACTAAGCACAGTTCCCTGCACGATGCCTTGACACCATACATACCGTTGTTGACGAATGGGCAGACGAGCTCGGTGGCGTCGACTGCTGTCGGATTATTCGATGATGCTGGAGGGATAATAAAGGTCGAATCTTTGCCGTGGCCGTAGGCCGATACCCCAACCCTTACATGACCAGAGACGGCGCTGTGCCTTTTGACGAAGCCGCGTTCGAATATGATGGAATTCCATGCTTTCGAAACGGAAGAGAAGCGGAGGAGGGATTTTGTCGGGAGATTTAATAGTATTTCCGACACCAACTCCGCCGGGACGTGGCGGCGGTTGTTTGTCGCTCGCTCTCATCTTCTGTTTCGGCGGCAGCATGGCGGAAGAAAATTTAGATTGAAACAGATCGTATTATATTACCCTAATAATCTGTTTATATTTATATCGATATATATATATAATAGCAAAATAAATCCTAATCCCACATGATATCAAGAATAATTTTTTTTTTTTTTTTTTTTTTTCTAATTTTGATTGGTCTGGGTAATTAATAATGAAAAATTAAATATTTATACATTAATAGATATAGATTACTATTCTTTTGTAATATGAATTGTGTATATAACATGTATTCTATTTATCAGTTCAACTGATAAGTGATCATATCACCATCAAAATTTTACGAGAATTTAGACAAAATTTCTAAATAAATAGATCATATCATATAACTCCGAGAATTTAACGACAAATTTTTTTATATAAATAGATCCTATCATATAACTCCATCAAATTTATATTTTATTACGGTTCTAACTGTCCAAATCCGGATTTTTTACTAATGATTATATGGTGCTAACCGGACCGGCTTCCACTTTGGTTCTCGGTTGGACTGGTCAAACCAGGCAGCCTCGTACGATTTTTAAAACATTAATTGGAATTGCAAACCAAAGAAAAATTCTAGTTCAAATCAAATTCTAACTCAGGGTTTTTAGCACCAATAATTAAGGTTATGAACTTACAAAGAAATGTTAATTTTACTTTTTTATCAACTTGTTATTATAATGATTTGGTAGTATGAGTTATTTATTTAAATATTACTTATAGATTATTAGTTATTTTCACATGGTAAAATTAACATTCATTATTCGCGTATTTTTTTTCCGTAAAAATGTCAATTATTATGAATAAAATTGACAGTGCTTTTAATAATTTTAAAAGTGTCAATCTTTGTAAGTAAAAGTGTCGATTATATTTGATGTCAATCATTATAAATAAAAGTGTCAATCAAGACTCGATCACACCTTATAACCTAGGCTGACAGGAGTGTGCCGTATGAAAAAATTGTCGAAGCCATATCAATAGTGAACATATTGAATTGCCTCTCTAAAACAAAACAAAATTAAACAAAACAAAAGTAAAGAAAACTCTTATAATTAAACTCATAGCGACCACAACGAGGGCACAACAAGACTATCAACATAAACAAAAAGACCACCATTGATTTGCCAGCAGCTCCTAATATCCACCTCTCGTCGACTAGTTTCATCAAACACGAACAATCTTCTCGTCATGTTCTTATCAATAACCCAAACAAGAACCTTCCCATTTTCATAGAGATACAAAGGCCGCTTGCAGAACCCGAATTCGGAACAGGGGATACTAAACTTTCTAGACCATGATCGAGCAACACCGTATTCCTCCATCACCCAAATATCCCAATATGGCATACGACTATTGCTCAAGCACAACATTCCCTTCAAAACACTCATCTCCTCCACAAGGGGCAACCCTTGACAACCATCCATCGGTAGCGCCACCTCTCCGAACTTCTCCGCTGACAAATCGAAAGAAATAATTGCGTCTCCAACCGCAGATGGACGGCCAGTATTGGCATCGGCAAACCAATGAAGTCTTCCGCTCACAACAACGCATGGCCCTCTGTAGTATCGAGTATCTTCAGGGAAGCCTTGAGTAATACTTGTCCACGAATCGCTTCTCAACGAATACAACACAAACACGTTGCCACTAACTTGATCCAATTTGTATGGAATTTTCAAGATTTTGTAGTCATCGATATCCCCTACGGATTCTTGACCTAATCCGAGAAAATAGTCTATCTCGGAACCTGGGGGTTCAGGCACTTGCTTGTACGTTCTCATCGAAGGGTTCCACAGATACAACGATTCACGAGTTCGAACTAACAACAGCTCCCTGCATGAGGCCATAACCTTGTACTGACTGTCGCCGAACGGGCAGACGAGTTCGGTGGCGGCGTCGAGGACTATCGGGTTATTTGATGAGGCTGCAGGAGGGATAATGAAGGTCGAAGCTTTACTGTGGCAGTAGAAGGCCCCTAGGGCGATCCTTACACGACAAGAGTGGGCGCTGTGTCTTTTGACGAAGCCGGGTTCGAATATGATGGAATTCCATGCTTTCGAAACGGAAGAGAAGCGGAGGAGGGATTTTGTAGGGAGGTTCAATAGTATTTCCGACACCAACTCTGCCGGGACGTGGCAGTGGTTGTTTGGGTATCTCGTCTTCTTTTCCGGCGGCATCACGGCGGAAGAAAGTTTAGATTGAAACATATCTAGATCGAATCAACTTAATCATAATCTATCAATATATATATATATATATATATATATATATATATATATATATTATATAGAGGATGGATCATATAGAAATAAGTCATGGTGTGAGAAATAGGAATAGATCTAGACCATTGATCTTGATTTGATCTGTGGCTATAATTGATTTAAACATGAATTTGTACATTAAAAAGCATAATGGTGTTGTAAGCATAAATATATACTGATTTAAGCATGATTTTGTATAGTTTTAAGCATCTTTCACATTTTAGCACGCAAGGATTTATTTGCATACGAACCACTCCCTATATATATATATATATATATATATATATATATATATATGGGTGGGTTCTTATGGGAGATGGTATCAATCTTGAGAACTAGGAACCAATCATATCCACTCATTTTAAAGAATCTAATGGTGAATATTAATTCTCAATTTATCTATTTTACTTATTTAATGATTTATTTCTAATTTTAAAGGGTAGTTTAGGGGAAAAAAAAAAGAGAAAAAGATTATGCGTTCCAAGATTGTCGCCACTTCCTATACCTAATTATCCTATTAATTAACATAAATATTTGAATGCAACTAAGACCTATTTCTATGCTTAAATAATCATATTTATATGCTATTTTCCTATTTATTTATGCTTAATAACCTATATATGAAAATTACATGCTTTTTTTTTTTTTATATCAATTCATGTTTAAATATCGTGAATGACGATGTCAAATTGTGAATGACAATGAATATTCGAATACAACTAAGACCTATTTCTATGCTTAAATAATCATTTTATATGCTATCTTCCTATTTATTTATGCTTAATAACTTGTATATGAAAATTACAAAAAAAAAAAAATATAGAATAAAAAAACATAGATGAATATTCGAATGCAACTAAGACCTATTCATATGCTTAATTAATCATATTTATATGCTATGATCCTATTTATTTATGCTTAATAACTTGTATATGAAAATTGCAAAAAAAAAAAAAAATAATAATAAAAATAGAATAAAAAAACATAGATGAATATTCAAATGCAACTAAGACCTATTCCTATGCTTAAATAATCATATTTATATGCTATTTTCCTATTTATTTATGCTTAATAACTTGTATATGAAAATTACAAAAAACAGAATAAAAAAACATAGATGAATATTCGAATGCAAATAAGATTTATTCATATGCTTATTATATGCTATCTTCCTATTTATTTATATGCTTACTAATTTGTATAAGAAAATTACCAAAAAAGAAAAAAAGAAAACAGAATATAAAAACATAGATGAAGATGTCAAGATAGAAGAAGAAGAAGAAGAAGAAGAAGAAGAAGAAGAAGAAGAAGAAGATTACGGCAGAGAAATTTTAAATGAGTGATTAATTAATCCCTTAAAATATGGAACAAATAAATGAAGATTACATTAATATCCTTTTTCTAAACAAAATATGCCTTATTTAATTAATTTTCATAAATAAATCATAACCATCAATCTATTAAGATGGAAGGTCTAGATTGGTTCTTAGTTCTCACTAACTAATATGGTTAGCATATGAACCAATCCCTATATATATATATATATATATATATATATATATATATATATATATATATATATATATATATATATATATATACCTTTTACTACTATTAAAAAAAAGTATTGTTTTATAAAGAATTTTTTGCCTATTACTCCCTCCGTCCCAGTTCACTTATCCTCTTTCTTTTCGGCACGAGATTTTATGCGTAAAGTTAAATTGAAAAGGTAAGGGGTCCACACCAAAAAGTAAGGGTTAATTTTTGCCTTTTAAGGAAAGAGGACAAGTGAAGTGGGACGGACGAAAATAGTATTGAGGACAAGTGAAGTGGGACGGAGGGAGTAATATATTCAGCGTTAATGTTAGTGCCTAAGTTTATTTTTTTCAAATAGGCTAGAGTATATATTTGTAACTTAGCCACAAGTTTAAAAGTGTGAGTTTTATAGCCACTTTGGGGTAAAAAGGCATATTTGCCCTTAAAAAGTGTGTCCACCTCATCATTGACAAACTTAGAAAAAAAAAAAGAAAAGGAATAAGGAATAAAGAATATTCAGAATAATACAAAAATAAAGATTTTGTGGGCCACATTAATGCAAAATTTAATTTTGTCAACCACCTTTCTCTCTTCCCTCCCATCGGTTCTCCCTCTCTCAAACCCAAAAAAATCCGACTTCTCCCTACAGCAGCCGCCGCCGTCGCACGCACCTCCGTCGTTGCCGTCGCTGCCCGCCGCACCGCACCTCCGTCTTTGCCGTCGTTGTCGTCGTCTACCGGAATGAGTCACTCGGAGAATCACTCGGAGAATGAGTCGGAGTCCGACGCACCGGAATGGCCTACTCCTCCACCGCCGGTGAGGCTTTATCTTTCTCAATTTTTTGTGTAATGTATCGCATTTAGGTTGTTCCTTTTTATTGCACGAAGTTCGGTTTGGCAAATATATGATATATGCACGGGTGATTTAAAAACTGTCGAATTTTGAGAAAAAATTGCAAATGTGGGGACTGTTCGATTAGGCACGGTTGAACTTGAATTTCGACCGTGCCTAACCGTTGACCGTGCCATATGTTGACCAGGCACGGTTGAATTGGAAATTCAACCGTGCCCTTACAGCGTTTCAAGAGTTTTTTTTTTTTATCCAATTTTCATTTTTTTTTGCTATATCTATACTAATTTGCTTTGTTTGTAATATTTTCAGCCTAGGTTTCAGTGGATGAGACCTCGAATGCAAGGATATGAGGGCATAGTAATCCTATATACACGGGATAAGGTTATTACAGAGATCTCGGATGTTTTGTTGAGGGTCGGGGGACAGCAGCTCATGGAGAGATTTCTAGAAGGCCCGTTCCGTTACATCATGGAGCTGAGGAGGAAAGAAGTGGCAACTAGTGCCTTGCACGAGTTACTAGCCCGGGAGTTGAGTGATTCGTCGATCCCGGAGCACGAGAGGTGGTTTTCCATAGGGGGGCGTGAAATAATCTGTTGCCCTCGTGAGTGGGCCATTGTGACCGGATTAAACTTCGGGCCTTCTGCTTTCAACCCCTACGGTCGAAATCATATTATACCGTTGTCGAGCCTCTTCCACACGAAGTACAGAAGCTCGAAGAAGAAGATCAAGGCGAACAAATTGAGGGATGACTTCTCGAATGAAGGTCAAAGGCTAGGCACGCCCGAGCAATACGTGAAGGCCGCCAACCTTCTCGTCTTATACTTCATTCTACAATGCCGTGACAATTCGCCCATCGATGATTGGGCTTGGGCGGTAGTAGAGAACGAGGAGCAGTGGAGGGATTTCCCGTGGGGATCGTGGTCGTGGCAAATCCTTTGCCACCAGTTGGGCGTTGTGAAGAAAGATCCATCGGAGATCGACAACAAGGCAAAAAAATACCACTTGTACGGGCCGGTTTGGGGGCTCAATTTATGGGCGTACGAGGCCATTCCGTCTTTGGGACGAACCTGTGGCTACCAACCTCCACAGAGACGTGAGTTGTTGCCCCGTCTGAGGAGGTGGGAGACCTATTCTTCGTACACGAGGCTTGTCGGTTTCTTCGGCAACCCCGAGGTAATTAATGACTTCACTTTGCATTAAAATTATTTATTTATTTATTTAGTTGTTTCATCCGTATGTAGTTAACTAATGAATTTCGTACGTGTATACAGCTAGAGGTACACGCAAGGTTCCACCCATCCGAGGAAGAGCAACGACAGCCCTATCTCCGCAGTTTTGAGAACCCGAACCCTCTCGTGTTGGAGTACGATGCTCTGAAACGCCACGCCCACAAGAAAGCGGAGCCGGAGCAGAGGAGATCGAGGGCGGCCCAAGAGATGGCCAAGATCGTAGAGAGGTTGAGGTGTCGGGATGCTGAACGGGTCGTGATTCCCCGTCGAGCAACCCGTGCTTCATCCGAGGGACAGTTGCCTACCCGTCCTCTCCGTCTCGAAGTCGTGGATCGGGACACGTTTGACGAGGCGCAGTCGAGGCGCCGTAGAGGCGAGGGACCGTCGAAGCTCCCGAGAGCCGAGCCATCTCGTCATGAGGAATCGAGCGACGTCGTCTGTTGCATCCACGGGGATCCGTGTCGGCTTAGATGTCGTGGAGACGATGCGGCGATGGACCGGTTCATCGAGAGGTTCGGTGATCGACTGGTTCGGGATACAGACGAGAACAGCATTGTTGCTCGATTCGCCAAGGCCGTCATCGAACGTGCTAAGGGCCTTCTCAGGGGCCGAGGATCGAGGAGGCCGTCTCCCGAGGCATCGTATCACTCGCACGTGGGCGGGGTAGTCAGAGGATCGGGGATCAGGTTAGGAGGTCGAGGAGTCGGACACCGACTCAAGCACCAGGGGGAGGAGGGGAAGCCTCGTCCTCTCACGAGGCCTACTTACGCGAGCTCGACCGAGATATCCCCTCGCCTGTTCATGGTGCTCGAGAATCACCCGAATCGGAGGGTTCGGACTTAGAGGTTGATCCGGAAGCCGGGCAAAGGCTAATTTCTACTCAAGCCGGCCGGCAAATCAAGCCTTCCTTCTTCCTCCAGAGTCCGTATATGGCGAACACAGACTCACGGATTTCTATGCGGACTGTGAAACAAGCTTATGCACAGCATAGAGCTTCGGGGAAGGATGCCAAAGCGTACACCTGTCAAGAGTTCGCATTCGAGATGGGGCAAAATCTCTTTGATGAAATCGAGGACCCGAAGATTCAAATCGAAGCGCCGGTAAGTGTTTATGGAATTCATTTTTATTTGTGTGTTTAGATCACAATTCGAGATTTCATTAATTTGTTTTTGTTTGTGCATTTTCAGATTATTGACCTCTACATCATGTATTGGAGGGCTCGACTACGCCGTCGAAAATCCTTAGCTCCCGGAGTAGGACACGGTGTAGTCATACTGGCGGGGTGTGATTACTACGTAAGTTGTATTATTAATTAACGTTTTTGCATTAACGTTTTTACATACAAAGTGTAGCTCTCATTGTAAATTGTTGTTGAAAATACAGAAGGCGTTGAATCGAGCCCTCGAAGCGGAGCACAAGAACGATCCTGAGCTAGGCTTGAAAGAGGGCAAGACGTATCGCCAATGGAAGGCCAAAGCAAACCTGTTGGAGGTTTTCGAAGGGACAAATACGTACATCCCTTGGAAGCATGCCAAATATGTAAGTACGATTCATTTTTTTTTTCCTCTCTTTTCCCGACTTTAGTGTGCATTTAATTATAGCTAGCTTGTTACAGTTTGTCATGGTTTGCCATCTCGGGACGAATCATTACGTGGTCGCTCGCGTCTGCGTTCCAGAGTGGAGGGTTGAGGTGTACGATTCAATCTTGTATCGCCTCGAAAAGGGCGAGACTGGAGATCATCGCACAATACAACTCCTTTGCATAAGTCGCCTCTTCCCTAAAGTCCTTGCCCAGACTGACTTTTGGAACCAACAAATTAATATGAAGAGGATGACCGACTTTATGGATTTGGTATTCATGTCTGACGATCAACAGTACGTCCAAGTCGACGGTGTGAGCTGCGGCGTATACGCATGCTTGTACTTGGATCGTATCCTCGCCTCGAGTGCACCTCCTCTACGAAATGCTGATGAGGAGAAGTTTGTCAAACGGCAACGAAAGATATCGGCTAGGAGAATTTTTAGTCTTTCGTTGTATCCTGTTGACGGTCCGGTCGATCTATCTAGGATCCAAGTATAAAAAACCTTGTTTATGGAATTTGATTGGTGTTTAGTTGTTAGGTTTTTCGTTGCGTTTTCGTGTTCGTTTTCATTATGTTTTTGTGTCTTTTAGTGTGTCTTTTGGCTATGATTGTTTGTTTGGAGCTTTGGGTATCGTAGGAGCAAAAGGTGAGAAATTGGAAGAAAACGGGACGAAAAGTGCACGAAGAGAAGGAAAAGCCGTGAGAGACCAGAACCTGATCTGGCCGATCGGCCAGATTTCCTTAGGAATCTGGACGATCGGCCAAATGCCTATGCAAGGGCTCACCAGTCCCTGATCTGGCCGATCGGCCAGAATTCCTTCACAATCTGGACGATCGGCCAAACACTTGCGAAGAGAGTATGCAGTTCCTGATCTGGCCGACCGGCCAGAATTCCTTCAGCATCTGGCCGATCGGCCAAAAGTCGGCGTCCAGCTGTGTTTCCTTATTTAATTAGGTTTTCTTCCTAGTATACTAGTGCCTTGGACGAATTTTGTAACATCTTTATCATCTTTTAGCATATTTTAGCTTTAGTTTCCAGCACCTAAACACTTTTATTAGCTTTTTATTGTTCGGATCCGGATTCGTAGTTCGTTTAATTCAAGACCACTTTATTTAATTCAAGTTCTTCGTCTTCGTTTAATTCGCGTAAGTTCTTTTATTGCTTTCGTTTATTTGCTTTAATTGTTTTGCTTTAGTTTTAGATTCGTTCTCTTAATTGCTTCGTTTAAATTCCTTAAGTTTAATTTCGTTCTTTCGATTTCAAGTTCTAGTTTAGATTCGTTTTCCTTCGATTTCAATTCTTTCGTTTTTCCAAAGTTTTTTAAGTTAGATTTATTTGCCTTTAATTTCCAGATTTCAATTCATCATGTCTAGATTTATTTATGCTTCTTTCTTTGCTTTCGTTTTCTTCGTTGCTTCCTTTATTGCTTTCTTTTCGATTCTTGCCTAGGTAGATTAATCGTTTTTCTTTAGTGTAATTCTAGATTTATTTCCTCGTTCTTAGATTAGTTATTTACTCGCTTTTATTTATTGCTTTGATTTATTTTATTTGCCTAGGATTTAAAACAAAACCCCAAAAATCTTATTTACTTGCTTTCCTAGATTTAGGCTAGATTAGATTTTTACTACATAATTGATTGCCCTGTTAAGTTTTCCTTGAGATTCGATACTTAGGTTTTACTTGCTAGTGCTACGATAGATTTCGTCTATTGCGAATAGGGATGGCAACGGGGCGGGGTCGGGCAGGGTATAGCTTCCCCCACCCCCATACCCGCCTCCGAAAATGCCCCCCGAACCCGCCCCGATACCCGATTAAATTAAATCGGGTACGGGGCGGGGATTACCCGGCGGGAGAAGGATACCCGTCGGGTACCCGATTACAACTTTTTTTATTTAAAAAATTGATTTTTTTAAAATAATAATTATTAATTTAATGTTAAAATTAATTTTAAATTAAAAAATAGTAAATTAATTAATATAATATTAATAAATTAATTTTTTTTTTTACTAAAGATTAATAACAAAATATTAAATTTATTAAAAATTTTAATATAATTTAAAATTATTAATATTTAATTTACTATCGGGGCGGGTACGGGGTGGGGACCCGCAAACCCGCCCCCGCCCCGAACCCGATTCGGGTACATGATTTCATACCCAAACCCGCCCCGCAACTATAAAATTCCCCCCCGCCCCCGCCCCGTTAGGGGCGGGTACCCGCGGGTAATCGGGTTTGCGGGTAAAATTGCCATCCCTAATTGCGAACACTTTTTAGTGAAACAAATTTTGGCGCCGTTGCCGGGGAAAACTTTAGGCGATTTATTGTGTAGTATTTTTATTTGTTTTATTTTTATTTGTGTTTCTTCGATTTTCTTGTTTCTCCCACTCGGTGTTTTTAACCCTTTTGTTGAGTGTTGTTTATGCATGGTCGCCGAAGTCTTCAAAGGAATTTAGCGCCCTACGTCGACAACATCCATCAAAGGAAAGCGATCTTAGCCGCGAAGGAGAAGGAGGAGATCGATTCTCGAGACTTTGGTTTAGTCTTGTTGTTTGCAGAGCCCGAAGCCATGGCAGCTAGAGTCATGGGCGATTTTGCTCGCCCCACATTCACAGCCACCACTTCGGCGATTGTCCTGACGGAAGCGGTCAGGAATCATGAGCTTAAACCTCACCACATGGCGTTGCTCCCATCCTACCACGCGCTGCCCAACGAAGATGCCTTGACGCTCATCCGCGAGTTTTGCACGGTGGTTCAGACTTTCCCACTTTCGGGACTCACGGAGGACAATCTGAAGATGAAGTGCTTCCCGTACACCTTGAAGGATCGAGCAAAGTCGTGGTATTTGGCGCTCCCGGCCAACTCTCTCGCCACATGGAATGCGGTGTGCGAGAAGTTCATGCTCAAGTACTATCCCAACCGCAAGACTCAAGAGGTGCGGTCAAAGATTATGAATTTCTCCCAAGACAACGATGAGCCATTTCACGAAGCATGGGAGAGGTTCCAAGAGCTACTCCAACAATGCCCGCATCATCAAATGGCACCGGAGTTGCTTTGGCAATATTTCTACGACGCCCTCAATCAGACTTGTCAGTTCATGGTGGATAGTTCGGCCGGAGGCAACATAGCGGTCAAGACAGCTGAAGAGTTGAAGGATATATTCGAGACGCTCGCTGCGAGTTCTCAACAAAAATCAGCTAGGCCAAGGAAAGTGGAGGCGAGTGCAGTTTCGATGAGCCCCGACTTGAAGAATCAAATTGCCGACATGTATAGGGATCTCGAGAACTTGAATGTTAAGCAAAGTGCACCGGCCCCGAAGGAGGAAGAGAGGAAGCCCGACCAATGCGAGATTTGTGGAGAGCTTGGACACATCAAGGAGGTGTGCCACAACATGGGGGAGTTTCCATACGAAGGAGGAGCCGAGGTCTACGCCGCTCAAGGATACCCACCTCAAGTACCACCTCAAGGATACCAAGGGGAATACAATGGACGCTACCAAAATCCGAGGCCGACACAAGGGCAAGGTAACCCCCCCTACCTATCCAAATAGGCGTCCTCCACCATATAATAACCCCTATCCTCCTCCACCAAATCCCTACTACTCTCAACCTCCACCATATTATCCACCTCCTCACTACCCTCCAAATCCATATTATCCACCACCTCCATACTACCCACCTCAACCCACTCCTAGCCCACCACCACCATACCCAAATTCTCATCCTCAAGGACCTCCACAAAAGCCTCCCGCCGATGAGGATCGTTTCCATGCACTTGATGCAAACATAAAGCGGCTCGAGACGGCCATTGGCCAAATTTCTGGATCTATGCACTTGATGAAACAACCGGGGCGGATTCCGATCCAAGGGATTCAACCACAACAAGCTAACGAGGTGCAATATCCCCCATATGTTCCTCCTTTTCCACCGCATCAAGCCCAAGCTGTCTCGGTGTTGCGGAGCGGGATGCACGTGGATAATGGAGTGACAATGCCACCTCAAGGACGCATGGGAGATAGATGGGGCCCGAGCCCCCGTTGGAATGGACCGAAGACGCCGGCGGCACCTCCACATCAACACGTCCGTCCAGCCCCCAATCTGGACGGTCGGCCAGATGTTGGCCGATCGGCCAAAACGCAGGCGCCCGAGCCCTGTCCAGTAACCAACCTGGACGGTCGGCCAGATTCTGGCCGCTCGGCCAGAAATCCAAACTCGCCCGAGCACCCAGCAACCAATCTGGACGATCGGCCAAGTCACCCCGACTCTGGCCGATCGGCCAAATCAGGTGAGCAGCACACGGAGTCCGAAGAGCCCGAGAAGGAGTCCCCACCTCTACACAAGACTTCCAATCCTTATGTTCCTCCCATTCCTTATCCAAGTCGTGTGAAGAACAAGAAGCGCGATCAACAATTCATGGATTTATACAAGCTTCTTTCAAAGGTGGATGTGAACTTGCCTCTTCTTGATGTTATTCGCAACGTGCCACCGTTCGTGAGGTTCGTGAAGGAGTTGACATCGAGGAAGAAGCCGTTCGATGAGATGGAGACGATTGCGGTATCGGAGGTGACGACATCAATTATGCAACACCCTCTTCCACCTAAGCAACGAGATCCAGGTTCTTTTGTTATCACTATCTCTTTAGGTAATGGTAAGGAAGCATGTGTTATGCTAGATTTGGGTGCCAGTATTAATCTCATGCCTTATTCTATCTTTAAGCAATTAGAGTTAGGAGAACTTAAACCCACTCGCATGAGCCTTCAATTGGCGGATAGGTCTATTAGGTACCCTAGAGGTATTATTGAGGATATTCTTGTTCGCGTAGGGGGTTTGATAGTTCCCGTTGATTTCGTGGTTTTAGAGATAGGTGAGGTGCAAGAGAATGGTATTGAGCACACACTTTTGCTAGGTCGTCCTTTCATGGCTACTACTAACACTTTGATTGATGTAAAGGGTGGTGTGATTAAGATGTCTGTTTTAGGAGAGGATGTTTCATTTTCTGTGCATAAGAGTCGGCCTATGTCATCGGTTAATTTGACTGATAATTGTTCTTTCATCGATATGGTTGATGCCTTGGCCAAGTGCTCTTTTGTGCAGGATTTCGACACCGAGGAAGTATGTTGGGGATCCGGAGATCAAATGGAATGGGAGCGAATGGAGAGAGACATCGGGATCAAACTCCCATTTCCCCCTCAAGACCCCGAGCCCGGCTCAAAGATTCTGGAGCCGTTGGAGTTGAAAGAGCTGCCATCGCATTTGAAGTATATATTTTTAGAGGGAGGCAATCAAAAACCCGTAATCATCTCTTCTTCTTTGTCTCTTGCAGAGGAAGGAGCTTTGGTGGGCATACTCAAGGAGAACAAGCTCGCTTTTGGATGGAGCTTGGCGGATATCCGAGGAATTAGCCCGGCCACGTGCATGCATCGCATCAATCTCGAAGAAGGCGCTCGCCCCAAACGAGATGGACAAAGGAGGCTCAACCCAATGCTCATGGAGGTCGTGCGCAAGGAGATCTACAAGCTATTGGCGGAGGGGATTATCTATGCCATCGCCGATAGTGAGTGGGTTAGCCCGGTGCACGTCGTTCCAAAGAAGGGAGGAATTACGGTGTTAAAGAACGAGAAGGATGAATTGGTCGCTTGATAAGTTAGCCGGGCAGGAATTTTATTGTTTTCTTGATGGCTTGTCAGGTTACTACCAAATCGCGATAGCTCCGGAGGATCAAGCGAAGACGGCTTTCACTAGCCCTTTTGGGACCTACGCTTATAGGAGGATGCCATTTGGTCTCTGCAACGCACCGGGTACGTTCCAAAGATGCATCATGTCTATTTTTTCGGAATTTATCGGTGATTTTGTAGAGATCTTTATGGATGATTTTTCTGTTTTTGGGTCGTCTTTCCATGATTGCTTGATGAAAATAGAGAGAGTCCTTAAGAGATGCATTGAGAGTGGTCTTACTTTGAGTTGGGAAAAGAGTCATTTTATGGTTAGAAGTGGAATTGTTCTAGGCCATGTAGTTTTGAGTAAGGGCATAGAGGTCGACAAAGCGAAAGTGGAGGTGATTGAAAAATTGCCACCACCTAGTGATGTCAAAGGTATTAGGAGTTTCCTTGGTCATGCGGGCTTTTATAGACGATTTATTCAGGATTTTTCTAAAATTAGCCAACCTCTTTGTCGATTACTTGCTCAAGATGTGCCTTTCCACTTTGATGATTCTTGTATGAATGCTTTTCTCACTTTAAAAGAAAAACTCATCTCTGCTCCCGTTGTAGTTGGTCCCGATTGGTCATTGCCTTTTGAGATCATGTGTGATGCGTCGAATAATGCCGTAGGGGCTGTTTTGGGTCAAAGAGTCGATAAGATGCTTCGTGTGATTTACTATGCTAGTTTAACTCTTAATCCTGCTCAAGTGAATTACACCACCACCGAACAAGAGATGCTTGCTGTTGTTTTTGCCTTAGATAAATTTAGATCATACATCATAGGGTCTAAGGTGATTATTTATAGTGATCATGGTGCTCTTAAACATCTTTTGACTAAAGCCCAAGCAAAACCTAGGTTAATTAGATGGGTCTTATTATTGCAAGAATTTGATATTGAAATTCGTGATAGGAAAGGTAGTGACAATCTTGTGGCCGACCATCTCTCTCGTCTCGATTCACCTCCCCCTTATGCTTCTATTGATGATATTTGTGATTCCTTTCCCTTTGAGAATGTTAATGAAGTGAATGCTACTCCTTGGTTTGCCGATATTGCTAATTACTTGGCCGATAAGGACACTAAACCCGTCCTTAACGCTCAAGAAGAGAAAAGGTTTCTTCGTTTGTGTAGGCAATACTATTGGGAGGATCCTCACTTGTTCAAGCTTGGGAAGGACGAGGTGATTCGAAGGTGCGTTACCGACCACGAGCAAACCGAGGTGTTGCGACATTGTCACGAGGAGCCGAGTGGAGGACATTTTGGAGGCCAAAAGACTGCTCATAAGGTGCTACAAAGTGGATTATATTGGCCTACCTTGTTCAAGGATGCTCAAGCCTTCTACCTTGCATGCGATCGTTGCCAACGCACAGGTTCTATAGGTCGCCGTAATGAGATGCCCCTTAATCCTATTTTAGTGGTTGAGATTTTTGATGTGTGGGGCATCGACTTTATGGGACCTTTTCCTAAATCCCATGGTTTTGAATACATTTTACTTGCGGTTGATTATGTGTCCAAGTGGGTTGAAGCCATTCCCACAAGGACGTGCGATTCTCACGTTGTCTTGAAGTTTGTGCAGGAAAATATTTTGTGTAGGTTTGGTTTCCCTCGTGTGATCATTAGTGATGGGGGAAAGCATTTTTGCAACAAATTGTTCGCCAAGCTCATGAAGAAGAACGCCATCACTCACAAGGTGGCGACTCCTTATCATCCACAAACCTCGGGACAAGCGGAGACGAGCAATCGACAAATCAAGGGGATTTTAGAGAAGACGGTCAAGCCATCGAGGAAGGATTGGGCCGACAAGTTGAACGACGCTCTTTGGGCATATCGTACGGCTTACAAAGGACTTGGAGATTTTCTAGGAGTTTGGGAGCTTGGCGGGTACTAACATCTAATCTAACAACTAACTTTGCCCGATCAAAAAAAAAAAAAAAACTGCGCCTCCAAGAGGAGATGGATTGTCAAGCCAATGAAGTTTTCCACTCACAACCACACATGGGGCTCTATAGCTCCGAGTATCTTTAGGGAAATCTTGAACAATACTTATCCACGAATCGCTTCTCAGCGAATACAACTCGAACGTCTCGCCTCCATCTCCGAATGGAATTTTCAAGATCTTGTAATCATCCACTGCGGATTCATACCCTAATCCAAAAAAACAATATATCCTACTCTCGGTCCCTTCGGGTTCAACTTGCTTGTACATTCTCATAGAAGGGTTCCACAGATACAACGATCGATAAGCCCGAACTAAGCACAGTTCCCTGCACGAGGCCTGGACACGATACCCACCGTTGTTGACGAATGGGCAGACGAGCTTGGTGGCGTCGACGGCTGCCGGATTATTTGATGATGCAGGAGGGATAATGAAGGTTGAATATTTGCCGTAGCCGTAGGCCGATATGGCAACCCTTACATGACCATAGACGGCGCTGTGCCTTTTGACGAAGCCGGGTTCGGATATGATGGAATTCCATGCTTTCGAAACGGAAGAGAAGCGGAGGAGGCATTTTGTCGGGAGATTCAATAGTATTTCCGACACCAACTCCGCCGGGATGTGGCGCCGGTTGTTTGTTGCTCTCATCTTCTGTCTCGGCGGCGGCACCGCGGAATAAAGTTTTGATCGAATCTGGTATACCTAGATCATATTAAATTCTTTGTTATATTTATATATCAATATACCTATCATAATCTAGTTATATTTATACATCAATATACCTATTACATTAAGAGCAAATTTGCTGTAAATACACAAACTATACAAAAATTTTGGTTTTTCCCATAATCTTTTAAAATGTGTTCAAAATACACAAACTATTGCTAATTTTGGAATTTCCCCTAAAAATCCATTTTCAACAAAATTAATGCTGATGTGGCACTGATGTATGCTGACATGGAATATTTCTTTCTCCGAGTTTTAAAACGACGCTTTAACATAATGTAATTTTGCAATTTATTATTTAATATCCAAAATTTATTAGGGCTCGTCACATAGCTAAAATTTGGACTAGATCATTTCACTTTTGATTTTATTTTGTGAGCTTGAAAAGCTGAAGTGTCAAAATTATGATATTTTGATAAATAGATGTAAGATTATGTCTGTTAAACCTTATCTTTTGGCGATCATGTAAGTCAAATCTTGCAAACTATTTTTTTAGCAAGCTTGTAAGAAATTATCTTTGATACTATGATAAATGATAAATAGGGAAACACACAACAGGCGAAGGGTTTGAAGATCGGATAATGAGGAACACGTCCAAAAAATAACTCAAATGGAGACTGATTTTGTGAAACAGAAGAAGCTTGACTAAATCATCCGTCATCTGAACAGAGGGGTACCTCTTTTTCACCTTCTCCACAGATCTTTCCCATGCCTTGTTGGTCCCGGGCTGATAAGTAGGGTTACACGTAGCGGGGGGGGGGGGGGGGGGGGGGGGGGGGGGGGGGTGAATACGTGTAACAAAAGTTTTTCAACTTCTTTTCAAACTTATCTCAGAGTGAGCGTAAAACTTAAGACCAAACTGTAAGCTTGATCTACAGTAAAACTTTACTCTTGACCTAAGCGGGCGCTTGATCGCAAAGTGACGAGCTTGCAATTATGCAGAATTTAGTGAGCTAATATATTTCCTAAGTATTTAAAAGCTTCGTTTTAGGTTTGTTTATATGCTTGTGCAAATATGAATAATCAAAGCAAGTAAATAATGAAAAGCTTAAGGACAGAAAGTACGAGACAAGGTTTATAGTGGTTCGGTGATAAAACACCTACGTCCACTTTCGTTCCTCGCAGGAACAACTTCTCTTCACTCAAGAAAGCTTTGAGGATTACGGGTTCCTCAAAAACTAAGACAGGATCGAGCTTCACAAGCTTGGATCCAACACAATCGATTGATTAATTATATAGGTGGCAGTGGCGAATGCGTCGAACCAAAAAATGGTAGGGGCATTAGCATGAAAAGCATAGATAACCCCGTTTATGTGATGTGTCAATGTTTGCGTTTGGCATGTCCATTTTGTTGAGGCGTATACGGACAAGAAACGCGATGTTGGATGCCATGAGTGTCGAAAAGAGACCTAACACGAGCATTAATAAAATCTGAACCACCATCACATTGAAATTTCTTGATACTCGCGGAGAATTGATAACACGCAAAGGCATGAAATTTAACGAGCACATCATAGAAGTCCGACTTTGCAAGTAAATGATAAAGCTATGTAAATTGAGAGAAAGTCATCGACAAAAATAACATAATATCGAAAACCATTTGTGTTGTGAAGGTCCCCACAAATCACAATGAATTAACTCCAAAATACACGTTTTTTGTTCAAATTAAAAGAAAGACGTCTGCTCTTAGAAAGCTGACATGAAGAGCATACTCTCGGAGTAGGTAAGAAAGAAGTAACGGCTAGGTGACCTAGCTTATTCAACAATTAAATAACAGAGGACTGAACATGGCCTTATCGAAGATGCCATAATTCAAAACTAGCCTTTGATCTTCTTGAAGTCACGGCAGCAAGGAACGTCGGAGTTCCTCAGTTTAGCATATGTATAACCCATGATCGAGATGCCTATGTGCGATGACCTTCTTTGTGACCCAATTTTGAATAACAAACGTATGATCAGAGAAGATAACATCAACGGGAAGATCGTCATACGTTAGAGAGCTGGCAAATGGACAACAAACTTTTGGTTAAATGTGGGACAACCAAAACATCAAGAAGATGAATATTATTTTGATTCAATTCGGTACTCTTACTATATCAGTTTTTAAAATTAATTTCTTCCTCCTTTTTCTATTATACTCCTTCCGTCTCATTTTTTTTATGTATTTCTTTTTTACACAAAAATTAAGGAGTTTTTGTTTAAGAAACTTTGAGTCGACACAGATCGGAAATTAAGGAATTTTTGTTTAAATGACTAATTAACTATTACCACTATAATTAGAAATATGTTAAGAAATTCAGTTTTTTGATATGAGAATTAAGGAACTTTTATTTAAATACACTGAATATTGCTATTAAAACATAAACGTATAAAAAATAAATATATATGGCACGACTCAAGTGGTATTAAATGTGCATCAAGAAAAATAAGACGGAGGAGTATTTACTTTTCGAAATATCTTCTGCAATATTGGATAACACAATATTTAATTTTCAAATATGCATACAACAACACTACATAAAATAAATAATTTTAACATGCAACAGAAGATTTGAATTTGAAATCTTTAGTATGTTGTCTCTCCATCACCTATACAAATACATCGTATATTCTCAAAATTGTATATATTGTTAATTGTATAATTAACTTATCATTCAATTCGCTCAAAATTCCTTGCATCCCTCAGTGCCGTTTAAAATAAGGAGTAACATTTTGCTTAATATTTTAACTAATACTCCTAATATTGAAAAAAAAAATACTAGAAAATTTTAATTTACTTCAATTCGATTAAAGTAGAATTGAATCATAATATTGATTATTGAGTAATAGAAGAAGAATTTGAAGTCAAATCAAGAATTAAAATCGATTTTGATATACGGTTAACACCCCGACTCATTGAGACCCCAACGAGGGGGTAACAAGACTATCAACATAAACAAAAACACCACCATAGCCATGGTTGCAGCTCCTAATATTCACCTCTCGTCGACTAGTTTCATCACACACGAACAATCTACTACTCAACGTCTTCTTCTCAATAACACAAACAAGAACCTCCCCATTTTCATAGAGATACAAAGGCTTCTGGAATAACTCGAATTTGAAACACGGGATACTTAACTTCTTAGTCCATGATCGAGCAACACCGTATTCCTCCATCACCCAAATATCCCACGCTGACATACGCAATGGCTTAAGCACAACATTCCCTTCAAACCACTCATCCCCTCCACACGGACCCACGCATGATGATCATCCATCGGCGGCTGCGCCACCTCTCCGAACCTCTCTATCGATAAATCGAAAGAAATAATTACGCCTCCAAGCGGAGATGGACGATCGTCAAGCCAATGAAGTTTTCCACTCACAACCACACATGGGGCCTTATAGTTCCGAGTATCTTTTGGGAAATCTTGAACAATACTTGTCCACGAATCGCTTCTCAACGAATACAACTCAAACATCCCGCCTCGATATTGGCATGCAACTTTCAAGATTTTGTAATCATCCACTGCGGATTCATACCCTAATCCAAAAAAACAATATATACCAATCTCGGTCCCTGCGGGTTCATCAGGCACTTGCTTGAACGTTCTCATAGAAGGGTTCCACAGATACAACGATCCACGAGCCCGAACTAAGCACAGTTCCCTGCACGATGCCTTGACAGCATACATACCGTTGTTGACGAATGGGCGGACGAGCTCGGTGGCGTCGACAGCTGTCGGATTATTTGATGTTGCTGGAGGGATAATGAAGGTCAAATCTTTGCCGTCGCCGTAGGCCGATATGCCAACGCTTACATGACCAGAGACGGCGCTGTGCCTTTTGACGAAGCCGGGTTCGGATATGATGGAATTCCATGGTTTCGAAACGGAAGAGAAGCGGAGGAGGGATTTTGTCGGGAGATTCAATAGTATTTCCGACACCAAATCCGCCGGGATGTGGCGGCGGTTGTTTGTCGCTCTCATCTTCTGTTTCGGCGGCAGCACGGCGGAAGAAAGTTTAGATATATAGAAACAGGTATATCTAGATCATATTAAATTCTGTTATATTTATATCAATATACCTAATATATTAATAAACGGGGGGGTGTTTTGTTTTATGAAGAATTCTTTGTCTATTAAGTTAAAAAAAAATGCTCTTCTATCTATCACGGGAATATTAAGAATGTTCATCACTATTTTAACTTTATTAGGTCAATAATTTATTTATTAGGATTTAATTTTTGTTGATAGGATTTAGTTTTTTTATAATTAGGAAAGCAATTTTCTATAAATTTATAACCTTAATAATGTTACAATAATTATTGGAATTGCAAGCCAAGAAAAATTCTAGTTCAAATCAAATTGTAACTCAAACTCGGATCTTTGGCCACAATAATTAAGATTATATATGAACTTACCGTAGCTATCTTTTACTTTTTATTAACTTGTTATTATAATGATTTGACCTCAATAATTAAGGTTATGAACTTATGAGAAACTTTTACTTTTTATCAACTTGTTATTATAATAATTTGGTAGCATGGGTTATTTATTTAAATATTACTTATAAATATATTAGTTATTTCCACACAATAAATTTATTATTCATTATTCCCGTATTTTCATAAAAATGTTAATTATTATGAGTAATAAAAGTGACAATGTTATAAATGATTTCAAAAGTGGCAATCTTTATAAATAAAAGTGTCGATTATATTTGGGGCTCTCGTCTTCTGTTTCGGCAGCATCACGGCGGAAGAAAGGTTTGATTGAAACATATCTAGATCGACAAATGAAATCCTCTATCCTTAATCTTATATATCAATAGTTATCAAATGTCGATATATATTAAATTTATACATTTTTTTATAATTTTGATGTATTATAATTCAAGATAATGTTATAATATTCGTTAGGTTTCACTTAGAGGTGCACACGGTTCCGGTTCCAGTTCTAACCGGAACCGAACCGCCGGTTACGGTTCCGTCGGGGGAGGAACCGAAACCGAACCGCCAACACACGGTTCCGGTTACGGTTCCGGAACCGCCGGTTCCGGTTCCGGTTCCGGTTCTAACCGGAAAAAATCGAACATTTTTTTTCTTTCAAATTTTAAACTTTTTTATTTCATAATGTTTTGGACCTTCTTTCAATTATATAGGTGCATGTTCCTCCCACACCCTTATTTGTTATTTTTTCAATGTGGGACAAATTAATGTATGTGTTTTTATAAGGGCTCCTCTCAATTTTGATAGTTTTTAAATGTGGGATAGTGATATGTACTATTCTTCTCATAGTTTGGGATGTGTTAGATCTCCCACATCGAAAAAATAAGAAATTTGAGAAGTGTAATACTCTTATAAAAAAAAGAAATAAGCATACCTCACAATGAAAAAAATAACAAATGAGTGTTCGAGAGTAACACCTATATAATTGAAAAAAGTCCAAATTTTATATATATTTAGTTATTATTTATGAAGTTTAACAAATAATGTTATATTTGTTTAGAAATCATATTTAAGAAAATAATAAAATTAATAAAATTTATACAAATTGGGCGGTTCCAAAATTTGGAACCGCCGGTTTGGAACCGGAACCGGAACCGAACCGCCGGTTACGGTTCCAAGCCTTAGGAACCTTAACCGAACCGACGGTTCCACCGGTTCCTTTTCCGGTTCCGAACCGCCGGTTCTGGTTCCGGTTAAAAAACAGTCGGTTTCGGTTACGGTTCCGGTTTTAACCGCCGATTCCGGTTCTTTTGAACACCACTAGTTTCACTCATCCGTTTTAGGGTTAATAATTATTTTTTAGCATTTAACTTCAATTTTATCAGTTAAAATAGAGTTGATAAATCGAAAACTAGGGTATATAAAATTTTAAAATTCTAAATTTTTGTCATAAAATTTTTATTTCATTTTGTTATAATATTTCATTTTTTATTTTAATAAAAAACACTATAAAAGTAATAATAATAATTTGGTACAAGATTGGTACATATAAATGGGGACAGATGATCTCATCCGCTAGATCGAATGAAGTTAATCATAATCTATTTATAATCATATCAATATATACCTATTACTACTATTTAAAAAAATAAATTTAGTATTGTTTTATAAGGAATTATTTGTCTATTATAAGTTTATAACCTTAATTAATTATTTAAGAACAATTATATAAATACAATATGTTTCAATAATTATTGGAATTGCAAACCACGAAAATTTATGTTTAATATCAAATTCTAAAAATTAAATGGGCCATTATTTAAATTTGGTACTCACCAAAGGCAAGATTGGATCAGTTTCAAAAATTAAAAAATGACATATAATTTTGGGCTTATTTTCAGTTGTATAGGAGAGAGGTGTTTGGGCTTATCATTGATGAACTTTGCTATTATTGTCTTTCACATAAAATTACGGGTAATTCTAAACATAGCTCCCCTATTTCTATTCATAGCCCCCATAATAATAAACTTCCCATTTTACCCATGACCACCGATTTCTCCAACTTAGCCATAGCCCCCTTCCACTTAATACAAAAAACACAGACAACGCTTCTTCATTTTCTCTGCAGAGCTTATGTGCCGGCGGTGTAATCCAAATCACACCTCACCTTATTCATTGATGATAATTACTGATTCAACTTATAAACCTCAAATACAAACCCCGAAGAAGGATTGTCTTTGTAGTCGAAAATGTATATATGCCAAATTCATCACCCAATTGGCACCGCTGTCGGAGTGGACGACTTTTCTTCGCTGGCGAGAATTAGACAAAGGAGGAATCAGAAGTTCCACATCATAATCTTCTCACCCAATCCTTCAAAAACAAGAAAATAACTCCAAAAATAGTTTAAGGTTAAAATATAAAAGGAACTCTCCCCTTTGTAGCACATAAGACAATTCCAGTGGGATATAACTCAACAATGTACGTAAATTTTTGCATTTGTTAACGGAGTAGCTCGTCTCCAACAGCGGTGAGCCGGTGACAAAGAAGCTTTGGAGGCTATGGGGAAAGAGAGAACGTAGGAGTTGGGGTCTATGATACAAGAACTGCTGAAGGGCATAATAGGAAATTTTAAAAAAAAATTAAGTTGGGGGCTATGAACAGTATTTAGGGCTGCAAACGAGCTGAACCTGATCGAGTATTGGTCTGCTCGGGTTCGGCTCGTTTAGTATTTGACGGCCTCGGGCTCGGGTTCGAGTTCGATTCGAGCTTTAAATCCGGGCTCGAGCTCGGCTCGGGTTAAAATTTTTGAGCTCGAATTCGGCTCGAGTTCGGCTCGTGCCCGGTTCGGATTTGAGCTCGAATTTGGCTCGAGTCCGAGCTCGTTTAAAAAACATGATATAAACATATTTAATTTTGTCTTTTAAAACTTCAAATGAACTTAAATTAAAATGAATTTCATCAAATAAAAATCCACCTAATGAAATTCATCCAAAACACAAAATATAATCCAAAAAGAACAAAGCATATATACATATTTTTTTAATTTTAATTATGGTATAGTCCTTAATTAGTTTTGGTTGTAATTTGAAATTAATTTTAACTCATTAACATTTGACAATAATTCAAATTCTCTTACCTACAATTTTTTACACATAAATGCTAAAGCTCGTTTACAGGCTCGATTAGATGTTCGATTAAGAGTTCGCGAGCAGGCTCGCGAACATGTTCGATTAACATACGAGCCGAACACGTTCGCGAGCAAAACGAGCCGAACACCTTACTGCTCGGGTTCGGCTCGTTAAGTTAACCGAGCTCGAATTCGGGCTCGAAGCTCGGCTCGTTTGTTAACGAGTTCGAGCTCGAACGAGCTTTTACCGAATCGAGCACCGAATAAGTCCCGAGTAGCTCGGCTCGTTTGCAGCCCTAAACAGTAACATGGGGGCTATGTTTAGAATTACCCTAAAATTACAAGGGACGAACGTTTGATCAGTGGGCATATATGGACGAATGCATTAACTGATTATACTAGTTAGTGTTAACTAATTACTTCTGAATTAGGGTTATATATATGTATAACATGTTTCATCAACTTGTTACGTACTTACTATAAGCTTTTTCAATTCCTCTCTCTCTCTTATATTTACTTTTGGAAATATCTTCTGCAGTTTGGGTACACAATATTTAATTTCAATACAAGAACAACGCATAAATAAACATTATATATATTCGTTCAAATGAAATAATTGATGTGGAGCCAAACATAGGGCGTGGCCCAAATGCTGTTAATTAATTGACACCCATATTCCCCTGCAACATGATCATGTGTGACACGTGTACGGCTAGTATGCTGCCTCTCCATCACTTTCCACATAGCTGTTACCTATCCAACTACTTATATATATCTCAAATTTAATAATATTTTATGAATACTATTTAGTACTCCCCCGTCCCTCTTTCATAACGGGATAAGTTTCATTTTCGTACGTTCCACTGATATAGAATATTATCTAACATGGGAAAATATTAACTTATTCAAACTAGCTACTTTATTCATTTACCAATCGCTCATTTTAATTTTCGTGTCAGGACATAACTTATTACTATATCAAAATCAAAGGGACGGAGGAGTAAAATGAAATAATTAAAAAGACATGATTTTATCTATAGGGAAAATGTTGTGCTTGGGATGGTAACGTGCATATGCAAGCATATTGCATTCCTAATATTAGAGGGTATAGATAATATGGACGGTCGAGTAGTTGGATTCCTCAATCGCCCCTATCTTAATCTCATCAACGAGGAAAGGAATTGTGGTTTGATTATATGAAATTATCTAAATATTTGAGAAGATTTTTATGCGTAATCAATATTCTATTTTGCATTTCTTTGTCGTTTTGTATATATTTATATGTTGATTAGATATGAAACAATGACCACACTATAGTAGTTTCGATTTTGATATATACTGTACATGTATCATATCAGAAGTATATTTAGGTGTCGAGAGTTTGAAACTATATATCATGTCGACCAAATGATGGAATTATGCGGGTCGACCCGATCGATCTCTGAAATGGGCTGGGGCTAATCACGTATGATACAGTTCGGATCGATCAGACCTTTCTTATGAGCTCGAGCTTTACATTTGTGATTTTGAAATACACTAGCACTAGTACTGCTACATAAGTGTTAGGGTTTAGGGGGAAAGTGCGAGCAAAAGGCCCCATTATTGCCTTCTAAAGAGACCACAAATGATTGTACCACAAAAGAAATGAAGTGGGCAAATAAGTAATTCAATCGACACTCATATTAATTGCTATACACTTGCAATTGCATATGAATTTGAATTTGTGGAATTGTTTTATCTTAATGTGTAAGTCTCTATTATACAGTTGTTAAACGAAACTGATGTTCATGTATATGCGTGGTGTGCGTTGATTGGGGGGAACAGCCTCGGTCCACATTGCTCGACATACATTTGTTAAGTGATTTTAGGAGTATCGAGACTGAAATTAAATGTGTATATGTTTCGAAGTTGGTATATGGTAAGAGGAATTGTCAAGTCGAAAAAAACTTACATTCTCTAGTTAGTAGGAAGTAGTCACTTGTGTGAAATTAGGTCTGTATCTTAATCAATCTTTCGGGGCTAATATATCTCGTACCGTTGATTTGAATATATTATAATCTCGCCCACATATCGATTAGTTGAAAAGAAATCTAGTAAGAGATTATATAACGTGTGCAGTTAACTCCCAACGGTTTCCTAATCGTTTCTTCTAGAAAACTGTTGGCCATTAACTATACCCTAATAATTACTACACTATTATCTAATACCAAAAATAAAATATCTTTGTTTAGTGTACAAATGAGTTTGTCTCTGGCGGCACCCAACAATTTAAATTACTCTTGGTCAAGGTTTTTAATTAATTATCATCATCTTAATTCTATTTTTAGAAAAATCATGATATAATTGTTTATATAAAGGTGCAAGCTCCATTATAAATTATAATAAAACGTTTCTACTATATATTTATATTGATTAATGGCCAAATATTTCTGAACAATATAGCACAGGCACCCATTAAATAAATCCAACCAGATGCATGTGAACAATAGTATATAATATTAATTATATTATTGGTCCTCAAGTATATGAATTAAATACTATATACACAAATAACACTAAAATATACTCCTAATTAATTAGATCGTTCTTTTCTGATGTTTTGGGTTTATAAGGCCAATTACTAATTAATATGTTTCACGAGAATGTTGTCTCACCCACTGTCGGTATTTTAAATGATAAAACTTATCTAAAAAAAAGTAAACTCTATCGTTATTAAAAAATTAACGGTTGACACATTAAAAATATTTACAGTGGGTAGGAAGGCGTTTTTCTATGTTTGACATATTCTAAATGATCAATCTACAAGGTTTCATTAGCAATTCTACCCAAACTAAAATTTTTTTTTTAAAAAAAATATGTTTTTTCTTTTTCTTTCAATTTTTGTTTTTTCAAAATTTCAAAATGAATAATAAAATAATAAGAGAAGTAAATTCGGAATTTGACTTGCACTGTTGGGAACTCGGGTATCCAACAACTATACATACCAGTATAATTAATACTGATCAAAACAGAAAAATAAAATACAGTAAAATACTAAGTGCAGTTTTTTTAAATTAAAATTAATAATAAAAAATACAAACATTAGATAAAGTCAACGTACAATCATCATTGCGAGCGGCACACCCATACACCCATTGCGCCTATAAATACTCTCCAAATCTTTGCTCTAAACCAGAAAACAAAAAACCAAGTGAAGAACAAAAAAGAAAAGAAAACCCCTTGAAACCCTAATCCAAATTCCAAAAAAAAACCAAAAAAAAAAAAGAAAAGAAAATGGTTTGCTTCTGCTTCCTAGTTGATCAGACGCGAAAGGTGAGGCAGCACAAGCCGGCCGCCGGAATATGCTCCCGGTGCGGCGGCGGAGCAAGCGTCGCCGACATGAAAACCGCCACCAGGTTCTGCTACGTGCCCTTCTACTGGAAGACGTGGAGGGCGATTATCTGCACTTTCTGCGGCTCCATTCTGAGGTCATATCGGTAAATTCACTACTACCGCCTGTCGTCGCCGCCGGGGAAGAGGGTTTCATTTTTAAGAAAAAAAAATATATATTATTAACTATTTATTTTTGGGGGTGGCTAATTGTTGCCGGAAAATTCTTTTTCCGGTGAGGAGTTTGATTAGGAGAGGTTTGTATTGAATTTTTTTTTTTTTTTTTTTTTTTTTGTTTTTTTTTTTTAGGAGTTGGATTATGTACTAACTTCATTTGTTGGTTGTATAAAGTGGATGAAATTAGTGGATATTTATTTTATATTTGTTCTGCACTTTTCCTTGCTTTTTTTAGCTGATTATTTTGCAATAAATGTCAAGAAATACTTTATTATGAGTTGTATATATTTTTCATGAGTAATACTTTCTTCTTCTTTTTTTTTTTTTTCAGTTTTTCCTCCTTTTTTTTTGGTGTTAATGAAAATTATTAAGAGAAAAACATATTTTATTTACTAATTAATTATAAAAGTTTTTTTTTTATTTGGGAAATTTCTAGGAAAAATCTGCACAAAAATAAACGAAAAAAATTTTATTAGATACTACCTACATCCCATTATATTAGTCCACTTTACTTTATTGACTTTTCGGCACGTTTTTCCAACAAAACCTAGTACGGATTTTAAAATATAATTTCGAAGTATTTTTTCGTTTACGGGATACTATGAGTGTCGATGTATCCCGTAAACGAAAAAATATTTCGAAATTATATTTTAGAACTCGTACTATGTTTCGGTGGAAAAGCGTGCCGAAAAGTCAATAAAACAAAGTGGACTAATATAATGGGATGGAGGTAGTAAAAAGTTAAAATGGTAGATGAGAGAAACCATTGTCTTACAATTTAATTTAAATAAAAAAAAAAGGGTAGGAATAAGTGAATAAAGAATAAATAGTAGCCGAATAAATTGGCCACAGTGAAATCACCTCTACTTTCACTGTAAAATTGAATTACACGTTCGTCTCATCTAATTACGTTTCTTTTTCGGGTTGAAGGGAGTCTATCATTTAACATGTACATTTACTACGTCGGTATATATGTACATAATTATGTGGCATTAAGCATTTTCATCTACCCAAATGTACTAGTTACTAGAAATGGGAACTAAAAAATAGGCCATTATTCAAGTTTGTATAGTTATATGCCTAGAGAAAAAAGAATTGAAGAAGAGTAGGTAAGATGCAAAATAATTAAATGCATGAGATATGAATGCGCCAACTGGTGAAGTAAACATAAAGGTGATGGTTGCTAAAAGAAATTAAACTAAAAATAAAATAAAATAAAAACATAAAGATGATGGTTCAACCAATTCAAGGCAAAAACATCAACACGAGTAATGGTGCATGTTTCACTCCATATAAGTTTTTGTCGCACCAAATTAAATAAGTTCTCCTTTTGATTTCGATGAGCGTAAGATAATAAGCAGATAGCTTATTCGATGGGACGAGGGAATAATATGAGTTCGTCAATGCGAACTAATTTTGTTTGAATGTGAATTTTATTTATCTTGAATTAATTTTGAAATGAATTTAAAACATGCTACCACCGACTCAAGGTGTAGTTATTTAATTGTGTGTTGCTAATTAGGGTAAAATTTAGCCACACGTCAAGAGTTTAATTAGCATGAATTAGTGTAAGGTGCCCCTTGAAGGAGGTAACATCTTTTAGGCTTAATTACCATTATTAATGTGATTGTTTTTAATTAGGGTTCTTTCTATTTTACACGTTTCTAGGACTATAAAGTTTTGGAAATTTAATTAATTCACGAAATTCACATCTCTTTGCTCACAATTAAGCCGACATATATAGCCATTCTAACCTTCTTCGTTCACCGTAATTTTTAATTTTATTTTTTCTAAGATTGTAGTTGACATTTTAGGTCATGTGATCCAGTGTTACTTTCGCCTAAGCACGCCAAACTTTAATGTTAGATAAAACTTGGTGCAGTAAGTGCTATAATTGTATAATCGCAGCCAACGATTGATAAATATCCTAATATTCCGACACCGAAAAGATATTCACATGTAACCAGTGTTCTAAAAAACGCTAGGCGCTAGTCGGGCGGCGGAGGGCCGACTAGCGCCTATGCGCCTAGGCGGATTTGTATTTTATATTTATTTATTATTATTTTTCCTAATATTCCCAAATAAAAATATTAAAATTTTCATTATCCAAATTACATATTATTTAAATTTCATCTCATGCAAATATACAATTGCAAACTAATATAGTTTAAAATTCATAAATCAATAGTCATTCAATTAAATTTATAGTAGAAACTTTACCACAAATTTAAACATAAAATTGATAAATTAGTCAATTATATATAATCTAATCTTCAATTTCTTCATTCTTATAATTTGTAATTCATATGATGGAGGAATGAGAGTTGATTTTTAAATTTTAAATGTAATTGTAAATTTGTAATGCACCATAATTTTGTTTCCCAGCCCGCCTAGCTCATCTAACCCGCCCAGCCCGACTTGAACACCTAGGCGGCCACCTAGCCCAACTTGGGCGCCTAGGCGGCAGCCTAGCCCGACTTGGGCGCCTAGGTGGCCGCCTAGGCGCCGCCTAGACCGGGCCGCCTAGCCCAAAGTCGGGAAGGCCCGGCGCCGCCTAGGCGGCCGCCTAGGGCGTTTTTTATTACACTGCATGTAACCCCTCTACCTCTCTTTCAAATCTATTTTGAACTACTATACGTTAGAGACTATCACACTCACCATCGAGTCGCACATTAATATGATATTATTCGTTGTAATTCAAATACTAACAACTCCAATAATCTGGGGCAACATTCCAAAAAGTCTCATATAGTGTATAGTAGTGCTCCCGTTTATATAGAGCATATCTTCCTAATCTTTCGGACGTGAGACCGATAGTTTGTACAATATTATGGATTGAATTGAATGACACCCTTACTTCATAGATTACACTTTTTTGAGTTTACATATAGATATTAAATCTAAAGCAAAAGTTAGTAGTATTTATTAATTCTTTTTCATTAATTCTATACATATCACCGTTTATTACTTTCAAAAGCTACATTCTTCTTCTTCTTCAAGTTAGGAAGTTTTCGCTTTCAACTAACTAAACTACTAGACTATATATATACGTGTCAACACATGAGTAGGTTTTGCACAAAACTTTCATTTCAAATGCATAAATATAGTCAAAATAAAACACTATACATTACACACACACACAGACACACTCACTCACCTTAATTGTTTTTCACCTACACAAACAAAGCATATATTTAAATGCATCATCAATAAATCTTGAGTCAGAAAACAACACATGCTCAAGTTGAACAACAATATTATTATTGTTTTTATTTTTGCATTTATATAACAATAAAGCTATTTGGCCATAATGTGGCCGGCCACACAACGACATTTTTCATAATATACGTAATTTTAAAAATGGTAAATGATAACTATAGTTTATTACTTTTATATTTTAATTTAAAAATATTTTTTCCACAAAAAATACATATTTTTCTCTTTTTTTCTAGATAAAAAGGTAAAAAATTCTTTAAAATAGTAAAAAATATCAAATAATTAAATGGTTAATTTTAAAAAATACGTAAAAAATACGGAGCATCACTTTTTGGATTTTTTATGATATAAAAAAGTTTGGCAAAAAAATATAAATTATTTGATACTTAAAAAAATTAAAAAAGTTAAATTATGGCCGACCACATTATGGCCGAATAGCATCACCCTTTATATAATTAATTAATTGGTTTCAAAAAATGAAAAATTGCAAGCTGTGAACATTTATTGCAATGCCAATTGCCATGTGAAATATGGAAAGTAATCATCCATCTTTTCACCTTCTTCTTCATAACATAAATATATATTGCTGGAAATTATAATAAGTATACATGAATTGCCAGCAACATTGGAACATTAACTCTAGATAGTTGGGGTTGTTGTTTTCTGCATTTATACTTCCTTATTGTGCTCTTCTGTTTGGCTCTGGGAATTAATCAGGATGAATTATGGGTCGCCATTTTAGGGTTCCGTTTCGTAATCGTTTTTTATTCATGAAAACATTTATGATCGGCTACAGTACTGCCACTTGGCACGGACGGGTTTGAAAAGTATATAAAAGTGCTAATTAATTAAAATGTTGGACAAAGTTGGATTTTTGGAATAAGTTAGTATGAAAGGATTGATATTTTTGGAATATTTTTGAATTCTTCCTAGATATACATAATTGAGTTGATAGGGTAGTGAAGAAAAGTTGTTCTATGTCCTTTGTATAATGTATGTGGACCATTCAATTAATTAATGACCTAGTTAAATTAATGTAAACTATGTAAAACCGATATTACATGACCGTAAAAATCAAGATTTTCATCTAATAATATGTGCTCCAAGTTGATGTCTACTTAGGAAAAATTGATCGATGAGATCCTCTATCCTCATTCCATGTACCGGTCGTGCATTAAATGTTGATTTTTTATAATTTTATGCACTTTCTTTTGATGATTTCGACGTATTATGATTTGGAATATTTTTTTTACATTTAATTTCAATTTTATTAGGTAAATAGGGTTTAAAAATCAAATTTTGGGTATATAAATTTTTTTTTTTTTTTTTTTTGCCATATTACCTTATAATCGTGCTTAAATCAATTACAACCATAGATCAAATTAAGATCAATGGTTCAGATCTATTCCTATTTCTCACACCAGGACATATTTCTATATGATTCATCCTATATATATATATATATATATATATATATATTCAAATATAGTCTTAGGGATGTTTGTGACAATCGATCACATAATATGAGTTAATTACAATGCAATGCAACATTACCGTTCAATATCAACTTGGGCCAACTGTGATGTTTGATGGTGGGATACATTTATTATGTTGATAGCTAAGGTTGAAGAAAGTATATACTCCTCGTTATTCCTTTAATTAATTTCCTTATTTTTCGGAGAAAAATATAATATAATTAATATACAACTACTAGCTATATTTGTATTAATATAAGTACTGTATTAAATTTTGAAGAAAGAAAAAAAGCAAAAAATAGACGACTATGAATAGGATTTTCCTTAATTTAGTCGTGGTTTGATTATGGCATGTGGGGTAGGCATGAAAGGCTTGTTGAACCATAATTTTTGAGCGTTGTATGTTGTAATCTACTCAAGTATTATCTTAACAATCACTTTTTCAACATATCGAACTACGTACAAAATGAATATGAAACGAGGGACGAATTGAATATAAAAATAATGAACTCCATTTAAAATAAAATTAAGATTTATCAAGGGCGGAGGTTCAACTTGGGCTCGAAAAACAACCCTTAGGCCCATAAAAAGCCCATATTAGAATCCATGGGCCTTAGCTATGGCCCGCAGAGTTATGGTCCTTATAGGGTAATTCTATACATAGCCAAAAAATTACTCATCATATTCATAGCCCCCTCCAAAAAAATATAAGAAAACCTACCCCTTAGGCCTTAGCCCCCAAATCCACTTAAGTGAAAACTAAGCATAGCCCCCGTGTATCTCCCCCTGTATCTTTGGTTCAAAGAATGTATAACCCCCATTTTTTCTTTTTTGAGAGAACACATAGCTCGCATAGTCAATAATTTGAAGAAGTATAAACATAATCCATCGAAAATAAATCGAAAAGCCTTGCGAGAAGAAAATTAAAGAGAGATAGGTGAAACATGGAAAAATTATGCGAGAAGAAAAGAGAAAGAAGATCGATTTATTTGAAGCTCGTAGTACGAAGAGAATCGGTCTTAGTTTCAATTGTAGAAGAAATGATCCATTGTTGGAGCTTAGAGGTTAGATTGTTTAATTTATTTGTTGTAATTTCTTCAGTAATTATATGTTTGAGCCTTTATTTGATAGTGAAAAATTTTGGATTTTTTCTATTATAGTTGATGATTAAAATATCTAGAACTGTATTATTCGATCCGTAATGTTATGGTTGTTATTGATTATATAATGAATTGTTATGCAACTTTTCGTGTTGAATTTTGTTAAGGAATCAATATAATACCGACAAACCTGAAACGGAGAGCCCAAAACTGAATGTATGGAAAGAGCTCGACAAAATGCTTCAACAACTGAAAGATTCCTTCTTGTAATTTTGCTTAAGCAGCAACAAGAGTTACTAATCGAATGCATATTTGCAGCTCACTAATTACAACTATACGTAACGGAACTATCTCGATCGATCAAGAAAAAATCTATGTGAATTTAGATATATGTTTCTTGCCCATGATAGATAACTACGTGGGCGACTATCTTGTTGTGGGAAGAGAGTTGAACAAGATTAAGGCCTAAACTTGAAGGTGAAAAATAACAATAAAATTATCCTTTTGCATTGATTAATTATGCCGAAATCATACTAATTAAAGTGTCATTTGTTTTTTTTTAAATGCTCTTTGATGCAGGAATATTTAGGAAAAGAATGATTTATAGTATTTGATGCAAATCATACAAAGAATGTTGCAGGTGACTTCAAAAATAATTCCTCTTATCCACAAAAGTCAAATATGAGTGGTATTATCCTTTGCATGCACTTGTTTCATGAGAGACTAAGTGACAAGTTGTTGCACGCCTTTCTCAAGAAGAGATCCCTCAGTTGGAATCAAGGTGAAGCTTTACAATTGAGCAGAATCTCAAAAGTGCCAAGAAAGCTTAAATCCTCCTCTTATTTGTGCCTATGGCAGTCCAAGAATATGTAGCAAGTGAATGAATTGAGGTTAGCATAATAATTTAATTTTAGAGATGAGTTGAAATTTGAGTTGTTATGTGCTCTAATTGCGGTGGAGGATTAGATCTCAAGGGAAGATATGTGAAACATTGCAGTTTCGAAATATGCACTAATACGACATTATATCTTGTGGCAATCAAATCACCCATTTCAGGCAAAGCCATCCAATTTTTCATTGGGGCTGGAATTTCAAAAAATGATAGACTCTCTAATAACTGAGCAACAAATTCAGATCCGTAGAACTTGGCATAATAAGCACGATATTTGCATAATTCATCTACTAAGTCTTCCCGAATTTTTGGCCAAGAATCTTCCCCAAAACCTAGAAGACGAGCGATCGCACGAAAATCACAATGTCCATCTCCTTTGACATCAAATATACTACGAACATGTGGTTGCATATATGATGGAAATGATTCCAAATAATGCATTGCGCGGTTTGGCCTTTTTACGCCCAACTTTTCTCGTTTTCCCGTGGCAACCGGTTTTCCACAAACATCGGGTCCATGCTCAGAAATTGTTGCGTCAACATATTCAAAGTATGATGGATCACGACGAGTTGAATGAAGTTTTATTAACGAACGACGACCCTTCGTTTTGGCCTTTACCAATGGCGGAGTTAGAAATGTAGTTGTTGGATTGCCGAGCTCCCTTAACTTTCTCTTCAATGTCAACTTTCCCGTCAGGTTAGAAGTATGAAAGCGTGACCATATTGTAGCAATCTCATCATCAATACTCACTTCAAATGAACTTGATTCTTGTTGAGGTTTTTCCAGATTCAACTTCAACCAATGAGGATGGATTACTGAAAGAGGAATTGATGAAAAAACCTCTTGAACATTCAGCAATCTCATGTGCACAAGGCAACCCATGTGTACTTCTGATAATGCACTTGCATGCAATAGGGTCGACTCCTATATCACTTGCTCTTTTTGACTCGTTAAGAATCATATTTAGGGCAAACCTAAAAACCAATCCTCTTAGCTGTCAAAATAATATAGGTGTGAAATTATGCTCAACCACATTCAGACTTTGCTCAAATGAAGCTCTAATTTCAGTGTGTTGTGACTCAATAAGAGAGTTAATAATATTCCAAGAACTATCGAAATCACCTTGAGACGAACCAAGACATTTTTTTAATTTTGCATGTGCACTCTCAGCCCTATAAAAAAAAATAATAAATAAATAATATATGTATATATAATAAAATCTTGTAAAATAAATTAACTCTTAGCTAAAAAAATAATATATAAATACCTATTTGTCGTTAAATTTCCGAAGTGCATGACCTTGTCTGTCCAGGCTGCTATAAATCTTTCCTTATATGGTGTTAACCATGTATCTCTGATATATTTCAGAACTCTCGGGTGATCCTTATAATCATTATCAAGAGCTTCTAAATTTCGTGTGTAATCTTCAATAGAGGAGGAAAACACAAGTGCACCCCAATCTTTCATGAAAGCGTCAGACTTCTCGCTGCTTCTAAACAACTTTCTTGAATTAGCCAACACATTTTTTGAGATATGGAACCTACATAAAAAAATGTTTACTGCTTGGGAAAACTTTTTCAATAGCATTCATGAGTGCCAACTCTCTATCAGTTACAATTATAGTGGGCATTGTAACTGATTTCATTAGAACCTTTAACTTCTCCATAGCCCATGTATAATTCTCTTCACGCTCCGCCTCCATGTAGACAAATGCTACCGAAAAAGTTAAATTGGTACATGTCACGCCTACTACTTCTAGTAACGGGAGGGCATATCTATTAGTCTTGTAAGTACAATCCATAATCAATACATATGGAAAAGCATGCAGAATATCCACAGACGAAGGATGTGCCCAAAACAAGTCTCTAATGCTATCAGTCAAATCGTTACTTCTATGCCATTCCACATATCGACGCTCATTCAACTTTCTCATAATTTGTTGTAGTTGTGACCTGCCAACTTTTTCAACAACTCTGTGTCTTTGACGAACATTGTATATCGTCTTTATTGTAGACACGTTATCTTTATTCTTCTCTTTTATGGTCATCAGTATGTTTCGTGGCTTGATCATATTCTTCGTCATGTCAAACAGCAATGCCTCTTCTTCTCTATTTAGTCTTCCCACAAATGAATGACCTTCAAGTTGATCAGCAGGTTGATGATTATGGGACTCACATATCACTTTTAAAAGCCAATCATCATCATTGTCCAATTTAACTCCTTGCAGCAAGAATGGACAACCGATCTTCTTCGTACCGGTCCCTTACGAGACATTGTGTCAAGATTCGTAATATTCTTGGGAGCCTTATACTTTCCACTACGTTCACATCCAAGTCGCAATCTAGCTTTCCTTCCACCAATTTGATTTTGAGAAGATAAGATTATGATAACATATCCTAATCTTTTTCCAGCTTCTCTTGCCCATGTAATTAATTCTTCTTTACTGCTAAATACCTATGGAATTAATTGTTATGCTATGTTAGTATTTGTATCTCTATATTTTTATATATAGAACTAAATTTTGAACTTACTTTATTAGTAGAGAAGGGACTAGTGGAATCCAATAACTTTGACTCATCTTCAGAAAGACTAACAATCTGTCAACCGCGAAAATAATATAACAGTAAAAATATCAAAAAGAAGAAGAAACAATTGAAGAAATCATCAGTTTACACTAAACTTTAGAGAAGTCTAAGTTTGTAGTTTCTCGTTTCATGTATAACAATAACATGTCCACATATACTTATAAAACGCCTAACACATATAAAGCAAAATAAAAAAATAAACTCAATGAATTACCTCATTATCAAAAGCCTTGCATGTAAAATTATTAGATGTCAGTAAAGTATCTGAGCAGAATATTTTAAAAAAGATGAAAAAGTGCATGCATCTCGACTAACAAATAAATCCGTTTATATGCACTACAAAAAAAAAAACAGTGTGTAGTGGCGACGGTTGTTGTCACTATAAGTGCCTAAATTGTCACTAAAAGTACTTAGTGACAACTTTTGTGGTTGTCGTCAAGTTGCAGCTATATGTGCCGACACTATAAATTATAGCGACGACGAGTGAATATCGACACAACATATCAATTTATGGTGACAGACAATATTGTCACTAGAGGAGGTATTGTTGTGACAAGATTATGTTATCACAATATTTCGTATTTTTTGTGACATGTGATTATTGTCACTGTATTCGGTGCTTTTAGTCACATGTGATTTTTGTCACTATATTATCTTGTTTTAGTCACATAATTTCGTCGTCACGATATAAAACGTATTATAGTCACAAGTTTGTATTGCCACTAATACATCGTGAATTAGCGACATTATTTTATTGTCACAGATTGCCCACAAAATAGTCACACCTTATTTTTGTCACTAAAATTCTTGATTTGTAGCCAAGATTTTTCCATAGTCACTATAACAGTATATTACACTCACGAACATTGGTTGCCGTAATAATTATTTTTTACCTGTCACTAAAGTTGCGAGTTATAGTGACACAAATAATCCATCACTAAAATCAATTTGGTCACTACAATAATAGATTTTAGTGACATAACAATATTGTTGCCATATATTTATAATATATTTATATAATTTAAATAATGCATATATTAAATTGAATATTCATAAATCATAAAAAATACGAATAAATTATAAAATAATAAATAATTCTAATCAATTCATCAATAATTGAAATTAATATAAAATAATATAAGTTCATCTAAACATGTAATACAAAATTTAAAGCTAAAGGATAGATCATTTACAACTTAAAATGAAATAACTAAGGAAGAAAATTTTATTCTAATAATAACTCTAAATTCTAAGTATCGCTGTTTTGGTTGATGCTTTGGATGAGATTTGGGAGTTAAACTCTCAAAAGACCTTCCACTTAACTTTGTAGACTGATTTCGTGGCTATTGACTTGAGCTTGTAAGGACTCAAAGCGAGATGTCAATTCTTCATTTTGTTCTTTAACTCCAAGTTCTTCTTTAGAAGATCAAGGTTTATCCTTTCTCCTCTTTTGGAAGGCGGCTTGAGCCCATCTCCACATGCACGCAATCGGCTAGATTTTTCTTCCCCAAATATTTTTACAAAAGCTTCGTCTTCAGACATAAGATCTACACCATCTTCAATCAGTTTACTTTGAAGTTTAAGAAGTTCATCCTGAAATTAGAAATTGTAAGTGTACATTTACATTCTCAAACATCAAAACATATATAACCCAGTGTAAAACTTACATAAGCATCATTTGAAGCATCATCGATCCATATTTTTTTTATGGTTGCTATATCTGTTCAACCTCCAAGCAGCTGTACGAGTAGGTTCTTCGACAGTTTCGTGATTACGCTAAGAATATAAAAAATTAGAAGGATTAAAACAATAAATATGAAACTACCATTGAACATATATAGACTAGTGTGCCTACCTCTTCGTAGCAAACTTGAGGAATGGACTTTGTACCACACGAATGACTCATTTCAGCTTATCTCTACTTGCCTTATTTTGACGACTAATTTTCTACAATAGAAAAGATAACCACACTTTAGTGAATGATATAGGATCAGAACCTTATTTGAAAAAAAACGTGATCACGGTCATAATTATATACATCCTTACGGACCAGAACATTATTTTAAAAAAAACGTGATCACAGCAAGACGATTTCTTCGTAAACTCTTCGATATTGAGAACTAGGTTTTAGATGACAATGTTAAAAACATGATTACATTTTATTTTGTAGATAAGAACTTACTTTGTGCGGTATCGCGTGCAGATTTTATTTCTTCCATATACTCTTCTTCTTCTTCTTCTTCTTCTTCTTCTTCTTCTTCTTCTTCTTCTTTAATAGATCTATGCGTTGATAAATCTATAGGAAAAGAACTTGTTTATAATACAAACAATTCTTTAATAGAAATCATGAATCGACTCAATCAAGTATACCTTTATCGATGTTGGTTGAGCAACTCGACGTGTTGTTCAGAGAATCCATCGTTGCAGAAAAAAAAAAAGTTGAATGAAGAATTATGCAGGGAAGAAACTTGAGACGGCTAAAAAAAGATTTAAGGTAAACGCGTGTTAGTGGCGGATGCTACGGGTTTTAATTGTGGTATGTATTATTGGAGGTGCTTTTGATTTTTTCGTTTGCCTCCAAAAGTTTGGAGTGTGTTTTGCGGCAGCCATTAGGTTTAGATTAATTTTATTTCCAAAATATTAAACCATGTTTTATTATTATTTATAAAGCATTTAATTATATTACTTAATTATTTTATTATTATCATCCATTCGGGCCTTTTATTAGCCATATGGGCCTTTGGTAATATACTATAAATTAAAAATCAAGAGTGAATGTCAAGAAACAAATCACGCTTAAAAGTTTATGCAGAACCTATTTGACATTTAGAGTGATCACACTTAATAATTATTGAAACTTCAGAAAAAAAAAAAACAGTTGACTATTTTATATTTGGCGTGATCACGCTTAAAACAAGAATTATTTGAAACATCAATTAACGAATTGTTCTTGTTCAGGCGTGATCATGTCAAGTCCATCGAATGAATAAACATTGTATATATTAAAACATTGTCCAATATGATAACTATACTTGTTGTATATGATTCCTTCAAATTTTAATATAAACATCAAACATTTCTAAATTATACGAATAGATGAATAGAAAATCTATATGAAAAAACATTGAAAACAATAAACATGATCAATTAAAAATTAAAAAAACCTGTCACATAAAAGAAGTGAAAATATTAACTAATTTGAATCGGAATCCTCCTCATGATCCTTTCTTGGTGTCACTGTGTTAGTAGAGATGAACAATGGTGGAGTATATGATCCTTTCTTGGTGTCACTGTGTTAGTAGAGATGAACAATGGTGGAATATCACTACGGCACCATTCCACATTATCATCAGAATGTTGAGTCGTGCCAACAATAGAAAGAAATTCATTTTGTTGATAAGACTCATTAGTACATGTATATTGCTCTTCATTATTTTCAACTACGTCCCAGAAACTTCGAGCTCGTGCCGGAATAACGACTCTCCAATCATTGCCTAATTCAATATCATCAACAAAATACACCTGCTCTGCCTGGGTCGCCAATACATATGGTTCTTCAGTCTTCCAAGGTTTTGATATGTTCACACTAGTATAATTGTATTCATCTGTCTACACAGACTTGCCTTCATACCGATCACACATAAACTAAATTACTTGATGATCATTCAAATATTCCAATTTAACTATATCTACCAAAATCTCATAGTAATCTTTAGAACCAGATGGATCTTCAACTTTCGTAGGAATGCCATAATTTTGGGTTCTTTTATGCAAGTCATGACTATTTGTATGAAATCGCAACCCATTAACTATACAACCTCATAAAGATACACTCTTTGATCAAGGCCATATGCTAAGTATATCAAATCGTGATGGAGTGGTTACTTTTGTTCACTTGAAGCCGACGTGATCTACGATGGAAATTGAATATATTAGATAATAAATTGAATAATTACGCAAGAAAATATAGAAACTTACCCTTTGCTGAAATCAATTGACAAAAACAACATAATGTTCCTTTTCTACATTACGACATTATCTCTGCATTAGCAACTCATTATGCTCACTGCAGATACAACATATAATGTGCATCATTGTAAAGTAAAAACATAAAACAATACGAAATATAATATAAAATGTAATGATAACGGCTGATAGAGAAATAATACCTTATAAATCCATCCACTTCATCACAATTCTGAAAAAAAAAATGTTCATATATTTATGAATTTAATTACTATCATTACATCTTTTATCTTTTTTTTTTTTTTTTTTTTTAATTTTTGAAACAAGCTACATTTTTTTTTATTGAGTATTTAAATTTAATGTATGTTGGTCCCGGGAAAGAGTAATTGGTGTATGGGGGGGGGGGGGGGGGGGAATACACCAATAACCAACCGTTTTTTACTTTTGAAAATCAGGTCGATCTAAAGGTCGATTGTCAAGGTCGATCCTTATCAGAGGCAGTTTGATCTATCAAGCTCGTATGGTATCAAGCTTGATTTATCAAACTGTTGTTAATGCGGAAGTTGGTGGAGGTTGATTTACTCTTTGAAAAATCTTAAGGCTGAAAGTAGATAGCAGGTTGATGCGTGATATGCAGGTTGATGCTCGTCAGTTTGATAATAAAATATAAGGACGATAAGTAAAGAGAGAGAGAGAGAGAGAGACACAACGATATAGCGTGGTTCGGAGAAACCCTCCTACGTCCACGTCAGGTCGACTCGACCTGAGAATCCCTTTACCTTTGGATTCAACCTCTCTCTTATTTATACTGACTGAGTATCAGTTCTAGATACAATCTAACCTGAAAATATCTAGACACGAGTTTTGGGTCGTGACCCTTACAACCTTTCATACTAAAAAGTACAAACAACCTTTCACTTTTACAGAGCTTGACTAACTCTATAATGGCGAAAACACAAACAACCTTTCTAACTTCAAACGGGTCGAAGAAGAAGTTGTTGAATCAACGACAAGCAGCAGTGAACGCTTCGTCGTTGTGGTGTTTATCGGAATCGGAAACCTCTCTTTGTCAAGTGTTTGGGAAACTAATCGAATTTCGAACACTTGAATGGATATGAACTCGAGAGAGGTTTTGGCAGAGATATGGCGTTGAAAGCTTCAGTTTCCCGTACTTGAATCCGATATGGCTTGAAGTATTTATAGGCAGTTTTGAAAAACTAGCCGTTGGAGTCAGGCTGACGTGGCACTAGCCGTTGGAAGCTGACTCACTTCTAGCCGTTGGGAAGATTCGTCCTTGCTGGCACACCACGTGGCAAGGATCAGGTCGTGAAGCTCCATGAAGGCGGAGCATCGACCTTGATATTAAATCCAGCACTTGAAATCTTCTAAGGCAGTGCAGGCTGGAAGCTTGATAAGGAAGGTCGATAGACAGCTTGATGATCCAGCTCGATCCGAATGAGGCAGGCCGATAAACGACCTTTCTCTTACATGGTGGATCGAACTTGATTCTAAACTTTATAGGGCATCGACCTGCACTAACAGGTAGCAGGTCGATCTATCGGCCTTGACCCTAAACAAGTAAAATATGCCTAAGTGTGGTTTCGAAAAACATCATCAAAATCAAACTGCAAAGGGGTTCCCAACAATTTCCCCCCTTTTGATGATGTCGAAACCAAACACTTTACAAATAATTCCTAAGATTTTAAAACAATGAAAGATCGATTAACCATTAAGGTTGATAAGGAATTATATGAAAGGCAGATAATAAAGCAGTAAAGGCAGATGCCTGGACAAAGAGATATTGTCGTCAGGTCGAAAGATGATTTTTGCTTCATTCAGCTCGATAGCGAAATACATAGAGAATTTACAACAGGCTGAGAGCATAAATGAATAACAAAAATTACAAAATCATCTAACTACATCTACTGCAGCTTGGCACGGGCTGCAATTTTTCCTCCTGGACCTGCTCCCTCGACTTCGACTTCATGCTTGCGTAAATTCCATCCCTGATTCGGCGAAAGTCGGGATCGGAATTCGACACATTGACGTTCAGGCCGATGGCGGTCTGCGCGATGTATTGGTCAACTCGGGAGTAATCCAAGTACCCCGAGTCACCAAGAAGCAAAGGCGTAAAGTATTGCTTTGCTGGGGCCCTTATCATCACACCGGCCTCTGCAGCTTTCTTCCGAAGCTCACCAATGAAGTCTTGGTAAGGGAATTTGAGCATGTAAGCTGCATAGGCGTCATCGGCGTCGGCAGGAAGGGAGGGGTCCTGGATCCAGTAGTGCAGGAGGATGAAGCAACTGTTGAGCTCCCGCAACAGGTTGTTCTGCTTTTCGTCGAGCCACTCGACGGCCTGCTGCTGGACTCCAGCATTCAAAACGAGGGCGGACTGGCTGATCCAGTCCATCTCCCTCTTCTTCCTTGCTTCATCAGCCCGGCGCTTGGCAACAAAGCGCTTCTGCTCTTCAGGATCAACAGATTGATCCGGGGTCGCACCGGCCAAAAGCATGGCTTCAATAAGCGCGACTTCTCTTGCCAGACGAGCTTTGGCGGCGACGGCCTCGGCAGCAGCGGCAGTAGCCATGGGATCGTCCTGGGAAGCCACGGCCTTGGAGGCGTCGGCCTTGGAGGCGGCGGCCTTGAGAATTTTAGATTTTGGCGGCGGAGGAGGAGGGGGAGGAGCCACAGAAGATGACGGAGTTTTGGATTTGGAGGACTTCTTCTTCCTAGTGGCGGCGGCAGCTCTTTCTTCTTCCCCCTTTTCGACATCATCAGAAAGGGCTCTGATGAGGGAAAGAAGTGTCGCGTCCTCCTCCTGCAGCTTGGTCACGGCATCCCTCAACTCCTGTTGACCATTGAGAAGGGAGGAGATGGTGCCGTGAATGGCGTTGATTTGTGTGTTGGAGGTCGATGCCGAGTTAGAGATTGAAGAAGTCAGGTTGTTTACTCGCTCATCGACCTTGGCCAGGTCCTCCAACACTTCCCCGATCTGGTCGCGGGACGCCATGTTTAGTTCCTCGAGCTGGCCCGGCAGGAGCTTGTCAATATATTCCTTTAATAGCTTCACGGCAAAGTCCGTGACACGCTCCCTGGCAGCTTCATCGGCCTGGATCTTGGCATCTTTCACAATATCGATCCGGGCCTCAGCTACGGCCTGCTTGATTTGCTCGGGAAGGTTGATGATGATGGACTCGAGCTTTGCAGAAATGGTATCGAGCACGACCTCCACATCAACCTTTGAAATTTTGGGAGACGGAGCAGCAGCCTCAAGAAGCTGATCACCACCCTCATTCCTGGGTGGCGATTGCTCCGGAGTTTGAATCACCTCAAACTCGTCTCCAACATCGGCGGCGGAGTTGTATAGGGCGCGAGAGGCGCGAGAGACAGTGTAGAGAGGGCGAAGGTCGATACCCAGAACCTTGGCCTCGACCTTCATGCGGCGCAGTACCAGAGATTGAAAATTTGAAGCCGCATCCTCCACACTGTAGAAGCCGAACTCCGCTTCCAGCGCCAACTCCTCGACCTTCAGGTCGTCGAGGGAAACGACCTTCAGCAAGGCCTCAAAGACGAAATAATAACTCGACTTACAAACCAGATAGAACTGGAGGCGAGTAGCGAGGTCGAGGGACTTGGGGAGTTGAGCTATCCCCGGCATCAGGTCGATGACCTTCAGCCTGGCCACGGCCTTCATGGCGGCGACCTGGGAGTGAGCAGCAGACATCGGCTGCTCAATGAATGGCTGGATAGGCAGCACGACGTCTTCCTCCACGGGCACATCCCAAAGGGGGGAAGACTGAGAATCTTCAGCAGTGAGATCCTGGATCTCTACGGATCCAGCTCGTTGGACTGGGGGGGATCTCACAGGAGAGGGAACGACCTGCGGAGAAGATGCAGGGCGTTGCTTCGAGGCGGACGGCTCGGCGGCGGAACGGACTGGAGATGGAGTCCGTTCGGCTGATGAGGAGGGCGATGGAGAGGGCGATGGCTCCCTGTGAGGAGGTGCAGATACCTCGAAATCCACGGGGAGAATCCTGTGAAGCGGCCTGGGCGGATCACCGGAGGCCGAATGCGTCCTCCGTGGAGGAGTCTTCTTCACAGGTTGACCCTTCTTGGCAGGGCGAGAGGGAACCAGGTCGACATCGGCCTTCCTCTTCTTTTGAGCGGGTCGATCTGGAATCCTCCAGCCGACCTTGGATTCGCCGGTTTTGGCGAGGTGCGCCCTGACATTGTCTGGGGAGTTGTAATAAATCTGCGGCGCCACTCCTATCGCCATCTCCAGTTGGTGGAGATCTTTTGGAATAAACAGAGGGGGGAAGGCCGGCTCATTGGACCATTTCCTATTTTTTAAGTAGGAAATGATAATACAGGTGGCCTTCGTCCCAAGGCGAATCGGCCTTTTCTCATTGTGGAGAGACACTTTCACTACGGCCTCTCCCTCTGTCTCGCAGACGATCTGCCTGGCCTCTTCCCAGAGCAGGGAGACCATTAACTTGGCCCAACTAATGGGCAGGTCGAGAATTACGGCCACCATTAATTGAAATTTGAATGGGGTGACCTGGTCGTAATTCCCGATGTGCCCTAAGAAGCACTTTTGCACGAAGTCCATCAGAAGGCGGTATTTGGGACGCAGCTCGTTCCTTTTGAAGGAAATAGGCACGTACTGCTTTTGCTCAATCAGTACGCGGTCTGCAACCTGCTGCAGTTGATCTCGAGAGATATCAGAGAGCTGCATCGTCCCTCCTTCACCAATGCCAAAAGCAGCCTTCACTGCGTCAAGGATGTTGATGGTGATCATGGCCTTTTGGGTTCCGATGGAGACGGAGTGGGTAGACACGGAATCGCCTTCGTTCCAATTGTAGAAGAAGGCACCCACTAGCTTGGGAAGACTCTTCGCCGGCCGGGTGGAGATTATCTGATGGAATGGAAAGCAAGTCTCCACCAGGGCGAACATGGAATCCAGATCGCGAAAACCGAAGTTTTCGCGCACCATGTATGGCTCGAATTTGATGCGAGCGGTCAGGTAGTCCTCGATTTCGGACCACTGCAATTCCTTTCGACCGGAAGTTGGTTTTCCTACCATTGTTGTTTTTTCCTGCAAATTTTCGAGAAAGATTAGAAAACACGAATGAAGAACTCGACAGAAAAACTGAAACTGAATCGGTGAAAAGAACACAAACCACGGCGTGTGATTTGATGCAGAGAGTGAGAAAGCAGAAAAACGAAGAACACGACGGCGGCAGATTGGTTTTTGCAGAGTATGAAAATTAGGTTTTTCGAAGAAGATGATGAGAGTAAGTAAAGGTTTTGAGAGAAAACTGCATGCCATATATAGATATATCGAACAGTTGTGATTGTTCGAATTTGAAAAGGTTAAAGTTACAGCTTTAACTCTCATCCGCACGATTGAGCGCGCGTGGAATGTGAAGCGGTTCACATCCGCGCGTGAGGTAAGGAAACGTGCAAAAAACTGCACTTTTTCAGAGTGACAGCAGGGAATTAAATGCAATCTCGGTCAATGTGTCAATATTTGACACTTGACTGGATGTTTTACAAAAATGGTAATCATTACTCCCTTTTTCCTTTTTTCTGCAAATTAGCAGACTCTTAAATAATGTAAAGCATTGAGAAATAAATATCAATAAAAAATGAAGAATTCAATGCGTATTAAAGAAGTTATAAGACAAAAGGGTGATACTGCCCTTTTGATTCTTCCTTCATAAATGCAGTTGCATTCAGGTTGATATCGGCCTGATGATATCGGCCTTGTGGCAGTGAACGGCCTGTCGATATGAACGGCCTGGAAGATGATATCGGCCTGGTGAGGTGAAACTGCCTGGACTTAAGATATCGGCCTGGAATTCATCGGCCTTTGTTCCCCCTCAAATGACGGATCATTTTAGGCAAGTGTTCCCCCTCAATTGAGGAACACAGGTCGATCTGTTGAATAGTCGACGGCCTGTTGATGGACACGGCCTGTTGACAGACACGGCCTGTTGATAGAGACGGCCTGTTGATCGAGAACGGTCTGTCATTTGAATCGGCCTGTAGGAAGGGATACGAGGCGACGGCGGACTCATCGATCTTGAAAAAGGCTATTACTATTTGCCATCTCTACATCACGAACGGCAACTCTACAAAGCTGCATCGGAACTTGGCAAGTCGTCGTCGCGTTCGGCCTGTTTGAAGGTAACGGCCTGACAAACGACCTGTTCAAATAGTAACTCCCTGTTCAAATGGTAACGGCCTGTTGATTAGTTGACGGCCTGTTCCCTCTTAATATCGGCCTGTTCGTCCCGATTGTTGGTCCCGAACAAACTTTTGAAGGAGGTGGCAGGCTGTTGAGGAAATGACGGCCTGTAGGCTTACGATCGGCCTGATGACTCAACATTCAATAATCCTAGCTTTCCACATAGCATTTTGAATCTTTCTTCGGCTAGGGGTTTGGTTAGAATATCAGCTCGTTGAATATCAGTGTGTATCTTCTCAATAACCACATTCTTCTTTTCCACGTGATCACGAATAAAGTGATGTCGAATATCCACGTGCTTGCATCTTGAATGAAGAACTGGATTCTGAGTAATGGCGATGGCACTCGAGCTGTCGCAGAATATAGGCACTTCACTGACTTCAACTTCATAATCCTTAAGTTGTTGTTTGATCCACAAGATTTGTGCACAACAACTCCCTGCGGCCATGTACTCGGCCTCTGTGGTGGAGGTGGCTACTGACGTTTGTTTCTTTGAAAACCACGAAATCAGCTTGTTTCCGAGAAAATGGCAAGTACCCGAGGTAGATTTCCTATCGAGCTTGCACCCTGCATGATCAGAATCTGAGTAACCTGTAAGCTGCAAATTATCATAAAAAAAAAAAAAAAAAAAAAAAAAAAAAAAAAAAAAAGCTGCAAATTATCATCACAAGGATACCAAAGACCTAAATTTGTGGTTCCCTTGATGTATCGAAGAATTTTCTTTGCTGCTTCCAAGTGGGATTCCTTCGGATTAGCTTGAAATCGAGCACACACTCCAACTGCAAAAGTGATATCAGGTCGACAAGTGGGACCCCTGTACTGAGTTATGTTGGCAGGTTTTCCTTCGGGATCTGGGTCGATCTTCCCACCAGAGAGCATCGGTATTTTGACAGGCTTGCTGTCTTTGACACCAAACTTGTCGACCAGCTCGTGTGCGTACTTTGTTTGGCTAATGAAGATTCCTTCATCGGACTGCTTGACCTGCAACCCTAGAAAGAAATTCATTTCCCCCATCATAGACATTTTATATTTTTCAGTCATGAGGTTACCAAATTTTTCGCACAAAATGGGAGATTTAGATCCAAAAATGATATCATCAACATATATTTGTACTAAAAGGATATGTTCATTCACTTTGATAGTGAATAGCGTCTTGTCGACTGAACCACGCTTGAATCCTGATTCGATGAGGAAGGATGATAGCGTCTCATACCAAGCTCGAGGAGCTTGCTTAAGTCCGTATACGGCCTTGTGCAGTTTGTAGACTTTGCTTGAATCACCCTCCTCGAATCCTGGAGGCTGTTCCACATAGACTTCCTCTTCGAGAACACCATTGAGGAACGCACTTTTAACATCCATCTGGTAGACTTTGAATCGTTGATGAGCGGCATAAGCTAGAAACAGCCTTATAGCTTCTAATCTTGCAACGGGGGCAAACATCTCATCATAGTCGATTCCTTCTTGTTGACAGTAACCCTTTGCTACCAATCGGGCTTTATTTCTGACAACTTCTCCAGATTCATCTCTCTTGTTCTTGTAAACCCATTTGACTCCAATGATGCCTTGATGATGAGGACGATCAACTAGAGACCATACTTCATTTCTTTTGAACTCATTGAGTTCGTCTTGCATGGCTTGAATCCAGTCAGCATCTCGAAGAGCTTCAATGGCATCTTTGGGTTCTATGCGAGAGAGATAGCAACTTAATAGCGCACTTTCACCAATCGTCCTTCTTGTTCGCACTCCTTGGTTTGGGTTCCCAACAATGAGTTCTTTTGGATGAGCGTCGATCCAACGTCTGCGTCGAGCTCTTTCTTCATTTGAAATGATTGGCTCGGGCTCATTAATGGGTTCGTCAAACTCCGGATGAGTTGAAGGTTGATCAGTGGGCACATGCTGTTGTTCGGGCTGTTGATCAGGTTGCTGTTCGGCCTGGATGTTGAGCTGCTCCATTGTGCTATCGAGCTGCTCAATTTGGGATGTAAGGTCGTGAACAGCATCAGTCTGGGGGACTGAGGGAGGGGGATCAGCCTGGTTAAGTCCGACTGATGTATTACAGCTCAAAGTATCATTTGCATCACTTCCCCTTTGCTGTGTGACCCTAGGATCAGATTGATCCTCTTCCTCTAGATCATTAGGTGCCCATACTAGCAGGTCGTCAATGGGGGAGTTAGACGGCCTGTTAGCAGCGGACTGATCTGAACCTGTACTTAACTCTCTGTACAAACAAGTAGATTCATCAAATACAACATGAGGTGTTACCTCCACAACTAAGGTTTTCTTATTAAAAACTCTATAAGCTTTGCTAACCTCCGAGTATCCTAAAAATACTCCTGGATCGGCCTTGAGATCAAAAGTTTTTAATTGTGATTTCCCATTGTTATGAATGTAACACAAGCACCCAAAAGCTTTAAAATACTTTAACCTGGGGAGCTTGTTGTTCCACAGCTCGTATGGAGTCTTTCCATGTCGGGTAGTGATGATCGACCTGTTTTGGGTATAGCAGGCAGTGTTAACGGCCTCTGCCCAAAACTTCTTTGGAAGGTTGGTTTCATCCAACATGGTACGAGCTGCTTCCTTCAGCGACCTGTTACGGCGTTCCACTACGCCGTTTTGTTGAGGTGTACGGGCTGCTGAAGTTTGATGATGAATTCCACTCTTTGTGCAATATTCTTCGATCATAGCATTGATAAATTCGGTGCCTCGATCTGATCGAATGGAGATGATGGATTTCTCCTTTTGATTGCACAGTTTGCTCAGCAACGCAGGTAGCTTCTCCAAAGTCTCCTTCTTTTTGTACATGAAGATAACCCACGTAAATCTAGAATAATCATCTATAATAACGAGAGCATATTTTCTACCGTTTATACTCAAGGGAGTAACTGGACCAAAGAGGTCGAGATGGAGAAGCTCAAGAATTCGATTTGAAGCTTGAGCCGTCACACTTGGAAAAGATGATCTTGTTTGCTTTCCAGCTTGACAGGCTTTGCAAATATGATCACGATCGAAGACTTGATCTGGCAGGTCGTTCACCAGCTTGTTGCGTGCGAGCTTGTTGATGGCCTTGAAGTTCAAGTGACTCAACCTCTTGTGCCACAACCAGCTTGTCTCGGAATCAGCCTTTGTGACTAAGCAGGTCTCTATCCAATCTGTCCATTGAACAATATAGAGTCTATCCTGCAAAATTCCGGTAAGAAGTGTTTCTCCTTCCTCATTTTTCACGAGACATTTGTTAGCGGTGAATTCTACTCGTTTACCGCTCGAGCAGAATTGCGACACAGAGAATAGGTTATGATTAAGACCTTCAACATAAGAGACGTTAGAAATAGTTGTTTTACCAACTTTTAGATCGCCCTGGCCTCTCGTAAGTCCCTTAGAATTTCCTCCAAAGGTTACAAGTGGCCCGTCTCGTTCTTGATAGTTTGATAGTAGCGTTTTGTCACACGTCATGTGCTTTGAGCATCCACTATCAATGATCCATACAGCTCCACGAGCTGCTTGTCTCCTTCTTTGAGCCTTCCCAACCTGCAATTAGTTAAGCTTAGCGACCCATTTGAGATTGGGTGCTACATCGGTTGCGGGAACGGCCTTTGGGACCCAGATCTGTTTCGCCAGTCTGCTTCTATCCGAGGCTGAGGACGAGGCAGTGGCGGTCTTGGGCTTGGGAGCCTTGGATTTCTTTGAGCGAGGGCGACGAGGCTGATTAGTGTGTTCTTCATAGAACCCAGGTTGATACTGCCAGTCTTGAAAATTTGACTGTTGAGGATAGTGGCAGTAGCATCCTTGATAATCCGGGTAGAAGAACTGAGGGTGATACGGCCTTTGATAGAATTGGCCTTCGTATCGCCCTTGATGAACAGCCTGATGTTGATGATAGGGGGCAGGTCGACATTGTTGGACAGGTCGACTCTCTTTCTTTTGAGGAACAGGCTGTTCCTTCTTTTGTTGCTTTAGGAGGATGGCTTGGGGCTGTCGAACTGGATTCTTCAGCTTGACCATCTTATCTGGAAGAGCTTGATGAGCTTTCCGAACACTCTTCGATTTAGGCTGCGCTTTCACGAACGTGATCTCGCAGTCTTTGTCCTTGCTTTCCTTGGATTTTCCATGGAATCCAATACCAGAGTGATCACGTGGATTGCGTTGCATGGATTGGACCTCTTCTAATTTCTTTCCGCTTTTCTTCAACTGACTTGAGGTGAGTTGAAGTTTTTCATCCTTTTTCACGAGGAGTTCGTGTCGAATTACCAAGTCAGCCAACTTTGATGTAAGACTGTGTATTTCGGCATCTTTGGCTTTGAGGGACTCGTCCTTCTCGAGCTCCCTGGTATCGAACTCCTTGACCCGTAAAGTCAATTCTTCAACCTTTGACTTTAGGGCTTCGATCTCCCTTTCCTTTTCTTCAGCATAGGGAGTGAATCTTTCTTCTAATGCTAACTTGTATTTTTCATTTTTGTCCAATAGCTCAGCATTATCTTCAACGACCTCTTTGAGTGTTTCCACAAGGTCAGCGTAGTCATCCAGCTGTTTCTTGATTTCTTCCCAAGACACAGCCTCGGATAGGTCTTCATCATCTTCTTCTGCACAATCATTGTCAGAAAAAGAAAGTGAAATGGGTTGAGGGTCTACCTTTGAAGATCCCTCGTTTTGTTGGTGCTCTCCAACGAAACATTCTTCATCATCACTTTCGTCGAAAGCGATGTATCCCTCGTCATCACTCGACGAGCTGTCTGAGAGATGAGCCTCCTTTGATTCTTCAGCAAGCATGGCAGCTCGTTGTTCCTTGAGCTTTTTATCGTGCTTTGCACGGAGCTCGTCTCTCTCGGCCTTGGTAAGATCCGGGCAGTCGGTCTTGTAGTGACCTGGCCTGCCACAATTAAAGCAACCACCCTCGGGTGTGTTAGAAGAATTGAAGGTTGAGGGTTTACCTTCTCCCTTTTTGTCAGGGCGGTCGTGGTTGCGGTTTGAGAAGTTTTGCTTGTTGTCACGATAGAACTTTTTGTATTTGACAACTTTCCCTAGGAGCTTCTCATTTATCCTAGCAGCTAGAGCATAGTCGAGAGTCATCTTCTCGAACTTCTTGACGATGGATTCGTCAATCGGACTTGGGGTAGCAGCAGAGGTTGAGTCGGCCTTGAAAGCTACCTCCTTGTTCTTTTCATCAGTCTTCTTGCTAGTGGAAGGCTGTGTTGATCCATGGATGCGGATCATCTCATATTCATTTCCGACAAGAATGTCGAAAAGATCTTCAGTGGTGAGGGAGTTGAAATCCGATCGGGCTGGATGCATGGCGGCGTATACGTGCCAATTTGCAGGAAGGGCACGTATCACCTTAAGATTCTTCTCGCGCTGCGTATATTTGTAAGGGTTGATTGCAGCGACTTCGAGAATAATCTCGGTGAAGCGAATTTTCATCGCTTCTATGGTTTCATCCGAAACCATCTTGAAGTCATCGAACTTGCTGCATGCCATAGACAGCTTGTTCTCCTTCATTTCCTCTGAGCCAAGGCTGATGGACCGGAGGGTGTCCCACATTTCTTTGGCGGTTTCAAGATTTCGGATCTTGGCCAGGTAGACGCCCTTCACGGTGCTGGAGATAAGTCCCTTTGCGTAATCATCGAGGCTGGCCTCCTTCCTTTCCTCGGTCGTGTAGTCGCGAGGATTTTTGAGGACTTTCTCGTATGTAGCCTCCCCAGGGGCTGTTCCATCCACAATAATCTTCGCTGCATAAATGGGGGAGGGTCCATTCTCGATGATATCCCACATGAGGACGTGATGTGCCTTGAGACACATCTTGATTCGGAAACTCTAGTCTTCATAGCCTTGAATGGAGAAGTCTTCACATACCCTGAGAAGAGAAGCTTCCATTGCAAAATAATATGATATGCGTGAATGAAAAGATTTTTCTAAAGGATCGGTTCAAAATGACCAAAAGTTTGATAAAGAACTTTTAGTATGCAAAGCAGCGGTCAAAAGAACCACTGCTCTGATACCACTTGTTGGTCCCGAGAAAGAGTAATTGGTGTATGGGGGGGGGGGGGGGGGGGAATACACCAATAACCAACCGTTTTTTACTTTTGAAAATCAGGTAGATCTAAAGGTCGATTGTCAAGGTCGATCCTTATCAGAGGCAGTTTGATCTATCAAGCTCGTATGGTATCAAGCTTGATTTATCAAACTGTTGTTAATGCGGAAGTTGGTGGAGGTTGATTTACTCTTTGAAAAATCTTAAGGCTGAAAGTAGATAGCAGGTTGATGCGTGATATGCAGGTTGATGCTCGTCAGTTTGATAATAAAATATAAGGACGCTAAGTAAAGAGAGAGAGAGAGAGAGACAGCGATATAGCGTGGTTCGGAGAAACCCTCCTACGTCCACGTCAGGTCGACTCGACCTGAGAATCCCTTTACCTTTGGATTCAACCTCTCTCTTATTTATACTGACTGAGTATCAGTTCTAGATACAATCTAACCTGAAAATATCTAGACACGAGTTTTGGGTCGTGACCCTTACAACCTTTCGTACTAAAAAGTACAAACAACCTTTCACTTTTACAGAGCTTGACTAACTCTATAATGGCGAAAACACAAACAACCTTTCTAACTTCAAACGGGTCGAAGAAGAAGTTGTTGAATCAACGACAAGCAGCAGTGAACGCTTCGTCGTTGTGGTGTTTATCGGAATCGGAAACCTCTCTTTGTCAAGTGTTTGGGAAACTAATCGAATTCCGAACACTTGAATGGATATGAACTCGAGAGAGGTTTTGGCAGAGATATGGCGTTGAAAGCTTCAGTTTCCCGTACTTGAATCCGATATGGCTTGAAGTATTTATAGGCAGTTTTAAAAAACTAGCCGTTGGAGTCAGGCTGACGTGGCACTAGCCGTTGGAAGGTGACTCACTTCTAGCCGTTGGGAAGATTCGTCCTTGCTGGCACACCACGTGGCAAGGATCAGGTCGTGAAGCTCCATGAAGGCGGAGCATCGACCTTGATATTAAATCCAGCACTTGAAATCTTCTAAGGCAGTGCAGGCTGGAAGCTTGATAAGGAAGGTCGATAGACAGCTTGATGATCCAGCTCGATCCGAATGAGGCAGGCCGATAAACGACCTTTCTCTTACATGGTGGATCGAACTTGATTCTAAACTTTATAGGGCATCGACCTGCACTAACAGGTAGCAGGTCGATCTATCGGCCTTGACCCTAAACAAGTAAAATATGCCTAAGTGTGGTTTCGAAAAACATCATCAAAATCAAACTGCAAAGGGGTTCCCAACAATGTATTTATTTTTAAAGTAGAAATTTGATATCGAAATTCACAAAATATAGTATAAATACAATTATGTTATAATATATTTTGTAAAACTATATTTTTGGACATAAAAATACGCCTTAATAATATTTTTATACCTACACAATAATATTTAGTAACAAAATATTATTATATGACAAAAAGTATTATTTTCATGTTAGTGTACATTTTTTGTGACAAATATATAGTTGTCACTATCATATAGTGATGATAAATACGACAACAATAACATGCATCAATACTAATTTTGTTTTAGTGACAACATAAAAACTATCGTCATATATTCTATTTAAAGTGACACATATACTAGCGTCACTATGCTATAGTGACACAATCTAGTGGCAACAATAATATGCGTCACTACTCAATTTTTTTGTGACGTTGTAAAATATTGTCACAATATTTTGTGTATACAGTGACAACTTTATTGTTGATGCAAATATATAGTGACAATATTTAGTGATGAGAATATAATTTGTCAAATTATTATTTTTTTGTGACAAAAGAGATAATAGTCACTAATCACTTGGATATGGTGACAAGAAGTCGATATGTCACTAGCATATAGTGATAACAGATTTTGACAACAACACAATATGTCACTATTTATTAATTTGTGACATACAACATCGTTGTCACTACACCTGTGTTTGTAGTGATACCCAAAACATCGTCGCTGATCAGTGACAACAAGAAACCTTGTTGCAGATACACAATAAGGTGACAATGAAAAATATTGTCACTACAACCACTATTATAGTGACAATTTTTTTATTGTCAAAATGAAAGTCGTCACTACACACTATTTTTTTTGTAGTGATGTATGAAACCACCAATAGAATAATAAAGTAGCGAATATAGATTTATCATAATAAGTATTGAAAATCAAGAACATACACTGTTACATCCATGTAGCGTGAAGTTGAACTTTGTTCTTCAGATTGATCTTGTTCTTCCATGTTTAACTGTAGACTAATGCGGTTGAAAGAGACGATGAATGAATTCGAGTCTCTGGGGATATCGATAGATTTATAGGTTATATTTTAGTTATTTTCTAAAGATAATTTGGGGGCTATAGATTTTTGAATACAAAAGATACGGGGCTATGCTTAGTTTTCACTTAAGTGGATTTGGGGGCTAAGGGGTAGGAATGTATATAAATCCTATTATATTTTATTATATTTTTTTTGAGGGGGCTATGATGAGTAATTTTTTGGCTATGTATAGAATTACCCTTTTATTTTTTGACAATTTTTTAACCTGGCCTAATAAAGTTTTGGCCCGTTATTTATTTTTGGATTTGGCTATATGTAACAAAGTTTTCTTCACGCCATTGTTGAAATTGGGAGCTCTATAAATTGCATTCTTCTATATCTTAATTAGTTGACCCTGCAATGAATTTTGGGCGCATGTTCGTGCGAAGGTGAAGAGAGTCGAGGGTCATTATGTTGTAGTTCGCTTTGCCTCGCCACACAGTGTTGTGATGGAATCGAAATCAAGTTTTGATGACAAGCTTGTTGAAGAATAGATAAAAAAAATTAGATACTAAAGTTTACAAGTGTAATATAAGGTATTCCGAAGGTCATCCACATACGTTGTTCTCTAAGAGCATGAAGTTTGATAACTTTGGTTTCTCGGGTTGATTTCATTCTTCCATACTATTTAACACTGATGTTCTTTGGGAGCTAAGAAATAAAAGAAAAAAAATATGAATATTGTTATTTTGGGGGCTACAAAAAAAATAAAAATAAATAAAATAGTATTTGTAATTTTGGGGTTTATATATGACTTTATTATAACGTACTATTGTTGTTTTGTTACGAATTAGAATTGGGAAACTTGGGGGCTACACGTTTAGGTTAAGATAGGTAGTATTGTAAACTGAATATTAATTTTGATTTATTATTTTAAATGAGGGCGCTATGAATAGCAATTTGGTGGCTATGTATAGAATTACCCTGATTGAAAACGAGCAAGGAAATATACATGCAAGCCAAGAAATGCAATTTGAATGAACTTGAAAATGAAATAAGTCGAAAGCTTTAGCAAGAACAAACGCTATACCTCTTTCGAAAGGACAATAAGCTCCCACTTATTACAAATCCTCATTTTCCAATTCAAAGGCTTCAAGTTCGTTCCACTCCCATTCACTACATACTCCATTGCCATTTCCACTACCAGTGCCCAAGCTTAATGCCACACTCTCTCAAGCCTTAGACTGTTGATCGTGAAGAACGACATTCTTCATCGGTTTTTTGAAGTGGCACCCTTAATCAGAGATTTGCGCCTCATCACTAACTCCCACAATTGGTCTCTCGGCTCGGTTCAGATGATGAAGCCCTTTCTTTCTCGACACTATATATGTGCAAAGTTACAAGTAGCGATGTGAGGACAAGTTCCAGCTCGGAATTTGCAGTGTAGAACATCTTTCCAATGGATAGCTTTTGATCGATTTGAAGCTGCCACTTCTCCTCATTTGCTCGAATTGGAGCCCTTGTGGCCCAAACCGACGAAAGTTGATCCCCAATTATCATTGACGGAATTTCGAGTGCTCCCGGAAAGAACATGAATCACATCTCCACTAGATGATCTGTTTCAAAGTCGATAAAAGAATCTAAAACACACAAATGTATCCCCAAATATATAGAAATACTAAATTCAAAACGAGAATCATAGGACAATCAACCCTCAAGAACAAACCCCTAATCATCTCTTGAAAAATGCAGAGAAAATCTTTAGCTGGACTTGTTTGGTTACGAGTATAGTAACCAAACACCAGGCCCAGACAATTAGGGGCTAGGGCTTGGTGTAATATTAGTTTAATCGGTGATTTCTTTTTTAAACTCCTGATACACACGCTTAATTCAGTTACTTAAGTAACTACATATTCAATTCCCTCATCAGTTTTTTAACTAACTACATAATTAATTCCCTTGTCTTACTAATCATGCTTAGAAATTTCTATTTTGGGGTAATACATATACTACTACACTGATAGTGAAGGCCGACGGGCTTCCCGCACAAAAGCTTCTCGCCACCCCCAATAAAACGAAAAAAAATTAAAAATGATGCAACCAACTGACGGCGACGAGGAAGCTGGAGTCGGAGCAGCCGCGGAAATCGAACGACGTCAGGCTGTGGCCAGAGTACGAATCAAATGGTCCTGGATTGTGGAACTCCCCCTCAGCCTCACACTAGTGGTGCTCGAAACCGTTCGAAAATATGTCACCCCGGAGGAGGAGAAGAGCTCGACGTCGGGAAAGAAGAGGGTTTCTCCGGCTAGGTTTGATCTTTATGCGGCTCTATTGTTCATCCCGTTGTTTCCCTTTTCGTGCGCAGTCTTACGGTTAATGCTTACTGATCTTAGTCTGACGAGCATTGCTTTCTGGCTCTTACACACCCTGTATTATGTTGTTGCAATGCATATGGCGGGAATGACACTGAGTGGGAAGTGTTGGTCCCGGGAAAGAGTAATTGGTGTATGGGGGGGGGGAATACACCAATAACCAACCGTTTTTGACTTTTTAAAATTCAGGTCGATCTGCAGGTCGATTGTCAAGGTCGACCTTATCAGAGGCAGTTTGATCTATCAAGCTCGTATGGTATCAAGCTTGATTTATCAAACTGTTGTTAATGCGGAAGTTGGTGGAGGTTGATTACTCTTTGAAAAATCTTAAGGCTGAATATGGATAGCAGGTTGATTCGTGTAATGCAGGTTGATGCTCGTCAGTTAGATAATAAAGTGTAAGTGCAATAAATAAAGAGAGAGAGAAACACCGCGATGTAGCGTGGTTCGGAGAAACCCTCCTACGTCCACGTCAGGTCGACTCGACCTGAGAATCCCTTTTCTTTTGGATCCACCTCTCTCTTATTTATACTGACTGAGTATCAGTTCTAGATACAATCTAACTTGAGAGTAACTAGACACGAGTTTTGGGTCGTGACCCTTACAACCTTTGTACTAAAACGTACAGACAACCTTACGCTTTTACAGAGCTTGACTAACTCTATAATGGCGAAAATAAAAACAAGCTTTCTAACTTCGAACAAGTCGGAGAAGAAGTTGTTTGAACAATCGACAAGCAGCAGTGAACGCTTCGTCGTTGTGGAGTTTATCGGAATCGGAAACCTCTCTTCGTCAAGTGTTTGGGAAACTAATCGGATTTCGAACACTTGAATGGATATGAGCTTTGAGAGAGATTTGGGCAGAGATATGGCGTTGATAGCTTGTGTTTCCCGTACTTGAATCCGAAAATGGCTGAAGTATTTATAGGCAGTTTTGAAAAACTAGCCGTTGGAGTCGGGCTGACGTGGCACTAGCCGTTGGATGCTGACTCACTTCAAGCCGTTGGGAATATTCGTCCTTGCTGGCACTCGACGTGGCAAGGATCAGGTCGTGACGCTCCATGAAGGCGGAGCATCGACCTTGATTGATAATCCAGCTCTTGAAATCTTCTAAGGCAATGCCAGCTGGAAGCTTGATAGGGGAGGTCGATAGACAGGCTGATGATCCAGCTCGATCCAATTGAGGCAGGTCGATACATCGACCTTTCTCTTACAGGGTGGATCGAACTTGATACTAAACGTTAAAGGGCATCGACCTGCACTAACAGGTAGCAGGTCGATCTATCGGCCTTGACCCTAAACAAAGAAAAATATGCCTAAGTGTGGTTTCGATAAACATCATCAAAATCAAACTGCAAGGGGTTCCCAACAATTTCCCCCTTTTTGATGATGTCGAAACCAAACACTTTACAAATAATTCCTAAGATAAAACACTGAAAGATGGTATCAGAGCTTAAACATTTTTCAATCATGAAGATTGATAAGGAATTAAATGAAAGACAAATAAGAAAATAATTAAAATAAAGCAGTAAAGGCAGATGCCTGGACAAAGAGATATTGTCGTCAGGACGAAGGATGATTTTTTTTCATTAAGCTCGTTAGCAGAATACATGGAGAATTTACAACCAGCTGAGAGCATAAATGAAAAACACAAGATTACAAAATCATCTATCTACATAGCCTGGATCTTGGCACGGGCTGCAAGGCGCTCTTCCTGGACCTGCTCCCTTGACTTCGTCTGCATGCTTGCGTAGATTCCATCCCTGATACGACGATAGTCGGGATCGGAATTCGATACGTTGACGCCTAGGCCGATGGCAGTTTGGGCGATGTACTGGTCGATTCGAGAGTAATCCAAATACTCCGAAGCACCAAGACGCAAGGGCGCAAAATATTGAAGAGCAGGGGCCCTTATCGTCACGCCAACATCTGCAGCCTTTTTCCAAAGATCACCAATGAATTTTTGGTACGGAAACTTGAGCATATAGGCTGCATACGCTTCGTCGGCATCGGCAGGCAGGGAGGGGTCCTTGATGAAGTAGTGCAGCAGGATGAAGCAAGAATTGAGCTCCCGCAGCAGGTTGTTTTGAGATTCATCAAGCCAATCAACAACCTGTTGCAATCCTCCTGCATTCAAAACAAGAGCGGACTGGCTGATCCAGTCCAACTCTCTCTTCCTTCTAGCTTCAGCAGCTCGGCGCTCGGCCTTGAAACGCTGCTGCTCTTCTTGATTTGCAGCCTGCTCCGGCGTAGCACCAGCCAGAACCATGGCGGAAATAAGATCGGCCTCGGCAGCCAATCGAGCTTTGGCGGCAGCAGCCTGCTCCGCACCAAGCTGTGAGATGGGATCGGCATGAGCAGCAACGGCCTTGGGTGCAACGGCCTGGGAGGGTTTCTTTTGAGATGGAGGAGGAGCCACGGAAGTTGAAGCAGATTTGGATTTTGGGGCCTTCTTCTTCTTCACGGCGGTGGCTCTTTCTTCTTCCCCCTTTTCGACATCATCAGTCAGGGCCTTGATAAGGGAAAGAAGAGTCGCATCCTCTTGTTGGAGCTTGATCACAGCATCCTTCAACTCCATTTGCCCATTGAGAAGGGAGGAGATGGTGCCGTGGATGGCGTTGATCTGCTCGTTGGAGGTCGATGCCGAGTTTGAGATAGAGGAATTCAGGTTTTCTACTCGCTCATCGACCTTGGCCAAGTCCTCCAATACCTCCGCGATCTGGTCACGGGACGCCATGTTGAGCTCATCAAGCTGGCCCGGCAGGAGCTTGTCGGTATATTCTTTCAAAAGCTTCACGGCGAAGTCTGTGACGCGCTCCCTGGCAGCTTCATCGGCCTGGGCTTTGGCATCTTTCACTATGTCGGCCCGGGCCTCTGCTACGGCCTGCTTGATTTGTTCTGGGAGGCTGGTGATGATGGACTCGAGCTTGGCAGAAATTTCATCCAACACAGCCTCCACATCAATTTTTGGAGACGGAGCAGCAGCAACAAGAGGCTGATCATCACCCTCAATCCTGGGTGATGATTGCTCCGGAGTTTGAATCCTTTCAAACTCGTCTCCGGCTTCTGCGGCGGAGTTATATAGAGCGCGAGAGTGCGCATAGAGGGGGCGAAGGTCGATGCCCAAAATTTTGGCTTCGACCTTCATGCGGCGGAGCACCAGCTGACGGAAATTTGAGGCCGCATCCCCCACGGTGTAGAAACCGAACTCCGCTTCAAGAGCCAGCTCCTCGACCTTCAGGTCGTCGAGAGTGACGACCTGCAGCAACGCCTCGAACATATAGTAATAACTCGACTTACAATCCAGGTAGAACTGGAGGCGAGTGGCGAGGTCGAGAGACTTGGGGAGTTGGGCTATCCCCGGCATCAGGTCGATGACCTTCAGCCTGGCCTCCGCCTTCTTGGCAGCGACCTGGGAGTGAGCAGCAGACATTGGCTGCTCAACGAACGGCTGGACCTCCAGCACGACGTCCTCCTCCACCGGCGCATCCCGAACTGGGGAAGACAGAGATTCTTCCTCAGTGAGATCCTGGATCTCAACGGATCCAGCTCGTTGGACTGGGGGAGGCCTCTGTGGAGAGGGGGCAACGACCTGCTGAGAAGATGCAGGGCGTTGCTGCGAGGCGGACAGCTCGGCGGCGGAACGGACTGGAGATGGAGTCTGTTCGGCTGATGAGGAGGGCGATGAGGCGAGCGAGGACTCCCTGGGAGGTGCAGCAACCTCGAAATCCAGAGGGAGGATTTTATGAAACGGCCTGGGAGGCTCACCGGAGGCCGTCTGCGTCTTGCGAGGGGGAGTCCTCTTCACGGGCTGAGCCTTCTTGACAGGGCGTGAGGGAACCAGATCGACATCGGCCTTCCTCTTCTTTTGAGCAGGTCGATCCGGAATCCTCCAGCCAACTTTGGAATGACCGGTCTTGGCGAGGTGCGCCCTGACATCGTCGGAGAAGTTGTAGTAAATCTGCCCCGACACCCCAATCGCCATTTCCAGCTGGTGGAGATCCTTTGGAATAAACAGAGGGGGAAAGGCTGGATCTTTGGCCCATGTCCTCTGCTTGAAGTGGGAGATGATGATGGAGGTTACCTTCGTCCCAAGACGAAGCGGTTTGTTGTTGTGAAGGGACACTTTCACAACGACCTCTCCCTCTGTCTCGGTGATGATCAGCCTGGCTTCATCCCATAGCAGCGAGACCATCAGCTTGGCCCAACAGATGGGCAGGTCGAGAATTACGGCCGTCATGATTTGGAATTTGAACGGCGTGACCTGGTCGTAATTCCCTATGTGCCCTAGAAAGCACTTCTGCACGAAGTCCATCAAGAGGCGGTATTTGGGTCGGAGATCGCTCCTCTTGAAGGCAACGGGCACGTACTGCCTTTGCTCGATTAGGACACGGTCTGCAACCTGCTGCAGTTGGTCCCTAGAAATCTCCGAAAGCTGCATTGAGCCTTCCTCTTCAATGCCGAAGGCCGCCTTCACGGCGTCGAGAACGTTGATGGTGACCAGAGATTTTGTGGTGCCAAGGGAGACCGTGTGGGAGGATACAGAATCTCCTTCATTCCAATTATAGAAGAAGGCACACACGAGTCTGGGAAGGCTTTTCGCAGGCCTGGTGGAGATAATCTGATAGAACAAAGAACACTTCTCCACCAGTGCGAACATGGAGTCGAGATCGCGAAAACCGAAGTTATTGCGCTCCATGTACGGTTCGAATTTGAGGTGAGTCGTCAAGATTTCCTCGATTTCAGACCATGGCATCTCTTTTCGACCGGAAGTAGAAACCCTTTCTGCCATTGATTTTTCTGCAAGTTTTTCGAGAAAGATTAGAAAATAAATACAGTAAAGAACTTGACAGAAATGTAAAAATATAATCGGTGAAAAGAGTACAAACCACGCAAGTGATTTGATGCAGATAGAGATAATGCAGAAAAGTGAAGAACACGACAGCGGCAGTTTTAGTATTTGCAGAGATAAATTAGGTTTTTATCGAAGAAGATGAAGAAGGCAAGTAAGAATGAGAGAAAACTGCATGCCATATTTATAGAATTTTCGAACGGTTGAGATCGATCGAATTTGAAAAGGTGAAAATATCTCTTTAATTTTCAATCACACGATGTGTGCGCGTGAAATGTGAAACGTTACACATTCGCGCGTGAGTTATTGAGAACGTGCGATAAATTGCACTTTTGCAGAGAGAGACGGCAGGGAATTAAATGCGGCCTCGGTCAATGTGTCAAGGTTTGACACTTGACTGGATGTTTTACAAAAATGGTAATCATTACTCCCTTTTTCCTCATTTTCTGCAAGTTATCAGAACCTTAAATAATGAAACACATTGAGAAATCAATATCATTTATAAATGAAGAAATCAATGCGTATTAAAGAAGTTATAAGACAAAAGGGTGATACTGCCCTTTTGATTCTTCCTTCATAAATGCAGTTGCATTCAGGTTGATATCTGTCTGATGATATCGGCCTGGCGACGGAGAACGGCCTGTCAAAATTAACGGCCTGTATTTGTGATATCGGCCTGGACATATGACATCGGCCTGGCGAGTTGGAACTGCCTGGACTTAAGATGTCGGCCTGGCAAGATAAACGCCCTGGAGACGGACATTGGCCATTGTTCCCCCTCAAATGATGGATCACTTTGGCTAAGTGTTCCCCCTCAATTGAGGAACTCAGGTCGATCTATTGAATAGTCGACGGCCTGATGATGAATACGGCCTGCAGATAGGCACGGCCTGTTGACAGACACGGCCTGTTCAAATGGTAACGGCCTGTTGAGAGTTGACGGCCTGTTCCCCCTTAATATCTGTCTGCATGTAAAGAGACGGCCTGCTTGTTGGTCCCGATTGTTGGTCCCACACAAGCTTTTGAAAGATGTGGCAGGTCGATGAGGAGATAACGGCCTGTAGGCTTACGATCGGCCTGATGACTCAACATTTAATAACCCTAGCTTTCCACATAGCATTTTGAATCTTTCTTCAGCTAGGGGTTTGGTTAGAATATCAGCTCGTTGAATGTCAGTGTGTATCTTCTCTATAACCACGTTCTTCTTCTCCACGTGATCACGAATGAAGTGATGTCGAATATCCACGTGCTTGCATCTTGAATGAAGAACTGGGTTTTGAGTAATGGTGATGGCACTCGAGCTGTCGCAGAATATTGGTACTTCACTGACTTCAACTTCATAATCCTTAAGTTGTTGTTTAATCCACAAGATTTGTGCACAACAACTTCCTGCGGCCATGTACTCGGCCTCTGTGATGGAGGTGGCTACTGAAGTTTGCTTCTTTGAAAACCAAGAAATCAGCTTGTTTCCGAGAAAATGGCAAGTACCCGAGGTAGATTTCCTATCGAGCTTGCACCCTGCATGATCAGAATCTGAATAGCCTGTAAGCTGCAAATTATCATCACAAGGATACCAAAGACCTAAATTTGTGGTTCCTTTGATATAACGAAGAATTTTCTTTGCTGCTTCCAAGTGAGATTCCTTCGGATTAGCCTGAAATCTAGCACACACTCCAACTGCAAAAGTGATGTCAGGTCGACTAGCAGTTAGATAAAGTAATGAACCAATTATACCCCTGTACTGTGTTATGTTGGCAGGTTTTCCTTGGGGATCCGGGTCGATCTTCCCACCAGAGAGCATCGGTATTTTGACAGGCTTGCTGTCTTTGACACCAAACTTGTCGACCAGCTCGTGTGCGTACTTTGTTTGGCTAATGAAGATTCCTTCATCGGACTGCTTTACCTGCAACCCTAGAAAGAAATTCATTTCCCCCATCATAGACATTTTATATTTTTCGGTCATGAGGTTACCAAATTTTTCACACAAAATGGGAGATTTAGATCCAAAAATGATATCATCAACATATATTTGTACTAAAAGGATATGTTCATTCACTTTGATAGTGAATAGCGTCTTGTCGACTGAACCACGCTTGAATCCTGATTCGATGAGAAAGGATGATAGCGTCTCATACCAAGCTCGAGGAGCTTGCTTAAGTCCGTAGACGGCCTTGTGCAGTTTGTAGACTTTGCTTGAATCATCCTCCTCGAATCCAGGAGGCTGTTCCACATAGACTTCCTCTTCGAGAACGCCATTGAGGAACGCACTTTTAACGTCCATCTGGTAGACTTTGAATCGTTGATGAGCGGCATAAGCTAGAAACAGTCTTATAGCTTCTAATCTTGCAACGGGGGCAAACGTCTCATCATAGTCGATTCCTTCTTGTTGACAGTAACCCTTTGCAACCAATCGGGCTTTATTTCTGACAACTTCTCCAGATTCATCTCTCTTGTTCTTGTAAACCCATTTGACTCCAATGACGCCCTGATGATAAGGACGATCAACTAGAGACCATACTTCATTTCTTTTGAATTCATTGAGTTCTTCTTGCATGGCTTCAATCCAATCAGCATCTTGAAGAGCTTCAATGGCATCTTTGGGTTCTATGCGAGAGAGATAGCAACTTAATAGTGCACTTTCACCAATCGTCCTTCTTGTTCGCACTCCTTGGTTTGGGTTCCCAACAATGAGCTCTTTCGGATGATCATCGATCCATCGTCTGCGTCGTGATCTTTCTTCATTTGAAATGATTGGCTCGGGCTCATTAATGGGTTCGTCAAACTCCGGATGAGTTGAAGGTTGATCAGTGGGCACATGCTGTTGCTCGGGCTGTTGATCGGACTGCTGTTCGGCCTGGATGTTGAGCCGCTCCATTGTGTTATCGAGCTGCTCGATTTGTGATGTAAGGTCGTGAACAGCATCAGTCTTGGGGACTGAGGGAGGGGGATCAGCTTGGTTAAGTCCGGCTGATGTATTACAGCTCGTATTATCATTTGCATCACTTCCCCCTTGCTGTGTGACCTTAGGATCAGATTGATCCTCTTCCTCCAAATCATTTGGAGTCCATACTAGCAGGTCGTCAATGGGGGAGTTAGACGGCCTATTAGCAGCGGGCTGTTCTGTACCTGTACTTGATTCTCTGTACAGACAAGTAGATTCATCAAACACAACATGAGGTGTTACCTCCACAACTAGGGTTTTCTTATTAAAGACTCTATAAGCTTTGCTAACCTCTGAGTATCCTAAAAATACTCCTGGATCGGCCTTGCTATCAAAAGTCTTCAATTGAGATTTCCCATTGTTATGAATGTAACACAAACACCCAAAAGCTTTAAAATACTTTAACCTGGGGAGCTTGTTGTTCCACAGCTCGTATGGAGTCTTTCCATGTCGGGTCGTGATGATCGACCTGTTTTGGGTGTAGCAGGCTGTGTTGACGGCCTCTGCCCAAAACTTCTTTGGAAGATTGGTTTCATCCAACATGGTACGAGCTGCTTCCTTCAGCGATCTGTTACGACGTTCCACCACGCCGTTTTGTTGAGGTGTACGTGCGGCTGAAGTTTGATGATGAATCCCACTCTTTGTGCAATATTCTTCGATCATTGCATTGATAAATTCGGTGCCTCGATCTGATCGAATGGAGATGATGGATTTCTCCTTTTGATTGCACAGTTTTCTCAGCAATGCAGGTAGCTTCTCTAATGTCTCCTTCTTTTTGTACATGAAAATAACCCACGTAAATCTAGAATAATCATCTATAATAACGAGAGCATATTTTCTACCGTTTATACTCAAGGGAGTGACTGGACCGAAGAGGTCGAGATGGAGAAGCTCAAGAATTCGATTTGATGATTGTGCCGTCACGCTTGGAAAGGATGATCTTGTTTGCTTTCCGGCTTGACAGGCTCTGCAGATGTGATCACGATCGAAGACTTGGTCTGGCAGGTCGTTAACCAGCTTGTTGTGTGCGAGCTTGTTGATGGCCTTGAAGTTTAAGTGACTCAACCTCTTGTGCCATAGCCAGCTTGTCTCGGAATCAGCCTTTGTGACCAGGCAGGTCTCTATCCAATCTGTCCATTGAACAATATAGAGTCTATCCTGCAAAATTCCGGTAAGAAGTGTTTCTCCTTCCTCATTCTTCACGAGACATTTATTAGCGGTGAATTCTACTTGTTTACCACTCGAGCAGAATTGCGACACAGAAAATAGGTTATGATTAAGACCTTCAACATAAGAGACGTTAGAAATAGTTGTTTTACCAACTGTTAGATCGCCCTGGCCTCTCGTAAATCCCTTAGAATTTCCTCCAAAGGTTACAAGTGGCCCGTCTCGTTCTTGGTAATTTGAAAGTGGCGTTTTGTCACACGTCATGTGCTTTGAGCATCCACTATCAATGATCCATACAGCTCCATGAGCTGCTTGGCTCCTTCTCTGAGCCTTCCCAACCTGCAATTAGTTAAACTTAGCGACCCATTTGAGATTGGGTGCTACATCGGTTGCGGGAACGGCCTTTGGAACCCATATTTGTTTCACCGGTGTGCTTCTATCCGAGGCTGAGGACGAGGCAGTAGTGGTCTTGGGCTTAGGAGCCTTGGATTTCTTCGAGCGAGGGCGACGAGGCTGATAATTGTGTTCATAATACCCAGGTTGATACTGCCAGTCTGAAAAATTTGACTGTTGAGGATAGTGACAGTAGCACCCTTGATAATCCGGGTAGAAGAACTGAGGATGATACGGGCTTTGATAGTGCTGGCCTTGGTATCGCCCTTGATGAACAGCCTGATTTTGATGGTAGGGGGCAGGTCGACGTTGCTTGGCAGGTCGACTCTCCTTCTTTTGAGGAGCGGGCTGTTCTTTCTTTTGTTGCTTTATGAGGATGGCCTGGGGCTGTCGAGCTGGATTCTTCAGCTTGACCATCTTATCAGGGAGAGCTTGATTAGCTTTCCGAACATTCTTTGATTTAGGCTGCGCTTTCACGAACGTGATCTCGCAGTCTTTGTTCTTGCTTTTCTTGGATTCTCCGTTAAATCCAATCCCAGAGTGATCGCGCGGATTGCGTTGCATGGATTGGACCTCTTCCAGCTTCTTTCCACTTTTCTTCAACTGACTCAATGTGAGTTGAAGTTTTTCTTCCATTTTCACTAGGAGTTCGTGTCGAATTACCAAGTCAGCCAATTTTGAAGTAAGACTGTGTATTTTGGCATCTTTGGTCTTGAGGGTCTCGTCCTTCTCGAGCACCCTGGTATCGAACTCCTTAACCCGTAAAGTCAATTCATCAACCTTTGACTTTAGGGTTTCGATCTCCCTTTCCTTTTCTTCATCGTAGGGAGAGAATCTTTCTTCTAATGCTAGCTTGTATTTTTCATTTTTATCCAGTAGCTCAGCATTGTCTTCAACGACCTCCTTGAGTGTATCCACGAGATCGGCATAGTCATCCAGCTGCTTCTTGATTTCTTCCCAAGACACAGCCTCGGATAGGTCTTCATCACCTTCTTCTGCACAATCATCGTCAGAAAAAGAAAGTGAAATGGGTTGAAGATCTACCTTTGAAGATCCCTCGTTTTGTTGATGCTCTCCAATGAAGCATTCTTCATCATCACTTTCATCGAAAGCGATGTATCCTTCGTCATCACTTGACGAGCTATCCGAGAGGTGAGCTTCCTTTGTTTCTTCGGCAATCATTGCAGCTCGTTGTTCTTTGAGCTTCTTATCACGCTTTGCACGGAGCTCGTCTCTCTCGGCCTTGGTAAGATCCGGGCAGTCGGTCTTGTAGTGACCTGGCCTGCCACAATTGAAACAACCACCCTCGGGTGTGTTAGAAGAATTGAAGGTTGAGGGTTTACCTTCTCCCTTTTTGTCAGGGCGGTCGTGGTTGCGGTTTGAGAAGTTTCGTTTGTTGTCACGATAGAATTTCTTGTATTTGACAACCTTCCCTAGGAGCTTCTCATTTCTCCTAGCGGCTAGAGCATAGTCGAGAGTCATCTTCTCGAACTTCTTGACGATGGATTCGTCAATCGGACTTGGGGTAGCAGCTGAGGCTGAGTCGGCCTTGAAGGCTACCTCCTTGTTCTTTTCCTCAGCCTTCTTGCTGGTGGAAGGCTGGGTTGATCCATGGATGCGGATCATCTCATACTCGTTTCCGACAAGAATGTCGAAAAGATCTTCAGTGGTGAGGGAGTTGAAATCTGATCGGGGTGGATGCATGGCGGCGTATACGTGCCAATTTGCAGGGAGGGCACGTATCACTTTGAGATTCTTCTCGCGCTGCGTATACTTGTATGGATTGATGGCAGCCACTTCAAGAACAATCTCGGTGAAGCGAATTTTCATCGCTTCAATGGTTTCTCCCGAAACCATCTTGAAGTCATCGAACTTGCTGCACGCCATGGACAGCTTGTTCTCCTTCATTTCCTCTGAGCCAAGGATGATGGACCGGAGGGTGTCCCACATTTCTTTGGCCGTTTCAAGATTTCGGATCTTGGCCAGGTAGACGCCCTTCACGGTGCTGGAGATGAGTCCCTTTGCGTAATCATCAAGACCGGCCTCCTTCCTTTCCTCGGTTGTGTAATCGCGAGGATTCTTAAGGACTTTCTCATATGTAGCCTCCCCGGGGGCTGTTCCATCCACGATAATCTTCGCAGCATAAATGGGGGAGGGTCCGTTCTCGATGATGTCCCACATAAGGACGTGATGTGCCTTGAGACACATCTTGATTCGAAAGCTCCAATCTTCATAGCCTTGAACGGAGAAGTCTTCCCAAACCCTGAGAAGAGAAGCCTCCATAGCAAAATAATATGATATGAATGAATGAAAAAGATTTTTCTAAGGATCGGTTCAAAATGACCAAAAGTTTGATAAAGAACTTTTAGTATGCAAAGCAGCGGTCAAAAGAACCACTGCTCTGATACCACTTGTTGGTCCCGGGAAAGAGTAATTGGTGTATGGGGGGGGGGAATACACCAATAACCAACCGTTTTTGACTTTTTAAAATTCAGGTCGATCTGCAGGTCGATTGTCAAGGTCGACCTTATCAGAGGCAGTTTGATCTATCAAGCTCGTATGGTATCAAGCTTGATTTATCAAACTGTTGTTAATGCGGAAGTTGGTGGAGGTTGATTACTCTTTGAAAAATCTTAAGGCTGAATATGGATAGCAGGTTGATTCGTGTAATGCAGGTTGATGCTCGTCAGTTAGATAATAAAGTGTAAGTGCAATAAATAAAGAGAGAGAGAAACACCGCGATGTAGCGTGGTTCGGAGAAACCCTCCTACGTCCACGTCAGGTCGACTCGACCTGAGAATCCCTTTTCTTTTGGATCCACCTCTCTCTTATTTATACTGACTGAGTATCAGTTCTAGATACAATCTAACTTGAGAGTAACTAGACACGAGTTTTGGGTCGTGACCCTTACAACCTTCGTACTAAAACGTACAGACAACCTTACGCTTTTACAGAGCTTGACTAACTCTATAATGGCGAAAATAAAAACAAGCTTTCTAACTTCGAACAAGTCGGAGAAGAAGTTGTTTGAACAATCGACAAGCAGTAGTGAACGCTTCGTCGTTGTGGAGTTTATCGGAATCGGAAACCTCTCTTCGTCAAGTGTTTGGGAAACTAATCGGATTTTGAACACTTGAATGGATATGAGCTTTGAGAGAGATTTGGGCAGAGATATGGCGTTGATAGCTTGTGTTTCCCGTACTTGAATCCGAAAATGGCTGAAGTATTTATAGGCAGTTTTGAAAAACTAGCCGTTGGAGTCGGGCTGACGTGGCACTAGCCGTTGGATGCTGACTCACTTCAAGCCGTTGGGAATATTCGTCCTTGCTGGCACTCGACGTGGCAAGGATCAGGTCGTGACGCTCCATGAAGGCGGAGCATCGACCTTGATTGATAATCCAGCTCTTGAAATCTTCTAAGGCAATGCCAGCTGGAAGCTTGATAGGGGAGGTCGATAGACAGGCTGATGATCCAGCTCGATCCAATTGAGGCAGGTCGATACATCGACCTTTCTCTTACAGGGTGGATCGAACTTGATACTAAACGTTAAAGGGCATCGACCTGCACTAACAGGTAGCAGGTCGATCTATCGGCCTTGACCCTAAACAAAGAAAAATATGCCTAAGTGTGGTTTCGATAAACATCATCAAAATCAAACTGCAAGGGGTTCCCAACAGGGAAGTTAGACGATCAGACTTCATTTTTAGTGGCATTAGAGATTATGATCGCACTGATAGTTGAATTTATAATCAAGTACGTGTACAATCGGTTCTTCAAACCGATAGTTGAGCCACAATTTGCAACGGGGCAAAATTTGGAATCTGTCACAGGGGAAAATGGGGATAGAAGGGTTGTTGAGGAGGTGGTTGATCAGGCCGGTTCTACCCTTCAAACGTTAGAACCGATGAGGGAGGCTGTCGCGGAGTCGGAGGCGGAGGACGGAGCCGCGGAGGGCAAAGGCGGAGGTGCAGAGACGGATTGGCTAATACTATAAATTAATGAACCTTCTAAATGAACTTACTCCCTCCTTCCATTCCACTCAATTAATTCGTAGGGCTCATTTGATAGGGTGGACTTTGTAACTCTAATTGTAACCAAATAATAGAAATTTAAGGATATAATAACAGTGTTGCAATTATGCTTTGGATGCTTCGCATAGAATATATCGACCCAGTTCTCATTCTTTTCTGTCATTAGCTATAACCGATAATTGAAATATTATCAAAAAATTTTATTAACACGATGAAATGCATCAAATGTGAAGTAACACATTAAAAATTGTTATTCACATTGTTTGATTTTATTTTAATTTCGATTTGAATGAACAGTTCAATGAAAAACATTTTGTCGGTGATATTCACCGATAACAAATTATTGTCAAAACAAAAGGACATAAATAACTTTGAATCGGTTTTGTGTTATCTAAGTGACCATTATTTTATTTATATATGAAGTATAAAATTGTAAATGAGTCACTTAGGAAACTTTGAATCCGACGGTTTTATGTTATCTAAGTGACCATTATTTTATTTATATATGCAGTATAAAATAGTAAAAGAGTCACTTAGGAAACTTTGAATCCGATGGTTTTATGTTACCTAAGTGACCATTATTTTATTTATATATGAAGTATAAAATAGTAAAGGAGTCACTTAGGAAACTTAGCAATAAGACTACTCTAATGCCACATCACCAATTCACCATTACACAGTCAACATACAACTCATACACATCACAACATATTGTGACAGCTCAGCAACACAATCACTAACAACACAGTAACAGCAACGCAGTAGCAGCCACAATACACTACTCTTCACTCTAATAAACATTAATTAACTCAAAGACTCATAAATCATAATTACTGAATGAACAGATCATGCACTATATAAAAATGCCTGCAATTTCAGTCCCGCTTTGACGACCTCATCAAACAAACGACGGTATCCCTCCCATTTGTACGTTTTGGGTGCCATCTCAACCTCTCCCCACCAAACGTCGACCATTACCCCTTCGACCCCAGCTCTCTTGAGCTCGAGGAGAGCACTCGCCATCCATTGTTGTCCAATCACGGCTGTGGCGTTAAGCTACAAGCAATGCATGTAAAGAGTATTAATAAGACATAAAAAAATAGCTAAATGAAGTGGATTACATAGAATTTCGTTACTGACAGTGGGTTGAAGAATCACTTACCGGAAGCATAACAAACACGGGGATCGACTCCCCGTCGGAGGTCCCGTCGGATCTCGTCGCCATCGCCGCCGTCATCCGTGGCCGGAGGTGGGACGACGCAGATGCTTCCGTCGGCGTTGTAAGCCGGAAGTTGGACGATGCAGAAGCTGTCGCCGTCGTCGTCCGGGGCCGGAGTTGGGACAAGGCAGATGCTCCCGCCGGCATTGTAAGCCGGAAGCTGGACGACGCAGAAGCTAGCTGTCGCCGTCGTCGTCCGGGGCCGGAGGTGGAACGACGCAGATGCTCCCGCCGGCGTTGTAAGCTGGAAGCTGGACGACGCAGAAGTTGTCGCCGTCGTCGTCCGGGGCCGGAGGTGGAACGACGCAGATGCTCCCGCCGGCGTTGGAAGCCAGAAGTAGAATGACGCAGAAGCTGTCGGCGTCGCCCGGGGCCGGAGGTAGGTCAACGCAGATGCTCCTGCCGGCGTTGGAAGCCGGAAGTAAGACGACGAGGAAGCTGCCGCCGGCGTCGGTAGGCAGACGTGAGACGACGCGGAAGCTGCCGCCGGCGTCGGTAGGCGGACGTGAGACGACGACCCATAAGCCACTGGCGGCGTTGGAAGCCGGATGTGAGACGTCGGAAAAGCCATATACGAACGGAGGGAGATGAGAGAGAGAGACCCTAGCGATAGAGAAAGAGTGTGTTAGGAGAGCGAGAATGAAAATGAGAGACAGCGAGTGAGTATGATCTTCTATTTTTTGATCTGAGAATAGGACAAAAAAGTTGTTGTGAAAATAGCACAAAAAGAAAAAAGAAAAATTAGAAATTAGAGAGAGAGAGAGAGAGATACAACGCATCCGAACGAAGAAAAGTGTGTTACTAATATTCTTTTAATTTTTATTTATTTTTGAATGAGGGTTTGTTATGTAGCGGACTGCCACATAAGCATGCACATACAATTTGTGTAAGAGAGATTATACGGAGTATAATAAATTAACACTCATGCTCAATGGATAAACGTGTGATTAGAAATAAATGGATGGGATTAGAAATATACTACTACTCCACTACTAATAATAAGAATTAATAGTGCTACTAATTTAGAATCAAGACAATTTTCAGCTCAAATTTTACAGTAAAGTCAAGGTTTGACTAGTATTACTATTTGATTCAACTTTTGCCTCAAAATAAATTAATTAATCTTTAAAATCCACTAGCTAAATGTCCAGTGGATTAACGTGCATGTGAATAAATTTTAAAAATAAAATTAATAATAAGAATATGTAAGATTAATTACCTCCATGCATGATGCATGCAAATTAAAAATAAAATCGAATTACGTATTGGAGCAAACAAATATCAAGAATATATTCTGATGCTAATTAAGTACGTAGCTGCTACACTATACTACTACTATTTAAATGAGTATTGTACAAAATATTTATTCCCCAATAACTAAGGTTAAGATGTTGAGATGGTCACCATTGCTAACACAGATTGCAACAGCGTCGTCGTCGCCTCATCTCCAACCTTCGGCATAATTGTCATGTTCATTGTAGCTAGTCTCACTTTAATTTTATTTATAACGTTCGATTTGTGAATTTGTACGTCAAATCATTTTTGTCCATGTCAACTTCAAATTGAGGGAAATTACAAGTTGTGGCGTGATCTTATACAAATAATTTTAAATGTGTGAAAAAAGAAAATGAAAATTCACCCAAAGGTTTGTGTTCGATTAGCCCTCATCTACATTGCATATATTTATTAATTAATTATGTTAATTTTCTCTTGTAGTAGTACAAAAGGAAAAAAAAAAAAAAAAAAATCAAATTAATCAAAGGGAGTAGACTAAACTTTGTTGTTCGATTTGTTCTCTTTGTAGTCAAACAGTCTGTCACAAAAAAAAAGCATATTTCTTCAGATTCAATACAGCAGATGAGCAGAGAGCCGTCGATTTTTATTTTTAATTTTAATATTATATATATTTTTTATCATTTGAACAGTTGGGTTTTTTTTTTTTTTTTTTTTTAATCCTAATGTATTAGAAATATGTACTCCTATTCTCTTCACTTTATATTGTGCCATTGCCCAACTTCTAATTTTAGCAATTTTTTGTCCGTTGAAGAAAATGACAAATAGATATTTTATGATAAATTAATGTCCAAATATATTTTATGATAAATTGATACTAATATATAGTGTGTATGTGTGTGTGCAAGAAATTAAGAAAACAAATACGGATTTGCACACCAAATAATCAACCAATTAATTAATTACAAAATTCCAACAAAATCACCACGCCGATTAATTAATTATAGTATGTACTAGCACTAAATTAAACTTCAAATAATGAAGTTATACCCATTTAATTTCAGAAATTAATTGCAAACCCCAAAAACATTACTCTACTCATGAAATTTTGATTTGAAATGCAATATTATAATTTTTTTTAAAAGAAGAAGGTTTGCTTGAGAAATAGTTATACTTATTTAATTAATTTAATTTATATCCTGAACTAAAGTGATCACGAGGAGAAGTAAAATAGTGAAACCCTATATATATATATGGACATTTCATACTTTCATCTGTCTCTGAGAGAGAGAGAGAGAGAGAGGAAGATGGATGGATGTCTAATCTGATATATCACCATCACCAACTACAATGTCAATATATGCACCATTCTTTAGGTTTTGAGTCTGACATGGAGTACATTTTAGGAGAAAATGTGAAGATGTTTTGTACCACTCCCACTCCGGTCCTAGCTTCTTGACTCATTTACTTTTTGCACGGGAATTAAGACGAAAATGTTTAGTGTATAAAGTGTATTTTGTAGGGAATGTAATGTGGTTTATGTATTTAAACATATTTTAGAAACAGAGCATCATATATGCATAAAAACATGTTCTTGTCTGATCTTAAATGAAAGATTGTATAAAGACCTTTAATTTGATATAAAAATCATAAAAATCCGATAACAAACGAGCAAGTTATAATAATTTAAACTTTCGAAATTTAAATTATATTGAACTACGTGCAGAAAAATGAGTGGATGAGATTTAAGTATGAAATGTTAAGTGTAATAAGGGGTTTACTAATTGTACTAATTATACTCTAAATCTTTCCAAAAAAGGAAATGAGTCAACAAACATGGGACGTCCCAAAAAGGAATATGAGTCAAGAAGCTAGGACCGGAGTGGTATAAGAGAACAAAATGAACTACCACTTGTGCTTGTTTGGTAGAAAAAGTGTGATATGTTGATGGAATAGTAAATTGTGATATCATGGTTACTATTCAAGTGCAAATTCTAATCATAGGGGAGAGGTGTGATAGGAATTCATGGTGTAATAGTGTATTTCGACCGGGCCGGAGAATAGTAACGGGCTTTCAACTTTTTGAATCATGAGTACCAAACATGTGATAAGGGTGTGATATCTTGGTTTAACCCATGATATCACCCCTACCAAACATGCACTTATAGTACTGCGCATGCATATACTGTATGAGAGAGATAGAGAGAGAGTGGGGGTGCATGTCTGTTTATTTTGTTCTTTTCTCCCTATCGATGCATTGAATCACGATCCTTCTTCAAATTTCTTTCTTTCTTTTTTATAATTTCATTTTTCATCTTATTTTGATCATATAATCAATTCTGTTAAATTTTTGAAGCTAGATAATCAATACTATATATAATAGTAAGCCCGGAAATTATTTATAGAAAATTTAGTTCATTTATTATTAGAATTTATGTCAACAATAATTATGTATATGGATGAATATAAATATTAGAATTAAATAATACTATTATAAATGCTACATCTTAATTGCATTTGTTATTCTTTAATAAACAAATAAATTTGACATTACAAAAGGATATAATTAAATTCTTTTTATTTATATAATTTTTTTTGCCTATATAGTGTAGAATACCACAACTAAATCACCATACTGCAACCATTTTAGTAGTATCATTTAGTACATTTTTTGTCCAATTTAAGGATGTGGCTCCATTTATGAATAAGATTTTAAATTAATTTATTAGATTGCTATCAACATTGTGAATATCTTTCACTCAATATGTATTAGGGCATGTACAATGCTAGAACCCCAAATGAGGTTCTTAGAGATGCCACATAGACAAGAGCTCATTGCTAGGGGTGGTTTGGTACGGCATACCGTAAAATTTTCGTCATACCGTATACCGTACCGTTAGTTGCGGTATGAGATTTTTCATATCGTTGTCGTACCGTACCTTTCGGCATACCAATGTTCGGTATATCGAAAATTCGGTATGGAAAAAAATCTATACCGTTATCGTACCGTCGTTTCGGTATACCATACCGTACTTCGGTATGGTACGGTATACCGTATACCAAAACATACGATTATCCATAAAATTAAAAATTCATAAACTAATAAATTCCATACAATAAAATCCATAAGAAATTACAATTCGTTAATAAAAAGTCTAATTAATCCTTAACCATTTAAAATACATACATATTTCATGAATCAACATTTATACGTTTCACTAATATTTTTCGATATATTTATGTTAAAAACTAAAATATTCAGAAATTACGCTAGTATGCCTTAAATATAAATCAAACTACTATTGAAAGAATACTATTCGTAGTATTTTACTTAGATAATATAACTTATATAACATATAAGTTATTACATTCAATTTTTATTTTTAGCTAGTATGTTTTAACTTAATTAAACTAGTAACATAAGTTATCATGTTCATACACTTACATACAATCATACTTTTAAAGTTTTAATGCGTAAATATTAACATATAATATATGCTAGTTGTAGAGGTAGGATCTACAATTACGGTTGGCCGGACGATTCGGTCGATACGGTCGATTAGGGCACTAGCAACCTGTAACCAACACAACGGACACGTTAGAGCCCTACGAAGAACACCGGAGGGGGTGTCGGTCGTAGGACCTTCGACGCTCAAGTTAGTACGGTATTCAGATAATCCAATATAAAAATAAATGAAAACGAATGTAAATAACAAAGCAATTGTGGTGGTCGCGGACGACTAAGAGCGTTCGGTCGATTAAGGAGGTGACAGGAAGTAACGTGTGAGGGGGGATTGATGGCGGAGGAAGCTTGTTCGGCTTACTCCGACGGCGGCGGCTGTCGTGATTGTGCCGAGTGTGTGAGAGCAGTTGAGAGAGTAGTGGAGAGTGTGAGCGTGGAATAGATCGTGACTGACTCGACCTAGTCAGTTAGTATATATACGACGGCCTCCCCCTTAGGGTTTGCGTCCATCTCCCTCGATCCGTTCCGACTTCCGCGGCCGAGTTAACGTACTTTGACTCGGTCTTTAATTTAAATGACGAGTTACACGTACTGACCGTGTTGACCGCGTGGCTGACGTAACCGGATAAGCTCTAGGGCTAAGTAATTAAATTGGGCTTGTATGCCTTTTCTATTGGACCGTTTCGACCGTCCAGCCTGGTCCGTTAAGACCGTTGGGCCATTTAATTTGGGCTTACGAATTTTGCCCACTACACTAGTGTATTCATTAATCATTATAAATCTTGTGATAATTTATTGTGACATGCACATAAATTCGGTATATACCGCGGTACGGTATTTATCGGTATGCCGCGGTATTGTAATTTTGAATACCATTGCCGTACCGAAGCTTATCGGTACGGTATGATACCGTACCGAAAAATTGATATACCGTCTCTTTCGGTATTTTCGGTTTTTTTTCGACGCGGTATGTTCGGTATTTCGGCGTAACGATATCCCGACCCACCCCTACTCATTGCTATTAAAAATTTACAATGGTAAGGTTCTAACAAGAGTTCTTATAATAATTGGAGGGTCCCACTTATTATTTTATTTAATTTTTTTTATCATTTTATTTAACAATTTATTTTATTTTATTTTATCATATTTTATTTAATTAATGCGGTGGGACCCATTTTTTCTTAAGATACTGCATCTTATATAAGAACCTGGGTTCTTATTTTGGAGACCTCCAATGGGAATAAAATTTAAGGTATGGTTCTTATTTTTGCCACATAGGTAAGATCCTTCCCATTGTACATGCTCTTACAATACTTTTTATTTGGTAAATTGTACATAGTGTATATTGAAATGTATATGGTTATCAAATTGTTTATTATGAACAACCTTTTTATTCTACATTAAATCAATAGGTCATGTACTTAATGAATATACATTAAATTTATCTATTTGACATTGTGTAGTTCTGTAGAGTTTAATATCACAAGACTTTAACATCACATTTTGGAAGCTATGGTATAGTCATATATAAACATACGATAACATATTACTGTCAATAGATATTGATCCATAAAATATCACTTATCCCTTCATATCTAATTATGTTATCAATATTAGTATAATCATAACCAATAAAATATCATAGCAAGCAACTTTAAAAAATCTAAATCTTTTCAATAATATACTACTATTAGTAAATTTTAATAAATGTTTTAGTTTAAGTACTTAAATATTATATGCGTTCATTAATTATATGATAGTAGTTTCATAAGAATTTTAATAATATACTACTATTAAGTACTATATGATAGTAGTTTCATAACTATTTATGAAAAAAATAGTTTATTAATTATATGCGTTCATTAATATCAATGAAGAAATATGTAAATATAATTTATTTTGGTTAAATGTACTTAAATTGTGTTAACAATTCACACATTATTAGAAAAAATTACTCAAATTAAAGTTAATTATTTTACAATTAAAATTTAATTATCAAATTACTACTCAATATGTAAGTAAAAAATAACACACACGAGATGTAATGAGTACAAATCGAATTTTGACGAACAATAAAAATTAATTGTAAACAATTTTTAAATCCAAAATTATTAAAATTAAATACTTTTATATTGTTTCTCAAATTTTAAAAATTAAAAAACCAATATGATAATACAATTTTAGTCATTCATAATTTTATTTTTCTCAAATTCATATTAGGGAAACATTCTTATGAATGGTATATAATAAATGTATTTTAATAACATTTATTGATATAATTAATAAAAATGTTACAAAACCAATAATTATGGAAAAACATTAATATCTTTCCTAATTTAATATAGTTTTGTGGCTATAAATTTAAAATTTTACTAACAAAAAACATACTTGGTACATGTTCACGGTGGAGGAAGAAGAATGCTAGGTCAGATCATGAAGGTATTTTCTACGTATTGAAACTTTATTAGATTGTATTTAAATTTATCACGCATCTATGAGTTCATGCGATGCATAGTCCTAATTAGAAGATTCAATATTTTTGATCATTTCTTGATATGAGTTGTGTATTCAAATCATGTAAAAAGATTGTTTGTAAATACGTGTGATGTGATAAAGTAGGTCATCAAGTTGAGAGCAGTGCCCCACCAAACAGTGTCAGAAATGTAGCCGAAGAGATTTTGCATGCGGTGGAGGATGCGTACGGAGTGTTAGATTTTGATCAAGAATTGGAAGAAAAATATCATCTGCGATATACCGTCGTCTGAAAGGACTATGTCCAAGGGACCGCTGCCCCGGCACGGAATTACAAAGCGTACGTTATCAGTACTTCATACTTATAGTAATATATATTCTTTTAGTAGAATGAAATTTCGTGTATACTTTTTCTATACTTATGTATCAATTTTTATTCCAAATAAGATTATATAAGAATGTATAATAATCTATTTGTTCTCATTTATTCTCCAAATTGTTCTAGCTGTAGAAAAGAAGATGTAAAAATAATTTATACTTCAAGTTTTCAATTTATGCCAACAATATACTGTATAATTTTTTTTTTTTTTAAATACAATTTTAAAAGAATATTTCATTTTATCCCGTGCCTCGCACGGGTGGAAATAACTAGTTTTGCTAATTTCTCAATCGAAAAGAATACGTACAGACTCTTCCTCTTGCACGTATTCCAAGACTCCAATTGATTCATGTCAATAATTATATTAATCCACTAATTAAGTTAACTAATAAGTGCTAATTATATTAATTGTCACTTGTTATTCCACATAAAATGCCGTTATTAGTGTTTGGTATTACCGTTAGCAACCTTAATTGTGGTGTAAATTACAGTACTTTTTTGTCCCTCAAGCCCACATATAAATAAACCCTAGAATCTCACTCTCCCGCCACTCCGCACAAGAACTCGGAATCGAGCACGGGTTATGAAATTGCTAGATTGTGCAATTCGTTAAGATTAGCTATTAGGACAAATGTTTAATAATATAAATTTGTGTCACCATTAGATTAGCTTAATTTGTACTCGTATGTGATGATATTCTGGCCTATACATTAATTAATTATAATACAGTGGTACTATTTTTCTTTTCCTAACGCCACTTCAATTAATAATGAAGCATTAGAAAGATAGTAGCAGCTTGTATATGCACATGCGTCGAGTTCAATGGTTGAATTCAAAATTCAAAATAGTACAGTAGTACTCGAATGAAGATACAAGTATTTTATTTTATTTTATTTTTAGCTAAAAAGGGGAGGGGTGAACAGTCAAAGCTTTGAGTAATCTCTTTTAACTCTCCAAATATACATGCATATAGGGTAACGGTAACAGGATGCCTTAATTTATATGTGCAGTAAGGTCAAATGGATATATATACTCTTTACTCTTATATAGCTGTCCTCTGTGTCTCAGAGAGAGAGAGAGAGAGATTTTGCCTGGGGAATTCGGAGCAAGACAGAAAATATTATGGTACGTACTAGGTGGTATGGTGCAGCTCTTCTATCTATATGCATTATGCATATGGTCCAAATTAACAAGCCTAAGTAATTCTCATGCCCAAAAAAATGTCAATTTCCCAATCGGACGGAGGGAGTATATAATATATCATCTTCGTCTTTGTGTATAGGCATTTAACATTCAAGAAACATATACTATATATCTATATACACACATACTTAATTAGTTAGTAGTATATTATTAGTTAGTATATATAGATTGTGCATAGTATGAATGTTTTCAATGCTCGGTCTAGCTAGGCATTGAATTGAAAATATATAAATCTTTAAAAATCATGCACACTCAATATAAATATATTGCTCTCGCGTACTTCACCGTTGGAGCATTAGTAGTATTGTGTTGATCTTTATCTTTTGTCAAAAAAAAAAAAAAATTACCTTTAGTTTTCAAATTAATCTAAGGGCCGGGCCGGGTGGGAGTAAATAAACGTTTCTTCATAGGTTAAACGTGTGCCTATATATAATTACCTTAAATACACAAAACCCTAACTCTAATCACACTTCCTAGCTTTTGACGAGAATAAATCATCTCGGATTGTTCCGTGCATCAAACAATATCACGTGGATACCATAGTTGGGATTCGTCATGCGCCATTTGATAATACGAGAAGAATACAAGTAAGTTTACGTATTTTTGTTTGTATTATATGTAAATCTCTTCCCATGTGAGTATATATAGATATAAATCTAAATCTTATTTGGATTTTCGAACAATTGCTTCCGCTGCGTTCGACCACAAATAACCCAACACATACCAACAACGATGAAAATGGAGGAGGACCGGAAGGGCAATGGTTTCATAATTTTTTTAATTGCAAGGGTAATTACGTAGTTTTACTATTTTATCCATCACATAATCTTATCTATCAAACAGTGTCACTAAAAAATCTAACTTTATCCTGTGTTATCACTCAACATAACTTTATCCTGGGTTGGAAGTTGGTTTGCTTATCCGGTCGCCCTACTTTTCTTCCTATCTTTCTTTCTCGTTGGATGTTTATGATGAATTATGGTATTTCTTGTTAGTATTTGGATTTTAGTAGTATAGTTTGTTGATGAATGTTTATTTTATTTTCATTCGGAGTATGATTATGTAATAAGGGATTTGGAGTTTGTCTTATATCTTGATCTTGATTTGTGTTTGCTTTGAGTTTACATGATGAATGTGAGAAGTATTAGGAACTAGTGTTGGGTGAATGGTTGATACAAGCTCATGATGAATTCTTTTTCGAAAATCTTGTTCGTGCTTGTGATGACTCCTTGTGATTAGTGAGACTTGTATCAATGGAACTAGAACACTTATTTCTTGTGGAATATGTACAAAAAAATTGTGTACCCATGAGAGGATTTGAGCCGAGTCTATCGCATATTCATAGTATATATAATTCTTTTCTTGTGTGATTTTTATCCTAACAAGTATAACTTTCTCTAGAACTTGTCTTAAGTCTTCTTTGAGGCTGCATTATATTCAGGGCCGGACTTGGCTCTAGGCATACAAGGCCCCCGCCTAGGGCCCCATAATTTTGGGGGCCCATTTTTTTTTTTTTTAATTTTATACTATTTATATACATTATATGCTATTTTGAGTAGTATTATTATTTTATAGGTCAAATTACATTCAAGAAATATTTTAAGTTTGTAGAGACGAAAATAATATAATGAGAAACGCTCCCCTATCTACTGTGGCCACTTTTAATGTGCCCACAGCCGATGCGACAGTGCTATGGTTTACCCTTTTTTTAGATAGGTTATAGTATATATATATATATATATATATATATATATATATATATATATATATATATATATATATATATATATATATATATATATATATATATATATATATATATCTTTTATTCATTAATAGTATGTCACATTATTCGTAGGCACTGCTCACAGTGGGTAAGGGATCATTCCTCATAATATATATATGTCGTTAGCTTATGCAAAATGTAGTTAAAAAATAAAAACGATCTTTGAATCACCTTGTGTGTTTCTATTTCTTTAATGTTCAAATATGTTGATTTTAATTTTTGATGTCTACAATTTACTATTGTTCAATCTTCTCATGTTTAATCATTTATTGAGTTCAAATAGAGTTACATTCGAGATATCTGTAAAGCTGTCAAAATCGTCAAATTTATATGAGTTAGATTACACATATTTAAATAAGTTGAGAATTTTTTTCGGCTGTATCATTCTTATAAATATTTTTTCTCGTTTCTTGAGGGTCCACTTTTTTCATTTAGCCTAGGGCGCCATGGAGCACAGGACCGGCCCTGATTATATTGTGTTTGAAATGTAGAGATAATATGTGGCATTTTTCTTTGCTAGCCTTTTTATCCACACACGTGTCCATTTACTCTATAAAATCCTAGTTAACCCTTTTGAGCCTTAACCGTTTCTTTGATCTAGCCAAGGGGATAATTGGATATTGGAGATGGATATATGGAGAAAGTGTAAAGAGGTATGGTTATGTTATGGTTTGAATAGGTGTGATACTAGAGTATACTTCTATATGAGCTCTCGAGTTATTAATTTCATAAACAAAAAAAAAAAAACCAAAAAGAGAGAGAGAGAGAGAGAGAGAGAGAGAGAGAGAGAGAGAAGGTTAGTGCACGAAGGAGCATTTATGGGGTAGTACTTGAGGAACTTTCAAGAGAGCATAGAAGAATAAAATGGATGGAGTGAAATTTTATTTTGGAAGAAGGTTATCTAATTGGTTGTTTGATGTTTGATGTCAGGGGCGGAGCAAGGATAATCGGGGCCCTGTGCAAAATTTTAAAATCAGGCATTTTTCACATAACAGTCTTTATTGAAAAATATAAAAATTTCATAAAAACATTGAAGGTAAAATATATATATATATATATATATATATATATATATATATATATATATATATATATATATATATATATATATATATATATATATATATATTGGGAAAATAACAAAAAAAATTTAAAATCGGGTCTTTTTTCCATAACAGTCTTTATTGAAAAATATAAAAAATTCATTAAATAAAAAACTTTTTTTTTTTTTTAAATTTTGTCTTTTTCACATAACAGTCTTTATTGAAAAATGGAAAAAATTTCATTACAAAAAACATTGAAATTGAAGGTAAAAAACAAAAAAAAAAAAAAAAAAAATTGGGAGAAGTGGTACTCGATCCCGTGGAAGCATGAATTTAAGGGCCTACAAGCCAGTGTATCTACCAACTGCACTACATTACTTAATTATTTATGAGATTTCAAATGTTTGTATATATAAATATATAATATATACTAGGGATCCAAAATTTTGGGGCCCCGACTTTCCGAGGGCCCTGTGCGGTCGCCCACCTCGCACACCCCACAAAACCGCCCCTGTTTGATGTTTTGATTATATATTTAGTCTCATATGATTGGAGTTTGGCTTAGTAGGTTTTCTTGATGCATAGTTTTGTGTTGTGGGATAACTAGTCACTTAGCCTAAAAATTTCATACCTAACCAAAGAGCCTACATTACAACCCTTAAAAGACCACATTGATCTTTATTTCAAGCACATGCTTAGCAACAGAGAAGTTAGACTATTTTCAAGCTTATGGTAGATTGCATGTCTTGTTTTGGATTGAATGTGTCATTTCTGTCATACACTTGAGAGTTGAGAGCTCACTTGATTATTTCCACATGCCGTAAGGTTCATTTTTCCTATTGAGGCATTATGTTCATGTTCCATTGATTTGAGTTGAGCTTTGATTAGGGAATTTTACTTGCACGAGTGTTTTAATTCTGAATCTTAGTATATCAACATCACCCTTCCATGTTTGTAATTCATCTTATTTTTATCTTTGTTGCTTGAGTACAAACAACGATTCAAATTTGAGGGGTTGACAAACATGGATTTCCACTTTGTTTAGGGTGTATATTGATAACATTTAATAGTGGTTTGCAAAGTTTGAATAGTATTTTCTCTTATTATGGATGACTACACTTGTTTTGTTACTTTTCAGGTATACTAGGAATTATCAAGTAATATTTAAGGTTTCAAACCTTAATAATATTGGAGAGGAGTGTCTTAGTAGTACGTAAGCGAAAACGGCGATCAAATCGGAGTTCATACGAGGGAGAACGAGACGAAATAGCGAGACAGCGCACGGCCGGGCGACGAAGCGCCCAGGCCGCGCGCCGAGGCAGCACCGCAAGGCGGCGACGAGCACCCGCTCGCGGGACCGTGCGCGCGCCCAGGTTCAGGGTGGGGCCTGCCCACTCGTGCCCAAAGGGCCGTTAGCCTGCGCCGCGGGGGTAGCCTGAGTGGGTACTCCTTGTTGTCCAATTCTTCTTTCCTTCGTTTTCTTCCCCGATTCTTCTCCTATTCTTATTTTCGACTCCATTTTCTATTATTTTCCTTCCCAAACTTAATTGCTAATTAGTCCCTCCTAAAACATATATATACTCAATTCAAACCTCATTCCTAGGTAAGCCTCATTATTTAACACATCAACACACTTTTTCACACATTAATCTCTACACCATCTTTTCACCCATCATCATCATTCCACATTTGGGGGCTTCACTTTGGATTGAAGAGTTGTTGAAGGAGAGAGTCTAAGGAGCAAGAATAGAAGATCAAGAGCTTGGATTTGATTCTAAACCCATTTTCCTTAGTCTTTTATTCATGTTTATCTTGGATTTGGCATTTATGCCCATCACGTGTTTGATTGGCTAAATTCCTTTATTCTAGGGATAGTTGGATTTGTAATGGATTGATCTTATTTCCTATTAATGCATGATTCATTAGATTTATCTCCTTGTGATCTTATTTTGTATGGGTGCTTTGATGCTTGATCACCATTGATGCATGCTTTAGACATTGAATTGAGTGTCGAGAGATGAGATTCGATATTGAAAACCGACCACAAGGCATAATTGCTCGATAAACCGAGAGGGTGAGAGTAATTGTGAGGGCAATTGATCCTATGAGCTTTTAGGATTTATAGGCTAGAGGTTTATAGGAGACCATGACCATGGCTTGTAATCTACGGTAGTTGTCGTCCGAGAGGAGGCAAATACGACTTCGAGATCGCCTTAGATAGAGATAATTGGTTCGTGTATTGATAGATATAGGTTATATCCATTGCAATCCACCAATTCCGGACCCCTAGAATAACTCTACTTCATCGTTTCTTCATTAGTTCACTTTCGTTTACTTGTTTTCGTTTATGTGCTTTTTTTACTTGCATTAGTAGCTTAGAAAACCACTCAAAATCTCGTTAGCTTAGATAGATCGAAAGAACTTAGTAATATTACTCACTATCGTTTCGTTTAATTGGTCCTCGTGGAATACGACCTTACTTGCTCTATATTAGGATCACCCATACTCCTGCGGTAGCTAATATTTAGCTCGTCGACAAGTGTCACTAAAAAAATCTAATTTTATCTTGGGTTATCACTCAACATAACTTTTCGAAAATTTATCTTATCACATCTGATCTCATCTATAGTAAGTGATAGGAAATGGCCCATCTCTCTAAAGCCCAACAAGCCCAGATCGGCGTAAGCCCAATAGGCCCAGATCGGCACAAGCCCAGTCCACACCAAATACAGGCCCAGGGAGTTGAGCCCTAAAACCCAGAACGTGGGTTGATGGAAGAGATATCGGAGCTGGGAAAACTGCCCACACCTCCACGTTCTCACCTCCACAACCGCCATGAATATCATCTATAAATAGGAGAATTAATTGTACTGTACGCACTTACACTATTTTGAATACAAAGGATACTTTTTTCCTCCCCGTGGACGTAGATCATATCGATCGAACTACGTAAACTCCTTGTGTTCATTTACTCTCGTATACAAATCACAAACAAACTCTTACTTTAATTGGGCCGCGAGTCGAAGGTTCATCACTGGCGCCGTCTGTGGGAAACAAATTCGTGTTCGAATTTTCGATTCTTGCCGCTCAAAGACACTAGCAATGCCGCACGGAAATCAATTGCTGTTGGGAACCCCCCGCCGCCGAAGGAGCCGCCGGCGACAGCCCGAGGAACCAGCCTCGGCAATAGGTGCAGAACAACCCAATGACGACCCCGCCAACGATCGGACCGTGACTGACGGGATCCCAGAGGTCCCAAACGCCGGCGAACAGAGCGCTGCGGGAAACACATTGGCACCACCCTCCTCATAGGATCAACCGGTCCAGCCACACTGAGCTCCCCGTAAGCTCGCGTCTAGGACCACAGGCTCACCCGACACCGGAGGGCCATGTGGAGAATCTCACAGCCAACCGAGAACGCGAGCTGTTCGGTCCGGGAGCAACTCTACGCTTGTCTCCAGCCACCCGACCGAGCTTAGCCGCTCGTCTCTCCCCGGTCATACAGCCGAACTCAGCGGCCCCTCCTCCTCCTCCTCCTCCTCCTCCTCCTCCTGGGATCGAGGAGTTTCTAAGGAACTACCTCACCACTGCGTCGGGCTGCGAGTTCCTCAGCCAATACACCGGTGCGCAGGGAGTCCCTCAGTTCGGACAGGGAGTCCTCCAGCTCGGTCAAGGGATTCCGCAGATACCCGGTGGACACGACTTGCGACACTATCTCTAGCAAGTCTGAGGACAGACCCAGGGAGGCCAGCAGCCGAACTCCCACGTAGTCCAGCCGAACTACGCCATCGCTCCACCTTATAACGCACCTAACCAAGGACATCCGACTGGGGGAGCGCAGATTTTTGACGCGCTCGGCAGGATCATCAGTCCGCTCTCGGAGGAGATCCTCAACACAGCCATGCCCTTTGGGTACACGGTGCCGAAGATTAAGGCGTACAATGGAGTTGGAAATCCGAGTAATTTCCTTAGCCAGTTCAAATACAGCATGCTGAACCAAAATCTGGGGAGTGTTCACATGTGCAAGCTATTTCCCGAGTTGCTCATTGATAATGCGCGGGAGTGGTTCGACAGTCTGCCTCCAGGGTTGATCAAATCGTATGCCGATCTGATGAATGTGTTCGCTAGGAGCTTTTCCCAGCGTGCTGAAGTGAGACATACTCCGGCCCATCTACTAACCGTGAAGCAGAGCCGAGGTGAATCGCTACAAGATTTCATGACCCGGTTCGATAGGGAGTGCTTGTCGACTCGATGCACTAACGATCTCCTCATCATCTCGGCATTCCAAAATGCCATCAGCTCGGACCATCTCTACAGGGAGATTCTGGCAAAGGAACCACAGACCACTACCGAACTGTGGGCTATAACAGACAAATTTGCCAAGATAGAGGAGGCAACCAGACGCCGAAAGGAAGTGGACCGTGGTGAAACCTCAAAGAAGAAAGAAGATGCGCCTCGAAAAGGGGTAATGGAGCGGATTCAGCGAGGTCCGATTGAGTCTCGTCTCGGACCTCGGCAGAATCCAGCACAGCGAGGCCCGCCAACGTCCCAGTCCGCACAATGGCCAACTCCACAGCTCACCCCGTTGAACAAACCGAGGACCGAGATCCTCGAGTTGCATGCTAGCTTTTTCGAGAGGCCAAGGCCGATGCGGGAAGACGGCAAGCCGAGGTCGAAGAACAAATATTGCCAGTTCCACGAGGACTACGGACACGAGACGGAGGATTGCAGGAACTTAGCTCAAGACATCGAGAGCCTAGTGCGCAGTGGTCAGCTTAGAAAGTATCAAGATCGGAGCGCGGGGGTTAACCAAGTGGATGCCCCCCGAGGTCAAAAGAAGAAAAGACAGTATAGAGGAGGAAGTTGCAGCGCGGAAGCTGAGAAGAAAGTAAAGCACAATGAAGACGATGTTGATGAGGACGGAGATTACCAGTATGACGGGGTAGTTGCTATGATCTCCGCTCTCGCCAAAGGGCAGACTAAATCATCCCTCAAGAATGGAGCATGGAACCTGCCGAGCAGGGAGCCCACTAATAAAAGGTTCAAGAAGGAGGAAGCTGTGACTTTTTCGGCAGAGGACCCGGTGCCCCCCATGGTGCCGCACTCTGACGCCATTGTCATCGAGGCAGTGGTAGCCAACATGCTAATCAAGAGAATTCACATTGACACCGGGGCATCGGTGAATATCATGTTTAAACATTGTTTTGATAACATGGAGCTGGAGAAGTCGAAGGTCATGCCGACCACACGGCCATTGCTGAGTTTCGCACAGGAAGAAACCCATCCCTTAGGAACGATCGAGCTGCCCGTCACAGTAGGGAAGGGATCGAGGAGTACCACTAATGTGACCGAGTTCATGGTGGTGGAAGCCAAGTCTCCATACAACATAATCCTAGGCCGTACCTGGATGAATACGGAGAGAGCGATCTGCTCCACGTGTCACTTAGCTGTGAAAATTCCAACTAAGGGAGGGGTAGCCATGATCCGCGGCGATCAGAAAATGGCAAGGGAATGCCTGCATGTAGCGCTCAAAGGGCAAGGGGCACCGCCCCAACTGCCCCAAGCATAGCAATTACCGAACTCCGAGAAGCCGAAGAAGGCGTCGCCAGCCGAAGAGAGAGAGGTGGCGTTGTATGAGGACGACCCCGCCAAGGTCGTCAAGATCGGACTGGCCGAGCACCCTCAACTTCGCGAACAGGTTATCCGGCTTCTAAAAGAGTATAGAGACGTCTTTGCCTGGTCCCCATTGGACATGACAGGAGTATCGCCCGAGCTAATCACGCATCAGCTCAAGATCGACCCTGAGGTCAGGCCAGTAAGACAAAAGCAACGCTCTTTCGCCGCGGAGCAAAATCAGGTTATAAAAACCGAAGTGAACCAGCTGCTGGATGTCGGGATCCTATTTGAGGTCACTTACCCGACCTGGATAGCGAACCCAGTAATGGTCAAAAAGGCTGGGGGAGGGTGGCGCATGTGCATCGATTATACCGATCTCAACAAGCATTGCCCCAAAGACTGTTACCCTCTGCCCGACATCGATAAGAAAGTGGACTCCCTAGTCGGCCATAGGATCTTCAGCTTCCTTGACTTGTACAAGGGGTACCACCAAGTCCTAATGGATGCCGAAGATGCAGCCAAGACGGCATTCATTATGGACTTCGGCATCTTTGCCTACTGTAAAATGCCATTCGGGTTGAAGAATGCAGGAGCTACCTTCTTCGCGAGGTCAACCTGAAACTTAATCCCCAAAAATGCACCTTTGTTGTGACCTCGGGGAAGTTTTTAGGATGTTGGATTTCCCAAGAAGGGTTGAGGGCAAACCCATCAAAAGTTAAGGCTGTGCTAGAAATGAAGGATCCGAAGTCGATCAACGACGTGCACAGACTTACTGGGTGTCTTGCCGCACTGAGCAGATTCTTATCCAAGGCCGCGGAGAAGCAGTTGCCCTTTTTCAAGATTTTGAAAAAGGTGCCCGAATTCAACTGGAGTTCGGAACACCACCTTGCACTAAGCCAACTAAAAGATTACCTCAATAATCTGCCAACCTTGTCAGTGCCAAAAGGGGGAGAAGTGCTATATTTGTATCTAGCCACCTCGGAGGAAGCTATCAGCGCGGTGCTCGTACGCGAAGAGGCAGGGCGCCAACTGCCCGTATACTTCATAAGCCGATCTCTCAAAGGGCCCGAGGTGCGATATCAGCCATTAGAAAAGCTCGATTTGGCACTGGTCAACGCTGCTCGGCGTTTACGTCCGTACTTTCATGCACATCCTATACAAGTCCGAATAGACTCACCACTTCGGCAGGTACTGACAAAACCCGAAGCATCAGGGCGAATAGCGAAGTGGGCTATTGAATTGGGAGAGCATGATATTACATACGCCCCTCGTCAGGCCATCAAAGGACAAGCGTTAGCAGACTTCTTGGTGGAGACCTCGATAGCCGAAATCCCGACCTCGGCACTAGAGCCAGCTCGCAAAAACGTGGCAGAACCACCAGACTGTTGGCACATGTACGTGGATGGGGCTTCGGGGAAAACGGGAAGCGGAGCAGGAATCCTCCTCATCAGCCCGGAGAAGAAAGAGTTCACCTATTCGCTTCGTTTTCAGTTCGCAACTACCAACAACGAAGTAGAATACGAGGCGCTGCTGGCCGGACTCCGAATAGCCGCAGATCTGAAGGTTGCAGCCATCAAAGTGCATAGTGACTCACAAGTAGTGGTGAATCACATGCTTGGCAAGTACGAAGCAAAGGGGGAAAGGATGAAGAAGTATCTAGCTAAGGCACTGAGCATGCAACAAGCTTTCACATACTTCCAGCTCGAACGCATCCCCCGAGCTCAGAACTCCCGAGCTGACGTTCTTAGCAAATTAGCTGCAACCCCTGGCAACTCGCCAGTAGAGGATGTCCAGCATAGGAGCACAGATTAGGCCGAGGTCAACGATTTGCATGATGAGCCGCAGCCGAAGTGGATGACGTCTATCCTAGCTTATCTGATGAAGGGGGAGTTGCCCGAAGACAAGACGGAGGCAAGAAGGATATTGTCAAAGTCACTAAGATATACTGTTCTAGACAATATCCTCTACAAGAAATCATACCTCCAACCCTTGCTCAAATGCGTCGGACCGAACTCAGCAGATTATGTCATGAGAGAAGTGCATGAGGGAGCCTGCGGAAGTCACATCGGTTCTCGGGCTCTTGCAAAGAAAATCATGAGATGGGGATACTTCTGGCCCACTATGTTTAAAGACTGCACCGAGCTGATGCAAAGATGTGAAAAGTGCCAATTGCACGCCAATGTGCCAAGGCTGCCCCAGACCGAGCTGGCGACAATGCAAAATCCTTGGCCGTTCGCACAATGGGGAATAGATATAGTAGGCCCATTCGACAAAGCACCAGGTCAGTTGCGACATCTCATAGTTGCAATCGATTACTTTACGAAGTGGGTAGAAGCAGAGCCCCTAGCTGCGATCACGAGTAAGAATGCCCGGAACTTTGTATGGAAGAACATAGTGTGCTGATTCGGCATACCTCACGTTCTAATATCCGACAACAGGACACAGTTCACGGACAAAATTTTTAGGGAGTGGTGTGACGAACTGCGAATTCAGCAGCACTTCACATCGGTAGCCCACCCCCAGGCAAATGGTCAGGCCGAAGTAACGAATCGGACAATTGTCAAAGGCCTTAAGACCCGATTGGAGAAAGCCAAAGGATTATGGGTGGAGAACCTTCCAAATGTTCTATGGTCCTACAGAACTACTCCGCGAACAGCGAATGGCGAGACACCGTACAGCCTAGCATACGGAACGGAAGCTGTCATCCCGGTCGAAATCGGACTGCCCAGTCCGCGCACGACTCACTTCGTCGCCGAGGTGAACGATGAGAACCGACGTGCGGATCTCGATCTATTAGAGGAAAAGCGGGATGCAACTTACATCAAGGAAGCCCGGTACAAATGACTGATAGCCCGATATTACAATCGGCGAGTTCGAGACCGGCAATATTGTGTAGGAGATCTAGTCCTACGAAACAATGAGGTCAGCAAGGCTTGCAAGCTCGGCAAGCTAGAAGCCACGTGGGAGGGGCCATACCGAGTGGACGAGGTCCTTGGTAAAGGTGCCTACAGGCTTTCCACTATGTCCGGGGAGCCCATACAGCGGCCGTGGAACATAATCCATCTGAAGAGGTATCATGCATAGATGTGGAGTATCATGTAGGGTAGAGTCATCTATCAGTTCGGTCACATGTCAGTTCGGTCCTTTTGTTCAGTTCGGTCCTTTGATTCAGTTCGGTCCATTTGTTCGATTCGGTCTTGTTTTCCAAGTAGTTTTCAAGTAATGAAAGTTCTGTTTCTATTCTATTGCGTTCACGTCATTTTGCATTACTCCACTTATATGCGCATTACCTCAACACTACACACTATCCTGATGAGGATAAGTGTTACAATTAAAAAAATCGTACGAACAGGGGACCACCCCTACCGACCTCGTCGGCAGAACAGGAACTCGATCAATACCCAAGTGTCACCTCGGCCATGGATAATAGGCGATTGCCATCCTAACTGAGGGAAGACCCAAGTGTAACGTCGGTAGCCGAAGTGCGCCCCCCGAGCCACTTCGGAAGACCTGAACTTTGACTTATGTGTCAGTTCGGATGACGAATAAAAGCATATATGTTAATTCGGAAATAGGCTATCAGCCAACAACAAATACAAAATATATTAACAGGACACTGTCCGAAAAAGATATTTATATTTTTTGCAGGATTTTACAACTTACATATTAGAAGGACCGCCCTCATCCGGCCTCTTGCTACAATTGAAGTAACTAGCCCAACCACTAGTTGGCGGGTTAAGCAAAACATCAATATTTAAATTTTCCTTCTTTCGGGAATTTTGTCCCGAGCTGAGGCCACCTGTTCCACCTCGGCCCGACCCTGCAGTTCGGCTTAAACTCCCACTTCGGTTACCAGGAGTTCGGCCCCTATATGTAATCCGGGGAGCAACGTAGTTGCCATCACCGCGGTTTGGAATGGGCGGCCTGCGATTTGAAGCTGGAAGGAGCATGTCTAGCCGGTCCTTGATTAACCGAGAAGGAACAGTTGGACTTAAGGCCCGAAACCGGTTAACATTCTTGTTGGGAACCCCTTGCAGTTTGATTTTGATGATGTTTTTCGAAACCACACTTAGGCATATTTTACTTGTTTAGGGTCAAGGCCGATAGATCGACCTGCTACCTGTTAGTGCAGGTCGATGCCCTATAAAGTTTAGAATCAAGTTTGATCCACCCTGTAAGAGAAAGGTCGTTTTTACGGCCTGCCTCATTTTGGATCGAGCTGGATCATCAAGCTGTCTATCGACCTTCCTTATCAAGCTTCCAGCCTGCATTGCCTTAAAAGATTTCAAGTGCTGGATTATCATATCAAGGTCGATGCTCCGCCTTCATGGAGCTTCACGACCTGATCCTTGCCACGTGGTGTGCCAGCAAGGACGAATCTTCCCAACGGCTAGAAGTGAGTCAGCTTCCAACGGCTAGTGCCACGTCAGCCTGACTCCAACGGCTAGTTTTTCAAAACTACCTATAAATACTTCAGCCATTATCGGATTCAAGCATGGGAAACTCAAGCTATCAACGCCAAATCTCTGCCCAAAACCTCTCTCAAGTTCATATCCATTCAAGTGTTCGAAATCCGATTAGTTTCCCAAACACTTGACGAAGAGAGGTTTCCGATTCCGATAAAACCCACAACGACGAAGCGTTCACTGCTGCTTGTCGTTGGTTCAACAACTTCTTCTCCGACTAGTTCGAAGTTAGAAAGTTTGTCTGTGTTTTCGCCATTGTAGAGTTTAGTCAAGCTCTGTAATTAGCGAAAGGTTGATTGTACATTTTGTACGAAAGGTTGTAAGGGTCACGACCCAAAACTCGTGTCTAGATATTTTCAGGTTAGATTGTATCTAGAACTGATACTCAGTCAGTATAAATAAGAGAGAGGTGGATCCAAAAGAAAAGGGATTCTCAGGTTGAGTCGGCCTGACGTGGACGTAGGAGGGTTTCTCCGAACCACGCTAAATCGCGGTGTCTCTCTCTCTCTCTCTCTTTATTTATCGCCCTTATATTTCATTATCAACCTGACGAGCATCAACCTGCATTTCACGCATCAACCTGCTATCTACTTTCAGCCTTAAGATTTTTCAAAGAGTTAATCAACCTCCACCAACATCCGCATTAAAAAAACAGTTTGATAAATCAAGCTTGATACCATACGAGCTTGATAGATCAAACTGCCTCTGATAGGTTCGACCTTGACAATCGACCTTTAGATCGACCTGATTTTATAAAAGTCAAAAACGGTTGGTTATTGATGTATTCCCCCCCCCCCCCCCCCCCCCCATACACCAATTACTCTTTCTCGGGACCAACAAGTGGTATCAGAGCAGTGGTTCTTTTGACCGCTGCTTTGCATACTAAAAATTATTTATCAAACTTTTGGTCATTTTGAACCGATCCTTTAGAAAAATCTTTTTCATTCATTCATATCATATTATTTGCTATGGAGGCTTCTCTTCTCAGGGTATGTGAAGACCTCTCCATTCAAGGCTATGAAGACTGGAGTTTCCGTATCAAGATGTGTCTCAAGGCACATCACGTCCTTATGTGGGATATTATCGAAAATGGCCCCTCCCCCATTTATGCTGCGAAGATTATTGTGGACGGAACAGCCCCCGGGGAGGCTACATACGAGAAAGTCCTCAAAAATCCTCGTGATTACACAACCGAGGAAAGGAAGGAGGCCAGTCTCGATGATTACACAAATGGACTAATTTCCAGCACCGTGAAGGGCGTCTACCTGGCCAAGATCCGAAATCTTGAAACCGCAAAAGAAATGTGGGACACCCTCCGGTCCATCAGCCTTGGCTCAGAGGAAATGAAGGAGAACAAGCTGTCTATGGCATGCAGCAAGTTCGATGACTTCAAGATGGTTTCGGGTGAAACCATAGAAGCGATGAAAATTCGCTTCACCGAGATTATTCTCGAAGTCGCTGCAATCAACCCGTACAAATATACACAGCGCGAGAAGAATCTTAAAGTGATACGTGCTCTTCCTGCAAATTGGCACGTATACGCCGCCATGCATCCAGCCCGATCGGATTTCAACTCCCTCACAACTGAAGATCTTTTCGACATTCTTGTCGGAAATGAATATGAGATGATCCGCATCCATGGATCAACACAGCCTTCCACCAGCAAGAAGGCTGATGAAAAGAACGACAAGGAGGTAGCTTTCAAGGCCGACTCAGCCTCTACTGCTACCCCAAGCACGATTGACGAATCCATCGTCAAAAAGTTCGAGAAGATGACTCTCGACTATGCTCTCGCTGCTAGGAGAAATGAGAAGCTCCTAGGAAAGGTTGTCAAATACAAGAAGTTCTACCGTGACAACAAGCGAAACTTCTCAAACCGCAACCACGACCGCCCTGACAAAAAGGGAGAAGGTAAACCCTCAACCTTCAATTCTTCTAACACACCCGAGGGTGGTTGCTTTGGTTGTGGCAGGCCAGGTCACTACAAGACCGATTGTCCAGATTTGACCAAGGCCGAGAGAGACGAGCTCCGTGCAAAGCGTGACAAAAAGCTCAAGGAACAACGAGCTGCTATGATCGCCGAAGAAACAAAGGAAGCTCACCTCTCTGACAGCTCGTCAAGTGATGACGAGGGTTACATCGCTTTCGACGAAAGTGATGATGAAGAGTGTTTTGTTGGAGAACTCCAACAAACCATGGGATCATCAAAGGTAGTTCCTCAACCCATTTCACTTTCTTTCTCTTACGATGAATGTGCAGAAGAAGGTGAAGAACTATCCGAGGCTGTGTCTTGGGAAGAAATCAAGAAGCAGCTCGACGACTATGCCGATCTCGTGGATACACTCAAAGAGGTCGTTGAAGATAATGCTGAGCTTATGGACAAAAATGAAAAATACAAGCTAGCATTAGAAGAAAGGTTCACTCCCTATGCTGAAGAAAAGGAAAGGGAGATCGAAGCCCTAAAGTCAAAGGTTGAAGAATTGACTTTACGGGTCAAGGAGTTCGATACCAGGGATCTCGAGAAGGACGAGTCCCTCAAGACCAAAGATGCCGAAATACACAGCCTTACCTCAAAATTGGCTGACTTGGTAATTCGACACGAACTCCTCGTGAAAAAGGAAGAAAAACTTCAACTCACTTTGAGTCAGTTGAAGAAAAGCGGAAAGAAGTTGGAAGAAGTCCAATCCATGCAACGCAATCCGCGCGATCACTCTGGTATTGGATTTACGGGAAAATCCAAGGAAAGCAAGGACAAAGACTGCGAGATCACGTTCGTGAAAGCGCAGCCTAAATCGAAGAGTGTTCGGAAAGCTCATCAAGCTCTCCCATATAAGATGGTCAAGCTGAAAAACCCAGTTCGACAGCCCCAAGCCATCCTCTTAAAGCAACAAAAGAAGGAACAGCTTGTTCCTCAAAAGAAAGAGAGTCGACCTGCCCAGCAACGTCGACCTGCCCCCTATCATCAAAATCAGGCTGTTCACCAAGGGCGATACCAAGGCCAGTACTATCAAAGGCCGTATCACCCTCAGTTCTTCTTTCCTGCTCATCAAGGTTGTCACTGCCACTATCCTCAACAGTCGAATTTTCAAGAATGGCAGTATCAACCTGGTCTTCATAAAGAGCAGTATAATCAGCCTCGTCGCCCTCGCTCAAAGAAATCCAAGGCTCCTAAGCCCAAGACCGCCACTGCCTCGTCCTCAGCCTCGGATAGAAGCAGACCGGTGAAACAGATCTGGGTCCCAAAGGCCGTTCCCGCAACAGATGTAGCACCCAATCTCAAATGGGTCGCTAAGCTTAACTAATTGCATGTTGGGAAGGCTCAAAGAAGGAGCCAAGCAGCTCGTGGAGCTGTGTGGATCATTGATAGTGGATGCTCAAAGCACATGACGTGTGACAAAACGCTACTATCAAACTATCAAGAACGAGACGGGCCACTTGTAAGATTTGGAGGAAATTCTAAGGGACTAACGAGAGGCCAGGGCGATCTAAGTGTTGGTAAAACAACTATTTCTAACGTCTCGTATGTTGAAGGTCTTAATCATAACTTATTCTCTGTGTCGCAATTCTGCTCGAGTGGTAAACGAGTAGAATTCACCGCTAACAAATGTCTCGTGAAAAATGAGGAAGGAGAAATTCTTCTTACCGGAATTTTGCAGGATAGACTCTACATTGTTCAATGGAATGATTGGATAGAGACCTGCCTGGTCACAAAGGCTGATTCCGAGACAAGCTGGCTGTGGAACAAGAGGTTGAGTCATTTGAACTTCAAGGCCATCAGCAAACTCGCACGCAACAAGCTGGTTAACGACCTGCCAGATCAAGCCTTCGATCGTGATCACATCTGCAAAGCCTGTCAAGCTGGAAAGCAAACAAGATCATCCTTTCCAAGTGTGACGGCTCAAGCTTCAAATCGAATTCTTGAGCTTCTCCATCTCGACCTCTTTGGTCCAGTCACCTCCTTGAGTATAAACGGTAGAAAATACGCTCTCGTTATTATAGATGATTATTCTAGATTTACGTGGGTTATTTTCATGTACAAAAAGAAGGAGACTTTGGAGAAGCTACCTGCGTTGCTGAGCAAACTGTGCAATCAAAAGGAGAAATCCATCATCTCCATTCGATCTGATCGAGGCACCGAATTTATCAATGCGATGATCGAAGAATATTGCACAAAGAGTGGAATTCATCATCAAACTTCAGCAGCCCGTACACCTCAACAAAACGGCGTAGTGGAACGCCGTAACAGGTCGCTGAGGGAAGCAGCTCGCACCATGTTGGATGAAACCAACCTTCCAAAGAAGTTTTGGGCAGAGGCCGTTAACACTGCCTGCTATACCCAAAACAGGTCGATCATCACTACCCGACATGGAAAGACTCCATACGAGCTGTGGAACAACAAGCTCCCCAGGTTAAAGTATTTTAAAGCTTTTGGGTGCTTGTGTTACATTCATAACAATGGGAAATCTCAATTAAAGACTTTTGATAGCAAGGCCGATCCAGGAGTATTTTTAGGATACTCAGAGGTTAGCAAAGCTTATAGAGTCTTTAATAAGAAAACCCTAGTTGTGGAGGTAACACCTCATGTTGTGTTTGATGAATCTACTTGTCTGTACAGAGAATCAAGTACAAGTCCAGATCAGTCCGCTACTAAAAGGGCGTCTATCTCCCCCATTGACGACCTGCTAGTATGGACTCCAAATGATTTGGAAGAAGAGGATCAATCTGATCCTAGGGTCACACAGCAAGGGGGAAGTGATGCAAATGATACTTCGAGCTGTAATACATCAGCCGGACTTAACCAGGTTGATCCCCCTCCCTCAGTCCACCAGACTGATGCTGTTCATGACCTTACATCCCAAATCGAGCAGCTCGATAGCACTATGGAGCAGCTCAACATCCAGGCCGAACAGCAGCCTGATCAACAGCCCGAGCAACAGCATGTGCCCACTGATCAACCTTCAACTCATCCGGAGTTTGACGAACCCATTAATGAGCCTGATCCAATCATTTCAAATGAAGAAAGAGCTCGACGCAGACGTTGGATCGATGCTCATCCAAAAGAACTCATTATTGGGAACCCAAACCAAGGAGTGCGAACAAGAAGGACGATTGGTGAAAGCGCGCTACTAAGCTGCTATCTCTCTCGAATTGAGCCCAAAGATGCAATTGAAGCTCTTCGTGATGCTGACTGGATTCAAGCCATGCAAGAAGAACTCAATGAATTCAAGAGAAATGAAGTATGGTCTCTAGTTGATCGTCCTTATCATCAGGGCGTCATTGGAGTCAAATGGGTTTACAAGAACAAGAGAGATGAATCTGGAGAAATTGTCAGAAATAAAGCCCGATTGGTAGCAAAGGGTTACTGCCAACAAGAAGGAATCGATTATGATGAGACGTTTGCCCCCGTTGCAAGATTAGAAGCTATAAGGCTGTTTCTAGCTTATGCCGCTCATCAACAATTCAAAGTCTACCAGATGGATGTTAAAAGTGCGTTCCTCAATGGCATTCTTGAAGAGGAAGTCTATGTGGAACAACCTCCAGGATTCGAGGAGGGTGATTCAAGCAAAGTCTACAAACTGCACAAGGCCGTATACGGACTTAAGCAAGCTCCTCGAGCTTGGTATGAGACGCTATCATCCTTTCTCATCGAATCTGGATTCAAGCGTGGTTCAGTCGACAAAACGCTATTCACTATCAAAGTGAATGAATATATCCTTTTAGTACAAATTTATGTTGATGATATCATTTTTGGATCTAAATCTTCCATTTTATGCGAAAAATTTGGTAACCTCATGACAGAAAAATATAAAATGTCTATGATGGGGGAAATGAATTTCTTTCTAGGGTTGCAGGTTAAACAGTCCGATGAAGGAATCTTCATTAGCCAAACAAAGTACGCACACGAGCTGGTCGACAAGTTTGGTGTCAAAGACAGCAAGCCTGTCAAAATACCGATGCTCTCTGGTGGGAAGATCGACCCCGATCCCAAAGGAAAACCTGCCAACATAACACAGTACAGAGGTATAATTGGTTCATTACTTTATCTAACTGCAAGTCGACCTGACATCACTTTTGCAGTTGGAGTGTGTGCTCGATTTCAAGCTAATCCGAAGGAATCACACTTGGAAGCAGCAAAGAAAATTCTTCGATACATCAAAGGAACCACAAATTTAGGTCTTTGGTATCCTTGTGATGACAATTTGCAGCTTAGAGGTTATTCAGATTCTGATCATGCAGGGTGCAAACTCGATAGGAAATCTACCTCGGGTACTTGCCACTTTCTTGGAAACAAGCTGATTTCGTGGTTTTCAAAGAAGCAAACTTCAGTAGCCACCTCCACCACAGAGGTCGAGTACATGGCCGCAGGGAGTTGTTGTGCACAAATCTTGTGCATCAAACAACAACTTAAGGATTATGATGTTGAAGTCAGTGAAGTGCCTATATTCTGCGACAGCTCGAGTGCTATCGCCATTACTCAGAATCCAGTTCTCCATTCAAGATGCAAGCACGTGGATATTCGACATCACTTTATTCGTGATCACGTGGAAAAGAAGAATGTGGTGATTGAGAAGATACACACTGACATTCAACGAGCTGATATCCTAACCAAACCCCTAGCCGAAGAAAGATTCAAAATGCTATGTGGAAAGCTAGGGTTATTAAATGTTGAGTCATCAGGCCGATCGTAAGCCTACAGGCCGTCATCTTCTAAACAGTCTGTCACCTTTCTCAAAAGCTTGTTAGGGACCAACAGTCGGGACCAACAAGCAGGCCGTTCATAGTCTACACAGGCCGGTTACATCTCAACAGGCCGTTTCTAATTAGACAGACCGATATTAAGGGGGAACAGGCCGTCAACCACTCAACAGGCCGATCGTGACTTAACAGCCCGTTCGTGACTCAACGGACTGTTACTCTTAACAGGCCGTTCTCAAGTTGACAGGCCGTCACCATTTGAATAGACCGTTCTCCACCAACAGGCCGTCGTCTAAATCAACAGATCGACCTGTGTTCCTCAAATTGAGGGGGAACACTTGGCCAAAATTATCCATCATTTGAGGGGGAACAAAGGCCGATATTATAAGTCCAGGCCATTTCATCTCGCCAGGGCGATCACATGTCCAGTGCGTTTATTTCGCCAGGCCGATGTCTTCCCCCAGGCCGTTCATTTTGACAGATCGTTATCTGCCACAAGGCCGATAGCATCAGACCGATATCAACCTGAATGCAACTGCATTTATGAAGGGAGAATCAAAAGGGCAGTATCACCCTTTTGTCTTATGACTTCTTTAATACGCATTGAATTCTTCATTTATTATTGATATTTATTTCTCAATGCTTTACATTATTTAAGGGTCTGTTGATTTGCAGATAATAAGGAAAAGGAGATTAATGATCACCATTTTTGTAACACATCTAGTCAAGTGTCAAATATTGACACATTGACCAATGTTGCATTTAATTCCCTGCCACTTTTCTGAAAAAGCGCCATATTTCGCACGTTTCCTTACCTCACGCGCGGAAGTGAACCGTTCCACATTCCACGCGCTTTAATCGTGTGGACGTGGGTGAGAGGGAAAGCTTTAACCTTTTCAAATTCGAACAATCACAACCGTTCGATATATCTATATCTGGCATGCAGTTTTCTCTCAAAACCTTTACTTACTCTCATCATCTTCTTCGAAAAACCTAATTCTCCATTCTCTGCAAAATCTGCCACCGTCGTGTTCTGTGTTTTCTACTTTCTCACTCTCTGTATCAAATCACAAATCGTGGTTTGTGCTCTTTCTACCGATTAAGTTTTAATTTTCTGTCAAGTTCTTTATTGTTTTTCTAATCTTTCTCGAAAATTTGCAGGAAAAACAACAATGGCAGAAAAAGTTTCAACCTCCGGTCGAAAGGAATTGCAGTGGTCAGAAATTGAGGACTACTTGACGGCCCGCATCAAATTCGAGCCCTACATGGTGCGCGAAAACTTCGGTTTTCGCGATCTTGATTCCATGTTTGCCTTGGTGGAGACCTGTTTTCCATTCCATCAGATTATCTCCACCCGGCCGGCGAAGAATCTTCCCAAGCTTGTGGGTGCCTTCTTTTACAACTGGAACGAAGGCGATTCAGTGTCTACCCACACCGTCTCCCTCGGAACCCAGAAGGCCATGATCACCATCAACATTCTTGACGCCGTGAAGGCAGCCTTCGGTATTGGGGAAGGAGGGTCGATGCAGCTCTCGGAAATTTCTCGAGATCAACTGCAGCAGGTTGCAGACCGCGTGCTGATTGAGCAAAAGCAGTACGTGCCGATATCCTTCAAGAGGAACGAGCTCCGACCCAAATACCGACTCTTGATGGACTTCGTGCAGAAGTGCTTCTTAGGGCACATCGGGAATTACGACCAGGTCACTCCATTCAAGTTTCAGATATTGGCGGCCGTAATTCTCGACCTGCCCATTAGTTGGGCCAAATTGATGGTCTCCCTGCTCTTGGAAGAAGCCAGGCAGATCGTCTGCGAGATAGAGGGAGAGGCCGTGGTGAAAGTATCTCTCCACAACGAGAAAAGGCCGATTCGCCTTGGGACGAAGGCCACCTGCATTATCATTTCCTACTTCAAAAATAGGAAATGGTCCAATGAGTCGGCCTTCCCCCCTCTGTTTATTCCAAAAGATCTCCATCAACTGGAGATGGCGATTGGGGTGGCGCCGCAGATTTATTACAACTCCTCAGACAATGTCAGGGCGCACCTTTCCAAGACCAGCGAATCCAAGGTCGGTTGGAGGATCCCAGCTCGACCCGCTCAAAAGAAGAGAAAGGCCGATGACGGACTCCATCTCCAGTCCGTTCCGCCGCCGAGCCGTCCTCCTCGAAGCAACGCCCTGCATCTTCTCCGCAGGTCGTTGTTCCCTCACCTGTGAGGTCCCCCTCAGTCCAACGAGCTGGATCTGTAGAGATCCAGGATCTCACAGCTGAAGATTCTCAGTCTTCCCCCCTTCGGGATGTGCCCGTGGAGGAAGACATCGTGCTGCCTATCCAGCCATTCTCTGAGCAGCCGATGTCTGCTGCTCACTCCCAGGTGGCCTCCATGAAGGCCGAGGCCAGGCTGAAGGTGATCGACCTGATGCCGGGGATAGCTCAACTCCCGAAGTCCCTCGACCTCGCTACTCGCCTCCAGTTCTATCTGGTTTGTAAGTCGAGCTATTATTACGTCTTTGAGGCCTTGCTGAAGGTCGTTACCCTCGACGACCTGAAGGTCGAGGAGTTGGCACTGGAAGCGGAGTTCGGCTTCTTCAGTGTGGAGGATGCGGCCTCAAATTTCCAAACTCTAGTGCTGCGCCGCATGAAGGTCGAGGCCAAGGTTCTGGGTATCGACCTTCGCCCTCTCTACACTCTCTCTCGCGCCTCTCGCGCCCTATACAACTCCGCCGCCAATGTTGGAGACGAGTTTGAAGTGATTCAAACTCCGGAGCAATCGCCACCCAGGAATGAGGGTGGTGATCAGCTTCTTGAAGCTGCTGCTCCGTCTCCCAAAATTTCAAAGGTTGATGTGGAGGTCGTGCTCGATACCATTTCTGCCAAGCTCGAGTCCATCATCATCAACCTTCCCGAGCAAATCAAGCAGGCCGTAGCTGAGGCCCGGATCGATATTGTGAAAGATGCCAAGATCCAGGCCGATGAAGCTGCCAGGGAGCGTGTCACGGACTTTGCCGTGAAGCTATTAAAGGAATATACTGACAAGCTCCTGCCGGGCCAGCTCGAGGAACTAAACATGGCGTCCTGCAACCAGATCGGGGAAGTGTTGGAGGACTTGACCAAGGTCGATGAGCGAGTAACCAATCTGACTTCTTCAATCTCTAACTCGGCATCGACCTCCAACACGCAAATCAACGCCATTCAGGGCACCATCTCCTCCCTTCTCAATGGTCAACAGGAGTTGAGGGATGCCGTGACCAAGCTGCAGGAGGAGGACGCGACACTTCTTTCCCTCATCAGAGCCCTTTCTGATGATGTCGAAAAGGGGGAAGAAGAAAGAGCCGCCGCCGCAGCCAGGAAGAAGAAGACCCCCAAATCCAAAATTCCTTCAACTTCCGTGGCTCCCCCTCCTCCTCCTCCTCCGCCTCCTCAAAAGAAGCCTGCTTCCCAGGTCGCCTCCTCCAAGGCCGTTGCCTTCCAGGCCGATCCAATGGCCGTTGCTGCTGCTGCCGAGGCTGCCGCCGCCAAAGCTCGATTGGCTGCAGAGGCCGAGCTAATATCTGCTATGACTCTGGCCGGAGCGACGCCGGAGCAGGCCGCAAATCCAGAAGAGCAGCGGCGTTTCAAGGCCGAACGCCGGGCTGCTGAAGCAAGGAGGAAGAAGGAGTTGGATTGGATCAGCCAGTCCGCCTCCGCTCTCATTTTGGAAGCTGGAATCCAGCAGCAGGCCGTCGAGTGGCTCGACGAAAGGCAGAACGCCCTACTACGGGAGCTCAACAGCTGCTTCATCCTCCTCCACTACTGGACCCATGACCCCTCCCTTCCAGAAGACGATGACGATGCCTATGCAGCTTACATGCTTAAATTCCCGCACCAAGACTTCATTGGTGAATTGCGGAAGAAAGCTGCAGAGGCCGATGCGATGTTAAGGGCTCCAACAAAGCAATATTTTACGCCCTTGCTTCTAGGTAATTCGGGGTACTTGGATTACTCCCGAATTGACCAATACATCGCACAGACCGCCATCGGACTGAACGTCAATGTGTCAAATTTCGATCCCGACTTTCGTCGTATCAGGGATGGAATTTACGCAAGTATGAACGCGAAGTCGAGGGAGCAGATCCAGGAAGAGCGCATTGCAGCCCGTGCCAAGCTGCAGCAGATGTAGTTAGATGATTTTGTATATTTTCTGTATTCATTTAAGTTCGTAGCACAGTTTGTAATTTCCAAATGTAAAGTACGCTATCGAGCTGAATGAAGCAAAAATCATCTTTCGACCTGACGACAATATCTCTTTGTCCAGGCATCTGCCTTTACTGCTTTATTTACTTTGTTTTATTATCTGCCGCTTATATTTCCCTATCGACCTTTATGGTCAATCGATCTTTTAATCGTTTTATATCTTAGGAAATATTTGTAAAGTGTATGGTTTCGACATCATCAAAAAGGGGAAAATTGTTGGGAACCCCTTGCAGTTTGATTTAGATGATGTTTTTCGAAACCACACTTAGGCATATTTTACTTGTTTAGGGTCAAGGCCGATAGATCGACCTGCTACCTGTTAGTGCAGGTCGATGCCCTATAAAGTTTAGAATCAAGTTTGATCCACCCTGTAAGAGAAAGGTCGTTTTTACGGCCTGCCTCATTTTGGATCGAGCTGGATCATCAAGTTGTCTATCGACCTTCCTTATCAAGCTTCCAGCCTGCATTGCCTTAGAAGATTTCATGTGCTGGATTATCATATCAAGGTCGATGCTCCGCCTTCATGGAGCTTCACGACCTGATCCTTGCCACGTGGTGTGCCAGCAAGGACGAATCTTCCCAACGGCTAGAAGTGAGTCAGCTTCCAACGGCTAGTGCCACGTCAGCCTGACTCCAACGGCTAGTTTTTCAAAACTACCTATAAATACTTCAGCCATTATCGGATTCAAGCACGGGAAACTCAAGCTATCAACGCCAAATCTCTACCCAAAACCTCTCTCAAGTTCATATCCATTCAAGTGTTCGAAATCCGATTAGTTTCCCAAACACTTGACGAAGAGAGGTTTCCGATTCCGATAAAACCCACAACGACGAAGCGTTCACTGCTGCTTGTCGTTGGTTCAACAACTTCTTCTCCGACTAGTTCGAAGTTAGAAAGTTTGTCTGTGTTTTCGCCATTGTAGAGTTTAGTCAAGCTCTGTAATTAGCGAAAGGTTGATTGTACATTTTGTACGAAAGGTTGTAAGGGTCACGACCCAAAACTCGTGTCTAGATATTTTCAGGTTAGATTGTATCTAGAACTGATACTCAGTCAGTATAAATAAGAGAGAGGTGGATCCAAAAGAAAAGGGATTCTCAGGTCGAGTCGGCCTGACGTGGACGTAGGAGGGTTTCTCCGAACCACGCTAAATCGCGGTGTCTCTCTCTCTCTCTCTCTCTTTATTTATCGCCCTTATATTTCATTATCAACCTGACGAGCATCAACCTGCATTTCACGCATCAACCTGTTATCTACTTTCAGCCTTAAGATTTTTCAAAGAGTTAATCAACCACCACCAACTTCCGCATTAAAAAAACAGTTTGATAAATCAAGCTTGATACCATACGAGCTTGATAGATCAAACTGCCTCTGATAGGTTCGACCTTGACAATCGACCTTTAGATCGGCCTGATTTTATAAAAGTCAAAAACGGTTGGTTATTGGTGTATTCCCCCCCCATACACCAATTACTCTTTCTCGGGACCAACAATTCTGCTTCGCGGGCTGCACGTCGGGATATCGGTCTAGCCACTTCTTCATTATAGGATTCCGAGTCAGAATTATTGGGAATAAGTTCGTTAGGTATCGCAGCTCGGATATATTTTCAGCGACCTCCCACGAACCCGAACCCCGATTCTTGCACTCGCGTACAACACCGCGGACTGCAACCAAAGCCTCCGCCTCAACCTCGGAGATTGACTTTCCGCCGAGCTCGTGAATAACTCTTTTGTATTCAGTGTGCTCGGCTTCGACTTTCTCAGCATCTGCATAATCTTCTTTAAATTGAAGATATCGAGCTTCATTGGAATCTGCTTTGATCTGCAGTGCGTTATATTTGGCGTCAAACTCATTCCGGAGATGTTCGACGAGTTTATCAAGACGACCGATCTCGCCATCTTTGAGATCGAGAAGAATATTTAGCCGTTTTATTTCATTCAACAGAGCTGCTTGATCCGTTTCGGATTTATTCTACATAAAGTAAAGGACAGAGATAAGCATGTGCTGGAAAGAAATTTCATTGATGGGAAAGGAGTACATCTTACAACTGACAAAAAATAATAATAATAAATAAAAAAAATTATTACAGAGGGGGATCAACTGACCCCGCCAGAAGCGTCGGCCTCGGTGTTCGGTGGCCGCTCTTCGGCATTCTTGGCCACCTCCACGTCAGCATCCGTCTGCACGGGCTCTTCATCCTCCGCTTCCACGTCAGATGTATAAGGGGAGACCGGGCACCTCTCCAGTTCCTCCTTAAACGGCCCGAGCATGGCCTCAAATTCCAGGTCCCGGTCAACGGGACACTCCGCCACCTTCTCCGCAATCAATGGTGCGCCTTTCCCGGCAAAGTGTTCAATCACCGGGAAAGTGGAGGTGTTCTTCACCATCTTACGGTAGTAGATACGGAGTATCTCCTCATCCTCCAAAACTTGATAGCCGTATTTCCCCTTGTCAAGATCTGGGAAATCGGCGGCGACAAGGTCAAGCACCTCGGCAACGGCCTGAATGTTGGCCGGCTTGGTGACGTCCCTCACGAGGGCGCTAAACCTCTTGCTGAGGAACATCCTCTCAGCAAGAGCTCGGAGAGCGCCTTCCTGCGCAGCCACAACCTCCTGTTCGCGGGTGCAAGCAGCCGAGGCCTCCTCTTTCGCGGCGGCCAGCTCTCCCCGAACAGCGAGGAGCTCATCCTTCAGCTTGTCCTCCCGAACTGCCGCCGAGGACAATTCTTTGGCTAGCTTAGCTTTATTGCTGGCCACCCTCTTCAACTTCTCGGTGGCCCGTTCATGCTTGGCCACCGAGCCCTTCAACAGACTTTTCATCGCAATAGTGATGCGATCAAAGTCCTCAACCGTGCTATCAACGCCCTGGAAAGACAACTATTAAAAATAAAAAAAAATAATAAATAAATAAAAAATAAGGGAGAGGGAGGCATACAGGCATTACGAAGACACATACTAACTACTTACTTCTGGAAAGGCAGGAGTCGCGTGTCGGACGTGGGTAACAGTAAGGTCCGGCTCCGAGCTGGCAGTGACAACGGCCAGCTTCTGCACCCCGGCAACGTCAACTTCCTCCGCAATGAAAGGCGGAGTGCTGTGAGTCCGGGAGGTGGGGATCCCAGTCCGAAGACCCGGTCCCAGTTGTCTGCCTCTTCAGATCGACAAACGAACCGGTAGGCTCGCCCTTTCTTTTGTTCTGGGCGGCCTTCTTTCCCCTACACATGTTCACTGCAAAGCAAAAACAGAGAGCGAAGTTAGTACAGAAAAAAAATAAATAAATAAATAAATAAAACATCAAGGGAAGAGGACCTCACCCCTCCCCGGCTCCACCGAAGTGGAAGGATCATCGGGGCTCGGTACTGCTGTAGCAAGAGCAGCCAGGGACATCGGCATCTTGCCCAAACTGGCAAAACGTTTTGCCACTGCGTCAAAATTCTTCTGCTTAGGCAAAAGCCTAACGGGACCAGAGTGCCACCCAACCTCGGTGGCACCCCCCAACTGGCAGTAAAATTTTTTTTTTCTGCCAGTCTTGAACTTTTGAGGGCACTTTCACGGAGAAGCCTTTGTGCCGGTAGGAAGAGTAATACCACCCCTCCTTCCTATCCTTGAAGGACACCATCCCCCCCAAGATCTCGACTGAATAGGACATATTCAGCCGCGAACAGGCAATACCCAATCCAGTGATTTGACTTATACTATTGGGTAAAATCTGAGCGGGGGAGAGATCAAAAACCCGGTGGATGTCGGCATAAATGGCCGGAAAAGGGACGCGTAAACCAGCCTCAAACTGGTCCACGTAAACAGTAACGAAGCCACGCGGAGGACGATAAGCCCTATCACCGGAATTAGGCCTAAAAAGAAGGGCAGTAGGGGGGAATTTAAAATTGACAGCGATTTGGTATAGGGTGGAGGTGGAAACTGTCGAATCGAGTGTGCCAACACTTCCGACGACACCAGGAACATCAAAAAACTCGACCTCCTGCCCGTACGGGGTTTCACAGTCAGACCGCACGCACGGGCGCTTATTGTCGGGGAAAATGACCGGAACGGAAAGAGGATGCAGCAACGACTTCTTCCGTCGCCGCCGCAGATGGTGAAGACAGAACCGGGGAATGACCTTCCCGGACAGAAGAATCGGATAAGGAAGTCGAAATAGACATTAAATCAGACATAACTTACTCTCTGAAAGACCTCTTGAAGAATCCGCGAGAAAAATGAAGTTCGTGAAGATGAACAGGAGAAAGGATTTGCAGAATTAGGGTTTCGTTTTGCAAATTGAGGAATGTGAATACATTTGTTTCCAATCATAAGATATTAAAAGAAGGAATTAACGCGTATTGAATACGCCAATCAATGCGACGGCGTTTCGAACCTGTCCAATCAGAGCTTTATTAGTACCCCAAGCGCCGCATTAAATGCAACTGGCAGCTTTAAGTTTGGGCGGGAAAAGAGATCGGCGTCCCCCGAACTCCGAACATCACAAGTTTCAGAGGGGGTACGTCGATTCAGTTCGGCATTCCTCACAAGTTTCAGAGGGGGTACGTCGATTCAGTTCGGCATTCCTCACAAGTTTCAAGGGGGGGTACGTCGATTCAGTTCGGCATTCCTCACAAGTTTCAGAGGGGGTACGTCGATTCAGTTCGGCATGCCTCACAAGTTTCAGAGGGGGTACGTCGATTCAGTTCGGCATTCCTCACAAGTTTCAGAGGGGTACGTCGATTCAGTTCGGCATTCCTCACAAGTTTCAGAGGAGGTACGTCGATTCAGTTCGGCATTCCTCACAAGTTTCAAGGGGGGGTACGTCGATTCAGTTCGGCATTCCTCACAAGTTTCAGAGGGGGTATGTCGATTCAGTTCGGCATGCCTCACAAGTTTCAGAGGGGGTACGTCGATTCAGTTCGGCATTCCTCACAAGTTTCAGAGGGGGTACATTAGCTCAGTTCGGCCTTCCTCACAACTTTCAAAGGAGCTCAGAAGGGGTACGTCACTTCACTCCGAGACCTAATCCCCATGCACAATGGACGCAACCATCACCTCCATCACCCCACGCTTTTTTTTTGGGGGGGGGGGGGGGGGGGGGGGGGGGGGGGGTGTGTGATAGGAAATGGCCCATCTCCCTAAAGCCCAACAAGCCCAGATCGGCGTAAGCCCAATAGGCCCAGATCGGCACAAGCCCAGTCCACACCAAATACAGGCCCAAGGAGTTGAGCCCTAAAACCCAGAACGTGGGTTGATGGAAGAGATATCGGAGCTGGGAAAACTGCCCACACCTCCACGTTCTCACCTCCACAACCGCCATGAATATCATCTATAAATAGGAGAATTAATTGTACTGTACGCACTTACACTATTTTGAATACAAAGGATACTCTTTTCCTCCCCGTGGACGTAGATCATATCGATCGAACCACGTAAACTCAGGGTGTTCATTTACTCTCGTATACAAATCACAAACAAACTCTTACTTTAATTGGGCCGCGAGTCGAAGGTTCATCAGTAAGCTACTAAACGAGCCCTTATATGCATTTAGGAAGGGGGAGTTTAAACATAGCCACGTCTTCTTTCCATAGCCCCTAAATAAATGAAAGATTAAAATAATTTTAAAATTACTTTTATACCCTTGTGTGTCCGCAACCCCATTCAACGTCAAATTCTAACTTTATAGCCACTATATTACGTACGCCGTAAATTCAATAAGAAGAGTAAATATATAAATATATAGCCACTTAAGAATCACAAGTTAGTTGAGAATTACAACCTATGAGAACTAATCACATGAACTTTCTTTAAAATTGCTAAGCTTTTCTAGATAATCTCTAGTTAAATCACTGTCTAATTCATTCCCTTAACTGCGATGCAATTAACCAAAGTATTTAACTCCATCAGGCTTAATTTTCACAGCAATGGAGTCCTGAAAACAAGAAGGGCTCTCACACTCTCATGAGGGGCTTAATGGGGAGAGTGGCACCGCCTATGAGCGACTTGAACTACTTCCACGCCTCATCGGTATTGAGGTCAAGAACGACGAGAAGGGATTGTTTGCTTCTAGCGATCGAGAATTTCTACGGAGAGCGAATATTGAAGGTTTAACGAATGAATAGAGAATTGGGATTTCCTCTTTTGGTGTGAATTCCGCCTTAAAAGCAAAATATTCGCAGCTTTCTTCCCTTTCGCCGTCGACAAGCATTCTTCATGTTTCAATTTGTTTCGGCGGGGCTATCAGATTTAGGGGATATATTAGTTTATATAAAAAATATTTAATTGAATTTAATGTTGGGGGTTATTGCCGGGGAAGGGTTAAAAAAAAAAAAGGGGTACAATGTTGAATTTAAAATTAGTTTTATTATATTTTTATTTAGGGGGTTATGATTTATGAAGAGAAAAAATGTGGCTGTGTTTAAAAAACCCCGTCCTTATATGGATGGGCCGTATTTTCAGATTATTTTTCAATTTTCTCTTTTATATAATACTCACCGTCCACATAATTTAATTTAGTAGTATTAAACATTTAATACTGATTTTTTATTTTTTATTTAGTACCACTCCAGTCCATGATAGATGACTCATTTTCCTTTTTGGGACGTCCCATGTTTGTTGACTCGTTTCCTTTTTTGGAAAGAATTAGAGTATAATTAGTTCAATTAGTAAACCCCTTATTACACTTAACATTCCATACTTAAATCTCATCCACTCATTTTTTTTGCACGTAGTTCAATATAATTTAAATTTCGAAAGTTTAAATTATTATAACTTGCTCGTTTGTTATCGGAATTTTATGATTTTTATATCAAATTAAAGGTCTTTATACGATCTTTCATTTAAGATCAGACAAGAACATGTTTTTATGCATATATGATGCTCTGTTTCTAAAATATGTTTAAATACATAAACCACATTACATTCCCTACAAAATACACTTTATACACTAAACATTTTCGTCTTAATTCCCGTGCAAAAAGCAAATGAGTCATCTATCATGGACCGGAGTGGTAGATCATAGTAGATTTGTTATACTACCTCCATCCCGTTTAAGTTGGGACGTTTCGAAATGGCACAAGAGCCAAGGAAAATGGGATAAAAGGGTGATGTGATGGAGATGTGATGGTAAATTAGAGTTTAATTTAATTTAAATTATTAGTACTACTTACATCCATTTTTAATTAAAATTAATTTAGGCTAATTAAGTGTGATGTAGATGGTGATGTGATGTTAAATTATTTCCTTTTATGGAAACAGGTCTAATAAATGAGACGTCCCGAAATGGAATACGTCTCAACTTAAACGGGATGGAGGTAGTAGTATATATTAACGGTTGATTTCAAATATAAAATCGCAGTGAGACATTTAATTTGGTATAAAAATCTTTAAAGTCTAAATCGAAAGCTAAAATCTTGAGAATGAAACAAAAAACGGGAAGACTCAACCATGTTACCATCTTCGAATGCGGTTGTGATGAAAAGACAATTATCTCGCTTACAAATATATCTGAGCGGGATTAAATATATGACACGGGTACCTGATATTGAGATCATCTATATACATATAATTGAAATTAAACTTCTATAATAAAAGATTATATCAAGAACTTTAATTTAAAAATCATAAAATTCAAATAACAAACAACTAGGTTATGAGAATTTAAAATGGGAGAGGTAAGTGGATTACTAGACAAATTAGATTAAATGATGTGCTTGTATTCGATTGAGGAGTACGACCCTCAGAGTCCAAATTCTCTATGACACGGTTTTTAAATATCTTAAATAGTACCTTAACAATTGTTTCAAATTTTATTTTTTGAAAAACAACAGATTAGGTAAGTCTCTAATTATTATTTTAATGAAAAATATATCCCTTTATAAATAATAATACGGGGATATAACTACCTTTACCCTACCCTCTTACCCTCTTACTATAAGCGATGCCGCCGCCGCTGCCGCCACAGCAGCAGCAGCGAATGATCCTGAGAACGAACCGCCACATCCCGGCGGAGCTGATATTTGATATACTATCGAATCTCCCGGTGAAATCCCTCCTCCGCTTCTCTTCCGTTTCGCAATCATGGAACTCCACAATCTCCGACTCCGGCTTCGTTAAGAGATACCGCGGCCGTGAAAGGGTAGCCTTTGTCCAACCGGCAATTCTAGGAGATAAGCCATTGAGCTGCCCTCTCTCATCCATATCATCGAAGAACCCTACCATGGCCGACGCCACCGATTTCGACTGCACCTTGAGCGATAATGATTACGATGAATACAAAATCGAGGCCGTCTGCGACGAGATGTGGCTAGTTAGAGCGAGCAAAAGGCGGTCTCCGTCGTCATCGTCATTGTATCTATGGAATCCATCGATGAGAACATACAAGAGATTGCCCAAGGAACCTACGAATCATCGAAAGCCGCCTTGGTTTGTTCAAGGGTTTGTGTATGGTTTGGGGTACGATTCGGGCGAGGATGATTACAAAGTCCTTATATATTCATACGGAAACTATGCCGATGTTGCTCACTTGTACTCGCTGAGAGACGACGGTTCGTGGAGACGAGTAATTACAAGACTCCCTGTTCATATATCTAATCACGTTTATGATGATGCGTCTGGTGTGGCTGTGGGTGGAAAACTTCATTGGTGGTCCGGTTCTGGTTTCGGAGCTCCTGCCATTGTTTCTTTCGATTTATCGACGGAGAAGTTTGGAATGATCCCGCTCAAAAAGTTTTCTGTAAGTCCAGGCTATGGCGAGGAGAAGAAGATGATCATGAGTGTTTTGAGGGAGATGTTGTGTGTGAGCATCACTCGTGTGAGAGCATCGCTCTCGTACTGTGAGGTTTGGGTGATGGAGGAGTACGGTGTTGCTGAATCGTGGACTAATAAGTTTGGGTTTGTATATCTCCACCCGATGAAGGCGCCGCCGGCGCCGGCTGCGTTGGTGCCTTTATATTGGCATGAAGATGGAGAGCTTGTAGTAAGTTTTGGTGGCAAAATCTTGTTGCATAAAGATGAGAAAAGTATGCCGGTCGTCGTCGCCCAAGGCGTTGTTCGTCAGCCGTTTGTGTACGTTGATAGTCTTGTTGCACCGGCGTTGTGGTACCGCCGGTCGAGAGGCGAGGAAAGGAAGGATGGTTGATGATTTATGTCTCTAACGTTAAGTAAAAATTGTAATTATATAGTAGTATTTTATCCGTCTTATATATTTCATTAATCATATTGAAATATTATATACTTCACATATAAATATCTAATATGACTAATGAAAATTTATCGATGTTAGTTTGTGGGTAGTGACATATAAATATCTAATATGACTAATGAAAATTTATCGATGTTATTTTGTGGGTAGTGAGGTAGGGATGAAAGGCTTGTTGTTGAAGCCACGATTCTTGTCAACTAAACACTGCTGTTTTTTAATTTTATTTTTTACGATTGTGAGATTTTATTACAATTTATAGCTAAATATTTACTCATATATATATACCCATACAACGGTGGAACTCCTACACCACCATACAAAGGTGGAAAAAGCTCCTCCACATACCACGTTGGTAGTGGGAATAGAGCCCAGGACCTATTGAAGAGGAAAGTCATAAGTTTCCTATGTGCGTGCCCCCCTTGCCACTAGGCCAAGGGGTTATTGGCTAACACTGCTAATTAAGTTATATACGTTGGTAGTGAGAATAGAGCCCAGGACCTCCTGAAGAGGAAATTAGTCCTAAGTTTCCTATCTGTTTGCCTCCCCCTTGCCACTAAGTCAAGGGGTCATTAACTAACACTGCTAATTAAATTATATACTCCCTCCGTCCCACTTCAGTAGTCCTCTTTCTTTTCGGCACGGGATTTTATGCGTAGTGTTAAATTTGAAAAAAGTATGGGGTCCACATCAAAAGTAAGGGTTAATTTTTGCATTTTAAGAAAAGAGGACAAGTGAAGTGGGACGGACGAAAATAGTATTGAGGACTAGTGAAGTGAGACGGAGGGAGTACATTGGTAGTGGGTATAAAGCCCAGGACCCCCGGAAGAGGAAAGTCCTAAGTTTTCTGTGTGCGCTAACACTGCTAATTTAAGTTATATACAAAACATGTTCTTACGTGTGGCTAATTTCATCATAATGTTTTTTACGCTTACAAATTTTGTGACATACAAATACACGCAACAACTCCCTTAAAATAAAGAGTAATAATAAAATGTATTAAAAAAATCCTGCCTGACCGGCCTATGTCCAATTACTCACACTTGATCGCTAAAAATTCGGTTACTTTCGAATAGTCAGCCCATCTAGTTAGGGCGAAAAGGCTTGATTATACAAAGACTCCCAACGTTTTATTGGGCTGACTAAATCCACAATTGACTAGAAGTCTAAGTGAACATCTAATTGTGAGACAAAGGTAACCTCATCTGATGAAACAAATGGAGCGAGTTAGAGGCAAACTAGGGTTAAGGGAAACTCCTAGTTGGATAAGTAGTTTAATATATACTCCAGACTATTAAGGTTGAGAGAAACTCCTAGTCAGATAAGTAGTCTAATATATACTCTAGACTACTAGGTTAAACACACGATCTCGGGCATTCGCTTCCAATCAACAATCGACTCCAACTATGAAGCTCAAGCATACTCTTCATTAGTCGTCTGTAGTTGGATCTCATCAAACAGAGCCGATTACCCTCACTTCCACATCATTCACGCTTATTGCATGCCATTCTGACTGAAATTCATATTGCTCGTTATTATTGTTATATTTCTTTAATTATTTCTAGTTGGTCTTTCTGACTACTAACTTAAGTATCGGATATCTTTTATCTGACATATTGGTTTTCGTCAAAGGACTCTTACTTTTGTTTTGATCGACAGGTTGCTAATGCTTTACCAATCGATTCGAACCGGTCGAATCTCATTTAATTGTAACCTTATCATGTAAACAATGTACAGAAATAATAGTATTAGGTTACGTTAGAACATGACGTGCTATTTTTTCTTTTTTTAATTTTTTTGCCAAGGGACCTTGTTCAAAGTTTAAAACAACAAATGCAGACTATTATAATGTTTATTGATCATATTTATGTAACCAAGCGCTATATGCTAAAGTCTCGTCTAAGTTGCATATGCATAATACTCCGTCCGTCCCTTCTAAGATGTTACATTTCATTTTGTCAATTTCTGGCACGTTTTTTCACGCTTCTTGATGAAGTGTTTTAAAATAGATTTTTGAAAAAAAATTTCTTTTGTGAGATAATACAACTATCATAGTATCTCGTAAAAAAAAAAAAAATCTTCAAAAATCTATTTTAAAACACATCATCAAGAAGCGTGGAAAAACGTGCCAGAAATTGACAAAATGAAATGTAACATTAGAAGGGACGGAGGTAGTAAGAAATAATATGCTAGTCATTATAGGACACTTTATGGGTATTTTTGGCATTTTTCATTTCGATATTATTTTCTTCAATATTTTTAATTATAATATATTCTAATACCTTATAAATTAATATTGAAATTATTAAATTCACAAAAAATATAAATCTTAAAGCTCTTTTTATTTTGTTATTCACCTTTTGTCTCTCATTTTAGTGTACATAATTAACTTATATGCATATATGTGGACCAAAAATTGCATTTTAAAGCGTTATATACTATAGTTTATTCGAACTTTAACTTAACATACACTTTTCTATATATAAATATAATAGGAAAAAAAAAAAAAGAGTATGTGCAATAAAATGAGAACCGATGGAGTGTCAAATAGTGTGGCTCCATTTAATTTGGAAAAAAGGATAAACAGATAGAGGAATGTTCTCTAACTCACTATAGACATTCTTAATATGTTAACGAATGATGTGACATTTTATTAATAAATAAAAGATTTCAATACATATACTCTAACCTGTATTAAAAAAATAAATAAAAAAAATAACCCTAACAATATCATATAAATGATGAACACATTCACCGTACCAGAATTACTGTATTGGAATGTTTATCTAAACAAATAAAGACTTTTGGACCGCAAAGATATCTTCAACAACCCGTAAACCCACTAAATTAAGCCCGTAAAATACCCGAACCAGAATTACTGTATTGGCCCAATCTTTTTGCAGATTATTTTATAAATATTCAACTTTTTTGGCATTGTTGATTCTTTCATACTAAGGGCATGTACAATGCTAGAACCCCAAATGAGGTTCTTAAAGATACCATATACAGTAGAAAAGAACTCATTGTTATTAAAAAATTACAATGGTAAAGTTCTTAACAAAGGGTTCTTATAATAATTGGAGGGTCCCACTTATTATTTTATTTAATTTTTTTACCATTTCATCTAACAATTGACTTTATTTTATTATCATATAATTAATATGTTTTAATGCGGTGGGACCCATTTTTTCTTAAGATACTGCATCTTATATAAGAACCTAAGTTCTTATTTTGGAGACCTCCAATGGGAATAAAATTTAAGGTATGGTTCTTACTTTTGCCACATAGTAAGATCCTTCTCATTGTACATGCTCTAAGTGATTCAGAAAAATGGTACTCTCTCCGTCCCACTATATTAGTTCCATTTGTTTTTGGCACAAGAATCGAGTGAGTGGAAATATGTGGTGGTTATTATTCCTGAGGAGAAAGTGAATTGTGACCAAATATTCTTTATCATTTTAGGAAATTGACTAATAAATATGACAAACTAAAATGACAAATGAGACTAATAGATTTGACATAGGGAGTATGAAGTGGACGGTATAAGTTTATGCCCCCTTTCCTTTGTTCTATTAATACAAGGATAACTTATACTTCCTTGTCCCATTACGGAAGGGGACATTTTTTTGGGGCGCAAAAATTAAAATGTGAATGATGATAGCATGTTAAAGTGAAAATGAGTGAGTTAAAATTTTATTGATTTAAAAAATTTTATTTTTAAGAAAAATCCTTATATTATTGGAACATTTCGAAAAGGAAAATATCAATTTATCAATCGAACAAAGGGGTAATAAAAAAAAAAAAAATTGTATCAAGTTGATTAGGGGAGCAGAATCACAATCGCAAAGCATAGAAATAGTTATAGAAATAGAAATACCCATACCCTGTATCTAAACCCTAGGGTTTAAGAAGGGTCTTCCACCCCCAAACACACACAGCCTCCCTCGCCTATTTTACCGTTTGGGCATTGTATAAATATACCAAGAACCATGATACTTTCTCCCTCTAAAACCTTCAATTCCCCAGCTCAAAATGGTCGGCTTTTTGCAGAATCCCGCCATTGAACCAAAAGCAGAGGTGGAGGAGGAAGACATCGATTTCAAGAAAGCGAACGAGCTGTTCCTGCCGGAGCTGGACGAGTTCTCGTCGTCGTCGTTTTCCGAATCGTTTCTTGATTTCGACTCCCTCAACTCTTGGTTCGTGGAAGGCGGCGGTGCGAATATGGCTGATTTGGGAGAAAACCCGGTTGGTTTCGAGTCGCTTAAAGGTAATTTGATTGATATTAAGAAGGAAATTCTAGATTTCGGTGACAGGATACGTGAGAACGATCAAACTGTGGAGGGTTTGAATATTAAAGCGGAAGTGTTGTCGGGTTCAGAGCTTGAAGATGGTGAAATAGGTGTTCTTGAAAAGAGTAGTGAGGGAATGAACGTGGAAGGGGCTTTTAGTGGAGATGGGCGTGAGATAAAGGTCGAGGATTTGGGGTGTTTGATTGAGGAGCAGCTTGGGAAAGTCAGTTTAGATGGAGCAGCAGTTCTTTCTGATCCGATCATTGCTTCGCCGAAGCGCGAGGACGGTGGTGTCGAAGTTAGTGTTGATGATAGCTCTCAATGTGTGAAAATGGCTGTTTCTGGTTGTGATGGTACGAAGATTGATGGCGGAAATGAGAGTAAGGTTGATGAGAGCGTGGGTGGTGGAGATGAGAGTGGGAGTGATGACGAGGAGTCTGAGGATAAGAGCTCTTCGGATTCATCATCTTCGTCTTCTTCTGCATCGTCTAGTAGCAGTGAGGAAGATGATGACGAGGAGGGAAAGAGTGGTGAAAAGAAAGGCAAGATTAAGGAAGAGAGCGAGGAAGAAGAGACTGAAGTAGAAGATGGTGAGATTATGTTGTCTGAAGTAGAAGAGATGGTTGGCTGGAGTGATGCTGAAGATGATGAGGGTGGTGGAGTAGGCGGACCGATCAAATCTAAGAATGAGCTCAAGGTTTGCGATCATGTCTCGATGAATTCCATCTTTTTAGCTTATTTGTTAATACATATTGCGAATTGGTGTTTTTGTGGTGCATAACTTATTGAGCATTTTAGTTGGAGAGAGTTGATAGAATGTAATCTATTTTCTTTATCGAAATAACAATTGGAGAGCGTTAGGGGATTAGGATTAACATGAGCTAGGAAATTGTTGGTTAATCATAGGGTAATGAAGGTACTGATGAACAAGTGTTGAGAAAGAATCAATAGTTGCTTGAGCCCTTTGTTTGCCTGATATCTGTTTTCTGTGAAGTACCTCGTTTATGCTTCGGGTAGCCCTATTTGCACAAAGTCACTTCTGGATCTGTAATTTCCTAATTGAAACTAATGCTATGCCTCTTGTTCAAGAGAGAAGTAGGAAAATGATAGCTACAAAGCTTCGACAGAGGTCTAAATTTTGCATATCATGTAACAATGGAATCGTGCAAAATCATTGTTTTCTGTGACCAGTGTTTCATTTAGTACTCTTCATTCTTCAAGACGTATGCTGTATGATGCATTGTTCTGCTTAATCTTGTCCTAAAGATGACAATGAAGCTTATGCTATTCTACAATTTCTATCTTTCTCTGCAGGATCTCCCTCCCGTTCCTTCTGTCACTGTGACCTTGGAGCCACACCATCAAACCCTTCCTGTGGGAACAATCCTATCGGTATAATTCTCTTCTATACTGCTGTGGTTACTATATTTTGCACTCGTTTATAATGATTTCTCGGTATAGTGTTTCTTGATCGTGGACTGAGTATTGATTAACATTGAACAGATGATTGGCTCCCAAGTTATTGTTGAAGGGGTTGAGAAACACAGTCCTCTCAATGAAGGCTCGATTCTCTGGATTACTGAAAGCAGATCACCACTCGGGATCATTGATGAAATCTTTGGACCAGTCAAGAACCCTTACTACATTGTGAGGTACAACTCTGAGAATGAAGTCCCCTCCGGAATCCAACAAGGCTCCTCCATTTCTTTTGTTGCTGAGTTTGCGGATCATGTACTCAACGACAAGAGTCTTTACCAGAAAGGGTATGATGCATCTAATGAAAACGATGAAGAATTATCTGATGATGCTGAATTTTCGGACGATGAGAAAGAGGCAGAGTACAGAAGAATGATGAAAGTGAAGAAAAGGGGAACTAATGATTCAAAAGCTCCAACCAAGAGGAAGGACAAACGGCAGCAGAATAATCAGAAGTCTAACTGGAACAATAATCGAGATTCTACAGCACAAGTTGGAGCATCAATAAACCAAGAAAGTCAAATGGGCCTGCCGGGTCCTAGACCGAGCTCCGTAGTTGATCAAGGCCCCATTCCTCAGTTTCCTCAGAGGCCTCAAGCACCAGCATTTTCTGCTCCTAATGGAAATTGGAACAATGGGATTCCTCAAAATCCTCAAAATCAGCAACAAAATCCAAACTTTCTTTCTGGCCTCCCACCAAATGGCATGCTGTGGATGCAGCAAGCCCTACCTTATCTGTTCCCTCCGCCTTTACAAAATGGTGGAGGGTTTCAACCGCAACTCGGGATGATTAACGGGATGCAGCCGAACTTTAATGCAAATTTTGGTGGGTTGATGCCTTCTTGGCCTATGAATCAGAATGGTTTTATTCCACCTCAGTTCGGGATGCAGGGTCTGTTGCCGCCTATGAACGGCGGCGGAATACAAGGAGTTCAGTCACAGGGATCTCAAGATAGTCGTGGTATGCAGCCGCCACCTCCAGCCTTTGGTTTCAATGGCGGCGGTGGTGGAAGTGGGCAACACAATGGTGGTGGAGAACAAGGAGTTCAATCACAGGGATCCCAAGATAATCGTGGTATGCAGCCGCCACCTCCAGCCTTTGGTTTCAATGGCAGTGGCCGTGGTGGCGGAAGAGGGCAACACAGCGGTGGGGGAGAACAAGGAGTTCAATCACAGGGATCTCAAGATAGTCAGGGTTTCCAGCCGCCACCTCAAACCTTTGGTTTCAATGGCGGTGGCGGCCGTGGTGGCCGAGGTGGTGGAAGAGGGCAACACAGAGGACGTGGCCGTTTCAACGGCGGGAGGGGGAGGCGTCCTTGAGCACCTTACCAGCAAAACTAGAAAGTGGGATTCAGGTACAACAGTTCATTTACCAACTTTTGTTCTTCCTTTGCAAACTCTATGTTTCTTGTGGTTATAGTTGATGTTGTATAATATGCAATCATGTGTTTTTCTTTTACTTGAAACACTGTTAGTTTTTGTTGCTTAGCCTCAATCCTCTTCTGTTATTGAACAAACACCATGAAACATTCTTCATTGCTCAATTTACACAAGCACCAATTCCCTAGGAAGAATCACTAGAAATTGATTTCACATATCTCTCAATGATAATCTCTGGAGGGACATCTGTAAAGTAGCCCTGCTCCACATCAAGCCCTTCACCTGCAGCCAGCAGCTCCACTTGCTTCTGCACTCGGTCCGCCCCTATCTGGTTCGGCTCCAGCAACATACATGCAATCTCAGTCGAGTCCTCCCCGTGAACGAGCCCTAGAGTCTGGACTGTGGGCAGCCCCCCGCCTCGGGCACTCACCATTAGAGCGATCCGCCTTGTGGCTGATACGTCAGTGGACAAGATAGGCACGTTGTAGGTGGAGATCCAAGGACGGGCCCCGACCATGGCCACGCCTCTTGCCCTGGATACGGATTCGGGGCCTTGATCGGGCTTCTCGGGGAGGGTTTCGGGTCGGGCCCACCCGGCCCATTGGTTCCCCATGTAGTTGGGTCTGTAGAAGCCGAGCTCGCGCCTTATGGCCTCGAGTGCCCGGCCTGTTGGGTGGGCTGCAGCATATAGGTACACAGGGACTGCAATGGTAGGAAACAAGAATATATCAAATGATGCTTCGATAGGTACACACGATTTTAAGATTCGACCGGATGACGGACTCGATTTCAACATTTAGACATAATTTCGAGATTCAAAGAAGTTAGGGGATCATAAAATGCTTCATCACACAAGATTCAATCAAGTAAAAGAATGAAGCACCTTGAAATCTACTTCCAATGTCCGAGGCAATCGCCCTCGCAAGCCAAGCAGCCTCGTCCAACGAAGCCCTAGCCAACGGATGGCAAGCGATGTCATCAACAACACCTAGCCGCGGGTGCGCCCCGCTGTGCGACTCAAGGTTTATAGCTCCATATGCAGCCTCAGCCATGGCCACAACACTCTGCTGAAGAGGCGTGTAAATCGGACAGCCTAAGCTGTCGTGAACGACGTAGGACACGAGATTGTACCGAACCCTGTTGTAATCATCGTCCTTGAACTTGTTCACTATCACCGTCTCCCCGTCCCGCCTTGCTGCCCGTTCGATCAGGTCGAGGGCAGCCTCGTTCCTCGATTCCGAAATGTACACTTTGCAGCAGAGCAGCATCGATTGCTTCATCGATTTCTTCTTATCCTAACGAAATGTCATAAACTTTTCAGCTGATTATGGAGTTTTAGTCTTAGTAGCTATAGTTCATTGTTAGGAACACAAAAAAAAGTAAATAAAATAAAATTTTCAATCTTAAGCTTCAAATCATTGTATATATAATCACTAAATATAATCAACTCCATTTGATTTCTTTTTTTAATTCTGTCTTAATTAATTACTTCTGATCAAATATATGGAGGCAAAAAAGAAATTAAAATTCACATAAAAATTCAGAAAATTCAAAGAAGAACAGTAGCTATTAATTATTGTCAAGCACATAAAACACACACACACACAAACACAAACACAAACACAGCTGCAAGAAGCTAGAGAGAGAAAGTGGGAGTTCTTACATTATCGTAAGTTTGGCTGAAATCCATTTTCTTTAACAAACTGTCTGAAACTATTTTTCTGGGAAGAAATAAACGAAGGAAGGAGAGAGAGAAAGAAAGAAAGAAAGAGAGAGAAAAATCTGGATTAATGGATATTTGGTGTTTATTTAATCGGTGTGGTCTTGACTCAGCGCTGATGCCGCATATATTAGCCAAAACGGCGACGTGTCACCCTTGAAAAAGATTAAAAAAACTATAGTATATGAAAAGAGCCAAATTAAAAAATACTAAAATATGGTCACATGCAACATATGTTGATCGCGACATTTTTGTAATTTTTTTCTTGTTTTTTAACCTTTCATTTTCGGAGAAGGGTAAATAGGAAATTATGTATCCACTATCTCGAAAGAGCTTTCCTAGCAAAATAAATATTTTAATTTCAAGCTTAACAAACTTTTATATGTATATTAATTTATTTTTAGTCTGTTTCTTTTAATCCTTCAATTGATCACTTGTCACGATAGTAATCTGATTTTACATTATTTGTGTAGGGTTCTCTTGTCTTGTTCAACAAACATAACAAGTAGTATGGGATGGGGAGGAAGTAGTGTATAAATCACACATAATTTTTAAAAAGTCGTTATACGATAGTAGTGCAGTGAGACGGAGACTAGCGTCTAGATGGATTAGACAATAATGCATACTCCCAGTAACTCCTTCCATCCCAGACTAATTGTCCTGATTTCTTTAGTCACGAGATTTTAAGTGTAGCGTTAAAACTATTTCTGTGGTGGAATACCGCCTAGGCGCCTGAGGATAGCCGGACTTAAGGTTGGGATTTTAAGAAAAGTGATGACACCCTACTTTTAGCTAACATGTTTAAAATGTGCAACGGTGTAAACTCATACGTTGTGTGCTATGCTAAAATGCAGCGTTTTGACTACTGAAATTATGAAACTTAAATAGTACAGTAGTAGTATTTTTTATTTATTTTTTGCCGTATATATTAACGATCGATGTTCAATCACTAATATTATTTAATTTAAATTTGATAATGTAACACGCAACTCGTATCGTGTACCTAATAAATCGGTAAACATCAAATTTTATATTATTATGGTTTGCTTTGAATCACATCTCACGGTTACGCGTTGTGTAGATTTGTTATATATTTATATGGGGAGTGGTTCGTGTGCAAATAAATCCTTGCGTGTTAAAATGCGAAAGATGCTTAAAACTATACAAAATCATGCTTAAATCAGTATATATTTATGCTTACAACACCATTATGCTTTTTAATGTACAAATTCATGCTTAAACCTAGTCATGCTTATGATACCTTATAATCATGCTTAAATCAATTACAGCCACATATCAAATCAAGATCAATGGTCCAGATCTATTCCTATTTCTCACACCAGAACTTATTTCTATATGATTCATCCTCTATTTATTATGATACCTTATAATCATGCTTAAATCAATTACAGCCACAAATCAAATCAAGATCAATGGTCCAGATCTATTCCTATTTCTCACACCAGAACTTATTTCTATATGATTCATCCTCTATTTATATGTATATATAGGTGATGACAGAGAAGATTAATTTATAGAAAAATAAATGTGATTGTGATAAATGGTGGATGATATAGCAAATCATACCCTAATGCACTGATTTTGTTTCTTTTTTATTATCTATATATATAAAAAGGAATCCTTCAATTTCAAATTAATTTTAAAATGGCAATTTTGTAATTCTTTTCAATTTGAAGGTTTTAAATAATGGACCATTATACTTCAAAATAACTAACTAACCAATACAATTACCCAAATCATGCACGATTTTAAATTTAAAAAAAAATATGATTTAATTTAATATTTAATTAAAAGAATAAATCTATTTATCTCTCGTGTGAGACATTCATTTTAGTTGAACAACTCATCAAAATTTTAGATAATTTATCACAAATTATATTCCCTCTGTCCCTTTCAAGTTGAGTCATTTCTTTTTCCAGTTTTTCGGCACGCTTTTCCACGCTTCTAGATGATGAATTTTAAGATGGATTTTTGAAGAAAATTTTCTTTTACGGGATACTACAAGTATTGTAGTATCCCGTAAAAGAATTATTTTTAAAAAAATACATCTTAAAATTCGTGATCTAAGAGCGTGGAAAAGCGTGCCGAAAAACTGCAAAAAGAAATGACTCAACTTGAAAGGGACGGAGGGAGTACAAAAATAAAATTTTGTTTTTTATGTTAATTTGTTTTATTCAAAATTTAGAAGTTAAAGAACAAATTGATATTTGATTTTTTATTTGATTGGTGAACATAAGAATATTATTATAATTTTTCAAATGTTACAATAAAAATTAATGAAAATTAAAATACAGAAAAGGAAAAATAAAATTTATTTTATTTGAGCGATACCCATGAGAGGTAATAAACGTATTGTTTCTTTCGATATATACTATATATGCAACTTTATTGATACCTCGTATGTTCTCCAAAACTCTGTATTGCACATGTTTTAAAATGATGTAACTATGATAGGTAAATATGTTAAAATGATGTGGTAATAGGTATTGTGATAATGAATATATTTCCAAAAATAGAAAGTAAATAATTTTGGGAGACAACCTAAAACGAAATTATATAAAGAGTTTTCAGCAATATGGGGAGTCTGCTCAAATTTTCTTTTGGGAGTATTATGTGCTTAGGCTTCTTGCTAATTTGGTCTACAATTTAATTTTCTTATATCAATTGAACCAATTGAATTTGATTTTGCTTGAACCGAACTCTAAACCGTACATCGCACGGGTGCAAAATCTAGTTTTAGTAATATGCTAGTCAAATTGTGGATAATACTTATTTAGCAAAATCTTGTGAATATTGTTCACACAATAATATTTTCTTGTTTGTCATCGAATAATTATTTGGTACGTTTGAACATAATATAAAATGCCAGCATTAATTCCTATCTTATTACTCCCTCCGTCTCACTTTAGTAGTCCTCAATACTATTTTCGTCCGTCTCACTTCACTTGTCCTCTTTCCTTAAAAGGCAAAAATTAACCCTTACTTTTGATGTGGACCCCATACTTTTTCAAATTTAACACTACGCATAAAATCCCGTGTCGAAAAGAAAGAGGACTACTGAAGTGAGACGGAGGGAGTATTAAACTAGATAATACGTGGGGACCGAAGGTGTTGTATACAAGCTTATACTCCGTTCATCTCGTTGATAATATTTTTCTTTTCCTTGTTAATATATACCATAATTTTTATGAGACTTGTTTAGAATAAAGTGTGATGGTTAATTTTTTAGTGTAAATTTCATTTCTTAAACTAGAACATCATAGATAACGAACAAATGAGTATGTATAAGCTTTTAATTTATATAAAAATTATATTAAAAAAATCAATGAATAATACACAGAAATAGACGAGTATAATAGTTGAAGGAGGAATGATGTGCTACTCACATAATGGTGCTCACATTTGTCATTTCAATATTGTTTTGTTCGATTTTTTCAATTGTAATATATTCTAGTACTTTAAAATTAAAATTGAAATAATTAAATCCAAAAAGTATATAAAAATTAAAGTTCGAATGGTTCGTTTTTCCTTCTAAGTTCAAAAGGTGAATAATAAATCAAATCAAGCTTTGATTTTTTTTTTATTTATTTAATAATTTCAATATTAATTTATAAGGTATTATAATATATTAGAATTGAAAAAATCGAACAAAATATTGTCAAAATAAAAAAATGACAAAGGTGCTCACAATGGTAAGCACCATTAGGTGAGTACCACATCATTTCTCAAGAGTTCAAAGACTATACTAATGATTAATTTACTTAAGAGAATAAGAATTTAATTTTCTGGAAAATTAAAGATGAATGAGACACTCGTAAGAAATATGATCGGGAGCAATGAAATAGGATGGAGGGAGCAATGAAATAGGTTCTCCGAACCTACTATAGAGAACTCCCAACCAACTTATAGTAACTCTCAATGATCTTCTTCTCCGAAAGATCAGTATAGTATCCTTCTCCAACTTCCAGACCTTCTTCTCGAGCGAGGCGCTTGACTGCTCTTTGCACGTCGTCTCCACCAGCTTTACTCGTATCCAGAAGGTTACATGCCACCTCGATCATACCTTTGCCATGAGCAAGGGCCATGGACTGTACTGATGGAAGCCCTCCGCCTCTACCACTTACCTTCTTTGCTATTCTCCGAATCACAGCCATGTCGGTGGAGAAAATCGGGACATTGTAGTTGTCGACCCATGGTGTAGCTCCGATGACAACAACCCCCTTTTTCTGAATGTCGTGAGGTGGGCCCGAGTCGGGTTTCAGGGGGAGTGTTTCGGATTGGGGCCCGCCTACCCATTGATTTTCGGCTGCGTTTGGCTTGAAGTAGCCCAGGTCCCTTCTGATTGAGTCGAGGGATTTTCCGTCATTGTGTGCAGCTCCGTATAAGAAGGTAGCGACTGCAGGCTATGTATATGATCATTATCTAAGAACAAAGGTTGATTTGAAAATGAAGATGATGGATAAGATTGGGCTTTTTTTATATATGATCATGAGATGCATTTACGATAAAAGTTGATATTCATCAAGTTCATAAGAACGATGATCAACGTTCATTTTGACAAGAGATAAGGCAAGATTTCCAGCTCAAAAAGCAAGAAACGCGTTGTAACGACAAAATGGACACCATTACTACTCAATCAAAGGGAAGAGTGATGGACATATTACTCAACCAGCAAAGCTTAGTCCATGTATATGGTGCATTAGCCCAAAAAGTTTATTCTATCTTTCCTGTCAGATTTCAGCAAGAAAAATATCTTTGAAACGCAAGTTATACATTCGAGTGAAATTTACCACAACTACAATTTTTACCACTTCTCTGAATCAGCGAACACTATTTTAATGCTCTCTTAAGTTTTAGCAGAAACTATGCTGTTCTCTATTTAACCTATCACCTTCAGATCTCACTGAATTTTTGTAGGAGTTTACCAATGAAACAATCTTACACCATTTCTTGGACTACTTCACTCCATATGAATAGAACTGAAGCAGAAACATGTGCTGATCCGATCTTATACCCTTTAGTTCGTCTAATACCCCCATTATAAACTAGCAGTCTTTTTTTATGTCGAGGAGCTCTCTTTCCAAACTTCAAATGACAATAAATATCAGGGGAGGTCATCTTCTAACAATAAGCATCACCATTCACTAATTTTTAAAAGAATCAGCGATTCACGTCCTTCTTTGTTTGAATTCAAGCCAGGAATACTAAAAACTATTCACAACATGAACTCACACTACAGGCCAGCAGGAACTATCTCCGAATTTAACAAGCACAACAGGAACGGGCACTGTAATCAAAGTTGAGAACTATACACCATCATGATCAATCAAACAAGCCACACAACTCAATTTCAGCCCCAATTAAACAGATCATTTTCTAATCTCCATAGATCTTCAAAACAGATACAAAAACTCCAATCCTACTCATCATGACAACTACAACGTGAATTCATTACGACTAGGCCAAGATAAATCCATCCCTTAATCGAATCAAGCACAACAAAATCAAACATCCTAATCAAAATCGAGGCATGAATCAAATCAAGACATCAAAAACACATCCTTTCTCCAAAACTTACCAAAAACAAATACAAAAACTCAAAACACTAAGTGATCAAGAGAGCAAACCTTGCAGCCCCACGCCAACATCTGCAGCCAAAGACTTTGCAGTCCCTGCAACACAGTCCAAAGATGAGCCATTTAATGGATGAAAGCAAATGTGGTCCACTACACCAAGCCTTGGATGGCTCCCACAATGCAATCCAAGATCAATGGCCTCAAATGCAGCCTTCACCATTTCAAACACAGCATTCCTCAACGGAGACGAATCCGGGCCCTGCCCGATTTCTGATACCAGAGTGTACCCAACTCTGTTGTAAGTGGAATCCTCGAATTTGTTGATAATGGGAGCCTCTGGAACTAGCTTTGCTGCCATTTCAATGGCCTCCAGAGCTGCCTTGTTTCTGCTTTCGGATATGTACACTTTGCAGCAGCCTAGCATTTTCTTCAGCATCTTTCTAGCTGTAAGCACACACCCAAAGGAAGAAAAAAGAAAAATCAATTCAAGCAAAGATAGAATTTTGTGGCTATAATTTGTTGAATTTACTCTCTGGGTATACCCAAAATTTGTGGGCATTAAATGAAAAGGAAAGGGAAATAACCAGAGCTCTTTTCCTTAAGCGTGATGTGTGCAACAAGATTCTCATCAAAATTCGAGTTGGTATGAACAAGAAATGAAGTGGGGGAAGATAACATTACAATCATAAAATGGAAACAAATCCTTGATGCGCGATATGAATTAAGCCCCCCAAATTCCACCCTTCTTTTTTCCCAGAAAAATTCGACTGTTACTTACCAACCTACATTCAGGAACGAGGGAGGAAGAAGAAGAAGGAGGGGCTGTAGTTTCGAATTTCCCCTGTGGATAGATTAGGGGAACATTCACATGAATGAAACCCCCATAATTTTATGTTATTTACACTTCTACCCCTGTAAAATTGGTTTAAATAACCATAAATGTTTTGATCAAACGACGTAAAATTGGTTTAAATAACGATAAATGTTTTGATCAAACGACGAAAGACAACTCAATTAGTGAGACTATTCTGTTCAATAAAAAGCTCAGGGTTTCGAGTTACTAGCTCGAGAATACATCATTTTTTTATGTTGCTTAGCAAAACTAGAGTTGCCCAAAATTGGAGATAGTGAACTACTCCTTCCGTCCTGGCCGACTAGGCCACATTCAAGTGACGAATGTGGCCAAATCGGTCGGGACGGAGTATATTATAGCTATACAAAATTCCAAACAAAATCCTTCATTTCAAGAAATTGATCGAATCTTGGATGTATTGGGTACAAGTTTCTTGATCTCACTAGAAATAACACAATCTCCGCCTTCCCTTTCCAAATGCTGAAGCAGCATCGCAAAGCTACCGGCGCCAAGCCTGAACCCTCTCGAAACCATCTCTTCCAAGAGCGGAACGGCTTCGTGCACCCTGTTCCGCCTCAGGAGACCTCCAACAAAAACTTTGTACGTCACTCGATCGGGCAAGCAACCCTCGCCCACCATCCGCTTCAGCAAATCCTTAGCTTCGTCGACCCGCCCTTCTCCGCAGAGCGCCCCGATAAGGATCGTGTATGTTATCACGGTAGGCTGCAAGCCCTTGGAGGGAAGCTCCCCGAAAAGAACCTTTGCCTCGTCAACTCTGTTGTGTTTGCACAGTCCCTCGATGAGAGAGCTGTAAGTCACTATGTTGGGAACAATGCCCCTCTCCTCCATCTCTCCGAAAAGCTTCAACCCGTCTTCGAACCTGCCTGCGTCGAACAACGCATGCAGCATCGAGCTATACGTAAAAACATTTTTCTCTTCTGCAGAAATCTTGTCAAAGAGACGGACAGCTTCGTCCAACCGTCCCATTTTCGAATACAATTTCATCAAGCTAGTGTAGCATCTGATATCGGGCTTGAGCCCTGATTCGAGCGCTAAATCCAAGACGTTCGAGGCTTTATCCATTTCTCCTTGCGTAGAGTATCCATTGATCAAGGAAGTATACGTGTATATGTTGGGCTGAACACCTATCTTCTTCATAACCTCGAAAACGACATGTTCAGCCGCTTCCATTCGTCCCGCTCTGCAGAATGCAAGAACGAAATTAGTGCAGGTAACCACATCAGGGTAAACTCCATGAGCCGTCATCTTCTTCAACAGATCCGATGCCTCCTCCATCTTTCCAACCAGCAAGAGCCCTTTGACGAGAGTATTGAAGGTTACGACGCTCGGCTCGTAGCCGCGCTTGAAGAAGGTGCCTAGGATCGCGAATCCCAGCTCGGCTCTTCTTAGACTGCAGAAGCAATCGATCACGATGCTCAAGGTGTAGTGATTGACGGGAGAATTTCGTTCAAGCATTACGTCGAACAGGTGGAGGGCGAGCGGGTACTGCTTCATCTTCACCACTGCGCTCAACAACTTCGTGAAGTCTCCGACGGAGGGGCGTGGCTGCATTGTTACCATTCTGTGGAATACATCGACGGCGGCGTCGGGAGTACGGATGCAGCTGAAATCGAATCTGGGATCGGCGGAGAAGAATCTGATATGGTGGCTGGAGCTGAGAAACGAGGCATGAGGTAAGGATTTGAGTGAAGAATTCGACAGAAACCATCTCAAAATCATGGTAGGGTTGCTCCGAAGTGAAATTGGGGGATTTTTGCCTCTTTACCTCACTTGAATGGAATCTCCTTCGTTCTCCGTGTTAGAGCTGCTGCCATTTTTGAGTAAACATGTTACTACTCCGCCATTTTACATTCTTGATTTTTATCAATCTCAACCATTTCCCCTCTCTCTCTCTCTCTCTTAAAATGCATGAAGCTTTGAATATTGAAAATGTACTGTAATATTTTTAGTTGTTTATTGATAATTACTTATTTTAGATTGAGTAAATTTTGAAGCTGTCAAATTTTAAAAGGGAGTTTTAATACATCCAACCAAACAATGGATTTTATTCTATACATTATTGATCAGTTTAAAACGCCCGTAAAAATTGAAATTGATTCTCACCCCCACCTTAACTGTGTCGAAACAAAAATGCATAATTATGAATTACGTAAAAGGTCACGACTTCATCCCATCCGACCTGAGCAAACAAGTCTTGAATGTCGTAAATGGATCCAGCGTGGAGCCAATAAATACATATGAGTAACAAACTCACAAGGATAAATCAAAATTTGTTTTCATTATTATCATTAAGAGGTCACAAGCAACTTGAAGGTTAAGGTTGAAGATAGAACATGAGAATAACAATGGAAAGAAAAAAGAACTCATTCTTTCCTCCAAAAAAGCTAACAAAACGTAGCCAATATTCTCGATCATAGTTAAAAACTGAAATCAGGTGGAGATGATCTTTCTTCATACAAGCAATAAGTTGAAGCACATATTATTAGAACAAACCAATGGCAATGCCTTGAATCTCCAGCCTATTTCGCTGCTTCCACTACTGTCTGCAGAGGAGATGAAATTGATGTATCATATATGCAGTCGTATGAGAAAACGAAATCCATCCAGGGCAGCAGAAGCAATGCAATGTATTTTATGATAATGTATATATATATATATATATATATATATATATATATATATATATATATATATATGCACACACACACACATTCTACATAAACATCGAATTGTTTTCAGAAGAAGGGAAAGTACCTCTTCTATGTTCTCCTTCTTGCCTCTCGTGAAAAACTTATAGCCTCCATAAATAGCCACAAACCACCCAGTCAAAGAGGCAATCACAAACTACAAGGCAAAAGGGCATGTAAATATAATAAACATCAAATCAAATCTGCAGCAGCCAATTTAAAAGGTTCCAGCGATGTCTAACATCATAATGAATTCCCTGATTGCGAGTACATAGACTAATGCACTTCCAAAGCCAGTTTTGACAAAAGACTCAATAAAGTTATGAGCAAACACTCCCTATTCAATTTATATGGATCAATCTGCTCGATTAACTATTTGACTTCACATTGTATCGAATCCATGAACAGAGGGCACAATGCAGCAAAATTTCACGTATGCTGGGCATACTCTTTGACCCATTCTCAGCTTAGTGAGCTTGGCCCATTATAAAGATTGCAAATGCAGTCATGCCTAACTCTTCACAATATGCAATATCAAGCAATCAGAACATACAAACTCCCTAATATGAAGAGAGAGAAAAGGTTAATAAAAAAAAAATCCATCAACCATAAGCGATTGCCCCAAATAAGGCCTTATATCATTTGCAATTTTCTCTTCTGATTGCCCTGAAGTGTACTACTATATGTTAATTTCATTTTCTTTTTTATCATAACTACATCTAGGTCTGGTGTAATTTACATGTAGTATATAGTTTTAACATTTCCATATTATGCACCTTGAGCTTGAAATGCACGCAACGAGCTCAAGGCTCTAGAAGTTTTACGCCTTGGTACACCATATACCTTTGAAAACATATAAACCGACACACTATCTATTATCCCTTATTTATGATAAATTGAATTACATCATTGTTAAGTAATATAAATTTTCTCAAAGTAAGTTACTAAACATAAGCTCCTGCTATATTTCATACTTCTGATGATCTAATGGTACGTGCAGCTCTGGTCCTAATCAATTGGTCATTTAGAATTAATCTGCTCGTAAGTGCCCAGAGCACACACTAACACACATATTTGCTCCTGTGCTACCTGGAGTTACATCAAGCACCCATTATAAACGAGTTGAAGCCTAAAATTAAAACAATTAAATCCTTTTCGACTACGGATCTCAATCAATTCAAAGAACACAACACTCGGCATATTAGAAAACCGGAATTCTACCAAATTTTCATCATCTAATTACACATAATCAAGGTTCCCAAACTCCCTAGGGGCATTCAGCTAAGCATACGATCGTCGACCTTAAATTAAGCATGAAAATAACCTTAAACCCAGAATTAAGAAACAAAACAAGTTCTCAAAAGAAGGAAGAAAAATGCGTATACTCACATGCTCTTCCTTCCACTTCGACGGGCTCATCGGGTCTTCCCAGATATTAACCCTCGGTGGCCCGTGACCTGAAAAGTCGATGACATCGTCAATCAAAAAAGCCCAAATCTGGCTGAACAGATTCAAAGCTGAGAAATCAGATGCATAAAACCCCAAAGCACACCACCGGCGACAAAAAAAAAATGAAAACATCGATGAACCCCAAAATTTCAGATCAGTACCAGCGGCGCCGGCGAGGCCGCGGCGGGGAACAATCGAAGCCGCTAGAGAAGCCGATGAGGTCGATGGTGAAAGGCGAGCGATGGTCGCAGCTCTGCGAGCCGTCTTGGCGGCCAGTGAGGTAGCCATTGCTTGCTTTGTTACGGCGTCGTATTTGGGAGATCGTAGGTTAGATGAGTGTGGAAGGAACCGGAGCCAGATTTATGCGAGAGTCTGCGACTGAGTAGGAAATGAAAGCGTCGAACGAAACGACGTCGTCGATCTATCGGGCTGAACAATTTGATGGGCTTGAGGTTGGCCCGGCCCATAAATTACACAATCTCAAATTAATTGGGCCCATTGGCACTCAAAAGTGTAAATTAAATAAAGACCAATTTGATTATTATTCATATGTTCAAACTTTTTGCAACTAAATACACAATCTGATACGTCTCGGGATCGAGACGTATCGATAATTTACGCTTCGAGTGCGTGTAAACTCATAATCCTCTCAAAGAGAAGCCGAAAACCAATGAAGGGTTCGTTCAATATTCTATTTCGATAAAATGACGGCCACAATACAATGCACCTTAAATAGGTTTGCCCCTAAAACCCTAATGGGCTAAGACCTATATCCTAATTGGACTCTAACCTAGGCCCAATAACAAAACTACAATTAAAAGACCATTAAACGCAAGACCAGTAAATAAACATACGTACTAAAACTAACATCTTATCTCGTTCTTGGTCGCATCACAATCTCTAGATATTTGTGATAATAACTCACCATAATTTTCTAACAACTTCTTTTTTATGAATGATCTCATGTGCATCGTAAGTATACTTAACGTATTTACGACTGGCGTAGTGGAATATTATCAAGAAAAGTTATTAGAAACTATTAACTAAAAATAAACATTGTCAAAAGACTAAAAAAATTAACTCTAAATAAAAAATTATTAACCGGTGGTTTGGAAAAGCTGTCTTTTAATCATCTCAAATAGGAAAGTTTTACGTTACATCGACGTCTAATAGTATCGTTAGAACACTCCAAAAGAATACCTACAATGAAAGAATTCCAGTCTTTCATGATCAATAAAAAATTTTAATTTATCGTTGCGATAAGAAAATGTAACGGTTGATCCGATTCTATTTCAATTGTCAACCAAAGATGAATTTCCAACTAATCGACAACGAATTGATCTAGTAGTTCTCTCAATTAACATCAATAAATCAATGAACTATTTCAAAAGGTTAAATAACGTTTAATTACTTGAGCAAAAGTGTAGATTAATGTAATACTATTAAAATTCGTCAAAGACTCTAATTACTTTCACACCTAAAATGAATCCACCAACAAAATACAAACTTAAAGCACACACAGCAGGTTTTATCGATGCTAGGTCGAGTGTTAATAAACACCTTCACACATCTACACACATGTATTTTTTTAATTAAAATAACTTAAAATCTCTCTCTTTCAATATATTTATACTAAATATCTTTAAGAGCCGAGTGTAGCGTCAAACTTACCCTCACAACGAGCACAGAAAATCCAAAATCCCCAAACAGAAATGCTAAATAACAAAAAATTCCAATCTGGGGAAATTAAAGCTACAAAACGCAATGTCAAAAATTCGGTCATTTTGTTAGCTACATATAAATATACATATACATGTACAATTGATCCAAAAGGAAGAAGAAAAGAAAGAAAAAAAGCTATATAAGTAAATAGTATGTTACACGATATGGATAGGAATACACACAAAATTTCACATTATCAATCATATCATCAATTTGGTCATCACAATATTGGACCATAGTGGGAAGGTGACAAAGAATATGAGGATTATAATGAGCAAAACGGCGTAGTAATACCACTTCCGGGACTCCTTCTGGATCTCCCGGGCGTCTTGCAGCTGCTCCGTCCCCCGCCGCACGAACGAGCTCGCGTGCGCCACGTGGCTCTCGATGTCGTTCAGTTGCTGCCCCTGCGCCTCCACCAACGCCGCCATGTCCAGGAATATCTGGTGCAGCTCGATCAGGTTCTTCTCGATCTCCTTCACGGCGTCGTGCCTCTCCTGTATCTCCGATATCGCGTCCATGATCTGGCCCCGCCCTTGCTCCTGGATCGCCTTCTGCATGAACGACTCGCTCTCCCCGCTCGAGATCAAGTTCTCGATCAGCTCGTCGTCCGCCTTCTGCCCGGTCACCGTGAAGTACCGCCGCCCCACGGTCTCCTTGTACTCCTCGTTCATCCGGGCCCGCAGCCCCTGGAAGTCGTCCATCATGGTCTTCAGCTTTTTGCCCAGGCCGCTGACCACGGAAGTCCGCGTCCTGTCTGCGGACGACCCTGGTCCGCAGCCTGGGACCCGCCTGTTGGTGGCATTGGACTTTTCCAATGCCTCCAACTTACCCTTTATGAGCTTGACTCGCTTCAGGACCTGTGACACGTCACCGTCCATGCGGGCCCGGAGCTCCTTCATCGTCTTGGCGTTGTGGACCGTCTTCGACTCCTCGTTCGACTCCTGCAACCGCTTGTAGAGCTTCTCGACGTCGGCCATGTCCTTCTTGACATTCTCGACGTCGTCGAAGAATTTGTCGAGGTTGACGCCCTCGGTCCGGCTGGCGTCATCGCCGGCCTCAATGTCGTTGCCTTGGACATTTTTGAACGAATTAGAGAAAAGGTCGTTCATCTTTGCCGCCTGTCGGGAATTCGCCTAGCTAGCTCGATCGCGGTGGCAGACGGCGGCGGAGTGAGAAATGTGTGTGTGTGTTAAGGGGTGGCCTAATCAGCAACTTTTCTTGCTCTCTCCGTGATGGAGTCGCATGGCAAGGATGGAGGGAGAAAGAAAAGATGAGAAAAGGCAAGACTTGATGTGGAAATTAAAAATATGTGGGATTTGGGCTGTTTTTTTTAGTAAGAAAATAGGGAATGGCTAATATTAGAGGTCTTTTTCATAGTAATGGACAACCAAAGTTGTAGGCCTATATTTTAGGAAGAGAATGTGGTTGGCTTTCTTGCCATGTCAATTCCCGTATAACGATCGTCTGTCGGTGTAAAAAGTTATAGAGGATCTCATTCGATTTGTATTGGATTAATAAAAAACATGAATGAAATGAAAGTAGCCAATTCATTGAGTTAATCAAAAGAAATCAAGACATATATCATTGTAACTTTTATTAAATACTAGTATAACTTATAGTACATGATACAAATATACCCCTCGATCTCAAATGAAAATCTGATACATTTGTACAAGTTTTAACTAAATATGTAGTGAGAGAAGAGATGTTACACCAAGATCCCTATTTGTTGCTCCTCCATTAGTCTCAATTGCATTATGCTACTCCTCAAACTCCTCTCCTCTACCTATAAATTCAACAATTAAATTGTCAAATTAAAATAAAAGCAAAAAAAAAATTATATTAAGATAATTTTTTTTTTAATTAACTGCATTTTAGTGTAGTCAACTTTTATGATGTAAATATATATATACTTACCTCCAATGCTGAAATGAATTTGAAAAGGTCCAAGCATTCTTCAAGTAGTTGCTTTTCTTGTATAACTACCATTGCTAATTCTGCCACCACTCCCACGGTTGTCTCCACCTTAATAAAATAAAATTATTAATTTTTGTAATGTTTATATATAGATAACTTAGATTAATTCACTAAACACAACTAATATTTACCTTAGGTTGAAAAGTAGTTATCATTGTATTGATTTTGGTTGCAAGCTCCGATGCATGAAACACAGCAACTGAAGCCAACTGCGGTTCAACCTGCACCAAATTAAAAGGCTCCTTTCGGTTATACTTAGACGAGACGAGATGGAGGGAGTATAATGTTTTTAGTTAGAAGAAATTGAAAGTGAATCAATATATAGTAATTAAATAATTACCTTAGCTCCATGGATTAAGGGTATTTTGCAAACAACAGAATGCAAAGAATCAGTGGTATTTGAAAGTGCTGAGGAATGTTGCCTTTCCATATTTGCCCAGCCTTCCAACGCCTTAATCTGTGGGATCCATACCAACATAAGATGAATAAGTATGTTTCGATTTTCTTATCGGGTTGTCTCATTTTGATCGCAGTTACCTGAGAGTGAAGTAAATAATTTAATTTCAACTCCAATTTCTCTTTCTGTAGCTGAAATTTCTTCTGTTGGACAGATCGTCGCAGCTCGACAAGCGATATCTGAACTTGTTGTGATTTTTCCTGCACACAAAGATATCAAAAGAGTACTTCACATTAATATAAGTGAGTTTATTATAAACGTGAGACGGGTTGCCCGAGAGTATAATAAATTGTTATTGAAACTAAAATTCATCCAAAAACACAAACCAGCAACAAATTAAATTAGTGAAGCGCCAAACCATCACACATATAACAACCATATAAATAAAATACGAGACTGAAATACAAAAAGATAAATTAATTAAAAAAATGCAGTGACATAAATACCTCAGCCTGCTTGATAAAGTTGTGATTAGCAACCTCAGCTCTTGCATTGCTAAACCTCCACTGCGTCAGCCTATTATGCAGCAACCTCAACTGGTGAACATTCTCCGCCGAGCCCGGCCCGAGAGGCGAGGCCGAAGCCGTCGAAGACGAAGAAGATTTCTTACTCCCCTTCAACAATTCAAACCCTTTACTCAATATATTCCCCATTCCTTTTCCCCTCGAAGGGCTCGTCGGCGGCTTAGGGTTCATCATCGCCGTCATCTTCCCCTTGTTCTCCGCCAACGGGGCTCTCGGAGAGCCCGTTCGGGCCGGAGACGAGCCCCAATCCCCGGTCCCCTTCTTCTTCAACCCTAGAATACTATTTTCCGACGAGTTCGAATCACCGCTCCACCGCCGCGAACGTGACGATAGGTTTAGGTCTTGCATGAACCTCGAAGGGACGTCGATCCTGTGTTTTCTCGAGCTGACGGTCGGGGCCATGTAGGACGCCGGGAAGTCGAAGCTCGGCCTCCCGTCGCTGTACTCGGAGCCCGAGTCCTGCGTCTCGGGCTCCGGTAGGGCTTTGGAGAACGAGTTCTTCCTCACTGCAACCTCGTCGATGGAGAACCTCCCCGGCAGTATGTTACCGCCGTCGTCGTCCTCCTCCGAGAAGCTGCCGGAATCCTTCGATTTCCCGGGAAATTTGAATTTTCCGGCGGAGTACCGCATCGACCCTCCGAAGATGGGGTTGCGGTTTTCCTTCGAAGAAATGCTCCGATCGCTCTCGAATCTGCTGAATTCGGTGCAGCTGCGCTGGCGGTTGAGGGCCGAGAGATTCCGGTCGAGTAATTTCCCTTTACTCTTCTTCTCCTCCCGCCGCTCGCTGCCGATGAAGTCGCCGAGGGTGTCGGGCTTCTTCGGCTTCGGCGAAGGCGCCGCCGTCGACGGCCATAGGCCGCGGAGGAAGCCGGAGTTCTTGAGGGATTTGGGCTTCCGAGAATCGGCGGAGGACCGGGCCGGCTTCTGCTTGATCGGAGAGAGAACCGTGATCGGAGATTCATGGCCGCCGTAATCGGCCGAGGAAGAGGCCACACTCGATACCGGCGAGAGGTATCTCGGGCTGACTTCCCTCGACTTCGGCTTCCGGTGGGAGGGTGCGGTGGCGCCGCCGTGGCCCTGCATCGGAGGTGGTGGTGGTGGTTTTGGGGGGAAGAAGAGATTGCGATGGTGATTTTAATCTTGTTGGGAGAAAAGAGAGTGAGGAGTAAAACAAAGTGTTGCGAGAAAGGTGGCGGCAAAATAGATACGGAGGCCGGCGAGTTTATAGTTGAGCACCTGCGAAATGACCTTTATGCCCCTGCATGGAAAATGGTAACTTTTTTTTTTTTTTTTTGAATTTTTTAAAATTCAAAATGGTTCGAGCAATATGAGGTAACAAAGAATGGGATTTAAAATTTTAAACCTTTAATTAATTAGTTTTGTACTAATATTTTAAGTGATTTATATATTTTTGTATTTTGTTCACCTCATTTATATATGGATAAGTTTCATTTTCGTATGTCTCACTAATATAAGGATATTATCTAAATAGGTAAAATTTTAACTCGTTACAATTCAATTACACTACTTTACGTTTCTTGTCTCAATTTTCTTGTCGAAAAAAAGTTATCTCTGAATGAATGAGACGGTGGGAGGGAGTAATTAAAACTTGGAGCTAGGGGTAGTTTTGGGGAATTAGGGTTGTTTTGACTGGTTTCAAGATAAGTAAATAGTGATGGGGACAATTAGGAGTGTGATACAACCAATGAATACTTTTTAATAATAATATAAATATGTTTGATGTTTAAGTATATATTTTTAGATACAATAATGCTATTTGGCCATAATGTGGCCGGCCACACAACGATATTTTTCATAATATACGTAATTTTAAAAATTGTAAATGATAACTATAATTTATTAGTTTAATATTTTAATTTAAAAATATTTTTTCCCCAAAAATTACATATTTTTCTCTTTTTTTCTAGATAAAAAGGTAATAAATCCTTTAAAATAGTAAAAATTATCAAATAATTAAAGGATTAATTTTAAAAAATACGTAAAAAATATGGAGTATCGCTTTTTGAGTTTTTTATAATATATAAAAGTTTGGCATAAATATATAAATTATTTGATACTAAAAATAATAAAAAAAAGTTAAATTATGGCCGGCCACATTATGGCCAAATAGCATCACTCTTTTAGATATTGAAGTTGTGTAATTATATGTGGGGAGAAGAGTGTTATTTGAGGATTTATTTGTTTAGCTTAGCCGGCATATTTTTGTGTGATAATATAATTTAGTTTATTTGATAAATGGGAATTTGCCACGACTCAGTCTTGAATTGAGGGAAGTAGTTACATATGGTGCAGTAATATTTAAGTTAAAAGCTACTAATTTTATGGCAACTGGCAAATTGGAGGGGATCCAATTTTTTCAATTCATATTAAATGTATAGAATATGATACCATAGTGCATATATATATATGGTTTATGTCAATAAATAAAATATAAAATTCTATATTTAGTGTTTATTTAGACAATGGTAAATGCCCTTGAATGTCCAACTTTGAATCTTGTAATGTATTGACCACGTACATTTTTGGATGATAGAAATAACTTTCATTTTTAGTTTTGTAATCATGGAGTTATATGATCTCGTAAAGTATTCCGTTCGTCCCGTCCCACTAATATTGAGATCGTTTGATGTTAGTGATGTTGCCTAATGCGTGCATTTATGTTCGTGTTCTACGAATAATTTGCAATAATAAGATTCATGAAATGGGATGCATTGAACTGCAACTCAATTCATGTACTACTAATAAAGGTATTTCTATTCAGAAAATTGAGATTTTTGTAGATCTTTATAAGTAAAGGAAACAATTAATAATCAAGATTGTAAAATGCTTACTAGAGAGAGTAATAATTCGTCAAGATTCACAAGATTTTAGTTTGAATTATACTTTCCATTCATTTGTGTCATTCTAAATAATTACCTAGTATAAAATTAAAAGTTACTATATCTTAAAGTACACATTATATAAGCATTATCTAGTTTTAAGGTATGTTTAGATAATTTTCCATAATATTATCACTTCGGTCGTGAACAATGGTGCATTCCTCAATGAATTATATCATAATTCCTTATAATAAACACCCACTACAATTTCAAAATACATGTAACAATTTCAAATTAAAATATGAATAAGTTATTTCGTAATCTTGAGGTAGAGTCCCCTAATTAAATACTAGTCAAGAAAATTCGGGTACCACGTATCTCAAACAAACCTTTTAAAGTAAAACTCCACGTTAAATGACAATGTTTTTACAATTGGACTAGACCGCCAGTTGAATCAGTTGAACTAGTAATCAAGGCTTGTTCCATCCAACATAACCACCATAAACCGGCCTATTCTCCTATGGTTGAACCATTCAAATCCGAAACTAGAGATTTCGACGGTTCCGTTTTTAAAACATAGTGACATGCCATAATCCTTTCGATTCGCTATATTGGTTTGTGTAGGAACTATTTCTTTTTCTCTCTTTGATAAAATAGAATATCTCGACTAATAGGCAAAAGGAGATGGTGCAAACGTTCGTAATACAAACGCTCAATCATAACCCTCCAAGGGTATTAAAATTAAAAAAACAAACAAACAAAAGGTCAGGATCGAACGTTTATATTACAAACGTTTGTATAATCTCCATTCCCGACTAATATTACCCTTTAACTTTGTGAGTGTCTAAAGACAAGTATTTGAGTAACTTTTGTAGGTAAGAAAAGTAGATAACTTGTATTTTGTAAATTCTCTTGAGTCGATTAGAATACACATTTTATGTATCTTGATACGATCAAATTTACAAGTAGAAAAGTGTTTTTTCCCTCAAGAAATAGAATCCTATTACTTATCCGATAATTATTTCTACTTATTGTACAAAGAAACCAAAATCCTCTCCACAAAACAATCGACTCTTCACCAACCATTATCAAGATTAGAGTCATCACAAATAGACAGTTTCTTCTTCTCCCTTTCTCTATACAATAATTCCAACTTAAAGTCATCTTCAACAATCAACAATCTCGAATTCCCTCCTCGAAAATCGATCGTCCTTCGCCTAGACTAATCTTTGACGAGCCATCGACGGCCGTGAATTTGGTAACCACCGAAATTCGTATCAATGGTGCTCTCGTTACCGCTTTCTGCACTTGTGTAGCCTGATTTCCGACGGTGCTTCTTCCTCCTTGAACTACTACCACTGTCGCTGAAGCTCCCATTTAAGAGAGGGTCGTCGATTCCTCGAATAACTGGGTTGGCTGTGGAAGAGGCGATGCAGCTGTCGTCCTTGGTTCTTTTTTCCTTCTTTATGTTCTGAGAGATCTTGTGCAGCTTTTCGTTGAACTTGGTGATTCCCTTCTCTACTGGCTCTACTGCTTGAGTGACGGTGAACTTCACATCATTCACAATCTGCACAGCAAAGTATTGAACTATTCGTTATAAGAAACTTGAGTTTTTCCGTAAGCAATGAAAGTCACACGGTATCTTACAACAACGTTGATGAAGTGCACGTTTCGAATTTGAAGATGCAACAGTTCTATAAGGTGTATGTTTTTCATACCTTTACCATTAAGTTCTTTCATTTTTTGGCTAAGGAATTGAATGAATGGCAATTTAGTCCATACAAATGCATAAACACGTCAAGCCCTTCTATCGACTAGTCATTAACTATTACACCTGTGCCCGTTGGAGACAAATGCAAATTAGCAACATAAAACGGATTATCAAATAAGATTGTACGCCAAAACTGCCACGCGTAATCCATAAGGGTCTCGTCAGATAGAAAGAACAAATGGCTAATCAACACTTTTAATGTATTGACTAATTTTGAACTTATTTATTAATCTAATAATCGAATCTATCAACCATAGCCTATCTCCTAAGAGGGAAAGTTTCTTCTGAAGCAATTAGTGGGCAAAATGTTGGAACATAAAGGAACTGCTTGAAATCATTAGTAAACTAGAAAAATTAATATTTCACTTTATTTGATCCACTCGTATCAAAGGTATCAAGATCTAAGAAGAGGAATAAACTTCGAAACAATTCAATATTGCAGAAGAGCTATATGTAAGATGAAGAGAGAAGAACTCACATATTCACCACCACCAAGAAAAACATCCTTAACACTCTCTCTGATGGTCATTCCACTTTTAGCTTCATATTCAGGCTGGGGAAGGCGCAACTTCGTGGGACGTTCACTATCCCTAACTTCATCAGGATCTAGAGGACAATCCACAGATGCATAATCTCCGAGGACTGCAACACTTCCCGAAAATCGATCTCCCATTAACTCATAAGGCTTTGCTGGGAAAACATAAAGATGAACCACAGAAGCAACACCCATCTGTCCTGGATGAATACACAAACTTTTAACATAAATACTTAACTACTATATGTAAAGAATACATAAATTTGGAATACAATAAGGAATCGACTATAGAACCATTTTTTTATGCAGCAAAATCTAAAAGTTGTTAATTAACAGTGGAAGCTTCATCAAGATTCTTCTTTGCTGTCAAACGTTTAGAGTGAAAGACAAGTATGTGACCAATATTTGCACAGCTTCTCGTCTCAAAAATGTAATTTCTAACTAGTAACTACTCATATTGAGTTCATCTACTTAATTTTCCACTAACTTACAACTATAATCTTCGCCAATAGAGAGTAGTTAACATTTCCTGGTTTAAAACATGAACTGGATCACGGCCCCATAATTTGGCCTTTCAACTACCCCAACCTAGGATAAGTTTAACTCTATTTGGCTCACTAACTAATGAAAGTGTGCTTTTTATAGTAGCCAAGAGGAGTTAATAAAAAGTTGTTAAAAGAGTAGCAGCCAAAATAAAAATGCAACTTAAAAAAATTACCTCTATACAGATGATGAAGTCCTGGACAGTTGATTTAAAATACAGTGACTGGGCCATTGGACTTTTCACCAAGCCAACAGCATAAAATAGAGCTATTGCAACACCTTGCCACCACGTTAAGAACACAATTGACTTGAATGTCAAAAACTTGTACAGTGGTTTAATGTGCGCCAATTCATTTTTTGTGATAGCATAAAAATGAACTAAGCAATACAAAGCCCATGATTGACTGAAATTTAAAATAACAGCCATGTACGGGTACCTATAAGCCAAAAGGAGAGAAAGTATTAGAACAACCAAACTTCTTAGCCATCCATTTAAGCTATATCCAGTCAGTAGAAGAAGTTTCACATTGAGTAAATCTTACATGAAGAAAATCCAAACAAATCACGATTGACTGAAGCAGCATATGTCAATTCAGGTTAGGAACTCGAGGGAATTATTTTCAAAAGAAAAGGACACAAATTGAAATGCAAATTGATCAAAAACAAGTTGCATCATCAATACACTAGCAAATAAGTATAATTCTAATTTATTGGTGGTGAATCAAAGGGTAGCATGGGCTTTTCACTCTAGCTTTCTATCATACAGTATTTATTTTCGAGCTACATATAAACATGACAGACTACTTTATTCCAAATATTTTTAGCTTTCCACATTTCTGTTTGAAATATCCACAACATGTGAATCACAATCTTGAAGAATCACAGCTAATCCAATATATATTCCAATATCTGCCCAATAAGAAATATTCATAGGAATAAGGAATGGATAAGATGCAACATACCCACAGTTCCATTTGAAGTCTCCTTCACAATACACATCAAAAGCTTCAAGAATCACTGCTGAAATAGCAGTAAATGCTTTTATTATCATCTGCCATGAAAATCAACCAAGCTTGTCATACACAGCGAGATAAAAGAGTTGAAGTAGTTAACATAGAGCATACAGAAGGATTTCCCAGGAAGGTGGAACTTACATACTGAACAATCCCAAACTTGATAACCTGATAAACCCACTGACCAAGTTTCCAAGGCTTCAGGACATAATTCAATGGAAAAGGGTGCTTTACAATTCCCCTTTCATGTCCATGATTATCTAGAAGGGGTGCTTTCATACTTGCACGTCCTTCCCTCCGCATAAATTCAATGGTCCTATCTTCTCCACCTAATTAACCATGCGAAAATAAGATGCACTTTTTCAGAAGCCTTAATTGACTAGCTAAGTTATGCAAGACAGGGGAATACAGAGTGCAACAACAGGCACTAATTAAAGAACCTAAACATTAAGAAGTAAGCTTGATGATTATACCTAAACAAGCAACTAGATACCTCCCAAAGCAATACATCGCAAAGGACTCGTAGCAATCACGAAGGATCCCAACATCAACACTAATTGCTGGGTGTACCATCGAAACAAACTGCAAACAGAAGGCCAAGCATGAGAAGGATTGTAAAATAAGTGAAGAAATAAGCTAGAGGAAACCTTCACAAGTCGAAAATTGTACACATTACACCATGATCATCATGGAGAATTATAGAATATTGAACTTATGCTACAAAACGTACACCGGGTTTGAATAATCAAATGAAACTGCACAGTTTGTAAGTTTATACAAGAATTTTGAGAAGTTCACATAGTAACTCTAGTGATGCAAACCAATAAAGGATCATATGCTTGTGTATCATTCTGCTACAGATATGTAACAAAAAATGCATGTTTGGAAGTTAATATACGGAATTAAAGATTTCTAGAACTTTCACTTAGCATGAATTCATGATAATACAAGGCTATATAGCATCTTAAATCTTTCACCGTGTAAGTTATCTTAGCTCTTTGCCTCTACAGAAACTACTGCTAAACACTCAACAACATCGGCACATCTTCCACGATACTAGATTTCCACTTCTATAACATAACTACCAGCTCACATAAACAAAATCTTCTGAAAATCACGATCATTCATAACTATCTACCCAATCCAGCTCAAGCAGACAGAAAAACGAAAAATATCGAAGCTTACCGATTCAACACCATAGCATGGGACCATCAGTACCACTCCTATCAGAAACTTTTGCTCCTGCAACCATAAAGAGAAAAACACCATCAAATCATCCAATAACAAAAATTCGAGGGAAAAAAAAAATCAAATAATTAGGAAACGCCTAAATTGGACCTCGGGATTCTTGTAAGCAGACAAATGCTCGAAAATGAGGTAGATGGAGAGGGTGAGAGTGACGACTACGAAGGATCCAGCGATCAAGACAGCCCATATGGGCGTTGAATAACCGTCTTCGGAGAGCCAATTGATGAGATAGTAATACCCAGAATTAGCGATTCTCAGCAGCATCAATTCGTTTTTTCAGCTGATTCTGGTAGGGATTTGGGTGGATTTGGATCGACGGAATTCGAAGCTCATGTATCGCGGGTGGAGAGAAGGGGTTTGAATTGGAAGGATTGATGATTGGTGAAAGAGAGAGAGAGAGCAATTCTGCGACAGAAGAATTATTGACATTTTCCCATTTTTCAAATATTTTTAAATGCAAAAAAATTCATCGTTTGTTTTTTACTCCGTAATTCATTTTTGGTCGGTCAAAATGGACTCATAGCTCCGGCCTATAAAGTTTTAAGCCTAATTTTTTTTTTTTTAAAAAAAAAAAAACTATTTTGTTAGTAAATTAAAAAATTTAAATGCTAATGTAATGAGCGAAAGCCCAAACTTTTACGAATTAATGGGTTAATGTCATTTAAATACACTTGGGTGATTTTCGTTTTTCCCATGAATTTTCAACTTTATCATAAAAATACATGAACTTTTTAATTATTGCATTTTTATCATGAAAGTCAATTTTCCCTATATTGTATCATACGTGGCAACCGACAATAATTACAGTACGTGGCATTGATCGACGGTAAAATATACGACGTCGTTTTGAAACTGCCAAAAATGGCGTCGTTTGAATACATGAACTTTATTTGTTTTTCGTTTTCCCCCCGAACTTTCAACTTTGTCACAAAAATACACGAACTTTCAATTTAATGCAATTTTCCCATGAAAGTCAATTTTTCCCAAATTGTGTCCTACGTAGCCACCGTTGATGATTATGTGACATTGATCGACGGTAAAATACACGTTGTTTTGAAAATGCCAAAAACGTCTTTGACATCATCAATTTAGGGTTTCCAATTAATAAAAAATAATTGCAGTGGCTTCGTCGTTCGCTCTTCTTTATTCTTTCTTCTTCATACCTTATTCTTCGGGTTCGCCGTTCCTCTCATTTCTTCCTCGTTTTGGCAATGACATCCTCATCCAATTCGTCCAAGCGCTCAAGAGTAAGATTCACCCCAAATTGTGAGAATAACTTGTTTTGTAATATTCTTACGGCGCATACGGCAGCAAACCTTTGACGTCGCTTCTTAAGTTGCCTAATGATAAATACGGCGTAGTTTTTAATATTTTCACCACATTAAGGCTACGTCATAAAAATTAATTGACAACTAGGATTCAAATTGATCGAAGTTTACATTCATGGGGAAATTGCAACGAATTGAAAGTTTATATATTTTTGTGAAAAAATCGAAAGTTCATGGGAAAAAAGAAAATCACCCAAAGTTCGTGTATTTAAATGATAGTAACACTTAATATTTTCACCACATCATTGCCTACTTAGCGCCAAATCAGCCCATTAAGGTCAAGTCATGCAAATTAATTGACAACTAGGAATCAATTTGACCGGAATTGACTTTCATGGGAAAATTGCAACGATTTGAAAGTTCGTGTATTTTTGTGACAAAGTTGAAAGTTCATGAAAAAAACGAAAATCACCCAAAGTTTATGTATTTACATGACATTAACCCCGTATTAATTACAAACTTTATTATTACAAAGCACATCGTTTTTAGGAAGGTACAAACTTCTTTAACCATATGATAGTGGAAAGAAACACTTGTATAGCTAACAACTTGGAATACTATGACAACGTTTATTTTGAAGAAAAGAAAGGGAAATTATTCAATAATATTTTCATCAATTGTCTTTTCTATACTGTAATCGCTTGAAAACCTCTATCTCTTGAGTTATGTGAGACTCGGGTCCTTTTTATTTAATCACCACCGAAAATGACAAATAAGTTGGTGTTGCGCGTGAAGGCTGAGTCCTTCACTTTAAATTCTTCAACAAAAGTCGATGGTGAAAGCCTTCTTTGTTTTGTGATGGATCACTTTTGGGTAAATGCAGGGCCGGTCCTGTAGTTCGTGGGGCCCTAGGTAAAAACGAAAAAAATTGGCCCTTCAGATGTAGAGACCGGGCCAATGGCAGGTTAGTCTCAACGTCCGCTAGGGCTTAGTTTTTTTTACACTATATATATGGTATTTTTGTATATTAATTTTATTTTTTAAATACATATATAATTTTACACAATTATACTATATACCCCATCAAGCACTATTAGTTCAAAACTACTGGCTCGGTTCATGTTCAGAAGCCAAAACAGATATTTAAAATACTCTTATGCTCTTTTAGTGCTTAGTCACATAATTGTATCATTTTGTATTGGTAATTTTTTTTTAATTTTTTTTTTCCGAAGCCCTATACATACTTATTTTACTTATTTTTGGTAGGTAACTCCTTTTTTTTTTATAGATGGCTCGAGCTCTTCCTAGGGGTGGTTCGGTACGGCATACCGTAAAATTTTCGCCATACCGTATACCGTACCGTTAGTTGCGGTATGAGATTTTTCATACCGTTGTCGTACCGTACCTTTCGGCATACCAATGTTCGGTATACCGGAAATTCGGAATGAAAAAAATTCATACCGTTATCGTACCGTCGTTTCGGTATACCGTACCGTACTTCGGTACGGTACGGTATACCGTATACCAAAAACATACGATTATCTATAGAATTAAAAATTTATAAACCAATAAAATCCATACAATAAAATCCATAAGAAATTACAATTCATTAATAAAAAGTCTGATTAATCCATAACCATTTAAAATACATACATATTTCATGAATCAACATTTATACATTTCACTAATATTTTTCGATATATTTACTTTAAAAACTAAAATATTCAGAAATTACGCTAGTATGCCTTAAATTTAAATCAAACTAATATTGAAAGAATACTATTTGTAGTATTTTACTTAGATAATACTACTATAACTTATACAACTTAAAGTTATTTACATTCAATTTTTATTTTTAACTAGTATGTCTTAAATTAATTAAACTATTAACATAAGTTATCATGTTCATACACTTACATACACTCATATATATATAGGGATGAGATCACATACAAAATAGACTTTAAGTAGGAAATGAGAAATATTGTAGTCCCTTGATTACATCAAAATCTATGGTCTAGATTAAATTCTAAAGAAATCACCTAAATCGAGTTTATGTGAATGCAATGATGTCTAATCAATTTGAGGGTAAATTAGTGAAATAAAAGAAAAACTTACCATTTCAATAGCAACAACAAATCCTGTTGTCATTGATGCATTATACCAAATTATATTTACAATATAATGCACTATCCCACAAAATGTAATGCATTATACCAGAACATGATAATTTGAAAATTTCAGCTTTACAAAATAAAGCAAGATGCATAATGACGTGTAATATTATGCATGATTCTCCATTTTAGGATGCATTATAAAATGAAAGTAATGCAATATGTATTAAATCGTATGAATCTTAATCGATCATGATATGATAATGCATATATATGGTTTGTTGTGAAGTTTCAAATGTGTTGAATCATCTATTGCATTTGTAGATAATTTACATGCATAATTAAAGATTTCGAATTTAAAATTTATGTTGAGAAAATATATACCCTAACCATTTGAAATTTCTTAACCCTAGGATTTGACACGCTTCAATTATTTACAAATACAATAGAGTATGTAATACAATTTGACAACAGAAGACCTCAATTCGATATTATGCATAATCTAATCCAAAAAACTTTTTATAATGCACTTATAACACATACATCCATATTAGGCACCAAATCATCTCGACATTTACATTACTAAAACCAAAATTATGCATTATATCTCTATTGTACGTAAATTATGCATTAATTAGCTGCATGAAATGCATTATATAGTAAAATAAAATGCATTAATATAACAATCGAGACTAGTGGGATACTAGAAAAAAAAAAATAGAATATCTTATTTACTCAAACTTAACCACTAACAGCAAACTAGGGAAAAAATTAGAAAAACAAGTAACTCTGGCGAAAATACATTAGAATTATGGGAAATCAAAAGGTAAGAGAAAATGTTTCACGTGAGAATGTATATTAATTAATGATTTTTGGAAATTATAATCAACACGTGATTCCTTGATTATAGCATGTAACCGTCACATCTATAAAGAAAAATACGAAATTAGCCCTCTACACTATAAAATTGGACTAGATATTCTAACGGAAGTAAAATGAATATTAACCATCGATCATCAAATCTGGACGCCTCTGATTACTTCTTATTTCTTACTGAAGTTGGGCTTTTTATTTGATCTCTTCCCTATATATATATATATATATATATATATATATATATATATATATATATATATATATATATATATATATTTTATAATATATGCTAAGTGTATCCATTAATCATGCATTATAAATCTTGAAATAATTATTGTGACATGCACGTAAATTTGGTATATATCGCGGTACGGTATTTATCGGTATACCGCGGTATTGTAATTTTGGATACCGTTGCCGTACCGAAGCTTATCGGTACGGTATCATACCGTACCGAAAAATCGGTATACCGTCTCTTTCGGTATTTTTTCGGCGCGGTATGCTCGGTATTTCGGCGTAACGGTATCCCGACCCACCCCTAGCTCTTCCTACCAAAATAGGAAACTATTGCCAAATTATGGCTAGCTACTTGTTCATCAATTGCTCAAATAATTGAAAGGTCACCCATTCGCTATAAAATCGAAAAGAAAGCCGTAGGCACGGTTAAAATGTCCATAACCAATGTTGTTGCGACAAATTAAGATTATTTTTTATTTTTTTAAAATAAATTAGTAGGAGTAATAATCTAGAGAGAAATGATATGCCGCACCTGAAATCATGAGCACATTCGTGGGCACTGATCGTAATTTGTTCACTTTAACATTATTTTGTTCGATTTTTACAATCGTTTAGTATTCTACTATGTTATATATTGACATTCATGAAATCATGAAATTTACAAAATATATAAAAATCGATAGTGGATTTGTGTTTTAGTTGATTTTTTGAAGATAGAGGACGACAAAACACATTTCGAGTCTCGATTTAGAGGCAAAAAATATGGTGTCTAAGTAGCTTAGTAGAAACAAATAGTTGTTGGAAACTTAACAAAACACAAAATGTATCAAATTTTGATGTGAACTACCCAAATTGCCCCCCAACACCACCCCCCCCACCCCACCCCACCCCACCCCACCCCATGTGCACTTGTCCTTTCCTTTATTTTGAATTTTGAATTCAACTTTTCACATTCATTTATAAAAATAAAAAAAAAACTAAATTGACAAAAAAAAAAAAAAAATTTTCCATTTTCATTTTATTCAACTTTTCACATTCATTTATTAAAAAAAAAAAAAAAAAAAAAAAAAAAAAAACTAAATTGACAAAAATATTTTTTTTAATTTTCCATTTACATTTTATTCTTTTAATTCGATTTTTTATTTTATTATTATTATTTTTGATACAACTTACTAAATATCATAGAATTTCTTACCCGTATTTGTTATATAGACGAATTTAAGATATTCTAACCATCATCCTGTCGTAATAAGTAAGAATTCATAAATTCTAACCAGACATTAAGGCCATCCGTTAGAAAATACCAATTTTAATTTCTACGTTATAATTGTATTTCCCGAGTTAGAATATAGTATATTCTAACCTGTGTCGTGGCATTCCCAACAGGTTCAGTCCACCCGTTTGAAATACCAACTTTCCTACGTTATAATCGCATATCGTGAGTTAGAATGTAGTATATTCTAACCTTAGTCGTGGCATTCCCAACAGGTTCAGTCCACCCGTTAGAAATATCAACCTTCTTACGTTATAATCGCATATCAATGGTTAAAATTTAGTATATTCTAACCTTAGTCGTGGCATTCTCAACAATTTCAATCCACCCGTTAGAAATACCAACTTTCTAACGTTATGATCGCATATCGCGTGTTAGAATTTATTATTTTCGAACCTTAGTCGTGGCATTCCCAACAGGTTCAGTCCACCCGTTAGAAATGCCAACTTTCTTACGTTATGATCGCATATAGCGAGTTAGAATTTATTATTTTCTAACCTTAGTCGTGACATTCCCAACAGGTTCAGTCCACCCGTTAGAAATACCAACTTTCCTACGTTATAATCGTATATCCCAAGTTAGAATATAGTATATTCTAACCTGTGTCGTGACATTCCCAACAGGTTCAGTCCACCTGTTTGAAATACCAACTTTCCTACGTTTTAATAGCATATCAATGGTTAGAATTTAGTATATTCTAACCTTAGTCGTTGCATTCCCAACACGTACAATCCACCCGTTAGAAATACAAAATTTCTTACGTTATGATCGCATATCGTGAGTTAGAATGTAGTATATTCTAACCTGTGTCGTGGCATTCCCAACAGGTTCGGTCCACCCGTTTGAAATACCAACTTTAATACGTTATAATCGCATATCGTGAGTTAGAATGTAGTATATTATAACATGTGTCGTGACATTCCCAACAGGTTCAGTCCACCCGTTAGAAAATACCAAATTTCCTACGTTATAATCGCATATCAATGGTTAGAATTTAGTATATTCTACCCTTAGTCGTGGCATTCCCAACAGGTTCAATCCACCCGTTAGAAATACCAAATTTCTTACGTTATGATCGCATATCGCGAGTTAGAATATATTATTTTCTAACCTTTGATTGAGAAGAAACAAGATCAACACAAAGAGATAGAAAGAGAGAGAGAGAAGAGATAGAAGAGAGAGAAAGAAATAGAGAGAGAGAGAGGAGAGAATAGAAAGAGAGAGAGAGAGAGAAGATATAGAAGGGAGAGAGAGATGCATATGTCGAGGGGAGGGGAAAGAAAGGTGAATAGTAGTTAGGGGTATTTTTGTCTCAACACATGAAACTTGGATAGAAATTGTGTTTTGTTAAGTTTTGATTCGATTAGTTTCACTTAAGCTACTTAGATAGGTTGGTATATTTTCTCTTATTTATTCCACCCACTTTATTAAATAATATAGGTATATGGTCACGAAATACCAAATTTCTTACGTTATGATCGCATATCGCGAGTTAGAATTTATTATTTTCTAACCAATGTCGTGGCATTACCAACAGGTTCAGTCCCCCCGTTAGAAATTCCAATTTTCCTACGTTACAATCGCATATCCCGAGTTAGAATTTAGTATATTCTAACCTTTTGTCGTGGCATTCCTAACAGTTTCACTCCACCCGTTAGAAAATACCAACTTTCTTACAATACTCTGTCTATAGTTAGTAAGAGTTAACACATTATAATCAACCATTTCTGGTTGCGATGTACATGTTGCATATAATTTGAATTAATTGTTGTTGAGAATCCGTAATTTGTTAAACTTATTTCAATACTTATCTCTGATTATTTTAATTAATTGACAATTGGGTCACGGCTCTTGAAATTGTACCAAATTAATTGATTAAATACGGTAGATTAATTAGTATCTAAAATGAAATAGGCATGACATGGATGAAACCTAAATCCCCAAATCAGACGATTTCATTCCCAACAAATCAATGAATAATCCCTCCTAAAATGTAAGGGTTACATATGTATCTAGAGTAGAAGAATCTTCACAATTTCGACAAATTTCTCTTCAATAATCCCCAAAAAAAGTTAAAAAAAATAAAAATAAAATCAAATGGTGTATGAATATAACATATTCGACCTCTTCTTCGTCAGGACCAAATGCGTCTGCGTCCTTGTCAGATCGAAGGTGGGCGACGGCGTCTGGCACGGCGAGGCGGCGCCGATGGAACTCATCACCGCCAGGCATCCCTCGCTCCAGGTGCGGCGGATCGGGTACGAGACGTTGCAGTGCGCACTTGCAGTTCTTATGGTACGGCCGCCGCTGGATCCCCGTGTCCCTACCGGAGATGCACCCCTCGAATATCCCGCGGTGGAGACCATGGCGGCGTCGCTGCAGCTAAATCTCCTCCACCACCTCCGCCGCTGCAATCCCCTCTACTCCGCGGTGGAGACCATGGCGGCGTCGCTGCAGCTGAATCTCCTCCACCACCTCCGTCGCTGCAGCTGAATCTCCTCCACCACCTCCGCCGCTGCAATTCTCTTCATCTTCTCCACGTTCTAATTTGACTGTAATCTTCCCTACCAGCTGTGCTCCGACAAACCAAACAGTAAGCGTAGAAAGTAATTAAGCTTTTAAAAAGCATAACAAGTTAATTTACAGATCTAGAGAGAGAGAGAGAGAGAGAGAGAGAGAGAGAGGGTTGCAGCAGCACCTGGTGGTTCCGTCGAAGAGCGGCGATGGATGAAGACAAGTTGAATCGAAGAGAGGTCTTTCACGCTACTGAAATTCAGAGAGAGAGTGAGAGAGAGAGAGAGAGAGCTTCGAACTCCAGCGTCGGAGCGTCGGAGCTTCGAACCACCGTCTCCGCCGCTTCGAACGCCACCGTCTCCGCCGCTTCGAACGCCACCGTCTCCGCCGCCGTCGGACCTTTGAGCTGGTCGCAGAGCAGAGAGAGGAGAGAAAAAGAGAGAGAGAGGAGAGAAGAGAGAGAGAGAAGTGAGAGAAGGGAGAGAGAGATGCATATGTTGGAAGAAAGGTGAATAGTGGTTAGGGGTATTTTTGTCCACTAACTTGAAACTTAGATAGATTTTAAGTTTTGTTAAGTTTTGAACAAGTATTATTTTCTCTTAAGCTAGATAGACAAGTGGATATATTTTCTCCTCGATTTATATATACATTGAAAAATACTAAAATTAATTAATTCAATAATAATTATTTAGGTATTATTGGAATGTAAAAAAATAGAAAAACTTATACAAAATAATACTAAAGTAAACAAACGACGATCGATTCCACGGAACGGGAGGCGGCATATCATTTCACATAATCTAAATATTATACGTATAATAAAATTTAATTTAGCCATAATCCATAATATTTTGACACCGACAACATTCGAATTCTGATTTAATCCGCAATTCCAATTACAAATTATCTCAAAAAATAAAATAAAAATGGGTAGAAATTTCTAATACCCCTTTTGAGAACATACATGTACAAACTACCCCTTCATGAAAAAGTATGTACAAAATACCCCTTTTATTATTTAATTGGGGTGGGTCCCACTTATTCAAATAAATTTAAATCAATAATGAAAATTAATTATGAGAGTTTGTGATGTTTTTTTTTTACTCCATGGGGAATGGGGATTTGATTCCCAAATAAACAAGAAGAAGACAAAAAAAACATTAATAATTCACCCAATTGAATACCCCACCCCCCCTATTAATAAGGGTGTTGCCGGAAGCAACACCAACACACCCAACTCTCTCTCTCTCTCTCTCAGCTCTCTCTCTCTCTCAACTCTCTCTCTCGGCCCTCTCTCTCTAGACGTCCCACCGGCCGGAAATTCTTTTCCGGCATCTCTCCCATCTCTCTCAAGTCTCTCTCTACTCTCTCCCATCTCTCTCTCTCTTTTCCGGCAACCATCCACCGCGCCGGCCACCCGTCCCGACACCGGAGAAGTCTTCGAATCCCGTCGACGGTCGAAAACAACTAGGTAACACTACATAAGTACATTAGTCTATGTAAAAAAATAAATAGGATTTTTTGGCCAGGTTCACGCCGGAGAACTGTCGCCGGAAAATCCATCACGCCGGCGTGGTATCACGCCGGCGTGATGGATTTTCCGGCGACAGTTCTCCGGCGTGAACCTGGCCAAAAAATCCTATTTATGTTTTTACGTATTTAAGTGTATGTATTTTAAATTTATAATCTTTATATTATATGTTTAGATTCAAATTTAATTCGAAAATTTTCTAATCTAATTCGAATTCAAATTTAAATTCGAATTATTCAATAATATGAGATTTATTTGCTAATTAATTCGTAATATGTAATTTGAAGGGTTTGTAGACCGGAGCTTGGCCGGAAACAATAGTATTCACACCGGAGACGAAGCCGGAGACGAACACCCCTCGAACACCGAATTCCTTAACTAACAAAAATGGTATGTTTCCCCCATTATTATGAATTGTAATTGTAATTTTTATTGTTATATATGCCCTAATTCCAATCTTTGTGCATCTTATAATGTAGTTTATATGATCTTAAAAATTGTTTAGGAAAAAAATATAATCGAATGTTTAAAAAAATATATGTATACATAAATGAGTAGGAAAAAAAAAATTACGTGCAAAAAAAACGCCGGAGAACGTCGCCGGAATAGTCCATAACGCCGGCGTTATTCGTTTTCCGGCGACATTCTCCGGCGTGATAGGCCCTAATATGTTTAAATGATATTTTTTTCTTAATTATGTTATAATATGATTTTTAGTATGCAAATTTGTTTATATGTATGTTGTTACAATTATATATGTATATGTTTGAAAATAATTTTTTAAACAAATTGTAGTATTAGTTTTAAAAAATATTCGGACTCATAATATAGACGGAAATTATATTCTTAAAATTCGGGTGAAAATCACGCCGGAGAAACCCTGCCGGAAAATCGATAACGCCGGCGTGATATCTATCCGGCGGTATACGTTTTCCGACAAGGTTTCTCCGGCGTGATTTTCACTAATATGTTTATATTTATTTTAATTTCTTAATTATGTTATAATATGATTTTTATTATGCAAATTTGTTTATATTTGTGTTGATACAATTATATATGTATATGTTTGAAAATAGTTTTTAAAAAAAATTGTAGTATTAGTTTTTAAAAATTATCGTACTCAAAATATAGAAGGAATAATATTTAAAAAATTCGGGTGAAAATTACGCCGGAGAAACCCTGCCGGAAAACGGATAACGCCGGCGTGAAGAAGGATTTAGGTCCGTTGCTTGTTCTTATGCCCTATTGGTTACTTGCCGGCGGTTATTATGAGAACAACGTCTACGGGATCACTAAACCCGAACCTGAAGAGATGAGCTTTAAGTTGGTCTTTTGGAAAAAAGAGAGCCTAATTAGGAGTGACCATCCAAGATGCAGTGGAGTGGTTACTTGCTTGAACGTGGAGCGTCTAATCAGTGGGAGTCCCTCCATAGAGGCCGCAAATAATAACTGTTGCAAATATAAGAGGTTGTATGCAACAAGAATATTTGCTTATGCGGATCATGACGTTTAGTTCACAAGACTTGTAATTGACGTTGATTTTAATCTTTGCTAATTTTTACAATTCGAATGCGCGTTTCGAATTTCGTTCAATCGTGGTGAAAATTTTAAATCTGAAATGAATAATCGTTTAAGTCATGTACATTATATTTCAAATTATAAAAGAAAAATGAAAAAATATATATAAAATGAATTAAATGAAAAATTTCACGCCGGAGACTTAACGCCGGAGCTACAATACCGCCGGGGGAACATAACGCCGGCGTGATGGCTTTTCCGGCGTTATTACTCCGGCGTGAACTTCCGGAATGAATCAATCATGGTGTTTTTTTTGTTATTATGATAAATAATTCTGTTAATATCACTTAATGACTAAAACGACGCACAAAAACATTGAATAAACATTTGATACACGAGTTTTGAATTAAACAATCCACTCATAGGTGCTACTCAATCGTACTGGTTAGCACAGGGTTGTCTTGCACCGTGTTGTTCGCCGCATTGACGACATCTCCGAGGGGCACGCTTGATTGTCCTTTCTTGTGCCCCCCTCCGTCTACGTTCCCGTGGTCTCCCTGGTTGCCGTTCATACGGATTGGGTAGAATTTGTACACCGTCCACTCTTCCTTTTTGGGAACTGGAAATATTTGCCGGTTGTAAATCTTGGCATAGTTGTCCCTCCTGTAGTAGTGCGAAATGTACTGATCTACAGCCTGGCCATTTTCCCTGTTGAAATAAATAAATGTCAATCCTTACACGAAATATTTAATAATTGAGTTCAAATATTATAACTTACGTCATTGCTGCGATCGAGTGTGCACACGGTATGCAATCGAATTGCCATCTGTTGCAGTCGCACAACATGTTCTTCAAGTCCACGTGGTATACGTGATCTAGTGTCTGCACTCTGAAATGCGGCACGTCGAGGCTGACCCGTTTGACCTTGTACCTTTGCGAATGTTCTATCTGGACTCCGATCTTTCGCCGCGCCTCTTCACAGACGAGATGTGTGTCGTTATGACACTTGAGTCTTCTCTCATCGAACCACTTCTCGATAACGAGCTTCGCAGCATCGAGGCAAGCAACTATAGGCAGTCGACGTGCCCAAAGGAGGGAATTGTTGAAAGACTCTGCGGCGTTCGACGTGAGGGTACTGAATCGACGAACGGGGCACATGCTGCGAGCCCACCTAGCGGGTCCGTTCTCCATAGCCTTATTGTGCGCGTCGGGGTTGGTGTTAAGCATCGATGCCATGATGCTGTGGAATTCTCTCTGATCGTACGTGTACGCAGCTTGTTGGAACATGGCACCGATAACCATGCCGTATGTCATGTGCTGACTCAGGTGGTAGTAACACAACCCATGGTGCGCCTCCGGAAACACTTGAGCTACGGCATACTCAATCGAAACGTGCTGATCAGAGACAATCAGCATGTCAGTCAAGTTCCCGTAAGCCCTCCTCAGACCCCTCATGAACCAGGTCCAACAGTAGTGATTCTCCTTAGGCCCCACGCCGTATGCCAAGGGAAATAGTTGCTCGTTCGCATCCTTCGCCACAGCTACGAACATGACGCCGCTGTTCTTGCCCTTCAAGTACGTGGCGTCGACGGATATAACCGGCCTTATATACCCGTATTTGAATGCCGCTATAGAGGCAACGAGGGCAACGAACACCCCTCGAAATTGGGACTCCTCGTCTATGTCGAGATCGGTGACTGTGCCGGTGTTGGATGTCTCGAGAGCATGGAGGTAGGCGGGCAGATCTTGGAACGACTCTTTGTGTTTCCCGTAGATAATCTCCACGGCCTGATTCCTCGCCCTCAAGCAGACGTCGTAACTCGCCTTAATGCCGAACGACGTGAGCAACTCGTGCTCAATGATCTTAGGCTTCATTATCGCGGAGTCGCGTAGGATCCTCTTCGCAAAGTACGCCGCGATGACTTTAGATCGGACCTTCTTTCTTTCGACCGTCCCAGTATTGGGCTCGCATGTGTGTTCGGGTTCAAACACTGAAATGACCCAATTATCGCCCTTGCTTATGGCACGAATGTTGAAGAGGCAACGTTTGTCCGACGTGCATCTGAACACCAGCCTAATCGTATCCGACCACCTGGGGTAGAAATTTTTATTGCTCTCCATCTGCCACAAACCGACGGCGGTATACAGATCCTTCTTGCTTTTGAAATATGCACCACGCCGCAGATCGACGATATGACGGTCTTCCTCGTTGAACACCGCAGATTCCAGAGGCTGAAGTGGGGCCACCGGCACTAACCAATTCCTCATGTGCTCCGTATCAGTATCCAGAGGCGGTTGGCTCCTACCGTGCAGGTCTGGAAACATCATAGCCAACAGTCTGTTGAACCCGCCTTCTTCAGCTATCCAGGCGGTCCACTCGGCCATTAGGGCCCTAGGAATTTGCCTTCCTTCACCCCACACGTTCGACTGATCGCTGTCCTCGGTGGAAACGTCAAGCGACGGCTCATATTCATCCTCATCATCATCGTCGTCGCGCAAGACATCATCTTCGTTCGGATCCTCCTGCTCATCCCTTCCTGATGTATAATTCTGGTCGGGTATTTGGTCGGCATGATGAGACGAACTGCCTCCGAGGTTGTGGACTTGATACACCTGTTCATCATCCCAACGTGCGGAATTGATGTTCTCTACGATATCATCGAGCTGTGAATTTAAATCACCCGTGTTGCCATATGTGCTGCCGAATTCGAACGAAGACGGTTCCTGGTACGACGGGTCGAATTGTGGGATATACGAAGAAGAAGCACCGACGTGTGAAGACAAACCACCGACATGTGAAGACGACCCTCCGTTTTTGATAATCACGTACACTTCTGGGCTGAGGTGTTTAGTGCATAGCTCAACCACTTGCGCGTTCGACTGCAACTTCGATTTCCTCGTACGTCCTGTGCTCTCGGATATCGTAAAATAGTACATATCGAAATCACTACCGACTAGGTAGCAATTCTGAGCTACCATAAATCTCAACCCATAAAGTGTGAGATCACTTTCGGTCCACACAAAATCGACCTCGTTGTCATTCTTGTACCTTCTTCCATCTCATTCACCTCCGTAATACGCTTTGATTTTTACATCCATCTACAATATAAAATGAACTCGAATTAATCATACGGAGAAATTAAATCAATGTATGAGAACAAATCATGTAAAAAGCAATAGAGAATAATAAAATAAGGGTACTGGAAAAAATCACGCCGGAAAAGTTGGCCGGAAAAACCCATAACGCCGGCGTGTTCACCCACCGGCGGTATGATTATTCCGGCCACATAACTCCGGCGTGAAATCAACATTTTTTCTTATTTCATTTCATTTATTCCTAATATGCTATAGTTTGGTTTAATTTACTTACATACCACATACAAATATAAAAAGAACTCTTAATATACATTAAAAAAAACAATAATTCTCGGTAAATAATTCATACATTACAAACAAATTGTTAAATGAAACAATTTAGTATACGAAATGAAACAGAATAATTCATTCTACATGATACCTCATTTCACGCCGGAGACATCACGCCGGAATGCACATAATGCCGGCGGTATGAGCATTCCGGCGTGATGTCTCCGGCGTGAAATGAGGTATTAATCTTCATTTTTTTCTCCATATTATGCTATATTTTTATTTGATTTACGCACATACATTGCAAAAAAAAAAAAAAAAAATTAAAAACATTCTTCATATACATAAAAAACTAAAAAAAAATAGGGAGAATACCCAAAAATAGCCAATTTCATAAGACAAAAGTCCTTTTTTAGCCACATATAATAAAAAGGTCTTTTTCTAGCCACTTTACATATTTTGTGACAATTATACCCTTAATAATAATATTAATTACCATTGTTAATAAATTAAAAAATAGGAAAAGAAAAGAACACTCCACCTCCGCCCTCCCGTTCTCTCCCTCTCTCTCTCCCTCTCCGTTCCCCTCACACCGCCGCCGATGCAGGTGTTGCCGCCTCCGCCTCCGCCTCCGACGACTTTCTCCGGCGACTTCCTCCTCCTTCCTCTCTTCGCTTCCTCCTCGTTACTGCATCTCACGTCGTCGTTGTCGTCGCCATCTCTCTCTCTCTCTCTCTCTCTCTCTCTCCCCTTCTCTTCGCTGAGCTGATGTAGGGTGGCCGCCGGTGAAGTCTCCGATGAGGAAGATGGCTGAGCAGCACCGCCGCGCCGCCAACTACTTCACGGTGGAGAACGGCGGCGATGACAGTTTGTTACACGACTAAGTTGAGGGTTACACGAATTCAGGATTACTCGTGTTCGTGCGCACGAACGGATATTCACGACATTTTTGTTCGTGTTCGTGTGCACGATCGAGTATTCACGACAGTTTCGCTCGTGTTCGTGTGCACGACCGAGTATTCACGACGATTTTGCTCGTGTTCGTGTGTACGACAGTGTTCTTCTTCTTCGATTTGTCGGAGAGGATTCAGTCATGAAGCTCGAGCTGACCTTCTCCGGTGGTGACAGCGGCGGCGATGGTGTGCTCGGCGGCGGCGGCTATTGGCGGCGCCGGTCGGAGGAGAGAGAGAGAGAGAGAGAGAGAGAGAAGAAGAAGAAGAAGAAGAAGGTGAGGAGGGAGGGAGAGAGAGAATGAGAGCGTGGGGTGATAGTGTGCTCGGCGGCGGCGGCTATGGCGGCGCCGGTCGAGGTGGCTATGGCAGCGGCGGTTGGACAGAGAGAGAGAGAGGGAGAGGGAGAGAGAGAGCAGATGAAGAAGAAGGTGAGGAGGGAGGGAGAGAGAAAGAGAGTCGCGGGGTGGATGAGGGAATTGGGGGTTAGGGTTTTTCTTTTATTTTTATTTCAAATATTTTTTTAATTTTAGGTAGTAAGGGTATTATTGGTAGTTCAGGTCCAAAGTGGCTAGAAAAAGACCTTTTTATTATTAGTGGCTAAAAAAGACTTTTTTGTTATGAAAGTGGCTAATTTTGTCCTTGCCCCAAAAAAATATATGTATAACATATCATTCATTCATAGCTCTCAAAACTTGATGATATGAAAACATATAGTATCAAACATGTAACACAAAAAAAAAAAAAAAAAGGCCTAGATTTCGCCGGAGAAAGTTGGCCGGAAAATGAATCACGCCGGCGTTATATGCTTCCGGCGTGATGCATTTTCCGGCCAACGTTCTCCGGCGGTATCACGCTCGAAAAAATTTAAACAATATTTCCTTTCTAATGCTTTGTGACATACCTTTTAATATCGGATGTTGATTGCCTTTTCCTTGTATTTGCTCGTCCACGAAAGTAGACCTTTTTTTTTTTCCGGTGAAGTCGAATCCAACAATTTTTTTCGATTGTGAATTCAGAAAATCGATGTGCAGGTATATATTGAAAAATTTTAACATAGGATACCATTTTTGAACTGTTCATCACTGAACAAAATTGATTGAACAGTGCAGTAATAATGCATCGATGATACACTGTTCATGCATTATTTTGCCAACCATGTGAGAAAATAAAAGTAAAGGACACAATTTATGTCAATTCTCCTTACATCAACTCACCTCAAAGTGAGTGGGTTAAAAAAATTAAAGGAAAAATCGAAATTCATATTAAAATTAATTGTAAAATAAATAAAGGGGTAGTTTGTGCATGCTTTAATTTTAAGGGGTATTTTGTACATGAGAGTTTTGAAAAGGGCTATTGAAAAATATTATGACAATAAAAATCTCAATTATATACAAAACCCTAGTAAAAGAATACTAGTAAAACCGATTCCCTTATATTGACCGGGTAAACGGGTCCGACCCGATTGAGATTTCGGACTGTAGATTCCCGCGGCCCATTTGCTGTTTAGGGTTTCTCAAAATCTCTATAAAACCCTAGCACTCGTTCCTCTTCTCCATCACCACTCAAACACGAATTCTCAGAGTTCCCCAAACCCTAGATCCCTAATTTCGAAATTCCCCTCTTCCCCCATCCATCAATTTCTCTTTGTTCTTATAAATTTTTCCGATTCAGATTAATCTATGTATTTTTGCAGCCTCGATTACTGCACGTGGCTACCCGGGCTCCTCTGAAATCATCGCTTGAAGAAAGAAGTCCCAAAGCTCGTGCTAGAACGACGCCGTTTAGTGTTGCAGATTCGTCTCTGTACCTATTCCAAGGCTTATCTGTGTCAAAAAAACGGCCACATCCTTTAAATTTCAATCTCTGTTTTTTTGGTTTGCATATATTCGCTGCTGCCTCTCACACCTTTAGCTTGTTTTCATATAAATTTCAATGGGAAATGAAGCTAGTCATAGAGGCAGAGATTTACGGCGGCTTTCACGTGGGGGTTTACACTTTTTCAATTGTTGTACCTCTAAAAATGTTCGCTATATCTCTTCAAATTTCTGATTTTTTGTTTTGAATTTCGAATTCTTTTGGGTTTTTGATTTGGGGCTATGATTTAACATTATCCGCGCTTCTGAGATTTTGCGATCCATGAAGTATGAACGATAATTATGGTTGAATTTCTTAATATGAGCCTCATAATTGTAAATTTTCGTTTTTTATTTTTTCCTTGATTTGATTTTGGTGATGATGATCGTTTAACAGCTTATGCCAGTTCTGCTTCAGAAAATTCTTGATTGAGAGAGCTGTCTAATAATCTGAACCTTGTTTGTTGTTTATCAATTCTTCAATTTTACTTGAGTTTGATATCGATGATGATAATTTCCATAAATGAGGTGCAGTGATCTCGAGACCCTGTTTACAGGGAGAACCCCTTGGGGTTGCTGCATTTTATCATGAAATTCTGGAAAATCTCTGAGATTTTTTCTTCTTGATCAATTCATATTTTATTTGTTTTTTCAATTTACATTCTTTTGTGCCTGTGATGGTTGTTGGATAGTATATGAGGTGTAGTGAAGCCAAGTCCTTGCTTCGGCAAGGTGAACCTCTTGGTGGATCTACGTTGCTAATGATTATAATTCTTCTTACTGAGGCTTATTCATTGTTAATTCTTTCCAAAGATTCAATCCATTGTTAATTCTTTCTAAAGATTCAATTTTTTTTGTCGAGTTTTACTATACTCTTTGCCCTGGGTTTATGCCCGTTTGGGTCGAGGGTCTGAAGAACTCGCATATCCATGTGTTGTCATCAGCTTCTTCTCTCGAATTTGCAACGAGACTGGAGTTAAATAACAGCACTAGATACCCCAATTATGAATTCAACCATATTTTGTTTATTCATTTTTTTTGTTTTTTATTTTGATTGTATTTTCTTTACTGTTTATCGCTGCTAGATCTTTTGTTGCAGATGTAGAGGCTTGCACTCCAGTTCCTTGTATGAAGATTTGAAGAAAGTTTGGCTGTATTCTTAACTATTGAGAGTTGTATATCGACTGTATTTGCATCGAATAAATCTAATGAATACACAATTTGAAATGAATTATTAGTTTTGTCTACTTAAATTTGCAGTAATTTTTGCTTCATAAAATACACATCTAACCAAATTATTCTTGTTCGATATTCATTTGTACTTGTTAACTTGCAAATACTTTCTAAACTTTTGTACTTTTGATAGTTGTGTTGATGGAACGATCGACTGGTTGATGCTTTGGATAATATGTCATTGTTAAGATGTTGTGATGGATGGCTTGCTTTGATTCAGCCGTTCCAAATTTCTTATGAAAAACCAGTAACTGAGAATGCAAAGATCTTCTGTTCCAATTCTGTGAGAATTTTGAAAGGATAACTGTTTTATAATCCAGTTATCACCATATCCTTGAACACTTGTTGATAGAGAGGATTACATCTGTTTGGCTGAAATTATATTCGAGAGAGATGGCATCGAGGTCTCAATTTGAAACTGTGCAACGAGAGCAGATATTGGTTCGGAGTAGATGAGAGAAAGATGATGGTGATTGCAAGACTAGTTTCAAACTGAATTAGAATATGGCAAACTTGTACATGATGTTTGATTAAGGTCACCTTTAATCTTACTTTCAATAATTTATTGCTTCTTATGAATCTTAGATGGCTCATAACCTCAAGAAGCTGATTTTTATATGATGATCGAAGACCGTCACCATTCTTAAATCAAGAATTTTAGTCTCTTTTGGATCAACATGGCTATAGATCATCAACTTTAGGTCTCAAGAAACTGCAGGAGTCAAAATGGCCTAATGTGCAGGAAAACATAGCAATATTAAGCTACACAGACAAAGATCACTTTGGTGCCTTCGATCATCGATCAAGTCCACGATCGTGATGATATGAGCAGTCATCGCGTGACTTGACTGAATCAAAGATTAAGAAGAAAATAGAGAAAAAGGTAGACATTGTGCAGTCTAAACAAAACATCTTCTAACAAGATTTTTTCCATTTCTAAAAATCCCATATGATGATTGTAATTGTAACACATACATGAAAACATACCAATCCAAGTAAACAAAACCACATCCAGTTTCAAAGCACAAGTATGCTTTCAACACCAAACCAAAACACTTCACAATCAACAACAATTACTCTCCACTTATTATTCTATTTACCAAATCAGGCAAAATCAAGCCAGCTTTCTTCTTCAGCTCTCATCTTCTTCTTCCTCTTCCTCTTCTCCGTAACTCAGAGCTTGACAAACGAACTGTTCCAATGCCTCATCCCTAGCAAAGAACGGCTTCCTCCCGACCAATTCAGCGGCCTTCTTCGCAGGTCCAGAGTCCCGGGGGCTCTCGTTGCATCGAGCAATTCTCAGCTTCGGAAGCAGACAAGGAGAGTAACCCTCTCTCTCCAGACTCCCATGAACTACAACCTCACTAGGGATCTCCCACCTCTTCTTCACACGGCTTTCGCTCCTTAACCCCTCCCCTTCAGTCTCATTAGGCCGTGTCTTTTCCACTGATAAAGACCGCTTCTTCTCCACCCTCTTACTGTTCTCTGCATCATTCTCAGGCAAAGATCTCTTCCTCACTGTCGAAGCTTGAGACGAGTTCTGATTATACCTACTAGCCACCATTCTACCCGGCCTCAACGCCTTCTTGTTAGTAGCTAAAGCAGACTTTTCCCCATCTTTGAACAGCTTCTTGGGCTGAACTGAGCTAATAACAAGATCATCCTTCTTCACAGTCTTTCTTGAAGCAATAGTCGTCACTGCCTGCCTCTGCACAGCCTGAGACTTGGCTCCAACCTTCCTTGATTTCGGGCTCAAACTGCAGCTCTTGACCCTCTCTTCCTCGATATCCTGCAATTTCAAGAAACAAGATTTTCTCCTACTCTGCAGAGGGGTGATCATCTCCTGCTTCACTAGCTGCCTCGATTTCGCAGCTCCGTAGATCTCCGAAGGGCACAAACTCATCCCCCTACGCCCCCCAGACATGATCTCAGCAGGGCCTAAACTTATCCCTCTCCTATTACTACCCCTCGTTCTTGAACTCAAACTCGAAACCTCATCGTCGACGGTTTTCTTTTCCTCTGCATTCTTCGCAATCTGTTTCTCCTCCATGAACTTAGCCGCCACAACCCTCCCTCTCTTCTCCACCACAGCCTTCACACTCCTCTCCGCCTTCTCCAGCCTCAGAGATTCCAATCTCGACTTCAAATTCGAAATCTGAGACTCGATCTCTTCAATCTCCTCATCAATCTTCCTCCCGTCTCGGATTTCCTTCACGGCCGGCTTCAGGACTACGTTTTTATGGAATCCGATCTTCGAAACTTCCTTCGGTCTCGATTTCTGAACCGATTCGACGGCGTTGAGCGGCTTGAAGGGGGCGGAGGTCGCAGATTTGAGGCAGGGGGAAACGGGGGGGATCGGATTCTCTAGCGCGAAACCCTGATTTTCTTTACCCGAAACGGAATCGAAAGAGGATTTAGGGTTACCGAAAATCGACTTGAGAGAGCCCCAAGACTGCTTGCTCGCCGTCAAATCTTCGGAGATTTCGCCGTTGTCGAAGGCGGCGTTGTTCCATATCTGAAGCTCCGCCGAAGAATCCATGGCGCCTCGAAAAACTGCGCCGCCGCACTCGATTTTTGTCGATTTGGTTTCGAAATGTTCGGATCGAAGGAGAAAATGGGATCGAAAACTTGAATATTTGTAAAAAAAATTCTTGAGAGCAAGCGATATCGAGAATTAGAGGGAGTGGGGAGAAAAAATATTGTAATGTATAGTCTGGGAATTTTCGACCGTTGGGGGTTTTCAAAGTAAACGTTATTGAGTAGCGCCCCGCTCCATCGTGGCCGTTGGATTGGAAACGGCCACCTCAGATCAGACGCTCCCAATTTGCTTTAAAGGTTTGATTTTTTTAGGAGCCTTTGGTGTTAATTTCTTTTCCCCAAATGTAAAATGTGTCCAAAATAAGACTATTTTCATTGCAAGATTTTCTTCCATTATTTCGGAGAATTAGAAATAAAGCATGTAAATAATTAATTGATTAAGACTCTTAAATGATGATGTGTGATGAGAAACGTTCCCCTACTCACAGTTGTACTATAATGTGCCCAATGTTGATGTGGGAGGGACATGGTTTAAATTTTTTTTAGATAGGTTAGAGTATACTACTATATTTAGATCTATTCATTACTACTCCTTCTGTCCCGCGGCAATTGTCCCCTAAGATATTCATATATGAGGTATATAATAATTATATTGGACAATTGCCGCAGGACGAAGGGAGTAGTAACCTACGTTATCCGTTGACATATCAAAAATTTCCACTACTCTGTGTTTGATAAAATAGATAAATGCTTTTACCATAGCTTTTAATACTATATTTTTGAAAAGATGAATAGATGATGGAATATTGTCACTATTTTTTCCAAGCAGAGAGAGAAGCAAAAGTTAAATGTATAAAATGACATTTTAACGAGAAAAAGGTCCGGCCCAGAAAGAAGAGCAATAAAAAGGCCCATATATTGTTTGGAACATGAAGAATTACAACTTTAACAACTTTACCAATTAGTGAAACGAATCCGATGAGTGTTTTAAGAATATAATTATCCAACTTGCATACAATTGCAAAAAAAAAAAAAAAAAAAAAAAATTGTTTGGATGCATCTATTATTTTTGATGTAGCGTTGGGTGAATTGTTTCGTGAGACATGTTAAAATATATTAACCATGTTTCAACTATCTTGTCTCACTTTATTATTATATATTCAAATCAAATGAGATAAGATAGTTAAAATGGAGAAGTAGTGCATTGGCCGGATTTTCTCTGACCAATTGGTCCAATCGAACACCTTGACGCCCTTAAATTGACTAGCTGAATTGGTTCGGTTCAATTTCGATTTTCGGGCGATCGATGCTCACGGTGTTCGGACGATCGATGTTCAACCCTACGGCCCAGTAGACCATTTTGTCCCCGCATCACACCAAAATAATATTAATTTGGTGTGAATTATTTACAAACTCTTGTGTGGTCGAACTTTATGCTATAATGTCCCTAACCAGTTATACGATCAAGAAATCGAAGAGATATTGTTTGAGAACATAAGTTTATTACTAGCTTTTATGTAATGTCTTTTAATTGTAGTTTTGTTATAACTTATAAGGACTAGGTTAGAGTCCAATCAGTATATCTAAACCCACTAGGTTAAGTGTCAAACCTATTTAAAGTTCTATTTATCTTGACCGTCATTATCGAAATAGAATATTGAATGAACCCTTCGTTGGTTTTCGACTTCTCTTCGAAAAGATTTAGAATTTAAAGACAATCGAAGCATTAATTATCGATACGTCCGATCTCGAGCCGTATCAATAACCATTCGTAAGAATTGGAAATTTATTTTAGCACGCTCATGAAAAATAAATTAAAAAAAGAAGATTAAAGTAAAGCACAGAAACGATGAAATTGCTCAATTGATTTTGCACTATATATTGATTTGATAATGAGTCCTCTCAAAATTTCACTTTTACAATTATCAATCCAGACCCCAATCTTTCAATATTTTCCAATTCAGCCCCAAGAACCCAAGCACTCGAGTCAACTCAGTCCAGCATCCCCGAGTCAGCCCGCTCTCTTGCCACGCACCACGTAGCATCGCCAATTACAATTCTACCCCTCTCGGGCATTCAAATGTACAATCAGCTCAGCCCTAGCCCTGGCCCCAGCAGTTCAAGTACAGAACTTGCCGGAGAGACTCATCCGTCTGCTCCCTCCCGCCGCTTCCGCGGCGGCAGCCGCCGATGATACCTCCGACTCCGGAGGTAATGACGGCCGAAAGGGACCGGATATCCGCCGCGTCGGAGAAGCGGCGCTTGCCGTAGTTGAGGGACTTGAGGCCGGACTTGATCTTCTGGCCTTGATCGGAGAGGCTGTTCACCGCCGCCACGCCGGTCGCCACCCACACTCTGTTCATGTAGCTCATCTTTCTCTTTCGTTCTTGATAAAATGTTGTTAGTTCGTTGTTTGTTGTTTTGAGAGAGATTGTTGTTTGTTGTGATGATGGGAAAGAGTTTTATAGGGGGGGATCAGGGGCAAAATCGGAAATTCAACGTGTATAATGGAGGGACAGATGGCGAGACTAGGTTGTAGAAGAGTGCATGAGTCATCTGCATACAACCAATGGGAGGCTAACATGTTTTCATATATTGGACAGATGCTACATATGCTTAAATAATTCAGCTCATGGTGTAATATAGTACTAGTACTATTATATAAATATACTTTAGATTTGTGAACAATTATACATACCTTCCGCCTCACTCTAAGTAACTTATTTTATATTTATGGGTAAAATATATAATAATAAAATGAGTTATTCAGGATGAGATAGAGGAAGTACTTAATTTCTTTATTGATTTGAAGTACTTAATTTTTTATAGGGTTAGTATAATTTTTTTATTGACTGAAGTAATTAATTTCTTGTTAGAGTTCTCAAACACTACTGAATCATACTATTAGTATAATATTATTCGTTTTGGATCGAATCTATATACTCCATACTAATAAAGTGGTGCCCTGCTTTACATATAAGGTCCATCTGAATTTAGATGAGAGACATATTGTATGCACCTTACTTAAATGAGCACACACTTAATTTAAATAAACTTTGTATTATAGTACAAATATATTAAAGAATGAGGTATACCTTGAAAATGGTAAATGAGAAATACAAAAAACTAGTGTCGTTTAGTAGGGCAGGAGACGACAAGAAGATCACGTGAGATGAGCATAATGCGCCGCTGCCGACCCATACCCATTCACGTGCCCATTCATCACCTCTAAATTAAACCACTAAACGACTACTACTAGATTATTCATACACATGCAACAACCAAAAAAAAAAACCACCCTTTTCTTCAAATGAAAATCCTTAAATATTTTCATTGGGCATTAGCGAAACTTAAAAGAATGAATAAGAATAAAAATAAAAATAAAAGAGAGAGAGATACAATAAGAAAAGCTCTCACATAGTTATTGCTATTAGCAACGCTACATCTCATATGATATATAATTGAAGAAATCGAGAGAGAAGAAGAGTATTTTCATTTATGTGTAAACAGCTCAAGCTGTATTGAATAAAATTCTACGTACAAAATACAATTAACACTGTATATATACAGTGCCAACTCACCAACAACGAAATCGTAAAATAAGAGAAAATAAAGCGCTACACGCTTTTAAGCATCACAGCTAAACTAATCTAGACCGTTAGGTCTTAAGTACAAATCTACGGCTATTATTTTAAAACTGAATATAACTATCATAACAGAAGCCCTAAACATTTTCCAACTTCATCTTCTTCATGCGTACACCTCCATCAGCCAAAGCTTCATTCACCTCCAACAATACCTCCTCTGCACTTAAATGCTACATGTCTCTACACCCCCCCTCAAGATTAACTTGGTGAATATCCAACAAGTTCATCTTGGAAAGGATGTCTCGAAAACGTGATGACGCCAAGGATTTAGTGAGAAAATCAGCGAGCTGATTGGAGGAGGAAACAAAAGTAGGAACAAGAAAACCAGAAGAATATCTTTCCCTCACTATGTGACAATCGATGTCAATATGCTTCGTCTTCTCGTGAAAGACGTTGTTCTTCGTAATGTGTATGGCAGCCATATTGTCACAGTAGAGTGGAAAGGGAAGAGCTGGAGTGATATGAAAATCCTGTAACAAATAAGAGATCCATACCAGCTCACGAGTGGTGATGCTTAAGGCCCTATATTCGGCTTCAGCAGTGGAAGCAGCCACAGTAGGCTGTTTCTTGCATCTCCATGAAAGCAAACCAGTTCCCAAAAATATACAATAACCTGTAATTGAGCGTCGTGAATCCTTACAATTTCCCCAGTCAGCATCAGAGAATCCACGAACACTGAAATCACAAGTGGAAGAGTAGAAAACCCCAAGAGATAGACATCCCTTCAAATAGCGAAGCACATGAAGGGCAGCCTTCCAATGCTCCGTTCTTGGTTTAGCCACAAACTGGCTGAGCTGTTGAGAGGCAAAAGTAACATCCGGCCTAGTGAGATTTAAGTAGAGCAGTTGGCCTACAAGACGCCTGTAAGGCTCAGGATCCTCCAACAATTCACCATCATACTTAGATAGAGTGACACCAGGAGGAAGAGGTGTTAAAGCAGGTCTACATCCTATCAAACCAGCTGAGCAAACAATGTCCAAAACATACTTTCGCTGGTTTAGAGAAATACCTGCATTCCCTCTAGCTACTTCCATACCCAGAAAGTATTTAGCATCTCCAAGGTCTTTAATAGTGAAAGTAGCATGTAGAAATGACTTCAATTCAGCAAGTAAAGACTGGGAAGGACCACTGATCAAGACATCGTCCACATAGACCAACAGACAAAGAAAGTTCTCACCTGAACCTTTCAAGAACAAACAATGATCACTATGTGACTGAGTGAAACCATAACTAAACAATTGCTTTGTGAATTCGGCATTCCACTCTCTTGAAGCTTGTTTAAGCCCATATAAGCTTTTGACTAACTTACATACTTGATTAGGTCTTGCACCTTGAAGCCCAGAAGGAACTGTCATGTATATATCATCCTTAAAAAATCCATGAAGGAATGCATTGTTCACATCCAACTGTTGAATAGGCCAGTTGGAAGTTGCAGCCGTGGCAAACAAAAAACGAACAATGACCATCTTAGCCACAGGTGAAAATACTTCAGTATAGTCCACTCCATACTGTTGATTAAACCCTTTGGCCACTAGTCTAGCCTTATACCTTTCTATGGAACCATTAGGGTTTAACTTTACCTTATAAACCCACTTACACCCAATAGGTTTCTTGCCTTTAGGAAGGTCAGTTAAGATCCATGTTTCATTAGTTGTTAAAGCCTCTAATTCCTTGTTCATTGCCTCTACCCACTCTGGAGAAGTAGAAGCTTCTTTGTAGGATTTGGGCTCTTTAATCACAGAAAGGTTAAAGAGAAATGAAGTATAAGTAGATGTAAGAGCTGAACAAACTTGATAAGGAAATGTAGGAGGAGTAGTGCTATTGGTAGGTGTACCTAAGAACTCTGTGGTAAAGCTGCTACATACATAATCCTTCAACCATGTGGGTGGCCTATGAGTCCTAGCTCCCCTGCCTTCAACTGGAGGATTGACCTCTAATTGTGGTTCAATAAAAGAAGAATCAGAATCTGTAGAAGAAGAGTCTGAATCTAAATGATCACTAACAGAAGAATCATCATTAGCAGTAGGCTGAGTATTATCAGTTTCATGTGAAACAAGAGTATTATCTCCTAGATCAAAATTATCAGATGGAATAGGAACCAAAGGCAAAGAAGATGCAGTTGGTGTAGCAATATCATCATGTGAACTATGATGTAGAAAAGGAAATGTATCAGTCAAGAATTTCACATCCCTGGAAATTATGACCCTGGATTTATCTAGATCATATAGCATAAAACCTTTATATGATAGATCATACCCCAAAAACACACATTTAAGGGACCTACTATCAAACTTACTTCAAGTAGGAGTTAGATCTACAGCATATGACAAGCATCCAAATGGCTTTAGCATTGCATAGTCTGGTTCTTCTTTGAATAAAACCTCATATGGTGAAAACCAGTCCACAACACGGCTAGGAAGTCTGTTGATAAGCCAGGTAGCTGTCAATAAAGAATAAGGCCAAAATTTTGAAGGCATCCCACTTGTAAACATCAATGCTCTTGCTGTCTGCAGTAGATTTCTATGCCTCCTCTCCACCACCCCATTTTGTTGAGGTGTGTATGTACAACTTTTCTGATGCAATATCCCATGATCCATAAACAATTTGTGCACATGTTGATTAACAAATTCAGTACCATAATCAGTTCTAAACTGCTTGATATCAGTCTTGAATTGTGTCTTAATCATCATCACAAAAGACTTGAGAGTACTAGCCACTTGATCTTTGTTGTGCAACATGTATGTCCATATCATTCTACTATGATCCTCAACCAAGGTGAGCATATACTTCACTGAACACATGTTATCTTCAGTATATGGACCCCATAGATCAACATGTACCAAATCAAACAAGTTATCAGTCCTTCTATTCAAGATAGGAAACTGACTTCTTGTTTGTTTGGCCCTTATACATACCTCACATTTCTCTATAATATCCACCATTTCCTTTCCGACATTCCATCTAATATCCTCATATGTCTCATAGTGGTTATAGAGGGATGTCCTAAGGCTATATGCCATTCTTGTAAAGTAAGCTTCTTGGGATTGACAATATTGCAGCAATACTTTTCTGTCAAAACATCAAGAATATAAAGATTACCTTTCATTTGTGCAACAGCCAACACCTGGTCAGAATTATCCTTTTGAAACACACAGTGATTCTTATAGAATAAACATCTGATTCCATAATCTTGTATCAACCTAGCCACAGACAACAGGTTGTGTGTGAATCCTGGTATATACAATACATCCACAAGCAATATGTCTTTAGTTAACTTCACTTTGCCAGCATGAGTTACTAACTTGGAAGAACCATCTGGCAAATGTATGTTGATAGGTTTATCCAGACTATATGTGATACAAAGCAACAGAGGATCACAACATATGTGATCACTCGCACCAGAGTCAACTATCCACAATTCCTTCCCCATGCTAGGTAACACACACTAAAGGCATAATGCCCATCAAATGATGTTGTTTGCCCAGGTACTTCATGAACAAAAATCAGATTCACCTCTGGTTTTAGTCTTTGATAGGCTAGCCTCTGTGGATGTCCTTGCTGAAAATGAGCATGCACATATTTAGCTATCTCAGCTTGTATTAGCTTACTCATATCCTGTGTTCCTTCCTTCTGCATAGCTCCTTCCTTCTGCATAGCTCCTTCCTGTATGGACTCAATATTTGCTTCATTATCCACCATATTCACCCTTCCTTGCATTCTGTTGTCCTTTAGTTTCTTGTACCATTCAGGAACACCATGCAACTTGAAGCATTCATCAACTTCATGTCCTACACCTTGACAATAGGTGCATTTCAGCTTCTTCTTATCTTCTTTTGAAAGCCTAGGCTTAAACTGTCCCCATTTCCCTGCATTATTTCTGTATCCTGTATTCTGTTTCACATACTGTCCTGCATTCAAATTCATTAATCCACTTGAATCAAAAGTAGTACTACTTGTTGGTCCCGGGAAAGAGTAATTGGTGTATGTGGGGGGGGGGGGGGGGGGGGGGGGGGGGGGAGGGGGGGGGAATACACCAATAACCAACCGTTTTTGACTTTTGAAAATCAGGTCGATCTAAAGGTCGATTGTCAAGGTCGAACCTATCAGAGGCAGTTTGATCTATCAAGCTCGTATGATATCAAACTTGATTTATCAAACTGTTGTTAATGCGGAAGTTGGTGGAGGTTGGTTAACTCTTTGAAAAATCTTAAGGCTGAAAACAGATAGCAGGTTGATGCTCGTCAGTTTGATAATGAAATGTAAGGGCGATAAATAAAGAGATAGAGAGAAAGAGAGAGACACCGCGATTAGCGTGGTTCGGAGAAACCCTCCTACGTCCACGTCAGGTCGACTCGACCTGAGAATCCCTTTACCTTTGGATTCAACCTCTCTCTTATTTATACTGACTGAGTATCAGTTCTAGATACAATCTAACCTGAAAATATCTAGATACGAGTTATGGGTCGTGACCCTTACAACCTTCGTACTGAAACGTACAAACAACCTTTCACTTTTACAGAGCTTGACTAACTCTATAATGGCGAAAATAAAAACAAGCTTTCTAACTTCGAACAAGTCGGAGAAGAAGTTGTTGAACAATCGACAAGCAGCAGTGAACGCTTCGTCGTTGTGGTGTTTATCGGAATCGGAAACCTCTCTTCGTCAAGTGTTTGGGAAACTAATCGGATTTCGAACACTTGAATGGATATGACTTTGAGAGAGATTTGGGCAGAGATATGGCGTTGATAGCTTGTGTTTCCCGTACTTGAATCCGATAATGGCTGAAGTATTTATAGGCAGTTTTGAAAAACTAGCCGTTGGAGTCAGGCTGACGTGGCACTAGCCGTTGGAAGCTAACTCACTTCTAGCCGTTGGGAAGATTCGTCCTTGCTGGCACTCGACGTGGCAAGGATCAGGTCGTGACGCTCCATGAAGGCGGAGCATCGACCTTGAATGATAATCCAGCTCTTGAAATCTTCTAAGTCAAAGCGGGCTGGAAGCTTGATAAGGAAGGTCGATAGACAGGCTGATGATCCAGCTCGATCCAATTGAGGCAGGTCGATACATCGACCTTTCTCTTACAGGGTGGATCGAACTTGATTCTAAACTTTAGAGGGCATCGACCTGCACTAACAGGTAGCAGGTCGATCTATCGGCCTTGACCCTAAACAAGTAAAATATCCCTAAGTGTGGTTTCGAAAAACATCATCAAAATCAAACTGCAAAGGGGTTCCCAACACTACTCAACTGCTTCCTATCCTCCACTTGAACAACTAAGGAATAAGCTCTTTCTATGTTTGGTAACGGTTCAAGCATCATTATCTGATCAGAAACAGCCTCATATTCATCATTTAACCCTTCCAAAAATTTCATTAATCTCTGCTGCTCCTCTCTAGTAACCACCTGGTTTCTAGCTTTGCAAGTACACTCAATAGGAGGAAGAACAACATCCAATCAATCCCATAAAGCAACAAGGTTGTTAAAATATTCCAATACACTTTGATTTCCTTGTGAATATTTGAAAATTTCTCTCTGTAATCTATATACTTTTGGTCCATTCCTCCTTCCAAATCTAAGTGTAATAGCCTTCCACAACTTATATGTGTTATCTATGTGTGCAAAAGCTTTAACAAAATCCTTAGAAATGAAGTTAACAATCCAAGTCGAAATCATCATATCAACTTTTAACCACCTTTTATAATAAACAACAGTAGAATCTGGTTCTGGAAAACTACCATTAATCAGCTCCAATTTGCTACGAGTTGTTAACGCACGCCTTATAGATTTGCTCCAGTTAATGAAGTTATTACCTGTGAGCTGCATCGCGATTAATTGCATACCAGGATGATCGGACTTCTCGAGATGCAGAATCTTTATCAGTTGCCGTACCGTGAATCCAGGCGGAGGAACTATATCATCGACATCATCTCCATCATAGATCTGTTCTCCATTTGGTCCCGATCCACTTCCATCCTCGAAATTCAGAGAATGAAATCGATTATTCTTAACACCCGAGCCTGCAGCTTGCTCATCATCCAATCGTCGTTCCCAGGCCTCACGGCGTTGTTGCTTCACCATTGTAATACCGTATCAAGCTCAATAGAGTAGAAATGTGAGTAAAAACCCTAGATTCCTGCTCTGGATACCATGAAGAAATCGAAAGAGAAGAAGAGTATTTTCATTTCTGTGTAAACAGCTCAAGCTGTATTGGATAAAATTCTATGTACAAAATACAGTTAACACTGTATATATACAGTGCCAACTCACCAACAACGAAATCGTAAAACAAGAGAAAATAAAGCGCTACATGCTTTTAAGCATCACAGCTAAACTAATCTAGACCGTTAGATCGTAAGTACAAATCTACGGCTATTATTTAAAAACTGAATATAACTATCATAACAGAAGCCCTAAACATTTTCCAACTTCATCTTCTTCATGCGTACACCTCCATCAGCCAAAGCTTCATTCACCTCCAACAATACCTCCTCTGCACTTAAATGCTGCATGTCTCTACAACAATAGTTTGATAATTAGGCATTCGAGAAATAGGAATCAGAACCTATTTATTTGAGAGAATTTATTTAGTCTCAATGTATAAAAATAGTCACTTTGACTATAACTATAACTTATTTAGCCACAACTTTAAAAGTGTGAGTTTTATAGCCACTTTTGGGTAAAAAGACATACTTGCCCCCAAAAGTGTTGTCCATGTCATTATATTGACAAACTAAAAAAAAAAAGAAAGAAAAAAATATTCAGAAAAAAACAAAAAATTAGATTTTGTGGGCCATTAATACACAATTAATTATCCAACCACCACCTTCTCCCTCTCCTCTCTCTCGACGGAAAAACGAAAAAAACCCCCAAAACCTTTACACAGTCGCCGTCGCCGTCGCCGTCTCCTCCCACTGTCGCCACCGCCGCCACCACCGAAGAATATGTCGGGGTCCGATTCCGACCAAGAATGGGTTACTCCTCCTCCGCCGCCGGTGAGTTTTACAAAAATTTCTCAAATTTTTTTGAATTTTCTCGTTCGATTAGTTTATTTTTTGGTTTAGGGTTTAGTTTAAACACCATTAATGGCAAAGTTTAGGGTTTAGGGTTTGTAAATGATGGATTAGTATGGGAAATCTGAGGAAAAATCGCAAAACTGGCACATGTTCTATTTGGCACGGTCGAATTTGAATTTCGACCGTGTGAAAACGGTTGAAATTCGAAGTCAACCTTGCCTGATCGTTGACTTTGCCCAATTGTTGACCAGGCACGGTTGAATTGGGAATTCAACCGTGTGACACGGTTGAATTTCCAATTCAACCGTGTCCTTACCGCAATTTTTTTTTTTGATCCGTTTTTCATTTTTTTTTTGTTATAACTATACTAATATGTTTTGTTTGTATTATTTTCAGCCTAGGTTTCAGTGGATGAGACCTCGAATGCAAGGATATGCCGACAAAGTACTTTTATACACACGGGAAAAAATTCTTCGAGAAATCCCCGAAGTTTTGATCAGAGTCGGGGGACAGCCGCTCCTCGATCGATTTCTAGAGGAGAGCTCCTTCCGTTACATCATGGAGCTCAATAGGAGAGATGTGGCAATCAGTGCCACACACCAGTTTCTAGCCCGGGAGTTGAAAGACTCGTCGATCCCGGAGCACGAGAGGTGGTTTTCGATTGGGGGTCGTGAAATAATCTGCGGCCCTCGAGAGTGGGCCATTGTGACCGGATTAAAGTTCGGGCCTTCCGCTTTCGACCCCTACGGTCGAAACCATATTATACCGTTGTCGAGCCTGTACCATACGAAGTACGGACGCTCGAAGAAGAAGATAAGACGAACCAATTGAGGGATGACTTCTTGAATGAAGATCGAAGGCTAGGCACGCCCTAGCAATACTTGAAGGCCGCCAACCTTCTCGTCTACTTGTTGGTTCTACAATGCCGTGACAATTCGCCCATCGATGATTGGGCTTGGGCGCTAGTAGAGAACGAGGAGCAGTGGAGGGATTTCCCATGGGGATCGTGGTCGTGGCAAATCCTTTGCCACCAGTTGGACGTCGTGAAGAAAGATCCATCGGAGATCGAAAACAAACTAAAAAAATACCACTTGTACGGGCCGGTTTGGGGGCTCAATTTATGGGCGTACGAGGCCATTCCGTCTTTGGGACGAAGCTGTGGCTACCAACCTCCACAGAGAGCTGAGTTGATGCCCCGCCTGAGGAGGTGGGAGACCTATTCGACGTACTCGAGCTTTGCCGGTTTCTTCGACAACCACGAGGTAATTAATGACTTCACTTTGCATTAAAATTATTTACTTATTTAGTTGTTTCATCCGTACGTAGTTAACTAATGAATTTCATACGTGTATACAGCTCGAGGTACACACGAGGCTCCGCCCATCCGAGGAAGAGCAACGACAGCCCTATCTCCTCAGTCTTGAGAACCCGAACCCTCTGGTGTTGGAGTACGATGCTCCGAAACGCCACGCCCACAAGAAAGCGGAGCTGGAGCAGAGGAGATCGAAGGCGGCCCGAGATATGGCCAGGGTCGTAGACAGGTTGATGTGTCGGGACCCTGAACGGGTCGTGATTCCCCGTCGAGCGACCCGTGCTTCTTCCGAGGGACAGTTGCCTACCCGTCCTCTCCGTCTCGGAGCCCTAGATCGGGACACGGTAGACGAGGGACCGTCAAAGCGCCCGAGAGCCGAGCCATCTCATCACGAGGAATCGAGCGACGTCGTCTGTTGCATCCACGGGGATCCGTGCCGGCTCGGATGTCGTGGAGACGATGCGGCGATGGACCGGTTCATCGAGAGGTTCGGTGATCGACTGGTTCGGGATACAGACGAGAACAGCATTGTTTCGTTTCGCCAAGGCCGTCGTCGAACGTGCTAAGGGCCTTCTCGGGGGCCGAGGATCGAGGAGGCCGTCTCCCGAGGCGTCGTATCACTCGCACGTGGGCGGGGGCAGTCAGAGGATCGAGGAGGCCCTTAGGAGGTCGAGGAGTCGGACACCGACTCAAGCACCGGGGGGAGGAGGGGAAGCCTCGTCCTCTCACGGGGCCTACTTACGCGAGCTCGAGCGTGATATCCCCTCGCCTGTTCGTGGTGCTCCAGAATCACCCGAATCGGAGGGTTCGGACTTAGAGTGTGATCCGAGAGCCGGGCAAAGGCTAATATCTACTCAAGCCGGCCGGCAAATCAAGCCTTCTGCCTTCCTCCAGAGTCCGTATATGGCGAACACAGACTCACGGCTTTCTATGCGGACTGTGAAACAAGCTTATGCACGACATAGAGCTTCGGGGAAGGATGCCAAAGCGTACACCTGTCAAGAGCATGGATTCGAGATGGGGCAAGAACTCTTTGATGAAATCGAGGACCCGACGATTCAAATCGAAGCGCCGGTAAGTGTTTATGGAATTCGTTTTTATTTTTGTGTTTAGATCACAATTCGAGATTTCATTAATTTGTGTTTTGTTTGTGCATTTTCAGATTATTGACCTCTACATCCTGTATTGGAGGGCTCGAATACGCCGTCGAAAATCCATAGCTCCCGATGTAGGACACGGTCACACCATACTGGCGGGGTGTGATTACTACGTAAGTTGTATTATTAATTAACGTTTTTTGCATTACCTTATTACATACAAAGTGTAGCTCACATTGTAACTTGTTGTTGGAAATACAGAAGTCGTTGAATCGAGCCCTCGAAGCGGAGCACAAGGACGATCCTGAGCTAGGCTTGAAAGCGGGCAAGACATATCGCAATTGGAAGGCCAAAAAAGACCCGTTGGAGGTTTTCGAAGGGACAAATACGTACATCCCTTGGAAGCATGGCAAATATGTAAGTACGATTCATTACGTGGTTTCCTCTCTTTTCCCGACTTTAGTGTGCATCTAATTATAGCTAGCTTGTTACAGTTTATCATGGTTTGCCATCTCGGGATGAATCATTACGTGGTCGCTCGCGTCTGCGTTCCAGAGTGGAGGGTTGAGGTGTACGATTCAATATTGTACTGCCTCGAAAAGGGCGAGACTGGAGATCATCGCACGATACAACTCCTATGCATAAGTCGCCTCTTCCCTAAAGTCCTTGCCCAGACCGACTTTTGGAACCAACAGGTTACTCTAGGGAAGAAGAGGAGCGACTTTATGCCGATAAAATTCATGCCTGATGATCAACAGTACGTCCAAGTCGACGGTGTGAGCTGCGGCGTATACGCATGCTTGTACTTGGATCGTATCCTCGCCTCGAGTGCACCTCCTCTACGAAATACTGAAGAGGAGAAGTTCATCAAACGGCAACGAAATATATTGGCTAGGAGAATTTTTAGTCTTTCGTTGTATCCTGTCGACGGTCCGGTCGATCTATCGAGGATTAATGTAGATGTATAAAAAACCTTGTTGATTCTTATTTATCGAACTTGTTTATGGAATTCGTTTCTCGTATTAGATTTCCGAATGTGCAATCTTTGTCAATATGCAATTATCGTATTAGATTATCGAATGTGGATTCATCGAACAAATATCGAATGTGCAAAGAGTAGGACTTAGAGGAAATTTAGACTTAGAAAAAAATTGAGCCATTTTCCCCTAAACTTTCGGTACAGACACGGTTGAATTGCAGTTTCAACCGTGTCTGGCACGGTCAACACGGGAAGTCAACCGTGCCTCATATTGTAGACGGTTGACTTCCGTCTGGCACAGTTGACTTTCCCTTTGACCGTGCCAAACAGTGCCGCTAAGAACACCAACCGTGCCTAATTGATCAAATTGTACAAAATTCGATTTTTTGATCGTAATTAGCGTGTGACGTCACTATTATATGCCATAGTTGATTAAAAAACAACAAATATAGCGGAAAACATTGGGTTTTAATGATTAAAATAGCTTAATCTAATCTATCTAATGCATCGGCACTTCCTAAGATGAAACACTCCTACAATGTATATGGTCCCCTACCTCATTATCCAAAGATTCGAGTGTCGTTTGAGTTCGTTGTTGTTGTTATCGGCGTATAATTGATGTATCGTTAGTAAATAATGTGTAATTGACGGTTAATTTACGTACTAACATCGAAATTAACGATTTTTTAGAAGGTTGACTTTCGAAAATTGCCCCTTGACTGTAAGCACGGTTAGGGTACACTGTTAGGGTACACGGTCAAACCAGAAAGTCAACAGTGCCTCGAAAGTCAACCGTCCAGAGGGCAAGGCACGGTTGAATTGATATTTTAACCGTGTGAGGCACGGTTGAATCTTCATTTCAACCGTGCCTCTACCGTGACAATGGGGAAAAAATTGGCAAAATTTTTTCTAAGTCCAAAAATCAACCATGCCCATTTTATTTCCCATACCTAGTACAACATTCAATCGACATTTGAAATCCATTCCAATCCAAACATTCAATTCAATCCAAACATGAGATTCAATCTATCGAAATAAAAATAATCGAAAAATTATTCTACCACTCGCAAGGGGCATCGAGGTCTCGTGTGTTCCTGGCTTTGACATATGCTACATTTTTTCTTCCTTCTTCTACCAGGCTCCGCATCTTGGGGCGGTACATTCAAGTCGACACCGCCAATCGGAATTGGAGCTCTACACACTCTCCTGTTGTGCCCAGCTTGTCCGCATCGAGTGCACCTTTGTCGAGCCGTCGATGTTGACGTTCCTTCTTCGCCTACGGCTCTTGCACGTGACTCCCTTGGTCGTCCGGCTTGCTTAGGTACTAGAGGTGGACGCACAACGCATGAGGTCACGTAGTCGGGCACGTCCCACGACTCCGGATGAGGGACGGGTTCGATGGTTGGTGTATAGGTGGCTACCAAGGTAGACTGTTTGAAATAGTGACTCACGTAATCACTTGCTCGTCCACCTGAATACCTGATTGAGCACGAATAAATAAATCAGTCGTACCATTCAATTTCGTCTATGTATAACTCACATAAGAATATGTCGTACCTTAGAGCCGCGTGGGCGTGTCGACAAGGCATCAAGTCCAAGTCAAACTCACGGCACGAGCACGTCGAGTTTTGAAGGTCCACGAGGTAATTGCCGTTCTCGCCTTCTACCCTATACAAATTGGGAGTCGCTGTCGTCCTACATGGGTAGCGACGTCCCCATTCATGGGCTGCCGACATCTTCTCGTACGCCTTCCGAGTGAGATCGTGCTCTCGAGAAAGGGCACTTTGACGGTGTTGGTCAAACCACTTTTCTACGATCGTGCGATACATCTCAAGCATCGAGCATATCGGCAGCCGACGAGCCCACAGTAGCCGTGCATTCATTGTCTCGGTCGGATTAGAAGTCATGAAACTCGTGCGTGGGACGGGACACTTTGACTTCGCCCACTTCGGAGGGCCGATATCACACAACCTTCTATAAATTCCGCCCCCTTCACGGCCGAAGCATCTCAAGGCATCGAAGTTTTCATCGAACGTTGAATCTTGATTTGCGTAGGCCGCCTCTTTGAAAATTCCCAAGGCATGTTGCCCGAACGATTTCAGATTCTTCGTGATGTGGTAGAAGCAGAGGCCGTGTGCTCGGTTAGGGAAAACGGCGTTCACGACATTGATGATACTCGCGTGTTGATCAGAAACGATCAATAGATCGTCCGGCGCCCCGAAACAACTCTTCACCTTCGACAAAAACCATGTCCATGATTCATCGTTCTCCTTCGGACCTAATCCTATTGCAAGAGGAAACACCTGCTCATTCCCGTCTTTAGTCACAACTACAAAGAGAGTCCCCTTGTTCTTCCCTTTCAGATGTGTCCCGTCAACAACAATCACGTGATGGAGCAAGTCACTTTGAAAGGCTTCGATGGACTGTCCAAGGGCAAGAAACATGTACACTAGTCGATCGTCAGCACGCGATGTCACCATATCGTACACACTTCCCGGGTTTCTCTCCTTCAGCAGGTAGAGGTAAGACGGTAGCCTCTGATACGACTTTTCGTAACTTCCGTACATGCTCTCGATCGCTACGTTTCTCGCGCGCAGTGCAAAGCTGTAGCCTATCTCAATGTCGTACTGAGTTTGTAGCTCGTTCATCATCTCATTCGGCTTCAACACGGATCCCTCGACGACGAGTCTACGTGCAAAGAAAGCTCCTAAAACCTTGGCACAAATCTGTCGCGGTTTGTTTCCGTCTATAACCACTTGACACGTATGGTTGGGTTCATATTTCCTAACCTTCCATATCCCGCCCTTCTGTCGTGCACGCAGCAAATATGCACAATCATCCTGGGTGCACACAAAATTCAAACGCGTTGTGCTTGAGCGTTCGGTGGTATACTCCAGTCGGTTCTCCATGTGATATAGGCCCACGGCTATTTGCAATTCATCTTTCTCCTTGAAGAGGCCATCCACACGCAATTGTCCAAGTGAGGGGCTGTAATCGGGCTCGATAAAGCCTAGAGGCAATGCCGTATCTAGGTCGACGTACGGAATCAACCAATTTCTTATGGCTTCGTGAGTGGCACGAGTATCATCGGATCTTCCGTCTTGATTATCTGAATGTATGCTTCGGTGCCTGATGATCCTATCAACACGCCCCCGCTCCTGAATCCATGCTCTAAACTCCGTAGTTAACGACTCAAACAAGTCGGCCTTCTGTTGTTCATCAATCGCCTCTTCAGCCCTCTCATTTCTCTCCTCCTCAGCCCTCGCCTCCTCATCTCTCGCCTCCTCGTCCCTCGCCTCCTCATCCCCCGTCTCCTCATCCGAAGACTCGGATTCTTGATGACTACGACCTCCAATATTCAAGTTCTGAAAAACCGTGGATTGTTGTGTCGTAGGAGTGCGAAAGTTGATGTTCTGTGTCTTCTCGATCACATACACGGTTGGCAAATCGTTCTGCTCGACGATAAGCCTAAGCAAATCCGTGTCGTTCTTCAGAACAACCTTCATCCTCTCATGATCGATTAGGTCCGTCAAGTAGTACAATATGTACTCCGATTCGGAGCCCAATTGATCACGGATCTCCCTAAGCACCTTATCACGTGTAATTCCTAATATGGGGAAGTGCACGAGGAAACTATCACCTCCCACGTACGAGGTCCTCTCCCAATGCCCACTGTGATGCACGATGATTCTCTGATACGACATCCTGAAAAAACACAAGATTTTTTTTGTTAGATTTTCGGTAGGGGCACGGTTGATTTGGGATTTCAACCGTGTGACACGGTTGAAATCTCAAATTAACCGTGCCATAATTAATAAATTAAAAAAATAAAATTATATAAGGCACGGTTGGTTTGGGATTTCAACCGTGTGACACGGTTGAAATCCCAAACCAACCGTGCCCCTACCGTATTTAAAAAAAAAAAATATATATTTTGGGCATGGTTTTCCCAACCGTGCCACTATGATCCAACAGTGTCTCTATGGTCTCAACAGTGCCACGAAGAACAATTTCAATTTTTTATTTTTTTGAGCAAAAAAATAATCGAAAATATGCGAAACGAAATGAAATTACGATCGTACCTTATATTAGTCGGAAAAACCTTGAATATTCCCAATTTCACCGCCGAAAATAGTCCCTCGATTTCCCAGAAATTAATAGACGAAAAATAGAATTTTTTGCAAAAAATCTCTCTCTCTCTCTCTCTCTCTCTCTCTCTCTCTAATTTTTGGTTAGTTTCGAATGAAATGTTGTTTGTTGCAATTGTTGTATTCAAAGAGATTTTTGACACATTTATTACTGCTATCTACTCTTTTGAATTAATGAAGTGGATCAAAATAAGATTTGGTAGTTGAAATACATTAAATGCATTACTATTTAGTTATTTATATTAAAAATCAATTAATAGAATTTATGTCAAATAAAACTAAAAAAAAAAAGAGAGAATGGTTCAACCGTGTCCATGCATGGACACGGTAAGAGAGGTGAGTACAAATTAATAATCTCTCAACGTCTAAATTAAAAAAAAAAAAAAATTGGTCGATCAATGAATTCTACCGTGTCCAAACACGGTTGGAAAGAGAGAGAGAGAGAGAAAATTTGTCAAAATTATCTAATTACAAAAATAAGAAAATAAAAGTGGTGGGACCCAATTCAAAAGTAAGGGTATTTATGTACTTTCATGCAAAAGTGGCTATAAAACTTACACTTTTAAACTTGTGGCTATAATAGTTATAGTTATAGTGAAAGTGGCTAAATATGAGTTTCTCCCATTTATTTAAGAGTATGATTAATTTTCATGTTGTCGTTATTGTTCATGATTGGTCTTGATAATAATTGGGCCGACTCATAGAAATAGCACATCCAGTCTCGATTATACAATACTCTCAGATTTAAGTCCTGCTTTCCACTATTACCTTTCTTTGGGCTGGCGACAGGGGCTGATGTTTGTGAAACGATAATCTCGAATTTAAGTCCTTCATAATTTGCCTATACGTTTTTCCTTTTGAATATTTACTTTTAGAATGCAAATTTAAGTGGGTGTCTGAAAAAACTTACGAACTCCAAAAGTTTATCAGACATTAGAAGAATTAATAAAATGCAAAATAAGTTGGGGCGAATTTAGGAGGGGTTTGTCTAAGTTTAAGTTATTCGACTGTTTATAAGCATTACTAAAATGTTTGGCAAAATAAGCTTTTGAAAGCTCAAAAAATAAGCTATAAAAACTTATATGCTCTTCCACTCCAACTCACTTTTACCTTCTTCTTCCTCTTCTTCTTCTTCTTCTTCTTCAGGCAAGACCCCCTATTGTTATTGGGGTTTGAACCATTTTTACCTCTTATAAGCTCTTCAAACATCTTATAGGTTCTTCGTGCTTATAAACTCTTCCAAATAAGCTTAGCCTAACACCCTCTAAGTTTATTTTTTTATAGAGCTTACAAACTCATATAACTTATTTTAAAGCTTTTAAAGAGCTTATTAACCAAACACATTTTTTTTAAAACAATTAACAAAAACACATTTTTTTAAAACAATTAACAAAAACACGAAGGACTCAAACTCGTGACCTGATCCCGAAACTTAACCCCCTACAACTCGACCGACACATGCACACCAAACCAAACGAGACACATTATTATATGTTTGAGTCTTTAGAACCCCTAGTTTAGACCTCTTCTTAATTTTACAATGCACAAAATAAGGGCACTAAAAGGAGTACGTGTCACACATTGATTGGTTGACATATAAGTGGGGGAAAACCAGAAACGGATCCTCTCTTAAATCCACTCATCAAACTTCATATACAGTAGTAATTTTTAGCTTCCCTTTTCCCTCTTTCCAAACGTCAACCGAAATTCAATTTTTTTTTTCTCTGCATTCGATTCTTCGTCTACTCCGATAATGGCGGCTGTCACTTCAATTTCTTTCACTTCCCAACTCCAATCTCCGGCGCTCAACTCCTCTGCTCGGAGTTATTCAAATTTGGACGCTTTCAAGCTCCGCAGTACGGTGTCGTTTGACTCGTGTAGTTTTCGCGCTTCGACCTCCTCTCGCACGCTCATTCACTGCATGTCCACTTCCGCAGGCAAGTTTCATTCTGTTGTGTTCTAATTTCTCTAAGAGCAAAAAAAAGGTGGAATTTTTTAGAGTGGTTCTTTGTTATGTGGCATTTGTGATTAGAAGAGACTGTTGAATTGGATTGATTATTTCAGTGGTATGGGTTGTTAATGGCGTTCATGGATGGAAGAATGTGGATTACTTAGTTTATTATCGACTTTGAGGTTTGAAGTAGTTGCTTGTGCGTTAACTTTTTCTTGATTGGTAAATGTGGAAAATGTTGATTGAGAATTGAGCTAATGTGGTGGAGGAGATGAGTGTTTTTGGAAAGTAATCGAGATTTGGTTAGTTTCTTTTGCTTTTTTGTAGTGATGACAGCTCAAGTTAGTGAGGATGAAAAGTCGAAAACTTGGAATTTTAGTTTCGTGTTAGGATGTTATAGTATGGTGTATGGCACCATATGGTTTTGAGCAGTTTTATTAGAATGTGATTTGTTCGAATGTTAGTTCTGAGTTATCTGACTTTTGTTTTTGATCTTCCACTTTGCTTGGGAAAGAACAGAACAATGTGACATGTATGGGCATGTGTGCTTTAGTTGTTTCTCCTCAAAAATTGATTTCAAGATCCATCCGATGCAATGCTTTGATTAATATAGTGAACGTCGATAATTTACTGTGTTGATTTAACTTTCTTGCTTCAGTTGATTATTAGTTCATCAATTTTGTCATGAAAAGTTACCATCTGAAGTAATGCATGTGATCTTAGATTGGAATCAACTAGTCTTCTAGTTACACCTTGAGCTTTTCGGTGTTTACTCAAACTTGGTGAGAATTTTGAATATAATAAGCGAGGCGTTGAAGTTCAGCAAGAGCTGCTGTTATTCTAATATAGATGTTATTTTTTCGTGTTGCTTTATGTTTCGTTTTCTTGTTCCTAAATGTCGTGTGAGAATTCATGAATTCATTATTTAATGGATTAGATTCACTGTAAAGGTTAATATGTTTGCAGATACTTAGTTTCATTTTTCGCATTGAATTTAGCAAGCCTCGTTTGATCAAACCCGGTTCTCAATTTTCTTTGTGTTTCGATTGCCTCCAGATGTGCCTACTGTTTCTCAGACAAAATCGAATTTCTTGAAGGCATACAAGAGGCCAATTCCTAGTATATACAACACGGTTTTACAAGAGCTTATTGTGCAGCAGCATCTGATGAAGTACAAGAAGTCATTCCAGTATGATCCTGTGTTTGCTCTGGGTTTCGTTACTGTGTATGACCGACTTATGGAGGGGTACCAGAGTGACGAGGATAGAGATGCCATTTTCATAGCTTATCTTAGAGCTTTAAACGACGATCCTACTCAATATAGGTGCGTCCCATATCATTCTAGATCTTGTTTTACTTGTAATGAAACTATGTTTGAATTTCGACGAGAAAATAGTTTTTCCGTTTTGATTTCGTTCATATTTTCGATGCTTATATAGAACGTGCTCTACTACTGAATTGAATTGCATTTGGTCTAGGATATTATCTTCACGTGTTCCGAATGGTGCCATTGAAATTACTTGCTGTAACATATTGATTCTTTTCATGTTTCAGAGCTGATGCACAGAAATTAGAAGAATGGGCAAAAACTCAATCACCTAGTTCTTTATTGGAATTTTCATCTAAAGACGGAGAAATCGAAGGCATTTTAAAGGACATTGCAGAGAGAGCAGGGGCCAAGGGGAATTTCAGTTACAGTCGTTTCTTTGCAATCGGCCTTTTCCGTCTGCTTGAGTTGGCAAATACCACTGAACCAACCATTTTAGATAAGGTAAGAAACCTTATCTCCTCCATCCTAATGTTAATAGTTCATCCCAACTCTTAACTGTAAAGAAGCATCCAAATATTGGAGTAAATGGAAAGAAACTACCCCTTTGATTAATCTCAAGACCCCCTTTCCGATGAGTCATCAGTCATAGTTTCCGACTCCATAAGCCACAGGCTGCGTTGTTTCTGAATTTAAATCTTAACATTAAGTGTATGTCACAGGGAAGATATCGTGTACTGCTGTGTTTTGCTACAACTTTACGATAGATTGTCTGAAGAGAGTCTCTCGTGTTTGCTTCTGACATGCTCTTTAGTAAGATATTTCTGTTTCTTACTTTTGCTAATGTAATTCTTATGGCTCTGCAGCTTTGTGCTGCACTGAACGTAGACAAGAAAAGCGTTGATCGTGACCTAGATATCTACCGCAATTTTCTTTCAAAGCTGGTTCAAGCGAAAGAGTTGTTAAAGGAGTATATAGACAGGTAATAGTATTATCCATGTTTCTCCATTATTTTCTTGAACTTGAAACTGAGCTTTGTTTTCCATTCTTCGATTTCAGAGAGAAAAAGAAAACAGAAGAAAGGGTTGCATCCCAGTCCCAGAAAGCCAACGAGGCTGTAGCAACATTCTTGAAAGTGTCGCCTTTCTAAAAATAAACGAAGATATACAACATATCAGAGTCAATATTATGAGAGAAGGCACTGATTCTTCTAAGTTCATGCCGGATTCAAGAAAAAGAAAAAGAAAGGACCACAGTAAGTGGCATCTGTTACTAAATCTAAGAATCAAGGGGCGGCTCGATGTTTTAGTTAGATGAGATATGTAATTCTATGATATCGCTTCGTATCAACACAAGCATCTGTACTAAGGCATAAAGATCCAATTTGCTATTGATATTCTAATTTTTCTACATTGGTAAAACTACATTTGTTCTTTCTGAGTATTTCAGGTGTAATATATCTGTTCACAGGTCTTAAGTGCTGGGGTTCATCTACGATTCTTGAGTTAGCTGACTCGAGATATGTCGACATCTTCTGGGATCCTGAAAGTCTCTGCAGCTCCAACTTTCCTCCGCTCGTCAGCTATGGAATCATCGTCTCTGTCGCTGTCTCTGTCGTCGTCGTGGGCCACCGGAGAAGAAGGAAGGGAGGAAGGATCTTCAATACTCTTGGATTTACAGTCATTGGTAGCAAGCATCTTAACTTGGCCAAGATGAGAGATTTCCACAATCACCGCATCATCATATTCCGTTGGAAGAGGTTGTTTCCATGGCTCCCCGTCGATCCTCATGTAAGTATCTTCTGCTTCTGCTCTTCGGAATTCAAATCGTACACGGTTTGCCTGCATAGGATAAAAAGCCAAATCAAGGCTTAGAGGTGTACTGAGAAATCATGAGATTGTATTTTACCAACTCCTTTCGGATTCCGTTTGCTTAGAGGTGTAGTGTAGTTTGCAGACTATTGTATAGGAGAAACGATACCTGCGCAAGGCGGGTCCCGTGTCCGTTGGGAGCAAGTAAGACTAGGCCATGCCAAGCATCTTTGAACCCTACGACCTCAAGTAGCCCGTCATCCACGTAAGGTGGAGTGAATTCTCTCTGGCCATCAGTTTGAGGAAGATATACAGTAAGCTTGTTGTTTTCTAAGAGAGGGAGAGGGAGAGGGAGAGGGAGAGGGAGAGAGGCTACTCACATCGCGCCGCTTCCTTGGATTTGGAACTCCCCATGGATTTAGCCCCCCGGAGAAACTTGGTAGATTAAGACATACGATTGACCGGATGCTGCACAAGCAATACATCGATTATTGATGTGAAAACAAGGAGAAATGGATGAAAAGACGAATTCAATTAGTTTGTTATAGAGCAGATAGTTTTAGCACCTGGAAGGAATTGGAAGGTCTTGCCAGTCGCCATGCTTTTTCATGATCTTAACTCTGCAGATCTGCCCAATGTTCCTGCATTCAAGTCGTCTTCCTTTCAGAAAAGCTTTGAAACGAGGCCAGTGCATTAAATAAAACACGAGATGAATCGAGGAATGCTATAGAGACTGATCTGCATCAAACTTGCCTTGAAGAAGGGTGAATGAGAGGAGCACAGAACCACCCTTGCGTGCATCCGAGCTTTGCATATGTACTCTAAAGATGCAAGACGCAATCTCCTCTCTCAGGAAAAACGAAAAAGTGCTACCTCGATCTCGAAAAACCATAAGTACCTTACCTGATTAACTAGCTGGTTCTTGAACTTTTCTGGGTTAAGTTTGCGCTCCGAGTGAAAAGCATAAGACACTTGAGCATCCATTCCTAGAGAGAGAGAGAGAGAGGTGAGTGCGTATTAGATCAGTTAAGTTGAGGAAACCGAAGCCACAAAACTAACCCATGCTGAAATAGTTCCAAAATCCTCCTTGAAATGTGTCGTAACCCTCCTGAAACAAAACTAAGCTGCAGTTTGTGCCAAGGATTGACAAATACTTCTCGATGAAAAAGGAGTCGAGAAAGCCGTCTTACTAAATTGAGGTCGTCAGTAGGAAGGACGCGTTGGATCGCGTGCAACGAGTGTGGCAGCTCGAGAGGAGCAACGGGCTCGTACTCTTGCCCCTTCCGCGTCTTCATCCTCAACATAATGTGCCAACTGAAAGACTCAACCAAGTATAATTAAACCCTTTTTCCCTCAACATATTCAAGAAGATGGCGAAGTCCAAAGTACCTGTCCATGTCCATTTCTTTCGCTTTCCTCACATGATCCAAGAACGATATAACAGAATCACGATCGGTGTCTGGATTCCTCTTTCCCTGGGAATTTCAAAACGCAAAATTTAAAGATTTTTTGTAGCTAACCCTAAAAACAAAATGCCGTTGTATTTTCTCACCCAACCGAAGGCATAAGGAAGATTATTTCCCGTTCCGAGTGGTACGGTGGCGATTGGAGGCGGCTGAGCTAGTTTTAAATCGGATACCACCCCGAAAAGCCATGCAGCCGTGCCGTCTCCTCCTGCAACCTACAAATCAAACGTCTATCAATATCTATATATATGAACCAGACTCTATATATAAACGCGTGTACTCACGATTATCCTCAGTTTCTTCTGAAGTTTAGGAGCAAACTGATCCCCATTTTGCTTGAGCTTCTCGAGATGGAGGAAAATCCTACGTAGCACCTTATCGGGAGTTTCTTCTCCCAAGTCAAAAACCTGAAAATTTTAATGTTATTTGCCAAAATTTGACGCTGATAATACTACAAAAACCCGCCTATTTAATGACGGAAAAATCCGTCGTTAAATACATACATTCCGTCGTTAAATTGTAATCACGACGACGGATAAATGCATGCATTTACACATGCAAGACGTATTATTTTAATTTGTCACCTGTCTCTTGTTGAGCAAAGAGCGATACGTGACGAGAAGCTCGGCACCTAACTGACCGCCGCTTTTGGAGTTGATGAACACCAAGACGGGGCTCTCCGGCACGTCGGGCCGCCGTTCGGCCCTCGCATCGGGGACAAGGATGTACGACGGGATGTAAAAGTGGGCAAGGAAGTTCTCCAAGTCATCCGGAAACACTAGCCCCGATTCCATCTGCAATCAGACTTGATCACGTCTTTATTCACTATCCAATTTTACGTCAAATTTATAAAATCACGAGCACAAACAACATTGTTACCTCAAGATTTTGCCCTCCGATTAAAGATCATATGTTTGGATCCAGAAATTAATTACCAATAAATTCGTTTAATTTCTTGCCAGTAAATGAACGTTTAAAAATGAAATTAAAATATATACGAGTTTTATGCAACAATATAAAATGCTCAAGAGAAATTAATTAATTCCAGATTTTTTTAAAGAAAAAAATCAAAGATGTGAAAACAAGGAAAGTTTTAGAGGAGGAAAATCTGCAGAAAAAAATGAAGGATCTATTTATAGTAAGAAGGAGAAAGTGGAGGACGTAAATCTCGAAATGAACGAGTGTTGGATTTTTCGTAGGCTGTTTATGCAAATGGCAATTTGACTTTAACTCAACGGGAAGACTTCTAATGAATGGTAATTGCAACTTACTGATTTTATCTCGTTTCTCTATCTGTTCCACTTGTAGAGATTTTGTTTATCGAGAATTTTTAGCATGAAAATTTAGATAAAAGTGATAATAGTAAGTAAAGTAGTGTGTATGTATTTTATTGAGTTAAAATTATTTTATTTAGAAAAAGTTCCTATATAAATATATAAATGAGACATACTAAAAAAAATAAAGAGAAAAACATTTCATATAAGTGGGAAGGAGTATTAAATTATTAGTATAATATGCTTATATCGACCATCAATATATAAATTGATTTTCCGTTAAAAAAAGAAGGTAGGTAAATCAATTTTACTACTAGTAATATTATTATTTTAGGCTTTGAAAAAAAATTGATTATCGTACAAATCAAGAAAAATCAAAAGGTGACAGTGTAATATCTAACTAAAACGCTAAACTTACTTTAATTAAAAAAAATTCATACGAGAATAAAATTTTAATTTCTTTTAAAATGAAACGCTAAACTAACATTTAACATAACATTTGTCCGATTTTTTTTTAAAAAAAACTTACTAAGAAGTTCTTATTAATCCGATCAGAATCTATTACATATTGCAAAATGTAACGATAGAAAATTAGAAATAAATAAAAGATCCCGTTTTACAAATTCAAATTCTCTAAGAATTTCTACAAATTCTTTAGCGATTTATCAAATTCAGCTCTAAATGCCTCCAATATTTTGAGAGGCCTCGACAATCCGATCTCCAATCCCCCGTCCAAATCCCTCGATTTGCATAGCGACATCGACGTGTCGCTATCGATCGAGGGCGACTCGAACTTCGCCGGCCTCCCCCACCCGTAGTCGACGTCATAGAGATCGAATCGGGGCGACCCCGCCACGCCGAAGAGGCGTTTTCCGATCAGTTTCCCGAACTCCATCGGCCACGTCTCCGCCCCATCCAGAATCCCTTTCTCATTGTACACCGTTTTCTGTATGGCCGCCGCGATACTCTCCGCCGCCGCCGCCAATCCGTCGCTGCCTCTCAGCAGCCCATGCGCCGACTCTGCCTTCACGAACGCCAGGCAGTTGCCGAAGTACCCCGCCGGCAGCGGCGGCTTCAGCCGCCCGCGGCAGTCCGCCGCGAAGGCAAAGTACTCCGGCTCGTCGTCCGCCGCGGCCGCTTCCTCCACCTCCGCCCTCGCGAGGCAGACCCAAACGAACGCGCAGGCGGCGGCGAAAGTCGTGGCGCGCAGCTCCGGCCGGCTTTTCTGCAGGCGGCTCTTCAGCCTCTGCACGTCGTCGCCAGTGAGAATGAAGGTGGCGCGGTGCCTGTTCAGAGGGAACACAACCGGCGGCGACTCGACGGCGCGTGATTGCTTCATCAGGTTCCAGTAGAACGAATCGAGGCCGTCGGGATCCGCCACCGCCACTCTATCGAAAACCGGCAGCATCGAATCATCTCCAATCAGCTCAGCGTCGCCGCCGTGTTTGCTGATTGCAGCCCACGCTTTGATGAAGCGGACGACGGAACTGGCGTCGCCGATGGCGTGGTGGTTGGTGAAACCCAAGCAAACTCCCCGATCGGGAAAGAGCGTGATCTGCAGAGCCAGAACCGGAAAAACGTAGTCGTCGGAGGACTCCTCCGCCCCCGGAAGATGAGGAACGCAGGCGTAGAAATCGTCGGAGACTCGAGGATGGCTGCCGGTGAGTTCGGCAAAGTCGAAATCGCACTCGGCAACGGTGAGCTGGACCGAGTCGCCGTCGCAGAATCGGGCGTAGGGGCGGCCGGAGCTGAAGGGGTGGACGATCTTTCCGGCGAGGGGGAGGAAATGAGCTAGGGTTTGGGTGAGAGATTGCTTAATTTGGGGGAGGATGGATTGAAGGAAATGGGATTTGGAGCAGGGGAGGTTGAAGAAGAGGAGGCGGTGGACGGGGTGGAAGTAGAGCCACGTGATGTCGAAGTGGAGGAGGGGGAGGGTGAGCTCCGCCGTGGAGCCCGGCGGCGGCTGGATGGCGCAGCGCTCGAGCACGGCGGCGGAAGGTGGGTGGGAGGCCATGGAGCACGGCGGTTGGAGGTGAGGGCAATGGGGAGGGATTTGGGAATATAAAAACTGTAATGGTGCAGTTGGTGGAAATTACATAAATTAATAAAATATTAGGCAAGGTTTGAATAAAATATAAGTCAATGTTCAACTTATAGTGGGTTGTTGAATAGTGGCCGATTAATTTTATTTATTTATTTTATGTTATAATAATTACTTTAATAATGCAAAGATTTAGTCAATTGAAATAAGATTTTAAGAAACAGGTACAAAATTTTTGGACTGAGACTACCAATATCAGCGACAAGAACTCTGCGACCCCAACCATTTAAAAAAAAAAAATCTAAATAAATGAATATATAGAATTTGTGGTCCATTCCCACCAACCTCTCAAGGTTCGGTGGTTGCCTTCAATATTATATTATATATATATATACATATATATATATATAAAACTTTATTTTATTTATATAATGTAATAAATAAATAATTTTTTATCAATATATTTTTTAAAAAATAATAAATATATTATAATATGTGAAATAAAAATCTCTATACATTATTTAATTTTGTACTTTAATTGCAATCGTTTTTGTGGTGAATTGAAAACGTTTATGTAATATGTGTTCATACTTTGCAAAATACTTATACTCTCATTTCTTGTATTTTTAATTATTATTCTAATATAATTAAATTATTATTCAAATATAATTAAATTATTATTAAAATTATATTAAAATTTTATATATAATGTTGAGGTTGGATAATTTTGAATGGTCATGGATAAACAAATAAAAATAGAAGTGGTTGAGGTTGGATGAATAGTAAATTAATATAATAGAGATAAATTAATATAATAATGTGAAGGTTGGATGGTTGAGGTTGTTGATATTGGTAGTCTGAAGGTGAGTTCAAATTTCTTGGATCAAAATCATTACGAAAGTCGACCTTCATTTTCCAATTGGACATGCTCGAAATATAGTTAGCCACTTGCCACCTTCGTTTTCAACAATTATATTATATGATACGGTACGAGCTAACACGACCTCGATACATATGAGTCCCTTATTAATGTTGGTATTAATAAAACTCTTCTTTTCTCTGATATAAAAACGAGCTTAAACCACCTCACTGATGACGAGTTCTTCGAACCACAATTTCACCAGCCTACTTATTATTCACAACATCGCCGTGTTTCTCCATCGAATTCATTGCCGCCGGAGACGATAAACAAAGCAAAGGCCGCCGGTGAAAAAATAGCGCAGCTTGCTAGTTCTAATTATGTTCTATTTCTAAATTGTGAGTTGTTAATTCTGGAGTAATAGTACTAATTAGTAGTAATAAATAAAATTTAAAGCTTTTAATCATTTTAACATAGTATTTCTATTTCACCTAACTCCATTGAGAAATGAGCCCACATGTTATTCTTCGCTTCGTATGGGAATCCATTATTTGTTTTAAATATTTTATATACTAGTACTCATAATTATATTATAGTAACGGAACTAATTAATCTAGGAAACTTCCCAGCTAGTGAGGTTGCTGATTAAGTGGAAGCATATAATATATTAAAACGAAATACGTAGAGATAAATAATGGATCAAAAGTCGTAAATCTTTCATTTTTTTTAAACAGCAAAATCTTGCATTTTTAATAAAAACATAACATAACAATCATACATACATCCAATCCAAGAACTCAATCAATCAATCAAACTAAAGAAAAAATTAAGCAACAAATACACGCGATAATTAACTACTAATAAGAAAAGAAATTGGAAGAAACTCATAGATTCTTCAATCCATCAACGAAACGTGCATGGAAGGCCTCCATTTTGGGCTTAGGCAAAGACATACCAATCTCCAATCCTCCCTCAAAATCCCTTGCTTTGCACAACGACAACGCGTACTTCTCTCCATCGATCGACAATACTTCGATCTTCTTGCCTCTTCCCCACCCGAAATCCACGCCGTAGAGATCGACCCTGGCCGATCCAGACACAGCCAAGATCGAACCCTGAACTGCGGACCCGATTTCATCAAACCAATTCTCTGCACCTTCATTAATTTTCTTCTTGTCGCTAACCCTATCCCTGAGGGCCTTCGCGACAGCTTGAGCTGCCGCAAGGATCCCACCGTCAGACATTAGCTCCTGACGACCAATTTTCGTCAGCGCAGGAGCTAAACAGTTCCCAAAGTAATTACTAGGAACCGGCGGATCTAATCGGGCACGTGTATCGATTGCGGCCAAGAAATATTCGGGACGGTCGTCGTCGACGACTTCCTCGTCTATGTCAGACGAGCCCAATTTCGCTAAACACGACCAAACGTAAGCTGACATGGCTACGAAGGACGACACGTGGCCTAAATCCACGAATTTCGGCTGAATCAAATTCTTGAGCTTCTCGAGTTCCGGTCGGGTCAAGACGAACGTGGCTCGAACCCGGTTCGTCGGCAGCGGGAACGACGGCAGCGATAACGGAAACTTTCTGATCAGTTTCCAGAAATGAGTGTCCAACTCTGGAGGGTGTTTGAAAAGGGATCTGTCGAAAACCGGCAATAGTTCGTTTCTCGAGCTCAAGAACTCTTTTTCTCCTCCGAGTTTGTTGATCGAGGCCCACGAGTTTAAGAAGGCGGCGATGGAGCTGGCATCGCCGGCGGTGTGGTGGTTGGCGACGCCGATGCAGAGGCCGGCGCCGGGAAACAGAGTCACCTGCAGGGCAAGAACAGGGAGCAACTTACGGTTGGATTCATGGATCATCGGCGGCAGTTCAGGGATGAGGTCGTAGAATTGATCGGCGTCTCGAGGGTGATTGGCGACGAAACTGTCGAAATCGCCGCCGGATTCGGAGATAGTAAGCTGAACGGAGTCGCCGTTGGCGTAGCGGATTACCGGCAAGTCGTCGGAGTTGAGAGGGTAAAGTATGTTGCCGGAGAGGGGGAAGAAGTGCTTGAGGGCTATAGAGAGGGATTGTTTGAGGTTTGGAACGACTGTTTGTAAGAAATGGAGGTTTGAACAAGGGAATTCGTAGAAGATGAGGCGGCGGATAGGGTGGAAAGTTAACCAGTTGATGTCGATGAAGGTGAGCGGCAGAGATTGCTCCGCCACCGCGCCGGGCGGCGGAGAGATTTGGGAGGTTTCTAGCAGAGTCGTCATGGTTTTAGGTCTAAGTCTTGAGATAAGGTATATATTTTGTACTTGTACGAGACTGATTTGCCGCCCCGACGTCGGTGGATGGTATCCTATGTCCCAAACTTTGTGTCCCAATTGTATTTTAAATCTTAATTTTTACTAGCAGATGAGATTCTCTATCCCCAAATTGGTGTACCAATAGTGTACCCGATACAAAATTAGGAAGTTTTGAATTCTTTTGATTAGTGATCATTTTGAATTTGGTTATTAGTGTATGTCAAAACTTCCTAATTTTGTATCGGGTACACTATTGGTACACCAATTTAGGGACAGAGAATCTCATCCGTTCTACTAGTTAATAATTATATTTTATAAAAATTAAAATTGCAATGTATAAAAAATTATAATAAACATCTATAGAAAAAAAATATATAGATCTTTTAATAGTAATATACGCTAATTTTGAATTTTTCAAGCATTATATAACCAATAAAAGTGAAATTAAATGTTTAAAAATATATATACACTAATTTGGATTAGTGAAGCATAAAAATAATCATAAAATTAAAATAAATCGTTATAAATTAAAAAAAAATGAAAAACAAATGAATAAACTAATAGAAATTGAGATTTTGACACGATTAAGACATATAATTCGGGACAGAGGAACCCAAGTGGTTCTGTGTACACCTTTGTAACATTGATCGTTGTTTATTTATTTTAATATTATTTTGTTATTATATTTTTTACAAATGTTTTACTTTTAATATTTAAAGAATTAATATTGAAATTATTAATTTGACAAAATAGTGACTAAATTTGTATTTTTCACCCTCTAACTTTAAATCTTTACCTATTAAAAAAGTGTTTTGTATGACAAAAATTGGTTTACCTATTATGCCCCTATTATATCTCTAATATAAGGGCAATATTGTAATTATATATTTAAATAAGGTATTGTTGAATCGAGATTCATCGTTAGTTTCTTTCGTCTTTCTTCGTAGTTTTTCTATGCATGACACGCAGGATGGAGTGTTACAATGGATTGAAGACCAAGTTAGTTTGACCAAGTCTTGCCGAGGTTTGTTGGAGAAAGAAGTGGGAAAGTAGTTATTTAGTGCATATTTGAGGGGAGGCTTAGTCAAAGATTGTTGCATGAAGAGGAGACGTGGGATGACTTCAAAGCCCACTACACACGTGTATACGTGAATGGATTCTTGGAGATCAAGACTCAAGCCTCTATTTAAAGAGAAGAATATCCGGAGGTGAATTGATATCTCTCTCGACGTCGACGACTCATAGACGTATAGCATAGAAAAGAAATGTAGTATCTATGAGTGAGAGAGTTTATTTTCATATAGTTTTCATAGTTTGTAGTCGAGAGTTTCTAGATTAGTTCTAGAGTTTTTCATTGCCCTTTATCTCGACTTGTATTTTCGTTATTCACGTCCATCATAGTGGATATTTTCGCCATAAGGCACCCTGCAAGATATTATTCATATATCTTGCAGAAAAACCATTTTCGTATCCATCTTTTTCATTCGTATTTTCGGTTTTCCGCTGCATAAAGTTCAGTAGAGCCTTGCTCTGAGCAAGCCCCTGAAAATGCCTCCGTGCTCCCCCGGTTCAGATTCGAACAGGTATAATAGTATATTATCATTAAATAAAAATAATATATTATACTCCCTCTGTACCATGCTAATTGTCCATGTTTCCTTTTTTTATGTCCCATTTAATTGTTCACTTACTTAAAATGGAAAAAGTTTTACTCTCACAACCAATTTAATATGAACTCTACTATCTCTTACAACCTTGGTTACTTGTGGGCAATTAAATGGGACGGGGGGAGTACATGTCATATGCATTACATAGATTAATCACATTAAACAAAAAGCGTATTCCTTAATTACTAGGCATTCATTTATTCTACTCACAATATACAACGATAGAATTCATATACGGAGTATTTAATAAGCTTAAATTAACATAGATTTTTCGAATAACTGAAATATTCTACACTGATTAAAAAATATACGTGAATTAAATTTTTACAGCACAGGGCGAATGCACGTTTTGTACTATAATTAATAAGAACACAAATCGACTCTCGATATTTATATATTTTGAAAATTTTATAATTTCAATGTTAATGTATAACATATTAGAATATAAACCAATTGCAAAAATCGAACAAAATAATACTGAAATGAACAAGGATAGATGATCACGAAGGTGTTCACAGTTTGACTAGCGTTGTATCATAATTATCATTTCTCGCAGAAGTAGTGCCTCTTTTGTTAACATAATATATGAAATACTAATATAATTTATTTTAATATTGTATATATATATTTGTAATATTTTATTTTGTGTATTTATCAATGTTTTAAAAACCGGACCGGACCGGCCGGTTCGACCGGGAACCGGCCTTGGTCCGGTCCGGTTCGGACCATAAAACCGGAGGTCCAGTTGAACCGCTAACGAACCGCCGGAACCGGATCGAACCGGTCAAAACCGGACGAACCGGCGAACCGGAGCGGTTCTTGGAGAACCAACCGGTTCACTTTCATTAATTAAAAAAAAAAATTGGGATCGTTAAAAATCGAACCTATGATCAAAGGGGTTGAAAGCCCATCAACTTTACCATCTCAACTACAATAACTAGTCGTTGATATTTAAACATTTAAATAAGTTTATTGCATTTTACATAAGAAATGTAGTAGGATTTGTTATATTTGTATCTATCTTATACGATAATTCTCATCAAACGAAAAAATAATTTTTACATTTTTTTCTACTTATAGCTATTAAGAATTACAAAATTAAATAAAACTAATAAGTTTTTGTCATAAAAAATAAATTTAAGACGTGATATTTAAATTTATGTTAAGAATAAAATTCTTTTTTATAACTCTAAAGTATTTTTTACCCTATAAGTTATGAATTTAATCATATATTTATCTAGGGGCAAGTAGGAAAATACCCACTTTGATTTAGTAAAATAAAAATCTAGCCACTTGGATAAAAAAGATAAAAACTACCCACTTTTTAAGCAAAAATACATTAATACCCTTAATGAATTGTAAGACAAACAAATCCCTATCTAAACACACACAACACACATCAACACACACAACACACAAACACACACTCGCACACACAAACGCACACAACGCACACACACATGCAGTACAAACACAAACACAAACACACCCTCTCTCCCTCTCTCCCTATCTCTCACACACATATCACAATAATTAATAAAAATTTTAATATAAAAATTAATTTTTTTAATAATCATACTCTAATTTTATATTTATCGATTCTAAAATAATTAATAAAAACAACATTAAATATTAAAAATAAGTATAAACTCTAAACGGAATTAGAAAACCCTATAAAAATAATTATAAAAATAAACTAAATTAATATGATTAAAATCGTTAAAAATATAATTAAAACATAATTTGCTTTTTTTAGTTAGAATTTTTGAATTCACGAATTTGATTCGTGAATTCGTGATTTCAGACATTAATGTGAGTGAATTCACGAATTGAATTTGAGAATTCGTGAATTCAGGCATTTTTTATAGTGAATTCACAACCAGATTTTATGTGAGTGAATTCACGACCTCAACGTAAATTCGTGAATTCAGACATTTATGTGAGTGAATTCACGACCTCAAATTCGTGAATTTAGAAAGGGCGGGGGTATTATGGTAAGAGTGGGTATTTTTTTATCTTTTTTATGTAAGTGACTATTATTTATCTTCACTATCCCCAAGTGGGTATTTTTACCTATTTCCCCATTTATCTATATCATGTATTTATTTAATAGTTTAATTATTTAATAATTAATTTAATTAAGAACGGTTCAACCATGGTTTAACCGGTTCGACCAATTGAACCATGACCCGAAAGCCTCACCGGTTCGACCTCCGGTTCGGTTTTTAAAACATTGGTATTTATGTTTGAAAAAGGACACACTTTTGATTGCTAATATTAAGGCCACGTTGTTACTACTCATCCCACATAGGGGACTTAACAAAACATAAGCTCAAGGAAAGGTACCTCGTGGAATTGATGGCTGACGCTTCGAGATGAATTGATGATAAAATAATTAACATGACTTAGATAAGCGACAAGGAAGCCGCAAGAATGACAGCACAAGACGTAAACTTCTTATCCAAATCTAAAAATCAGAAAGCTTGAAAGAAGAGAATTCTTGAATCGGGGAATCGTCAGTTTTGGAACCGCCGCTTAATGGTTCCTAGTGATAGTAACCGAAACCGGATCGCCTGTTCCAACGGTTCTAAACCGCCAGTTACGGTTACGGTTAAAAATTCAACGATTTCGGTTAAAACCCGCTAGCCGAAGTTTCGACGCACCGTAACTATTATTTTGTTGATTTCAATATTACATGCATTATAACTCCTTAAAATTTAGTTATTATGTAATTAAAACTTGCTGCTTTAATTTATTAGTGATTAGTGATTACATATGAGATTTCAACTCCTATCTAAATTTTAACTAAGTGTCAAATTTTGGCCGATATTTCCTGACCGATTCGGAGTCAAATCTGGTTGAAATTGACGGCAAACAAATTAGTATCGTGTCGGATTCGGGTTTGAATCCGAATAGGGATTTGGGATTAGGAATGAAGATGAGGGGTTGCACTTGCAGTGGTAATTGATTCTGTGAAAGGGAGAAAGGGGAAAGTTTGGACTGGGCAAGGACATTGGGCCAGCTATAGTTGGGCTAGAGAAGAAAATTGGGCCAATTAGTGTTTGCTCTACTGGGCTAAATGGAGTTTGATTAATTACTTTTGCATTTTTGAATTAAGAGTCCTGTTATTTTTATTCCAGCCTTTTAGTTTCTTTTCTTCCAAGAAATTGGTTATTGGTATAGACTAGCATTGTACCCCGCGATGCAGGGATTTAATCGATAAATAACAATGCATGACAAATGTTAATTACAAATGTTTAAATTATTGATAATTTCACTTTGTTTTATAATGAAAAACTTTAGAGAGTAGTTAGAGTAGTTAGTGTCACATGTATGAGTCTTTGAGAAATAATGTTAATTATTATTCGAATTTAAATTGAAAATATGAGTCCCTGAGAGGTTAAGATCAAATCACCAATAGAATAAATCAATTAAAAGATGCATAATATATATACTATCAAGAAACACACAACACACATACATTGTAAAACTTAATATACGATAATATATATAGTCTCATGACTAGGCTATTTCTAACCTAGCAATAATATCGAACTAGAGAAGTCCGAGTATCGAACACGAGGAGTGAATGTGTCGAGAGATAATCAAGTAGTTCGTCTTGTCTCTATTATCCTATTTGAGCACATAAACTTGGTTTGTTGTTTTTCTTTAAACTAGGCAAAATAAGTAAATGACAAGCTTAAACATGCAATAAGTAAATGGAAATAGCAAGTAATGAGAATGGAAAATCAAGTAATAAAGGCATGGATTCAAGTAACTTCTAATATGATTATGATGAGGGCTTTCGAATCTAGATGCTTCAAACAACTTTAATCCACCTCGAATGGTCTCTTCTATAAATTATGTTAACCTACCTTACTAGGGTGGTCAAAAAGTAGATCAATAGAACAATAAATGCTTTCTAAGCCTTTAAATGCTCTACCAACCCCAAATAGCTCATTTTAGTCTAAGAAAACCTACTAACTATCATCCAACCCATCTAATTCTTCTTAGGAATCATATGAGATGAAATCAAGTGATATGGGTATGAATTGATGCCAAGTGCTATGAATGGAAGCTTCCTAGGCATTCCATCGAACACCTTAGATGCACTCCTAGTGATCAATTAGTCATGCATTCAAATAAAGTCTCAATCCATAGGCAATTCAAGGGGAAGGTAAATCAACATCCTAAACTCTAGCACCCAACATCTAAATCACATCATCCATTACTTGGAACCATAAAGGTGCTTAGCTAGCAATAGATCTAGCAAGCAATCCAACAAAAGTAAGAGAAAACATAATGGAAAGAACAAGGAAGGAAAGTAGAGAAGAAATCTTCAATAATCTCTTCAAACTCCAAGCATAATCTTCAACATAATTTGAAAATACTAAAGAGGAAAGAGGGAAAAAACTAGGGTTCTAAAGTAGATGTTAAGTGGTATGTGATACCAAATGAGGAAAATAACTAAGTATTTATAGTCCCCACACAAGTTTGGGGCTAGATTGCAATAAGTAGAAAATAGAGTTGAGAAGGTGGGGTAAAAAGTGTAATTTCCGGAATTTCAGCTCAATGGTGAGTGTGTATTTTCGGCCACATTTGTCTCTTTGCGCACTCCTACGGTTTTGGCTCGTTCTCTCTCGTCCGGCCTCGGAAAAATAATCCGCGAAGTGCTACAGCTTCCTCTTTTGATCCTCTTCGACATAGGACTACTCGCACATTCCTAGAAAATTGCAACAGCACCTGAAATTGGCACGGAAATCGAGAGAAAATGTGAAACATATAGGAAATGCATAAGTATGAAAACCCTAGCATTTCTATCACTTGAACACATATGAAAGCCAAAACCTACCAAAAACTTTTTGAAATACATATAAAATATCGGTTTGTCATCTCACAAGCTCAGTCACACTAAACAATTAAATGACGATGACGACAACAATAATAATAATAATAGAATGAAATTAAAAAAAAAAATTATTAAGAAATTACAAACTCATAAATTCTTCAATCCATCAACGAAATATGCATGGAAGGCCTCCATTTTGTGCTTAGGCAAAGACATACCAATCTCCAATCCTCCCTCAAAATCCCTTGCTTTGCACAACGACAACGCATACTTCTCTCCATCGATCGACGATACTTCGATCTTCTTGCCTCTTCCCCACCCGAAATCCACGCCGTAGAGATCGACCCTGGCTGATCCAGACACATCCAAGATCGAACCCTGAACTGCGGACCCAATTTTATCAAACCAATTCTTTGCACCTTCATTAATTTTCTTCTTGTCGCTAACCCTATCCCTGATGGCCTTCGCGACAGCTTGAGCTGCCGCGAAGATTCCAGAATCGGAAATTAACTCCATGTGACCAACTTTCGTCAGCCCGGGAGCTAAACAGCCCAAAGTAGTTACTAGGAACTGGTGGATCTAATCGGGCACGTATATCGATTGCGGCCAAGAAATATTCGGGACGGTCGTCGTCGACGGCTTCCTCGTCTACGTCGGCCGAGCTCGATTTCACTAAACATGACCAGACGTAAGCTGACATGGCTACGAAGGACGACACATGGCCTAAATCCACGAATTTCGGCTGAATCAAATTCTTGAGTTTCTTGAGTTCCGGCCGGGTCAAGACGAACGTGGCTCGAACCCGGTTCGTCGGCAGCGGGAACGACGGCGGCGAAAACGGAAACTTTCTAATCAGGTTCCAGTAATGAGAGTCCAACTCCGGAGGGTATTTGAAAAGAGATCGGTCGAAAACCGGCATTAGTTCGTTGTCGGAGGTCAAGAGCTCCGCCTGTCCTCCGAGTTTGTTGATCGTGGCCCATGAGTTTAAGAAGGCGACGATGGAGTTGGCGTCGCCGGCGCTGTGGTGGTTGGCGACGCCGATGCATAGGCCGGCGCCGGGAAATAGAGTCTCCTGCAGGGCAAGAATAGGGAGCAATTTACGGTCGGATTCATGGATCATGGGCGGCAGTTGAGGGATGAGGTCATAGAATTGATCGGCGTCTCGAGGGTGGTCTTAAAGATGGTAACCGAGAGAAGCGAGGTTGAGAAAGAACAACATGATGGTAAAAGGAGAAGGAATCGGTATTCTCTTTTTTTATTTCTATGTCTCTTCCATATACATTACACACCAATATATAGCACAAGAATATAATGTAAATAAGGAAAAAATATATTCCTAATATGCAGTGATCCCATTCCCTTGATTGTGCCTCTCTATTTTTGGCTATGATATCCTTGACACTCTCCCTCAAGTTAGGTAACGGCATTTCCGATACTTAACTTGTCCAGAACTTCTCTGAAGACTTTTGTGTTGGCGGCCTTAGTCAATATGTCAGCCAACTGTTCCTCCGATCGTATGAATGGGAGTTCAATGATCCCACCATCGAGCTTTTCCTTGATGAAATGCCAATCGACCTCCACATGTTTGGTCCTGTCATGTTGTACGGGATTTTCAGATATACTAATCGCGACCTTGTTGTCACAAAAGAGTTGACTTCCCCTTTTTGGAGGAAAGCCAATCTCTGTGAGCAACCTCCGAAGCCACAGGATTTCAGTTATCCCACTTGTTACTCCTCTGAACTCTGCCTCTGCGCTTGATAGGGCCACTACTCTCTGTTTTTTGCTTCTCCATGTGACCAAATTTCCTTCAACGAAGGTGAAATATCCGGCAGTAGATTTCCAATCATTTGGGTTACTGGCCCAATCTGCATCTGTATACCCGTCAACCTCCAAGTCTTCCTTTCTTTTAAGTAAAATCCCATAATCAGTGGTTCCTTTTAGGTATCAGACAATTCTCACAGCTGCATCCATATATGCTCCTTCTGGGGTTTGTGCGTAAACTGACTTACTACTCCAACTGCATACGCGATGTCCGGCCGTGTATGAGAAAGATAGATGAGTTTCCCAACAAGGCGCTGGTATTTTCCTTGATCTGTTAAGTCAGCTCCTTCAACAACTGTTAATCCATGATTTATCACAATCGGTGTTTCTGCAGGCTTACACTCGAGTAGCCCAGTTTCTACAAGTAAGTCAAGGACATACTTTCTTTGTCTCAGGAAGATTCCCTCTTTGGACCTTAAAATCTCAATTCCAAGGAAGTACTTCAAAGATCCAAGGTCTTTCATTTCGAACTCCAGGAACAAGTTTTTCTTCAGGCATTCTATCTCTTCAACATCATCTCCTGTGATAATCATATCAACATAAATGATTAAACATGTTACCTTCCCCCCTCTCGTTTTCACAAATAATGTATGATCAGAGTTACTCTGTTTATAGCCAATTTTTGCCATAGCTAGACAGAATTTTCCAAACCATACTCTGGGCGATTGCTTCAATCCATAGAGTGTCTTCTTTAGCCTGCACACTTGCTCTGCCTCAAATTCTTCGGAGTACCCCGGGGGGACTTCCATATATATCTCTGCATTTTTCTTCAATTCTCCATGTAGGAAGGCATTAGTAACATCCAACTGATGCAGAGGCCAATCCTTGGATGCTGCTACCGAGAGAAGTGTTCTTACTGTGCTCATCTTGGCTACTGGTGAGAATGTTTCTTCATAATCTATCCCGTAGGTTTGAGTGTATCCTTTTGCAACCAACCTAGCTTTGTACCTCTCGATTGAACCATCTGCTCGTCTTTTGATTGTGAAAACCCATCTGCATCCCACTGGTCTCTTTCCTTCTGGCAGCACACATTTTTCCCATGTCCCATTCTTAATTAGGGCATCCATTTCCTTCTTCATGGCCTCCCTCCAATGTTTATGTCTCCTTGCCTCTTCTACTGTCTGGGGTAAATCCTCCTCTTCATACAGAGCTGCTTCAAAGGCCCGTGCCATCTCTGTGAGTTGCCCTTGGGCAAGGTTGGCAACCGAGTACCTAGTCTTCTGTCCCTGCCAGTCTGGAGAGTATCGCTTTGGTGGTTTCCCGCGTGTACTTCGGGGAGGCAATGCGTACTGATCTGTGGCACCGGCACCGTCTACCTCAGTACGTTCATCGTCTTCATTGGTATCCCCTCCAGTTTCTGTGTCAGCGTCTCCATCCCCCTGTTCCTCAATGTTAGTATTAACTTGAGAACTATTGAGATTACTTACCTCAGGATTTGAAGATGGGGTGGACAATGGGATCGAGTCACTGACCATCTCGAACTGAACCTGTGCTGTAGATGTCTCGTCGGGTGCGCTAAACCTTCTTTGTTGGCCCGACGTCTGGCGCAGAACTTGGCAATGGCATAGCTTTTGACGGATGAGAAGGAAGAGTTGCTTGGACGGTGGATGGAGTATGGAGCCAACTTAGGGAGTCGACAATCTCCCTTTTCTCCCCCTGACTCCCTTGTTGGCGGAAAAACTATTCCGTTTCAACGAAGTCACAGTTTAAGGTAGTGTATAGGTGACGAGCTACAGGGTCATAACATCTATACCCCTTCTGATTTTTGCCATACCCCAGGAAAACACACTTTACAACATTGGGGGAGAATTTTGTACGATTTTGTTTAGGGATATGAACATAAACGGTGCATCCAAAAACTCTGGGTTCGAGAGTGACGGATGAGGGTATTTCAGAGTGGGTAGCTAGGAACTCAAGGGGTGGTTTAAAGTTTAGGATATGAGTGGGCAATCGATTCAGGAGGTAAACAGAGGTAGCTACAGCTTCAGGACAGTAAGATGTCGGGACTTGGGAGTCGATGATAAGGGCTCGAGTCATCTCTAAAATGATCCTATTCTTTCGTTCAGCTACCCCATTCTGTTCAGGTGTGTAAGGGCAGGTTGTTTGGTGGACAAGGCCTTTTTCAGAGAAGAAGTTTTGCATTTTGGAATTTACATACTCCCCCCATTATCAGATCTAAGGATTTGAATAGATTGGTTGTATTGTGTTTGTACTAGATTATAGAAGTTGGTGAATTTCTCAAAAACTTCGCTTTTAGATTTTAAGAAATATACCCACGTTATTCTAGAACAATCATCCACAAATAGCAAAAAAATATCTAAACCCATTATCACTAGTAACCGGAGCTGGACCCCAAACATCGGAGTGAAGCAAAGAGAAAACGGACCTCACACGAGTATTATTAAGTTTAAACGAGTGACGATGGCTCTTAGCCAGAAAACATGTCTCACAGTTCAAAGGGTGTGAAGTAACAATGTTTGGACAAATTAACCGAAGATATCCTATGGATGGGTGTCCTAACCTCCGATGCAAAAGCCAAGTCTGTTCCTCTGTCAGTCCTTGAGTCAGCATTGCAGCACCCTTTTGAGCCATCCCATCCACATAGTAAAGTCCTCGATGTTCAGTGCCACGCCCAACTATCTTCCCAGTCCTCGTATCCTGTAAAATGCAAGAGCCAGGCTGCATTAGTAAGTTACAATGTAATTCTCTCGTGATTTGGCTAACAAACACCAATTTGTGAGATAAAGAGGGGATATATAAGCAGTTTGGGAGACATAATTCAGAGGACAATTTAATAGTTCCAGCTCTTTCCACAGATGCTAAATTTCCACTAGCAGTCTTAATATATCTTTTCCGGGTAGGAAAAATCTTCATAAAATCAGAGGCATCAAAGGACATAGTATCTGTAGCTCCACAATCAAAAATCCAATGGTAGTCTTTATATGGTGTTTCAGAGCCAGTGGAGGATAATGCTAAGGGGTTTAAATGGGGTGAATAATTAGAGTTATGAATGAGTGAGGGGTTTAAAAAATATAACCCCTCATTACCTCCCCCTTCGTGTCCCCTAGCCGCCAAGGCACCTCCCATCTCCTCGTCAATACGCGTCTGTGGCGGTGGTGGTCCGACGTTGTGCACCGGTGTTCCGGCGCCAGTGGCTCATGTCTCACCGTCTGACCATGCTCCTCCAGTTGACGTCTGCCTTGTGCCGCTGACCACCACCGTCGCTTGTCCATTCGGGTTCAACGATTGATTTCGATTTCTGGACGCAGCTCTTGATCTCTTCATTTCGTCCCACCATTCGGAAAATCCGATGAGTAAGAAACATCCCTCTTTGGTATGCTTTTTACCTCCACAGTGTGTGCATATGAGTTTGCTCTTGTCGATTTCTCCTTTCCTGGTGTTCCAGGTTTGATTTCCTTGCTGTGGCCGATTGGAAGGTGGCGGTGGTCGACTGTGGTTGACCGCGGCGAGTCCGGACCCGATTCCTACGGTCGGCGATTCGGAGGGTTTGAGGATACCCTCGTTTGTGGCCTGCCTTCGCACCAGTCTGTAGGCTCTTCGAACAGTTGGTAATGGATCCTTGTCCATAATCTCTCTCTTGATATTAGCATATTTGTCATCCAATGCACTTAGAAATTGATAGAGGCGATGGCGCTCCTCCCTTGTCTGGTATCCCTCTATATCTGTCGGACTCGGATCTCGGGTATCAATTGAGATCCATAAGTCCTGCATTTTGGTCCACAATTCTTCTAGTGTCATAGATTCTTGTTTGATCATCATGGCTTGTCGGTGCAGATCATAGATTTGGAATGGATCAGATCCACTTCCATAAGTAATTGCCAATCCTTCCCATAGATCAGCGGCAGTTGCGTACTGTGATACCTCGTTCACAAGTCCGGTTTCGATATTGTTGATCACCCAATTGAAAACGCAGTTATCCCGTTGCTCCCACTTTGTGTAGCCGGGATCGTCAATTGCAGGGGGTTTTGAAACTCCATTAATGTGAGATGTCAAACCTTTTCCCGCAATTGCCCGTTTCATGAGGTTAACCCATAAAGGGTAATTCTCCCCATTGAGCTTCGCCTTGATGGAAATCTCTCCAAGGGATTCAGGTTGGTCGTGGTTTGGTGGTTTATGGGCAAATGAAGAATCTGGAATTTTGAGGCTTTGTTTAAGGAATTCTGCAAATTGTGCAGCAAATTCCATCGGAAAATTTGTTGGAAGGTGGCTAGCGTTTTCTGTGTTTGGAGTTTCTGGATCTGACATGGTTTGGTTTTACAGGTTTTAGCGGAAGGAATTAGGAGGAACTCAAACTTGAACCCTCCTTTTGGTAGTTTGCCTGCTCTGATACCATCTTAAAGATGGTAACCGATAGAAGCGAGGTTGAGAAAGAACAACATGATGGTAAAAGGAGAAGGAATCGGTATTCTCTTTTTTTTATTTCTATGTCTCTTCCATATACATTACACACCAATATATAGCACAAGAATATAATGTAAATAAGGAAAAAATATATTCCTAATATGCAGTGATCCCATTCCCTTGATTGTGCCTCTCTATTTTTGGCTATGATATCCTTGACAGGTGGTTCGCGATGAAACTGTCGAAATCGCCGCTGGATTCAGAGATAGTGAGCGAAACGGAGTCTCCGTTGGCGTAGCGGAATACCGGCAAGTCGACGGAGTTGAGAGGGTAGAGTATGTTGCCGGAGAGGGGGAAGAAGTGTTTGAGGGCTATAGAGAGGGATTGTTTGAGGTGTGGAACCGTTGATTGTAAGAAATGGAGGTTTGAACAAGGGAATTCGTAGAAGATGAGGCGGCGCATGGGGTGGAATGTTAGCCAGTTGATGTCGATGAAGGTGAGCGGCAGCGATTGCTCCGCCACCGCGCCGGGCGGCGGAGAGATTTGGGAGGTTTTTAGCAGAGTCGACATGGTTTTAGGCCTAAATCTTGAGATAAAGGTATATATTTTGTACTTGTGCATTGTAAAGAAAGAGAGATCAAATAATTTTTGCCGTAATTTGCATTCGTTCATTGATATGGTATGAATACAACAAGTGCCCGTCAAGCTACAACTCTACGAGATTCTAAGATTGTGGATCTAGAATAACAACCCCTGTCTCTATGCAAACCCTGAAATCCTAACAAATACCCACTTTTATAAGAAAATGTAAAATTACTCGAAGTTCCAAAATTGCTCTTGAGTAAGACAAAATCACGTGTTGTTCCATATGTTATTGACACATCAATGGTAATTTAGCATGAGCGACAGGAAGATTACCAACAACATCGATGATAATTTAATGTGAACGGCAAGAAATTACCAACAACGAAATAAGTACAAATATATCCCAACCGATTGGAAATGGAGGTTGGAACTTACTCGATTGAAAAAGCATGATACCTTCAAATTCCAAACAATTCCAGATTCCAGTATCGATAGGAAAATTGACGGGTATCTATTGCTAGTTAGTTTTTTATGTAAAGAGGGGTATAGTAGGTAGTTCCCTTAAAAGATGGGTAGTTTAAGTTTTGTAGTTTTGTAATTTTTAAAAACATGAATATTTTTGCACATGTTATGTAAATGGATATTTTTGATATGCCTTTATTGAATATATAAAAAATATTTTAATAATTAGTTATCACAATACTACTATACTTAACTTTAAAATTGATATAAATAATTATTATATGGATGTGAGGGATAAATTCATGCGATATAAATAATTATGCATGATTTTGATGTATGATATCGATCGCTATTACTAGAATGTATCCTAACTAATTATAGGAAGAGAAGAGTACATATTCCTAACATGCATATATGCACCGTAACTATTATTTTGTTGATTTCAATATTACATGCATTATAACTCCTTTAAATTTATAGCCCATTTGACTAAGCTTATTTTAAAATGCTTATAAGCTCTAAGTGCTTATAAGATGTTTAAGAGCTTATAAGATGTATGAGGGTAAGAGCTTATAAGTTGTTGAAGTGTTTGGATAAAAGAACTTATAAGCTTGAAGATATAATAAAATAAAATAAAATCTGAAAATTAAAAAATATATATATATATATATATATTTTTTTTTTTTTGAAATCATAATATTGTAACATCAAATGGAAGTGCATATAATATAAATATAAAAACAAAATAGAATTATAAGTGTAAATAAGCAAAATTAAAAAAAAAAAAATTGGGGTGGAGGAGCTTATTTTTTGGAGTGTTTATAAGCACTTTTTGCTTATTTTTGCATCTTATAAGCTCTTAAGGAGCTTATTTTGTCAAACACATTTAGAGTGCTTATAAGCAGTCAAACAACTTATAAGCAGTCAAACATCTTATAAGCTAGCTTATAAACTTAGCCAAACACCATCTTAGTCATTATGCAATTAAAACTTGCTGCTTTAAATTTTGAGTGATTAGTGATTACAGATGAGGTTTAAACTCCTATCAAAAATTTTAACTAAGGGTTAAATTTTGGCCGATATTTCCTGCCCGATTTGGAGTCAAATCTGGTTGGGATTGAATTTGGCAAACAAATTAGTATCGTGTCGGATTCGGGTTTGAATCCGAATAGGGATTAGGGATTAGGAATGAAGATGAGGGGTTGCACTTGCAGTGGTAATTGATTCTGTCAAAGGCAGAAAGGGGAAAAGTTTGGACTGGATAAGGAAATTGGGCCAATTGTTGTTTGCTCTACTGGGCTGAATGGAGTTCGATTAATTACTTTCGCATTTTTGAATTAAGACTCCTTTTGTTTATATTTTTTTTTTGGGTTAATGTCATTTAAATACACGAACTTTGGGCCGTTTTCGTTTTTTCCCATGAACTTTCAACTTTGTCACAAAAATACACGAACTTTCAAATCGTTGCAATTTTCCCATGAAATTCAATTCCGGTCAAATTGAATCCTAGTTGTCAATTAATTTGCATGACGTGGCCTTAATGGGCTGATTTGGCGCTGAGTAGGCAATGATGTGTCGAAAATATTAAGGGTTACTATCATTTAAATACATGAACTTTGAGTGGTTTTCTTTTTTTCCCATGAACTTTCGACTTTGTCACAAAAATACAAGAACTTTCAATTCGTTGCAATATCCCCATGAATGTAAATTCCGATCAATTTGAATCCTAGTTGTCAATTAATTTAAATGACGCAACCTTAATGGACTGATTTGGCGTTGAGTAAGCAATCACGTGGTGAAAATATTAAAAACGACGTCGTATTAATAATTGGGCAGCTTAAGAAGCGACATCCAAGGTTTGCTGCCGTACGCGCCGTAAGAATATCACAAGACAAGTCATTCTCACAATTTGGGATGAATCTTACTCTCGAGTGCTTTGACGAATTGATGAGGATGTCATTGCCCAAATGAGGATGAAAGAAGAGGAACGACGAACCGGAAGAATAAGGTATGGAGAAGAAAAAATAAAGAAAAATGAATGACGGAGCCACTGCAATTGTTTTTTATTAATTGGAAACCATAAATTGATGTCAAAAGACGTTTTTGGCAGTTTCAAAACGATGTGTATTTTACCAACGATCAATGCCACATAATTATAAACGGTTGCTACGTAGGACACAATTTGGGGAAAATTGACTTTCATGGAAAAATTGCATTAAATCGAAAGTTCGTGTATTTTTTGTGACAAAGTTTAAAGTTCATGAGAAAAAATGAAGAACAACCAAAGTTCATGTATTTAAATGACACCATTTTTGGCAGTTTCAAAATGACGTCGTATTCTTTACCGTCGATCAGTGCCACGTAATCATTCCGGTTGCCACGTAGGATGCAATTTGGGGAAAATTGAATTTCATGGGAAAATTGCAACAATTTGAAAGTTCGTGTATTTTTATGACAAAGTTGAAAGTTCATGGAAAAAAACGAAAACCACCCAAAGTTCATGTATTTAAATGACATTAACCCTTTTTTTTTGGATTGAATGATTTCAATATTAATTTATATGGTATTACATCGAAAATATGAGTCTTTGAGAGGCTAATATCAAATCACCAATAGAATTAATGAATCAAAAGATGCATAATATATGTAGTCTCACAAGCCCACAAGCTCAGTCACACCAAACAATTAAAAAAAAAAAAAAAAAAAAAAACCCAATAATAATAGAAAATTTGAGTTTTATTTATTAAGGAAATTGCAAACTCATAAATTCTTCAATCCATCAACGAAACATGCACGAAAGGCCTCCATTTTGGCCTTAGGCAACGATAAACCAACCTCCAATCCCCCCTCAAAATCCCTCGCTTTGCACAACGAGAACGCATACTTCTCTCCGTCAATCGACAATACTTCGATCTTCTTGCCTCTTCCCCACCCGAAATCCACGCCGTAGAGATCGATCTTGGCTGATCCGGACACAGCCAGATACGATCCTCGAACTGCGGATCCAATTTCACCCATCCAACTCTCTGCGCCTTCATAAATCTTCTTGTTGCTAACCCTATCCCTGATGGCCTTCGCGACAGCTTGAGCTGCCGCGGAGGTCCCATCGTCAGAAATTAGCTCTTGGCGACTGATTTTCACCAGCGCAGGAGCTAAACAGTTCCCAAAGTAGTTACTGGGAATCGGCGGGTCTAATCGTGGTCGCGCGTCGATTGTGACCAAGAAAAACTCGAGACGGTTGTCGTCGACTTCTTCGTCGGCCGGGATCGATTTCGCTAAACACAACCAAATGTAAGCCGACATGGCTACGAAGGACGATACATGACCTAAATCCACAACCTTCGACTGAACCGAACGCTTGAGCTTCTCGAGTTCCGGCCGGGTCAAGACGAACGTGGCCCGAACCCGGTTCGTCGGAACCGGAAACGACGGTGGCGAGAACGGAAACTTTCTGATCAGGTTCCAGTAATAGGAGTTCAATTCTGGAGGGTGTTTGAGAACGGACCGGTCGAAAACAGGCAATAGTTCGTTGTCGGAGGTCAGGAGCTCCGTTTCCCCTCCGAGTTTGTTGATCGAGGACCACGAGTTTAAGAAGGCGGCGACAGAGCTTGCGTCGCCGGCGGTGTGGTGGTTGGAGACGCCGATGCAGAGGCCGGTGCCGGGAAACAGAGTCACCTGCAGGGCAAGAACTCCGAACAATTTACGGTCGGATTCATCGATCGTCGGCGGCAGTTGAGGGATGAGTTCGTAGAATTGATCGGCGTCTCGAGGGTGGTTCGCGACGAAACTTTCGAAATCGCCGCCGGATTCGGCGATAGTAAGCGGAACGGAGTCGCCGGAGGCGTAGCGGATTACCGGAAACTCGTCGGAGTTGAGAGGGTAGACTACGTTGCCGGCGAGGGTGAAGAAGTGTTTTAGGGTTAGAGAGAGGGATTGTTTGAGGTGTGGAACGATTGTTTCCAAGAAATGGGGCTTCGAACAAGGGAATTCATAGAAGAAGAGGCGGCGGATAGGTTGGAATTTGAGCCAGGTGATGTCGTAGAATATGAGCGGCAGGGATTGCTCCGCCACCGCGCCGGCCGGTGGGGAGATTTGGGAGGTTTCGAGCAGAGCCGTCGTCATGTGTGACTATACAACATGAGTGCATAAACGCTGTCTTAAATAAACCTTTGTCATTTTCCTCGTTAACAACTTAACACTCCTCACTTTCAGTTTCGTTTAAGACGGTACATTTCCTTTTTGGACACGGAAATTAAGACGAACATAGTTAGAAATCTAAATGCATGTGTTTTACGTACTTCTTAATGCTTGATCTTAAATAAAAATAAAAAACGTATAGTATCAACATCGATCCTTAATTTAAAAGACAAGTCCCTCAGTCTCATTTCACCTGCTTTCCCATTTCGCTTGCTTCATTTTTTTATCGGAACGTCTCACTTCAATTAACTTATTTTTATAATATGGACCTTACTTTTTACTTTTCAGTTGAAGTGAAATAGATGGAGTATAATTTTAAGTTCTGTAATTTAAATTATACAGCGCATGCAGGGTTAACATTTAAATTTTCTTTATTAAGACAATTCTTTTATAAAAAATGTCGTGTTGTATGGGACGATCGGAAAATAGAATATATGTTTGGTCTTGCACGGGATAGAGAGATTATATTAATTAAGGAATTAAAGATTTTTTCGAATGGTATATATTCGAACACGATACAATTACTGTAGATTACTGAGACCACACTATTATTTATGTAGGACACTACTACTTTAAAATATTGAGTTATGATTTTGGTTTCGTTGAAAAGTATTCGTGCAGACTTCGAGTGAGGTTTAATTTGTCTCCCCAACTCATCGACAAATTTAATTAGCCAAAATCGTGGTAGATATTCGGTCATTTCAAACTTCAACAGTGACAAATTTGACCGGTTGCTCACACTCACCGTAGGAAGCTGCATCTTCCCTCGTCTCATTCACGCTCGGAGTATGTATTCTTTTTCGGATAGCCCTACTCTACTTATTCAGTTTCTTATTTAGAAATAAATACTATTTCTTCCATCCCATTTTAATTACTTGACTTATTTTATTTCGGCCAGATTTTATGTGCAGTGTTAAAATTGAAAAATAAGGGGTCTATATTGAATAACAAAAGTTAATTATTTCTATTTTAAGAAACAAACCAATTGAAGTGAGACGTTTCAATTAGAAAATGAAACCAAGTGAAATGGGACGGAGGGAGTAGTATTCTCTTTGTCTACTTTTCAATCGGATAGTCTCATATCAATCAATTGTCATGTTTTCTAAAATGGACATAATTAATTCTTGTTTTTTGAATACTCCCTTCGTCTTTTTTTATAAGGGGGGTTTTAGGCTTTTGTTCTTATTTTTCTTTAATAAAGTGTTTTTATATTATTTCTACGTAAATTTTACAATTTCCAACTCACTATTTTTTCTTTTTTTTTTTTTCTATTTTCATTAATGTTCATTTCCTACAATTTCCAACTCACTATTTTTTTCATTTTTTTTTTCTATTTTCATTAATGTTCATTTCCTCTTCCAAAATAATTTTATCTATTTTTACATTAACAATACAACTTATGATATAAAAGATGAAAATAAAAGAATAGTCATTATGTTTTACTAGTAATCCTATGCATGAAATAAAAGTCCCTTATAAAAAAAAGGGTTAAGGTGCAAATACCTCCCTAAGGTATTCATAGAAAAACAAAAACCTCCCAAGGTTTGTTTAGGAGCAAATAACACCCCCGCCTTTGCTTTTAGGAGCAAATAACACCCTCACCCTCACCCAACTAACGGACCCTCTCACTCGTTCTTCATCATCCGATTTCCTTTTCCCTTAAATTTCATGAGTCTTCCAAATCCCGTCCTCTCCTCAATCGGAATCCCCTTCGTCTCTGGCAACAAATAGTATATAAACACCGTCATCGCCGCAACGAAGCACGAGAAGAAAATGAAGAGCCCGAGTTTCATAACGCGCGCAAAGCATCTTCGAAAATCCCTGCGCAATAACGAAGGTGATCATATTCACCGACACGTTCACGCTCTGCCCGGCGACCTCACCTCCAGCGACAAAATCTCGCCGGGGACCAACCACCCGAGAGGGCCCCACGATCACGCACACGCCGCCACTTAGACATATATCGCTGCCACCACGACTCCAGCATACCACGGCGGGTCGCCGTTGACGCCGAACTTCAGCGCGATGTCGACGGTGACGATGACCTAGCACACACCAGCATCTGTATCCCCCCCTCCATGAAGAGGCTCCACTGCCCGAATTTATCGACTGCGGCGATGGATACCAGGGTGGCGGCGCAGTTGACGCAGCCGGGGATGAGGGCGGAGGCGAAGGAGGCGGCGGCGCTGTGCCAAAGCCGATGGTCTTGGACAGCACCGGCGGTAGACCATGATGACGTTCATGAGTCAGTGTGGTGCAGCCGCTGAGTTGACTCGGGATCTTGTCGGAAATCTGGTTCACACTCATCTGCAGCTCCTGCTATAAGCTTAAATTCCCGAAACCAGAATTTCGTCGGTTGATCACGAGCAATGTGCTACAGTTTCCGAGCTCCGGTGGAATGGTATTTCCGACTAGATTGTTCTGCCATAGGAGGAAATTCTCGAGGTTCTCAAGCTTTCCCAACTGAGTTGCGATCGATCATGCTAGTGAGTTTTTGTGTAGAATGTTGCAAAGCTCAGTGCAATTTTCTTCGCCTTCGACCGACTCCGATGCTACATTCCTCTGAAATTATCTGATGGTCCATGAAATTTAAGGGAAAAAAGAAAGTGAAATCGGATGATGAAGAAGACGGAGTGATAGGGTCCGTTAGTTGGGTGAGGGTGAGGGTGAGGGTGAGGGTGAGGGTGAGGGTGTTATTTGCTCCTAAAAGCAAAGGCGGGGGTGTTATTTGCTCCTAAACAAACCTTAGGGAGGTTTTTGTTTTTCTATGAATACCTTAGGGAGGTATTTGCACCTTAACCCTAAAAAAATGAAAGGAGTATAAACTCCTTATTAAATCTTATATCGAAATTAAAGAAAACGATTGAATTGGAACGGAGAATAGACAAACACGCATTTCAAACTTATTTTCAAACTTATTCATTGATAACCCCACATTTCTTTCAACACCTTAATTAAGTTTGTTCAGACAAGAGGGATTAATACCTCTTTCATTTCATTACGTGGCATCAGAAGTAGGAGAGGTTGCCGACAAGTTATAACCACATTACTAACAAATGTTCTATCTCCATTTGTTTTGTTTTTTAAAATAACACATTGTATCGTAAATTTGTCCTATATATGTATGACCCACGATGGGCTTAACTTTCTATTTTGTCTTTTTACCAATACATACTCCGTCTGTACCACTGATAAAGATATTTTAGAAATGTCTTTTTATCAGTGAAAGTCTCGAAAAGAGAAGAGTCCATTTAACAGTGGGATAAAAGAGAGTATGTCTTTTAACTTTTTTTCAAATTTTTTTGTTGTAAGTCCATACTAAAATGTAAGGAAAATGATAGTAACTCTCGTCATATCTATACAACCAACCGATCTAGTCCACCCCATCTAAATTTCGTGGTTCTGCTACTGCACCACATTCGTTCGATGAAACACTTTCCCTCCTATTTGCAAATGGGGTTCTGAGAAGGGGAAATCGAACAAGAGTACCCTAAATGTTGGATAATGATAATAAGGATAAATAAAAAGCTGGAAAAATAATATGAAATCTAAATTAAAAGGAATGACCAACTACCAATTACCCAGTGCCACTTGTTCAAATATAATTGGTTCAAGACAATTTTAGGATAATAACGTAGATAAAGTTTTTATTTAATATTTGTGGATATCTCATAACAACCACCTTCACATCGTACGTATTATTTTATCACGTGTTCAATTGTCGATGGACTCGATTCTACAAAAGTTGGCATCATAAATATATTTCCGTCTCATCTTGAGAGAGGGTGATAATATATTGATTTATATTATAAATTTTAACGCTCCTAGTTATTTATTGACTCGATTTTTAACTCTATTCTTTAGAGAAGTGACCATTTGAAATAGGTGGAGACTGTGGAGTTGCTATCAACCAGATTTGAACACAAAACTTCGGTGTTAACTTAAGGTTCTAACATCATTGGAAAATTCTATTCAATAATAAATCGATCCAAAGCTGATGAAAATCGAGTACATAACCTCTTCAACCATTGCTACATCTCTTTATTGTTGATTATAGAATCCATTGACTTGAATGCATCAAGAGAGCTTTCCCATCAAAATATATTTGATTCGATTCCTCGGTTGGTGCTTCTAAGCAGTGTTTTAAAAACCGAACCGAACCGCCGGTTGAACCCGGTTGAACCATGAACCGCCGTAATTCCGGTTCACGGTTTTTCCCGGTTATTTCCGGTTTTGACCGGTTGAACCACGGTTCAACCGATCAAACCATGAACCGAAGGTCTCGCCGGTTCGACCTCCGGTTCGGTTTTTAAAACATTGCTTCTAAGTTTTTACATTTCACTGTTCATATAGTGTATCAGGATCGACAGGAAATAACTTCTCTCCATCGAACAATAGTTATTGTCATACGCTATTCGGGGCAAGTAGGAAAATACTACTTCAATTTAGTAATATAAAAAAAATACACACTTGGATAAAAGATATAAAAATTATCCACGTTTTAAGAAAAAATACATTACTACCCTTTTAAATATTAAAAGTAACTATATACCACCTTAAATGAAATTAGTGAACCTCGGAAATTATTATAAAAATTAAACTAAATCATTATAATTGAAAAATATAACAAAAAAGTAATTTTTTTAAAATTACAATTCATGCATTCACGGATTCGATTCGTGAATTTGTGATTTCAAACTTTAATGTGAGTGAATTCACGAATCGAATTTGATACTTCGTGATTCTAGACATTTTTTTGAGCAAATTCAAGAGCTCAAATTCGTGAATTCGTGATTTCAGGAATTTTTGTGAATAAATTCATGATCACAAAATTTTGAATTCGTGATTTCGACATTTTTTTGAGTGAATTCACGATCTTATTTTATGTAACTGAATTCACGACTTCAAATTCTTGATCTCAGACATTTTTGTGAGTGAATCCGTGAACAAAAATCCGTGAATTAGGAAAGGATATGATAAGAGTGGTTTTTTGTTTTTTTTTTAAATCCAAATAACTAGTATTATTTAGCTTTACTATCTCAAGTTTATTCCTAATGAATAGGTGCATGTAGAACCAAATTATATAGGACAATCAATAATTTAATTATACAGTGTAATCAAATAATTTGTTGCATACAAATAGAAAATTTAATTAGGGTAGAAATAAATTTTGATGTAAGAGATGTATTAATTTTAGAGATATATATATAATATACCCAATATGGTATAAGGAAATCAAATTAAGGACATACATTTAATAAAAACAAAAAAAATACCCATTTTGGATGCGCAATTACACAATTACCCTCGTTTTTACTCTAAAACCTATTTTTCCCTCCCTCGTTTTCGCGCTCTCCGTATTTCTCTTCCAGTAGCCGCCTTCTCCCTTTCTCTTTACTCTCTCTCTACCCTATCTCTCATTAATGTAGCGACGATGGCGGGGGAAGAGGAAGCGGACGGCGGTGGCAGGAGAGGAAGCGGATGGCGACGGCGGAGGAGGAGGAAGCAAACGCGGTGGTGGATCTGTTCGCGGTGGAGGAGGAAGAGACGACGACGGAGGCATCGACTACGATGCCGTCGTCCTCCGCCTCGACGACTTCAATCGAAATCTGATCGGCGGAATCCTCCACTCCGTCCTCCGCCTCGGCGACTTCAATCGAATTTAATTCTTCATCTTCCTCCTTCAGTCTCTCTCTCCACCTGCGCAATTGCAACTGTACCGCAGAGAAGAAGATTTGATACAAGGTGATGAGCCCTAGGTCGATGGCGAAGGATTTGAGCGGGACGGTGAAGGAGATTTTGGGGACGTGTGTCTCCGTTGGCTGTACTGTCGACGGGAAGGATCTGAGAGATCTGCAGCAAGAGATCACCGACGGAGACATCGAGGTCCCTCTGGATTGATCGAGTTAGTATTGGATTGCTTTTTTTTGAAGTTGAATCTTATTCGGTTTGGATTTTGTTACTCTTTAGCTCTCTGTTTTGTACATTTTTGTTTAATTTTGCTTCTATCGAATGCCTGGTTCATGCTTTACTCGGATTTAATGAGACTCAAGTTTAATTTTGATAATCTTTCTTATGAATTTTGTGCTTTACTTTTCTTTCATAGGCCATAGAAATGCATGTTGTTGATCACGTTTCTCACATTTTAGGCTAGCTTAGCATGGATTAAGGTTATATGTGTTTTGGGATTTATCTAATTAGCTAAGAAAACATAATTACATGGCATAAGAATTCTGAGGATGAATCCCCGTTTTGAATTTGATAAATCCATTTTTCAGTCAGAAAGAGCAGCTCAAAAGGCAACGGTGCTGCAGATGGGAACTATATACACAGTTGTTGGCGGAATCCTCGTTAACCTCGGCCTCATGTTGAGCCTTCAAGGCAGTCGAGCAGCTGCTGCGAACGGCTTGTTGTTCGGTGCAGGCAAGTCTAGTCTTTTTCTAGCTAACTGTGTTCAACATTCAGAGATGAGTATTGATTAGAAGTCTTGATTTGTGTTGCAGGTTTATTCTTCATTATATTTTTTAGATCAATCATCAATGCGGAAGGTGAAGAAGCTTTTGGTTAATTGCTTGTTTATTTCGTACTTCCTTAACTATAGTTTTGTTACGAATAACCATATTTCGTACCGATTTAACATTAATATGTTTTTCGCACTGATTTTACTATGTGTTGCACAGATTTTGGTTAAAATTTGTGAAATATGTTGGTATTGGTTCTGTTTTGAACTGATTTTGTTAATATTGGAGTGTTTTTTCAGATTTTATTGTTCGAAATGATCTCTATATACTGAATATGCTGTGTTTTGGTTAGAATCTGTGAAATATGTTGATATTGGTTCTGTTTTTGCACAGATTTTGTTAATACTGTACTGTTTTTTCAGATTTTTGGGTTCGAAATGATCTAATTCGTACTGCACGTGTTGTGTTTTGGTTAAAATTTGTGAAGTTTGTTCATATTGGTTATGTTTTGAACATATTTTGTTAGTATTAAAGTGTTTTTTAAAACTTGCTGGTTCGAAATGATCTAATTCGTACTGCATATGTTGTTTTTTTTTTTTGTTATAAACTATGAAGTTTGTTCATATTGGTTATGTATTGCACAGATTTTGTTAGTATTAAAGTGTTTTTTAAGATTTGCTGGTTCGAAATGATCTAATTCGCACTGCATATGTTGTGTTTTTTGTTATAAACTATGAAGTTTGTTCATATTGGTTATGTATTGCACATATTTTATTAGTATTAAAGTGTTTTTTAAGATTTGCTGGTTCGAAATGATCTAATTCGTACTGCATGTGTTGTGATTTTTATTATAAACAATGAAGTTTGTTTATACTCCCTCCGTTCCACTCTATTTGACTTGCTCTATTATTTTATACCTCACATCTATTCACTCTATAGGCCAAATGGAGTGGAACGGAGGGAGTATTGGTTATGTATTGCACAGATTTTGTTAATATTAAAATGTTTTTTAAGGTTTAATTTTTAGTTTCAGGGTTTAATTCCTCAGTAGACTTTAGTACGAAGTGAATCTATTTCGTACCAATACATAGTTGATTTAGTACGAAGTGAATCTTATTCGTACCAATACATAGTTTCTTTAGTACGAAGTGAATGTATTCGTACCAATAACTGCATAATTGCATACTCAAATATGTATTTCGTAATTCTTATATATAACCGGTACGAATTCTTTATATTTCGTACCTCCTTAAAGTTATACGAATATCACAACTACAGTAGTCAAGAAAAAAAAAAAAAAAAAAACTGAAATTCGAAAATTCGAAAATAAAATAAAAAATTTAAAAAAAAAAAAAAGAAAAATAATGAGGAGAGTAGAGACACGTGGAAAAGGGAGAAGGAGGGGGAGGAGAGAAGAGTGGTGTTGACTAGTAAAAGTCAAAGCCTATTAGTAAGGGTATTTGTGTCCTTTTGCATAAAAAATGGGTATTTTTTGTGTTTTTTAAATGTGTGTCCTTAATTTGATTTTCTTATACCATATTGGGTATTTTATTTTTCCCCTCTTAATTTTATACCATTACAACGTTAATATATTACGATTTATTTTCAAAATTTCACTATTTTCCAATATTTTCACACACAGTTTGAATTCAGAGGCGGAGCCGGGCCAAGCAACTTCGGTGGCCGTCCGGGCAAATTTTTTTTAACATTAAATTTATAGTATATTTTTATAATGCTGTATTTTATTTTTTACATGCATAAATATAGTTTTTCCTATAAAATTTATATATATTCTATGATTTCGCAAACAACTTCTAAATTTCTAGCTCCGTCGTGTTTGAATTATATCTTTGAAGTGTATAGTTGATAAAACGCACGTTGAAAAGCATCCATCTCCTCCTTCCTCCTCGACACTCCAATCTCAAACCCTCCTTCAAATTCTCTTGATTTGGCTATGGACGCTGTTCTTTCCCCGTCGAAATGAACAAACTCATGCTTCCTCGCCTTCCCCCACCCGAAATCGCCGTCGCTGAAATCGAACCTCGTTGATCCGGCCACCGCCATCACGCATTTCCCGCCATATTCTGCGAAGTTCAACGGCCACTTTGCCCTCTCCTCTATCCCTCCCTCGCCGTTTAAAACTCTGCCGATCGCCTCCGCTATCGACTCCACGGCGGCGAGGAACCCTTCTTTCCCCTTCAGCAGCCCTCGCCTCGACTCCGCCATGGCCGCCACCATGCAGTTCCCGAAGTACGCCGCCGGCAGAGGCGGGTTCAGGCGCCGCCGGCACTCCGCCGGGATCATGAAGAAGGCGAGCTCTCCGTCGTCCTCGCCGCCGTCGGATTTAACCGCGCATGTCCAGATGTGAGCGTAGATTACGGCGAGGGAGGAGATGTGGTTCGAACTAGGCATGTGGGTTGACGCGTAGTTCTTGAGGGTTTCGACTTGGTCTTTCGTTAGTATGAATGTGGAGCGGAATTTGTTGATCGGAAAATTAATAGGTTTAATCTGAAGAGGGAAGGAATCTCTTACAAGATTCCATGCTTTTGATTTCAAGCTGTATGGATCTTGAACAAGGTTTCTGTCCAAGACTGGTATGAGCTCTCCATCTGTTCGATAAAAGTCCTCACCGAATCTGTTGATGAAGGCCCATGATTTGACAAAATTCACCATGCTACTACCATCCCCTACCGCGTGGGTGAAGGTGAGGCCGATGCAAATTCCCTGATCTGGAAAAAGCGTTATTTGGAAGGACATGATGGGGGAGGCGGCGGAGGCGGTGGCCGGCGGCAAGTCCGGAACGGAAGGGTAGAATTCATCGGCAACCCGTTGATGGTGGCCGACGAGATAGAAGAAGTCTTGATCGGATTGAGCGACCGTGAGGGAGACCGAGTCACCAGAGACGTAGCGGATCACGGGCATGGCGGAGTTATCAGGGACGGTTATTTTTCCAGCGAGGGGGAGGAAGTGTGAGAGGGTGGTGGAGAGGGAGTTTTTGAGGCCGGGGAGAATGGTGTGGAGGAAATGTGGTTTGGAGCATGAAAACTCGTAGAAAATGAGGATTTGATTGGGTTGGGATTGTAAGAATGGAATGTCAAAGTGAGTGAGTGGTAGAGTGAGTTCTTGAATGGGGATTGAAGAAGAAAAACGAGGGAGGATATTGTAGTGGTGAAGCTTCGTAGCCATGGAAATTTGAAGATGTTCTTAACCTAGATTTATTTTCATGGTGTTTACCCCTTTCGCAATTCACATATATATACCCCATTGATTCATGATAATCGGATACAACTGACTTTTTAACTCGATTCGGGTTTCGTAATGTTAACATTATGACGGATTATGATTATAGAGGGATAAACAAACAGAAAGGTGAAAAAACAATAATTTACGTGGTTCACCGATGGTGTGATAGGTGTTCTCACCTATCGAAGCTAAAGACGGACGCGAGATTGATCTCGTCGTACGCGCCGGATTGTGCAAACAAAGAAGAAACGGAAAACTTGAGAAAATTAGGGTTTGTATTCATAAGATGCATGATACAACTCTAATTCTCTATATATAAACTACGGACCCTAGGGTTGATTCGACCTACGATTCGGGAAAGAATCAACAAGAAAACCCGAAAAGGAGCTAATAGTAATGCTCGACCCAAAACAATAAAACGGGCTAAGCCCAAACAAATAAGTCTAAAGAAACGAAATTAAACTATTCAACGATATGAAATAAAATCATCAAACTTCCGAGGAGGTCGTGTTTGTCTCAACGGCCGACTCGCTCTTTCCTCCTCTTCTCGATCGGTTGCATCAATCCCCCTCGCATCATAAACTACCATCTCTTGCACCTCTTTCTCCCGTTGTTGATCCTCATGTCGTGGCGATGATACGATACACGTATCACGGTGTTGTTGACTACGTCCACAAAAAGAAAAGAAAAACAAGTTTATTAGGCAACTAAGTTACAGATTACAGAATATATTGCTTCTACAACGTTATAAATAATGAATAAAGAACACAACAGATAGCCCAACAACCAGCGAGAACCCCAGCCAACTCTGCATATCTAAATATAAATTCAAAGCATATCAACAATTAAAATGAGATGCGGAGTAATATATTGTATGATGTGTGTAGTTGATTATGGAAATATTTTTTACACATAATAAGCATTTGTTGTTATAATAAAAAATGTCGCGTCAAAATACAATTAATAATCTACATCCTAAGTCGATTGTAGTGTGATTATGGTGGACAAACGGAGTATTATTAATCTACACGTGCGTTAGATTGCAGTGCTAGTTAGTTTGTTCTACCTAATTTTAATTTGACATTGAATAATCCCTTTTATTTTCACATGCTACTTATAGAAAGCTAACCGATAGCTCTTTTATTTCAAAGTTGCGCCTAACTTATAAAAGTAAGCGGATGGGATCTCTTGTCCCAAATTATGTGTCTCAATCGTGTTCAAAATCCTTATTTCTATTAGTTTTGTACATTTTTTTAAAATTTTTTTAATTTATAATGATTTGTTTTAATTTTATGATTATTTATAGGGTTCACTAATCCAAATTAGGGTATATAATTATTTTTTAACATTTAATTTCACTTTTAGTGGTTATATAATGATTGAAAAATTCAAAACTAGGGCATATTACATTTAAAAAATCTATTTTTTTCTCCATAAATATCTATTACAATTTGTGATTGATTGGTGTATAAATGTTAGGATTTTCGTAGTGTTTTCGAGTCCGTTTTCGTTATGTTTTTGTGTCATTTTGTTTGTCTTTTGCTATGATTCGGTTGTTTGGAGTTTGGTTCGTGTAGGATCATTAGGTGGAAGAAATGGAAGGAAACGGGTCGAAAAGGGCGGAAAGTTGAGGAAAAATCGAGCATGGAGCGAGCACGACGCTGGACGACCGTCCAAGGCAGTGGACGGCCTTCCAGAGTACGCTGGACGAGCGTAGAGTACCCTGGACGAGCGTCCAGGGAAGAATTGAAGTGAAGTGCGAGTGCGACGTTTGACGAGCGTCCAACGTACGTTGGACGACCGTCCAACGCTCCGGCCAGCTATCCTTTCCTTATTTATCTAGGTTTTTACCTAGTATATATATATCATCCTTGTACACGAATTGAAGACATCTTTTATCATCTTTTAGCTTAGTTTTTCAGCATTCAACTACTCTAGTTTAGTTTTGCTTTGTTCGGATCCGAATTCTTCGTTATTGCAATTTAATTCAAGACGTTTAATTTACTTCAAGTTCTTCGTTCTTCGTCTCAATTTTCGTAAGTTCTTTTATCGCTTTCGTTTACTTGTTTTAATTGCTTGCTTTCGTTTTAGATTCGTTTTCTTAATTGCTTCATTTAAATTCCTTAGTTTAATTTCGTTCTTTCGATTTCTAGTTTAAAGTTTAGATTCGTTTTCCTTCGATTTCAATTCTTTCGTTTTTCAAAGCTTTTTAAGTTAGATTTATTTGCCTTTAATTTCCAGATTTCAATTCATCATTCTAGATTTATTTATGCTTCTTTCTTTGCTTTCGTTTTCTTCGTTGCTTCTTTTATTGCTTTCTTTTCGATTCTTGCCTAGGTAGATTAATCGTTTTACTTTAATCGTTTTTCTTTAGTTTAATTCTAGATTTATTTCCTCGTTCTTAGATTAGTTATTTACTCGCTTTTATTTATTGCTTTGATTCATTTTATTTGCCTAGGATTTAAAACAAAAACCCCTAAAAATCTTCTTTACTTGCTTTCCTAGATTTAGGCTAGATTAGATTTTTACTACATAATTGATTGCCCTGTTAAGTTTTCCTTGAGATTCGATACTTAGGTTTTAATTGCTAGTGCTACGATAGATTTCGTCTATTGCGAACACTTTTTAGTGAAACAAATTTTGGCGCCATTGCCGGGGAGAACTTTAGGCGATTTAATTGTGTAGTATTTTTATTTATTTTATTTTAATTTGTGTTTATTCGATTTCTTGTTTCTCCCACTCGTGCGTTTAACCCGTTTGTTGAGTGTTGTTTATGCATGGTCGCCGAAGTCTTCAAAGGAATTTAGCGCCCTACTTCGACAACATCCATCAAAGGAAAGCAATTTTAGCCGCGAAGGAGAAGGAAGAGATCGATTCTCAAGACTTTGGTTTAGTCTTGTTGTTTACAGAGCCCGAAGCCATGGCAGCTAGAGTCATGTGCAATTTTGCTCGCCCCACATTCACAGCCACCACTTCGGCGATTGTCCTGACGGAAGCGGTCAGGAATCATGAGCTTAAACCTCACCACATGGCGTTGCTTCCCTCCTACCATGGGCTGGCCAACGAGGACGCTTTGACATTCATCCGAGAGTTTTGCACGGTGGTGCAAACTTTTCCACTCTCGGGACTCACGGAGGACAACTTGAAGATGAAGTGCTTCCCGTACACCCTCAAGGATCGAGCAAAGTCATGGTATTTGGTGCTCCCGGCCAACTCTCTCGCCACATGGAATGCGGTATGCAAGAAGTTCATGCTCAAGTACTACCCGAACCGCAAGACTCAAGAGATGCGGTCAAAGATTATGAATTTCTCCCAAGACAACGATGAGCCGTTTCACGAAGCATGGGAGAGGTTCCAAGAGCTACTTCAACAATGCCCTCATCATCAAATGGCACCGGAGTTGCTTTGGCAATATTTCTACGAAGCCCTCAATCAAACATGTCAGTTCATGGTGGATAGTTTGGCCGGAGGCAACATAGCGGTCAAGACAGCTGAAGAGTTGAAGGATATTTTCGAGACGCTTGCTGTGAGTTCTCAACAAAAATCAGCTAGACCGAGGAAAGTGGAGGCGAGTGCAATTTCGATGAGCCCCGACTTGAAGAAGCAAATTGCCGACATGTATAGGGATCTCGAGAATTTGAAGATTAAGCAAAGTGCACCGGCCCCGAAGGAGGAAGAGAGGAAGCCCGATCAATGCGAAATTTGTGGAGAGCTTGGGCACATCAAGGAGGTGTGCCACAACATGGGAGAGTTTCCATACGAAGGAGGATCCGGGGTGTACGCCGCTCAAGGATACCCCCCTCAAGTGCCTCCACCTCAAGGATATCAAGGAGGATACAATGGTCGCTATCAAAATCCAAGGCCGACACAAGGGCAAGGTAATCCTCCTACCTATCCTAATAGACGCCCTCCACCATATAATAGCCTTTATCCTCCACCAAATCCCTACTACTCTCAACCTCCACCATATTACCCACCTCCACAATATCCCCCCAATCCATATTATCCACCACCTCCATATTACCCCCCTCAACCTATTCCTACTCCACCACCACCATACCCAAATTCTCGTCCTCAAGGACCTCCACAGAAGCCTCCCGTCGATGAGGATCGACTCCATGCACTTGATGCAAACATGAAGCGGCTCGAGACGGCCATTGGTCAAATTTCTGGATCCATGCACTTGATGCAACAACCGGGGCGAATTCCGAGTCAAGGGATTCAACCCCAACAAGCTAACGAGGTGCAATACCCCCCATATGTTCCTCCTTTTCCACCCCATCAAGCCCAAGCAGTTTCGGTGTTGCGGAGCGGGAGGCACGTGGATAATGGAGTCACAATGCCACCTCAAGGCCGTTCGAATGATAGGTGGAGCCCGAATTCGCGTTGGGGATCGAGCCAAAATCGGGCAGCACAGCACTCTGGACGACCGTCCAGCGTTTCTGGACGACCGTCCAACGTTGGACGGCCGCCCACCGTCACGCCTGCCCCTGGACGAGCGCCAGAAAACTTTTCAGCGAAGCCCGCGCTGGACGGGCGTCCAACGCACATTGGACGACCGTCCAACGCTGATGAGGAGCAGAATGCGAAAGCCACCTTGGGCGAGCGTCCAGAGCATACTGGACGATCGTCCAATGCCCAGAACGCGCGCACGGAGTCCGAGGAAGCTGAGAAGAGTCCCAATCCTTATGTTCCCCCCATTCCTTATCCAAGTCGAGTGAAGAACAAGAAGCGTGATCAACAATTCATGGATTTATACAAGCTTCTTTCAAAGGTGGACGTGAACTTGCCTCTCCTTGATGTTATTCGCACTGTGCCACCGTTCGTGAGGTTCGTGAAGGACTTGACATCGAGGAAGAAGCCGTTCGATGAGATGGAGACGATTGCGGTATCGGAGGTGGCGACATCAATTATGCAACACCCTCTTCCACCTAAGCAACGAGATCCAGGTTCTTTCGTTATCACTATCTCTTTAGGTAATGGTAAGGAAGCATGTGGTATGCTAGATTTAGGTGCCGGTATTAATCTTATGCCTTATTCTATCTTTAAGCAATTAGAGTTAGGAGAACTTAAACCCACTCGCATGAGCCTTCAATTGGCGGATAGGTCTATTAGGTACCCTAGAGGTATTATTGAGGATATTCTTGTTCGCGTAGGGGGTTTGATTGGTCCCGTTGACTTCGTGGTTTTAGAGATAGGTGAGGTACAAGAAAATGGTATTGAGCACACACTTTTGCTAGGTCGCCCTTTCATGGCTACTACTAATACTTTGATTGATGTGAAGAGTGGTGTGATTAAGATGTTCGTTTTAGGAGAGGATGTCTCGTTTTCTATGCATAAGAGTCGGCCTATGTCATCGGTCAATTTAATTGATAATTGTTCTTTCATCGATAAGGTTGATGCCTTGGCTGAGTGTTCTTTTGTGCAGGATTTTGAGACCGAGGATGTGTGTTGGGGATCCGGAGATCAAATGGAATGGGAGAGAATGGAGAGAGACATCGGGATCAAACTCCCGTTTCCCCCTCAAGACCCCAAGCCCGGCTCAAAGATTCCGGAGCCGTTGGAGTTGAAAGAGCTGCCTTCGCATTTGAAATATATATTTTTAGAGGGAGGCAATCAAAAACTCGTAATCATCTCTTCTTCTTTGTCTCTTGCAGAGGAAGGAGCATTGGTGGGCATACTCAAGGAGAACAAGCTCGCTTTTGGATGGAGCTTGGCGGATATTCGAGGAATTAGCCCGGCCACGTGCATGCACCGCATCAATCTCGAAGAAGGCGCTCGCCCCAAACGAGATGGACAACGGAGGCTCAATCCAATGCTCATGGAGGTCGTGCGCAAGGAAATCTACAAGCTATTGGCGGAGGGTATTATCTATGCCATCGCCGATAGTGAGTGGGTTAGCCCGGTGCACGTCGTTCCAAAGAAGGGAGGAATCACGGTGTCGAAGAATGAGAAGGACGAGTTGGTCGCCTCGCGCCCGGTTACCGGTTGGAGGATGTGCATCGATTACCGCAAGCTTAATGCTTCCACCAAAAAGGACCACTTTCCTCTCCCTTTTATTGATCAAATGCTTGATAAGTTAGCCGGGCAAGAATTTTATTGTTTTCTAGATGGCTTGTCAGGTTACTACCAAATTGCGATAGCTCCGGAGGATCAAGCAAAGACGGCCTTCACAAGCCCTTTTGGGACCTACGCTTATAGGAGAATGCCATTTGGTCTCTGCAACGCACCGGGTACGTTCCAAAGATGCATGATGTCTATTTTTTCGGAATTTATCGGTGACTTTGTTGAGATTTTCATGGATGATTTTTCTATTTTTGGGTCGTCTTTTCATGATTGCTTGATGAAAATAGAGAGAGTCCTTAAGAGATGCATTGAGAGTGGTCTTACTTTGAGTTGGGAAAAGAGTCATTTTATGGTTAGAAGTGGAATTGTTTTAGGCCATATAGTCTCGAGTAAGGGTATAGAGGTCGACAAAGCGAAAGTGGAGGTAATTGAAAAATTGCCACCACCTAGTGATGTCAAAGGTATTAGGAGTTTCCTTGGTCATGCGGGCTTTTATAGACGATTTATTAAGGATTTTTCTAAAATTAGCCAACCTCTTTGTCGTTTACTTGCTCAAGATGTGCCTTTCCACTTTGATGATTCTTGCATGCATGCTTTTCTCACTTTAAAAGAAAAACTCATCTCTGCTCCCGTTGTAGTTGGTCCCGATTGGTCATTGCCTTTTGAAATTATGTGTGATGCATCTAATAATGCCGTAGGGGCTATTTTGGGTCAAAGAGTCGATAAGATGCTTCGTGTGATTTATTATGCTAGTTTAACTCTTAATCCGGCTCAAGTGAATTACACCACCACCGAACAAGAGATGCTTGCCCTAGGTCTTACATCATAGGGTCTAAGGTGATTATTTATAGTGATCATGGTGCTCTTAAACATCTTTTGACTAAAGCCCAAGCAAAACCTAGGTTGATTAGATGGGTCATATTATTGCAAGAATTTGATATTGAGATTCGTGATAGGAAAGGTAGTGATAATCTTGTGGCCGACCATCTCTCTCGCCTCGATTCAACTCCCCCTTATTTTTCTCTTGATGATATTTGTGATTTCTTCCCTTTTGAGAATGTTAATGAAGTGAATGCTACTCCTTGGTTTGCCGATATTCCTAATTACTTGGCCGATAAGGACACTAAACCCGTCCTTAACGCTCAAGAAGAGAAAAGGTTTCTTCGTTTGTGTAGGCAATACTATTGGGAGGATCCTCACTTATTCAAGCTTGGGAAGGACGAGGAGATTCGAAGGTGCGTTCCCGACCACGAGCAAACCGAGGTGTTGCGACATTGTCACGAGGAACCGAGTGGAGGGCATTTTGGTGGGCAAAAGACTGCACATAAGGTACTTCAAAGTGGGCTATATTGGCCCACTCTTTTTAAGGATGCCCAAGCTTTCTACCTTTCTTGTGATCGTTGTCAACGTGTTGGCTCGATTAGTCGGCGCAATGAGATGCCCTTGAATCCTATCTTGGTGGTCGAGGTATTTGATGTGTGGGGAATTGATTTTATGGGTCCTTTTCCCAAGTCTCATGGATTCGAGTATATTTTGCTTGCCGTCGATTACGTGTCTAAGTGGGTAGAAGCCATACCCACGAAGACATGTGACTCTCACGTTGTGTTGAAGTTTGTGCAGGAAAATATATTGTGTAGGTTTGGTTTCCCTCGTGTGATCATTAGTGATGGGGAAAAGCATTTTTGCAACAAATTGTTCGCCAAGCTCATGAAGAAGAACGCCATCACTCACAAGGTGGCGACTCCTTACCACCCACAAACTTCGGGACAAGCGGAGACGAGCAATCGACAAATCAAAGGGATCCTCGAGAAGACGGTGAAACCATCAAGGAAGGATTGGGCCGACAAGTTGAACGACGCTCTTTGGGCATATCGCACGGCTTACAAAGGCGTGCTTGGGATGAGTCCCTATATATAGGCTCGTCTATGGTAAGTCGTGCCATTTGCCCGTTGAGATCGAGTTCAAGGCATATTGGGCTCTCAAGCGCATCAACTTCGACCTCACGATGCTCACGATCGGAGAGTTTTGCAAATGGAGGAGCTTGACGAGCTAAGGAACGAAGCCTATGACAACGCCAAGATCTACAAAGACAAGGTGAAGCGCCTACATGAAAGACGTATAGCCTACAAGGAGTTCAAACCCGGAATGAAGGTACTTCTCTTTCACTCTCGTCTTCGTCTATTTCCGGGTAAGCTTAAGTCTAGGTGGGGAGGTCCATACACGGTAGTGCAAGTTTTTCCTCATGGAGCGGTGGAAATCAAGAACGAGGATTCGGGATACATTTTCTCGGTCAATGTGCAACGATTGAAGCCATATATCGAAGGGACAACATTACCTCACACGGTGGAGACGATTCTCATCTCCGACCCCCCACTTTCCTCTTGAATATTTGGTACGTCAAGCTAATGACGTTAAACAAGCGCTTGGTGGGAGGCAACCCACTTTCTCTATTTTTTTTTTTTTTTTTTTTTTTGTAGAGTAGGATTTATTTTCTTTTTATTTTGCTATTTTTCGTTCATTTTTCTTTTTGTTATTCGTGCAGGGAATAGTTCCCAAGGATGGCAATGGCATGGAAGGCTTTGAGAGGGAGAAAAATGGAGAATTCGGGCAAAATTTCTCGAGGGACGCGCTGGACGGGCGTCCAACGTACTCTGGACGGGCGTCCAGCGTAATTTCGAGTTTTAAATCAAATCAGCGAAGGCTGCGTTGGACGGGCGTCCAACGTACGTTGGACGAGCGTCCAACGTAATTAAGCTCCAATTTTTCTGCGAACGCCGCGCTGGACGGGCGTCCAACGTATGTTGGACGAGCGTCCAGCGCATGACGGGCCCCCAATTCAATATGAGTCGATTTTCTCCTAGGTTTATACTTAATTCCTCTTTTCTATCTCTCTCACGCCTCCCTCTCTCTAAGTTTGCAGATAAACACCACATTGCAGCCGCCGTCGTTCGCAGTTTTCGCCGCCGCCGCCGTTTTCCGTCACCGTCACCGCCGCCGCTGTGAGTCGCCGTCGCTGCCGCCGTTCTGCCGCCGTGTTCCAGTCGCCATTCCGAACGCCAGCACAGTCGCTCGCCGTCGCAGCCGTCTTCCCTCACTGTCGCCGTCGCTCGCCGTCGACGAGCCCACGCCCAGCGCCAGATTTGCCTTGGACGAGCTTCCAAGGAGCAGTGGACGAGCGTCCAATCCAGCTGCTGCCCGATTTCGTTTTCGGTCCGTTCCGGCCCGTTTTCGTTGTCAATCCACCCCGTCTCATCCCCGTTCCACCCCTGTCACTGCCATGGTTCGTGGAGAGCTCGGAGAAGCTCGCCCTCTCACCGATGCACGCATTCCGTTGCATCGCCGCCCCGACTACCACCCGGCAGGAGTTTCTCAAGAGCTCTTTGGCCGTCAACAGCACATTCAATTCCCGACGGAGAGGTACGAAACTACGAACTTTTATCTCCGTTTACGTGGCAAGGATATTCGACCTCCTAGGCATTACAATATAGATTTTCTTCGTCGTTTACCTATTTGGGATACGCTTAGAGGATACATAAATTGTTTGGGCCTTATGAATTTAATTACTCATGCTTGGGATGGTCATGAGAGTCTTTGCATTGAAATGTGTTCTAGTTTTCGGTTAGAACGTAATGCGGAGAATGAGCTTTGCATGTATGCAACTTTTCGGGGTGAGTTATGGGAAATTCCTAGGCGAGTGATGCATGAAGCGTTTGGTTTTCATTTGGGTGATGGTTTGTCTGAGTTCATGCCTTCTGATTTCAATGTGTCTGATGCTTGGTATGCGTTGACGGGTGTTACTAATTATAAAGCTTCTGGGGTGCCGAGTGCTTTTATCAAAGATCATGCTGTATTGATTCTTCATCGTTTTCTGTCTTGCATGATTACTGGTAAGAAAGAGCATAATAAGGTGAATGCATTAGAGATTTATTTGCTCCACTTTGCTACTAACAATATTAGGGTGTGTATGGCTCCATTTATTTGGTCCCAACTTACTAATGTGCAAAACAAGAAGGGAGCACACCCTACCTTGAGTTATGTTGCTACAGGTTTGGCACGCCATTTGCGAGTGGATATTTCTCAAAGCGCCGGCTTAACCCGAAGCAAGGAGATTACCCTCAATGGGCTTATCAACGCTCATCTCATGCGAGGGGCGACCGAGTTCGTTCCAGTTCGGGAGAGAGCGTCTGTTATTGCCTATCATGCAGCTCGTCGTCAACGTGGTCTCCCAAGTCAAGAGTCGGGAGATGAGGAGGAGGAATATGAGGACGGAGGCGATGATGAGGAGCAAGAAGATGATGAGGAGCACAATGAGGAAGAAGAAGAGGATGGAGACGAGGAGGAGCAGCAGCACGTCCCGGACGACAATGAGCGATTAGTTCGCTATTACACTAGGAGAGATCGCGTCCGAGCTCGTCAGAATATGGAGGCCGAGGTTCCCCCTTATTGGGCCAACTTTTGGACCGATTTTACACAATTCCAACAGAATGTGTTTAATCGGTTCGATGATTTGTCGACCCAAGTGATGGGGTTGAATAGTCGGGTGTCCCACATGGAGAGTCACTTGACTCGTTTTACAGACTTCTCGGTTGCCTCTACCTCCACACCATCGGACCCGAACGACCCTCGTTGGTGGTCTCCTTATGATCCTCGTTGGCAAGATCCACGTTTCCAAGGTTTTCTTCAACCCATAGCATGTTTGTATCTTTTATTTTTGTTTGAGTCTTTTATTGTTTTCTCTTTATTTTGTTCGATTTTACGCTTTGGTATTTGTGTTTTGTGTTTGTTTTGTAGGTGATACTTGGAGTCTCTCGAGATTTTGAGTATTTGTGTTCGTCATTTTGCGATAAGTTCTTTCTTTCCCTTTCCTTTTTATTTTCTCGCAATGCGGACATTGCTTGATTTTAAGTGTGTGTGTGTGTGTGTGGGGGGGGGGGGTCTTTGAACTTTTGGCATGTAGTTTTTAATTTTGTTAAGTCTTAGGAGTTAATTGAGTCAAATGAGCATGTGATGATAGTATTGTGGACTTGGCCAATGATAGAGAATTGCGTTGATTTTTGGAAAAATTCATGATCTTTATTATGCATGGAACCTTGGCGAAGCGACGCATTTTATTTGATGAATGATGTACGCTATGATGTCGGGAACTAGTTAGTTTGAACCCGTGAGATTTGAGCTATTTGTGCATATTTATGCCTATTCTTTGATTGAGTGATCATGCATGCTTCGTTGTTTCTAGAACTTGCCTTGTTTCTCCATCAAGACCTTAGTATATTTACGAACTAGGAGATGATCTTAGGCCATTCTTTCGTAGCCACATGATTCCTATACACTAACCTTGTTCATAATCCTTTGTTTACCCCTTTTGAGCCTTTATTAGCCGTTCTTTGTGAAACCGGATGATAGGAGGTTTGGATGATTATGGGTATCCTTAGTTGTAGTTGGTGATATGGAAGGAGATAATTGGAAAATATTTGTTGTGGTGTAGAAGGAGAGAAAGAGAAGAATTTTTAGATGCTTGTTTAAGTGTAGTTAGCTATCCCTATGAGCTTAGAAAAAAAAAAGAAAAGAAAAAAGAGATAAGAAAAAAAAAAATAGAGACTTTGTTCAACATTAGAAAGAACATTTATTAGTTGAGCTCTAGAGAAAAAAAAAAAAAAAGGAAAGAAAAGAAAAAGAGAAAAAATAAGCATAAGGGGATAGTTAGCTTTGATTTGTATAGTTGATATTTTAGCATCTTTGAGTTTGTATTTGGTGTGTGTTGGAGGGTAGAAGATGGAGATAAAAATTCATACTTTGGTTGGAGTTGAAAAAAAGGTTGATGATTTAGAGCATTTTGAGTCACTTAGCCTATATATTCCCTACCTTAGCCAATGTCCCTACATTACAAGCTTATATAAAGACCTTTTTGATCCTAGTTTGTAAGTATTACATTAGGTGGAGATGTTGAGATTGAAGGCAAGCTTATGGTAAACGTGTTGCATTGCGTTGATGTTGAGTGAACCCTCTTGATGTGCATTATATTACATCTTTTCTTTGAGAGAGTTGAGTGTTCACTTTCATATACAAAATTTCACATGTTGGAGAGTGTTCTTTGATGGATTAGCATACTTTGAATTAGTTGAGTGGATTGTGTTGATTGATGCTAAGGTTGTGTGCATAGTTTTGATCATGATCATGAAAGTTTGTTTTCGAAAAGTTTTGAGGCCTATATAGTTCACAATACTTGAGTCTATTGTTTATTTTGTTTTTGTATTGCTTGAGGACAAGCAAAAGTCTAAGTGTGGGGGAGTTTGATTGATGTGTAAATGTTAGGATTTTCGTAGTGTTTTCGAGTCCGTTTTCGTTATGTTTTTGTGTCATTTTGTTTGTCTTTTGCTATGATTCGGTTGTTTGGAGTTTGGTTCGTGTAGGATCATTAGGTGGAAGAAATGGAAGGAAACGGGTCGAAAAGGGCGGAAAGTTGAGGAAAAATCGAGCATGGAGCGAGCACGACGCTGGACGACCGTCCAAGGCAGTGGACGGCCGTCCAGAGTACGCTGGACGAGCGCTGGACGAGCGCAGAGTACCCTGGACGAGTGTCCAAGGAAGAATTGAAGTGAAGTGCGAGTGCGACGTTGGACGAGCGTCCAACGTACGTTGGACGACCGTCCAACGCTCCGGCCAGCTATCCTTTCCTTATTTATCTAGGTTTTTACCTAGTATATATATATCATCCTTGTACACGAATTGAAGACATCTTTTATCATCTTTTAGCTTAGTTTTTCAGCATTCAACTACTCTAGTTTAGTTTTGCTTTGTTCGGATCCGAATTCTTCGTTATTGCAATTTAATTCAAGACGTTTAATTTACTTCAAGTTCTTCGTTCTTCGTCTCAATTTTCGTAAGTTCTTTTATCGCTTTCGTTTACTTGTTTTAATTGCTTGCTTTCGTTTTAGATTCGTTTTCTTAATTGCTTCGTTTAAATTCCTTAGTTTAATTTCGTTCTTTCGATTTCTAGTTTAAAGTTTAGATTCGTTTTCCTTCGATTTCAATTCTTTCGTTTTTCAAAGCTTTTTAAGTTAGATTTATTTGCCTTTAATTTCCAGATTTCAATTCATCATGTCTAGATTTATTTATGCTTCTTTCTTTGCTTTCGTTTTCTTCGTTGCTTCTTTTATTGCTTTCTTTTCGATTCTTGCCTATGTAGATTAATCGTTTTACTTTAATCGTTTTTCTTTAGTTTAATTCTAGATTTATTTCCTCGTTCTTAGATTAGTTATTTACTCACTTTTATTTATTGCTTTGATTTATTTTATTTGCCTAGGATTTAAAACAAAAACCCCTAAAAATCCTCTTTACTTGCTTTCCTAGATTTAGGCTAGATTAGATTTTTACTACATAATTGATTGCCCTGTTAAGTTTTCCTTGAGATTCGATACTTAGGTTTTAATTGCTAGTGCTACGATAGATTTCGTCTATTGCGAACACTTTTTAGTGAAACGGTGATATAATGCAATTTTTATTTTTTTAAAATATACCACTCCGATCCCTGCTAGTTGAATCATTTTCCTTTTTGGGACGTCCCATGTTTGTTGACTCATTTCCTTTTTTGGAAAGAATTAGAGTATAATTAGTACAATTAGTAAACCCTTTATTACACTTAACATTTCATACTTAAATCTCATCCACTCATTTTCTGCACGTAGTTCAATATAATTTAAATTTCGAAAGTTTAAATTATTATAACTTGCTCGTTTGTTATCGGATTTTTATGATTTTTATATCAAATTAAAGGTCTTTATACGATCTTTCATTTAAGATCAGACAAGAACATGTTTTTATGCATATATGATGCTCTGTTTCTAAAATATGTTTAAATACATAAACCACATTATATTCCCTATAAAATACACTTTATACACTAAACATTTTCGTCTTAATTCCCGTGCAAAAAGCAAATGAGTCATCTAAAGGGGTCCGGAGTGGTAATATTTAACTAATAGAAATAAGGATTTGGGACACGATTGGAACACAGAGTTGGGACAAAGGATCACATCCGAAAGGTAAGTGGTAATGTGTCAAAAACTCAAAATAGTCATTGTAGATAACAAAAGATAAATTATAGCCATCATCTTAAAAAAGATAAATTCTAGCCATTTTCCACTTGATAAGACAAAAATACCCTTAATGAAAAAAAGTTTAAGAAAATACAAAAAGAAAAAAGAAACCTAGTAACCTACTATCTCAACTATCGACGATCTGCACGTCCCCCCACCCATCCACACACATCTCCTCCATCCATGTTCATCATCCCTCTGGCCACCCAACCGCGTAATCGCCGGAGCGTCTCTCTTGTTTGGCTCGTCGTCAATGGAGTTATTGTCGGAATCACAATGTCACCAACGGAGTTCTCTTAGCCAATGGTGCCGCCGAAGCAACTATTTCGTAGTCAATGTTTTTAAATCTCCGGCGAACATTGTCATAGCTTTGGCGGCGTGCTACAGTGTTGGAACTATGTTCAAATGAGATCGATTCAGATTCGAATAGGCTCGATCGAGCTTAAGCTTGTCTGGCGTGAACGGACTAAAAAGGCTCGATCTAGCCCATTTGTGTTCGACATGATAAGGCTCGATCGGGCTCAATTGCAAAACTATATTCTTCTACTATTACGGCTATATCGAGAACTATAGACTCGATCGAGCCTTGATGATCTCGATCGAGCCACCATGCATGTGTTCTCGATCGAGTCGTCATGCAATTTGCACAATAGGCTCGATCGAGTTTTGATAATTAAGATTTCGATCGAGCACGATGTAGCGATCAATGCCCATGTTTTCTCATCGTGTTTGACGGCTTTGGGCATTTAAATCTCCGGTAGACGACAATAAAGGGGCATAATATTGTGTTTCAACAAAAGTGGGTGCAAAGTCCGACGAGTGTCGTGACATAACAGGATTGGATAGGGGCTCGATTGGAACCGGCGGGCTTGAATCTCCGACGACGGTTGAGTGGCCGGACTACGGTGGCAGTGGTGAGAAGAAAATATATATGGTTAGAAGACAGAGGAAAGAGAGAGGAGATAAAACCTAGATTTTGGAATTTAAACGGAAATTATATTTTAATTAGTGAGGGTAAATTTTTCTTATTAAATAGTAAGTGGCTAGAATTTATAATTATTAAGTTGATGGCTAGAATTTATCTTTTACAATCTATAAGGGCTAGTTTGCATTTTTCCCCGAAAAGTAATACAGAAAACTTATTATTATTATTATTATTATTATTATTATTATTATTATTATTATTATTATTATTATTATTATTATTATTATTATTCACGATACGTTTGGATGTGATGTGATGATCACTTTTTTTTTTAAGTGATAATTAGTACTTAATTTTTTTAATGGCTATTAATTAGACATGAGGTAGTTTTCTTATAAAATCTCAAATATTTCTAAACTTCATTTGAATGCTAAATCATAGTAGAAATAGGGCCCTAACATTCACTATTGTGCGTTTTCATAATACTTCATTCTATATATCCAATATATAATACCCCTTCATTTCACTAATTAATTGTCTTATTTATTTTCGATACGAGATTTTAAACGCAATGTTAAAAGTAAAATGTACGAAAGACGTCAAATGTAAAGGTTAATTCTTTTCACTTTCGAAAACATGATAACTTAAATGGCAGGTTTGATTAGAAAAACATGACAATTGAAGTGAGACGAAAAGAGTATACCTTTCATAGTATGCATTTTATGATTACATACACTAGTAATTGTATATTTGAAGAATACTAATTATGAACCTTAGTTTTAATTACCAGCCCATGTGTCATAGCAACATCAATGAATAAACCATATCGTTCCTTCAAAATCAACAACGTCAATTAGTGGCGTTACAACACTTAAACGTTCGTCCCTTGATAACGAGTCCAATAATTATTCCTATAATATATAAACTCATGAATTTTAATAAAATTAGCGCGTTGATAACGCAACAGAGGTACGCTATATATATTTATCTTATTTATGTAATGCATGCAATCGGTACAAATTAAAGTACATTATCAATAACAATATGCCCATGCGCACGAGATCCGAAATTAGGGTTCAAGGCCGCGAACGAAATATCTTGAAAAAAATCCATTTCAACCTTCCTTCTCGACACCCCGATCTCGAATCCACCCTCGAAATCTCGAGATTTGAAGATCGAAATCGACCTCTCCCAATCCAGATGCACGAACTCTTGCTTCTTCGCTCTCCCCCATCCGAAATCCGCTTCGTATACGTCGAACCTCGGAGATCCAGCCACTGCTATCATTGATTTCCCGTTGAATTTCTGGAAATCCAACGGCCAACTTGCTGCCTCGATGACACCTCGATCACTGTGCAAAGTTCTTCGAACTGCCTTTGTTATGCTCTCCACGGCAGTCAGAAACCCATCCTCCTTCTTCAGTAGTCCGCGCCTCGATTCCGCCACCACGATGACTAGACAGTTTCCGAAGAAAAATTCCGGCAACGGCGGATTAAGTCGGCCGCGGCAGTCTGCAGCGAAACAGAAGTAGACTGCCTCGTCGTCATCTTTGTCGTTGTCGTTGTTATTCTTCTTATCGGCGGCAGCCTCTGCTCTCTCCGAACAAATCCATGCGTATGCGGAAATGATTGTGAAAGTTGAGACGGCGGGAACCTCCGGCATGGCGGCGGAAACATCGTTCTTGAGTTTTTGGATTTTATCTTTCGTCAGAAGAAAAGTCGAACGGACTCGGTTGATCGGGAATTCTACGGCAGGTGGTAGCTCGAATGGCAATTTCCGATTCCTGACGAATTTCCATGCAATGGAAGCTAATCCCTCTCGATCTTCAACTAGGGTTCGGTCGAGAACTGGCATATGCACATAATCTGTTCGATGAAATGCCTCTCCCAACCTGTTTGCATAAGCCCATGTCTTCACAAAGTTATAGTTGCCACTCTCGTCGCTAACGGCGTGGTGATTGGTGATACCGATGCATACTCCTTGGCTGGGAAACAGCGTGACTTGCAGTGCGATTGCAGGGGAGACGAGGGAGCCGGCGCAACGGGTGGCCGGGGGCAGCTCGGGGACGCAGCCGTAGAATTCATCGGCAACTCGTTGATCATTGGACATCAGATAATGAATATCTTGATTCGATTGAGCAACGGTAAGGGATACAGAGTCTCCGGTGGCGTAGCGGATGATGGGGCTGCCGGAGTCCAGTGGGAGGAATATTTTCCCAGCGAGTGGGAGGAAATGCGTGAGAGTAAGAGAGAGAGAATTCTTCAGAGGTGGGAGAATGTTCTCATGGAAATGGGGTTCGGAGCAGGGGAAATCGAAGAAGATTAGTCTTTGTGTGGGGTCAGATTGTAAGAATGGAATGTCGAAATGAGTGAGTGGGGTGCAGAATTCTTCATCCTTGGTTGAAGAAGAAGAAGGGTAAATTTGGAAGTTCTTGAGCTTGATTGCCATTGGAATTCAGTTATATCAGCTTAAGGTTAATCATCAATGGTGTTGGATTGGAGTTTATTAAATAGATAGACCGATATCTTTTGAGTCGAGACATGAATAACTTTTTTTAGACACAGAGAATTAAGACGAGAGTGATAGTAATAGATAAAAGTGTCGACGAGAGTGATAGTAATGGAACGGAAGAGTAGTTACTGGAGTTCCCGAACTTATTTTATTACTCTATGGATTAGGGCAGATGGGATCCTATATCCCCATTTTTATGAACCAATCGTGTACTTGGTGTCAATTTTTACTCATTTAATACATTTTTGTTCGAAAATTTTGACATATTATGATTTGAGATAATTTTATAATATTTTCTAGGGTTACACATTCATTTTAGGGTATATAATTATTTTTTAGCATTTTATTTTCAATTTTCTTAGATAAAATAGGGTTGAAAATTAAAAATTAGGGAATATAATTTTTTTAAATTCTAATTTTTTGTCATAAAATTTCATTTTATTCTATTATAATATTTCTATTTTTATTTTTACAACACATTATAAAAATAATTATTTGGTACACGATTGATACACACAAATGGAAAAGAGGATCTTATCCGGAATTAGGGGGCAAGCATTCGGTTTTTCGGTTTTTGAGCGGGAAGAAAGTCAAATCAAAATAAGGAAAATTTTAATATTGTAGATTTGTGGTTCAAATGAAACCTAATGTTTGATCAAAACGGAATTGAAGTAATCGAATTATACACATGGTCATATCTTTTTGAATAATTCTTCCCTACCTATGCATAAGCTGTCGGCTACTCAAATTCAAATAATCATTCAATAGTACATTGTATTATTAATTCAATGTATTAATGCATATTGAAATTCGTTATTACATCTTTAAACTTATTAATATGGCCTAATATAGAAGATTCAATGCTAATTTAAGTAAATCTATCCGTGCTACACTACTTGAAAATCTATACTTATTATAAAAAGTGTCTTGTTTACAAAATTTGATTTGCCTATTATACCCTTACTGCAATATAATAATTAATATTAATATTGAATAGGTTGTTATTCAAATTAAATTCTATTCGCTCCCTCTCGAGTAATTAAAATACTTTTATATAATTTTTATAATAGTATAGATTTCATAATCAATAATCCCATCATCAATTTGTTTTAATTTTTCGCATTGTAATTCGTTAAAGCCGGTTGAATTATTAATATATTATCATCAATTTGATTTAATTTTTATTTTTTAATTTTTAAATGCATTTTAATTTATTTTTCGTATACTTACGTTATAACAATGAAAATAAAATCTACAATATTGTACTTTAATTTATGATGGAATAAAAATAATATATTAGAATTAGATTTATTATCTAATATAGTTATCGGAATATAAAATTTAATTTAGAATAATTTAATAATTTATTAGGATTAAGTTTATTTTTGGATGTGTGGCTTAAAACATATAATGCATATCATTGTTATAATAAATATTAAAGTTACTGAGGAATCCTCCCTTACCTACTGTTGCATTTTTAATATGCTCACGGATGGCGTTCATACTAATTAATGAAGAAAAAAGATTTAAATATATACCATAACCTATTAAAAAAAAAGGGTAAACCCTATCACTGATTAGTGGGCACGTTAAGAGTATCCACGGTGGGCAGGAGAACTTTTCTGATAAGTTATTACCGTGAGGATTCAAATTTATATATTGCATATTATACGTTATATTAATCATTATAATTGGTATTATTTTAGGCTCGACCTACTTTAACGTGAAAAGACGTCTGATGTATTCTCCATCCGTCCCACTTCCATTGACTTGTTTCATTTTGCCACGAGATTTTATGCCCAATGTTAAAAGTGAAAAGTAAGGAGTTCACATCCAAAAGTAAGAGTTAATTCTTTTCATTTAAGGAAACAAGTCAATTAAAGTGGGACGTTCCCGATTAGAAAAGGAAGTTAAGTTAAGTGGGATGAAGGAGTACAAAATTAGGCCAGACTTTATAAAAGTATGGGTATTTTTTATACTATACGACAATATAGTACTTCGTCTATCCTACTTTAGTTGTCATGTTTCATTTTGAAACGAAATTTTAAATGGAGTGTTAAAAGTAAGAAAATAAGGGGTCTATATTAAATTGTGAAGACTAATTCTTTCCATTTTAAGAAATATGATCATTCATGTGAGACGACCCCATTAGGAAAATAGCACAATTGAATTGGGACAGAAGGAGTATTACTTTAAGAAAGTGGAATGATAAGTAAAAAAATTATCTTCCTCATATATCAATTTTTATTTATTTTTAAATATTAACGACAACTTTCATATTTTATCTGTTATATTATTTCAAAATAATTATATTATCACTCAAAGTAAAAGTGATATAAAAGTTGTGAGAAGTGATATGCTAGTCACCTTATGCTACACACCTTCGTGGGCACCTTTATGTTCGACATCATTTTGTTCAATTTTTTCAATTGTAATATATTCTAATACCTTATAAATGAATATTGAAATCACTAAATCTAAAATAAATATAAATATCAATGCTCGTTTTGTTCGTTTTTTCTTCTAAGTTCAAAAAGAGTATAATAAATAAATCGAGCTTTGATCTTTATAATTTTTTTGGATCTAGTGATTTCAATATTAATTTATAAGGTATTAGAATATATTACAATTGAAAAAATCGAACAAAATGATGTCGAATACGAAGGTGCCCACGAAGGTGTGTAGCATAAGGTGACTAGCATATCACTTCTCTAAAAGTTGTAAGTTCGGTTGTTTGTTATAAATTTATTTCACATTATATTATCTCCATTTATTTGTTTACATAGAAGAATAAAAAGTAAATGAACCATTATTGTATATAATTTATTATTTTTATATTTTCTTACCTTGTATCATGATTGAGTTAATGAAGAAGTTTATTGTTTCCTGTAAAAATATTCATCATTTTTATATGCACTATAAGATGGTGAATCTTGTGGATAGGAGAATTAAACTACACATGAGGACATATACTTTGATGGATTGTTTAATTTAAGAATTGAGAAATATTGGGATAAGGTACGTAATATAATAGGATTAGGGAAATGATATGTGTTTGAGTTGAATTCATATTGTACAATTAGTTCTAATTCTAAGAAAAAATTGAGGATCGTCCTAACATGTACTTTGAGGTAACACTGATTTGCTATCTTACAAAGTAAATATAAAATTATATATATTGCATATAAATTAGTCAGTCCATTCTTATCTCTTACAGTAAACGGCCTCTAAGAGATTATTTGATGCCTAGATGCCCTCCTCATGTTATAGAAATGGGTGTAATCTATTCATTAATTTATATTAGAATTCTTAACATATAGTATTAGACACACTTGCAATATATTGATGTTTTCTTCAAATAGTAAGTTTCGAAAAAAAATAAAATAGAATTGCAATTCACATTCCACGTCTTAAAAATATTTTAACACTTAATAATAACATCACAATCAAGTTTCTAGGAGAAAATAGAATATAATTCATATCATATTATTACTAATGTTGGATTGAATAAAGTTTAGTGCGTGCTAACTAACTTTTAGAAGAGTTAACTTTGAACAATTTTACTTTAGCTAATAGAGTTTATGCTAAAGACTAATTTGCATCCATGACAACATTATAAATAAGTGTCGGAGAATAACTTGAATTAAGATGTGAGTACAATTATATTTTTCGATGGTTTCTTTGATAAAAATGTATTGTCTAGGGTGGGGCCATACATATACATTTCTCTCTGACTCATAATTTACGTATAAGTAACCATATTTTTACATTCACTATTTAGAAGCTTCACTTTTGTTCATGGAGAAAACATATAATATTATATTTGGGAATGTCTTATAAGTAATTGTAATTAATAAAAGTCGGACATACTTTCTATACGAAAGGCAGATGGAATCCTCTGTCCCTAAATTGGTATACCAATGGTGTCTCGGTATAATATTAGGAAGTTTTGACATACACTAATTACCAAATTCAAAATGACCACTAATAGAGAGAATTTAAAACTTCCTAATTTTATATCGGGGACACCACTGGTACACCAATTTGGGGACAGAGGATCCCATCCGTACAAAAGGAGAAGTAAGATCATTGATTTCTCTTTTATGTTACCAAAATTACTTAATTTGTTTATACTTTTAAGAAATAGTTTAGGCCATAAAATAACATATTAAGTCTATCTTGTAAGCTTTGCTAGAAATTCATTTGACAAAATATATAGTTATAAATAATATCATATGATGTTAATATAAGATTTAAAATAATATATACTCCCTCTTTTTAACCGAGTTGATCTCTTTCTTTAATCTTTGTGAGTGTAAAATAATTGAAAAATGTTGAATTGGATGGGTTGGACTGTGGAGGGAGTAATTTGATTTATTTTTTGTTTGTTAGAAACACCTTTAGCCAAATGAAATTTAATGCAATTTGGTACCTTAGAAAGAAATTATCTAATAAATAAAACTTTATATACTGTATCATTCTTTATACTATACAATAAGTCAAATTTATTACTCTCTCCGTCTCACTTTACCTGGCTTCCATTCATAATCGGGACATCCCGCTTGATATCTATAACGTAAGAATTTCTTCAATAATAAAATAATTTTGAATTGCAAATTTTGTTGACTCAAGTTCTGTGTTGGTTTGATTGTAGAAGATGGTGTACAGATTGTGTTAATCCATACGATCTTATCACTTAAAAATAGAATTGGATAAGTAATTGCATATCGTTTGGTTTACAGATTATTGTCTGATTATGTAATTGCAGAAATTAAGTTAGAGTTTTATTTTTCATTAATATTGCATTATTAGATTTTTTTTTTTTTTTTTATTTCCATTCATTATGTATTGTTCTTTCGTTAAAGAGACTCTTACAAATGAGAAATTGTATATTGTAAGTTAATTCATGCTCTTAATTTGGGTTTCTCTATATTTATATTGATTATTCATGTTCACAAGAATGAGACATTGCGTATATATGAGTGTATTTTATCAGTATATTTAAACTTGATTATAGCTTAATTTATCCTTTAAATTCATTATTTCAATATTGTAAAGATGGAGCATGTTATAGACAATCTCAAAATAGTGACTTTATTTTATGCTCTATTGACACAGCAAGAATTAAAAATTCTTAATATGTTATCAGGGTAATTAGTAGTAACAATGCATAGATTTTATCTTAGTTTTTAAACTAAGATTGTATCAATTATATGATTGTCTCTACACTTGACAATGTTTTATTATTTAATGCGAACGATCAATAATGTTATACTATTAGTGATTTTTTAGACTGTAAATATATTATAAAAGAATATATGATAAATGAGCGGTTATACGTGCAACGCACGTTTTCACAGCTAGTTTAAAAAAAAAAAAAAAACAAAAATCATTCTATGATTCAAGAAACTGAATAAGTCCTATTTAATTAATATGCATGTTAATACCTTCAGGTTACAATTAGCTAATAAAATATAATGCTTATTTAACAAAAAATTATACAAACAAAACTCTATCACGCATCTAAGATAACTTAAACCCCAACCGGTTATAGTTAGTTAATAAAATATAAAGCTTCAGTTAATGTTTTTTTAAAAAAATTATCAGGCAAACTGCAATCACAACTTTCAAACTCACTCACGCACCTAAAATAACTCAAACCCAACCCCTTGATCGGAGGAATAACATCTTTACACTAGACTGCGTTCCGTATCGGTCAAAAACAACCAAAAATCAACCTCGAATTAATTTCCTGATTTGATTTTCTTTCTTTTTTTCTTGTTAATTAACCCTCCTACAAGAAATAGAGTTGCCTAACTTATTTTATTACTCCTTATCTTATTACTCAATAGATTAGGGATTGAGGATTCTGTTTTTTCCAGTTGAATTAACTTAGAGATAGAGCTGCCTAACTGATTTTATTACTCCTTAAATAGATAAATGGAAGATTTCAACACGTGCCCTCACGTGCACGTGTCTTATTCAACATCCAGTACCCCTTAATAATAAGGTTTTATTAACAGGGATTATCCATTATATATGTTAGAGTCAACATCTTTACGAAGTCGGTGTTAGGATAAATGAGAGACTTCAACAAATGAATTTCAACATTATTATTATTATTATTATTATTATTATTATTATTATTATTATTATTATTATTATTATTATTATTATTATTATTATTATTATTATTATTATTATTATTATTATTATTATTTTATAATGGACTTTGATTACATTTAAGGCCGGATCGAACTATCCAAGCGCGGCATTGGATCGATCGGAATTAGGAAGAAGGTCGGATTGTCGCCGTCGTCTCTATTCTTAGATTCCACCTCTGGTCTTTTCGTCTAATTTGATCAGTGATTTTGTCATGGTAGTCCATATGTAAGTTGTGATAGCTACGAACGACTAGAGACAGACTAAACTCGAGACTTTTGCCTTAATCGAAGCCAATTGGATGAAAACGTAGATCAATCGGTCGTGGTTCATCGGGTAGGGATGGGTGGCTATCCCAAAGTACGAGCTTCGGCCGGGGATGAGAGTCAACTACGCATCAAGAACTTGGAAGATAAACTTTATTTTATACCTTATATACGTTCGAACAACGATACTATTATAACGAAATGAATGAATTAATGTAGTAGAGATAAATAATGATGTCATCTTTCCCGTACTTTAGTGGATAAACATATTTTGATTCTTTTCATACCGTACTTTAGTAGAGATTCTTTTAATAATAGTACAGTAAAACCTCTATAAATTAATAACTTTAGGACTATGGAATTTTATTACTTCCTCTAGCTCACGATTTCTGAGACGTTTCTTTTTCAGCTTTTCTTTCAAGCATTTTCGAGCGTCGTGATGATGAGGTTTAAAATATTTTTTTAAAGAAAATTTTATTTTACGTGATACTAGAACACTTGTAGTATTACGTTAAATAAAAATATCTTTAAAAAGATATTTTAAACCTCATCATCACGACGCTTAAAAATGCTTGAAAGAAAAACTACTATTGAAACGTCTCAGAAATCGTGAGCCAGAGGAAGTAATTTAGAGAGATATTAATATATCGATAAATTAATATTTTATTAATTAAAAGAGGGCCTTAAATTAAGCAAATTTAGTACATATGTATTGAAAATAAATAAATAAATTCATATATGTTCATTGATTATATCATTTATCAACAAATTCCCTAAAACTAATTAAATATAATTATATATAATATCAATTCATTGTATATAATCAACTATTATATTTATTGACGCATGTATCAAGTCATTAAAATTACTTAGATATACATGTTAACATTAGTTCGTTGCACTTAAATAACTATTATAATCAATTAAATATATGCATACATGATGACTGAAACATATATATAAATCTCAATATATAAATAAAATAATTCATAACAATCAATCATGTGTTCTCATCTAAAAGGCATTGCAAAATCATCTATGAATGATCAAACGCGTACAAATTATGTGAGTATAAGAGAGATCATCTTATGTGCACTCAAAATTTTTACACGAGTAAGTTGATGAAAATTATCATTTGAAAGTTAGTTAAGGTACAAAGACCATAATATTTAAAATGTAAGGCCATTCTTTTTTTTTATTTAATAAAAAGTTTATTGTTTAAAAAAAAATAAAAAATCAAGTAACAGTATGTTCATATTTTAGCAAATTACCATAATATTCATAATATTTATGAATTATTAATTTAGATTTTTGATGGGGCCTAATATTTATAAAGGGGTTTTCTGAAAAAATTATTATTTTATTATCATATCGAATTTGATGATTTTTTACAAAGGTCCAAGTTGGGATCGGAATATTTTATTATTTTAAAGAGGTTATTAATTTATAGAATATTAATTTATAAAGGTTTTACTGTATAGGACTTTAATAGACCCAAATGTTGCATTATCAAGAAATTGCACACAACATAAAACTAATTAACATATATACCAGCTAATATCAATTGTATATGATCCAACCACTCGAAATCTTTGTGTCGAAACCTTACAACAAACTCAATCAAATCAAACAAAATAATATTAAAACTAAGCAACAAGTGAATACGCAGAGATAATACTGATAATGATAGAAATTGGAAGAAACTCATAAACTCTTCAATCCATCAACGAAACATGCATGGAAGGCCTCCATTTTGGGCTTAGGCAAAGATATACCAATCTCCAATCCTCCCTCAAAATCCCTCGCTTTGCACACCGAGAACGCATACTTCTCTCCGTCGATGGACAACAATTCGATCTTCTTGCCTCTTCCCCACCCAAAATCCATGCCGTAGAGATCGCTCTTGGCTGATCCGGACACAGCCAAATACGATCCTCGGACCGCGGACCCGATTTCACCCATCCAACTCTCCGCGCCTTCAAAAACCTTCTTGTTGCTAACCCTATCCCTAATGGCCTTCGCGACAGCTTGAGCTGCCGCGGAGATTCCATCGTCGGAAATTAGCTCCTGGCGACAGATTTTCGTCAGAGCAGGAGCTAAACAGTTCCCAAAGTAGTTATTGGGAACCGGCGGGTCTAATCTTGGTCGTGCATCGATCGAGACCAAGAAAAACTCGAGACGGTCATCCTTGACTTCTTCGTCGGCCGTGTTCAATTGCGCTACACACAACCAGATGTAAGCCGACATGGCTACGAAGGACGATACATAACCTAAATCCACTGCCTTCGACTGCACTGAACGCTTGAGCTTCTCGAGTTCCGGCCGGGTCAAGACGAACGTGGCCCGAACCCGATTAGTCGGAACCGGGAACGACGGCGGCGAGGACGGAAACTTTCTGATCAGGTTCCAGTAATGGGAGTCCAATTCCGAAGGGTGTTTGAAAACGGATCGTTCGAAAACCGGCATTAGTTCGTTGTCGGAGTTCAGGAGCTCCCTTTCCCCTCCGAGTTTGTTGATCGAGGACCACAATTTTAAGAAGGCGGCGACGGAGGTGGCGTCGCTGGCAGTGTGGTGGGTGGCGACGCCGATGGAGAGACCGGCGCCGGGAAACAGAGTCACCTGCAGGGCAAGAACTCCGATCAAATCACAGTCGGATTCATGGACGGTCGGCGGGAGTTGAGGGAAGAGGTCGTAGAATTGATCGGCGTCTCGAGGGTGATTCGCGACGAAGCTGTCGAAATCGCCGCCGGATTCGGATATGACAAGAGAAACGGAGTCGCCGGAGTTGTAGCGGATGACCGGCAAGTCGTCGGAGTTGAGAGGGTAGACTACGTTGCCGGCGAGGGGGAAGAAGTGTTTTAGGGTTAGAGAGAGGGATTGTTTGAGGTGCGGAACGATTGATTGTAAGAAATGGGGGTTCGAACAAGGGAATTCGTAGAAGATGAGGTGGCGGATGGGGTGGAATTTTAACCAGGTGATGTCGTAGAATGTGAGCGACAAAGATTGCTCGAACACCGTACACGGTGGTGGCCCCACTCGACAGGTTTCGATGACGGTGGTCATGACGGCGGTTATAGAGTGCTAATGTAGCTGATTTGATATATGCTGTTTTGATTTTTGGGGGTTTTTATGAACAGTAATCGTACTTACCGTTCTTTGACGACCGACGAGCAGCGCGTGCGCCTCTACACTCTACGGTGGAACACACGTGGCCTGTGATACTGGTAGGTGTATTCACTCATTACATGAATAAAACCAAACTTTTCATCAATACTATAGTCATACCCATTATAAACATGAATTTTTGGTCTAAAAGTTCGAAGTTTAATACTCCCTCCGTCTTCAATCTTAGCATGGAGAGAATAACGGTGCATGTAAGAAAAAGGATAGGTAAAAAGGTGAAGAAAATTACTAGAATAAAGGTCTTACCCAATGAACAACAATAGAAGTTTTTTTTAGAACTAGTGGACAACACGTGCGATGCACGTGGTCACTAAGCCTTTTACTTATTTCGATAACAAATTTAGTTTATGTTATTATGTTTATAATATAAACTAATAACGATTCATTAAATCTTTAAAATAAAGCGTTAAAATAAATGATGAATAATTAGTAAACGATAAAAACTAAATAATTAAACTAAATAAAAGTCAAGTATCTCTAAAAAAGAAGTAATTAATCTAAACTATAATAGTTAGAAATTAAAATTTATATCACGGTCAATCCTTCTTATTCTTTACTTTGATGCACGTCGAACTTTTTTTCCTTTTGCTTTTCGAGATAAAATTTTCCAATGTATCATCATCGTCGCCAGTGGAAATGTCGATGCAATCTTCAAACTTCTTTTGAAATATTTTTCTTTTCCCCTTCTCTTGATGTTCACGAAGTTCCAACTCCACACTTGATTTTTTCTTAGAGGTTTTCCTCGGCTTCACGTTTTTGCTTGGACTTTTTTTGACCTCTTCTTCACTTGTGGCTTCTATCTTTTGGATTGCATCGGCTATAAGGCTTAAGTTCCCTCTATAGTCTATCTTCACCGAATTGGTCATTGTAACAAAGCGTACTTCCCTTAAATATTGTAAGTCAAATCCTCTGTAGTATACATATTGATTTTCTCCTTAAAAATAAAAGTTGATGTATTGAGTTTTGATTTGAAAATTCTTAAGTATTATTTAAGAATTTAGAACAATAATATAATAATAAAATAGTTTAAATTAGAAGAATAATAACTTCCCATATAATATAACATAAAATATAACAGTTATAAAAAAAATTTATTAATACTCCAAGAATAATAGTATAGAATAAATTCTATAGTATAAATAACCTATGATTACCTAATAAATTATAGAGAATCCACCGATTAAATAATATTTACCAAATAAATTTAAAATGCTAATTGTAATTTTTATTACTGATGATAAACCAGTTATCATATTATTTAATAAATAAATATGAAGAAGATTATTGTTGCATCTCTTGCATTGTTTGTTCTTTCTATCATCATTGACTCATTAATTTTCAATGGATCATAAATATCAAAGGTATTGTAAGTAAAAAGGTTAGATAAGAAGTTAAATAAAATGTTACATTTTTTAATAATAATAATAATAATAATAATAATAATAATAATAATAATAATAATAATAATAATAATAATAATAATAATAATAATAATAATAATAATTTGGTCCACGTTTGCATACCTTGAATTAATCTTCTCAATTTCTTGATATTCTAGAGAAATTTGTAAATTTGAATTGTATGTAATTTGCAGTTGTAAATTACGTAATTTATATAATGTATTTATTAACGCATATTGCTTATATTACTTTCATAAAAATATATTATATATACTTTCATGTCTTACCGAATTTCTCATTTGCCTTGACATTCGATATTGTGATTATTGAATTTTGTCCTATCACTTTTTGCATTCTATCCCCTTCGTTCGTGGCCATATCATCCCATAGAGTAATTACAATATATGAAGGTCTACGAATAAGATGGTGATGACTATATTTATTAGAATAAATTTATGATAGTTTGAAATAAATTATTAATAAAAAAAATTAATATGATATATAAATAACATATAATGACATAGAAATCACTTGCACTTTATTGATGATAACTATATCTCTCACGGTTTTTGTCCCATTTGTAACTGCTTTGCTATCTTCAACTTTAACCAGTGTTCCATAGATATCTAATCGATATACATGTTAACACATCGTATAAGACATTTATAACACATATAAATGCGCATGAACTACAATATCTCTCTCATATGAGCTATAATCATTATCTCTTTCAACCCATATTGTTGCAACTTGATCTGCAGTAGGCAAATTGTACACTCGTTGATCCAAATTTACATCTTTAGAGATATGAAGTTCTACAGTATCCTTGGAAGGCCAGTCCTTCAATCTTCAAAAAATTTGGCATATGAATTGCTCTCCATAATTTTTATCAACTTCTTCACCGTCACATCTGATACATTTGAATTCTGTAGCCTGTTCATTATATTTTCAACCTCGTTCACTGTCTTAAAAAAGTACAACTGAAAAAATCCTGGATTAGAACTATGTGGAAACCCTGGAAGATCATGACTCCTTGTGCTCGAAATGTATAGACTCCCCGTCTTGCAGTTGCAAGTTCCTTATCCAATTTTACACCAAACGATGTAAACGAAAATATAGAATTGTACGAACGAATATTTTTCCTAAAATTAATTGCCTCTTCTGATTTTGAAGTGAACAATTCGTACAATTCATTGGGGACTTCAGCTGATGCAAGTACAATTTTTTCATTATCACAACAAAATGTCGGAGGTTCGTACTCTAGTCTGATAGCACCGCAATGAACACTATCAGAGATTTTTTTTAATACATGAACTGTTGTACCTATGAGATTCAATATGAATTAAAGTGTGTCAGTAAATGTTAGTAATTGTGCTTGTGTGTATAGCATGATCAAAATAAAATAATTACCATTCAAGTCTTGTGAATTAACATTTGAATTTCGCTTCTTTATTTCGGAATATTTCCTTTTCATGTGTAAAAGTCTCATTTTCCGATACACCTCCGCAACTATTATATTAAAAGATTCAAATATGTTTATAACATTGCGGTAAATATTAGTTTTAAAATAAAGCAATTACTGAATTATAAAATATACCTGAAGAAGAACTTGAAATCCTACTGAATCTTGATTGTATCTTGATCGAACTAAAATTAAACCGAAAAAAAAATGTGATGTGTAAACAACAATTTCATATTAAAATAGTCTAAGGAAAGAGTTAAGGCTATGAAGATTACTTCTAAATTAATACATTTAGGTTGCGTTCTCTTTGGTGCGAAAGAAAATAAGAGAAAAGAGAAAATCACCTTATAAATTTCACCCCTTTTCTCACCTTTTCTCACTTTTCTATTTTTTCCGCTTCATTTGCACTACAATGGAGAGAAAATATTATCTCTCCAATTTGATGTTGTAAATATTTTCTCCAATTTAAGGAGTAAAATCCTCTCTCATTGATAAAAGGTGAGAAAAGATGAGAAAAGGGGTGTAATTTATAAGGTAATTTTTTTTTTCTCTCATTTTCTTTCGCATAAAAGAGAACGTAACCTAATGAAAAATCTATTTACAACTGCTTATATATACAAATTTATTATACATACAAATCTATTTACTTGTCGCTCTCATGCACCAAGGCTACCACAAACATACATTGCACATTCATATCCAAAGTTTCTAACTGGATTTTAATTATTTATTAGGAATCACTTGAAAATCTAATATTCTTCAATCCAAAAAAAAATTCCAAAATCTTAAGAATAATAATTTAATACTCCCTCCGTCCCATTGGTAAAGGGATAAGTTCCATTTTAGTTTGTCTCATTGATAAAGGGATATTACCTTAAATGGTAAACTTTTAACCCACTAAAACCCATTCACACAATTTATCAATAAATGTCACTCTCGTCTTAATTCTCGTGGCGGAAAAAAGTTATCCCTTTACCAATGGACGGAGGGGTAGGTTTTATGGATATTATTATTGAAAATTACGTTAAAATACCTAATGTTATTAAAACTACAAAATTATAGTAATTATTTAAATCTCTATATATTTAAATAGAATATTTTTACAATTTCTATACTATTAAGATAAATAATAAATAATCAAACAAAAAAGGGAAAAGAGTTTGGACGAATTTCAAGAGTTTGGACGAATTTCATTTTTTTTTTAAATATAGTTTATCATAATTACTATTCCATCCTTTAAATTTAAAATCTTTTTGTTACTCTACTTTTCTTCATAATTGTACAATTTAGCAAGAATGACAATAAACCATGAAATTGTGCAGATTATTATGCAAATATATGAAACAAAAATAATAATTAATAACAGTTTAATATAAAAAATCTCAACAACGAAAAAAAACTAAAACTATAATCATAATAGTATAAACATGAAGAATAATCATAGAAAAATAATAAGATAAAAAGAGTATCATCTGATATTCTTGAAAAAAATAAGTAGATGAGCATATAAATATCTTCTATCTTCTCTTACGAACTATTACTATAATTTACGTATGTAAGTTTTTTAAATTAGTGTGGAAAAAGTACGTATTTATAGAATAGTTGATTGATTGTAGAAATTAATTAGGAGAAGAATTCCTTGTAGAGAAAAAAGTCTATGATTTAAAAAAAAAAATTAACAAAAAGAATAACAATTGCTAAGAAAAAAATAGTAATACATATAACTCACGAATTAAACTACTTCTTCCAATCAACTACGTCAATTATAAATAATATAATAACAATACTATTATAATATAATAATACAATCCAAAAAAAAAATCGAAACAATACTATTATAATATAATCAAAAATAATAATATAAAACAGAAAAACAATTTATTAGAAAAAAATATGTATATTAATAAAGGATAATAATATAAATAATATAATATTATTTTAAAATAAAAGGAGGGGAGGGGTATACTTGGCATTACATATTTTGTAAGAATGCACACTTTTATAATAGTAATAGATATTAACGGTAAATGAATCATTTTGCTGAAGAAATCTTTCCATTTTAATTAATCACACTAATATAAAAGTCATTAAACGAGGAACACACATACTAAGTATGTTAATTATTGACCCTTGAATTTTTTTTTTAATAGTGTAAAAGTGTTAGATCGATGAAGTTGCTAGTTGCCGCTTATTTAATACTCCATTTTTAAGGATATTAAAATGCAAACGTACGGTATGAATGATTTTTGTGGGTCTACCTTTCAAAATTAATAGAAAAGATAAAAAATGGTAACCATCTTCATAAACAGTCGTGTAATAAATACATCAAATAGTTACATGGAAAAATAATAATGAGACCCAACTGACGATAGATAGCTACTAGGTCCATTTAAATTTATTCGTTTTCATTTCATTTATTTTTCCCATTTTTCGTCTAAATAATTCACACACTCCATCCTTTTTTTAAAAAAAATAAAAAATCAATTACCGTTCCTCATTTCCCCCCTTAATGTGACTCCAACCCCCGATTTATTAGTTGGAGGGGAAGCGTCTTATCAACTGAGCTGCGCTTCATTGTCTTCACACACTCCATCCTTCCCATTATACTAATTTTATTTATTAAATGTACGTGAGATATTAAATACTCCCTCCGTCCCGCTAAAGACAATTGAATATTATTATTGGATCCAAGAGTTATGTTTATAGTAGTGTGCCGGAAGCACATTGACAAAAAGAAATTGAGGCAGAGCTTGCATATAAGACAAAAGGTCTTTTGCTTTATAGTAAATACACCAAAGAATGTGGTCAATGAATGGCGCACATGATTATTTCTATAGAAGAGAAATAAATTTTAATGAGGTGGTGTGAAATAAAGCGAGAAGCTCACGACTTAGTGGAAATTCTAAGTAAAATTTATTCTCATGTTGTGACATTACGTTCCGATAAATATATATCTGGCAGTGATTATGAATAGAGATACTCAGTTGATGATTGTCAAGACCATATTGTGTATAGGTCATTAGACGTGAATGTCTATAGATATAGGTCGCAGTTTGGACTCAGACCTCAAACTTCATCATGAAAAAAAAAAAAAAAACTCATAATGGAGTAATATCAATGAAGTTAATTCTTCCGAAGTAAGAATATATGAGCAATGTTAAATGCTCTAGCGTGTTTTATCAAAAGTCGTGAAATGTTTATATATCATTATATGTGTGTTAGTAAATTGATACACGCAAATGACTTGAGATGATTTACTCATGCTTTGAGGCGGAGTATTTCAATAAATGTCATAAAAGCTTAAAGAAATTAATGTGTCGGCCTGCAGACCGAATATCTCCATGAAGTATTATTTGAATACGAGTTAATCTAGTTGGAGAGAAATTGTATAAAGAATTTTCATATTTAATGAGTATCCCAATGATTGTCTCATTACTTGGATTAAATAAGATAACAAAGAAAGTATGAACCAGAAGTTCATTAGTTTGAGTACCAGAAGTACTACTCTATCAGGCATGATACATAATTTGAAGTTAATATGCTAGCAATATTTTGAGTTTCTCCCAGAAGGAGATATGTCAATATGATGTAATCACATCATTTGTTATCGTCAAGGTGTAGGAAACCTTGATCTATTACAGGAAATTGAGGTTGATACATGGATGCTATATATTTGCATCATAACAAGATCTTACATTAGTTAATGATTTGAGAATTTCTCCCAAAACCCTTTACAAGGATAATGTATTAGTTGTATTGCACAAATACGTTCCAGAAGAACGATAAAATTTGATAATTTGTGATATTTTAATCACTAAATCCCTCTAAGTTTATGTCGGGACTGTGTATTTATCAATATTGAAATATGTTTCAAGATAGTTATCTTGGGAGTGAACAAATTCAAAATGAACTCGAACATTTGGTCTTATGAACCAAATGAATAATTTAGAAGACCCTGAAGGTCAAATAGTTGTACTCTTTTTCCCTTACTAAGTTTTTTCCCATTGAGTTTTCTTAGTGAAGGTTTTTAATGAGACGACTAGTGCAATACATAAGTAAAGTGTATGTCATGTACTCTTTTCCTCTACCGGATTTTTCCCATGGGGTTTTTACGGGGAGGTTTTTAACGAGGCATGGACATCACAACAATAATGTTCAAGGGAGAATATTATAAGTGATAATATTTGAATGAACATTATTTTGCAGCTTCATACAAAGGTGGTACGATACAAAATATGATATTGCAAGCAGTGACGTTATCGATATTCAACTCATTGTTCAAGTGATGGTAGTGATGGATTCATTCAAGAACCAACTCCTTCGACATAAATGATTGCATGCGCCAACTCAAGATCTAATGTTTAATTTCAGGGGAGAGTTGTACTCTTTTTCCTTCGATCGGGTTTTATCCCATAGGGTTTTCCCGGCAAGGTTTTAACGAGGCAGCACATGTATATTATTTTAGGGATGATCATCAAGGGGGGGGGGGGGGGGGGGGGGGTGTTGTAAATATATCTTTTAGATATATATCAAATATTAATGATAATCATCCCTTAACCCCAAACCCTAGCTTTGTACCACTATAAATAGAGGCTTTCAGTCCTCATAATAATACATCTAAAATTCTTGCAGTTTTTTTCTTCTTCTTCTTCTTCTTCTTCTTCTTCTTCTTCTTCTTCTTCTTCTTCTTCTCTATTCTTTCTCTCTTCCTTCTATATTTTCTCTAGAGATTTTCTCTCTAGTTTATAACAAGTATCTTATAAATTAATATTGAAATCATTAAATAAATAAAAAAAAAAACATAAAATTCAAAGCTCAATTTGTTCATTTTTCCTTCTAAGTTGCAAATGTGAATAATAAATCAAATCGAGTTTTGATTTTTTTTTTTTTTTTTTTGGATTTAAAGATTTTAATATTAGTTTATAAGGTACTAGAATATATTACAATTGGAAAAATTGAACAAAATAATGTAGAAACGAAAAAATGACGAAGGTGAGCACCATTAGGTGAGTATCACATCATTCCTCATTGAATTATTTATTTTTAGTATAGAATAGCTATATATTCCCTCCGTCTAACTAGGGGTGAAAACGGGTCGGATATTTCCCGCCCGATCCGGAGCCGAATCCGGCCGGATTCGAATTCGGGTAAAAAATCAGTATCCGATCGGATCCGGATTCGAATCCGGATAGTTGAGTTCGGATTCAGATTCGGATTCGGATTAGCTAATATCCGCCCGTATCCGAAATTTTCCCGTATTTTTTCGGATACTACCCGGATTACAAATCCGGATATCCGGATTTTTCAAAAAATATATTTTTTTATTTTTTCTTTTATTTTGAAATTTTTTTCCAATTATTTTTTTAATATACATTATTTATATAGTAAAACATTAATTTCGCATGGATGGGGAATTGAACCCTTGACCTCCCGGATGAAAGACAAGAAACATAACCAACTTGTCTACAACAATCATTGCGTTAATTTTTCTTAGTTTTATATATATTACATAAAACACAATAAAAATATGCATTCACATCTAATTATGATTCTTTTCTATCATTCTATATAATATGTAGCATATACTTTTTAATAGCTGCAATTTTATTTAATAAATTCAAGAATAATCTTATTACACTAATTTTATCGCATGTGTTGAATTTTTTTTGGGCACAACTTTTATAAGTAAACTTAATATATAAGTACACATATCGAGTTATTAAATACATAAATAAGTCCACATATCAGACAATTTTTGTATGAAACATATTATCCGATTATTTTATTCGAATCCGGTCCGTATTCGTCCTATATCCGTCCCGTGTCCGTATCCCGAATATTCCGAATTCGTATTCGGATCCGGCTTTCCCGTATCCGATTCCGAATCCGAGAAAAAAATATGGGATAGGATACGGGAATAGCACTATCCGCCCGTATCCGATCCGTTTTCACCCCTACGTCTAACTTCAATAGTCCTATTTATTTTCAACACGAAATTTATGAGCAAGTGTTATAAGTGAAAAGTTAGGAGTCTAAATTGAAAAATTAGAGTTAATTCTTTCTATTTCAGAAAATGTGAATAGTAAAATCGAACAACCCAAAATAGAAAAAATGACTATAGCTAGCGAAATAAGCCCGGCTCATCGGGCCAGGGTTTATGGTTGGGCTAGGCCACTAAAATATAGGCCCATCAGAAATCGGGCCGCAACGGCCCGCCCATACAGCCCCCGGGCTGATCGGGCTTTCGGGCTAAAAATCATGTGGTTTCCCGGCTAAAAAAGCCCGCCCATATCTTTGATTTTATATAATTATTTTTAATTACTTACTCTCATATTTTAATTCTAAAACCATACTTTCTCTAATCATTCTTTCTACCACGCTACTTTTTTAGTTGTTTTTTATTGTCTTATTAATTTTATTTGTGGATTTGTGGTAATGCTATCAACTTATCATATTACTACTTATTTTATTTAATTTCACTTTTTGCATAATTTATTAATTTATTTTATAAATTATTTAATACCTTAAAATATGAATTTTTATGGGGAAAAAAAAAATTCCGGCCGGTTTGGCTTGCCCGCCTGCCAGCCCTTAGGTGTCTGGGTTGGATTTAAAATGTAGTAGCCCGAAATTTTCTAGGCAGAGTCCGGCCTACATAGGAAAGCTACAAAAGCCCGGCGGGACAAGTCGGGCTTGGCCCGGCCCGCTACTTTGCTAGCTCTAAAAATGACTAGTGAAAGGTGATAGAGGGAGTATATATATTACAAATATTGCACAATTTACCCGTTATATACGAAATGACTAAATATAAACGACACTCCTACTCCACATAGGGATAATAAACTACTCTCCCCGTCTATTAAATACATGCTTTTCTTATCCTATTCGCTATCAACTTATGTGCATAATCAATTTTTAAATGTGAACCCACAATCACTATTCCTTGTCCGCATCAAAAGTCAACACCACACAACTCATTATAAAAATTAAAAACTGTAACAAAAGATTCTAGAAATGTATACGGGATAGACAGAATAATCAAACTATTCGGACACATAAAATGAGAATTGAATCACCAACCTTACGCTGAAACAAGAGCCCATCCATCATTTACATTCGTATGTATAAAATATAGTACGAAACGTAACATAAATACATAACACAATGCTTCATACATCGTTAAATAAAGTTGTAAATGCATCCAACTTAACCTTAGGCAAAGCAATACCAATCTCGATACCCCTACTAACCTCTCTACTTTCACTAAGAGAGATTGCACCTACACTATTAATCGATACTTCCTCAAATTTTAAAGGTCTCCCCCAACCGAAATCGAGTCCATAATGATCCAACTTCGGCGAACCGGTTACCGTAACATTAAGCTCCGACTCTCGTAGCTCCTTCCACTCGCAGATCCAATTCTTGGCTTCGCTCAACATACCTCCATTCAACTTCTTGATAGTATCCCCTATCGCTTTCGCTGCAAAAACAACCCCATCCTCTCCGATTAGATCTTTTCGAGTAGCAGATGATCGACCAAACCCAACACAATTACCCACATAAGTATTCGGCACCACGAAAGGCAACCGAGTCAAACCGCCTGCAATAAAACCGAAATGATGGACATTTTGGTCATTACAACTTGCATCAACACACCAATGTGCCTTCATCCAACACACCCAAATGAAGGAACAAGCAAGGACGTAGGGCGAAAGAAGCAATTGGGCCGACCCGAATAGAAGACCCGACCGGCCCAAGATCCATTTCTTGATCTGCTCCATTTCTTTTGGGCCCAAAACAAATGTAGCTCTTATACTCGGCCCATTATCAAGAAACTTTGATTCATGAACATTATTGAACTCTTTCAAGAATGTTGACCGGAGCCCACAAGGATCGAGCATCACTGACCTATCGTGAGACGCCACGTGTCGCCGGTCCTCTTGATTTCCGCCATTTTTGCAGAGCGAAGCCCATTCTTTCAAGAAATTGTTGAAAGTCCTCCAATCTGCAGCCACATTTCGCAACGTGAATCCCATGCAGAATCCCGTTTCGGGAAAGACGGTAATCTGAACGGCTAGGAGCGGCCGTCTCGAGCCTTCTCCGGCGGCTAGTTCGGGAACTAGGCGGTGGAAATGCCGCCCCATTCTACGGTGGTTTCCGGCGAGGTTCTCGAACTCGCCGCCGTCCGCCGCTGCCTCGGCGACGATGAAGAGAACGGCGTCGCTTTCGTCGTACTCGAGGTGGGGCTCGGCGGAGAGGGCCTGCTCCGGGATGACCAGGTTTCCGGCGAGAGGGAAGAAGTGCCGGAGGGTTAGAGAGAGAGAGTGCTTGAGTTTGGGGAGGATGGTTTCCTTGAAATGGGAGGTGGAGGCAGTGGAGTTGAAGAAGAAAATGGGCTGAGAAGGGGAGAAGAAGAGCCAAGGAATGTCGAAGAAGGTGAGAGGGAGAGTGGCCGGCGGCACCGAGCCCGGCGGAGGAGAGACGGTGCAGATTTCCACCACCGTGACAGATGCGGCGGAAGCCATATGTCAGTGGGGTGCAGAGGAGAGAAAAGTGGGATATATGGGTTGTAGATGGAATCAAGCCAAATCAATAGCACTAGTACATATAATTTGCTCATGTGTTGAACATGTGTTGATTATAATTTTCATTCTTCAAAAATTCTTAAAAAAAATAATTTGGTAATATAATGAAAAGGCAATGCTAGTATATTAGTTTGATACGTATTAATTTATGTTTATGACGCACTTCTTAATATATGCTTTAACTGTAAGGTGTAAAATAATATAGCAAATCAAATGAAGTGAAATAGAGAGAATATAGTACTATGGTCTATGTATATATTTTGTCCCGCATATATATTAAGGAACGATTGTCGTACGACTCGTACCCCAAACTGCGAGTACCTTCGTAAGCATTCGTCGCCGAGCATTTGCTCATTTTAATACCCCATCCGTCTCTTCCTAAGTGACCCCTTTTATTATTGTATACCTCACATATGAATATAAAAAAGGCTCACTTAGGAAGAGACGGAGGGAATAGTACGATTTTCGGAAAATAGTACAACAGAAAGAGCAGAAATAAAAACATAAAACATGTGGTGCTGCACCACTAACGATATAAAAAGTTTAGGACGATATGAAATGTGATACTGGCACTAAAAGTCGAAGAAATTGGGACTGTATAGTCTGTATGTGATATATACAAAATTATCAATGCATACAAAAATGCATAAATGCCTCTTTTTTTTTTCTTTTTTTTTTTTTTTTGTGTAGTAGGTATAATACAATACTACGCAATCATCAATAGTAAAGAAAATTACTTACATATACGAGCACCAATAATGGCATTAAAAATACTCACATGTTAGTTAGTTTATTGTGAATATTGTAAAATTACGGATTTTTTCTTTCTTTCTTTTTTTTGTGTGTGTGGGTGGGTGGGGGCTAAGCTTTGAAAGCTCTGAAAACTTATTTTTATTAATGAGTTATAAATATTTTATCGTACGACAGGTTAAACAATAGTACTTTCTTCGTCCCCAAGTATGAGCTTCATAAGATTTAGTATCGATTTTAGTTTTTGTATGAGTTTATTTATATATAGTTTGAGTCTCACATTTTGTGTATGTTAATAGATTAGTAGTGAAGTTTGAGTCTCACTTTTACAAGTTTGTGTGTAAGTTGAGGGCACTGACAGAGCCACATGGAGGTGATAGTGGGCTAGCCCACCCCACTTTAATATATAATTTTTTTGGTTGAGGGCGAATATGTAAAAAAAATAAATTATGCAGCCTTTATCCTAAAATGGATTGAGGACAGTACATACTTATGTGACAACCGAAAAATAAAATAAACTAGCTTACTGCCCGTCGAAAATCGACGGATGCTAATTATTTTTAACATTCATATTTTATCAGTAAAATTTATTTAAAACGTATTCATACTATGATCCTCGATTTCTATATTCTTACAAACAATAAGAGGAAGTTATGAATAATAAATTATATTTAAATATTCGACGTTTAAAAACTTATAAATCAAATTGGTGGCAAAATCGACAAAACCAAGATCCTCGTGAAATCTTAAAAAAAATAAAAGTAATACTACGAAAATACTAAAAATAGAAACAATATGAAAATCATAAAAGAAATCCGGGCCAAAATAATCAGCTCGACTGCTCTTCTAAGCGTAGGTTTTCTTTGTTATTCCTCCTGCAATTTACGCTCTTGTAAATTAAGAAAATTTAATCGTAGAAAATAAAATCCAAATATAATAAATATGTATACATTATTAATATTTGTATTGATAATTACCTCACAACTTTTGAAATATTTCCGTGTACACAACAATAGTTGTGGTTTTGAAGCTATTGTCATCTTTATCACATATTAAAATTCTGAGACCTTTCTTCTTAGTGATTCTCAATATTGCGACATAAAACCGTCCATGGCTGAAGATATATTTAGTTTTATATTGTATACTACTTCTACAATTTATGCTTATCATATAAGTGTATCAGTTTAATTATAATTTTTAAATTAAATTAGTAGAAGAATACATAATTATATAAAGTTGTGCATTACTCGTGTTTGTAAGAAAATATTTTAAAAGGAATATTTTGATGATAGATGCATTTGTGTCCTGTCAAATTTCGATACGAATCACTTTATAATGTATTTTTAATGAAAAAATATAAATTAAATTATTTAAATATGTCAAGCCGCCCGTTATTTATTGTAATCAAATATAAAAGAAGAATATTAAAATAAGTCAAGTCGCCCATTGTTTATTTTAATAAAACGAAAATGTCAAAGAGGGTCAAATAGTTATATTGGTTTTATCAATTTTAACGTCAATATTCGATATGCATCACTTTATACTGCTACTTTTAAGTAGCCTGTTGTTTATTGTAATAAAAATAAAATGTCATTACATCAAATAAGTCAAGTCGCCTGTTGCTTATAATTAATATTTATAGATATTAATTATACAAAATACTGTGATGTATTTCAATCTCACACAATATATGTCTTATCTTTAGTTTTATATTGTATACTACTATCTATGCTTATCAAATGAGTATTCACGTAGTCTGATGTTTATTGTAATAAAAATTAAATTCGTTATATCAAAATAAGTCAAGCCGTGTCCGTTATTTATTTTGATAAATACAATATGTCAAAGAGAGACTCTCATAGTTTTAATCAATTTCAACGTCAATATTCGATATGAATCACTTTATATTGCGACTTTTAGGTAACCCGTTGTTTATTGTAACAAAAATAAGATTCGTTACATCAAAATAAGTCAAGTCGCTCGTTGTGATAAATAAAATATGTCAAAGAGATTCACACGTAGTTATGATCAATTAAGGAATCTTATAAAAGTTTGACGTGGAGTGAGATATATATTTCAAGAATTATGTTAAAGTATAAAATTTTAGTATAAAAATACATAATTACTTATATCCGCCCGTTGCTCGTGGTGAAAAAAAAAAAAAGGTTTAACAAATAATATTTTAATGATAGATAAATTTTTAATACTATTGAAATCTAATTCCACATAATACCTATTTAATTGAAAATCATTTAATTTTTCTATGAGATTCATACATTTACAATCGTAGTTTCTCAAATCAAATACCTATGAATTTTTTTATAGGATATAGATCTATTTATATAGGCAATATACTGTATAAATAATATTTTTTTAAAATACATTATTCATACTATTCATGACTTTCAAAGGTTATTTTATAACATAATATTGTGATAATAGAGAAGTCTATATTGTGATATAATTAGATTAAATTATTTATAAATATAAGTGTAAGCTAAAAAAAATAGAAAATTATTTCATGTACAATCGTAAGATTCTTACAACGGTTTTGTTAATCACTCACACAATTTATTACCACTCCGGTCCCAGCTTATTGACTCATTTTCCTTTTTGGGACGTCCCACACATATTGACTCATTTCCTTTTTTAGAAATAATTAGAGTATAATCAGTACAATTAGTAAACCCCTTATTACACTTAACATTCCATACTTAAATCTCATCCACTCATTCTTCTGCACGTAGTTCAATATAATTTAAATTTTGAAAGTTTAAATTATTATAACTTGCTCGTTTGTTATCGGATTTTTATGATTTTTATATCAAATTAAAGGTTTTGATACGATCTTTCATTTAAGATCAGACAAGGACATGTTTTTATGCATCTATTATGCTCTGTTTCTAAAATATGTCTAAATACATAAACCACATTACATTACCTACAAAATACACTTTATACACTAAACATTTTCGTCTTAATTCCCGCGTATAAAGCAAATGAGTCAATATGCTTGGACCGGAGTGGTATATCACATGCAAAGCATATATGCGTTATGTATAAACCAAACAAAAACAAAACAAATACAATATCGGTACTGTAAGCATCGAAAATTTGAGAAAATAAATAAAATATTTTATTAATTTTATACATTAATTTGATTGGATTATTATAAAATCTAAACTAAATAATGTATTTAATTAATGAATATATTAAAGATAAATATCAATTTCTTTGCCAGCAAGTTAAATCTTTTATTGATATACATCAATAATTAATAATCAATCAGATTGTGACACCTCGTCATGGAGGCCCAATATAGAGCCCAAAAGTCCATCAAGTCTGCTACCTCTACACCTATAAATAGGGGTCAAAGGGGAGTTCAAAAATCACCACAAGAATTAGTTAGAGAGTTCTAAAGAGAAAAATAAAAATTCTCTACAATTTCTCTACAATATTCAAAGTGGTCGGTCGTCATCCTTCTTCGAGCGTTCTTCGTGGAAATCATCGCGTTCTTCGCCGGAATCTTCTCATGTCTGCATTAGATCCGGACGTCCTCAAAATCCTCGCGTTCTTCGCCAAAGTCTGCTCAAATCTACGCTAGATCCAGACGTCCTCCAAATCTCCGCGTTCTTCGCCAAAGCCATCTAAATCAGCCTTTAATTCGGAAACAAGTCAAAAGAAATCCTCGCATTCTTCGCCAAAGTCTGCTCAAATCTACGCTTGATCCAGACGTCCTCCAAATCTCCGCGTTCTTCGCCAAAGCCATCTAAATCAGCCTTTAATTCGGAAACAAGTCAAAAGACCTTCGGATTATAGCTAAATCCATACATCAAATTCAAAGAGATCAAGGGGAGCCAAATTCTCCGCAAATCTCGAAGCTACCCAAAGTTCAAGAAGCAAATTGGAGAGAGAATCAGAGGAATCATAAAGATAGCAATCCGCAAATTACTCAAGTCTTCAAATATTTCTTTGTACACATCTTTTGAATTTATTTTATCAAATAAATAAAAAAATTTGTGTTTACAGGTACAAATTTCCATCAATTTTTTTTTAATCAAAGAGCTACTAAACAAAATTATCGAGCACCTAAAAAAAGATGAGTTACCCGCAATAATATCGTTGGATGCAAGAAACTTGATAACATGAAAGGTGTGAATTGTGTGTGATTTGATGAACGTTTATGTGTATTGTTGTGTTTGAGAATTAACGTGGTGTTCCGAATCCGCATTGCTATTATATATAGATGATGCGCAAACTTGAGGGACGAAGAGTATTATACTGGTAACATATTGCTTTAAGGGTAATTCTATCCACAGCCCCAAATTACTCCACACAGCCCCCTATTCTAAAAATAACTAAAAATAATACGAATTTACTAACTTACCCATTAACCCCCATTTAAACGTGAAAGCTCACAGCCCCCAACATAACTTACATGAACCTCAATTCCTCGCAGCCCCTCCATTATAAATCATCTATTTTGTTTTTCTACGGCTTTGATTATTAACATCGACTTTTTATAGCATTGTAGTACTCCCTCCGTCCCAGTTCACTTGTCCTCTTTCTTTTCGGCACGAGATTTTATGCGTAGTGTTAAATTGAAAAAGTAAGGGGTCCACATCAAAAAGTAAGGGTTAATTTTTGCCTTTTAAGGAAAGAGGACAAGTGAAGTGGGACGGACAAAAATAGTATTGAGGATAAGTGAAGTGAGACGGAGGGAGTATTAAATAAGTCTGCATTTAAATGAGGAAGAAAAAGTTCAAAGCAATTCATAACCTTGTGTCACTAGAAACTTCAAATCATCAACTGCACTTCCATTTTCTTGAACTCTAACTTCATGCCTCCTTCCAAAAATACTTAATGCCGCAAAGTGACGCACTTTTTTTTTTTTTTTTAAGAGGATCAATAATGGTTCCCCATTTCCCCCCTTAGTGTGACTCGAACTCCCGACCTATTGGTTGGAGGGGAAGCGTCTTACCAATTGAGCTGCGCTTCGTTGTCGCAAAGTGACGCACATTTCTTACTCCATCTTTTCCTCCCCTCTCAATTTCTGCTGCCACCCGCTTCCTTATTCTTGTAGCCGTACGTGTTGGTCCCGGAAAAGAGTAATTGGTGTATGGGGGGGGGGGGGGGGGAAATACACCAATAACCAACCGTTTTTTGACGTTTTTGAAAATCAGGTCGATAAAGAGGTCAACTGTCAAGGTCGATCCTATCAGAGGCAGATTGATCTATCAAGCTCGTTAGATAACAGACTTTATTTATCAAACTGTGCTTATGCGGAAGATGGAGGTTGATTAACTCTTTGAAAAATCTAAGGTCGATAGGCAAGTGCATGTTGTTTCATGAAATGCAGGTTGATGCTTGTCAGATTGATAAAGTAAGGAAGAGCGATAGATAAAGAGAGGGAGAGAGAGAGACACCGCAATTTAGCGTGGTTCGGAGAAACCCTCCTACGTCCACGTCAGTTCGACTCGACCTGAGAATCCCTTTACCTTCGGATCCAACTTCTCTCTTATTTATACTGACTGAGTATCAGTTCTAAATACACTCTAACTTGAATATATCTAGACACGAGTTTTGGGTCGTGACCCTTACAACCTTTCGTACAGAAACGTACAAACAACCTTTCACTTACTACAGAGCTTGACTAACTCTATAATGGTGAAAAACACAAAACAAACTTTCTAATCTTCGAACGAGTCGGAGAAGAAGTTGTTGAATCAACGACAAGCAGCAGTGATCGCTTCGTCGTTGGGGTTTTTATCGGAGTCTAAAATCTCTATTCGTCAAGTGTTTGGGAAACTAATGGAATTTCGAACACTTGAAAGGATATGAACTTTGAGAGAGATTTTGGCAGAGTATTTGCGTTGATAGCTTGAGTTTCCCGTATTTGAATCCGATAATGGCTTGAAGTATTTATAGGCAGTTTTTTGAAAACTAGCCGTTGGAGTCTGGATGATGTGGCACTAGCCGTTGGGGCGTGACTCACTTCTAGCCGTTGGGAAGTTTCGTCCTTGCTGGCATACCACGCGGCAAGGATCAGGTCGTGTTGCTCCATGAAGGTGGATCAACGACCTTGATAGATAATCCAGCTCTTGAAATCTTCTAAGTCAAGGCAGGCTGGAAGCTTGATAAGGAAGGTCGATACACAGCTAGATATAACAGCTCGATCCGAATGAGGCAGGTCGATGAACAACCTTTCTCTTACAGAGTGGATCAAACATGTATTTAAACTTTAGAGAGCATCGACCTGCACTAACAGGTAACAGGTCGATCTATCGGCCTTGACCCTAAACAAGAGAGAATATGTCTAAGTGTGGTTTCGAAGAATATCATCAAAATCAAACTGCAAGGGGTTCCCAACTGTACGGACCCCTCGAAGTGAAACATGCACCTTCCTCAGGATGAAGAGATGAGCAGTAGGGATCCGCTGCAGGCTCAGCCGATAGCCACCGTAGCTAGGGGGTGAATCCCATGGCGTGATGGATGGGGGAGCAAATAGCCAGATTTACTGACTGATTGGCGATCGGTCAGCGATATGATAACGGAGCTATTGAGGATTTCTGTGGCTGTTTCCGGCTCGCTACCCTTTTATTCCGCCGATTTGATCAGTGGTCTTTGGATTTTGAGTTCGACATGCCGGGGAAGGTGTTCCATCCGAAGAGATTGGTTTGAACGAAATCCTCCGCATCAATGTCCTCAATCTACAACCTACGAAATGATCTGGGGGCTATGCAATTCTGCCTTTAATTTCTAATTTCTCCCATAGTATGGGCGCTAAGGGTTGATTTCGTAAAATGCATATTAATTAATATCTATTTTTGGAATGGGGGCTTTGTGGAGTAATTTGGTGGCTGTGGATATAATTACCCTTGCTTTAAAAATAACCGTGGGCCTCTCTATACAAGGCCCAATCCAATCATTAGCCATGTTAAGCCCATAATAAAGGGTGGAGTGGTTTTATACTAAGACCCCTTTTTTTCTCTATAGAGCCCAATTATTTAAACAATTATCTATCTATACTTATATAAAAAGAGTCTTGTTTTACAAAATATGCATTGCCTATAATATCCTTATTATATTTTTTTAAATTAAGGGTAATAATATAATTATAAATATGATTGTTCATAAATAACTACAAAAAATCAATGTATATTAAATTGGCCATATATAACATTAGTTTACTTAAATTAAAAAATCTATTCATAGTTCTATATTTTCCTTATGCATGAGATGATTAATTTGATTTATTTATTTCTTTTATTTTTAAGGTCATAGTTAGTTACTTTTGTTTCATAAAATTGATACGTAGATTTTTTTTGATTTTTTTCTTAAAGGAGACATTTGATTTAAAATTAATTTTTTTTGAAAAATCCAAAAAAAATAAAAGTTAAGTAATTCTACAATAATTTTAATATATTTTACTTTTGACGTCTTACGCTTATTTAATGGGTAGAAAATTATAATACCCCTTTTCAAATCAACAATGTACAAAATACCCCTTTCTTACAAATGATGTACAAAATACCCCTTTTATTATTTAATTGAGGTGGGTCCCACTTATTCAAATAAATTTAAATCAATAATGGAAATTAATTATGGGAGTTTGTGATGTTTTTTTTGACTCCATGGGGAATGGGGATTTGATTCCCAAATAAACAAGAAGAAGACAAAAAAAACTTTAATAATTCACCCAAATACTCCACCCCCCCTATTAATAAGGGTGTTGCCGGCAGCAACACCAACACGCCCAACTCTCTCTCTCTCTCTCTCTCAGCTCTCTCTCTCTCTCTCAACTCTCTCTCTCGGCCCTCTCTCTCTCCACCTCCCACCGGCCGAAATTTTTTTTCCGGCATCTCTCCCGTCTCTCTCCCATCTCTCTCAAGTCTCTCCTATCTCTCTCTCTTTTCCGGCAACCATCCACCGCGCCGGCAACCCGTCCCGACACCGGAGAAGTCTTCGAATCCCGTCGACGGTCGAAAACAACTAGGTAATACTCAATAAGTACATTAGTCTACGTAAAAAAAAAAAAATGATTTTTTGGCCAAGTTCACGCCGGAGACATGTTGCCGGAAAATCCATCACGCCGGCGTGATACAACGCCGGCGTGATGGATTTTCCGGCAACATGTCTCCGGCGTGAACTTGGCCAAAAAATCATATTTTTTTTTTTACGTATTTTAGTGTATTTGCATTTTAAATTTAAAAGTTTATATTATATGTTAAATTCAAATTTAATTCGAAAATTTTCTAATCTAATTCGAATTCAAATATAAATTCGAATTATTCAATAATTATGTGGTTTATTTGCTAATTAATTCGTAATATGTTATTTGAAGGGTTTGTAGACCGGAGCTTGGCCGGAAACAATAGTATTCACACCGGAGACGAAGCCGGAGACGAACACCCCTCGAACACCGAATTCCTTAACTAACAAAAATGGTATGTTTCCCCCATTATTATGAATTGTAATTGTAATTTTTATTGTTATATATGTCCTAATTCCAATCTTTGTGCATCTTATAATGTAGTATATATGATCTTAATAATTGTTTAGGAAAAAAATATAATCGAATGTTTAAAAAAATATATGAATACATAAATGAGTAGGAAAAAAAATATAAAATTACGTGAAAAAAAAAACGCCGGAGAATGTCGCCGTAATAGTGCATAACGCCGGCGTTATTGTTCGCCGGCGTTATGTATTTTCCGGCGACGTTCTCCGGCGTGATAGGCCCTAATATGTTTAAATGATATTTATTTTCTTAATTGTGTTATAATATGATTTTTAGTATGCAAATTTGTTTATATGTATGTTGATACAATTATATATGTATATGTTTGAAAATAGGTTTTTTTAAAAATTGAGCATTAGTTTTAGAAAATATTAGGACTCAAAATATAGGAGGAATTATTATTCTTAAAATACGTGTAAAACAAACGCCGGAGAAAGTCGCCGGAATTAAGCATAACGCCGGCGTTATGTGTTTTCCGGCGACTTTCTCCGGCGTGATAGGCCCTATTATGTTTAAGTGATTTTTATTTTCTTAATTATGTTATAATATGATTTTTAGTGTGCAAATTTGTGTATATTTATGTTGATACAATTATATATGTATATGTTTGAAAATAGTTTTTTAAACAAATTGTAGTATTAGTTTTTAAAAATTATCGGACTCAAAATATAGAAGGAAATAATATTTAAAAAATTCGGGTGAAAATTACGCCGGAGAAACCCTGCCGGAAAATGGATAACGCCGGCGTGATAATTCTGATGTATAATTCTGGTCGGGTATTTGATCGCCACGAGCGTTTGCGGCATGATGAGACGAACTGCCTCCGAGGTTGTGGACTTGATACACCTGTTCATCATCCCAACGTGCGGAATTGATGTTCTCTACGATATCATCGAGCTGTGAATTTAAATCATCCGTGTTGCCATATGTGCTCCCGAATTCGAACGAAGACGGTTCCTGGTACGACGGGTCGAATTGTGGGATATACGAAGAAGAAGCACCGACGTGTGAAGACGAACCACCGACATGTGAAGACGACCCTCCGTTTTGATAATCACGTACACTTCTGGGCTGAGGTGTTTAGTGCATAGCTCAACCACTTGCGCGTTCGACTGCAACTTCGATTTCCTCGTACGTCCTGTGCTCTCGGATATCGTAAAATAGTACATATCAAAATCACTACCGACTAGGTAGCAATTCTGAGCTACCATAAATCTCAACCGATAAAGTGTGAGATCACTTTCGGTCCACACAAAATCGACCTCGTTGCCATTCTTATACCTTCTTCCATCCCATTCACCTCCGTAATACGCTTTGATTTTTACATCCATCTACAATATAAAATGAACTCGAATTAATCATACGGAGAAATTAAATCAATTATGAGAACAAGTAATGTCAAAATAAATATAGAATACTAAAATAAGGGTACTGGAAAAAATCACGCCGGAAAAGTTGGCCGGAAAAACCCATCACGCCGGCATGTTCAACCACCGGCGGTATGATTATTCCGGCCACATAACTCCGGCGTGAAATCAACATATTTTCTTATTTCATTTCAATTATTCCTAATATGCTATAGTTTGGTTTAATTTACTCACATACCACATACAAACATAAAAAGAACTCTTAATATACATTAAAAAAACAATAATTCTCGGTAAATAATTCGTACATTGCAAATAAATCATTAAATGAAACAATTTAGTATACGAAATGAAACAAAATAATTCATTCTACATGAAAAAAAAAAATTCACGCCGGAGACAACTCGCCGTAATTTACATAACGCCGGCGGTATGTACATTCCGGCGTGATGTCTCCGGCGTGAAATGAGGTATTATTTTTCATTTTTTTTGCTTCACATTATGCTATATTTTCATTTGATTTACGCACATACATTGCAAAAAAAAATCAAAAAACACTCTTCATATACATAAAAAACTTAAAAAAATATATATGTATATCATATCATTCATTCATAGCTCTCGAAAAATTGATGATATGAAAACATATAGTATCACACATGTAACCAAAAAAAAAGAAAAAATTTGGCCAAGATAACGCCGGAGAAAGTTGGCCGGAAAATTCATCACGCCGGCGTTATGTGCTGCCGGCGTGATGAATTTTCCGGCAAACTTTCTCCGGCGTTATCACGCCCGGAAAATTTTTAACACTGTTTCCTTTCTAATGCATCGTGACATACCTTTTAATATCGGATTTTGATTGCTTTTTCCTTGTATTTGCTCGTCCACGAAAATAGAGCTTTTTTTTTTCCGGTGAAGTCGAAACAAAGAAATTTTTTCGATTGTGAATTCAGCTTCGATTTGCAACTATATATTGAAAAATTTTACATAGGATACCATTTTTTTACTGTTCATCACTGAACAAAATTGATGGCAAATACTGTACAATAATTCAGATGCAGTACAATAATTTGTATCCGCATTGAGTGAGAAAAACATATATGCCACATTAGTCACTTCAATCACATTGAAGTTAGTGGAAATAAAAAAAAAAAAATTGAAAAATCGATATTGTAATAAAAATTAATTGTAAAATAAATAAAGGGGTATTTTGTGCATGCTTTTTTGTTAAGGGGTATTTTGTGCATGGGGGTTTTGAAAAGGGGTATTGAAAAATATTATGACTATTTAATTGTACTTGAATTTTTATTTTACTTTTATATATTTTTGTTCGTTCTATGAATTATTATTACTATATTTACTAATCTCTTAATATTATGAACATTAAATTGGACTTAAAATTTTAATTTAATTTTATTTTCTTGTGATTATTTCTTTCAGAATTTTCGAATTGATGATCTGAAATAGTCTCACTAGTTAATCAGATGACAAAATTTTACTATATGAATAGTGTCAAAAATAAAAGTTAATTGGTTACTAGAATGTTGAGCTGCCAGTTTTTTCAGTTTTAGTTAGTAGTGATAAAGTGTTCAATAAAATTTAGTCTACTTTAACAATTAGTAGGTTTATATAAGAAGATGAAAGGAGTATAGTTTAAAGTAGAGATATTTTACTTTTTTGTACTATGTATATTGATAGGCTTTAAAGTCAAATAAAAGTATATGCAAGTTTTAAATTCTTCTTTGAAATTCAGTAAGTCATAATCATGTTTTTTCTCACTCAACTTATTTGATGAACTTTTTTAGGTTACAAAATACATGCTAAAATTATATGAGTTATTTTCAAAATTATTAAATTAACTTTAATATGCAAATATAATATTCACTCGATTTCAATCTACTATAGACATTATATATATATTTTTTTGTTCAATGAATTATTATTATATTTACTAATCTCTTAATATTATGAACATTAAATTGGACTTAAACTTTTAATTTAATTTTATTTCCTTGTGATCCCTTAAATCGAAGGTTGAACTCATGGGTGCACGCAAACTCATAATTAGACTTTTGGTTTGGGTTCTCGACCGTTATGAGATCTAGATCACGGATCACCCCCATATAAGATATAACTATGTAATTACCTAGGAAGAGAACTAGCACGTACACATTAAAAAAAAAAAAAAAAAAAAAAAAATCTCATGTTACAAAATAATGCATTACATATAATGTCCTTAAAGTATTTTAAATTTAAGGAAAATCATGCAATACTTGTAAATATACATTATAATATTTTATTAGGAGTAAAGTTTTCCTTATACAATATAGGTGTAAATTTAGTAAAATAAATATATATATATATATATATATATATATATATATATATATATATATATATATATATATATATATATATATATATATATATATTTTTGTTAGGGCTATCAATTCGTGCGTGTCAGGTTGTTATCGTGTCGACCTGATAACGACCCGACCTGTTAAGGCCAAACCCGAACCCAACCCGTTAAGAATTCTCCAAACCTGAACACGAACCCGACCTGTTAAGGTTCAAACCTGAACCCAACTCGAACCCGACACAAACACGGTTAAATTCGTATCGACACAAACACGATAGCGACACGTTAAGAACTCGATTTACCATAACACGAAATAACACGAAATAACATGTCTCCGGCGGTGATTGAAGGGAAGGGCCGAAGGGAGCGGAGTTGCCTGACAGAGGGCGTTGCCGCGTCGGGGTTGGGTGAGCCACTGAGCCGTGAGGGCCTGACAGAGCGTCTCTGGCGGGAAGGGCTGAAGAGAGCGTTGCCTGACAGAGCGTCACGGCGTCGCCGTCGTCAAATACTCAAGTAACTCAAATAATCTAATAAACTGATAACATGATGAAGGTCAGAAGGGGTTAGGGGCGTTGGGGCGGGCGGCGGGTGGGATGGAAATGGAATAACCCTAAAATTAAATGACTAAATTTAACAAAAATACATAATATTATAATTATATAATATATTAATAAAATAATAAATTAATTAATATTTAAATTAACAAGTTACACGAACCTGACACGAAATTTTCGGGATCTTATTGGGTCAACCCGTTAACGACACGAACCCAATAAGCCTCAACCCAAACCCGTTAATTTCTTGCGTGTTCGTGTCGGGTTATCGTGTCGGGTTGAAAATTGACAGCCCTAAATTTTGTCTTCTAATAAATTTACACGATGCTTCAAACAATGTTCAGAAAGAAAAATAAATCTACAATTAACCATAAATTAATTTGATCATTACATAGAATAAATATTTTAGAAATTAGATTTGTATTCGTTTTAACGAAATTAATATTTCATCCATGTAGTTATATATAATCTTGTTTTTAAATTCATACTACTTGAGAGTATAATAAGTTATACGTAGTTTTTATATTACAAGAATTTTTATATTGTTTTGCTTATATAATATTGAGGAACATAGGACATGGAAAAGTCTATTATGTAGGAGTATATATAATTATTTTTAATTATTTTTCTTCTTCTTTCATATGAATATCAATTCGTGTGAATAATATTCTAATGAAGAAAGAATGACATTGTTGGGAACCCCTTGCAGTTTGATTTTGATGATGTTTATCGAAACCACACTGTTGGTCCCGGTTTGCTATAGGAAAAATACGTAGAGGGGGGGTGAATACGTATTTTGAAGTTTTTCAATTTCAATTCCTTAACTCAGAGTATAAAGTAAAGTGCTCTTTGGAAATACTAAGACCTAGCCGAGGGCTAGATCAAAAGCAATCACGAATCTCTTGACCTAAGCTTAGAGCTTGATCAAGAGTGAGACTTTACTCTTTGTGCGGAATTTGGTGAGCTATAATCTTTCCTAAGTAATTGAAAATCCAAGTTAAGTTTGTTTATATGCACGTGCAATGGATAATCGAATACTGTAAAGAGATTAAGGTAAGAGAGATACGACACAGAGATTTATAGTGGTTCGGAGATAACGCTCCTACGTCCACTTTGTTGCACGACGGCAACTGTTCTTTTCACTCAAGAACTTGAAGGTTACGGGTCCTTCAAAAACCTGGTCGGGATCGGGCTTCACTTGCCTAGATCAAACGACAGACGTAGTGATTGCGGGTTCACTACACAAACCTAACAAAGACTGGAAGCTTCACTCGCTTCAGTCAGACAGACAGGGAGATTACGGGCTCTCCTTACAGCCTAGCTTCGATCGAGCTTTACACAAACGATGTAAGTGTAAGCTTGGATCTCAACTCTACGATCGAGGCTTCTTCAATCGATGAAAGAAGGGCCTTGGATCTGAACAACCTAACGACAACACTCAAAACCTAACAGACGAAGTTTAGGGTTTTTGGTTGACGACACACTATGAAGAACTCTTTACAGTGAATGCAAAGATTGGCTAGAGTTCTTCTTCTAAGCTTGGATATAGAATGGGGCTCAGAATCTAAGTGTGAAGGCTGTGAAGACGAGTTCCGATGAACTGGAAACTCGGAGAACACTTGAAACAAAGACTCGAAGATTGCTATGAAAGCTGGGAGTGTTTGTTTGCTGTATGCGCTCGAATGCTCAAGTAGTGTTCTACTTCTTCACGTCTTCATCCTTCACTATTTATAGGCGGAGGGTTGGCTAAGATCCGTTGCTTGGTTGGTGGCCTTGTCCCTCCTCCTCTCGACAGTACTTGCGCAGGCAGTAGCTTTTGCAGACGCGCAGTTTTGGCATTTTGCCAAAATTGGCTAACTTCCAAGTTTAACAGTAACTGGAGCGACCCAGTACTGTTGCGGCGTCTTTGTCAGCCTGGCAGTCAACTCCTCTGCTCCTCTCCGCTTTCGACACGTGGAGATCTCGTAATTAATGCGGAGATCTCCTGTTGACTGGAATTCAAATTCGGAGCGGGAATTTGTGTTGTCGCTTTCTGGTAGGTAGTGGCTCGCTTCGCTTTGAAGTTGTAGCGGCCGCTCTGAAGTGAGTCGCTTCGCGGTCATATTTGTAGTGAGTCACTTGGGAATAATTTCCCGAGAAACTACTTAAGTAAGTGTTGACACGTGTTGACTCGCTTCGGCTTTTCTTTGTAGCGCACGCTTCGCTTCGCTTTAGTGGGTTCACTTGATTCCACTATAGCGCTCGCTTCGCTTCGCTTTGCTTTGAACTGTAGCGCTCGCTTTGCTTTGCTTTGAACTGTAGCGCTCGCTTCGTTTCACTTTGGCTTTGAACTGTAGCGCTCGCTTCGCTTCGCTTTGGCAGACTCACTTTGAATCTACTGTAGCGATTGCTTTGCTTCACTATTCACTCGGCACGCTTCACTTCAGCTTGCTTGACTTGCTTCGCTTTGAAAAACACACTCAAGCGAGTGGCCTTCACTTGAACTTTTGAAGCCTAATCTAAGCAGAATAAAAGAGCCATCCTAACAGTGTAGGCTTAGAAAAATTCTAACCTATTAACTACATCAAAATGGGTCGCTTGGGAAAAGGACGCTTGGGGTTTTGGGATCTAATCAAAACAAATGACTTCATTTATCAAATGTCCCATGAAGTTCCCCCTTAACATTTTAGTCCTTAACAATTCCCAACAATTTCCCCCTTTTTGATGATGCCAAAACCCATACGACTTAGATAAAAATAAATCTAGTCTATCTAACCGTGAAGGGAACTCCAAGCGACTGCTTCCTTTGCAGTTTCGTTTGTAATTTTCTTTTAAGTTCCTTCCCCTTTTTTTTTCGGTTAAATTAATGAGTTTGTAGCAGAAATATAAAGTCATTCACAAAGCGAGTAAATGACACAGAGGAGATAGAAATTGAAATGCGATATATGAACATCAGTTCACAAAATATGAAGCATGTAATTTCAACGGTTTCCTGCCGCTTCATCCTACTCCTCTTTCTCCTCCTCCTTCTTCTCTTCTTCATCAGTAGCATCAACACTATAGGCTGATAAGACTTTTGTTTCCATAGTGCCTACTGTGTGGATGCTTGGTCTTCTCCATGCACTCTCCAGCCTGAACGCTTCATCTACTTCAGCATCAGTGACTCCCCTGTTAGGAACATCAGTGCCTGGATGATAAGGCATGGGGAAGTCCTTTATTTCTGGCACCTTGACGACAATTGGCTTCGGTTGAGCTTGTTCAGCCATCATAAAAATTTTTCGGCGCAGTTTGTCGTCGTAGGTAGCAAGAAAATTGTTGAGAGCACTGATTCGAGAACATTCATTCTGCAGTGGCACTACCTCCCAGTAATAGTACGCTTTGATGAACAAGTCCTTGTAGTATAGCCACAGCTCGAGCAGATCCCTCGGAATGAAGTCCTCGATCTCTCTTGCGTCAAGATGCTCGTTCCTCCTCTTGGCTAATTCCTCCTCTGTTCTTTTTGACAGCTTAGTCATTATATCAGTGAATCTCTTCCCTGATTCACCACTCCACAGAGGACGCCTTTCGTTGAGTCGCTTCCTTATATAGTTTTGCTCTTCTACTTTAGGGTAGCGACCCGACTCTACCATTTCCTTCGTAGTCACGTCGCATGCATCTTTTATGGCTTGGGCTTCACATGCTTCGGACTCATCAGGCATGAGGGGAACGAACGCACTACGAACCAAAGAGGACTGAATAAGCAGTACTTCGCTGAACTGCTCCTCGATTCGTGCGTCAATCACTTGAAGACACCTGACGTTTACTGTCTTCGATCTCTCCGCTACGCTCCTTCCTCCTTCTCTCTCCTTTCTCCTCTTCTCTTCCTTTTCATTTCTTGAAGCGACTGCATGTTTAGACTTTTGGCGCTTAGCCGTAGAGTCATCGACTTTAGATACTGGTGCAGCTCGCTTCAAGGGCAGCTCCGGTGGTGGGGGAGGTGGCATATCCTTCTTTGCGGCGGCACTCGAGGGGACAACTGCTGATGAAGTGAGTGCAGCAGTTGTAGTCGTAGTGAGTGCGGCGGCTGAAGCTAGCGCGGCGGCTGAAGCGGGCGCTTTGGGTGTAGCGGCCGCTTGGGAGCTGGATGAAGTACCTGCAGTAATAGAATTTTTGGTTAGCTTGAACACCTGATCCATCTCCCATGCCAAGGCATAATCCTTCTCCACTTGCTCCCGCCTTTCCTCCTTTGAAATCACAGTCACTGGAGGATGCCGTGCAATCGAGGCACTCAGCACTTTTTCATGAAGCGGTCTGCTAGGCTCCTCGGGCTTTTTCAGTAACTCCTCCTCTGTGAGTTTAGTCTTGCCCTTCACTTCGCCCAGAGCCCTCGCTTCATCTACAACTCCCTCCGCACCTCCATCACCACTACCTCCTTCAATCATCGACTCTATGCCAACTCCGACTCCTCCAGTTCCTCCTAGATTCATCTGTCCTTCCATCATTTGTCCTTCCTTCATTTGTCCTTCCCCCTTTTTGGCATCATCACTGCCAGGGGTTAGGATTATTGATTTTCCGGAGATTGATTGGTGAAGTGAGTTGACTGTGTTCAGAATAGCTTGAAGCATCTGCTCGTTCTTTTTCATGGAAGGTGCTACCAGATCAGCTGTTTTGATGCTTATTTCTTCAAGCAAATACTCGCATTGCTTCTCTCTCTCAACCACTGACTCCATCATACTCTCTAATGACTCCACCTCTTTGAAGCGAGCCTCCAGCTCCGCTTCAATTTCCCTCCTTATTTCTGCCTTTTCCTCTTGCAAATTGAAGTACCAAAATTCCTGAGCCGCTAGAAACTCAGCTTGCATTGTCTCAAGGCTCCTCTCTCTCTGGTTTAGAGAGAGATGGAATTCGGCACCTGCGGCAATCTTTTCAGTATAATCTTCGCCCAGCTCCTTGACCTTCTGCAGTAATATGGAAAGATCTGCTCGCTTCAAGTCAAGGTCATGGGCACCTTTCCTCCGGCTCTCCAGTTCTTTCTTATCTAACTCACTTTCTTCCTTCAGCAGCTTCATTTCAGTTCGAAGTGAGTCGAGAGACTTTTTCGTGCTTATTAGTTCACTCCCCTTCCTGATCAGCTCCTCATCCTTCTTTTCTACTACCTCCTTCAGCTTTTTCACCTCCTTCTCCAACACCTTCTTCTCTTTCTCAACGGCGATCAATTTGGCATTAACCTCCCTCAAGCGACTCCGTTCTGCAACAAGCGAGTCCTTGAGTTCGGTGATAGATGTTGTTTGATCTTCCACTAGCTTCGCCTGCGCCTCCAGCGCCTTTTCTTTCTCCTCCAGAAGCCTTTCCTTCTCCTCCACCTTTCCCTCCAATTCTCTTTTCTTCCTGTCATAGTCTTCTCTAAGACTGATGACTTCCCCCGCCTTCCTCTCCATCTCTTCACTCATCTTTGTGATTTCGCTTTGAAGACTAGCGATCTCAGCATCCTTCATCTCCACCTCCTCCCTATGCTCTCTGATCAGCTTCCTTTCATGAGAGGAGGGTACTCGCTTTGGAACTGTAGTGAGTGGATAAGATTCCTTCACCTTGGCATCCAGCTTCTCCCAGAAGCTGGTCCCTTCAAGGAAGGCATGGAAGCCATTTTCGCCGATAAAATTGAGCAGTTTGGCTTCCATCTGGATCAATTCTTCCTCGGTGAAGGCTTTGAGGAGTCTGAAAATCTTGTAGTACTCCGTTCCTCGGTACGTGATGTACGTCAGAAAGTCGACTACATTCGTGTAGAACACGTCGCTCCATTCAACGCTTGCGGAGCTGAGATTGTAGCGAAGGTTGATTGTCTCCGCGGCTTGTTCTCTGTCTCGAACATAGCGTTCGAGAGCCCGCTTGTGATCGGTGAGAACAGGGGTTTTGAATTGAGGGATGATGGGAAGTTCTCCGACAGTTTGGGCGGTATCGGCTGTGGCTGCCGATGTCGAGGGGGATAGGGATGGTGATGAGGTTTCTTGGGTTTCGGAGATTTGGATGGGTTCGGTGGGTGGTGGTTGTGTTTGCAGGGATTGAAACGGTTTGAATGTTGTGTAGGCTTCGACAGGGTCGACATGGAGTAGAGGAATTTTGGGTATGTGAAGAGAGGATGCAGATTCCTCTTCCTGGGGAGAGAGGGGGGTTGATTGTATGAGTGGTTGTTGAGTTGATGAATGTTGGGGTTCTGGTATCTAGGTTGTTTGGGCTTGGATTTGAAGTGGGGTTTGGGTAGCTTCGGTTTGGATAGCTTGGGTTTGGGGTTGAGTTACTTCAGTGTCCTCAAGCGGCTTCTCCAACGCCTCGCTTTCTTGGACAAGTGAAGCGACTCGCTTCAACTTCTTGCCTCGCTTTGGCGCGGCTCGCTTCCCGGGTGAAGCGACCTGCCTCGCTTGGCTCACTTCGGCTTGCCTTTCGGCAACCGGTCTCGCTACGGGTACTGCTACCTCAAGTAATCCCAGATCCATCAATCTTTTCGTCTTTCTCCACTTGTCGTAGTAGATGGACTGTTTGTTGTAGGCAATGACGTCGGATTCCGGCCAGACTTTGCCGGGATATTTCATCTCCAGGGCAACGGATAGCCTTGAGAAGAATTTCAGTTTCCCCTTGCGGAGAATCTGATCGGTGCTTCCCTTCACAAACGCGAAGTCACCGGCAGCTTCGTGGATCTGCTTGAGAAACCAGCCATGCCAGTTGAAGCTGGTTCCGGTGAGGCTGTCAACAATAATTGCAGTAGCAATCAGTTTGGTCTCGGAGAGGGTCTCCAGGTTTCCGACGTAGCATGCGATACTCTTCGTAAAAAGCTCGCAAATATGGTTGAAAGGAGCCTTCAAACTTGTGCGTATACTGGCCTTCTTGAAGTTTGGCTCGGCCCCGTCGACGGCGAATCGGCCATATTGCACTCCGGCCGAATAGCCTAAATCTAGCAGTGAATCTCCACCATCCTTTGGCAAATCGAACTCGTCGATTAGATCACTCAGATCCACTTCCACCGGTTCTCCATTCTGTGGATCGGAGAAGGATGACGTATTCTGCCCTGTCCTTAGATTCAGCAGAAGCTCTCCGACTGGTTTGGCCAGAATTTTCGTCGGCATAATCGTTACAAATTTCCATAGGCCGGCCGTGGTCACGGCCCTACGGAGAAAACCTTCTCTTTCGATGATTGTTGGGTCGAGATGAGGCTCGACATTGATGAATTTGTCTGCTTCCTCGAGAAACTCCTCCATCGTCTCGGTGTTCTTCTTCTTTCCCATGTTGAGATTTGAAGAATTTTGAACGGAGTTAAAAGACGAAAGGGTTGAGACTCGTGAGTTGCAGAAATCGCAGATCTAAGCACGAGAATGGCAATTTTTGAAGGCTGTGAAAGGTTTGCAGTTCTGCCTCGTCCCATATATATAGAATTAGGTTATGGCTGACGTGGCAGGGGTAGGACGGTAATAACGCCGAAAATCCTGTAGGTAGGCGGCGGACGTGCGGTGATGGATCTGACGTGTCCGGCGTCATCACAGTAAAAGTGAACTGCCACTTGCTCGGCGTCGCCACGTGGCCTTCTATGGTTGGCTTGTCGTATACGGCTTTGATCGAACGGCTCCAGATTGGGGCCTGTTGAGATTCGACGGCTGGATCTTCTCCGCCTTTTCCCGCTTCAAATTCAAGCGTGTGAACACGTGCCCGTTATTTCCGTCGTTCCTGCACCTGCATTAAATGCACAGCAGAAAGTAAAATTGCACTCGAGTGCAGACAGCTCATACTCGCTTCATGCCCGCTCGCTTCGAGTTGGGCCGCTATGGCTTGACTCGCTTGAGAGGCATTCGCTTGAGTGACTGTTCTGCACTCGCTTGCGATGGCTAGCTTTGAGTGACGAGGCACTCGCTTGGCCATCTGAAGCGACTGGAATAAGAAATTGAATTTCTTTGCTTAATTTAAAATGTTTCTGACTTACATACTTCGAGGATAAACAAGAGTGTTTTCCTCTTTGTATTTGTGTCAGATTCATTTCATATTTTCCACGTAGTGAGTGAAGGTTTCTAGCACGCTTCGGCTCACTTAGTGTACTTAAAATTGAAATACTTACCAGTCAATCTCACTTCGTAGGAGATTGATACCACAAATTGAAGACTTCATTTGAACTAGATACCACCTGTTGAATGCTACACGTTGAGCTAGATCTTCATGGCATTCATCTTTATGGCATTCATCTTCATGGCATTCATCTTCCTCTACGAATTAGAGAGTCCTCCATCGAAGTGAATGAGGGAGAAAATGAATAAGGTACACAAGCTTACTACAACCCGAAGGGAGCATCACATAAGTGTACTTATTCACGACGAATGGGGGATGAGTACAAGTCCTTATCTCAGAGCAGAAATGGACAGGATGACAATGAGAATGCTCTGACAAGACAATCTCGTATTTTACGCAGAAGCATGTCACCAGCCCTGCAACCTTTTGTATAAAAAGGTAAACCTTCAAGCTTTCCTACATTCTAGAGAATGAATCTGCAGTCGGTTCGCTTTGACCCAAGTTAGGGCAAATTGAGGCAATGCAGAATTCAAGATTGCAGCATTCTTGCTCGCTTTGGAAGTAGCTTGCTCCGAGAGAAGCATTAGTTCCCCCTTAACCATATACTTAACAATTCCAATAAGTTGGTAGGGAACTTCTTCCAATACTCCACCTTTCTCCACCTAACTTCATTTTCTTCAAGCGAGTGAGTTTTGAAGTGGCTCGCTTGAGTTGGTGAAGATCCGAAGCGAGTGAAGCTCATGAGAACAAGCGAACACTCCTTCGTGCATCCTGGAACTAGCATTCTTCACCAGGGTCTAATAACCCTAATTCCATGCATAGCTGGTTGAATCGAGACTCAGCTAGAGGCTTGGTGAGGATATCAGCTCGCTGGAGATCGGTATGGATTTTCTCGAGCTTGATATCCTTTTTCTCGACATGATCACGAATGAAATGATGTCGAATTTCCACATGCTTGCACCTGGTGTGAAGCACTGGATTCTGCGAGATACATATGGCACTGTTGTTGTCGCAGAAGATCGGAATTTCATTCGCTTCAACTTTGTAGTCCTTCAATTGTTGACGAAGCCATAGGATTTGAGAACAGCAGCTTCCTGCGGCCATATATTCAGCTTCCGTTGTTGAAGTGGCTACACTTGTTTGCTTCTTTGAGAACCATGAGATTAGCTTGCTTCCCAAGAACTGACATGTGCCCGACGTTGATTTCCTATCAACTCGGCAGCCTCCATAGTCAGCATCGGAATATCCAGTGAGCTCCAAGTTGTCTTCTGCTGGATACCACAGACCCATGTTGACAGTACCCTTCAAATATCGAAGAATCCTTTTGGCAGCTTCAAGATGGCTGTGTTTGGGATTGCTTTGGAAGCGAGCGCAGACACCGACTGCAAAAGCAATATCTGGCCTGCTTGCAGTGAGATAGAGAAGTGACCCAATTAGGGCACGATAATCTGTAGGATCTACAGATTTTCCTCCTTCGTCTGGCTCCATCTTCCAGTTGGTATTCATAGGAATCTTCACAGCTTTAGCATGTTGAACACCAAACTTGGCAAGCATATCTCTAGTGTACTTCGCTTGGTTGATGAAAATTCCATTATCCTGCTGCTTCACTTGAAGACCTAGGAAGCAGCTCATCAAGCCAATCATTGACATCTCATACTTGGTCTTCATTAGCTCTCCAAACTTCTCGCTAAGCGACTGGTTTGGTGACCCAAATATGATGTCGTCCACGTAGATCTGGACCCATAGCATATCATCTCCATGATTGATGGTGAAGAGAGTCCGATCTATCTTTCCCTTTTGGAATCCATTTTCCACTAGAAATTGAGATAATGTATCGTACCAAGCTCTGGGAGCTTGCTTCAACCCATACAGGGCTTTCTTCAAGCGATACACTTTATCTCCCTGCTCGAAACCCGGTGGCTGCTCCACATACACTTCTTCCTTGAGTTCACCGTTGAGGAATGCGCTCTTCACATCCATTTGGTACACTTTGAATTTCTTGGCCGCTGCATAGGCTAGAAATAAACGGATCGCTTCAAGACGTGCCACTGGAGCGAAGGTCTCGTCAAAGTCGATTCCTTCCTCTTGGCAGTAGCCTTTGGCAACTAGTCGCGCCTTGTTCCTCACTACGTTGTGGTCCTCGTCCGTCTTGTTCTTGAACACCCACTTGGTGCCAATAACATGCTGAAACTTGGGACGATCCACGAGGTACCATACGTCGTTCCTGGTGAACTGATTCAGCTCTTCTTGCATAGCGATCACCCAGTTAGAATCGGCTAGGGCTTTCTCCACGCTTGATGGCTCAATGTTTGAGAGAAAGCAACTGAACATGGCACTTTCTTCAAACACTTGACTTCTGGTCACTACACCCTTGGATGGATCTCCAATGATTTGGCTAGGTGAGTGATCCTTGAGCCACGCTCGCTTTGATCCGCCAGCTTCATCTTCATCCGCTTCCTTGTCGCTCGCTTCACCGTCTGAAGCGACTGGATTGGGTGCTTGGCCTGCACTAGCTTCAGGAATCTTGGGGGCAGCTTCGACTTCTCCTTTGGGATCCTGCTCGCTTGAGTCCTTGATCTCATCATCTTCATCAAGCACGTCCCAAGTGAGTTGATTTGAGGGTTCCTTGCTTTGATTCTTTTCATTCGCTTGGGCCTGTTCCTGTGGAAGACTTAAAGAAGATTCATCAAATACGACATGGGGTGATTCTTCCACAATTAGGGTTTTACAGTTGAATACTCTGTAGGCTTTGCTAGATGTAGAGTATCCTAAGAATACTCCTTCATCTGCTTTGCTTTCAAAGGCTTTCAACTGTGACTTCCCATTGTTGTGAATGAAGACCCTACAACCAAAAATATGGAAATAAGATATGTTAGGAATTCTCCCTGTCCATATTTCATATGGTGTTTTGTCGTGCCGTTTGTTGAGAAGCGTCCGATTCTGTGTGTAGCACGCCGTGTTGGCAGCTTCAGCCCAATACTTCATCGGAAGCTTCGAGTCAGCAATCATGGTGCGAACGGCTTCTTTGATGATTCGATTCCTTCTTTCAGCAACTCCATTCTGCTGAGGAGTGCGTGCTGAAGAAGTTTGATGTGCTATGCCATGCTCCGTGCAGTACGCTTCAATTGTAGAGTTCAGGAACTCTGTGCCTTTGTCGGAGCGAATGGTCACTATAGCTTGATTCTTTTCCACCGCCAATCGCTTGAGTAGTTGTGGCAGTTTGGTCAGTGTCTCCTTCTTGCTGAATAGGAATACAACCCATGTGTAGCGAGAGAAATCGTCGACTACAACTAGAGTGTACTTCCTTCCATTTACACTAACTGGAGTAACTGGACCAAACAGATCCATGTGAAGCAGCTCGAGCACTCGCTTTGATGAGGCTTCTTCGAGACTGGCAAAGTGCTTCTTCGTCTGCTTCCCTCGTTGGCATGGTGAGCATGGATGGTCTTTGATGAAGACTTCATTCGGTATGCCTTGCACCAAACCTTTTCGAGCTAAGCGATTGATAGCTTTGAAATTGAGGTGGTTCAAGCGTCTGTGCCATAGCCATCCAATTTCTGTAGCACTTCTTGCAACTAGACAAGTTTCCTCCTTGCAGCTGTCCCATTGTGCTATGTAGACATTCCTTTGTCTAATTCCAGTGAGCACAATCTGGGATGTGAGTTTGCTCTTCACAATGCACTTGTTGGAGATGAACTCCACCCTGTACCCTTTATCACAAAATTGTGAAATAGATAACAGGTTGTGCTTGAGTCCTTCCACATAGGAGACTTCTTCAATTGTGAGCTTTCCAATTTTCAGTGCGCCGTATCCCCTGGTGCTTCCTCGAGAGTTGTCACCAAAGGTTACGTGTGGACCCTTCTTCTCTATGTAGTTGTGAAGTAGAGCTTTCATGCCAGTCATGTGTCTTGAACATCCACTGTCCAAGTACCAAACTAGTTGACCCTCACTTGGCATGGGATCCACGGCGCTCACCTGCAATTAGACAGATTTTGGTACCCAAATCAGTTTGGGTCCTTGCAGGTTAGTTCCCTTAGGCACCCACACTTGCTTCACTCTCTTTTGAGATGAAGCTTGTGTCTTGGGCTTCTCGACCTTCGAAAACTTGGTGTACTGCCTAGAAGCAGCTTCACACGTGCAACAGTGTGTGCAAGAGGGGTAGCGGCTCGCTTCAGACCTACCTATGCTCTTCCCACTTTGCTTATATCCTGAAGCGACTCGCTTCGGATTAGCTCTGGGTTTAGAGACTGACTTAGGGTTTCTAGTCTGTCGAAGCGGCTCGCTTGGTTTCCTCGAAGCGGTCCAACTAGGGTTTTGACCCCGACTCGCTTGAGTAACCTTGGAAGTTTGAAGCGGCCTCTTGGGTGCTTCAAGTTTTTCCCCCTCAACGTTTGTCCGGTTGGACCATCTCCAGTCCGGATAACGTGACACATAGACATTACTCCTTTTCTTGAAAGGGAGATCCTTTGTCTCTCGTGTCTTGGCTTGAGACTTAGAAGCTTCAACAGTTCTCCCTTTACCCTTGGACTGGTAAGACTTAGCATGTTGAGTGCTAGGGATTGTTGAATTTTGCTTGCCCTTCGGATCTGCCCTTAAAGATATAGACATCTTCATTGGCTTCCTTTTAGGGCTCTCAGCCATTTTGCCTTTGTCTTTGTTGGTGGTCGCTTTGGATGCAGTGGGCAATTCCAAAGTGACTGATGGTGTCGTGTTTGAAGCACCAACAAAGACAGTTGGCTTGGAAGGTCCACCCTCATATCCAAGTCCTCCCTTTCTACCAAAAGGTAGAAGAGAACTCTCTAGTGCCTGTCTAGCGTATGATGCTTTATTTAAGTTGGCGACTAGAGTGGATTGGGTTTCATACCTTCCTTCCAAGCTTTGATGTCTAGCGAAGAGATCCTCGAACTTACTAGTCATGGCCCTTAGATTAAGTTTGACTTGGTCAAGCTCACGGGCTAGCTTTCGGTTCTCCTTCTCGCTTCGAGACAGAGCTTGTTTTACCACTTCGTGGTCGCTTGACAATTTTTGGTGCTTGTCAAACAACTCACTCCATGTAGAGGATTGTTCTTCCTCATTGACAGTGTGTGCTAGTGTAATTGAAGTGATTGAAGGATAGAAGAATACCTCTCCTGTTTCCTCGACGGTGAGCGCCATAAATCCAAGATCCTCACCATCACTGGAATTTGGATCGGTGAATGCGTCTGAGTCGCTTGGTGGATCTTCAGTTGTAGCGACCGGCACTTCACTCGCTACGAGCGCTCGCCTTGGAGCATCCCTCTTGGCCTTCAATTCTTCGCGCTCTTTGGCACTTAGCTTTGGGCAATCGGATTTGTAGTGGCCCATCTTGTGGCAGTGGTAACACTCCACTTCCATCATGTCGCGCGGGATCGGCTTGGTCGTCTCTTCTCTCTTTCCTTTTCCTTCTCGAGCATCAGTGCTTCTCCCTTTGTACTGCTTGTAGAATCTTTTATACTTGCCCACTCGAGAGTTCATCTTGTTGAAGTTCTTGGATAAGAATGCAATGTGTTCTTCCAATTCTTCTCTTGTCATCTTGGCTAGCGACTGCTCGCTTGGCCCTTCGGCAGCTTTGAATGCTACTCCTTTTGACGTAGTGGGCGCTTCATCCTCGTCGTCGAGGCTCATTCAATTCAGATCAAACTCGTGAGCTTTGAGCTCGGAGAACAGCACTTCTGGCATGAGCTTCGTTAGATCCTTGGTAGCTAGGTATAGCTCCTTCATGGTCTGCCACTTCCTTGTGAGAGCACGGACTATTTTCAGATTTACTTCCTTGTCTGTGAGTTCCTTCCCAAGCGAGTTGAGAGTTGCAGTAATGTTGGTAACTCTCAGCTCGAAGGCGTCGATGGACTCTCCTGACTTCATCACTAGATTTTCAAACTCCCGCATCTGAACAGCGAGCTTGTTTTCCTTGATTTTGTCTGTTCCTTGAGAAATGAGGGCTAGAGTTTCCCACATCTCTTTTGCTGTTGCGCACTTCCTAATCCTTGGAAGGTATGCGTCCGACACGGTGCTCTGCATCGTGTGGCGTGCAATCTTGTCGAGGTTGGCAACTTTGAAGTCATTTGGAGTATACTCATCCTTATCCTTCTCCACGTACTGTTGTCGAACGTGGGCTGGACGACCTTCAGCGGCTGGAACCTCCACAGATATGGCTTTCTTGATTTCGATTGGTCCGTCTTCAATGACTTCCCACATCCGGTCGTGGATTGAGCATAGGAAGCTCTCGACACGGAAACTCCATATCTCGTATCCTTCGATCGAGAACTGTGGAAGATTTGATGCACTGTATGTAGACATAGCAAACTATCAGCAGTAAATGCAATATGCGTGGGTGAGGTTTTGATGCACTTAGGAAATAGGATCCGGTTCAGTGAGACAACGTGAAGTGAGTGGGGACTCACTTCGGATATGCAAAGCAGAGGCTCGAAAGAACCGCTGCTCTGATACCACTTGTTGGTCCCGGTTTGCTATAGGAAAAATACGTAGAGGGGGGGGTGAATACGTATTTTGAAGTTTTTCAACTTCAATTCCTTAACTCAGAGTATAAAGTAAAGTGCTCTTTGGAAATACTAAGACCTAGCCGAGGGCTAGATCAAAAGCAATCACGAATCTCTTGACCTAAGCTTAGAGCTTGATCAAGAGTGAGACTTTACTCTTTGTGCGGAATTTGGTGAGCTATAATCTTTCCTAAGTAATTGAAAATCCAAGTTAAGTTTGTTTATATGCACGTGCAATGGATAATCGAATACTGTAAAGAGATTAAGGTAAGAGAGATACGACACAGAGATTTATAGTGGTTCGGAGATAACGCTCCTACGTCCACTTTGTTGCACGACGGCAACTGTTCTTTTCACTCAAGAACTTGAAGGTTACGGGTCCTTCAAAAACCTGGTCGGGATCGGGCTTCACTTGCCTAGATCAAACGACAGACGTAGTGATTGCGGGTTCACTACACAAACCTAACAAAGACTGGAAGCTTCACTCACTTCAGTCAGACAGACAGGGAGATTACGGGCTCTCCTTACAGCCTAGCTTCGATCGAGCTTTACACGAACGATGTAAGTGTAAGCTTGGATCTCAACTCTACGATCGAGGCTTCTTCAATCGATGAAAGAAGGGCCTTGGATCTGAACAACCTAACGACAACACTCAAAACCTAACAGACGAAGTTTAGGGTTTTTGGTTGACGACACACTATGAAGAACTCTTTACAGTGAATGCAAAGATTGGCTAGAGTTCTTCTTCTAAGCTTGGATATAGAATGGGGCTCAGAATCTAAGTGTGAAGGCTGTGAAGACGAGTTCCGATGAACTGGAAACTCGGAGAACACTTGAAACAAAGACTCGAAGATTGCTATGAAAGCTGGGAGTGTTTGTTTGCTGTATGCGCTCGAATGCTCAAGTAGTGTTCTACTTCTTCACGTCTTCATCCTTCACTATTTATAGGCGGAGGGTTGGCTAAGATCCGTTGCTTGGTTGGTGGCCTTGTCCCTCCTCCTCTCGACAGTACTTGCGCAGGCAGTAGCTTTTGCAGACGCGCAGTTTTGGCATTTTGCCAAAATTGGCTAACTTCCAAGTTTAACAGTAACTGGAGCGACCCAGTACTGTTGCGGCGTCTTTGTCAGCCTGGCAGTCAACTCCTCTGCTCCTCTCCGCTTTCGACACGTGGAGATCTCGTAATTAATGCGGAGATCTCCTGTTGACTGGAATTCAAATTCGGAGCGGGAATTTGTGCTGTCGCTTTCTGGTAGGTAGTGGCTCACTTCGCTTTGAAGTTGTAGCGGCCGCTCTGAAGTGAGTCGCTTCGCGGTCATATTTGTAGTGAGTCACTTGGGAATAATTTCCCGAGAAACTACTTAAGTAAGTGTTGACACGTGTTGACTCGCTTCGGCTTTTCTTTGTAGCGCACGCTTCGCTTCGCTTTAGTGGGTTCAGTTGATTCCACTGTAGCGCTCGCTTCGCTTCGCTTTGCTTTGAACTGTAGCGCTCGCTTTGCTTTGCTTTGAACTGTAGCGCTCGCTTCGTTTCACTTTGGCTTTGAACTGTAGCGCTCGCTTCGCTTCGCTTTGGCAGACTCACTTTGAATCTACTGTAGCGATTGCTTCGCTTCACTATTCACTCGGCACGCTTCACTTCAGCTTGCTTGACTTGCTTCGCTTTGAAAAACACACTCAAGCGAGTGGCCTTCACTTGAACTTTTGAAGCCTAATCTAAGCAGAATAAAAGAGCCATCCTATCAGTGTAGGCTTAGAAAAATTCTAACCTATTAACTACATCAAAATGGGTCGCTTGGGAAAAGGACGCTTGGGGTTTTGGGATCTAATCAAAACAAATGACTTCATTTATCAAATGTCCCATGAAGTTCCCCCTTAACATTTTAGTACTTAACAATTCCTAACACACACTTAGGCATATTTTACTTGTTTAGGGTCAAGGCCGATAGATCGACCTGCTACCTGTTAGTGCAGGTCGATACTCGATACCCTCTAAAAGTTTAGAATCAAGTTCGATCCACCCTGTAAGAGAAAGGTCGATGTATCGACCTGCCTCAATTGGATCGAGCTGGATCATCAGCCTGTCTATCGACCTTCCTTATCAAGCTTCCAGCCCGCTTTGCCTTAGAAGATTTCAAGAGCTGGATTTCAACATCAAGGTCGATGCCCCACCTTCATGGAGCGTCACGACCTGATCCTTGCCACGTAGTGTGCCAGCAAGGACGAATCTTCCCAACGGCTAGAAGTGAGTCAGCTTGCAACGGCTAGTGCCATGTCAGCCTGACTCCAACGGCTAGTTTTTCAAAACTGCCTATAAATACTTCAGCCATTTTCGGATTCAAGTACGGGAAACACAAGCTATCAACGCCATATCTCTGCCCAAATCTCTCTCAAAGTTCATATCCATTCAAGTGTTCGAAATCCGATTAGTTTCCCAAACACTTGACAAAGAGAGGTTTCCGATTCCGAAAAACACCACAACGACGAAGCGTTCACTGCTGCTTGTCGTTGGTCCAACAACTTCTTCTCCGACAAGTTCGAAGTTAGAAAGTTTGTTTGTGTTCTTCGCCATTGTAGAGTTTAGTCAAGCTCTGTAATTAGCGAAAGGTTGTTTGTACGTTTCAGTACGAAGGTTGTAAGGGTCACGACCCATAACTCGTGTCTAGATATTTTCAGGTTAGATTGTATCTAGAACTGATACTCAGTCAGTATAAATAAGAGAGAGGTTGAATCCAAAGGTAAAGGGATTCTCAGGTCGAGTCGACCTGACGTGGACGTAGGAGGGTTTCTCCGAACCACGATATATCGCGGTGTCTCTCTCTCTCTCTCTCTTTATTTATCGCCCTTATATTTTCTTATCAAACTGACGAGCATCAACCTGCATATCACGCATCAACCTGCTATCTACTTTCAGCCTTAAGATTTTTCAAAGAGTAAATCAACCTCCACCAACTTCCGCATAAGCACAGTTTGATAAATCAAGCTTGTTCCCAAATGAGCTTGATAGATCAACCTGTCTCTGATAAAGATCGACCTTGACAATCGACCTTTAGATCGACCTGATTTTCAAAAGTCAAAAACGGTTGGTTATTGGTGTATTCCCCCCCCCCCCCCCCCCCCCATACACTAATTACTCTTTCCCGGGACCAACAAGTGGTATCAGAGCAGTGGTTCTTTTGACCGCTGCTTTGCATACTAAAAGTTCTTTATCAAACTTTTGGTCATTTTGAACCGATCCTTCTGAAAAATCTTTTTCATTCATTCATATCATTTTATCTGCTATGGAGGCTTCTCTTCTCAGGGTTTGTGAAGACTTCTCCATACAAGGCTATGAAGACTGGAGCTTCAGAATCAAGATGTGTCTCAAGGCACATCATGTCCTCATGTGGGATATTATCGAGAATGGCCCCTCCCCCATTTATGCAGCGAAGATTATTGTGGATGGAACATCCCCCAGGGAGGCTACATACGAGAAAGTCCTCAAAAACCCTCGCGACTACACAACCGAGGAAAGGAAGGAGGCCGGCCTCGATGATTACGCAAAGGGACTCATCTCCAGCACCGTGAAGGGCGTCTACTTTGCCAAGATCCGAAATCTTGAAACGGCCAAAGAAATGTGGGACACCCTCCGGTCCATCAGCCTTGGGTCAGAGGAAATGAAGGAGAACAAGCTGTCCATGGCGTGCAGCAAGTTCGATGACTTCAAGATGGTTTCGGGTGAAACCATCGAAGCAATGAAAATTCGCTTCACCGAGATTATTCTCGAAGTCGCTGCAATCAACCCGTACAAATATACGCAGCGCGAGAAGAATCTCAAAGTTATACGTGCTCTTCCTGCAAATTGGCACGTATACGCCGCCATGCATCCAGCCCGTTCGGACTTCAATTCTCTCACCACCGAAGATCTTTTCGACATTATTGTCGGAAATGAATACGAGATGATCCGCATCCATGGATCAACACAGCCTTCCACCAGCAAGAAGGCTGATGAAAAGAACAATAAGGAGGTAGCTTTCAAGGCCGACTCAGCCTCAGCTGCTACCCCAAGTCCGATTGACGAATCCATCGTCAAGAAGTTCGAGAAGATGACTCTCGACTATGCTCTAGCTGCTAGGAGAAATGAAAAGCTCCTAGGGAAGGTTGTCAAATACAAAAAGTTCTATCGTGACAACAAGCGAAACTTCTCAAACCGCAACCACGACCGCCCTGACAAAAAGGGAGAAGGTAAACCATCAACCTTCAATTCTTCTAACACACCCGAGGGTGGTTGTTTCAATTGTGGCAGACCAGGTCACTACAAGACCGACTGTCCAGATCTTACCAAGGCAGAGAGAGACGAGCTCCGTGCAAAGCGCGATAAGAAGCTTAAAGATCAACGAGCTGCCATGATCGCCTCTCTGACAGTTCGTCAAGTGATGACGAAGGTTACATCGCTTTCGACGAAAGTGATGATGAAGAATGTTTCGTTGGAGAGCACCAACAAAACGAGGGATCTTCAAAGGTAGATCCTCAACCCATTTCACTTTCTTTTTCTGACGATGATTGTGCAGAAGAAGGTGATGAAGACCTATCCGAGGCTGTGTCTTGGGAAGAAATCAAGAAACAGCTCGATGACTATGCCGACCTCGTGGATACACTCAAAGAGGTCGTTGAAGATAATGCTGAGCTTATGGACAAAAATGAAAAATACAAGCTAGCATTAGAAGAAAGATTTTCTCCCTACGATGAAGAAAAGGAAAGGGAGATCGAAACTCTAAATTCAAAGGTTGAAGAATTGACTTTACGGGTCAAGGAGTTCGATACCAGGGAGCTCGAGAAGGACGAGTCCCTCAAGACCAAAGATGCCGAAATACACAGCCTTACCTCAAAATTGGCTGACTTGGTAATTCGACACGAACTCCTCGTGAAAAAGGAAGAAAAACTTCAACTCACTTTAAGTCAGTTGAAGAAAAGTGGAAAGAAGCTGGAAGAAGTTCAATCCATGCAACGCAATCCGCGCGATCACTCTGGCATTGGATTTAATGGAAAATCCAAGGAAAACAAGGATAAAGATTGCAAGATCACGTTCGTGAAGGCGCAGTCGAAGTCAAAGAGTGTTCGGAAAACTCATCAAGCTCTTCCGGACAAGATGGTCCAGCTGAAGAATCTAGTTCGACAGCCCCATGCCATCCTTGTAAAGCAACACAAGAAAGAACAGTCTGTTCCTCAAAAGAAAGAAAGTTGACCTGCCCAGGATCGTCGACCTGCCCCCTCTCATCAAAAGCAGGCTGTCCATCCAGGTCGATACCAAGACCAGTACTATCAAAGGCCGTATCACCCTCAGTTCTTCCATCCTTGCTCATCAAGATTGTAACTGCCATATCCTCAACGGTCTAATTATCAAGACTGACAGTATCAATCTGCCTTTCATGATGAGCAGTTCTATCAGCCTCGCCGTTCTCGCTCAAAGAAATCCAAGGCTCCCAAGCCCAAGACCGCCACTGCCTCGTCCTCAGCCTCGGATAGAAGCAGACCGGCAAAACAAATTTGGGTCCCAAAGGCCGTTCCCGCAACCGATGTAGCACCCAATCTCAAGTGGGTTGCTAAGTTTAACTAATTGCATGTCGGGAAGGCTCAAAGAAGGAGCCAAGCAGCTCGTGGAGCTGTATGGATCATTGATAGTGGATGCTCAAAGCACATGACGTGTGACAAAACGCTACTATCAAACTATCAAGAACGAGACGGGCCACTTGTAACCTTTGGAGGAAATTCCAAGGGACTTACGAGAGGCCAGGGCGATCTAAAAGTTGGTAAAACAACTATTTCTAACGTTTCTTATGTTGAAGGTCTTAATCATAACCTATTCTCTGTGTCGCAATTCTGCTCGAGTGGTAAACGAGTAGAATTCACCGCTAACAAATGTCTCGTGAAAAATGAGGAAGGAGAAACACTTCTTACCGGAATTTTGCAGGATAGACTCTATATTGTTCAATGGACAGATTGGATAGAGACCTGCCTGGTCACAAAGGCCGATTCCGAGACAAGCTGGCTATGGCACAAGAGGTTGAGTCACTTGAACTTCAAGGCCATCAACAAGCTCGCACGCAACAAGCTGGTGAACGACCTGCCAGATCAAGTCTTCGATCGTGATCATGTCTGCAGAGCCTGTCAAGCTGGAAAGCAAACAAGATCATCCTTTCCAAGTGTGACGGCTCAAGCTTCAAATCGAATTCTTGAGCTTCTCCATCTCGACCTTTTCGGTCCAGTCACTCCCTTGAGTATAAACGGTAGAAAATACGCTCTCGTTGTTATAGATGATTATTCTAGATTTACGTGGGTTATTTTCATGTACAAAAAGAAGGAGACCTTGGAGAAGCTACCTGCGTTGCTGAGCAAACTGTGCAATCAAAAGGAGAAATCCATTATCTCCATTCGATCTGTTCGAGGCACCGAATTTATCAATGCAATGATCGAGGAATATTGCACAAAGAGTGGGATTCATCATCAAACCTCAGCAGCTCGTACACCTCAACAAAATGGCGTAGTGGAACGCCGTAACAGGTCGCTGAAGGAAGCAGCTCGTACCATGTTGGATGAAACCAACCTTCCAAAGAAGTTTTGGGCAGAGGCCGTTAACACAGCCTGCTATACCCAAAACAGGTCGATCATCACGACCCGACATGGAAAGACTCCATACGAGCTGTGGAACAACAAGCTCCCCAGGTTAAAGTATTTAAAGCTTTTGGGTGCTTGTGTTACATTCATAACAATGGGAAATCTCAATTAAAGACTTTTGATAGCAAGGCCGATCCAGGAGTATTTTTAGGATACTCAGAGGTTAGCAAAGCTTATAGAGTCTTTAATAAGAAAACCCTAGTTGTGGAGGTAACACCTCATGTTGTGTTTGATGAATCTACTTGTCTGTACAGAGAATCAAGTACAGGTACAGAACAGCCCGCTGCTAACAGGCCGTCTAACTCCCCCATTGACGACCTGCTAGTATGGACTCCAAATGATTTGGAGGAAGAGGATCAATCTGATCCTTGGGTCACACAGCAAGGGGGAAGTGATGCAAATGATACTTCGAGCTGTAATACATCAGCCGGACTTAACCAGGCTGATCCCCCTCCCTCAGTCCCCAAGACTGATGCTGTTCACGACCTTACATCCCAAATCGAGCAGCTCGATAACACTATGGAGCAGCTCAACATTCAAGCCGAACAGCAGCCCGATCAACAGCCCGAGCAACAGCATGTGCCCACTGATCAACCTTCAACTCACCCGGAGTTTGACGAACCCATTAATGAGCCCGAGCCAATCATTTCATATGAAGAAAGAGCTCGACGCAGACGTTGGATCGATGCTCATCCAAAAGAACTCATTGTTGGGAACCCAAACCAAGGAGTACGAACGAGAAGGACGATTGGTGAAAGCGCACTACTAAGCTGCTATCTCTCTCGAATTGAACCCAAAGATGCCATTGAAGCTCTTCAAGATGCTGACTGGATTCAAGCCATGCAAGAAGAACTCAATGAATTCAAAAGAAATGAAGTATGGTCTCTAGTGGATCGTCCTTATCATCAGGGCGTCATTGGAGTCAAATGGGTTTACAAGAACAAGAGAGATGAATCTGGAGAAGTTGTCAGAAATAAAGCCCGATTGGTAGCAAAGGGTTACTGTCAACAAGAAGGAATCGATTATGATGAGACGTTTGCCCCCGTTGCAAGATTAGAAGCAATAAGGTTGTTTCTAGCTTATGCCGCTCATCAACGATTCAAAGTCTACCAGATGGATGTTAAAAGTGCGTTCCTCAATGGCGTTCTCGAAGAGGAAGTCTATGTGGAACAGCCTCCAGGATTCGAGGAGGGTGATTCAAGCAAAGTCTACAAACTGCACAAGGCCGTATACGGACTTAAGCAAGCTCCTCGAGCTTGGTATGAGACAATATCATCCTTTCTCATCGAATCAGGATTCAAGCGTGGTTCAGTCGACAAGACGCTATTCACTATCAAAGTGAATGAACATATCCTTTTAGTACAAATTTATGTTGATGATATCATTTTTGGATCTAAATCTCCCATTTTGTGCGAAAAATTTGGTAACCTCATGACTGAAAAATATAAAATGTCTATGATGGGGGAAATGAATTTCTTTCTAGGGTTGCAGGTCAAGCAGTCCGATGAAGGAATCTTCATTAGCCAAACAAAGTACGCTCACGAGCTGGTCGACAAGTTTGGTGTCAAAGACAGCAAGCCTGTCAAAATACCGATGCTCTCTGGAGGGAAGATCGACCCGGATCCCGAAGGAAAACCTGCCAACATAACACTGTACAGGGGTATAATTGGTTCATTACTTTATCTAACTGCTAGTCGACCTGACATCACTTTTGCAGTTGGAGTGTGTGCTCGATTTCAAGCTAATCCGAAGGAATCTCACTTGGAAGCAGCAAAGAAAATTCTTCGTTACATCAAAGGAACCACAAATCTAGGTCTTTGGTATCCTTGTGGTGATAATTTGCAGCTTACAGGTTATTCAGATTCTGATCATGCAGGGTGCAAGCTCGATAGGAAATCTACCTCGGGTACTTGCCATTTTCTCGGAAACAAGTTGATATCATGGTTTTCAAAGAAGCAAACTTCAGTAGCCACCTCCACCACAGAGGCCGAGTACATGGCCGCAGGAAGTTGTTGTGCACAAATCTTGTGGATCAAACAACAACTCAAAGATTATGAAGTCGAAGTCAGTGAAGTGCCAATATTCTGCGACAACTCGAGTGCCATCGCCATTACTCAAAATCCAGTTCTTCATTCAAGATGCAAGCACGTGGATATTCGACATCACTTTATTCGTGATCACGTGGAAAAGAAGAATGTGATTATTGAGAAGATATACACTGACATTCAACGAGCTGATATTCTAACCAAACCCCTAGCCGAAGAAAGATTCAAGATGCTATGTGGAAAGCTAGGGTTATTGAATGTTGAGTCATCAGACCGTTCATAATTGAACAGTCCGTTACCATACGAACAGGCCGCTTCAGTCAACATGCCGTTTTCTCTCTTTCCCGGGACCAAACGGGATCAACAAGACAAGCAGGTCGTTCGTGATCTACGCAGGACGGTTTCATCTCAACAGGCCGTCTCTATTTAGACAGGCCGACATTAAGGGGGAACACTTGTCCACAGTGATCCATCATTTGAGGGGGAACAAAGTCCGATATCATCTTCCAGGGCGTTCACTTCGCCAGGCCGATATCTTAAGTCCAGGCAGTTTCACCTCACCAGGCCGATGTCATATGTTCAGGCCGTTTGTATATCCAGGTCGATATCATCTGCCTTCAGGGTGTTTATTCGCCAGGCCGATATATTTCCAGGCAGTTTCACTTCGGCAGGCCGAGATCATCAGGCCGATATCAACCTGAATGCAACTGCATTTATGAAGGGAGAATCAAAAGGGCAGTATCACCCTTTTGTTTTACATTTAACTTCTTCAATACGCATTAAACTCTTCATTTATTATTGATGTTTATTTCTCAATGCTTTACATTATTTAAGGGTCTGTTAATTTGCAGATAATAAGGAAAAAGGGAATAATGATTACCATTTTTGTAAAACATCCAGTCAAGTGTCAAATATTGACACATTGACCGAGGCTGCATTTAATTCCCTGCCGTCTCTCTGAAAAAGTGCAAGTTATCGCATGTTTTCAATATCTCACGCGCGAATGTGTAACGTTTAACATTTCACGCGCACCCATAGTGTGGATGAGAATTAAAGAGAGATTTTCACATTTTCAAATTCGAACGATCACAACCGTTCGAAAATTCTATATATATGGCATGCAGTTTTCTCTCAAACTTTACTTCCTCACATCATCTTCTTCGAAAAACCTAATTTTTCTCTCTGCAAAAATTCAACCGCCGCCATCGTGTTTATTTTTCAACTGCTGGTTCTCACCTCTTTTCACTCGTTGCACAAAGATTTCACCGTGGTTTGTGCTATTTCTCTGCTTTTAATCTCATTTTTAAGTATCTGTTACTTATCTATCTATCTCGTTGCAGAAAACCAGGATCCATGGCACAAACATCAACCTCCGGTCAAAAGGAAATGCAGTGGGTTGAAATCGAAGACTTCTTGAAGGCTCGCATCAAATTTGAGCCCTACATGGTGCGCGATAACTTCGGTTTTCGTGATCTTGACTCCATGTTTGCCTTGGTGGAGAAATGCTTTCCATTCCACCAAATCATCTCCACCCGGCCGGCGAAAAGTCTCCCCAAGATTGTATCTGCCTTCTTCTACAACTGGAACGAGGGTGATTCTGTGTCATCCCACACAGTCTCCCTCGGAACCCAGAACGTCATGCACACCATCAATGTTCTTGACGCCGTTAAGTCCGCCTTCGGTATTGGGGATGGAGGGACGATGCAGCTCTCCGAAATCTCTCGGGATCAACTGCAGCAGGTTGCAGACTGAGTATTGATTGAGCAAAAGGCAGTACGTTGCAGTTTCCTTCAAGAGGAACGAGCTCCGCCCAAAATACCGCCTCCTGATGGACTTCGTGCAGAAGTGCTTTTTAGGGCACATCGGGAATTACGACCAAGTCACCCCTTTCAAGTTTCAGATCTTGACGGCCGTAATCCTCGACCTGCCCATTAGTTGGGCCAAGTTAATGGTCTCCCTGCTCTGGGATGAGGCCAGGCTGATTGTGTGTGAATCAGAGGGAGAGGCCGTGGTGAAGGTATCTCTCCACAATAATAAACCGCTTCGCCTTGGGACGAAGGCCACCTGCATTATCATTTCCTTCTTCAAAAACAGGAAATGGTCCAATGAGCCGGCCTTCCCCCCCACTGTTTATTCCGAAAGATCTCCACCAGCTGGAGATGGCGATTGGGGTGGCACCGCAGATTTATTACAACTCCCCAGACAATGTCAGGGTGCACCTCGCCAAGTGCGGCGAATCCAAGGTCGGTTGGAGGATTCCACCTCGACCTGCTCAAAAGAAGAGGAAGGCCGATGTCGACCTGGTCCCATCTCGCCCTGCCAAGAAGACTCTTCCTGTGAAGACTCCTCCACGGAGGACGCAGTCGGCCTCCGGTGATCCGCCCAGGCCGCTTCACAGGATTCTCCCCATAACCGAGGAATCTGCACCTCGCAGGGAGCCCTCGCCCTCCTCATCGCCCTCCTCATCAGCCGAACGGACTCCATCTCCAGTCCGTTCCGCCGCCGAGCCGTTCGCCTCGAAGCAACGCCCTGCATCTTCTCCGCAGGTCGTTGTTCCCTCTCCAGTGAGGTCCCCCCCAGTCCATCGAGCTGGATCCGTAGAGATCCAGGATCTCACTGCTGAAGACTCTCTGTCTTCCCCCATTCGGGACGTGCCCGTGGAGGAGGACGTCGTGCTGCCAATCCAGCCATTCTCTGAGCAGCCGATGTCTGCTGCTCACTCCCAGGTCGCTGCCATGAAGGCCGAGGCTAGGCTGAAGGTCATTGACCTGATGCCAGGGATAGCCCAACTCCCAAAGTCCCTCGACCTCGCCACTCGCCTCCAGTTCTATCTGGATTGTAAGTCGAGTTATTATTTTGTCTTCGAGGCCTTGCTGCAGGTCGTTACTCTCAACGACCTGAAGGTCGAGGAGTTGGCACTGGAAGCGGAGTTTGGGTTCTTCAATGTGGGGGATGCGGCCTCAAACTTTCGATCTCTTGTGCTGCGCCGCATGAAGGTCGAGGCCAAAATTCTGGGCATCGACCTTCGCCCCCTCTACATCAACTCTCGTGCTCTCTACAATTCCGCCGCAGACGTTGGAGACGAGTTTGAGAGGATTCAAACTCCGGAACAATCGCCACCCAGGAATGAGGGTGGTGATCAGCTTCTTGAAGCTGATGTTCCGACTTCCCAGATTTCAAAGGCTGATGTGGAGGTGGTGCTCGATACTATTTCTGCCAAGCTCGAGTCCATCATCACCAGCCTCCCCGAGCAGATCAAGCAGGCCGTAGCTGAGGCCCGGGTCGATATAGTCAAAGATGCCAAGATCCAGGCCGATGAAGCTGCCAGGGAGCGTGTCACGGACTTTGCCGTGAGATTATTGAAGGAATACACCGACAAGCTCCTGCCGGTCCAGCTCGAGGAACTCAACATGGCGTCCCGCGATCAGATCGGGGAAGTGTTGGAAGATTTGGCCAAGGTCGATGAGCGAGTATCCATCTGACTTCTTCAGTCTCCAACTCGGCATCGACCTCCAACGAGCAAATCAACGCCATTCACGGCACTCTCTCCTCCCTTCTCAATGGTCAACAGGAGTTGAGGGATGCCGTGACCAAGCTGCAGGAGGAGGACGTGACTCTTCTTTCCCTCATCAATGCCCTTTCTGATGATGTCGAAAAGGGGGAAGAAGAAAGAGCCGCAGCCGCCACCAAGAAGAAGAAGACCCATAAATCCAAATCTACTTCAACTTATGTGGCCCCTCCTCCTCCTCCTCAAAAGAAGCCTGCCCAGGCCGTCTCCTCCAAGGCCGTTGCCTCCCAGGCCGATCCAATTTCTCTTCTTGGTGCTGCCGAGGGCCGCCGCTGCCAAAGCCCGTCTGGCCAAGCATTCTGAACTTATTTCTGCCATGATTTTGGCCGGGGCGACGCAGGAGCAGTCCGTTGATCCGGAGGAGCAAAAGCGCTTCATTGCCAAGCGCCGGGCTGATGAAGCAAGGAAGAAAAGGGAGATGGACTGGATCAGCCAGTCCGCCCTGGTTTTGAATGCTGGAGTCCAGCAGCAGGTCGTTGAATGGCTCGACGAATCGCAGAACAACCTGCTGCGGGAGCTCAATAGTTGCTTCATCCTGCTTCACTATTGGATCAAGGACCCCTCACTTCCTGCCGATGCCGATGACGCCTATGCAGCCTACATGCTCAAATTCCCTTACCAAGATTTCGTTGGTGAGCTTCGGAAGAAGGCTGCAGAGGTCGGTGTGATGATAAGGGCCCCAGCTCAACAATATTTCGCGCCCTTACTCCTAGGTGATTCGGGATACTTGGATTATTCCCGAATCGACCAATACATCGCACAGACTGCCATCGGCCTGGGCGTAAATGTTTCAAATTCCGATCCCGACTTCCGCCGAATCAGGGATGGAATTTATGCAAGTATGCAGTCGAAGTCGAGGGAGCAGGTCCAGGAAGAGCGTGTGGCAGCCCGTGCCCAGCAGAAGAGGTAGATAGATAGATGATTTTGTATATTCTCTGTATTCATTTAAGTTCGTAGCACAGCTTCTAATTTCCAAATGTAAAGTACGCTATCGAGCTGAATGAAGCAAAAATCATCTTTCGTCCTGACGACAATATCTCTTTGTCCAGGCAAACTGCCTTTACTGCTTTATTTATTTATGTCATTATCTGCTTTCTTATAATTCCTTATCAACCTTCATGATTAAAAATTATCAAGCTCTGATACCATCTTTCAGTGTTTAATCTCTTAGGAATTATTTGTAAAGTGTTTGGTTTCGACATCATCAAAAAGGGGGAAATTGTTGGGAACCCCTTGCAGTTTGATTTTGATGATGTTTATCGAAACCACACTTAGGCATATTTTACTTGTTTAGGGTCAAGGCCGATAAATCGACCTGCTACCTGTTAGTGCAGGTCGATACCCTCTAAAAGTTTAGAATCAAGTTCGATCCACCCTGTAAGAGAAAGGTCGATGTATCGACCTGCCTCAATTGGATCGAGCTGGATCATCAGCCTGTCTATCGACCTTCCTTATCAAGCTTCCAGCCCGCTTTGCCTTAGAAGATTTCAAGAGCTGGATTTCAACATCAAGGTCGATGCCCCACCTTCATGGAGCGTCACGACCTGATCCTTGCCACGTAGTGTGCCAGCAAGGACGAATCTTCCCAACGGCTAGAAGTGAGTCAGCTTGCAACGGCTAGTGCCACGTCAGCCTGACTCCAACGGCTAGTTTTTCAAAACTGCCTATAAATACTTCAGCCATTTTCGGATTCAAGTACGGGAAACACAAGCTATCAACGCCATATCTCTGCCCAAATCTCTCTCAAAGTTCATATACATTCAAGTGTTCGAAATCCGATTAGTTTCCCAAACACTTGACAAAGAGAGGTTTCCGATTCCGAAAAACACCACAACGACGAAGCGTTCACTGCTGCTTGTCGTTGGTCCAACAACTTCTTCTCCGACAAGTTCGAAGTTAGAAAGTTTGTTTGTGTTCTTCGCCATTGTAGAGTTTAGTCAAGCTCTGTAATTAGCGAAAGGTTGTTTGTACGTTTCAGTACGAAGGTTGTAAGGGTCACGACCCATAACTCGTGTCTAGATATTTTCAGGTTAGATTGTATCTAGAACTGATACTCAGTCAGTATAAATAAGAGAGAGGTTGAATCCAAAGGTAAAGGGATTCTCAGGTCGAGTCGACCTGACGTGGACGTAGGAGGGTTTCTCCGAACCACGATATATCGCGGTGTCTCTCTCTCTCTCTCTCTTTATTTATCGCCCTTATATTTTCTTATCAAACTGACGAGCATCAACCTGCATATCACGCATCAACCTGCTATCTACTTTCAGCCTTAAGATTTTTCAAAGAGTAAATCAACCTCCACCAACTTCCGCATAAGCACAGTTTGATAAATCAAGCTTGTTCCCAAACGAGCTTGATAGATCAACCTGTCTCTGATAAAGATCGACCTTGACAATCGACCTTTAGATCGACCTGATTTTCAAAAGTCAAAAACGGTTGGTTATTGGTGTATTCCCCCCCCCCCCCCCCCCCCCCCCCCCCCCCCCCCATACACCAATTACTCTTTCCCGGGACCAACAGACATTATTGATATAATCCTAAAAAAAATATTAGCAAATTTTAAAGTCATTATTTTAGCATCTCTTTATTATAAAACTAAAGGCATATATAGTATGCAAGAAGAAAAGAATTATCAATTAAAAATCAACTATTTAATATATTCAATGAAAAAATTATAACAATAATAATAATTACTTAATTATGATATACTTTATCAATTAATTATCCTTAAATTTAATAAAATTTTAAGGTTCTCCGCCATATAATGCATTATTTCTGTATGTGGATTCAATATTGTAGTTATGAAAAATAGTGAAAGACAATACATAAGAAGATTAAGAAGTGAATTCTAAAAATCTCTAAGCAGATAAAGTATTTTGGTCCGGAGATGAGCTATAATGAATTGTTTACACAACTATTTATTGTAGCAACATTCAAAAGAAGCATGCTAATAGAAATGAATCATATGTATATGCACATTGAAGAACAAAAGTATGCATGATGATCCCAATATAAATATAAGTGACGATATGTATATACTCTATCGATTATGTAATTGGCAATGATATTTTTTATAAGTGATTTAAGAACAAATGATATGTACATCATGTAGCTTAACTTTTATAGAGTGGAAAATTTGTGAAGTTCCCTACTCGCCTTTTAAACTGTATTGTGTGGTTTATAACTCGTAAGAGGTGGGTCCATCTAAATTTATGTTGATTAAATTATGACTTTGATTGATAATAAAAAAAATTTATCAAGCAGTGTTAACATAAAAAAAAAAAAAAAAAAAAACAAAGTGCGTGTTTATGGCATACACGTGAAGAAAAAAACTTAAAGCATTTTTTAATAGACGAAGAGAATATTATATTTGTTAATTTGGGGACAAAGGATATAAATAGTGTTAAGACATTTTTTATATTTGTTACGATTTCAGTGTCATCATTTAAATAGATATGTAGATATAATTATGGGTAAAGTGGAAATGAAAATAAAATAGAAAAATAAAGTGTATTTTAAACAAAATAAGTAAAAGGTACATAAAAGTGGAAAAAGTTTTAATTTTTTATTTTTATGAAATGTGGATATTTTTATAAAACTGTTAAGTTAATAATGAGAAATTTAAGTCAACTTTTATAATATAAGTCATGTAAACTATTATACTTAATTGTTATTGTAATTTAGATTTAAGAATAGATTATACGTGCAACACACGTCATGTTTGCTAGTATAGCAAAAATATTGAATGGTGTAAGTATTAATTATAAATAATTGTTTCCTACTCATGTAATTTTATCGGAAAATGTATATACTCTCTTCGTCCCACTATATTTAGTGTCATTAAAATATCATATATCTTACATATATTTATCCAATCTGACTAATATAATCAAACAATATGTGAATATTCGATTTAAATATATACCTGGCGATTTCATCCACTTTGCTGGCACACTTAGCCATACAAATTACAGTTTATGTCTCTAGCAGTGTGCTCGAAAACCTTCAAACATTAATATTTCATATAATAAAATTAATGAAAACTACAACGTGTTTTGCTAATTCAGTAAACATCTGTATTTAGTAAAATTGATAATTAAATCTAAAAAAACGAACCTTTTACGTATAATGTCCCCATGCAACCAACCATACACGTAAATTACCTTCTTTAATTAATTACTCACTAATTTGACGTAACCAATTCACCGACTTATAAATTAATACGAATACACGATAAATTAGATTTAATATTATGTTCGATATATCTTAAACCTATATTCGGGTATGCAGAGCTGATCATGGCCTCACTATGTATATAGTTGCCGGAAGTAATTTTGTAATTTGTATATAGTTGTCGTGAACGAAGCCATGTAATTATGCGTCTTCTTTACATTTACGCTTATTTATAGCTCCATAATCCCAATCCGTCACAACAAATTAACTATTGTTACTTATGTATCGCTTAATTAAGGCGTATCTGCAATTTGATGATCAGTGCATGACGAAATTAATTAATTAATTATCTTTTTTTTTCTTCTGATCGTACATACTTGATAATCATCCAAATCACGTACTTGATTATTATTTATTTATTTATGGAAAAAAATTGAAGAAAGGGAGCAAGTATTATTCAAAGTTTGTTGAGGGTAATTGAACACCTCAGAAACAGAGTTGAATAATTAAATTAACTAATCGTGTAAGGTGTCAAACAAAGTGACGTCTTTGGCGTAATCAAATCCTGGATTTTCAATGTTAATGACGGTTTACGGCCTTAATTAATTACTTTATTAATCCGATTTTACTGCGAGTTTATTAGATTAATCGTTCGATCATCGAAACTTCGACAAGTATTGCATTTAATTAATCATTTTTCTTTAATAGAAAATTAGATTTCGATGAAAATTTGACATCCCAAGTTCCAAAGGGGGGAGCATAAGATGGGTCGTTGTAATTTTATATAATTGAATTGGATTTTGTTTGATAATTTTAATTAATTGTGTGTTGATATCAAGTGCATGCATGCATGCTTGTCATTTTCAAAGCTAAAATTTAATTAGGTATATTATTGGATATTAGTAAACTATGGAATGGCTTTTAAAATTATTTATATATCGTTTCTTTCGAGTTGAGTCATTTCTTTTTGATAATTTTCACACGCTTTCCTACACTTCTTAATATTGAATTTTAAAACATGAAGAACTTTCTTTACTGAATATTGCGAAATCGCATAATATAAAAAAAGTTCTTCGAAAATTCATTTTAAAAAGTAAAAACCATCATTGAGAAGTATGGGGAAACGTATCAAAATTGTTAAACAAATGACTCGAATTGAAACGGACAAAGGAAGTGTGTGTATATATATACGGAGAGAGAAGAAACCCTAAATAAGAGGTCAACTAAGAATGATTAATTAAATAATATGTGAGTGGCTCTACATATAAAATAATTATAATTAATGGGACACTAATCGCAATTGGAAATTAAATCAACGATGACAAAATCACCTACGTGTTATGATTTATTGCAATCGATAAGTGTGAAAACGAATAATGTGTCATGATAAATAAGGGGTAGTAATTAAATAAATAATTAATTAATTAACATTTCTACTTGATGAAAATGGATAAATGCAAACGACTTGTTTCTAGAAAGGTGAGAGCAAATATTAAACAATTAATAAAAAGGTAATCATGTTAGACAAGAAAGCTAAGAGAGGAAAAGTTTTGACTTGCATGGTGATACATAATCTATTTATATAGTAGTACTATTTAATTAATTTGTGTTTTTGTGTGTGTGTGAATGTATGTAGAGTAAGATTTGGGAAGAATATTAAATTATTTGACCAAAATATATATAGTTAGATGGAGGGTGGATGAATAAAGTTACCTGATCTAACGACTTTGAATTATATAGATTGCGCTACTGTGGAAATTGCAACATATCCACAACATCAATTTTCTAATTAAGTTGTTCCGAACTCTTTCTCTTATTAGACGAACACAACTCACACACACTCACGTATTTAAGATAATTTGAATCTCGACTTCTTAGTTAGAGTGGAGTATCTTATTACTAGCTAGACTGGGATGAGTAGACACTTGGGATTTTTTGTACTCATTTTAGTTCACAAATACATTGATTTTAATTACTTTTATAAACCCATGAATACCCATTTTACATGAGCAATTAATTACCAAAGTCTTTACCATCTATATAATATATAATAGTAGTACCGTGCTATTTATAGAATGTTTTAGTTCATTTATTAGAAGCATTTATATCAACAATAATTATTATTAATATCATATATAATAATAATATGTATATTGATTTATATTAAAATTTGAAAATAATAATATTATAATACATCATAATTGCATTTAATACAAATAAATTTGATGTTACAAGAACATAAATCATGGCATATATTTTAATTCTTTCTATTTATATTAATTTTGTGCTTACATAATGTAAAAAAGAACGCTCCCCTACAACGCTCACTAGAGTGCTAGAGTCAGTGCTAGAGGTTTGCTTTTTTTTAGATAGGTTATGGTGTATGTATATAATAGTAGTACCGTGCTATTTATAGAATGTCTTAGTTCATTTATTAGAAGCATTTATATCAACAATAATTATTATTAATATCATATATAATGATAATAATATGTATATTGATTTATATTAAAATTTGAAAATAATAATATTATAATACATCTTAATTGCATTTAATACAAATAAATTTGATGTTACAAGAACATAAATCATGGCATATATTTTAATTCTTTCTATTTATATTAATTTTGTGCTTACATAATATAAAAAGGAACGCTCCCCTACAACGCTCACTAGAGTGCTAGAGTCAGTGCTAGAGGTTTGCTTTTTTTTAGATAGGTTATGGTGTATATTTCAACTTTTTTATTCATTAATAGTATGTTACGTAATCAGTGGGCACATTAAGAGTGTCAACGGTGGGTAGGGCATCATTCCTCATAATGTAGAATACCACAACTAAATCATTCACACAATAACTATTTTTGTACCATTTAGTACATTTTTTGTCCAAATTTAATAACGTGAGTCTATTTATGAATAAGGTTTAAGATGATTTTTTTAGATTGCCATCAACATTGTGAATGTCTTTTATTTAATATGCATTACTATGCTTTTATTTTGATAAATTATGCGTAGTGTATATTGAAATGTATAACGCTTTAAAGGTTGTCAAATGACTGAAATTGTTAATTTATTGTAAACAACCTTTTTTTCTACAAAAATCGATAGGTCATATACTTAACGAATATTGTATATATTACAAATTTATATATTTGAGATTGTGTAGTTCTGCAGAGTTTAATATCACGAGACTTTATGGTATAGGCTACGATAATATATTATAGTATATAGGTATTGATTTAAATAAAAAAATCACTAATCTCTTCATATTCAAGTATATTATCAATAAAATATAATCATAACCAATGAAATATCATAGCAAAAAAAAAAACTTAAACGAAATAAAAAAAAATCAAAAACTTTTCAACAATATACCACAATTAAAAAAAAATTAAAAGATATTTCAGTCTATCCCGTACATGGTACGGGTGGAAATAACTAGTTAAGACTTAATTACATATACCCGTTGAATTTAAAGGTATTGTCAACAAATAAAGAGTTTATGATCAATGTACTTTTATTGTTCCGTTGAGAAAGAGTCCACATTACTATACTACCTGTAATTATTAGCGAGCTTTCGATTAATGAAACGCGAGAACAAATTAAATAGAAAAAATCATGACTAAGAAAAGAATATGCATCATTTTGATCAAATTGAAAAATACCTATAACAATCAACTTTTAACACCCCGAAATATGGATCAAATACTCTCAAAGACCTTATCGAAAGAGAGAATTATCCAATTTAATATGAGAATCAATATCTTATAAAATCGATATGAGAAAGTTTATTAGTAACTTTGACGTTTTGAATATATAAATCATTATCGTAATGTATATGTATGTTTTAGTCTAATAATAAGGTGTGAATGTTTTAAATCAAAAGTTATAAATTCGAATCTTAAATGGTTAAGTATTAAAAAATGTATCGTTTTATGTTATACGATTTGAAATAGTAAGAAGAGCCCTTATATATTTCGTCCATGAGTAAACAAATAAAATAATTTAAAGAAAATAAGAGGAATTTAAAGCTTCGATGAAGAAGGTGGCGATTGACTTAAAATGGAAGGGGAAAATGTGATTAATAGAACACGTGGACACCCCAAACTTATAAATACGTGTTACCCTTGAAGCTTCCAAGGGAGAGGGTTAAAATACAAATATGTAATCTTAGAAGAAAATAATTCCATAACACTAACATTTTGAATAATGCAAAATTAAACAATAATCCCCCAAATTCGTGTTGAAATTAGAATGACGCGGATTTGAGAAAATAAACCGATAAATAAAATTTTTATCAACATAACACTGTCACATTAGCTGTGAATAGTGAATACTATTAATATGCTTACGATGGATAGTAGAACATTTTTTCCGAGTTTATAATCTATATACGGAAAACCCTAATGCATACATTATAGAGGTTGAATTATTGTCACTATTCTTCAACATTATGGAATCTTGAGATACACAAGTTCTTTGAACTTAATTAAAACCATGATTAATTATCGAACACTACAAGGAACCATAATTACTTTTACTATATTTTCAAACTACTCCCAAACAAAAGAACTCAACACGCAAATAGTTGAAATATGATTGCACTTTTGATGCTAATAAATTCCAAAAGAATGAGGTGTCCTAATCCTACAACTAAAATTCAAAGGGCTACCTCATAATTTTTCTTCTGTTCCATCGATTGAAGCAATCTATATACGAAAGTAATTAAGGAACAACATTTATTTCTTTATAATTGGGTAGGGGAAGTAACAACCCACACCAACTTAACACTCTCTTTTTTTTAGACTTTTTTTGGAGAAAGTCAAACGCCTTGGGTATGTGCCACCTGTCCCTAATTAACTCAAACCAAGTTTCACCTCGATCGACCTAATTCAATTAGACTTTAATTTTAAAAATAATGTTTTTTCATACATAAATTGCATGAATGGTATCTTTTCTTTGCTCTTATGATTAATTTTTGAAATCTAAATAACAATTTGACCTAATGCATTATTGAAATAATGACATTTCATAATTGAATTCTGATACGTACTAATTAATTATTGTCATGTCCGAATTATGGAGTATAATTTATTTTAGGTACTAAATCAGATCAAATTCTGATTAATTAAAATTTAAATAATCGGTGGCCTACGTGCATGCTTCCCAAGGGAAAACAGTTTTTTGGCCACACAGCAAAAGATGAATAAATAATTATATATATAAAAGTCAAATTGAGCAATTATATTCCTAAAGCTTCTTATTCATGCTTCAATTATCGTACGTAAAATTAATTAACCTTTGCTTTCACAAAAGATAAGATTAAACAAATAATACATGAAATGTCATGCCAGCCATGTCAATTCACCATAGCAATCACTCACACATATTGAGAGAGAGAGAGAGAGAGAGAGAGAGATGAAAAGGGGCCGGCACCAAATCCTGTTGACTTGGATGAATCACCAATGACACCCACACACATACACAAATCTACATATATAAATACGAGGTTCACTCTGACAAAACCCATCAACATTTTCAACTTCCTCAAATAATTCCACTAGCAATCAAAAAGGAAAACTCGATCATACATAGATAGTTCTAAGAGAAGGAAGTAGATCGATCGATCAAATAATCAAGAAATGGGAAGATCGCCATGTTGTGACAAAGACGGGCTGAAGAAAGGGCCGTGGACGCCGGAGGAGGACTCCAAGCTCACTCACTACATTCAGATCCACGGCCCCGGTAACTGGAGGCTTCTCCCTAAGAACGCTGGTAATTTTTTCCTTAAATTTTGTTAATCTTCATTGTTAAAGGATGAATATATGCATGTTTTTGGAAACTTCGAGATTATTCGATAATAAAAGTGTGTGTGTGTGTGTGTGTGTGTGTGTGTGTGTGTGTGTCTGTGTAGGGCTTCAGAGGTGCGGGAAGAGTTGCCGACTGCGTTGGACCAACTATTTAAGGCCTGATATAAAGAGGGGAAGGTTTTCGTTCGAGGAAGAAGAAACTATCATCCAACTACACAGCGTTCTTGGCAACAAGTAAGATTACATATCATCACCTTTTAACTACATGTATGTATATGGTTCTTTCTGTGTTCTTGTGTTAACTATTGACCTAAACTAGGGTTCATCTCGCATCTAAATTAAGTAGTAGTTTCCTATATATATAATCGTTTGCTTTAGGTCGAGCTCGTACAATTTTACTTTTAGACTAAAAGAGTTTCGACCATTTTCTTTATCATATAAATGATCATGGAAAATATATCGTTTGCTTTAGACCCAAGCAAGCACGATTTTTTTACTTTTAGGGTAAAAGGGTTTCATTTTCTTGATCATATACTATCTGCTTTAGGTCTGAGTTTGCACGGTTTTACTTTTAACTAAAAGGGTTTTATTTTCTTGATCGTATATTGCTTGCCTTAGGTCTCTTTCTATGAAATATTTACTTTAGGCTAAAAGGGTTTTGTTTATTTGATTATATACTGTTTGGTTTAGGTTTAAGTTAGCACGATTTTACTTTTAGTTTAAAAAGGTTTCATTTTCTTGATCATATGATGTTTCCTTTAGGTATGAGTCTACACGATTTTACGTTTAGACTAAAAGGGGTTCTAATTAATTTTCTTGATTAGGTGGTCTGCAATTGCTGCCCGTCTACCTGGAAGAACTGACAACGAGATCAAGAACTACTGGAACACGCACATAAGGAAGAGGCTCCTAAGAATGGGGATCGACCCAGTCACCCATGCCCCTCGCCTCGACTTGTTGGATCTATCATCGGTACTTGGCTCACCTCACCTCAATCTATCAAATCTCCTCCGCCTCCAAACCCTAATCAATCCCGAAGGCCTACGCCTTGCTCTGAGCCTCGTGTCATCCAATGTCGAAAACCCTAATACCTTAATGCACAAACTCCAAGAAAACCAACTCCTGGACTCACACAACCTCCAAAACCATACCCCACTCTTCCAACCTAATCACCTTGAAAACGTTGTTAGCCAACAAAACCCCTCAAATCCCACAGATTCTCCACTTCCAAATCAACTGCAGAATAGCTTGGGGCAATTGCATACACCTTCGTCTAGCTCGAGTGGCCAAGCTTTCCAAAATTATTGCCCAACAAATGAGAGTTTTCCGAACAATTTTTTCTATGGAGTCTCTGATCAGATGAAGGGGGACTTGTCGGAGAATTCAAGCTTCGATTCGGTCATGTCGACCCCGTCGGCCTCGACGTTTATCAACGGGGCCACAGAAGATGAGAAGGAGAGCTTTTGCAGTAATCTTATGAGGTTTGAGATCCCAGAAAGCTTAGAATTAGATTATTTCATGTGAAATCTATAGTTGTGGACTGTTTTGAGATATTTGTGTCGAGTAATTAGTTTAATTTAGGGTATGTTATGATTAGAATGGACCCTTTTTCTGGTTTTTTGTTGATTAGGTCCATTCAAGCTAGAATTTCTTTGTAGCAGAATTTCATGTTGTGTATGTACATAAAACTTTATTTGCAGTTATATATGGCTATAGTTTATGTAATTTTATTTCGAAATATATCGTTTTGCGTTAAATAATTATGCATACTATAGTAAAGACAATAAATCAAAGGTGAATTGTATTTTATCTAACACAAATTTAGAAATTAATTAGTACATGTAAGTTTTTTTGGAAGAGACAAATTTTGTACCCCTTAATTCCCTTGGCTTATTTTCGTAATTAGAACGTACCACTCTAATTGATATGTATCTCAAAATAAAACTAGGGATTAATCATTAGTTTTCAGTGAGCACTCTTTACTTTTGACAGTAATATTGCGTCTAAAATTGTGCGTCATAATTAAACAAATCAATTCATTTGGAACGGAAAGGTATAAGATTCTCTCACAAAGCCCATTTAACTCAATTACAAAGTTGTAATAGGCCAAACTCAAATGGGCCGAAAATAATAGCCTAAATACAAAAATAAACGTTTATTTGTATAAAACAGTACTATTACGAATAATTTTATTCCGCCACGCGTGTTCGAAAGAGGTGTTCGCAAAGCAAACCTCATAAGACACCTCCGTCAATAGTCAATACTCACCACTTGATACCTTCGAATTCTATACACCCTCGTAAGGTAAAATGTACTATGCGAACTAACTTATATACGAATACTTACCATTACATTATGCTCGAATTGAGGGCGTACAGTACGAGTATAACTTAATACTCCCTCCGTCCACCTATTTCTGACACGCTTTCCTTTTTGGGCCGTCCTCCTATTTCTGACACGTTTCCTTTTTCGGAAAGAATTAGCCACTAAGTAGTAAATCCCTTATTACACTTAACATTCTATACTTAAATCTCATCCACTCATTTTTCTGCACGTAGTTCAATATAATTTAAATTTTGAAAGTTTAAATTATTATAACTTGCTCGTTTGTTATCGGAATTTTATGATTTTTATATCAAATTAAAGGTCTTTATACGATCTTTCATTTAAGATCAGACAAAAACATGTTTTTATGCATATATGATGCTCTGTTTCTAAAATATGTTTAAATACATAAACCACATTACATTCCCTACAAAATACACTTTATACACTAATCACTTCCATCTTAAATCCCGTGCAAAAAGCATACGTGTCAGAAATAGGTGGACGGAGGGAGTATTTGAAAACAGATGTTGTATATGCAAAAAATCAAATAAAAAGGACAAAAAAACGAATAGATTATGGAGTATTATATATAACATATAATAATGGAAATTAAAAAAAGGCGTCTAGTTTCTGGTTGGATTCAACTATAGACAAAAAAAAGGTAAAATAAAAGAAGATGAATTTAATTATATTATGACCACCCTATAGTTTTGCAGTGGCATATAGCATCCTAGTATAAATACAAACCCTACGCCTCCCAAAATAAAGACTACTGTATAGTGTTTTTTTTAACGTATAATACTTCCGACCCATTTTACTAATCTTGTTTTTTTTTTACACGAGATTTTAGTTTTTAGGTGCCTCCAATGGGGCTCTTTTTTTCGGTTTCTAAAAAATAAAAATACCATTGGAAATTGCAGAAACTAGTTTTTTTTTTTAATGAGAAAAAGAGAGAGAGAATCACCCTTTAAATCCCACATTTTTCTCACATTTTATCTATGAGAAAGAATTTTACTCTTTAAATTGAAGAAAATATTTAAAATATATTGATGAAATAATATTTTATCTCCATTATAGTGCAATTGAAGGGGAAAAAAAGCAAATGTGAAAAAAATATGAGAAATAACAAAAATTTTAAAGGATAAATATCTCTTTTCTTTCGTATCGTATAAAAAGAAAGCACCCTTAACAAAATAAATATCCTTATCAATAAAATAGTACGTAACGCCGTAGGAAAGGGGGAACTGTGGTATCCACTAGTTTTATGTTATGATTTTGTTGCTTTAATTTTATGAAATTAAACTAGCATAAAATTAAAATAGAATGATGATGTTTGATTGCATGGGGATTAAAAGCGTGCGCCTTATCATTCTTTTTATGCTAAAAGCGTGATCCCCTTCCAATACCATTATTCGATCACTTGATACGATGTTCTCACTATAATATATAGGTCTTGATTAATCGTAGTTATAAATAGTTTAGCAATGTTTTATATGGTATGTGTATGGTGCTAGAATTTATCCCAACCATAGCTACATTTCCTCAAATATGTTACGTTCGATAATCTTTTAACATATATCAGTCTTTTCGGTATAGCTCTATCCTCAAAGTATACTACATGTAAAATTCGAGGAGTTTCGTTCGCACATGTTTTTAACTTCATATATAGTCCGATGGTTATAGTGTTTGTGGATCCTGTGTCAACTTTCGGAATCAATTACGTTGCCACCAAAGATGTCTAACAATAAAATCGAAAACATGAGACATACAACCCATGACGTGGATTTCGAAAGCCTAGAATTTTTTTTCTAATTCTAATGTATAGTAATATACGGTAGAATTAATAAATATCGAAATTGTTGAGATCGATATACTCTGCATATCTACTCTTCGATTGTAAAAATTAAAATGTGTTATATATATATATATTCAAAAGCACAATAAATGGAGCGAGACGGAGGGAGCTGAGTAGTATTTCATATGAAAGCAAGAGTCGTTTATCTAACATTGACTTATGCATGACTCCACCAAAACCCATGATAGTGGTACTACTTTTATAACTTCATCACTTTGGACTTTGGTGAAAATAAACAATTGTTTCCTTACATAGAAACTCTTGAAGTTTTTGTCCCACTTATGTTTTTTTTGGTAGATGTAACTATAATAATCTCACTAGCTAAACCTTGCAATATTTTGTGATGCTGTAAATTTGTATTGTTGCATTTGTAAGATTTTTTATTTTTTTTTTTAAATTATCATTTTGTATTGTAGTGTTTTGGTTTGATATGAAGAACAAGATTTCAAACTTCTTTGTGTCTTTGCATTTCTTGTCATGTGATATTCCTAGCTAGGAGATATATATCACATGCATGTGACAAAATCACTGCTGTATTTATAGCTATATAAATTTAATACTCTCTTCGTTCCCCGTATTAGTGTGATTTAACTTTTTGTACGCATTTTAATGTGCCGAGAAATGCATGTTAAGACAAATTTTGAGTCCAGCTTGATCTACAATACTACACGGTGTATCAAGTAGGATCGATATTATAAGGCATCAAGCTGGATTCAAATTTTATCTTAACATGCATGTTTCGACCCATTGAAATACGTGCAAACAGTAAAATCACACTAATACGGAGGATAAAGGGAGTAGTTCGATTTCAAAATAAAATCTATATACTTAATTTCATAATTATATGATGCACAACATTTGACTGTGACAGAAGAAAGAAAAATTAATTTATGGAAAATCACTCGAGGGTGGATATTGACTTTATTGATTTTGGCATTTTGAAAAATCACAAAATACATATAATGTTTAAATTTATTGTAGTAGTGTAAATGTCCAATTTTTTTTTAAAATACACTCGGTTGTTTGATTTGTCACCTTTCATGGATAGTCACATCTTATAATAGCATATGTCGGGATTTGATAATATAAAAATGTTTCAATAGTCCAAAGGTATCGGTGGTTACATTATTTGTTTAACCTTTTTGTATTTAAAAAAGATAAACTTGTTTAGGTTTACATGGAGGAGTGTACACTTGAAATATCTGTGTACATTACTTGATTATGTTCTACTTTACTCTTTCAAAAGGAAAAGTTTTTTTCCTCAAATTAAAAATAAAGAAAGAAAAGTGTACTTAGAAGTATATGACCAAATCCACCATCGATAGATAGTTACTCGCGTTGTCTTTTCCTAAGTAATCATTTCTGTATTATAAAAGGGAAATTATTTTAAAAAAAGTTAACTTGTATTTCCATTTCTAATAGATTAGTTAACATCGTTAATTAATCGAATCAAGTTACAATTATTGTGAAAACCAAATTGAGATTACCAAATCGTGAAAACTAGCTTGTCAAAAGTGAGACGAGCGGACTAAATAAAAAACACTCTCAAGCAAACTCGTATGCATGAGTTGGCGAAAGAGTATCGTGGCTAATGTTTAAAGTTAAGATCTCAAATTCGAATACTTGGTTAGTAATTTTAAAATTTCATGTTAAATTGTACATTAAAAAAAAAGGTGAAATTAATAACATCTTGAACGATCAAATTTCCCCCACAAAGCAACAACAAAACGTAGTTTTAGTACAATGAATGCTCTCCTACGCATGTGAGCATTCTTAATGTGCCAACGGATTATGTAATACGGAGTATATGATTAATGAATAAAAGATTTAAATATATACCGTAATCTATCTAAAAGAGAAGTAAACTCTATCATTATCTGTAACCTATCTAAAAAAGAAAGTAATCCCTATCGTTATCCGTAACCTATCTAAAAAAGAAAAAGTAAACTCTATCATTATCACATCAGCGATAAGCATATTAAAAATGTTTACGGTGGGTAAGAGAACATTTCTCGTCTTAGTACTACTATAAAAGTGAGGAGGGGTGAAAGGTGAGAAAAAACATTACAAATCGCACAACAATTAATGGAGTTTGATTTTGATCTTGAAAATCCATTTTCAACTTGCATCCATGATTTCCCTCTACTCTTCCAACTAGAGAATGATCAATACATCCCCTCCAAATCTTACCTTCAAACTGCGAAATCCAACCCTTTGGCTCGCGCTCGAATCGTCTCGTTCGTATCTCGTTTTTGTCGGAATTTCGACGTATTTTCGTTGTACCTTGCCATTAACTACATGGATCGCTTCCTCTCCGCCACTTCCATTCCCGTTCGTCGATCATCTCAACTTCTTCTACAACTCCTCCCTTTTCTTCTTGTTTTTAACTGTAAAAAAAAAAAGAAAAGGAAAAACTCGTTTTAATATATAGTTATAGATTTTGCAGGAAGGGAAGCCATGGATTCTGAGAGCTATTGCAGTTTCCTGCGTTTCATTGGCGTTGAAGATGAGGAAAATGGACTTCTCTGTTTCTGATTTTCAGGTAATTAAATCCCATTTATGTAATTTTACTGTTTTTCTTATAACCTTCCAACTTTTTTACTACGTACTTCCCGCCCAAGACGACACCTTTCTTAAATATATGTGAGTGTAAAACAATAGAAATGTATCGTCATGAATGGAATGGAACGGAAAGAGTATAAAAACAGTAATCATAGTCGTATTTTATTTTGATTGATTTATTTATGTGTATATTAGGTGGAGGATGATGTTGGAATGATTCTTGATCCAGTTACAATTGAGAGAACAGAGATGCTAATTCTTGGAGCTCTAAAATGGAGAATGCGATCTGTGAATCCATTTTCTTTTTTCAGTTTCTTCCTCCCATTTCTGGGAATACAAGATCAAACATCACTTCAGGCTGTGAAAGATAGAGCCACCGATTTTATCTTGAGTGCTCAAAATGGTTAGTTCATTTACACGTCGTTCATCATTACGCACTATTTGCCGTTTTGCAATGTCTGTAAGAATTAGGTAGTCGACAGATCCTAGGCACACGTGCACTTTTTATCAACAAAAATGTTTGTCATTCATAATAGGTCTAGTCTAGTTATCTGCTCACTATAAAAATCCATAATGATTTTTACGAAAAGACATGTCGAAACAGAGGTATATAATTATGGAGGACTGAAGAAGTAGAATTTTTAATTAAGATGGTGTGACTATTAATCATCGACATAGAAAAGTACTATTATGAGATTATGTCAATTTTAGTAAGCTAATTTTAATTTTCTAGATGTGAAGCTACTCGAATTTAAACCGTCGGTAATTTCCGGCGCCGCTCTTCTCTCCGCCGTTAACGAAGTGTTACCGTCGCATCTTCCACATTTTAGTAACTCTATCTCCGGCAGTGAATATGTGAGCAAGGTAAATACTACAAATAATAGTATTTCATCTTCGCTTTTGCACAAGAATTTACTAAATTGCTCAAATAAATCGAATTAATTAATAGTGACCTAATTATAATGCTTTGTGGTGTAAATATTTTAGGTGGAGCTATTCAATTGTTACGATATAATGCAACAAGAATCGACAAGGGATTCCACGCTCTCAACCTCATCCACATCGAATAATATGACTGGTTTAAATTGCTACATCTCTTCCAATTCTCAAACTCGGCCAATAGTGAAGTAAATATGCACGTCGATAGCGAAATTAGGGTTCTAAAACGTCGAAAAACGGGTGACTTTACATTACTAAGTGAGACATAGCTTTCACTATCCATTTCTGTTTAGTGATTAGATATTGGAGAAAGCATTTTCTATATAATAATCTGCAAACTGCAATAGGAATTCGTTGTCGATTTTTATTATTTTTACTCATGCGTCGGATATTTCTCGATTTACAACTCGCAGTTCAGATTGCAATAAATGTACATAGAAAGGGTATTAGCCATGCAATTAGCACTAATTGTCCCGATGAAATTCTATATCCCCAAACTTGTATTTCAATCTTATATCCATATATATTTAACTGTCGCAAATTAAAAGAACTCTTAAACTATCAAAACTACGCAATTTTGACTTGAGTACACGATTCAAACACAAGTTTGGAGACAGACGACCCCCTAATTGTCACAATCAAATAATAAGACAGAGCATTACTAACTTAAAATGCAGGGCAATAGAATTTCAACTGTAATGATATGCCACAAATTAGGGCAACGACCTCACCTTAGACTCACCATGCGCATTTTAACTCGACATGAATATTGACTCCGTCAACTGCAACTTCTGGATTCTAACTTCAAATGCAACGTCTCTCTCTCTCTCTCTCTCTCTCTCTCTCTCATGTTCATGTGCATGAGAACCAATACCAACAATATGATTCTTGTTCTGATCATCCTATGTTTGAGCAGCAACACATTCATGTCTCATGCAGCCAACACCCTTTCACCAAATCAAACTCTTTCTGGAGATCAAACCATCATTTCCGCAGGCGGCAACTTCGAGCTCGGATTCTTCACTCCAGGTAAATCTTCCAAACACTACATAGGCATATGGTACAAAAAGCTTCCTGAAAAGACTGTTATTTGGGTTGCAAATAGAGAAACTCCCGTTTCCGATAAGAACTCTTCCCACCTCATGATCTCACGAGGTAATCTGATTCTCGTAAACGAATCTCAAATCAAGATTTGGTCCACAGACTTAAACAGCACAGATTCAAATACTTCTATATCTGCAGTGCTTCTTGATGATGGAAATTTGGTTTTAAGACGAGGGTCAGGACGAAATTTGTGGGGAAGTTTCAATAACCCTTCTCATACATGGATGCCTGGTGCAAAAATGGGCTATAACAAGAAAACTAAAAAGAAGCAAGTTTTCACATCTTGGAAAAACTCTGAGGATCCTGGCCTTGGACTATTCACACTCGAGCCGGATCAAAGTAAGAACCAGTATGTAATAAAGCGGAATAATACTGAGTATTGGGCTAGTGGATCTTGGAATGGCGAGATGTTTAGCCAGGTGCCCGAAATGAGGATTGCTAATAGTTTTGGCTACTATTTCTCCTATGTAGACAATGAAAACGAGAGCTATTACAACTACTCGTATAGCAATCCATCCATTATTTCAAGGCAGATTATGGATGTTTCGGGGCAGATAAAGCAGCTAATGTGGACGGGGTCCAGCTGGACGACGTTCTGGTTTAAGCCAAAGCAATGCGAGGTTGATGCTTATTGTGGGGAGTTTGGTGTATGCAATGAAATATCATCACCATCCTGTAGTTGCTTGGAGGGATTCAAGCATAGGTTTGATGAAGAGTGGGAGAAAAGTGATTTCTCCAAGGGTTGTGTGAGAGAGGATAGCTTGGAATGTGGGAAGGGTGGTAGGAGAGAGGATAAGTTTATGATGAGCACTAATATGGGGTTGCCTCGGTATTCTAGACTTTTGAGAATCGAGAGCAGAAGCAAATGTGAATCAGCCTGCAAGAGTGATTGCTCTTGCGAAGCTTATGCATATGGTGGAGATGGATGTTCACTATGGAATGGAGGACTTTTGAATATGCAAAGTGTGAGTGAAGGAAATACCAGTGGGGGAACTATCTACGTTAGGCTTTCTGCTTATTCCTCAGTGTTTCGAGGTGAAAAGATTGATAAGGGTGCGATTATTGGTGCTACAGTGGGTCCTTTTTGTTTTGTGATGGTTTTAGCAATTCTGGCTAGACTATGGAGGAGTTGGGGGCGAAGTATTGGGATCCATAAAGCAGTGGAGGGTTCTTTAGTGGCATTTAAATACAAAGATTTACAGAATGCAACTAAGAATTTCTCAGATAAGCTAGGGGGAGGGGGTTTTGGATCAGTGTATAAAGGGACTCTACCTGATTCAACGGTTGTGGCGGTGAAGAAACTCGAGGGCTATAACCAAGGAGAGAAGCAGTTCAGGGCAGAAGTCAGCACCATTGGCACAATCCAACATGTAAATCTTGTTAGGCTTCTCGGATTCTGTCGTGAAGAGAAGCAGCAGTTGTTAGTCTATGAATACCTGCAAAATGGGTCCTTGGATTCGCATCTCTTCAATGTTGAAGAATCTAAGGTTTTGAAGTGGAAAACGAGGTACAAAATCGCGCTGGGAATAGCAAGAGGGCTGGTGTATCTCCATGAGAAGTGCAGAGACTGCATTATTCACTGTGATATAAAGCCAGAAAACATCCTTCTTGATTCTGAGTTCTGTCCTAAGGTGGGAGATTTCGGCTTGGCAAAGCTCATCGGCCGTGATTTTAGCCGTGTTCTGACCACTATGAGAGGAACCAGAGGCTATCTTGCACCTGAGTGGCTAACTGGAGTTGCAATCACAACTAAAGCAGATGTTTACAGCTATGGTATGTTGCTGTTCGAACTTGTTTCAGGAAGGAGAAACTCAGAGCATAGAGAAGAGGATAATGCTAACCTCTTCTTCCCTTTATTGGCTTCGAGTGTGACGGTCAATGGAGGCGATGTACCTGGGATTTTAGACCCTTCGTTGAATAGGGATTGTGATGAACAAGAGCTATCAAGACTGTGCAAAGTCGCATGCTGGTGCATTCAAGATGAAGAAGAAAAGAGACCTACAATGAGTCAAGTCATGCAGATTCTTGAAGGAGCTGTGGATGTGAGCTCGCCTCCGATTCCACTGGGTCTTCGGGCTCTTTTGGCTGCAAGAAAAGAACACATAGTGTTCTTCACTGATTCCTCTGAGCCTGCAGGGACGGAAGCATAAAGGTCTTTGCCTCCATGAACAACAAATTAGTTCTTTATGATTAAAAAATCTATAATTTCAAATGTTCTATTCGTAGATTTTCCGTTGCTTGATCAGAGATGTACACTGCATAGCTAGAATAAAGAAGTCATGTAATGAATAATTACAACTGAACTGATTGTGCAGCTATCTATATTCTTCTTTCTATACATCTAAAGCATACGAAAACCACAATAGTTTCCAGTCATTTGGAAAGATGCTCTGCATCAGTAATTTTAACACCACTGCTCTTCCTCCTCAAAAAGCTTACCCTACTTATGTGTATTCCGAAAAAGTCGATCCCACCAATCTTTCTTTTCCTTCCTGCCACAGGTGAAATATTTATTGGTATAGGTTTATCAGCAACTTCAGCTCCATTTGAGCCTTCCTCGTTTCCAAGTTTCTGGTGTACCCTCCATTGTGCTTGCTCAGCTCCACAAAGGTGATCAAAGTAATAATGAGGGTCAATGAAACACGATTTCGAAGACACTATGCCTTTGATTTGGACAGGTCGAAGAAGATCAACGAATTCCTGTATCTCCGAATAGCACGAGTGGGCAGAATATGGAACCACAAATATGTACTCATGCATCTTGAAGCAACTTCCCGAATTTATGCTGCACTCTTTCTTATCAACATGAGATGCAGAAGAGCCAAAAGTATTTCTATCAATCCATGGCAGCCCAGATGGCAAAATCCCTATGGTTGGGCGGAATTCATTCAACGCTTCAAGAGTTTCAACCCTAAAACTGTAACGAGGAACAGCTCGAACTCTAGTAAGAGACGTCCGGGTCGTGAAGATATCATGAAATCCAAGTAGATGCATGATCTGTAATCGTTCTGGCCATACCCAAATCTGTAATGAGTCAAAGTCTCACTGTTTCAACCATATGCGTTTAAAGTCATAAAAGATCAATTCGAATAGGTTATAACGCATACCTTTATGTTGAGTGCTTGTGAGATATAGAGCAGAAGATCTTCCTTACCTAATGAGTCTATTGAGATAATAATTTCATGGTCTGGATGAGAGGTTATAATATCAACAACCTGTGAACAGTCATCAAAAGCGGGGCTCAATCCTCTAAAATACAACGGAGATGTTATGTTTCAAGCAATGCGCGTCAATGCAGAGATCACAGCTCAAAGTTCCACAAAAATTGTACTCCTCAAGAAAAATCTTTCAGTAAATGCAAGCAAGTCAAACGATAAGTTTAACACTAAAAAAATCTTGCAAATAGAAGATGATGAAGCAGAATAGGATAAAATATATTTATTCCTCATGCTTGAATCTACTGGCTATACACATGAATCTTATGATTCTCCATCTTTTCTCGAAAAATTAGAATGCAATCCTAAGATGAAATCTGAATCAACTCGCATTCACTTATCTGAACACAAAGTGACAGAAGAGAACAACGAATCATCGGGCAGTCGACTCCTCATTCGAGCTTCTACTAAGAACAGAACAGATTGTCTAAGACTAAGGGAACAGGCAGCACAAATACTATATTCCGGGGCGAAAACGAACAACTACAGAAAGAACAAGAATCAGAGGGTTTTGAATAGCTACCTGTTTGGCGGCATCTTCACGAGAAGGAAATGAGTATTGAGGGTTGCAGTAAGTATTATCCAGATACAGTTTATCGAGCGTCTCATCCTTGAGTGCATCAAGCAACACAGCCCTTCCATTTCCCGTGGCATTACTACCCGATTCCCATCGAAAATCCCCAGTGTAAAGCACACAGCCGAATTCGCCGCGAAACAAGTACATAACTGAACCTAATTTGAATGAAAAGGATGAAAAAGGATAATAGCAGAATCAAAAGGGAAAAAAGCAGAAAATCAATCGCAAGCAAATTCCTACACCAAAATCAACGCAAAATCTCAGTGAAACGTAAACAAAATTACCTGGACAGTGCTGAGCATCAATCGCCTTAAATACGAAATCGGAGCGGGATCCCGACGAAGGCGAGGTGAGGGAAAGCGGATGCCAGCTGCCGATGTCAACGATCCGGAGCAGAGAGGGATCGAAGCCCGGGAACTTGAAGGGGAGGAGCTTGGCCGTGAGGCGGGAGCAGAAGAGGGGGCCGCGCCGCCAGGTGGCGGAGAGTCCGACGGTGTGGTCGGCGTGGAGGTGGGTGAGGAAGTAGGCCTGGCTGCCGGCAGTCCACCTGTCCACCGATACCATTCCGCTCTCCATCGGAATAATATCTAGTTTTTTCCGGCGAAATTCTCGAAGGAGTATTTGGCGCGCAAATGCTCGATGGCCGACTTACGATTTTACTTTTAATATATTTTATATTTCTGTTCTTAGCCAGAAAGGGTTTCATACACATGTTTCAAATACCTCTTTCTATTCAATTTTTCTCGACACGCTTCTGCTATTTTATATTGATAAAGTTAACGTGTCAAGAAAAATGAAACCGAGAAAGGACTAGGCATAATAGATAATACAGTTATACTAAGAACATCGAATAAGAAAGAACCGATGAAGAAATGGAGTATAGAGAGAGAACAAATTAAGATGGAGAAAAACAGTCTTCATTTACGAAAACCAAAAGCATGTCTTAAACAGAATAACCCATCAACCCACACACAGAAACACAAACCGCATCAACCAAGAAGCGTCATTATTCAAACTGGACCAAACAGAAAAACACGATATGAAGTTCAAGGATCAAAGGATTCCGAGATTCCCCTCGCTCCGGCTCCGAGGGAACGACAAGTCGCTCCTCAGCATCTGCACCTTGCTCGCGATATCCAGCTGCTGCCCCACGACGGTCGTCTTCATCCCGGTCGGGGGCAACCGCACGTGACGGCTCCTAGTCGATTTCGGAGAGGCCGCGCCTTTTCTCCCATGGATCGAAGACAACGGCACCTTTCTTGCAGTTTTCGATTCCGAACGATGGCTGCGGTCGATTTGATGGGAGCTCAGTCGAGCTGAACGGTCGGCTGCATCCTTCGATGTTCCGACTTTGATCGACTTCCTGTTGTAGTAAGTGAGGCGGGGAAGGAGGCTGATCACGTACTTCTTCAGCTGCTCTTCGCCTACGTTTTTCAGGGCCGGGTTCCCTTCGAGGCTGAGAGCATGGAGGGAATTGTAATTGGCTGCGAGTTGACCGAGGCACTTGGCTGTTGAGATTTTGTTGAAACGGAGATCGAGGACATTGAGTTTGAGTAGGCGGTGGAGACCTTCGACTTCACTGATTTTGTTGCCAGCTAAGTATAGTTCCTTGATGGAGACACAAGCTCCGAGGCCTTCAAAGAAAATGGAAGTTCGTTATAAATAAGATGCATCGCACATACAGAAGCAGTTACGTACACCATAGTCCCGATCTGGAAAGAAATAATTCAAATACGCATCTAAGAACAAAGAGCATTTTAGTTGTATAGAACAAGATGTAAGTGAAAATTACTTCAAATGATTTATTGCTTACATTATTTACAACAAAGCACCAATTAATGTTAAGTACAACAAACGAAAGATAAACTGGATCGAGAATAAAGGTGAAAAAAAGAAAGGCGAGTTTATCGTGAAGAGCATATATAATTTTATGTCCACAAGGCTTACCATAGATGACCAAGTCCAGCATTATCCATGTAAAGAAAAGTGGATTCTATACTTCCCCTATACCTCCACTTTCGATGGAACATAAACCAAACGGACTAGTTGAGAGAATACCTCACTCTTTCAGTAAAAGATAATGCATACCTAAGTCATTTAACTCTAGTGTCATAATATTTCAAACAACTCAAGCTTTCTATTTTCCCCTTCACACTCTACGAGGCTTATTTAGTAGTACTATATCAGAAAGAACTCACATATTAGCTTTCACCTTATGGATGGCTTGTTATTTTCTAACCTCAATGATGAGTGGAATTATTTTAGCAAATTAGGCTGATATATTGACGAGCACATAACATCAGAACCTAGCGCTTAATATGATAATTTAAAACGATTGAGACATACCGTGCCCAATTCTGATGATGCGATTATAGCTCAGATCAAGCACCCGAAGTCGTGTAAGATCACGCAATCCTTCAATGGTGGAGATATTGTTTTTCGAAAGATTCAGTGCGTGGAGTCCTCGAGGAAGAGTACCAGCAGCAATTCTTGCTGAGAAAGTGAAAACCAGATAAACGAGCAACCAATACAAGAAATCATTAGCAAAAATCATAGCATTATAAGGGCCATTAAGAACATGATGCTTAAAACAAGTAGAAGAATAAACGATAAAGAACATACCTATAGAATTTCCTGATAGATTAAGGCCTTTGAGGCTACTAAAAGCACTGAGAAAAGGTATCACATTTAACCCAAGGTTACTCAGCTGAGCAGAGGTAGACGACCCATTCATGGAAGAAATGTATCTTTTTGCTGCTTCCATGCCAGGGTTGACCTTGACTTCCACCTTTGGAACACTCGGTGTTTCTTGATCATAGCACGGATCACTCTCATTAGATTCTTCCAGTGGGCTGCAGTGCTGAGTGTTGGTGACCCAATTCTCAATTCGTATGTTGGTGACCCAATTCTCAATTCGTTTCATCCGAAAGTCCTCTGCAGGTATTTCGTCCAACTGGTGAAAAGAAGCATCTCCTCTAATGTCTTTCTGCATGTTATCTCCATCTGCACCAGGTACTATCCAGTATTTTGCTGAACCATCATAGTTATAATTCTCATCGGTTTCATCAGCAGGGTTTCCACCAGCATTCTCATCATCATCATTATGCACTGAATTATGTCTTTCTTGATATCCCTCTTGTCTTTCAACTCCATCCATCCCATTCTTCCATTCAAGACTAGTCATATCATCAGCAGATCTAGCGCGCGGTAAAGAGGATGGAGAGCAATGCTTGAGATAACTCAATCTGGGCATGGAGCGAGATTTTACAATAATGTTCCCCGCACGAGGTGTAGCATCATCAGAACCACGCTCACCTGATGCTACAATGTCATCTTTTTCAGTACCTTCTTCTAAATTCTGTTCTGGATCTCCAATTGAAAATATTGACATATTTTTCCCTCCATCCGAACCAACCTGAACAGAATCATAAAGGCTGCGCTCATTATTATCAATGCTATCTTGAGCAACTGTCCTACTCCGGTCGCCTGATCCATCACACGAGAATCTCTGCTCCGTTTCTTCCTCTGAGCCTTCAGCACCTGAGGTTCCCCCTTCCCAGTTTAATCCACTTCCTAAAGATTGACTCTTTCTAATTAGTGCTTTCTTACAAACCTGAGTTTCACAGTCTGTACTGTCTTTACCATCCATTTCCTCAGATCCACAGTCATGTTCGGTAGGAGAGTACTCAGTAACTTGATCAGCAATATGATTAAGCCCCTCCTCTTTCAGGCATGGTTTATTTCCGGTATTCAGATCAGAAGGACCCTTCAAAGCCTTCTTTGGTGATGAATCTTCCAGAGTCTTCTGCATAGCTTCACTGGATTGCTTGACCGTTTTCTGTTCGAGGATAAAAGAACAGAAAAATTAATCGATGAAATTCGATGGAAAAATTAACAAAAGTGACTCAATCATAGCGAGATACTTATAACGGGAAATGCCCCAACCTTATGTTTTGGAGAATGTGCGTGAGCTTGGAAGCACGAAAACCTGACCATCCTTCGGAAGTCGACGAGTCATTCACATCTGACTTTACCCTTATTGCAAAACTGATGCTAACTGGCAATTAAATACTCCTATTATACTAAAAACATCCAAGAACAGCTACCGAAAAGTCAAAAAGCAAATCACATGCAGCATCAGATACTTTTTTCACTCAGTACAAGCCAACCTTAGCCATAATCCAGCGATAAACCCTCCGAAATGCGGCACAATCTCCAAACATGTGATGATCTAGATCTCCTCGAAACACATATGAAAATCACAGTCTCATTATCACCCCACACCTGCTCGGAGGTGTGAGAAACCTTAGAAGTTGTTGTATCTGCCAGACTGAAATAAAAGCTTCGGCAATAGCAATAGCCCAGTTCTGATTATGCATGTAAGAGACAAAAGCCTGACAGTAAACAAGTTGGTCAGTGCACAGATAATAATCGAACTTCAGAAGAAAATACTCTAGTTGTCAATGTTTTGTGTACAAGGGTTCTAAAATCAGTTCCAAATACTACTCCATTATTTAACCAAAGAAACCTTCCATACAGCCCATTCCGTTTAACTTCTCTGCGACGATGATAAGGCAAACTTACACGGAACTAAAAACAAATACGAACATAGAAACGGTGGGTTTCAATATCACACAGACTTTATTGGGAGGAATTTTGTTGGCACAATTGAGGTAAAATATTATACTAGCATCACCAAATCCCTAATAACAAAGCATAGTAGGCATTAATAGAAACTCTAAACAAATTCCAGAAAAAGCTTAATAAGAACTTCAAGTACACCAAAAAAGCACTACCCATAACTACCATGCTTCATCAACAAAATTGATATCACAATTAAGATCAAATCAAACATAAATAATTCCAATAAACATTATAAACAAACACAGTCTCATTAATTCATCAATAAAGATTCAATGAACGAGAACCAGTCAATCAAATTCATCATTAGTTTACTCATAAACATTCAATGAAGGAGAAACAGTCAATCAAATTCATCCACAGCGGAATCCGAATTCGGCACAAACCTCTTCCACCGATCAAAAGATCTAATTTCCAATCAACAACTAACAAATTCAATCCCAAAGCAAACAGGAAAACTCAAAAAATCAATCAAAAACCCCTCGAAACCACAAGAAAAACATACAACAATGGGGAAGGGGAAAAATAGCAAAAAAGCAACGATCTGACCTCTTCTCAGCCAGGTTTCCTGGACGTTAAACCTCCTGGACACGAAAATCAGCGAGGAAAAAGGACTAAATACCAAATAATCAGAGAATTTGCAACAACAACAACAACAACAACAAAAAGGAACAAATTGGGAGAAAAAAGAGTGGGGTGGGGTGAGATTTATAGGGGATTAAAGTGGGCGACAGAATCCGGTGCTGGGAATTGGAAGGAGATATGGAATTCTTAGGAAATTAGGGTAATTTGTTAGAGGAGAGGAGAGGATGAAAAGGAAAATTGAGAGAATGGAAGAGAGGTTTGTAGCCAAGGAAAGCCAATGACAGCAATTTTGATGGCCCTCAGGAATTTTGTTGAGATAGGTTTTTAGCCTATTTTTCAGGTAGGGCAAACCAAGGGCTTCTAGAATTATTTGTCATTTGTTTTTTTCTTCATCATGATTTTTTTTTAAAGAAAACTGATATTTTGTGATTTTTAAAAAAATTTGCACAACTTTTTTTTATAGAAAAAACGGTGCACAATCCTTTTGTTTTGTTCAAAGAATAAATCTAGTACTATTAAGCACGATAGCACGAATAAGAAGGAAAATACTCCACAAATGTCGGGGCCTCATTTCACACAAATGATGTGAAGAAAAGCTCTAACGAAACAGTAAGCCTTAAAATTGGTATCATGCGGTACATGTTTAACACTAAACGAGTGTACAGATCATGTTGACGATGATTGATGACACGATTATAGAAAATTATTATAGGGAGAAATTCACATTTACCCACTTTCACTATAACTATAACTATTATAGCCACAAGTTTAAAAGTGTAAGTTTTATAGCCACTTTTGCATGAAAGTACATAAATACCCTTACTTTTTAATTGGGTCCCACCACTTTTATTTTCTTGTTTTTCTAATTAGAGAATTGTGACCAATTTTCTCTCTCTCCCTTCTTTCTCTCACTTTTTCAACCGTGTTTGGACACGGTAGAAGTGAACAATTTTATTTTATTTTTTTATTTTTTATTTTTTTTAATTTAGGCGTAAAAAAATTAATTAATTTCTAATTAATCTCACACCTCTCTTACCGTGTCCATGCATGGACACGGTTGAACCCTTCTCTCTCTCTCTCTTTTTTTTTTTAATTTGACATAAATTCTATTAATTGATTTTTAATATAAATAACTAAATAATAATGCATTTAATTTATTTCAACTACCAAAGTGACTTGCTCCGTCACGTGATTGTTGTCGACGGGACACATCTGAAAGGAAAGAACAAGGGGACTCTCTTTGTAGCTGTGACTAAAGACGGGAATGAGCAGGTGTTTCCTCTTGCAATAGGATTAGGTCCTAAGGAGAACGATGAATCATGGACATGGTTTTTGTCGAAGGTGAAGAGTTGTTTCGGGGCGCCGGACGATCTATTGATCGTTTCTGATCAACACGTGAGTATCATCAATGCAGTGAACGTCGTTTTCCCTAACCGAGCACACGGCCTCTGCTTCTACCACATCACGAAGAATCTGAAATCGTTCGGGCAACATGCCTTGGGAATTTTCAAAGAGGCGGCCTACGCAAATCAAGATACAACGTTCGATGAAAACTTCGATGCCTTGAGATGCTTCGGCCGTGAAGGAGGCGGAATTTATAGAAGATTGTGTGATATCGGCCCTCCGAGGTGGGCGAAGTCAAAGTGTCCCGTCCCACGCACGAGTTTCATGACTTCTAATCCGGCCGAGACAATGAATGCACGGCTACTGTGGGCTCGTCGGCTGCCGATATGCTCGATGCTTGAGATGTATCGCATGATCGTAGAAAAGTGGTTTGACCAACACCGTCAAAGTGCCCTTTCTCGAGAGCACAATCTCACTCCGAAAGCGTACGAGAAGATGTCGGCAGTCCATGAATGGGGACGTCGCTACCCGTGTAGGACGACAGCGACTCCCAATTTGTATAGGGTAGAAGGTGAGAACGGCAATTACCTCGTGGACCTTCAAAACTCGACGTACTCGTGCCGTGAGTTTGACTTGGACTTGATGCCTTGTCGACACGCCCACGCGGCTCTAAGGTACGACATATTCTTATGTGTGTTATATAGACGAGATTGAATGGTACGACTGATTTATTTATTCATGCTCAATCAGGTATTCAGGTGGACGATCAAGTGATTACGTGAGTCACTATTTCAAACAGTCTACCTTGGTAGCCACCTATACCCCAACCATCGAACCCGTCCCTCATCCGGAGTCCTGGGACCTGCCCGACTACGTGACCTCATGCGTTGTGCGTCCACCTCTAGTACCTAAGCAAGCCGGACGACCAAGGGAGTCACGTGCAAGAGCCGTAGGAGAAGAAGGAACGTCAACTTCGACGGCTCGACAAAGGTGCACTCGATGCGGACAAGCTGGGCACAACAGGAGAGTGTGTAGAGCTCCAATTCCGATTGGCGGTGTCGACTTGAATATACCGCCCCAAGATGCGGAGCCAGGGAGAAGAAAGAAGAAAAAATGTAGCATATGTCAAAGCCAGGAACACACGAGACCTCGATGCCCCTTGCGAGTGGTAGAATAATTTTTCGAATAATTTGATTTCGATAGATTGAATCTCATGTTTGGATTGAATTGAATGTTTGGATTGGAATGGGTTTCAAATGTCGATTGAATGTTGTACTAGGTATGGGAAATAAAATGGGCATAGTTGATTGTGGGACTTAGAAAAATTTTGGCCCATTTTTTCCCAAAATTTTCGGTAAAGGCACGGTTGAACTGAAGTCTCAACCGTGCCTGACACGGTTGAAACAGCAAGTCAACCGTGCCTTGCCCTGTTGGCGGTTGACTTTTGTGGCACTGTTGAATATCTTGTTTGACCGTGTACCCTAACCGTGCCTAAAGTCAAGGGGCAAATTTTGAAACTCAACCTTCTAAAAATTCGTTAATTTCGATGTTAGTACGTAAATTAACCATCAATTACACATTAGTTACTAATGATACATCAATTATATGCCGTTAACAACAACAACGAACCCAAACGAAGTTCGAATCTTTGGATCATGAGGTAGGGGACCATATACATTGTAGGAGTGTTTCATCTTAGGAAGTGGCGATGCATTAGATAGATTAGATTACGCTATTTTAATCATTAAAACCCAATGTTTCCGCTTTATTTGTTGTTTTTTAATCAACTATGGCATATAATAGTGACGTCACACGCAAATTACGATCAAAAAATGGATTTTTGGACAAATTGATGGTTTAGGCACGGTTGGGGTTCTAAGAGGCACTGTTTGGCACGGTCAAATAGAAAGTCAACAGTGCCTGACGGAAGTCAAACGTCTACAGTGTGAGGCACGGTTGACTCTCCGTTTTGACCGTGCCAGGCACGGTTGAAACTTCAGTTCAACCGTGCCTTTACCGAAAATTTTGGGAAAAAATGGGCCAAAATTTTTCTAAGTCCAAATTTCCTCTAAGTCCTACTCTTTGCACATTCGATATTTGTTCGATGATTCCACATTCGATAATCTAATACGATAATTGTAAATTGACAAACCATGAACATTCGATAATCTAATACGATAAACGAATTCCATAAACAAGTTCAATAAACGAATTCCATAAACAAGGTTTTTTATACTTGGATCCTAGATAGATCGACCGGACCGTCGACAGGATACAACGAAAGACTAAAAATTCTCCTAGCCAATATCTTTCGTTATCGTTTGACGAACTTCTCCTCATCAACATTTCGTAGAGAAGGTGCACTCGAGCTGAGGATACGATCCAAGTACAAGCATGCGTATACGCCGCAGCTCACACCGTCGACTTGGACGTACTGTTGATCGTCAGGCATGAATACCAATTCCATAAAGTCGGTCCTCCTCTTCATATTAACCTGTTGGTTCCAAAAGTCGGTCTGGGCAAGGACTTTAGGGAAGAGGCGACTTATGCAAAGGAGTTGTATTTTGCGATGATCTCCAGTCTCGCCCTTTTCGAGGCGATACAAGATTGAATCGTACACCTCAACCCTCCACTCTGGAACGCAGACGCGAGCGACCACGTAATGATTCGTCCCGAGATGGCAAACCATGACAAACTGTAACAAGCTAGCTATAATTAAATGCACACTAAAGTCGGGAAAAGAGAGGAAAAAAAAAAATGAATCGTACTTACATATTTGGCATGCTTCCAAGGGATGTACGTATTTGTCCCTTCGAAAACCTCCAACACGTTTGCTTTGGCCTTCCATTGGCGATACGTCTTGCCCTCTTTCAAGCCTAGCTCAGGATCGTTTTGTGCTCCGCTTCGAGGGCTCGATTCAACGCCTTCTGTATTTCCAACAACAATGTACAATGAGAGCTACACTTTGTATGTAAAAACGTTAATGCAAAAACGTTAATTAATAATACAACTTACGTAGTAATCACACCCCGCCAGTATGACTACACCGTGGCCTACTCCGGGAGCTAAGGATTTTCGACGGCGTAATCGAGATGTCACGCCCTAATTCCCGAGGGAAGGCACGTGTGCCGGGACGTGGCAAGGGGTTGGAGTTAAGAAGCGGGGATAGAAGGGGAATCATAGCTTAAGACATTTTAACCATATTATTATCATTTAATTAACTACGGGATCGGGACGTACAGCACGAGCTACGGGGTAGGAAAACCATACTTCCCCTACCGGCCGCCATGTCTGAATACCCGTAAAAATAAAGTAAAATATTTAAATACGGGATCGGGACATATACAGCTCAAACTATGGGGTTGGTTAATCCCATGTTGGCCGCTGTCTGAGTACCCGTAAGAGAAATGTAGAAGTAGGAGAAACGTAGAGATTTTATTTCAGAAATATGAAATAAACTTATCATAATATACATGAGGGGTGGACTTTATTTTAAAACGTAGCGGAAGCGTTTTATTCTTTTTACACCGCAACAACAACAACAGCCTTCCCTAGCTCCTGCTGCTCCACCAGATTCCTTTACCCTAATCTGCAAAACATTTGGAAAGGAATTGCAGGGCTGAGTACTAATGCACTCAGTGGAGTTATGCCGAAAACATTTATAATAAAAAGAATATCCACGATAATAAAGCATGCATAGAAGGGTTTAGAAATCATATAACTTCTATGCACACGAAACCCCATTTTCGTTGATTGCGCGCAAATGCGTATTACCATGTTACCCTTATATTGATCTCGGGACGTACCACTGCCGGATCCCTTTCTGATGAAGCCTATAGTTTGGAGACAATGGAGTATTTCATCCACTAGCTCTCCCCTCGAAGTTAGAACCAATTGGTGATCAACCCAATGATATCTAACCGTGCGCACAACCCCTCGATTAGTGTGTTAGACCAACCGAAAGACCCGATCGTAAACATAAGAGCATTAAACATGTAATCACGCATCAAAACATTTTTCATGGATAATCCCACATTTTAGAGCTTACTAACTCAAATAATACTTTGGAAAAAGAAACCCCACCTGATAATTTTATCTCACGATATAAAGTGCTAAACTGAGTGAAGTAACTGATCTACGTTTTTTGTGAGTACGCACGATGGATTCATAAACTAGGTAACATAGAAGGAAGAGTATATATTGGTTTATTGATAGGAAGATTGATTCGGCCAAAATATGATAAAAGGGAGGCTATATTATGGGTATTTATAGGATAGTTTTACCTGCTTACTCCTCAAGGCTATATCTTCTGACTCATCGAAGCTATATAGCCTAATCAACACTCTAAATTAACAAGAAAAGCCCACGTATACATAAATTAAAATGCATGGCTGCACTTAATATACAAGTATATATCTATTGGTTTGTATAATATTATAATACGGAGTATTATTTATTGCATGGTTAACACTTCGATCCATGCATGCAATCGTATAATCATATCTACGTAATATTAATTAAACACATTTAATATTAGTCGTCAAATTCTTACGTCTCTTACTCACCACTAGTCGATATTAGAAATTATATTCTAATAAAATTATCAATATAAGAGGGTGAAAAGAATTATTTATTTATTTTCTAATTTTATTTTGGGATATTACACGAGACCTCCAATATAGGATGTAGAGGTCAATAACCTGAAAATGCTCAAACAAAACACAAATTAATGAAATCTCGAATTGTGATCTAAACACACAAATAAAAATGAATTCCATAAACACTTACCGGCGCTTCGATTTGAATCTTCGGGTCCTCGATTTCATCAAAGAGTTTTTGCCCCATCTCGAATGCGAACTCTTGACAGGTGAACGCTTTGGCATCCTTCCCCGAAGCTCTATGCCGTGCATAATCTTGTTTCACAGTCCGCATAGAAATCCTTGAGTCTGTGTTCGCCATATACGGACTCTGGAGGAAGGAGGAAGGAGGAAGGCTTGATTTGCCGGCCGGCTTGAGTAGAGATTATCCTTTGCCCGGCTTCCGGATCAGCCTCTAAGTCCGAACCCTTCGATTCGGGTGATTCTCGAGCGTCACGAGCAGGCGAGGGGATGTCTCGCTCAAGCCCTCAGATGTAGGATGAGTGAGAGGACGAGGCTTCCCCTCCTCCCCCCGGTGCTTGAGTCGGTGTCCGACTCCTCGACCTCCTAAGGGCCTTCTCGATCCTCTGACTGCCCCCGCCCACGTGCGAGTGATACGACGCCTCGAGAGATGGCCTCCTCGATCCTCGGCCCCCGAGAAGGCCCTTAGCACGTTCGACGACGGCCTTGGCGAATCGAGCAACAATGCTGTTCTCGTCAGTATCCCGAACTAGTCGATCACCGAACCTCTCGATGAACCGGTCCATCGCCGCATCGTCTCCCCGACATCCGAGCCGACACGGATCCCCGTGGATGCAACAGACAACGTCGCTCGATTCCTCGTGACGAGATGGCTCGGCTCTCGGGCGCTTCGACGGTCCCTCGCCTCTACGGCGCCTCGACTGCGCCTCGTCAAACGTGTCCCGATCCATGGCTTCGAGACGGAGAGGACGGGTAGGCAACTGTCCCTCGGAAGAAGCACGGGTTGCTCGACGGGGAATCACGACCCGTTCGGCCTCCCGACACCTCAACCTCTCTACGACCTTGGCCATCTCTCGGGCCGCCTTCGATCTCCTCTGCGCCGGCTCCGCTTTCTTGTGGGCATGGCATTTCGGAGCATCGTACTCCAACACGAGAGGGTTCGGGTTCTCAAGGCTGAGGAGATAGGGCTGTCGTTGCTCTTCCTCGGATGGGCGGAGCCTTGCGTGTATCTCGAGCTGTATACACGTATGATATTCATTAGTTAACTACATACGGATGAAACAACTAAATAAATAAATAATTTTAATGCAAAGTGAAGTCATTAATTACCTCGAGGTTGCTGAAGAAACCGACAAAGCTCGAGTACGAAGAATAGGTCTCCCACCTCCTCAGACGGGGCAACAACTCACGTCTCTGTGGAGGTTGGTAGCCACAGCTTCGTCCCAAAGACGGAATGGCCTCGTACGCCCATAAATTGAGCCCCCAAACCGGCCCGTACACGTGGTATTTTTTTTTTATCGTTTTCGATCTCCGATGGATCTTTCTTTGCAACGTCCAACTGGTGGCAAAGGATTTGCCACGACCACGATCCCCACGGGAAATCCCTCCACTGCTCCTCGTTCTCTACTAGCGCCCAAGCCCAATCATCGATGGGCGAATTGTCACGGCTTTGTAGAATGAACAAGTAGACGAGAAAGTTGGCGGCCTTCAAGTATTGCTCGTGCGTGCCTAGCGGACTTTCCCTGTGATTTTCAAGAAGTCATCCCTCAATTGGTTCGACTTGATCTTCTTCTTCGAACGTCCGTACTTCGTGTGATACAGGCTCGACAACGGTATAATATGGTTTCGACTGTAGGGGTTGAAAGCGGAAGGCCCGAACTTTAATCCGGTCACAATGGCCCACTCTCGAGGGCCGCAGATTATTTCACGCCCCCCAATCGAAAACCACCTCTCGTGCTCCGGGATCGACGAATCTTTCAACTCCCGGGCTAGAAACTCGTGTGTGGCACTAGTTGCCACATCTCTCCTCTTCAGCTCCATGATGTAACAGAAGGGGCTCTCCTCTAGAAATCGATCGAGGAGCGGCTGTCCCCCGACTTTGATCAAAACATCGGGGATATCTCGAAGAGTTTTATCCCGTGTGTATAGGAGTACTTTGCTGGCATATCCTTGCATTCGAGGTCTCATCACTGAAACCTAGGCTGAAAATAATACAAACAAAACATATTAGTATAGTTAAAACAAAAAAAAAAAAATGAAAAACGGATAAAAAAAAAAATTGCCACGGTAAAGGCACGGTTGAATTGGAAATTCAACCGTGCCTGGTCAACTAATTTGGCACAGTCAACGCTGAAGGCACGGTTAATTTCAAAAATCGACGGTCGATTTTTGAAATTAACCGTGCCTTCAAGAACAAATTCGACATTTTTTTTCCCTCAAATTCGACCGTGTTCACCCAATGCATACATCATATATATTTCAAAACCCTAAATGCAATACATTACACAAAAAATTGAGAAAGAAAAAGCCTCACCGGCGGTGGAGGAGTAACCCATTCAGGTGCGTCGGACTCCGAGTGATTCTCCGAGTGACTCATGTTCTATGGTGGTGACGGCGGCGACGTATACAAGCAGCGACGGAGGGCGGGCGACGGCGGCGGCGGCGACTAGTGTTTCACTGTCGGAATTTTTTTTTTCAAAGAGGGAGTACCGATCGAGAGGGAGAAGAAGAGAGAGAGGTGGTTAGATACAATTAAATTGCATTAATGATGGCCCACCAAATCTTTGTTTTTGGATTTATATGAATATTCCTTTTCTCTTCTCAAAAAAATGAATATTCCTTTTATTTTATTTTTTTAATTTTGTCATTGATAACATGGACAAACTTTTTGAGGGTATGTATGTCTTTTTACCCAAAAGTGGCTATAAAACTTACACTTTTAAACTTGTGGCTATAATAGTTATAGTTATAGTGAAAGTGGGTATATATATACATTGAGACATTATTATACATATATATTGTAAAAATAATCAAACCTTATTAAGAAAACAAGTTATAATGTATTATGTGATGATATAGCAGATCAATCGTAAACACGTTCATGATAAGTGTGAAAGCATTTTCGATTGGTTCAATATCATTGATTGTAGCGGTTGATAATAATATTATATCTAGAATATTGAAATTAGGTCATATAGAATAATGCATGAATCGTGACTCTAAACCTAATTAGTGTGGTCATCATAATCTCATTCAAATTATGAGCAAAGCCTAATTAATTTAATTATTGATTATATTTGTGTGTATTTAACTAGATTTGGATCGCACGACTAAAGGCCCGAGCGTTGAAATTCAAGTTTGGGTAGCTAATTAGGGACGCTAATCATTGAAAAGAACACAATTTGCAATTTTAATCTTACAATAAAACATCATGTTTTTTAACCTTTTTTGCTTATAGTTTAATAATGTTTGTTTCATGATAATTCGCAAATAATGTATTTTGGGGTCTCAGTTTATACTACTCTATCTGTCTCACTTAATTAGTTAATATTTTCTTTTTCGTTTGTCTAATATGTTAGTCTATTTACCTATAAAGAAAACAAATCAACACACAAAAACGTCTTTTAAAACCCTCTATCTCTGTTTTTCTTGATTATTGTGTGTTAAAAGCAAGGTGGACTAATTAAGTGGGATGGAAGGAGTAGGTCGGTTATAAATTAACCATCCAGTAGTAAATTGATGGTAGATAAGTACTACTTCCTCTGTCCAACTTCACTAGTCATGTTTGTTTTCGGCACCAGATTTCATGTGCAATGGTGTTTTCTGATCTTTATACGAAAGAAAAGGGATATTCACCCTTTAAATCTTCTCTATTTCTCACATTTTCTCACATTTTGTCATTTCCCCCCCTTCATTTACACTACAATGGAGTGAAAATATTATATCACCAACATGGTGTTGTAAATATTTTCTTCAATTTAAAGAGTAAAATTCTTCTTCGTTAATAAAAGGTGATGAAAAATATGAAATTTAAAGGGTAATTATTATTTTTATCTCATTTTCTTTCATATAAAAAAACGCACCATAAGGGGTCCACACTGAAAAAGTAAGTGTTAATTATTTTCATTTTAAAAAACAGGACCAGTTAAGTGTGACAGTGGTTAAATAATTGAATCGGTCATATTTAAAAAAAAAAAAAAAAAAAAAAAAAAAAAAACTTTAATGGCAAAATTTTCTTGCTACGAAGGATTCTGTCTCCAGACCTTTGGTATCGGAAGTTAATCCCCGTAGCCCTGAAGCTTGACCAACCCAAACACTAAATTTTCGTTATATTATTTGACAACTCCATTTTTAGGAAAAAAATATACATTTACGAGTAATAATGAGAGTGTAACTCAAATTTTATAGCGGAATAATAATGAAATTAACAAGTAAAAGAAAGAAAAAATCATTAAAATTTAGTAGTAGTATTCAATTTATGGAGGTAACGTTTAAAAATCATGATGTTTATTCGTAAGAATCATCGCCTTCGGCCCGGCCCGTATGGCCCGTATGAAAATAAGCCCGATAAAAGTCGGAGATAAGTATAGCATCGGAATTCAGCTCCGATCAATTTCCAACCACTGAGAAATCGAGAAGGAATGGCGCTTCGATCGCTGAGAAGTTCGGCTTTGAGGGCGTTGTGCCCTCCACAATCATCCTCACTACAAGAAAAACGTGAAATAATTACCTAATTAACGACTGAAATAATTCGGTCGCTAATTAACTACCGATTCTCGACCGACTCGTGGCCGAAATGTTAACGACTGAATACCGACCGAATTCGTCGTTAAAACAACGACTGATTGTGATTCAGTCGTTAATTAACGACTGAACTATGATTCAGTCGCTACTTAACGACCGAACTCTGATTCAGTCGTTAAGTTTTGTCTTCATGCATAAAAATATTTCAATAAAAATTTAAATATGACCGAAATTCAGTAGCTAATAGCTATTTTAATGACTGAATTATGATTCAGTTGTTAAAATTTGGTCTTCAATTAAAAAAAATCAATAAAAAATTAAATATGTTTCAATTAAAAAAATTTTAATACCTTAACAACTGAATTTTGTTAGCTAATTCTCAATTTAAAAAATTCAATAAAAATTAAAAATACCTTAACGCCAAATTTCGGTAGCTATTTTTCAATTAAAAAAAATCAATTAAATAGAGTGCAGAGTCGTTATTAAAAAATTCAATTAAAATTCAATTTCATTCAGCCCATCTCCTCCACCGCGCTCCACTTCGCCCCGCCGCCGGTCCGCCACCGTCGCCGTCGACGTCCTGCCACCGTCACCGTCGCGTCAATCCTCATCTCCTCCACCGCGCCCCTCTTCGCCCCGCCGCCGGTCCGCCACCATCGCCGTCGCGTCAATCCTTTGTCTGGAAGTTCTGCCGACGCCCGACGGGATAGGGAGTTGGAAGCGCGGCAACAGGACGACGCTGTTCTCGGCTCTGCCGCACCGTTAGAAGTCGTTCAGCCTTGAGATCTTCTCAGTTACCTCAGGTATTCCTCTTGTTTCCCTTTTTGACTTCCTAGCTTAGGATACTGAAGCAGAATTGGGCGTTGTTGATACATTTTTTACCAGCATCAATATGAGGCAATTTATATGTTCAAGCCGCCTAACATTTCCGATGAGTTAATTTTGTATGTTGCCATGCTTTGTTGAGCTGATAAATGCCTATTGCATATTTTGATTGATTTCATCTGGTTAAGTTTATTAGAAAATGACCACAGAATATCCGTTAGAGATCCACATCTGCTTTGGAATATATGATTACTTGAAAGGCAATTTAATTTGTTGAGGCATTATTATGTGTTCTAATCTATCGTCTATGTAGTTTGTGAGATGATTCTGCTATCCCCTTTCATAAAGTTGGTATCAGATGTAAACGTTTGCCTAGTAAACCTATTCTATATAGCATAATTTAGCTTTATTAGTTTTGTAAGTAGTTGCACTCTAGCCTTCCTTGTGATGTCTTGATTTACTGATAAATATGTACCAGTTTCATGCTTGATTCCGGTAATACCATTTTTTTTATGACGTCAGAGATAAAGGGAACAAAACGGTAAACAAGAAAACGAGTGAGAAATACATGCATTATTCAACTAATAAGTCATGCAAATGCCTGCCTGTGGGCGCCCTTAACGATAACAGCTAACCAACTACAATAGAAAAGCAGAATTAAGAACAAGACTTCGGCGTCTAAACAATCTTGCACACTTTATTTCGTCTGGGCTAGTGTTGGATTCCAATGGTTTTGGACGAAGAGGTGGTAGAGGCTAAAAACATGAATACAATTATTGCTTGTTCCCCCCCCCCCCCCCTCTTTTCACGTGCTGCTTACAATATGCTTCCAATAATTTATATCCTGGGAATTTGTCGGCCTCAAATTGATCGCTGAGCTTGAAGTTTCTCTCCTCTGATCTTGTCCACTCCATCACTTTACTTGTTACTACTAGCTAGTGTTGGATTCTAGTTTGGTCCTTGTTCTTTTGTTGTGAGTTGGGTTTGGTACAATAGGATGATAAGGCAGATGCATTATTGTTGCTTGATGTATTTGCTAAGCTATATTTATGCACTATTAATTTAAAGCTTCAAAAGCAGCGCATGCAATGCATTTCATTCAGAACAATGCTATTCACCTGATTTCTATTTGACTATTCTCTTTATTTCTGTTTGTATTTCACTTTCAGGTTGTCCATCCGATTCATGACCAAACTAGAAGGAGGAATACGGTCTGTTTTTCCTTTTCTTTAGTCTCTCTGCCTGTTTGTGACAATACCACCGAGGAATCGAGAAGGAATGGTGATTCGATCGCTGAGAAGTTCGGCTTTGAGGGCGTTGCGCCCTCTACAATCCTCCTCCTCCTCTTCAATTTCCGTCACTCCAAACACATCGCCGCTTTCTCTCTCTAAGAATGCAGCTGAGCCCTCAGCTTCTCACTGTTACTCGCGCCCATGTTTCTCGTACAATAGCTTCTCCTCTCTCGCCGAGGAGAATCCGTCCAGTGCCGCCGCTATTAATCCTAGGTGAGCCTGAAATCGTTAATAGGAGGTTGTTTATTGGGGGATTTAATATGGCGAATATCATTTGATTGTAAAATGAGAGAGAAATTAATGGATGTGTGGTCTGGTGTCGATGGTGAAGGGATTGAGGAAATTGAAGCTTGTTTTGATTGAGAAATTATTGATAATGTATTTTAGTATTAGTATTAAACCGATAGGTTATGATTGTGCATTGATATATTTTTTTTTGTACAGCTTGTTGAAGGTGGAAGATGAGTATCACAAGTTGGCTAATTTCACCAGCCATGATCCATTTGAGAAGCTTGAGGTATATATTTCAATGTATTTGATGCAAAGTTAATCAGAATTTAACTGGTAGAATGAGAAGGGAAGTGGAAAGGTTGAGGTTGTATTAGTGTTGGAAACAAGTAAGAACTATATCAGTTTCTTGTTTTCGAGTTTCTGCATCTGCTAGTATAATGTGGCTCTGTTTCATCACCGTTCATTGCAAAATTGTTACCGTTGCTTATCTCATAACCTTTTCAGTTGCAAGTGTTTATTCTCTCTCCTTAGGTAATTTCGCCTTACGAGTTTATTCCGTGTGAATTGAAGGGGTTCAACGCTATAATTGATTCTCTACAGAGAGGCGAAAGCTGGAAAACCCTTTCACAAAAATTTAGCTCAGTCAAATTCACCAGCACTTTAGTTGAAAGCATTCTGTTGCAGCTCAAGGAACCTATAGATTCGAGAAAAGCCCTGAAATTTTTCCATTGGACTGCGAAAGAAGTGAAATTTGAACATGGACTTTCATCTTACTGCTTGATCATCCATATTTTGGTGAAAGGAGGGCTAACCAAGGACGCGAAAGCAATGATTGAGTCCGTTTTGGTGAAAGATTGTTTCAGTGGTAATTCTCAATTATTTGTTGTCCTTGACTCGTTGATGGAAAGTTACAGGACTGTTGATTCAGTTCCTTTGGTGTTTGACTTCTTTATGCAAACCTGTGCTAGGTTAAGAATTGTCGATGGTATTCTTGAAGCTTGTGAATTATTGTTTGATAGGGGGTTTGTGTTGAGTCTAATTACTTTCAATACTCTGTTACATGTCTTACAAAAATCTGGGAATGTGGATTTAGTTTGGGGTGTATATGAGCTCATGATTAAGAGAAGAAAATGCCCTAATGAGGCGACAGTAAGAATCATGATTAGCACGTTGTGTAAAGAAGGAAAACTTGAGAGGTTTCTCAGTATTGTAGATAGAATGCATGGGAAGAGAAGTTCCGTTCCCCAACTGATTGTGAACACTTGTTTGGTGTATGAGATGATTGAGAAGAACAGGATTCAGGATGGTTTGTCTCTTTTGAAGCACATGTTGCAGAAAAACATGATCTTGGATACTATATCGTACTCATTGGTTGTCTTTGCAAAGGTTAAATTAGGGGACTTGGATGCTGCTAAAGAGATATATGAAGAAATGCTGAAGAGAGGTTTTGAGGAGAACTCTTTCGTGTGTAGCTTGTTTGTTGGGGCGTATTGTGATGAGGGGAGGATTGAAGAGGCAATTGGGCTGTTAGAAGAGATGGAAAGCTTAGGCTTCAAGCCCTCGAACGTGGCATTTAATCATTTGATCGAAGGTTGTTCTCAAAATGGAAAGTTGGAGGAGAGTTTGGAGTTTTGCAAACACATGATGAGGCTAGGACTTCTTCCAAGCTCTTTAGCTATTAATGTGATGTTTGACAAGCTCTGTGGCAATGGGAAGACAAAGTTGGCTGATGAAATGTTGACTATGTTATTGGAAAAGGGATTTCCTCCGGATGAAACTACGTATTCCTATCTTGTCTCCGGGTATTGTAGAGATGATGATAAGGAGGGACTTGTAAAGCTTTTATGTGAGATGGAATATAGGTCAATCTCTCCTAGCGAACCTCTTAGTTCAGCTATTATTAGCTTATGCAAGAGTGGAAGATTGAAGGAGGCTGAGAAATATAGGAAAGTAATGGAGGCTCACTCTCTTGTTCCCAGTCCTAACGTGGACGAGGCGTTAGTTGGCCACTAGTACAACGTTAGCAACTTCAAAAGCCATCATCTTCCTTCGATTTGTTGGCCTTAAAGGTCCAGTATTCCAAATCCTCAGATTCCTTATTCCCTCTCAAGGGAAGAGGTTGTAATTCATTATATCTTGTTTGATTGGTAAAGATTCACCAAGGGGAAACAATGGTAGGAGATGAGGGGTATTTCTTGTTTATCGGTGCGGCTTAGGAGATGAGAAGTAGGGAGAATACGAAGGAGAAGATTATAGAATGCGACGAGGACGGGCTAAGAGGTGTTTATCAATCTGCTGCAGGCACTTGGTACGGTGATATTGGACGGGGGAAAAGGAAAATGCTTGGATCTCCATCGATACATGGAGAAAAGTCGTTTACGTGCGAATCGAGGGACACTAAGGGGGTTTTGGAGGTAAGTTTTTCGCTGCCTTTGCTGCTGCTGCAGTGATGCTTATTAGGAAATTATGTCACGGATGACTCGAATTCGAAAATGTTAGCCCAAAAACTTACTCGTTCTTGTGCCATTTGGATTTGGAAGGAGAAAATATGAAGCATAAAAAAATGTGTGGAGTTTGTTTGTAGCATATATTTATGAGGTGCCAATTGCTATGGACCAAGAAAAAGATACGTGAACACAATATAAAAACTAAAAAGATAAGTAACATCAAGAATAATTTACTTCCTTTTTATCGAAAATAAAAGGAGGAAAGAAAGAATAATTTACTTTCTCACTACACTACAATTTCAAATTCAACGAATATGTAAACTTTACAAAGTTGAAATTACAATCACATCTCATTTGGTATATGTTTGTGGTAATGAAATACAAAGCTTAACACATAAAATGTGATTCCATAGACAAACATGAGAGCAAGAACAAAATCAAGTAGGAGTTGATGATTACTTGGTGCATAAATCAAACATTATTGCTCAAAAATAAGATTTTTCTCGATCCGTCCTGCCAAATTACGTACAATTTTCCTTTTCGAAAGCATAAATCACTTGCACTCCCTCCGTCCTCTTCCAAAAGTTATATTTTTCATTTTGAAACGTCTCATAATTTATAGTACACATGAAAAAGAAACGTAGTCATCGAGGGAGTATTAAATATAATGTACCCATAAATCCTAATTATGTTAATTAAAAAAAAAAAAAGCCTAAATGTGATGCTGACATACCTAATATCGTAATTACGGAGATATCAACTTTAATATACTGTATTAAATAACTATATATAGTACAAAATTAAATATATTAAGAATAATTAAGTGATTAGGAAAAACATTACAAGAAAATTGAACCAAAAGGGGAAAAAACAAAAATAAAAAACCAATCTAAATCCATCGAAAATGTATTACAAAAAAAATACCACATAAAAGCATAATATTGAACAAAAAGCTTTCAAAACAACAAAACGGTGTCGTATGATGCGCAGCATTTGCTGCTGTGCTTTGCCAAAATAGGAATCAGACATTCAGCTGCGATTCTTCTACGACCCACCGAGAATTCCAGAAGAAATGGCGATACGATCGTTGAGAAGGACGGTGTTGAGAGCGTTGAGCCCTCTACGATCATCGTCTTCTTTAATTCCGGCGACCGGAAATGCTCCGCCGCTTTCTCTCTCTAACTACTCAGCCGAACCCTCAACTTCCGCCAGTTACTCGCTCCCAAATTTACCGTACAACACCGTCTCCTGCCGCCGTATCTCCTCTCTCACCAAGGAGGAGCCTCACGGACCCGCCGTGATCGATTTCAGGTGACGATGCGTTGTTTTTTATTGGGGAAATGTTTGGATGTGATGAAGATCGTTTGAATTGATTTATGTTATCTCGTGGTTCATTTGATTGTGAAAGGATAGAGACTGAATGAATTGTTTTTTTGATTTCATGCTTTTGATTTTTTGTTGCTTTATGTGAAGTGGTATGAATCTCTTGATACGAAGGAAACTTGGGTTTTGAAAGGTGTTTGTTTGAAAAATGAGTGATAATATATACTACTTCTAAACTGATTTGGTTTTTGATTGTGCATTGATATTGTTATGCAGCTCTTTGATGTCGGAGGATGAGTATAACAAGTTGGCTAACTCCACTATCCATGATCTACTTGAGAAGCTTGAGGTATACGTTTAGTGATTTTGGATGAAATGTTACTCGGATTTTTGATGGTAGGATGAGATGGGAAATGATGATGTTAAGGTTGCATTAGTATTGAAAACAATCTAGAACTGTATCGGTATGTATTTTCGAGTTGTGGCAACTGCTGGTATGATGTGGCTGCTCGTATTTACCATTCTTTCGATGATTGTCTTCTTCCTTATTCTTTTGGCTTTTCAGTTGCAAGTGTTCATACTATCTCTTCGGATAATTTCACCTTACGAGTTTATTGGGTGTTTTTCCTTAAATGGTTCTATTGGGATTTTATAGGAATATGGTGACTGTGTGGACATTGATGGATTTGACGTCGACTATGGGGTGAGAAATATGGATTTGCATTGAGCTGTTTAGATTTTGTAACATTTTTCTCAGTTTATGATGCGACTGTGTGTTAAATTCTCAGAATGAGGTCCTGACTTTGAAGCTTGGGGATTTAGGAACTTATGTCATAAACAAGCAAACACCTAACCGACAGATCTGGATGTCGTCTCCAGTGAGGTACTTGAAACTAAAAGCCATTTACTAAATTGCTATAGAATTTACGTGCATTACTTTTTTGGGCAAGTTGTTCATTGTTTCACCAAAAAGTGTTCGCAATAGAACGAAATCTATCCTAGTACTTAGTAAGTAAAAACCCAATGTCGAATCTCAAGGAAAAATTTGCAGGGCAAATAATCGTGTAGCAAAAATCCTAAACTAGCTTAAATCTAACAAAGCAAGTAAAAAGAATTTGGGATTTTTATTTTAAATCCTAGGCAATAAAATAAATCAAAGCAAGTAGATAACTAATATAGAGAGCAAGAAATAGATCTAAGAATTAAACTAAAAGAACTCAATTAAACTACCTAGGCAAGAATCGAAAGGAAAGCAATAACGAAAGCAACGAAGAAAACGAATCTAGACATAATAAGTAAATCTGAAAATTGAGCAAATAAATCTAACTACAAAAACTTGAAAGCAAAAGAATTGAAAACTACGAAAAACGAATCTAATCTAAAAACTTGAAATCGAACGAACTAAATTAAACTAAGCAATTACGAAATTAAATCTAGAACTAAGGAAAGCAAATAAATCAAATAAAAGAAAGCAATAAAGAACTTACGAGATTAAACGAAGAACGAAGAACTAAGTAAAAACTTGAATTAATTGAAGAACAAAATAACGATCCGGATCGAACAAAGGAAAACTAAACTAAAGTATTTGAATGCTAAACTAGAGCTAAAACTAAGGTAAAAGTTGACACAAATTCGTCCTAAAGTACTAGTATTTATAATAGGAAGAAAACCTAATTATATAAGGAAACAAAATCCTGGACGCGGACATCTGGCCGATCGGCCAGATTTGTGAAGGACTTGGCCGATCGGCCAAATCAAGCACTGGACGATTGTGCGCGACTCTCTTGTTTCGGCCGTATCTTCCTCATCCGAACTCCAAATTGACCTCCGTTTTCGCCTATGTGCTCCTATCGAACCCCTCTTCGATATAATGCTTTCATTACATCCAAAATGAATCTTCAATAAAATCATGAGAGGTTAGAACTCGAGGTCAACGATTGCTCAACAACCTTTCTTCTCGTTTTCGCCCTTTTCATCCTACAAGTACCAAAAATTCCAAACAACCAAATCATAGACAAAGACACACGAAAAGACACAAAAACACAATGAAAACGGACACGAAAACATGACAAAAAACCTAACATCTAGACACCAATCATTCATAGCCATAGTGAATGCCAAGTTTGATTAGGATGGTGTAACTGGTGTTCATATGCAGCACTGCCTGTGGGTTCTTGGACTCAGGCAGCCACAAGTGCAATACCTCGTATTCTCGTAGAAATGTCAACTTTAATAAAAATAATTATAAAGAGTCATTATTTCTTAATTTTTTTAACAGACTGTTGGGCTTCTAGATTGTGGTGGCACTAAGACTTCTACTTCGTTTTTGGCCTTAGTTACTTGATTCACGAGTATTTTGTCATGACAAGAGATATTATGCCCTTGCTTGAGTTAGTATTGTTTTTTCCTACTGTAAAGGACGAAGAAAAACATGGGGGGAAAATTAGAAAAATGAAAAGGTCAACGTGGTGAATTTTTTTTAAAAATGTTTAGAAACCAGTTGGGATGATTACTAATCAAATGATGGAGGCCACATTAGGTATGACTTAGCTATATTATTCTCTTTAAATACAAAGAAAGTCAATGTTTTCAGTGGGAATAGGGGGCCATTCTCTCTCGTTGAATTCTTTTCACAACAAAGCTTCCTAGTTGAGATATTAGCATCACATTGCAATCAAATAAGAGTAGGGAGAAACTCTGTTAATTCTATCGATTCATGTAAAGTTGACATGTTTAATAAGGTTTATTATTAGTTTGCATGACTGAAGGCTTGCTTATGGGACAACACTCTTCTCCGCTGACTACATGAATGTGTTCTACCTTGATTGTTAGGATGAGGACTCTTTATTTAAAATTCTTGTTCCATATGTATCTACTTTAATTCTTACTGTTTAAAATGCTTCTGCAGTGGCCCATCTCGCTTTGACTGGGATCAGAAAGCCGAAGCTTGGATTTATAGGCGAACAAAGCAAAACCTTTTCAAAGTTTTGGAAACGGAATTAGAAAAGCTCTGTGAGAAACCTATCACTCTTTCTTGAGTTTCCTAGATCAGTAAATCCTCAACAACGAAACGCATTCTCCCAAGAATCCCGTTATGCTTTACTCTCGACTACTTCCATCTGCCCCTTAACTCCCTTCTTTGACCTCTTCTCTTCCTCACCTCAATTCCTATTAAACATGGCGGCCTCCATATCCTCATAGCAGTACATCAGCTCGAACATGGTTAATGGCACGTGTTCTATACTATGAGTAAGGTCCAATATATTGATCGTCTTCCGTGTTAGAAATCTTCAGTTTTCTTCTGCATATCGGAACATTCTACATGTTTTGGCAAAGGAGTCGTCTGTTCCATAAAATTGTGTGGCATGTGTGAAGCCATGCTCTTGCTTTCTGTGTCGATCAACACCTGCGAAAGATGTTTTGCAACATCTTCCAGCCGTTTCTTGTCACTACTACTATGACCTATAAGAACTCACTGTCAAAATTTTGATCTATCCATTTAAACCATTTAGACATCTATGTTTGGTGTAGTTAGGATTTATATGCTATGAAAAATTGAATTGGCTTGGGATCATTTGTGAGTAATAACACAGCATACACGCTTCCAAAATGCAGTGCTGCATTCGATTGTTTTTGCAATTGCAACATTTTTGATCTGTTAAGCGAAGTTTCTCCTATGTTTACTCTAAAACGAGATTGAGTTTTTCTAGTTCCAACTAAAACAAAGTTTTATATGCACAAATAACGGTTGCAAATTTTTGCGTAGGTAAAAAATAAGTATAAAAAATAATGAGTTGAGCATCATTTGTGTTCGATGATGTTAACCCTATGATTCGAACGAGTTGAGAGGTAACCGTCCGATAACACCATAAACAATTTGAGTGCATGAAAACGAATAAATGTGATTGAAATGTATAGAAGGAATCCACACACCAAATTTTATTACTCCCTCCGACCCCTATACGGTAAATACGTTTTTGTTTTTTTGGACGCCTCACGTAAGAAAATACGTTTTCTATTGGATAAAAGAATTACTAAAGAAAATCATACTTTTTACATGTGACATTCCCACTTTAATACACAAATTTCCGTACTAAAAACATCTTCTTGAAGGGATGAAGGTGTATTACACTAAATTAAAACCAATTCGAAGTAGCAGTTATCTATTTCTTGCCATTCTTGGGGGAAATACAAAATAAAAACAGAAATCGAAATCGAAATCGAAATCAAAATCAAAATCCAAAAAAAAAAAAAAAAAAAAAAGAAGATTCTGAAATATCTAAAAAGTTGTTGAGATGTCATGAATTTAGCCCACACAAACAAACTACTACCACCGTTCTCGTATCAAATCGCTCGAGTCGAATTTCCACCACAAGAATAATGGTCCAATCACAGTATTTTTTATGAAAAAATGCATTTAAAATCGTGAACTTTATCTGACATACCGTTTTAACCGTTAACTTTCAATTTTTTCCCTAAAATCACAAACTTTTTAATTTGTTCAATTTTCCCTTAATTTCTAATTTTTCCCAAATCAAAGCTGATGTGGCGCTGATGTGTCAGTTTGGAAATTGACATGTCGTCCACATAGTTTCCACTTAGATTTTATAAGACACATATACATCTACATAATTATTTTTATTTAAATAATAGATGCAATTAATTTTAATTTTTCTAGATTTATCTCCTCCCTCGCTAAAATACGGCCCTCCGATCAGTTCAGGTGCAGATCTACTTCCTTGGCCCTGCTTTTCGCTACAAAATCGAGCCAAACATCGATGTCGGAGGTGATGCAGTGGTCATATCCAAATATGATGTTAGGCCTTTTCGGGGGACTTTATTAATTGCATATACTATTATTTAAATAAAAATAATTATGTGGATGTATATGTGTCTTATAAAATCTACGTGAAAGCTATGTGGACGACATGTCAATTTTCAAACTTGACACATCAATGCCACGTCAGCTTTGATTTGGGGAAATTAGAAATTAAGGGAAAATTGGACAAATTAAAAAGTTTGTGATTTTATAGAAAAAATTGAAAGTTAACGGTTAAAACGGTTTGTCAGGTAAAGTTCACGATTTTAAATGCATCTTTTCCTATTTTTTATTTATTTTTTACTTTTTTTTTATCAAAATAATTTTTTTATTGATTACACTCCTATAAAATTGATCGCTATTAATATTATCATTAATGATAGTGAGTACGAAAATGTACTGTTTTTTAATTTAATGAATTCATATGCAGGTGGGGGCACCAAGGATTTTTTTTCGACCACACTTTCTTTTCTTTTTTTTTTTTCTTTTTTTTTCCTTTTTTAAAGTTTTAATATATACAGTATATATTTTTTGTTGGGATCAATTTTATTACTACCAATACTTTTTTCTTCTCAAAGAAGAACGCCGTACAATTAGCGGCGGAGCCACAAAATTTGAGTGAGACCCAACTTATCATAAATTAGGGGGGAAAAAAAGTACAAATATATGTTTTACAAACTTTGAAGGTATCCTAATAAATTTGTGTTTCGGAAAATGAATGAATGTATTCTAGACAACTAAATTATTCATTAGAGGGAAACAAAACCTTGTGAATGAAATATACAGTAAGGAAAATATCGGAATCATTATAGGAATGTAAATGAATCGAATTGAAGCTGGCGAATATTCGTCTATTCAATCTAGACTGTTGGATAATTGCATCTTTTAAGTTTAATAAAATAGATTCGTGTTCATAATTTAAAAAACCAAGTTATGAGATGCTATATGTACAAAACTAGATTGGGATTCATATTCATAATGCTATCTATATGTACAAAATCTTGGCAGCATCAAATTTCTTTTTATTAAATACAACTCACACAATTTCATTTATTTAAAGAAAATGTGTTATTCGTTATCACGTTTGGTATCTTTCTTCTTCTTTTTTTTTAATCGAAAATGTGGGGAAATTCCTTCAAAGAAGAAAATACAATTAGGCTCTAATCCATGATTCGTAAAGTTTAGTCTATTCCACGTCTCAAAACTTCAACTCATCTCCACCTCTTCCCGAACTAAATACCGATTCTAAAAATGTGACATTCGTTATCACGTATTATTTCAATCTATGACTACACCTAATCGAAAATGATTAATCTATAAAACAAATACAATCGTATGGATAATTAGCATATTCTCTTTCTAGGCTCGATGCGTCACATAAGTCATATGATCCTATCTAAATCCAATTTATCTCACCAAACTAATTTTAAAAAATCTAGATATTTTTCTTATTTAAATATAAATATTACTCCTACTATACCATTAATTAATTTGTTAAATAAAGGGTCATAAATGGTCACAATTAAGTCGTAGAATGTGCAACATAAACAATAATATTAATAATAATTAAAAATGTTACAAGCCGACATTTAAATCCTACAGCTAGACTTGCGATCACTCCATCCACTAATAATAATAACAATTAATTAAAAAATAAAAAGGCGATTCTTCAATAGTTTGCAGCAAAAGTTTGAGCCACAAGAAAAATATTGCAGGCCATAATTGAGTAGCTAGTCAAATTATTTTAATCAAAATCCTCAGATATTTATCAATAAATTATTAAAAAAAATCCATAATTTATAGTATTAAATTAAAGCTTTATTAAAATTGAAGAAATTTGGGACACTCGTTTCGAAGAATCGAAGGTATACATTATTTATTTAAAGGGAGAATTGGTGGCTGTGTTAGAGCTGCAGTCTTTTTTTAATATATAAATCATTTTTTTATGGAAAAGGCTTAATGATTCATTAATAAAGAATTAATCTTCTAATTTAGGCCATAAGCTTGTTTGGTTTAGTCACATCACTAACGTAACATCTTTTTAGTTTTTATTATCTTATTATCTAATACTCTTTTGTTTTGAGCATAGTACTATTATACTACTATAGTATTAATATTAGTATTAAAATTAAAGATACCGTGAAAATGATGGGCGATTTGTTACTTTTTTTTTATAATTATAATAAAGTTAATTGATTAGGGTGAAACACAAGTTTATAATTAAAATAACATAAATTCCAATCTCAACGTATAAATTTATAAGTAACTAATTATTCTAAAATAAACTTACTCCATCTTAGGGATGTAAACGGGGCGGGGCGGGGCAGGGCGGGGCCGGGTATTGCTTTCCCGTCCCCATACCCGTTCTAAAAAAATTCCCCAAGCCCGCCCCGTACCCGTTTAATTCGGGGCGGGGACGGAGGCGAGGATTATCCGCCGGGGGAAGGATACCCATCGGGTACCCGTTTAAAATTAAGAATACTATCTAGGAAAAAAGAAATTGAAAAAAAGTGAATAATAACTACTTATAATGTAAAAATTCATTCAAATAAGCAAATAAACCATATATAAAAGTTATTATGCAAGCAAATTTTAATCTTGAAATCCAAAACACAAATCTTCGTACAAGAAAATATGGTTCTTTTTAGTGCAGTGGCGCCGCAACTAGGGGAAGGGGGAAAAAAAAAAAAAGATTGTTGAATGTTGATTAAGATTGAAGACGCAAGAATAATGATGATTTATGATTAATTGGAAAGTTAATTACTTGTAGAAGTTCAGAAGATGGGGAGTCTCCAAAATATTAAAAATTAAGTAGAATTTTTTATAAAAACATATTATATGTTAAGTATATTCGGGACGGGTCCGGGGCGGGTATCTATAAATCCGGCCCCGCCCTGAATCCGAATCGGGTATAAGTTTGTATACCCGGCCCCGGCCCCGGCCCCGGCCCCGACACCATATTTTGCCCCCCGCCTCCGCCCCATTAGGGGCGGGTCCCCGCGGGTCCCCGGCCCCGCCGGGGAAATTGACATCCCTAGTCCATCTATCTCGCTTGTATACTCCATCGTATTTCGCTTTGTGAATAATGTATATAATTAGGTAAGATGCCTAGCTAGTATGACTACTTCGAGAGTAAAATTCACTACGAACATAAGTCTTTAATTAAATAGTAGTATTATCGTTTTACAATTTTCATTACGTGTCATTTTGAGATATACTCCGTATGTTTTATGATTATAAAGCACGAGCTACAATTTAGCATGTTGGGTATCGTACGCGATTCAAATTATCTATTGCATATTTATGCTGTGTTTTTTATTATATCGACCAATAATCACCGCTTGTAAAGAGAAGGACGCAATGACTCAAATGTGTTTTTCCCGGCAATATGAGTAAGTTGTTAGCTGGTTGTGAGGTATGTGCACTATGAATATATTATAGCGACCAAATTACAACATATTCAAAGTTACCATTGTTATGTTAAATGCAAAATAAGGTGCAAATAAATCTGCATTTGCAAATATGAATATCTAAAAAAAAAAAAAACAGTACTCACTATGTCCATCCTAAATGAAATAACAAGTTATGGTGTAAAAATGCAATATGCCCGAAGGACACAATGAGGGGAACGGAGGCCACTCAAGCCAAAGTGTAAAATGCACTACGACTCAAATGATGCAAATAGCACGTACAAGTGTCGTGTCGTTTGTTCAACAAAGGCACAAACAACTCTTAAAGCATGAATCGTGTGGACTAGGGGACCATTCCTTCCCATTCATACCTTCTATATAAACTCGGGTTGTCTAAACTGCTCCATTCTTACAACTTACAAAACAAAGTTGCCTCATCATAAAAGGAACGGTAGCTAAAACTTATCCATTGCTTCCATTAACATTTACCTAATTCTTCTTGCAATAATGCATAACATGCCCTCAAGTTATGAACTAGATTGGTACCAAAAGAAACAAATGCATCATAACCTTTAAGAAATTTTACATAAGTCTTACTATTTTCCTTGTCCCTCGCAAAATAATACGTTTATTTTTTTTTCATACGTCCTCAACATCGAAAGAATACGTTTCCTTATTCAAAATTACTTTTCCTCGATCTCTTCACAAAGTGTAAAGCATTTAGGGCATTCGCATCAGCATACACTTAAGAAGAGCGCACGCCACGTGGTGCTGACGTGGCAGCGCCACGTCAGCGTGCGTACATGTCTGGACAAACGGATGCTGATGCGGGCGTACACGTGGCGTACGGTGTACGCCCGCGTGTACGCCCAAGCATACACTCGTGTGCAGCAGGCGTACGCCACGTGGCGGGCTCCCATTGGGCCGTCATTGTTGACTTTTCTTTTTCTTTCTTTTTTTTCTTTTTTTTTTCCGATTACAGTTTGTGTTTCCTTTTTTTTCTTTTTTTTTTTTCCCTTTTTTTTCCCTTCTTTCCGATTGAACTAGTGTTTTCTTTAATTTTCCTTTATTTTCTTTTCTTTCCTTTTTTATATGTTTAATTAAGTATTCTTCCTCATTTTTTTTCCCATATTTCAATTTTAATTTAAAGATTATGGATTATAATTTTAATTAGTTTCTATTTTCTTTTTACTAACATATTATTTCCTATTTTTTTGACTTGTTCACATTTTTAACAAGTTGTTCAATACAAATATTTTTTCTCCATTTTTCACCCTTTAATTGTTTTGTTTTTTATGTTTTAAATTTTTTGTATTGTAATTTTTCGACACGTGTCACTCTCTGATTGGGGAATTTATAATTTTTGGGATTGTGCTATGTTTCTCATTATTTTTATTTGTGAAAAGTGACACGTGTCACTCTCCGATTGGGAGAATTTGTAATTTTGGGATTGTGCTATGTTTCTCAATTTTTTTATTTGTGAAAAGTGACACGTGTCACTCTCTGATTGGGGGAATTTGTAATTTTAGGATTGTGCTATGTTTCTCATTTTTTTTATTTGTGAAAAGTGACACGTGTCACTCTCCGATTGGGGGAATTTGTAATTTTGGGATTGTGCTATGTTTCTCAATTTTTTTATTTGTGAAAAGTGACATGTGTCACTCTCTGATTGGGGGAATTTGTAATTTTAGGATTGTGCTTTGTTTATCAATTTTTTTATTGTGAAATGTGACACGTGTCACTCTCTGATTGGGGGAATTTGTAATTTTGGGATTGTGATATGTTTCTCATTTTTTTTAATATTGAAATGTGACACGTGTCAATCTGTAATTGGGGGAATTTGTAATTTTGGGATTGTGCTTTCTTTCTCAAATTTTTTAATAGTGAAAAGTGTGTTAAATTGCACACACATTCGTTTGTTTAATTTTTTTTTTTGTTTTAATTTTTTTTCCTTTTGATTTCTCCTATAAATGCCCCCTTTCTCAACTTATTTCAACAAACCTTCATACTTTCTCCTTCTTTTCATAACACTCCAAACGTTTTTTTACTACTCGAAATGGACGAAAGCAACAACTACATGCAAGACAATTTTTTCGGGCAACAAAGCTCTGAAAATTCTTCTCCTAACCCTCCTGTTAATCCAAATATGTATCCAATACGTCCAACCACACACCCCCCACCCCTCGAAGGATTCTTGCCATACGAAACCCACGTCCAAATGTCGAGCTATCAACAACAACAACAACAACAACAAATGGCGGCGGCCTATCATCAAGCAATGGTACAACAACAAATGGCGGCCTATCATCATCAATTCGGGTTTCATCCTCGTCCAATGCATCAACAAAATAATTCTCAAATACCGTATTCTCAAATGATTCCGAACATGGCAACACGACCTCCAGTTGGACAATTCCAGAGGATGGGTCTATTCGAAGAAGTTGGAGGTTCGATTCCGCCTGTCAATCTAGGCGACGACGAGGAGGTGGTGGGAGAGGCGGAGGTTTCTGCGACAGACGACGGCCGAGGACGAGCGAGACGTAAATCCCAAACCACCCGCCAAGGTCGAGGACGAGGTCGAGCCGCCGGACGATCTGAAGGTGGCTCAAAAGGAAACGCTCGCCCCATCCCGTATACGGAAGAAGAGACCCTCACGCTCACCAAAATATGGGTCGATACGAGCGAAGATTCAATCACGGGGCGAAACCAAAGTGGGGACACATTATGGGGCACAATCAAACGCCTCTACAACATGCAGACGGCAGATGATGCTCCATATCGAGAGGAGAGCAACTAAGGGGTCACTGGAATCGAGTCTGCGCCGATGTGAAGCTGTTCGAGGGGCTGTATCAAGCAGAACTCTCAAAAAATGCAAGCGGCAAATCTGAAAAAGACGTACTGATGGCTGCTTTGAACCAATTTCAAGAGCAATATAATCGGTGTTTCCGCCATTACAGCACTTGGGATACGGTACGCTTAACTTCAAAGTTTAAAGCCGCTATGACATCATCCCAGACAATCAAACGATGCAAAACTAGCATCTCCGGCGGCTACTCAACTCCCTCCACTGAAGGTTTCACTGACCCCGAGCACTCGCCGGATATACCCTCACGAAGGGAACGCCCCGAAGGAGTGAAGGCGGCTAAAGCAAGGGCGAGAGGAAAGGCAAAAGTAGGGGAACCAAGTCTCACTGCTATTGACATGTTTCAGCAAATTCAACAACAAATGCTAGCACCGCCCCCGCCCCCGCCCCCGGCCCCGGTCCCGTCAACGCACATAGATGAGATTGCGAAGTGTTACGAGATAATCATGGCGGATACATCCCAAATGTCGCCTGTGCGTAAAGAACGCCATGAAAAAGTCGTGGCGTTACTTCTGAAGAAATTGTCCACGTTCGATCAGTAGAACATGATTTGTACCCCCACTAAGCTCTTTGAAATTAGTTTTTTTAATTTTTTTTTTTTTATGTATGTTTTAAAATCATTGTATTGTAATTTTCCAAAGGTGCAATACAACATGATTTGCAAAACTAAAGTTTGCATTTAATTCGCATTTCAATTTATTTGTATGAAATTAATTAGCATAACATTAATTTGTATATAAAAAATAACACATGTAAATATAATTGGTTCGAATAATCTTCTGCCAAGATTGGAGCAACAATCTTCGAATTTGAATTTAATTGGTTCGAATAAATAAATAAATCATCTTCCTAGATTAATTTAATTGGTTCGAATTTGAGCTAGATTGGAGCAATATCTTCTGCCAAGCTATTGTCACTTCTTGTTCAAATGTGTCATAGAACACAATTAATGGATTGTTGACCACAACTACTCGTTGCTTCATTTTCATTTATTTTCCAAGTTGTGCATTGCAACTAACACATGTCACTCTCCCATTGGTCCTCTTTTTATTGCATGGATTGTGGTTCATTTTTTCCTTATGATAAGTGACAAGTGTCACTCTCTTATTGGGAGTATAGCCAATTTTGGGATTGTGAATGGATGATCAACCAATTTCTAGTATAATTTTTATTTTTTACCATTTTTTGTTTCCTCTATTAATACATACTTTCTCAACTAATTTCAACACACCTTCATTTTTCTTCTTCAAACTTTCTTCAATTGTGTTCTTCGATTTTGTTGAATATTTGTTTAAGTTCTCGTATTCAACAAAATGAATCACGAGGAGAAAATGAGATTGGCACGCCAAACCATGGCCTTGTTGTGCCAATTTGAGATAGATAAATTAAAAGAGTGTGAGGATGCTGCTCAGGAAAGTAGTAAGAAATCGAAAAAAAAATATATTGAGCGTGATCGTGAGGGAGGTTTCAAGCAGTTGTACAACGATTATTTTTCAGACCGACCTACCTACTCAGATTTCATGTTTCGTCGCCGATTCCGTATGCGGCGAGTGGTATTCTTGAAGATTGTCAACGCCGTATCGGTCGCAGATCAGTATTTTCAACAACGACCAGATGCTACCGGTCGAGAAGGCCTTCATCCATTACAAAAGTGCACCATGGCACTCAGACAGCTTGCGTATGGAGGTGCTCCAGATATGTTCGACGAGTACCTGCGGATTGCTGACTCAACCGGGCGTCTGATTCTGGAGAAATTTTGTCGTGCCCTTATTGCTGCTTTTGGAGACGAATACTTGCGAAGGCCGACTCAAATGGATTGTGCCCGACTCATCCAAATGCACGAGGTGAAGCACGGCTTTCCGGGAATGCTCGGGAGTGTCGATTGCATGCATTGGCCATGGAAAAATTGTCCAACGGCTTGGGTAGGTGCGTATCTCAATTATAAGAAGGCGTGTCCTACATTAATTCTTGAAGTTGTTGCGTCCACCGACCTGTGGATTTGGCATGCTTTTTTCGGGGTCGCTGGCTCGAACAACGACATCAATGTCCTTAACCAAAGCCCTCTATTCAACGACGTTTTGAATGGTGTTGCTCCGGCAGTGAGCTTCATGGCTAACAACAACCTCTACCGGATGAAATATTATCTAGCTGACGGCATTTATCCCAGATGGCCTACCTTTGTAAAGACGTTGCCGTGTCCGACAACTGACCAGAGACGACATTTCGCTCTTAAGCAAGAGGCTGCGAGGAAGGACATCGAACGAGCATTCGGTGTTCTACAACAAAGGTGGGGAATTATTCGTGCGCCTGCCCGACCACACTATCTAGAAAATATAACAGAAATCATGTACGTATGTGTCATCATGCATAATATGATAGTTGAAGATGAAGGCCCGGATGTAGAAAATTGGTCGGGGGAGGAAGAAGCGGGTTCGAGCTCAAGTGGTGGTGGGGTGCAAGCGCGACAAGGTGTCGATGCCTCGTTCGCAGGACCTATTCATAGGAATGTGAATACCCGCGATGCAAGGGCCCACGATAAATTGCAAGATGATATGATTGAGGAAATGTGGGCACGCAATACTAACTGCGATGCAAGGGCCCACTTTTAATCCATTTTTTCACCTTTTAATTGTTGTGTTTTTTTGGTTTTAAAATCTTTGTATTGTAATTTTCCAAAGGTGCAATACAATTGGATTTATTAAAAAAACTCGTAATCATGATTAACCGTGAGCCAACCCAATAATCTAAAATTAATTCGATTTTCAAACTTTCATGATAATCAATTGTAACTAGTTAAGCTTTTATTAATTTTGACACGTCCATTTATTTCAAGTGTAAACAAGTTGGTGATTAATTTCCATTTTAAAACAAATATGGATTAAAATCGAATTGATTAATTTTTTTAACAATTTTTCACCTTTTAATTGTTTTGTTTGTTATATTTTAAAATCTTTGTATTATAATTTTTCAAATGTACAATAGAATTTTATTTATTAAAAAAACTCGTATTCGAACGACAAGAAAAATATTAAATCGAAATAAGAATTAACAAATAACTAACAATGTCCAGTCAGCATAGTCTAGTCAGCACATAAAATAAACAGCATACACCGTACTCCACTGCACTACTTTTCAGCATACGCCGTACTCTGTCCTTGTCAGCACACTTTTTGTCCTAGTCAGCACACTTTTTAACCAGCATACGCCGTACTCTCATATTCTCCCGTACTCCACTGCTAATGTTCTTAAGAAAACAGATATTCAGCTTTTATCAATACACATTGATTCTCCCACTACTAACAAATCCAATATAATGTGTATCAAATACTATTAAAAGGGGTTTTGATAAATCAAAATCCCTACCCAAATTTCTGGAAAAAGAAAAGAAGAAGAAATCTACAAAGAGAGAAGAACATCATCATCATCAATGAATTCGAATGAAACTCGATTACTCCTAATTCTAATCCTAAATCCAAATCCAAATTCAATGGAATCCAATCTCAATTCTCGAATGTAGTCACAAGCCCTCAGATCACATCCAGATTAGCTAGTTTTTTTGTCAGTAGTTTGTATCAGTCGACGATAGTACAGATCCAACGGCTAAAAATTGCCCAGAAATTTAGATCGACGGTCCAATTGTATCGCAGAATTCAACCATTTCCTGACCCGGACCCGTTTCTTCCCGGTGAAACCTCCTCAGTGATTCCAGAAACCCCGATCCGTTAACATTGACCCGACTCGAATCCGTTTTCTGAGCTCTCGGCACCGACGCCGTTCGGCTTCTAGAAAGCGCTTCCGCAGCGTTCGCCGCCGTGTGGATCGGAGGAGTTCGGATGTTCAGATGAGATGACGCGCAGCTCCGATCCGCCTACGGTTTTTCAAAAAATCAATCAAGGAAACTATTTCCCCGAATCTGATTTCTTCAAAAGCGAAAAGGAGAAAAATCAAACCTCAATTTTGAACCGCTTCCTCGAAACGACGGCGTCTTCATCATCGAGCGACTCGTCTTCGCTGGAGCTGCTCGCAGCCTCCTCCGCCGGCGGCGGCGGCGACCAGGGGACGACCTGGCTCTCCTCTTCCTCCTCCGCCTCCATCTCCTCCTCTTCTGACTCTTCCGTGCCGCTATCTTCGCTCTGCTCCTGACCGGCGCATTGCTCGCAGACGGAAACGGTGGGGCCGAGCTTGCCGCCGGAGGCGGACCACGGCGTCGGCGACTGGCAGACGTCGCAGAGCAGGTTCCTGGAGTGGCGCGCCACCAGGAAGTTGGCGGAGTGCACGGCGGCGTCGCAGTCCCAACACAAGCTCGCCCGATCCGAAGCGCAGTACATCCGCGCCTTGGCTTTGCACAGCTCGCACCTCCTCATCGCTGATTCAGTTTCCGCGGAAGAAATCGCCGACTTCGGTAGAGACGATGAGATAGGGAAGAATAGGATTCTAGATATCCGAGGCAGAAAAGGAGCAGAGAATTTTCCGGTTGGGACGAGATGAGAGAGAAAGTGGAAACTGATGAGAGAGAAAGTGAGGAAAGAAAGTGTGGGGAGGAAGAAGAAGAAGAAGAAGGAAGTATAGAAGAAGAAACCATTTCTTTATTGGCTAAAGGCAAATATATTCATGATTTCTTTTTATCCTTATTTTGTACTAGTTTTTTTTAAATATTCTTTTATACTGTTAGCAATGTTTTAAAAACCGAACCGGACGTCGAACCGGTGAGGCTTTCGGGTCATGGTTCAATTGGTTGAACCGGTTAAACCATGGTTGAACCGTTATATAATTAAATTAATTTTAAATAATTTTAATAATAAATAAATACATGATATATATAAAAATATGTTTATAGGTCAAACCGGACTGGTATATGGCCGGTTCCCGGTCGAACCGGCCGGTCCGGTCCGGTTTTAAAAACATTGACTGTTAGTATCTTTTCTTTATATTTGAGTGTTTCTCTATCCAAGCAAATTTGTGCGGCTAATATTAACATGGTTACTATTTACCTGCAATTAATAATTACTCTAAATAACATGGTGTATTATTTCCATTAATTATACGAGCAACTCCAAAAATGACGAAATTACCCTCGTATCCGTTGGAGGAGGGGCAGAGATGGAATTTCAGGAAGGGGAGGTGAGACGAGATGATATTCCTTAACGTGTGGGTCCACAACAAATTTGGGGTGTGTGGCGGTGGTAAGTGCCAGCTGTCGGGAACTTGAGGACCAGAATGGAGGGGGTGGGGCCCAGGGGAATCTGCATCCTTCTATTGGTGGAGGTGCGAGGATATTTCTTTTTGTAAATGGCTCCCGCTGACGTGTCGCCTCCTGATTCTCGAGCGTCCGACGTGGCTGAGGCTCGGTCCAATAAGGGGAATTGGGCCACGTGGGCTGCATATGGTTGGTGATTTCGATTTCTTAAAATACTTTTGATCCGGAGCTGGGGCCCACGCGGAATACTCTTTTGATGTTTCGCCGACTCTACTCGTTTGTTGTGTTTCTATTTGTTCCGAGTTAAATGACCTATTTGTCCTTGGGGAATATAATGTGTAAATTGATATGCCTAAAATTGTGTGCTCATACTTATTTTTGTTAATCTAGATAAACAAAAAGTATAACGTTCAAATGAAATGGGATAAGGACAATAAAAGACAGCTTAATTGGTAAGACCGTTCACTTATAAATCAAACGGTTAGGAGTTCGAGTCATACATCGTAAATATTTAAAATTTTAGAGACCTTCTTCGTACCATTTTAAAATTTTAATATTAAAATTATTTTAGAAAAAGATAAATAGAATCATAGAGCTAACTAGATGCATGGAGAAAACATTTTAACTCTTTTCTTACAACAACTTTTAGCTCTATTAAATTAAAATAATTATTTGAATTTCAATGCTTTAATTATTTACATGCCCAAAATGTATAAGTTAGTGTAAGTTTTCTTTACATGAATAATCTCAAATTTGGGTGCGTGCGTATTTGTTTAAGTAACAAATCGTGCAATAAGTAAAACCGTTACAAATTTAAGTTATAAGATAAAACTTTTCACACTTTTAAATTGAGAATAATATTATGTTTGGCTAAAGTTATTTGAAAGAAGTTATAAGTAGTTAAAGGGTATAGAAGCCGATGACCCCTTGGCCTGGTGGCAAGGGTGAGATACTTAGGACTCTCATTTTTAAGAGGTCCTGAGTTCGATTCCCACCTTTATGTGAGTAGCTTTCGTCGTGTAGGAGTCACACCTTTATGTGGGTAGATATACATGAGTATTGATGTGGACCCGTTACTTTTTCAATTTAACACCGCGCATAAAATCCCGTTTTTTCAATTTAACACTGCGCATAAAATCTCGTGCCGAAAAGAAAGTGGACTAGTGAACTGGGACGGATGGAGTATTATATGCGCATAAAATCTCGTGCCGAAAAGAAAGTGGACTAGTGAACTGGGACGGAGGGAGTATTATAATCCCACTATCGAGTGTGGTGTCAGATTTCTCATGTATATGAGTTGTATATATATAGTTGTAATCTCTAATGTAATATTAAAAAAAAAATCGATAGTGTGAATAAAGGGTATAGAAGCATAAATAGCATGAATGCATGTGAAGGAGATTATGTACGTAATTGAAGCTCAATTAATTATCCAAATTAATAAGTAAAAAAATTGATTCGAGGCCCACAAAATAAGCAAACCCAGCCCAACATTAGTTAGTTAATTATTATCGAACAGTCCATCAATAATTAAAACACGAGCCCATCTTCATAGCCCAAATCATTTCGAAAATATAAACACACTTGAGCCCCCAAGTTGACCAATTCCGGCGAGCAACACACCACCGCCTCGATACAACCGCCACGGTTGTCCCCGCTCATTCACTCTCCACCGTCGCCGTCGCCCTCGCCTTTCTCTCTATTTCCATTTATATTATTTCCAGTGGAAGGATTCATGATTTTTTGTTGTATATACATGAGCATATGTTGAGTTTTACCTAGATTGTGGCTTAAGCATTTCAATGCATTGCATTTGTTCAAGTGAAACAAAGTCCAGACTTAAGCTTTGTGAATCTGTATTTGTTGTTGAATAGCTTAGAAATTAGTGTTTCATTTATTATTATTATTATTATTATTATTATTATTATTATTATTATTATTATTATTATTATTATTATTATTATTATTATTATTATTATTATTATTATTTTCATTTTCTCTCTCTACCTTTCGTTTATGGAATAGCAGAATTAGGGGTGGGAATACGGTACGGTTCGGTTAACCGAATCGATATTTTTGATTAATCGAACAGCAAAACCGACGAAAATGTAACTGCTAATTGAACCGCTTTAAGTTCGGTTAACCGGTAACCGATCTTCCCTTTTGTGATTCGGTTAGTATGTTAATTGATAACCCTTTTTTTCTTTTCCTTTTTTTGAGATTTAAATATTTAATTTCTAATTTTATACATTTATCTTATCTAATTATTTTACACCTCTTTAACATTCTATTATATGATGAAACATTATAATATTTTAAATAAATAAATATATATATATAATAAATTGTTAAATTTTACAATTGCTTATATATAAATAAATAATAGGATTGGGTAATAAATAAGTATATTGTAATTTATAATGTCAAATATTTGCGGTTATCGGTTGACTGATACGCACGGTTATCGGTTCGGTTAGGTTATAACTGAAAAATCGCAATTGTTTTTCCTAAGTCTAGAAAAATAATTTTAAACTATACAAAAATAGTTAAACAACAATAATTTAGTAGTGCAATACAATCTTAATACAATCATGAAAACGGTAAACCAGAATAATTTCAAATAATACAAAAATCGACAATTCAATCATACATCCTTCTGGTTTTTGCCAATACTCGATCTTGGGCTTGCTACAAAGTACAAACCAAAGGAACCCTAACCAATAATCCATTTATTAATCAAGTAACCACCTCGTCTTCTACCTGCATTATATAAAAAAGAAGAAGTTAAATTAGAATTGTTAGAGTTACACAACACAAATATTAAAGCTAGATTCAAAATTACTTACTTGGTCCCCCTTCATGAATAATGTCCAAAACACAAATCCTTGTATGACAAACACTACTGACGGAAGCAACAATGTCATTTTGACATATGGTAGAGTTCCCTTCAAAATGGACAAATAATGTGGGACACGACAGAACCAAACGAACACGAGTGTGAGCATCAAAGCAAACATTGAGTAACTCAAGATTCGCAGCATTATGAAGGTGCGGTAGTGCACTCCCTACCGGGATGTAACAGAGTGTAAGAACCCTAGAAGACTAATTCTTGAACTGTACAACGCCATGATCTCGAACGTCACGAAGCATGCGAATGCAAGGAGGTGTAAGAGCAGAGGAAGACCAGTCTGCTGGTCATATCCTCCTGGAGGAGCAAAGGCCGCTGCAAAAACATACGTCAACGCGAAAGTGACTATTATGATCGAAGTTTTCGCTGTTCGCTTTGCATATGCTTCCTGCTTTGCCACAAGTTCCCCGTGCTCTTTCCATAAGAGCTCACCAGGCAGGTCCCCGTTTTTGTTTTTCATCTCCTTCAAGTGGAGCGGCACAACCAACTCAACCTTCATGAACCACCGGTAGGCTTCTCCTAAGTCTACCTCTTTTGCTGCCAATTTTGCAGCGTAGTGCAGGAGATTGTTCTTGTCCATATCGAGGACCTTCAAGGTGTCAGTGTGCTTCGCACGCTTAACGAGCGAAAGCATGTTCACACGTCGGCTCATAATTATATTGTGCAGCAAATTGCCACCATGCCCATCAACCCGAAAAATAAGATCTGGATGACCCTTGAGTATCATCGTCACAAGATCACTGTTTCCTAATTTTGTTGCATCGTGTAGGAGGGGAGGGTCTATTATCATCCTAATAAAGTCCAAGTCTAGTCCTTCTATCTAGATAATAAAGCCCAAGTTATAAAGAGTTTACTACCTAGTTAAGGCATAATTTGTCTTTATTAGTCCATAACAAAATTTGTCTTTACAGAGCCCTAAAATTCTTAGTTTCAAGACACTTTTATATATCGTGCATGTGCTCAAATTTCCAAATAAATTATCACAGACTAGCTAAGGCATAATCTGAACACAAAATGATTGAACAAATCTTTATACATTAACTTTAACATAACTCTTAATATCTACAAAACCACAAAGTATATATGTTTCCAAGAATTTTTTTTTTTATTGAGACAATCAGGAACTGTATATTCATCACCACCTTAAAAATTCTTTATTCAAAATTTTATTTAAAATATCATCACATACTTTAACACGAAAGAAAAAGGAAGAAGCAATTTTCCAAAATCGTACAAGAAACTATAGCACAAACTATTAGGACAAAGTCGAAGAAATAATAGATAACAAAAAAAATAAATAAATAAAAGAATTTTAAACTAAGTTGTAAGTTGTGAGCCTATTATTCTATAAACAATTGGCCTATTTTAACATGATCCAAAATTATGGCCTATTATATAAAATTAAGGGCCTATTATATAGAATTATGGGCCTATTTTTACATGATCCAAAATTAAGGGCCTATTATATAAAATTATGGGTTTATTATATCTTTATATAGATGGTTCTTTTTTAACATGATCCAAAATTACGTTCTATAAAAAAATCATAAGTAAATTGATTTGGGTTTGGGCCAAAACCAGACCTAACTATAATCTATTACTATTATACAGTACATACATGTTGAGACGTCCAACTGAGCTAGTATGTGTAGGGGAGTCCTCTGATCATCCTCATGTTTCATCTCAGCCACCTCTCCTTTCTTTTCCAGTATTGCTAGCGCCAAATCTGCTTGATAAGAAACATCGAAATTACATTTGAAAGAAGAAGAAGAAACACATACCGAAGTTTTTGTTGTCGATGGCAAGTAGCAAGAGGTCGAACCATTTGGCCTCGGTCGGTGCACTGAGGCCAGTCAGGTATGAGACGACTTCAACACTCCCGTACTCCACCGCAAGCATGCAGGGGTCGGCCCCGTACCAACTCTGGAGCGTGAGCAAAGCTGGATACGACTCGACCATTGACCGCATTGCTTCCACCATGTTGCCCCCACCGGCGCCGCACATCGCAGCGTAACAGCAAGTAGCCTAGGCCGTCGTGAGAAGCGACTTCATCAGCCGACAAGCACGTCATGAGCCGGGCTATGAGCTGGGTGTGCTTCTTCGAACAAGCTACGTGAAGGGCCTTTTCGCCCTCTTCCGTAAGCGCCCTTCATGCTAAGCTGTCGTCTCTTCCGAGAAGAGACTCGATTGCGGCTAGATCGCCTTCCGTCACATCATTATACATCTCCGAACAAAGGTTCACGGAATCCCAACTGCATGAATTATATACCATATCAAATTGCATGCATATGTATTATATTAATTAATTCCGGTCACAACCAATAAATATGCCAAGAATTAACTCATACCAGTTGAAACTGGGTGAAAAACTCTCGAAACATGTTACGATTTTGATGATGATGCAGTCATTCTTCACTAGCTTGTACTGTTTGAGATATATGAAAAAACATAAAATATTCTTGCAAAATAGTATGTCAGTTCCTAATTAAGTTATGGTATTAGATTTAACAACCTAACAAAAAATTGCATGAGTTTATGATTTAATTAAATATCCATTGAACCAATGCTTTTTTTTAATAAATAAACATAAACAAAAAACCCTCTTATTTTTATTTAATTCGGGTACCCAAAAAAAGTTATGGTCGGGTTGAGGTAACAAAAATTGGAATTTTCGATTCGATCCGATCCGACCGGACCCAAATTCTCAAATTTCCAACCCTAAAAATTTTGAAATCCACCGGAGTATATGCTTAGATGTCATAGAAGTCCAAGCATTTGAAATGAAAAGAATTTTGAGTTTGTGAATTTATTTCATTCTCTACTTATTCTCTATCTTTTCATCCTAATTTGTGGATGGAATAAATATGAGGATTGATAACATTTGAACTATTTAACAACACTCTTTGGTAAAAGTTGAAACAAGAAAGAGAATACCTTTTGTTTCATTATGTTTCACTTCATATTATGTCTATCTTTTTTTTCACATTAAAAATTCTAAATTGCTCATTTAAAACAAACAAACATGAATTGAAAAGGTAATTTCAAAAACAACTGAAAATTGCACACATATTGCACGGAAATTGCACCCTATTTATAAAAATTCAACACGTGCAATGTGTTCATTTTTAAAGAAGGCAAATCCAGTGCTAATGCAATGCATATTGCACAAAAATTGCACAATATCTATAAAAATTCAATACGTGCAATGTGTTATTTTTTTAAATAATTGTTGAACATAGATATTAAACCACCAAAAGAATAGATTGTTAAAATTAATTTAGTCATAATCAATATATAAATTAGCGTAAATGATGAAAATGATCTCCACTTTTACAACAAGAAATGAGTGTTATTTTCACTCAAAACAAAACAAATATCCACATTCGGTATTTTTACGTGACATATTTTATTTTGAATTTATAGCATCAATAATAGATGCGTTATTGTAGCAAAATATTAATTTTGTGATATTTTTTCCTTTCAAGTTTATAGAAACCGGTGATAGTTACCGGTGAGATTATTCGTTTTTTTTTTTTGAAACAATTAACAATTGATAAGAAATTAAAAAATCGCACCATAGAGGACTTGAACTCGGGATCTTTAGCCCCATATCTTAACGCCATATCGTTTGACCAACACACACTAATTATGTTTTTAAGTATCCTCTAATTATTAACTAATAACTCTAAATTATAACTAATTAAGTAGTGTTGCATATTGCAATAGAAATGAGCTCTTGACCATTTATTTAAATTATTTAAGTACTAGATATGGGCTTGTTTAAAATACTTGGGTAGTATTATTTTATTGGCGCATACCCTGTTTGTAGACTGTTCTAATGGGAATTATCCCTTCATGTTTTGGGCAATTTCGTAATTCCATTAATTATATTATGCGTTTGTGTCGAATGTCGATTTATCTTTTAAACTTAATAATTTTTTTTAATGTTATTCTTTTAGTAGAGCAAAATTTATTGATGTAACTTCGGATTAATTTAGATACTCTATTATATTTTAGCGTGGGATCTCCTATTGTTCGCTCTGCACAGTTCATGAACAACGGACTAGTCAGACATGTAGCTTCGGACTAGTTATAAGACAAAGTACTCATGCTTTCAATTTTTTTATGTAGCAACAGATACACAGTTCGTGGACAATATTATTAAGTTTCTTTTCTTTAGACTTTGGCTTACATTTTGGGAAAACTATGCCCTCCTAAGTAAAATTCATAGCTCCATCCTTGCCTAGTTGTTTTTTCAACTGCATTAAACATAGAATTCTCAAAATAGATCGATTTCCTATATATGTGAACGGTTAACATAATATAAAAGCCTTTGAGAATTAATTAAATCCAATGCAATATATGAAGTTTAAAACCTTAAGGCATGCCCAAATCTCATTTGAATCCATTGGCCCAATTATAAATAAACTCATAGAATAAACACCAATTAAATTATTTATTCATCTAGTTTAATGGATTTGAAGCCCAATTCTGGACCAATAACTTATTACAGCGGTACTGCCTCCGTCTCACTCATACAGAGATAGTCGTTTCAGCCTTTTCAATTCGTCTTACAATCCCTATGCTTTAATCTATTTTGGCTCATCGATCATAAGAAGAGTAAGATTGTTAAGCATGATTTCATATTAGGTGAACTATGTCGAGACCTTTTATATGGTATTGAAAGCATCAATTTTCAATTTTGAAAAGATTCACGGGTCTGAAATCCGGATTTTCGATTCATTTAAAATGGATTTGAATTCTTATGCTTGTTTTGCCGACGATGGCTAGTAGTAGTACTACTACTACTGTACAAGCGTGTGCTGCAAGTTTCATCTCAATAGGGGAAATCATGCCACCTCAAGAAGTTGTTGTAGTCAAAATACCGTAATTATTAATACTATGAAGGAAGATAGAGCATAAATAAGCTACACAGACGTCATTCCAGTGCCCCGATCATCATCGAAAGAGCTCCGGCTTCAACTCCTAATTTCTCTCTCTCTTCCTTTCTCTCTCCGCAACTCTTCCAGTTCTATGTGTGTGTGAGTGAGAGAGAGGGGTTGATATGATGACTTTTTTGTTTACTCCCTTTTCTTCACAATTTATTATAAAATGTTTTAGGTAAATATATCAACACATACAAATATTTTCTTCTGTTTTTGGGCAGAAACATGAGGTACGTTTTTGGATATTGGTCTAGGTCTAAGCAGTGTTTTAAAAACCGAACTGGACCGCCGGTTAAACCGGTTGAACCATGAACCGTTCATAATTTCGATTTGTATTTTTTCCGGTTATTTTCAATTTTGGCCGATTGAAACACGGTTCAACAGAAAAAATCATGAACCGAAGGCCTCGCCAGTTCGACCTCCGGTTCGATTTTTAAAACATTGGGTCTAAGAGTTTCCTTTTTTGGTAGTTTGACGGGGACGTAGTCTTAATAGATAAGAACAAACCCATTTACTTATGTATGTATCCATTAATATATTAATCTCTCTCCCGTTAATTACTAATTAATGTGCATGGCAATGTTAATAGTATAGTAGTAAACTTCACTCATGTGAGAGAGATCCGTGTAGTCTTGCTTAGACCTAGACGGCCGTAGCTTGTAGTCCCGATTTAATGTTTAGCACTGAGTGACATTCTATCGGCCTAGTTAAAGCTTAATTTTCTCTCGTCCTTATATCATGAATTAGAAATGATATTATGACTAATATATATCTATATATTTACATAGTTAATTTGTACTATATGACATGATGTAAAATTAGTATAAAAAATATGCACAGTTGTAATCCGCCTAGCCGCATCAACTTAGGAAAAATTATAATATATGCTACATATTTATTTATTATGTTGAAAGGCGATATTAATTTCTCAAATCTTTAATAGGATACGGCCCAACAACAAAGCTCGGCCCACGCAGTTGGCCCACGAGAAGCGGTCATCCAAACGTAGAAGACTCGGATGCTTTCCAAAAATAGGCCCAACCCGAGAAACCCTAATTGCTTGTATATAAATAGATGTTAGATGAGGGTTAGACGACATTCACACTCTTTGTACTCTTACACGATAAACCCTACATAAAATCGCCGCCTCCTTCTCTTTCCCGTGGACGTAGATCTACTCCGGTAGATCGAACCACGTAAATCTTTCGTGTCCTTTAATTCTTCGTTACATTGATTGCCTCACGAAAATATGTTTAGAGAGTTAATGTTTTCAATCAGATTATAAGCTGAAATGACCGAAATCCTATTGGCCACACTATTAAAAAAGCACATGGAATGTCATTTTCTAAAACAGATGATCGAAAATATTACTTGCAGGGGTCCCTTAATATTATTAAGAGAGAGAAGAGAGAGACAGGGAGAGAGAGGGAGAGTCTTACAAAGTAGAGGATTCCATGAAACCTAAGAGTAGAATTTTTTTTGACATGATATATGTGTGTACCCTGAAATTTGTAACATGATGAAGACCAAAACTTATATACGAGATCTACTCTTCATTTATATTTTCATTAGCAGATAATTTTACGGGTGCAAATTCGGGTTTGGATTTTCAGCTTGAGACCAAAATATTATACGTAATAACTAAGTATTGTTCTTCTCTTCTTTGATCAATTATGTTTACATGAATAATAACTAAGTATTGTTCTTCTCTTCTTTTATTTTTTATTTTACATGTTTCAAAAACAAAAACAAAAATCAATGATTCAATTAAATAGAAAGGGAATATTTGCAGCCACCTTTTACATTGTATTTGCACAAATCTTACTTTTTGACATAAGGGATTATTTGGACAAAATCTTAACATAGAACTGTAAAAGCAATAGGCTTATGCAGTTGGACCTCATATGATGTAAACAGAAGACACAGTACTCACTCTTTTAGAGAAAGTCGCGCGTTTTGGACCTTAACCGAGAGCTTCAGCTTCTGATCTTCCATGTCTCTGAAAAGTGCAAGTAGAATTGCTCTGTACACTTGACATCTTTGATTCGTTTGTTCTACCTTGGCTCTTAACTCGTGGAGTTTCTTCTCCTTCTCTTCCTGCAAAACAAAATAGCATTGTAAATGATTTTCTTTATCAAGCTACGCTTATGGTGTTCAAACTCGTAAGTCACAAGAATTCGTTACAAAGATGAACGTTCATTTTTACAGTTGCTTCAATATTTTATACCCGAAAACAGTATTGGAAAACATTCATTACCCAGAATAACTCTCTTGCTGGACTTGCACTAGTAGAACACAAATACTAAAACGAAGGAAACGGGAGCTCTATGCTACGTACTGAACTACTAAGATCAACCCCTAAACCCAATTCATATTATAAATATTCACACCAAACATCAAATTCGACAAACTAAATATGATAGGGAAGGTTGTTTATGTGCAGATTCAGAACACAAATTAGTAGTAGTTTCTTTTTTCTTACAGCATAAGTAATTTGGTATTTTCGTTTTCATTTAAATCATTCAAGAATCTGACTTATAATATCATGAAGGAAAGAGAGAGTTTAAACATTCTAACCCTTGATAAGCATGATGAAGATTGGTTCTCAGTCGATCGCATCTCCTTATTTCTTCCATTTGCTTCGATGCTTTTGCTCTTTACAGCAGCAACTCGTTTGGAAGCCTCTTGTAGACCACTCATAGCCACATTATAAACGTGTATAGATTTCGCGCCTTCTTCCACATACTTTAGTGCTTCTTGGCGTAGATTTTCATGACGAGTGATTTGAGATCCTTGATAACCGCTAGGCTCTACAAAAGCAGTATCAACCATGGATTCTCCAGAACCAGTTCTCGCATTTCTTGTCCACCGTTTCAGAACATATTCAGATGGAAGCATAAGCACGTTTTTTGCTCTGAAAACAGAGAGTATATGCCTACACGGGACGCCACAAAATTCAAACATTTGACAACTACAGGTACCTTTCATCTCGAATGTGCTGAATCTGACTGTGTGAGCTTTGTGTTCTTGGCCAAATTTAGCTACTCGATAAATTGTTACTCCACCAGATTCTTCAACTATAGATGCAGGATTTGCAAGGGTTTCCACCAGTTCCCCTTGAAATTTCAAGAAAATCCTCCGAGTATAGAGATTGGCAGCTTGCTTTTCCATAGGAGACGGAGTCTTCAGAAGGGGTGCAGTGTTAGAAGTTTCAAAGTCATCCTTCATTAACTTTTCTTGCCAACTCAAAGCAACCTTTTCACACTGCTTAATCAAAGATTGTATGGTGGGGGAACTGCTTAAAAACCCGTCAAAGAAAAAACTCGAGGCATCAATGCATTCCACCAAAGATAATTCTCCAAAAAACACATCCCTCAAAAAAACCGGGACCCATTGATCACGAATGCTATACAAAGACTGCAGCCATTCATTACTCATCAAATAGTATTTACTCACTAAATTCGACCAACACGACTCAAACTCCTCAATCGTGTCGGATTCATTCACACACTTCTTGAACTCAAAGTCGAAACTCGGGTTCGCTTGATACACATTACCCAACTTCTCCTCTGTTTGCCTAAATATACTCCATCTACAGAAACGATTCTTTGCTTCCGGAAGAACTTGAGCCACAGCCATCTGTATAGTTCTGTCAGGATCACTAGTGATGGAGACAGGGACGCGTCCAGACATTGCACGGAGCCATGTCTGAAGCAGCCAAACAAACGAGGCGTCGGATTCATTCAGAAGCAATGCACAGCCAAAGAGGATAGGTTCAGCATGATGATTTATACCAGTGAAAGTGATGAATGGTATCTTAGAACGGCTAGTTGTTCTATACGAAGTATCGACTCTAACAGTGTCCCCAAAACAGCTATAGTTTGCCCGACAAGAAGAATCGGACCAGAAAACATTCCCACATAGCTCATTATCACCCTCGAATGCATAGAAGAAACTAGGGTTCTCAGCTTGCATTCTTTTCAGATATTCCAGCAAAAACAGAACCCCAGGGCTGATGTTTCTCTGCCTATTCATGCTGGTATTCATTTTTAATTTCCAATTTCTGCATCAATGAAGAAAGAATTGAAATCCGAATGAAAATCTCGCACGTTCAAATTAGGAAAAAATTAGGGAAAAAATTGAAAACTGCATATATGAATTCTCTTCACATAATCCAGCAAGCATTGAACAGGCTCTCTACCTATGGCTGCCATTTATTCATTTGTATTTACTATTCAAATTTAAGTGCAGCGAAAAAAAACAACATAAAGTAAAGAAACCCTAACCAGTAATCAGCAGGGGCGGAGCCACGCTTGAGCTGGGGTTGGCTCAAGCACACGCGAATTTGTTCCTTTTTTTATCGAAATTTCTACTGGTGAAATTTGTTGTTCGCTTGAATTTGAGAGTGTTTTCGCCGCCGCCGCGGCTGCCGGAGTTTGGAGTGAGCTTGGACTGTGATGAATAGCTTGGGTCGATAGAGAAGAGAAGCAATTGAGAAGAAGAATTCCTTCTCTTTTTCTTCACGTAGATTAGTTTGTAAAAATATTTAATTTAATTTAATTTAATTTAATTTAATTTAGGCAATTCGTACTGGTACTATTATTTGCATTTTTGCCCCAAGTAATTTTAAGACAATTTCCTTTTCACAAAATAAAATTAAAAAATTAATATAAAAAAGAGGTTCACATAGTAACAAGACAAATATCCAAATTATTACACTATTATCTCGATCTCGATATATTAGTCTTATTGAATGAATGTACGTAAAGTATGAAATGTTCCGATAGAACTAATTGTTGGAATTTGGCTTTGACCAAATAATTAAATAGTAATTTATATTTAATTTATTGAATTAAATGATAAATTATTAAGTTACTCCGAGAGTAGATGAACGTGGTATATTGATATGCTCAAATCCGAATTCCGGTGAGTGGGATATAATATATCAAAGATTGAGAGTTGGTGGAGTTATTACAAGGTGGATAAACTCTTGTAATAAATTTGTCTCACATTGATTAAAGAACATTAATTAGTTATGTATATAACTAATTATACTAATGGGTTAATTAATCAAGTGGGCCAGATAGCGGGTGATGGGCTCTCGCGCGCCACCGCCGCCACCGCCGCCGCCGTCCGTCCGGCCGGCCGGCCGGGCCTGGCTCGGGCTCGTGGCTCGTGGCCGTGGACTTGGACTTGGACTTGGATCTTGGCAATTGGTCCTTTGGGCTGTTCCTTGGGCCTGTGACTGGGCTTGGGCTTGGACCTCTATATATATATATTTGGGTAATTCTAAACATAACCCCCAAATTGTTAATTATAGCCCCCGAATTAAAAATTAAATAAAAATTAGTAATTGTTTTACAATTCTACCCTTAAACGAATAAACGAATATCCTCCAAATTATAAGAAAACACGCATAGCCCCATTTCTCAATTTTAATTGAGAAAAAATGTATAGCCCCCATCTTCAATAAAATTGCATATAAATCTTTTCCGATCGGCAAACTAGTTGCGGCGAAAATTAAAATTGTGAAAATTGAAAATTAAAATATGAAATTTCTTCAAATATATGATATATGATGATGTTTAGATTCACGAACAAACATGAATTTTCATGAATTTCATTTGAATCTTTATCTCCCCCTATAGGCTGTTGCAATTGTATGCAATTCTTATCACTCTAATCTGAATCGTAATGGAGTGGCGCTGCTGCTGCCGCATACATGTTTGCCAAATCGAGGTTGTGTACTAGAATTTAAAATTAGGTTTATGCATTTTCTCAAATTCTGGGGGCTATACGCACGGCAGGGGTAGGATTGTACATCAATTACTAGTTTTTATTTATTTATTAATTTGGGGGCTATGATTAGTAATTTGGGGGTTTTGTTTAGAATTACCCGTTGGGCCAGAAAAGCAAAGGGGATTGGGGGCCCAATACGTGGAATTCAATTTCGAATTCGAATCTGTAACTCTCGGATTTATGACCAAAACGGCCAGTAACCGACACGGGCCTTAATGACCCACATTGACTCCTCCCATGAGCTTGATGCCTATAAATAGAGGCCTCCATGGCCATTAGCAGACACGAAAATCATATCTATCTCTGCATTCTTTTTCTTGTGCATTACATACGAGTTCAGTCCTCGTCTGCATCCAGTTCGCCGGAGCTTGGGGGTTTGCGGTGCTGCTACCTCCGAGACGAAAGTCGTTTCACCTTTTGGGAAGCTACGCCTGTTCCGTGAGCACTATCGGTGCGTACAACTTCTTGCGGGGAGAGTTTCTACTCGACTCGACTTTACCTCTGTTCGTGCTTGCTGCTTCTGAACGTGTTCCACCTTCATAACACTAATATAGTAGGATTTAAATTGTTACTCCATAAGTTCCATTGATATAGATTGATATAGGGATAAGTTTTATTATATTTGTCCGTCGACTCCGTCCCATTAATATAGGGATAAGTTATTTATTCGTCCATGCCACTGGACATAGGGATATTACCTAACATCGTAAAATTTTAAGCCATTAAAGTTCATCCACACTACTTTATCCGTTATCATCACTCTTGTATTCATCCTCGTGCCGTGAAAATGTTATCCTTGTATCAATGGGACAGATGAAGTGGTATATAAAATTTATTTAATAATTGTAAGAAAATAGCTTGAAATCCATCCAAATTTAGAATTTTAAATGGACGAACTATGATGATAGTGTACTTTTTGTTCTTCATTTAAAATCGAAAGAGTGTATGATAGTATTGGATTTCATTACATGATGAAACAAACACATGTTCATGAATCATTCTATAGTATGCTCATAACGCAATTGAAGCAGAAAATAAGAAGTAAAACTGAGTGAAAAGTATGCCTCATCTCCCTTCCGCCATTGAAACGGTGAGATTGTTGACTGAGATCGTTTCTGGTTTTGCAGAAGAAGAAGACGACGACGCGGCGGAGAGCCGGCGCCTTACGACGAATGCAGGCTGAGTTGGAAGGGGAAGAGGGCTGGCTTCGCTCCCGAGCATTATGACGACGGTAGACATGGAGGGGCGGTCGTTGGGATCTTCTTGAACACAGAGTAGTCCGATGTTTACGCACTTTATCACTTCCGATTTGTTGCATGATTGTGACATCGTCGGATCCATAACGTCGATGGTCTTGTTGTCGCACCACAGGCTCCATGTCTGAACAAAATGCAACTTCAGTCAGCCAATGCAGATGGAATAAGAGTAATTACCTTCTTCCTTCATCCATATATTGATGTGAGGCCATTTCCACAAAAATGGGCCGAAGTAAAGAAGAACGCTTTAAACGAAGGAAACGGAGGTGTAATGACACTCACATAGCCCAAGAGATTTGTGACTTGTTGTGGATTATAGAATCCAGTGTTCTTCCTCCCGCTCACAATCTCGAGCAAAACAACTCCGAAGCTGAAAACATCAGATTTGGTCGAGAATTTCCCATCCAACGCGTATTCTGGAGACATATAGCCACTTGAAGAAAGCAAAACAGGTCACTTATAGGCCAAGCTCGAATGGTTCAATCAAGAAAGTGTGTTGTAGACTTACTAGGTTCCGACCACTTTGTTCGTGCTTGCCTCTGTTACTTTGCCTTGGAAAATCCTTGCCAAGCCAAAATCAGAAATCTTGGGGTTCATATCTTCATCTAGCAATATGTTGCTCGTTTTCAGATCACGATGAATGATTCTCAACCTCGAATCTTCATGGAGATAGAGGATCCCCCGAGCAATCCCCAAGATGATGTCGAACCTCTTCTTCCAGTCAAGAAGCAAGCAATTATGTTTATCTGGCAAAATGTGATGAAAGACACATATAATCTTTCATGGCTAACCAAGATGGAGAGTGATAAAATGAGAAGTATAGCTGCACTAACCAAATAAGAAAGCATCTAAGCTTCTATTAGGCATGTATTCATACAGTAAGATTTTTTCGTTCCCCTTGATGCAGTATCCCAAAAGTCGAACGAGATTCCTATGTTGAAGCTTGGCAATCAAGATGACCTCATTGAGGAATTCCTCAGTTCCTTGACCTGAACAGCTCGATAGCCTCTTCACTGCCATTTCACTCCCTCCTGAAAACTTTCCCTGCACGATTTCTTGAGTCACAAAGCACATTCATGAAATTATGACATTACGCGGAAAACTAATAAATGTGAGTAATGACCTTATAGACAGGCCCAAATCCCCCTTGTCCGAGCTTATTCGAATCTGAGAAATTGTCGGTAGCAGATATAATCAAATCCAGATTGTAAAAGGGAACATCAATTTGCTTGTCATTTTCTTGCATCAAGTTGTTCACTTGTCTCTCACTCTCAGCTGAGAAGAACAGTGAACTAGCTTCACTTCGTCTCGGATATCCTGGTATAAAGAATACTAATGATAATAAAAATCGAGAAATTGTGAAATCGTGACTAAAGTGAAATCCACTACAGCTCTTCTTCTCATGTACCTTGTCTTTCGACCGTTTTCCTCCTTCCGTATAAGATACAGGCAGAGCAGGAAAGTAGAATAGTTCCAGCTAACAAAGCAGTGATAATAATCACATACATTCTTTGTGAGCCAGTCTTAATCTTAGGTGCCTCAGGGTCTTTAGCCGGGTTTGTCTTCCTTGCCGCTGCACAAAGAAAATTCTTAAATCAATTCTCTTCCAGTTTTCTTATCCTTTATCTGATGTTTCACACAATCCACCAGTATTCGGTACACCATTAATTAGGCCTCGATGAACTTCAAGTTATCATAAGAAGGCAATCTACGACTCTACGTAGCCAGCTTTTGACTTGATTTTAATAAGCTGAAGTTAAAATCTACGGAAAAGAATAGAAAAGCATTTGACATTTGAGAATTTCAGTTCAGTTGAATAATATGTAGAATTTCCATAAAATTACCTTGACCCGAAGTAGAGTGGCTTACACGCAATAAAAGGATAAGTGAACCTTCAGTGCCGCTTTGAAATACAAGATCAGAGGTCCAAGCATAACACGTTAGATTAGAATTTTGAGCACCTCTATCAGGGACATGTCTGAAAGAGTACGCAGTTGTGAAAGAGTACGCCACACAACTGCACTCATTCAAACATTTTGCTTTGCATTCCTCCTCTTCCCCAGCCTGACCATAGCTACTTACTTGACCCCCTACATTTTTCAGCAATATAGTACTGAACGTCTGATTCGGGCTGCTGCAAGTAGACACCCTCTCACAGCCTCCTGAGAATATTCCGGAATTCCAATCTTCTAAAGAAGCAGCCTCGTATCCAGGAGGGCACTGGCACATTGGCTCTTGATCATTTTCTCTGCAAATACCGAATTTACCACATGGACTGTACACACTGCAGGGAGATTCGGGAGCTGACCACAATGAGTCCCGCATTCCACTACTACTCAGACTATAGAAATTTATTTCTCCTGAAGAGTTCATTACAAGCCTTAAGTTGTTGTAAGTAAAATCTCCAGTATAATTAGGTAAAGTTATAACTTTCCCCGATGATGGTTGTTGAGCGCTTTTCTGATCTAATACTCCCGCAGAACCTGATAACATTTGGAGCAAAATATTAGGCACTAGATTCTGCTTCAAGAAGAAACCGGGATCATCACTTTTCCAGTAAACAGCGAATTCCTTCTTTATGATGTACACACCCATAGCTTGCCTGAAAGTATAATTTCCGACTCTGGGATCACTCGGAGTAATCCAAGAAGCCAACTCCAGTTTATCATTCATTTTCATACCAGGGAGAAATGTGTCTGATGGCTCTTCAAAACTCTGCCACACTTGTGTACCTGATATACCATCAGAGAGAACCAAGTTACCGGTATCCAACAGCTTCAGTGTTCTGTTAGAAGGGTCAGACCCCTTAAGAAATGTAACAGGGATATCTCCGTCGCTACACTCCACCTCAACGTTTCCATCGTCTCCAATCCGAATCCCACCACAGGAATCGTGCAGCAGTACATCTCTTCTTGCAACCCACACAACGGTTCTTGGCAACAAATTGTAATACCATATACCTAAATATCTGCCGCCTTTATCTTCAGTAGGGAAAAAACCAAATTCAAATTTGTTTCCAGCTGATACAAGCGTCTCGTTCCTATGCCTTAATGGATCTCCCACACTGATGCTATATCTGGCCTCCTGTTTAGAACAACACGAGAACACTAATAATGTAATGAGAGAGAAGGAGAAGGGCGAGAGCGAATGCCTTCGGCTCTTCATCACCACACCAAGTGCAATAATTCTATTCAATACATGATTACATAGGACTATAGGAGTACTACTTATCATCTCCAGATGATTACAATCTTCTTCTACGAGCTAACGTACAATAACTACTTTTGTAACTTACTCCGTAGAACATTCAAACCCGACACAAGTCCATTCGAACCCACTACTTTTCTTCTTCCACAAAACATGGTCCATAGACAACGACTCAAAAACTCACTTTGTTTTTTCAGTAAACTATTTCTTACATGGCTCCTCAACTAAATTGCTGATTGTGGTGTGGGGTTTACCACAAAATACAAAAAGTACAAGGCCGTAAGAAAAGAACTACAAAAATATAACTCTCTTTGACATTTCATCATATATCTTCCCTACAAGAATCACTTCAAATTACAGAGAGAAATTACCTTCGCTCACAAAATCAGCTGACCCTACTTGCATTCACACTCAAAACTCTCAATTATTGAGCACGGATTTCACCATTATGTTATTGAAAATCAGGAAATTTCCACTTCTACCAAAGGGCTAAAGAAAGGAAATGACGCGGAGGATCATAATCTTACCTTCCGACAATAAAGCAAGCGTTGACCAACAAGTCTTAAGTCAAGCAAAGTCTCCTATATGGTGATGAAATTTCTATGGTCATAGTAATACATAAAAATAAATTAATTATCATTTTAGTAGTTACACGCATTTGAATCTTTAATTTGTCACCATAGAATTTCATACCATGTATTTGGATATCAAGAAGTAATTATAAACCTCATCACAAATCTCGGCCTTCTTATACTATTTGGTTCCTATGAGCATCTCCGATAACACCCTAGTAAGAACTTGAAGTGCATTCCGACCGTACTCCGTTTTGCAGTATGAACTCTATTTCGGAATATGAAACGCATTACGATCATACTCTATTATGCCGTTAGAGTATAGCTATCTCCGACCACAAACTCGATTTTGCAATATCCTATACTTCAAAATGTAACATCATAGTCCCATTTATTATCTCGAGCATTACAACTCCTTAAGCTAAAACATCAGATTTGATCGAGAACTTCCCGTCCGACGCATACTGATCCGGAGACATAAAGCCACTTGAAGAAAGTAAAACATGTTATCTTTAGGCCTAACTTGAATGATTCAGTACGATGCAGACTTACTAGGTTCCGACCACTTTGTTCATGCTTGCTTCTGTTCCCTTGCCTTGGACAATCCTCGCCAAGCCAAAATCCGAAATCTTGGGGTTCATATATATCTCCCTCTAATGATGTAGATGAAACATAAAACAGTTGAAGAACAACCTTTGTCTTTCACCTTTGTACATTAAAGGCACAGTTCTAACTTCGTTACTTTCTCGATCTCCTGCTGAATGCATGTTAATTATCAAGTTATATAGTTTGAAATTAGCTGCATTCTGCAAAAAAAAAAAAAAACTTAAAGATGAATGTGTTTATACGTCTCACACATTTCCTCTATCATCGGATCGCCATGAATGGATTCTCGATGAAGATTCTCGACATCATTCATCCAACACATCGAGCTTTTCACAAGCCTCTTTGTTCTGAGCTTGACCAAACGGCTTGAATCCTTCCCCGACTCTCACAAGCCATAAAGAATCAACGATCTTCTACGTTTGCATGAAGAGGACATGCACCCTTTCACAACCTTCAGTAAAAAGCTAATGCATACAGAATCAAATTTCACGCCATTTTATGGGTTTACATGGCTGATCAATATTTAAAAATCGAATCGAATTAACAGTTAAATCGATTTAACCATGAACATGTCATGATTTCTGTTTACAATTCTTATCAACTTTTTTCATTTTTGATCGGTTCAATTACAACTTAACTGAAAAAACCGTAAATCGAAAGGACCGACTCCAGTTCGACTTTCAAAACATTGATCTGCCCAATTTGCTGGGTTTACCGTTTTATTGAAGAAAAGAAATTGGGCCGAGCCTAATTAAATTTTAGCCCATTAATGAATCTCACGAGGGCATAATAATTATATTAATTTAAAAATATTAGTACTCGTAATATTTTATTCCAACATGTATATATAGACGGTTTTCTCCCATTTTCATACCAAATCTCCATAAGCGATCGAAGATCGCACCATTGAAAAAAATATTCAATCCCTAAATCCCCAATTCCGAGCGTCGCCCATTTATCCTCGCCGCCCTCTACGGAATCGGTGTCCTGATTTACTGAAGCTATATCATTGGAGAAATTCCACTTTCAGAGAGTTCAAGCATTGCCTATTTGCTGATTTGTCTTCGCCGCTGAGGTTCTCTGCTTGGACTAATCGAAAACATAAGATTCAATAATTTAATCGGAAACAACTTCATTGCGTTGATTAACGTGGGTTTATTCAATCTCAATTTGAGTTTTCTGGCGGTTCAGTTGAAGAAGAGCTCTCCTTTGGCTTAGCTAGTGAGCGGGTATGGAGGTTCTAAAACAATGGAGGAGGTTTTGATTTCTAGGTGAACTGCAAATTTGAATTTAAATTTGCAGGGGAGGCTTCGTGTTTGCGAGCTTGTTGTACTTTTTGGATTGTTCTCGGGTTGTTAAATGGCTAGCATCGACCCATTCAATCGGTAATGCAGTGGATTCCAATCTGATTGAAGCTTTGATGTTTCCCAGTTTAGTGTTTCTGATTAGTATTTGCTTCAATCTTTTGTTTATAGCCTGGTCAGGCTTGCGGCGCGGGCGTTCTATGATGATATAACAACAAAAAGCGAAAACCAGCAGAGGCCTGGGAGAAGTGATAATAGGGGAATTGCTGTAGTCATTCTTGATGCTCTTACTAGGTAACTTTGCTGTTAATCGTCTTTAGTTTTCTGTTGAAGTCATGGGATTTTCTCTTTCGAATTTCATGAGGTGAGAGTACTTGTTTGGTGCATCATTCGAGGTCTTCAAAGTTTTAGACAAAAATTTTGCATTCTATCTAGTAAGTCATAAATATGGGGTTGTTATTGAATGAGAATTCATTAGAGATATGATCATGTCTATGTTTAAATATGGAAGATGAAATGACAAGTTTCTCTTGAACACCATTTGCTGTGTAAAAAGTTTATTCGTATTGGAGAACACTTTTATGTCTATAGACTCTTTATGGACAACCAATTAATTTTGTGCTGCATGAGAATTAGATAATAAGTTAAGGTTTTGACTGCAATGGTCGAGCTGAAGTTAAATGTGATATCACTTTATATTTGATTTTGTTCTAGACGTCAATGGACTAAGGAAGAAGATTTGGCTAGAGACTTGAAACTTCACACGAAGCAACTCCGACGGACTCTGAGATTCTTCGAAGAAGAAAAACTAGTCACTCGTGACCACCGCAAGGAGGTTCATTCTGCTGGTTCAGCATTATGGCCTAAATTTGACTCCTTTTTTACTGTTATCTTATAGCAGTTTGTTTCACATATGTGATTGATTGCTGAGTTGCATTCAGTGTTTCTATTTAGTCTTTCCTAGATGATCATTGCTGATAAATGCATTTCCAGTGGATTACTTAGAAGTAATGAATGTGATCGTACTCCTATATAGAAAAGTCTGTATATTATAATATTTGTTCCTTTATACTGTAATTATAATATTCGTACTCATACATGGAATTCCACCGGTGATTGTTAACTTTGCTAGGGTGTTCCGTTCATTTTATCCGTTGGAGGCCAATTTGTCTATTTAGAAAACACATGATGTGAGTTCAGTGCGGAGTAGATTTGTGGCTGAGGAACATGCTTAAACTTATCACATGAGTTGGAACTATCGCTGTCGGGGTTGAAGTTAGACTAGCTCTCTAATGCTTTCCTGAGTTGTGTTTGATATGTGATTGGCCAGCTTGTTTAACCTGAATTACACAGTAGTTATTGCTAGATATCTATTGCTGCCTCAATGATAACTATTTATCTTTTGCAGACTTCCAAAAGTGCAAAGATGTTCAATGCTGCAGTTGCTGCCACACTGGATGGTCAAAGAAATGGAAGAGACGATGATAAACAAAAAGTGCACACTCAGTCATATTGTTGCCTGGATTATTCACAGGTGATGTGATTGCTTGAATGATAGTATCTTTTTTCTTGTTTGTGTTTCTGTATTTACTGGGAAATTTGCTTCAATCGGAAATGTAGATGTGAACTTGCATTAAATGAAGTGGTCATTTTGAATTTCTTGCAGATATATGATGTTGTCCGATACAGATTACATCGCATGAGAAAGAAGCTCAAGGATGAACTGGAGAGCAAAAACACAGTTCAGGAATATATATGCCCAAACTGCAACAAAAGGTCCTTGCTTCATACAGTTGATTGGCTTTGATTTATCTCTTCCCATGGATTCTTCAGTTTTCAGATTTTTTTTTTTTCCCCATGAATTCCAGATATAATGCCCTTGATGCTCTCCGGTTGATCACCCCGTTTGATGAGTACTTCCACTGTGAAAGCTGCAACGGGGTCCTCGTAGCTGAGAGTGACAAGCTAGCTGCTGAAGAAATGGGAGACGGAGATGATAATGCAAGCAGGCGTCGTCATGATAAATTAAAGGACATGCTATCAAAGATGGAGGTTCGTTTTTTATTTATACAATCGCATTGTTACTACCGGACCTCATCCTTTTGAAGTTAGTTTCAATCTGTGATTGATTTTTTCCCTACTGTATTTCAAGTTGTAAAAGTTTTCTGTGGTACAGGTACAGCTCAAGCCACTGATTGATCAACTCGGGAGAGTTAAGGATTTGTCTGTACCTGAACTTGAAGGTCTTCAAGCTTGGTTACTTCGAATGGCGGCTAACCAAGCTGCAAATGGAGATCATAATTCAAATGACCCTTCTAAATCTATGAACGGTTATGGTGGAACTCCTATGCCTTATGTTGGGGAGACAAAGGTTCAAAGCCTTCTTTCGATTTACTTTAAGTTAATTTTTTCCTTCACTCTGCATTATGCGGGCCTTTGGAGCTCGAATTAACATCTATGACCAGTCAGAAACTATGATCCCTGTAAAAGAAATGAAAAAGTTGGCTCATTTCCTTTCTGTTCTTATTTAATTGGCCTGATTAATCATCTTTTGTCGAGTATATTCATCTATTCTTAATCATTATACGTTTAGTCTATCTGCATGGATCATACCGAATAACTAGAATAATTTGGACAATATCCCATTTATGATCTAGAGGTGCAAAAGATATATTCCTAGGAATTGGATTTTATTGTAATTGGCTAGTGGCAATACGGTGAATGGAAACAGTGACTGAGGATATCAACATGCATCCTACCACTCTATTGTCACTCATTAAACGGAATTGCTGCTTTCATGAGACCTTACTGTTTGACTTTTCAGGTTGAAGTTGCTTTCTCTGGTACCGATGATAAAGGTGATGTTAAATCAATCAACAGTACTCCTATGAAAGTTTTGCCTCCATGGATGATCAAGCAAGGAATGAATCTTACAAAAGAACAACGTGGAGAGTCGAGTCAAGCGGCGAAGATGGCCGGCGATTCAGTAGCGTTGGAGCTTTCTGATGACAAAAAGTCTGCAGCTTTAGAAGAAGATGACAAAAATAATACACAGGTTCATCTTAAAACTTCTGTGTTTCCCCTGAGATTCCCATGTATATTAGACACGCATATAATACTTTTTGTGTTGCGTGTTTTATAGGACGAAATTTTGAGGGCCTATTACACTGCTTTACTTCAGCGCAATCACGAACAGGGAGAGAAAATTAAGAAAGAAGCAGAATCACCTAATAACGTTATCACCAATGGAGTCTTCAATGCACCATCTGAGCGCCAGGTAGGCATGAAGTCAAAACGTGAAGATGAATTTGAAGGAGATGATGAATGGATGGAGGGGCCATCTGCAGGTAAGAATAATAAAACTATCTACATATTGTCTCTTATCCGTCACTTTTGCGTTGTTACTTTGATAGAGAAGAATGTCATGTATTTTGAGAAGCTTTGACGTAATGAGGTAAATGTAGGGCATGCCGAATCTAGCTATTAAAATTTATAGTTTGACAAAAATAAATTACTTGTGGGAAAAAAGGGATCAAAACTTTGAAAGATTGATAAACCTCTTACTGTGGCTGGAATTATGCTTTTCTAGGTAACAATACGGATCAATATAAAGTTCACGACTTGAATGTGGAAGCAGAAGCTGTTCAAGAGGATGAGGACGAGGATGAAAACGACTGGGAGGATGGGTAAAAAAGCTGTGCAGTTTAGTGAACTTCCATACTCTGCAGGCTTCGTTTCCGAACTAAAATGGCTTGATTTTCAAACTAAAATGCTCGCCTTGGGATTGTGTTCTTTGTGTTATTCTGTTGCTGCCTATTAGACGGAGGCATAACGAAGAAGACAAAGATACATAGAAACGAGTTATCTCCTACATAGATGAAATTACCTTGCTTGTTTTGTTTTATGGGTTGATATATCATCGAAAAATTGTGCATACGAAAAGGATGGTATGATTCGATAGTTTTGGTGTTACAGGAATTAATAATTACTAGTAACACACCCACGCGACGCGTGGGGATTTTATATGCTATATGATTAGTTGATTTTAAGTATGTAGAAGTATTTCAAGTTTTCAAGTTTCACCTTGAGCATATCGAATTAGAATATATTAATTACCATTAATATAAGTGTCTTTAATCGAACCATGGGGCCGAGCTGACATGAGTAAGCCCCTTAAAATAATATTACATGATTGACCACTGCTAAAAAAAATATGAGATTGAGGAAATATTATTTTGACATTAGAAAAGGTTTATAACTAAGTTATTTCCTAAATAAAATAAATATTGTACTCATATTTATCATCATTTTCATAACACTTTAATTTAAATAAACAACCGTTAATTTTTCTTATCACATTTTTTTTTTTTCATTTAGTCATTTATTTTGCGCTTTCTCTATCATATTTTATCTTACACTTCATGATAAATGTAGGATTTTCAAATTGTGATAGAATTCCTCATTATATAAGCAAAAATATTGATAAATTAGGAACAAATTAATTTGTTGTCCTAAATTCTAGTATATATATAGATATACATCGCATCAAAAAAAAAAAAAAAAAGTATAATCCTTTTATACATTCAAACCTCAATTGGCTCATACCAACACTCTTTCTTTGGTAGCTAAATGCTAGATGAAAGAAGACAAACCAATCAAAGTGTGAATGTGTTTGTTGCATAATTTTAGATTATATGGCCACATAATAAATATTGAAAATAAATTAATTTGTTTCCCAAAATCATGCTTTTGTAACCTCTATTGTTAATTGACGCATTAAAAACTATTGATGTACATTTATGATATAATTAATTAAATTTATATTTATATTTATGATATAATTACTAAAACATTACAATTATGTGTGAAGGAACAAATATAATAAAGTTGTGTGAGTGTTCTCTGCAAATTTTTATTTTATATAGGCATAGAACATAATATGAAAAAAGGAAAAAGAATTAATAATAAATGTGATTTTCTTGAATCTTGCTTATATAAATCTTACATTAAAATATTAAGGTTGAAAATAGTTATTTACATTTATGATATACTATATATAAAGTTATTTCCCAAAATAATCTATTAAAAATTATATCTTAATTACTTTTTAATTAATTATTTCATAAATTATAGGTTAAATCAAAATTACTATTTATAGGATTACGAAAGTTACTAAATAAGGCAGCCCGTAGCTGCTATTAGTATATAGATTACAGTAGTATTTTTTCTATAATTTTAGTTTTGATCTATACTAATTTCGTTTTTTTATGTTTTCAGAAATAATGTTATGGCATATGTGAGTATGTAATATTACATACAGTAATGTTTGTATTGTTTAGGGGATATTTTATGAGAAGGATACCAAATTATACTCTGTACCAGAAAAAGAAGTAAAAGGTGGTGAACTGAAAGGAGACAAGATAGTCGGGACGGGGGAATACTAAACTTTGATTTTAGGTATGTGCGTGTGTATTTTGGGCTAGTCATATGCTTTAATATTTGAGATCAATAGGTCACGTATTCAAATTCGTGCGGCAATTAAATTTGTTATAGATTGTCTTTTTAAAATAAAAATAAAATTGGATTATAGTTCAAATAGAACATCTTTGGTTTTTGTTCTCATCTTAATATAAGCTCTCTTTTGGACAAAAAAGGTGTTGATGTTATTCTAGAAAATCATCCGTAATGCCACTAGTAATCCCACATCTATCGTATATATTATATTTTAGTAATAAGAAAAGGAATACTAAACTTTTTGTAATAATTAAAAAAATTAATTACTAGTAGTCCCCTTTTCAGCACAAGTACTCTTAATTTGCTAGTTTGTTAGACGACTGGAGTTTAGTAGTAGGTGGCGATTATTATGATCTTCCTTTTCAAAAATTGAATCACTATTTTAATGGATCACCACTTGCACATTCTTCTCAACAAGCTCGAGCTAAAAGTGACCAAGTTCACATTAAAATTATTATTCTAATTCTCGCAACCAAAATATGTAACTGAAAAACAGATTGTAAACATAGGAATTTAATATTATTTTTTTATTTTTTATTTTTATTTATTTTGGGGGAATAGGGTAGAATATGCATTACTATTGTTTACTATGCATGTTTACGAAGCCAAGAGGAACACCCTTCTTCATAACTTTGCCTATAAATTCCACCTCCACAATCACTTTCCTACGCTTCTGATTCTGGGTGCAACAAATATCGAATAAAAGCCATTGTTTTCTCTCTTCACCCGATCATTAGACGTTTGTCGAAATGCCGAAATGGGCTGTGATGATTGGGTTTGTAGCTGCATTTGCAATAGTGGATTGTGTGAGTTCATCAAGGTTTGATGAGCTTTTTGTTCCCTTTTGGGCGTGGGATCATTTCGCCTACGAGGGCGAGATCGTCAAGATGAAGCTTGACAACTACTCTGGTAATAAAGGATGAGACTACATGATGCTCTTCCTTTCCAATGTGTGTGTGTGTGTTTGTTTGTTGATGGCTTCTTCCTTGAATGTTTCTGTACCAATCTGGCAATCTGCAGTTCTTACATGTTTAGATTCTTGAATATATATGCAACTTTCTTGAGTTTAGTGTTTTGTGGGGGATTGATTATAGGAGCTGGATTTTCATCAAAGAGCAAGTACATGTATGGGAAAGTGAGTGTTGATATCAAGCTTGTAGAGGGTGATTCTGCTGGAACTGTTACTGCTTTTTATGTAAGTTTTAAATTTCATCCAATCCATTTTAATACTTCTTCATACTGGATTTTGGATTTTCAATACTTCTTATTTCAGTAACTCAACCTTGTGCATTGAGCATGATCTGTGATTCTTGCAAGTGACTATTAATTGCTTGGAAAGTTTTTATCAATCACTTTTCATGTACAAATCCCATCAATCTACTTTCTTGGGAAAAGGGCCAATCTCTGTTACTGATTACGCAATGGGATTGAAAAAGTTAGTGTCTTGATTGATGAATAATGGTGGTGGTTTGGATGCAGATGGCATCAGAGGGAGAAAATCACAATGAGTTTGATTTTGAGTTCCTGGGCAATACCACTGGTGAACCCTACCTTGTTCAGACAAATGCTTTTGTGAACGGAGTTGGCAACAGAGAGCAGAGGTTGAGCCTCTGGTTCGATCCCACCGTCGACTTCCACTCCTATTCCATCCTATGGAACCATCGCCAAGTTGTGTAAGCCTCTCTCTCTCTCTCTCTCTCTCTCTCTCTCTCTCTCTCTCTCTCATGGAATAGGATGTTTATGTACTAGAAAGTGAAAAGTTGGCCTAAAAGCACTATCATTTTATCACCTCATGTGTTTATGTCAAATTCCAATCCATGCATAGTGTTGTATTTCATGGCAAAGAACACTTGAGCATGTCTATTTGTTAGATTTTCAGGAGAAAAACAACATAATTCAAGACATAGTATAGTACTATAGAATATGAAAGAAATGAATAAAGAGCCCTCTTCTTGTAAGAAGATTGTAACTATCATCACTATTTGATAGTGTATTTTTTCAGTTTCAAAATCAAGTGTGTTAGAATTCATGTGGTTACTAAAAACTTTGGCAGTTTCTTGATTGATGAGACGCCGGTGCGCGTAATCCCTAACATGGAGCGCAGAGGCATACCATTCCCAAAGGACCAACCCATGAGGGTCTATAGCTCGATTTGGAACGCCGATGATTGGGCCACACAAGGTGGTATGGTCAAGACCGATTGGACCCACGCCCCGTTTGTAGCCTCCTACACGGGGTTTCAAATATACGGATGTGAGTATCACGATGAAGTAGCGTATGTGGATAACATTAAGTGGTGCGGTACCACCGGTGGGTGGCACTGGTGGAACGAGCCGGCCTTGTGGGGGTTGACACTCCACCAGAGCCACCAACTATGGTGGGTCAGGGAGAACCACATGGTCTACGACTATTGCTCCGATAAGGTGAGGTTCCCCGCCACTCCGGTGGAGTGCCTCCACCATCATCACTAGGTGTGTATCCTCTATGAACGTTGGTGTTTTCCGATTTGCTATGTACATTTGTTTTTGCTTAGTGAAGTTGTCATGTGAAATTGAATGCATATTTGGGGTTTATAAAGTGTGTGAGGGGTATGTATGCAAAAATAACCTTCTTAGATTAGAAAAGGAATTTATAACATTTTTATATGAAACTAAGAACACAAATACTAGCTATAAAAATGTTGAAGGTGAAAAACTAGGGGTTTTTATTTGATGCTTACTCAAATGAATAAAGGAAAGTGAACTTTTCTATACTCCAAAGTTAAAAGTAAGGAATAGAGAAAGGGAATCAAGAAATTTTGGGGAAAGGTAAAAAGGAAATGGGAAAAGGGGGAAAGCCAATTTCCAAGAGGACATGTTTGGCTTTAATATTTGTGCATCCTGCGTCATTTGAATAATTCTACTCCCTCCGTTTCTAATGAAATTATTTCTTTTAAATACGAACTTTAAGAAATATAAGAAGAGTAGTTAAAGTGGTGGTCTACATGCTTTTAGGTTGATTAAGTGTTAATAGATGATTAACCTATCAAATACATGGACTTGTTGGGTTAAAAACAGAAAGTGAGGAAGTAGATTTTCGAAAGAAACGGAAGAAGTAGATTTTAATAATTTTAAAGTTTCTTTTTTATGCAAAATATGAGTAGTTATAACTTATAATGGCTCGTTCTTGCACATGGTTAAATAGAAGAAGTTTATTTTAATATAATGTGTAAGACTTAATATGTGTAGCATGGTTCTACAGAATAAGTTACGGACAAGAAATTGCAGATTATTATTATTTTAATTAGAGGATAATATATGATTCTTAAATTAAAGATGCCTATGAAGATTATTTTGATATATAAATAGAAGAAATAATAAATAAATAAATAAATAAATAAATAAAACGAGTTATGACAATTTTAAATGTCGCAAAACAGATTTGTATAGGGGAAAGTATTATTTTTGATAAACCAATGCACTTCTAAAAGAAAAGGTTGATACAGCACAAATATAGAGATATTGGTGTACCAAGATGTTTATTTTAAAATAAAACAAAATCAAATATTTTTTTTAAATAATTAAATGGAGATTAAAGGTCGTGCTATGAAAGAATCGAGCTCGTTACATAATTTATCTCCGACTATGCCAACACATGCAACCATACCCAAATAAATTGTTGGATAGAAGTGGCATGGCCCATGGGTGAGCACGTGATTTGCATGGAATATTTCACCGCAGTGACGGTGACGGCGGCATGGGTAGTAACTTAATTTCACTCATGACTACGTACAAGGCACAAAATCAAAAACCTATTACTCTTTTAATTAAATATATTTTTTTATTAACTCAAAAATAAAATTTTATAAATTAACTATATACTTTATGTACATCTAATGTGAAAAAAAAAAACAAATAAATAATACAGCTTGTCAACTCCTAAGATTTACAATACTGCAATCGATTCACGTGTCATTTTAGTGTAACGCCTCAAATAACTTGGGACGTACGGGTAACAAGTATGCAAACCATATTGAAGTATAAGAGGAAATGGTAGGCCATATCTTGCTCTACGTATATGCAATCTACAAACTATTGGAATTTTACAAGAGACTTGAGCAAAATCAAGAAAATAATGGTTAGGAACAAAGCAAGGGTAAAGATCTACCATAGCTAAACCTCACTACTCTTGATTTCCCCATCTTTCCAATTTGAGGTTGCACTTTCATGCAAACCTCCTCCTCCTCCGTCTCACGCGAGGCATTCAGATGCCTCGCGTAAAGCACGACTTGTTTCTCGTGCCCCTCGACTCCCCTTCCCTTATCACTACCGGCTAAGGATACCTCTGCATGCCGGAGCAAGCTTTTCAGCTTACTCCCCTGAGAGACGACGACTAGAGCCGCGTACTTTAATGGGAAATTACCATTTTGAGAGAGATGCCTCAGTTCTTCTAGTGAAAGCTTCTCATAGTTCAAACTACAACATAGCTTTCTCCTCTCTTCCTCGGATAACCCCGGATGCACCTGCATTGCACGTGCTCGATCAGTAAAAACACAACCCGAAAACGAGCACATTGACTAGATATGAGTAAATTTGGGTACCTCGAGATAAAGATTCAGAGCACGGTAAACTCCATCGAAAGAGTCTCTAGCTGAGTGAGGAAGCGCCCTAATCATGGATAAGAATTTCGATGGCTTCAATCCTGGATCGGGGGCGATCTCAGCTAGGTACAAGTCGATTAAGCTTGCAACGTGCTGTACTCGACTGGAAGCAACAGAATCGACCCCTTCTCTGAGAAAGGATCTTATGAAGCGAAGAACGAGATTCACATTGTACAAGTAGCACTTTGATGGTGAAGACGGAATAAGCAGATCATCCAACGCCGCTTGATCCAGCAACGAGCCTATCGCGCTCTCCAATTTCTTTCGACACGGTTGGCTTACTCTCAATTTGAATGCAATCCTATGAAGCTCAAACAAACTCTTGCAAGAGACATAGCTCAAATCCAGGAAACCGAGCATTTCAACCACTTCTTCGATGATTCGAACCTTCTCATCATACGAGGCCGATGCAAATCTTGATTTCTGATAATGAAACAGAAATTTACTTAGAACCCCACTGTCAAAATTTCTAGACACCATCAACTTAACCATCATTCGAACCACACGGGCGTCTAGCCCCGCAACATCTTCAAACCACTACGTTCCTCGAAAGGAGCCATTCTTGAAGCTTACAGAATCACACGAGAGTATGAATCCAGAGCTATCCGATGAAGAAGATGATGGAGACGGGCTCGCCTCACAGGATGATACGATCCTCGCAACAAGAGAATCCAAGAATTTATCAAGCATAACCATAGCAACACCTTCTAAGCATTGATTCCGGAACTTCTTCAAGGCTACCATAATCTCAGACCATCTCCAATACTTGATCTCTCCCAATGATCTCTCAATTTTCCCACAAAGATTCTCAGTACCCTTGAAAGATCGATCCATTTCCATATAACGTGCAGCTAAGAAAAGGTGCAAAACATTCGACGCATTGATATTGGCCTCCCCCTTATTGTAGCAGAACCTTGCAATGAGCTCGAAACTCTCCGCTCCCCCCGGAAAGCCATGGAAGATCACCTTAAGATTACCGGTAGCATCCCTCGAATCATCGAACAATTTGCTCATTTTCGCGGAATAAGATGATATAACTCTCTGCAAAGAAGATACACATAAATCCAAAAACTACACTAATCAAGAACATGTAGCATAATCAATGCAAAAGAGAGCCATTTACTCTAATCACTCTGTTTTCAGAAAAAGGAAACATACCATACATGAAGATCAAAGGAATTTGTTGAAGTAGACATTTAACCAAACTGTTAGTACTAATAATAAAACCAAACTGTTATATTAATTGAAATCAGTTGAAAGTGATGATGGCTGTTAAGGGGCAATAAATAGGTGCAAGGGAATCAGGTAAAAAGTGGAAAGGAAAAAAAAAAGCAGAGATAAAGTCAGTCAGGGTCATTTAATTTTGTACCATACCCTACATTAAATGAGGCAAGGAACACAACAAACACAGTTGATGGAATTCATAATTCATGGAAAGAAAAGTCTTTAGCACAGGATCAAATCATCAATCATCACCTATCAAACACCTATAATTACAGTTATGGTGAGATTTTATATATCAAGATGACATCCGATAAAATTGGAACGATACAGAGAAGATAGTGAACTTATATTTATGATTCTTGATCACAATCATAGTTTTAGTGTGTAAATTAGCTCTATCATATCAACAATGATTCAAATTGTGGAAAAATGTATTCAAATCCAAGCAGAAAATGGAGAAATTGAAGAATGGTGATTACCTTATCAACCACGAATACCTCTTCTCCATTGACATCCACTTCAAGATAACACTTTCTCTCCATATCGCGCACACACAGAGAGAGAGAGAGAGAGAGAGAGAGAGAGAAGGGAAGGGTGGAAATGGGGAGAGGGGAAAAGGGCTAGTTTCTTTTTCCCTTTTTATGAAAGAGTAGAAGAGAAAGGTCAAACCTTGAATGGTGCGAAAATGGCGACGACGGTAAGCTTGAGAGACAGGACAGGAGTGTGCGTGAAGGAAGGCGGTAGTTGTGAGAGACACAAACTAACGTAAATATGCGCATCAACACTCACTAAACTAGGTGAGATCAAACGTTGGACTATGAGTGAGCTTCTCTCTCTCTCTCTCTCTCTCTCTCTCTCTCCCCTTTTTACTCTGTAGTGGAAATCAGTTGTGTTTTTGGGAATTTAGTTATCACATGACGATTTAAGGCACCCAACCCAACAATTCGTCAATGGAGTACGTAACCCGGTAACTAAGGTCATTTATGTCATTTGCACTTCTTCATAATACTCCTTATTGGTTTAACTAAATCAATTTATCCTCTATATATAATAGCAATTCGGATTCTTAATTATTATTCTTAAAAAAAATTTATTGTTTGTAATTACATAGAAATCGAGAATCATAGTATAAATTATTTTGAAATAAATTTCACTAATAAAATATCTCAACGTTATAAATAATCAGCACCGTCGATTTTAGAAGGGTAGTAAACTAGTTACAAATGGATTGACTTCAACAGTATAACTTCCGATCCAATTCATACGATGACCGGTAAGTTGTCAACGATAAGCCCAGGAAGAGAGAGAGAGAGAGTTGTATATACAAAATCGAGTGCAATAGATTCAAATACTTCCTCCGTCCTCCATTTACTGACATATTCCGTTTTAGGACGTAAACCCCACAATCACTTTAACACTTTAACACTTTATAAATCTACTTTTTATTACTCCCTCCGTCCTCCATTTAGTGACGTTAATACTATATTTGGACGTCCTCCATTTACTGACAATTTCCGTTTTAGGACGTAGACCCCACAATCACTTTAACACTTTATCACTTTATACATCTACTTTTTATTATTTTATAATTTTAATACTATTAAACAATTCAAATGGACCCACAATTATTCCACTTTAACACTTTAACAAATTAATTTATTATTATACCATAAAATGCGAAAAAACTCGTGCCTATACTCCCTCCGTCACTAAATGGAGGACGGAGGGAGTACTTTAACATTTTAATGCCATAAAAAATTCAAATGGACAAACAATTATTCCACTTTAACACTTTAACACGTTAATTTATTATTATACCATCAAAATGCAAAAAAACATGTGCCCATAAAACTATATCAATATATGGAGGACGGAGGAAGTATCAATATTGTTGGACCAAATTGCTATAATTGGGCTGAATATTTGAAAATATGGGCCTTATTTTTGTAGATAAGAATGGACACTTACAATCATCATTTGATAATAATACAATTATTTATTTGTTGATGATTGACCGTGTTTTATGAAGATGGTTCACTACACGAATTGATAAACGATTAGGTAAATAGTATTATCCTATTTACATCTCTTTCTATAATCATACAAATAAAATGGGTTTAATTTACTTTTAGTCGATTGGTAGTGTCACAAACGTGACCATACTTTATGTATATGCGCCTAAAAAGACCTCTTTTTCTTAAAAAAGTAAATTAACGTATTGTACAATCATTGTAAATTTTCTTGTTTTTTTTTTTTTTTTTTTGAAACAATTAACAGGAAATTTAAGAGCTGCACCACGGAGGACTCGAACTCGAGACCTTTCAGGTCCGAGATTTATTCTTTAACCCCCTACCGCTTAGCCAACACACACACACAAATTCGCTCCCAAAGAGGATCGAACCCGGGACCCTCACTAAAGAGAGGAACCCGGTGGCCAGGTGCGCTAAGTCACCTGGTTAAATTTTCTTGTTTTTATTTTCGCTGATTAGTTATAATAATTTCTCTTGGAATTATCATGGTTTTTTTTTTTTTTTTTTTTTTTTCTTTTTTTGATATAGTGGGCTGCTTTAAATTGAATGTTAGTATATCTTAAAAAGTTAAATTTGAGGCGAACGTCTTATCGCAAACTTCCCTACGAATCGGAATGCAAACTTACCTTTATGTTTACTTTAAATTGAATCTAATACTACTAGTACTATTATATAACAAGAAAACAAGTGATTTAGATTTGAATTATAAAATAATGAATCTAAATGGGGTCCGATGTGGATATATGTTGATTCAAATAATTTATCAACGTAAATGTTTGTTCGCTTGTTAGGCGCGCGGATTGTAGAATACTTTCTAATTTTGTGTATTTTAATACTCACTCGCTCCCGTAATTGTGTTTATAGAATTTTGTCTCATCTAAAAGATCGAATTTATAGAGAGATGTGAAATCCATTGATTTATATTATGATTCTCAACAAGTGTGAAAAGAGAAACGATACAGAAAAAATAAGTAAAAGTGGAAAAAGTGTAATATAGAACACAACCCATAAATATAAGGCATTAAGGGTAGTAAATAATGTAAGACGGTACAAGTACAAAAGTCATTTTGGGCAATCACAAATTTTGGGACGTCCCAAACGAAAAACACACACACTAATATGAGGGACTGCTCTTAAATGGGTACACTTTCGAATATCTTTTACAATTGTGTTTACAACTTAACACTAAACAAAACAGATTAGAAAATAATAAGAAGGAAAAACCGAACAGAATGCCAGAATGTTGTAAAATCGAGTCGAACACAACTCTCCCCACAGGAAGCTTTACACCCCGGTAGTACTCTCGGAACAGGCGTAACTTTCCAAAAGGTGAAACGACTTTCGTCTTGGTGGTAACAGCACCGCAAACTACCAAGCTCCGACGAATGGGATGCAGACGAGGACTGAACTCGTAAATGAAATGCAGAAAGAAAGAAGAGTGCAAAAGAGATGCTCGTTTGTTGTATATTTCTAAATGCACTAGACGACCCTATTTATAGGCTACTGCACTTGGGAAGGAATTGATGAGCCATCAAGGCCCAATGTCGGTTTCTGGATGTTTCGTCAATCCATTATGGTGGTGGATTGTAAGTTGTAACTCCTGGAGGTTACAATTTCAAATCTCAGAACAATATGTACCTGGACGAACCAGGACAAGTTCAACGAATCTTGACAGACTTCTTGTTGGGCTTGAAGCAAAAATAGGTCCAACTCATTTTACTTTTCTGATCCAAAAAGAAAGGTATACAAGGATCAATCTTAAGTCCAAGTACCACCCCAAGATCCAAGAGTCCTAGTCCACGAGCCCGAGACCGAGCCCGGACGGAGCGACAGTAGCGGCGCGCGTGTGTGTGCGCAAGTGAGCCCAACCTCTCTACTACTTGGCCCACTTGATACTTAACCCACTTGTTTAATTAGTTTTAAATAAGATTAATTAATGATATTTAAGCAATGTGAGACAATAGTTAACACAAGAATTAATACATCTTGCATGTACTCCACAACAACCACATTTTGATATATTATATCTCACTTACCGAAATTCGAATTTAAGCATATTAATATACCACATTCATCTACTCTTGAAGTAGATTTATAATTTATCATTTAATTTATTAAATAAATTAAATATAAATTATTATTATTATTATTATTATTATTATTATTATTATTATTATTATTATTATTATTATTATTATTATTATTATTATTATTATTATTATTATTTTGATCAAAGAGCAAATTCCAACAAGGACAGAGAGAGTATCTGTGAGTATGTTGAAAATTATTATTTTTTCAATCTAAACTTATACTCCATCTACCTCATTTCACTTGGCTTTTTTTCCTAATCGGGACGTCGCATTTCAATTTGGTTGTTTCCTAAAATGGAAAGAATTAATCCTTATTTTTCAATGTGAACCCCTTACTTTTCACTTTTAACACTACACCTAAAATCTCGTACTGAAATGAAACAAGCCAACTGAGCTGGAACGGAGGGAGTAACATATATTGCCACGTCAATATTTATCCTTTAAGCTATATATTTATTATAATTTTCCTCAATTACTTTACTACCACGTTATATGTGATTACATAAAGTATGTCGACGGTTGTTTGAAGAGATTCCTCTTTAAGGTAATATTGTGATCTAGAATGTATCTCTTGTAGGGTTTTCTTAAATCTTGTCCGTTCATTCCAAAAGAAGCCAAGTTTGATTTCTATATGCTATGAACCATCGTTTTTAACATGGACGCTTCTCACATGGATTCCCCGACGTCGCAAAATATCTATTAGAATAACGTCGAAATTCAAGGTTATTTTTAGCATTCATTAAACAATAGAAGTTTCGTTTCATGACAAAATACTATAGTACACCCAATTAAATAGGCTTGTCGCAGTACATTCGACACGTCCAATACAAGACACAAATATGCACACACAAAACTATAGAATTGAATATTCTTGGGAAAATGGGTCCTAATTTGTAGTTGGAAGAAGTTAAGAGAGGGAAGGAGAGATATTGATTGAAATTAAGATATGAATGCTAAATATAGGGTTTGTTGTATGTTTTATGTGGTAGAGAAGAAATGGAAGGGTTTGGTTTCCCTGCAAAATGTGGCACCATTTTCAAACACTTCTTTTTGTAGTGAATAATAGTATTTGGGTATATCTAGATTTTTCTCCCACTCATTAAAGGCAATAGAAAGCGAATGAACATTGGTTTATTTTATTTTTGTTTAATTTCTGGCGCTGAGTATTTTATAATATATGTTTTAATTGTTTAATTTAATATATAATATTTGTTCATATATATATATATTTATATTGTGAATTTTGTGGTTAATTCAACATCGGAGGGTGATATATCGGGTCCAGATTTTTCTAGAGTTTGTATTCGATTTAATATGCTAATTGATGATTTGAGCTGGTTTTATTATTATTATTATTATTATTATTATTATTATTATTATTATTATTATTATTATTATTTGGTCAGATGAATGAGTTTCATACCCGTTGAACCAATCGGATCTACAGAACTGTTAATTTCTTTCTATGGATTAATTAAGTAATTATTTTATTTTTATTTTGATATAGAAGGTTTGAACTATTGAGTTGTGGCTCCCATTCATGCATGGAGCTTGTTTTGATTTAAAAAAAATCTAAGTGGAGTCATTTATATATTTTATATCTCGTCATATATTTAAAAAATAACTCAACTTGAAAGAACTAGAAGGAATATTAAACATTGGTAGTTGAGGAAGCCTTTAAGAGAGGCTTAATCGAAACGTCAATGGTATTAGACCTGAATATGCAAATATATATGCATATATGAGTCATGACAGACAATAGATCGGTCCAGTAAAGCCAGAGGCCGACATACACTTACAGGAAGAGAACATCCTTAGATTGAAAATAGCGTTTTCAATTCCGTGTGCTTTGTTTTCACTCTCACAATTATCTAGCTAGAAACTGTTGGGGAGTCACTTATGATGCAATTGTTACGCTTCAAGCATGTTTGATTTTGACGTTTTCATGAGTGAACTTTCGGAAAGAAAATGCACATTATTTGTATGAGTAGCATCTCTGTTGGAACAAACAATCAAGTCGAACCCGTTCTTGCATACTTTTGAAAATCCTCTCATTTTGACTATCTTGGTTCATCTATGTATTTATTCGCTTTGAAAGGACAAGACCAAAACTCAAACTATATTAGTAATAGTATATATTTGGGAGTAGGGGAGGATCATAATATTATTTTCTTACATGAGATATTAGTCTTTCTTAATTTGACATGATTATATTGACTTGATTGGCAGTCAATAACATTATTAGTAAATGATTAAATTGTGGCCCATGCATAAAGCACAACTATTTTGATGATTTAATAATCGTGGCGAAATTCAATCTCATTTTACATGAGCTAACTACAAAATCCAACTCACCCCAAAATGACAAGAACAAAAAGGTAAAAATAAAAATAGAGCACAAAACATTTCTTCATATGCACTTATTAGATCAACATTTAGAGTATATCTCATGAACAAACTTCTTTCCGAAAGATATATACTCTATTTTTACAGCCCGTCTCGACCAATATTAAAATAACATGTTATCACAAAATTGAGTCTTTAACTTTTTTTTAATGTCACTTAAATATAATAATTATATTATAATAATCTCTTACAAATGAGCAAATAGCTTTGTTATTTTAATTTCGTATCCACTAGTGGACATGTTATTCTATAGCTAGTGCTCCATAATTCACGGTAGTTTAATCACTTCAATACATGCCTAATTGAATAGATTAATTTGAGAATTAATAAAATTTGGGATAAAATATACTTCTTCTGCCCACTTTCGTTACACGTGTTCTTTTGGTCGTTCAATTCCATTTCATTAAAAACTCTTTTATTCATTAACAATCACATATTTTAAACTCATTTTTTTTTTCCTTAATTCTCATGCCCAAATCAAATGGCGTCAATTATAGTGAGACGGAGTCCCGGAAAGAGTAAGCGGAAATGGTCTATTTCATCAAGTTTACGTGTGTATATTTAATCGAAACCCGTCGATATAAAAAAAAAAAAAAAAAAAAAAAAAACTGGCTAGAAGAAAAACGTGGGACCAATCAAATAAAAAACAACAACAATTGGCCCACAGCAGATAATGCGCGCAATTATATAATCCTTGGATCAGAATTTGGTTTCACGCACAAAAGAAAATTAAACTTCCAACACATGAAGCTTTTCTCCGGATTAGCTTCATGTTGGATCGGAGTAGCTGTCGCTCCAGCGGCGCCGGAGCCTGCCGGAGGCCGGCAGCAGGCGGAGGAGCAGAGAGTGCACGCCCGCCGCACCAGCAAACGGACGGCGAAGGTGAGCGGCGCGGCGGTTAGCTGGAAACCCAAGCTTAATGCGATCTCCGAGAACAGTCCGATATCGGACGCCGCCGCCGAAGTCATCGGAAAGAAGAGGCAGGTGAAAGCGAAGCCGAAGCCGCCGTCTAGCCTGGCGGAGGACCAGTGGTAGGCGCTCGTGTTTGAATTTTTATTTTTTTTGATAGGATTTTATTTTTCGATTTTCTTTTCTGAAATTCTGTGTGGTTTCAGGAAATATTCTCAGGCGATGGCGCCGCCGGCGTTCGCTCCGACGTCGTTTTTGTTCTGAAGGGGGAAATCTGCGTCATGATTCAGCTACTCGAAAAAATTGTATATGTAATTAATTAGTAGAAAAATTAAGAGTATTTTGTACATTGGGATTGGTTGTTTGGGTCCATGTTGTTTAGTGTACGTAATTTATAACTAGTACTTTTTGCTTGTGGAATTTCATAATGTTTGGATTCATATCAAATCCGAGTTATTAAATGTTTAATCCTCTTCGACACGTGTTTAAATTTGCTAAAAAATGAATAGTACGATATACTAACATTAAACGGGACTGAATCTTTATCGTAACAGTTATTTTTGGCAATTTATCTCGAAAACAATGATGCACACTTATCACGTAACGGATGAAATACATATTAAAAAAACATTTCATACTAAAAATTGATAGTATGGATTAAGGTCTAGATTAATTTATCTTTCATTATGTTTTTTGGGCTCAAAGAACTGATAAAAGCAATGCTCCACTCCCCGCCAATCAAATACTACTAAAGTGCTTGCATTACTTCTCTATGTATTTTACATTCTTTTCAGTTTTTATTCATTTTAAAATGTAACTAGTACGCTTCCCGTGCGATGCGCGGCTTCCTATTATATTTATACAGTATCCAAAGTTTCAAAAGTAAATTATCAATTTCGAAAGTAAAATATCATGAATTTAAAATGTTTCTCTTGTGGAGTATATATAATACGGAGTAATTGAAGAGTATAGATATTCATCTTAAAATGAGGAAATATTATATTTTGAAAGAAATAAATAGATTGGCACTTTATATTTGCAATTTAAAAGGGCATTATGTAATGACAAAAGGTTTAATCTGAAGTGTGAAGCTCGTGCATGATGGATTTTCATATTGTTATTCATATATCTACAAAAAAATCTTTAAATTTTGTGGGAGATACACCAAGTTGTACATATTTTTTCATTCGTTTAACCACTCATAATTTAAGTAAATATGTAGTCGAATCAACTAATGAGAGATACTATACATATAAAACAATTATATAGTATGATATAGATAAATACATTGTCAAATAAAAAAAATATGATGAACTTTATGCATATAAAACGATTATGATGTAGTCATGTAGAGAAATCTATAATATATTAAAACAAAATGAATATTCAATTATTTTTTCCTGGCAAATATTACAGTTTTGCAAAATAAACCGTCTTCTTCTTTTCGATGCACGTTCTCACTTTTGAAGAGTAGTTTTAAAACTGACAGTATTGTTTCGTGGGAGTTATCTATACAGATATGGAAGCAAATCTATATTAAAATCTATATTAATACACAATTTTCATCAGAGGAGTGTCTTTTCAGTTTCAATCCAAATATCCGCTTCCACGAAAACAAGTGAATAACCATAAAAGAAAAAACCCTCATAAAACTCTTTGGCAGAGTTCGAACGATGGGAGTTGAACAAGAAGATGAACTTGCTGCAACCTGGGATATCCTTACGAGAACAGCAAAATCTCTAATAATTTTCCATATTTTATAGTAGTATATTCTGTCATGAATTTGTGAAACTTTTTAGCGACATTCTCAATAAATTCTTTCATTAATTTTATTATTCGTTTTTTATTACTCCATTTTGCATCAGTTTCTTCCGCCTCAAATCCACAAGGTAAAAGAAAACGAGAACAAAATAGATACTAGAAGAAAAGAGATGAAGTTCTAGCAGTCTCAAGCGGCAAATTTCATAGAAGAAGCACTCTTGACTAACTGTTAATCTCTCTCTTTCATTATCGTTATTTATAATTTATTGATATTGGTTATGGTGTTTGTAATTTTTTCCGAAGACAGTTATTTATAATTTATTGATATTGGTTATGGTGTTTGTAATCTTTTCCAAAGACAGTAGATTGTTCATGATTCGTTTATTGGATCTTTTTTGTTTTGTGTGTTTATTTTTGTTATATTATGAATTGGTTATTTGGTTTCTTCGTAATAGACAGAAGACATATGGGTCCGCACATATATTGTTGATCTTATGTATGAGAATATGTCGGTACGTATACTCTTGCACTATGCATTAACCTTGCAATCCATTTTACAAATAATTTGTAGTTCCATAGATATATGGTCTTGGACCACATTAAGAACTGACTTTATATATATTATGTATGTATGTATGTATGTATGTATGTATGTATGTATGTAGGTATGTATGTGTTGAATTCGTAAGTATCTTTGATCTCGAAAATGTAAAGACAATCTTGCTTCAACGTGAACCTTATTGATTGTTTCTTCTATGTTGTTGGATTCACGGATAGGTTTAGCTGGCTGATTCTCACTTTATAATAGACTCATTTGAATATAAAGTGAGATAAGATAGTTTGAATGGAGGAGTATTTATTTTCTAGCTTAGTTTTTTTGTAAGAATGAGATTTGTTCAAGCTATAATGTGTGATATCAAGTTATAAAATGTTGAATTTGTCGATCAAAGTAAGTTTTTCACCATCACTCAAATGTATAACTTCATTTTACTTCTGAAGTTCCGCCATAATATATCAAATATGTAATATAGTTTGCTATTTTGATGAGTCATAATTTTATGCTAAAAATCTCTATTCCAACAACTTTAATTGTTTCATTATTTTATACCTGAAATATGTTTAAAAAAAACCTTGAGTACATTGTGACGGAGGGACCAAGGGGGTGCTATCCAAAAAAAAAAAATAGCATTCGGTGCATCGCACGGGTCACAATACTAATATATAGTTAAAACACAAAATTAACAACCTTTAGTATAGAATTGAATTTACTTTAATTTTTCCATGATTGATCAAAATATGCTTCAATAGTTACATATACACATAATTCAAGCAATCCTCTTATGAGTGTAATAAAAATCCGTAAATTTCCATGTGCTACAATATGACAACTCTCTAAAACTTTATATTAATGTTGGTGGACATAATCAACAATATGCATAAACATAACCAACTTACAAAAAGAAAAGAAAATATATTTAGTAAAATGACATTTGACCTCCTCCAAACATAACCAATTTTTGCATTGATTATTTAATAATAGCTTCCAATCTCTCATATTTGGTCTCCATGAAAAGGTCAGTCATGAAAGGAGAACTTATCAACAAATGATCCATTGTGTGAACGTTATGAGAAGCATACTGAACTCTATATGTGAGCTCTACAAACACAAGAAAATATTGTGATCAACAAAACAATTATAGTAATAATGATTAACACTGGACCTCGGTCTTTAAAAATAATGAGATTGGAGAGAAAAATCATTGCAAAGAATAAAGCTGCTGAAAATCCTAGGAGAATGACATTAATGTTTGCTTTCATATTTGTATTTGAAAACAATAAACTCGTAATAATAAAAAAACGATCTGAAAAGATATGGCAGAATAAACAATTTAATGCAACTCCTGAATTACATTGCAGTGAAGGATAATTGAGTAAAAAACTTACCCACTCACCCTATTAATTTATTTTAGCAAAACAAATGCACAATTTCAAATTACTCAATTTAAACACATGCATATTAGAAAATCAATCTAGGAGTTTCCACCAAACATAACCATCAAATTCCCACCGCCTAAATCAAGAGTATACAATTTTTCAAAAAACATACAATTCCATAGCTCATATATAAAGCAAGTAGCTGTAATAAAATTAAGACAATCAAATTCATAAATTTCGAAAATTTTGGATATAATTAAAAATTTTATAAAAGTGGTGACAAATTCAAAATATGCGCAAAGTTTTAGTTTCAAATGCAAAAACAAAGCCAATGGATATCATTATACTTTGTTGGCAATAAAATTAAAAGATAAAACTATGAAATGAGAAGACAATCAGATCTTTGAAAATTACATGATACACAGAGCTACTGAAAGCGTATATCCAAAGCTGAGTCCAACATGACTTGCAAGAACCTTGGAAAGGAAATAAAATTCAGCAAACTTGTAGAGTGTACCATCAATTTACAGCAATGGAAATCAAGGAGGAAATAAAAATAACACCAAAAAGACATGTACATAGAATGCATATTAGCTTAAAATAGAACGTAAAGTCTCAAAAATGTTTCAAATTATGAGATAATATACATTATATACCTGCTTGATAGTTATTTCCCTCATGTCTTGGCCTTAGCCAATATCCACATACATGTTAAGTGTCACCATTGCAACAAAAGTAGTCAGCAAAGTAACTAAAAAATTATCGAAAAATTATTATGTTCATAGAAAATTGCATTGTTCTAACAGTTAAAGGTCATATTCATACTTGTGTGGTGAAGGGAAAACGTGATCTTGGGCAACATTTTTCAATCGTTTCCTACTATGAATCGATGAAAGCCAAGATTATTAATTTACTGTTGAAATTGAAATTATGTAATCACTCACCACTCACGACATTCATTGAGGAAACAACACCGTTTGTGGGCGCCTAAATTTTTTAATTGCACAAACGAATTGTTAATGGTAGGCGTATGAGAGGGGGAGGGAGAGGGAGAGGGGGGAGTTTTTATCGATAGTATCTGATAGTTTTCCAATATTTAAAACTAGTTTACAACCCGTCGAAAATCGACGGGTGTCAATTATTTCTAATGTTTAGATATTTTATTAGTGAAATTTATTTAAAAATATTTTAGACTATGATTCTCGATTTTTATGTACTTACAAACAATAAAAGAATTTAAGAATGATGAAGAACTAATTCAATGATGATTCATATTATATTTAAATCTTCGACGTTTAAAGACTTATAACTCAATTTGGTGCAAAAAACGACAAAGCCAAGTTCCTCGTGAAATATAAAAATATGGATCAAAATAATATGCTTGGCTCCTCTTCTACAAAGCTATTGAAGTTTGAGCGTAGTCTTCCGTTACTCGTGTTTATAAGATTATAGGTTTAAAGGGGAATATTTTGATGATAGGTGCATTTGTATCTCGATAAGCCGCCCGTTATTTATTTTAATAAACATAAAATGTCAAACAAAGTCTCCTGTAGCCTGTTGTTTATTGAAATAAAACAAAATGTCAATATAAAGTCACTCGTTTCCCGTGTTTATAAGAAAATAGGTTTAAAGGGAAATATTTTGATGATAAATGCATTTATATCTCGTTCGAAATTCGATACAATCACTTTATAACGTTATTTTAAGTAAAGTATAAATAAAAAATATGAAAATATGTCAAGTCACCCGTTATTTTTGTCAATAAAAAAAATGTCGTTATATAAAAATAAGTTAAATGCCCGTTTCAAACCACCAGTTGATCGACATGCATACGTGTCAATTCCTACATCCGCAATTCTTATTTATCTAAAATACATATATTTGTAAATATTGAAGTATGATATATTTCAATCTCACACAATATCTATCTTATATTTAGTTTTATATTGTATACTACTATGTATGCTTATCATATAAGTATTCGCATAGCCCGATGTTTATTGTAATAAAAATAAAATGTCATTACATCAAAATAAATCAAGCCATAACGTCGATTCTTGTTACATTTAAATCTTCGACTTTTAATGACTTATAAATGAAATTGGTGCCAAAATCAACAAAGCCAAGTTTCCCGTGAAATACAAAAAATAAAATAAAAAATAATATAATGCAAAAAGTATTTAATAATTTACTACCCGTCGAAAATAGTTTACATTAATCGAAATCTGCCTCTTTTGCAATTTAACCTGTAACTTAATTTGATATGATTTTAGTAGAAACATATATAATTATATAAAGTCATCCGTTACTCATGTTTATAAGAAAATAGGTTTAAAGGGGAATATGTTATTAGTAGGTGCATTTGTATTCTGTTAGAATTCGATACAAATCACTTTATAACGTTATTTTAAAGTAAAATATAAATGAAAATTATTAAAATGTCAAGTTGCCCGTTATTTATTATAATCAAATATAAAAGAAAAATATTAAAATAAGTTCAAGTCGCCCGTTGTTTATTTTAATAAAAAGAAAATGTCAATGAGGGGTCTCAAATAGTTATATTGATTTCATCTCGCCGTGTCGTTATTTCAAGCCGCTAGTTAATTGTGATAATAAAAGTTGGTTTATTAGAGTAATATTTTGATATGAAGTATAGTGTGCCTCGTCAAAATTCAACATGAAAAAATTAATTTATATAAAGCATTCGGTTAAATACTTACTAATCATTGCATAATACTACAAATAAATGTTAATCATATTTGCATAATTATTTGCATGTAGATTCTATTATTTTTCTATTATATGGAATTGTAATTGTTATTGTTATTTTATTATAAATAAATAAATAAATAAATAATATATTAAAATCTTTTTTTTATCGAAATAATATATTAAAATCCATTCATGTATGAATAGAATAATATTGAAGATATCTATTAAAGATATAATAATAATATTATTAATAATGATAATTATAAAATAATTAGATAATATTTTTTATTATAAAAAATTGAATTTTTAGATAAATAGGAACGGAGAGCATATGAAGCGCCACGTAGGCACATGAATTAACGTGGTACTCCGAATCCGCTTTGCTATTATATATAAAAGGATAACTAATCAACTTTATCCAAAAAGATATAACGATATGGAGAGAAGTTATTGAGCAAACGTGGAACTTGGAGGAAAAAAAACTGCAGATTCATAACTGACATTTTTGCCGGGAAATAATAACCGCCCTTTTCGTTTTGTTTTAATATATTATAGATTTCATATTCTGATTAATTGTAAATGGCTAAATGCTGTTTCTTCGCATATGTTTGTGAAATTTATTGCTACTTTTGACGTGCGAGAAAGGTGTAGAATATGCAGGGGCGGATTTAGGAATGCAGGACCAACTGGACAAAATCGTAAATATTTTCTTCGTCACACTTTACTTGTCTTTATTTTCTAATTAGAACGTTTCACTTCACTTGACTTGTTCCATAAAATGTAAAGAATTAATCCTTATTTCTCAATGTGGATCATGCCGAAATGAAACCAATCAATTAAAATAAGACAGAAGGAGTATGAATTTGACCGGGCCAAGAGAAATACTATATGCATATAAATGTGAGGTTAAAATACTAAATACTACACATTATTTATTTATTTAAAATCCGGACGGTTGCCTGGCCTTATCTCCGCCCCGAGAATATGATCTTCAGACTTAAACATTGCTATTGCAATGTAATACCAAGTGAAGAAATATTGTGTATATAAATAGATTACATTTTTTTTCCCAAATAATGTAGGAAGAAAAACTGATTCGATTTAATTGTTTGATCATAAGAAAAATCCTTTTAATTTTCCTTTGCCGCATATAATATGATACGTCCATCCACGTGTACCTGAATCTGCAGTCATATTATGGTTGTCATCCCGCTTTTACCCTCCCTCCATATATGAGGCAGTGTGGTGTGTGGGAAGACAAATCAGAAGATTAAAGGACAATATAGTAAATGGGCATCAATTGTTGTCGCATCCCAGATTCTCCATCATTTTGCATATTCACACACTCCCCGACAATCTCGTCAGTATTGTCCTCACCGTCCGATGAAATGATCAAAGTTTCATCCAACGGCTAGGATAGCCTCATATCAGAGAGCAGAAGGCTTAAACGACGCCGTCGCTGAAAACTTGCGTGAAAAGCCACCGTACAGCTGCAGAAACGCTCATCGCCACCTGTTACCGGCATCCGCCTTGTCTTCTACCGCCACGTACCTCTCTCTCTCTCTCTCTCTCTCTCTCTCTCTCTCTCCATATATATACGCTCCAGTCCAGATCCAAATTGGGGAAACATTTCATCCATTTTCGTTCACAGAGCATTCATGGAGAACGAGTTTCAGTTTCAGAAGCCACTGCCCTTCGGCGGTAAAGCCACCGCCGCCTCCATAGACGAGGCTTACTTCAGCGGCATCTGCGCTGGCCTCAGTTTCCGCTCGCTGCTCGCCGGTGGTTCCTTCGAACCGCCTGCGGAATCTAGAGATTCACTCGGATCGCCGATAACCGAATCGCTCTACCCCACCGGCGATGGCGCCGCCGCTGAGACCCCTCTGTACAACTTCTTCGCGGAATCCGCACCACCTCCTCTCCACCACCACCAGCTGCCGAACCTCCTCTCCTTCGAGCTGCCTAAGAACGCCGTCTCGGTCGATTCTCCGGCGCCAAGTCCTAGATTCGAGGCGGATCCGCACGGGAAGCAGGGGCGGCCGCCGAGGCGGAGGCAGCCGTGCAAGCTGAGCGACAAGACGAGCTGCCTGCGGAAGCTGCTCCCAGGCGACGGAAAAATGGACATGGCGACCGTGCTGGAGGAGGCGTACAAGTACATCAAGTTCCTCCAGGCGCAGGTTAGCGCGCTCCAGTCCATGCCGTGCCACAGCGCCTCCGCGGGAAGCGGTGCCGCGACGAACGCCGGCGGCGGAGATCTGCCGAACCTGAACAGGCAGCAGCTTCTGCAGGTGGTGACGAACTCTCCGGCGGTGCAGGCTCAGCTCTGCGCCGAAGGCTGCTGCGTTTACTCGGCGGAGCAGCTGATTTTGGCGGAGAAGATCGCTGAGCGGAAGGCTATGGTTGATCAGCAGGTGATGTACGGTTCACCAAACCCTAGTTTCTACCGTGCTTGAAAATGGGGGTCTAAGATGCCTATTTTCTTCTTCTTTTTTCCTTGATAATTTTGGATGAGAATAGTTTTGGAAGGTTTTTCTGGAAGTAGTAGTAATGTGATGGTAGAGTTGTCGTGAAATTCGAACGAAACTGGATATCGATCTCAAATCAGTATAGCTTAGAAATAGTGAAAACGTATGAACAAAATTGTGATTGAATTCATGTTTTTATGGAAATGCTGAGAATTTTATGGCTTTTGTTTGTTTAATTTTTTATACTCATTAATTGCAACAGTTATTTTGCTTACATTTTGTTTAGATAAAAGATTTCTTGTACAAAAGTTTTATTAATGATGAAATTTAATTGACAATCACGAAGAATATATTATCGTGAAATCTTTTAAAACCAGATATTTATACTTGAATTCACAGATATCCTTGTCGAGATAAGTACAAATTAAATACCCATAGTAACTACAGTCAATTACCATAAGTTTGAACCAAGGAAAATTCGAATGTATAACCATAGACGGTGATTGAAGTAAGCATTAATCATTACATTATGTGGTAAGCGTGGCCACACTTAAGTGTCGATCTGTATATAAATAAGCGTAGCGTCGTTACATGTCTATATTTAACCATGATCGTGCATGTGTGCGCACAAACATATTTAAGCATGTTTTCAAGACCTCACACTATACTTTATCTATACTACATATATAAATGAGTTTCTCTTCTAATTGAAATATATACTCTCATAAAAAAAATAAAACAAACATGGCCAAAGTTGTTATGATTTTGGCAATATCTTTGATTGTGGCATGTGATGCCATTGGTGTGTTATTTAGCTACGAAGCTAAGGCAACTCAGAACAAGGTGCGAGCATGATTGTTTCTTGCGCCTATGGAATACAAGCATCTCTATACATAAGTCTATGACAAATATAAATTTGATTTTAAATTTATTTTCCTTCTTATATTGGTCAGCTCAAAAAATCGAGATCCATACTTGAGTGTGAAGATCGAAGCCAAGATTTGAGAACACAAGTTGGGGTTGCAATCGCATTTGTTATCTTATCTCATTGTCTTATCAATTTGGTGTCGCTGCTTAGTTGTTTCGATCTACAAGATAAGACACCCCGGAAATACTAGGTTGTCCGAAACCATCGTTGGTTTGTCTTGTCTTCACATGGTACGTATCAACTTATCTTCACTTAACATGTTTTTTTTTTTTTTTTTTTTTTTTGTACACCCATTTCGTAGAACAGAGAGAGTATAATATACGTTGTTTCAGATTAAAATCGGTGCCAATTTGATGAATATATAAGCACATAAAAATTCATTAAATCAAAACTCTTAACTCCAGGTTGAGCGTTGCTGTGATAGTTGTGGCATTAGCAACAAAATCAAATGAGAATCCAGCAGTATGCAACAGGTTAACATACGGGCGTTACGCAAAGATTGGAGGGATTGTTTGCATATTTCATGCGGCATTTGGCGTAGCTGTTTATTTTACTTCCGCTGCTTTCCGTCATAAACCTTCCTCCTAGAATTATAAAATCCTTACTACTCCCTCTCGTGCCCTTCTTCTTGAGCCCTATCAAGTGAGTACAAGGATAAAAGACTGTGAATGTGGTTTTTTATCAACTTATTTTGTTACGCTTAATTATTGCTACATTCAAAAAGGGCTCAAAATGAACGGGCCATCCCAATATCAGGTAATGTATATGCAATTATAATGTCATGCAACACTTATATCCTCCGATGTTGCAATGCTCATGTCACAATTGTGAACTATTGTTGGAGAATTCTTAACGCATATATTCTACGTATTTTTTGCACAATTATGCAGTTGGCACATATTCTCCGTATCGAATAAGATTGAAATTCTGATTATTCCGTTTTAAATCACTACTCTATGGGGAAGATAATGTAAGAAAATCACTTGATTAATCTACATTTTTTACCACACAGAGATCATTACTTGTTTCGGTTTACAATAATAATAATATTAAGCTTGTAATGTTCTTTTAACTAACAATGTTCTTTTAACTAACAAAATAAGATCTAAGGGTGTTCAACAGAACTCAGTAATAAAGGCAGCAGACATGTAGAAAAGGTGCAGAAATTACCATGTTCCGTGATTATTGAGGCAACCAAAAGAAGAAAAATAAGTTGGGAGTTGTTGCTAAACGATCAAGATATTCATTCGTCAAACTCATAGATAACACCTCCATCTTCTGCAAGAACAACAACACGATAACACAACCATCAAAATCCCATATCGTGCAACCAAATCAATAAATCCTAGTAGTAAACTAAAGAGCTCCACTTGTTGAGATTGTCATTAACTCAAGAGAGTGTTCTGCAGTCCAAACAATCTTCAAGAGCATCGAGAGAGAGGAGGAAGAGCCAATACCTTTGATTTTTTTGTTCATCCACATTTCGATGAGCATGCCAGTACCAATCCCACCAGCTATACAAGCTCCAAAGAAGCAAAGGTTCCATGTAAGAGATCTGCGGGGAAGGAAATAACACTCTGGGATCTCCCTGAATCTTTTCGGTGGCCTTTTCTTTACAGAAACTCCTTTGCTAGAATCAGTGCTGACTACTGGCTCTTGAATATTTTTCCAATTCAAGAATGACATATCTTTCTCTTCCTTCGCCACTGAGTGTGACATATCATTCTCTTCCTTCGCCATCAGCCCAAGTCAGAATTCTGTTGAAAGGTCAATCATATAACAACTTATATTACGGAAAACAAAATAAAAGTAACCACAAAGACACAAATGACATCATTGTCCTGCTCACTGCTGAACATAAGTATGGTGAACAAATAGGGAGTTATCCAGTGGACAGAGTAATCAAGAAAATAACAATAATTAAAGATACATAGTTTCTATTCTGATTCAATTTAGATGCACTTTTATCTTCCTACTCCATTAGTCTAACTCAGAATCCTCTTACAAGATCAATTATGCAAAAGCTAATACGGAGAGTATGTAAAATGGAAAAACGCAGTCAAACTAAAGACTAGTATAAAGTATAAACAGCCACAATCATGCAAGCCAAATCATAATGAGTACTGAAAATAAACATAATGAACAGCTAGGGACTCGATCAACGATGGCACTCGTATAACAACAAATGTAAATTTGTGCTGCAATCCATACTTGAAGCATATTTCTCTTCCTTTGCCATATATCTAACTCAGAATTCTGTTGCAAGCTAAATCATTCATTAAATAAATCATTCATTAAATGACAGTATCCAAGACGTAAAAAATGCAGTCGGATAAACATAATCCACATCGTCTCCTTCGTACCAAGTACTAAAAAAAAACATGATCTCAGGCAGATAACGGCAAACTAAGAAACTAAGTATTCACCGCATACAAAACTAGAAGTCTGAAGACACAGAAAAATACAGATAGCATGATATCACACTGCAATGTGATAGAAAAGCTAGAGAATTAATCGAATCATGAGAAAATTGGCAGACTTTCAAAGAAAAGGTAACCCTGTTTTGTCAAACCATCCAACCAAAATACCGATAGCCAACAGAAATGCAACGGATCGACTGGTAAATTTATCGAAAATGTAACTCTACAAATTGGGGAAGATCTTGATAAGCAAGGCAAACACTCTTAAATCAACTGGAAAAAAAAAAGACAATCTCAAAATCTGAGGCCCAATAATTTCATGATTCACCTATAAAACTAGCAGAGAGGAAGCGATTTCGCGAGCAAAATCCCTACAATTGAAGCGCGAACAAGTGCTTACTTATCATAGGTCGCCGCAATTATATGTATAAAACCGAAATGAAGAAAAGAAGTTGGGGAGCTTACACAGAGGTACGCCGCCGCCGCCGGCTCCAGTCGCCGCAATGAATGGGAATCAGAGGTTTAGGGGTAGGGTTTTAGATTTAGTGAGTGAAAGTGAAAATAGGGATGAAAATACATCGTGAAATTCTCTCTCTTAACCAGCATTTGTGTACACCTGCGATGCGATGCAGGGGAATGTTTAAAAAACAATTTAATTCAAAATTAGGTTGCGTTCTATTTAATTTAATGCGAAATAATCTTTTAACACGAAAGAAAATGAGAGAAAAGAGAGAATTACCTTATAGATTCTACCATTTTTCTCATCTTTTCTCACCTTTTCTTTTTTCCCCCTACATTTGCACTACAATCGAGAGAAAATATTATCTCTTCAATTTGATGTTGTAAATATTTTCTTCAATGTAAGGAGTAAAATCCGTCTTCATTGATAAAATGTGAGAAAATGGTGGAATTTATAGGTTAATTTTCTTTTTTCTCTCCTTTTCTTTCGCATCAAAGACAACACAACCTTACTTTAAAATTTTAAGTAGTTTACACAATTTTTCGATTTTAATTTGTAATCCTTCCGTCTCATTAATGTATGGATAATTATTTTCCAATACGAAAATGAGATGAGAGTAATAGTTGTGTGGACTAAAACTTTATTATTTTAAGAAATATCTCTATATTAGAGAGAGATAAAAATAAACATTATTTTTATATCAATAAGACAGACATAGTAGTTTATTTATTTTTTTTTTTTTTTTTTGATCGGGCAAATGTTAGAGGTTAGATTAGATGTTAGTACGCCTAGCTCCCAAACACTCCAAGAAAATCTCTAAGCCACCTTATATCTCCCTAATTCGCTCTCACTAGGAATCGAACCCGAGTCACTCCATCAAGGGAGGAGCCCGGTGGTCAGGTGCGCTAAGACACCTGGTTAGACAGAGTAGTTTATAGTCGGAGACTCGGATGCCAATATGCCTAAATCCATATAAGTGTTACTACCTTATAACCAAGTCGCGCATTCCTCAATAGTTCAACGCAAATAAGCACATCAATACCTTATAATATTAATATAGACCAATATATATAACATCAATTTAATCCATTCGAATGTCAACAACAATTTAAAGAACATCAACTGTTATAAAAACAATTGATTACCTATTAATGAACAGCTAAATCGAATCGGACGAGGTAATGTACTCGATTAATTTATTTGTTTTCTTCCATCATGTTATCATGTTGTGAAGAAATGAAAAAAAAAATTAATAAAAAAAATAGAAGCTCGATAGACTTTTCAGTTCAAGATACTTAATATTTTTTTGGTCGTGTTATGCTATGTTATGTAAACATTTACATTTGCAAATGGGCATTGACTTTGAGTGATCGATTAATATAAAAAGGGGATAAGGTGTATAAATGCCCTTTAAATATTATCGTAACTTGGTTGTAAATATAGTTAGCTCGAATTATCGTAATTGAACTATGTATTGTCTAGCTTTGACCATGTCATCACACAAAAACAATACAAAAAAATAAAACAAAAGAATATTTTAAATTAGAAGTAGCTATATTACTTGGCTTTTCTATGAAACCAGCTCATTCAAAATTTATTCGGAAAAACTAGTCTTGGAGTTGGTCCAAACATGGCTAAATTGCCATTCCTCTCCTCTCTCCTATTAGCTCTCTGCACTCTATCTTCAACAGCCAACGGTAAGTATGACAAAAATTATCGTCACCGAAAACAGTTTTTCTTATACTATATCAATACGATTTTCGGATTCGCCTATATCTTTACGTATTTTTTATAATTTTTTGGCGGGACAAAAATTTAGATATATACTTAATATTTGTTAACTTAATTCACAGTTATGATCAGCATCGACTGCGGGTCATCAGTGTCGTACAAAGACGAGAACGGGATCACGTGGTCGGGGGACGACAAGTACGTGAAAACGGGCGAGCCCCATTCCCTCCAACCATCGGAGTCCTTCGATCGGTTGACGGACACGCTCAGAGTGTTCACCAACGATAGGAAGAACTGCTACGAAATCGGGCCCGTGGAGCCGGGGCGCGTCCTTGTACGCGCCACCTTCTACTACGGGAACTACGACGGCAAGTCTTCCCCTCCGAAGTTCTATCTGACTCTTGACGGGAACTACTGGAACTATGTCAACAACTCGGGCCCCACGCCCTCTCGTTACGAGGTGACCTACGTAACTAAGAGGGAGTCGATAAGCGTGTGCGTTGCCCGGGAAACGAAGGGGCAATATCCGTACATATCGGGCTTGGAAGTGCGGAGGTTGGAGGCGTATATGTACGGCGGTTTCGACCTCGATTATCCGTTGTCGACAAGGAGAAGGGTGGATTATGGTACCAACGCTACCCTCGTTAGGTACTCTAGCTTTTAATCTCCCTCATATAATTTATACGAGGATTCGAACTTGAGACCTTTTATCTCAAAATTTATTTGCCTCAATCTACTAAAATACACAAATCAACACAAATAAATCAATTTTACTTTCTTTAGTCTTGATAATTGTATAGATAATGAAATAGTAAAATATTACAATAATTATAGGGACATAGCTAATAGTTGAGATCACTTTTGTATAAATAAATGTAACAAAACTATTGGGATATATAAATAATACCCTATGAATATTATCAACCTTTTCCACAAATTCGAACTTTTAGAAATGAAATTCTATTATCGTGTCAGAATTTTTGATTGACGCGACAAAGAATTGAAGATTATTAACCATACTCGAATTGCAGGTTCCCGTCCGATCCCTACGACAGACGATGGTTTCCCGACGAGCCATATGGGAACGATGCGATCCGAATTTCGAGCGACGAAGACGTGAGCAGCACGACGGTCTCCGACGACGAGCCCCCGCCTATGGTGCTCAAGACTGCGGTTACTTCCAATTCCTCCCGCAATTCAACCATCCCGATTCTGATGCCATTTACCGATTCCAATATTTCCGTGTACATAAATATGTACTTCTGCGAGCTCATTCGCCTCCGCCCGAACCAAACTCGATCCTTCTACCTCCTCAAAGACAATCAACGTTTCTCCCCTCCGATCTCGCCCCCTTACGGAAATTGCACCCGAATCAATTTCGTCAACCTCACGGTCACGCCAAACACGTCGTTTTCGCTCGTCGCGACGGAAAACTCGACGCTACCGCCCCTCATCAATGCGTTGGAGGTACTTCGGGTCTCGGATTATCCGATGGTTAACCTCACCAACACCAATGATGGTAAGTAATTGATGGAAAAAAAATTACTCCCTCTCTGTTTTTTTGGATAGCCTGTTAACAAATACTATAATAAAAAAGTTAATTTATGGTGTGAGTTAAAGACAAATGTAATGTTAATGATAAAAGTGGTGTTTGTTGAGCCCTTAAAAGGAAATAGGCCATCTGAAAAATAACGTCCTAAAATAGCAAACAGACCATCTCGAAAAAAAAAACTGAGGGAGTACTTAATTAATTAATAGTATTATCGATGTATTATTTATTTATTTATTTTTGCTTAGAATTTTTATTTCGTTTTTGATTAGTTGAAGGGTTGGCGTTGCTGCAAGAGACGTTCGGGTCGTTGAAAGATTGGAGCGGCGATCCGTGCGTTCCTGCAGGCATTTCCAGTTGGGATTGGGTCAAGTGCAGCGACGATACCGTACCACGAGTGACATCATTGTAATACTTTTGTTCCAACGAAAGTGAGGCGTTTAATTAATTAGTATATCTAATTTGATCTACTTTTGAAATGTGTGACAGGGTTATTGTTGGGTACGGCCTGTCGGGGTTGCTTCCGGATTTTAGTTCCATGGATGCTCTTAATACAATGTAATTCACTCTATATATTTATTTAATAAATAAATAAATCGATGCCCTCATGAGAATCTACTCTTGTCCATTCATAATAATTGTTATTGTTGGTTTTGTGCAGAAATCTTTCAAATAACAGCCTGCGAGGGAATATTCCTGATTTTCTTGGCCACTTACCCAACCTTCAAATATTGTGAGTAATACTTTCCTGCCGTGGCTATGCTCTGTAGCCATGTATATATTCGGACTTTTCACGTCGTTCTATTTCTTTTCTACATGAAAATTAAGATAGAATGGTTTAGTAGTTTAAGTGAGTTTAAGCGTAACCATTTAAAAAGTAACATAGGCACAACAAAATAGTGACCATAGGCATGTCAGGTGTTAGTAGTGTGAATGTTAATAGTGGGCATGTTGAATAAAGGAGCGATCCTCAACGAAATAATAATATGCTATGATATGCCTTATTTTATCTTATTATTTTTTTTATTTTTTTTATTTTCAGGAATCTCGAAGATAATCAATTCAATGGTACCATTCCGACGTCATTGTTATTGAAAAAAGGCTTGATATTACGGTGAGTTCACTAGTGACACTTTAACTATGACAATTTTTTGATCACATTTCTTCGTCTTATCCTTGGGTACTCTACATTTGCAAAAAATAAAATAAAAATACTCTCTCTGTCCACCATTTACTGACACTATTACTATATCGGGACGTCCACCATTTACTGACACTTTCCGTTTTAGGACATAGACCCCACAATCACTTTAACACTTTAAACATCTACTTTTTATTACTTTAACATTTTAATACTATTAAAAAATTAAAATGAGTCACAATTATTCCACTTTAACACATTAATTTATTACTATATCATCAAAATGCAAAAAAAAAAAAAAAAAACGTGCCCAAAGTAGGGTGTCACTAAATCATGGACGGAGGGAGTACATAAAACCAATTAAAAATCAGTATTTGGTACACATTTGAAGCACGAGAGTTGAGACTATGAGTCCCATGCCAAGTAAGAATTTAGAATCAAGAAATGGAAATAAGAGTGAATGTCTCAAGTCTTTATATATACAAGAGAAACTCAAACATAAGATTTTTAGTCACGAATGTTTCAAGCACTAATGTCCAAACTGTTAGGCCAATGGACACACACGTTCAATATATCTAATGAGAAGAGAGTACACAGGGTGGGTGGAAATCCAGAGCTGGTATGTCCATCGAACACATCGTGCTCGCAAGTTCCGGGAGCACCGCATCCCAACTCTTCCATAAGCAAGAAGAAGAAGGAGAGCAACAACAACCTTGTGCAAATGCTTTTCACCATCATAATCCCATCCATCCTTCTATTGCACTTTAATTAGTCCAAAATGTGATACAAAAACTAAACAAACAGTGTTTTTTGTGTATTTCTGTACCATTTTTGACGGATGAACTTGCTTGTAAGTGCATGGTCTGATTCCGTTCCGCGGTATGTACATTACATATGCGTAAGTGAGTACTTAAACCGTTCCGACGTCAATAAAAATTTGGATTCTATTTGTTGATTCGATTGTGTGCGATTTGAATATATGTTTCAAAGCAAAAAGTGGCGGCATTCACCTTTTCCACATCACTAAATTAAAAAAATACCTAACCTGCAGTAGCAGTACTACTTCTTAGTTGGTTATTCCCTACCTTTCTTGTAAGAAAAGAATAAACTAAAGCAATAGAAATGGAAATAAGGTAAAAAAGTAGGCATGAAAGCAAAATATATATAGCTAGCCTTCCATTAACAAACAATTAAAAATAAAAAAGAAGCCAAATCTCAATTAAACAGTTCGTATATATATATGTACTCTACTCACTGCTTCTCATATTCATATAGTTTCGCATAATTTCTTGTCCGAAAAGAGGCGAATCTTCTCTTGACATTCGAGTTTTAATAATATTCGTCGAAGAAATGAGGAGAAAAGTTTTGGGTATTTGTACATGTCTCTTGATCTTGGCTTTGGATATCGTTGCTGCGGTCCTTGCAATGAAAGCTAAGGAAGCTCAAAACCATGTAAGCGTATTATATGTTTCGTAATGATATTTACGTGGTTTCGTGTATATTTTACGAGTTTATTTCACTTAGATTAAGCATTTCCAGAATGTGCTTATATTACATGCATTCCGTGTATTGTTAATCAGGTGAAGCATTTAAGGTTGTGGATATTCGAGTGTAAGGGGAAGAGCCATGACGCTTTCGTGTTAGGTGTGGCTGCAGCCGTGCTTCTTAGCGTGGCTCATCTTCTTGCCAATTTGCTAGGGTTTTGCGGCCAAGACGAGCCGCAGAAACCATCACCCCCGAGCAAGAAGTTTTCCAAGCCATTCTTCATTTTGATATGGTACATATGAGTATCTTTCCATTCACTCTGTATTGATTTAGATAGGTTTCGTTTTTCATTATTTTCAAGATGACAGTAATGGATTATAATCTGCAGGATCATCTACGTGGTTGGTGTGAGTATGTTGGTAATCGGGACGAGATCAAACGAGAAGAAGGGCATATCATGTGGCTTCACGTACCACAATTTTCTCCCTACAGGAGCCGTTCTGTGCGGGGTTCATGCCATCTTATCTCTCGCGTATTATCTTACTTCCTCCGGTGCTCTCTATTCTTCCACTTGAACATCAAGTTCTTGAAAGCGTGTGATACCGCGATTTCTTTTTAAAGTCGAGTCAAGTATGTAAAACGTTTAATTCTGAATCGATTGAATTTGTTGTTTTGTGGAGTTTCAGCTGTAATCGTAGTGGAATTTGGACTGAAATTCAGGTGTGGACCAAATACTGGGCAGCACAAATTGTAATTAGTAAACATGAATCATAATATGAACAAAGCATGAATAATCATTACAAGAATCATATACATATATATAGTGACATTAATTCTCTTTGATATACACTTGAAGCTAAAGAGTTGTAGCAGGTGGCGCATGTTGAGCCACAAAAGATGTAACGAGTGGATTCACTAGATGAGGCGCCTCATCCTTCAAATCAAACAATCCTCGTCAAAACCCGGTCGTAATATGTCATTACAGACGGTCCGAGACTAAATTCTTGGAACCGGAAAGATAATATAAAAGAAAATTCCCCGAGTTCATAAAAAATGTGCACATGTTATTGTTGCGCACAGAATACTGAATAAGTGGATGTTAAAATAAAGTTCGTATCTCACTTGATGTAGTGTATCGTACTTTAGAGACTTGTCGTATTTTAGAGGTAGAAACTCTTACTTGGTTTGATTTTAAAGGTTGTTAGAAAAATAAAAATATCATCAAAGTTCTTGAGAAGTCATGTTCTAGATAGAAAAGGTACCTGAGGGCAGTGTCCGACATTCGGAAGAACGACAAAATCTTGAACAGAATCGAACTGGGCATAGGCCCTGCCTAGTTCAACCGGCTCCCAAGGATCCTTGTCGCCCCAAACCACCAACACAGGACACTACACATGAACAAGTAAACGAACATAAACGAAACTTGTTTCAAGAAACCTCAAATCAAAGAGATTATCAAGAGCAAACAATCCAAATCTAAGTTTGGCTTCAATTATTGAGTTTGAGATATAAGGTTAATTATAACTAGAAGGAGCCATACAATTCCTTTGCTTTGTCATTTCGGATGTTGAAATTAGTCAATTTGTACTGTCAAGCAGCCTTAGGGAAGATATATAACAGTAATTCGACATAAAAGTTTAAAAACGAATGTTACCTTCACTAAAGGCAATAGTTCCTCAGGTAGTGGCCCGTCGGAGTAGCATATAAATTCAAGAAACACTTCTGCAGCGCCGGGCTCCATTCCAGGCTCGAGAATTATCTTCACTAATTCATCTGTCACCTGTGATGTGTCGTGGTAACACTAAGATGGAATTTATCATTAGATATACACTACAAGTTTGTCAATATGCTAAAGAAAAAACTGAGTGAATCCGTGATTAGAGTTGCAAACCTGACAAAGAATGTTCTTTACCGCCTCTTTTGTAGCAACGGTATTGAAAAAGAATTTTCCGACAGAAGTATTTCTGAAGCGAAAGATAAAAAGGCTTATAGAACATCAACGTACAATGAAGAAGAAGTTGCCATCTAAGCTAAATCAGGGACTGATAACCCCAACAAGTGAACATTAACCTTAGCAAATTCTGAAATGACTTGATCAGGGGCCTTCCAAACCATGGCTGCTTCTTTACGTGCAGCATACGAAGAGATATGTTTAAGAGAATAATGCCTTTGCAAATTCTAGGATCCATGACTCCTGCCTGAAGTCCAACGAGCCCTGCGAAAATCTAAAAACTAAGCCAGAAGCAGGTAAATGACCTTTACATACATATGTACATAAGTGACCTTTACATTCCCCTATTGTCAAGAAACAGAATATTCTTGAAATAACCATATTTACGTGCACATATTTCACTATACAACAGAAAACATAGATCCCTGATTCTTATGGATGTACAGAAATGACATAATCAAGCATGTTGCACGACACAAAATTTTATTTCTTTATTTGAAAATAAAGTTATAATTTGATATTCCGAACACTCAGTGGCGAGGTTCTAGAGCAAAATTATGTTCATTAAGGAAATAAGAAAGTTACCTCCTATAGAGTTGCAGACAAAGAAGGCTTCATCCTTCACAACTTCCATGCAGAAGTCATTTAGTTGGCTGGCCCATGTCTCAAAAGTATAAAAGTGTTCAACTTGAAGATTTCTCGGATTTGGTTTATCCGAATAACCATAACCTATCAGATCAATTGCATATACCCTGTGTGACTCAGCAAGAACTGGCAAATTCTTCCTCCAATGGTCACTGACAAGAAGAAAAATAGAGAAATCGATTTTATCAAAATAAGAATGTATCAAACGATCATTTAAGAGAGCGCACTAATTGAAACACTTTTCTATGCAGTCGAATTGGTAGATAATGCATATGATTGAGACATTGAGTATTTAGAAAACTGAACGATCAGACAAGCTCGACATTGATCAATCTATTGTCAGAGTATGTGTGCTGACCTGTTAGCTCCAAAACCGTGAATCAAAACAAGCGCAGGCCCACTGGCTCCACCGTACTGATAACGGATAGAATAACCTCTCCAAGTCCATGTACTAAAAAAAACCAACAAAATTTAATGTTAACTTGTTCAAAAAACCAACATAACTGTAATAAATGAACGCTATCAGCTGAAAATAATGCAATTACCGTTAGTTATTGGCTCATAACAGAAGTAGACAGCATATAAACAAGCTTTTAATCACTTCAGTTCCACATTGTGCAAACATGTAATCTTCCAAAAGCAGAGAGTATAATGCACGATTGGACACCTATAAACTGATAGATACGCTCACTTATTGTTCTAACGTTTCGTTTTTTTCACAATAATATTTCAACCCAAGTATAATTAAAATTTTATGACAAGCCTAAAAAGAGTAATTATGATAAACAAAAGTAAAATTAGTCACACATGTAGGCATAGGTAGTTTTTAGCCGGTATTGCAAAAATTTGCCCAACAATCAACAAATCGTGACCTCCACCTCGACACACAGAATAAACGACCACCAACAATGAGACGAGGTCATGTACAAATGCACAACCAAGACCGGGGTCGTGTATCGTGAGTGTATCACCGGTGCCTCATTCTCGAGCCAGAATACATAATCAGCATCGCTGAGCCTTGTATTTAACTAAAATGATATTTTTCCAATCATAATTTCCCGGTCAACACTAAAAAATTTATCCATAAACATCACAAAACCGTAAACAAGCTGACACCACAACCTAAAGATAATCATAAATAATTAATCTCAAATTTCATCATATTCATGCATAATCCATCCCCATACAAAAAAAAAAAAAAAAAAAAAAAAAAAAAAAAAATGCAAATAAAATAAGACAGAAAAATCATTCACCTAGTTTTGGTTTCATTTGGTAGTGAGGCTTCGGCAGTGAGCTGTAAATTAGTATCAACCAACGAACTGAGTGGACGAAAATGGTTGCGCCTAGGGTTTCTTCGATGGGAAGGAATCGACTTCCCTCCGTTACTATTGAAGGATAACAATGGCTGCCGACTGTAATTGTGGTGGCGGATTCCGACCTGCAACTCCGGCTTGGGTATGGCTGCTGCTAATCGATTACAATTACAAGCTGCCATGTTTTCTCCCTTCTTACACTCCACTACTCTGTAAGTTTTGGAACTGAGTTTATTTATTTTTTTATTTTTGTATATAACGATTGAGGTGGAGTTGGCGCCACATCTGCTACTTCTTCTTTACCTTTTTTTTTTTTTTTCCCTTTTTAAAAAAAAAAAAAAAAATCTCGTTTCGATTTTTATTTTTATATGTTTTAATGAAAGGTTTATTAATTCCTTTAATCGAGTTGAATTTATTTCAGCTTTTTTTTTTTTTAAATTTAAAATTATGTTTTTTTCCTTCTTAATATATCAAGTGCTTAAACCAAAGATTATACTACAATTGTTGTAAAAAAAAATATAGAAAAAAAAAAGTTGATCCTTGCTAGTTCTCATAGAGAGAGAGTGGGGAGAGAGAGAGGGATTCACACGAACAAATCTAGAAGGGAAAAAAGGCAAATAGGATTGAATATAGAGCACAGATAGTGAAATAGTAAAATTTGAGAGATCCTATAACAACAATTCGGATTTTGATTTTGAGAGACAAAAAATATTTGAACCTCAGTAGTCATAACATAACCATTAAGAACAGAACAGGGTGTATATATGTATATGTATATATATAAAACTAGTAATTTTGTATGATCGATTCTTCTGCATATCTACACAAAAGCATCATTATATAGCAACTCTTTGCAGTGGTATATAGTAGTATGTGTTTTCTCCGTCGTCCTCACCGACCCCATCCGAGTTTACAAAGTCCAGCACCTTCAAAAGACAGTCCCACATTTTGGTTATGTTTTCTCAACTCAAGTCTCTGCAAATACATCAACAGCTGAATCAATCCCTGCATGCTTACTAGCAAAGTAGTACTATTTTTCGTGTTTTAACTTTAATCGTGTGTAGCCCCTGCAGCCGGTTACAGTCCTAAGATCATGAGTTTTCATCCTAAAATGCAAACTACTTCCTGACCTAAGTCTATGCAGATAAGAGCCGAAACAGGTAAATAATGCATAATACTTGTGAAGAACTGTCTTCGTCTATCATGTTTAGTGCTCCGAAATGCAGTCCTAAAATGTAAAATAAGAACATGATTACTGACTTAGGAAAAGCATTTCTGTATAGTTTCTTACTTACCTCAGGGAAGATTAGTTTTCATCATCTGAACTGAATTCATCATCAAGTTGTCGCGCCCTCATAGCAGGGAAAAGCCGTGTTTGCATCTCGTGTGTTGTCTCTGCAGCCGGGGGCGATCCTTGAGAGGGCGAAGGCGATAATGAAGGTGAAAAGGTATCTTTCCTATGTGTCTTTGGCAATTTTATCGAGCTCTTCACATCTTGGCATGACTTATCCACCATTGACAAGAAATCTCGAACAATCACGAATAAATGCGCCCCCTCGTCCCTCCCAGCCCTCCCATGGAAGTAATCTCCAGTACTCTTCACTAAATCCATCACTCTCTGCTCCTCCTCCACTAGCCATTTAGCATCCTCTTCACACTGGTTGATAAATCTGGTAAGAGTCTCGAGAAACTTGCTATCCTCCTCCAAACTCTTCATATCATTCTCGAGAAATTCTTTCGTCTTGAAACGACCCTGACCGAGTTTGATCACGTACTCGCTTATGATGTCATGATCAATGGCGGCTGCCTTTTTCACGTTCACAAGGCCACTGCACAGTCCAGAGACTTCTTGAAGACCGAGGCTTCGGTAGTACTCTTCTGAGTCATGGAAAGCGTCTTCGTGAATGTCTTCTGTTCTAATACTTGACAAACTTCCACCTTCTCGCATTCTTCTAGCCGCTCTGACTCCTTCTCCACGGATAATTTCATGCACAACAAAGTGTAATAGTGTTGTCTTTCCATCAGTTCCTTTCACATCCGAGAGTTTCAAGAGCGTGTCCAGCTTGAATGCCTGAGCTCCACCGCGGTAGGTCCCGTCGTTCATTCTGTTGCCGGTTTTCAGAACAGCTTCCAAGAGTTTGAGGAAGAGTCTGCTGTTTTTGAGCTCGTTACATGCGGCCTGACAAAGGGTGATACATAATCAGTGATGGAGACAGAAATACAAAAAATTAGTAAGTTGACAAAATTTGCAATGCTATCGTAGTCTTATTTCCTTAAAAAATTTATGTCCGATTAATAATAAACAAATGAATCAATTTGTGAAGTTGGAGCTTCCACAATATCGGAGATTGTGATGTCTTCCATCGAAAAAAATGAACAAGGTACGTATAGCTTAAGCTAGCAATAACAGTAGGTGAGAGCCAGAAATATCTTATACTAACCAACTATAGAAATATTATCCATATCTCAATTCACTTCTCTGATAAGCATTAGCATGTATATGTCGAAGAACTAAATGCGCTTTAATAACCAATCACAATTTATCTAAAAAAAATAAAATTGATTTTAAATCGATAAAGCAGGAGTTTTAATGTTATGATTTAACAATATGGTAGTAAGATGAACTAAGAATACATAGAATGTATTCATAGGATGCATACAAACCTCTAAAGTTGATAGAGCTTGTTTGACTGAACTGAAGTCCTCCTGGAATGTGCTTACGAACAATAATGCTTCCAAACGTTTAAAGGCGTATGGAATTTCAATCAAGGCCTTGAAAAATCTTTCAGCTGGACCAATAAGAGAAAGATCTCCGTTGTATAACCTAAGCTTCAGTTCCTCGTCTGCTGTTGGTGCCATTTTCAACACGCTTTGGATGAACTCTGATGGCAGCTCGTTACCTGGAATGCTCAAAGAGATTAATGGTAAACTTCTAAAATTTAATAAATTACGGTCAGTCTTCAGTTGTCAGCACAGATGGTGCACTGTTAATTCTCGAATAAAGGTATCTACAACTACATCAATTTAGTGCTTGCGAATTAATTGTCATATCACGTGCATGCACGCACGCACGCACACCTTCTTTGAGGGCATCGCAGACTTCTTCTGTTGTCACATTCAATGCTTTTAGAAGGATTGCCAAGTTCTGCGATTTTTTTGCATCAATAATCTGAATAAACTGTGGAGTGGCAGAAGCTTCGGATGAAGATGAATCTTTTCTTTTATGTTTCTTCTGATCAGCTGCTGTATATCCAAACAGAGCTTCCATCATCTCCTCGTCAAATCTACAAATTCGGAAAAACTTTAACCAATTCACACCCACAAATACTATTTGAAATCATCAGAAGAGAGAAAATATCATTTGACAGGAAATCAAAGTCCAGTGAAAATCCTATACAGATACTCACTGAAACGATCCAGCTTTAATCTCATGCCACACCATGGAATGATCGGGGCTTGCCATAACCTTGTCCCAGAAGAACGGCTTCAACTTGGCTTTGGGAGCTATGGAGTCATCCGAAGCTACAGAGTCGTTTGTTGAGTTACGTCGATGGTGGGGCCCCATACCGGGTGGTTTTCCTGGAGCATTAGGCGGTGGACGACCGCCTTTCGGAGGCGGTGGAGGAGCTGGAGCTGGACCTCCAGGTTTTGGTGGAGGAGGTAGTGGTGCCACTGGTGGCGGCAGCGGCGGTGGTGGTGGTGGTGGTGCTGGAGGTGGTGGTGATGGTGATGATGGTGATGGTGATCCTTTCCCGACTCCTGCTGCACTTGTTGTTCCTTCTGTGGGTACCATTGTACCCATGCCAGTTCCACCAACACCACTGCCACCAGTTGCCGGTGTTGTTCCGCCTCCTGATCCAGCAGCTGCTGCCGCTGCCGCAGCAGCAGCTGCTCTTCCAGGAGGAAGTGGTAACAGGATTCTGCCGTATGCCTCCCCTTGTTCTTCCATTGCTGGAGATATAGCTTGAGCAGTACCATAAACACTCAATGAACTGCCAACAGTCGAAGGACTCTTGAAATTTAGATTGCTTGGTGTACTCATGGGGTGAGTATGATTTTCTGAAGAGCCTGAACAATTTAATTACCACTATGAAGGAATGAAACATATATCCATGATAATCACAAACATGATTCTGAAAAGAAGAAAAAAAAAATTACCTGGAGAATCAGTGCCGTTGAAGTTGAGAAGAGGCTTATCGTCTCTTTGCACATCTTTTTGCTCTTCATCACTCCTATCTTTATTGACACACAGAAACAACACTAGCGCTGCAAGAGCAATTCCTGCCATTGAACTTGCAATCACAGCACCGGCAAGAAACATTTTGTTATCGGTGCCACCATCTTGTGGAGACATGGGAGTGTATCTTTTCATTTCAACTGAAGGATTATCGATATCTAATGGTGAAGGGTAGTCGAGATCAAATGGTGCAGGGTAGTCAAGATCCTCTGTTGATTCTGAAGCAGGTGAATATGTTGATGTAGGTTCTGTTTCCGGAGAAGTTTGTCGAATTTGGCGTCTCCCACTTTTACGCCTCAGGTACCTTCTCGGAAAACCAGCCCATCCAGAAAGCAGGAATTCATCGGGTAGATCTCTTTGCTCGACATTTAGTACTTGCAGAGGGAAGTTGTTCTCTCTTAAGCATTCCAGAATAGTCAACTTCTCCTTAGAAGGCAGATCAGCTATAGCCTTCTCTATAGTCCTTTGAAGTGACAAACTTGAACCAAATTCTACACTGTAAGTTGTACTATAATCTAAGTTTTTAGTAGCTTCCGTGTTACATCTAAACCTTTTAATACAATAATTCCAAACTAGCTCAGCCTGTAAGAAAATCAAGACAAAAAGCAGAATGTCACCCTCTATACGCATAACGCAGTATTCATACAATCATATTCAAACAAATTCAACGAGTAACTCTTCCAATTATCTTAATCGTGAACATAACTTTCCACAACAATGTAATGCATAGCTTGTCTGCTCTTTCTCTATATATATCTCTTACATTCGTAACGACACAAAACAAAATTATCGTATTTTCTTTCTCATTAGGAATTTGGATATAAATACACACACAGATACACCTTTACCATCAAACGACCAGTTCAAGTTTTGAGCAAGTACAACTTCACCCAATATTGTGAGCTTTAACTGAAACACATACAAACATAAACCGAAAAGCAAGACTCACAACAATATGGATCAGAGCATGTTCTTCGACGAACAAAGCATATAGCACTACAGAAAGCATCACATTCTATAAACGCACCGAAAACAAGTTCAAGCTCAACAAAGTGAATTCCATTAACATGAAAAATAGCAAAAATGAGATGAATTTCCACAAACCGGACGACGAACAATAACCTGAACTTGGTAGTCCCGAGAGTTATCGCCTAATTCCCTCTTCCCCTCCGAATCAATGGCTGTAAAAACAGAGAGAAAAACAATAAAAATGGCCACAAATCTGGCGCCCATCGTTTCCTTAAACAATCAATAATCCATTCCCCACAGAGACAAAGCTGCCCTCCTCATTTTGATGGAAGAACTCAAACACGCGCGCATAGCCCCATCTACAGCTATGCATGCGCATAAACAACAAGAATAATATTTTTTAATTTTTTTTTTAACCCCCCTCCTGCTTTAAATTTCTGAGCCCTAACAATCGGAACGAAAATACATGTAAACGGAAAATTTTCCCAGCTAATCGCCTGAAGAAAAAACAGAATTCCGCCAAAATTAAACAAAACTTTTTTTGTTTATTTTTCTTAATTTGTGGGGGAGAAGGGTTTCAATTCAACGGCACAAAATTCCCAACAATGGTTCAACGCCCAAAATTATGCTTGTACCTCTTCGCAACCAACCGAACCCCAGAAAATGAAGGTGTGTTCGTTCCTCAGGTTCCCCAAGCTGAAGAAATTGTTTGATCTGAAAATGGGATTGAAGGTGATAGGGTTGTGAGAAGAGGATTTTGGGGGGCGATTTGGGTTAGGAATTGAATTTTTTGTTGGGAGTTTTGTTCGTTGAAATGGTGCATGCAATTCGGAGGAGGTGAAATGGGAGAGAAAGGGAGGGGGAAATGACAAAATGAAGGAACCATGCCATCAACTACATGAGAAAAAGAGAAACAGAAAGAAAGGCAGTAAATATTAAAATATGTTGCTAAAAAAAAATTATTACTAATTTTTTTTTTATTATTATTATTATTATTATTATTATTATTATTATTATTATTATTATTATTATTATTATTATTATTATTAAACATGGCAATTAGCAAAGCTATAAACTTTACGGGAGATTTATGCTAGCTCGGGTCCGAACTTCCGATAAAAATAACAGCAGAGGTTCGAAAATCAAGTCTTTCGTAGTGCTGTATTTAAATTTATGTGGTTTATGTATATGTTTCTTTCGTATGTTTAGAGGTTAGAAAGTCCGTAACCCTAGATCGGTAGGCATCAAATTATATGTGAAATTATTGAATAATTTTGTAAAAAAACAAAATATACATGAGATATAGGATTGATGCGAGAAAAGGAGTGGTCACAATACTTATTAGTAACAAAATAATGTCAAATTGAGAGAAGCGATTTTCGAATTCTCCTAAGAATAGTATAAATCGATTGATAGAAACTTATGAATATATGATAGATTTAAAATTTAGAGACGAACGATAATGTAACGAAATGTTGAATATACCCTTGGTGTGTTCAGGTACATGAGCTATTCATGCATCCCACATGTTTACAGTAATGGTATACTCTTATTACAGGCATAAGCGAAATGGAAAGTTCAACCTAAATCAATTAGGTCACTTCATGAAAGTTTAAAACCATAGGATCGTTTTCCGATATTATTTGATACTTGTACTAGTATATTGTTCGTCCAGTTTACGAAGCGGTGATCAAGGCTTATTAAGAGAAGCATGGTTGTTCCACATCATTTGTGCTTCGATGAAGCCTAGGCTGAGATGAGGCCCTGCGGCAGCATAGCTCGTTCCGGTCTGATTTTCATCCACCGTAAAATTCAGCCTAAAGATCAAATTTATGAAATTAACGTAAATAACACGGGTATTTTATATATAAAAGCGGAAACAAATATATAGACGGTAGTTTAAACATGACATGAATTAAGATAATTAATTAAGTGGATATTAAAATAAATAGAATGGCAATAATTACCCGATTTGGTTTCCTACAACAGCTTGATCAGTTATTGAAGTTGCGTCATCCATTTGCATGGATGCTGCTGCCTGCATGCATGCACGTACGTACCCAAATAAATAAATAAATAAATAAATAAATAAATAAATAAATAAAATGCTTCCCTTTAATTTTTGGGCATGAAATTCATTGTTTATTTAATTAAATTTTATATGATAATATATTTTTTTTATATTGCGTTTGGCTAAAATTAATGTATAGATGCTTGTGTGTGTTAATTCGATTTGTAAAAAAAAAAAGGTTTAATTTTATGGGCATAAAAGACATTTATTTAATTACCTCAAAATTATCGGTGCCTTCAGGAACAAGTTGATTGCCAATCAATTTGGCCTACAAACAGGATCAATTCAAACTTTAATATCTGTAAAATTGAAAATTTATACTACTCCCTCTGTCTCACCGATAAATGGATTTTTTTCTTTTCGAGATGTCCCACTGCTAAATGGACATTTCCCACAATATAAAATTATAACTTAATAAAATTCAGACACGTCACTTTAACACACTATTATCACTTTTGTCTTAATTCTCACGTCGAAAAAAAAATGTTCATTTCGCAGTGGGATGGAGGGAGTATGAGTTAGCTTGAAAATCACATCGAAATATTCGATAATTGGTGAACGACGTTGACTAAATTATTTGCGGTTTTATCTACTTCACTAGAATTCATTATTTGGAATCGGTTAAAATTAACTAAATTGTTTAATTCAATAGTTTATAATGCTACATAGTGTACTTACTTTTAACTTCTGTCACAACCTCCTCGTTCAATTGAACTTAAACTCAAAAGGAAATAAAATTAAGAGAGTTTAATTAATTGCAATCTATAATATTTCGTCTGTCTAATAATTATGTATCTTTGTTACATATCGGGTTTTTTTTTTTTTTATCAGAAAAGAAATTTATTGCTTAGAGGGGAGCTCACAGATACAAGAAGTACCCCGTAGGAAATTTGAGTTACATATCGGGTTTTAATTGATTGTTAGCGAATGAAAGAATCAACAAGTACTGATACGCAATTACTAGGGACGAAGGAAGTAATACTGACCTTCGAGGCTTGAATACGCTGAATGGCGCTTGTAAGGAACTGCTGGTAAACTCCTGCTTCAAGTGCTGAATTGATTTTCTCAACATCAGGCTCATAATACCTGGAAAAAATAGAATAAAATACTTAAAATTAATTTTTTTTGACAAATTAATATTAATAATCTAGCATAAAAGATAAAATTAAATAGTGAAGAGGTAAATAATATTAGTAAACGTGGAATTAACCTCATTTTTTCCTGTGACTCTCGTTGCTTCCTGTTGAGTTTATCCAGTTTTTCTTCAAGATCCTGCAGTTAATTAATTAGTTAATTAATTAATTAACTATCTTTTTTAACATAATTAAAATGAGTATCTTGTGCAATTAAATTATACTAATATAATAATTAAAGCAATATGAGAAATAATTCAATGTTCTGGTTCGACTAATTTTAATTACTTTTATTCCAAAATCAAATCATAAAAAATATTTTTTTTATTGAAAAAAATACCACAAACATATTTGAACAATCAATTAATTTCGATCTAAATTAATTACCTCAATTCTGCAATATTTGTTGGCCACGCACCAAATCAGGAGAGCGATTAAATATACATGTCAAAAAAAAGAAAAATATTATTCAATTTCAAATTAATCTTCACTAACATTTTCCAAAATTAAACAACAAAAAAAAAGGTAAAAAGAAGTAATTAAAGAGGGATTTACATGGCTATTTTTTCTAGCATTTCACCCTCGTACTTTAGTTGCTTCAATTTTTGAGACAAAAACTACAAAATGAAAGGTATATATATATTTCATCAATTAAGTAAAACACACATTTAAATAATTCTTTCAAATTAATAAGTAATTAATTAAAATAATTACGGTTATATACGTACCTCCTCATGGTTGATAGGCCTGCATAAAAAAACAAAAATTCCGATAGTTCTTAGGAGAATTTTTATTTATAAAAAAAAATATTTAATATAAATAAATAGATTCCAAATCTCTCTATAAATTTAAGTTTTTATACGAGACGGAATTCGATCACATATTATAAATAAAATAAAAATTACCCTCCTCTCAACTCATCAGGCCTGTCCACAAAGCGAAGGAAAATATCCTCAATCCTGCAAGGAATTAAACAAAAATTATACATACATTTCAATTTTCATACAATTAACATTTTTGATGTAGATCTAAGAAAAAAATGGGAAGTCTAAATGTACACGAGTCTCTCACCAACAGCCACTCCATTAAATCGAACTACAAAACAAACATGCAAGCAAGAAAGTCACCTTCCGTTGCTAGCAAAGCTGGTGAGGCGGCCGGAGGGCGAAAACATGACGAGGGCGACGTCCGTGTCGCACAGGACCGAGAGCTCCCCGGCCTTCTTGATGATCCCTTCCTTGCGCTTGGCGTAGGTGAGCTGGCGGGACGTGGGGTTGTCGATTCGCCTCATCGCCAGCTTCTTCCTTCCCATGGTGGTAGAGAGAGGAGAGGATGGAGGAGGAAGGGAATGGTGGTGTGTGACTTTTATTTATATGAAGGAATGGAGAGATGAGAAAGTGTCAAGTGAATTAATGTTGAGCTAAGCCGTAGTTTAAATGCAGTGTATATGTGATGATTTGTTATTTGCAAAAATAGTGATGAGAGAATCTGGTGTAGGTTGTGTGTAAACGTTTGTACAAGTGTTGCCTATTTTGCACAAGAGCTTTTATATACATAATCTCTATGTTAAATTAAGGGATGCTCCCAACGGCCTTTTAATTCCGTCCCATCTTACTAGACGCGTCGTTTCTGTATATTTTACACCCATATATATTCAAAAGATGTGTTAACTAGCATAGGACGGGAGTATTGTTTTCTTTTTAATGTCAACTCTAGAAGTCAATGCATTGCATAGTTTGTTAATTAATGAAATGTATACTACTGATTGTTGTATAAATAAAATGTTGATCTTCGACTTTTTCGATTCTTTCCGTACATCCTTTTCCGGAAGTTCTTTGTCCGGTTGTTCGCTTACGACTAAGTTGATCTGTTTTCTTTATTGTCGAGAAAAGGACAAGTTTGGCATTGAGTTCGGCCGAATGTTTATTTCCGTACATTTAATTACTTTATTTGCGAACACCATAAATGCAGAATTCGATATAACGTTAAAAATTTACACGAACAAACATATCGATTGAATTGGCACTAACACAAATATTTGCGAGTTATTCATCATCATTCTCTTAACTTGTGATAACTTTCTTCCTTGTTTATTGAGAAAAGGACAAATCCATCTCTATATCAAACATAAGAGTTTCTACTTTCTATCACGTAATGCTATTAATAGAACTTTATCTATAGTCGATTGTAACAAAGAAGACCCCCAATTTTGCTCGATGTAACGAAAACTCACTACTCCACGACTTATTTTCATACCAATTCATGTACTAATTTCGGAGTATTATTTTATAGATTAGTTAGAAATTAAAATTGAATGTTAGTAAAAACAATTATAATTGGACAACTTATTAAGAATTGAGCCATAGTCTCGACTAGAGCTGTAAATGAGCCAAACTAACTTGAGAATTATTCGGTGATCGACTAAAAAGCAATCGTTCGAATTCAAACTCGTTGATAATCGAGCCGAACTTGAGCCTAAATTTGAGCTCGATTATACTATCAAGACTAGCCCGATCACAACTGAATACTCCGCTCGGATTGCTCTCGATGTTGTTCGTCTCGTCAAGCTTGATTGCGAGCTTAATATCGAGCGTGTTTGCTTGCCTATTATCGAGCTTGCAGACGACCAATACTGAGCTTTAACCTTTATATGGTTGGAAAAAAGTTGTACATTAGAGGAGCTTGCTCTTCATGATTGCGCATAATCGAGTAAAACTTATATGGAATTCGAGCTTTTCACAGGTTGAGTTCAATGTCAAATGTAATTTAATCGAATATTTGTCGAGCCAAACTCGAACTCATAAATCGAGCCGAGCTCGACCATAATATTAAAGCTCTAACTTGAACTCTAGCAAACAGATATTTAAACGAGTCGAGCTCGAGTAGGGTGGGCTCAAATGAATAATAAAAGTTGGGCCTAGCCCGAGCCGGGCCTTCTAATATCTGCTAATAATAATAATGATACTATATGATTGTGTTCAACAAGAACACATGATGGGAATTGGGATTTGATTAAGGATGTGGGATGTGTTCTTCGAAGATTCGTTCGTGTATTAACAGATTGATTGATTTAATTCAACAGCTTAGTTCGTAGGATCGATCGAGCTCCCGATTCTGCCTGCAAAACTGAAATTCCTTTGATGAATATGGGCACATTTTGAAGCTTCAATCCATTCATCAATGGAGAGGCACGTGCAGAAGCTCCTCAACCGGATCTCCGTCGCCGCCATAACCACCGCCACCGCCCTCCTCCTCCTCCTCTACATCCAGACGCCCGAGACCTGTTTCGACCCGTCCGACCCGCACCCGAAGGCCCACACCCGCTTCCCCAAATCCACCTGCGACTTCAACCCCCGGGCCTACACTACCGTCGAGAAGCGCAACCACCGCGTCTGGTCCACCAAGGCCTGGACCGCCGCCGTCGCCTCCTACTCCTCCTTCTTCGAAACCCTCCAGGCGCGAAATCACATCGCGAACCACTCGCGCGTTCTGGTCGTCTCCGCCGGGCCGGGCCATGCGGTCCGGGCTCTTATGGATTTGGGCGTGGAGGACGTGACCGGAGTGGAGGTGGTGGAGTCGCCGCCGCTGGTGAGCCGCGCCGATCCGCACAATCTGCCGTTCTTCGATGGGATTTTCGATCTAGGGTTTGGGGCGTATTTGGACTTGGCCCTGTTTCCGGCTAGGTACGTGGGGCAGATTGAGCGGACGGTGAGGAGAGGCGGGATTTGCGTGGTGACCGTGGAGGAGTGCGGGGCGGAGGAGGTGGCGGCGATCGTGAAATTGTTTCGGAAATCGAGGCTCGTCGATGCCGGGAATGTGGTTTTGGCAGGGGAGAGGAGGACTAGGATTGTTATGAGTGTTAAGAGTTAGTTGCTGAAAAAATCCTCTAATTCTGATTAATTCTTTCCTTGATGAAGATGCATTGTGTGCTTATGTATATTGTTATTCTTTGAAGATATACTTGAGGTGAATTAGTTATTCTGCGTAAAATCGAATTCTTTTGGCTAATTCATCCCCTTAGGATGCTTAGGAAATGGATTCTGCAGATTGATCGTATTGAATAACATGTTCTTTCGTCTGTAGTTTGATTGTTGCTGTTCTAGCTTCTCGATGTGAACTCAGATTCTTGAATATTCAGTACATTGCTTAGAGGATTTGATAGCTTCTCGGATTCTTGAAAAATCAGTATATTGCTTAGAGGATTTGATAGGTTCTGTTCATGGAGGAAGATTCTTATTTCCTAGTTAGCTGAATGAGTTCTATGTCATCAATTCCAATTCTGTGCTCTACTACACCAGTTCTCGACACCAGGTATTGATGTGTGCATTTCGTATTGTTGATGTCACTCAAGAGACCTCTAGTTTGTGACAGTGATAGTATTCTGCTTATTGCAAGAAAATGACTTAATTTATGAATTATATGCCTTTGTCACAGTTGAAAGGTTGGTGGTTTATGTCATGCTCTTTAGCATAAAGTGCAGGTTGTGCCCTTTTCTTTTGCATTCCCTATCTATACTTGATACTTCTCGGATATGTTGCTCTGTATCTACTTCGATCCTGTCAATGAAGCTGGACGTGGTTCTCAATTCTCATCTTGATTATGGATTAGGTTTGATTAGTTGATTTGAATTGGGATGTGTATTTGACATTTTATTCTAGCTTTGTTGTGTGAGCATTACTTCATAGGCTTGAAACAGAAAGAATTATATCGTGAGTTGTGGCATGTAAGCAGTTCGTTATCTTGATTGCTTGAGAACTGATGAGTAACGATCGTTTTGCTTTTGTTTTGTTTGAATCTAATGTTTGAAATAAGATATGTAGCCTAAGCTTCTTTGCTATATTGCTGCAGTTTGCATATTGCTTCCATTGTTATAATGTTATTGTTCTGGCGGCTGCACAGTTCTTGTTCTTTCATCAGTCTTTGCCATCTCATCTTGCTATTGTTGTACAGATTTGTGTGTTGCAGATAGAGAGGGAGAGGGAGAGAGAGAGAGAGATTGCTTCTATTGTATGATAGTAGAAGAGTATATTTTTTGAGATAATGAATTTTGATAATCATGGAGGAAATTAGTCAACTCTTTTTTCTTACTCGCCTATCCTTTCTATTTGACATTCTTATAGCGCTTTTTCTTGGATACCTTCTCTTTGTCCCCTCTCTCTCTCTCTCTCTCTCTCTCTCTCTCTCTCTCTCTCGTTTTTTTCCTTTTTTCTTTTTGAGTCTAATTATTTGTTACTAGTTGTTCAATGCCATATTTCAACACCAACTGAGTTTCGCTTTGGAGGCGTTTACTTTTGATAAATAGGAAGGATTCATTAAATTTTATGCACCCTTTTATCATATTAAAATTTTATTATATGATTGCAAATTCGAGATATTCCACGGTCTGTGATAAAGGTTGGCATTATTTTAATCCATTTGTATTTGATAGTGATAAGAATTTCAACCATACATATGTGATTACTTTAATCTTATCTCATCGTATGCTTTATCCCATAATTCGTCCCTTAAAATCAACGCACGTTAATCGCTTCTCAAATATTTAGAACAAATTCGGAAATTGCGGTCTTTCTATTGGCATTCAATTACTTCTTCCGTCCCACTGAATTAGAGACGTTCTATATTTTAAACTTCACATATATTGAAGAAACGTCTTTAATTCGATGAGACGGAGAGTAAAAAAAATGGTATGCTTTGTAGAACTGCCCATTCTACATAACATAGTTTTATGAGGACTTTGGTTTTTCAATATTTGTCTCTCATCTCAACGCATTAATTTAAATACTACGGAGTACTATAATTTACATGTCCACCCCCCCCTAAAGAGAATCAATCCATGGGTGAAACCGGTCACACTCATTTTCTTTTTGCTAACATTATCTTCTCATTCCTTCCTTTCTTGTTTTTATTTTCCTTTGATTGATATGGTGTACCCAACTTGAGAGTTAAATCCTACCATATGAATTCGATTCGAGGTTGTGTAATCGTACATGAAATAAACGTATCTTTGGTCGAATACGTGACCATAACTTGTGGTCATATGGTCTGTATATGAAAGGATGTTTTTACACAATTACCCAACCACGACGACTCTTAGCTCGTTGGTAAAATATCCTGAGACACATTTCTCCTTTTTTTAATAATTCCATTAAAATAATCAACGGACCATGCTTCACTAAAAATTGTCCATCCTATTATAGCCTAATTTAAAATTTAAACCAAACAATTCAGCATTACCTCAAAAGGGAATAATAATTAATGTATAAACATCCAAAAATCACAGCGAAGAAACCAACACCAGTTCCCAGTTTCTCCTTCAATGGCCTTCACGTGATACAGTGCACCCCCACCCCAATCGTCTCCTTCACTTCACCCATGCCAAAAGCGAAGGAGAAAGGTAGAAGCGGAGAAATACAAACCATTCCTAAACAGGAATGCCAAACCACCATTTCCTCTACGCTTAATTACACCATTACCAACGCCCCCACACAATTCGCATTTGCCTTTTCCCCCAACTGCTAATTCATTTATTTTTCGGAGATTTTTTTCCCTAGCACCCAATCAGCTCCGGATCGGAATTTGGGGGCGGAGAGAGAAAATGTGCTACGTCGGCAAGGCCACGAAGATCTTCGTCTTCATCGTTGCGATTCTCGTCGTCACCGGCCTCGTCCTCGGATTCACGCTGCTCAAGCATCACGGAGCTGGGAAGAAATTGAGCGGCTGCTCCTCAGATTCGTGCGCGCAGACTGCTCCGATCGAGTTTCCGCCTCCGGATTCCAATCCGAACTCGGCCTCCACTTCCAATCCTCCCGGAAACACTAATCCACCGCCGCCTCCGAGTCCTAGCGTTCCGGATTTGTCTCCACCTCCAGCATTGTCTTCTCCGCCGCCGTCGCCGATACCTGCGGCGTATCCGCCGCCTCCCCCAGTCGTCACGGGGGCTCCGCCGCCGGGGTTCAGCCCTCCGAATCCAGTGCCGGCGGCGCCAGGTCCGGTGAATAATTCATGATTCTGATATTTTGGATTCGTTTATTGCTTACTTAATCTGACATTCAGTTTTTCTTTTTCTTACGAATTTAATTTTCATTTTTTTGGCCATAGATCTTCTTCCATAGTGATATTGTATAGTAGAATTCGGAAATTATCTGTTTTTTGTTTTGGTTTTGTTTTTTCAATTTATTTTTCCTGATTTGGATAGAACTGAAGTGCCTCTTCTACTAAAGTCTGATTCATAAATGTTCCGTTTATGGAATTCCGCTGCATATTTTTTTATTCTTGAATTTGTCTATTAATTATGTATATTTTGATCGTTGTGTTTTTCTTAAATTCGATTCATTTTATAATGGCACTTTTATTTAATAAAATAGACGTAGATTAAACAGTAAACTAATATTATAAATAGATAGAAAGAGTATAAAAGAGTTTAATTATCTTTGCTAAAAAATAAAGACCTTCAAAATTGTGGGTAAGCAACATATTCATTCTACCTTTTGACAACAAATAGACATTTTACCCTACATTTCAATTGTGTGGGTGGCCTTTGTTTAAGGCCATTTCTTGGATTCTTTTTTGAATGACAATTTGTTTTTAACCTTATAATTTAAAGTGGGAGTTACGCTAGGCCATTTTAGAAATTTATCATACTTTATCATTAAGTAATGAACACGTACCCGCTCTGTCTCTTTAAATTTTATTTTGAATTATTTTCATCGAACGAACTTCGACTTTGGACACTCATAACTATGATGCAAATCAACATCTTATTATACATAATAATTGTACAAAGGACTTAAGTTTAAGATTTGAGGAAAGGGTAGATCTCATATCTTATGCTACAACTCCCACCAACAACCCTACCACCTTCTTTCCCCTCACAACACAAAGGTAACTCACTAATGGCATCATCTACACATTTCTTGCAATCAACCTTCGATAAATCTCTACTACATTGCGCCATCCCGTAGATCTTCCTCTCCCCAAACTCCACTTCTCCGCTTCCGAACATTCTCCCTGAATTCGAAGCTTCTCCCGCCAAATTCCTCATCAAATCCCCTGTCTTCTGATTGAATTCCTCGCGGTTATCGCTCACATTCCGTAGGTTCAACATGTAGAACTTGTTCTGGTCGTCAATTTTCCCGAAGAAGTCCATGTCCGAATACTTCAGGTAGCAGTCGTCGTACCAGACGACCGCCCCTTTTTTGTTGGGGCAACGGTTGGTGGCCGCGGCCGCGGCCCCGCCCACGCACGCAGCACAGTCTTTTGGGGAGACGTCGCCGCGACAGAGGGCGAGACCGTGGGCCCGAGCTTCGGCCTGGCCTGAAGAGGCCAGCCCGAAGCCTGTCGGGGGAGTCTTGAGGTAAATTTGGGAGAGTGTCTTGTTTAGGTTTATTTGGTAAGGGGTGTGTGTGGTATAGTTTTGGGAGTTGGAGCAAATGGTGAAGAGAGGGTCGAGGGAGATTGTGGTTTGGAGGAGGAGAGAGAGAAAGAGGAGAGAGAGGGGGAGGGAGGAAGCATGGCTTGAGAAAAGGCCCATTTTTGAGGAGGTGTTTTTTTTGTTAGGACGGTGAAACACGTTCAGCAGCAGCAAGCACGAACAGATGTGGTAAAGTCGAGTCGAGCAGAAACTCTCCCCGCAAGAAGCTGTACGCCCCGGTAGTGCTCACGGAACCGGCGTAGCTTCCCAAAAGGTGAAACGACTTTCGTCTCGGAGGTAGCAGCACCGCAAACCACCGAGCCCCGGCGAACTGAACTCGTTATGAAATGCGGAAGGAAAAGAATGCAGAGAGAGATGCGATTGTTGTCTATTGCTAATGGCCAAGAAGGCCTCTATTTATAGGCATCAGCCCCCACGGCCCCGAGCCACGAGCACGAGCCCGAGCCCGGCCCGGCCGGCCGGCCGGCCGGCCGGACGGACGGCGGCGGCGGCGCGCGCGTGTGTGTGCGCGCGAGAGCCCGTCTCTTTCCACTTGGCCCACTTGATTAATTAGCCCATTAGTATAGTTAGTTAAATACACAACTAATTAATGTTCTTTAATCAATGTGGGACAAAGTTATTACAAGAGTTAATCCACCTTGTAATAATTCCATCAACTCTCAACTTTGATATATTATATCTCACTCACCGGAATTCGGATTTGAGCATATCAATATACCACGTTCATCTACTCTCGGAGTAGATTAATAATTTATCATTTAATTTAATAAATTAAATATAAATCATTATTCATTTATTTGGTCAAAGCCAAATTCCAACATTTTTTGTGGTAGATTAAGTTAATTTGGAGGTAGTTTATATATAGTGCTAAATCATGTGTTTTGTCTTAGAAATTCTCTTTTATGACTGAGTTTGAGAAATGATCGAGTCTTTGCCTTTGGAGTTGAAAATGCTGACTTGTTAGGTTTGAATTTGTAATACTATGAGCTATCAATTCACGTAAAGTCATTAGAAGTATTCAAGATTGAATTTAATATTATATGTTGACGGACGTCGCATGTTTATAATTCGGAAACTTCATCGTCTATGGAATTCTTCTTATTTTCAACTATTCAAATTTATCGTCACTTCCAAAACTAATTACTTATTATATTATCATCACGTAAGCCCGTCAGGCATGAAGCAAAAGTTGAGCCGGCCCGACTTCAATTGCAATTCTATAGTCCTTCATGGAAAATTTTATAGCCTAAATTTGATCGGGCTGGCCCGAAGTCCAGTCGGGTCTCAAATTCCTTACCCCTTAATTACCCGTCCAAAATCAGGTTGGCCAAGAATGTTGGACCCATTTTTTATAGCTCTAATTTTCAGTTATGCAACACATACATTATTATAACCTATTTTCATGTTTATGCATATACTATATCAACTCTTGATTGCTTCAGTATGCAAAGACCACTAATCATACTAAAATGGTTCAAGTTTACAAAATCAAAATCGGGCCAAAAAAATTGCTTATTCTCATAATCTATCCAAACTATTAATTGATATTTTGATTAAAATTTTTATATAAAAGTGCATATATCCCGACTTATTATTATATTCATCTATAGAGTTTGGTTCATATAAAAATAAGTTCTGGCATGAGAAATATGATTAGATTTTAACCATTGATCATACTAAAATATACGGTGAGAAATATGATTAGATCTTAACCATTGATCAGACTAAAATATACGGTTGATATTGACTTAAGCCTCACTCAAGCACGTAATATGTGTGAACACACTTTAAGGGAAAAAAAAATATACAAAATAAGCATGGTCAATATTTAAGCACAATTTTGTACAACTTTAAACACGATTATGTATAGCTTTAAACATTTTTCGTGTATTCGCACTCTAATATTCATTTGCACATGAACCATTCCCTTTTGTGCAAGTATAGCTTCACATTTTCTTACAATTGATTGAGTCTCATATAGAACAAATAAACTGAAACCATGGCCGCAAATATTTGATCTTCTTTTCTTTTTTTTATATATAGTTCTCAATATAATGAAACCTTGTAGGAATTATTGAAAATAGCAGTATGAGTACTAATGTACTATACTGATTTTCTAATAATAATAATGGCTTGCAACAAACAATTGACCTTCAATAACAAAAATTGATCTCTCTCTCTCTTATATGCACATTGCCTCACAAACAATCTCCATCTCCCAATTTGAGGCCCTTCAAGAAACCACACATCAAAATCAGATCATCCTTGCTATATATATGCAATCGCGATCTGCGGAAGAATTTTCGACTGATGCAGATGCCGCGCACTTGGAGACCAGAGTCGAGTAACTAACCTTATGCCGTGAAGAATTTTCTCGCAGGTCAAGGCAGGGCAGTTTGCTACAGCCTCTCATCCCTTGTGATCTGCACTCCCATGGTTGAAATGTTTCAAATACATTAGAAAAAAGAAACCTCAAAATCATGTACTATATCAAGTCAAGAAGTAACCTTAGGTCTACATCATTTTTACAGAGGAATCGAGGGACTTAACGGAGTTTTTCTTCGACTTCTCAAGTTCAAACTCATCAACATGAAACTGAGATGTATGCAGCAAAGTTAAGTAGATTTTTACCTTAGGCTTGAAAATGCAGGACCCCTTCGGGATCATAGTCATAACCCTCACCGGACTTCACGAATCTACCTTTAACGCGCTTTCTTGTATCTGCTCTAGCTTTTCTCGAAGCATACCTTATTTGTTTACCAAACCTAAGAATCACACAACACGCACTTGGTTAATCATCCAAAACCACCGATACGAAGAGGGAACAAACACACATGTAAACTACGAAAAAATCGAAACACATCAAGAATCCAACAACACTACTAATGCACCATCCAACTCTGCATAGAATGAAATAAAATTTCATTAGAAGCCAAAAATCAGTACTAATGCATCTACTAACAGTCTAACTTCTTCATAGAACGACACAGATTGAAACTCGATCACATACGGAAGCCAAAGTAAGTACTAATGCATCGTCTTACTCTGCATAAAATGAAATAGATCGAGTCTAGACCACATATCGAAACCAGAATCAGTACGAGTGCACCATTAGACTAATTAAGCATAAGATGAAACATAATATTGAGTAGATCACATACGTCCGTGTCTTCTTCTTCTCATTGTACCTCATCTTGGCCTTATCCCTCGCTTGAGGACTACTCATGGCCTCGAAATTCGAGTCCCACCTCGAGTCACCAGCTGTGAGAAACATGGGAGACAATCCACAGTCTTGATACTCGGAAACACTACTTTCTCCTGCAATGCTAGTCATCAAGGGCAAACTCGAAGGGGCTTGCCCGTTTCCGAATCCAATGCCAAGATTCGAGCTCATCGCCTGCATCAAGCCCGTGGCCGCCCCACCAACCTGAGGAGGAGCCTAATGGCAAACACACACACACACAATGAGCAACGGGAAGCATTGGTAATAAAAGTATGGATGGGATAAGAAGAACACACCTCTATTACAGCGGCAGTCTCAGTGAGAGGGATGTTGGATTCTGCTACACAACTACTATTGTTCTCCATTAAAAGTGCGTTTAAACCTCCATCGTCGCAGTGAAATCTCGACGGATTATTGTTCGGGAGATTTTCGAACATTTCGTAGCCATTCTCGAAACTCAAGGGCATCCCATCAATGTCTACGTTACATATATCCTCGTTTTCTTGGTTATTGATTGCCAAATTTTTCATAGTTTCGCCACAAGTCTGTCACGAAAAATCGAATTCGATCAACGGGGCTTAAAACGAAATGAAACGAAACGAAATGACAGAAATTCGAAATTTTAGTTGCATTACCCTTTCCAAATTGGATTCTTGAGGCAGGAAAGGGATGAGCTCTCTGTTCAGTGGAAATGTGCTGCCGCTGCTATACGAGAAAGCAAACGGCAGTGGCCCCGCCGGCGGCGGGGGAGGAGGCGGATGCGGCGGCGGAGACGGAGGCGGAATGGGCCACTCGCCCAACTTCACAAACGGCGGCATCTCGTCCAGTTCAGCTGGCTGTGCGATCGTCGTCCCTTCCAGGGCGAACGGCCAGACTTTGGCGAGCTCCGCCACGGAGGGGCAGCCGCTGTAGAAGCTCAGCTTGGTGCGGCGGTGGTGCTCCGCCGGGAAGCAGCCGCTGTCGCAGCTCTCGCAGAGGGAGAGCTTCTCGTCGAGGCAGCGGACCGACGCCGCCTCCGAGACGCACCGGTCGCAGATTAGCGAGCGGAGGTGGCGGCGGGACAGGGCGTTGGCGGCGTGCACGCAGCCGTCGCACTTCAAGCACAGCGGCGCGCCGTCGGATTTGCAGTACACCACCGCCCTCACCACCCTGCAAAACTCACACAGCGGCTCAGCCATCTCTCTCTCTCCTCTCTCTCTCTGATTTTACTTTTCTCTTTCCTCCGAATCTAATGACAACTGATCAACTACTCTCTCCCAATATAATACTATCAAATTTTCATCATCAACAATCATATTCTTCATCTAAACAAAACATACATTGATTAAACATGCATGAATTGGACTCATACTACATCATTTATGCAGTACTTGATCGAAATTTAAGCGGGACGGAGAGAGTACTATATAAATAGAGATTTCGATCAAAATTTATCGAAATCTTGACTAGTAAAAGGTAATCAACCAACATCTAAATAGTAATGATCCATTTCTTCAATATAAAGGAGAAAAAATCGAAGTAGCGATCCATTTATCGCAGTTAAATTACTATAAGGGGGAGAGAGGGGGAAGAACAGTGATTTTAGAGTAGTCGTGACGTGTATATATTCAAGAGGTTGTGGGCTCCAGCCACGTGGCAGGATGTGGGCTGTTGGATTTGCTGACGTGGAATGGTGATGAGGTGGACAACAACTGAAGCTGTGGACTCGCTCGATGGCACGGACGGAAATTTCCGCCCGGAATTGAGGGGAGAGAGCTCTGACCGCACGTTTTTGCCACGTCACCCCTTGAATTCGGGAGACCGTTTCGTGAGATCACTAATTGCTGACGTGGCGGCGGGGCGGTTAGTCGCCTTGTTTTCAACGACGCCGTTTATCCCCTTACCTCACGTGTGGTTTTTGATGTGTAGGAATTTATCTAAAAACGTTTAATTGCTGCTTAAAACAAATTTGTTAATATAACTACCCATCGTAAATAACTAACCCTTTTTTTAGGATATTTGCATATATCCCAATTGATGGAAATTGCAATTTAGTAAAACAGTTTTTGACTCTAAGCAATATCAAACGACTCAAACTTGTACTGTAGTTTGTAGAGAAATCATGTGTTACTCACCCACTGGTGCTCACCTTTGTGAGCACTTTTGTCATTTTTTCGTTTCTACATTATTTTGTTCGATTTTTTCAATTGTAATATATTCTAGTACTTTATAAATTAATATTGAAACCATTAAATCCAAAAAAATCATAAAATTCAAAGCTCGATTTGTTCATTTTTCTTTCTTAGTTCAAAATGTGAATAATAAATCAAATCGAACTTTGATTTATATGTTTTCTTGGGATTTAATGATTCCAATATTAATTTATAAGGCAAATATATTACAATTGAAAAAATCAAACAAAAAATGTAAAAACGGAAAAATGACGAAGGCGTGAGCACCATTAGGTGAGTAGCACATCATTCCTCGTACGTAGTTTGTAATCTCCCATTAAGTATCTTTTGGAAATTCAATAGCTATTTATTTCAAAATCGACCGAGATCCTCTATTACCTACGGTATGATATGAAATACTCTAATGCATTCGTAAATACTTAATACAGTACATGGCAAATATCGTAATGGATTAGAAGTTTCAAATGGGTATGATACATATTTTTCTTTTCAAATTAATTCTATATTATTGATTATGTTACGTGTTAATTATTTATAAATACAATATAAGATGTCACACAACAAGACAATAGATGATCCGAATTGTTTCGAAATCCCTTTTCAACACTTATAAAATTATATTATATACAAAACTCCATATTAAATAGTCTCGAGATAAATAATATGAATCAATGAGATAAATTAATCAATATAGTGTTTGGTAGGACAATATAAAAATCCATACTAAAATTAATATTGTGTTTGGTATGATACACATAGATCTACATTAAATTATGAATTGACTAATATAACCTTGGTGGATTTTTTTTTATATGAAATCATAAATTAAAGCATGATATATTTTCGAATCGTTTTCAATTTTTTTTCTCAATCAAATATTAACATATTCAAATATAGTTAAAACCGTGCACTAGAAAAAAAATGGATAAAATCATTAGCCAAAAAAATTTACAATCAATTAAAATTATACGACGCTATAGAACAATAGTACATACAACCTTATCTATATACTAATAGCAGCACCGGGCTGCCGTATATAGTAAGTTTGATATTCTATAAATAGTAACTTTTATTTTATAGTAATATTTTTATTTTAACTTTTCTTTTGAAATAAATATATTCATGGTATATCATAATTGTCATTTAATATTTTTTAACCAACTAATTAATTGTATTTAGATGTTAGTTTAAATTTATGGCAAATTATTATTATTTTTTTCATTCTTATATTTTTTGAGTGTGTCAATAGACAATATCATATATATATTAGTATGAAATTGCTTTAAAAAAAAAATTCGCACACAAATTCCAAGAAACATGTTTCGTAATTGTTCATTTGAAATTGATTTTTTTTTTAATTATAGTGCAACATTTAAATTATATTTGGAAATTAATTTTTAGTATCTATTTCTATATACTAATAATAGCACCAACCTGCCATTTATAGTAAGTCTTCTATTCTGTAAGTAGTAATTTTTATTTTGTATTATATTTAATATTATTTTTTTAAAAGAAACAAATGTATTGATGATAGTATTATTGCAAATTATTATTATTTTCATTTTTTTTTAATTTTTTTGTCTATAATTTAATTGTTCTTTAAAATTGAAATTATTATTTTTATTTATGTAATGCAATATTTAAACTATAATAAAATGTATTGATGATATGTATTGCAAATTATTAAGTTTTTTTCATTTTTTATGTCTTCCGATTTAATCGTTTTTTGAAATGCAAATGAAAATAATATAACCAATTGCATGCTAAGAAGATTTGTAAAATACTCATGGGTGCTTCGATTTCGGTTTGCAAAAATCGGGGCAAATGGCAATTACTAGATTATATACGGAGTAATAGAAAACTGTAATTCGTCTTTTGGTTATTTTTTTATATTCTATAATTCACAACTTTTATGTACTTTTCCATTGTATAAAATAAATTAGATAATTAATTTAATTGATATAGCCATGACTATATGCATGAATACATCAAAGCTAACGTTAAATCATACTTATTGGTTTTAAAGTTGTCACGCCCCAATTTCCGAGGGAAGGCACGTGTGCCGGGACGTGGCAAGGGGTTGGAGTTAAGAAGCGGGGGTAGAAGGGGGATCATAGCTTAAGACATTTTAACCATATTATTATCATTCAATTAACTACGGGATCGGGACGTACAACACGAACTACGGGGTAGGAAAACCATACTACCCGTACCGGCCGCCATGTCTGAATACCCGCAAAAATAAAGTAATATATTTAAATACGGGATCGGGACATATACAGCTCAAACTATGGGATTGGTTAATCCCATGTTGGCCGCTGTCTGAGTACCCGTAAGAGAAATGTAGAAGTAGGGGAAACGTAGAGATTTTATTACGGAAATATGAAATTAACTTATCATAATATACATGAGGGGTGGACTTTATTATAAAACGTAGCGGAAGCGCTTTATTCTTTTTACACCGCAGCAACAACAACAGCCCTCCCTAGCTCCTGCTGCTCCACCAGCTTCCTTTACCCTAATCTGCAAAACATTTGGAAATGAATTGCAGGGCTGAGTACTAATGCACTCAGTGGAGTTATGCCGAAAACATTTATAATAAAAAGAATATCCATGATAATAAAGCATGCATAGAAGGGTTTAGAAATCATATAACTTCCATGCACACAAAAACCCATTTTCGTTGATTGCGCGCAAATGCGTATTACCATGTTACCCTTATAATGATCCCGGGACGTACCACTGCCGGATCCCTTTCTGATGGAGCCTATAGTTTGGAGACAATGGAGTATTTCATCCACTAGTTCTCCCCTCGAAGTTAGAACCAATTGGTAATCAACCCAATGATATCTAACCGTGCGCACAGCCCCTCGATTAGTGTGTTAGACCAACCGAAAGACCCGATCGTAAACATAAGAGCCTTAAACATGTAATCACGCATCAAAACATTTTTCATGGATAAACCCACATTTTAGAGCTTACTAACTCGAATAATACTTTGGAAAGAGAAACCCCACCTGATAACTTTATCTCACGATATAAGGTGCTAAGCTGAATGAAGTAACTGATCCACGCTTTTAGTGAGTACGATGGGTTCGTAAACTAGATAATATAGAAGGAAACGTATATACTGGTGTATTGAGAGGAAGATTGGATCGGCCAACATGTGATAACAAAAGGGAGGCTATACTATGGTATTTATAGGATAGTTTACCTGCTTACTCCTCAAAGCTATAACTTGTGACTCATCGACGCTATGTAGATGTAGCCTAATCAACACACTAGCTAGATTAACAAGAACGAGCCACGTATTGATTAGCATGCATGGCTAAGTATATATCTATAGGTATAATATTATAATACCATTTTTATTGCATGGTTAATACTTATTATGAGCCATGCATGCAAAATTCATGATAATTCTTTGAGGCTTACGTATATAACTAATTCATATATACATGTTAACATTTCATGCATATTCCATAATTAAGAACTATGAAAATATATATATACGATTTATTCTTAATTATTTATTTTATAAAATGTTAATAGTATAGTTATAAATTATTAATCTTTATATATCCATATTTTTAGATTTGGGGTATTACATTCCTCCCTCCTTATAAAAATTTCGTCCCCGAAATTTCACGTGCCTGGGTATTCTAGCTCAGGATATTGAGCTCTCATCTTTTCTTCTAATTCCCACGTGGCTTCTTCCTGGCCATGATGATTCCATAGAACTTTAACTTGCGAAATTTCTTTATTTCTCAAGATTCTAACCTTACGATCAAGTATTCGTACTGGTTTCTCCTCGTAGTGTAGGTCCTGGCTTAGAACTACCTCGTCGTATTTGATCACGTGCTTCGGATCAAACACATATTTTCGTAACATAGAAATATGAAAAACATTATGAATACCTTCTAAGTTAGGCGGCAGAGCTAACTTATACGCGACGGGACCTATCCTTTCGAGAATTTCAAATGGGCCGATATACCTAGGACGTAACTTACCTCGCTTCCCGAATCGTATGACTCCCTTCGTAGGTGAAATCTTAAGAAATATGTGATCTCCGACCTCGAACTGAACATCGGTACGCCTTTTGTCAGCATACGCTTTTTGCCTATCTTGCGCTTCCTTTATCCTTTGTCGAATTAAATTGACGACTTCAACCATGTCCTGGACTAAGTCTGGGCCTAATAATCTTCTTTCACCAACCTCGTCCCAATATAGCGGCGATCTACACTTACGTCCGTATAAAGCTTCGTACGGCGCCATTCCTATAGTTGCTTGATAACTGTTGTTATAAGCAAACTCTACGAGTGGTAGAATTTCTTCCCAGTTGTCCCCTCGGTCTGCAACGATAGCTCGGAGCATATCTTCCAACACTTGTATCGTTCTTTCGGATTGTCCGTCCGTTTGAGGATGAAAAGAAGTGCTGAAGTTCAACTGAGTTCCCATCGCTTCCTGCAGACTCCTCCAGAATTTTGACGTGAATCTTGTGTCTCGATCTGAGGTAATCGAAACAGGGATCCCGTGTAATCTCACTACCTCCTTGACATAGAGTTGAGCTAACTTGTCTAGTCCTAAAGTCATCTTGATTGGCAGAAAATGGGCTGACTTCGTGAGTCGGTCAACTATAACCCATATAGCTGTATTTCCTCACATTGACTTTGGAAAACTCACCACGAAATCCATGTTGCTATGTTCCCATTTCCACTCCGGAATGGGCAATGGTTGTAATGCTCCGTATGGTCTTTGGTGTAGCGCCTTCACTTGTTGACACACAAGACATCGTTCTACAAATGATGCAATATCTTTCTTCATGGCTTCCCACCAGAATTTTTGACGTAGATCCATATACATCTTCGTACTACCGGGATGAGCAGTGTATGGCGTATCATGAGCTTCACTCATAATTTCGTTCTTCAACTCATCATCTCTTGGAACCCACAATCTCTCATTATAAGTTAGAGCTCCGTCACCTACAATTGCAAATTCCTCTTTAGCTTCTCCGGTTTCAACCTTCGATCTCATTTTCTCCAAAAATTCATCTTTTCTCTGAGCTTCGATAATTCTTTCTCGTAAATCAGGTTTAGCTATCATCGCTGCTATGCATCCTGATACGGTTTCGGGCGGGCATACGACTTCTAGATCTAGAGCAGCGAATTCTCGAATAAGCATTTCTTGTTCCGTGATCAGACATCCTAATCTCCCTCTATTCTTTCGACTAAGAGCATCTGCTACTACGTTAGCTTTTCCAGGATGATAGCTGATGACGCAGTCGTAATCCTTGACCAACTCCAACCATCTTCTCTGTCTCATGTTCAACTCCTTTTGTTCGAAAAAGTACTTCAGACTCTTGTGGTCAGTGAATATTTCACACTTAGCTCCATATAGATAATGCCTCCAGATTTTTAATGCATGAACTACTGCTGCTAGCTCCAAGTCATGAGTCGGGTAGTTCAACTCATGAGGTTTCAACTGTCGTGATGCATACGCAATAACTTTATGCTTCTGCATCAGCACACATCCCAAGCCTTGTTTTGATGCATCAGTGAATACAACAAAATCTTTGTTGCTCTCCAGAATTGCTAATACAGGGGCAGAGGTCAGTCTCTTCTTCAGTTCTTCAAAACTTTGCTCGCAGTCCTTGGTCCACGTATACTTTACTCCCTTTTTTAGTAGTTGCGTCATGGGTCTTGCCAATTTTGAAAACCCTTCAATGAACCTCCTGTAATATCCTGCTAGACCTAGGAAACTCCGTATTTCATTTGCATTTGTTGGAGTTTTCCATCCATTGACTGCCTCGACTTTTGCAGGGTCCACTTTGATACCTTCGGCTGAGACGATATGGCCTAGAAACATAACTTCTTTCAACCAAAATTCGCATTTGCTAAATTTGGCATAGAGTTTCTCCTTACGTAATGTTTCTAGTACGATGCGTAAGTGTTCTTCATGTTCACTCTCGCCTTTTGAATATATAAGAATATCATCGATGAAGATAAGGACAAAGCCATCCAGATATTGATGAAAAATCCGATTCATCAAATCCATGAATACCGTTGGGGCGTTAGTAAGACCGAATGGCATGACTGTGAACTCGTAGTGTCCGTACCTGGTTCGAAATGCTGTCTTTGGAACGTCTTCCTTTTTCACTTTAAGTTGATGATATCCTGATCGAAGATCGATCTTTGAAAACACGGATGCTCCCTTCAGTTGGTCAAAGAGATCGTCTATCCTTGGTAGCGGGTACCTGTTTTTGATGGTTAGTTTATTCAACTCTCTGTAGTCGATGCACATCCTCATACTTCCATCTTTCTTCTTTACAAAAAGAACTGGCGCTCCCCATGGCGACACACTAGGTTGTATGAAACCTCGATCCAATAACTCCTGCAGTTGCATCTTCAACTCATGTAACTCTTTTGGGGCCATCCGGTAGGGTGCTTTGGATACTGGTGCCGCTCCTGGTTCCAGATCAATTGAAAATTCGACCCGTCGATCTGGGGGTAGTCCTGGTAGCTCTGTAGGAAAGACATCTTCATACTCTTTAACAACAGGTACTTCACTGATCTCTATTCCCTTCTCCGATTGCTCCTTCAAGGTTACCCAGAAAGCTTGACAGTTTCCCTTTCGTAGAATTGATGTTGCCTTCATTGCTGATGTCACTGATATTCTCTCACCTACTCTTACGCCATGCAAACTAACTCTCCCCTCATTATTCTGGAAATAGACTTCTCTGTCTTGACAGTTAATGGTCGCTCCATTTAATTCTAGCCAATCCATCCCTAGTATCACGTCAAATTCCATAATGGAAATGACGTACAAGTTCGCCACAAAGATTTGTTTACCAATCTTAAGCTCCTGATTTACGCAAGCTTCTTCTGACAACATGGTTCTTCCGGGTGGAATACTTATTTGTAAAGGTTGATCTATTCTCCCGGGTATTATATTTAATTTATGACACGCGGTTTGCGAAATGAAAGAATGGGATGCTCCCGTATCAAATAAGGCTAGAATAGGTATGTTATTGAGGTAGATCATACCTGCAAGATTTCCGGGTGCTTTTGCTGCTTGCTCCTGATTTAGAGCGTAGGCTCTGGCTTGCTGAAGTGGCCTGGGCATCGGTCTCTGATTTCCTTGGTTCGTCCGTGGAGGTGGAGGTGGCATAGGCTGAACTCTTGCACCTTGGTTCCCGTTGAAAGCTGGACAGTCGCGAGAATAGTGTCCTGGCCTTTTACACCGAAAACAAATAGTAGTTCCGAGCTTGCATTCCCCAAAATGATATTTCTGGCAAGTGTGACAAAGTGGCTTCTCTCTATTCTGCATTGGTTGTTGAGTCTGCTGAAAGTTTCCTCTCCATGGCTGTTTTCCCCTGAAATTTCCGGTATTCCCTTCCTCCCACTTTCTTTTCCCCTTAGCGTGGTCCGGTACATTATTGGGTCCCCTTTCCTTTGGAAGCATGGATTCTATATCCATCGCTCTACTTAGTGTCTGAGCATAGGTAAGTGTTCCTTGACTGGCTAAGGAAACACCTATCTCGTGACGTAAACCCCTTCTAAATTTGTCAGCACGAGCTGCATCTGTCTTCACCAAATGTGGAGCGTAGCGTGACAACTGATTGAACACTCGGTCATACTCCATGACAGTCATCTTTCCTTGCTTGAGATTCCAAAACTCGTTCTGCTTTTGTTGTCGATAACAACCTGGTATGTATTTTTCATATAATTCACTTTTAAAATCTTCCCAAGTGTACTCCTCCCATTGCTCTTGAGTCATGGTGCGTCGAACGGATTCCCACCAAAAGTCAGCTTCGTCGACAAGCTGGTACGTTGCTAAAGTCAACCAGTTTCGATTTCCACAATCAATGTAGTCAAAGATCCTCTCCATCGATCGAATCCATCTTTCGGCATCAGTTGGATCACCGAGCCCATTGAAGGTAGGTGGATTTTGTCTACGAAAACACTCATCGATCCTAGCAATAGGTTGGGGCTCTACTCGATCGTTACATTCTGGGTTTGCCTCAAGGTTTCCGTTTCTCCTTTGCTCCATTTCTGTAACAGAATTTCGGTTAAGAGGGTTTGTAGAACAATAATAATTGCCAAGGCATGTTGTGGTTAATCTTAAACAACACACATCTAAATAAATATGCATCATATCAATACATGTCTTCTCGAAAGGACTTCCTATACATAGATATTATATATATATATGTTAGTCGAAACATAAAATGTCAGGTTGGCTCGTAAAATGCCCACACCAAAAATCCTGACCCTCATGCAAAATATATTAGTAGACATATTTATATTCGATGATCGTTCCTGCCTAATAAGAGCTGCCATGATACGAGCCCTGGTCCTCCTCCTCTGAATCAGAATCATCACTAGCATCGTCATTAATATTAATTCTGACCCGAGTTGGTTCCATCGTCCTCATCCTCGGTTTTCGACTAGGCCCACCATTCTCTACGTGTGAGGTGGTTGTTGGAACCGTTTTCCGGTGCTCATGACTCGTTGGTGGCATCTCCGGCTGAATTCTCACTCTGGACGGGCCTGCCTCGGCTTCATTTGTTCCTCCTGCATTGTGAGATGAGGGTGGTGCGGATTGAGTAGCATCATTTTGTGGTGGTGCTCCCATCATAATCCATCTAGTGATGGTCATGTGAGAAAACGTCAGAAAGTCAATGATCTCCGCATCAGTGATTGCGTCTCTGACACACATCTCCCACCGGAGATGCTCTGCCCATTCATTCCATTGCGGGGGTAGTTGTCGAATCAATCTTCGAACAGCTTCGACCTCGGTTAACCCTCCTTGCACCGCGTTGTTATATAGTGCGGTTAAACGTGCGGCAAATTCACCTATTGACTCATTCAGAATTCTTTCACAATTCCTGAACTGGTAAATATAATCTTCGAGTATATAACGGTTAATTTGTCGTCTTCGTGGATCCATAGTAAAACCTGTGACTCAATATATTATACATTTTTCAATAAAAATTTTAACCATTCCTCGTAATCATTTCAATAATAACCATGTATCCCTGATATATCCTTGGAAATAAAACTTAGCGCCCTTTATCATTTCACATGAGTTATATGGGTTCGATTGTCCCAAACATAACTAAATCATGAATCATAACCATGCATGTACACATAATAATATCATTTACCTCTTACCCTTGGAGTCTGGCGTAGCAGCAAGCTTGAGAGTTGTTGTTGTTGTGCTTTCCAATTCCAATTTAAAATCATTCCAAGTTACGATTTCAGAGCGGAGAATTGCTCTGATACCATTATGTCACGCCCCAATTTCCGAGGGAAGGCACGTGTGCTGGGACGTGGCAAGGGGTTGGAGTTAAGAAGCGGGGGTAGAAGGGGGATCATAGCTTAAGACATTTTAACCATATTATTATCATTCAATTAACTACGGGATCGGGACGTACAACACGAACTACGGGGTAGGAAAACCATACTACCCGTACCGGCCGCCATGTCTGAATACCCGCAAAAATAAAGTAATATATTTAAATACGGGATCGGGACATATACAGCTCAAACTATGGGATTGGTTAATCCCATGTTGGCCGCTGTCTGAGTACCCGTAAGAGAAATGTAGAAGTAGCCAAGTAGGGGAAACGTAGAGATTTTATTACGGAAATATGAAATTAACTTATCATAATATACATGAGGGGTGGACTTTATTTTAAAACGTAGCGGAAGCGCTTTATTCTTTTTACACCGCAGCAACAACAACAACCCTCCCTAGCTCCTGCTGCTCCACCAGCTTCCTTTACCCTAATCTGCAAAACATTTGGAAACGAATTGCAGGGCTGAGTACTAATGCACTCAGTGGAGTTATGCCGAAAACATTTATAATAAAAAGAATATCCATGATAATAAAGCATGCATAGAAGGGTTTAGAAATCATATAACTTCCATGCACACAAAAACCCATTTTCGTTGATTGCGCGCAAATGCGTATTACCATGTTACCCTTATAATGATCCCAGGACGTACCACTGCCGGATCCCTTTCTGATGGAGCCTATAGTTTGGAGACAATGGAGTATTTCATCCACTAGTTCTCCCCTCGAAGTTAGAACCAATTGGTAATCAACCCAATGATATCTAACCGTGCGCACAACCCCTCGATTAGTGTGTTAGACCAACCGAAAGACCCGATCGTAAACATAAGAGCCTTAAACATGTAATCACGCATCAAAACATTTTTCATGGATAAACCCACATTTTAGAGCTTACTAACTCGAATAATACTTTGGAAAGAGAAACCCCACCTGATAACTTTATCTCACGATATAAGGTGCAAAGCTGAATGAAGTAACTGATCCACGCTTTTAGTGAGTACGATGGGTTCGTAAACTAGATAATATAGAAGGAAACGTATATACTGGTGTATTGAGAGGAAGATTGGATCGGCCAACATATGATAACAAAAGGGAGGCTATACTATGGTATTTATAGGATAGTTTATGATTGGTGTGTAAATGTTAGGATTTTCGTAGTGTTTTCGAGTCCGTTTTCGTTATGTTTTGTGTCTCTTTCGTTTGTCTTTTGCTATGATTTGGTTGTTTTGGAGTTTTTGGTATTGTAGGATAAAAAGGACGGAAATGAGAAGAAATTGAGAAGAAAGAAGCATTATATCGAAGAGGGGTTCGATAGGAGCGTGTAGGCGAAAACGGAGGTCGATTTGGAGTTCGGACGAGGAAGATACGACCGAAACAAGAAAGGCGCGCAATCGTCCAGCGTTGGACGACCGTCCAGTGTACTCTGGACGAGCGTCCAGAGTAGAAAAGAAGCGTAGAGCGAGTGCGACGTTGGACGACCGTCCAACGCTCCGGCCAGCTGTTATTTCCTTGTATAATTAGGTTTTCATACCTATAATATATACTATCCCTTGTGCACGAATTCTACAACCCTTTTACATTAGTTTTAGCTTAGTTTTCAGCATTCAAATACTCTAGATTAGTTTTACTTTGTTCGGATCCGAATTCCTCGTTTAGTTCGTTTAATTCAAGTTCTTCGTTCTTCGTTCTTCGTCTTAACTTCGTAAGTTCTTTTATTGCTTTCGTTTATTTGCTTTAATTACTTGCTTTAGTTTTAGATTCGTTTTCTTAATTGCTTCGTTTAAGTTCCTTAGTTTAATTCCGTTCTTTCAATTTTCAAGTTCTAGTTTAGTTTTGTTTTCCTTCGATTTCAATTCTCTCGTTTTTAAAGCTTTCGTAGTTAGATTTATTTGTCTTTAAATTTCCAGATTTTATTTTATTATGTCTAAGGTAGTTTATGCTTTCTTTTATGCTTCCTTTATTGCTTTCTTTCGATTCTTGCCTAGGTAGATTTATTGTTTTCTTCTAGTTTAATTTTCTAAGTTTATTTACTTCGATTTATTTCCAGCTTTTAGATTAGATTTATTTTCTTTGATTTTAATTGCTTTGATTTATTTTATTTGCCTAGGATTTAAAAACCAAAACCCCAAATTCTTATTTACTTGCTTTCTTAGTTTTAGGCTAGATTAGGTTTACTACATAATTGATTGCCCTGTTAAGTTTTCCTTGAGATTCGACTTAGGTTTTTACTTGCTAGTGCTACGATAGATTTCGTCTATTGCGAACACTTTTTAGTGAAACAAATTTTGGCGCCGTTGCCGGGGAAAACTTTAGGCGTTTGATTGTGTAGTATTTTTATTTGCTTTATTTTTATTTGTGTTTCTTCGATTTTCTTGTTTCTCCCACTCGGTGCGTTTAACCCTTTTGTTGAGTGTTGTTTATGCATGGTCGCCGAAGTCTTCAAAGGAATTTAGCGCCCTACTTCGACAACATCCATCAAAGGAAAGCGATTTTAGCCGCGAAGGAGAAGGAGGAGATCGATTCTCAAGACTTTGGTCTAGTCTTGTTGTTTGCAGAGCCCGAAGCCATGGCAGCTAGAGTCGTCATGGGCGATTTTGCTCGCCCCACATTCACAGCCACCACTTCGGCAATTGTCCTGACGGAAGCTGTCAGGAATCATGAGCTCAAACCTCACCACATGGCGTTGCTCCCATCCTACCACGGGCTGCCCAACGAGGATGCATTGATGTTCATTCGAGAGTATTGCACGGTGGTGCAATCATTCCCACTCTCGGGACTCACGGAGGACAACTTGAAGATGAAGTGCTTCCCGTACACCCTCAAGGATCGAGCAAAGTCATGGTATTTGGCGCTCCCGGCCAACTCTCTCACCACATGGAATGCGGTGTGTGAAAAGTTCATGCTCAAGTACTATCCCAACCGCAAGACTCAAGAGGTGCGGTCAAAGATTATGAATTTCTCCCAAGACAACGATGAGCCATTTCATGAAGCATGGGAGAGGTTCCAAGAGCCTACTTCAACAATGCCCTCATCATCAAATGGCATCGGAGTTGCTTTGGCAATACTTTTACGACGCCCTCAACCAGACTTGTCAGTTCATGGTGGATAGTTCGGCCGGAGGCAACATCGCGGTCAAGACAGCTGACGAGTTGAAGGATATTTTCGAGACGCTCGCTGCGAGTTCTCAACAAAAATCAGCTAGACCGAGGAAAGTGGAGGCGAGTGCGATTTCGATGAGTCCCGATTTGAAGAAGCAAATGGCCGACATGTTAAGGGATCTCGAAAACTTGAAGATGAAGCAAAGTGCACCGGCCCCGAAGGAGGAGGAAAGGAAGCCGGACCAATGCGAACTTTGTGGAGAGTTGGGACACATCAAGGAGGCTTGCCATAACATGGGAGCATTCACTCATGAAGGAGGAGCCGATGTCTTTGCTGCCCAAGGTTACATGCCACAAGGACCACCACCTCAAGGGCAAGGTACGAACCCGAATTTTCAATATCGTCGCCCTCCACCATATAACAACCCATATCCTCCTCCACCAAATCCCTACTACCCTTCTCCACCATATTATCCACCTCCACAATATCCTCCCAATCCATACTATCCTCCACCTCCATACTACCCTCCTCAACCTACTCCTATACCACCACCTCATTACCAAAATTCTCGTCCCCAAGGACCTCCACAAAAGCCTCCCGTCAATGAGGATCGTCTCCATGCACTTGATGCAAACATAAAGAGGCTCGAGACGGCAATTGGCCAAATTTCCAGTTCCATGCACTTGATGCAACAACCGGGGCGAATTCCGAGCCAAGGGATTCAACCACAACAAGCCAACGAGGTGCAATATCCTCCATATGTTCCTCCCGTTCCACCTCACCAAGCTCATGCAATCACGGTGTTACAACGCAATGGTGTCACAAGGTCGCCCCAAGGGTGTTCAAGTGATAGGAGGAGCCCGAGCGAGCAGTGGAGCAACGACAAAAATGACGCAGCACAGCACTCTGGACGGGCGTCTAGCGTCTCTGGACGACCGTCCAACGTTGGACGATCGCCCACAGTCACGCCAGCCCCAGGACGAGCGCCAGAAATTGTCCCAGCGAAGCCCGCGCTGGACGGGCGTCCAACGTACGTTGGACGACCGTCCAACGCTGAAAAGGAGCCAAACGCGAAGCCTACCTTGGGCGAGCGTCCAGCCAACATTGGACGACCGTCCAACGCCCAGAACGCACGCACGGAGCCCGAGGAAGCTGAGGAAGAGTCCCGACTTTTCCACAAGACGTCCAACCCTTATGTTCCCCATATTCCTTTTCCAAGTCGTGTGAAGAACAAGACGCTCAACCCGTATGTTCCACCTATTCGGAGTGTCGTGAAGAAGGAGAAGAAGGATATCGAGCCTATCAACTCGTTTCCAAAAAGAGGAGATCCGGGAGGTTTCGACTTGAGCATTGTTTTGGATAGTGGAGAGACCGTCTCGGGATTGATGGATTTAGGAGCTGCGGTAAATTTAATACCGCATTCTATTTTCGAGAAGATTAACTCAAGAGTCCTTCAACCTACTGACATGCGCATTGAGCTAGCAGACGGCACCGTGAGAAATCCATTGGGAGTTGTGGAAGATGTTACTGTCCTCGTTGGTGGACTTCGGGTCGTTACCGACTTTGTTGTGCTTCACGAGGGCCAATGAGCGAAGAGTGCAACCGGTCATCTACTCTTGTTGGGACGACCGTTTATGGCCACCACTCGAGCTCGGATTGATGTAGGTACCGGTACATTGAGCATGGCCGGCGAAGGAGGTTCGGTAACGTTTTCGGTTTTTGGAAATTCACATTCTATTCCTAGTTCCTCTCTTCATTCTTGCTCTTTTGTTAAGCTTGCTAACCCTCTTGTTGAGGTAAATGGTTGTGAGATTTCTGACAGGGTAGCAACTCTTGAAGAATTCCTTGACGAAGAAGAGGATGACGAGTTCTTTAGTTATGTGGATGAAGATGAGGACATTATCGAGGAATTTCTACAGAATTTGGAGGGGGTTGATGAGGTGGAAGAGGAAAGATCGACACTTGCGCCGAATGAAGAAGAGGACATAATCGAAGAATTTCTACGGAATTTGGAGGAGGTCGATGAAGTGGAAGAGAAAAGCTCGACGCATGCATCGAATGAGGAAGTGATCATTAACTCTTTTCTTTCTAACCTCACCATTTGTGAAACATCTTTCCTTGTAGAGTTTAACTCGAAGATGCTTGAGGAGAAGTTCGAGCTAAGTGTGGGGGAGTCGAGAGTTGATGATGACCACGCTTTGGATCGTCGAGATTGTTCGAGAAGGGAGTATGAGTGTATCGCAAGGAGCATCAAGACGTCGCTTGGTGCTACGGGCTTAGGTTGATCATATCCTTCGTCAAGCTAATGACGTTAAATAAGCGCTTGGTGGGAGGCAACCCACTTTGTTTATTTTATTTTTTTTGTAGAGTAGGATTTATTTTCTTTATTTTTTGTAGTTTTTCGTTTGTTTTTCTTTTTGATGTTTGTGCAGGGATTAGTTCTAGGGATTACAACGGCATGGAAGGCCTCGAGGGGGAGCAAAAGAATTGAATTGGAGCGAAATTTCGCGAAGGCCGCGTTGGACGAGCGTCCAACGTAATTGAGTTCTTCAATTTTGCAGCGAAAGCCGCTCTGGACGACCGTCCAATGCAAGACGGGCTCCCAATTCGATTCAACCAAGAGCGACAGCCGCCGCCGTTCGTAATTGCCGCCGTCGCTGCCACCGCCTTCGACCTCGACCGCCAGCCTCAATAGCCACCGCACAGTTCCAAGGTTTCTTCAACCCATAGCATGTTTGTGTCTTTTATTTTTGTTTGAGTCTTTTATTGTTTTCTTTTTATTTTGTTCGATTTTACGCTTTGGTATTTGTGTTTTGTGTTTGTTTTGTAGGTGATACTTGGAGTCTCTCGAGATTTTGAGTATTTGTGTTCGTCATATTGCGATAAGTTCTCTTTATCCCTTTCCTTTTTATTTTCTCGCAATGGGGACATTGCTTGATTTTAAGTGTGGGGGGGGGGGGGGGGGTCTTTGAACTTTTGGCATGTAGTTTTTAATTTTGTTGAGTCATTAGGAGTTAATTGAGTCAAGTAAGCATGTGATGATAGTATTGTGGACTTGGCCAATGATAGAGAATTGTTGATTTTTTGGAAAAATTCATGATCTTTATTATGCATGGAACCTTGGCGAAGCGACGCATTTTATTCGATGAATTTGATGTATGCTATGATGTCGGGAACTAGATAGTTTGAACCCGTGAGATTTGAGCTTTTTGTGCATATTTATGCCTATTCTTGATTGAGTGATCATGCTTGCTTCATTGTTTCTAGAACTTGCCTTGTTTCTCCATCAAGACCTTAGTATATTTACGAACTAGGAGATGATCTTAGGCCATTCTTTCATAGCCACATGATTCCTATACACTAACCTTGTTCATAATCCTTTGTTTACCTCTTTGAGCCTTTATTAGCCGTTCTTTGTGAAACCGGATGATAGGAGGTTTGGATGATTATGGGTATCCTTAGTTGTAGTTGGTGATATGGAAGGAGATAATTGAAAAGTATTTGTTGTGGTGTAGAAGGAGAGAAAGAAAAGAAATTTTATATGCTTGTTTAAGTGTAGTTAGCTATCCCTATGAGCTTAGAAAAAAAAAGAGATAAGAAAAAAAATAGAGCCTTTGTTCAAATTAGAAAGAACATGTATTAGTTGAGCTCTAGAGAAAAAAAAAAAAGAAAAAAAAGAAAAAAAAAAGAAAAGAAAAATAAAAAATAAGCATAAGGGGATAGTTAGCTTTGATTTGTATAGTTGATATTTTAGCATCTTTGAGTTTGTATTTGGTGTGTTGGAGGGTAGAAGATGGAGATTAAAATCCATACTTTGGTTGGAGTTGAAAAAGAGGTTGATGATTTAGAGCATTTTGAGTCACTTAGCCTATATATTCCCTACCTTAACCAATGTCCCTACATTACAAGCTTATATAAAGACCTTTTTGATCCTAGTTTGTAAGTATTACATTAGGTGGAGATGTTGAGATTGAAGGCAAGCCTATGGTAAACATGTTGCATTGCATTGATGTTGAGTGAACCCTCTTGATGTGCATTATATTACATCTTTTCCTTGAGAGAGTTGAGTGTTCACTTTCATATACAAAATTTCACATGTTTGGGAGTGTTCTTTGATGGATTAGCATACTTTGAATTAGTTGAGTAGATTGTGTTGATTGATGCTAAGGTTGTGTGCATAGTTTTGATCATGAACATGAGAGTTGTTTTTGAAAAGCTTTGAGGCCAATATAGTTCACGATACTTGAGTCTATTGTTTGTTTTGTTTTGCTTGAGGACAAGCAAAGGTCTAAGTGTGGGGGAGTTTGATTGGTGTGTAAATGTTAGGATTTTCGTAGTGTTTTCGAGTCCGTTTTCGTTATGTTTTGTGTCTCTTTCGTTTGTCTTTTGCTATGATTTGGTTGTTTTGGAGTTTTTGGTATTGTAGGATAAAAAGGACGGAAATGAGAAGAAATTGAGAAGAAAGAAGCATTATATCGAAGAGGGGTTCGATAGGAGCGTGTAGGCGAAAACGGAGGTCGATTTGGAGTTCGGACGAGGAAGATACGACCGAAACAAGAAAGGCGCGCAATCGTCCAGCGTTGGACGACCGTCCAGTGTACTCTGGACGAGCGTCCAGAGTAGAAAAGAAGCGTAGAGCGAGTGCGACGTTGGACGAGCGTCCAACGTACGTTGGACGACCGTCCAACGCTCCGGCCAGCTGTTATTTCCTTGTATAATTAGGTTTTCATACCTATAATATATACTATCCCTTGTGCACGAATTCTACAACCCTTTTACATTAGTTTTAGCTTAGTTTTCAGCATTCAAATACTCTAGATTAGTTTTACTTTGTTCGGATCCGAATTCCTCGTTTAGTTCGTTTAATTCAAGTTCTTCGTTCTTCGTTCTTCGTCTTAACTTCGTAAGTTCTTTTATTGCTTTCGTTTATTTGCTTTAATTACTTGCTTTAGTTTTACATTCGTTTTCTTAATTGCTTCGTTTAAGTTCCTTAGTTTAATTCCGTTCTTTCAATTTTCAAGTTCTAGTTTAATTTCGTTTTCCTTCGATTTCAATTCTCTCGTTTTTAAAGCTTTCGTAGTTAGATTTATTTGTCTTTAAATTTCCAGATTTTATTTTATTATGTCTAAGGTAGTTTATGCTTTCTTTTATGCCTCCTTTATTGCTTTCTTTTCGATTCTTGCCTAGGTAGATTTATTGTTTTCTTCTAGTTTAATTTTCTAAGTTTATTTACTTCGATTTATTTCCAGCTTTTAGATTAGATTTATTTGCTTTGATTTTAATTGCTTTGATTTATTTTATTTGCCTAGGATTTAAAAACCAAAACCCCAAATTCTTATTTACTTGCTTTCTTAGTTTTAGGCTAGATTAGGTTTACTACATAATTGATTGCCCTGTTAAGTTTTCCTTGAGATTCGACTTAGGTTTTTACTTGCTAGTGCTACGATAGATTTCGTCTATTGCGAACACTTTTTAGTGAAACAGTTTACCTGCTTACTCCTCAAAGCTATAACTTGTGACTCATCGACGCTATGTAGATGTAGCCTAATCAACACACTAGCTAGATTAACAAGAACGAGCCACGTATTGATTAGCATGCATGGCTAAGTATATATCTATAGGTATAATATTATAATACCATTTTTATTGCATGGTTAATACTTATTATGAGCCATGCATGCAAAATTCATGATAATTCTTTGAGGCTTACGTATATAACTAATTCATATATACATGTTAACATTTCATGCATATTCCATAATTAAGAACTATGAAAAAATATATATACGATTTATTCTTAATTATTTATTTTATAAAATGTTAATAGTAATTATTAATCTTTATATATCCATATTTTTAGATTTGGGGTATTACAAAAGTATTATTGGCAAGTTTAATAATTTTCATTATATATGATAACAATTACCCAATCAAGGCCTTACTTATAGGATAAATCTTTAACTCCATTAAGCCTCATTCTCACTATAAATTAAATTTCTCTACTCAACCTCAAACATAAACTAAGAAATGAAAAGTTGTGGGCGGATCTGGAAGGATCAGAACAATTGGGAAATGAAGATTGGAGGCGATGAGATTAAGGAGTGGACATTTATAAGCCAAGTTTAGATATGTGATGTTGTATAGTAATTTGCTCTTCTCGTGCTGAGAGTTGAGATCAAGAATTTGTATGTTTGTTCATTTTTTCATGGGTTTGTTTAGTTGTTGATTAAGTATTATACCTTGCTTAGAATTCAGTATTTTTCGTTTCTTTTTTGCTAGCTTCTTCCACTATTTAGCTTCTTATAAGATTGCGGAAACTTATGAATGATAAAATCATTTATTAGTTAGCGAATGTATTTCTATATTTTCAGACAATTGATGATTTCTTTTTTATTTTGATATTTTAACACGAAAATATTCGAAATGGTAGATGAAGACAACTTGCCTCCACTTTCATGCAATTTGTTATCTTTTATTATGACGGTTTCATGTTATCCCGAGCCAAGCACCTTTTATCGCCGTTCTCCAGTATTTGCCATAAAACATATGGAGGCAGGTTCTTTCATCTCCAATTTTCGCCAGTACATGTCGGATAAGATCATCTATCCCCATTTATATGTTTTAACTGTATGTCAAATAATTATTTTTATTAGTTTCATAATATTTTTTATGATATATTGCTTCATGCATAATAAATATTTAACTGATCTTAGTATTTATATCTTACGTTTTCTTAAATAACTTATATTATTGATATTTCTCTATTATGCTTTATATATGAGTTGAATACAAATATATAACATCTCAATTGTTTGTCATCCTAAAAATAATGAACCTTAAGGTGTCAAGCTCCCATTAACTCTAAGAAATACTCTAAGTCACCTTTTATCTTTCAAAATTCACTCTCACAGACGATCGAACCCGGATCAATCATTAATAGAGGAGTCCGATTATCAGATGTGCTAAGTCACCTGGTCAGGTGTTAGCTCATCTACTCTTATGTTTCATTTTTTAACTATAAAAATCAAGAGGTTTGTATTATATGTGAGGGTCTACGTGATTGTGCTTCAAATGTTTATCCATGGAATCACCAATACCAAAACAAAAATTTGGCTAGGAACATTGTTAAGGAACACCCCGTTTATTTTTATTGTAATATATGCGAATCTTATTTATTAGATTAAGATCGCAATTGTGGGAATTGTTCAAGCTTAGTTCAAAAATCACATGAATAGAATTGTTTATATTTTGAATGACGTACATTTATTTAAATATTTATTACTCCATTCATCCATGATTTAGTGACAGTTGTTCTACATTGGGACGTCAATGATGTAATGAACCTTTCCATTTAGGAATGTATGTCCGATAATCACTTTAAAACTTTAGCACTCTAATTTTAACACTTTAATACCATTAAAAATATTAGATGACTCACAAGTATTCTATTTTAACATTAACACATTAATTTATTAATATACCACCAAAATGCAAAAAAAACAAAAAAAAAAAAAAAGTGCTTAAAATCTGTTCTTTATAACAGTGTTTAAAATCAATTCTTTATAACAGTTGTATTGTGAGAATTTGTATGGTATGATTCAAAATTAATTATTTTGACAATGCAACAATAAACTTAGAAAACAGGAAGCTAGCTGTACCAGATAAGTTGTAGAATGCATAATACAATAGTATGCAAATTGAATTTTTTGTCCTGCTAAAAATTTTAAGGCTGCTTGTCTGTTGACGTCAATTTGATATCATCGGTGAACCGTTAATAAGTAGCCCCAAAACAATTTTTTCTTCCTCAACGAACCCTATATTATAATGAAAATGTCAAATATATGAGAGATGAACGTTAGACAATAATGCACTAATTAAAATAATACAGATCGAATTTTTCATTCATGTAAAGTAGGTACCTTCGCTTGAGTCCGATAAATTTGTAACAAGTTGTTCCATGTGCAATATCTTTGTAATACGAAACATGCTGATATTTTTTACACTTATCTAAATATTTAAAAGGATGTGTCATTTTTAATGCAAGTATAAGTTGTAGTGAAGTCAACTAAGATAATTGCATTAATTTTGTAAATCAATAATTATATATTGAATTTAAATTTTGGATATTATAAATTCTTACTATAAAGAGATATTTCGCGGCATAACTGAATTGCCATTTGCTTAGGCGTACCTCTCAAACTTCTAACGATTTCATCAACAACCTTAACTGAAAGACTGCAAGTAATTTGTTGTACCATGTGTAGGAAATAAAAATATACATATTTGTTAATAGATACATAGTATTAAACATGGTGTACTTTACTTTATTTCATAACATTATCAATACATACCCAAAAGCCCCAAAATTTACTTCCAATTGTTTAACGCCATGTCGACTTATTTTCTTCACATGCCGATCAACAACATAGAAGTTATTGATTCCTAGAATGTTATTAACTCCCATTGATCTACGTCTTCCTTTCAAGTTTCAACGAAGACAATTTTTTATAATTGTTCGTACGCCATGACAATCAATAAGAGTCAAGGACAGTCACTATCACATGTGAGACTTTTTCTTAAGAAACCGATCTTCTCACATGGTCAACTTTATGTTGCCGTTTCAAGAGTTCGTAGACGGAGTAGTTTGAAAATTTTGATATGCGATAAAGATAATAAAGTCAGCTCATATACCACGAATGTCGTGCATGTATAAGGAAGATTTTCATAATTTGTAGATTTATTAATTAGTAATGAAATTTTAATATTTTCCGATTTATCTTATTATATTTTGTATTACAACTTTGTTATCATTTTCATACATTTCAGAACACATTACTTTAATTTAAGCATTACAAATCTCAATAAACATTGAAACATACTCTAAAAAGAAATATAAAATCTATGTATTTACAACTCAAAGATAATTATGTACTAATGCAGATAAATAACATATTGAATATTTTATTTTATAAAATAAATAACATACCCAGTATAGCATACCCCGTGCATCGCACGGGTGTGACACTAGTGTTTGAAAAAAAAAAACGTTAAACGAGACAATATTGCTACCTTTAATTCAATAACTTAGAATTTTTCTAACACACATAAAAGGATAAAAAATGATGTGGTAATATGCTATTCTATACAAACCTCTTAGTGTTTAACAATATTTGTCCAAAATTTTAAAAAACACAAAATCTAGTCAAATTTGCCTTAAACTCCCTAAACTACCCCTACACTATTCATAATCAAATTTGAATTATACTTTCCCTCCACTCTCTTTCTTTCTCTCAATTTTTTTGAATATATCCCTCTTCTTTCTCTCTCATCTCTATATTTCTCTCTAACAACTCTCTCTCTCTCTCTCTCTCTCTCTCTCTCTCTCTCTCTCTCTCTCTGTTCTCTTTCCTCTCTCTCTCTAGAAAACCGACGGCGGATGGCGGATGAGTAGCGGCAACGGCGGATGAGCAGCGGCGATTGAAGGCGGCGTTGGGCAGCGGAGATGGAGACGACGACGGCGGAGCTCCCAGCCACGGTACGGGCTTCCAGGTGTCGGCGGACGACGGCGGAGCTCCCAGCCACGGTACGGGCTGCCGGGTTTCCAGGCTGCGGGAGAAGCTTTCCGACGACGGCATCGAGCAGACGCTGAAATCACTCGGGCGGAGGAGCTCCGATCTGCTCCGGCGGCGACGTCTTCGACAGGATCTCCTCCGCCTCTCTCTCTCTCTCTCTTTCCCTTTCCCGGCGGCGACCTCTCTCTCTCCAGGAGATGATGACGGCGGCGCGGCAGATGATGACGGCGACTGCGGATGAGCAGCGGCGGTGGAAGGCGGCGCGGCAGGCGGAGATGGAGAAGGCGGCGATTTCCTGCCTCTTTTTTCCTCTTTTCCGTTTTTCTGTTCTTTTCTTTTATATTTTTCTTTTCTTTTTTCCTTGTTCATTTTCTGTTTTCATTTTCCTTTTTTTATTTCCTTTTTCCATTTTCCTTCCTTTTTTTTTTTAATTAGGAATTGAGTGGGTTGTGTTTTTATTGAGTAATTTAATGAGTTTTTATAGCACTTTTGAAAGGTGGAAGAAGTGCAAAAGAAGAAGAAGAGGAAGAAGGTCTCACGCAGTAAGAAATTCATAAAAATCGTAGTTAGAAATTATGATAAATAAAATCATAGTAAGAATTTTGTGTGGGTTGTGTTTTTTGATTTTTTTCAAATGTAACAGGAGTGAGTAATTGTATATGTATTGTAATTTCTTACTTAATAATGTATTATGTGTTTAGTGTACTGATTGGTGGTGTATTCAGTCATGAAAGACTGCGTTTGTTGATGGATGTAAAATGAAATTGAATATGTTATTTCGTAGTGTAATAGATCTATAATTTTCAGAATAATTGTTGTTTGATTCGAAATAATCGATTCTATTCATATCTATGCATTCTAACTGATTCAGTTAACTCGGTAGAATTATTCATCATCATACTAAATAAATTCTAATAATTGGTTAGAAATTATCTTATTCTAACCAATCGGTTATAATGCAAACCATTTATGTTAGAATTAGTTAATATCTAACAAAACATGCGAATTCATTTAGTAAGAAAATGAATAATTCTAACAGATTTATTGATCCAATTAGAATATCCGACGTGGAGCTTTAATGTGTAAGAAGTGAAGAAGGAAGAAGGTGAGGAAGAAGGTCCTGCATCCAAAATTAGTTTATTTTGATTTTTTTTTTTTGTAATTTTTATGTATTGTTTCTTGTACTCTTGATTTTTTATAATTTCGTAGTGTAATAGATCTATAATTTTCAGAATAATTGTTTTTTGATTCGAAATAATCGATGCTTGTTTCATTTAAAGAGCAAAATGAAGAAATGCGATGCATACGAATTTAATAAATTTTAACCATCCTTCCGCTGTAATAAGTAAGAATATTTAAGATTCTAACCAAACATGTGGCATTCTATCTGGTTATGTCCACTAGTTTTGAAATACCTACTTTCTTACGTTACAATGACATATGACCGGTTAAAATTTAGTATATTCCAACCCGTTCCGTGGCATGGTAACAGGTTAAGTCTACCCGTCAGAAATACCCACTTTGTTACGTTGTAACCGCATATCACGAGTTAGAATTTTTTGTATATTCTAACCTGTTCCGTGGCATTCCAACAGGTTCAGTCCACCCGTTAGAAATACCCACTTTCTTACATTAAAATCGCATATCACGAGTTAGATTTTTGTATATTCTAACCTGTGCCGTGGCCATTCCAACAGGTTCAGTCCACCCGTTAGAAATACACACTTTCTTACGTTATAATCGCATATGACCGGTTAGAATTTTGTATATTCTAACCTATTTCGTGGTATTCCAACAGGTTCAGTCTACCCGTTAGAAATACCAACTTTCTAACGTTACAATCGAAAAAATGACCGGTTAGAATTTCGTATATTCTAACCCATCCCTTGGCATTCTAACCCGTCCCGTGGCATGCATTTTAATTGGTTCAATCAACCTGTTAGAATTATTCATTTTCTAACTAAATAATTAACATGGTTGGTTATAACTTCATTAATTCTATCTAATCGCATACATTCTAACCGGTTAAATCAACTAGTTTGATTATTTTATTCTTTACGAAATGAATTCATACGATACGTAATAATACACTCGATTCAATCATCTTTGGTAGAATTATTGATTATCTTACTAAATAAATTCAAAGTTTTGGTTAGAAATTATCTCATTCTAACCAATCGGTTAGAATGTATACCATTTAGGTTAGAATTAGTTAATATCTAACCAAATATGCGAATTCGTTTAGTAAGAAAATGAATAATTCACAATTTCTAACTATGATATTTTTAATATGGTGTATCAGATCTAAAATTTAAATTAAAAAAAAAAACCTCCAATCGAGAAAAATAAAATAAAACATATCATAGTTAGAAATTGGGCGAGTGAGGGAGAGAGAGTGGGCGAGAGAGAGTGGGAATCGGAGAGTGGGGGAAGGTTAGTGGGCGAGTGAGGGAGTGAGAGTGGGCGAGTGAGAGTGGGACTCTGCAGTGGGCGAGTGAGAATCTGCAGTGGGCGAGTGGGAATCTGGTGGTTGAGTGTGGGCGAGTGAGAGAGTGAGAGTGGGCGATAGAGAGTGGGAAAGTGGGAGAGTGGGGGGTAAATTAGGGAGAATATCCCAAATTTATTATTATTCACTATCCTAATAAGACATAATATTTTTTGCCCCAAAAATGATTGCAAAAAAGGATTTAAAAGTTTTTTCTCCCGTTGAGAAAACATTTATTATTATTATTATTATTATTATTATTATTATTATTATTATTATTATTATTATTATTATTATTATTATTATTGCATAAAAGGATAAAAAAAAAGGATTAAAAAATAATTATTATTTGTAAGTCAAATTTTCTATTGTATAGAATATATAGAGGGTAGAAAGAGAAAATAATAATAGTATGAAATTACTGTTCACATGGGATTAATAATACTAGGGGGAGGTGATACTAATAATGTTGACGAAACAGTAAAATAACAACGGGCCTTGTTATAATAGAGGGCCTCGCTACTATCTATTTTACATTTTTACCTACCAAACAATGTACTAAGTCCACATAAAAAATAGTATGGGCTTTATACACCCTATCAAACACCCCCAAACTCTATTAAAATATCGTCGACTCGGAAACTAACAACGAATAATTTAGTTAGATAGTTTTTCAACAACTTATTTAACAACATTTCCAACAAATGGCCAGGTGACTTAGCGCACTTGGCCACCGGGCTCCTCCCTTGAAGAAGTGATCCAGGTTCGATCCTTTGTGAGAGCGAATTTGGGAAATATAAGATTGACTTAGAGATTTTCTTGGAGTGTTTGGAAAGCTAGAGAGCGAATTTGAGAAATATAAGATTGACTTAGAGATTTTCTTGGAGTATTTGGAAAGCTAGGTCTACTAACATAGAAATCATCTAATACTCCCTCTGTCCCTTTGGAGTTGTTACATTTCTTTTCAGCATTTGTATCAAGCATTTTCGAGCGTCTTGATAATAAGTTTCATAATATCGTTTTGTGAAATTTTTAAATTTACGAGATACTACAAGTGTTTTAGTATCTCATAAAAGGAAACAATATTTAAAAAACTATTTTAAAACTCATCAATAAAATTCTCGAAAACGCTTGAGACAAATGTTAAAAAGAAGTGTAACAACTCCAAAGGGACGGAGGGAGTATAACATTTGTCCGATAAAAAAAAAAAAAATGGAACAATTTTCCTGTTTGAATGGCGGATGCAAAGGCCACGTGGCAGCTAGCGGTTACTCCACAGCAGATAAGATAGGTTCGCAGCTGAGCCCTTCCCTCAGATCAGCCGCTATCGATAAGAAGGGGCGGAGTGCCCCCCACCGCCGCCGCACGATGCCACCGTAGATGTTATCCTCCGGCGGCGGAGAACAGCAGCACCGGCAGCCGCGGCTGACGGAGCCGAGCAGCTACGACGCGTCAATCACGCCGAGGGTCCTCACCGTCCTCTCCTGCGTGCTGGAGAAGCTCGTCGCCCGGAACGACCAGTTATCGGGCGGCGGCGGCGGAGGGAGGAGCCTGAGCGCGTTCCACGGCGTGAGGGCGCCGGCGATAGGGCTGGACAAGTACGTGGAGAGGATCTACAAGTACACGAGCTGCAGCCCGTCTTGCTTCGTGGTGGCGTTCGTCTACATAGACCGCCTCGTCCACCGCTACCCTGACTCGCTCGTCGTCTCGCTCAACGTCCACCGCCTCCTCGTCACCAGCGTCATGGTCGCCTCCAAAGTTCTCGACGATGCGTGAGTTTTTTTTTTTTTTTTCCCTTCGACCTATTTTCATCCATGGCGTTTCCCGCCAAAATTATGAATTTTTGCGTATTTGATTGCTCTTTCATGTCCTTGGATATTTATTTGATTGGTTGCATATCAATTCTTCTTCTCCCTTTAGTCAATAATATTAGTCTCGTTTATTAAATGTACGTAAAGTATGAGATATCTAAATGAGAGTAATATAATGGAACTAAGGAAATAATAAAATCATCACAATTCAAAATACGAAATTGAGCATTCGGCTAATATCGCAGTTGGAATATGGAACTAGAGATATTGTTTGGTGTCACTTAGGTTATTATGTGTCATTAGAAGATATTTAAGGTTTGATCTGCATTTTCATTAATAGAATGCGTATATACTAGTATTATACTCCCTTTGTTGCACTATGTTTGACCTATATAGTGAATATATACGAAATCTAAAATAATGCAATAAGTCAAATAGAACGATAGAGATGGATTAATTAAGAGATTCACATAATTACTTGTTTTAACTTTATACTGTAAAAGATACATTGTTGGTATAATCTTAGCCATTTATAATTAGTTGATCTATTCTTTCTCTAGTTGATATGTTAGGTATCAATTTAATAGCAAAAACTACTAATTTGTTCTAACAATATTAACTTTTTATCAATTTACAATATTGCAGACATTACAACAATGCATTCTACGCTCGAGTAGGTGGAGTGAGCAATCCCGAGTTAAATAAGCTAGAATTAGAGCTTCTTTTCTTGCTAGACTTTGATGTTACCGTTAGTTCTCGTGTTTTCGAGAGCTATTGCCAGCACCTAGAGAAGGAGATGCTCTCCAACGGCATCATCGATAGGCTACCGGTGTCCGGAATAACCATCTCCGTCGATGATGTCACCGAAATTTCGGTGGAAGATGCCCAAACTTCTTCACCACCCATCCTAATCGACTCGTACGTAGAGAACTAGCTAGCTGTGTTTCTCTCCCTTTCCCTTTTACACACTAATTTGTAATTTATGCCATATTTTTTCATTCAAGTTCATTATGTAACTTTCCAATCTTGTACGTTCTTGTTATTGTTTTTTTTTGGTGTCAAAATAATTGTAACACTTTGTACATGATAAAGAGCAATCGGCGAATATTGAACGATAAATAAAGATGAAACTTTAACGTGATGATTGATGAGTGATTCATTGTTCACTAGTGTAATTAGTAATTCTAATTATTGGTTAAGGAAGCGCAATCCAGTGTTAAGATGCTTCTGCTCCAATCAAGAGCTCGACGACAATTTGAGACACTTTAGATGTGTAGTGTGTTTGATTTATATATTTATTTTTTCGTAATTACCGATTGATATAAATTAATTTTTTTTTTTTTTTTTATATTTCCGGCAATAAAGTAAATTAAAATAACCCTTTTCTTTTCTTCTTTATTTAATTTTTTATTTCCACACACCAAACTAAAAAGAATTCCGCAGAGACCCCTCCCCAGTCATCCCTCTCTCTCCCTCTCTCTCTCTCGATCTGCTCTCCTCCGACACTCTGCAATAAAATCCTCCTGCAACAAACGGAACCTCAATTTTAGTGCGACGAAGAAGAGGGCTTCGATCGTTTATTGATCAATTAGGTTGAGCTTAAATCTCTCTGGAATCGCGATGGCTGATAATCCCAAGGAAGATCTTTTGCAGTTGATTAAACGTGTTGGAGCTTTGATTTCTGTCAAGTTCTCCAATTTCCCCAATGACCTGGTTCGTTTTCATTCTCTCTCATCTAATTTTCGCGTTAATGCGTATTTTTTGCCTCCGATGCACCTTGAGTTTTGCTACTTATCGAGCGCCGTTTCTGTTTGTTTCTGTTTTTTCTCCGGTTTAAAATTTTGAATTTGTGATTTGAGCAATCTTTTTTCACGGTGCCTTTTCGATTTTTAGCTGTTGGTGATGAATTTCGCATCAATTAACTTTGTTATGCATAAAAAGTAGAACAATGAAGTAATTAGTGATTACTGGAGAAGTGCTTTTCAGGTTGAAATTCAGAACCGGGGCTTGATTTATTTCTATGGAATTATTTTCTCTAAAAATATGATGAGAATGTCTGATCGAAACGTGTTGCAGGATTCGCGGTCAGTTGGAGCCATAGCAGGATTAGCATTTGCTTTAGTGTTTACTTGGAGGTTATTGAGATCACCTAGTGAGCCTCAAAGAAGGCAACCTAAAAGGCAAGCTCCGACATCAAGTAGTTCCGGTGTTACTAGTTCTGAGTTAGTTAATGCTTCACCCTCAGGGAGTAGCAATCCTTTGGAGGACTCTACAACCCAGAATGTCATCGACGAGTTCTTTCAACCTGTCAAGGTAGTATTGTTTTCTTCACTATTTTAGATTAGGCATAGTGTTGGAAAAAAGTAAAAGTGACATTCTTTCATCCATCTGCAGCCGACCCTTGGACAGATTGTTAGGCAAAGGTTGAGTGAAGGAAGGAAGGTAATATTTCAAGCACTAAATATTTGCTTTCATTTTGCAGTTTAGTCAATCAGTACCTCGATGTATTACAGTAATAGCAGGACCTGTATTTCTCATACTAGATGTACTTGCATAGAATGCCGTTGTTCTGTTCCGTGCATTTTATACTTATCGTGTGCTTACTAAGATCCAATACAGAAGTGGTTGTGATGGAATACTTGAGCTGCCTTTTTCAGCCATATTTTTTGGACATTGGAGTATTTTCTTTGAGCTTTATCTGTGGATTTAAAAGATAATCCAAATATTTTGAGGTGGCGAATTTGGGATGGCATCTACTAGATTCTGCATTGTTAGTGGTATACTTGACGGATTTTTAAAGCTGAAATTTTTATATATTTATGCCACTTGAACCTTTTGTAAATATAATCATGAGAACACATTTATTTCAACTGAATACATGTCTATCTCATGGACTCGGCTAGCCACTTAATTAAGTCCTAATAGATGAACTAGATTGACTCTTCGTTTAGGGCGCTCCTAAGCATGAGCATGAACCTTTTTATTCTTCAAATGAGGCCCTCCGAATCAGATTGGTGATTAACCTGATCTCCAAGTAGATATCAGCCTGTCAACTTGAATAATATTCACCATTTGGCCTAATATGAATTGGTTTGTACATGAGTTCTATTTGAGCTAGCATAGTTATATAGCTTTGATTCTCTTTGCTCTAATTTAAAGATTCCACTATGGTTCATTAAGCTATATGAGTTTATAATGAATGTGGCGGTTTTCGTCTGATTAATTTCAGACATAGCGTTAAATTTGGTTTGAATTTTTTGATACAGTTTACTCATATGAATCACATTTTCAACTTTTCTTTCCATTTCATAAATATTGCAGGTAACATGTAGGTTGCTTGGTGTAATTCTCGAGGAGAGCACCCCAGAGGAACTACAGGTTGTTGCTTCATCTTCAGGTGCAACATTTTATGATTATCATTAGAAAGTCACTAACTCTTGTGGTTAATGATTTCATTCCAGAAGCAAGTGACTGTAAGGTCATCCGTTCTGGAGGTGCTGCTTGAGATCACCAAGTTTTGTGATCTTTATCTTATGGAAAGGGTGCTCGACGATGAGACTGAAGTATGACATCCTCTTGTCCTCATTCACTTGTCGCTTATTTTCATGTGGTGGAAATCTTTTTTCCAGTTGATTGTTGCATCTCTCAAGTCATTAATATGTCCATTTATATCCCTCCCTGCATGGTTACTATGGTGTCATACAATCTTACCTCGTATAGGATTCGACAAGCACTTATTATTTACTATTTCCGGGGTTTACTTATTAAAAAACCTGCTATCGATCACTTGAATTTTGTCTAAATACATCTCTCTCGTAGAATGCAAAGCTGTTTTTTGGTTTTGAAGTGGATTATATCCACCATGTAGTATATACTTGGTGACTTGTTATGTTCTACTTGCTAGATTAAAGTTTGATGCTCTATCTAATTCACTTCGGAAACATTTCTCTCTTTTAATTTCCGTTCTTCTGAAACAATCTCTATTTTTTGTTCACTCATCAATGGTTTCATTTTGCTGATGACATGACCAACTAATTAGAGTTCTTTTGATAAACACATTTTTGTTTAACTTTAGAATGAGAAAACTCTGTGATAAATACATGTCATTTTCAAGAAATTTTTATTGACACGTGTTTGTAGCTTCGGGTCCCTTGTTTAAGAAATGAGTTGTTAAGTAAGACTCTAGCTGTTAAAGTTAAGCAAACTCCACCTTATCTCAATTTTGGGCCAATTTAATTTCGGTCTAACTTTTGTATGTATTCTATTACATTATTGCCTTGGGGGATTTGAATGAATATTAGTTATATTTCGACATTCCCTAATTAACATAACAGTTTGTGGAAAAAATAGAATGTTATTTTAATAGAAATTTGGACAAATGGAATAGGTTTTTTACAATTGTCTGCATATTCTCTTCTCTGATAGCTTGATTTGAATGTTGTTCATTATCTAATAGTGTCTGTAAAGTCGACAAAGCAATGCATCTAGCCTTATTACTTTCAGATACCTTCTAAGTATTGCACTTGCTAACCAGATATCTCCATAGATGGGTAACAAATCATCGTGACTTCAAATTTGGCGTGTGCTGTTCATGTCTCATTATGTGGCTTACTTTTTATGCTACATTTGCTGAATATGTTCTGTTTACTCCAAGATGACCGGTTACTTCTTTATCATTGCAGAAGAAAGTTCTCATGGCTCTGGAAGATGCTGGTGTTTTTACATCGGGTGGCTTAGTCAAAGATAAGGTAATGCTCGGGTTAATTATTTCACTTATTATATAATTGCTCCTTTGTGTTATAATCTGGAGTACCACTTGGCTTTAGTGAATTGACTTTGAAATAATCAAAGTAGGAAATTGTCAATTGAAAAGAAATGACATGTGCTTATGTCATTTTCTGCTCAGTATATGTAAGGTAAAAATTATGTAAGGTAACATTTTTAATCTGCCTACACATTTCCTTGACTGAAGTCTGCTTGCAGGTTCTTTTCTGCAGCACGGAGACTGGACGGACATCTTTCGTCAGACAATTGGAACCGGATTGGCACATAGACTCCAATCCTGAAATAACCAACCAGTTAGCTGTATGTTCTAAGTCTTTCTCATTAATCAACAGACTCCGCGTTACTATTTGCTTTTTGGGATGTCCCATTCAAGATGTTATGTTTCCTTATTTAGTAAAAGAATACACTAACAAACACTATAATCATATGGAGGCCCACTTAAACAATACATTTCAACCACAAAACACATCTTTCTCAATTCCCGTGTTGAAAAGGAATCATAATGCCTCAAATGGGATGGGGGAGTATTTTTCAATAGTACATTCTAGTAAAAGCCTATTTGCTTAATGATTTTTATATTGATTGTTGTAAAGTGATCTGCTATTATCTCTAAATCGATCATGAACACTTTTGAAATGGATAACCGTACATTCAACAAAATATGCATTTTGAAATGGATGCCGATGTTACATTATGGTTCACACTGTGTTTTCATGCATTCTATAATAATTCTATTGGAAGGAAATGGATAGATAACTTTGAAGGCAGGCTTTTGTGCCCAATCATTCCTCCATCTCTTTCTTTGGAATGCCGTTTTGCATTTATAGCATGAAATTTATTGTCTAGCGCATCTCTTACGTTTCATCCATCATTCGTCCACTTTCCACTTTTTTTTTTCCTTAAATTAAAGAAACACTATTTCCACTATAGCTTGAAACTGACTGTCATCATTATCATTTTCCAGAGATTCATAAAATATCAGCTTCACATCTCATCTGTCAAGCTTGAACGGCCTGCCTCGAATGTCTTCACAGCTGCATCCTTGGAACAATTCTTTGGATCTGTCTAATGTGCAATGGTAAGGAATAAATCCCAAACTATTTAATTCTAGTTCATCTAAGGAATTTATCTATTTATTTCTAGTTAAATAGTAAAATATATCCCAAACGACACCTATCAGCTTTTCTTTATTTATCACTTCGATTCTGAGCTGCAGGCTTTAGCCAATTATATCCCAACTACGGGAAACTATGCATATATATGTCACTTGGCCAATTTTCCTGTGCCTGAAAACTGAACAGGGTCTTTGGGAAATTGATGTGGCTTGACTTGAAACTACATCTGTAAAGATACATATTTGATTTTTCAGTATAAATTTCAGCCTCGAATTGAAAACCGTTGTTTGAGCTTATATGACATTCTAAATAGCACATTTGAAGAATCCACATCAAATTCCTCAATGATTCCACTCAGCTTTCCGGGACTGGAAAATTTATCTGGGGATCGATTTGCATAGGTTCCTGTTGCATGGGTTATTATTGGTCAAGTCGATAATTTACATAGAAGGGTTCAATACTCGTATATCCTGTGGTTCTTTAAACACATTGTGTTGTCTTGCAGTTGCTGATCTTAAGATGGATATACGATTACTTCATCCGTAGAAGGGACAAACCTTGTGATACAAGTACAGAACTTCCCCTTAATTGATTCTTTTCGTTCTTGAAAGCCTTCAGAAACCTCATCACTGTACTTTTATATATTGTATTATGTTGAAAATTTTATTTATTCGGTTTTTCCAACTTTATAACATATGTTAGGATTTAACCCCTGTTGTATTCATGATTATAAAGAGGTAGACTGGATTGGAGTTTGAATGTTAATGTTGCCTTGTTCCATCTCTCTGTGTATACTGCAAATGCAGTTTTTTTGTTAATGGTGCGTTGAATACGATGCCTTTAGCCGTATTTTGCTATATGTGTGGTGGGAATCTGTTGAAGCATTTCCTGTACTAGCTTCGTCCTATTGATAATGAGTCAATTGAATGTAAAAGTAGAATGTTTTCTAATATCAACGGGACGTAGGAATTACTAGAATTTTATTTACCATAATGTTATGGTGTACTAAAATTAGAAGCAAAATGAGAAAAAGTATCGAAAGGCAAAATATAGTCCGCTAACAAAATAATCTTGCATGTAAATTTATATTCAACCGACTTGAAACAATTAGCTCAAACATGGGAATTAAGAAAATTTAATGATTATTCTTTTATGATTATTTTTTTCTCGTAAATCGGATTTTTTATGTAAAAATAGATGAAATTGTTTTGGAAGAAGAGATAAACATTAATTGTGAAAATGAAGATAATGAAAACAAAGAAAGATTGAAGAATAGTGAGTTGAAAATTGAAATTTTTTTACCTAGACTAAAAGTCTAAAACCTCTTATAAAAAAAACGGAGGGAGTATTTAATTACTTGATAATAGTATTATTTTTTATTTTAAGAGTATAATTAATTAGGAACATACATTAAAGGCCACAATGAATGATGAAATAAAAAAATTGGCAATATGGATTAAAGTGGCTATATGCATTAAATAGGTAAGAATATATTTTTCTTCTTAAATTGAATGAAAAATTTCACAATTAACAAGTTCAATAAGTGAATAATATAACAGACTGATCTTTGATCTTAAAATTTTTCTTGTGTATATAATGATTTCGATATTAATTTTTATGGCATGTGAATATATTACAAGTGAAAAAATCGAATAAAATAACATTGAAATAAAAAATAACACGAAAGTGAACATCATTTGGTGAATAACGTATCATTAATATACAACCATAATAAGCCTAAGATTAACTTTCCATATATAATAATTTCCTTTATTACTATCATTATTATATTTTTTATATTACACCAGTGATATTAATAATTGTGTGACTGTATTCTGACTAATATACTAATTTAAAAAATAATAACAATAATAGAAAAAAAGGACAAAAACGGTTACTCACATTTTGAGTTGAAAATTCCTCAAATTACTTTCTTCACTATTCACTGCTTCAATCGGAAAGTAACCGACGTATGTACGGATTAACCCCTCTCAATTCGCCCAACCTCCTCTCCGCCGCCACCGACGCATCCACCGCCGCCGCCTCCCCATCTCCGACGCGGTCACTTCGCTTCAATTCACCGATCAGATCCGTTGCCTTCTTCGCTCGCTCCTCTCACTGCCGCGCGATGGAACCTCCGTCTCCCGCGGCAACGGCCGGAATCGACGACTTCGTGAACGTAGGCGAAGGGGGCAGGATCTCCGACGAAGACGAAGAAGAGGCTCCTCCGGAGAATGAAAGCGCGATTGGTGACAGTCGCAACACGGATGAGAGGAAAGTGCTGCCGCCGGAGCTCTCGAGGAGTGTGGCCGTGCTCACGTGCGAGTCGTCGGCTGCCGGCGGCGTCTGTGATGTTTATGTTGTCGGGACCGCTCATGTTTCTACGGTAATTCTATGTTTATGTTTCTGAGGTTTGCCGATTGTGCAATTCTCAAGTAATTTCGTTCTGTGATTAAATGTGGCTTTCCTTTTCCCGTTTCTATTGATGCTGGAATTCTGTAGAATCGTTCAAATACAGTAGGAATTGGTATTAGATCAAGTAGCTTAAGTGAATCGTTCTTCATTTTTTCAGGAATCTTGCCAAGAAGTTCAGTCTGTAATAGAATTCTTGAAACCGCAGGTGCCTTTTCTTTTGAAGTTTGGGAGGCACATACTTTCACTCTCTAATTTAGCTATTTTATGCTTATGAATCTGTTGCAGGTTGTCTTTTTGGAGTTGTGTTCTAATCGCATTGCTATTCTTAAGCCTCAAAACTTCAAGGTTCGCTTGTATCTGCATTTGTTTTCGGTTTCTCTATCATTGATTGAAATTACTGCTATGAATTTCAGAATTTGTCAGAAATAATCATGCTACGGTAGCCTTATAGACACATTTTTCGATATCTTGACCTGTGATGAGGGAAGTTAGAACTGGTTGCATGACCCTGCATGCTGTGAACTTTTTGTGATAGTGCTGAAAATTGATTAGAAATAATTAGCTGAATGAATTATTGTGAATTGGGTTCAAGTCCAATATATGCCATTCCACCAGACGAGGTGATATAATGGATACTCTTCGAAAGCAGTTACTAGGCTCTGTGTGCATCTCTTATGTTTCAAGATGCATGAATGGATTTTTCAATGTTTAGGTTAGTGTTCTGGAGACGACTTCTGGTCTTGCAATCATGATTACGAGAAGCTATAGCATTAAGTTTTCATTATAAATCAATCAGCCATAGTTTTACACCAAGAACTCCTAATTCAGGCTCTAAAACATGGGCCCTGCTAGTTGAGAATGAACTGAGCCATTGGAGATGTCAGACTTGACTTTTTGATTGGCAAGTAATGAGTTGGACTTGCTAAGAACAGTTCCCTTATCTGAATCTTCAATACCTTAGTCAATTCGTGACAAGCCTTGTTTTGCAGGTGCCAACCATGGGGGAAATGGTAGAAATGTGGAAAGAGAAGCAGAATCTTTTCGGGATACTTTACAGCTGGTTTCTGGCTAAGGCATGCTTCTATCTTTCTATGCAGACCTAATAGAGAGAAAATATATTTTGGCTTAACAAATATTGGATAAAATTTTATACTTTTGGAGTTTAGGGGGTCTCATCCATAACCTGTACTTTCCTAGGTTGCTTGTCAACTTGAAGTTTTGCCTGGAGCAGAGTTTCGTGTGGCATATGAAGAAGCAATGAAATATGAAGGCAAAGTTATACTTGGTGATAGACCTGTTCAGGTAAGCTACTTTTCTTCTTGCCTGAATTATTATAAATTAGAACGAGGCCAATTTAAAAAAAAAATTGTTGCATCACCTTTCTTTTGTACCATTACTGTGTTCATCTGTATTGAGTTTTCCTACAAAAAATTCCATTAAATCAATGGCAGCAAGTTGCATCACCTTTCTTTTGCCTATAGGCAGAAAATATTCATAGACACCATTTGAAGTTTTCGCTGTTATTGTTTTTTGAGCTCTTTCAGTCTTTATATGTATTTAAGCTTTTCTTCTTTGGTAGATTACGTTACGGAGAACATGGGCCAAGATGCCTCTTTGGCACAAGACCAAACTAGTATACTCCTTACTGTTTCAAGTAGTTTTCTTGCCAAGTGCAGAAGATCTTGCCAAGACGGTACACTCATCTTTTATGACATACTTATATATCATTTGCATTGTACATCAGTTTTCATGACGGTACTTTGAGTGTTAAAAGGTCGATTTTGTCTCGTGTAGCTGAAGGAATTGGATGATGTTGACATGCTAACATTAGTAATTCAGGAGATGAGCAAGAAGTTCCCTACTCTTATGGAAACCCTTGTCCATGAGCGCGACCAGTTAGTCTTTGACTTACTTTTTAATCCTTCACTATGCTATTTTAGCCTTCTTATCCTTGTAATATGTATGTTTGGTTGTTCTCATTCCACATATTTTTCTATAAACAGATATATGTCGGCCTCGTTATTAAAAATAGCACGTGAGCACAGCTCAGTGGTAGCTGTTGTCGGAAAGGGCCACCTACCAGGAATCCAGAAGAACTGGAAACAAAATGTTAATGTAAAGACTTCATGTTATTCGATTGATTACTTAAAGTCGTTCCAAAATATGTGCTTCATGATCATTCTGGCATAGGAGGAAACGCGTGTTTGCTTAAATCATGCCAGTGTTTGAACTCTATATGTTCCTCGTTTACATAGTATAACTTTATGCTCTCTTGAATGTTTCAGGTGAGGGAACTTCTTAACATGCCGACCGAAAAGAGTGCAATTACAGTGACCAGGATACTCACTTCTATAGGAGCAACAGTTGCAGGGGTTGCCATAATCTCAGGCATTTATTTTTCTATCAAGAAATAGCATTCTGCACTTCAGAAAAGAAATCTTGTGATGAATATCTTGGAACATTTGTTTTGTTCTTTTTAGATGATTTATAATGTCCTCTAATTGGACTTTTTTTCTTCATTTTTTTTTTGGTTAATTTTCTATCTCACTCTCTTACAACTTGCATAAGTCTGTATTGCACCATCGCGCTAAGGAACAATTACAGGAAAGCTCGGCTCGAAGAAACGGCCTCTACGATCGCATGATCTTGTTACTGTCATAGTTAGTGTCGAAAGAAGTGAGATTTTCTATTTTCTGGTAATCTTACGGTTGATATTTTGTGTGAGAAAGGGCTTTTAATAATCTAGTGTTTTATTGAGTTCAATTAGATACAGCTAAAAATGGAATTGTGAAGCAAAAATTTCTTCTAGCATTGGGTTTCAACCAATGAAGCTATATACTAATAGCAGCATCGGCCCACCGTTTTTAGTAAGTTCTTTATTACTATGATAGTAAGTTTTAAATAATTATTTTTCAATTTATAAAAATTAAATCATCTAGTGAGCAATTTATACATATGTACAATCAATGCAATGAATTTAATTTAATTATAAAATTGTAGTCATTCCTTCTTATTTCAAGTCGTAGTTTTTCTACTAACAAACATTGAGTGAAAGTTGCTTCTACTATTGAATTCAATATAATAGAATGCATCCATTTAATTTATAGTTCAAATTAGGGATAAATTATAGCCCATAATTTCTCAAACCTTTATATCTCTTTCCTTTTCTCTCACTATAAAATCCTCATTATCGGTTAAAGTTTACTCAATGACAACGTCTACCTCCTTCGACTCTTAAATATGACTTTTGGAGCGGTTTGTATTCCATAGATGTACAAGGAATCATATCGTCAACTCCATTGTCAACTACTTCACAAGCAATTACAAGTTGACGTATTGTATAAAACTCAACAAGGCTAACAAGTATATAGATTTCTATCGTCAATGGTATAACTTAATTGATTTTTTAATGTAATTACTTTTCTTTTATTGATATAAAGGTTTATGAAGTGTAAATTCATATTCCCTCCGTCTCTTCCTAAGTGACCCCTCCCGTTAAAGAAATAATATTTCAAAATTATATCGTAAAACCCGTACTACGTCTCGGTGGAAATGCGTGCCGAAAAAGTCAAAAAGCAAAGGGGTCACTTAGGAAGAGACGGAGGGCGTATTAGAAGTCAAATGTTCAACCATGGATCTGTCATTCTTTTGCCCTATTTTTAGTTTTTCTTTCATTAAGGTAGTTTAATGATCTATGGGCTTTTTTTCCTATTTCGTGCACATCATATGAAAAATAACCCAATATAACTTATGTTTTGTTAATTTGTGTTGCTTATAAAATAAAATAAAAAGGATTCTTACTTATTATTGCTTATATTGCTCAAATTTTGTTTACGCATTATTGTTTATTATTGATTTAAATTTTGCATTTTTTAATGCATTAGTTATTGAAATATATATGATGCTATTTTATTTTTGGTTTGAACTTTGCTTATCTTTCTTTGATGTGTTGCATGTAAAGATATTATGGCATTCCTTATTATTATTTAAGTTTTGCTTTCAGTATTCATGCATTGCATATTTTATAAAATAATGTTATTCTTATTGTTTGATATTGTATTTGAAATTGAAATAGAGAAAACATCAATCGTTATTATTCGTTATTATGTGTTCGTAATTTATCTTTACTCTATTTATCTATATATCTATATATTAATAACAGTTGTGGGCTGCCTTTTCTGGTAACTCCTATTAGTATATAAACTAGTAACACACCCAAGCGACGCGTGGGGATTTTATACGTTATATGATCAGTTGATTTTAAGTATGTAGAAATATTTCAAGTCTCACCTTAAGCATATTCCAATTAAAATATTTTAATTACCATTAATATAAGTGTCTTCAAACGAACCATGCGGCCTAGTTGACATGAGTAAGCCACTTAAAATAATATCACATATGATTGACCATTACTAAAAAAATAAAAGCGCAAATAAGTTTTATGGGATAGATGAAATATTATTTTATCGTTAGAAATGATTTGTAGCTAAGTTATTTTTTAAATAAAATAATTAAAATAAATATTCAACACATATTTACCATCATTTTCATAACACTTTAATTTACATAAGTAACTGTTTATTTTTCTTATCACCTATTTTTTTCATTTCGCCACTTTTTTTAGTTTGGTGCTTTCCTATTTTACACTTTAAACTTTTATCTAGTTAAATATTTCATTATCAGCTAATAACAACTCATTGATGTTGCGGATGTGAGCCTTTGATCTCAAGTATGATGGAAGTGTGTTTCTCCCTCCATTTATAATCATAAATATTAAGTAATCATTCAAAAATGTAAATAAACACAATATCGCTAGCTAATCCTAGCTAGCCTAATTATGCAATTGATTTATGTTACAAGACATATAGATCGGTATTGTAGTACGTTGTTTTGTTTATTACGTCATTTTGTTTTAGAATACTTCGTTTTGTTTTTTAATTAATAGCATTTTAACAATATTTTAACATTATTTTAACTTTCATAAAGAGTTGATATATTGTGTAAAAATTTTGTGTTGCAAAATGTCCGTAGTATACAAGTAATATATCAAAGATAGAAATTAATTTATATTTTCACCATACTTTATGCATTTGTAATTTATAATATGAATCATTTCCCCTAAAATTTAACGTGCTAACTGAAAATATACTATTTATAGGATGCGAAAGTTGCTATAAAAAGGGAGCTTGTAGTCGTTCTTATAATTTAGAGGAAATGATTAATTACCAACATAGTTGTAATCTAATTCATGATAAATGTGGATACTTTGACCATGTAGTATCATTTTTTAATTCAATCGAAAGTTAGCAATTGACAAAATGCCGATTTATTAAATGATAAAAATGTCATTCGTACTTTGTTTTTATATAATATATAGATTGAAGAATCAACCTACAAAAGAAGATATACTTTTTCATCAACTATCTTATTTTGTCAAGAAAAATTGTATTTACGTGTCAATTAACATATCAATTAGTATAACATACATTGCTCAATACGGGTACAATATATACATGTGATAAAGGAATCGATCGATATCGAGATCAACTTCGAGAGCTCCAAACGCTCCTATAGACATTCTCGCATCTTAATTTGGAGATTCTAGCACCTTGTTGAATAGTAGGGCAATACAATGTTTAAACATGTAATTATTTGTAATAATCAATAAATAACCTTAAACATTTAATTAAAATAAATCAAAACGACATCATAAGCAAATATTCAAGAAATTTATAAAACCACTGAACTATGCGGTCAAAGTGTGGAGTCTATCAAATCCACACTTTGATTTTTTATTCTATAATTGTGAAAAAATCTTTTATTTGATGTCTACAACTTTTGTTGTGACACACTACGTCGGAAGAGATACTATACATATATTCATCTGAAATAGATGATGGTGGAGACAAACAAAGTGTGTGTATACAGGATGCACCCATCCAAAGTTGTATTAGTCGGGAGCGTACTTCATGTATAGAGGTAGATCATTGTTATAGATTTTACCCGATCAAAACAGAGAATTTATACCATAAGATCGGAAAGAGTGATTGCGGAGAATTTAGTATTTAATTAATTGTCCTTGATTACGTAATGACCTTAATCGGGTGCATGAAATTGTATTTTAGTATTGAATAATAGGAATATTTACTCATATTTTATACTTAAATAGCATCGGTTTCAACTATTCGAATTTGAATTAGAAAATTGTATAGATGTATACATAAATTACTTACTAAATAATTAATGTGTATCTTTAATGGCTACGATGCACATTGTTTGAATCGGTATTATATTCTTTGTTTTTATGTTTACATTAAATGAGTAAGAAATTATCTATTTATCTTTATACTGAAAAATATTCAAACTTACTATTTATAGAATAGAAGACTTACTATAAACAGCAGGCCAGTCATGTGAGCGATAAACAAATTTTTAAGTAGAAGGCCAGTGTGCAAAACTGGAAGGCACAAAAATTTGACAAATAAAATAATTAGGTGATAAGAAAATTTAACATTTACTTAGTTCGTTAAAGTGTTATGAAAATAATGTTAAATATGTGTTCAAATTTTATTTTATTTAGAAAATATTATAAACATTTTCTAAGGAAAAAATTAATAATATTTCCTCTCCCATAAGAGTTATACAGACATCTTGTGAGATGGCGGCCGTGTGATATTATTTGAAGGAGCATAGTTGTGTTAGTTCGGCTTCACGGTTCAGTTGAACCTTAACTGACACTTACATATTTTAATCAATTAAAAGCATATAATTTAAAAAATCCCCACGCATCGCGTGGGTGAATTACTAGTGTTTTAAAAATCGAATCCGAGGTCCAACTGACATGAACTCTGGTTCAAGAATTTTTTGATTTAACCATGGTTGAACCTGCCTCAGAAATAACCAGAAAAATTGCAAACCGGAATCACGATCAATTCATTGTTCAATCGTTTAACCGCCAGATCGGTCCGATTTTTAACATTGGTTTTAACTATTGGGTAGTAATGACGATGCATAAACGAGAAATTGGACAAAGTTGAAATGAAAATATTAAATCCTAAGTTTGTTTCATTTCCATACTTGCTCTCTCTCAAGTTTCAACTACTCACTGCTCACTCCAAATACGTGAAGTAGCCAAATATGTACGGATTCAACCGTCTCAAATCGGCAAACCGCCTCCGCCCTCTCTTCACCGCCGCCCCCCCTCCGACACGGCTACTCCGATCGTTTCCTTTCTCCCACTCCTCGGGATTCGATGATTTAGTGTACGTCGGCGAGGGGGCTAAGATTCTCGGCAAGCACTAGAAAATCTCTCAAGGCAAAAACGCGAAAGGAACTTACCAGAGGAAAGTGCTGCCGCCGGAGCTCCTCGCGCGGAATGTGGTGAAGCTGACGTGTGAATCCGCTGCCGACGGCGGCACCTGCGATGTTTATTTGGTTGGAACCTGTCACATTAGTCCGGTAATTCCGTGTTATTTTTTATCCTAACAGTTTCTGCAGTTGATAATCACACAATTTCAAGTAGAATTTGAAGCTACTCAGTTTTTTCCTGCATAATGTTGGTTGCACTTGTTCAGATATGAATAGTTGTTAAGTAATTGTTCTTCGTTTCCAGAAATCTCGGCGACAAACTCAGGCTCTGGTGAAATTCTTGGAACCGCAGGTGCTTCTCTACTCACAGTGTGTAGTCTTATTTCAGTTCACTCAATTCTTTCTGCTTACATTATGTTACATATCTCTCTACTGCAGGTTGTTTTCCTGGAGTTGTGTTCTCAACGCTCATATCATCTTAAGACTCCCAAGGTTGGCCAAATTTGTAGAAATTATTGAAATTAGAGCTTGTAATTAGTCAGATTCTGCTCTGTTTGGCGTTCTTGAATACATAAATGTGTGGGAGCTTAGTGGGATCCTAGCTTTGATTGAGGCAATAGAAGTTACAACTGCTTGCTTGATCTTGCATTACTAAGTGTGAGTTCAGTGTGATAATGCTGAAAACCTAGTTTATAAGGTGATTGGTGAAATAAATTGTTGCTAGATCGGGATTTCAAGTCGAAGAATGACATTAACTACATGAATTCGTGATACTAAACAACAATCCCTTACTAGTTTAGCTGAATCAATGTCTGTATTTTTCAATGTTTAGGTATAGTTGGTGTGTAAATCATTTTGGTCTTGCAATTACGTTACGAGGAATTGTTAAACAAATCCAACATAATTAATGAATATGATTCAGCAGTACCCCTGAGCACCACTTCTAATATGAGGGCTCTGTTAGTTGTGGACCGTTTTGATATGTGTAACTAACTATGCGAGTCTCATTTATTCTTGTTGTTCGATGGGATATATAATGATCAGAACTTGTAAAGAATGCTTTCCTTGCTTGACTTTCCTTGTTTTTCAATCCAATTCAGTTCAAACAAGCCTCATTTTGCAGGTGCCGACCTTGGAAGAAATGCGTGATATGTGGAAGAAAAACGAAAATCCTTTGATGATACTTTCCAAGTGGTTTGGTGCTAAGGCATGATTCTATTTTCACTTACAATAACTTGCTAGAGAAACATCATTTTGGTTTCTTCTACAAAATTTCAGATTAATTTGGAAAATGACACTCATCCATAAACTGTCATTTCTAGTTTAAACGTTCGTACGGAGGAGAGTGCATTGTGGCATATGAAGAAGCAATGAGATATGGCGGTAAGGTTATACTCGGTGATCGACCTATCAAGGTGAACCGCCTTTCTTCCTTCATTGTCTTACTATTTCTTTAGATTACAAAAGATAGACTATGGATTAATATTTCTCTTTGGGAATTGACAAAATTGGTCACCCCCATCTTCCCATGTTACGCGGTTCTCTTGTCAAGTGCAAAAGCTCTGGTATACTTACTTCACTAGTTTACGTATATGATTTGCATTATATCTGGAGAAATCTGTTTAATGATGTTACAAGAGTGTTAAATGATAAATTCTCCTTGATGTAGGTGACGAAATTGGGGTTTAAAGAATGTCTAGATCTAGAAATGCAGTCTCATTGTCCTACTCTTCCGGGAACCATTGTCCATGAGCGCGATCAGTTAGTATCCATATACGTCTCACTGAACTTTCTACATATTCATTATGCTCCGTTTTAATTCCCTTATGGTAGTATTCCCATGTTTGATTTTGTTCACTATATATTTGGTGAATATAGATATATGTCGGCCAAGTTACTAAAAGTGGCAAGCGAGCATAACTCCGTAGTTGCTGTTGTGGGACTGGAACACCTACCAGGAATCCAGAAAAACTGGAAACAACCAGTTGATGTAAAGATAGATCTTAAAATCTTTTCTCGATTACTTTTTCATTCTCTATTCTCTAGTCATTCAAGGTGATTTTAAATATATCTTTTTTGGTTCTCGCAGATGAAGGAACTTCTTCACACACCTACTGATAACGGTATGTTTAAAAAGGAAGAGATACTTCAAGGGGTTGCCCTGATTGTTATTCTTTACATCGGGTGGCGTTTGCTGAAAAATTGATTGGAGGGTGCTAAAATCAATGATAGCACTCTGCATCCAAGATTACATGAAATTTATCGTGTTCCGTAGTTTGGAACTCTTGTGTTGAGTATATTGTTTGGTAGAAGGATTGAATCTAAGACATGATCCCAGGACTGGCAGGGTTTTTCGCAGTTTGTTAGATCAGATTTCATGATATAATCTTAATTGACGGATCATTTTGCTCTCTTTGTCTTGCACTCACAATACAATCAGTCTTTTTAGTCAATAAAAAACAATGTACTTGCTGAGCAGCTTTCCGCCCCTCAAATACAGTAGTTAGATACGAAACCGTGTTTTTCGTTTAACAAGCAGATATCGTAGCAGAAAGAAGACAACCATCACATAGCAGACTTTCATAGTCTATAAGCGTAAAAACATACACAGCTATTTGAAGTAGATCATTCATCAACAGACTTTCGTAATCGTAGCATATATTCATAACATGATCATTTAATTTATACAATTTCTTTTAACATATCATCAATTACATATACTGTCAAAACTAAAAACAGATAGAGGGAAATAATCTCAACCGTTGGATTCAAGTATAGATCCACGGTGTAGATTAAACCCGTGTGTACACGTGGACTAGATCCACAGATCGAAACCTATAGAGTACTTCATCTTCTTCTTCACTAAACCTTCCTGCTGCTGGTGTGATTCATTTTTATCATCTCCATTAGCTTTAGAATCACTACACCCTCTCAAGCTAGAGTTGATGAATATCAATCAAACCCCAGCTTGGACAACAAATCAGCAAATCGAGCAGTAGGCAAAGATTTCGTGAAGAAATCAGCAAGTTGAAGTGCATAACTGATATCCAATGGACCGAGAAATCCGGAAACAAACTTCTCGCGAACGAAGTGGCAATCCATATCTTACGTCCAACCGAGACCCAAGATTCACTTTAACATTCAACCATTTGTGTTTGGTTTGTAAGATAAGATTAGATAGGATTAAATTTATGTTACGTTTCGTTGTTTGGTTCATAAGATACAGCCCAAGATTCAATCTTGTGATTATGCCACATAGAACTAATCTTGGGGATCTTACATATTTTAGTCTTGCCCTCATCCGTAAAATTAAAATAGTCTTACATAATTTATCTTGAGCCAAATCTATTATAATCTTACATGGTATATAATCTTGCAAACCAAACACGATAGTATTACAAAATTTTAAATCGACACCAAACAACTTCTGTATATGGATAATAGGCGGACTAGGATAGTGTTAGACATCTTTAAACCTCAACTTTTTTTTTAAGCTGACAACATAAATTTAAACGGATGAGATCATCTGTCCCTAAATTGGTGTACCAATGGTGTACCCAATATAAAATTAGGAAGTTTTAAAATTCTTTCTTAGTTGTCATTTTGAGTTTGGTTATTAGTTATATGTTAAAACTTCCTAATTGTATCGGGTATACCATTGGTACATCAATTTAAGGACAAATGATCTCATCCGAAATTTAAAGACAGTATCATGAAAGACTCTACTCGAGAATTTTGGCCCAAAATTTAACTTACTGCACGCCGCACCAACGCACAATAGTAATTGATGAATCCTAAATTCGTTGTTCGGTATGAAAGGAAGAATGTTTGTGAGATTTAAGTGCGTAAAAGTAAAGAACACAAGGTTTAACGCGGTTCGATCGGAAGATCTACGTCCACGGGAGAATTGATATTTATAGCTAATTCTACCGTCCATCATGAGAGTGATGGACGTGGGATCATGGAGATTGTGGGTGGTGGCCGTTTCTACCTCCATCACTTCACGTTCTGTTAGTTAGGGCTCAACTCCCTAGGCCTGCAATTGGGCTTGTTGGTGTTGGGCTGGGCCGAGCTGCCATTGGGCCGAGGTGCCGTTGTTGGGCCTATGCCGAGGTGGTGCTTGGGCCTTTACCGAGGTGGTGATATTGGATCTAGGGAGATGGACCATTTCCTATCAATAATGATCATGCATAAACGAGAAATTGGGCAAAGCGTTGTATAAAATCCGAGTTTGTTTCATTTCCATACTTACTCTCTTCTCTCTCAAGTTTCAACTACTCACTGCTCACGCCAAATACGTGAAGTAGCCAAATATGTACGGATTCAATCGTCTCAAGTCGGCAAACCGCCTCCGCCCTCTCTTCACCGCCGCCCCCTCTCCGACACGGCTACTCCGATCGTTTCCTTTCTCCCACACCTCGGGAATCGATGTTGGTTGCATTTGTTCAGATATGAATAATTGTTAAGAAATTGTTGTTCGTTTCCAGAAATCTCGGCGACAAACTCAGGCTTTGGTGAAATTCTTGGAACCGCAGGTGCTTCTCTACTCATAGTTAGTAGCACTGTGTAGTCTTATTTCAGTTCACTCAATTCTTTCTGCTTACATTATGTTACATATCTCTCTACTGCAGGTTGTTTTCTTGGAGTTGTGCTCTCGACGCTCATATCATCTTAAGACTCCCAAGGTTGGCCAAATATGTAGAAATTATTGAAATTAGTGCTTGTAATTAGTCAGATTCTGCTCTGTTTCGCGTTCTTGAATACATAAATATGTGGGGGTGGGATCCTAGCTTTGATTGAGGGAATAGAAGTTACAACTGCTTGCTTGATCTTGCATTACTCATTGTGAGTTCAGTGTGATAATGCTGAAAACCTAGTTTATAAGGTGATTGGTGAAATAAATTGTTGCTAGATCGGGATTTCAAGTCGAAGAATGACATTAACTACATGAATTCGTGATACTAAACAACAATCCCTTACTAGTTTAGCTGAATCAATGTCTGTATTTTTCAATGTTTAGGTATAGTTGGTGTGTAAGTGTTTTGGAGAATCATTTTGGTCTTGCAATTACGTTACGAGGAATTGTTAAACAAATCCAACATAATCAATGAATATGATTCAGCTGTACCCCTGAGCACCACTTCTAATATGAGGGCTCTGTTAGTTGTGGACTGTTTTGATATGTGTAACTAACTATGCGAGTCTCATTTATTCTTGTTGTTCGATGGGATATATAATGATCGGAACTTGTAAAGAATACTTTCCTTGTTTTTCAATCCAATTCAGTTCAAACAAGCCTCATTTTGCAGGTGCCGACCTTGGAAGAAATGCGTGATATATGGAAGAAAAACGAAAATCCTTTGATGATACTTTCCAAGTGGTTTGATGCTAAGGCATGATTCTATTTTCACTTACACTAACATGCTAGAGAAACATCCTTTTGATTTCTTTTACGAATTTCAGATGAAGTTTGGAAAATGACACTCATCTATAACCTGTCATTTCTAGTTGGAACGCTCGTACGGAGGAGAGTTCATTGTGGCATATGAAGAAGCGATGAGATATGGCGGTAAGGTTATACTCGGAGATCGACCTATCAAGGTGATCCACCTTTCTTCCTTCAATGTCTTACTATTTCTGATAACACTGTGCAAGTGTTTTCTAGCTTATTGCAACTTGCTTTTCGGTGTCTTTTTTTTTTTTTTTTAGATTACAGATGAGAGACTGTGGGTCAATACATCTCTTTGGGAACTGACAAAATGGGCCATCCCCTTCTTCTTATATTACGCGATTCTCTTGTCAAGTGCAAAAGCTCTGGTATACTTACTTCACTAGTTTACTTCACTAGTTTACGTATATGATTTGCATTATATCTGGAGAAATCTGTTTAATGATGTTACCAGAGTGTTAAATGATGAATCCTCCTTGATGTAGGTGAAGAAAGTGTGGTTTCCAGAGTGTCTAGATCTAGAACTGCAGTCTCTTTATCCTACTTTTATGGGAACCATTGTCCATGAGCGCGATCAGTTAGTATCCATATACGTCTCACTGAACTTTCTACATATTCATTATGCTCCATTTTTATTCTCCTGTGGTCGTATTTCCATGTTTGATTCCGTTCACTATATATTTGATGAATATAGATATATGTCGGCCAAGTTACTAAAAGTGGCAAGCGAGCATAACTCCGTAGTTGCTGTTGTGGGACTGAGCCACCTACCAGGAATCCAGAAAAACTGGAAACAACCAGTTGATGTAAAGATAGATCTTAATATCATTTCTCTATTACTTCTATTCTCTAGTCGTTCAAGGTGATTTCAAATATATCGTGCTGATGCAGTTTTTTGGTTCTTGCAGATGAAGGAACTTCTTCACATACCCACTGAGAACGGTATGTTTAAAAAGAAAGAGATACTTCAAGGGGTTGCCTTGATTGTTCTTCTTTACATCTCCTGCAAGCAGCACTCTCAATTTCCGTAGTTTGGAACACTTGTGTTGAGTATATTGTTTCGTTGAAGGATTGAATCTAAGACATGATCCCATGACTGGTTTTGTTAGATCGGATTTGATGATATAATCTTAGGACGCACGGATCATTTTGCTCTCTTTATCTTGCATACACAATTACTTTTTAACATATCATCAATTACATATCTATTGCGGGTTCGTCTCTTTTAGCTGGAGAATGAGTAATCGGCTTAGCATATCGAACCACTGAAGCCCCTTCATTTTTCCAGCACTTGAGACCATGATCCAGAGATTGGAAAATATCTGTGTGAAAAATCCATTTGGTGCCTTTAAACATAATCAATATATTGCTATTGAACCCCAAACTCCGCATGGCTCAAACTAATAATAGCTACAAAAGCATGCATAAATGAAAGTTTTGGAAATTCATTGCGATATTAAATGTGTAGTTTTACCCATTGAGCACCCCTTTCAAGCATTCCGTCGCATTCTCAACATTTCATGAAATCGAACAACGGCATCATCGGCTGCGGTTAGTAGTAGCAAAGATTAGTGTTGAGATGAAGTAACGAAAGAGATGCGTCATGTATATGCCCTCCAGATTTTGCGATGATTTCGAGTTAGTTTGTCTCCCGGTTTAAGTTTTCGATTTTTATGATCAGCTTTAAAATCGAGTCAAAATTAACACGTCGACCTGAATAGACCGAAACAAATGGTGGATTAGAGCCACTTTATTTAGCTCATATTGATTTCGGGCTTATAATTAGGTCAGACTAAATGGACTTCCCTATGAATTTTACTTTGAGTTGATTTCTAAAATAAAACAATATTTCTTGATTTAGGTAGTACTAATATATTGTTTATTTGAAGTAATTTGATGTCTACTAAGTAACGTAATCTCGAAATCATCGGATATATAATCTCCAAATAATCTCCAGTTATGTTTGGAGTTACATGACTCAAACCAGCTTCCTCTCATTGCCCACAATATATGCTACGTTCTAACGACTTGTTTAATTTGCTGTTCTTCGTTCTTCTTCTTCCCTTCTAACCTCGGAATCTTCGAGAATGAATCTTCTCGCGGTGAGTGACGATGATGATGATAGATCAATTCCTACCTATTTTAGCTGACAAATTTTTATGTGTTTGAGTTGCTGCATGCCTAATTTGCTTGTTGTACATGAGAAATGATATGCTAGTCACCTTCGTTATTTTTTCATTTCGATATTATTTTGTTCAATTTTTTCAATTGTAATATATTCAATATATATTATATAATTATCATAGTTCAATTTATTTTATTATTCATTTTTTGAACTTAGAAAGAAAAACGCACAAATCGAGCCTTGAAATTTTATATTTTTATTGAATTAGTGATTTCAAATTTTCAATATTAATTTATAAGATACTCCATTAGCTGGATTATACTACAATTGAAAAAAATCGAACAAGATAACATCGAAATGAAAAATTAATAAAGAAGGTGTCCACAAAAGTGACTAGCATATTACTTCTCGTTTTACATACGTGTTCTTATTTCAGAAAGCTTAGCCTAAAATCTCAAAACTAGGAGGGGTTTTTCCTGTTTGATCATAGTATACATTGTTTATTTGTATTGTTTTACGTTCAATAAATTGATCAACTTTTCTATTAACGAGACGGAGGGAGTATGTTCCTGTAATGATATTATAATTGGTTGAATTTGAAGATATTATGCTTTTGTAATGCAAAAAAAGGCAATGCTTATGAGGAATGTGATGGCAGCATGGATTCCCAGCTTACTGAAAGACTTTTGCAACCTTTTTATGGGCAGGTGTGTTTGAAATTGATTAATTACAATTAATTGAATTCTAAAAACCATTTTAAATTCTTAATTAATTGGCCCTTTTCCTTATACTCCCTTTGTCCCACGCAAGACGATACGTTTCATTTTATCAATTTCTGGCAATTTTTTCTACGCTTATTGACGATGTGTTTAAAATAGATTTTTGAAGAATTTTTTCTTTTATGGGATACTATGATAGCTGTATTATCCCGTAAAAGAAAAAATTCTTCAAAAATCTATTTTAAAACACATCATCAATAAGCGTAGAAAAACGTGCCAGAAATTGATAAAATGAAACGTATCGTCTTGCGAGGGACGGAAGGAGTACTTTTTTATCTGTAGATTGAAGATGTTGCAAAGCACATACAAAAGCTAGATGTTTTACTATCAGACATTAAGGTATGAAAATGGTGGCTTTAATTTTATATATGCAGAAACATATTAATTTAATCTAAAATTACTTAAGACCCAATTAATCTTTCAATTTGCTTAATTAATTGCCTTCCAATTTGCTCAGTGGACCAACCAAGTGTCTAAAGAAGCAACCAAAGCATCTTCAATAACAGGTGCATTGCATGATGTGATTTAATTTGTAATTTCATAAAATAAAAATTAAAATAATTTAAGACCTTTATTTATTCTAATTCACTGTTTTTTATTTTATTTTTATTTTTTATAATTTACAGCTATCAGAGAGCATATGGAGAAAAATATCAAACAAGTGGGAAGAATGGCCCAAACCATAAATCTGAAACTTGAAGCCATAAATGCACATGTACGTATTCTTTTCATCCATCGTTTCTTGACAGTAATACTTTAGTGAGACGTCCATTATACATTTTTAAACATTTATATTTTGGGACGTAGACATCACAATACACTTATTATTTTAACACTTTAACACAATTAAAAATATTAGATAGATCTACAGTTATTTCACTCTAACACTTAAAATGCATTAATTTATTAGTACCATCAAAACACATTAAATTTCGTGTCTAAAATGTTTGCTTAAAAAATGATGGATGAAGGTAGTATATAATTTGCTATTAATCTTTTTTATGGGTGCCTTCTTTTCTTTATGGAATATGAGGGAAAATAAAGTATTTTCTCGCCCATTCGAAATGATAATATTTCACCTACTGCTTCTAAAACAAGTGGGACGGATGAGATCCTCTATCCCCAAATTAGTGTACATTTTGAGTTTGATTATTAGTGTATGTCAAAACTTCCTAATTTTATATCGGGTACAAAATTCAAAGCAAAGCTAGTATGATCTCGACTAAAATTATCAATAGGGTATACTCGAGTAAATGATCTATATCTAATCTTATCAGCTCTAAATCTGTATCTTCTTCAAGCTTTCACACACTTTTCTAGTTCGTTGGTAACCAACTTCTATTCTTGCTCTTCAAACTTTCACACTCCCTTTTGAAATTGTATAATCCCTACTTCGGTAGGTAAATGAAACTCAACACGTAACACAGAAAGTAACACAGTTGAGAACACAAGTTGGTAACCCAGTTCGGTGATAAACACACCTACGTCTGGGGGAAGCTATTCCAAGAAATAATTCACTATGATGAGTATAAGGGATACAAGACTCGTAAACGTCAGCCACACCGAACGTTCTCTCCTCACCCGACTCTACTCCTCACCAATGAATCCTTGGTAAACTCTCACTAGTCTACCCGAAACACTTTTCACAGAGATGAAAAGATAAACCCGACCTTGAACAAGGAATTGTTCAAAGTATTACAATCACTCACCAATGAACTAACTACCCCAACGATTGATGAATGAAAAGAATAAACTAAACTCTCAAAAACGCACGAAGAAGACGAGCTCTCAATAATGTATATAGACGCGCAACGGCACCAATAAGATCTTCGAGCATATATACTTCTCGCATAACCCTAAGAGATAATTAAGGCATATCTTAAAAGATATCCTTAATAGGGTAAATATAATCTTCATGCATATCTTCTCATTAATGCGGAATAAAATATAAGGACCGAATCCTTGAGCCACAAGGATTCCAAACCAACGAGAATTCCTCCGCATACATAAAACTTGCCACACAAAACACGCCATGCAATCCATGCAACAACAATCTCCCCCTTGGCATTTTATGTATGCAATCACACACACACACACTCACACTCACACAACTCCTCCAAGATACAAAGCACCCAATGCAAAATCAAGTAGGCAAGGAGCGCACCCGCATAACCATACTCGAATACATAGTGCAGACAGAACTCCCCCTTGCTACAAGCATTCTCTAGAATGAAGTACTAGCCGAGCTCACCCGAACTAGAATACTCACACATAGAGAAAAATAAAAGCACTGCATAACACCACTTAGAACACCACAGATAACACCAGCTGATCAAAATATGCTTCAACAGAAAACCAAGAATCATTAGCAGCAAATGCCTATTTACTATTACAGTCCAAAAACTGAATATCCATATCCACTCCATCAGCAATAAAAGGAAACCAACAAATTGTCCAGTCAACCAACAACCAGAATAGCATAATAACAGCCATATCGAATCATCAGAGCAAAAATCAAAAAATACCAACCTATACTCCCCCTTGAATGCAAACATGAAATGCCAAGCTAAGGCTGTTCCGCTTCAATCTCCTCATCAACGGCCTCATCATCATCTGCACCAACCGCAACATCAACATCAGGAGCAGGAGCACCAGTAGAAAGGGAGGAAGCTCGAAGCTTCTTAGCCTTCACAGGCCACTTAGCATCTTCTTTGTCCAGCAAAGTGGCAGCAATTAGATTCGCATTAATAGGCTCGAAACTTTCCCTCACCACTTCACCACATATGAAGGCATCAATCAAGGCAGGAGAGAAATTAAAGAACTGACCCCGAATGAAACCACGATGGTAATCAGGAGACTTAATGTCAAACATTGACAAGCTCAGATTGGAGTAGAACTCCATGATAACATCTTTCACCCAACAAAAACTTTCATCCAAGGTAGTCAGCAATTTTGCCTCAAAAATGCAATCAAACACCCCTGCCCTACGCAAATCAAATTCTCTGGCAGGCTTATCCACTATGATAATCTTCTCAGAATTAATGTCCAAAAACTTCGCAAAGGATGCAGAGCGAAAAACAGGCATGAACACATAACCCGCAGGCAGAGGAGGAGCATTTGTACCTTTCGAAGACGAAGGAGGAACAGGATTTTCCTCATCTGAGTCACTGGGAACGGGGACCTAGGCATCAGATTCTGAGTCCAAATCGATCACGGGCTTCTTGCCCTTTCCCTTTACAGACTTCTTCTTCCCCGAACCAGAAGCAGGAGAAGAGGCCTTCCTTTTCCGGTTTGAGGCAGAACCAGAAACACTGAGAGGCACACGAGCTTGAGACCTCGTCCGACGAGCGACGCCAACTGGGGGCGGCGGAGGAGGAGGGGACTTGTTCTTCCTTGCAACCTGCTTAATTTTCTTCTTCCGCTGAGGGGGCTCCACCGAAGATGCAGAGACAGAAACCCTAGGGGAGGGTTCCGTCGGAGGCGGAGGAGGAATGAAATCATCATCAAATAGTGGCTGGAGAGGCTCCTGAGTGACGTCGTCCCTGGGCAGAGATGGAGGAACGGAATCACGGAGAGGAGATTGGGGAGCAATCTCCTCGACTAACCCGGCGCCATACCACGGCAACAGAGGGGTTTTGGGCGCAGGCTGGCAGCCGCAAACAACAACGCAAGATCAATACCCTCTGAAAGCTTGAATGAAACCATGGTTGCAGCACAAAAATTCAGAAAACCGACAGAGAATCGAGAGAAAATCGGAGAGAGATGAGAAAATCTGGTGGAGGAAAATAGGAAATAAGGAACCCTAGCACAATAGAGAAGCAGAGATGATTAACTCTGCAATAAGCAAGTGCTGGTTCGAATTCCAAAGAGCAACAGTAATAGCAAAAGGGCGCGCAGAAAAAAAACCCCTTTTCAACTGACAAAAATACCACGTCAGATAAGAACCCAAAGGATAACACCAAACATAACACCACCCATCACACCATGAAATCAAATGATAGATGAAATCAAATAAACATAATCTGAGCAGCTCAGATTATACACATCCCGAGTGACTTTCGTAGAGCCTCAAACCTTTCTCCATCTAAAGGTTTGGTGAAAATATCCGCCACTTGCACTCGAGTAGAAACATGCTGAAGAGATAAAGTCTTGTTTTCAACAAGATCTCTAATAAAATGGTGTCTGATCTCAATGTGTTTGGCCTTTGAATGACTGACCGGATTTTTGGAAAGATTGATAGCCCCAATATTGTCACATAACAAAACATACTCTTTCTCATCGATCCCATAATCAAACAGCATCTTGGTCATCCAGATCAACTGAGAGCATGCACTCCCAGCTGCTATATATTCTGCTTCCGTAGAGGATAGAGAGACACAATTCTGCTCTTGCTATGCCACGAGATTAGATTATCTCCCAAGAAAAAGCATCCTCCAGTGGTACTCTTACGATCATTTGGATTTCCAGCCCAATCAGCATCACTGTATCCGGTAAGCTTCAGAGAACTTCCCTTTCCAAACCATATGCCAATCTTGCACGTTCCTTTGACATATTTTATAATGTTCTTCACAGCCTTGTAGTGACTCTCCTTAGGGTTTGATTGAAATCGCGAGCAGACCCCAACACTGTAAGCAATATCTGGTCGACTGGCTGTTAGGTACAGTAGACTACCAATCATACTTCTGTACACTGTTTGTTCCACTGGTTTACCTTCTCCTTCTTGAGTCAGTTTGACTGATGTACCCATTGGTGTCCTCTTTGACTTAGAACTCTCCATGCCAAACTTCTTCACCAGATTTTCAGCATACTTCTCCTGACTTACAAAAATGCCATCTTCGCACTGCTTGACTTGAAGCCCCAAAAAGAACTTTAGTTCTCTGAACATACTCATCTTGAATTCAGAAGTCATCAATTTCACAAATTCATTCACAAGAGCCTCTGATTTAGAACCGAAGACAAGATCATCAACATATACCTGAACAATAAATATGTGACCTCCTTGTTGCTTAACAAACAACGTCTTGTCCGCACTACCTCGAACATATCCCTTCTTAAGGAGAAACTCAGCCAATGTGTTGTACCAAGCTCTGGGAGCTTGCTTCAATCCGTATAGGGCCTTGTTCAATCTGTACACATACTCTGGGTGCTCGGGGTCTTCAAATCCCTTCGGTTGCTTGACATATACCTCCTCTTCTAAATTTCCATTTAGAAAGGCACTTTTGACGTCCATTTGGTATAGCTTGAAGTCCAAGCTGCTAGCCATCCCCATCAAAAATCTCACGGATTCCAATCTGGTAACTGGAGCAAAGTCTCCCCGTAGTCAATGCCTTCCTCCTGTGAGTATCCCTGAGCAACCAATCTAGCCTTGTTACGAGTGATGTTCCCTTGCTCATCTGTCTTATTCTTGAATATCCACTTCGTCCCAATCACATTAGCACCTTTGGGGAGAGAAGTTAGATACCATACATTGCAGCGCTGAAATTCCAAGAGTTCTTCCTGCATGGCCGCTATCCAGTTTTCATCCTAGAATGCATCATTGACGTTCTTGGGCTCAATTTTTGAGACAAAACACACCGTCGCTATGTGGGAAACCAACTTCTTGAAGTCTATCTCTCTCTTCCTGGTCTGCATCCCATCATTGATATGCCCAATCACATCTGAAGCTGAGTGATTTTTATGGACTCTTGTTTCGGCAATGTCCGAAGTACCAGTTGGAGTACCATCTTGAGTACCCTCCAGTGTTATCTTCTCTACTTTGACATCCTTCTCCTTACTAGGACTCTGAGAGCTCTCTGCAGTACTGGTGATCAGGACATCTTCTTCATTGTTTACATCGCCTTCCACTGAATCATCAAAAGTAACATTGATTGACTCAATAACAGTGCATTGATTTTTCAGGTACACTCTGTAAGCACGGCTGTTTCTGGAGTAGCCTACAAAGATTCCCTCTATTCCCTTGTCATCAAGTTTCTTCCTCTGCACTCTGTCATTTATCACAAAGCATCGTGAGCAAAAAATGTGAAGGTGTTTCACATTTGGCTTCCTTCCTCGCCAGATCTCATAAGCAGTGACCTCTGTCTGTGGCCTGAGGTACACTCTATTGCAAATGTAGCAAGCCGTCTCAAATGCTTCAGCCCAGAGTCTGAGTGCAATCTCTTTAGCCTTCATCATAGTTCTGGCAGTGCTTTGCAGGGTCCTGTTTTTCCTTTCAACCACACCATTCTGTGTAGGTGTGATAGGAGCTGAGAATTCGTGTCTTATCCCTTTGGATTGGCAGAACTCCATGAACTCTTGATTCTCAAACTCATGCCCATGATCACTTCTGATGGCCTTGAGTTTGCTCTCCTTCTCTACTTCCAATCTTAGACACAAAACTCTGAATGCCTCGAATGTGTCTGATTTTTCTCTTAAGAATTCAACCCATGTGTATCTGGAGAAGTCATCCACGCAAACAAGAATGTATTTCTTTTCTCCTAGACTTTCAACTTGCATGGGACCCATCAAATCCATGTGCATGAGATCAAGGACTTTAGCTGTAGTGATTCGGAGTACTCTCTTGTGTACCTCCTGAGTCTGTTTCCCTTGTTGACACGGTCCACAAAAATCAACATCTCCAAATCTGATCTTGGGAATTCCTTCAATGGCATTCAGTTGAATAAGCCTCTGAATATTCCCGTAGTGCGTGTGCCCGAGCTTCTGATGCCAGATTTCACTCATCTTTGAAGCGACCCTGTAGCTTGTGATCTTTGGAGTGAAGATGTAGCAATTGTCAGCTGATCTGTTTGCCTCCAGAAACTTATCTGTTCCTTTGTTGATGACGCAGCTATTTTTCCCAAAACTTACGCTCATTCCATCATCACACAACTGGCTGATACTGACCAGATTTGCTCTCAAGCCTTCAACATAGAGAACCCCTTCCAGAACCGGCATCCCAGGTACATTCAGTGTACCAATTCCTCGAATTCTGCCTTTTCCACCATCACCAAACACAACCGACTCATTAGAGCAACTTTGCACATTAATAAGGAGATCCATGTTACCTGTCATGTGCTGCGAGCATCCACTGTCAATATACCAAGAGTTTCCCAATACTGGAGCTATTACTGGTGTGAACAACATAAGCCCTATAGCCCTGGCCTTGATTCCTTCTATTCTGATATTTGATCATCTCTTGCCTCTTATCACCAAGGTAGAACCGACATCTTGGTCTGATATGGCCAAGTCTATGACAGTAATGACAGAGAGGAATGAATACTTCAGAATCCGGATTATGCTCGGGTACCTTGTGGTGTTCTTGTTTGGGTACCTCCTCTGCAGCTCCTTGTTCTTCAGACTTCTGTTCAACAACAACTGAAGTTTCGGTTAGTTTAGGCCTCCATTCCTCACGCCTAACCGATTTCCCACTAGATTGAGTTCCAACAAAATCATTGGATTGTCTCCATCCTTCGACTCCTCTCTCTGTCTTGCTCCAGTCTTGTCTTTGAGCTCTTTGTTGATATTGATATCCAACTTGTTGATAGTTATTTCGATTGAATCCAAGACCCTCCTTATCTGCAGCTCTCTTTCCAAGTCTGAGAATTTCATCAAGCTTCTCGGTACTGGAATTCATTATCCTTATCAACTTCTGAATATGACTCAATTCTTTATCAGTCTCCTTTCTTCCGTCCTCGCAGCTTCTGAGCTTTTCTTGAAGAGATTCAATCTCGGATCTTAAAGCGTTTCTTTCCCTTTCAAGATTCTTGATCTGCTCCGTAAGGCTCTGGTTCAAAATCAGTGCCTTCTTACACGCATCCATCAACTCATCATAGTCCTCCTGATTATCTTCTTCTTCCTCCACATCTCCAACTTTGAACGGATCTTGATCAGCAACATCTGATTGAATCCTTGGACCATTAACGGTTGCAACGTGAGTAGTATGAGAAGCGTCCTGTCCTTTTTCAAATTCGGTATCGGTGACCTCCTCATCGCTGTGAGTGGCTTGGAACGCCTTCTTGCTGACCTTCTGATATTTGAAGGTATTTGCACATTCGCTCTTGATGTGCCCAAAACCATCACACTCATGGCACTGTGGTCCCCTATCTCCATTTTCTTTCTTCTCTGAGCCGTTAGGACCTCTGTTCTGAGAATTGCTTTGATTCTCAGTCCGGCGAAATCTGGAGTTACCTTCACCATTTTCTTTCCTGAAAAATTTCTTCCCAAACCTCTTTGAGATATACGCGATGCACTCAGCCATGTCTTCGGCAGTCAACTCCTCTTCAAACTGGCTTGTAGATGAAGCCTTGAATGCTACGGACTTCTTCTTTTCACTAGGATTCACACGCATACCCATCTCAAACGTCCTCAAGGAGCCAATAAGTTCATTGGGTGATAGTTCATCAACATCCTTTGCTTCCTCGATAGCAGTGACCTTGTAATCAAATCTCTCGGGAAGAGATCTCAAGATTTTCCTCACTATCTTAGCTTCCGTGAGCTTTTCTCCCAACGAAAAGAATTCATTCGATAGACTCAGCAACTTAGCATAGAAATCTGAGATGCTTTCATTCTCGTCCATTCTGAGGGACTCAAACTGTGAAGTGAGTTGTTGCAGCCTCTGATTCTTCACCCGTTTATTGCCTTCATAAGTAATCTCCAAGATATCCCATGCTTCCTTGGCAGATTTGCACGTGGAGATAATGGCAAAAACCTCAACACTCACACCTGTGTGAATGGCGTTGATAGCTTTCTGATTCATCCCAGACGACTTTAGCTCCTCTTCCGACCATTTAGTTCTAGGTTTCTCTGAAACGTCTTCATCTTTTGGAGCACTCCAACCAACTTCCACTGCAGTCCATGCGGCCTCGTCAATGGATCTGATGAACGAAGCCATTCTGATCTTCCAATACCCATAACTTGTGCCATCAAATAACGGTGGTCTGACCGTAGAACCACCTTCCCTGATGGTACTCATCGCAAGCACCACCAATGTACCAACAGATTATATGGATATCCCAGGATCTAACACCGCACCTCGATGACCTGCTCTGGTGCCAATTGAAATTGTATAATCCCTACTTTGGTAGGTAAATGAAACTCAACACGTAACACAGAAAGTAACATAGTTGAGAACAAGTTGGTAACCCAGTTCGGTGATAAACACACCTACGTCTGGGGGAAACTATTCCAAGAAATAATTCACTATGATGAGTATAAGGGATACAAGACTCGTAAACGTCAGCCACACCGAACGTTTTCTCCTCACCCGACTCTACTCCTCACCAATGAATCCTTGGTAAACTCTCACTAGTCTACCCGAAACACTTTTCACAGAGATGAAAAGATAAACCCGACCTTGAACAAGGAATTGTTCAAAGTATTACAATCACTCACCAATGAACTAACTACCCCAACGATTGATGAATGAAAAGAATAAACTAAACTCTCAAAAACGCACGAAGAAGACGAGCTCTCAATAATGTATATAGACGCGCAACGGCACCAATAAGATCTTCGAGCATATATACTTCTCGCATAACCCTAAGAGATAATTAAGGCATATCTTAAAAGATATCCTTAATAGGGTAAATATAATCTTCATGCATATCTTCTCATTAATGCGGAATAAAATATAAGGACCGAATCCTTGAGCCACAAGGATTCCAAACCAACGAGAATTCCTCCGCATACATAAAACTTGCCACACAAAACACGCCATGCAATCCATGCAGCAACACCTTTGACTGAGAGATTCGTGCTCCTTAATTTTCTCAACTGACTTTCTTCCTTGAATTCCGCAACTGCATAGACTTAGTCAAAACACTTTTCAAGCGTCTCATTTGTTGTCTCATTTGTTGCTTTCTTTGTTCCCTGCATTCTAGCTACAATAAGAAGAAAGACAAAAACAAACACATGAAATTTATACGGAATAAATTCCAACAGATACTATTATAAAAGCTGATTCGAAGTGATTAAGGAAATTTTCAGAACTTAGCGAATCGGGAAAAGCCGAACTGTGAGGAAGGAAGTGCTATTGATAGGATCAGGACAAACTTGACACAGTGCGTATATATTCTCACTACATCTGCGCACGTTATTTATTTAATGCTAATTACTAGTACAAAGATTAATTTCCTGCATTATTGCAGCAACTCTTCAATAAAATTTAGACGCGCCATGAGAAATATTCAGGTAAATAATTTTTTTAATAATGTACTATGATGCATGGTTTGTAAAGTGTAATTGCATGCGTGTGTATATTTTGGTATAGATTGCTAGAGAGAGCATAGATCGAGAGCAGCGCCAGCGTATTGAGAGAAGATTAGTAGCAGGTCAGCAACTCATGAGACTATATATCCCGACTTATATATACTTAGGCTCTTGAAACATCTTATAAGCACTCTGTATATATATAATTATCACTCTGTAACCGAGGGTTAATTTGACCGTGTTGTGTAGGTACTTTCTGTCCAATCAAGTCAGTCAATTTGCCCTAGCTCGTTTTTGTTTATTCTTCGATCTTAATCGAATATACATATATATACACGTAACGTTGCTCGTGGTTGGAATTTGTATCGAATTTCAGTGACCGGAACTATACCAGATAAAGAGGTAAAGGCCATACGTACAGCTACTACGTACGTAACTCATGCATGGATAATATATACTCCATGTTAGGTTATATAATCTTAGCTTTAATCAACAAGAAATGAATGAATGATTAACAGACAATCGATCGCCTGATTGAAACTGGAAAGATTGGGATTTTGTACCAAGAGCTGGAGGCAATCCGACAAGCAGCACACAACAAGGTACGGTGCTCTACAGTGGGGACACTTATGAGGGGAATCGGAGAGTATTTTCTAATATGCTCACTATCAAATTAATTAAAACCCTAAGAAAACTCTTATATATGAGAATTTTCAAGTGTTTAATTTTGATTGCAGGTATTATATAGTTTGAAGGAAATTGAGGAGATGGAACGTGGTTTTAGAGAGATCGAGAAACAACTTGTTGCCCTACATCAGGTACGTACGTACTTAATTACTTCAATTCATAAGGTTCCTTTTTTGGGGAATTTAATTAATTAATTACATAATTAATTGATTAATACAACAGATTTACATTGATTTGGATGTTAAAATCGAGGCTCGAGAGGACATGCTACAAAACATTGAAAGCCAGGTATATACTACGTACTCCCCGGAGATACTTATTAGGGGACAAAGACAGTATGTTTCACTTTCAACTTTAATTTCCACACTCTAAATTTGACGGTCTTAATTAATTAGAGTCTAATTTTTATTTGTTGCATCTCATCTTGCAAAAAATGGTCACAAATTAATGAAACTTAATTTAAAGTCCTAAAACAAATGGCTACAACTTCTGCTTCTTTTTTTAAAAAATAAATAAAATAAATAAAAAAATATCGATGAATTCATTGATTTGGATTTGGGTTCACTCCATTTTAAATGTTTATTATTGCGCTAGGAATAGACTTGCAAAAACCATGCGAAATTAATAGTTTGAATTTATATGGAGTATTTAATTTGTGTTATTAATTAACTACAGTCCTATTAAATTGCAGGTTAGTAAAACAAAGAATGAGATCCAATTCGGTATGCCTGCAGCTGTTTGAAGAATATAAAACTCAACTGCCGACATCACTAAAATTGTTATATATATATAAAACCATGCTCAATAATTTCATAAATTTAGGCCAATGATTTTGTTTAGTGATTAATTTAACTCGAACTTTATATTTATAATAATTTTAACATATAAAATCGAATTTGTGACAATGCGAGACTAACAAATGACCCTAAAGAGAGTTGAAAGAGAGAGGGATCGAGTTGGACGTACGAGGTAGACTGATTTAGGGTTAGAGCCCTTGAATCCTAATGGGTTTTCTAAAAGTAATAAGGATCCAATTACAGTTGGTACTAAAACTACTAATTATTCTTAATTTAATATTTAATTCCTTGATTTTTTTTTTTTAATTCACTAAGAAAATTGATCGTCTATCGTAGCAAGACGTTTGAAAAAGAAAAACGTATCATTTGAAACGAGACTGGGAGTAAAATATAAAATTAAATAATGATAATAGAATAACCGTGCTAAATACGGAGTATATAATAAAACTAAGATAAACTATGACTATAAAATTGTACAAAACCAGATTCAAATTGGATGAGATCCTCTGTCCCAAACTTTGTGTCCCAACCGTGTCCCAAATTTCAATTTTTATTAGTTTTGTACATTTTTTTTTCAAAAATTTTAATTTATAATGATTTATTTTAATTTTATGATTATTTTTAGGATTCACTAATCCAAATTAGGGCATATAATTATTTTTTAACATTTAATTTCACTTTTATTGATTATATAATGATTGAAAATTTTAAAACTAGGACATATTACATATAAAAAATATATTTTTTCCCCATAAATATCTATTACAATTTGTTATACAATACATTTTTTATTTTTGTTTAAAAATATAATATTTAACTAAGAAAAATTAAAATTTGGGACACGATTGTAACAAAAAGTTGGACAGAGGATCCCGATTCAAATAGGTATACAGTATTCAATCAAATCTAACTGCCCTAGTATATATTACTGAGGTGGGTATGAGTTAAAAGAGGAAAACTGAGTTACAATACATACACGCGCCGCCGCGATCATGGACGCCGCTGTCGCCCTGAAGAGAAGAAGCGGCCGTCGCCACATCCCGATAGAAGTCACTGAGGAAATACTTTTAAACCTCCCCGTAAAATCCCTGATTCGTTTCTCCTCCGTTTCGAGGTCGTGGAATTCCAAGGTTTTCGAACCGGGTTTCGCCAGGAAGCACAAGGACCGCGCCGCCCTCCTCCGCCGCCACAGGACCGTCATCAACGCCATGGACAAGAACCAAAATTTCTCTGGTTTCTTCGACATCTCTTCTATTTCCCCCGATCTACCCATCGTTACAGAAATCAAACTAAGTCGCGCCGGCAAAACTTTCCTGCCGGAGAACCCGACCTTCGTCGCTGCAGACGCCGTCGGAAGGTTCCACCGGAGAACCCGCCTCCGCGCTTACTGCGACGAACTGTGGCTCGTCGAAGTAGAAAAGAAGTCAGTAAAAGTAGAAAAAGAAGTCAGTAAAAAAGTGGTCACTCTACTTATGGAACCCTAGCATGAGAAGTTAGAGGAGAATCCCAAACCCCAATTCCCATGCCGGAGATTTTGTTGGCTCGGCGATTTCATCTACGCTTTGGGTTACGATTCCGTTTCCGACGACTACAAAATCCTGAAACTGCCACAGGAAGAAGAACGATCCGAAGTAACAGAGGTCTACTCTCTCAAGAGCAATTGCTGGAGAGCGATCGAATCTCCCTCCTTCATACCCATCTGGAACCAAGATCGTTGCGAGTTCCTCAACGGGAAGTTCCACTGGGTTGGCTCGGACGAAACCTCGAAAATGGCGACCGTCTCCTTCGATTTGTCGACGGAGAAGTACGGGAGTATGAAGCTGCCCAAGACAAAGTACTACATCAGTGATGAAGAGGATGACTTGCAGGTGGTTGTTGTGAGGGGAATGCTGTGTCTGTGTCTGAATCTTCACACGGATTCTAGGTTTAAGATATGGGCGATGGAGGAGTACGGCGACGAGGCATCTTGGACTATCAAGTACGATATTCGCTACTACGACGACTTGTCCTACATGGAGGAACTGATTGGGGATCCGGAATCCCCGCTGAGGTTAAGGCCTCTGCATATCTACGACAACGACGACGACATTGCGATTGTGGCTTTCGACATCAATTACGGTGTATTTGAGATGGTCGTGTACAAGAACAAGGGAAGAGAGGCAAAGAGGATTGCAAGCTGTGTGCCTTATACTGTGTTCTGCAACTTTGAGGCCTTTTTCTATGTAGAAAGCCTCATTTCAGTTGCTCTCTGATTTTGCTCCTTGCTTTTCTGCTGAGTTATGGTATTTTCGTTTTGAGTCGAGAGTATTTATTGTCTAGTTTTCTTTTCTTTTTAGGTTGAGTGGCTTAGTTTTTACATTACTTAACTTTACTATACGATGATTGAGGAGGACTCATTAAGTTGGAATTCATTAAATTTTACTGTTCATTATTGTATACTCTCTCCGTCCCTCTTGGATTTGGTTTTACAAGTTCCTTGCTATATTTAACCGGTACACGATTCTTAAAAATGATATAATTGACTTGTTCCTTGCTATATTTAACTGGTAGACAATTCTTAAAAATGATATAATTAACTTGCATTGTTGTTTAGTGTGAGAATTGAGATTCAGTTCTAGCTAGCACTTTAGTGGAGATTGAGTCTCAATCACTTTATTGTAGTGTAAAGCGGTGGTGGTACATGTTAGATAATATTCCCTCCGTTCCACTTAATTAGTCATATTGAAATATTATATACCTCACTTATGAATATCCAATGGAACGGAGGGAGTATATTAGTGTGAAGGTGGGTACATGTCTCAAAATTGAATTAGAATAATCTTGGGAGACGTCTCAAAACAGAAGCATAGGAACAAATTTGGGGAATTAAAATAGTTCTATTAATTTCTACTATCTAAAAAAAGAATGTCTGCCGGCAAAGATATATGTCCTGAGAAACCAAGAAAATTAACACCTAGTGTGAGTTGGATTTAGTCTTGTTCTCAAAAACAATCTACAACTCATCATTTCAACCATCTCTCTCTCTCATAGCCTGAGAAGTGTTTGTTGTTCAGCCATGGTTTATGCAGCTCTAGTTTCACTTTCTCAAATACTAGATCAGATCATGGATCATGATCATTTATTCTACATTCCTCTACATGATGATGAGGAGCAAAAACTGATCTCTCTCCGAGAGAAAGTCGGTGTTATGCTATGCTTTCTAGATGATCATCACTCACATATTGTTGGAGGAATAAATCAAGCTCAACATCAATCTCTCGAGGCACGAATCCGGGGCGCCGCGTATAAAGCTCAGGACATCATCGAGTACCACATTTCAGATCGTAACAATATTGATCATATGCTGGGAAGAAATAGCTGCGGTCTCTGGCAATTGTTTCCGTCTCTTGGACAAGAGAGGGCTCCAACAGTTCAAAACGAATACGAATCGGAGCTCGTGATGGCCCTAGAACAGATTGATTCTGTCGTTGATGAGGCGATGGACATTGGTAGAAGCAGCGGACGAGAGAAGGCGAGGATCAGCCGTGCTCCGTCCCTTCCTTCTTCGTCGAATTCAACTACGAACTACGGGAACAGGATGGTGGGATTCGATGAAGACTTGCTCAAGATTAAAGAAGTGCTCTGTGGAGGGTCTTCTCGACTTAAGGTCGTCTCGATTGTAGGAATGGGCGGAATAGGTAAAACTACTCTGGCTCGAAATGTATATGCCGATTCTTACATTGCACATTACTTCCACACTTGTGCGTGGGCGACGATTTCTCCCGGTTATAGTCTGAGGGGAATTCTTCTAAGCCTTTTGCATACTTTAACTCTCAAGACAGATGAGATCGAGGATTATGTAAAAAGAAGTTATTTAGATGGGACAGATGATGAAGAATTGGAGGAATTTGTGTACAAAAGTTTGAAGGGCAGGACTTATCTCGTTGTGATGGATGATATGTGGAGCACGGAGGCTTGGGACGACGTACGAAGGATCTTTCCAAATGACAACAACGGAAGTCGTGTCGTGGTGACAACGAGGCAGATGAATGTGGCGGAGCACGCTTCATCTAGCCTCATTCATCACCTGCATTTCTTGAATCCGGATCAGAGCTGGAGTCTGATTTCAGATAAGGTGTTTGCAGGGCAGCCTTGTCCAATAGGATTGGAGGAAATTGGGAAGACGATCGCGGTAAATTGTGGCGGACTTCCACTTGCAATAGTTGTCGTTGCGGGTATTCTTGCGAAGGTGGAGAGGAGCATACATCAATGGCAGGATATTGCAGGAAACAGCTTAGCCATGGCTGCAGGGGACGAACATTTCTCGAAGATATTGAGTTTGAGTTATGACTATTTGCCGAATCATCTGAAGCCGTGTTTTCTCTACTTGGCGAGTTTTCTTGATGCTACTGAAATCCGCATCTCCAGACTGGTCATGCTATGGGTTGCCGAAGGATTTCTGAAGCCCGACGGCTCTAGGACTTTGGAAGAAGTCGCGGAGGAGTATTTGGAGGATCTTGTCAAAAGAAATCTCGTCTTGATAACCAAGACGAGATCTAATGGCAAGTTCAAGAGCTGCAGTGTGCACGATCTCTTGAAGGACTTGTGCGTACAAAAAGCAAAAGGGGAAAAGTTTCTTTGTGTCCGCCCCGCTCCAGGGGCGGACACAGCAGACCAGCGCCGTATAGCGCTGGATTCATATAACTACCGGAATGCCACTGCCTCGCCTATTCGCTCAGTTTTTTGTTTTGGTTCGGATACAGAGGGGTCTCCGATGCTCGACTACTTTATACTAGACTTGGAACTGTTGAGGGTGCTCCATGTATCGGAAGTACCTTTGTACGTTACTCCCGAACTATTTCATCTAAGGTACCTTGCTTTCACCTATGGAGGCCATGATCATCTCAACCTCCATAAGCTTCGAAATCTTCAGACTCTGATCATCCATCCATCTTCATATTCAACACAAGTCGTACCTCTGAAGATGTGGAAAATCCCCAAGTTGAAGCATCTCATCCTGTTCGACTCCCTCCTCCGCTTAGCTCCACCTCCGAGGCTCGTATCCCCATCAAGCATCCAGACGCTCACTGGAGTCGTAGACTTCAATCTCTCAAGCCAAGCCCTTGGCATGATCCCGAACCTCAAGAAGTTGAAGGCTTGCTACACTCGGATGTCGAAAGCCAAGTGCAGGGAGCTCTGCCTCAACAATCTTGATCGCCTACACGAACTCGAGACGCTAGGTTTGACATTCGTCTCCGCACCCTCCACCCTGATGATGCGGATGATGGGGCGGAGACCAATCCCTTTCCCCACGATCTACACCCTACCATCTAATCTTAAGAAGCTAACGCTCACCGGGTGTGGTCCTCCGTCGGAGGATATGTCCCTTATCGGTTCGTTGCACAATCTTGAAGTGCTCAAACTTAAAGAGTTCTACTTTGTGGAACAAGAGTGGTGTCCCAAAGAAGAAGAGTTTCGGAAGCTGAAATTCTTGATGATCGAGTTGTCAAACCTCGTATGCTGGCGAGCGGAGAACGGTCATTTTCCTTGCCTTGAGCATTTGGTCATCAGAAAATGCCGGAGCTTGGAGAAGATACCTTTTACGATCGGAGATATTGCAACTCTCCGGTTGATGGAGGTCGGTCCATACAGCAAGTCGGCCGTCGAATCGGCGGTGGAGATACGAGAGGAGCAAGAGGACAATGGGAACGACGGCCTTCAAGTTCGTGTCTATTTGGAAGAGGTATGTGTTCTTTACTTTACAGCTTTTTTGCTCTTTCATAGTACTTGCCATTTATAGTAATGTTAATGTTTCTTTTTTTGGAAAGTGGGAGAATATCGAACAAGATTCTGATCTGACTGATGGGGAGGAGTCCAATGAGAGGAGTTCCGAAGTTGAATGACACGTGTCAACAAAAGGACACGACTGCATGGGAGCAACGAACTACCATGCATCACACAATTAATCTAGCTAGCTTCATTTTGGTGTGTTTTTCTCTTTTACGGAAAATGAGAGAATAATTGAAATTTTATCCTATTTCTTGGTATAAAATGTAGAGAAATATTATTAATAGTTATAATATTTATATATACGGAGCACGTTTCTTAAAAGATCCTTTTCACCCTTATTCGGTAAAAAAATCTTGATTTTTACACCGTTCAAGCTAAATTTCTAACTCTGTACCTGAACGAACCAGAGTGTTATATCATTCGAGAAAGGGGTGCGTATATACCAATTGATAGATGAGAAAACTCGAGAGATAACAAAAAACTCGAACGTTAGCGTAAAGGAGAGAGATGGGATTTCCGAACTTAGAAGAGTGAAGAAGAGAGAGAGAGAGAGGATATAAATTAAGCTTGACGTTTTGTTTGTAATTTAGAGAAAATAATATTCCATGAGTAGCTGGTGTCTTATTGGATGTCTTGTTCCATGTAATAAAACTTTCTTAGTGTTCATCGATGATTAAATAATTATGTCGTTGTTCCTATTCCAATAATTCTAATTATATAATTTAATTAATTGGAATTGATGTATGACATAGTTTTGTATCCCCTTGTCTCTTTCTTTATTTCTTATGATGTGTTGCAAATAACTTCCATATATTTTCTCATTTTCCAATTCATGATATATATTTTAGCCTAAAGAGATAATTAATTAGCACTATACCAAAAATATGAGGCTCGATCGAATGTTGAAGATATTTCCCAGAAAAGTCGATTCCGGCATCATGAATTCTGGCAGTAGTAATATGGAACCCTTTTTAGAGCAGGTGATCGAGGATGGAAAGATGCATCTATTCACGCTAATATATTGGCCTTCTTCATCAATTTTCTTTTTCCTTGTATAGATTCAAAGTGCTACAACAGAGATGGACATACTCTCTCGTTTACTATGGAATCTTACGGTACGACTTTCAAATTCGTACTATATACACCCCTAGCTAACATAGTTCAAATCATTGCCAAAACGTTAACCTAGCTATTTCTGATTTTTTTCCCCATCCTTCTATTTGGTCAGGTTACAAAGGAACAATTAAAATCGGTTACGAATGCATCTTCAACAGAAGGTAATATCCATAATGCTAGAGAGGGAGAGGGAGAGGGAGAGAGAGATAGTTGAGCTGAGTAATTCCTAGTATATATTAATTGGTGCAGCTATCAGAAAACGGATGGAGAAAAGTGTTAGTGAAGTGGGAAAAATAGCAGGCAGCATCAAACTCAAACTTGAAGCAATAAAGAAAGGCGTATGTATACATTTTCATTCATTTCTTACTCTACTCTATTCTATGATTTTTCTTCACCAAAATACTTAAACTAATCAATTTTCATGAAATTTATATATCCTTTTCAGAACTTGGATAGTCGAAAGAAGCCCGGTTGTGAGGAAGGATCTGCTACTGATAGGATAAGGGCAAACCTCACACAGTGCGTATATATTTACTCTTTCCGACCGTCTTATTTAAAATGTCTTGTTTGTTTTAATCATGAAAAAGTAGAAGTGAGTTTAATTTTGGGAAAATAGTAAGCTAGGGCTCTCACTCATTTAATAAGAGTTCATGGTTATTTTTAATTTAATTCCAACTTTGTGTGGTTGAAAAATTAAAAGCTAAGGTATTTATTAAAAAAAAATCTAAATTCTTATTTATAAATGTTAATTATAAATTAATATGTGTATGTTTTTATTCTTATCCTTATGATAAAACATCATAAAAACAACGAAATAATTAATTTGTAACGCGATTGGCACACTGAATTTAGGACAGACGTCATCATCCGATTTTTATGTAAACGCATACTCATCACAAATTTCCTGCATTTGATCAGCTGCTCAACAAACAGATTCAACGGACTCATGACAGAATTTCAGGTTTTATATATCTTCACCAATGAATACTTTCCCCTCAGTACTTTAGTGGCTTTAGCCATAGATAATGATGTACTTTGCTCTTGGATATATAGATGTTGAGACACACCATAGAAATAGAGTGTGGGGAGCTTGTTGAGAGAAGAGTAACCACAGGTACTTAATTAATTAACATTCCTTGTTATTTTCTTTGCCAAAATCATTAATTAATCCATTTTACCATATACAAATTAGCTGCTTAATCTTTCGTCATCTATTACTCCCTCGTTCCATTTCATTTGGCCTACTTTATTAATTTATACCTCATATCTATTCACTCTATAGGTCAAATGGAATGGAACGAAAGTAGTATGATCATTTAACAAGAGATTTTATTGACTTTTAGGGATTGATGGCAACAACCCAGATGATGAAGGGGTAAGTCAAAACGACATCATTTAATATATTAACAATTTATATACTCCCTCTGTCCTATTGATTAGACATAAGTTTTATTTTTGTTTGTTTCACTGATATTGTCTAAAATAGTAAAATTTTAACTCATTAAATTTCATTTGTACTACTTTATCCACTATCACACTCTCTCATCTTAATTCTTATTCTTTGAAGTATATTCCATTGCAGGTAATAAATAGTGAGGAGGGATTTGAGGATAGGGACGATATTTTAACACAGATCCAGAAAGAACTTCTTGCTCTACATCAGGTCATGATTTCAGGAGCTTAATACATGGATACCAAACTTTTACACACTACTATTTATTTAATTAAAGACTAGGTTAATAAAATTATCAAGATTTGTATAGTAATACTCTCCCGTTCCACTCCATTTGATTATTTTGACATTTGTTTACTTAATCTGCCAGATTTACCAAGATATGGCTGTTCTAGTCGAAGCTCAAGGCGATTGGTTGCTAGACCATATTGAAAGCCAGGTCACTTAATTAATTTCAGAGCTTTTAATTATTCTTTAAATTCAAGTGTGTAAACTTGAAAAAAAATGCATATATAAACTAGAAGAGTTTTAAGTAATTAATCAATTGCATATTATTCAGTTTGTATATGAACATAGGGAGAATTTAGTTTTATATAAAAATAAGTTATAGTATATGTTATGAGAATTATGAATAGATTGACTATTAATTTTTATTTGATCTATACTTATTATTGATTTAAGATTAATAACAATAAGCAATGATTATTATATTTAAACTGAACACAATTCATATTATAAGCAAAATTGTAGTAATAGGTAAAGTATAGAATAATAATTTGGCCAAGTACAAGGTCTCGAGTTCGAGTCCTCGTGGTGCGGCTTTTAGAATTTCTGTTGTAAAACTTAAAAAAATGGTCAAGTAGTGTGCATGTGTTGGCCTAACGATAAGGAGGTGCTTGGTATGAGGTAATGGGGGCGGGAATGAAATAGTCATTCCTACCTCTATTTCATTACTCCGCTTGGTTCGACTTTTGTATCGGGAATACACATTCCCGAGGAAATGACTATTCCACCTCCCGGAATAGGCATTATTTGAGTATCTATGGTTATAGCTATTCTCATCTCTTATATTTATATGATTTTTATTTTAACAAATATTTTTTAATTTATTTATCAATAATTAAATGTCTCAATGTATAAATATAATCACTTTGACTAAAAGTATAACTTTTATAGCCACAACTATAAAACTATAAGTTTTATAGCCACTTTTGCATGAAAGTACATAAATACCCTTACTTTTTAATTGGGTCCCACCACTTTTTATTTTCTTTTATTTTTCTAATTCTATAATTGTAAAATGTTTTTTCTCTCTCCCCTCTTTCTCTCTTTTTTTTCCTAACGTGTCCAAGCAAGGATGCACGATAGAATTTGTTGACAATTGTTATTATTTTTTTAATTTAGACGAAAAAATTTTAATTAATTTTATTAATATTCTAATTAATCCTCACTCCTCTTACCGTGTAAGGACACGGTTTAATTTTTTTTTTTTTAAGTTTTATTTTGACATAAATTCTAATTTTTTTTTTAATATAAATAACTAAATAATAATGCATTTATGACAACTACCAAATCTGATTTTGATTTTCTTTATTAATTCAAAAGAGTAGATAGTAGTAATTAATGTGTCAAAAATTGAATTGAATACAACAATTGCAACACTAACATTGCATTCGAACTAACAAAAAATTAGAGAGAGAGAGAAAATTTTTCCAAAAAATTCTATTTTTCGTATATTAAATTATGGGAAATAGAGGGATTATTTTCGGCCGTGAAATTGAGAATATTGAAGGTTTTTCCGACTAATATTTTTGTATAGTAAACCCTTGATTCTCGAACCATATTTATCGAACTTATTTATGGAATTCGTTTATCATATTAGATTATCGAATGTGCAATCTTTGTCAATTTGCAATTATCGTATTAGATTATCGAATGTGAAATCATTTGGAAAATTATCGTATGTGCAAGAATTGGACTGAGGAAATTTGGACTTAGAAATTTTTTTGAACAATTTTTGCTCAAAATTTCGGTAAAGGCACTGTTGATTTGAAGAATCAACCGTGCCTGGCACGGTCAAAACACAAAGTCAACCGTGCCTCCTCTTTGGACTGTTGACTTTCGCAGGCACTGTTGACTTTGGGTTTGACCGTGTCAAACAGTGCCTCCTTGAACACTAACCGTGCCACGAAGAACAATTTGTGCAATAATCCATTATGTAATCGTAATTAAAGTGTGAACTCGATATTTTATGTCATAGTTGATTAGAAAACAACAAATATAGCGAAAACATTAGGTTTTAATGATTAAAATAGCGTAATCTAATCTATCTAATGCATCGGCACTTCCTAAGATGAAACACTCCTACAATGTATATGGTCCCCTACCTCATTATCTAAAGAATCGAACTTCGTTTCGGTTCGTTGTTGTTGTTAACGACATATAATTGAAGTATTATTAGTAACTAATGTTCAATTGATGGTTAATTTACGTGCTAACATCCAATTTAACAAAAATTTACAAGGTTGACTTTCCAATTTTTCACGTTGACTTTGACACTGTTAGGGTACTCGGTAAGGGTACACGGTCAAACCAAGAAGTCAACAGTGCCTGCGAAAGTCAACTGTCAAAGGGAGGAGGCACGGTTGACTGGGCCATATGACCGTGTGAGGCACGGTTGATTCCTCAAATCAACCATGCCTATACCGAAATTTTGGACACGGTAGGAAAAAAGAGAGAAAGAAAGAGGGAAGATTGAAAAAACATTTTACAATTATAGAATTAGAAAAATAAAAGAAAAAAAAATGGTGGGACCCAATTAAAAAGTAGGGGTATTTATGTACTTTCATGCAAAAGTGGCTATAAAACTTATAGTTTTAAACTTGTGGCTATATAACTTATACTTATAGTGAAAGTGGCTATATATGAGTTTCTCCCAAATTAAATTTACCTCAATATTTTATGAGTATATTTCGTCATTACTTTATCTCTCTAAAATTTTTGTATCATCATTTTCTCTCTCTAAAATTTTTGTATCTCACTACTTTCTATTTCTAAAAAATTTATCACTCCGTCGTCACTTTCTCACTCTAAAAATTTTCTTATCACTTTCTCTCTCTAAATTTTTTGCATTAATTTTTTTTCACTAAAATATTTTTCCTCCGTCACTTAGTTTCTCCCTCTAAAATTTCTCTCTCTAAAAATTATCACTTTCGTCATAATCTCTCTCTAAGAAATTCACTTTCGTCACTTTCTCTCTCTAAAATTTTCTTTCTCTCTCTAAAAATTTCTCTCTCCCTAAAATTTTCACTTTCGTCACATTCTCTCTCTAAAATTTTCTTTCTTTCTCTAAAATTTTTAACTTTCGTCACTTTCTCTCTCTAAAAATTTTCACTTTCGTCACTTTCTAAAATTTTATCTCTTTAAAAATTTTCACTTTTGTCACTTTCTCTCTCTAAAAATTTCTTTCTCTCTAAAATTTTTTTCTACTATCATCGTTTTCTCTCTCTACAAATTACTATCTTTTATTACTTTCTCTTTAGTTTTTTTCTATCTCATCCTTATTAAATAGTATAGTTGTATGATTTAAATACAAAATTATAATTTAATTTATCACATAAATGTTAAAGAAAAAAAATTGATTGCATTACTTTGGTTATTACTTGTGCAAACCAAGCAAGGGAATGAAAATTTCATTCCATTCCTTTCCCACCTCCATTCCTTTCCCATCCCTATTACATTACCTCATACCAATCACCTCCTAAGGGGTTAAGTATTGGGGACAAGGTTCCGAGTTCGAGTCCTTTGTTATTAAAGTATTGATTTTTCTCACATACACACACACACACACACACACACATATAGGGGATGGATCAAATGAAAACCCAACTTTTGGTCAAATCGTGAAAACCATGCATTTTTGTGCATAGCATGATGCACTTTCATGCATAACATGTTGCATAAAAAATATATAGGATTATATGCGTTTTTTTAATAAAATAATATATTTTTTTTTTTCTATGCAACATGATATGCATGAAAATGCATCATGCTATGCACAAAAATGCATATGGTTTTCACGGTTTCACAAAAGTAAGGTTTTCACCATATCCCAACCCTATATATATATATGCATGAAAATGCATCATGCTATGCACAAAAAATATATAGGGATTATATGCATTTTTTTAATAAAATAATATTTATTTTTTAATGCAACATTATATGCATGAAAATGCATCATGTTATGCACAAAAATGCATGGTTTTCACGATTTCACGAAATATTTGGTTTTCATATGATCCAACTCCTATATATATATATATATAATTTGATTTTTGCAAGTGGAATTGAAATTGCAGGTGAACAGAATACGTGAGTATGTTGGTGAAGTTGTGGATGTTGGCCATACACTACATAGTTCAGCAAGGAAACCTAGAAAAGGGCTAGTTGGAAAAGCGTGGTCATCGTTTTCCAGACCCTTCCGTTGCTTTCAACTGCCACACAACGATTAAAGATATTCGATACTACTCATCCCGTCTCACTTATATACAGATAACTTTTTCTCGACGCCGAAATTAAGGCAAAAGTGATAGTGGTGGACAGGGGCGTATCCACATAGGGCTAAGGGGTGTCAATTGACACCCCTTAAAATTTATTTTCAACAATATATATTTTACCATTACACTTGTTATTACATATAAAAGTAGTTTAAACATATGTAAAATCATTTTATTGTTTTAACAAGACTCCCATGTAAAATCATGTTCTTGATATTACTATTACTCCCTCTACTTCATTTATAAAGAGACGTTTTCTTTTGGGATGTCTATTGATATAAGGATCTTTCTCAAAATAAAAAATTTTAACCGAGTAAAGTTCATATACATCACTTTAACCCGTCACCTATCATTTTAATATCATCACTCTAGTCTTAATTACCATGCCGAAAATGTTCCCGCATTAGTGGAACAGATGGAGTATAATTTAGTTACGATTTTTGACACCCCTTACTTCAAATCCTGCGTCCGCCACTGGTGGTGGATGAAATAGTGTGAATGAGTTTTAATAGGTTAATCTCCACTGTATATATGATCGTGAATTAGAAAATGCAATTAGTAATTGAAAATAGGGTTAGAGAAATAAAGCAAAAACACAAACCCCCCAACACTCACTCACCCTTCTTCATTAGGTCCAACTGAAATGAGGCTTTCTACGTGGAGGAAAGCCTCAAAGTAGGTGAATATATCATCACGCACACATCTCGCAATCCTCTTCGCCTCTGCTCCCTTGTTCTTGTTCTTGTACAAAAACATCTCAAGAGGGCCGCAATCGATGTCGGAAGCCACAATGGCAAGGTCGTCGTTGTCGTACATATGCAGCAGTCTTAACCTCGGCCGGAATTTTTGGATTAGTTTGTTCACGTGGGAAAAGTAGGCGCCGTACTGAATATCGTATTTGATAGTACAAGATGCCTCGTTGCCGTACTCTTCCATCACCCATATCTTAAACCTAGCTTCCTTGCAATCATTCAGACACAGACACAGCATTCCCCTCACAGCCACCACCTGCAAGTCATCCTCTTCATCACTGCTGTAGTACTTTGTCTCCGGCAGCTCCATAATCCCATACTTCTCCGTCGACAAATCGAAAGAGACGATCGCCATTTTTGAGGTTTCTTCAGAGTAACCAACCCAGTGGAAGTTTTCGTTGAGGAACTCGCAAAAATCTTGGTTCCAGATGGGTATGAAGGAGGGAGATTCGATCCTTCTCCAACAATTGCTCTTGAGAGAGTAGACCTCTGTTTCTGTTTCTTCGGGTCGTTCGTCATCATGCGGCAGTTTCAAGAGTTTGTAGTCGTCGGAAACGGAATCGTAACCCAAAGCGAAGATGATACCGCCGAGCCAAAAAATTTCCTGGCGTGAGAATTGGGGTTTGGGGATTCTCCTGTAATTTCTCATGCTAGGGTTCCATAAGAAGAGTTCCTTTTTTACTTCAACGCACCACAGTTCGTCGCAGTGAGCGTGGAGGTACGTTTCCCGGTGGAACCTTCCGACGGTGTCTGCAGCGATGACGGTCGGGGCCTCCGGCAGGAAGGTATCACCGGCCCGCCGTAGCTTGATTTCTTTATCGATGGGGAAATCGGAAGATATAGAATAGATGTCGCAGAAACAAGATGATGATATTTTGATCCAGTCGGTGTCGAAGGCGCTGATGATGATCCTATGGCGGCGGAGGAAGGCGGCGCGGTCCTTGTGCTTCCTGATGAAACCTGGTTCGAAAACCATGGAATTCCACGACCTCGAAACGGAGGAGAAACGAATAAGTGATTTTACGGGAAGGTTCAACAGTATTTCCTCAGTGATTTCTATAAGGATGTGGCGGCCGCTTCTTCTCTTCAGGCCGGCGGCGGCGTCCATGATCGCGGCGGCGCGTGTCTGTATTGTAACTCACTTTTTTTCTCTTCAATTTTACGTACCCTAGAAGGAAAACCCAACCCCTAAGTTATATCCTTTTATATATAATAGCAAAGCGGATTCGGAGCCCCACGTTAATTCACGTGCCTACGTGGCGCTTCCTATGCTCTCCGTTCCTATTTATCTAAAAATTCTATTTTTATATTTTTTTTTACGTAAATCATGTATATATAATATATTGTAAATCATGTATGTATATCCCATGTAATTTATAATAGATTAATTAAATTATATATATATATATATATATATATATATATATATATATATATATATATATATATATATATATATATATATATATATATATATATAGGGGATGGTTCTCATGGATACTACCTAGATCATGAGAACTAGGAACTAATCTAGACCCTTAAATTGGTAAAGATCTATGGTCAAGATTAATTCCTAGATTTTATTTTGCATTAATTTAATACTCCGTACTTTTTTTCCTAATTATAAGGGGTAGTTTAGTCATGGAGAAAGCAATTAAGATTTCACTTCCTTATTTATAGCCACAACTAATCCATCTAATTCCTTTAGGAATGATTTTTTAGAGAATATTTTATTAAACATCCGTATGGAATTCATGCAATTTTTTTTATTACCTTACAATTTTCTTTTATAATTTAGTTAACGTTGATTTAATTATCATGCACTTAAGCATGGTAATTAATTGTTTTAAGCATCTATAACGATATTTCTAAGAAATGCTTGATTCACATTTTCAAATTATATATAACATTCGAATTAAATGTAAATACGAATTTGTAATATTTTTTAATTCCTTTTTATTGATATTATTATGCTTCTTACACTATTTGAGTATAGTTTTAAAAGGGTAGAATTGATATTATGATTCGTATACTACAATCATGCTTAATTTATATATTTTTGCTTAATTAATAGAGCCTTTGTTGTTAATGTATTATTTAATCGTATTTTGATTTTATTTATTCCTATTATTTAGTGATGCTTCTATTACTTTTCAGCTTTCAATAACTCATCTAATGCTTGTTTATATATTGTTTCATGCTTTCTTTTTTCATATTGACTATTTTATGAGTTCTAATCATATCATATGATTGTATCATTACATTTCTATTTTTCACAGCTATTTTTAATGCTTTAAATGAGTTCAAAATATGCTTATAATCATTTATGTTAATTTAGTGTTCATGGTTTATATGTAATTGAAAACAATAATAATAATAATAATAATAATAATAATAATAATAATAATAATAATAATAATAATAATAATAATAATAATAATAATAATAATAATAATAATAATAATAAACAATAATTAAAAAACCCTAACTATAAAGAGAAAGTTAAATAAGCATTTTATAGATGTATTAAAAGCACTAAGAAAATATTATTAAAAGCACTAAGGAAAATTAACAAAAGAATTAAGAAACCCTATAGTTTTCAATCATATGGTTACTATTCCGTGTTTAAATAATTATGATACGATGCTTAAACATTCTATTTAATATGATGTTTAAGTAGTTACTAAACGACACTCAAAAGAAATACGTGTTAATATTATGAGTCCGTTGTCTCTATTTAAAAATGTATTTGATGCTTAAATAGTCATTATAACTTGCTTAAAAAATTATATATTAATTGACACTCAAAAGATCATTATGTTAATATTAAGCATCAAATAAATCATAATTACGCATCAAATAAATTATGAAAAGCTAAAAACAATTAAAAAAATATTATTTATAACCTTACAAGCACCGATACGACTCATGCTTAATTAACAATAAGTACATGTTTTATATGCAAATAAATTTAATGTGACTTTTCATAAAATAACCGTCATTCTATATAATCAAAACAACACTGATCATTTTTACATATAACATTGCTACTATGAGTAATAAGCATAAAAAAAAAAAAAAAATCATAAACAATTCCATAACCCTACACTGTACCCTAAAACCCTAAACCCTAAAGCCTACAAACCCTAAACCCTAAACCCTATAAACCCCACAACCCTGAACTCCATAACCCTACAAAAAAAATAGTAAGACAGCTATGAATAATAATTAAGCATCAAACAAATTATAAAAAGCTAAAAACAATTAGAAAACATTATTTATAACGACCTTACAAGAACTGATACGACTCATGCTTAATTAACAATAAGTATATGCTTCATATGCAAAGAAACTTAATGTGACTGTTTATCGAATAACTGTCATTCTATAACACTGATCATTTTCATTGCTACTATGAGTAATAAGCATCAAAAAATATTTTTACGTATAACATTGCTGCTAATTCCCCTAACCCCTAAACCCTACAAACATAACTCTTAACCCTAAAAAAATAGTAAGACAAATACCAGTAATAATTAAGCATCAATTTTCGCTTATATATAATCTATCTCGTGCTTAAATAAAATATATATACTATGTTGTGTTGCTTAACTCTTGCGTTTAAGGATGCAATGCCGGTATAAGAAGTTGATTTTCAATAATAAATAAATAATTAAGGAATAATTAATAAATAAAGGATAATTCCTTTTGACTAATACGATACAAATTGAGAAATAATTGAATTCCTATATTTAAGGAAATAATCCCATGTTTTGAGGAAGTTAAATATTGAATTTTACTAAAATCTCCCTACCCGCATATAAATTGCCTAAATTAAATATATTATATCATTAAATGATAACCGTAGATCTAAAGGAATTCAATGGATGAGATCGGTTCCTAGTTCTCATGAAATGAAAGGTTCCCATATGATCTATTCTCTCTCTCTCTCTCTCTCTCTCTCTATATATATATATATATATATATATATATATATAGGGGCTGGTTCTTATGAGAACCATTCACTTCATGAGAACTAGGAACCCATCTTAACCATTCATTCCTTGAAAATTAGTGGTTGAGATCTAATCTATATCCTATAATATAGGCAACATTTAATTAAAATTAATGCATTGAGGGGCAATTTTGGAACACTTTTTTGTTTCAAATACGTTAAATCCGGTTCTCATGGAAATTGAATCCACGTTTCCACATTCATTCCTTTTATCGTTTTTTTTTTCCTTTGTTTAATTGCTTTAAAAAAAAAAAAAAAAAAAAAACCAAACCTAGATTATGACACGATTTGTTCCTTTTTTTTTTTTTTTTTTTTTTTTTTTTTTTTTTTCATATTTGCTTATATGAATAGATATTACTCCCTCCGTCCCGCCCGATTTGGCCCATTTCGTTTGGGCACACTTTTTAAGGAGGAGTAAATTACATTAATTAATAACCTTGAATTTGTGTTCCCAATAAAGAAAAATTAAAACTAGCCAATCAAATTAATTCTTAACAATTTAAAAGTATTAAACTAAAAAAGTGAAAGTGTAATGTTGGTCCCAAAAAGGAAATAGGCCAAGTCGGCCGGAACACCCCGATTTGGAAAACGGGCCAAATCGGGCGGGACGGAGGGAGTAACATATAATTATTTGGTAGAGATATGCATATTTATGTTCATATTGTTGCTTTTTTATTTATGGTTGACTAGTATTCACAAGAGACTTTCTTATTATTTTTTGGTTAGCTTTTTAAATATAGTTTCGTATTCATTTATCAATCGTAGAGTTGATTCTACAAGTTTAGTATGTTTTTTTTTTTTTGTTTATATATATAACTAGTTGTTTTGTACTACTTCATCTATTGGAGAGTTGTTTATTTACGTTTAATTTGTTTCTCATTTATAGTTTATGACAAATCTAAATTAAGCATTTTAACACTTGTAATAAGCATAATTTCATATCTGAATATGCAAGACTAATGAGAAAAAATTATATATAATGAAGCATGAAAGAATTATAGTCAAGCATACTACAAAATCAAATTAAGCATTTCAATTATATAGTTAGTTTATTCCGTGTTTAAATAATTATGATATGATGCTTAAACATTCTATTAAATATGATGTTTAAGTAGTTACTAAACGACACTCAAAAGAAATATGTGTTAATATTATGAGTCTGTTGTCTATATGTAAAAGTGTATTTGATGCTTAAATAATCATTATAGTTTGCTTAAAAAATTATATATTAATCGACACTCGAAAGATTAACATGTTAATATTAAGCATCAAATAAATCATAATTAAGCATCAAATAAATTATAAAAAGCTAAAAAATTTTAAGAAAATATTATCTATAACCTTAGAAGCACTGATACCACCCATGCTTAATTAACGATAAGTGCATGCTTCATATGCAAATAAACTAAATGTGATTTTTTATCGAATAACTACCATTCTATATAATCAAAATAACACTGATCATTTTTACATATAACATTGCTACTATGATAATAAGCATCAAAAAAATATTTTTATAAACAATTCCATATCCCTACACCCTAAAACCCTAAACCCTAAACCCTAAATCCTATAATCCCTAAAACATAAATCGTCCTATAAACCCTAAACACTTCACCCTACACCCCTACACCCTAAACCCTTAACCCCACAACCCTAAACTCCATAACCCTAAAACAATATTAAGATTGATATGAATAATAATTAAGAATCAAATAAATTATAAAAAGCTAAAAAACAATTAGAAAACATTATCTATAATCCTACAAGAACTACGACTCATGCTTAATTAACAATAAGTATATGCTTCATATGCAAAGAAACTTAATGTGACTAAACCCTATAAACCTATAACCCTAGAAGCACTAATACGACTCATGCTTAAGTATAATAAATATATGCTTCATAAGCAAAAATAAACTTAATGTGACTTTATTAAAACAACACTGTTCATTTTTTTACCTATCATTTTTTTACATGTAAAATTGTTGCTATGAGTAATAAGCCCTATAACTCTAAACCCTAAACCCTCTAACCATAAACCATAAACCCTAAACACTAAATCCTAAACCATAAACCATAAACCCAAAACCCAAAACCTTAAACCTAAACAAATACCTAAACCCACCCTAAACCCTAAAAGCCTAACCCTAAACCCTAAAAGCCAAAACCCTAAACTAATATGAATGATAATTAAGCATCAAATAAATTATAAAACACATTAAAAAAAATTAAGAAAACATTATCAATAACCTTACAAGCACTGATACGACTCATGCTTAAGTAACAATAAATATATGCTTCATAAGCAAAAATAAACTTAATATATATGACTTTATTAAAACAACATTGTTCGTTTCTTTTCCTATCACTTTTTTTACATGTAACATTGGTTCTATGATTAATAAGCATCAAAATATATTTTTAAAAGCAATGCTATAACCCTATAACTCTAAACCCTAAACCCTATAACCATAAACCATGAACCCAAAACCCTAAATCCTAAACCCTAAACCCTAAACCTAAACCCTAAACCCCAAACCCTAAAAGCCTAAACCCTAAACCCCATAACCTTGAACCCTAAATTCTAAACCCTAAACCCTAAATCCTAAACCCCATAACCCTAATCCCATAACTCTAAACCTTAAACTCTAAAAATATAGTAAGACCAATATGAATGATAATTAAGCATCAAATAAATTATAAAAAGCTTTAAAAAAGTTAAGAAAAGATTATCTAAAACCTCACAAGCACTGATACGACTCATGCTTAAGTAACAACAAATTTTTGCTTAAGCAAAAATAAACTTAATGTGACTTTATTAAAAAAGTATTATGAATGTATCAAATAAGCATTGAAATAAGAGGTACATGTACGAAATCGTTTTTTTTTTATGTGTAACACAATGCTTTTTATTAAATTACTTTATGCTTTTATGTATGATAATAATTAAATTGAAATTACATGCATATGAGCATAAATAATTAAAAAAATATAAAATGCAACAAAGGAAATTACTTTTAACTGGAATTCAAACACTAATAAAGATAGAGATTGTTGGTTGAAGTTTAAAAGGGAGAGAGATACGAATTGAAAGAGATTGTTGTTAGACCATTGCTTATTCACTTTAAGCATTACCTAAACATAAATACACATTCCTACAAAATAAATTAAGCATTATTCCAAAAGACCTAGCACCTGAATATTATGTATTTCTCTAATATGTTGAGCTTATTTTCAACTTTTTAATGCTTAAAATACGTTTGTTGAATGAATTTTCTAGTTTCTCCAATTCATGATTATGATTGAAGGAATTAACATAAGATATTGAAAAAAAAATGTAAGTAGTGTGAGAGTAATTAATTATTTGTGCACGATAGAAAGGAAGAAGAATTTAATGTAAATTAGGGAAGATAAAATAGATAATTAATTGTAGTTATACAAGAATAGGAGAGAGAAATATAGTAAATAATTATTTACGTCAACTATTGTAACTAACCCCACGAATTAAGGAACCAATATTGAAGATTACGTGTATACCCTTGTGTGATCTAAAACTACCAAAAATAATTAATTAAATCTTCAAATCTTAACCGTTAAATCTACAAAAATCAATGGATCATATTGGTTCCTAGTTCTCACAAATAAAAGGGTTCTCATATGATCTATTCTCTCTATATATATAAAATATTTAATTTATTTTATAATATAAATCATGTAGACATTTTAAATTTACGTAAATACATGATTATTATATATTTACATAATTAATCTATTATAAATCAAATAAGATATATTTATAATATATTTAATTTATTTTATAATATAAATCATGTAGACATTTATTTTTATTATAATAAACAACGGGCTACCTAAAAGTATAAATATAAAGTGATTCATGTCAAATATTGACGTTAAAATTGATTATAACTATGTGAGAGTGTGAGACTCTCTTTGACATATTTTTTTTTTTTTTAATCAAAATAAACAACGGGCGCTGAACTTATTTTGACGTAACGACAACGGGCTACCTAAAAGTAGCAATATAAAGTGATTCATGTCGAATATTGACGTTAAAATTGATTATAACTATGTGAGACTTTCTTTGACATATTTTTTTTATCAAAATAAACAACGGGCGCTGAACTACGTAACAACATTTTATTTTTTTTACAATAAACAACGAGCTACCTAAAAGTAGCAATATAAAGTGATTTACATCGAATATTGACGTTAAAATTCTTATAAACACGAGTAACGAGAAACTTCATATTGACATTTTGTTTTATTACAATAAACAACGGCTACGTCTCTTTGGCCTTTTTTGTTTATTAAAATAAACAATGGGCGGCTTGACTTATTTTGATATAACTGTCATTTTTTTTTTATTACAAATTCTCTTTGACAAGAAGGGTGCACCATCATGCTCCTGTGAAATATTGACTCATCGAATGAACTTTGCAATGACATAAGGATGATTGTAACAAAACTTGGAGGCCGTGTGAAAGAAGCAGATATGCTTTCAGGAAAAAAATGCTGGTAAGAAGTTTCCAATTGCAAGAATGATGATATATAACTACATAGGATCAAATTAAGTTACCAGTTAGATTGCAAAAGATGCATTTTCCACTGTGTGTTTGGTTTGCTATGATAATAAATAAGATTCAAGGACAATCCCTCTCTAATGTAGGGTTGTACCTATCAAAATCGGTCTTCAGTCATGGACGGTTTTATGTCGCAATATCGAGAATCACTAGGAAAAAAAGTCTCAAAAAAGGTGGTTTGGTCGTTGTTTTAGAAGGTGATTTCAGACAAATTCTACCGGTCATCCCTAATGGATCTTGACATGACATTGTGCATGCTTATGTTCATCTTTATATATATATATTTCACGAGGAACTTGGCTTTGTCATTTTCGTACCAAATTGATTTATATGTTTTTAAACGTCGAAGATTTAAATATAATATTAAAAGTACTATAAATTGGGTTTGGAACGGGTTTGGGATGTAACATTTGTACATACTTATCTTATTTGTATGTGTGTTATTAATTTCAATATTAATCACGTAGATATATTCATATAATCAATATTAGTATTAATTATATTACATACAACTTTTAATTTATCATGATCGTCATATTATAATAAACAAATCAAATTCGATACTCCATGTTTAACTCAATTAGGGATGTCAATGGGCCGGGTTATCACGGGTGACGGGTTTGGGTACTATAAATTGGGTTTGCAACGAGTTTGGGATACCCGGAACGGGTTTGGATCGGCTATGGGTATACACCTCCGGGTACCCACTACCCAAACCCATTTAACGCAATTAGGGATGTCAATGGGCCGGGTTATCACGGGTACCCGCCTCGCCCAAACCTAATTGAGACGGGTTTGGGTACTATAAATTGGGTTTGGAACAGGTTTGGGACGTAACATATGTACATAGTTATCTTATTTGTAAGTGTGCCATTAATTTCAATACTAATCACGTAGATATATTTGTATAATCGATATTAGTATTAATTATAACTTTTAATTTATCATGATCATCATATTTTAAAAAACAAATCAAATTCGATACTCCATGAAATATATGTATTTTAGATAAATAAGAATGGGGGATGGAGAAACTGACACGTATGCATGTCGATCAACGTGGTGGTTCGAACGGACATCTTAACTTATTTTTATATAACGACATTTTATTTCTATTAAAATAAACAATGGGTGACTTGACATATTTTTATATTTTTCATTTATATTTTACTTTTAAATTTAAAATTTATTATTATTCCATTGATATATTCGTTTCATTATAATAATATTCTTTGTTTTAGTGGTTTGTATTTTAATTTTTTGATTGTTATATACTCCCTCCGTTCTATTTAAATTTATCTCGCTTTATTATTATAATAGACACATTTGAATATAAAGTGAGACAACATAAATGAGACGAAAGAAGTATATATATTAAGTTATAATTTATTTATAAAAAATTATTACTATTAATTTTATTTTTGTTTAACGGGTAATAAACGGGTATTATCCGATGGGTTTGGGGCGGACTCGAGCATTAAAATTCAATTTTAAACGGGTTCGAGATGGGTATGGGTATATGAAATTTCAACGGGTTTGGCCCGTTTCCAATTGCAAGAATGACGATGACTACATCAAATCTAATTAAGTCACCAGTTATATTTCAAATAGGCATTTTCCATCGTCTGTTTGCTTTGATATGACAATAAATAAGAGCCGAGGACAATCCCTCTCTAACGTAGGGTTATACCTACCAAAACCGGTCTTCAGCCATGGACAGTTTTAAGCCGCAATATCGAGAGTCACTAGGAAAAAAGGTCACATATATTTTTGATATGTGACGAAGATGACAATAGCTTCGACACCACGACTAAATTCTAATGTTGTTTACCCGGAAATATTTCATAAGTTATGAGATAATTATAAATTCAAATATCTATACTTTATACTTAAAATTAATATATTTAGATCTTATTTTCTAAGATTAAATTTTCTTAATTTACATGAGAGTAAATTGCAGAAGGAAGAACGAAGAGCTGCTTCGCTTAGAAGAGGACCCGAGCTGATTACTTTGGTCCTGTTTTCTTATATAATTTTCATATTGTTTCATTTACTTTAAGTATTTTTGTATTACTTTTAAATATTTTTTTTAGATTTCACTAGGAACTCGTCTTTGTCGATTTCGGCACCAAGTTGCTTTATAAAACTTTAAACGTCAAAGATTTAAATATAACTGCATTGGATTGGGTCTTTACATTTATTATTCTTAACTTCCTTTTATTGTTTGTAAGTACATAGAAATCGAAGATCATAGTATGAATTATTTTTAAATAAATTTCACTAAAATGTTAAAAATTATTAGCACCCGTCGATTTTCGACGGGCTGTAAACTAGTATATAATATATAATATATAGTATTGTAGTCTACTTATATTCGAACACAAACATAGCTCTCTTTTATGTGAACGGATTTATTTTAATTTAACTAATTTAATATGTATATAATTATAAAACTATTTAAAATTGATTGTAATTTCTCCTAAACAAAAATGATAGATCTAAACACTAACTTACATGCATATATAAAATTTCAAATTAAATAAAAATAAAAATTACGATAATATTCCATAAGTATCCATGTCTATGGCTTTATGGTCCCTAACTCACAACCCTAGGATTGCCCCGCCCAGGGGCGGAGCTAGGAATCTAAAAGTTCCCGGGCGAGATCGTGTTTATATGAATTTGACCGGGCGAAACAACATATATACATGTAAAAATAAAAAATACACTGCAAATATATATAATACAGGGTAGCAAAAAAAAATTTTGCCCGGGCAGAGGCCTGGGTTGCCAGGGCCTTGGCTCCGCCCCTGGCCCTGCCGGTTCGCGGCGGCGGCAGCACGTCGCCGGAGAAACAAGGGTTTCCCGATGGAGTTGGCAAAAAAAGTCTTGGTTGCTTTTGAAACGAAAGACAGTCTTCTCTAGAGTCTCCTCATCTATATGCATGAAGACATTCATGCGCGGGAAAGCCGAACCTCTCAAAACACTCATTCCCGTTTCCTCATGAGTCCAACACATCAACGGCGGCGCAACCCAACCGTACCGGTACTCGAACACCTCATTCCACTTCGATCGGCCTCCTCCTCCGCCGCATTCTTCCATCACCGACAAAACATACCTACTCTCGTAGTTCATAAAAACACCCAGCTTCCCCCTAAAAAGACCTAACCCTTCTGCGTTGCCACCGTGCTGGATCGGCGCAGCCTCCTCCGCGTACTTCTCCGCTGTCAAGTCGAAGGAAACAATCACAAGCTCGTCAGAATGGCGCCGATAAGCCAGCCAGTGGAGTGCTCCATCGGCAAACACGCCGCTCCTGCACTCGTTGCGCCTGCCGGGAAATGGCGGGACCGTCTTCCACGAATCGTTTGATAGAGAATAAAGCTCGTCGTATTCAGATGGGTCTAGAGTCTTCGACATCAGTACCTTGTAGTCATGATCTCCGGCCAGGCTGTGCCCGACTCCGAAACAGAACTCGCCGTCGGTTCCGAATGACGGTGAGTCAACGGACGGCGGCTTCGGAAGCTTCCAGGACGAGGCGGCGGATGGTCCCATGGATGGATTCCATAAGAACAACGACGATCGACCGTACTCAACGCAAAACAAATGGCCGCACGAGGCGAGGACGAAGGTGAATTCTCCGGGTTTGAATTCGGATTCCGCGTAGAAAGGGGTTAAGTTCGGCTCTCCGTGGCGGTGGTCGATGATCTGTTCCGGCGATATGGAAGAGAGGGGACGAGTGTAGACGTATTCGACGTGCTCGACCGACGAGGGGATGGCGACCATCATTTTCGGGGCACGACTTTTGTGTTTTCGGACGAAGAATTCGTCGGAAATCATGGAGTGCCATGCCTTTGAGGCTGCGGAGAAGCGAAGCAGCGATTTCACCGGCAGGCGCAACAATATTTCCTCCACGATTTCCTGGGGGAGATCCGGCGGTGCGATCTCCGGTGGCTTTTCGTCGATGATCTCCGGCAGTGTGCTGGCGGCGGCGCCCATGGTGGCGGTGGATTTGACTGAGGTAGCTGAATTGAAAGAAAGAGGAGTTTGTAGGCAGGTATAAATACACACCAGGTTTTCTTCTTGTAGATTGTTTGTCAAGTTAGGTATAGAGAATTTTGTATTGTTGTTGTAGATTGTTACTCAAGTTAGCTATATGAAACATACTCGAGATGTACAATCAATCGGACATATTATCAAGTTCTCATGTGTTAACGGAATACTCCATCCGATGATATCCTTTGTTTCGAATTCTGAATCTCAATCATGTCTTAAATCCTAATTTCTATTCGTTAAATATTTTATTATTAAAAAATTAAAATTGCATTATATAACAAATTATAATAGATATTTATGGGAAATTAGATTATTATTTTTTTTCAATTGTAATATACTAATATGCTCTAGTTTTGAATTTTTCAATTATTATATAACCAATAAAAATGAAATTAAATGTTAAAAAATAATTATATAGAGTGAACCCTGGAAATAAGAAAGGAAAGTAAAGTACAGTGTAATTGATTTTTCTAGTGAGTTGGAGACTCTAGAATCATCGTAGCATTAGGGCATGTACAATGCTAGAACCCCAAATGGGGTTCTTAGAGATGCCACATAGACAAGAACCCATTGTTATTAAAAAATTACAATGGTAAGGTTCTTAACAAGGGTTCTTATCATAATTGAAGGGTCCCACTTATTATTTTATTTTATTTTTTATTTTTTTATTTTACAGTTGATTTTATTTTATTATCATAAAATTAATAATCTTGATTACAATAAACGTAAATATATTTACTAAATATTTGACGGTATATAAATTATGAATTACTTTCAAATAATATGTTTTAGTATTTAAATAGTTTAGATCCTAAAAAATACGATTAATTTTTTTTAAAAGAATAAATTTGCTATTGAAAATAGATGAAATCGGATGAAAGTAGAAAAGGAAAATAAAAGGAAAAAATAAAAGGAAAAAATAAAAGGAAAAAAAGAGGTAAAATCATTTATCAAAATTAAAAAGGGCCCACTTTTTTTTTTAAGATGCAGCATCTTATATAAGAACCTGAGTTCTTATTTTGGAGACCTCCAATGGGAACAAAATTTAAGGACTAGTTCTTATTTTTACCACATAGACTAGATCTTTCCCATTGTACATGCTCTTGGTTGATTTAGTATTATGATTCTTTTGATGATAGGATATTTGAAGGGGCAAAAATCTTTCTACCTATTATGCTTAAGAGAAATAGTATTATATACCCTAGTATAATAAAAACACCATTCTACCCACTTTTTGCCAAATGGGACAAAAATACCCTTGTATTCAGTTTTGGAAGGAGGGGGAAATTCAAATGGGAAAAATCTGATTTCAATTCTCACCACCTCGGAGAACGTGAGAAACCCTTCCACTCCCCATTACCACCCCCAACTACCCAATCTCATCAGAAACCCACCGTCAACTCCCCACTTCTCTTCTTCTCTCCTCCCGTTTTTTTTCCGGCAAACCGTTCTCCACCTCTCTCTCGCCGTCAACTTCTCCGACAGCACCATCCATCTCGTTTCTACAGACCGTTCTCCTCTCGTAAGATTCCATGGCAACACGAAGTCGAAGCAGCAAACGGAAGCGGGATGCTGAGGAGACGACGAAGCCGCCGGAGGAAATTGAAGTTGTCAGCGTGGAGGAGACGACGAAGGCCCGGAAGAAAAGCGGCTACCCGTTCATTGATGAAGAGGTAAGAAACTAGGTTTCTGATTTCCCAAATAGAATTTGGGTATGCAAAACCTAGGGTTTACTGTTTTCAAACATTTGTTCTTGCTTGGGGGGTTTGATTTCTTCCTGGGTTTGAATATCGACTGTACAACACCCCCCTTTTGTAATGCATGTTAAAAATTCGATAGATTTGGTTGGGGGTTTTGATTTCTTCCTTGGATTTGGTTGGGGGTTTTGATTTCTTCCTGGATTTGAGTATTCGACTGTACAACACCCCCCTTTTTTGGTAAGAATGTAGGTTTTGTTGGTAAGAACTGGTGATATTATGATGTACATATGTTTTTATAAGAAGAATCTGTTTTTGTCTTTAAGAATATGTGCATTATCAAAAAATATTGTCAGAATATGGAATTTTTTTTTGATTAATAAGTCTTCGATTGCACAAATTTGCTTGTAAAAAACTGGAAGCTTATGTTCGGTTGGTTTGATAAAAAAATTGTTCTTATTGGTGATGTTCTTCGTGGTGGTAAGAATCTGTATTTGTTTGTAAGAATGTAGGTTTTTCTAAGAAAAGAACTGGTGAGATTCTGCTGTAAATATGTTGTTTATAGGTAGAATCTTTTTTTTGGTAAGAATGTAGGTTTTTATTGGTAAGAACTGGTCATATTATGATCTACTTATGTTGTTAGTAAGAATGTATAATTTTTTATTAGAAGAATATGTTTTTGTTTGTACGAATGTAGGTTTTTCTTGGTAAGAACTTGTTATATTATGATGTAAATATGTTGTTGGTATGAATGTTAAAGTTGCTATAGGGTGAATATTTTTTTGGTAATAATTTAGGTTTTTGTTGGTAAGAACTGGTGATATTATGATCTACAAATTTTGTTAGTAAGAATATAGAAGTTTTTCTAAGGAGAATCTTTTTTTATGGTAAGAATGTAGGTTTTGTTGGTAAGAACTAGTAATATTATGATCTACATATGTTGTTTGTAAGAATGTAGGTAGTTTTTATAAGAAGAATCTGTTTTTGTTTGCAAGAATGTAGGTTTTCCTTTGTAAGAACTTGTGATATTATGATGTAAATAAGTTGTTGGTATGAATGTTAAAGTTGCTATAGGGGGAATCTGTTTTTGTTTGTAAGAATGTAGGTTTTTCTTGGTAAGAACTGGTGATATTATGATGTAAATATATTGTTAGTAAGAATGTTTATGTTTTTCTAAGGAGAATCTGCTATTGTGTGCTGAATATTTTTGTAAAACGTTGTAGGTCGAATGGAGGTATGAGAGGTTGGAGCTTCTGCCTATGTTTAAAAAGGTTATTCCAGCGGGGTACGAATTGTTGGCTGGGGAGGTTAATACATTGCTGACAAAGAAACTGAGTGTGAGAATGGCAAACTTAATTAGGAATTCATGTATGGGACAATTCACTAGGCTGGATGCGTCAACAATTCGGTGCGGGAAAATGATGCACTATGTGGTTTGTCACCAGGTATAATAATTTCATATTCTTACATTAATCATACATACTTTAATCCATGCTATTGGTAATACTACTTTACTAGAAAAAGATTCTTACTTACTTGATTTCTGACCAGGTTGTTCCAGAGCCTAACTTTGATCCAACGTCTTTGTTTTTCAAAGTTGGGAGGAAAGTTTTGAGGTTCTCAAGAGTCGAATACGCTTTGGTCAGTGGACTCAAATTCGGGCCTTCTACCTTCGATCCATACGCAGAGCAAACACTGCCCCCTAACTCTACTTACGAACGACTGTTTGGGGCAAATCCAGGGACACGCCTTTGTGATGTCCGTAATGCTTTTTTAGAAAGAACGTTCACGGTTCAGGGGAAAGAGGTGGAGGCAACGCCCGAAGACTGGGTGAAGCTGTCGAAGCTGCTACTTTGCTTGGGGTTCGCCCTTGGGGTCGATACGACGAAAAAAAAAATACCGCTTTGGATGTGGGTGTTGCTTGAGATTGAGGAGGAGTGGGAAAACTTCCCATGGGGGAGTCTATCATACCAGGTGCTGCTAGAGGCTATAAGGGGTATCCCGAAGAAGGGGAAAGGAAAAATGAACTACGGGATCAAGGGGAATACGGTGGCTTTTTGTGTGAGTATTGTTATTTTTTTGTTTACATTAATTAATAAAATATGGTTTATCAAACTTCTGCTCTTATTTTTTTGGGGGGTTAACAGGCTTGGATTTTTTAGGCCTTTCCAACCTTTGGTAAGATTGTTGGCCTCAGGGGCAAGGATACGCAGATCCCGCGTTTCGTTCAATACTCCTTCGTCAAGGAAAGACGTTATCCGAAGGACGACGAAATCAAAGAGGTATGTTTTGTTAGTAAGACTTTATAATCCGATTGTTTGGGTAGACATTGAATTCTTACAGTAGCAATGTGCATGCAATGTGCATGAAAATGTGTCACCTTCTAATAATGTGTTGTTAATGGTAAAAAAAAAAATGTGTTTTATCAACTTTGGTAGGGATGTGTTTTAAAAAATGTGACAATTTATTGATGATTTGATAGGAATGTGTTACTTACAGTTTGGTAGTCATGTGATTTATCAACTTTGGTAGGAATGTGTTCTATGATTTACAACAATTTATTGATGATTTGGTAAGATTGTAGTATTTGTGGTAAGAAACTATTATCTGAAATCAAAACATGAGAATGTGTTGGTAAGAATGTGTTTCTAAAAATTGGTCCATTTTTAATGATTTATGGTAAGAATGTATTTGTGGTAAGAATGTGTTTGTAAAAAACTGTGGTAAGAATGTGTTTGTAAAAAACTGTGGTAAGAATTTGTTTGTAATAATGTGTTTGTAGTATTTGTGGTAAGAATGTGTTCGTAAAAATTTGTCAAAATACTTATGATTGGTAAGAATGTGGTGTTTGCAGGGGCTTGTTCGTAGGCTGAAGCCAACCGATGAAGAGAAACTTGAAGGATTCTGGATATCCTTGTCTGATGATCCAGAAACCAAGCCATTTGCCTTCAAGTATGATCCCAGTGATGCCCTGAAGAAAAGGACGAGGGGGGGAGATGATGCAGATGCAGGGGAAGAAGATGAGGATGGGGAAGCACCAAAAACTGAAATGGCAACTGTGGCAACTGTGAGCCATGCTCAGATCTCGGCAGCTGCGGAGACGGCAGCTGCTAATGCGGTTGGTAAGAGCCTTGAGCAGATGAAGCTCATGTTTGGTGAATTTGAAAAAAATCTGCTGAAGGGGCTTGCCAAGAAAGTTGCCAAGGAGGTTGGTAAAATCCTGCTGGATGCACCCGAGCCACACAATTACTACGAAGGAGGTGCTGGATACGGGGAGGACGAAGTCATTGAGGACACACCTGTTGCGGCTCAAGGGGTTCCACGCGGGCTGGATGAAATTGTGGCCAATACTCCCGTTCAACCTACAAAACTTTTTGAACGCGGAGAGCCTTCTATGTTCTCTTTGGGTCTATCTCAAGAGAAAACATCAGAGAAGGCGCCACAATCAGCCATCGCAACAGCCCCTGCAGCAGCCCAAGCAGCAGCCCCAGCAGCATCAGCCCCATCAGCAACAGCCCCAGCAGCATCAGCCCCAACAGCTCCAATAGCAGCCACAGCCCCAACAGCTCCAATAGCAGCAACAGCCCCAACAGCAGTGCAGCAGGTCGAAGGGATGCCATTACCTCTGCCGGAGGTGAATGAGCAGGTAAAAATTTGAAAAAAAAATCTGATGGGTTTAAGGACAAACAATGGTTTACATTTGTGTGTTTTGTTTTTTTTTTTGTTTTTTTTGTTTTTTTTTTTTCCTATTCCAAAGGGGGATGTTACTTTGGACAATTTTTCGTTTTGTATCTTTTTTTTCATAAAAATATGTAATTTTCGTTGCATTATAATTCGAACGTACGAATAGTATGAATGTAATCCTTCGTACCAATATCACAATTTCCCATTATTATTAATGTGGTGCGCTAAATGGTACGGAGAACTACTTCTTACCATTCGCACCGTAGAATTGCAACAGGGATGGTAAGAATTAATTTTAATTCTTACCTTCCTTCGAAATATCTCTCATTACATTCTTACCAACATGGAATGAGTGAGTATTAAAACAATGGCATGTCCTTCTGGAACAGGAAAGTTTCTTGACGGACACGCAGATAGATCGGGAGTACGATAAACTTGAGATCGTAGAAGCTGTGGAACAGCAACCTGTCTTGCGAGGGCACACAAAGAGCGTTCGACCGACAAGGATCATGTATCCTTCCCGAGTGTGTCGTAGTCCATTCCTAAGGGAAGACCGGCGTCCAGCTCCCGACAAATTCAGAACTTTCTTACAAGATGCAAATGAGTTGTAAGTTTAGCATTAACATTACAAATGAGTTTATTATCATGCTTGCATATATAGTATTGCTTGGATTGGTGCCTTGACCTGTTTCATAATGCAAAAAGATGAAAACATACACAGGAGAAACGTGGGCTTGCACGATGATGTTGACAGGGGGTTTTTCGAGCAAATTCTAAAAGAACGCAGCGTACTTTTGGAGGACCACGTAACTTCTTACCTTGGAGTAGTCTGTTCAAACCCAACACTTGCAGGGTTGCGCACCATTGACCAAAGTATTGGCGTGACATGTTGTTTTTTCATGGTAAGAAGGATTAAATTATGTTAAAAACTGGTGTAAGGTATACATCCTTATCGTATTTACTTCATAAATCTGATTTTGATGTTTTGTGCAGTGTGAGGTTGAGAGTGTGTTTGAAACACTCCATCAAAAACCTGAATCGGGGGAGTACAACTATGATTTGTTCGACCCAAGTGTCGAAGAAAATATCCCGGATGAGGAAATGGAGAGGCTCCTCGTATTTACTAATGGGTCTTACCCAGCATGGGGTGAGAATGTTAAGGAGTGGATTGAATACGAAAAGGTACGAACACTATGACATATAATAAAAAATATAGATACAATCTTACTTTTTGTTGTTCCTACTATAATGTCTGACTTTATGCCTGTCATAGATGGTAAGATTATTTATACAATCTTACCTTATCTTGTACATAAGATGATAAGATTCAAGATACAATCTTACATAACTTTTTGGGTCTAGGTCGTTGTTGTGTGCAGCTTTGGATCTACTCATAAAAATGATGATGATGGAATTCATGATTGGGCGACAGTGGTGATCGACATGGAAGAGCAGATTCTTACCATTCATGATCCAAGAGCATTCACATTTCAAGAGGAAGATAAGAAAATGAGGCTAAACACATTCTTACCAATGGCTCGATTGGTGCCACAGATGATGAAGAAAATAGGGTACTTCGAAAAGCACAACATGAGTACTCCACAATATGCACAGTGGGAAATCATCTTCGGCCCCTCTTCAGGTAGGAATGCATACCGTGCAAAATTCAAGGAGGACAGTGCTCTGTGCTGCCTGAAGTATGTGGAGAGATTCATAGGTAGGACTGACGCAACTCATGCACTTCGTACCAAGGAGGAGATTAAAGCCTACCGTTTCCACGTTGCAAAAACAATTTACTCCAACAGCACGGATGCCACAACAATTCCAATGATATTGGATGATCTTCCTAAAGCATCATGAAAAGGTGGTTTTAAGTATTTTTTGTAAATTGAAGACAAACTAATTCAAACCATCAAGTGTGTAGATCTGCCCTAGTCGTAGGGAAAACATGATATTTTTTTGTATGCGACTTGGTAAATGTCGTAAGAATTTGTATATTCTTACGAATGTTACCGTCGTTGTTTTTGGGTACAGTGATAACTTATTATAATTATTGATGATCAAGATCCAATCTTACCTTCTGTTGTACCTGTTATAATTCAAGTGTGTAATGCTGTTGTACATCCTGTTGTACCTGTTATTATTGTGTTGTTCCTACTATAATGCATGACTTTATGCCTGTCATAGATGGTAAGATTATTAATACAATCTTACATTATGTTGTACATCAAGATGGTAAGATTCAAGATACAATCTTACATCCTGTTGTATCTGTTATCATTCATGACTTTATGCCTGTTAGAGATGGTAAGATTCATGATACAATCTTACCTTCTTTTGAACATCAAGATGGTAAGATTCAAGATACAATCTTACTTTTTGTTGTTGCTGCTATTATACAATCTCACATTCTGTAGTACATCAAGATGGTAAGATTCAAGATACAATCTTACATCCTGTTGTATCTGTTATCATTCATGACTTTATGCCTGTTAGAGATGGTAAGATTCACGATACAATCTTACCTTCTTTGGAACATCAAGATGGTAAGATTAAAGATACAATCTTACATCCTGTTGTACCTGTTATCATGCATGCGTCTCTTCCTATTGGAGATGGTAATATTCACGATACAATCTTAGGGACTGTTGTTCCTGCTATCATGCATGACTTTATGCTTGTTATGGATGATAAGATTCAAAATACAATCTTACCTTTAGTTGTACATCACGATGGTAAGATTCAAGATACAATCTGACATCCTGTGGTACCTGTTATCATGCATGCGTCTCTGCCTAGTGGAGATGGTAAGATTCACGATACGATCTTACCTTCTTTTGTACATCAAGATGGTAAGATTCAAGATACAATCTTACTTTTTGTTGTTCCTACTATAATGCATGACTTTATGCCTGTCATAGATGGTAAGATTATTAATACAATCTTACATTATGTTGTACATCAAGATGGTAAGATTCAAGATACAATCTTACATCCTGTTGTATCTGTTATCATTCATGACTTTATGCCTGTTAGAGATGGTAAGATTCATGATACAATCTTACCTTATTTTGAACATCAAGATGGTAAGATTCAAGATACAATCTTACTTTTTGTTGTTGCTGCTATTATACAATCTCACATTCTGTAGTACATCAAGATGGTAAGATTCAAGATACAATCTTACATCCTGTTGTATCTGTTATCATTCATGACTTTATGCCTGTTAGAGATGGTAAGATTCACGATACAATCTTACCGTCTTTGGAACATCAAGATGGTAAGATTAAAGATACAATCTTACATCTTGTTGTACCTGTTATCATGCATGCGTCTCTTCCTATTGGAGATGGTAATATTCACGATACAATCTTAGGGACTGTTGTTCCTGCTATCATGCATGACTTTATGCTTGTTATGGATGGTAAGATTCAAAATACAATCTTACCTTTAGTTGTACATCACGATGGTAAGATTCAAGATACAATCTGACATCCTGTGGTACCTGTTATCATGCATGCGTCTCTGCCTAGTGGAGATGGTAAGATTCACGATACGATCTTACCTTCTTTTGTACATCAAGATGGTAAGATTCAAGATACAATCTTACTTTTTGTTGTTCCTACTATAATGCATGACTTTATGCCTGTCATAGATGGTAAGATTATTAATACAATCTTACATTATGTTGTACATCAAGATGGTAAGATTCAAGATACAATCTTACATCCTGTTGTATCTGTTATCATTCATGACTTTATGCCTGTTAGAGATGGTAAGATTCATGATACAATCTTACCTTCTTTTGAACATCAAGATGGTAAGATTCAAGATACAATCTTACATCCTGTGGTACCTGTTATCATGCATGCGTCTCTTCCTATTGGAGATGGTAAGATTCACGATACAATCTTAGGGACTGTTGTTCCTGCTATCATGCATGACTTTATGCCTGTTATAGATGGTAAGATTCAAAATACAATCTTACCTTTATTTGTACATCACGATGGTAAGATTCAAGATACAATCTGACATCCTATTGTACCTGTTATCATGCATGCGTCTCTGCCTAGTGGAGATGGTAAGATTCAGGATACGATCTTACCTTCTTTTGTACATCAAGATGGTAAGATTCAAGATACAATCTTACTTTTTGTTGTTCCTACTATATTGCCTGACTTTATGCCTGTCATAGATAGTAAGATTGTTTATACAATCTTACATTATGTTGTACATAAGATGGTAAGATTCAAGATACAATCTTACATCCTGTTGTATCTGTTATCATTCATGACTTTATACATGTTATATATGGTAAGATTCATGATACAATCTTTACTTACTTTGTACATCAAGATGGTAAGATTCAATATACAATCTAACATCCTGTCGTACCTGTTAGCATGCATGCGTTTCTGCCTATTGGAGATGGTAAGATTCACGATACAATCTTACTTGTTGTTGTTCCTGAAATCAAGCATGACTTTATGCCTGTAGGTTTTAGTAAGATTCATGGAACAATCTTACCTTCTTTCGTACATCAAGATGGTAAGATTCAAGATACAATCTTACATACTGTTGTAACTGTTATCATGCATAAGTTTCCGCCTATTTGATATGGTAAGAGTCATGATACAATCTTACTACATTCTTGACAATCTTACAACATTATTGATAATGCCTGATTCTTCCAATGGAGACAAAATTAACTTGTTTAATCTGAAAATAATCAGATTACATATATCAATATTACACAAAAAAAAGTAACCATAATAAAATGTAGTGGTTACACAAAATTGATGTGCGTACCAAAATATGTGATACAATCTTAATAACATATTCTCCATGCACATCCAAAAGAAAAATAACCATGTTCTAGGTAAGATTAAAAATAATTCTTACATACATTACTCAAACCTACGAGGATCTTGACATTTTCGACGAGTGTGCCCAACAATACCACATATACCGCATTTCTTGGGATTGCGACGTCGCTTTACAGTTGCCCCTTGTGGTAAGGGTTGCCCTCCAGGTAACATCCTTTTTCCCTCGGCCTTCCGGCTTGCTTTGGATTTTCAGGGGTACCTATAGCCCTAGACTCAATTGGCTCAGGAATCTGCCAATCCTTAACATCGGGTAGAGGAATGATTATTCCTGCATATATCTCACGCAACGCCTTTGTCGAATAATAGGCGTTCACATAACCAACGGGATTTTCATTTTTATACCTGTGTCGTTAGAATGTATTAGGAGATTTGTAAAAGCTTACAGTATAAGTGCACATTCTAACTATATTTCTTAACAGAATTCTTACCAACTAGGTTAAAAATGTTATAAATGTTACCTAATTGCAGCGGTAGCATGCGAGCATGGAAAAAGGTCCAGTTGAAATTTTTTGCACGAGCACTCTCTCTTGCCTAAATCCACGATATTCCTATCACAAGCAGAGATAATGTTAAATATTAAATCAGATAAAGGTTGAACTCTCATCGAATTCCCTTTGGCAATTGAAAATCGCAATCTTTCCTCGGCTTTTTCAGACAACTCGTTTTCCCTCTCACCAGCTTTGTTCCTACGCTGACAAAACCATTCTAATGTGAGATTACTTGCAAATTCCAATAAGGCAGTGATGGGGAGTTTCCTAGCCCATTTCAGACGCCCATTCAACGATTCAACAGCGTTTGATGTGCCAAATGCATACCGACGAACTGGACACTTGCACTTTGCCCACTTATTTGGACCTATGCCCATAAGCTTTGCGTAAGCACCTGGACAAGACTCATTCAAATTATCCATAATCTCTTTGAAATCTTCTTCCTTGTATGCATTGGCAGCAGCTTGGAATATTTCAATGGCATCCACACCATAAGGTTTCAGATTACCCTGAATATGGTATGTGCACAAACCATGTGGGACACCTGCAGGTATGTAAAAACATTGATATTAAATTTGGTAAGAATATATATATATATTCTTACCTTTAATAGTAAGAAATGAACTATTTCATGTGACAGAATGTAAGAAGCAATTTCATCCTAATGACCATACTTATAATCTTACAAGCTAATGTATGATCTTACCTGGGAACACAAATTCAACGGCGTTGTGTATACTAACGTGTTGATCAGACACTATCAACAAGTCCTTCGGGGTATTGGGATTAGTTATATTATTAGTTATATTAATGTAATTAGCCCTTATTATGTATAATTGTTGGGCCTGTTTACGGTTCTCTTTAGTAAGGGTTAGGGTTTGTTTTTCCTATATATTCTTGTAACTCATCACTTTTCTATTGTGTGGAATATATTTTATCTTCACCAAACTTCTATATGGTATCAAGATCTCTTTAGGGTAACACCTCTTGATCCTCCCGCCGTTCCCTCCTATCGCTTCCGCCGCCATGGCCTCCGCAAACTCTGACGCCCCCATCTCTTTGAACTCAGCGATGCAAGCACCCCTCAAACTCACAAGCTCGAACTTCACTTCGTGGAAGTTTCAGTTCCAAACCCTCCTCACTGGCTACAATCTCATCGGCTACATCGACGGTTCAAAACCTTGTCCGTCTGCAACGATTCCGGCCACTACAGCCGCCGTTGTCACCACAGCTACTGCTGTCCCTACTGAGAATCCGGCGTATTCTCACTGGATCCGGCAGGATCACCTCATCTTGAGTGCGATTATCTCCACGCTCTCTCCTTCTCTCATCCCGTTCATAGCTACGGCGAAGACGTCCCGAGATGCGTGGCTGATTTTGTCGAATACTTACGGCAAGCCGTCCCGTGGGCGCATTCTTGCTCTCAAGAATCGCCTTTACAACCCCGTGAAAGGTGCAAAATCCATAACTGAATTCCTTCAGGAAATCAAGAGCACGGTTGATGAGCTTTCTCTCATTGGGGTTGCTACTGATGCGGAAGATCTCACGCTCAAGATACTTAATGGTTTGGACGATTCGTATCGTGAAATCTCTGGTGCAATTCAGGCGCGTGAACACGCCATTAGCTTCGATGAACTTCACGATAAACTCCTAAGCACTGAAGCCCAGTTAGAGTCTCGCGCTGCTGCATCCGGGGTTCAGCCTGCAACTGCTTTCTATTCCACGTCTCAACCTCGTCAGACTTCGAATTCTAAGCCGAAGCAATCTGCCCAGAACTTCCGTGCACCAGCCCCATCTTCTGCTCCGCCTCGGCCCCCTGGCTCCGGGCCCAAGCCCTACCTTGGCAAGTGCCAATTGTGTGGAACGCAGGGTCACTCTGCTCGTCGCTGCCCGTCATTCACACACACCGCAGCTCGCTCAGAATCTGCTCGTCCAGCTTACTCTTCTCCGTCTGCCCATGCAGCTACGGCCTCTCCCGCGGCTTCTGAGTGGCTCGTCGATTCTGGAGCTTCGCACCACATCACCACCGATCTTGCTAACCTTTCGCTTCATACCCCGTATACTGGGCCAGATTCGGTTCTCATTGGTGACGGTAAAAGCTTGGCTATCTCCAACACAGGCTCTCTTGCTCTTCCATGCTCTAATTCCTTGTCATTCACCAACTCTTTGCATGTTCCCCACATGTCACGTAATCTGATTTCTGTCTCTCGATTATGTTTGGAGAATGACGTTGATGTTGTTTTCTCGCTAAATGATTTTCAGATGAAGGATAGACGCACGGGGGACACTTTGCATTCGGGGCCGTCGCATTAATGGGCTCTACTATTGGCCGTCCGTGTCTAATATTGCTTCCGTACCTGCAGCTTTTCCGTCTTTTAGTCCGTCAATTTCGTTGTGGCATGCTCGGTTAGGTCATCCGTCGAACAAGATTCTTGATCATGTTCTTGTGTCGCACAATTTAAGTACTCGTAGATTGTCTCAATTTTCGTGTAATTCGTGCAATTGTGTTCAAAGTCATAAACTTCCTTTCTATGACTCGTCAATAAAATCCAAGTTTCCCTTAGATGTTGTGTTTTCTGATGTTTGGAGCTCTCCTGTCTTGTCGTATGATGGTTACAAATATTACGTTTTATTTGTTGATCATTACTCGCGCTATGTTTGGCTATACCCTCTTAAACGAAAGTCTGATGTTTTGTCCACATTTGTTGCTTTCCAAGCCTTAGTCGAGAATTACCTACAATCCAAAATTGTCACCTTGTATACTGACAATGGGGGTGAGTACTTAGCTCTACGTTCACACCTCACTCTTCATGGGATAACTCATCTCACCACTCCTCCCCACACTCCGGAACACAATGGTTTTTCTGAGCGTCGCCATCGCCATATTGTCGACACTGCCTTAGCCCTACTTCACTCTGCGTCTATGCCACTCACACACTGGCCCTTTGCCGTGGCAACTGCTACGTACCTCATAAATCGTCTTCTCAAGGTCAATCTTAACATGTGTTCCTCCTTTGAAACGTTGTTTCGTCGTCCTCCCAACATGTTGAAACTCCGTGTGTTTGGTTGTCAGTGCTATCCCTGGCTACGACCATACTCCTCCCATAAGCTCTCTGATCGATCAAAACCGTGTGTGTTTGTGGGTTACTCCCTAACTCAAAGTGCATACTTGTGTCTAGATCCCACTACCAATAAATTGTACACCTCTCGTCATGTCAATTTCGTTGAGGATAGCTTTCCGTTCAGCTCGTCAGTCTCCACTCTAGTCTCCCTCGATAAGGCCACTGAGTCCTCTCCCAGTTCTCAGGTTCCGTCTCCTCCGCCAGTTCTTATCCCTACTCCGGCCGCTCCCACACCGCCGCCTGTGCAGCTCCCTCCTTCGTCCCCCGGTCGTCCTCCCTCACCGCTATCTACGCAGTCAGCTCATCCTATGGTTACAAGGGCTCGCAACAATATTCGAAAGCCCAATCCGCGGTATGGTCTTATCTCTGATGTTTCTTCTGATATTGAACCCCGCACTGTCTCTCAGGCTCTTTCTGTTCCACGATGGAGACAAGCCATGTCAACTGAGTTCTCTGCTCTATTGAACAATGGCACTTGGGACTTAGTATCTCCGGAGATGTCGTCGAATGTTATTGGTTGCAAATGGGTTTTTCGGATCAAACGAAACCCCGATGGCTCTGTTGACAAGTTCAAGGCTCGTCTAGTTGCCAAAGGCTTTCATCAGCGTCCTGGAGTGGACTACACTGCTACGTACAGCCCTGTGATCAAGCACACCACGGTTCGCATTGTAATTTGTCTTACTGTCTCGAACAACTGGCCTCTACGGCAGTTTGACGTCAATAATGCGTTCTTGCATGGTACGCTATCTGACGATGTCTATATGGCTCAACCACCAGGTTTCTCTGATAAGAACTTTCCGTCGTACATCTGTAAGCTCCGTAAGTCCATATACGGTCTTAAGCAGGCTCCTCGTACGTGGTATATGGCAGTTCATGCAGCTTTACGTCAGTTAGGGTTTGTTTCTACACAGTCTGATGCATCCCTCTTTGTCTATAATCGCAATGGTGTTCAAGCATACTTTCTGGTATATGTGGATGATCTCATCCTTACTGGTAACTCGTCTTCGTTTCTTCAGTCTGTAGCTACATCGCTCGCGGACAAGTTTTCTCTCAAGGATCTTGGTCCGCTCTCCTATTTTCTTGGGGTTGAGGTTGTTCGCACTGCTTCTTCGTGTGTTCTATCGCAAAGAAAATACGTTACGGATGTCTTGGCTAAGTTCAACATGCTTGACTGCAAGCCAGTTCAAACGCCATTGTCTACTTCTGCTTGTCTCTCTCTCTCAGATGGTGCTCCTGCTGCGGATGCCTCCAAGTATCGTGCTGTGATGGGTAGTCTACAGTACCTACTACTTACGCGACTTGATATAGCGTTTGCTGTTAATAAACTCTCTCAGTTCATGCATGCTCCTTCGGAGATTCATTGGGGGGCAGTCAAGCGGCTTCTCCGCTACCTTAACGGTACTCGCCATTTGGGACTTCGTTATATAAGCTCGTCTTCTGTTGATCTTCATTGCTTCTCTGATGCTGATTGGGGAGGTAACGTTGATGGTCGCGCCTCTACTACTGCCTATGTTTCGTTTCTTGGCCCGAATGCTGTTTCTTGGTGCTCTCGGAAACAACGGTCTGTTGCTCGTTCTTCAACAGAGGCCGAGTACCGTGCTATTGCAAACGCTGCGTCAGAACTTCAATGGATTCGTTCGTTACTTTCTGAACTTCATCTTCCGGTCTCTGGTACGTCTGTTATCTATTCGGATAACATTGGTGCAACGTATTTATGTGCCAATCCTGTGTTTCATTCGAGAATGAAGCATATTGCTATCGACTATCACTTTGTTCGTGAGTTGATTCAGTCGAAGGTAGTTCGTGTTGCTCATGTCTCGTCTGCAGATCAGCTGGCTGATGCTCTTACTAAGCCGCTATCTCGTTCTCGTCTTCATCTTCTTGCGTCCAAGATTGGCATCACTTGTCGTATGCCATCTTGAGGGGGTGTATTGGGATTAGTTATATTATTAGTTATATTAATGTAATTAGCCCTTATTATGTATAATTGTTGGGCCTGTTTACGGTTCTCTTTAGTAAGGGTTAGGGTTTGTTTTTCCTATATATTCTTGTAACTCATCACTTTTCTATTGTGTGGAATATATTTTATCTTCACCAAACTTCTATACGGGGTTCCAAAACTCTTCCGTACATGATCGAGAAACCATATCCATGACTCGTCATTCTCCTTGTCGCCAACACCAAATGCCAACGGCACAATCTGTTCATTTGCATCCTTAGTAGAAGCAACAAATAAAACACCCCTGTATGTTCCCTTTAGATGTGTTGCATCAATAACAATTACTGGACGGCATGCACGAAAAGCCCTTATTGAGGCAGCTAACGCAAAGTAGCAATACTGGAATGACGAATCTTCAAGCGTCTGTAAATCAACCACAGATCCGGGATTCATATGCTCAAGCATGTAAAGATGTTTGGCAACACCCTACAAAAAGGACAAAAAACCATATGAAAAGGAGTAATTGGTAAATACTATTATATAAGAAATGTTAGAACTGAGGATTTCTTACTTTAAATGACTTCTTATGATCTCCATATATTTTTTTCAAAGCTCGGTTCTTGCCTTTTAAAGCTGTTGAATATTTCAATCGAACACCACACTCTCTTAAAAACTGACCCTGAATATCACGTGGCCTCACAACGAAACCATCCTCTGTCATGGAAGGCGCAACGTAATCAGCTATAGCTCTTGAAGATACTTTAGGCTCGACACCAGCAGAGTTCATACAAGTGTGACCCACATGCTCATATATTTTCCATATACGCCCAAATGACTTACTTCGCAATGAGAAAACACAACTTAATTTGTACTTACAATGAGCATGATATCTACGTAAATCTGAAACATTGGTACAAAACTCAACATGGTTTTTAAGATGGTAAGAATGTATTGCAGAAATCATGCTGTCTTTATTACTGAAAAATGTCCCGGACTTGAGTTGGTCAGTATCAATGTGATATGATCGAATAGGGATTGCACCATGATCTAACAAAGGTAGTTCCGGTGAACCAACATTCTTGGGCTGACTGGATACACGTTTGGGATCAGATGGAGAAACCAATGGGTCATAACCACGAACGTCTAAAGCAAGCAGATCATTTGAGGGAATAGGCATGGACGGAATGCATTTTGGAGAAGAATCGACATATAGAATTGGAATTTCGCTCGTATCCAACAAGATAGACCACTCATAGTCGTCAGTCACTTTAAATCTCATAAATCCACCTTCGTCATCTTTAACTAATGCAACTATGTTGAATTGATACATTGATTGGTCCTTCATCAAACGATCTTCAATCTTCGACAGCAAATCTATATAACTTAATCCACTAACTGGCATGGGTATGTACTCTTTGGTACCGCCTTTGTAGATATTGTTGAACCAAGAACCACCATGAACAAAAATCACATGAGGGGGCATTTTCCTGCACGAATATTGCAGTAAGAATATGGGTTAGTAAAAGTCAGATGAAAAAACAAATAGACAAGAAGAAACTTATTTGGTAAGAATGTGTTTAGAAAGTTAATTATTATGAATATGGTTAGAATATGGTTAGAATATGATTAAAAATTTTAGTACAAGATTTAGTTGGTAAGAATATGGTTACAACCTTTTGGGTTAGTAACAGTCAAATGAAAAAAAATAGCCAGTAAGAAACTAAATTGGTAAGAATATGGTAACAAGCTTAATAGATATGAATATGGTTATAATATGATTACAAGTTTGTTTAGCATGAATATTGTTAATAAGAAAAGTAAGAAAAATAGTGAGTTTTGAAACTAGTTTGTAAAAACGTGAATAACATTCTTAGATGGTAAGATTATGGTTGTAAACTTATTTAGAATGTCTATAGTTGGTAAGAATTTTAGTATGAATTTAAGTAAGATTCTTAGATGGTAAGAAAGTATTAAATTTTTTCACAACCAACTACAAACACTTATTACTTGGCATTTAATACTACCTTTACGAATTTAAGTAAGAATATGCAGATTCCTCTGACAATTGTCAGTTTCATCCTTAAAATTTCAAAACAAAATTTGCAGAAAAATCAACCCGCCTAGACACAAAAGAAACGAGAAATTTAAAAATCAACAAACATCTCCCCCAAAAGTACGTCGCTGCCGATCGGAAACACATATATCCGACAGGCTAGCTCCGACAATCTTCTCCGACTTTCCCAAGCTTTTCGGAACCCTAGCTACCGCCGGAGAACCAGTCGAATGCGGCTGCTGAACCAGTCGAGCAGCCGCGAGAAGAAGAGGAAGGAAGACAGTGGTTGTCGGAACCCTAACTCCGGCGGAAAAGACTGTCGGAACCCTACCTCCACCGAGAAGAACCAGGCGAGCAGCCGCGAGAAGAAGATCCAGTGGCTGTCGGAACCCTACCTCCACCGAGAAGAACCAGGCGAGCAGCCGCGAGAAGAAGAAGAAAAAGAAGAAGAGAAAAGGAAGAAAACTGCCGTGAGAAAGAAAGAAGAGTAAGAAGAAAAGAAAGAAGAAAGAAGGGGAAGAAGAAAACAGGCGTTCAAAATTGAAGAAGATGAAAATTTGAATTGAGATATAACTAGGGGTATTTTGGTCCAGATTGGCAAAATATGGGTATATTGGAGTTTTTTTTATAATTTGCACAAAATGGTAAATTCACTTATCAAAATAGGTAAAACACTACATTTCCTCATATTTGAACTAGCTTAGTTCACGTATTTTGTTGGTATATTTAGTTATATAACTAGTTTTGCACCCGTGCGATGCACGGAATAAAAATATTTCACAATCACTCGATAAATAATAAAGTAAAATAAAATAAGAATTACACACCATGTATAAACCGTAAAATACATATACACTTTATCTGAATTTCAGAATATAGAATTTTATTTCACTTTATATTCAACCGATTTCAAGCAAGTTAATAAACTTATATTAAGGTACCGCATAATCTATTTCCCTTAAATCAATATTTAAAATTAAAATGTTTATGCTAAGATTCAAAATTAATAATTGAAATAAGCCCAGCATAGTTCAATAAAAAAATTGGTCATTTTACTACGGCCATTGTGCATAGGGATGCAATCAAATTAACATCCGAATACAATATTTACTTTAACAAATAAAACAAAAGGAAATTCTCCGAAAACTCTACACAAACTTAAATCCTTGTAAAAGTATTCACTTTTCTCCTACTTCTGAGGCAGATAGTCTTCAAAATCATCATCGAAGCACCACTTCGCTCCTGATATATTAGGTTTTGCTAAAAGCCCATTCAAAATTATGAAATCGTAAAATGGTTTCTCTCCAACCAAGAGATCGAGGGTTCAATATATATATTAGACATGCATATATTTATAATTTCTGAACATTTATCGAAACCCATACATACTCTGCATTTGCCATGGGAGTTTGTTTCTTCTTCAAAGACGATTGATTCCATAGAGCTAGCCGCTATTTGTAAGTTAGAAATCAATGATACTCCTATATTTTGATCAGAATTCAGAAATTAATTTAGATTCAAGAAAGATAGACATAGCGTCTCTTAGCTTATGTACAAAAGAGGGATCACAAAATAATTAACGGACTAAGAGATTATCCATAAATACGATGTGCACCCTAGCAATGCTGAAAAGAAGAAGCATAAACAATATATTCGGAGGAAACTACGTACCTTAGATTCTGAAGGCCGAATCGAAATGGACACGTGACATGCATCATGCATGCTATCTTTAAGAAATGGAAGTAGCGCCAGTCTCACTTTTTCTCCGAGTATTGATTTTGAAAATCAATATTCCAGTCTAAATAAGAATTAAGCGTACGAATCTCATTTATCATTTATGTACGGGCACGCTTATTATTGCCAATTGATCTCTGCATGATCGATTTTTTTTTTGGTACAAAATGCCCAAACATACAAAGTAGGAATACGTATGTGTTTCTTGAAAACATACGGCCAAGAAGTTCAACAATAAGAAAATATTTAGTAATTGTCAGATATGAAAAATAATAAGTATGAAGAATCAGTTAAACAAAAATTAAACAGCAAAAATATACCAATATATATCCTAAATAAACTATCAACTATATATAATTAAATACTCAAGACTTATTATAATTATAATTACCGTAAAACACATAAAAATCTAACAATTAATGAACTCACAAAAGGAATTTATGCCCAGCAATCACAATGAATGACGACTTCGCAATTGTTGACGCCAACAAATAAGTTAACGACCAGAAGCCTCATGTTGATGTTTTCTCTCACCCAGCCTCGCTTCACAACTGTTTATTCTTGATCGAGAATATTATAAAAGTCTCCTATGCAAAGAGGCAATCTATAACACAATCGAACAAAATAAGAATTTTGATATACGTGCGTCCACACACGAACCAAATCATCAGCGCCCATGCTCTCTTTACCATTGCGCTTATTGCCTTTGATTTTTTTTTTTTTTTTTTTTTTTTTGGACGTCGCATCTGCTTCAGAATAAAAGGTGAAGATGGGTCAGGGCGGTTAATAGAACGTGAAGTGGTGGGAAATAAACGCTAAATATATAACATGTATACATTTTATTAGTTATTATTTCTTTGGATAATAAATTGATTATTGGAATATTTAAATTAGAACTTTGAATTCAAAATATTTACAAAATTGCCACTCAAATTGATTTCAAATTGATTTGAAATTAAGGATTCGTGTTTTATATATATATAGATTATATATGGATGTAGGATTGGGGGCATTTTTTTTTTAATCTTATTTATATAATAGACTTTCTATCGATATCTTAATAATCTTAAGGTATATATTTTATTTGTTGTATTGAGCAGGTAGGGGATAAAGGAAATAAATAAATAAAATCTGAAAAAAAAACCCTATATGGTGACCGAAACAATGACGGGTATATATTACGTTGCCAAAGACTCTTACCGTAAGCCGAAAATGGCGACGGAAAATTGACTTCCGCCTTTGTTCGGTGACGGAAATAACCTCTGTCTCTGTTCTGCAACGGCAATAACTTCCGTCTCCAAATGACGACGGAAATCAGCGTCGTTAATATGGTCTTACAATAACGACCAAAAGATCAAGAACAATGGTAGTTTCGTCGTCATTCTCTGTCGTTGAAAAACGGCAACGGAAATTCCGTCGTGGGTGAAACAACGACAAGCCATCCTGTAACAACACTTGTCCGTTCACGAATAGCTATAGAAATGTCGCTTTCTACAACGGAAATTTCCGTCGCAGTTAGCGAATTTTCTTGTAGTGAATGAGACAGACCATTGATGACTTTTCAAACAGTATCGTACCGTTCAAACTAATTTATCAATTGCCCAAAAATCAATTTTGAAGTATCAATTGTCGGACCAATTAATTTACCGGTTAACCGGCAAAATATTAATAGTATGTGTGGTAATAAATATTAAGTTCATCTAATGTGTTTGCAAATTATTATCGCGAGATGAAATTATAAACATTTCGTAAAATATAATCATTTGGAACATTTCATAAGGGTGATTTGTATTACTTATACCATTTTCATGTAATCATACATTTTAAGGTGTCTTATGTATATTATACACCCTAATCGTTGACGCCAAATGTGTCTTTAACATAAATAAGAAATATGCAAAACAAATGGCATATTTTATGAAAATAGAACAACTACAAATTAATTGGTAAGTTATTTCTTCCACGGTTTTAGAATAGATAACACTATAATTATTGCAATAACCAACATCAATGTTATGCCAATCATCATGCATTTTCTGGATTTTTTCTGCAAATTTTTCGCCGTTTGAAGAGCATCCGTACCCATGATCACGTGATCCACTGTGTTTTTTACCTGTATTCGAATAAATAAAACGAATTAAACAAACAAACAAATGAATAAGTAACATGAAAATATTGAAGGTGAAAGATACGAGTTCTCAAGTTAGAATGTGAAAATCCATTAGAAACGATAAATACGTTAAAACTAGGGTATATAATTCATGGTGACAAGAAGCAAACTTCTTGAAATTTTTACTACTAATAAGCATTATTTAATGTATCAACAAAAGAGAATTGATGATGTTATATGTAAGCAAAGATATTATCAATATATTCTCTGAAAATAGATCTTATTAACACTAAACAATACAAAAAAAAAAAAATGCTAAAGAAAAAATTGTCAACGTCACATGAACACATCAAGGTAGACATATTTAATATGTCCACAATAAATATAGGAGCACTTTCATCCCACGTTCGCAACTAATAATTCGATTATTAATCGTACTTGTGGACCGTATTTAAATTGCACACAAAACGTGAGCGTAACCGATATTAGAGTGCAATTCTTTGATACAGAGTATAAAATATCAGTATAAAAAATCCCAAAATAATGTAACATGTATAATCCAAGCCCAACTCCAAACTCAAGCCCAATCCAAGCCCAAGTATTTTGTTACTTAAAATGAGATACTATTACTTGGACTATATATATATATATATATATTTTTTTTTAAAAGAGAGAGAAAGAAAGAAAGATAGAAAGAAAGGTTTTGGTGAAATACAAATACAATTATATCAAGTTCATACAAAAAGAAAAATTATACAGTATATATTTTGGGCAAAATCCTTTGACTCAAATTCAATATGCAAAATTATAAAATAGAACTCCATAGTTTTTTACGTACATGAAAAAAGTTACTATTTACTTTCGAAAAAATATACTCCTTCACCATCACTTTTTCATTTTAGGATGTAGGTCCGCAGTCACTTTTTAAGACTTTCACATTTTATCTTTCTACTTTTTACACTTTTAACATTTTAATACCATTAAAAATATTAATGAATCCACAAGTATTCTACTTTAACACTTTGAAATATTAATTTGTTAACATGACATCAAAATGTTATTTAAAAAAAAAAAACATATACCTATAATTAGGTTCACTAGATCATGGACAGATGGAGTATATATTCCTCTCATTCCTAAAATATGTGTCTTAAGGCTTCTACTACTAAAACAATCTTGAAAAAAATATATATAACAAAAAATACACACCTTATTTATGTTCTTTGAGTAGAATATTTGTAATTTATTTACAAATCCTTATCACTATGTATTTTGCCTATTTAACCCTCTTACTCAAGGGGAAAACACACCCCAAAGAAAAAATACCAAAAACACGAGCCTCACCAAGAGCAAACGAACAAGCTATGACTCCAATTATAAACTATGACGCATATACACTCCTCCCTAACTAGCTAGGGCTACCGGCACCGTTGTTTCCCGCTCACGACACAAAAAAATAAAAGCAAGTCGGGCCATCTATTGTATTATTGTGCAACATCTGTTATTGCATGTACGGATGATTGTTACGTCTATACACGTGTTAGTCATCTGTGCATGTAATAGAAGATGATGCACAGAATACAACAAATGATCCAACTTGATAAAAAGACGAGAGGCGCCCGGGTTTCAATTTTTCCAAGGTTGGACCGCCCCCAGAACTACGATAGCTACGATTAGTAAGAGAAGTATAATGGCAAAGCACATGCATTTTCTCGAATTCTTCTGCAATTTCCTTGCATTTTGTAGTTGAGTCGTACCCGATTGCACGTGATCAACTGCGTTTGAGACCTGAACGAGACCCTCAATCAACACTCGGCCCACAAACTATTCCCGCAACATTTTCTTTTTCCTTTCGGAATTTGCATGCAGAATCGTTTAAGATCGTTACAAGCTTGGAAAATACTAACCTGGCTCTCGATGTTGTCTAGGACGTCTCCTTGAGCTTCGACTAGAACAGCCATATCGAGGTAGATCTGGCAAAAAGAGATAAACCGTTGTTGAGACTAGCTAGTACAGTGTTGGGATGTGATCCAACAGTTGTAGTTGGATTACAATGTACCTGATGAAGATCAAGAAGCTTTTTCTCGATTTCTTTTACTGCATCGTGCCTCTCTTGAATTTCCTCCACGGTATTGATCACCTAGAATTATGACATCCAAATCCCACCACAAGCTTAACTAAGTTTATAAACAAAATGGAAAAGAGGTTAAATGACCAATGGGGCGGGTGGAGAGAGAGAGAGAGGCATACCTGGCCACGACCTGATTCTTGCATAGCCTGCTGAAATATCTGTTCACTGTTTCCGGTTTCAATGAGATTGTTGATCGTCTGTTAGTCATTGGAGTTCCGAAATAAATATCTTCAACATAATGCAGATTTCAAGTAGTAACATAAAGGCGAAGGCGTACCTCTTCATCTGGTCTAGTTCCCGTAACTGGATCAAGAGAATTCAAGGCACACATTAGATAAACGGATCGAATATTAAAAGAAGGTAAACTTGGTAGTTTGCAATGCTAATTGTGGCAAGATTCTTGCATTTGGTCTAACCTGTTATTACTCTTCTCTCAACAACCTCACGATATTCTTCTTCGATCCTCTGTCTTAATGTCTATTGAAAGAAACGAAACATCTCGAAATTAACATAACCTGAAACAGAAATGAACATTTTACCAAGAGGGAGGAAGACGAGACCTGAAATTCTGTCATGAGCTCTTTAAATTTCTTCGTCAAGGCACTGCAAGGAACGATGTCAGATCACTTGTAACATTAAAAAGGAAAATGTAACACAAGAATTTTATACATATATACGCACTTTGTCATGTTCATTCTTGACCTATCAACAGCAGTCCCTTTTCCACAGCCGGGTTTTTGGCGATTAGCTAAATTCTGGAAAAGCAATAAAAGTAAGAAATCAGTATACAGAATATATGATATACATCTGAAGAAGGTGAAGAAAGATATTGAGTTGTCAAATGCTCGAAGCTATACATCTTTGTTTATTGCCTCGATTTTCCCTTTTATGTTGCGTGCTATCTTTCCCACTTCATCGACATCTTTCTCCATCCGCTTCCTAATAGCTGGAACATATACAACATGCAAAAATAGTATATTAGCAAGAACAAACTCTCTGTTTTTCTTTCTTCTGTTGAGTTTTTACATAAAACCAATTGAGCAGCTCGCGTGCTACCAACTAAAAGGGACCACGAAAAGGTATAACATTGCACCTTTCATCGAAGACGCTTTAGTAACTGATTTCGAATCCTCGTTGGCTTCCTGACAAAAGAATGGCAATGAAAAAGCCAGTTAGCTTACACAAATACGATTTTCCTAGGAAATATGGTGTATGAACTGTTTCGATTTCGAAGTATAGCATCGATACATATGTGCTTTAGATTCAATACAACAGACCTTACTAAAAACACATTAGATTACCAGAAATATGTATTCATACCTTAAGTTGCTGCAATAAAACAGAGAGTTTGTCCACCTGTTTATCGACTTCTTGTATCTGCCAAAGAGATGTAAAGATGAAAATTATGAGGACGAAGATAACGAAACAAAGAAACACACAACACAAAAGGTACTATCTTTTTGTGAAGCAGTTCCACCTGCTTATTGAAGGATTCCAATGCCACATCCGAGCTACTCCTAGGAAGTCGAGGGCCCATCTCGATATCAGATTCTCTAGAAGTGTTGCCCTTGGCATCTCCAACAAATGAATCCTGAAAATATGAGAAGACGAACATTAAGGAGCGTGTTTCGTTCAAGCTTTCTACTAATACAAAGAAAAATAATACTCAAATACATCTTCAAAGGGTAAGATGACATGATAATTTCTAGCAACATATTACTCCAAGAAACCGGTTTCAACTGCAAAAAAATAGCCTTTCTCATTCACTAGGGAATTTTTCTTCTCACAATTCAAGAAAACAACTTACTACTCCATAACACAACATACATCAGGAAGTGAAGCAACACTATCAAAACATTTAAGTCGCGTATCAGGTTCATCGTTCAAACGTTGAATACCGAAGGATTTATTCCTCAAGAATTCACCATGCTCGCTTTGCACTATCAAAACATTTAAGTCTAATGTCTAGTTCCATAGTTAAAAGACTTCAGCATGTTCTAAGCATTTGTATTACGATACTCCCTCCATCCCGTTTAAGATGACACGTTTCACATATATTCAAAAAACGTCTCATCAGAGGAGTACTAAGCAAGCACACAAACGAAGAGTTCATACCTATGCTCGTTAAGTACACACAAACTTCACATCAACAACATGATCAAGCCAAAATCATTAATTCCAAACTCGAGTAATCGATGAAAACAACTATAAACCTCAAACACATAATCAAACTTCACCTCAAAAACTGCAGAAACATCAATTCTTGAACACTAAACGATAAACCCACATACCAGAAACTAAAATTCCACCCAAAAACAAAAGTAACCATAATCTTGCTCAAGAACATTAACGGGACTATTACAAAATCGACAAAGGAAAACACTAACCGTGAGAAGATCGTTCATTTTCAAATAAAAAAAGAAACTTTTTAGCCCAAAGAGGGAAAAGTAGAGGAGAAATTGTGGGGTTATTAAACAACTTTTGTAGGAATTTATTGTGGGGAGTGTTCGGCCGGCGACAACTGTGAGACGGTGAAGACGAGAAGAGGAAGAAAGAAGGGAATTTCGTTAGTTTTTTTCTTTGTTTGATTGTTTTTGGTGGAAATTAAAGTTGATAATCAAAGTTTGAATTGAAGCATAGGCGTTAGAAACAATTAACAATGAGTATTTCCAGTAAATTAAGGGGCTATAGTCAAAAACAAGGTTGGAATATTGAATTAGCATTGAATTTTCGTCCGAACAATCGGGTGTGGACAATGCCCTCAACGTCAAGAATATTGTTCTTCTTTTATTTCATTTCATAGCTCCAATCTTCAACTTATTTTATGTTGGGATAAGATAAAGAAGTGGATTATTATACGTCGATTTGGTAAAAAGCGCAGTTATATTCTGACGCATTCTTGTCTAATTTCTTCGTATGGAAATCGGACACCAATCGAAGACGGGCATTTTCATACTAAACACTTCACATATATTTTAAAAAACGTATCTATCTTTTAGCGGGATTGTATATTACTCGAGTTGGGTATATACATTGTCAACTCGAGTAATATACATTCCGAAAGATAAACATTTTCATGTCTTAATTTTCTTATCGAAAATAAATGTGTCATCTTGGGCGGGACAAGGGGCATCTGGCCCTTTTCGTATTAAATCTTGATTTAAAATTTTGGGCCTAAATTTCTATTGGGTTTCACAATTACCAAACATCAGATTATCTGACCCATACAAATTTGTTGCATGGATTTTAGCCCGGCCCAATTGCAAAGATCTTAACAGCTAACAATTTTATTTTGTTTTAAGGTTGCGTTCTCTTTAATGCATAAAAAAAATGAAAGAAAAGAGAATCGCCTTATAAATTACATCTTTTTTCTCACCTTTTATCACCTTTTATCAATGAGAGGGGATTTTACTCCTTAAATTGGAGAAAATATTTACAACACCAAATTGAAGAGATTATATTTTCTCTCCCTTGTAGTGCAAATGAATGGGAAAAAATAGAAAAGGTGAGGAAAGGTGAGAAAAAGGGTGGAATGTATAGAGTGATTTTCTCTTTTCTCTCATTTTCTCTCCTTTTCTTTCGCATCAAAGAGAACGCAACCTAAATATAAAATATAATTCTTTTTGTTAATTCGATTTACTACCCTCATATTTCCTTTTTCTTATTCACCAAAATTAATTGTACTTGCTATTAAAATCTATAGTTCATTGAAATTGAACCCCTTAAATAACACGTATTCCCTACATTCCACTGAATTAAAACCGTTTCCTTAATATATGTGAAGTACAAATATAGAGACGTTTGTCATTTGTAAAACGTGGAGTTTATCTCTTGTATGGTAAATTAAAGTGAGTTAAAATTAGAATAGTTATATACTAACAACTCCATAATCGAGCTATCGTATGCATTTAGCATCTTTAAAAAAAAAAATTCTAAATACATTTATATTTTATATTAATATTCTGCCGGCCACCCATAAACACATAATTAACCGTATTTAATTTAATTTCTTCAACCTCTCTTCAATTAAAATATACAAAAATCAAGATTCGAGACAAGGTCCAAGATTTTATTCTCGTTAATTACGATTCTTATATTTTGTCCAAAAATCTAGTTTGATTGAGGCTATATAGGCATATTACATTTAGACCATCATTAAATTTGAAGAAAATTAGAGATTTAATTCTGACATTTCAACAGAAGAATCAAGATTGAGAATATTCATTCAATATAATTCCATCACAAATTAAATATACTGTCACGAGCATACATTAGACATATAGTATATATTAATCATTAGCTAAGTCTACATTATTTAACTCATAACGCTAATTTTAATTTTATTAGTAAAAGAATAAAATTTAATGATAAAATCATTTAGTTAAATATTGTAAAATCAAACCTAATCATATTAGGTTGATTGATTAAAAGAGATTGATCTTTATACATGGTGCAGATTGTAAATCGAAGTTGAAACATAAGATCACATTTAATTACACGTAGTATTACAATTTACCTATGTTGCATGGGTGCGGGGATACGGGTGCGGACGCGATACGATACGGATACGGGGATACGGATTTTTCAAAATTTCAGGATGCGATTCGTGAAGGATACGTGTGTATATTTATATTTTATAATATATATATATAACACTTATTTATAAAAATTAAAAGTATAAATAGAATAGTATATTGCATATGTTAATTAAAATGAAATCTTCAACTAAACCCCATAAATTGAATATTACATTACTTCTATTAATTGTTTAAATTTTAGGCTTTGTATATAAAAATAATTTTTAAAAAAATCCAAAAAAGTAAAATTATTACAAAAATAACCCCAAATGCACCGGATTCTCGAGGTGGGCGCACCCGATTCGCGTATTTTTTTTATTTATTTTTTTTTGCAGGATTCGCCACGTGGCGTATCCGGTGCGTATCCCACACGAATCGCACCTGCACCTGCACCCGCACCCTACACGTATGCGATACTGCAATATAGTATTTTTTTAAGAATCCGTGCATTATAGTCAAAATCATCATTTTCCATTTTCTATACATATTGTTAGTTCAATTTTTATTTTTTTTAATAATAAAAATAATAGACAGTAAATTTTAAAATCGAATCACCAAAGATTCAAATTCGAAAACTTTAATCTCAAAACTTAACCTTTTATCGGTCGGCCAAACATACGCACCTTAGGTTCAAATTCTAATGGATTGAAAATGTGAAAGACTTTATGGTAAAGGATCACATTAACTATTTAACTGTTTCTTATCGCATAAAAATAAAATGTCACAATTTTCTCCAATTATATCGCTTGCTTTATATTTTATATTTTATAATATATAGTCCATTTTAAATTATTAATCAAAGGGTCTTTTGACTCTTTTTCATTGATCAGATATACTTATATTAATCAAAGTAAAAAGAAATGGTTGTGGACTCAATTGAGGCAATGGATTAGGAGAAAGGAAACCAATTAAGTTTCATTCTTTCTTAAAAAAAATAAAATAAAAATCTAATAATATTATACTAAATAAATGGAGGTTTTTTTTAATTAGTGGAGGTGGGTTAGCTAATGAATGAATTAAGCAAGCCATGTTCCATGTTAAATCATTGAAGCGTACGTGTCCACTAATATTACCATTATCTTAATTGCGGTCTTAATCACGATTAAGGTGTCGCTAAAACGACACGACATCGTTTCCCCAACTGCTTATTTCTGTCGGTTATTCTTTGTTAATCCTTTGGTGCTTTAGGGAAAATTAACCTTTTTTTCATCTCTCTCTCTCCTTTTTTCCTTTTCTTTTCTAAATTGTAAAAAATTGAAAGTTGATTGGCATAAAGAATTTGGGTTACGTAAATTTTGCGTCAACATAAGAAGATAATATTTTATGTAATTGAGAGATTAATTGCTTTTGATTATTAACACTAATGACGTCATAAGAGCTAATTAGTAATGCGCACCCATTCGTGCGTGTGGGGTGTATTCTTAATTATTATTAATCTCATACTTATGGATGTTTTAGTCAAAAATATATTTATTACTGATTAATCGCACATAATGTTGGTAGCAAGGTTTACTCGCCATCTTAAGGAAATTTAACAACATATATTAACCAACAATTCCATTTCAATGTAGTCGTGTAAAAATGTTAAGATTACCGACTTTCTTGGTATTTACAATCTGGTGGCTGAAAACACTTATCCGGGAACGAAAAGAGTTGTAAGCGGCAGACGTAAGGAGTATTTTCTTAGAAATTGATACCCAACATTATGAAAATTTACAAAATGTGTCTCAATTGTCATTTTCCAAAATGAATGTTCATATGACTTGTGAAAAGTCCTCATAATCTTATAAAAAAATTTAATGATACATTGAAACATTCACGTACCTAGCTAGGTTTGGCCTAGACTCTTTCGACAAATCACTTAGCCATTTAATTGCCATAAAGTAGTTGGTAGAATTAATTTTTTGATAATTATCATTTTTAAAAATATAACACGATGGGATATAACTGAGGAAACGCATAAAAATATATAGTAAGGAAACAAGTACTTCCTCTAGCTCACGGTTATTGACCCCTTTCTTTTTAATATTCGTGTTAAATGTTTTCGAGCATCGTAATGATGAGTTTTAAAATATTTTTTTAAGGAAAATTTAATTTTACGTGATACTACAAGTGCTCTAGTATCCCGTAAAATAAAAAATTCTTTTAAAATATATTTTAAAACTCATTATCATAACTTTCGAAAATGCTTGACACAAATGCTCAAAATTAAGGGATCAATAATCGTGAGGTAGAGGAAGTATTAGCTATCCAAGATTAATATATAAAATGCATAATTAACAAAATAATTATCGGATTAAACGAAGACGACATGATAATGTTGTAAGTTAAGAGAATGGATTTGTGGGTAATTAAGCAAACCATGCATGTTCCACTTAAATCATGAAAGCTTCTCAACACTTCTAATCATGTGGTCTCCATCAAAATCTTAATCCACTTATTAATCCTACCTTCAAAAATTAAACCTATCAATTTCCACTTAATCAATTATACAACCCCTCAAAAAATAATCATTAAATTCGGAGAAAATATTGCAATGATAATATTAAAAAAAAAAAAAAAAAATCATAGCTATATGAATTAAGATATAATTAATATTCAAGGATAAGTTATTAAGATGCGGAATAGTTGGAGCACCATACACATCGATCATATTACCGTAGTTTTACGGAACAATATAATACCTTACTAAAAATCTCGGTATACCTTAATTACGATATTTTCGATATATATTCAGTACGGTATAAATGGTATACCGAGTTTTCGGTATATTTCAAGGGTGCAACCAAAAATATTTATTCCGTTCAATGTACTAGATTTCTTTACCTTTTATAACTAACTATAATTGATAGTAATTGATTATAGCTCGAATTACAAATTCCGTTTTTAGGTACCGTCAAGAACGAAATTAAAAAAAACACCTGAAAATTATATATTCAACACATCAAATATTTAATATTGTTGATACTCGCCATCTCGTTAGTAATTTTTTTCTTTTGTCACAAATTATAAATAATTCTACGATGCGAGTGGAGAAGAAAATAAAAAAGAAGTATAGAAGTGTAAAGAGTCAAAAGGAGAATCTAAGAACTGCCAAATCCAACGAATGTTCTAATCTAATCCTATAATATATAATTAAAATTACAAATACATCTCCCTCGAACACTGTGCACATGTAGCCACCTCAACTTTGTATTTAATTAATTACCCTAAAAATAGGTTTATATATATTTTAATGATGATTAATGGCCTGCAAAATGCTCTCTGCTTTTGTATTATTTGAATCTAAAGAGTGGTTAACCAGTTAGTATATATATAAGCATGTAGCTAGGGATCTTAATTAATTTTCTAGACCTAAATTATTTGTGTTTTTATATAATTCCCATCCGTCTCAGATTAATCGTCTCGTTTTATTTCGATACCGAATATCAAGTGCAGTGTTTAAAGTGAAAAGTAAAGGGTTTACATTAAAATGTAAGGGTTAATTCATTTCATCTTATGAAACATGATAATTTATATATGTGAAACAATCTGATTATTAAAGTAGAGCAATTGAAGTGGGACGAGAGAATAGTAAAAGAAAATAAAATTCAAGTATAATCAAGTGCAATACTTTTGCTTGGGAATAAGTATATCGTGAAGGTGAGCATACAAAATATATCAACAGCTAATACGACAATAGATTCTAAGTTTTAAAAAAAATAAAGTAAAGTTAGCTCGTGAACATACTTAATAGCAAAATTCACAAAACATGATATGATTACGTTATCCATAGATACATTGACAAGAGCGTTCAATTTGGAAACATCCCTCATATGTATAAATCTTACTGTTGATTTTGTTGATATACGCTCTCTATTCATGTCATTAATTTGAAACGTTTCATTATATTTTATACCACTATATAATTAATAAACGAGTTAAATAACATCTGACGACGTAAAAAGCAAAAGTTTTCATTAACCTTCTAGATTTTAATATTTAGTGAGGTAGACTTGTAAAAAACGCACATTACATATATATATGAACCTTTCTTGTTATCCGGTGACAAAGAAATAATACGCTTTATAGCAAAAAGAAAAGAAAATATAATTTGTTTCCAATCAATTAATCATGTTACTTTTGGTGTATCTTGACTTTTAATGTTGATATATACTTTTCCGTTAAGCCGTCACATTATAATCAAATAAAATCGATAATATTAATCCTCCACCACTAATAAAATTATGCCACTTAATTAAATAAACGTGGACACTATTTAGTCAAGTAATTAAAAGTATTGAGTTCGTTTGACATATTCCATCCTTCACTTGTTACGTTTGAACTAACTAAAATTTGTTATCTAATATTATAATTAAGCACTTAATTAAATAGATCAAATTCGGATTAATTAAAAACTAAAATCCCATAAGTATTTTCAAGAAATAACAAAATTTTATAACTGTTGTAAAATTTTACTATTAGTTAGGATTTTCTATCTAGTATATATATGTTATTGTACGCTAGTTTTTGTAATATACGACAAAATATGAGATTAATGAAAAACCCTATTTTTTGCACATCCTCTTCTCTTGTCGTCTCTTTTTCTTCTCCGTTTATTCTTCTATTCTCAGATCTTGATTATAATTACTTTACAATCCCAGTTTTCGTCAATATTTGTATCATGTATAATTATAATTGCAAAAAAAAAATTAGAAGTGTCTGTTGAAACATTTTTGAAGTGATGTGTATTGCAAAAATATGCATGAGATTATATGCCATCTCTTACAATTAATACTACAATAAAATACGAGTATTCAGATGAAATCCTCTATTGTATTTCGATGTGACATTCACTGTTATACTGTCAGATGTTTGACAAGTATGGGATATTCCTAAAATTAGCAATAAATGAAAATTTCCCGTAAACAAAAAATGTTGATTTTAGAATATATTTAATACGTGTTAAACATCCGACAGTGCAATAAGATATCACCGAAATGCAATAGATGATCGTACGAGCAATGTCACACCGACATGAGTAACAATACACTATCACAATCAATTACACTAGTAAAATTCAACCCTAGATGGCAACACCACCTACTAACACAAAAGTTATATAGAAAAATTTCTCTTTACAAACTCCCTTTAAAGTCTTTGCCACATTTATAATCCATGTGAAACAAAAGGGAAATGGTGAAGGAAAATATGTACAAAGCTATATGTATAGTCACTCTCATAACTATTTTTATTACACACTCTACTTATACATAAACTATTTAATTTTTTCCCCTCTTTTTTCACAATATATAAAGTATTTAATTAAAATATACTGTAATTGATATTTCAACCAATATAGTTGATGAGAGCTGACATAGGCACCAAGCATAACCCCCTCTTCTTTAGCTCTGTATACTGATGATCGATGCTACTTTTGTTATCGATAATACTCGTATTCTTGTTCGTATTTCTCTCGTATTTCGACGAATTATTCGAACTCGACTGCTGCCCCTACAAGTATATATAAAATTTTAAATGAATTAGTTAAGAGGGCACGATCATAGGGAATTATTGGTAAACCAATAAAATTAATATAAATAAACCACAACTTGTGAATTACCAGAATATCATTAAATCTTCTGTGGTTGACCTCCTTCATCGTGCTTACCTATCAAACAAAATAAAACACTTAGAAATGATTGATTATTAACATTTAGAAGTGATTAATTATTATTTTTCCATCAACACCAAAAAAAAAAAAAAAAAAAAAAACAACAAGAAGAAGAAAGAAGAAGAAGAAGAAGAAGAAGGAATTACATTTTATTTCGAATTTATAATAATTTAACTAAATAATAAAAAAAAAAATTACCTCTAATCAAACCATACCTTTATAATTTCTCGTTTTTTTTAGCAAAAATTCTAAAATTAACAAACTATATACACCTTTTTCATGATTTTTTTTTTTTTTGTAAAAAATAATCTCAAACTAAGAATCATAACCTAACCTAATTAATATTATCTAGTAAAATTTCATTTCATTTTTCTCGTAGATTAAATTTTTTTTAAAAAGAAAATAGAAAGGATGAAGGGTAGAAGACCTTAGGGCTATTAACGGGAGAGCTAGCCGTATCTTCCAAGTCACCGTCGTATTCATACGTATACTTCCTACGGTTCGTACTCCTCTTCAACTTGTTCATATTCAATCTTCGGATGCCGTCGGAGCCGTTCCACGCCGCGTCGGAGATCAAAGAGGAGCTGCTCATGAAGCTGCCTTCTTCGTCATTGCAAGAAAAGTCCTCTAGATATGCAGTCCAACCGCTCTCCTCCTCCCCGTCCGCGATTTTCTTGTCGTCGTCGACAAACGACGCCATGGATGAAGGGGAGCAAGGAAGGAGAATTTTTGTGGTGTTTTCTGTAGAGAGAGAGAGGGAGGAGAGAGGAGGTGAGAGGATGATTGAGGAAGAAGCATGTTATATATATATTGTGTGAATGAGGGGAAAATAAGGGTACCCACCCACCCACAAAGTGGAATCCTGGTGTGGGCCCATTTGGAGTTGAGGTAGTTAAGATCGGTTGGGAAAGTTTAAAATTTCTATATATTTTTTAATTTAATTTAAATACCAAGAAATTTAATTTTAATGAGTCAATTTTATTAGTAATTTATTTTTAATAAGATTGGGCCACAAAATGAATTGGGTCGAGCCTAACTTCCAGCCCACATAAGAATGGGCCTAATGATTTTTTAAGCATAATATAGTTTTTAAAGATCGCGCCACGAAAAATTCGAAATCGAGACTATTTGTTTCGAACACTAACCCTTTATCGCTCGGCCAAACACACGTACGGAACACCAATTCTTCATATTATATCCCCACTTCGATTTTCATACCAAAAATAAATATGGAATACGATATTATGAATAAGACGAGCGGGGTATTATTTAGTTGGTAGTGCAAACTCTTCTAATTTAATACTCCCTCCGTCCCATTGCAGATGGCCCATTTGGTTTGGGCACGATAACCAATATATTGCTTGTTAAGTATGTTCACTCTTATAAAATGTGTAATTAGCATAACCTTAATTATTTTTTTAATTATTTTTTTTTCATATTCCATAATAATTAACATTTACTTATTATTAGGATTTTCATTTACATAATTAATTGAGCTTCTAATCTATGTTGGGTTTGGACTAATTATTTTTATATAAAGAAATGAGTCGTCTTCAATGGGACGTCCCAAAATAGTAAAGGGGTCGTCTGCAATGTGACGGAGGGAGTAACTTAAATTAACTAAAATAGGACATTTGATGGCGTAGCACAAATTCTCCTCATACGTAATGACTACGAAACATTCTATTTTTGTCTAAAAATAGTGAAACAAAATGAATAATATAAACCCACCAGCATCTTACTCATCACCTCTCGAATCTTAAAAATTCAAATGCACATTGTTTTAAGATTAGGTTGATTGACCTCTACTCGATTATTGGCCAAAATTATTATTTTTTTCTAGGGTTCAATTGTCTCTTGCCAATTTTTTTAATGGAGATGAATTAAAATTCTCAAAGGTCAAATACCAAGTTTTTTCTTCTTCTTCTTCTCTATTGGAATATAGAAGGGGAAAATAACTAAATAAGGCAAAGAAAATTGGAGAGGTTGTTTGTTCTAGTCGAGTTGTCTAGTTGGTGGAATAATTAATTCAAAAAATAAATAAAAGTGAAAGTTTTGCAAATGGAAAAGTGTGGTTGATTTATTAGTCAACTAATATATTACTCTTATTGAGAGATTAATCATCAAAACGAAATTATTTTAAAAATTATCATGTCAAATTAAGCTAATAATTGAAAATTTATCTATATTTAGTGCACCCACTTCTTAAGTTTATTATACATGTAAGTGGTGGACGATGGACCACGTCATGTACTGATCTCATAATGGAATTCTAAATTTATTTGAATTCTAGATTTTTATCGACATAGAGCGATTAATTATTCATAATATTAGGTTTTGATAACGAGTTTGAAGAAAGCATAAGTTTGATTCCCTAATTATTTGGTTTGAGTGTTATCAAGTCCAAACCTAGAAGAGTTGTCCTCTTTTCTTCCCCGCTTTTTTAGTTTGGTTTACCGTATATTGAAATCGGAGTCGGATAATCAGGTTAGAAAAAATAGGATTTGACATCGTAGTTATGAACTAGCGGTGTAAAATATTAATATATATGATTATTGATTCTATCTTGATCGCAAAGATAGAAGTGTCTGACCCAAGGGGATACTCGGAGTGAATTAATTGGATTCATCTCTTTGAAAAGCATGCGAAAATATAATACGTATAATGCTTAGAGTCGACGTATGCTAATAAAATTATTCCATTGGTTAACATGTGCAAGTCGTGTCTTGGGCCTAGTGAACAAAATGAGGCCCCAAGAAGTATCTGTTTCTAAGAATGAAAGCCCATATTAATAAGAAATAGGCAAAAATGCATATAAATACATGAACTTTGCTTGAAATCCATTCTTCACATGAACTTTCAATTTTTTCTATAAATACACAAACTTTGGCTTGCGTTCAATTTTTTCATACTTTAAATTTTTCCCAAATTAAAAGTGACGTGACATCTACGTGGCACCCGAAATTATACACGTATGCACACCGTCAACATCGGATGCAAAATAAAATTTTTAATTCAAATATATATTATTATAGTAATTTTACAATTTATAAAAATTATAAATAAATAAATAAATAATGTTTAAAATTCTAGAAACAACGCCAGAAAACACACACAGTCCCCCCTTCCATTTTCTTCCTCAGCCGCTGGCACTGCGACTTGTCGGCGTCGCCTCCAATTTCACGTTGTGCGCAGCGACACTGTGGTGCTGCTCCAGACGAGTGTGCGTGATACCGTTGTGCGGTCCGCAACGACGTTTTTTGAAGTGGGTCAATGTTGGTGGCTGTCGAGAGAGAGAGAGAGGAAGAGAACGAAAGTCACCGGAAATTGAGAGTAGAAGGTGAAAGATGGTGAGAAATTTTGGGGCTTTCTAAGAGAAATTGATAATTGAAAATTTTCGAAAACAAAGGAAAATTGGAGGCGACGCCGGCAAGTCGCAGTGCCGGCGGCAGAGGAAGAAGATGGAAGGGGGGCTGTGTCGTTGTTTCTAGAATTTTAAACATTTTTTAATTTTTTTTTTAAAAAAATAAATTGTAAAATTACTATAATAATATATATTTTGAATTAAAATTTTTATTTTGCATACGATGTTGACGGTGTGCATACGTGTATAATTTCGGGTGCCACGTAAATGCCACGTCACTTTTAATTTGGGGAAAATTTAAAGTATGAAAAAATTGAACACAAGCCAAAGTTTGTGTATTTATAGAAAAAATTGAAAGTTCATGTGAAGAATGAATTTCAAGCAAAGTTCATGTATTTATATGCATTTTTGCCTAAGAAATATATGTGTTTGAGCCTAATAAGATAGATTACAATCAATACTTATACAATTTGGCAACGTTTAATTTCGTGTAGGGCCTCTTAAACCTCAAGAACGGGCCTAAACACATGCAGGGGCACTTGGTAAACACATGCACGATCACTCTTGATTTTTATTGCTTGAATCACCAAAATCCCAACACTTAGCTTTGATTTTACTGTGTGTTGGCCAAAGGTCCCGAGTTCGGGTTGTAATAAATATTTTAAAAAATAAATGTTTGTACTTTTAGGTTGCGTTCTCTTTGATGCGAAAGAAAAATAGAGAAAAGAAAAAATAACCCTATAAATTTCACCCTTTTCTCACATTTTCTATTTTTTCCCCTTCATTTGCACTACAATGGAGATAAAATTTTATCTCTTTAATTTGGTGTTGTAAATATTTTCTCCAATTTAAGGAGTAAAATTCTCCCTCATTGATAAAAGGTGAGAAAAAAGGTGGAATTTATAGAGTAGTTTTCTATTTTCTCTCTTTTTCTTTCGCATCAAAGAGAACACAACCTTAGTATAAAAAAAAAGTTAAATAGGATAATTATTAACGTGAATTTAGAATTTTGAGGGGATTTAGCAAAAACTTGATTGTTCATCCATTTAAAATTTCAACAAAATGAAAAAGAAATATGAAGTTTGAGGAATTTATAAATTTATAACGAAATAACATTTATCCATTTACCATGTGAAACTAGAATGAGTTTCAGAAAAGCACGCCCTCCGTTTACTTTGATTTGACCCCCTTTCGTCTTATGAAAGGAGCCAAATCAGAGTAAACGAAGAAAACAGTACTATTTTTTCCCGAGAATTTGTACTAATTAAATTGTTATTAATGCCAAACGGGAAAAAATGAACATTGAAATGAGATAGAGAGAGACACAAAAGATAATATTCAAAGAATCGGGATGCCGTGCTTCCTTTTTTTCATTTTCTTAAAAAGCACACATTTCATTCATCTCCTTTTCTTTTGCCCACTATCTAAACAACACGAGATCACTGGATGCACATTTTTGTCTTAATTCTCTACGCACACAATCAAGTGAAATATATATCCATGGATATATATTTTACTAGATAGAACGCATTTATACTAATATAGCTCTAAACATTTCCAGCAACTGGTTGACTGTTCATTTTTCGCTCGACTAAAATTTCTACAAAATTTTTCTTACCGAGGATCTCGGATAAAAAAATGGAGAGAATTAGAAATCAATAATGGGTTCTCCGATGGTGAGATTACGCTCCACTGTCCAGTTCAAGTTGAAGAGCTTGGCTGTGATGAACTTGAATACCTTATTCACATTTATGTTGTATTTTGCACTCGAAAAAAATAATGGCGCATTCAGAGCCTTTGCATACCCTCTTGCCTGTCACAATTTCATACAATTAGTCGAGATAAGTAAAAAGATGCATAATTTTCACGAACGTTCCAGAACAACAAATAATACATAATTAAGACGGACCTGGCTAGCGATAGTCCATTGCAAAGTTATAGGAAGTTGGATAAATTCATCAAATTTAGTCCCTATGAATACTGGGACTGCGGTCTGCATATTTTCAAAAAATATATAAAGAAAAGTCGGGGGAATTTGTTCCGAATCAAAGGGCCAATAAAATTAAATTTGAACTCTACCTGGTTATATTTTCTGGCTTCTTGATACCATCTGATCACACTGCGATCACCATTAACATTAAGCATCAATTAGTCTAATATAACGAAAATTCTACGCTTCTAAAGTCCGTTACATTTGGTTTTGACCGTCGATCATAAAAAATTTCAACTCATTATATATGTGGGATTGTAATCATACCTTTTTAAGGTACGTCGACATGTGAGATCAAACATGAATAACATAGCCACTGAATCTTTCGATGCCATGGGAACTTTACGGTACGAGGAATCATCATCGCCTACGCGTAACCAAATTATCGAATTTTTATTAATTTAAACATTAACGTGCTCTAATGAGAAGTCGGAGTATCAAAATAAATAAGTGGTGGAGAATAAATGAGGTAAAACGTACCTCCAACATCCCATATGCTATAAGAAATTCTTGCCCCTTTCACATCCAATATTTTGTCCACATGATTTATTCCCAACCCTCCGATTTCTTCATGATCTCTTTTCTCTATCCCTGCATATTTTGTCTTCTCCAAGACACATGCAATTAGCCAATTATAAAATATATACATAAAAAAGTATATGAAATAAGGCATCTTTTATCATGTTTGTGGTGTACAATAAAGAATGCAATAAATTAAAAAAGAAAAAAAAAAAAAAAAAAAAAGAAGGGTAATTCTCATAAAGCAAGAAAAGAAAAAGGAAATGAGACTTTATGATTCGCCTTACTAACTGTGTTACGTTTAATGATCGAAAACGAATAGTTTTGAAAGCTACGATATCTATGATACACACTAAGAACTAAAACCTCAAATCTCAACATTTTGAGTTTTTTCTTGTAAAATGTTAATAAAATTTCTAAATACTACTTGCATGGATTAATGGTTTAGTGTAATTAAACAAATAAATTAGTAGAAAACAATATTCATGACGTTTTAGGTTTCCGATACATTAGTAACCCCTACCGCTAGGCCAACACAAACACATCGATTTTAGACAATTGATATACTCAATCTTATACGACTCTACGTCAACATTTTCATTTTAATAAAATCCTAAATCAATAACTCAGAACACAAAATCAACAAAACCTCAATTAATCTACAAACACGACAACATTAAATAAATAAATATATACAATTTTAAAAAATAGAGGAAAAAAATTCAAAATTTGAGTACTAACCAGAAAACTCGTTTTTCCGATGTTGGAATCGCCAAAGAGGCTAATCTTCAAAGAGACCAAATCCGATGAATCCTTTCCAAAGCTGAGTCGCAACGGCAGCGCAGCGGCAGGCGGCGACGAGGAAGGGGAGGAGGAAGAGGAGGAGACGGCGGCGGCAGAGGCGGCGGAATTCGCCGGAGGCAATGGGCGATAGGTGCCGGAGATCTTACCGCTCCAGCAAGCCAGAAACTGGCTCCAAACCGATCGAACGTATCGGCGAAGGATGCAGATCCGCCAGAATAGCCGCTTCTTAATATTGAATTGACATTTCTTTTTGCAGAGCTGCAATTGCTGCTTCGGCTTCATCGATCAATCCACTGTTCTATTGCCTCCGAAAAATAGTAGAAAATTGATTGTTTCTCTCCCCTCTCCCCTCTCTCTCTCTCTCCTCTGCTATTTTCTCTCTCCGAATTAGAATTTTCTCTCCCTTAGTTGCGGGAGACGTGTGTGTGTTTTTTGTGAGAGAAATTGAGATCGGAGGCGGAGTTTTGATGCATGTTCTGAATTTTGATGGGTAGTGGTGGTGGGCGTCTCATTTGGAACACTAGTTCACCGATTTTGGGGGTGTTTGTGTTTCCCTTTTATACTAACTTTTTTAATTTTAAATAATAGAAAATTTTGTTTATAATTAGTTTGAGTTAGCAATTTGTTTAAGTCCCAAATACAGATGTTAATCGTTCAACGTGATCTTAGCTGTTGAATCGGTAGAATTGCTCTCAATTCTGGCTGATCGTTATGCTTTCCTAATGGTCGTTCCGTCTACCCTCGTTCGGCGTTCGTTTAAAATGTGTTTAGTCCATTCTCGAACGTAAATCGAAATATATTTACATATTAACTTCACTTTAATATATGTTCGCAGTAGATGAGACTCATAATTACTTTAACATTCGGTAATTATAAAAGTTAAGTACAAGTATGAGTTGGTTTAGTTCTATGAGGTTAAATATTGGGACAAAAAATTTTAAGTTTAAAATCCTCCGTGGTACGGTCTTTAAAAATCATTATCTAAAAAACTTTAAAAAAAACAAAAAAAATTAAATAAAAGAAGTATAATTGTCAAATAATAGAACCCGTATCATTAACGTAACCTATGAGTTAAGTCGGCATTCATCATTGAATAGGTGGTGGATATGATTAAATATGAAATTTTGGAGCATGCAATAATGCACTTGCGCGTGTAATGTTCTTTTATTATTGAATTCCTCCTCAATTTACCTAATATTTTCTTCGCCCACAACTTTTAAGATCTATTTATTTAGGACCTTTTCGTTTTAGACATTTTTCTTCATGTAAAAAGTTATACTCATACCCTTTAAATATTACTTTAACATATCACTACTATATATGTCAACACTTCACTGCAATCTCCATTTCAACTTCTTCAAACTCTGAAGATCATAGATAGAGGGAGTATTTCAATTATAAGTATTTCATTTGTATATATTGTTTAAAGGAAGATGAAACAAAAGGAATAAAATACGATAATGAGTTGTTGCATACATAGTACGTGGGAGGAGAACAATTTTGAGGATGTCGGTTTGTAGCCTTCTTACCAACATCCGGCGCAAAAGGTGGATCGAAACATTAGTCAATACAAGATGCCCTCCCATCGAATCAATCATCCACAAATCTTCAATGGTGTTCACATTCGTGTATATGGTTAGAAGAGTTTGTATACGTCGTTTTCGTCTTAGTATCACCTCTCTCAATGAGCCAGTATATTGCGGTAATTTTTTTCTCGTTTTAGCAACATTTTCCAAGTGTTAGTACAATGGAGCGTTTCCTGATTCATTTTCTGACATTTTTCGATTTATCATACGTTTTTTATATGGTGTTGATATACTCTTTCCGGTTAATGATTTGTTTTGCATTATTAGAGGTCACTTATTTATAGGATCATGTATTCGATGATCTCTCGAAACCACCACATTTGAATGTATTGAAGATTGATGACATAGATGCCCTACCACATTTCAATGATGCTATTTTTTGTTTTATACTCCCTTGTCTCACACTCTCACTTAATTAGTCTAATTGGATATAATAATAATAATAATAATAATAATAATAATAATAATAATAATAATAATAATAATAATAATAATAATATACACTTCTATTTAGAAAAAAATTAAATAATAATATACACCTTTTTCTAGACCATATTTTGCCTTTTTCTTTTTTATCTTCTATTACTTACGAACACTAATCTGCAGTAATACAACAGTACACATAGCATATATGTAAGGATGCAAAGAATCGCACACCATTCTCTATTTCCCAACCTGTTCCGATCTGGTGTTTCGCTTCACACGCACAGGAACGAAACACGAGACCGAAACACGACGTGCTTTGGCGGGGTCCGGTCGTCCCATGCCATCTTAATTCTTAAGTGCTCGGTCCGTCGAATACTTGACTAGGATGCCTCTTGGAATCCATACTCTTCTTCCTGAACGACTCCTTGATCTCCGCCTCTTTCTTGTCGACAAAATCGATGAGGCTCTTGAAGCTCGTAGTGGGCAGGATGCGCCTACTTGGACGAGCGGGCTCAGATGCCTCGACGCTCTCCTGTTCTACCTCGCTGCTGTATCTGCTGAACTGCAAGCAGACTCTGCAGAAGAAGATGGCCAGAGCGATGAAGCAGGCGATCCCACAAATGAGGAAGAGGCCCCAGAAGCTCTTGAGGGAGAGGCGGCTGTCGTCGATTGGGTTGGTTTGGACCGAGCACGACTCTTTGGATAGCCATTTGTCGCGGATCCTTTGCAGCTCTCCGGTCTCCGAGAGCTGTAGTATGGCAGTCGAGAGGTCTACCGCGAGAGGGGAGTCTCGTTGGAAGGCCTGCAAACGATGCAACATCGGTTGTTAGAAAACGAAATGAACGGGAAACAAGAGCACAAGAAATAGTACTTACGAATCCCCATCCACTTTTGGTGAACTCCCTTCCTACAATGCTGAATTGGCACTTTGTGCTGGACAGGAAAAGCTCTACATAAGGGAGCTCGTCCACAACAGCAGTGACGCCGCCCTTGCTCGGACCATCCAGAAGGGATCGACTGTAATCGTCATGGGTTTTCATCAATCGTATCCTTGATTCTGCTACGTTCAGCTCGTTAACAAGATAGTTATACGCGAATGACCCGTCTTGGATACCTATAGGGTCGGAGCTCGCAATCAAGGAATCTATTCCTTGCACTCTCGAACTGAGCTGCTGCACCGTGAGGATGGATGTCAAACTAGCTGTGTAGCTCGAGTTGATGATCAATACCACAAAGAGCCACAAGATTAACACCAATCTTCCTAGCGAGCTCACCGTGTTCTCCCCTGCATAAAGTCGATTTGGTTAATAAAAATCACTATAACTCTCGAGATCGAGAAAGCAATAACGTTGTATGCACGATATACTTACGGTGTGCGAAGAACATAGTTGAGAAGCTAAACCTGAAGGAGAAAGATTTGAAAATGAGTGACATTTTTGCTCAGAAAATCAAACAGACTATAAGTTTCAAATGAAAGTGACTTTGATCGTCTAATTCTACGGATACTGAATCGTATGTGTTGTCAATCTAATCTATCATCCAAAGTGAACACCCCCATAATTGAGTATCCGAAAGGATCAGACGATCAAGCATTGAAATAATTTCTGGAAATGGACTGAAGTAGATGAAATACTAACCAAAATACTGTCATGATTTGCTGCCTTGGAGGACCTCGGAACTCAGTATTTGTCCGATGCTCAAGAATCCAAACAACAGTTCCGACAAGGAGGAAGAAGATCCCGGTGACACCCCACATTTGCCAAGTAAACGGCATGAGAAACGACCACGGTTTGGATTTCACTTCCTTTACAGTAGCAAGTACAACAAGGCCAGATTCCATGAAAGGCTGCGTAAAGTCCACCATCCTTGTCCTGTTTGTGGTGATGGTAATGTCTCCGACTGCTGCATCGTATTTCTGGAAAGAGAAAGTAAATCAGTTTGAGAAAGATCGACTCAGTTCCAAAATCTAAGCAGAACCAAACAACAAAATACTCACATTTTGTGCTACGTCGCTCACAAGATTATTGTACGTAGGGTTTCTTACACCATCTCCATACATGATATACTGGTGAGGAACAGCATAAGGCAACAGAGCAACAGCAGCTTCAAACACATCAATGCAGTATCCTCTAGCCCCCAACGGTCCTTTATCTTTCGTTACAACATCCGGATATGTAACCCTATAAGGCACAGCAATTTGCAACGGCTTCCCATTATTTGGAAAAACCCATCCTCGAGGTTTCGTTGTCGTATCACCTGGCCATAGTACACTATAGAGGCGCTGATCACTGATGTTTTTAGGTTTTCCATATAATGATTCTGGAGGAACGGTGGAGAAACCCGAGTGATTAGACCAATAACCAATCCTACGAACTCCAGTTCCACCAACGTTAAGAACATCATATGCAGGATTGATCAAGTTCTTGTCTGAATCAAACTGCACATGTCCACTTACACCAGTGAAGTTCGATGAAGTAAGAATGTCTAGCAAAGTTTTGCCTTGGTTGAAAATCTGGAGAGATGTTAAACGGAGGGCACTTCCATTAGTGTTGCGCAAATTTGGATCCTCTGAGAAACTGACCTTTCCACCATTTTTGAAGAAAGCATCGAGGGCTCGAGCTACTAACCAAACAGAATCGTAAGCAAACAGAGCATAAGAGTTGAAGGTTGGGTACTTTTTGTTCTTGATCTTCCTCCATTGAGAAGCAAATCCCGTTTTGAGATCAGAATCCGGAGTATAATGACGAAGTGCAAGAACTCCTTGCAAAAGATCTGCAGTTGAAGGATCAATGGTTTCTGTAGAATCAAGAACAGAAGGAAGCCAATCGGTAGCAATCCAAACATAGCTTTTGCTCATCATTCCAAGTCTCTTTGCTACTGAGAATACATTCAGACCAGAATCTGGATTCACATGTACAACGAAAACCCGAGATTCCATCAAATTCACTTGAACTAATAAGTTGTCAATTTCAGCCCTCGAAGCACCTGGAGTGAATGCAGCCTTGTGAGAGATTTTGGCGCGTTTCCTTGCTAGTGCATCACCTAATACAGAAATCCCATTTCTTCCATTATCGTCATCGACAAAAATGGCAATAACTTCTCTCCATCCGAAATAATCTACCAGATCAGCAATGGCAAACATCTGGAAATGATCGTTGGTCACACCACGGAGAATGTATGGATATTGAAGAGACGAAAGAGCAGGGTCTGTGGCGAATGATACAAGTGGTATATGAAGCTCGTTTACAACATGGGAAATCACACGTGCTACACCTGAAGACTGTGGACCAAGAGCTGCAACGACTTGTTTCCCAGCAATCTGCATGGCTACATAAGTAAGGACACTTCGTCAATATTCCTCCTCGTCTTTTATCTCGACTTACTATGTTGAACTCATACGTGAACTTACGCAAGTAGAATTTTTGAAAGAATTTCTAGATTGTGCTGTGTCTGTTTACTGCTTTGAACAAATCTAACATTATTGGATACTGAAACATACTGTATTAAACATACATACGAAATACGAAGAAAGCACATGCTCATCAGAAAACGAGACACGGATAAATGATACACGACGAGAAACAATTTGACTGCCAAATCTACATAAGGCAGATTAAGGGGAAAGAAGCACCACTTTCATTCTCACTAATCCTCCAATACAATCAGAAATATTTTTAAAAAAATCACATATCAAGCTAGATTAAGAAGAAGAACTAAGCACAAGTACACTGATGAAAAATCAAACGAATGACTCACAACGAGCAAATGATTCGTTTTCACTATCTACATAATAAGCAGGTTAAGGGAAGCAAAACACATTTCATTTTCACAAATCCAACAATGTTTTTCAAAAATTAACATACCGATAGTTAATAAAAACAAAGGTAACCGAGAGAGCGAGATATATATATATATACACAATTCCGATAAGCATAAGTACGTACCACAAAAATATCTCCAAACAAGAAAAAGAGAAGAAATACCTTCAACCGTGCCAATAAATCCACTGCAATTCGTATCCTGAACAATAAGATTAATTTTCTTGTCCTTCAAAATAGTAGAATCAGAATTGACATCATCAACCGCAGCACGAATTGCTGGCGCCAAAGACCTCCCAATATAAGAATCAAAAGTGAAGAGAGCTCCAACATTCACCACACTAGAATTCCCATTCTGGGAAACCACTTCCACAGCAAGAAACAAACAGAAGACCAAGAAAACCAAAAACCGCCTCACCGGTACACCGCCCTCCATTTCCCCAGAAACAAAACTCAATCAAGAAAACTCAAAAGCTCATATCTTCAAGAAAGAAGGAGGAGCTAGATAAAACCATTGTTTCAATTCATCAAACACCTGCCGTGCACACAAAAGTTATAGAGCTCGAAACTCACTTTTCATTTTAAATTCAACAGGAAATTGACATCACTGAATCCTAGAAATGGAGGAGAAACAAAAGATTTCCAGCTCAAGAAAAGGTAAAAAAAAGTGTGGGGTTTGGGGATTTTGACAGCAGGAAATTTCCTCATTGGCAGGGCAAACAGAAACAATCATTTCATATAAATTAAAACACAGAGAAAAACCAAGTTGCAATTCTTGGTAGTAGTATTTGATTTCCACATGAGGAAAGGACTATTATATAGAATTAGAAACATTAGAAAAACAAATATCTAAGTCATGTATGAACAAGAATCAACCTCAAAACTTGAAAGTACAGTACACAAACTCAAATTACAAAACAATAATTAATTCATCATTTTCAAAGTGCCATGTTGAGCTGAGGAAGAAATCAGCAATCTTTTTTTTTTTTTTTTCTTTTTTTTTTTTTTCTTTTGGTGGTGCCTCACAGGTCTGGGCGATGCTACCCACTTCTGCAGTGCAGAAGGGGCATCACACCCTACACGTGTCAATTAGTTTATGTCAATTAATTTATTTTATTAAATTTGTATTTTGTTGTTACAGAAAATAGAAAACCAAAACCACTCACTTTAATTATGGTGGTCGGTCCATGATGTCATCAAAACCTTTCAATGTTCAATTTTATTTTATTTTTAAAAAAAAAATTAATTTTTTTTAATATTTACGATTTTTTTAAACTTTTTTCCTTTTTAAAAAAAAATAAAAATCATTTCTTATATTATTTGTGCTATCTCTTACTCCCTTTTATTTCACTTCTCTCTAAAATTTTTTTCCTTTTGCATTTTCTCATCTATATACTTAAATCAAAATAATAATCTTGCATTTTCTCATCTATATACTTAAACCAAAATAATAATCTTTTCATCTTATATTAGACGATACATCATTTTTTAAGTCATTCCGCACTAGAAGGTATATTTCGTTTTCTAAAAAGAAGTAAAAACCTTAAAATGGTCATAACATAAATTACAAAATTTTAAAATATCATAACTATTTTGGACACAAAACTAGTGAATCGGGACGACCAAAAATAGCAAACGAGACTAATGAAGTGGGGGTGGGGCAGAGTGAATATTAATTCTAAGTGTGTTGTAAGCTTTATATCTTGTTTAATCTATATTTAAACTTCTAAAAATATTGATGTTTGAATTTAAATAAAAATAATGTATCAGAACCTTTAATATATATAAAAATTGTTAAATCAATAAACAAACTACAAGCTATGATCATTTTTTAAAATTTGTAATTTATGTTATGATCATTTTAAGGTTTCTACTTCTTTTTAGAAAACAAAATATACCTTCTAGTGCAGAATAACTTAGAAAATGATGTATCGTCTAATATAAGACGAAAAGATTATTATTTTGATTTAAGTATATAGATGAGAAAATGTAAAAAGAAAAAAAATTGTAGAAAGAAGTGAAATAAAAGGGAGTAAGAGATAATACAAATAATACATGAAATGAAAGTTAAAAAAAAAAATAAAAACAAAAACAAAAATCGTAAATATAATAGTACTAGTAAAAAAAAAGTTGAACATTGAAAGGTGTACATCGTGGACCCACCACCATAATTAAAGTGATATACTAAACCACTGCCATAAACAAAATCCAAATTTAATAAAATAAATTAAGTGACACGTGGAGGGTGCTGATGCCCCTTCTGCACTGCAGAAGTGGGTAGCATCCCACATGCCGTGCTTCACATGGATAAAGTAAATTAATTAATGGAAAGACGAAAGAGACGCATATTTTAATATTCTAAAGAACTCTTACAGTTAACGGCTGCAGTTGGTAGGTAGCAGGAATTCACCATTTATGATATCTCAAGATTCAAAATTTAAATGCTTCTTTTTAGTTAATAATTCATGCCAATATATAACAGTGATAAAGTTTCGATTTTGTAGAAATTAAAGCGAATGATCATAGATTTTTTTATTTTTTTTTCAAGAAATGTGGTTTTATTGTTAGGTTAAGAAAGTCTTGTTTAAAAGTTATTTAGGCCGAAGAACTATTTTAGATAAAAGCAATTTTATGGGGGAAGAATTTAATTAAAATTTGAAATAATTTATTGAAGGGAAAAAAAAAAAAAAAAAAAAAAAAAAAAAAAAAAAAAAAAAAAGAAGGTGAGTGGCCACATTCTTGCAAGATGGGGAAAGAATTTGATTCTTGAATTAGTTGTAAGAATTTGAGGTTTTGTATACTGAAAAGAAGTGTGATTTGCTTTTCTCGTATATCACGTGCCGACATAATAATAATAATAATAATAATAATAATAATAATAATAATAATAATAATAATAATAATAATAATAATAATAATAATAATAATAATAATACATTTGTTGAATGTTTTGTTATTCATATTGAAAATTAGTTTGGCATGGTTTTCATTATGTTTTTCATTAATGGAATCTTGTGTTAAAATAGTTAGCCTATCTAACCCTAAATTAATTCTCAAAGGAAAGTTGTGATAACCTAAACAACCGATAGAAGCACCTTTCTAAAAATTCTTGCCTAGATCCCTCTAATTTCCGCTTAAACACTTTAGTACTTCATTCCGTTCAACACTAAGTAACTCTCCATCGGTTTAACAAAAGCTTATATTTCTCACGTCCTTTTCTCCCTTCAATTATCATATTACAAAATAATGTTCTAAAAAGGCCCAATCCGACGTGGGACAATTGTGTGACACTAACACACCAACAATCAATCTTGGTCTGACTCTGATACCATGTATTAGGATTGTGTCAATTCACCTCTTAATTAAAAGGCCTTGTAAGGGAGAGGGATCATCCACGTAGAGTCCAAGTTCTTTCCAATCCGATGTGGGACAATTGTATGACACTAAAAATCATAGTATATGACTAATATTAATTTATGTATAGAGTTTGTACTATAAGACATAAATGTACAAATAGTAAAGAGTTAATAGTTAAAATACCCATTTTTTAAAAAAGTACTATAACTTTTATACCCACATTATAAGAAGTAGTACTTCTTTATCCATTTTCAATTGAAATGTCAAATATACCCTCTACTTATCAAATAAAACAAATTGTTATTTAAAAAAACAAAATAACAATTTAGGACGTGGGACCCACCCCTAATAACTCCAAAATTAAAGATTCTAACTACCCCACCCTCCCCTCTCCCTCTCCCTCTCCCTCTCCCTCACGACTGAATTGCCATTTTCACCCAAATCGAATTTTACCCCACACACGACCGATTCGAATTTTACCCTCCCCCAAATCGGAAAATTTTTACCGTTCCCGTCGCCGGCGCCGTCACCGACATGAGTTCCACACATTCTGACCACGATGAAACCGAAACATCGAGGAGAGCCGCCCAACGCCGCCCACGGCCCGCCTCCCGTCGCCGGCAGCAGCAACCGCCGGAGGAGCCCCTTGCGCCCCGCGTGTTCCCCGATCCCCCTCCGCCGGTATGTCCGTTTATTTCGATTTCATTAGGGCCGTTAATGCATGAAGCATGTTATGGTTTCGAATGAATGGCAATAAGCATGAAGCATGTTATGGATTAATTTGCAATTTTTTTTTCTGGATTTTATAGATAGTGTTCTTAACTACACGGTCAAATAGGATATTAAACCGTGTATACACGGTTGAAATAAGAAATCAACCGTGTAAAGTCAACGATTTTGACTTTTGAAATCGTTGACTTTACACGGTCAAAATCAATTTTGACTTTTGATCGTGTGCAACACGACCAAATTGTATAATTTCTCGTGTATATTGACTTTAATTGATTAAAATTGAATTTTGTCTTTGACTTTACACGTTTTTTTGCTGAATTTAGGCGTGAATTGCACGATTTATAATTCAATTAGCCGTGTACAGTCAACGATTTTGACTTAAAAGTCAAAATCGTTGACCATACACGGTTGAAATTGAATTTCAACCGTGTAGTACACGACTGAAATTGTGTACTTGGCCGAATAAAATGCATGAAATTTTCAAAAAAAATTTTTGATTCGTTTTGTTTCTTCTCGATTTGCAGCCTAGGTTTCAATGGACGCGGGGCCGAATGCAAGGGTTTAGAGGGCAAATAAACCTCTACATACGGGACGACGTGGTTCGGTCGATTCCCCGCGTGTTGCGTCGAGTAGGCGGCCAACGCTTGCTCGATAGATTTACGGAAGGCCCGTTCGGATACCTCCTCGAGATTCGGAGGAGCGGGAGTGCGAACAACGCCCTCCACGAGCTTCTAGCCCGAGAGCTCGAGGATGAGTCGATTCCCGAGATGGAGAGGTGGTTCCACGTAGGTGGGCAGGACATACGCTTCCGTGCCCAAGAGTACGCCCTCGTGACGGGCCTGGCTTTCGGGGAGTCGGCTTTCAACCCTAATGGCCGTCACGACCCTCCCAAAAGGAGCCTCCTCTACACGAAGTACGGGGGCAAATCCCTGAAGATAAATAAGTTGAAGGCGGACTTCAACGACGACACGAATGTACTGGGAGAGGCCGACCAGTATCTGAAGGCGGCCAACCTGCTCATGTACTATCTGATGCTACTCGGCCACGACAACCCGACGATCGAGGACTGGGCATGGCACCTGGTGGAGTTCGAGGAGCAGTGGAGGGCATTTCCGTGGGGAGCGTGGTCGTTCCAGATCATGCTCTACCAGCTGCACGTGATGAAGAGGGACCCCGCCCTCATAACGGGCGTGCGACCCGCCTATCACCTGTACGGGCCGGTCTGGGCCCTGAACATTTGGGCCTACGAGGCGATCCCCCGAATGGGGCAAGCATGCGGGGTTCGGGATCGTCCGACACTGTCCCCCCGCCTCAGAAGATGGGCCACGTCCTCCTCTTCGTGCAACTTCAGGGGATTCTTCGATAATCCCGAGGTAATTGATTTAGTATTTTTTTACATTGTTTAATTTATTTCAAGTTCGATTTCTGTAAATTTGCTTTTAAAGTCAAAGTCAACCTTTTTAAAATCCAATTCAGTCGTGTAAGTCAACAATTTTGACTTTAAAGTCAAAATTGTTGACCTTACACGACTGAAATTGTAATTCAGCCGTGTAATACACGGTTGAAATTGCAATACAGTCGTGTAAGGTCAACAATTTTGACTTTAAAGTCAAAATTGTTGACTTACACGACTGAATTGCAATTTCAACCGTGTAGTACACGGCTGAATTACAATTTTAGTCGTGTACTATGCCGAGGGTTGTGGGTGAAATTTAAAAAAAAAATAAAAAAAATTTGATTCCTAACACCTCTTGTTTTATTTTTCGTTATAGCTCGAGGTTCATCCGACACTGGAGGCGGATGATTACGATGTTCTCGATTATGGATTCCATAGTCTCGAGAGCATCGAGCCGATAGGCGTGGCCTACGTTCCCTCCAAGCGCCACGAATAAACCAATCTCCCGTCCGAGAGAAGGGAGTCGAAGGCGAAGCGCAACATGGCGAGGGCCCTGGAGAAGCTCAAGTGCAAGGGCGCTTCTGAGGCAGTGGCCCCTCGTCGTCGTGCTCCACGAGCGGAGCGAGCTCACTCCGACGGCGGGGTCGAGATGCCGAGGCCAAGGGTTGAGAGGAGGCCCGAAACATGGGCGTCGAAGAGGCCTCGGAGCGAGCACGCTGACCCCCGGCCCTCCGGCTTGATTTGCTGCGCACACGGAGATCCGTGCGAGCGCGGTCCCCTCGGGGACGATTTCTTGGACCGATTCGGGGACCGTCTGGTGTCCCGATGGGAGCAGGATCGCTCAGGGACCGGATTTCTAGGTCGACTGGCGAGGGCTATCGCCGGGGAGCTGAAGAAGTTCGTATCCAAGAGTCTGAGCCGCAGCCGTTCTTCCTCCGGGGGCGAGGGACAGTCTCGTGTAGGTGAGCAGCCGTTTGCGGGGCTCAGGGATGTCCACGTCAGTGAGCACTCGCTTGGGGGGCTCAGGGATATCCCGATCGAGACGGCTGACGTCGCAGACCGTCCTTTTGACAAGCCTGAGCCCTCCCAAGGCTCCCATCACTCTCGGTTGAGTGAGTTTGGTGACGAGATAGATAGGATGGGAGCGAGCTCAGATGAGGAAGTCACTCGTGTCTCGACTAGGGAGACACGCCCCTCAGTCTCTCTACTATCTCCATATGTCGTAGAGCGTCCCAAAAAGCGATCCTCTCCGTATCAGAGGTTTAGGGAATCGGGACAGCCCCACGTGGAGATGAGCCGGACCGGGTTCTACCTTACACAGGAGATCTTCTCCACGATCGAGGACACGACGAAGTGCCTCACTGCTCTGGTAATTTTTTAACATGTTTTGTTTTGTTACTTTTACGGTTGATTTTGTTCTAATTAGGGTACTAATAAGATTATTTTGAAATGAATACAGGAGATAGACCTGTACACGGTCTACTGGCAACATAGACTCCAACAAGGGTACCGTCTTCTCGATGGTGTTAACAAACTTCACCACATAGTTCTGCCCCTTACGTTTTACGTAAGTTCGTTTTCTCATTTTCCGTTTTCATTTGTTTCAATTTCCATATTCATGTATTTCAATTTGATAAAAAAACTAATAAAAACAATGTTTCAATTTCAAATAAATAAAGACACAACTCCGAGACGAGTACTTGAAGTTTCACCCCAACTCTTCGACTTGGGGGTTGGCAAACGAGACTTTGAAGTACACGAAATGGGAGATCCCCTACGATTTCATCGCGGGCTGGGAGGGGATTAACACGTACCAACAGTGGATCACCGGCCAATATGTAAGTTTTTAATATCCTATATTGATTATATCGAATTTAATTCTTCGTATTGCTAAATCGTGTTTTTTTTTTTCCAGTTTCTCGTCGTTTGCCATGTCTCCTCCTCCCATTGGATCGTGTGTCGGGTGAACGTTCCTTGTTGGTGCATCGAGGTGTACGATTCCCACTATTGGATGTACGAGGGAGATAAAAACCATCCACTCAGGCAATCACGGATCATCCAATTCTTGCCCTTGTCTCGCCTCTTCTCACACCTCTTGGAGTACAATCCCCAATACTTCACGCGTGTCAACTCAAAGGTCAAAAACTGGAAGACACGATTCATGGACATCCAGTTCGCCCCTCGGGAGTATCAATTCGTCCAAAACGATGGCGTGAGTTGTGGCGTGTACGCGTGCATGTATTTGGACTTGCTCCTTGGGAACCATAAGCTATACCATGGCGACGAGAAATTGGTCGTGACAAAATTTCGAAATAAGATGGCTTCGAGAATTTTCATGATTTCGAAGGGATGGAGGAATTGGTGACAAATTGTATTTTTTTTTCGAATATTGAATGATTTTGATGCTTATTTAGATTTGTAAATTGTTGAATTCGAATGGTGTTTCTTGTTAATTAGATTTGTTTGAATTTGATTTTGTTCGAATGATGTTGATTTTGGTCATTACAAGTGAAGAATCGAAAATTGTCAAATGGTGGAAAAATTGTATTTTTTGGACATTTTGGACTCTAACATTCGGTTGAGTACACGGTTGAAACGTAGTTTCAACCGTGTACTCAAGAACCGTACTCGTGTAACCCTAGTCGTGTACATTAGAACCCTTTTTTTTTTTTTTTTCCCGATTCGTGGGACTCAATTGAGTTGGAACCACTGTTACTTTCATACATTGTGCAATCTTATGATTCGAGCACGTTACGTGCATTACACGTTTGTAAGAACATTACGTTCGTAAGTTAGTTCTAGATCAAACGTAACCTTAGTAGTTAGACTATATAAGTGACACTCACTCTATACTTCATACTTACATACTTCATCCTTTGTTTCAATTGATTTTTGGCTTAATTATGACATAACTTGCGTTATTACACGTTTACAAAACTTAATACACTCGAGATACACGAGAAAATCAAATCAAATACGAGAATTTCGCAAATTTTGGCTTAATTTTGACTTTTTAGGCTTAATTTTGACTTCTCACGAAAATGGTACACGCTATTTTTCAATTTAAATCGTGTAGAGTCAACATTCGTGTAGAGGGCATTGACTTTTATTTAATTTTGACTTTGTTGACCTTACACGGTTGAATTAGATTTCCAACCGTGTATACACGATTGAAAACATCATGCAATCGTGTAAAGTCAATGACAATTTTGACTTTTTTTTTTTTGACTTCACACGATTAATACTCGAATTTAACCGTGTACACACGTTTAAATAAACAATAATGTCGTGTATTTGGCCGAAGGTTTCCCTTTTTTTAACACAAAAACATTCAATTTTCACCAAATGATCAACTCAAACAAAATCTAACATGTTTACATCCAATAACAGTCTTAAACATCCAAAAACGTTCATTAACATCTAAAAATGTCAATTTGGTTAAAATAAAAATATAATTAAGCATCGGTGTCGTACGGACATCGGGGCCTAGTATGCTCCTCGCTCTTGCAAATGCTACATTTTTTCTTACCTCTTGGACGTCGAGGGGGAGCATTTAGATCAACTCCGGAAATGGGAAGCGAGGCTTGGCAACTCCGTCGCTTGTGCCCGTATTGTCCGCATCTTGAACACCTTTGCCGGTTCGTTGAGGATTCTCCTTCAACGGCCGATCGAGCTCTTGCCATCGGTGGTCGCCCGGCTTGCCTAGGTACAAGAGGGGGTAGCACCCTCCATCGTGAAATGAATTCGGGAACACTCCACGTCTCGGGATGAGGAACTGGTTGAATCTGAGGAGAATACGTAGCAACTAACGTGGATTGCCTGAAATAATGGCTCACGTAGTCAGTTGCTCGCCCACCGGAGTGCCTGTAACAACATACAATACAAAAACGTTTAGAAATCCGATTGAAATACGACAAGCATGAAACTAAAATAAAACGAGAAGTAGCCGTACCTTATCGCCGCACAAGCGTGTCGACAAGGGATGCCGTCTAACTCAAACTCACGGCATTCGCAAGTCGAGTTTTGGAGATCGACGAGGTAAGTCTGCTTTTCATCTTCGACTCTCCAAAGGGTGGGCGTAGGCGTTCCTCTGACGGAGTAGCGACGGCCCCATTCCGACGATGCCGACATCTTCGTATAGGCCTTCTCGGTGAGTTCATGTTGGCGAGCTAGGGCACTAGTCCGATGTTCGTCGAACCACTTCTCGACGACTATCCGATACACCTCGATCATGGCACAAATTGGGAGTCTCCGAGCCCACAACAACCGAGCATTCATGGTCTCGGCGGGATTCGAAGTCATGAAGCTCGTACGTCGGACGGGACACTTGCACCTCGCCCACCTCGGCAGGCCAATGTCGCTCAACCTCCTGTAGATCCCCCCTCCCTCCCTGCTTAGGTCCCTCAGATTCCCCCAATATTCATCGAATTGGGAATCTCGATAGGCATAGGCTGCAGACTCGAATATAGCCCCCGCATGCCTCCCGTACCTAACGAAATTTCTCTGGAGGTGAACGAAGCAGAGGCCGTGAGCAGCATGCGGAAAGATGGAGTCGATCGCATTTGCGATGCTCACGTGCTGATCGGATACGTTCAACAAGTCCGAGGGCGCCCCGAAACTCTCTCGGACTTTGGACAAGAACCACGTCCAAGATTCGTCGTTCTCTATGGGACCGAATCCAATGGCAAGGGGGAACACTTGCTCGTTCCCGTCTTTCGTCACCGCCACAAAGAGCGTCCCCTTGTTCTTCCCCTTCAAGTGCGCCCCGTCTACTACGATCACGGGGCGTAGCAAACCATTTCTCCACGCCTCGATGGACGGACCAAAGGCGAGGTAGAAGTAGGTCAGACGGTCGGTGACGTGGGAGGTGTGGATGTCGTACTCGGTGCCCGGATTCATCTCCTTCAAAAGGTAGAGGTAAGAAGGGAGCCTCTGATAAGACTCGTCGAAGGCACCGTACGTCATCTCTATAGCGACGTTCCTCGCACGGAGAGCGAACGGGTAGTCAATCTGAATACCGTACTAAACTCCGTAGCTCGTCCACCATCTCCTTTGGCTTCAACACTGCGCCCTCGGTGATCAATCGACGAGCGTAGAATGCTCCTAATACCATGGCCGGCACCTGTCGTTTGTTGTTCGAATTTAAATCAACTAGACACGTGTGATCGGCCTCGTACTTGTTGATCTTCCAAATCCCGCCTTTCTGCGTTGCATTCAACTTGAACTCGCAATCCTTCCCCGAAGTGCACCTAAAACCCACACGGCCTTTGTCGGAACGAGGGATACAATACTCCTTCCGGAGATCCATGTGAAGCAATCCGACGGTTATATGCAAGTCATCCTTCTTCTTGAAGTATCCGTCCTTTCGCAACTGACCCAAGGCCGGTGCCAAGTCGGGATCGATCCATCCTAAAGGGAGCGCGGTGTCTAGATCGACGTGCGGTATCAACCAATGGCGAACCGCCTCCTCGTTAGCGCGAGCACGAGCTTCGTCGTCGCGGGGCTCTTGGTTTTGTGAGTGCATGCTACGAAGCCCGATAACCCTATCAATATGGCCGGGCTCGCGGATCCATGCTCCGAATTCAGCCGTTAGGCTCTCAAGTAATTGGGATCGTTCCTCCACATTCCTTGCTTCCTCGCCCTCGGACTCGAGAGACTCTTCTTCCGACTCCGGCTCTTCTTCGTCGCGTACTTCGGCTTCAAATGCATTCGATCTCGGGATCGGCTCCTCTTCGACGCTATAGTTCTGAAAAATCGTCGATCGTTGGGTATTATGGGCTGCCCGATTTGCTCTACTAATGACGTAGATCGTCGACATCTCCCTTCTCGCGATGCACATTCTAAGCAAATCCCCGGTGCTCTTTAAAACGGCCTTCACCGTCTCCTGCTCATTGAGGTTCGTCAAGTGGAATAGCAAGTGCTCCGATTCATCACCCAAGTAAAGTTGAATGTCTCGTACTACGTTTTCATAGCTCAAACTCGCTATGGGATAAGTGACGAGAAAAGAGTCTCCATTTACATACGATATTCTCTCCCAACGACCGCTATGACGGATAAGAATTCTCTGATCACCCATGTCGATCTGTACCAAAAAAAAAAAAAGAAAATTAATAATCTGAAAAATTTTTGTTCTTAAGTACACGGTTGAAACGTTAATTCAACCGTGTATACACGGTAAAATTACACAATTTGTCGTGTAAAGTCAACAATTTTGACTTTAAATAGCTGACTTTGTTGACTTTACACGACTTATTGTGTTATTCTACCGTGTATACACGGTTGAATTAACCATTCAACCGTGTACTTTAGAAAAAAAAATTTTCTATTTTTTTTCGCATATTATAAATAATAAATACAAAAAATCGAATATTACCTTGGTATTTGTCTCGAAAAAACGTCTTGAATCGAATCCAAATTTTCCAGAAATTAAAGAATGCCTACAAATATTCTCTCTCAACAATTTTTTCAAATTTAGTGTTGTGATGAAATGAATTATGTCTATGCTATTGCTATTGTTTTCTCACTTTTTCTGATTTTTCAATTAATGAAGTGCTAACAACCTCTACTTTTAATCAATTTCACAGATTTGGTTGTTGAAAGTAAATAAATGCAATTTCCTATTTTTTAAAAAATATTACACGCCAATCTCCTATCCAATTTTTGGTGGTCGTGTATGTGTTCGTGACCTCCATTTTTTTTTTCCACCTCATATATGGATTGAAATTTTCCAATACACGAAATTTCAATCGTGAATTGAGAGAGTAAAATCGTGTAAAACACAAATTGAATTGAATTTTATGGTGGGCCCCACGTTTGATTTATATATTTAGTTGATTTTTGGTTTTATTACACAAGTGGGCCCAAATAGTAAGGGTATTTAAGACATTTCAATTGAAAATGAGTATAGAAGTTATACTTCTTAAAAAGTGGGTATAAAAGTACCACTTCTTATAAAAGTGGGTATTTTTAAACTTGACACAATAGTAAATATATATATATATATATATAGTCTAATCGGCCTAGTCTGTTTAAGCACTGTCTAAACTCCCACCTAGATTTTAGTCTCCACTCCACCGCCCTATTAGCGTTTATCAACTTTTAGAACATTGAATTGGATAAAAGGTTATATAGCAGTTTATGAAACATCTATTATAATTTTATCGATGCTAGGTCGAGTGCACGTGAAATAATATAAAATCCAACTTTTAAATATTTTAGTGCTACTACCTCCATCTCATATAAGTAGTCTCATTTGCCATTTTTATCCATCTCATCTATTAGTCTCATTTCCTAAAATGATAAAGAATATGTGGCTACAATTAACTCTCTCTCCTCATCAGAATCAATTACATCCACATATTACCTTCCTCATTGACTATTGTACCATTTTAAAATGGACTACTTATATGAGATGGAGGAAGTAGAAAATTTGAAGAGCCGAGAGTAGTATCGAACTTTAGGATTTAGAAAAGTAGTGGTGTGAAAAGAGACACCTTGTCCTCACTCAAAGGTGGGGGGATCAGAAAATAATTCGTGGATGGGTTTCTAACGGATGGGCCCTACCTTGAAGTTTTGTGAATCGTGATTTTATTTTATTAATTAATTATTTCCTTTTTCTAATTTTATTTTGGGAGGTACGAGACATGCGGATTTTATTTTGAAGTAGTTGACTTCGTAACTAGTTGACTTAATTACGATGATATTTATACATTTTATATTGGCACATTTAAAGGCTAATAATATAAGTTATTCCTTATAATAGAAAGATTCACATAATTAATATTCTTACAAGAGTTGTTAAAGAAAATAGGGTAAAAATTGTGTTTTCATATGATTAAGGAAATAGTATGCTCTCTCTCACTCTCAATTCATCCCAAATCTATCCTCTCATTTTGTTCAAATGAATCTACTATAATAATAATAAAATGAGACAAAATATTTAATTGTGACATGGGCAATATGAGATTAGAGTAAGAGTCGGCAAGTGTACAAAGTTTGGTGTACGTTATGCATTGATATAGGAATGTTTTCCTACTAATAGCAATACAAAATTAAATTTGGGTATCGATGGTGTGACGATGTTAGATCCATAAATTTATTATAAATATTTACCTTTAATAACTTTTGTATTGAATTATTTTTTAATTAAAAAAAAAAAAAAAAAAACTTGCATAGCGTTGCAACATCAACGAAGATAAATTAAAATAGAAAAATTAACGAGTAGAGGCATTGGTGAAATGTATTCTTCAAATTCCCCTTAAATGAATGTGTTAACTACCGACATTGTCATGAATGAATGTAGGGGTGGGTCGGTACGGTATACCTTTGTATTTTCGTCATACCGTATACCTTACCTTAAGTGACGGTATGCTAATTTTACATACCTTTACCTTACCTTACTTGTCGGTATACCTTAAACCGGTATACCTTAATTTCGGTATGAAGCAAATTACATACCTTTACCATACCTTATTTTCGGTATACCATACCTTAAGCCGGTATGCTACGGTATACCTTAAATTAATTATAAATAAATAAATCAATATATGTATAATTCATATCTTAGAAACTTATAATACATTAAATAGCACCCAAATATTTAAACTCCAAAATTCTTCAAAATAAATCATATTATCAAATTCAAATCCAAAACATCTAAATTCAAAACACAACGAGAGCATTAAAAACTTAATCTCACTCCATAATTTAAGGTATATACATAATATAAGGTATATACCCTACTTTCGGTATATATTGCGATAGTGGTATATACCACGATACCGGTATATACCTTATTTTCGGTATATACCTCGACAACGGTATGTAACGGTATACCCCGGTATTCAAAAATTGATACCTTTACCTTACCTTTGTCTTCCGGTACGGTATGATACCTTACCGAAAATTTCGGTATACCTTAATTACAGTATTTTCGGTAAATTTTCGGTACGGTATGGACGGTATACCGAATTTTCGGTATATTTCCCCAGCCCTAAATGAATGTACTAAAATTATATTTTAGTAAAATATTTTATTTATTTCAAAATCAATGGTAGACACGTTAACACGCCGGGGACATTGTCGTTGGCGGACACGATCCTCTTACCTTTTTCCAAATAAATAAATAACACTCTTTCCATTCATTTCGTAATCAACCATTCTTTATTAAAATTGAGCCTAAAATGAACTCGTTATAAAATCGATGGAATGAAGTATAAAATATAAGTATGAGTATTTACAAGTGAATATATTATTAATCAATTTGAGCCAGTTTTTCTTTCTTTCAAGTATATATCATCTAATAAACTACCACTCCGGTCCAGGCTTCTTGACTCATATTCCTTTTTGGTACGTCCCACACATATTGACTCATTTCCTTTTTTAGAAATAATTAGAGTATAATAAGTACAATTAGTAAACCCCTTATTACACTTAACATTCCATACTTAAATCTCATCCACTCATTTTTCTGCACGTAGTTCAATATAATTTAAATTTTGAAAGTTTAAATTATTATAACTTGCTCGTTTGTTATCGGATTTTTATGATTTTTATATCAAATTAAAGGTCTTGATACGATCTTTCATAAGATCAGACAAGAACATGTTTTTATGCATCTATGATGCTCTGTTTCTAAAATATGTCTAAATACATAAACCACATTACATTTCCCTACAAAATACACTTTATACACTAAACATTTTCGTCTTAATTCCCGTGCAAAAAGCAAATGAGTCAATATGCGTGGTCCGGAGTGGTAGTATTTATCATTGACACGAGGTTTGGCCTAGGAGGAAAATAAACAAGTTAATTCTCTTGAGAGAGAATAAATACTAAATAGTTAATGAAGATTCTAGATAAATGATCTTCATTTGAATCAAGAGACGGTTAAACTAAGCATGTCATATAATTAAATAATGAAATAATCGAACAATTGGGATGTTAAAATCATAATTAAATATTCCCATTAAGACTTTGGGTACATCATTGGATAATGATTGCAGTGATGCATTATTATGTTATCAACTTGTATTTGGATAATATCTCATCAAAACTGCAAGTACATTCAATATGCTCACGATAAATAGAAAAACGTTTAATCTATTCAAAAGTTGATCGTGATGCTGGATACTAGTATTTTATACTCCCTCTTATTTTTCAAGTTTAAGTCATTATTTTTATATTTTATATCTCACATATATTTAAAAATTGATTCGAATCAAAAAAATTTCGGATCAAATCTTTATCTAGTATATAAATTAATTTTGTGATTACATGCAATCAGCCCCAGAAAAAAAAAAAAAAATACTCGACATATTTAATAATTTTGTTGGATTCCATCTCTAATTTAAACCCAAACGACACTATTAAAATGGTTTAATCTTAAAACTATTAAGTAAATAATTGAAAGGGGAAAAGAGGAATAAGACAAGGTGAAGTAGAAGCCAAAATTCAAGTACTGTCCCCTCCAATAATTTATAGGCTTCCATTTTTTAAGTACTCCCTCCTCCACTATTATTGGACACAATTTACCTATAATGCACCGATTCTTCAAAAAATACTACCACTCCGGTCCAGGCTTCTTGACTCATATTCCTTTTTGGTACGTCCCACACATATTGACTCATTTCCTTTTTTAGAAATAATTAGAGTATAATAAGTACAATTAGTAAACCCCTTATTACACTTAACATTCCATACTTAAATCTCATCCACTCATTTTTCTGCACGTAGTTCAATATAATTTAAATTTTGAAAGTTTAAATTATTATAACTTGCTCGTTTGTTATCGGATTTTTATGATTTTTATATCAAATTAAAGGTCTTGATACGATCTTTCATTTAAGATCAGACAAGAACATGTTTTTATGCATCTATGATGCTCTGTTTCTAAAATATGTCTAAATACATAAACCACATTACATTTCCCTACAAAATACACTTTATACACTAAACATTTTCGTCTTAGTTCCCGTGCAAAAAGCAAATGAGTCAATATGCGTGGTCCGGAGTGGTATATTGCAGTATCGGATATGTGTAGGGTGCGGGTGCGATTCGCGTGGAATACGCACCGGATACGCCACGTAGCGAATCCTGCAAAAAAAAAAAAAAAAAAAGGATACGCGAATCGGGTGCGCCCACCTGGAGAATCCGGTGCGTTTAGGGTGCGTTTGAGGTTATTTTTGTAATATTTTTACTTTTTTGGGTTTTTTTTAAAATTATTTTTATATACAACGCCTAAAATTTAAACAATTAATAGAAGTGATGTAATATTCAATTTATGGGGTTTAGTTGAAGATTTCATTTAAATTAATATGTGCAATATACTATTCTATTTATACTTTTAATTTTTATAAATAAGTGTTATATATATAATAAAATATAAATATACACACGTATCCTTTACGAATCGCACCCTAAAATTTTGAAAAATCCGTATCCCCGTATCCGTATCGTATCGCGTCCGCACCCGTATCCCCGCACCCATGCAACATAGCAATTTACTAATCACAATTATTTTTTTTAAAAATGTATTTGTAATAAGTGAATAGTCTATTAGTTTTTGATAATTTATTTTTATTTTTTCTGTTAGTTAGGCAAGACTCAAAGTTATTATTAGGATATGAAATTATCACGTATCGAATTATAGGTTAATCCCTCGATCACTGTCCACCACAAGGGACACTTGTGATAATTTACTTCTCACATGATTTACTTATTTAATTTTTTTTGAAGTTTCTACATCCTAAAATTAGAGAATGTCAAATTATAATGAGAGGACGAAAAAGAAATGTTGATGGTGGGGATATTAATATTATTATAATTAGAGACTTTTCTTCACAATTAATTAAATATTTTTCATATCTTTGCATTTATTTTGTTGGCCAACTAAGTTTGAACGGCTGGTGGGTCACATTTTACATATTTTAATTGCAAATAATTGTTTGAATATAACGTAACGCCAATACTGTACTCTATATATGTATATACACACACTTGTTTTATTCAATCCGAATGTGAAAGTATAACCCTATCTCTTTCACTTTTCTTTCATAAATTTAACAACACTAAGACCAAATTAATGGCTAAAAAAATCTAATAAAAATCAGAGGGATTATGATATATACATACATTCAAATAGATATATCGACGTGGGACAAACGAGCGGCTTCAACGAAGATCGTCTAGAATGGTTAGGCCCAGCCAAACAAATCTAGACTTCTTAATACAAACCAACCACATGTAATGACTCTTCTTTCAATCATCACAAAAAGAAGGTTTCAGATTTCATGGCCCGAACTCAAGCACTAAAAGTAACTAACTTAACTACTCAAAAAAGCACCCTAAAAAAGAAAGAAAAAACCTTAGCTACATGCACTAGACAACACAGTAGTCTGTATCTACGAATGATCGTTTCTCCGGCTTACTTCGGGCGGAGACGCTTCGTCCTGAGCGAAAAATCTCTTAATGGCCTCTTCCTTCTCATCAATGAACTGCAGGAAATTGTGAATGGCCCTTGAAGGGAGAAAACTTGATGACGAGCTTGAGAATGCAAGAGAAGAGGAAGACGAGGAAGGGACGTCCCTCTGCAGCTGCCTCCTTTTGTAGGCTGTGTACTGACGGACCGCTCTCACTAGGAAGAGAGAGAGAGCTACGAGACAGATTAACCCGCAGATAGCGTATAGTATCAAGAAGCTGTTGAGATGAAGCTCATTAGGCTCGGATTTCTTGATTTTCTCTTTCGAGAACCATTTGTCATTGATTCTTTCGAGCTCTCCGCTCTCAGTGAGCTTCAGGATTGCTGTGGAAACGTCGATTGCAAGCGGAGAGTTCTTCTTGAAAGCCTGAAATATGTGAAAGACAAGATCTTGATGTTTTTTTTTTTCTCAAACTCTATGCATCTACTAATGCTTTTAGTTTTTGCATTTGATGTGTAAACTAACTCATTGAAGATCTCACGAGCTCTAGCCTCTTATGGAACGCGGATTAGAATTCATATTTGCATCCACAATTTTGGCATAAAATATACGGTGCATACGAGAAAGAATCTAAAAACGACACAAGTACTAATGGGATTCGATGCTTCCACTATAACAAGTAGGCTACATTTCTTAGTTTTTTCCGTTAGTGTTGAGTTGGTCTTTAGACAATCACTTATATAATACCTCAAGATCATTAGCATAGTTTGAAACGTGCGCTTTAAAAGAAAAGAATCGAAAACAGAGCAAAAATGCAACGAAAAGAGGTGAGAAGAACTTACAAATCCCCAACCGCCCTTCGTAAATGGCTGCCCGACCATTCCATAGTCACTATGCTTTGAGAGAAACATCTCTACATATGGAGTTTCATCAACAATGGCAGCAACGCCTCCATTTGCAGGCCCTCGTTTCAGTGCAGCCTCGTATTCTTCTGGTGAGCCTAAAGAAACTAGCCTTGACGGATGTATGTGGAGATTGTTAGTCATGTAGCTGTAGGCAAATGATCCCACTTGAAATCCAACAGGCGACCCGCTCGAAATCAGAGATTCGAGGCCAGTTATAGACGTCGATAGCTGCTGAACTGTTAAGATAGATGATAAGCTTGCTGTGTAGCTTGATGTGATCACTAGTAGCAAGAACAGCCACACCACCATCACAAACTTTCCGAGTGTGCTTATCGTGTTTTCATCTGCAACGAATAACGAAGAGAGGTAAATTTGGATATTATGTTAAGTTTATTGAGGGATGTAGCACTTACAGTTTGCTTTGAATAGAGTGGAGAAGCTGAAACTGCATCACAAAATGGACTTCGGTTAGACACTCAAACTTCGAAGGAAAAGAAAAAACCCGAAACATATGGACAAATTCATATTTTGTTGTTAAAAGGTGCAAGGTAAAGAAGAACTTTCTTACAGAAACATGGTTCTGAGCTGTTTCTGAGGAGGGCCGCGGAAATCATCGTTGACACGATGCTCGAGCATCCAAATGACAAAGGCTATAACGACGAAGGAAACTGCAGTGGCACACCAAAGCTGAATGCTAAAAGGTTTGATAAAAACCCAACCACTTGAAGTAGAGTTTCGTAATGGAGCTACAATGGCAAGGCCAGAAGCAGCAAAAGGCAGAGAGAAGTCGACAATTTTTATTCGGCTTGTCACGATTGCTATATCTCCGACGGCTGCATCCAAAACCTAAGATTCAAAAGCCAAACATGAGAAAAATTAGAAAATTCCCACCTTTTGATACCGTTATTAATAGATAGAAACATGAGGTTCTCACATCATCTGCCACCATTCTAACAAGTTCATCGTAACTCGGATTCTTGAGGCCGTTTCCAAAGGAGATTAATTGGTGAGGAACTTCATAAGGAACTAGCTTTAGTACTTCAAGAAACAGATCAATGCAGTACCCTTTAGCACTATGGCTGTCATTACCTTCAGACACAAAATCATGGAAACTGATTCGTTTTGGAAACCCGATTGTCAATGGTTTCTCTGTAGTCGCCACCACCCATCCACGAGGCTTTTCGACTATTCCACCTGGCCAAATTATCTGATTAAGCTTCTGTTCTTCAATCGAAGGGTTATGATTTTGAAGAGAGAGACCGTTGTGATCCAACCAGTAACCAACCTTAATACTCCCATTTTTGGCAATGTTTAGGATTTCGTATTCGGTTCCAACAAGGTTCCCTGTCAAGCCAGAAAATTTCGAGGTTGATAACAACTTCATTAGAGCTTCACCACCATCAAAAGCTTTCAAATTTTCAAGATGCAGCTTCTTACTCGAAGAAAAGGTGATCTCTCCCTTCTCTTTCATGAGTTTATCGACTGCATACGCAACGAGCCACACACTGTCATAAGCATAGAGACCATAAGCAGTCAATCTTGAATATGGCTGCACTTTCCTCCATCGTGAAAAGAAGGCCTTTTTCTTGAGGGTGGTTGGTATACGAGGGCGAAGTGTAACTACCCCTTGAATGGAATCTAAAGAGTCTTTCTCACTAGGGAGTGAATCCAACGTAGAACTAAGCCAATCAGTTGCAATCCATACATAATCTGCACCGATCATATCAAGCTTCGTTGCAACTTCAAAGAATCTCAGCTTCGGATCAGGACTAATATGCACAACATAAACACGAGGGCCGAAGGACTTAGACATGTTGAGAACATCCGAGATCTCACTCAGGTTGTACTGAGGAGAGAGAGGGAGTTTGTGAGAAATTGTTGACATCCTCTTAACAAGCTCATCGCCTAGTGCAGTCACCCCGTTCCTACCATAATCAGTGTCCTCAAAAACCGCTATTACCTCCTTCCATCCATATAAGTCTAAGAAATCAGAAATGACAACCATTTGGCTTGAATCAGACGGCGCTGTTCTAAGAAAGTAAGGGAACTGGAGAGAAGACAGTGATGGATCAGTGGCAGCATACGAGATCAGAGGAATTCGGAGCGCATTTGAAATATGTGACATTATATGCGCAATGGCAGACGACTGTGGGCCGATTATTGCTACTACTTCCTCCTCTATCACCTCAAAAGCTGGCAGATTAAGATAGGAAGAATCATATGATAAGCATGACTAATCTATGTAATACTTAGCATAAGATTATGAGAAGTCTCTAGCTACATTCTATACGATTCGTGTACGAGATCAGATGCTAAAACTGAGGATTTTACTTCAAATTAGAGCAACCTAAGGTTTTGAGGTTAGAGAATAGTCAAGAAACAGTTAAATATACATATTGTGTGAATTTGAGGCCTATTTTTCAACACTTTCCTCCCATGAAAACCATGAATTTTTACCAGATAATCATGAGGAAATCTTCTTCCACAAAAATTCCTAGTAAATAGAAAATATAACATACAAGAACACATGATCAGAGTCATTTACCTACATCAGAAATCACAATTTCACCCAAAAAATATCAGAAGCTAAACTCTCTCTCTCTCTCTCTCTCTCTCTCTAGAACACAGTCACAGACACACACAAAAAGGGGGAAGGAGAGGGAAACCTTTGATAGAGCCCATGAAGACACTGCAAGCGAGGTCCTCCATAATCAACTCTATTCGAGTGCCATTGAGAATTCTAGGGTCTGAATTGACATCCTCCACCGCCATTTCCATGGCTGTCTTTGCTCCTCTACCTATGACTGAATCGAAGGTGAAAACAGCACCAACTTTCACCACACCTGGATTCTCACAGTACACAGCATTAGGAAGAAGCACAAGTCCTAAGAGTGTAAAAGCAGCTACTGCTATAACAGAGGAGTACTCCATTCTTGCAGGTTAAGAACTCATTACAAGGAAAAAGAAATCAAGAATTGATAATGGGCCATTCTTGAAAGCTTAAAAAACTACTCTGCAATGAAAACAAGGAAGAAGGATAATGCATTTTAATTCAAGAAATGAGCAAATGTAGCTTACCTTTATAACGCAAACCAAGAGAGCCATGATTATGTGTACAATACTACCCAGGAAAATACTACGCCACTCGCCCTCTGTCCACCATTTTTGTACTTCGTCTCTTTTCGAACACCTTTAATATGCTAGAAACGTCATTGTCATGGTAAATTTTAAGTCGAACTTGATATAGTGTAACAACATTATATAAAGTATAATAATATATTAAGTTCGACATAACTTCATTACAATATCTATTTTTAAGCACAATAAATTCGTGCAAGTAAATTTTAAGTCGAACTTGATATAATGTAACAACATATAAAGTATAATAATAGATTAAGTTCGACATAAACTTCATTGTAATATCTGTTTTTAAGCACAATGAATTCGTGCAAAAAAGAAAAATCGAAGCACAAAAACGATACACCGAGCGAGTACTATTAGTAGAAAGCATGATTATGATGGCTGCTTTAAGTGAGAATGATTTTATATATTTACACGTTCCACAGCCATTTAGATGGGACCGTGGAAAAAAATTAAAATTGAAAAGCGACAAAAAAGCAGAAAATAAGAAACCAATCAAGAAAAGGGAAGAAAAAGATTTTGATATGTGAAAAATGTTTTTTCAAAGATTAGTCAATTGTCAAGGATAAGTAATTAGTAAAGTCTTTTTCAATTATTTTCTTTTTGAAAAACGATGTTTTTTTCAGGATTAGTCAAGCCTTTTTGTGTCTGAATGTAACTATACCCTTGTATAAGTCTAAATGTATATATATATAACCACTTTCACTATAACTATAAATTTTTTAGCCACAAGTTTAAAAGTGTTAGTTTTATAGTCACTTTGTGGTAAAATGACATACTTACCCTTAAAAAGTGAGTCCACCTCATCATTGACAAACTTAAAAAAAAAAAAAGGAATAAAGGAATATTTAGAAAAAACAAAAGAGAAGATTTTGTGGGTCATTAATGTCACATTAAGCCATACAACCACCACCACCCTCTCCCTCTCCTTCACTCTCTCGACATTGTTTGAAAAAAAAAGAAACCCCAAAAACTACACAGTCGCCGTCGCCGTCGCCTCCTACTGTCGCCACCGCCGCCACCACCGAAGAATATATCAGGGTCCGATTGCAACCAAGAATGGGCTACGCCTCCGTCGCCGGTGAGTTAAAAAAAAATTTCTCATTTTTTTTTTAATTTTCTTGTTCGATAATGTATTCGATTAGTTTAGTTCTTGGTTGTTAGTTTTCATTGAACACGATTGACTTAAGGTTTAGGTTTATGGTTTATAAATCACGAAATAATGCATGGTTGAAATTGGAAATTCGATTTTAGTTTCTGTTCTTTTTTCGGTAGAGGCACGGTTGAATTGGAATTTCGACCGTGTGGATACGGTTGAAATTGGAAATCAACCGTGCCTTACGTTGACTTTCAAAAAATGTTGACCAGGCACGGTTGACTTGGGAATTCAACCGTGTGGCACGGTTGAATTCCCATTTCAACCGTGCCTCTACCGTGGCTTTATGGGGGTTTTTTTATCCGTTTTTCATTTTTTTTGTTATAACCATACTAATATGTTTTGTTTGTATTATTTTCAGCCTAGGTTTCAGTGGATGAGACCTCGAATGCAAGGATATCCCGGCAAAGTACTCCTATATACACGGGATAAAGTTCTTCGAGATATCCCCGATGTTTTGATCAAAGTCGGGGGACAGCCGCTCCTCGATCGATTTCTAGAAGGCCCCTTCCGTTACATCATGGAGCTCAAGAGGAGAGATATGGCAATCAATGCCGTGCACGAGTTACTACCCCGGGAGTTAAGAGATTCGTCGATCCCGGAGCACGAGAGGTGGTTTTCGATTGGGGGGCGTGAAATAATCTGCGGCCCTCGAGAGTGGACCATTGTGACCGGATTAAACTTCGGGGCTTCCGCTTTCAACCCCCACAGTCGAAATCATATTATACCATTGTCGAGCCTGAAGGTCGAAGTCGAAGATCAAGGCGAACAGATTGAGGGATGACTTCTTGGAAAATCACATTGAAAGTCCGCTAGGCACGGCCGAGCAATACTTGAAGGCCGCCAACCTTCTCGTCTACTACTTCATTCTACAATGCCGTGACAATTCGCCCATCGATGATTGGGCTTGGGCGCTAGTAGAGAACGAGGAGGAATGGAGGAATTTTCCGTGGGGATCGTGGACGTGGCAAATCCTTTGCCACCAGTTGGGCGTTGTCAAGAAAGATCCATCGGAGATCGACAACAAGCAACGCAAATACCACTTGTATGGGCCGGTTTGGGGGCTCAATTTATGGTCGTACGAGGCCATTCCGTTGTAGGGACGAACCTGTGGCTATCAAGCTCCACAGACGTGAGTTGTTGCCCCGTCTGAGGAGGTGGGAGACCTATTCTTCGTACACGAGCTTTGTCGGTTTCTTCGGCAACCCCGAGGTAATTAATGAATTCATTTTGCATTAAAATTATATATTTATTTAGTTGTTTCATCTCTATAGTTAACTAATGAATTTCATACGTGTATACAACTCGAGGTACACGCAAGGCTCCGCCCATCCGACCAAGAGCAACGAGAGCCCTATCTCTTCAGTCTTGAGAACCCGAACCCTCTCGTGTTGGAGTACGATGCTCCGAAACGCCACGCCCACAAGAAAGCGGAGCCGGAGCAGAGGAGATCGAAGGCGACCCGAGAGATGGCCAAGGTCATAGAAAGGTTGAAGTGTCGGGAGGTTGAGCGGGTCGTGATTCCCCGTCGAGCAACCCGTGCTTCTTCCGAGGGACAATTGCCTACCCGTCCTCTCCGTCTCGAAGCCGTGGATCAGGACACGTTTGACGAGGCGCAGTCGAGGCGCCATAGAGCCGAGGGACAGTCGAAGCGCCCGAGAGCCGAGCTATCTCGTCACGAGGAATCGAGTGACGTAAATTGTTTCATCCACGGGGATCCGTGCCGGCTCGGATGTCGTGGAGACGATGCGGCGATGGACCGGTTCATCGAGAGGTTCGGTGATCGACTGGTTAGGGATACAGACGAGAACAACATTGTTGCTCGATTCGCCAAGGCCGTCGTTGAACGTGCTAAGGGCCTTCTCGGGACTAGGGATCGCCCGAGCAGAAGTAGCCCGTCTCCCGAGGCGTCGTATCACTCACACGTGGGCGGGGGCAGTCAGAGGATCGAGGAGGCCGTCGAGCATATCGGCAGCCGTCGAGCCCACAGTAGTCGAGCGTAGACCTGCCCATTTTGAGTGAACCGGTGGGCCCGAACCGGAACCGGCCCGCCGGTCAACGGTTTTTAACCGGCCCCTTGGTCAACGGGCCAAAAACCGGCCCGGAACCGTTAGTAGGCGGGCCGGTTAAGGTTCAAGCATTTGAAGGCCCGTGGCCCGGCGGTTAACCGCCGGTTAAGGCCCATCGATTTTGTCTTTGAACCGGCGATTCAATATATACCTATAGGAATGGCGGTTAACTGTCGAACCGGCGGTTTAACCTTTGACCCATCCAAAAAATGTGAAAATTTTATTAATTTTAATATATTTTGTATACTTTGGGGGTAATAGTGTAATAATTTTAATTTAAATAGAGTAAGTATTAGTAAAAAAATAAATATAAATACATAAATAAGTAATATTTAAATATTAAAAACCCTAGTACCCAATACCTAATTAAACTAGTCTTCCTTCTTCTCTATACTTCAGCCGCCACGGCGCCACCTCTTCTTCTCCTTCTTCTGATGTTTCTTCTCCATTCCCGTCCAGGCCGCCGTCTCTTCTTCTTCTTTCGTTGTTTCTTCTCCATCCCGTTCAGTCGTTGCTGCCTCTTCTTCTTCTTCCCTTGTTTCTCCTCACCCCGTCCAGTCGCCGTCGCCTTCAAGTCATTGCCGCTTCACAAGTTCTTCTTCTTCCCTACTTCTTCCCATCTTTCTTCTTCCACAATTTCCGGCGAGTACATCGCCCAGAACCGCCACCACCACCGGCGATTTTTTGCAAAAAAAAGTTGGGGAAAAACCGGCAAAACCGGGGGTTTTGAACCGGCCCGGAACTGTCGGTTTAAAAACCCGGCCCATAACCGGCGGCCCTGTTGACGGGCCGGTTACGGTTCACATTTTTCCGAACCGTGAACCGGCGGGCCGGGCTTCAGAACCGGCGGGCCTTGAACCGCCGGCAGGTCTAGTCGAGCGTTCATTGTCTCGGCCGAATTAGAAGTCATGAAACTCGTGCGTGGGACGGGACACTTTGACTTCACCCACTTCGGATGGCCAATATCACACAACCTTCTATAAATTCCGCCTCCTTCACGGCCGAAGCATCTCAAAGAATTGAAGTTTTCATCGAACGTTGAATCTTTATTTGCGTAGGCCGCCTCTTTGAAAATTCCCAAGGCATGATGCCCAAACGATTTCAGATTCTTCGTGATGTGGTAGAAGCAGAGGTCGTGTGCTCGGTTAAGGAAAACGGCGTTCACGGCATTCTGGATACTCACGTGTTGATCAGAAACGATCAATTGATCGTTCGGCGCCCCGAAAGAACTCCGCACCTTCGACAAAAACCATGTCCATGATTCATCGTTCTCGATAGGACCTAATCCTGTTGCAAGAGGAAACACCTGCTCATTCCCGTCTTTAGTCACATCTACAAAGAGAGTCCCCTTGTTCTTTCCTTTCAGATGTGTCCCGTCAACAACAATCACGTGACAGAGCAAGTCATTTTAAAAAGCAGTGATGGACTGTCCAAGGGCAAGAAACATGTACACTAGTCGATCGTCAGCATGCGATGTCACCATATCGTACACACTTCTCGGGTTTCTCTCCTTCAACAGGTAAAGGTAAGACGGTAGCCTCTGATACAACTTTTCGTAACATCCGTACATGCTCTCGATCGCTATGTTTCTCGCTCGCAGTGCAAAGCTATAGCCTATCTGAATGCCGTACTGAGTTTGTAGCTCATTCATCATCTCAATCGGCTTCAACACGGCTCCCCCGACGACCAGCCTACGTGCAAAGAAAGCTCCTAAAACCTTGGCACAAATCTGTCGCGGTTTGTTTCCGTCTAGAACCACTTGACACGTATGGTTGGGTTCATATTTCTTAACCCTCCATATCTCGCCCTTCTGTCGTGCACGAAGCAAATATGCACAATCATCCTGGTTGCACACAAAATTCAAACGCGTTTTGCTTGAGCGTTCGGTAGTATACTCTAGTCGGTTCTCCATGTGATATAGGCCCACGGCTATTTGCAAATCATCTTTCTCCTTGAAGAGGCCACCCACACGCAATTATCCAAGTGAGGGGCTGTAATCGGGCTCGATAAAGCCTAGAGGCAATGCCATATCTAGGTCGACGTACGGAATCAACCAATTTCTTATGGCTTCATGAGTTGCACGAGTATCATCGGATCTTCCGTCTTGATTATCTGAATGTATGCTTCGGTGCCCGATGATCCTATCAACACGCCCCGGCTCCTGAATTCATGCTCTAAACTCTGTAGTTAACGACTCAAACAAGTCGGCCCTTTGTTGTTCATCAATCGCCTCTTCAGCCCTCTCATTTCTCTCCTCCTCAACCCTCGCCTCCTCATCCCCCGCCTCCTCATCCCCCGTCTCCTCATCCGAAGACTCCGATTCTTGATGACTAGGATCTCCAAGATTCAAGTTCTGAAATACCGTGGATTGTTGTGTCGTAGGAGTGCGAAAGTTGATGTTCTGTGTCTTTTCGATCACATACACGGTTGGCGAACCGTTCTGCTCCACCATAAGCCTAAGCAAATCCGTTTCGTTCTTCAGAACAACCTTCATCCTCTCGTGATCGGTTATGTCCGTCAAGTAGTACAACATGTACTCCGATTCGGAGCCCAATTGATCACGAATCTCCCTAAGCACCTTATCACGTGTAATTCCAAATATGGGGAAGTGCACGAGGAAACTATCACCTCCCACATACGAGGTCCTCTCCCAATGCCCACTGTGATGCACGATGATTCTCTGATACGACATCCTGAAAAAACACACGATTTTTTTTTTTTAGAAACTCTGCAAGGGCACAGTTGATATGGGATTTCAACAGTGCCACACGGTTGAAATCCCAGATCAACCGACAACCGTGATATGGGATTTCAACAGTGCCACACGGTTGAAATCCCAAATCAACCGTGCCCTCTACTAAATTTAAAAAATAAATAAAAAAATAAATAAATTTGGGCATGGTTGCCCAACCGTGCCACTATAGGTCCAACAGTGTCACTATGGTCTCAACAGTGCCACGAAAGAACAATTTCAATTTTTGATTTTTTTGAGCAAAAAAATAATCGAAAATATGCGAAATGAAATGAGATTACGATCATACCTTTATATTAGTCGGAAAAACCTTCAATATTCCCAATTTCACGGCCGAAAATAGTCCCTCGATTTCCCAGAAATTAATATACGAAAAATAGAATTTTTTGGAAAAATCTCTCTCTCTCTCTCTCTCTCTCTCTCTCTCTAATTTTTTGTTAGTTTCGAATGCAATGTTGTTGCAATTGTTGTATTCAATTCAATTTTTGACACATTGATTACTACTATCTACTATTTTGAATTAATGAAGAGAATCAAAATCAGATTTGGTAGTTGTCATAAATTAAATGCATTACTATTTAGTTATTTATATTAAAAATCAATTAGAATTTATGTCAAAATAAAACTTAAAAAAAAAAAAGGTTCAACCGTGTCCCATGCATGGACACGGTAAGGGGAGTGAGAGATTAATTAGAATATTAGAAAAAATAATTAAATTTTTTACGTCTGAATTTAAAAAAATAATAATAATAAACATTTGTCAACATCCATTCTACCGTGTCCCAACACGGTTGGAAAAGAGAGAGAAAGAGGGGAGAGAGAGAAAATATGTCACAATTATCTAATTAGAAAAACAAGAAAATAAAAGTGGTGGGACCCAATTAAAAAGTAAGGGTATTTATGTACTTTCATGCAAAAGTGGCTATAAAACTCACACTTTTAAAGTTGTGGCTAAAAAACTAATACTTATAGTCAAAGTAGCTATATATGAGTTTCTCCCATTGTATAACGAGTACATAACCCTTTTTATAATCCCCACAATTTAAGGCTGCAATATTTTAAAATATGAAGCTTTTTTTATTTTTTTTATTTATTTTTTGCTTAATTCACTTTTGAGCTTTACAAGGTGATGATGAATCTATTACTCCCTCCGTCCTTCATTTAGTGACGTTAATACTATATTGGGACGTCCTCCATTTACTGACAATTTCCATTTTTGGACGTAGAACCCACAATCACTTTAACACTTTAACACTTTATACATCTACTTTTTATTATTTTAATATTTTAATACTATTAAACAATTCAAATGGACCCACAATTATTCCACTTTAACACATTAATTTATTATTATACTCCGTACCATACAATGCGAAAAAACGCGTGCCCAAACTCCCTCCGTCACTAAATGGAGGACGGAGGGAGTATATTGTTTCATATTACTTTGAAGTATTTTAATTTTTGCATTATATGCCACCGTCAGAATATAATTCATGAAGTTAATTAGTTTTTGGATTCTCTATTACATTTTGATGTGACATTTTTTGTTGCACCGTCAATTGTTTATTACACGTTAAAATTCCTTTCAAAACAACATTTTTGTTTGTGAAAATCTTTAATTTAACTGATTTTGAAAAGAAAAACTAATATGTTAACACTGTGTGAGTCCAAAATATAATATGGTTTGGGGCTCTGCGTTATCTTTTTTAAATCGGTCATTTATTTGTTCCATGAATCTATAAATATATGTAGTCATTTGAGGATACAAAATATAAAATATAAATTATAACTGACGCAAAAATTAAATGATAAGTCAACTCAATTCACAAACTTTCTCTACCGGCAATATACTACTACTATGATATACTCCATTAAACATAAGAATTTTTTTTTTTAAATGTGTAAAATATAAAAATAATACTCTAGAGTTCATATAGTATATTTTTTCAAAAGTTAATTTATTCCTTAAGAAGGCAATTTTCTTCAAAAGTTAAGTGTTGCTCTCTCGATACCTCTTATATAGAAATTTTTTCTACGTTTAGATGGACTTTTCCTTTGGAAAAATTTTACCAAATATTTTTTTTTTCCATATAAATTTAAGAGGGGAAAAATAAAATACCCACTATGATATAAGGAAATCAAATTAAGGACTAACATTTAAAAAACACAAAAAATACCCATTATTGATGAGCAATTACACAAATACCCTTAATTATGCCTTCTCGTTCCCCCCCCAAAAAACCAACTACCCGCCTTTCTCAAAACTTCCCTGCGACGCTTCAACTCCTCCACATTCATTCAGTTTTCTCCACTCCGACACGAAACCCTCTGCAACCTCTCCGACGCGAAAACCTACTTTCTGATCAACCACCGCAGCCACCTCCGTTCAACCGACGCCATACAAGATGCCTCAACGTTCAAAGAGAAAACTCAGCACAGAGGCGGCGTCAACAAGCCGTTCGAAAAAGAGAAAAATGAGAAGAACTTCCAATGTCCGTCCGACAAACGCAACTCCACCCCGTCCGCCGTCGCCAATAGAAGAGGTGATTCCGACTTGGTACCCATTCGTCGAATACGAGGTAAAATCTAGGGTTCACAGTTTCAAAATTTTTTCGAGAATGCATGTATGAGATGAGTGCTTGATTTGGGGATTTTTTTTGTCGGATCTAGGGTTTTCTAAACCAAAAACACTACGATTGAGTACCAAAACTACTGCGATTGAAATATTATTGGATTTAGGGTTTAGATTTGCGTTTTTTGCACTGATTTTACTCTATTTTGCACTGATTATGGTTAAAATATATGAAATATGTTGATATTGGTTCTGTTTTACACTGATTATGTTAATATTGGAGTGTTTTTTCATATCATGTGGTTCGAAATGATGTCCTGTACACTGAATATGCTCTGTTTTGACTAAAATCTGGGAAATATGTTGAGATAGGTTGTGTATTACATTGATTTTGTTAATATTGGAGTATTTTTCCATATATTGTGGTTCGAAATGATATAATTCGTACTGAATGTGGTGTCCTGTACACTGAATATACTCTGTTTTGGAAAAAATCTTGAAATATGTTGTTATTAGTAATATTTTGCATTGATTATGTTAATATTGGAGTGTTTTTTCATATCTTGTGGTTCGAAATGATCTCATATACACTGAAATATGCTCTGTTTTGATTAGAAACTGTGAAATATGTTGACATTGTTTCTGTTTTGCACAAATTTTACTAATATTGAACTGTTTAATCAAATCTTGTGGTTGGAAATGATCTAATTCGTACTCAATGTGGTGTGTTTTGGTTAAAATCTATGAAATATGTTGAGATTGGTTATGTTTTGCACAGATTTTATAGATTTTGTGGTTAGAAATGATCTAATTCGTATTACATATACTGTGTTTTATGTTATAAACTATGAAGAATGTTAATAGTTGCTTGGACTGATGATTTTATGTGTTTTTAGGTTGATTGGGAATACATAAGGTACCATTTGAGTGATCGGCAAAACAAGACAATGTTCATGGGATATGAACAAATGGCTGGAGATGTCCGAATTTTACTTGAAACTTTGCCAATCAACTGTCTGCAGAAGGTACAGAACTCTGTAATGGGTACCTTCAGTCATCTACCTGATTACAGCACAAGGAGTGGGAAAATGATACACTATGTCATTTCCCGTGAGGTTAAGCCATCACCAAACTTTGATAGGACTGCACTATGGTTCAAGATAGGAGATAAGATACTCCGCTTTTCTAGGGTTGAATATGCACTCGTGAGTGGGCTAAAGTTTGGCCGTGCTGAATTCAATCCATACAAGAGACACCAGCTCCCACCAGATTCAATTTATGAAAGGCTTTTTGGAGCAAACCCCGAAACAACAACTGCAATGGTACGAACTGCTTATATAAATAAGCACTTCGAAGTCAATGATAAGGAAGTGAAAGCCACAGATGAAGACTATGTGCAGCTTACAAAGTTTTTATTGGCTCTGACTTTTGCACTCGGGATCGACCAGACAAAGAAGAAAATTCCATTGTGGTTATGGGTGTTGCTAGAAAACAAAGAGAAATGGGAGGCTTTCCCATGGGGCAGCTATTCATACCAGCTTCTAATTGACTCGATTCAAAAAGTTCAGAAAACGGAGAGGGACACAAAAACTGATAAAGTCAGTTATCACATCAAAGGAAATACGATAGCATTTTCAGTAAGTATTATTTTATTTTAAGTTGTAAGTAATATCTATTTAGTAAATACTAATTCAATGCACTTGTAGGCTTGGATTTTCGAAGCCATTCCGGCTTTTGGTAGAGTTATTGGGTACAAGAAAACAGAACGACAGAGGCCTCGATTTCTTAGGTATAAGTATGTGAAGGAGAAGGGATTTCCAGAAGAGGAAGAAATTATTCAGGTATGAAAAAATAATACTTAAGAGGTATAAGTACGTAATTTTTCAATTCGTACCATATATTCTGCATTTTATACTACATTTATTTGTGTATAGTACGAAATGTAATATTTCGTTCCACTGATTATTAGGGACTCGTGCCAATGCTAAAGCCACACAAAAAGGAACTTGGGAAAAAGTACTGGAAGTCTTTAAAGAATGATCCAGAAGGTAAACCATTTGTTTTCCAGTTTGATGCATTTGAAAGCAAGAAAAAGAAGCCAAGAGATGCTGATGAGGATGAAGAGATACCAAACACTGGGAATGCCACTGCCAATACCACTGCCACTGCCACTACCACAACCACATCACCTGTCAATGAGGAAATGATGCAAAGGATGGCTGATATTGCTGCAGAAAAGGCGAAGACTTCATTCGAACAAATGCTACATTCCTACCACCAAACACTTGTGGACGATGTGACGAAAAATGTCATCAAAAAATTGCTAGACCGAGTTCCTGAGTATACCAACCAGGCAACTGAGACAAACAAGCAAACTGGTGTACAAATGCCGACAGCATCTGGTGGAAGTGCAACAATGGTAAAAATGACAGGAATAGTGGAAGGAGAGAAAGAAGCATCGGAAAAACAAGACGGATCAAAAACAGAAAATGAAATGGAGAAGGAAACAGAGGAAGGAGACCAAACAAACAGAATTGAAGTGGATGAGGAAGCAGACCAAACAAACAGAATGGAAGTGGATGAATCAGAAGAAGATGGTGGAAATGAAGAACAAAGAGAGGAAGAACACATTGCTGAGACAGTGGAAGCAACACCAACAACGGAAGAAGCACAGGAGGGGCCCGATTCAAATGATGAGCAGGTACCTTAAGGCATTATTAAACTGTTGCATTACTGTAATGTTGGATTAACTGGTTTTTATCTTTATAGTACGAAATTATCAAATGATAACTATTTTTAAGAATATATTAAGCAAGTATATTACATGGTACAAATTTTATACAATTCGTACTAAATATTATAAAATGTTTAAAAAACAGGTTATACAAGAAGACACAGAAGAGATCGTGCTAACAAATATTATGAACCAGGTATTTGATACACTTGAAGAGATCACCCCAGTGCGTACTCTTGCAACAATCGAAAACCCACCAGTTGTCGCACGGCCAATCCGGACAAGATTCCCAGCAACAACATGTAGGAGCCCATTCCTTAGGCATGATATACGTCCAGGACCCAATGCATTTGATACTTACATTGCTGACGATGATGATGAAGATCAGAATGCCAACAGAGAGTAAGTAACATTATAAAATCAAATTAAATTCAGAAAATTATGATAAATTAATAAATTTTCCACAAAATGAACCTCAGGAACAAATTGCTGAGGAATGTGGGTTTACCATATACTGTTGACAAGGAGTTTTTCAAAACCATATTAGACCCGGATGGAATGCTTGAGGATGACCATATCAACTCATACCTCGCAATTCTAGTATCCAACCCAAGATTTGCTGGATTAAACGAAGTGAAAAGCAGAGTTACTATAACTTCATGCTTCTTCATGGTAAGTAGTTGTATACATGAAGTTACAAAACTATACAAATCATTCAATGATGTGTACTTGTTTTGTAATTTGCAGACTGAGGTTGAGTCTGTCTTTGACTCCATACATGATAAAGAGAAGGCATCTTATGATAGCCTATACGACTACCACAAATTTGACACAAGCAAGGAGGAGGAGGTACCTCAAGAACAGATGGAAAAACTATTGTTGTTTGCTGATGGAATTATTCCAAACTGGGGTGAAAATGTGAAACACTAGAATGACTGTGATCAGGTACGATATACATCATTTCGTACCAATGTTGGATACATTAAATAACGAATTGCTAACATTTCGTACCTACGTTGTTTTTGATGAATGTCAAGGTTGTTGTTGTGTGCAACTTCAGACAGCATTGGGCCACACTGCTGATAGACATGAAGAAACAGAGACTTGTGCTCTATGATCCAAAAGCACATATGTTCGAGAGCCAACACACAGAAAATCGACTGTCAATCTTCCTACCGATGGCCAGAGTGGTTCCACAAATCATGAAGGAGATAGGTGATTGGTGTCTAGATGTTAGGTTTTTCGTTGTGTTTTCGTGTCCTTTTTCGTTGTGTTTTTGTGTCTTTTCGTGTGTCTTTGGCTATGATTTGGTTGTTTGGAGTTTTTGGTACTTGTAGGATAAAAAGGGCGGAAACGAGAAGAAAAGTAATCATTGACCTCGAGTTCTAACCTCTCATGATTTTATTGAAGATTCATTTTGGATGTAATGAAAGCATTATATCGAAGAGGGGTTCGATAGGAGCGCATAGGCGAAAACGGAGGTCAATTTGGAGTTCGGACGAGGAAGATACGACCGAAACAAGAAAGGCGCGCAATCGTCCAGCGTTGGACGAGCGTCCAACTTACGTTGGACGACCGTCCAGGGAAGAATTGAAGAAAAATGCGAGTGCGACGTTGGACGAGCGTCCAACGTACGTTGGACGACCGTCCAACGTTCCGGCCAGCTGTTATTTCCTTGTATAATTAGGTTTTCATACCTATTATATATACTATCCCTTGTGCACGAATTCTACACCCTTTTACATTAGTTTTAGCTTAGTTTTCAGCATTCAAATACTCTAGATTAGTTTTACTTTGTTCGGATCCGAATTCCTCGTTTAGTTCGTTTAATTCAAGTTCTTCGTTCTTCGTTCTTCGTCTTAACTTCGTAAGTTCTTTTATTGCTTTCGTTTATTTGCTTTAATTACTTGCTTTAGTTTTAGATTCGTTTTCTTAATTGCTTCGTTTAAGTTCCTTAGTTTAATTCCGTTCTTTCAATTTTCAAGTTCTAGTTTAGTTTCGTTTTCCTTCGATTTCAATTCTCTCGTTTTTAAAGCTTTCGTAGTTAGATTTATTTGTCTTTAAATTTCCAGATTTTATTCATTATGTCTAGAGTAGTTTATGCTTTCTTCGTTGCTTTCTTTATTGCTTTCTTTTCGATTCTTGCCTAGGTAGATTAATCGTTTTACTTTAGTTTAATTCTCTAGTTTATTTAGTTCAATTTATTTCCAGCTTTCTAGATCAGATTTACTTGCTTTTCTTTATTGCTTTGATTTATTTTATTGCCTAGGATTTTAAAACCAAAACCCAAATTCTTCTTTACTTGCTTTCCTAGATTTAGGCTAGATTAGGTTTACTACATAATTAATTGCCCTGCAAAGTTTTCCTTGAGATTCGATACTTAGGTTTTACTTGCTAGTGCTACGATAGATTTCGTCTATTGCGAACACTTTTTAATTGTCGAGTTGCTCGTTGGTTGTCATCTTGCGATAAGTTCCTTCTTTCCTTCTCCTTTTTATTTTCTTGCAATGGGGACATTGCTTGATTTTAAGTGTGGGGGAGGGTCTTTGAAACTTTTGGCATGAAGTGTTCGTTTTTGTTTTGTGTCTTGATCGAGTCTTGTTTGGTTTGATCGAGTCTAGTTTGTGATTGAGTCTTCATGTTCCCTCACTTAGGATTTTGTTTGATTTTGAGCCCTATAAGCATGTAACTTAGGATCAATGTGAATGATTCAATGATGGAGTCTTTAGTTGTTGGAATTGATTTGAGCATAAATTAGGTTTATTTAATCTTGAGTTGTGATTGATTATGAATTGATGAATTGTGGGGCATGAATTGATTTGAGTTTGAGGAAAATGATTTATGATTTTTGGTTGAGTGTTAAGTTTAGATTATTGCGATTTTGGATTGCTAGTTTACTTTCCCCTTAGAAAAAAAAGAGAAAAGAAAAAAATAGTTGTGTTTATGTGAATAAAGAGTTGATAGGATTTCTGCTCCTCTTGCTTGTAACGTATGAAAATACTAGAGTAATGAGCATGGGAAACCACATGAAAAGGCTTCGAGAGACCCTCGAATGAGTAAATTTCATGCACTATGTCCTAGATGATACTCGTGTATATTAGTATAAAGTGTTCGTAGGCATTCTACCCCTCTTGACAATGGGTACGGGAAACCGCACTAGGAGGCTCGATGTGACCCATCGATGATTAAACCTAGTGAATTATGTGCCATAAACGTTCACATGTTTAAAAGAAAAGAAAAAAAAAAAAAAAAAAAGAGAGAGAGTTGTTTATTTGTGGAATAAAAAGGGGAAGTAGGCTAGTCGTCTAAGTTGTGATGATTCTAGATATTTGTGAGATGTGTGTTATCATTGCTTTTCCTCTTACTTGGATTGATTTATAAGCCACATAGTTCATTGAGGATGATTGATCGTAACTTGGGATTAAAGTGACCTCGTTTGAGTTTGTCGATTCCGGTGATTAAATGTTCTATGATTTGAATTGTTTGGATTGAGTCTAAGTTGTATGTTTATATTGCTTGAGGACAAGCAAAGTTCTAAGTGTGGGGGATTTTGATTGGTGTCTAGATGTTAGGTTTTTCGTTGTGTTTTCGTGTCCTTTTTTGTTGTGTTTTTGTGTCTTTTCGTGTGTCTTTGGCTATGATTTGGTTGTTTGGAGTTTTTGGTACTTGTAGGATAAAAAGGGCGGAAACGAGAAGAAAAGTAATCATTGACCTCGAGTTCTAACCTCTCATGATTTTATTGAAGATTCATTTTGGATGTAATGAAAGCATTATATCGAAGAGGGGTTCGATAGGAGCGCATAGGCGAAAACGGAGGTCAATTTGGAGTTCGGACGAGGAAGATACGACCGAAACAAGAAAGGCGCGCAATCGTCCAGCGTTGGACGAGCGTCCAACTTACGTTGGACGACCGTCCAGGGAAGAATTGAAGAAAAATGCGAGTGCGACGTTGGACGAGCGTCCAACGTACGTTGGACGACCGTCCAACGTTCCGGCCAGCTGTTATTTCCTTGTATAATTAGGTTTTCATACCTATTATATATACTATCCCTTGTGCACGAATTCTACACCCTTTTACATTAGTTTTAGCTTAGTTTTCAGCATTCAAATACTCTAGATTAGTTTTACTTTGTTCGGATCCGAATTCCTCGTTTAGTTCGTTTAATTCAAGTTCTTCGTTCTTCGTTCTTCGTCTTAACTTCGTAAGTTCTTTTATTGCTTTCGTTTATTTGCTTTAATTACTTGCTTTAGTTTTAGATTCGTTTTCTTAATTGCTTCGTTTAAGTTCCTTAGTTTAATTCCGTTCTTTCAATTTTCAAGTTCTAGTTTAGTTTCGTTTTCCTTCGATTTCAATTCTCTCGTTTTTAAAGCTTTCGTAGTTAGATTTATTTGTCTTTAAATTTCCAGATTTTATTCATTATGTCTAGAGTAGTTTATGCTTTCTTCGTTGCTTTCTTTATTGCTTTCTTTTCGATTCTTGCCTAGGTAGATTAATCGTTTTACTTTAGTTTAATTCTCTAGTTTATTTAGTTCAATTTATTTCCAGCTTTCTAGATCAGATTTACTTGCTTTTCTTTATTGCTTTGATTTATTTTATTGCCTAGGATTTTAAAACCAAAACCCAAATTCTTCTTTACTTGCTTTCCTAGATTTAGGCTAGATTAGGTTTACTACATAATTAATTGCCCTGCAAAGTTTTCCTTGAGATTCGATACTTAGGTTTTACTTGCTAGTGCTACGATAGATTTCGTCTATTATTTACACTTTTTAGTGAAACAATAGGCTACTACTCTCACAACAAAATCAAGATGCCACAGTACGCACAGTGGGACATTTGCTTCGCACCTGCTACAGGAGGCAATGCGTACCAGCAAGAGGAAAATGACGGCAACAACTGTGGACTTTATTGTCTGAAATATGCAGAGAGACTAATCTCTAGAAGGCCAGGGAACAAGGGGCTGGAAAACCCACAACAGTTGCTCCTCTACCGTCGACACATTGCAAGTACAATCTATGGCCACAACACAGACGAAACAACCATTCCAGTGAATATGCAAGATTTGTTCAATGCATGATGGGGGATCAAAAAACACTTTCATTTTGAAATATGCTTATATTAGCTAGTGCATGGGATGCAAAAAACAATTACTCTCTGTTTTTTTTTTTATTTTTTTTTTATTTTTGGATATATGGGGTTACTGAACAAGCAATATTAGGGGACCTCATTACTTTTGTTATAAGTATTATGGAATATGGTATGAAATATATAGTTTTCGAGTATTTTTATAACTTTTTTAATGGTACGAAATACTATGTATTCGTACCATATAACAACATATATATGATGTTTAAATCCTGTAAAACAGTATGAAATATACATAGTTTCCAAATAATTCTGTAATTTTTTTAATGGTACGATTTATCGTGAAATCGTACAACATAACCATGCATACATAATATAGCATAACAGATATGTATAAAACAAAAACACAAAAAAAACATGTAAAAGTTCAAAATTTCAAACTTTCAAATTTTTTGTGTTCACAAAAAAAAATCAGATAACTTGTCTATTCAAACCTATGAGGGTCATTGCAACGTTGACGTGTATGACCGACAACACCACATATTCCACATTTTTTGGGTTTTCTACGTCGTTTAGCACCAACTTGACTGCCACTTGCTTCTTCCCCATTTGTAATTTGCATTTGTATTAACTCGGTGCACGTTCTTTGATAATGACCAGTTTTATGGCAACGTGCACAAATGCGATTATCCTTTGTAGTTTCTCCAGCTTCCATCCTATTTGCACGAGGACGTCCCTTGCTTTGGATTTTTTGGAGTACCAACAACTCTTGACTCAATATCAACCGGAACACGCCAATCACAAGGATCAGGGACAGGCATAACCTCAGGTGAATAAGTTGAATGCCACATATGAGTACTATAATATGCATGGACATATGCTGCTGGTGTAAGCTTAACAAAGCTGCAAACACAAAGTACGAAATCAAATAAAGAGTACCTAATTTAAATTATATAAAAGGTACGAATTAGGTTAAAGTGTACCTTATAGCTGCAGAGGCATGCGAGCATGAGAATAAGTCTTGTTGGAAAACTTGACATGAGCATTCCCTTGAGTTGATATCAACAATATTACTTTTCGTACCTGAAATCACCTTAAACTTAAAATCAGAAATGGGTTCAACTTTCATTGAACTACCTTTCTTCATAACAAAACCCAGCCTTTTTCAGTGCATTTTTCGATGACTCATCTCCACTATTCTTTGCTGTAGAACGCCGCAAGAAAAACCATGACTGAACAAGATTACGACAATACTCCATAAGAGAACAAATAGGCAATTTCCTTCCCCATTTCAATCTAGAGTTTAAAACTTCCACAACATTGGAGGTACCAAATCTATAACGTCTTACCGGACATCTACACTTTGCCCATTTTATAGGATCAATGGCCATGAGCTTAGCATGCGCCCCTGGTGCAGACAAGGCTATATTCAACATATGCGCGTTGAAATCAGATTCCCTGTATGCTGTTGCAGCAGCTTGAAACAAATCAATAATAGGTTTACCCCAGGATTTTAAGTTGCCTTGTATGTGATATAAGCAAAGACCATGAGCAGTGCCTGGAAAAACATATTCAATAGAATTCTTTATGCTTATGTGCTGATCAGACACAATCAACAAATTGTCCGGCACCCCAAAAGTTTGACGTATATGCTCAAGGAACCAAGTCCATGACGAATCATTTTCTTTATCACCAATACCAAAAGCCAAAGGGACTATCTGCTCATTAGCATCCTTTGTAGAGGCAACAAACAATACACCTTTGTATTTCCCCTTCAAGTGCGTGGCATCAATGACAATAACAGGACGACATGAACGAAAAGCTACAACACATGCTGCAAGTGAGAAGTAGCAATACTGAAAAGAATGGTCATCACCAGTTTGTAAATCAACAACAAAACCGGGGTTTAATTGCTCCAGCATGTAAAAGTACATGGGCAGCATCTGCAAACATCAAAAGAACAAAAAAATCAAAAATCAAAATACATGGTACGAAATGACAATAATTCGTACAATACACCAAAAAAAAAACAAACAAAAAAGAACATGTAACCTGGAATGACGATTCATGGTCTCCATATTTCATTTTCAAAGCACGATTCCTGCCAGCCAATGCAGCCGAATATCTCAAATTAATACCAAATTCCCTAAGTACCTGTCCCTGAATATCACGTGGTCTAAGAACAAACCCATCCTCTGCCATATAAGAAATACAGTGATCTGAAATTGCTTTAGAAGAAACTTTAACTTGACAACCCCTTCTCAAATCCCTCTCACACGTGTGCTCAATCATTTTTTTAATTATCCACTCTTTCCCATAGGATTTACTACGGATACAGAATTTGCACATTTCAAACTTGCAAACAACGTAGAGTCTACCTTTATCTGAACGTTTAGATATACACTCTAAGAAATTTCGCAAATGAAATGTACCAATAGCTGAAATCAAGCTATCTTTGCTAGGGAATATAGACCCACAAATAAGTTGTTCCCTCGATACAGGATCCAACAAGGAAGAAAGCTCATCAGGTACAACACCAACTTGTTGCGATACACCCGGTATAATCCACTGACTTGATACACCATGATTTGACGATATACTTCCACTCAAGGACTGAACTATAGGAGGCAAGGTACGAATTGAGGAAACATTATCACCCCTATCAATCCTCTCACATGCAATGACATAGATTGTAGGATACTTGGTTAAGTCTATTAAAGACCTCCACTCAAAATCATCAGTTACCTTCATCCTAATCTTTTGGCCTTGATCATTTGTGAATAACGCATCTATGTCAAATGTATGTGTTGACAAGTCCTTATTTAATTGAGATTCAAGCTTTGACAACAAATCTTCATACCTCATACCACCAACAGGTATAGGAACATAATCTCTTAATCCATCCTCATATTTATCTTTATTCCAACTTCCACCATGAACAATAACAAATGATGAAGCCATCTGATTTAAAATAACAAAAAAATCAGCAAAAAACAGTATCTGGTACGAAATAAAGAATGTGTTCATACTAATATATGTACTAAAATTCAACCAAATCACAAAACATTCAGGTACAAATAAGTGAATTTCGTAACTTCAACAAAAATATGAACAAAAATAAGCAAATCATTCATGTAAATAAAACACACAAAAATCACATAAAATCTCTTCATCAAATGCACGAAAAACAACAACAAAACCAAATCAAAACAACAAACACAGGAAAAAACAGCAACAACATATACAACGCCGACGACAAAAACATCAAAATTCCGAGCTAAACGCCGACGACAACAGAAAAAAAAAACGCAGAAACAAACACAAAATAAACTACAAAATCGAATCAGAGATACCTTGGACGCCGAAAACTCAGTAACAATGAATCGCCGCCGATGAATCGCCAAAAGCAACACAAAAATCTGAGATCTCACGTCAAAACAAAACGCCGACGACAACACAAAAAAGCCGACGGCCAAAAATCAAAAAACAGAGCTCTCACACCGGCGCCGCCACATTCTGTACAGAATCGAGAAGCGATAATCGCCGAAGAGAAGAGAATCGCGAGAGAGAATCGCGAGGAGTTAGAATCGGGGAGAGATTCGATTTCTGTTAACCAAATTGGAAGAGAGAGAAATAAAGGAGTTGTGAGGAAAAATCTGTTATGCCAAAATTCAGTTACCAAAATAGATTAGGGGCATTTGTGTAATTGCGAGTCCAAAATGGGTATTTTTTGTTTTTTTTAAATGTATGATCTTAATTTGATTTCCTTATACCATATTGGGTATATTATATATATATCTCTAAATTTAACCCAATAGACTATTTTAACCCAGGAGAAGTGATATGCTTCTCCCTCTATGGTACTCACCTCCGTGGGTACCTTCGTCGTTTTATCATCTTGATTTTATTTTGTTCGGTTTTTTTAATTGTATTATATTCTAATACCTTAAAAATAATTATAGAAATCATAAAATAAAAAAAATAAAAATAAAGCTCAAGCTCAAATGATTTTATTAGTCATTTTTGAAGTTAAAAATAAAAATAAAAAATCGGGTTTTTTTTTTGGTTTTATGATTTTTATAATTATTTTTAAGGTACTATAATATAATACAATTGAAAAAATCGAATAAAGTAATATCTAAAATTGTAAAACGACGAAGGTGCCCACGAAGATGAACACCATAGAGGGAATAGCATATCACTTCTCTTTAACCCAGTACTAAGGGTGAGCAAAATATGGTTCAACCCGAAAACCCGAACCGAACCAAACCGAATTAGGCGGTTTAGTCCGGGTTCTATATCCCTTTGGTTTGGTTCGGGTTGAAATTTGGAACCCGAAAATATTATGGTTTGGGTATGGGTTTGAATAAATAATTCGGGTCTAACCCGAAACCCGAATTTATATATTATATAGAAATAATATAATATAATATATATATATAATTATTTATTAATTATATATCTTAATCCCTACCCATCCATAAATAAATATATATATATATATATATATATATATAGGGAGTGGTTCGTGTGCAAATAAATCCTTGTGTGCTAAAATGCGAAAGATGCTTAAAACTATACAAAATCATGCTTAAATCAGTATATATTTATGCTTACAACGCCATTATGTTTTTTAATGTACAAATTCATGCTTAAACCTAGTCATGCTTATGATACCTTATAATCATGCTTAAATCAATTACAGCCACAGATCAAATCAAGATCAATGGTCCAGATCTATTCCTATTTCTCACACCAGGACTTATTTCTATATGATCCATCCTCTATATATATATATATATATATATATATATATATATATATATATATATATATATATATATATAATTATGGATGTATTTTGAGTTGAATAGATGTTTATGTTGTTTAGACGTAGTCAAACATGAGAACATGTTTGTGTCAAAGTAGAAATTTTCATTTATTTGCTAAAAAAAAAAAAAAAAAAAAAATCATGTATAAATTCGGGTCAGAACCGAACCGAACCGAACCCGAACCGTAAAATACGGTTTGGGTTTGGTTTGGGTTCGATGTTAGTTTGGTTTGATTTGGGTTATAAAAGATACAAAATTCGGGTTACGGGGTTTTCGGGTTTGGTTCGGGTTAGACCCGAATCACCCGAATGCTCACCCCTACCCAGTACTATAGCCCGTTCTTAATTTATGCGCCTATAAAAAAAGTGTCCTTATTAGTGGGGTGGAGGGAGTGTGTAATTCTCTCTTTGTCCGACTTCATTAATCTGATATGTTATTTTGGGTCGTTCCACTTTAATAGTTCTGTTTCATATAGTAAAATGGTAAGAGCTAACCCTTACTTTTCGAAATGGATCCCTTATTTTTCACTTTTAACACTTACATACAAAATTGAAAAAGACTAATGAAATGAGACGAAAAAAGTATTATACCACTCCGGTCCCAACCAGTTGAACCATTTGCTTTATACCAGTACACGGGAATTAAGACGAAAATATTTAGTGTATAAAGTGTATTTTCTAGGGAATGTAATGTAGTTTATGTATTTAGACATAATTTAGAAACAGAGATTCATAGATGCATAAAAACATGTTCTTATTTGATCTTAAATGAAAGATCGTATCAAGACCTTTAATTTGATATAAAAATCATAAATATCCGATAACAAACGAGCAAGTTATAATAATTTAAACTTCAAAATTTAAATTATATTGAACTACGTGCAGAAAAATGAGTGAATGAGATTTAAGTATGGAATGTTAAGTGTAATAAGGGGTTTACTAATTGTACTCTAATTATTTCTAAAAAAAGAAATGAGTTAATAGGTGTGGGACGTCCTAAAAAGGAAAATGGTTCAACTGGTTAAGACCGGAGTGATATTATTCATTTATGAGGTAATTTTCAAATTATTTGGACCACTACCTAATCCACCCTATCTTTGGGCCTTCTATATTTGGATCACACATTAAAACCCAAAACCCTAAAACCCAAATGGTATTGAGTATTAAAATATTAAAGACTATGAGTTAGAAGTTGTGGAAAGAAAATAGATGGCAACATCTTATTCTCTTCACCTCCACAAAATCAAAACTTCAAATTATCCATTCAAAATCTCTCTCTACTTCCTCTCTTAGCTCGAACCAACAAAGACAATGTGAAGTTTCATTTAATCTCTTAACTCCCTCCTTCGTTTTCCCACTAATCCTCTCCAAATTCGATCGGATAATAGCAGAATGATTATAACCCTTTCTCCCTCACCGCTCAGATTCACCAATTCAAGAACACCCATCTCAGATTCTCCTCTCAAATCCAGAGCCCACTTCTCAAAGCCTCCACCATCTTCAATAATATGCAGAGAGAGTCCGTTCCTCGCCACCAGCAGAGCGTTCGGACAAGGTACGAGGAGAAAGTTTCGAACTTGCGCGATTGGCGGGCTCGACCTCGGCGGGTTCGAGAGCGCTCAGTCGGTTCTTGAAGCAGCTGCGGTCTTGACCGCCATCATCGTCGTCCACGAGAGCGGCCATTTCTTCGCGGCTTATCTTCAGGGGATTCATGTGAGTAAGTTCGCCGTAGGTTTCGGTCCGATTTTGGCTAAGTTCAATTCGAAAAACGTTGAGTATTCGATTCGAGCGTTTCCGCTTGGTGGGTTTGTCGCGTTTCCCGATAACGATCCCGATAGCGATATACCTGCTGATGATGTGAATTTGTTGAAGAATAGGCCGATTTTCGATAGGGTTGTTGTGATTTCTGCTGGGGTGATTGCTAATGTTGTGTTTGCTTATGTTATTATCTTTGCACAAGTGCTGTTTGTTGGATTGCCTGTTCAAGAATCTTTCCCCGGGGTGCTTGTGCCGGAGGTCAGGCCCTTTTCGGCTGCTTCGAGAGATGGTTTATTGCCCGGTGATGTTATTTTGGGAGTTGATAGCGTTGAGCTTTCGAGAACTGGTCCTAGTTTGGTTTCTGAAGTGGTTGATGCAATCAGAAATAGCCCGAGTAAGAAAGTAGTGTTTAACATTGCGAGGGGTGGGGAGAAGGTGAAGGTGAATGTTACGCCAGATAAGAATGTGGATGGAACTGGGAGGATCGGAGTTCAGTTATCGCCTAATGTGAAGTACACGAAAATTAAGCCCAAGGATATCGTGGAGGCTTTTCGTTTCTCTGGCCGTGAGTTTTGGGGTCTATCGTCAAACGTTCTTGATAGTTTGAGGCAGACATTTATGAATTTCTCTCAGTCTGCTAGTAAGGTCTCTGGCCCCGTTGCTATTATAGCTGTTGGTGCAGAAGTTGCAAAGTCGAACGCTGATGGCCTCTTCCAGTTTGCTGCTATTTTGAATCTGAATCTTGCTGTGATAAACATTTTGCCTCTACCTGCTTTGGATGGTGGTTCTTTGGCTTTTATCCTCATAGAGGCGGCTAGAGGTGGGAGGAAGCTTCCGTTTGATTTAGAGCAACGTATTATGTCTTCGGGGATCATGCTGGTTATAATTCTCGGGGTTTTCCTTCTTGTTCGCGATACGTTAAACTTGGACTTCATCAAAGATTTGTTATGATACTTGGTCTGTTTAAGCTCCGGATCGATACTTCATTCATGATGCCTTTTACTGTATGAAGATGCTTCCTTTCTTGTCATATATTTCAAGGGAGGTAAAAGCATACACTTGGAGCTGTTGTTTCCGCTGAAGATTATACGATAATTAAATTTGGCCCCTTATTCATCTAGATCTCGAGCCAATGAAACGAAATACTTAGATTTTGTATCTGTTCAAATTCGATGATCATGTTACAGGTTCAAGTAGGAAGTGAAGGAAATATATATCTGGCTCTCATTCATTGCTAATGTCTCAAATATCTCAGAATTGCATTTCTTGGTTGCCAGATATTTGATGCTCGTTCGATATGTTCATTGTATAGATTTTTCGAGATCCTATCTATATATCATCTTGAAATGCATACGGTGTTCATGTTTAGATGTCTTTGATGCCATTGCCAGTTATTTGCTGCTTTCTTGTTCTTGCTCCTCTGATAAATCTACGAAACCTTTGAATTTGAAACCGTGACTGCTATTTATAGCATGTTTTGGGAGTGAAGTTATTGTTCTTGAGTCGACCGGTTGCTATTGCTCCCTCTGTCCAACTCTTAATGAGCCGTTGATTGGAATCAGTGAAACGCATGGCTCGGGCTCATTAAGAGTTGGACGGAGAGCCTCTCTCTCTCCCTCACAGTTTCAGTGTTGGTCATTTAAACTCACCTTTGATGTTGATGTTACATTTTGTTACATTAAGAGTTAAATGTTGAGTAAAATCACCAATTTAAACAATTCGAAGAACTCAATATTCTAGCATTCAAATAATGCGTAGATGTCGTTTTGATCCAATGCAGGATTGATATTATGTTTCATATGCAGACTAGAATTGTACCTCGCGATGCAGGGGTTTAATCAAGAAAGAGCGAAGCAAATGCTCCTTTCGATTATGGAGTCTATGCACTTTTTGTTAGGACCATTCTATGCACGTGTATTTTTGTATACTACTTCATCATTATATTTTATAATTTGACATCACTATTATTATTTATTTAAAAAAATACATCACTTACTGTAGAATGATCTATAAATATAAATATAATTAAAATGAATATTATTTTATAGTAGTATTGATGAAAAAGTATATTTGACTAAAATTAATAGTAAGTTGTTATATGACTTTGAAAAATGATAAACTAAATAACTAATCTATTAAATAAGATTAATAAAGCATATATTGAGGTTTTTGGAGGGAGAGTTTATAACTACTATTTTAGTTTAACACTCCCCGTCCTATTTCATTAGTTATGTTTGCAATTTTGGGTGGTCTCATTTAGTGGCGGATTCTGGACAATCGATTTGGGGGTGCGAAAAATTTCTATATCTACGAATTATATAGGAAAAAAAGTCATTTATATTTCCCTCGTCCCATTTCATTAGTCAAATTTGTTATTTTGGAATGTCCTACTTCACTAGCCTTATTCCCTAAAATAAAAATAATTAATTAACCCTTATTTTTTTAATGTGAATCCCTTACTTTTCACTTTTAACACTTGCGTATACAATTCAGTGACGAAAAGAAACAATACCAGCGAAATGGAATGGAGAGAGTATTAAATCATATTGTTATATACATTTCAAAATATTACAATAAAAAAATATATTTGTATATCATATATTTATATATATTTAATATGTATACATATATGTTGTAAAAAAAAATAAAAAAAAATTGGGGGTGTAACTGCACCCCCTTGCACCAAGGGAGGTCCACCAGTGGTCTCATTTCACTAGTTTTGTTTCTTAAAATGGAAAGATTTAACCCTTCATTTTCAATGTGGACCCCTTATTTTTCACTTTCAACACTTGCGCATAAAATTTCGTGCCGAGAAAATAGGACTACTGAAATGGGACGGAGGGAGGGAGTATATATTTAAAGATAAACACTCATTTTTTTTAAATTCAAGAAGTGACATAATTAATAAGTCAATGCTACATGCAACCAATAACAATTCTAATATTATGTGGTAAACACGTGTAATTTTGTGTATTCATTATCTTTTGACTTTCATACTAATTAGTTATTGGAAAAAAAAAATAATAATAATAACCACGTTGCATGTTTTATTACTCTCTCATAAATAGTTCATGAAGTTATGAATTAAACCTTTAAATAGAACATGCACAAACATATCAAACATAAATATAAAAATTAAAGAAGAATAATTATCTTCGAATTAAATTCATTTTAATTATTCTCACAATGGTGCGAAATGTCCATTTTCAATTTCGAAAAATAAAGCGTGTCCGATAAGATAACTTTTATAAATTATACCCATTTTTTGCTTTTTTGGACGAAAATACCCTTAGGGTTTTGCATTTTTCCTCAGCTTTCCTCCAGCTTTTACTCCCACTTTTATGAGAATTTCCCCCCTCTTCCCCTCTCTTCTCCCCTTCTCGTCTCATCTCTCGAGTCTCTCCACATTATTCTCCCCTTTTCTTCTCCATTTCACTCGATTGAACAATACAAGAAATGAATCCAAGTGTGTCTTTTGCCTTTCGCCGGAGCCGCGGCCGCGGCGGCGACCGTCTGGTTGCTCCCTGCGTCTCATCTCTCGTCAGCAAACACATCTCTCTCTCTCTAGTCTCTCCACCTTCTTCTCCCCTTTTCATCTCGTTTGAACACTACAAGAAATGAATCCAAGTGCATCTTCTGCCTTTCGCCGGAGCCGCTACCACGACCACCTGGTCCTTCGCCGTCGTCGAGGAAGAAGCCCAGCGCTAGCTCCCTTGTTGCAGGTTGCTCCCTGCTGTTGCCGACTCAGAAGAAAAGGTAATTACATTTTATAGCTCTCTCTCTCTCTCTATTGATTTGTTCTTTCTATTTTGCTTCAATTTTGAAATCGATAATGGCTAGTATACCAATAAATTAATGTTTCTCGTCATCAATTTTTGAAGAAAGGGGAGCAAAAGAACCTAGAAGAGGGTAGTCAAGTTGGTTCTCATATCAAATTGGGCCTCTTTAGCCCCTTTATTTACCTATGTCTCCCTCTCTTTCATGTCTCTCATAGGATTTGAAGAAATAGTATATGGTTGTAACAGATGAGGTAGGGTAGTAGAGATTTCCAGGGTGTATGAAGAGAACATAAATTGAAACAAAATTTATCTTCTTTGATTAATTTGCTTCCCATTTTGTTTGAAGTATATTTCTTTCGGTGTTAGCTATCTTGAGGTAATGTTGTAGTTTTTGCAGCTCTTTTACTAATCATAAGTATTGAATTTAAGGTTAGAAGAGAAAATGGGCAATGCATAAAGTATTCTGCAGCCGCTTCCGCCTTCTTTTCTCCGCCGTATGCGGCTGCTTGCTCCTGTGTATTGTTTTTGTTGCCTCCTGTCTCCGACCAAAGCGGACACCGCCACCTCACCCTCATGACATATGTATATAGAGTGGGAATCCACATGAACAATGTTGAGAAAGAAGACGTTTTCCGAGTTCCGGTGAGTTGGTAAATATTGATGGAGTCGTAGATACATATATACATGCAATTAATGATCTATGTTGATTTGATGATGAAATAAATTGTACTCTAGTGTAGATGAGTGGAGGAATGATGATAGGGTGTCAGTTGTGGACTTCAAATCAATTAAATTTGTTCCATGGATGCAACAACTCCTCTCACCACTTTCTATGTACGTACTACTTATCCCTCCCTCCATTTTCATGAACATGATGTTTCAATGGATGTAGCTGTTGCTTCTTCTTCTTGCTTTTTTTTTTTTAAAAAAAAGTAGTCCATCCATCTGCACATGGTGATGTAGTATTCTAAATTTTAATACAAAAGTAATGTTAGTAGCCTAGCTCTCCGTTTGCGTTATGTGTTTTTTAGGGGAATTTAACGGCGTTTGTGATTTGTTTTGCTAGACATGGAGAGCTACGTCAATGCCAAAGGCAACTTCAGTTGTCTCGTTAATTTCCATTCTGCAGTGAAATCCTTTATGGGTTTAGGCAGTAAGGGGCAAATTTCTTTTGCTTCTGTTGAAAAATCGTTGGACCAGTTCAGTTAGACATGTAATTGATATCAATCATTATCTTTGTTAATAGTTTTTGTCTAATAAAGTTGGAACTGTTGTGTACGTATGGTACTTATATTTCTAAGCTAAGACATTTGTTGCGGTAGTTGGAACTATTTTCTCGTACTTTACATAGTTTCAATAGTTCCAATAATGAAGTAGGAACTATTGAGTAATTTTAGTACCAATAGTTCTAAGGGTTCTTATAAAGTTAGAGCTAGTAAAGTTGGAACTGTTTATTGTAATTGTTTTAATAGTACCATTTATTATATTTGTCATCACACATGAATGTATTTTGTAGAATAGTTCTGGTTAACACTTGGAACTACTGTAACTATTAGCAAGCATAGTTTTAATTGTTCTAAGTGTACTAAGCATAATAGTTCCAATAGTTCCAATATTAGCAAGCATAGTTCTAATTGTTCTAAGTGTACTAAGCATAATAGTTCCAATAGTTCCAATAATTCCAGTTGTTCCAAGTGCACTAAGCATAATAGTTCCAATTGTTCCAAGCGTACTAAGCATAATAGTTCCAATTGTTCCAATTGTACCAATCAGACTCGATGTCAATAGTGCTTCCGTCCATGCTAAATAGTTCCGGTTAACACTTGGAACTACTGTAACTATTCACAAACATAGTTCAAATTGTTTCAAGTATTTCAATAAATAGTTCCAACCAATGTGGAACAGTTGATACTATTTATTAAAATAGTTCCAATAGTTAAAGTTGTAACATGTAGAAAAGTTACAGGTGGTAGATAGTTGCAAAATGTTCTAACCATCAAGAGTGGATCTTTACATACGATCTATCTTTATCATAGGTATATTGTAATGTGACATTAATAATATTAACACTACAAGTAGAAGACATTTATGCATGATTTAATAATCCAACAAAAACTTAATGAAATAATTACAAATATTTGTGTCATTTTCATATATTACAAAATTTCCAACATCTGTAGCTATAAAGTTTTAAAATATGTTAGGATTCTAGTACTACTCAATACACCTACAATAGAGGCGGATGTTGTTTCCTGTGATACACGCATCTTTGATCACCCTTGATAGCACCCTTGATCTTCAACATTGCCCTAGCTCCAAACATTTCTCTCCAATAAATTGCTTGCTATTTCCACCTGCTTCAAGAACCGTTAATTGTTACTTGTTAGGAGTTGGGAGATAATAATAGCAATGGAGTAGAAAACAAAATCATCAATTTGTGCAAAAGCATGATAAAGGAGAAGGGGTGTATTAGTGTATATTTATAGAACAAATTCCTACACGGTACATAAGCCACGATTTGTTCACCTGCATGAGTTTTAATGTTTTGTCTCCTTAAAAATTTTAGGATAGCAGCAGCATAAATCATCATTAGCCGCACTTTTTTCTTGCTTCTTTCGTCCTGAAGGGTAAAACAAGAGTTAATCTCACAGAAAAACCAAGAATATAAGTGCCGGTGAACTATTTCAATTTAGAAATTAAGAAAGGACCTGGTTCTTTCTCAGAAAAATTATAACCTCCTTTGTTCCTGCATCACCAAATACAAGATCCTGCTCAAGTTGCCCAAGTTCTCGTAGTACTGTATCTCTGATAATTTTATTAAGTTTCCCAGCAATCTGAGATAGAGTGATGGAGGGTCAGTATTGTGTGTGTTTCTTTTGAGAAATGAACCTATCTTGTAATCATATTTATTTGATTGGTTCAAAAAAATCATACTTAGGTACTTAGCAAAACTGAAGTAGAAGTAGTAGAAGGAATATTATGCTTAGTTGATGCTTGTTGCCTCAATAATTGCACAAGTTCCTCGGTAGTAGAAGTAGTAGAAGGCCTGTTGACAACCTTTGCATGATCATAAGTACCTCTCTGGCAGCCTTGCCCATGTTTCTACTTCCATGCACCTTTTTGGATGCTGGAAATCAACATTTACAAAAGCAATATTTAGATGTGTGCACCAAAAGCATTTATTATAAACACTAAGTTCCTTATTTTTATCATACCGAACAACAAGCAGTTACGACTCTAAATGTCACGGCATTCTACAACTAAAAAGGCGAGAATATACTTCAAAACAAGACTTTACCCAAAAAAAAAATTGAGATGTCAATGCAGTAAAACATGTTGGTGTGAAACTATATTACTTTAAAGCATTTAAACAACATATAACAATTATTAAAACTTCCAAATTTCTAGCATATTCAGCTCTGCAGCATCTTTGCAAATAGTCAAATATATTCACAATAAAAAATAAAAAAAAAAAAATAAAAAAACTTCAGATTGCTTTTGTTGCATAAGCTTCATTGAATTTCAGAGTATTTTGCTGCTAATGTTTTAAGGTGAGCATGCATAAACTAAGCCCCACTACCAGAAAAAACCAATGAAACAATTCTCCTAATTTCCAGTCATACATAACCTTCCGCAATGAATACAGGTTTCATTTTGTCTAATGTGATTGACTATGCATTTGTATACTAGCCAACTAAGTGTTTCACTTTCTATTCGGTTATCTGCTTATTAGAAATTATACATAACTGGCCTGGAAAGAAAATAAAATAGGTGGAGGACAGTTACCCAATAAGCTAACCATGATATAAAATATGTCTATCTTACTAGAAACACGTTGCATCTGCTACATATCTGTTTCCATCCAGATCTAATAGATCATGACACATTGCGTCGTATGTCCATTCATGAATTACTAGAGAAATCTAAACAGCAGGAACATAAGCTTCAAAGCAATGAAAGAAGCCTCACCTGCAAACAGCCCAATACATGCAGCAGGCGAGAGAGAAAATCGATAGGTTGCAAATCAACCAAAAATCCAGTAATATACTTGAAAATCCACCGAAAAAATAAATTTAACCAACTAATTAAACGGAATTCTAATCCACCAAAAATCAACAATATTCCACATCTAAATCGGCAAAATTGAAAAAAAAAATTAGAGCATAAAGAACCAAAAATATCGATGCAAAAAACCCACCAAAAATACTTCGAAATCCATGAATAGTACCTGGAGTTGCATTTTGCGACTTGTAGTCGATGTTGGGGCCATCTCCTACGGCGATTTAGGGTTTTGTTGAGGCTTCTGCTGTGCTTCAGACAGTGTGAGTGCCGTTGCCGACACGCGAGAGAGAGAGTCGAGAGCTGAAGTTTTGCTCCGGGAGAGGGAGGAGGGGGAGGGGAAGAGGGAGAGAGCGTTGAGCGAGAGAGAGGGGGGAGAGTCGGAGCGAGAGAGGGAGTTGCGCTTTTCTGCGTTTTGTTTTTTTGCAATAGTGAAAAAAGAGCGGTCCAATTAGGTTTTCATCGAAAATTTTGGTTTTGAATTATTGAGGGCAATTTTGTCCAAAAAAATAAAAGATTGGTATAATTTATTGAAGTTGAGTTGGTGGATATAATTTATTTTTAAAACGCGAGAATGGATATCTCAAATAATCCCTCTTAATTATTTTTGCTAGGTGCAGAGAATAAGAAGAAAATGATTGAAGGAAAAGATAATTATGATTACATTTACTGCCTTCTGTTTCTTGTTTGTTTAAGAAGGCCATAATTAATCAACATTGAAGAGGAATTGTTGATTACAAATTTTTTCATACATCATTTTCTCTATTTCGAAATTTAATTAGAAACATCACAATATATATTTTAGAAGCCAATAATACTGCAAATAATTTTGACATGCCATTATCATTATCGGCCGCCGCCACCACCGCCGCCGGATCCACTTCCAACTCCTACGCCGGTGCCGGATCCACCACCAACTCCTACTCCGATTCCGATTCCGATACCAACACCGATTCCACCACCGTGCCCGCCTCCTCCTATGCCACCACCATGACCACCTCCTAGACCTCCACCGGCTCCGCCTCCTATGCCACCACCATGTCCTGAACCACCACCTAAACCTCCTCCTCCTCCGCCGCCACCACCACCTCCTCCACCTCCACCGCCGCCAATGCCTCCACCACCAACACCCCCACCAGCACCAAATCCACCACCATGGCCGGATCCTCCGCCTATACCACCACCGCCGCCGCCACCTCCTCCTCCACCTCCACCACCTCCTCCAGCTGCACCGCCTCCTACACCACCACCTGCTCCAAACCCTCCACCTGAGCCAGAACCACCCCCGATCCCTCCTCCGCCACCTTGTCCTCCCCCACCTCCGCCACCACCTCCAAGACCTCCTCCCGCACCTCCTCCAACACCGCCTCCAGCTCCGAACCCTCCACCGGAGCCAGAACCACCACCAATCCCGCCTCCACCGCCTCTTCCTCCTCCTCCTCCACCACCTCCTCCAAGACCTCCACCTGCACCTCCTCCAACACCACCTCCAGCTCCAAACCCTCCACCGGAGCCAGAACCGCCCCCAATCCCACCTCCACCACCTCTTCCTCCTCCACCACCACCGCCTCCTCCAAGACCTCCACCAGCACCACCACCAACACCACCTCCAGCACCAAACCCTCCTCCACTACCCGAACCTCCACCACCACCAAGTCCGCCACCCCCTCCAGCACCACCACCGCCACCTAGCCCTCCTCCACCGCCACGTCCTCCACCCAAACCACCACCACCTCCTCTTCCTCCACCGAAACCGGCACCACCTCCTCTTCCTCCACCATATCCTCCGCCTCCGCCTCCGCCACGTCCCCAGCCCCTCCCACGGCCGTAGCAGCCTCGGCGGGTATACCTACAGTCGTCGTCTCTCCAAACAGCCTTGTCAAGTTTCTCATCACCGTAGATTCCGGCGCTCAAGTTGAGCGCCAGAATCGCAACAAGGGCTAAAACACACAGCCATTTATGAGAAAACCCCAACCCCATTATTTGGTAAATGATTGTAGTTGTTTTCTTATGTTTCTTCACTCTGCATTGAGCCGTGGATACGAAAGCCATTATATATAGATAGATAACACACACATCTACCCGCCATTAATGCACACAGTTTGAATTGTTATGTTGACGCGCTTGAGCGGATGGATGGGGGAGTTGGACTATTTATTGCTCCAAAAGTCAATTCAGATTATATTTAACCCTTTCAAACTTCTTTGGTTTTTAACTGCTTAATTACTAGTAAACCCTAGCTACCGACACACACTCACACACTAACTCTCTCTCTCTCTCTCACACAGACATTTAATTATGGTTTATCACACAGTGAGTGATGATGGAGATTAGAGACAAGGGTCAACTGGGATATTTCTTTGTAATCCACTCTGGCATAGAGTACGTAGTGAGGTCCCTTCTGAGTTGAAAATCTTTAATTTTCAAAACTTTATTAAATGTTGATTGGTTGAAACAGTGAAATATATATTCAGATCTAATTGGTCTAAATAGTTAATGCATGCATATATGTATAGGTCTATTTTAAAATGCATGTGCTATCAAGTCCTAACATTTTAATATTGCAATTTGAATTTGGTGATTCTTATCGAACATATATACCCTCTCGTCCCACTTCACAAATCTTGTTTTTTTTCGACATATAATTTTATGCGTAAGTGTTAAAAGAGAAAAGAACGGTGTCCATATTCATTTTAGGACCTCTTAGTGAATGGCCTAGTGGTTGAGGGGTGACCTACGATCAATAGGTCACAGATTCAAACCGCCTCTAGATCTTGCTTGATTTAAGAAATATGACTAGTGAAATGAGACGACCTAAAATAACAAACAAGACTAATAAAGTAATATTTAGGGCCCGTTTGGCTAAGCTTATTTCAAAATGCTTATAAGCTCTAAGTGCTTATAAGATGTTTAAGAGCTTATAAGATGTATGAGGATAAGAGCTTATAAGTTGTTGAAGTGTTTGGATAAAAGAGCTTATAAGCTTGAGGAGATAATAAAAAAATAAAATCTGAAAATTAAAAAAAAATTTAATTTTTTTTTTTTTTTGAAATCATAATGTTGAAACATCAAATGGAAGTGTATATAATATAAATATTAAAATAAATAGAATTATAATGGTAAATAAGCAAAATTAAAAAAAAATAAGTTGGGGTGGAGGAGCTTATTTTTTGGAGTGTTTATAAGCACTTTTTGCTTATTTTTACATCTTATAAGCTCTTAAGGAGTTTATTTTGCCAAACACATTTAGAGTGCTTATAAGCAGTCAAACAACTTATAAGCAGTCAAACATCTTATAAGCTTAGCCAAACACCCTCTTAATCATATACTCCCCCATCCCATTCATATATGAATAGTCGCACTCTTATATGAATAGTTGGTTCGCGATGAAACTGAATCGCTCGTTAGTTTTTCTAGATGGGCGACGAATTCGCTAGCTAGTTTTTAGCTTGTGACTTAACATTTAACTGTAGGTTGGTACGTCTTGTACTACCTCAGTGGCCCGTGTTTTAATATATTCCCTTTATCCAATAAAAAAAAAATTAATTTAAATTAAAATTTACAAGAACTTAAATGAGCATTTTAATTAACCGGAAGAAGAAAAAATATAGAGCACATAGACATAAGTTTAAATGATTTATAATTAGAGGTAGATGGGGAAATATAAGAGATTTATTTGATTGAATGCTGACCTTTTCTAATGCACAAGACTCAGTCCACCTCATTAATATCGCACATGGATTCATTCATCAGCCCTTCAATGCCATACCCCTCTTATTATACTACATTGCATAGCATGTATTATTTTCAGTGATCTACTATTACTATTTTTATATAAACAGCTTTCATAAGCTAACGTACCACAACAAACTTTTGATTAAACTAGCAGAGGCAACGTGCGTTGCACGTTAAACCAATTTTTTTCTCATTATATTATACTCCCTCCATTTGTTGAGGTGCTCTGTTTTACTATTTTAAATCACTCATATCATAAACAAACGAATCACGCTAGAAAGACGAAGGGAGTACTTTAATTACTCCCTCCGTCCTCCATTTAGTGACGTTAATACTATATTGGGACGTCATCCATTTACTGACAATTTCCATTTTTGGACGTAGACCCCACAATCACTTTAACACTTTAACACTTTATACATCTACTTTTTATTATTTTAACATTTTAATACTATTAAACAATTCAAATGGACCCACAATTATTCCACTTTAACACTTTAACACATTAATTTATTATTATACCATAAAATGCGAAAAAACGTGTGCCCAAACTCCCTCCGTCACTAAATGGAGGACGGAGGGAGTACTATTTTGACAGGTTAGCTATCATATTGTATAGTTTATGTTGTAAATAATTTTGATTAAGGCTCAAACATTAATTCAAAGTTCATTTTAATTAAAATTGATTTTTTTCCCCCTTTTAAAAGTTATTTCATGAATAATTTTTCTTTTTAACAACCATCATTTTGTGTAATTTTTGTTATTGTCGCTCATTTTACATTCTCTTTCACTCCTATTATAAATATATTTTTCTTATTCAGCATATAATGAGTTGATGTATATATAAAGGGAGCTATGTACTTATGATATAAATATGTCGATACTACCAACTTAGACGATACATATTATTGAAGTTCTTTACCTTTTCCCTTTTAGTTTTAAAATTATAATGTTAAAATTGAAACATAATTTTAAACAAAAATAAAGGAAACACAATTGAATATAGGCACATTTTTAATAGAATAAAAATATAGTCACTAACTTCAAAAATCATGAAATATATTCATTATTATCCTTGTGAAATTACAATGAAGAATATAATGTTTATCCATTAATAAAGAAAGTGAAGGAAGAAATACAATTGTTTATCATAAGAGGGTAATTTAGTCCTACAAAATAAATTCATTTCAACCTTTAATATCAATCATAAAAATGAAATATTGCATATTGTTTATGCATACCGACTGTACAAACAAGGGAGGATCTATATACAAGGGACATAGGATCTAAGCTCTTTTTTTGTTTCTTCTTATAAAATTTCAAAGTCATTAGCATTTTATGTGAATTCTTATGTTAAAGTTCCCACCATTGAATCGAATTTTGGGAATATATGTTATGTTAAATTTAAAATTTTAAAATATTGAACCCCACTGAACACTCGTTCTGGATCCGCCATTCTATATGAATCAAACATTTCATTTTATTCTATTCATACCTTAATCTTATTCAAGACTTATTTTGTTCTATCACACCACACACCGTCTTAGATTTGAAAAATAATAAATTAAAGGTGTCATATACCGACCTATGATTATAATGAATATGGCTTAATGTATACTTCTTATGTCTCATCATAAGTGACTCCTTATTTATTCATATGTGAGGTATACAATAATAAAATAAGTCACTTATGAGGAGATAAAAAGGGAGTAGTATAAAGATTGGTACAAAATATAAAATTTTATCTATGAGATAATTTCTTTCTAAGCCATCAAATTGGAATAAATTTCATATGCCTAAAGGTGTTTCTAACAAACAAAAAAATATATAAAATTACTCCATTCGTCCCATCCAATTCGACATTTTCCTATTATTATACCCTCACAAAAATCAAAGAAATAGGTCGAATTCGATTGAATAGAGGGTGCATATATTATTTAAATCTTAGAGAAATATTCTCCCACTCACCGTGAGCACTCTTAATGTACCAACCGCTAATGTGACAGAAAAAGAGTTTACTTATTTAGGATAGGTTATGGTATATATTTGTATCTTTTATCAATTGATAATACACTCCATCATCCGTAGACACATTAAGAATGTTCACGGTGGGTAAGGTATCATTCCTCTTAAATCTTGTATTGATATCATATGATGGTTATAATTACTCTCTCCATCCCTCGCAAGAAGATACGTTTTCCTTTTTGGTACGACCTCATCAAGAGGATATATTTCCTAATTTGGTAAGAAATTACTAAAGGAAAATCACTTTTTACACATGCACACTCCACTTAATACACAAACCCACCATTTATTAAATCTCGTGCTCAAAAAGAAATGTTTCGTCTTGCGAGAGACAAAGGGAGTATATATTTTATCTAATGAATATCGAGCAAAACTTAAAAGAAAATGTGAAAGAAAACTGATAAACAAGATGAAAGTAGTTAAAGAATAATATATATATATATATATATATATATATATATATATATATGGGTGAGATCCTGTACAAAATAGGATTATCGTAAAAAATAAAAAATGATGCATTTTATGCATATAATTATAATGCATGATGCACATAATTATAATGCACAATGCATTATAATGCATTATCTATAAATCATAATGCATTTTAGTAAAATCATAATGCACCAGTTAATCTACACCGTAGATCACACAGATCAATGGTCCAGATCATTTCTCATTTCTTACAGAACCTGTCTTTTGTATGTGACCTCTCCGCTATATATATATATATATATATATATATATATATATATATATATATATATATATATATATATATATATAAAATAGACAACTCATAAGATAGTTTCAAAATGTTATTTTATAGCCTAAACTATTTTTTAAAAGCATAAACAAAATTAAGTAATTGTGATAAAATAAAAGAGAAATTAATGATCTTACTTCTCTTAGTATATAGAAAGTATTTGTCAATTCCAATTACTACATTCTCAAACTAATTTAGATGTTTTCTCCGTGAACAAAAGTGAAGCTTCTAAATAGTCAATGGAAAAGTTGTGATGCTTATATGTAAATTACGAGTTAGAGAGAAATAAATATATAGCCCCACCCTAGACACTACATTTTTGTCAACGAAAACATCGAAAAATATAATTGTACTCGCATCTAACTCAAGTTATTCTCCGATGATTATTTATAATTTTGTCATACATGTTCAATAGTCATTAGCATAAACTTTATTAGCTGAAGTAAAATGGTTCACGTCGAACTCTTCTAAAAGTTAGTAGCACTAAACTTTGTTAAATGCAATAATAATAATAATATGATGATTGTGATGTTATTATTGAGTGATCAAATATTTTTATAATGTGGACTTTGAATTATGATTCTATTTATTTTCTCCTCAAAACTTACTATTTAAAGAAACAAAACATCATCATATTGCATGTGTATGATACTATATGCTAAGAATTCTAATATAAATTAATATAGTACACACATTTCAATAGCATGAAGATGGTATCCACTATCCAGGCATCGAATAATCTCTTAGAGGGCGTTTACTCTAAGAGATAAGAATGAACTGATTAATTTTATCCAACATATATAATTTCATATTTCCTTTGTAAGATTGCAAATCATTGTTATCTCAAAGTACATGGTAGGACGACCCACGATTTTTACTTAGATATGAAACTAATTGTACAATATGCCCTTATCCCAAAATTTCTCAATTCCTAAATTAAACAATCCATCAAAGTATATACACTCATAGGTAGTTTAATTCTCCTATCTATAGTTCCATTCTCCTATCTATAAGATTCACCATCTTATAGTGCATATAGGATGATGAATATTTTTACAGGAAATAATAATATTTTTATTAAATAGGAGGTTAAAAAATATATGTATATTATACAATAATTGTTCATTTACTTTTATACTTCTATGTAGAGAGATAAAGTGGATAATATACTATGAAATAAATTTATAATAATTAATCGAACCTATAACTTTTATATCATGTTTATTTTGAGGCATATTATTACTTTGTAAGAATACATAGATGGATACAATATGAAAGTAGCCATTAATTTTTCTTATTGAAATACTGAAATACATGAGGGTGGAGAATTCTTTTTACAAAAGGTGATATAAAAGTATCACTCCACTTTCTTAAAATAATACACCTTCCGCCCCAATTCAATTATGATGCTTTCATAATCGGGTCATACCACATGAATATATGATCATATTTTTTAAAATAGAAAGAATTAACCATTACATTTTAATGTAAACGCCTTACTTTTTACTTTTAACACTGCACCTAAAATTCCATAGCGAAATAAAACATAACAATTGAAGTGGTATAGATGGAGTGCTATATTGTCGCATAATATAAAAATTGCCCAAACTTTTGTAAAGTTTGGCCTAATTTTGTATATATCAAACGTCTTTCACGTTAAAGAAGGCGGAGCCAAAATAATGAAATGGATAATAATGAATGTAATGTATAATATGCAATATATGAATTTTAATCCTCATGGTAATAATTTAGCATGAATGCTCCTCTGTCCACCGTGAAAATTCTTAACGTGCCCATAATTAATATGTTAGTGATAGAGTTTACTTTTTTTTTAAAAATAAATTGTGATATATATTAAATATTTTATTCATTAATAGTATGCACGTTATCCGTGAACATATTAAAAATATCAACTGTGGATAGTAAATAATTCCTCAATAATTTAGTGTAATATTTATTATAACATATAATATGCATAATATGTTTTAAGCCACACGTCCAAATTAAAATAAATCTAATCCTAATAAATCATTATTTTATTCCTAATTAAATAAAATAAAATAAGTTGACGAAATAAGTTTTCTATAGAATAGACTTTTAATTGAATATTAACCTATTAAATATTATGATTACATTGTAGTAAGGGCAAAATAGGCAAATCAAATTTTGTAAACAAGACACTTTTTATAATAGTATAGATATATATGCTGTATTGCTACTATTTTATGTAGAAGCAAAATAATTGAATTTGAGCTACACTTTTAATTTTTCGATGGAGATTGCCGTTACGGGTAATGTTTAATTAGTTGATATGACATCCAGGTTATATATGAAAAGAATATTATTATTGTTGTTATCGTCGTTGTCGTTGTTAAGAGTGACATTCAGTCTCATATTTACACCAAGAGAATTTGAAATCATAATTAAGTAGTACTATACCAAACAATTTGAAGTTTAACTAAAAATTTATTCATAGATAGAATTGAAAACGTTGAGGCGAGATTAAAATCACAATCAAGGGGAAAAAAAAGACACCTTGCTATACTAATATTAGTAGTGTAGCACGGTAATATTACACTGTATGACAGCATAATGAGTTGCATGATCGTAAGAAAGCGTCTCGAAGGTCGCGTAGCCACGCGCCAGCCGGAATGCTCCGGTGCCGCCGACGACCGCCACCTCCCTCACCCTCTCGAACTGCGCGCTGCTCCCCTGGACTTCCAGCGTGCTACCTTTGTACTCGTCGTTTACAAACACGATCGATATTAGGACGTGCGTGTTGGACCCATCTAGGGCCGACGTCACGTATATGCCTTGGGCCCGAGCGACTCGGGCCGAGCTTTCCTCGAGACCCTCGGATATCGGATCATCGGTGCAGAATATGGCTCCGAATTTCGTGAAGCTGAGAAGGCCGTCGGATGGGCCCGTTATCTCGACTACTGTGGCGTTGGGCCCGCCCGAGTAGTCTTGGAAGTAGACCGTCATTTTGGTCTCTTTAAGAAGCCCTAGATCTGCATTTGAGCATGTGAATAGTGAAAGGAGGAAGAGGAGTAGAGGTAGGGATGATTTGATTGCCATACTTCTATAAATTGTGAACTCAAATTGGTTTGTGTTTTGTGTTGAGTGATATATTTTGGAATGTATTTATAACATAGAAAATTAGAGTAGGAAGTATCGAATAGTTAATGGACAAGTTTAAAGCATCTAACAATTTTGGATTAATTTGAAAAAATACCATTTTTTGTATTTTTGTTATGTGCTGAATAAGATAAAATATTTGTCTATTTGAAATTCGATAATCAAACAAAATATAGAATCCATATATGTTGTCCCATGTGAAATGATATTACCCTTATAAGAATAAACTATATTTAAAAGAATCTATTAAAAAGCTTAAATGAAAATTTGTTAACTTGACACTCTCACGCCAGCAATAAACATATGCATTATTTGCACACAATGACTACCATGACATAAAGATACTCTCTCAGTTCCATTTATATATAAATAGAAAATTTTCATTTGGCGACGTTCCATTCACATAAAAATATTTCTTAGAGTGAAAATTTTTAGCCCATCAAAATTCAAAGTTTCAAACACATCACTTTAATTTTCCCATCTTAATTTCTATGAAAAAATAAAATAAAATGTTCCTTAACAGTAGTACCGAGGGAGTATTGATTAGCGCTAGTATGCAAATTTTCATTGTTAAGATTTTGGTATAGTAGTTTTGCACTCATAAACCAATGTGTGTGCTTTTAATTATAGACTGGGTCCATTATGAAATCCATTTTTTTCAGATTGTGGCCCAATAAGCTTGAATACAAGTATATGGAAAAACTTCTAGTAACATAATCAACACTAGAAATATACAAACATTTGATGTGTTCATGTGTTATGTCGGTTTAGTAAGTATAAAATTAATGCATGGATTACACGTTCGAGTTCTACGGGACGTTCTTCATTTTCGGTTAATACTTGAAAAGAAAAACATGGTCTCTAGCAAGGTATTTTAATACAAAAATGTAACACAACTAGCCTATATTACAAAACAACTCTCTTCATTACGAGTATTCTTTAGTGAAAATATATATAGCTACGCCTTACTCCTCCATCCATCTTTTTCCCTTTGTCGTTTTTCATCCCAAACCCACCATAATAGTCGGAGTTCATGAACCGAGACCATCACACCACTGGACATCGTGGGTCGTGTGTCATTTTTAGTATGTAGGTAACGAGTACAAAAAGTTTTGACTCTGTCGTGATTTCTATTTCTAAATTAAACTTTTGAGTCGACTATGTCGTGATCACCATCCCTAAATATTGGGAACGTCATTCGCCAGATTAACTTTGAACTTGAGTATTTAGAAACTCCGGCGTATTATATATACTATTATTTGTTGTTTTTGTTGCTTGGACATGGATTGATCAGAAAATTAAGAAAATTAATCGAATTGAATTAAAAGTTTTCTCAAAAAAAATTAAAATTAAAATGTCGTTTTGTATTTTTCTCGATTCAATCCTTAGCATGTCACATTGCATGCATGAAATGATTTGAATAAACTTTATTTTTGTTGGACTATGTTGTAAAAGTTAAATTAATACTCGCCCTCCATTACGTTAGAAATTAATACTCCCTCCATTATGTTAGGCTCATGAAAATACTCCGCTTGCCAGTTTCCAAGCTCAATTCAATATTCTTCAATGTCGTAAACCCTACTTAGTCTTTAAATACTAAACATTATCTCCTACAATAAATAAACGTAAATAACTAAAAACAGAAAATAACATGCTGAATAATAATAATAATAATAATAATAATAATAATAATAATAATAATAATAATAATAATAATAATAATAATAATAATAATAATAATAATAATAATAATAATAATAAATCAAGCCCATAACAGCGCCTAAGCCCGTCCCCGACGACGATACACCAGAAAAGGTCGAGGCCCAGTCTTTTCTGCCGATTCATCACTCTCTCCAGCCTGCTCTCTAACACATTCCAGATTCCTTATTGCATTATTTTTAAAGTACAAGAATTAAGTAGTTTTTGTTTAAATAATTATTTGCCCCTACTGTCCTAGAATTTAGTAACTTTTCATAAAATAACTAAAAAGTACTATGATAAAATGAGATGACTAAAAAAAGGAATACATGTTAAAGAATTTGGGACTGGATAAATAGTACAATACATATACGAGTTGTTTTTAGAAAGGTTCAACATGCATGACTTATACTTTGTCACGACTTGCATAATTATTGATCAAAATATTTACAGAGAGATAATGAAATTAATATTAACAATCTTAGGTCTAACTCGTATGAATTTATAGGTCAGGAACTAAACCCAAATTCACGTGAAAACGATGCATCAAAATTTCTCCTTCTCTCAACCAATCCGATTAATTTCCACAAAATCGACTGATTTTATCACACTTCTGGAAGTGCCGTACAGTACAAGGTACTTTCGTGTCTACATTTTGTTTATCTGTAGAAAATTAGAGAACTTGGTCGTCTCTCGAAATATCTGCAAATTTTATGGCTTTTTATTTGCTCTAATTAAATATAAAAAACTATATTCTGACAAGAAATCTATGTAGAAAACGTGTTTGAACCTTCAATACTAATATCGTATTTAGTCGTCGTTTGCTATTTAATAAAATCTCCAACTGTATAAGTGAATTTTGCATTTAACAAGTGGTTTCATTTTGCCTTCATTAAGTTCGCATTCGAGTTTGTTCTACAAAAGAAATTTCAACATATTGGTTTGAAGAGATGTAAAGACATAAATTGTATGTCGATGTTGAAAATTTAGTGTTTTGATCGAATAAAAAAAATTATATTTATTTTTTTCTTAAATCAAAAGATAGATTATTCATGTACTCTTATAGCAGAATATTGTGGCTCAAAACCAATTTAATTTAAGTACTGTGAGTAAGATATAAATATTTTGGAGGTTGAAAAAGTCATACATACATGCCTCTTGAACGAATCTATTTGAGCATCTCGTCCAGGTGCATCAGTGGGCGCCATGCTTAGGTGTATTCGGTAGTAATAACCAAGAGCTACACCCGTAACCTCCAATGATATTGATAATTCGGGAGTAACCTCTGAGAGTTACATCCGTAACTTCCAACGCAATTATTAGCCGAGGAGTAACCAACCAGGAGTTACCCTTAACCCCCTAAAACACGGATAAGCATCTTGTGCCTTCGTTCATTTCATTCCAACTCAGTTCCTCGTCTGCATCTAGTTCGTCGGAGCTTGATAGTTTGTGATGTTGCTACTAATGAGACGAATACTGTTTTACTTTCGGAGAAGTTGCGCCAGTTCCAAAACCTCTTGCAGAGAGAGTTCGCTCGACTCGGTTTTACCTTTGAATTATGCTTTCAATATTCAACGTGGTTCGATCTATCGGAATAGATCTACGTCTACGGAGCAAGAGTATGTCTCTTTATTGAGTATGCGAGTAATGAGTAACAAAAAGTGTGAAACAAATCCATTAACTCTAATCTAGCCCCTACACTACAAAAAACACAGATTTTAGCAACCGAAAAATCGGTTGCTAAAATGAAAAATTCGGTCGGTAATGTACTTTAGTAACCGATTACCGACTGACGCAAAAAGTCTTATTCTATTTATATACAACCATGTAGATTTTGACTATAATACAAAGTCTTCTTCTATAAGAACTCTTTGAGTTTATCTCCTCTTTTGTGATAAGCATCCGACTCTTCTACGTCCCTTAAAACTTGAGTTGTAGTCGATCAAGGAGTCTTCATGGGCCGAACCTCTTTGGGCCGAACTCACATGGGCCGAGCTTACTATCGAGTCCATTTATATTGAACCCAATGCTTGGACCTAGTGGTTGAGCTATATTCTATCGGTGTGTAACCCAAATTATTTATTCATTACAAGTTAATTAAACTATATGATAGTAATAAAATGCAAACATAGAAGATATAATTAAACACTAAATCCTTTTAAGAAAAAAACTAAGACAAACAAAAGTTGAAAAACTATATTTTGCGGGGGCATTTTACATATTGATCACTTTATTTTTATGAATGCCCCTTCTACACAAAATACATAATTAAATGTCATGTTCTCTTTCATGTCTACATCAATCAGAAGTACATTATTGAGATAAAGACTTAATCATGACCAAAAAAAAAATGAATAAATAAATTAGTACTATTCAAATTCAAAACTAGATTAAGTAGAACCCTCCAAGAAACATGCATGAAGTATCCCGTCATCATCTGTTGGCGAAAAAGTTTGATCCGTTGAGATCGTTATTGTTGTTGCTGTTGTTGTTGTTATTGTTGCTGTTGTTGCTCGTGTTCAAACCCCCGTTATTGCTTCCGTTGTTCGTGTAGTTACCGCCTATAATGGAGGTGATGGCAGCGGCCAATGCTGCAGAGAAACTAGGATCATTAGGCTGGATAGAGTTTGAAGAAGTATCATTGAACTGATTAGTCTGTTGCCCTTGCTTCATTAATGACGAGAGTAAATTTTGTGATTGGTGATTGTTTTGATCCATTTCTTGGGACATTTGTACGCCGGAGAACTTGGATTGGTTGTACAATGCTTGGCCTAGTAGCTGCGGCAGCATGGCTGCGGCGGCCGACGACTGAGGTTGAGGAGGGAAGGGCATCGGAGGCTGATTGGGAGATTTGGTTAGGTCTAAGGTGACGGTGGGGAAAGGCGCGGAGGTGGAGATGGTGGCCATGTTGGTGGAACAAGGGAGGAGTGTTCGGGCTAACATGTTCGAGTTTATTACGCCGTCGGCGCTCGGCATCGAGCCGGAGAGAAGCATTCTTGCGGCCGAGGAGGTCGTCGACGCCATTGCCATCGCGGTCGGAGGCAACGGGTGGTTGTGTTGTCCTTCGTAGGTCGTTATGAGGATGGCTCTGTCCTCCGCGCATCTTTGAACCTACAAATGGGTTAAATAAATACTTAGCATAATTATAGTGTCAAAAAAGTCTGAACTCAATGGGTCGATTCGAATAGCTCGAAGAAAACGGTGAGTTAGGGTAAAAAACATGATGGCTCGAAAGTAGAAAAGCCTCGTAGGGCCAAATCCAAAAAAACCCAAATCAAGAGGGTTGCCATGAAAAGCTTGTGGCTCGGCCGGTAGGTTTACCATGAATCATAACTTCACGTTATATTTCATTACTCTACGTATAAATTTGATAATTAGGTTTTTTTTTAAAAAATTATTATTGAGTATTTTTTATTTATTTTTAATAAAATTTAAACATCATTTTAAATTTTATACATTTTTTCTTTAACACTTATTAAATTAAAATAAAGATTATTATTTCTTAAATTTACACTATTTAATATATTATTTATTTCGTTAATTTATACAAATATGTGTTGAAACAATAATTATTTTTATGATTATACGATGTCAATTTTAACTTTTATAAACTTTTAATGGCATGGTTGGCTAGCCTAAAATCGAGAGGGTTGAGGTAAGGGCCAAAAAATATTAGCTCGGAAGAAAAATTAGTTCGATTAACCCAAATCGAATAGCCCGCAACTCGGTAGGACTAGATCAAAACTCGGTGGTTTGAGTACCCGTTTGACATTCCTAAGAATAATAGAGAAGATGCAACACCTTTTGAAAAAGGAAAGAAAGATGATGCTTTGTAACCCTACTAGAAATCTCGCTATCTATGACGGAATCGCCAGGGAATCAAATTCGTAGTTGTATTACCATGTAGAGATAAACGACATTTATTTTAAGAAAACGATATGTAAAATTAAGTGAAGAAAATTAAGTAGTAGTTGAAAAAGTCTCACCCTATGAAGGGTAAGACAACTAATTTTTTTTTTAATATTATTATTAAGGGTATAAATGTCATTTTGCTGAGGGCATATTTCCATTTAGTCAATCATACTAATATGGTTGACGAAAGTAGTATGATTTAATAACTTTCTATTGTTACGGGTCATCTAATATTTCTAAGTACTTTAGGCTATGAGGTTGAGTCTTATCCAAATTATTACATTGGTCAAGTACTTGGCCCACCCTCTTAGCATATACTCCCTCCGTCTCAATCTATTAGTCTCATTTGCCATTTTTATTTGTCCTACTTATTAGTCTCATTTCCTAAAATGGTAAAAAATACTTGGCCACAATTCACCATTTCTCCTCAGAATTAATTACAACCACATATTCTCAACTCACTTGGTTCATGTGCCTAAAACAAACGAGACTAATAGAGTGAGACGGAGGGAGTATATATAAAGGTTCTAGAAGTATGAAGCAAGTGCGTAGGAGGTGTGTAGAGACATCGTAGGAGGGCTATAGATAATTCAAGAATGTCTTAGGGGATGTTTGATTGCATTTCTATATACTATTATAAAAAGTGTCTTGTTAACAAATTTTGATTTGCCTATTTTGCCCTTACAATTAAAATAAATCATTAGAACATTAATATTATCATTAGAATAATAATTCCGGATATATTTCAATTTATATCCAACTTATATTATTATTTTTATTTATATTAAAGTGTGTTGATATTTATAATATACTAATAACATTCAAAATAATCATTATGTATCCAACAAGATTATACGTGCACCGCACGTAACCTCCGCTAGTAAGCTTTAAAAATGTATTAGGCAAAATAAGTTATTTGGAATTTAGAAGCTCCAAATATAAACTATATGAGACTATAAACTCCTTAAAAATAAGTTGTATGAGATTGTAAACTTCTTAAATCGAGAAGAAAAACTTACTTGTTTACGGACGGGGCAACCGGCGGCCATGGTGCAACGATAATATGCACGAGGGCACGGGTTTCCCTTGGCGATCTTCTGCCCATACTTCCGCCATTGGCATCCATCTGTCATCTTTATACCAAGTGAAATACGAGATGTAATGTAAAAACTTGACATCAGTTTAAAGGTTACATGTTCGAGTTATTTTTTGACACAATCTTCAAATTTCATGCTAAAGTTTTTTGAAACAGTGAAAAAAAAAATGAAGCTAGGAAGTCAATATTTTACCATGGGGCTCTCAGAACGGGCCCTAACGGAGACACGAGCTTTTCGAATGGTTGCCTCAGTAGCCTGATCAACACTATTAGTAGCTCCGGTTTCGTTACGAGCCGTGAGTTCGTCGTTGGTGGGACCCTCTAATGAGTGAAAGGAAAGAAGGCACAATCAGTGTTCCAAAAATCGATAGTCACTAGTCGGGCAGTGGAGAAGTGATTTGCGCCTAGGTGGCTAGGCTGAAGCCTAGGCGGGGCTTAGGCAGATTAGAACTACAATGCTTATTTTACTATTCTACAATATTATTGCCAAATTTATAATAAATACACATAATATGACAAGTGATAGACTAATTTTATAATTATAAATCCAAAATCATGCATAAGGTAGCATGCATATATAGTTCGCCTAATCGTCGATTAATTAACACATATACATACTATTGATTAAGCTTCAATATCGGCTCGTTGAGATATTGCTTAAAGCCTAAGCGGCTTATATATTAGTTTGACGGCACACCTAGGCGCCGTCTAGGCAGACCTAAGCGGCGACTTTTAGAACGCTAGGCACAATCAAACATGACACTGGATTTCCATGGAAATTAAGCCCATGTTCAGTTCACTTTTTTTTTTTTTTTTTTTTTTTTTTATATAAAAAGGAAAATAATTAATGGATTTTTTTATTTGTTATTTGGTTTGAGCATTAATTATCTATTACCCTTACTTAAGAGAAATCCACTCCCCAAATTGTTAACCTTTGTGGAGGAGGAAAAACAAAGAGAAAGAGAAGAATCACATACAAGTGACTCATTAATTTCCATCATTGAATCAAACACTTAATAAAGGTATCATTAATATGATCACTCCCTAACTTTACTCGATTTCATTCGTTACCCAACTTGAACAAAACGAGCACTAAGTTTGGATTACGTACCTTCCTCTGCAGCTGCTGCTGCTTTCTGGTGTTCATGCATGAGAGACTGGAGATGCATGTGCAAGCCATTGTAGTTGTTGGTGGCTTGATCCAGCATCTCCTTCAAACGCTCATTCTCTGAATTCACTCTCTCAAGCTCACTCCTCAGAACCACTACCTGCTGCCCACCGCCATTAATATCGTCATCACCAACAATCTCTCTCTCTCTCTCTCCTCTTTTTTTTTTTTTTGCATTTTTTTAAAGAAAGTAATTTATTCTCAGTCCCCCCAATTATCATTTATCAACAAAATAATATTAAAAAAAAAAATTTCTCACCTCAGTTTTTAATCTATCGTCGGAGCCGGCACAATTTCCGCCGTCGGCGAGCTGATCGCCGCCGTTGTTCGACGTGAGGAGGAGTAGATCGGTCTGTAAAAGTATTTCAGAATTGCGAAAGTACTTATTAGGATTTCGATTTTTCTAGAGATCGAAAAAATTAGAACACTTACATTCACATTGAAATCCGAGAGTAAAGATGGTCGGGTAGTCGTGTACAAATCTCTAGAGCCGGACACGGCGCCGCCGCCGCCGCGCTCTTTCTTATCGGAGAAGAAGTCCACTTCATCCATGATGACTTTCCCCTTGTCGTTCACATTCTCTGCCGCTTGGTCGCATCCGAGGTTCAGAGGGAACTGGATGGTTGAAGGCGGCGAGTCCATGGGAAGCCGCGGCCGCGGCGGTGGCGGAGGAAGACTGGATTTTGGGGTAGGTGCGATAGAAATAAGAGTCCACTTGTTGATTTAAGAAATGTATGAAATAATAAGAAGAAATAGAGAAAATGGCAAGTCTCGCTGATGACTCGGCCGTATAACGGGTTCGTTGAAAGACTAATTAATTACACCACTTAGATCTTCATTTCTAGATATTACTTCTCGTCCCATTCCATTAGTTCCGTTTCTTTTCGATACTAAATTTTATTCACAAGTGTTAAAATTGAAAAGTAATAGCTATTTATTTTTTCCATTTAAAAAAACAAGACTATTAAAGTTGGTCGACCCAGATCAATATTCCGTATATTTTGAAATATGAGTATAGAAATTGAATCAAAATAATAGGAAGGAAATGAAGAGTAAGACCAAGTATGTAAGTGGTTTAGGGATTTTGACCAAATGAGTGTGTTGTAATTTGAGACTTTTGAGTTTGGTTTCAACTGTTTGAGCTAACTGTGCGCATGCCAATTATTTTTAAAAAGTTTAGATGTATAATACTTATACTAGAAGAGAGCAGAATGTACGTATAACAATAAATCCGTATTTTTTTATTCATATTTCTGACTTTACGAGGAAATTAATTTCCACTCCACTTCTTTTCTACTATTGATATTGTGGTCGAAATTTATATATGTTTGTTCAAAAATCCGTGATTTTAGGTTAGATTTAAATGTGCTTCATTCACATAATTATTTGACGTGTCATATACATACAAATTCCCTAAGTTTTGAATTAGAAAAAAAAAATTAAAATACTTGAACCATCCACAAATTATAGTTTGTTTTTGCTATTTTTATCTGGCTCATAAACCTCCGTCGTTTGTTTAGGGTCTTCTCCGTGCTCCGTTCGTTTGTTAGATTTAATTCAATACTATTGAGTTTTGGAAAAAATAAAAATAAAAATATATCGCTCATAGAAGAAAGAAATGCTAGTTGAGGTGATTCTAAGTGAATAGCAAAATGGTCAAACAAGTATAGTATTGTTCACGTACATAGTTTTTTTTTTTTTTTTTTTTTTTTTTTTTTTTTTTTGAGGATTCACGTTCATAGTTATGGTACCATCAAATGTTCTAAAACCAAATTGGACGTTAAACCGATTTTGGATTACGGTTTCTCGTATTTCCTGGTTCAACCAGTGAACCAACTGGAATCAACCAAAACCGGAGAGTTTTGCTGCACTGAACCAGTGATTATATCCCAATTTAACTGGTCTGACCGAAAAATAATACTATATCATTTTTGTATAATACTGCTTTGTTTTTACGATGATAAACGCAGACAAGAAGATGCATAAAATATAAAATACTCCCCCATCCCACTTTAATGGTCTGTTTTATTTCGGCACAAGATTTTACGCGCAATGTTAAAAGTGAAAAATAAAAGAACTACATTGAAAAGTAAACGTTAATCCATTTTATTTTAGGAGATAAGACAATTGAAGTGGGACGTCCCGATTAGAAAAGGAAGTCAAGTGAAGTAGGACGAGTATATTTCAACTTACAAATAAAAAAACATTCATCACTTCTGAAACTGTAGTTGTATTTGATATTTTCATACATAAAACTGTGCTGTGAAGAGAGATTTGGATTGGATTGAGGTGAAAAGATAAATGAAAAACTCAAAACATAGATAAGAACAAATGAACAGAAATGCTCAAGGCACTCTTTAATTCATCTCTACAAAGAACAACATTAACACATACTTCCGGAATTAGAGACTGTTACACGAGTCTATAGCCACATTCTCTGCAAACGACCAGATACAGAAGATATAGATTTCTAACGAGACGTGAAAAGAATGGTATAGAAGATGGGACTCGAGGATAAAACCGTCCCAGGATATCAAAAAACATACCAGATGAAGTACAGTAGAAGTGCCGAACATGCTTAAGATTGGTCTGAACGGGAGGGGATAGAAAGATCGGTTTCAAGCATGAAAGAAAGATCATGCATCTGGGATATCAGCGTTTTCACATGGTCCTCGGAGGATTGTCCAAAAGCATCTTCATTTTTTGCGGGTAGTCCAGATTCGAGAGAAGGGCTGATCATGTTGCCAAGCCTGCATTGTCACAAAAACACAATACTACTTATGCAACGAGGTATAGCAAGTCTCTACGATGACAAAGAAACAAGTAATACATAGTTAAACTGCAAATTAACTCCATATTTGACAGCTACTTTTGTTTAGAATCAAAGTAAAACGTGCATTGCATAACTCGGACAAAACCTATCTCTCAGAATGTTAGCCAACCCACAACAGAATTCTCGCACAAAAAATCAAAAACCTTACATAATAGTTTTAAAGGAAACACTGAAACCATGCTAGTTTCCAAACTGGTATCAGAAACATAGTTAGCCGAAAACAGAAAGGAAAATCTGCTCTAATATTTTTGTAGCTGATAATTCTCATTCCTACCGGGTACAGTTTTAATTTTCATGTTGAGGTTTTCAAAGAGTCTCGGAATGAGATTTCTACTCCTCTAGGGAGATCCATAAATGTTTGATGAAAAGCATCCGAAGGCAAATCAGTAATAGTGAATATAGATAAATGACCCCTTATGCATCACCTAATAGGGAGAAAGATAGAGTGGTTATTATCAAGTCACAAGTCATAACTACGACTCAGGAGAGAGAAACATTGGTTGTCAAAGATATCATATTCAAATAGTTAAATCAAGCAAATGATGTCAACAATGATCAGGGGTCTTGTATAAGTAGAATACAAACGCACCAGTTTGAAGTGGGATCTTCTGACATTATAGCATTGCCTTCTACGGGAGGGTTGTTCTGGCTTGTTGAGGTAAGATCTCCACCAAAATCAAAGCTGAATAGATCTCTCTCTGAGGGCTTCTTGTCATCTTCAAACTTATTGTCAAAGCTAAATAAATCTCCTTCCGAGTGCTTCTTGTCACCTTCAAACTTCTTCTCAAACCCGAATAAATCTCCCTCGGAGGATATCTTGTCACCTCCAAGTTTGTTGTCAAAGCTAAATATATCTTGTTCCGAGGGCTTCTTATCGTCTTCAAACTTCTTTTCGAAGCTGAATAAATCTTCCCCGGAGGATTTCTTGTCACCTTCAAGCTTATTGTCAAAGCTGAATAAATCTGGCTCTGAGGGCTTACCCACAGCAGTTGACTCTTGGAAATTACTGGAGGTAGCAAAATCATTCCAGTCTCCGTAAACGTCCTCATCCATTGCTGAATGATCCTCATTTTTAGCCTTATTCTCTGTTGTATCTGTATTGCTTGTTTTTGATTGGAATTCCTGAAACAAATCAACACTGGTTGAAAGGTCTTTCGAGTAATCTAGCATAGGGTCCTTTTGAGGTTCATTCTTAGTGCTGAAAGCAGCATCAAAACCTTCAGACATATTTGGTGTACTCGACGACCCCAGAGTATTCCACAGGTCATCGGAATCCCACTCAACAGCTGCTGCAGGACCAGAGGGTTCTTTCGATTTCCCATCATTCATATTTTCCCCAAACACAGAATCGAGCTGAGCACCAAGATCAACATTTAAACTCGAGGAACTAACAAGGGATTCAGGATCTTCGAATTTAATTCCAGAACCTTCCGAGGAAGCTGTGACACCACCCAGCTGATTTTCAGAATCAGCAAACTGAAAATCTGCCTCCCATCCAGAGCGAACCCGGGTAGACGTGTTTTCAGATGAGCTTACAGCTGGCTTCGATGATTCAACATTTTGAAAAAAATCTTGATTGCCTGGAGGAGATGCAACATCGTTTGTAGTTTCAGCCTCAGCCCATTTATGATCAAATGATTGTTCAGAAGGGGTTTCAGAGACTTCATCACTCCTAGGTTTCAAGAAGAATTTATCAGGAGCTACTCCGTTCAAGATTAAGGATCCTTTGCTCTCTTCTAAATTCTTATCTGAACTAATATCGTCCTTCACTGCAGCTGGCCATGGTATCTTAAAGCTCAAGAACACAGACAACGGAGTTAAATCTTTACTCGAGCTCTGGCTTTTACCTTGATTACTCTTACTGGTTGGATCAACCATTTCCTGCAAGATTCAAGTTATAGTTTTTTCAAATAGCAATTTAGCATTCTTCTAAACGGATAGAAGCTAATTGCTATTGTCTTCCTCCTCACTGTTATTGGAAATATAATCACCATAAATTCAAACTTATCAGAATCCAAACCGATCATCAATAGTTAATCAGTTCCGAATTCGAAATTCTTATAACGAAGTAATGAATTCAACTGTGTTGAGCATAAATCTTCCTAATCCAACTCTTTTGACACATAAAAACATCAAATCATCAAATCGATTTCTATAAGCAAATACACCCCTTTCCTCCATTAATCAATAACTCATCACACCAGTAAAAAAAAAAACTAAAAAATTCATCAAGCAGCAGTAAACAACAAAGGATAAACTTCGGTTCCGTACTGCAGTAGAAATTTGACGAACTAGATTCATAACAAAAAGCATACCGATCCATCGAGGCGGAGGGAGCGGAGCAACCACTGGTAGCCGACGGTGGAAGTGAAGCAAATGGGGTCGGGAACGGCGTCGTAATGGGGGCCAAGGCCGCAGTACAAGCAGACAATAGACTCCGATCCTCTGAGGAGCAATGCTTTGCAGTTCCGGCATCGGAGGTCCGGCGGTGAAGTGTCATCGGCGGTGGCAATCGTGGCCGAGAGGGGCGGCAGAGCAGGAAGGGAAGGGTCCGACGGGTCGTAATCGGGCAGACCCGCCGCCGCACGGGTACGGATCTTGACCTGACGGATCAATTCGTGGGGAAATTGGGCCATTTTCGCTCATCAAGAACAACTCTCACACACTCACACCGTCTCTGTGCGTTTCTTGTTTATTTTCAGAGTTTCTTTTTTTTAGGCCTTTTAAAATATGAAAGCGCTATTCATATACATGGAGTAGTCGTTGTACAAGAAGCACGACTACTCTTAGTGTACAATTTGTTGAGAGATATTATCTTTATCTGGGGCTCGGTTTTATTTAATATATTATTGTTATGAGTTGATATTTCTTACATATAAATGCTAGATGCTCGATTACATGCTCAATTTTAGGCTCGATTATTACTTGTGTACAATCTTGACTACAAGCTTGTGAACATGCTCGATTATATTTGAGCCAAGCATGTACACGAGCAAATTGAGTACCATAGTGCTCGAGCTGAACTCGATTATTTTTAAATTTGTGCTCGAGCTCGACTACATTACCAAAAGACAGAAAAATAAACATGGCAACTCAAATTCATAGAAGGAAATATAAAATATATTCTAAAATTAAACAACAGAAAAGGTTAATTACTCATCATTCAATACTAAATCATGAAACAAGATTAAGAAAAGCTACATCATATATGCAAATGAAACCCTCAAAGCATATATAAATACAAAATAAATTACTCTAAACCAATGCAAAATCTAAACAAATTGATATTTAAGTCTAAACCGGCACGGTCTTCAAATTTTCCGTCGATTCAATAAAATCTCGAATTTATGAAACCATGTATGCTATCAATCATCTTTTCGCCATTGTCATCATCATTAGTTTTTGGGAAACAAGGCTTTCAACATAGACAAATCCACCATGAACCATACTCTTAGGGTTTCCCCTAGCACGAAGGGCCTTGTTTCCTCGAGGTGCAACAATCTTCGAATGTGCTACCACTCTCCCATCTTTGTACACAATTATGTCCCAATTCTTGTACCCACTACTCGCCCAAATCAGAGCCCTACCATCCTCGTACACATACAACGGCCTCAAACTAAACCACACCCCTCTCTCGAACTCCGGCGCGACCGGAGGAATGCTTTTGTAATCGATCTCGTACAATTTCATCCACGATCCGACCACCCCGTAATCCTCCATCACCCACAAAACGAAAGCGGAGTTGCAATAACTCCGCCTATAGTTCACGAAGACGCACAATTTCGATCTCAAGACGGCCACGTCCACAACATCGGTCTCCAAGTCGGGCTCCGAACAATAATTAGGCTGGTGCACGAACCTATATTCCTCGGTCGAAAAATCGAAAGACACAATCGATGAGTAGAACGGGCTTTGCCCGTTGTTATTGATACTACCCTTTACCATCCAATGCAAAGCTCCATTCACAAACAAGCCATTACTATTAGGGAGATGGCCTAGAAATTTACTACCGATTTCTCTCCAAGAATCGTTCTTTAAAGAGTATAGCCACGATTTCTCGTGTCCGAAGCTATCTTCGGAGTTCGAGATTTTCATCAGCTTGTAATCGTCTTCGACGGCGTCGTACCCCAGCCCGTAGACGACCTTTTTCTTCGTCGCCGGCATCAACGGCGGTGGCGCGTGGAGGAGTTTCTTGCGAGAGCCGGTTGTAGGGTTCCACAGGTACAAGGACTTCTTAGCTTCGACGCACCATAGGTCTTCGGTGAAGGCCTTGAGCTTCACGTTTCCGCGTATTTTGCACACGAGCTTCAAAGAGGAGGACGCCGCCGCGTCCTCAACGGCGGAGAGGGGGCTGCGGAAGGCAGATCGGACGTCAAAATAGGAAGGGTGGTCGTTGATGACGAGTAGTTTCTTCCCGCCGCCGTGTTTGGCGGCGAAGTGTGGTGAAGCGATGATGGAATTCCATGGGGTCGAGACGCAGGAGAATCGAGGCAAGGAGGTTAGAGGGAGATTCGAGAGTATTTGTTCGATGAGCTCCGGCGGTACGTAGCGGTTTGGCTCCTCCGGTTCTTGCTCCGGCGGTGGTCTGCTGCCCATGGCGGCGGCGGCGAGGTGAAACGATTTTGTTTAATGTTATATGCTTATCAAAAATATTGATAAAACAATATACTTGTTTGTGATAGCATACTTGTTTGTGCCCTAATTGGAGTACTTATAATAAATTTTAATATATAAATTTTTGTTCCAAAAATTCTTTCAGATTTAGCTTAAATTTTAAACTGGTAACAATTATTAATTAAATTTGCACCCAAAACCAAACCGGTAACAAAGATTTTTGAAGTATTTTAACATTTTTTTGTTCTATTAGAAAATAAATACACATTTTACTGGAAATATTGGAAAAAGATATTGAGAGCTCGCTTGTCGAAATTCACTATAAGGGCAGGCTTAAAATATTGAATTTTGTAATAAATACTTTTTACAAAATTAAGATAATGTGTGTCACTATTGAATAGTAATAAATATTCATAACGTTTTATATATATTAGTAGTATTAATATATCTCGTGAACATTCTTTGTCACAATCCGAATAAACCTTAATGTAAAATTATTTATTTTTAAATGTTTAAATCTTTTCTATATGAAATTCATGAATATTTATGCTTGTTGAGCTCATACTAGTCTAAGTCGTGCCTCTAGTTTAAAAGTCGAGATTATAAGATAATTTAGCTTTTCCTTGTATGTTGATTAACTTTGAGTTAAATATTAACTTAGTAACAAGCTAATTTATTTAGCAAATTTTTTAAATGCTAGGAATATATATCCATCCACCCAATGAATCGAAATATTTCTGAAAAAAAGAGCTGAAGAACTCAGCTGAATTAATACATAATAACTCACAATGTACAAACAAAATTTAATTGTAAACCAAAGACTTAGCTCCCAAGACAATGAGTCTTGGCCTCCAAGAGAAAAATAATATAAAATAATATAAATAATTAAAAAGGTAATAAAATTAAATAATGAGTCTTGGCCTCCAAGTTGAACAGTAAGTAAGCAGAGTTAAGGGCAACGAATTTTACAATTAAAAAAAAAAAAAAAAAAAAAAAAAAAAAAAAAAAAAAAAACTAGAAGGTTAATAACTTAAAGAGGCAAAAAAGAAAATACCCATTTTGACTTTGTAAAATCAATTTTAGGTATGGAATATAGTTTACAATAAAAATACCCATATTTTGGTATGGTGGACAATAATACTCTTACTTTTAGTACATGGTCACTTCCTCCTCCCCTTTCTTCTCCCTACAAGTGTTTCCTCATTCCTTTTTTTTTTTTTTTTTAATTTATTTATTTATTAATTATTAAATTATTTATTTATAATATTTTTTTCGTTTTTTCCAGAAATTTTCAAAATTTTTTTTTTTCAATTTTCTACCGTTTTTTTGTATATTTCGATAAGTACAAGTACACAGTAAATTTAAGTATTTTTGGTACTGTGTACCGGTACATGGTAAACCAAATAATACTTCATATAGTACACAGTAAATTTAGGTTTTTTTGGTACTGTGTACCGGTACATGGTAAACCAAATACATATCAGATTGTACTGTTTACTGGAAGTAGTAAACGAATAATATCAGATTGTACATATATTATGAACTACATTCATGTTGTTTTAGTACTGTTTACCAGTAAGTGGTAAACGAATAATATCAAATTGTACCTATATTATGCAGAATTTACACACCATCTCCCCATAACCAAACTTCACGAATGCCCCCAGAAACGTATATGCAAAAACAAAGAAGTAAACAATAAGACCACAAGCTGCTAACAGCACCACAATGCATAAGAATGTGCTCAGCTACGCCATCCAAGTCGAGCATGACATACTCCTCTTCCTCTTCATCTCCTTCTTCCATCTCTTCTTGCCCATTCTTTTCTAGCTCTTCATGCAGCCCCAATTACCCACGACTAGCCTCATTGACCCCTCGAACATGTTTATTTTCATATTTCGGAGTACCACGGTATTACCCTGGCTTTGTCAACTCATCTGCAAGTCAAGTAAGCGTATCAATCAATACAACAGCAACAACTAGTGGAGAGAGTAAAAAGAAGCTAAAAAAAACCTAGAATCTTTCAATCCAATCACCATGTGGATTTGCAGCTACTTGATTTACTTGTAATACCAACAACACACTAAAATCATACTTAAGTACATAATTATCTCTAAATAATACAACTTATAAACTGAGACAATAACAACCATGCAAGATTAGAGAGAGTGAGAAGGAGAGAAACCATTCCATTGAAATAACTTATGCTCTTCAAAGATAACTATAGTACATTTATGCTATTTTAGTATTGTTTACCGACTATCGATACGAATATCGTTAAATCTGTACTCATTACCTAAACATTGATTAGCAAAACTAAAGACTGGAAAGAAGTTCACATGTGACAAAGAAATTGATGCACATAATAAATTAGCTAGAGAGGATGCTAATTCTTTAGCAGCCAACAGTTTATAAAGATGGGTCCAGTCTTTAGACTATCTTAAAAGCCATGTGATCTTTCTATGTATAGGCCACTAATTCCAAAAAGCAATGTCTAGATCAGACGGTTAGTCAGCAAGACAGTTACTGCACAATGTGGACTTGAGGCTCCTTTGGTAAGCAGCATACACATAAGTAATGAAAACACTTCACAGTTGTACTTTGATTTCCTTAATTTTATCATTTAGTAGGTTTAGTACTGTATAAGATAAACAAGATAATGTAAATGTAAGGGGAAAACATTATGCACCCTAATTCAATGCAGGATGATTTGGTCATTATCAACATTCCTCAAGCAGAAGATTTTAATGTTGCCCAAAAGGATCAAAAAAATTTATCTCAAGTCAACTATCTATTTTATAGCAACAAAGGTGGCCATGTATACCTGGCTGGGGAAAATCTACCGCAAGGTGGCCATGTACGAGTAAAATCACTGGTGTAACTATGGAGCTCACATCCCACATCCATCAGAACCAGGTCCCCATCTTGGATCTGTTAAAAGAATACAACATCAAATCAATTTTAGAGGCGACAATAACATAAATATGAAAGGAAGCAAACTCACTCTCTGATCATTCCGAGCATAATGTATGACACTGCCATTTGCACCTCCTCCAACCACAGGATTGACGCTGTAAAAGATAGGTATTAAATATTGTACCAGAAAAATAAGTCTTAAATCAATTTGTCCATCCAAATCAATTTGCAACTGGAGACTTAAATCAAGAACGAGTCTACAACTGCTACTTCTCCATCGAAATTAATTTGCATTTTTACTACCACAAATTCGACTCCTAAGGAACGGAATTGAATTTTGAAACACAAACAGATCTAGGTTTATTCTGCCTCAACGAATCGATTGCATCTCTACAAATAATCGTAGGAATAGCTCGAGGGGGAGAGAAACCTGTCACCGGAAGTGAAAAACAGTGTCGCCGTCGATCCACCGGTTGGATTTGCCTGAAACTTTCAGCGAACCTTCCTAGATGCAAGGCGAGGTCACCTGTGAAGTTTGGTTGCAATCGGCCGGCCGGATTCGCCGGAAATCGCAGAGCGGTGCCGAAACCCTAATTTGGGTCCGCCGGCAGATGACTTCACAACCACCACCAACGTGTGCGCCTTGATGAGAGGGTTACGAATATGTGGTTTTGATGGTAAGATTGGCCGCCGTCGCCGGTGAGAGAGAGGAGAGAGTGTCGCCGGTGAGAGAGGAAGAGAGTATGTGAGAGAAAGGGAGGGAGAGAAGAAGAACCGCAATAATAAATATCAAAGATAAAATAGGGGTATTTTTGTCCACCCAAACCAAAAATTGGGTGTTTTTATTGTAAACTATATTCTATACCTAATATTGTTTTGACAAAGTCAAAATGGGTAAAAACATATATTATCTCTAACTTAAAACTAATGAATAAAATCAATAGTATTATTCAGATTTATTAGTCCCCAACAAACTTTAGAATAATTTAATTCAAAATTTTAATCCTTATATCATTAATAAGTGAAATTGTATAACCCACACAATTGTATGTTCAACAGTAACACAAGATGTAACACAAGTGAGCATACAAGTTGGTAACCCAGTTCGGTGATAAACACACCTACGTCTGGGAGAAACTATTCCAAGAAAATAATCCATTATAACGAGTATAAGGGATACAAGACTCTTGAACATAAGATACACTATACGTTCTCTCCTCACCCGACTCTACTCCTCACAAGCGGATTCTCGGTAAACTCTCAACTAGTCTACCCACAAAGCTTTTCCCAAGAACGAAAAGCACAACCCAATCTTGAACAAAGAATAGTTCAAGATATTACAATTCACTCACCAACTACACTACCCAACAACTGATGAATGAACAAAACTACTCTCAATATGAAGAACACGATGATCACAAAACAACTCTGATCAAGAATTGCTCTCGTTCCCTGCACCGCGACTAAGAGTCGATCTTCGAATATATATATCGAGAGTCCTTCATGCAAACCCTAACGGGATTAATTAAGGTATATCTCTAAGAATACCTTATTGGAGTAGAACCAAATCGGCATGCAAATCTATTCCTTATGCGTGTATATCTCCATAATATAATAAGGAAAATAAATCCTTATTAAATATAAACACGTCTCCATCCTACACCAACGCATACATAAATTCTGCCATATCATCTCACGACATTATGCAACAACAATAAGATTTAATAAACATATATTTTAGGTCTTATTGAATTTTTATTTTATATTTTTTTGATTAGGCACGACACAACTAAGCCATGGAGTCATTTGTATTGCTCGATTATACAAGTGAAGGTTAAGGTGTGGTGAATTTATCTTTTTATGTTGTTGATTATTATTGTCCACTTTAATAATGTGCGTTGGCCGTATAAGTTCCACTTAAATGTGGATAATGTTAATGCTGAGAATAGAGAATAATGAGTTTATTTGTTATGGTGAGAATGAGTGTGAGCATGGCGGTGAAGTACTTGATGATTATTGTGAGAACGACGGTGAACATGGAGGTTGAGTGATATTCATGATGAGATAATTTGAGGATTAAATGTTTGAGAATGTTATTATTTAATTGAGTATAAATTCCATTTTATTAACTTGGACAATAATTGCATATTTTTTTCACACTGGGTATACATTGTATACTCATCCCACATTTCAGATGATTAAGCTCGGAGATGCTGTGGAGGTCGAATGACTTGTCATATTATATTAGGACTCATGTGCATCCATCTTTATTAGAGTACTCTCTAGAATAAAGATTCATAAACTCTAGTTTACTATGCTTATATTTTGTAAGTCACTCTCATCACATATGTTATCTCTAAGATATAAATCTAGATTGACAATCATATAATTGTCATATATACTATAAGTTTTCTCTATTTTAAAGTCCTAAAGTTTATCCTTTAAAAAAAATACTCATATTTTCCGCATAAAATAATTAAATATAAGTTTTAACACTTTAATTAGATTAGGGCTTTACATTCTTAATGTGTCCACAAGATGTAACAATGCCGGAGATTACTTTTCTTTTTCTTAGACTACAAATATCGGTGGCGAAAGAGTGGCGACCTCAACCTTTTTAATCTGAGGTTGGATTTAGAGGTGCCCACAGTTCCGGTTCTAATCGGAACCGAACCGCCGGTTACGATTCCGTTGGGGGAGGAACCCAAACCGAACTGCCAACACACGGTTCCGGACCGCCGGTTCTGGTTCCGGTTCTAATCGGAAAAAACCGGACATTTTTTTTTCAAATTTTAAACTTTTTTATTTCACAAGGCTTTAGACCTTCTTTCAATTATATAGGTGCATGTTCCCCACACACCCTTATTTGCTATTTTTTCAATGTGGGACAAATGTATGTGCTTTTATAAGGGTGTCATTATTCTCAAGTTTGATAGTTTTTCAATGTGAGATATGCTACTCTTCTCATAGTTTGAGATGTGTTAGATATCCCACATCGAAAAAAATAAGAAACTTGAGAAGTGTAATATTCTTATAAAAGCAATAAGAATATCTCACAATGAAAAAATAACAAATGGGTGTTTGAGAGTAACACCTATATAATTGAAAAGGTCCAAATTTTATATATATTTAGTTATTATTTATGAAGTTTAACAAATAATGTTATATTTGTTTAGAAACCATATTTAAGAAAAAAATAAAATAATAAAATTTATATAAATTGGACGGTTCCAAAATTTGTTTGGAACCAGAATCGGAACCGAACCGCCGGTTACGGTTCCAAACCTTAGGAATCTTAACCGAACCGACAGTTCCACCGGTTTTATTTCCGGTTCCGAACCGCCAGTTTCGGTTTTAACCGCTGGTTCCAGTTCTTTTGAACACCACTAGTTGGATTCACCCCAACCACCGACCTCATCAAATTTGTGGTTGTGTGTAATATTATAGTATTATTTATAAATATTAAAAAAAATTATTTTATTTGTATAATATAAAAACAAATGATTTCTTTTTATTTAATATATTTTTGAAAAAAATAAATATATTATGAAAAATAAATGATTTCTTTCATATTATGTTTTGTCAGATGTTTATTTAATTTTGTGTTTTGATTGCGATTGCTTTTGTGGTGATTTGAAAACGTTCATGTGATATGTGTTCAATCTTTTCAAAATACATATTTTCTCATTTCTTTTATTTTTAATTATTATTTGAACATAATTAAATTATTATTTAAATTATATTAAAAAATTATATATAATGTTGAGGTTGGGTAATTTTGAATGGTCATGGATAAACATATAAAAACAGAAGTGGTTGAGGTTAGATGAATAGTGAATTGATACAAGAGAGAGAAATTACTATGATAATGTGAAGGTTGGATGGTTGAGGTTACTGATAATCAAAGTCTTAATGTGTCCCATGAGCACCTTTAATGTGTCCACAACTAATGTGACATTGCTAGATTTTACTTTTGAAAATAGATTTGGGTACATATTAAAATTATTTATTTATTAATAACATGACACATTATTTGAGCACCCTTAACGTGTTGTGTCTACAACTGTTGTGACAGTGTTAGGGTTTATCTTTTAAAAATAGGTTAGGATATGTATTAAAATTATTTATTTATTAATAATATGACACATTATTTGTGCACGCTTAATGCGTCCAAACTGATGTAGTAGTAGTGCTAGTTTACCCTTCTTAAATAGATTTGGGTATATACTCCCTTCGTCTCAGAGATCCTGACACTATTTTTTCTTATTGGACCGTCTCACAAATCTTGACACCTTTCTTAATTATTTGGGAAATAATTAGGGAACTAATGGTACCATTAGTAAATCCCGTATTACACTTAACATTATTTAATTGAATCTCATCATTCACACACCTCTTAGCACGTTACACAATATAATTTAAATTTTAAAAGTTTAAACTATCGTAACTTATTCGTTTCTCTTCCGATTTTTATGATTTTTATATCAAATTAAAGGCCTTAATGCGATCTTTAATTCAAAATCAGACATCAATATGTTTTTATGTTTCTATGATTCTCTAGTTTGAAAATATACTTAAAATACATAAATCGCATTATATCTCTATATACAATACACTTTAAACACTAAACACATTTGTTCAAATATTCGAGCTGAAAGGAAAGGTCACAAGATGTCTGAGACGGAGAGACTATTAAAATGATCTATTTATTAATGATATAAACCATTACCTGTGCACATTACTAGTGAGTAGGAGAGCATTCCCCGTAATTGCAAATATGATACTAGACTAGGGCTGCAAACGAGCCGAGCTACTCGGAACTTATTCGGTGCCCGATTCGGTAAAAGGTCGTTCGAGCTCGAACTCGTTAACAAACGAGCCGAGCTTCGAGCCCGAATTCGAGCTCGGTTAACTTAACGAGCCGAACTCGAGCAGTAAGGTGTTCGGCTCGTTTTGCTCGCGAACGTGTTCGGCTCGTATATTAATTGAACATGTTCGCGAGTCTGCTCGCGAACTCTTAATCGAACCTCTAATCGAGCTTGTAAACGAGCTTTATCATTTATGTGTAAAAAATTATAGGTAAGAGAATTTGAATTATTGTCAAATGTTAATGAGTTAAAATTAATTTCAAATTACAACCAAAACTAATATTAATTGTTCTTTTTGGATTATGTTTTATATTTTGGATGAATTTCATTAGATGGATTTTTATTTGATGAAATTCATTTTAATTTAAGTTCATTTGAAGTGTTAAAAGAAAATATTAAATATGTTTATATCATGTCTTTTAAACGAGCTCGGACTCGAGCTTTTCACGAGCCAAATTCGAGCTCAAGTCCGAACCGAGCACAAGCCGAACTCGAGCCGAATTCGAGCTCAAAATTTTTAACCCGAGCCGAGCTCGAGCCAAGCCCGGATTTAAAGCTCGAATCGAACTCGAACCCGAACCCGAGCCTGTCAAATACTAAACGAGCCGAACCCGAGCAGACCAATACTCGATCAGCTGGTTCGGCTCGTTTGCAGCCCTATACTAGACATATAATTCAAAGGAGATTGTTAACTATATAAAGAAATCTTAAATTTAATCCCAATAAAACAAAACTAAACCTAAATCAACAAAACTAAAACTAAAATCTAAATCGAAAGCAAAAGCTTGATCCTCTCACTAAGTTCATCTTCTTCATCGCCTACGCACTCCCACTTATTCGGCGAAACAAGGCTTTGCGAAAACATAAACCCGCCTCGAACCCTACTGCGAGGCCGACACACATCAACGGCCTTGCTTCCCGAGGAACGTGCGATGATCTTGGAATGTGATACGACTCGCCTATCTTTATAAACAATGATCTCCGATTCCTTGTGACCACTACAAGCCCATATCACAACCCTACCATCCTCGTATACATACAAAGGCCTCAATGTGAACCAAATTCCCCTCCTAAACTCCGACACGATAGGAGGAATGCTCTTGTACCTAATCTCGTACAACTTCATCCACGACTCCTCCACCCCGTACTCCTCCATCTCCCACAACACAAATGCACTATCCTCGGAACCCCGACGATAGTTCAAGAAAACACACAACTTCCCCCTCAAGACTGCCACGTCGAGAGCATCATTGTTCAAATTCAGCTCCGGTGAGTACTCCGGCTGCTCCAAAACCCTAAATCCCTGTCTCGAAAAATCGAAACAAACTAACACATGCGTGTATAGAAGTTGTGCATGAATATATCGTTTAGAGATGGCCATCCAATGCAGAGCTCCGTTCACACACAAGCCGTTACAATCAGGGAAGTGACGTGCCTCCAAACGACTCCACGTCCTCCAAGAATCGCTCTTCGAAGAATAAAGCATACATAATCCATCTCCTCCGAAACCCCAACGGTCTGGTGCGCGCCTGAAAACCATCAGCAGCTTGTAATCATCGGCGACGGCGTCGTACCCCAACCCGTAGACAACCTCGGTGCCCTCGGGGCTTGGCGCGTACCACTGCTCCCGTTCCCGCAGGGCCTTGTCCAGGCTGGGCGAGTCCTCGAGTTTCTTGCACGCGCCGGTGGAGGGGTTCCAGAGGTACAGGGACTTCTTGACGGCGACGCACCACAGTTGGTCGCAGAAGGCCTTGAGCTTCACGTTCACGCCGGGGCGGAAGGGGCAGAAGAGCTGCGAGGAGGCGGCGGCGGCGCTTCCGTTTGAGAGGACGGAGAGAGGGCTGTAGAAGGCGTCCCGGACGTCGAAGTAGGAAGGGTTGTCGTTGATGACCACCGTCTCCCTCCGGCGCTTTGGAGTGAATTGTGGGGAAGTGATGATGGAGTTCCATGAGGATGAGACGGAGGAGAATCGGAGCAGGGATTTTGTGGGGAGGTCCGAGAGTATTTCTTCGATGATCTCCGGTGGTATACTGCGATTCGGCGGCGCCTTCGTTTCTAGCTCCGGCGGCGGCGGGTTGTTGGCCATGGCGGCGGCCGGTTTCTCAATCCCCTCCCTTTCTAACTAACCCTGTTTGAATGGTTGGGGATGGGATACTATAGGTCTCACCAATCAATCAATACTGTCGATTTTTATTATTTTTATACAGTTTCTTTCAATAATTTTGACGTTATTATATTTTAGGATAACTTTATAATAAATTTTAGGGTTCACTCGTCCTAGGTTTACAATTATTTTTTAACATTTAAATTTTAATTTTATTAAGTAAACATGGCCGATAAATCAAAAATTAGAATATATAATTTTTTATAATTCTGATTTTTTCTCATAAATTTTTTATTTTGTTTTGTTATAGTATTTCATTTTTTATTTTTAATAAAAATCATTATGAAATTAATAAAAAATTACATCCGGTACACAATTGATAAACGGACAGAGGATCTCATTCGAAATACAATATCATATACAAATGCAATAGAAGATCCGTAATTGTGATTTACATATTACATTTGCTAATGTTTGGATTGTTTATTTATTTTTATCAAATTTTTGTTTCATTTTCTTAAATTCATAGCATTACTATTTAATATTTTAATTTGATCAGTACTTTACAAATAATAAGGACTCTAGGAAATCTATCAAATATAACCATGTAAATCGGGGATCCACTATCATATTTGGTTTATATATATCTCTCGTACACATTACCAAAATTTATGATTTCTTTCCCTTAAAAAAAAAATCATTAAATTTATAAGAAAGCGTGTCTACGTTATAATGGAATCGAAATAATCGATCAAAATATATATATCCTCTATATATATATATATATATATATATATATATATATATATATATATATATATATATATATATATATATATTACTAACATTTAACACCGACTATATTCTATTCATTGTGCGTATACTATACTTAACGACTCAATGCAAACACAGTAAATGTGCCAATACAACTACGTTTATCCGCTCCAAAATTGGTTTAAAGTAATTTTGGAGATTGGAGATTGGCCGACCATTAACCTTCAACATATTAAAGGTTGATTCAATTATTTTATATTTTTATCACACAAATTGACAAATGGCATTATTTCATTTGATGGCTGAATTTTTATGTCAATATTATGATAAAATAATAATATTTATATATATATATATATATATATATTTAAATAATAAATGTATCATAATTCATAAAAGATTGTGAAATAAGACCAGAGAAAGTATACATTATTCTATCAAGCTTAATGCAAATCCCTACCAAACAAAACACAAGACTAAAACACTTTTCCTTTGTTAATAGGTCAAAAGTTCGAGTCATTTTAGGTCCCATTTTCTAGGCGAACGAAGCTTTCGATAAGCACAAATCCACCTCGAACCCTACGGCTAGAGCTACCAGGATCAATCAATCCACTTTGAACACTACCGCTAGAGCTACCTGCGTCGGGATCAATAAACCCACCTTCAACACTATTGCTCGAGCCACCTTCATCGGGTTCGTCGGTAACCCTAGTTCTCGAGGGCGGTACGATCTTCGAACGTGCCACGACTCGCCTATCTTTATATACAATGATCTCCGATTCCTTGTAACCACCACAAGCCCAAACCACAACCCTACCATCCTCGTACACGTACAAAGGCCTAAACAACGTTGGAGGGACACTTTTATACCTAATGTCGTACAATTTTGTCCATGATTCGACAACCCCATAATCCTCCATTGACCACAAAACGAATGCACTATCCTCAGAGCTAAGCCTATAATAATTCAAGAAAACACACAACTTCCCTCTCAACACGGCCACATCCACAGCATCCCTTCCCAACCTCAGCTCCGGCTGATACGCCGGCTGCTTTAAAACCCTAAATCCCTCGGTCGAAAAGTCGAAAGAGACTAACACCGGCTTCGACGTAGGATGCCTGAGGGTGGCCATCCAGTGTAAAGCCCTATTCACAAACAAACCATTACAATCAGGGAACAAATTTCTCGCCACCTCACCCTCAATCGCTTTCCACGAACCTGTCTTCAACGAATACAACGAAGATCTCCCTCGTTCTCCCTTACGCCTCCAAATTCTCAAGAGCTTGAAATCATCGTCGACCGGATCATATCCGAGGCCGTAAACGACCTCGACGTCCGTCCTTAACGGCCTCGGGTCCGGCGGCATGTCCTCGAGTTCCTTGTACGCGCCGGTGGAGGGGTTCCACAGGTACAAGAAGTTTCCGTCGACGACGAACCACAGTTCGTCGCAGAAGGCCATGAGCTGGGCCTTTGCTCGAAAGGGGCAGACGAGTTCCGACGCCGTCGTTCTTCCGCCGAGGGGGAGATTCTCTGATACGGCGGAGAGGGGGGCGGTGCAGGCGCTCCAGACGTCGAAGTAGGAAGGGTTGTCGTTGATGACTAGTAGCTTCCGTGGTTCTGCGGCGGAGATGAGTGAGTGAATGGTGGATCGCCATGAGGTTGAGACGGAGGTGAAGCTGATTAGGGATTTAAGGGGGAGATTCAAGAGTATTTTTTCGAGGATATCACCGTGGAGGTGGTGGGGGTTTGAAGAATCCGATTCTTGCTCCGCCGCCGGCGGGTTTTCGTCAGTGTTGATCATGGCGGCGGCGGTAAGGGTTTCCTTTTCTTCGGCTTGAGTTAATTTTTATTTATATATTTGTATGTATGTTAAAATCGAAATAGTTAAATAGTATGTTTTCAAATAAAAGTGCACGGATTTGGGAAAAAAATGCATCTTCATTCTCATATCCAAAATCACTATATATTTCAATTTTTGCTTACTTACTCTAGAAATTAAATGCTATAAAATAATTACAGTATAAACACTAAATGAGTTTAACAAAACCTTAAAAACAATCATAAATTAAATTAACTAATTTTGATTTAAATCATTGAAAGAAATATAGAATAATTTTAAAAATTAAAATTTGAAACATCAAATCAAAGGATCCCGTATGCTTTATTTATACTAAATTTTTACTAGTAGTCAAAATTATAAATCATTTGAGATTGTAAATATTTTTTCCACACGCGTGCAGCGTGCTATAGATCTTGACGTTCATTTTCTAACTTTCCTCCCGGTTTATATGGAAAATAATTGTAATTATCTTCTCAATTTGATTACGTTATATATATAATACTCTATATTAATTAAACGAAACAGCAAATATGGCAGCCGCCGCAGCGCCGCCGTCGAAGAAGCGGCCAGCGAGAAACAACCGCCGCAACGTCCCGCCGGAACTACTGGAAGAGATACTCCTGTACCTCCCCATGAAATCGCTGCTCCGCTTCTCCTCCGCTTCGAAATCATGGAACTCCATGATTCTCGGATCCTCGTTCGACGAGAGATACCGCGGCCGCCGAATGGTCGTCTTGAAACCGGGGAGAGACGGCCACCTCCGCGACGCCATGGTACGCCCTCTCTCCTCGGTCTCCCCTAATAAAAGAAACCCGCTCGCGGGCGCGACGCCCCTCGTCGCGCCCTTCGAGCGGAGACCGTACCTCGTCGCCTCGTGCGACGAGCTATGGTGCGTTCAAGTCCAGAACACTCTGATCCTGTGGAACCCTTCCTACCCGACATTCCGGAAGCTTCCGGAGCCGTGGCTGCGGCCGTGGTCGAAGCACCCGCCCTGGTCGGACCACTTCCGTTACGGATTAGGGTTTGATTCCGTCAATAGTGATTACAAAGTGGTGAAAATCTTCACCTACGACAACCTACGAAGCACCGGTAGGCTAGTCGAGACCGAGCTTTATTCGTTGAAAAGCGATTCTTGGAGAAAGATCCAACCTTTCCCTAACGGAAAAATCGTGTCGAAATTCGGCCTTTTCGTGGGCGGAACCCTACACTGGCTGGTTCAGGGGTGGTGGGGTAGCTACGTCATTATAAGTTTCGATTTGTCGACGGAGAAGTATGGGGAAGTAGCCTTACCTAATGTATTAGATCGCACCAACTCCGATTTGGAAATGAGGGTTTTGAGGGGAATGTTGTGTGTGTGCCTAAATTATCGAGATACTGCGAAATTTGTTATATGGGTGATTGAGGATTATAATCAGATTCCAAGAACATGGACTAAAGAGGTGGAGATTAACTACGGCGATGTTCCACCCGGGAATGAATTGAGGCCGTTTGATTATTACGACGATGATTGGAATCTTGTTAAAGCGGTTATTAGTTCGATGAAGAAGCCGGAGATATTTAGGTACAAGAAGTTGGGGAAAGAGTCTGAAGTGGAGGTGATGAACGACGTCGCCGGCGATGGTATGAACGGCAATGTAAATGTATTTAATAGTTTAGTCTATGTTGAGAAGCCTAGGGTTCTTGCGCATATTACGGATCGGACTTTCGCCGGTGCTGGCGTTAGTAATTGATATCGATTATTTATTTATTTATTTTTTTTTTATTGTTGAATAAGCTTAGCGTTCATTTGGTTCAACTTTTTTAGGTAGGAAAAAAGAAACAATTATAAGTGAATCGATAACTTTGTTGTCTGATTTGAATAATAGGTTAACTATTACTTGTTTCATAGTAGAATGGATTGCTTATCCATAGTTAAAAAAGATTATTGCGAAATGAGACAAGAGACAATATACATTGTTCTAACCTAATGCAAATCCCCGCCAAACAAAACATAAAACCAAAACACTTGTTCTTTTCTATCGATAGTTCAAGGATTTACCGATAGGTTAAGGTTTCGAGTCATTTTGGGACCCATTTTTATGGCCAAACAAAGCTTTCGGTATGCAAACATTTGCCTCGAACTCTACGGCTAGAGCTGCCTTGATCAATAAATCCACCTTCAATACTACTGATAGAGCTCCTTTCATCTAGATCAACAATGGCCCTAGTTCTCGAAGGTGTTACGATCTTGGAATGTGCCACGACTCGCCTATCTTTACAAACGATGATCTTCAATTATTTATAACCACTACAAGCCCAAACCACAACCATACCATCCTTGTACACATACAAAGGCCTCAACAACGTTGGATGAATAGTTTTGTATTAATCTCGTGCAACTTCGTCCATGACTCGACAACCTCGTATCCTCCATCCCCACAGAACAAATGTACTGTCCTCTAAACGCCGCCAGTAATTCAAGAAAACGCACAACTTTCCTCTCAAAACGGCCACGTCCACAGCATCCCTTCCCAAATTCAGCTTCAGCTAATACGCCTCGGTCGAAAAGTTGAAAGAGACTAACACCGGCATTGATGTAGGTTTGCCTGACAGCCATCCAGTGCAAAAGCCCTATTCACAAGCAAACCATTACTATTTGGGAACAAATGTCTCTCCAACTCAACCCCAATTAATCGCCAGACCCGTCTCAATGTATATTGAAGCCCTGTGCTACTATAAAATTAGCCCTTTTAAATTTTAACAAAAAAATAACTTAATATAATATTTAATAAAACGTAAAAGAAATGTCTAAAGAGATCTGTTAAGAGAAATCAAAGTTACTTGTAAATAAATAGTAAAAAAAAAAAAATCAAAGTTATTTGGGAGAGAACAAAAAAAATAAAAAGACAAAAACAAAAAATGAAATTGGTAGGTTGGAAAAAAAAAGCCAAAAAATCGAAAGAACAAAGGAAAGACCTAATATCCCCACAGAAATTGAGAAGAAAGAAAAAGAAGAGAGAGATATTTGGGCTTTAATATTAAATTGGGCTTGATATAGAAGGAAAAAGAGAGTCCAAGTAATATTCTTTAAATGAGAAATTGAGAAGAAAAAAAGAAAAAAGAAAGAAAGAGAGAGACATTTGGGCTTTAAAAATGAATTGGGCCTAATATTTTTTAGGGGCCCTATTTTTTTGGAGGCCCTGTTCTGTAGAACTTGCTGGGCCTCCTCATAGACGGGCCTGCCAATCGCTTTCCACGAATCGGTCTTCAACGAATACAACGAAGATCTCCCTCGTCCTCCGTTATACCTCCAAATTCTCAGAGCTCAAAATCATCGTCAGCCTGATCATATCTGAGGCTGTAATCGACCTCACGTCCGCCCTGAACGGCCTCGGGTCAGGCGGCATGTCCTCGAGTTCCTTGTACGCGCCGGTGAGGGGTTCCACAGGTACAAGGCGTTTCCATCGACGAAGAGCCACAGTTCGTCACAGAAGGCCATGAGCTTGGCTTCTACCCTTTAGGGGCAGACGAGCTCCGCCGCCGCCGCCGTTCCAACGTGGAGGGGTTTTTTTGAGACGGCGGAGAGGAGGGCTGTGCGGAGGAGATGAGTTATTGAATGGTGGAACACCATGTGGTTGAGACAGAGGTGAAACTGATTAAGGATTAATTTTAGGGGCCGGGGGAGATTCAAGAGTACTTTTTCGATCGAAGACCTCACTGGGTAGGTGGTAGGGGTTTGCAGAATCAGTTTGTTGCTCCACCGCTGCCACCGCCGCTGGAAGGTTATCGACTGTGGATCGATCATGGCGGCGGAGGTGTTGAGAGTGGTTATTCTACTGTTTCATTGATTTCAGTAGTTTGTTTGCTGTTATTTTCCAGTTTGAATTTGGACCGTTAGATCGTTGCTTTAGTATGAAGGGCTAGGATTTGTTTCTACTGCTGTAGCAACTTTCCAGCTCAGCATGTCGTATTTTGTTTTCTTTTCACGCTTTTAGCTAGGGTGAATGTGTGAGTTATAAGCCTTTTGTACTGGATATTTTGGGCAAGCTTGGAAATGAAGAAAGTGAGCTTTACTATTTTATCGAATTTCTTCTCTCTCAATATGGTATCACAGAGCCAGGTTGCTTGATTTTTCCTTGTTAATGGTGAAGATTGCTAGTCAATCTTGGTACGATATGGGTAACGAAGAGGAAGGTAGTGATTTCTCACCTAAACGAGAGGGAGAGGAGAGAAAGCTGAAACCAAAGAAGGAAGAGAAACCAGATCTGAAGGAAGATGGTGATTCTGATCTTACAGAATCGCAGATCGAGGAAATCCTCAACATACCAGCTACAGATCATTCCGGGATGCAGCTCATTTCAAGCCAACTCAACGGGACCAATTTTCTCAACTGGAGCAAGTCCATCAAGCGTGCTCTTGCTGCAATGAGCAAGCTAGAACTCTTGGATGGTACATTTCTAGAACCCGATCCTGATTCCCCTTATTACAAGAGATGGCTCAAAGTGGATTATATCGTATCAACTTGGATTTGTAACTCTATATCCAAAGAACTGGTGGATACTTTCTCACACATAGAGAATACTTATAAGTTATGGTGTGCCTTGAATCACAGATTTGGGGGTAGTAACGGGCCTAAGATACTTAAATTGCAGAGGGAAATATATGCATTTAGGCAAGGGAACTTGTCTGTCTCTGTCTATTTTAATCAGCTCAACTTAATGTGGGAGGAAATGGACATGTTACTGCCACCTTTGGGATGTGTGTGTCATGCTAAGAAAAAATCTATGCAAAGAGAGGATCAGATAAGGCTGGTTGCCTTTTTAGTGGGTCTAAATGAAGTCTATGAGTCAACCAAAACCCAGATCATGTTACTTAAACCCCTTCCAAATCTGGATCAAGCGTATTCTATGGTAGTGCAGGTGGAGGATCAAAAACGTTTAACTGAACAGAGTGGAGACAATAGAAACATGATGGCTATGAATGTTCAGAAAGGGAATTATGGGTCAAATCAGCAGCAGTTTGGAAATAAGCCTGCCTATCAGAAACAACCATTTCAAAAACCAGGAAATACTCCTTTCAAGAAAAGGCTTAGCAAGGAAGAAAGAAGGAAACTGAAGTGCTCTCACTGTCTTGAAATGGGGCATGAAGCAGATGAATGCTTCAAATTACATGGAATTCCAGATTGGTACAAGAAACTCAAGGAGGGACAAGGACAGAATAGAGCTAACTATGTTGAAGCTAATGCAGAAATGGAATCTGTAGCAGAAAGGCCAGTTCAGAGAGACAATGGACAGGACTTAAGCAAGCTCATACAGACAGAGATAGCAAAGTGTATGGGGCAGTTTTTAAATCAACAACAAGGAGGCAAACCAACCAAATCAGATGCCAACATGGTGCATGATTCAGGACAGAAGTCTAGCCCTTTTGAAGGTCATTTTGCATTCTCTGTTATGCCTAGCATGGAAGGAGCAGAATGGATAGTGGATTCAGGGGCCAGTGCACACATTTGTGCAAATCCAGAGTTGTTTCTGACTACTTACAAACTAGATGTCCCTAAGGTAATATACTTGCCTGATGGGACATCTAGACTTGTAACATATGCAGGGAAGATGAGAATAAATCAAGAGATTGTGTTAGATGATGTGCTATATGCCCCCGGTTTCACTAACAATCTTATGTCAGTCTCTAGATTGATTGATTGCATCAATATAAAGTGTACTTTCTTTCCAACTCACTGCACTTTTCAAAGAATGCACACTGATCACCTTGTAGGTGTTGGGAAGATGAGAAAGAATCTGTATATTATGGATGTTGTTAGAGAACAACATTTGATCAGTTTCTTTAATCCAAAGGATATGAGTCCCAAATATTGGCATATCTTCATGGGACATCCTTCAGTTACTACCATGCAACATATGCAGATTTCCAAAGGAAAAGCATTTGATGAGGCAGTTAAAGAGTTAGAGAGTTGTGAGATTTGCATTAAAGCTAAGCATGCCAGGGATCCTTTTCCCACACTGAATAGAAGAACATAGTCCTTATTTGAGTTGATGCATGCTGATATATGGGGACCTTATACCCAAGATAATATTTGTCATGTTGTGTATGTTTTGACTCTGGTGGAAGATTTCAGCAGGACTATTTGGACATATATGCTGCAGTCTAAAGATCAGGTTCATCAAGTCCTTGCAGGATTCATTCAAATGGTTCATACTCAGTTTGACAGAAGAATCAAGGCTTTTAGAACAGACCATGGTACTGAGTTTCTTAACAGGAATGTGGCTCAGCTATTTCTGGATCATGGGATATTTCATCAGAAGGATTGTGTATACAGTCCTCAGCAGAATGGTATTGTAGAGAGAAGACACAGAAACTTACTTGCTACTGCCAGAGCTCTTATGTTTCAGAGCAGTTTACCACTAAGATTCTGGCCCTATTCTATTTTAACAGCCACTTGGTTGATAAATAGACTTCCAAGCAGAGTATTGGATTGGAAATCTCCTCATGAGCTTCTGTTTGGTACACCACCAGATTTTTCACTGCTTAGACCTTTTGGGTGTCTTGCTTTTGCAGCTAATGTTGTTCCACACAGGGGTAAGTTTGATACAAGGAGTATCAAATGTGTTTTCATTGGTTATGATATATCTCATAAAGGTTACTTGCTCTTTGATCTTGATACACAAAAGGTTTTCATCTCTAGGGATGTGAAGTTTAATTCACACATCTTTCCCTTTTCCAATCATCCTCCATCCAATACTGAAACTGAACAACCTGTTTCTTATCCTGCAATGAGCACTCAACCACACCTCACTATACCTCCCTTGGATGCTCCTGTGGATGAGAATTTTCCCATGTTAAATCCCACTAAAAATTTTGAATCTCCAGAATCTATTTCTCCAGAGACAGACCCTATTATGTCAGATTCTCAAGTTGATGCTCCTGGTCTAAGAAGAAGCACTAGAAACAGAAAACCTCCCACATGGATGCAGGATTACATTGGATCCATTACTTCTACACAATTAATCACACCTCCTATTTCCATTACTCCTCCCACTTTTCCCTATGCTATCAGTCCCTCTTTGTCTCAACCACACACAACTTTTCTTTTTAACTTAACCATGACCAGGGAGCCTACTTCTTTCAAGGAAGCTATCCAGTTCCCAGAATGGGTTGAAGCTATCAACCAAGAGTTATCTTCCCTCAAAAACAATGATACATGGGTTCTTACTGATATTCCAATTGGGATAAAACCCATAGGATGCAAGTGGATTTTCAAAGTTAAACTTCATGCAGATGGATCAGTGGAGAGGTATAAGGCACGTTTGGTTGCCAAAGGCTATACTCAGGAACAAGGTATGGATTATGATGAAGTTTTTTCACCAGTGGCTAACTTGGTCACAATGAAATTGTTCTTTGCTGTTGCCACTGCCAAATCTTGGCCTATACATCAATTGGATGTAAATAATGCATTTCTTCATGGACATCTACAAGACTCTATATATATGAAATTACCCCCTGGCTTGACTGGTGCACTCCCTGGGCAGGTCTGTAAACTGAAGAAATCTTTGTACAGCCTAAAGCAAGCCTCAAGGGAATGGAATGCAGAGTTTTCCAGATTTCTATGCTCCCTTGGTTTTACAGCCTCTGTACATGATCCTTGTCTCTTTACAAAAGGTTCTGGTAATGATTTTCTTGCACTCCTGGTTTATGTTGATGATGCAGTCATTACAGGGCCTTCTCTCACTCTGCTTAATGAACTTAAGTCATCCTTGCATGATGCCTTTACTATTAAAGATCTGGGGCATGCTAAATTTTTCCTAGGCATGGAAATTGCTAGGGGTGAAGATGGGACTGCTTTGAATCAGAGAAAGTATATATTAGACATCTTGTCTACTCATGGTTTGCTATGTTGTAAACCTACTACTACACCTCTCCCCCCTGTTCTCATTCTTTCTCAAGAGCCTAATGATCTGCTTCCTGATCCGGAGAGATACAGGAGTTTGGTAGGGCAACTCCTATATCTTAATCTGACTAGGCCAGATCTTGCTCATGCCACACAACAATTAAGTCAATTCATGGCAAAACATACTCAGACGCATTGGCATGCTGATGTTCATGTCCTAAAATATCTTAAAGGTTGCCCTTCTCTTGGTGTGTTCTACCCCTCTGACAACCCCTTCACCTTTAAAGCATATTCAGATTCTGATTGGGGTACTTGCCTAGAGTCAAGGAAATCATTGATTGGCTTCTGCATTTTTCTTGGGAACAGCTTGATCTCATGGAAATGTAAGAAGCAGTCCACAGTTTCAGCTAGCTCTGCAGAGGCAGAGTATAGAGCTCTTGCTATCACAACTAGAGAATTGGTGTGGTTGTACAACCTACTTGGTGCTTTTCATATCTCTCCTCCTACCCATATTCGCTTGTTTTGTGACAGTCAAGCAGCAATTCAGATTACAAGGAATCCGGTCTTCCATGAGCGCACCAAGCACATAGAGATCGACTGTCACATTGTGAGAGAAAAGTTTGTTGCAGGTTTTTTTCTTCCTACTGAGGTTTCTTCTGCAAATAAGATCGCGGACTTCTTTACCAAGCCTTTGTTTGGCCCTCGCTTTCGTGCTCTCCTTTCCAAGATGGCGGTGCTTGATCTCCACCACCTTCATCTTGATGGGGGGTGTTGAGAGTGGTTATTCTACTGTTTCATTGATTTCAGTAGTTTGTTTGCTGTTATTTTCCAGTTTGAATTTGGACCATTAGATCGTTGCTTTAGTATGAAGGGCTAGGATTTGTTTCTACTGCTGTAGCAACTTTCCAGCTCAGCATGTCGTATTTTGTTTTCTTTTCACGCTTTTAGCTAGGGTGAATGCGCGAGTTATAAGCCTTTTGTACTGGATATTTTGGGCAAGCTTGGAAATGAAGAAAGTGAGCTTTACTATTTTATCGAATTTCTTCTCTCTCAATAGGAGGTGAGGGTTTATTTTTTACTGGGCTTGAGCTGTTTCTATTTGAGAGGGAAAAATTGCATTTTCATATCCAAAATCACTTTATAATTTCAATTTGGGCATGAGTAATGAAAATTTTATTTGTTTTAATTATTTTATTAAATTAATTTTAATAAGGTTATAAACGTCATTATACATGAAAATTGTTAGAATTCAAACTAGGAGAAATGATAAAAATGCTCACTAAGGGATAGTAAAGATAAATAATAGACACTTACAAAAATATAACTACTCTTACTATAATATCCCGATCTTTGTTGAGATTATAGGAATGAAATGCAGTATTTTTACTGTTTTATTGTTTTATCTTTTGTGATGTAGTATGTGGGATCCGATCCCTTGACTTATGTCTCTCTTTTGCTGGATGTGAGCCACGTGTGTGGTGTAGATTATGTAGGGTTTCATTTCCGTTAGTTATAGCGTGTTTCTACAAACACGACTTTAGTTGTGTTGAGACAATATATATGTAAAGAATGGCCACTGTAGCCGCTATGGTTTTGCATTACTGAATGAAGCTTGCAAATTTACATGCAATCTTATATTAAAAATTCAATCTTTATTCATAAACTCAACATGGTATCAACGAGCCAGGTTTCGATCTGCTCTTGATCCTTCGTTTTCTTTCATTATCATTGTATGGTTAAGTTTAATCGTCCCGAGAGTTTTGTTTCCATGGGAGGAGAGGATAATTTTGATGATGAACACAAGAAACCTGAAGAGAAGCTAGATCCCAAGGATGAGGTGGATCCTGTCATCAAGCTCAAGCGTCGACAGATTGATGAAATTCTGGATCTACCTCCAACCGAGCACTTTGGTATTGTCATTGTTACAGCTCCACTTACTGGCTCTAATTTTTTGAATTGGAGTAGATCTATTAGAAGAGCTCTTGCTGCTAGAAGTAAACTTGAGTTTATAGATGGTGTGTTTTTGGAACCAGATGCTTCTTCTCAATATTATAAGAAATGGTTGAAAGTTGACTACATGGTTTCTACTTGGATAACAAATTGTATCTCTAAGGAGCTTGTAAATGCTTTCAATCACATAGATGGGTCTTATAAGTTGTGGACTGCTCTTAATAGAAGATTTGGAGAGTGTAATGGTCCCAAAATTCTTAAACTTCAAAGAGAAATATCCAGATTTTCTCAAGGCTCACATAATGTTACTGCATATTTAATCACTTGAATTCTTTGTGGGATGAAATGGACATGTTACAGCCTCCTCTTAATTGCACATGTACTGCCAAGCTTTTGCTCAACAAGAGGGAAGATCATGAGATGCGTTTACTTACTTTTTTGATTGGATTGAATGATACATATGAGGCTACAAGAACTCAGATCATGCTCATCAAACCTCTGCCTAGTCTTGATAATGCATATTCGATGATTATACAAGTTGAGGACCACCCGTCCTTGAGTGAATCTGGGCCAGAGGGTAGGAATTTGATGTCAATGAATGTTGGAAAGCAACCATATAATCCACAGACACAACTTCCAGCTGCAGCAAATAAGCAAACATTCCATAAACCACCTACTGCTCCATACAAGAAGAGGTTGAGTAAGGAAGAAAGAAAGCAATTAAGATGTGCTCATTGTAAAGGGAGTGGACATGAAATTGATGAATGCTTTAAACTTCATGGCATTCCAGACTGGTTTCACAAACTAAAGGAAGGGAAACAGACTCAGCCCAAAGCTAATTTTGCTGAAACAGAAACTTATGCAGGCAATCATGATCAAGGAACTTCAAAGGATAATCATCAAGATCTTGGAAAATACATTCAGACAGAAATTGCTAAATGCATGGAGTCTATTATGCATCAGCAACCTAAACAGAATACAGAAGCCAACATGGTACAAGACAATCAGAGGAGCACACCTTTTGATGGCCACTATGCTTTCAATGTCTTGCCTAGCATGGAGAAGACAGAATGGATCATTGATTTAGGGGCTTCTTCACATATTTGCTGTAATCCAGATATTTTACACACTACATACAAGCTGGAGAAGCCAACAAAAATCTACCTTCCAGATGGAACTTCAAGATCAGTAGCTTATGCTGGTATGGCTAGGATAAGTAAGGAAATCGCATTGATCAATGTGTTATTTGTTCCTGACTTTACTCATAACTTGGTATCCATTGCTCAACTTGCTAGAGATATGAGCTTAAAGTGTACTTTTCTTAGTACACACTGCATCTTTCAGAATGAGTCATCTGATGAAGTATTGGGTATAGGAAAGATGCATAACAATCTTTATCTAATGGATGTAGTGGTAGAAAGATATCACAGAAGCTTCTTCAATATCAAGGACATGACTGTGTTAGAGTGGCATATTTTCTTAGGTCATCCCTCTGCCACTACTATGCAACATTTGAACATCAATAATCACAGGTTTCATGCAGAGGCTTAGCAGGTCATAGAGAACTGTGAGGTATGCTTTAAGGCCAAGCAGACCAGAGATCCTTTTCCCACATTGAACAGAAGATCTACCACACTTTTCCAGATGGTTCATGGGGATGTATGGGGACCCTACAGTGAAACTAACATTTGTGATGTGAGATATATACTTACCTTGGTAGAAGATCACATCAGAACTACTTGGACCTACCTAATGCATTCCAAAGATCAAGTTCATGATATTTTGAAGTCATATTTCACTATGGTGGAAGTGCATTTTCAGAAGAAGGTACAATTCTTCAGATCTGATCATGGATCAGAATTCATCAATCACAGGGTCTCTTCTCTGTTAGCTGAGAGAGGTATAATTCATCAAAAGTCTTGTGTCTATACCCCTCAACAAAATGGAATTATTGAGAGGAGACACAGGATTCTCCTAGGATCTGCCAGAGCAATGATGTTTCAGAGTGGATTGTCTATCCGTTTTTGGCCTTATTCCATTCTTACTGCTACCTGGGTACAAAACAGGTTGTCAAGTAGAGTGTTGGATTAGGTATCACCACATGAGGTTTTGTTTCAACAGCCACCAGACTATACTCAGATTAAACCCTTTGGCTGCTTAGCCTTTGCTGCAAACATTACACCCCACAAGGGTAAGTTTGATTCTAGGAGTATAAAGAGCATCTTTCTTGGTTTTGATTCCACTCATAAAGGCTTTCTTTTGTATGATTTGGAAAGTTCAAAGATCTTCATATCCAGGGATGTTAGATTTGTGCCTAACACATTTCCTTTTGTCACTCATGATAATGTTCCCACTGATATTGTTCCCACAGATCCTAATCCTTCAATTCCCTTCACACAACCAGCTTTTACTGAGGAGCTCTCATCATCAATTGATGATATTGTGCAGCAGGAATCATCATCTAACACTGGAGATATTGTTCCAATTGCAGATGATACTGGTGCATCCTCTCCAGTTGTATCTACTCCTTCTCTCACCCAAGATATTCCAAGAAGAGGAACAAGAGTCAGACAACCACCAGTGTGGATGAAAGACTACATTGGTACAGTTCATCTTCACAAGCATTTCACTCTATCCTGCAGCATCACACCACCTACTTTTCCTTATGCCATAAGTCCTTCCCTTTCTAAACCATACACCACTTATCTTTTTAATCTCACAATGGCTAAGGAACCTAATTCTTATAAGGAAGCTTGTCTTCATCCAGATTGGATAGATGCCATGAACCAGAAGCTCAAAGCTCTCACTGATAACAACACTTGGGAATTAATAGAACTGCCTCCAAAGACACAACCTATATATTGGATGTAGATGGATTTATAAAGTTAAGCTTAAGGCTGATGGCACAGTTGATAGATACAAAGCTAGGTTGGTTGTTAAAGGATACACACAAAAGGAGGTAGTGGATTATCAAGAGGTATTTTCCCCTGTTGCCAACTTGGTTACTGTCAAAGTCTTTATAGCCATGATCACTGCTTTTGGCTGGCCTCTTCACCAATTGGATATCAACAATGCTTTTCTCCATGGTTTTCTTCATGATGATATATATATATATATATATATATATATATATATATATATATATATATATATGAAACCTCCACCAGGCTTACCTGGAGTTCAGAAAAATCAAGTTTGTAGGCTTCTTAAAAGCTTGTATGGTCTCAAACAGGCTTCTAGAGAGTGGAATATTGAATTCTCCAAACAACTTTCTGTTTTTGGATTTAAAGCTTCTCCCTATGATCCTTGTCTATTCCTTAAGGGTTCTGGAGACAGTTTTCTCTGTCTTCTTGTGTATGTGGATGATATCATAGTGAGTGGCCCTTCTATTGATAACATCCTTCTCTTGAAACAGTTTCTGCGCGCATGATGCTTTCATCATTAAGGACTTAGGTGAGGCAAAGTTCTTTCTCGGAATGGAAATTGCCAGAGGTACAGATGGTACCTCCCTCAACCAGAGAAAATATGTGCTGGAAATTCTATCTCACTACAAGAAAAACGCTCATAGATAACGGCGAAATGCCGTTATCTATGAGCCAAAACAAGTGTTAAATATAATGGTGTTATCTATAGTCCACGCTCATAGATAACGGTTTACAACCGTTATCTATACCAACAATAGACAACGATAACAAATTGCATACATAACGATATTAAACCATTATCTATAGTTATCTTACATAACGATTTTAAACTGTTATCTATTTTCAAGTTTATGTAATATATTGTTGATTTAGATATAGCTTTTTATTAAATAGATAACGGTTTATTCTGTTATGTATTTCGTACTCACATTTTAATTTTTTTAATATAAAAAAGAAATATAAATGACACATTTGAAAACACAAAACAATACCATATATTACTCATCAAACATTGTATACAATACCATCCAAATATTCTACAATACTACCATCAAAACATAGTAAAAAAAATAAACAAAATGTCGCTTCTAAATGAGAGTATACTTTTTTCACAAGTAGTTTGCAAGAAAAAATCCCTGAGCAATCTTCGATTTTGATATTTTGATCTATTCCAAGTCTACATATGCCCTTCTAGCAATCTTTTTCTTTGTCATGATTCTTTCCATGTGATACCACCTGCAATATATTTCATATAAATACCAACAAATCAATATAGAAAGTTGTGCAATGACACTACCAAAAATCAATTATCAATGAAATCACACTATGCCAAAAAAGTTCATACATAACGCAAAATTTGCGTTATCTATGTGCAAAAGGAAACTGCTAAAAATACTGGTGTTATAAAAAGTCTCACTCATACATAACGGTTATGTACCGTTATCTATGTGAGTTTTTCATAACGGTTCAAAATTTAATACATAACACTCATTTACCGTTATGTATAGTTACTTTTGATAACGCTTCACAACCGTTATTAATTTTTTAAACAACCGTTATGTATAGTAACTTTTGATAACGGTTTAGTGTTATTATATGTTGTGATGTACCGTTATAAATTATTCTTATACATAACGGTTCTTAACCGTTACGAAAGACTTATTTTAATGTTATTTTTTCTTGACTATTTATAACGGTTTTCCTGCTTACATAACGATAATGTAACATGTACTACATAATTGATGCAAAATGAAACACATCTATTTCCACCAAAACATTGTCTACATAATCCAAAGAGTTAAGCCAATATCCAGACCATCCAGAATCATGAAAATAAAAAAAGCAAATATCATCTAGTTATTTTCTTACATGAGAGTCACTTCCAAAAACTTTCCCTAGGTTTGACAATTCAACCGATCGATTGTGCTCACTCCACCATCTTTCCAACAACTTTACTCCCCACTTGTCTTCAACTTACCAGCAAGCTATTATCATTATGAAATGTGAATCCTTCTTCAATTTTTGACTGGAGTGAAGAGATAACCGTGGAGAGAAGCTCAGCAGGCATTCTTGAATATCTGTAAAACAAAGAGCAGGTAGACCCATTTTAACAATGTTGATGCACTGGCGAATCACAATTAAATGCTAATACAAATAATTCAGATCAAAGATTCTACTTATGTCCTCTATCCAAGAAACTCAGAATGCATAATAAAGTCACAGATTCTCTTTCAAAGTAGTGATTAATAAGGATAAAAGCTAAATGCTGAGCAACCACCAACACCTTGGGATTTCAAAGTAATAGTGCACCAAATGATTAGAGATAGGCAGAAAATATTATTATAAAAAGAAGGTCTAGGGCTTAAACTTACGGTGTAGATGCTATCAAAAGCATTAGGATTTTAAATGACAACGCCAACAACCTACCGCTGGTTTCATGTTTGATTAGATACAAAGTACCTGCTCAATAAAAACAAAGTCCGCCGATCATATTGCTGCTCTAAGAGCATTATATTTCAGCAAATGCTTAGTAGAAGAGAAGATTTACTGAAATAGGGCTTAAACTTACGGTATATAGGACCTTTATCCAGTACTCTTATTCTTACTAATCATGTTTGCAACACTGTATCGTTTTCACATTGTCTAAGTACAGCTAATTCCGACAACGAATCTCAAAAGTACTTCAGCTCTACTCATTTCTACAAATCTCTATACCACATTATTTCTTGACATGGAGCCTCATTTCCCATGCTGTTCATCAATCATGGAACTACTATCCCCCTGGGCAATATTAGTTCTTATAATCAAAGTGAGTCATTGTATCATTTAACTTAACATCATATATTAATTGTTTGCTTATGATACACTTTTAGTGTTGCTAGGCTTTATTGTTCTACAATCATCTAGTTCCAATATCTTTAACCTTTATTGCGATAATTGAAGATTCTAAGAAATATTAATAATGTAGACAACGAAACTGATTCACCTTGACTGCAGCAGTCGCAACTCTCTCCTTGATCTGAGCAGCACTCTGCTCCACATTACCTTTCCATTGTCTTGAAGACTCATCTGGGAATGAGCTCAATACTCCATAAATGATAGATGAAATTTGTTCCCATCATAAGGTTGTTACATTTGGATAATTGTGAGACAGAGATCTAAGAGCCTGCAGCAACCAAGTGTAACATCATTTGGATAATCTGAACCAAGAAGAAACAGTGACACTTCAGGTTAACATCATTCAGCTCTACATTTCAACCTAGCAGGTGCATATGTAATTATAGAGTGTGAATAAGACTGGAAAGCAAGGTGAAGTATTGAGAGAGAGGGAAAAAAAATCACAATTCACAAGTAAAAAAATGTAGTAGCAACCCCAGACATAGAAGATGATAGATGAAGATGAGTGGTAGAACAAGGGGGAATCCCCTATAGATGACAACAGTGGAGAAGAATGATTAGTGTAAATAACTATAATTCATTCCACAATATTTTAGTGCATTTTGTAGAAGATTAACTGTAAGACATGATGTAACATAATGATACATGTCATGTGCACATCTCAGATATTGAACAAGATGCTAGTTTTGTCCAACTGAGAAAATTGTCACCTGAAGAGCTTCTAAGTTTATTGACGGGGATGGTGATCGTTCAGCATATCGAAATAAGGTATATAGTACCCCAGACTTCTGACCTTTAAGACACCCTGGCAAATCATATTATTGTGCAAAACGCAAATATATCAATTAATCTGAGATTCATTACAATACTTAATCAAGAATATTACGGAGGATTAGAGAATATAACATCTGAATCGGGTAAGGTAGAAGAAACATATTATTAAAACTCTGCAATGAACTGTCACAGGCAAGGTTTCCACGTCCCTTGTTATTTCTCCGTTTTTTTATTTCGTAGTCTAAAAATTAACTTGATCAATTCTTAATATTGAGCAACAGGTTACAAGCTCCACATGGGTATTTGCATGGCTTGATCCAATACATTTGGTCTTTCTCCCTATCTAGGATTTTCTCAATTCTGGATTATACATGCATAGAGGTTTTGGAACAATAATAAATATTTGTTGTTTTCTTTTGTCGACTTGATTTTCCTAAAGAGGGCATACTTGCTTGAAACAGCGGAAAAGACACAATGGCAGACATATCACAGAGGTACCAAAAAGACAATCAATAACAAGGAAAAAATGCACAAGGCAAATCATGTTGTAATATGGATGAATGCAACATACCTGTAGAAATTTCACCCAGCAGCCTCCTATTTACACACATTGAAGCAGACACAGAAAGAGCTCTGCTTAAGCAAATGATTGCTGCAGCCTGCAAAATTGGAACCAAAAATATTACATAGATGTCATTTCAAGTAAATAGTGAGTATTTGTACAGGAAACTAGACTGGTATGAGCAAGTAAAGCAGCCTTTCTGCAGAGGAACAATGTTTAATAAATGGAAACCAGTCAAAAGGACAAAATGGGATTTAGTTGCAACAGGACATTGAAATCACGTGGTTCATAGCACATCAAGACAATGAGAAAAGGATGCAATATAACACGTTACCAAAAGATGATGCAGACATGGTAAACATCCAAAACGTTGCATTTTAAGGTTTGCAACTCTGAGAACTACTAGTCAAGATTCCATATAGCTCTCCAAATTGAAGAGCTGAAAGGTTAAACGACAATAACTCGGGACAATCTTATTAATAAATGAACCTTCAGAAGGGTTGAGCCTCAAAACCTCTAAAGTAGAATCCATGCAATAATTCTCCAGTTTATAATAGTAAACAAAAACTCTAAGAAATTGACTGAGTTTGCACACAGAAAGACAAAGAAACAAACTCCACATCCCAAAGAAACTAGAAAATTGGGCCACATCATTTAGACGACACATTTGGAAACTTACCAGCAAGCTATTATCATTATGAACAAGTCAATGATTTAGACTTTAAAAGTGTATCAACCATGCTGCATTCCCCATTTGCGGATACTGAATACTCATTTTAAGCATGAAAATAACATCAAATGCCAAATTACAATCAACATCTATTGACTAAGAAACACCTGAATAAAGCAAACTGTAGAGAGAACAATCATTCATAGTATTGGCTACCAAGAAGCTAAAAAAAGAAAAGTACGAGTTTCCAAGAATAGGCATCGTAACACAATCTAGCACAAATCGAAAAACCCTAACCAAAAATTGCTACTCCTACTACATCACTGGCACACGGAAAGTAAAATTCAAACAGGAAAGTATGAAATTATAACAAAGACCACGAACCTAAAGCAAAAAATCGGAAAATTCCACCTTCGAATTGATCATGAAAGAGGCGTTAGGGCGATTTATGCTATGAAAATCCGGCAACAAAAATTCCCTGTCCCACAACGAAATCAATCAAAAAAGCAGGGAGCGGAGGGCAAAAGATTCAATTTCCGTAATAATAATAATATACAGAGAAGCGCTGCACCGATAATTGAATCTGAGACTAATATCATGAAAAAAAGGAGAGGTGAGAAATGAACAGCGACCAAGCGTAAAGAATACCTTAATCTATATAGCTTAATCAGTCGCCGGTCTCCGGTCGTCGCGTCGCCGGTCTCCGGCCGTCGGTCGCGTCTCCGGTCTCTGGTCTCCGGTTGTCAGTCGCGTCGACGGTGAGAAATTTGGGGACAGAGCCGAGGAAGAGAGACGTCGCGGGAGAGGGAGAGAGGTAGGGCGGGAGAGAGAGAGGAATTTGGGGATTGAAAATATTCAGTAAATTTTTAAATGTTTGTAAATGGTAAAAAATTAAAATAATAATAATTAAAATATTATTAGTAACAGTATATTCTTATCGCTTTTTATAAACCGTTATTAAAACTTAACATAACACTTCAATACATAACGGTTCTTACTAAACTGTTAAGTATAGTAGTGACAATAGATAACACTCCGTTCATGACCGTTATGATTGATTAAAGCTACAGTCACATACATAACGGCAACTGTTATCTATTTAAAAAGTGTTCACATACATAACGGTTCCGTGAAAATACCGTTATGTATGCAGTGTTACCTATGACAGAATTTCTTATAGTGTCAAAACTTAATCTACTACATAATCTACTAAAACATCTATCAAACTCTTTTGTTAACAACATGCACAAAATCAAGAAAAACATCCTTTAAACATGTAGATTTCAATACTGTAGATGAGGGTATTCATTTTTTATGTTCCTCGCCCTTTGCAAATCACACAACTTCTGCAAGGTGCTCTAAGGTGCTAAACTTATCCTATTTCTTTCCAACTAAATTTTTTATCATATATATAGATTTAAAATATACCCTGCACCTCAGTTCATTAACACATTATTTTAAAAGCTGTAGATAGATAAATAACTTAGCACAAAGGTTTACTCAATGTAATACTTTCCTTCTCATTTTACTTAAGGTATAAATTCAATTACTTTCTAAATTGATTGAAAAACAAATCCATCAAACAAAACTAGGCAAGATAAGAAGGCATTAAACACTATGTGAATTAAGTAAATATTGCAAATAGTAATAGTAGTAGTAATCTTGAAAAATATGGAAAGAAGGAAGAAAGAGTTAGTAATTAGTTACTTGGAGTTGAGCACAGTCCATAATTTTCTCAGTGTCTTTTATCTTTATAACATCATGATACATGTATCTTCTTATCTGAATAATTTCAACACCAATCGAAACACAATTTCAGCTTAAAAGGGGGAGAGATGGACAGAGAGAAAGAGTAATTAGGTACCAATTCACCAATTCACTTCACTTCTAGACAGAGAGAGAGAGAGAGAGAGAGAGAGAGAGAGTACCATTCTTGAATTCCAGCCCTAACTTCAAGATGGATACAAGAGCTTGTTAATGTGAACATTTCTTCGAAAGAGAAAACTAGCAATCATACATATTATAAAAGATCTGAAATCTTAACTCCAATCAACTAAGGCTCGCCTCGAGCAATCACACACATACGTGTTACACGCATAAGCCAACATAAATCCAGAACGAAGCATATATCCCATTAAAAACGACACCCTAAACTCAAGGCATAAATCTGCATGCTTGCGTAAATAAATCGAGAGAGGAAGAGCGGGTAATCGAACCTCGTCGGACTGACCGACGGTGATGAAGGGTCTGCCCGGGAGGCAAAGCAAGAGCCTGGGGCGGCTTCGAGAAATGCCGAAGCCTCGGCAGCCCTCCCATGACACCAGAGGCCGCACCAAAACAACAGCAGCATACGGCGGTGGATCTACTGCAGCACCGGGAGTCGCGGGACCTGCAATAACGAGATAGAGAGTGAGGGAGTTAGATTATGGAGGGTGAAAGGAGAGGATGAGCAACCGACGATGGCGGCGTCACTGCCGGCGCCGGGAAAAGGAAACCGAGAGAGAGAAAGCAGAGGCGAGCTAGAGATAAAACTGTCCCCTAGCCGAAAGGGCACTAGGGTTTTTGTTGTTGGGAATAATCCGGCCTGAGACGACGAGCGCCGTCGCAGGAGTTGCGTCGGCGACGGGCGACCTACGGCGGAACAGACGCAGACGATGGAGGCGGCGCCGAACAAGAAGTTGCACGCCAAGAGCGGCGCCGGTCGACGCCTTCTCACCGCGACGGCGGAGGCGAGGGGCGACGTTGTCAGAGTCGCCGGAGGCCGGCGAAGGGCGCCCCAAATTTTGGGATTAGGGCTTTCCGTCGGAGATATCGAGAGGGAGGGTTTGGTTTGAAAAATTTGTGTGTGGGGTTGTCTATGGTTGAGATTGCCTATTTAAAATTTTTATTTTTGAATTTAGATATTAAATTAATAAATTAATTTAATTCTTTTAATAACGAAAAATTCATAACAATATTTTTAAGCGTTATTAAAATTAAAATAACACTACATTTAGATAACAGTCATTAAAAAAGTGTTAACTATCATAGTACTTTACATTACACTTTAGTATAAACGTTATCTTTGTTAAAAGTGATTCCCTCTTACATAACAGTTTTTCTTTAAAACCGTTATCTATAGAAAAAATGCGCTCATACATAACGGTTTTTAAAAAATACCGTTATCTATGTCGTGTTATCTATGATTAAATTTCTTGTAGTGTCTTCTCATGGCATGCTGTGTTGTAAACCAGTTGCAACACCTCTTCCACCAGGTCTCATTCTTACCCAAGGATCTGATGATTTTCTCTCTAATCCAGAGCCATATAGGAGTCTGGTTGGTCAGCTCCTCTATCTCAATCTTACCAGAGCAGACATTACTCATGCTGCTCAACAATTGAGTCAATTTGTTGATAAACCTACTAAGGTTCATTGGAATGCAATTGTCCATGTAATGAAATATTTGAAGGGATGCCCTTCATTAGGTGTTTTTTATCCTGTGTCCCAATCTTTCAAGCTTACTGCATACACTGTTGCTGATTGGGGGACTTGCACAGATATTAGAAAATCTTTGACTGGTTACTGTGTTTCCCTTAGCAATGCTCTCTTGTCTTGGAAATGCAAGAAACAGAACACTGTGTCTTCTTCTTCTGCAGAGGTAGAATACAGGGCTATGGCAACTACTACTCGAGAACTGGTATGGATATCAAATCTCATCAAGGAGTTTTCAGTGCTTGTTTCTTTACCTATTCCTCTATATTGTGATAACTTGGCTGCCATTCAAATCACGAAGAATCCAGTCTTCCATGAAAGAACTAAGCATTTGGACATAGATTGCCATGTTGCCAGAGAAAAATTCCTATCTGGTTTTCTTACACCAGTTGCAGTTAAATCTGGTTTGTAGCTTGCAAATTTCTTCACCAAGCCTTTGTTTGGTCCGTGCGTTTCAAGGAGTTGTTGTCCAAGACGGGGATGTTGGATCTTCACACCCTCCATCTTGAGGAGGGGTGTTGAGATTATAGGAATGAAATGCAGTATTTTTACTGTTTTATTGTTTTATCTTTTGTGATGTAGTATGTGGGATTCGATCCCTTGACTTATGTCTCTCTTTTGCTGGATGTGAGCCACGTGTGTGGTGTAGATTATGTAGGGTTTCATTTCCGTTAGTTATAGCGTGTTTCTACAAACACGACTTTAGTTGTGTTGAGACAATATATATGTAAAGAATGGCCACTGTAGCCGCTATGGTTTTGCATTACTGAATGAAGCTTGCAGATTTACATGCAACCTTATATTAAAAATTCAATCTTTATTCATAAACTCAACAATCTTTCCCAATTCACGAATTTGGAGGTCATGGATTTACTCATATACACGAAGTTGCACATAAAATGGGGTCGTGAATTCACTAAAAAAAAAAACATGAAATCCCGAATTATCAAATCCAAATCGTGAATTCACTTAAAAAAATGCCTGAAATCACAATTCTCAAATACAAGTCGTGATTCACTTACATTAAAAATTGAAATCACAAATTCTCAAATCTACATAGTGATTTCATGAATTCTAACTATAAAAAAGAAAAAAAGCAAACAACATTTTAAAAATATTTTTTCCAACTTGAATTTGAATTTGTAATTATTTATAGGGTTTACCAATCAATTTAGGGTTTATGATTATTTTATAAAATTACTTTTATTTATTATATTAATGTCAACCAATCTAAAATTGGGGCATATATAATTATTAAAAGTATAAAATTTATTTTAAATGTCTATGTATGTGAGAAGAGAGAAGGGATTGTGTGCGTGAGAGAGAGGGGGCCTACATGAGTCGTGAGTGAGAGAGTTGTGTGTGTGAGAGAGAGAGAAGGCGAGTTGTGGGTATTTTATTGGGGGTTAAAAAAGACTTTTTAATGCACTATAATGACAATATTATATTTTTATTGATAAAAGCTAGATCGTGATTGAATTTAAAAAAAAAAAAAAATATTACAATCTTTCAAATAGAATAGTATTATCACTTCAAAAATTACGAACGCTTTATCCAATCTAAAACATAAATAACATAATATAGGGTTACAAAATAAAAAATTATATATATATATATATATATATATATATATATATATATATTATATCCTATATTTATAAATAATAAATAAAAAATATTATATTTATTTTATCGGATCTTTGGGTCGGATCTGGACCGGATTTGGATTTGAAATTTCAGATGCGGATCTAGCTCCAAAAAATTTGTATAAGATCCGGATCCGGTCCAGATCTATCGGGTCAAAAATTTGAATACCCAAATTCAGAAAAATAACACTGGATCTTCGGATCTGGACCGGGTCCTGGATCCGTTGCCATCCCTAGAAGAGATAAGGGATTGTGTGTGTGAGAGAGAGGGGGCCTACATGAGTCGTGAGTGAGAGAGTTGTGTGTGTGTGAGAGAGGGGTTGTTTCATTGTGTGTGTGAGAGAGAGAAGGCGAGCTGTGTGTATTTTACTACCGTCGGATTATCTATTTATTGGGGTTAAAAAAGACTTTTTGTATTAAGAAAGTGGGTATTTCTGGGAATTCTCACTACCTTATAAACGGCCTCAAAATAGTTATCACTTCCCAAACATTACAACAGACGAAGCAGCAACGATGGGAGAAGCCGCGTCGCCGCCGTCGAAGAAGAGAAACAACCGCCACCACCGCGACGTCCCGACGGATATACTGGAAGAAATACTCAAGTATCTCCCCGTGAAGTCGCTGCTCCGCTTCTCCTCCGCTTCCAAATCATGGAACTCCATCATCCACGATTCTTCCTTCACCAACAGATACCGCGGCCGTCGCATGATCGTCTTCAAACCGGCGAGAGACGGCCACCTCCGCGACGCCATGGTACGCTCTCTATCATCGCTTTCCGCCAAGAGCAACCCGCTCGGGGGCGGCGCGACGCCCCTCATCCCGCCCTCCGGCCAGAAACCGTACCTCGTTGCCTCGTGCGACGAGCTATGGTGCGTTCAAGTCAAGAACACCTTGATCCTATGGAACCCTTCTTTCCCGACGTTCCGGAAGCTTCCGGAGCCGATGCTGCCGCCTTCGTCGAAGCACCCGCCCTGGTCGGGCCACTTCAGGTACGGACTCGGGTTCGATTCCGTCAACGATGATTACAAAATGCTGAAAATCTCCACCGGTAGGTTAGTCGTGACCGAGCTGTATTCCTTGAAGAGCGATTCATGGAGAAAGATCCATCCTTTCCCTAAGGTAAAAATCGTGTCAAAATTCGGGCTCTTCGTCGCCGGAGCCCTACACTGGCTGGTTCGAGGGTCGAGGGGAATTTACGTCGTTATAAGTTTCGATTTGTCGACGGAGAAGTATGGGATAGTAGCCCTACCAAATGTAGATCGCCCGGCGTACTTCGATTTGGAAATGAGGGTTTTGAGGGGAATGTTGTGTGTGTGCCTAAATTATCGAGGCATTGCAAAATTTGTTGTATGGGTGCTTGAGGATTATAATTGGATTCCAAGGAGATGGACTAAAGAGGTCGAGATTAACTACGGCGATGCTCGGCCGGAGATTGACTGGAGGCCGTTCGATTATTACGATGATGATCGGAATCTTGTTAAGGCGGTTATTAGTTCGATGAAGAAACCGGAGATATTTAGGTACAAGAAGTTGGGGAAAGAGTCTCAAGTGGAGGTGATGAACGTCGCCGGTGATCATGCTTTCAATGGCAATGTTGATATATTTAACAGTCTAGTCTATGTTGAGAAGCCAAGTGTTGCCGGACGTATTGCCGATTTTCGCCGGTGCCAGCGTTAGTAATATCTTTTGTTTAGTTTCTTTTAAATCATTTTCTGCTTATTGTCTTAGAATCATTTTGTGAGTTTCTATTTTTTAATGTTCAAATATACGTTGATTTTAACATTTTATGTCTATAATTTATCAATTGTTCAATCTTCTCGTATTTAATAATTTATTAAGTTCAAATAGAGTTACATTCGAGATATTTGTAAAGTTGTTAAAATCGTCAAAATCATTTGAGTATATAGATTACACATATTTAGACCAGTAAAGAATTTTTTTCTATTGTATCATTTTTTTCAATATTTTTTCTCTATTTCTTGAAGGCTTTTTTTTTTTTTTTTTTTTTTTTTTTTTTTTTTTTTTTTTTTTTTTTTTTTTCTTTTCGCCTAGGGCCTCAATGGAGCGGCCCTGCATATTAATCTTAATTAAAAACGTTTTTTTAGCATCATGGCCACTTAAAGTATGCTCATGATAGGAAGACATATAGAACTTGAGTTTTACATCCACTGTGAGATTAATATATCGATTTTGACATGGATCCTTTGCCCTTGTGTTTGTACAATTTTGTACTTATTATTATTGTAACTTTTTAATGGATTTTATTTTCTATTTTAGAGTTTATAATTATTTTTATCATTTAATTTTAATTTTATTATTTAAAATATGGTCGATAAACATAGGGCAAATAATTTTTTCAAATTCTATTTTTTAATGAATTTTTATTATATATTAATTATGTTATAATATTTCATTTATTTTTATTTTTATAAGGAGTATTATAAATTAATAAAATGATTCTTTGTTACACTCCTCGAGCCCACGGTGTCAGAGCCCGTTATTTTAGGTGGCTTAATGGACCGGACCCGCTAGCAAGTAGAACTTAACATTTGTTCTTGCTTTGCTAAAATTATTAATCCAAGTTGTTATAGAGTCCATTAAGCCAGTTACTTATCTTGTTTATCTTGTGATGACATCCCTTATTTATTCCATGTGAAATGTCATATACCCAGGCACCCAAGTCTGATTGGGACAAGTTTGAATAGTATAAATTGAGTTGGCGAGTTTAAACAATAAAGTTGATATTCAGAAGTCGGGACGAGATTGGGTTGATGCGGCTATATACGTTTGAGTATCGATACCCAAACCCAGGTATATGCATGGTAAAATATTATATTTCATATATATAATTATAGAGATTGGTTCATATGTTAACAATATTAGTTAGTGAGAACTAGGAACCAATCTAGACCTTCCATCTTAATAGATTAGTGGTTAGGATTTATTCGTGGAAATTAATTTAAAAAAAAAAAACATATTTTGTTTAGGAAAAGGGTATTAGTGTAATCTTCATTTATTTGTTCCTTGTTTCAAGGGATTAATTGCTCATTTATTTTTTTCTCATACGCTTAACCTGCCTTCTTCTTCTTCTTCTTCTTCTTCTTCTTCTTCTTCTTCTTCTTCTTCTTACCGTGTAATTAATTTTTGCGTTGTACTCTCTGGTATTTTTTATTATTATTATTTTTTTTTATAATTTTCATATACAGGTTATTAAGCATGAATAAATAGGAAAATAACATATAATCATGATTATTTGAGCATAGGAATATGTCTTAGTTGCATTCGAATATTCATTTATGTTTTTTTATTCTTCTTCTTCTTCTTCTTTTTTTTTTTTTTTTTTTTTTTTTTTTTTGTAATTTTCACATACAAGTTATTAAAGCATAAATAAATAGGAAGATAGCATATAAACATGATTGTTTAAGCATAGGAATCAGTCTTAGTTGCATTCGAATATTCATCTATGTTTTTTTATTCTGTTTTTTGTAATTTTTATATACAAGTTATTAAGCATAAATAAATAGGAAGATATAATATAAATATGATTATTTAAGTATAGAAATATGTCTTAGTTGCATTCGAATATTATCTATGTTTTTTTATTTTGCTTTTTTTTTTAAATAGGAGGTAGCATATAAAATATGATTATTTAAGCATATGAATAAGTATTAGTTGCATTCGAATATTCATCTATATTTTTTTAATTATATTTTTTTGTAATTTTTATATAAGTTATTAAACATAAATAGATAGGAACTAGCATACAAATATGATTATTTGATCATATGAACATGTCTTAGTTGCATTCGCATATTTTCATTGTCAATCACAACTTGTCATTGTTATTCACGATATTTAAACATGAATTGATGTGGAAAAAAAAGCATGTAATTTTCATGTACAAGTTATTAAGCATAAATAAATATGAAGATAACATATAAATATGATTATTTAAGCATACGAATAGGTCATAATTGCATTCGAATATTTATGTTAACTAATAGGATAATTAATTTTAGGAAGTTGCGACAATATTGGAACGCATAATCTTTTTTTTTTCCCTAAATTATCCTTTAAAATTAGAATTAAATCATTAAATCAGGAAAATAGATTATTTGAGATATAATATCCACCATTAGATTCTATAAATTGAGTGGATAGGATTGGTTCCTAGTTCTCAATATTGATACTATCTCCCATAAGAACCCACCCCTATATTTATATAAATACATAAACAAATAACTATTGGTAATTTTCAGATTTTGTTAATACCTCAAAAAAAAATTCCTTGATAAGAAAATATTTATTATATCATTTATTTTGAGATCTCCATCTTTAAATACTAGTTCCGTTTGTTATTTATTTTGATGAAATTGATTCGTCATTATCCAATGAAACAATACATATTTAACCTAGTTAATATTTCCACATATCCGATTATGCATAACCACCATGAATTCCTCCGACGCGCCGCCGACCAAACACCGCCACGTTCCGCCGGAAATCATTGAGGAAATTCTGTTAAACCTCCGTGTAAAACCCTTGCTCCGCTTCTCCTCCGTTTCGAAATCATGGAATACCATGATACTCGGATCACAGTTTATCAAGAAGAACAGCAGCCGCGCCGCCGCCCTCGGCCGCCAAAGAATATTCATGCACCACTTTGACTATTATATCCCCCCTTCCTCTTTCCCTCTCTCCGCCGTATCACGGCCGCCAAGCTCGACGACGGTGGATTCCGACGCAGTTCTCGCCTTCCCTTTCCCGGAAGAGACATCCATCACGGCCTTCTGCGACGAATTATTGTGTTTAGAAACAGATAAATCACTGAAACTGTGGAACCCTTCGATGGGAGAACACTTCGACATTCCAAAACCTAGTTCACCCAATGACTACGTGTGCTGCGACGGCCGACGGAGGCGGTGCGAATACGTTTACGGGTTAGGGTACGACACCGCCGCTGACGATTACAAGGTCATGAGAGTAAGTCTGGACGAAGGATCCTCGCCCGGCGCCGCCGAGTTGTATTCGCTGCGAAGCAATTCGTGGAAGGAGATCGTCGAGCCTCTCCGCCGGGATCCTCCGCTTCTATGCAGATGCAGCAAGGGCGTGTTTCTCGGCGGAGCACTCCATTGGCTGTTCTTGGACAGCGGTTACGCTACACGTCTAGTCATTATTGCACTCGACCTTTCAACCGAGGAGTACCGGGAGTTGGCGCTACCGCCGGAGTTTAATAAGTCTGGCTGCGCCGCAGGTACGCAACTTACTGTCTTGAAGGGAAATTTGTGTTTGTCTTTGAACTACTCTATGAGAAGTAAGTTTGTGTTGTGGATGATGGAGGATTACGGTGTTGTGGAATCGTGGACGAAGAAGCTCGAATTCGATCGCAACGTGCCGTGCTTCAAGATGGAGAATGCTAGAGTAATGCCCTTTTATCTAGTCGAAGATGGCTGCTACCTCATTGGTTTACATGGGGACGGAAGGTTGGTTTTAGCTCACTTAGAAAAGGGAGGAGGAAAGCAAGAGGAATGGGTGTTTTTGTCCAAGGATGAAGAAACTCGGGTGATTAAGCATATCGGGGGCTATCATCGTATTTTCTATGTGATATCGGAGTTATTTGTCTATGTTGAAAGCCTTGTTTCGCCGGCTATGTGGGCTGGCCAATGCTCGATCCAGCTGTCCCAATCCGATCCGACCTGACCTAACTTCGAATTGAAGTTAGAACTTACGCCAAGCATTTTTTTATGATATCGATCTGGACAAATATTTTGCAGCATTACACCATTAGAGAAATTAAATGTTGATTTTATGAGGATGTTTTATTTGCTACTACTATATTTTCTAGTAGATTCAATCGTTGAAGATTGCATGTGGTGTTATGTAATTAGTTTTGATGCAGGCGAATAGCATTTACCACCCTTTACTATTGTGATCATCATGTCTTCGTCACTGATCCAAATCATTAGCGGTCAAATGAGTTAGAAAGCCATTTTGATAGTAATATATTGAGTTTGAGAGTTGAGTTCTCATTCATTGTTATTCCCGACTTGAAGTCGAATATTTGCATTTCTCTTGTTTCATCATTCACTTCCTATTTCCTACCCCCATCATTTAGTATCAGAGCCAGCTTAAGCTCGCGGTAGAGGAAACACGTAAAATTTTGGAGATGAACAAGATACTGAAATTCAGGCACTTCAGAGACAAGTTGATGAGCTAACTATTCATCTCGAGCGTCAAGAAGCCAGAAGTGAAAATGGTTCCAGTCATAGCTATTCCAGCGACGACTCGGAGTATACGAACCTTTTGCCAACAATAGAGGCCAAAACTTCTTTGAGAAGTTTGCCCGATCAAATCCGGTGAAGATCAACATACCTGATCAACATACCTACCAGAATTTCATGGTCGTTTTTTTCCTTATTAAAGTGGGTCTCCTAGACGAGGAGCATAAAGCATAAGAGGGGCAAGGGACACCGGAGGTCTTTGACAACCATATCTGAGTACTACCTTGTAGGGCGGAAATCCATAGGCAGAGAAAGGCCACGCTAGAAAGAAGGGCTTCTCCAAGCAGGAGTGAAGGTCCGTACTCTTCCTCTCTTTACGGGGTAATTAGGCAAAATTAATTATATTGTAAATTACTTTTGGAAAAAAAAAAAAAGTGCCCCTAAATATGTGAGTAGTAATTGATTTATTGCTAATTTTCTCTCAAAATGAATGTTGTAACTTTTATTATTGAAGAGTAAATGAGTAAAAAATGAATGTTGTAACTTTAATATTGAAGGGTAAATGAGTAAATATATAAGAATAATTCAAGTTACTATTTCCTTATTTTGGGTACGAGAGAGATTCATAATCATAAGAAAATAGTGAAAAGTAGTGCAAATAGTATGGGGCCTTCACATAGATAAAGGAAGATTAGTTATCTATCCTGCCTAATTTGCCCAACCAAACACACCCTTGCTTTGGAGTGGGATCCTATGTCCCCAAACTTGTGTTTCAATCGTGTAACCAAGTCAAAACTACGTAATTTTGTTCTTATATTTTTAATTGCTGCAAATTCAATAATTTCTTAAACTAACACAAGTACGTAGCTTTGACTTGGTACGTATACGATTGAAACACAACCGAAATGAGGAAATATAGGAAAATAGCTATTTTGATATTGTAAACCAAAATACTAGTCACCCATATAAAAAACACAAATACTAGCCACTTTTTGTGTTAATTGTCATGTTTACCCTTAATGAATTTAACTTACAAAAATCTATATATTATATAAAAGCAGAGTACGGAGGGTAATTTCGTAAATTTCATTTTACAAAATTTATTCATTTGATCGAAAAGTCACACTTTTTTTTGTGTGGAGAATAGTTGCATCTCTTCCAAAAGGTTGCTATGAAAAAAATATTTCTTTCTCCAACCAAAAACATGTCTTTTCTTAATTAAAGCTAATGCTTTTGCATTTTTTTTAAACTTATGAATACTTGAATAGACACAACATTTCGAAGTAGTTAGTTTGTATTTATTTAATATTTTGACAAATTAAAAATAATAATAAGTAAACCTATTAATATGCAAGTACCGATTCAAATTACATTTATAAGAATATGTTAATCGACACAATTGTTTAAAAAGGCATGTTCCTTTCTATAAATAGAAGTATATCTTTATTAGAATTTCATTCAACATACGCAAATGTGTCAACCAATGTCCAAGCAATCAATCAAGTTAAAGTTATATAATCAATTCTCATGTGAATGCACGCCGATCGAGAGGAGTGTGAGTTTTCTTTGGTGTACAATTTAACATTTTTTCTTCTTCTATTATTATTATATTTATTTATTTTTTTATTAATTTTTTTTTTCTGCCCTTTTCATTTTCTCTCAGGGGTTATTATGTTATTTTGAAATAATTATGACCAATATCTTATTACAAGGATATTATGGTTTAAATATTGTTCGAAATACATATAATTAATACGTCACGTTTTTTTAGGGAAAGAGTTTATAAATATACATGTATAGATTATAATCATTAATGTCAGTGTGATTATAATGTCGTGCAATAAGTTTAAAAAAATACACCACTGTGAATCTTAATATACAAGGAAAGAATTTTTAAATATGTATAGTCTATAATTTTTAACGTTGTGTAATAAGTTTAATTATACTTTTTTTAAAATATAATGATCAATTATTATATTTTTTTTTTGGATTGAAATTGTTAAAAAAAAAACTATTAATGTTAAAATTATGAACAATTTGTCGTCATATGCTACACAACAACTTCTAATTTTTGTATCTGATTAATAAAAACAATGAAATAAATAACATAATTTCAAAAAATACCCCATCAAGTTACTTGAATATATATAGGGTACAAAATAATGAAATGTGTCAAAATTGGTGGACAATACATAGTAATTAATCGTTACATGATATATTGATTATGTAAGAATCTCAATATATATTCTCTTTTTTTAACATATCAACGCTAAGTGAGTACTTTGTCTTCAACAAACGATCATATGCATTGATATATCAATTGAATTTTAAATTTGTGGAGTAAATATTTAAATTTCTTTTAGATTAGTCATGTATGTAATCTAATTTTTATAACTTGAAAGTTTGTATAAAAGCATGAATCTGAAAAGTATAATTTTTTAAAAATCTTCACCTTTACCAATTTAACAATGAAAAGAGACCTATCTGTTTTTTTTACACTAAACATGCATAATGAATTACTAAGCAATAGTAACTTGAAAAAAGTTACGGCAAATCCAAATTTAACAAATCTGCATTAGAAGTGTAACATTCTGTAAACTAACAAACAATTTGATAATATCATGTGAGTAAATTATCACTATAGTACATAGAAAAATTAAAATTTTTACATTTTATATCATTAATTTTTACACTTAAGTCATCACCATGAAAATAATATTTTAATTTATTAGTAATGATTTCGTACTTAGTTAGAATTATGTTTACGGTACAATTACTCTAAAATGTGCATATAATAAATCAAATTATTATGAAAGAATAGATAAACATTAATTGTGAGGAATAAACATAATGAAAATGTGAGAAAAAGTGAAAAATGGTGAGTTGAAAATTAAATTTTTATCTAGACATGTGAAAACACCTTATAAAAAAAATAAGAACAAAAGTCTAAAACCCCTTATAAAAAAACGGAAGGAGTAGGATATGCTTATAATTCATATTATTGTTGTAATACATAATAAAATTTGAATCCGCAAATCGTGCGAGAAAATTTTTTAGTTAAAAATAAAACACAGCACCTGCAGCTTTTTCTTCTATTTTCTTTTCTTTTCTTTTCATTTCATTTTTTCTTTTCTTTTTCGTTTTTTTACCCACCCCCAAGTCCCCCAACCCCACCGCTGCTGTGCGCTGCTTCCCTCTCTCTTTATTTCTTCCCCCCCCCCCCCCCCTCTAATCTCCTCCTCCTCCTCTCTTTTTTTTGTCCAAATTTTTTTTATGATTTTATTTCAAAATCTACAAATACATGAGTCGTACATCATTTTATTAGTTACAATTTAATTCAAAATACACAAATACATGGGTCTTATAATTATATGCATTGGTTAAAATTTATTTCAAAATACATGAATATACGAGTCATGTATTCGTGTATTAACGTATTGCTTAAATGTTTATATTCATGTATTTGTCAGTTTTTATTTCATAATACATGAATACACGAGTCATATAATCGTTTATTCATGTATTGGTCGAATGTTTATATTCATGTATTGGTCATATTTTATTTCATAATACATGAATACACAACTCATGTATTCGTGTATTCATATATTGGTCAAATGCTATTATTCATGTATTGGTCTTGTTTTATTTTATAATACATGAGTACATGACTCAGGTATTCGTGTATTCATGTATTGTTCATATTTTACTTCATAATACATGAATACATGAGTCATGTATTTGAATACATGAGTTATGTAAAGTTAATCATGTATTGGTATACATTTATTGCACAATACAAGAACAAACTAGTCTTGTATTCATGTATAAGGGTAATATGGTAAGAGTGACTAGTTTTTGTGTTTTTATTATGAGTGGCTAATATTTGTATTTACTATATCAAAGTGGCTATTTTAAGGGTTACCCCTTTGGAAATAGAGGATCCCATCTCCTTAATAATTTGATATAATTCCTACTTAGAAGATTTCCTTCTTGAGGTAAATCTCCTCCGTATTTATAGTAATCCATATCTCCACATAATTTATATTTCCACTTACACATTCCGATTATTCATAACCACCATGGACTCCTCCGACGCGCCGCCAACCAAACACCGTCACGTTCCGCCGGAAATCGTCGAGCAAATTCTGCTGAACCTCCGCGTAGAACCGCTGCTCCGCTTCTCCTCCGTTTCAAAATCATGGAATTCCATCATACTCGGATCGCAGTTCGCCAGGAAGCACCGGAGCCGCGCCGCCGCCCTCGGCCGCGAAACAATAGTCTTAAAACACGTCAGGTACATCGAAACTCCTTCCTCCTTCCCGCTCTCCGCCGCCGTATCACCAGAAAAACCAGCAGCGGACCCCGATTCAGACTCGCCAGCTTTCGTCTTCCCTTTCAAGCATACCACATCGATCGTGGCCTACTGCGACGGGATGTGTTGCTTAGTGAATTCGAAAAAGAAATCGGTTCTCTTGTGGAACCCTTCGACGAGAGAACGCTTTGCCCTCCCTCAAACTCATGCTCAAGCTCATGATCAACGCGTCTACGTCTACGGATTAGGGTACGACCCGATCAACGACGACTACAAGATCGCGAAACTCGGCTTCAGAAACTTCGAACCAGCTCAGCTGTATTCGTTAAGAAGCAATTCGTGGAAGGAGATTACGCCGCCTTCGTTCCGATGCCGCAGCAGCAGCCAGAAGATGGGCGTGCCTCTGGGGAGAGCACTTCACTGGCTGTCTTTCAAGAGTGGGTTTCCACGTGCCGTTGTTTCATTGGACCTCTCAACCGAGGAATACCGGGAGATTGCGCTGCCGGCGGAGCTCGACAAGCCCTCTTCCTTCATTGGTGAACGCATGAATCTTATTGTTTTGAAGGGTAAGTTGTGTTTCTACATGAACTTCTTTGAGAGGTTTGCGGTGTGGGTGATGGAGGACTACGGCGTTGCTGAATCGTGGACGAAGAAGCTCGAAATCGTCACTTCTGGTTCTAATATCTCTCTAGCTTCTCCTATATCGACCTTGTTGTATTTATTCGAAGACGGCCGGCTCCTAATCGGTGTACACTGGGAATGGATGTTGGTCCTAGCTCAACTAGGAACGGGAGGAGAGTACGAAGCTGGGATGGAACATGTGTTGCTGCCCGAGGATGAAGAAGAAGAAACTGAGTTGAACATGAATGTGCCGGTGGTTCTTGAACAGATCGACTCGGTATCCGAAAGTTTCGTGTACGTCGAAAGCCTCGTGTCTCCGGCTATGTGGGCCGGCCGGCGCGACCTGACCTGACCTACGCAAACATATATCGTATTCGTACTGCATGGTTTAAGAGTTCCGTTTTGCTCTTCTGGGTTATAAATGTTTAATAGGAGTATAATTTAGTAATGCGTGTATTTTTATTTACTTTTTTGATGTAATGACTGTATATCGAATATTAATTGGGAGAATACTCAAAAATAGCCAATTTCATAAGACAAAAGACTTTTTTTAGCCACATATAATAAAAAGGTCTTTTTCTAGCCACTTTACATATTTTATGACAATTATACCCTTAATGAAATATTGACCAAAATTAAAATTTAAATCTGAAATAATAAGTTGAGGGTTACACGAATTCAGGATTACTCGTGTTCGTGTGCACGAACGGATATTCATGACAATTTTGTTCGTGTTCGTGTGCACGACCGAGTATTCACGACGGTTTCTCTCGTGTTCGTGTGTACGACTCGGGTACTTACGATTGTTTCGCTCGTGTTCGTGTCGTCTTCTCCGATTTGCTGTCGAAGAGTCTGCTATATATGGAGCTCGAGCTGACCTTGTCCGGTGGTGACAACGGCGACAATGTTTCCTATGCAGTGTGTGTGAGATAGAGAGAGAGAGGAGGGAGAAGGAGAGAGAGAGAGAGGAGGGAGAGGGAGAGATCGAGAGAGGAGGGAGAGGGAGAGAGAGAGAGAGAGCACAACAACGCCGACGATGGTGTGCTCGGTGGCAGCAACAGCGGCGGCGGCGGCGGCGACGAGAAGAGGGAGAAGAGAGATAGAGTGCGTGCGTGGGGTTGTTGGGTTGGGTTGGGAACTTGGGATAGGGTTTTCTTTTCTTTTTCTTTTAATTTTATATTTTTTAAGTAGTAAGGGTATAATGGGTAGTTTAGGTCTAAAATGGCTAGATTTAGACCTTTTTATTATTAGTGGTTAAAAAAGACTTTTTTATTATGAAAGTGACTAATTTTGTCATTGTCCCACATATTAATTTCTATTAGTTTTTTTTATTATTTTTTTATTTTAACAATTTCAATATATTATAATTTTGAAATAACTTTACAATTATTATAAGATCACTCGTTCATTTAGATTGTATTTAGTATCTTGTATAAACCCAAATTATCCCAGATAAAATTAATAATCAAAGGTTATATTTGATAGCTAAGTAGGATATATGCATGTTAAAATAACAATCAAGATAGTTATCGAGTTTTGGCAATATACGTATGTATTGGGATATATATGATTTATTTCCTTATAATTGAAGATTTGGTTGCATGTGGTTTTGGCAATATATGTATGCATTGGGATATATATGATTTATTTCCTTATGATTGAAGACTTGATATTTATTAAGGGATTTATTTTCCCTTAGTTATCTATTTGTATAAGGATTTTTCTTCTACACGTAAAGGATATCTACAAGGAAAGAAGATATACATGGATCCTTATCTACAAGGAAACGTGTTACTTGGGCTACAAGAGAAGATCCACGACTTGAAGGCTATATAAGGAGGCTCATACACGTTCATAAGGGAGAGAGGAGAGAGCTGATATTGTTATCCTCGCACAATGTAGTGCCGAGAGTTATCTTGCGTCTCTGTAACATCAGCTGGGACATTATGTGGTACATATAACACAGTTTGTCCCAGACTATGTTTTTTCTTGTTTTCCTCTTATATATATTGTGGGTAGATCTCTCAAGAGTAAGTCTAGCTTAGACTTGGTTAGGCTGAGGATTTAACCTCAAGTTCACTTGAATAGAGTGTAGACGGGTGATGAGTGAATACGTAGTGGTAGCTAGTATTCGTATACTTGTATATCTGAAGCTCTTGATAGTGAATTGACTCTTGGGAGTGTCCCCCCAGATGTAGGTTGATTTAACTGAACTGTATTATCATTTGCTAGTGTTGATTTATTGCTTTCATGGTTGTTTTGTTTTACATGCTTCCGCAGCGTCAAAGTAGTACATTATCTGTAACGTTATACATAACATCGTTCAGATTTATGTTCTATACGGATCAACGAAATCTCAAACTGTATAGATAATTTTTTATTTTGCAAAAATAAAAATTAGTATAGCTCTGTGGATCAATACTATTTTCCGTTCCACTTCAATAGTAATATTGGTTTTATGCCAAAAGATTATAGGTACAGGGTAAAACTGTAAAAGTAAAAAGTAAGGAATTCACGTTAATTGCCATTAAAATATTTACAAAACCTTAGTTTAGATGAATGACCATATACATAAATAATACATCCGTCTTACTTCACTAATCATGTCGTTGAAAAGTAATGGTACAAGATTTTATGCACCAATGTTAAAATTGAATAGTAAAAGATTTACATTAAAATATAACGGTAATTCTTCCATTTTAAAAAAACGTGACTATTGAAGTTGGGTGATCAGAATAGTATAGATGACTAATAAAAAGTGGGACGGAGAAGTATATATTAATTTTAAAATTAATTTAATTCATAATAGATTGAAATTAAAGGAAAAAAATACATAAAAAATCATTAATTTTAAATGTTAGGTCCCATGTGATTTAGTTATATTCTAGGGTTAGGATGTATAATTCAATCCACACAATCCAACACGCACAGTAGTCACATACCAGCATGAACTCCACCGTAGCGCCGCCGCCGCCGAAGACATCAACCAAAAACCGCTACATAGCGCCAGAAATCATCGAGGAAATCCTATTGAATCTCCGTGTAAAACCCTTGCTCCGCTTCTCGTCGGTTTCGAAATCATGGAAGTCCATGATACTCGGATCACAGTTCATCAAGAAGAACAGCAGCCGCGCCGCCGCCCTCGGCCGCGAAAGAATATTCGTGTACCACTTTGCCTATTATACCCCCCCTTCCTCTTTCCCGCTCTCCGCCGTATCACGGCCAAGCTCGACGACGGTGGATTCAGACGCGGCTCTCGCCTTCCCAGCTCTCCCCGGAAAGACATCCATCAAGGCCTTCTGCCACGAATTATTATGTTTAGAAGAATATTGGCCGCAAGACAACAAACCACTTATACTGTGGAACCCTTCGATTGGAGAATGCTTCAAACTCCCACTATCAAATAAGTATGTGAGCAGCGACGGCGGATGGCGGCGGTACAAATACAGGTACGTGAGCAGCGACGGCGGACGGCGGCTGTACAAATATGTCTACGGAATAGGGCACGACGCCGCCACCGACGATTACAAGATCTTGAGAGTAGGTCTGGACGAAGAAGTCACGCCCAACGCGGCCGAGTTGTATTCGCTGCGAAGCAATTCGTGGAAGGAGATCGAGCCTCTCCGGCGGGATCCTCCGCTTCGATGCATCTCCACCATGGGCGTCTTTCTCGGCGGAGCGCTCCATTGGCTATTCTCAGACGATGGTTATGGTCCAAGTGTCATCATCTCATTCAACCTTTCGACCGAGGAGTACCGGGAGTTGGCCTTACCGCCGGAGTTTGATAAGTCCCCCTGCGCCAAAGGTATGGAACTGACACTCTTGAAGGGAAAGTTGTGTTTTTCTTTGAACTATAGGAGAGGTAGGTTTGTGTTGTGGATGATGGAGGACTACGGTGTTGTGGAATCGTGGACGAAGAAGCTCGAATTCGATAGCAACATGATACCGTGCTTCAAGAGGGGGAATGCTATAGTATTGCCCTTTTATCTATTCGAAGATGGCAGCTACCTCATTGGTTTACATGGGGACGGAAAGTTGATTTTAGTTCACTTAGAAAAGCAAGAGGAATGGGTGTTTTTGTCCAAGGATGAGGAAACTCGGATGAGTAAGCATATGGGGTGCTACGGTTATTGTTGCGATTTTATATCGGAGTTTTTTGTCTATGTTGAGAGTCTTGTTTCGCCGGCTACGTGGGCCGGCCAACGCTCGATCCGGCTATCCTGATCCGACCTGACCTAATCACTATATATGGCTGGAGTTGGAACTTACGCCAAGCTAGCATTTTTATTCTCTAGGCTAATATTTTGTGGCTAGCACTACCATTTGTTGAATATCTAATTAATTAGAGAAATATTGATTTAGTGAGGATGTTTTATTTGTTGTTGCGAACCTTTTGCAGTTAATTTTGATAATGTTTTTTAAAACTAAATTTTAACAATATTTTGAGTTATGTTGACAGATGGTTCTATTAGCTTAGTTTAGGATAGTGTTCTCTCTTTTCTAGAAAGGTTGTTCTACAGGTAAAGGCTAAAGTTGTTCTCTAGCCTGCTATAGAAGAACAATTAGTTATTATGTCAACCTGCTTAATAGGTCCCCTCCTTCAAGATCAAGACATCAAGATCAAGCTGCTAAAAGATACCTCAGGATGATGATCTACCTCCGTAAGTCAAACTGACTTACCTCCGTAAGTCAAACTGACACCTAAGCTGCCACATCTGATGTCAGTTAGGACAAGTCCCAAGGGGAAGTGATGAGTACTAACGGCTAGTTGCCACGCCAGCAAGTCTTCAACGTCTAGTTGCCACGTCAGCACAGACTCTAATGGCTAGTTTTTCAAACTACGCCTATATAAAGCTTCCTACTTTAATGAAACAATTAATGGGAAATACAATAAACTAAACTTAGAAGTGCTGAAGAAATTCTTTCTCATCACTATATCCGGTTCAACACTCGAAACCTCTAAATATTTCCCGAGTGTTGAAGTTAGAGAATACACCATTGAAGAATACCTACCCAATTTGAAGTGTTTTACTGCTGCTTCAAGCTACCCTTGTACTCACTCACGAATTTAGTCAAAAGCTAGATTCAATGTATTCTATAAGTCAGTATGCTGTAATAAAGCCATTGGGAGAGATGTGAAAGTCTTCAAACGATTTTTTTTCTCTACGTGTCTGTTTTTTTTTTTTTTTTTTGCTTCTCTACATCCTCACTTTCTCCATTTTCTTCATTGTGTATTTGACTTGATTCTCCATTTTTCTTATTTCAGCATCTTAGTTCTCTATGTGCTTCTCAAACCTTCGACCATCTTGGTTAAAACCAATGTTTTCAGACCCGGCCCGAAGGTCGACCCGGCGTAGCCTTCGGGTCACGAGTTAATTGGTCGAACCGGTCGAACCTTGGGTCAACCCGTTAATTAATTAAGTAAATAAAATAATAATAATATATGGAATATATATATATAAACATTCAAAAATTTATCACTTATTAAAAAAAATCCACAAAATCATAAAGGGTTAATGTCATATAAATACACAAACTTTTGGGTGTTTTTGATTTTTCCCATGAACTTCAATGTTTGTCTAAAAAATACACCAACTTTCAATTTTTTTCAATTTTCCCACAAACCTCAATTTTCCCCAAATTAAATCCAACGTGGCAAAATCGAATCCGACGTGGCGATACAGTTGGCGTTGTTCTAACTAAACTACGTCGTTTCAGTTATTAAAAATAAAAAAAAAAAAAAATCAAAAATTTTATATTAAATTCCACCTCACTCCACTTCAACTCTCTCCCCCCCCCCCCCCCCCCCACTCCCTCTCTCTCTTCACCGCCGAATTACTCGCTTCGGAGCGAAGACGGTCGAGTTCCCCGGTCTCTAGCCCAGTCACCTCAAGATTCGAATCTCCTTCTCTCTAATTGCCGGCCGTCGCAGCCAACGGCCCCACGGCCAAGATTCTTTCATCGGACTCCGACGAAACACAGTCCAATTACTGGGGATCGAGACGTTGTCTACAGCCTCTACCATTGCCGCGGCAACCTATCCATGCCGGAATAGGCTGCCCCCCGCCTCGGCCCCCACTGCCAAGGGCCTGCCCCGCAGCGGCTCCGGCCAGGTACGCCTGCTTCGCCTGAGACCGATTCCGTCTTCATCGATCCTACTCCAATTCTTCCTCCAATATATATTTCTAACAAACCCACCAAGAAGGCACCCTCCTTGTCGGAGAAGATGGAGATCAGCCGAGATGATTTGGCTGGAATGGAGGAGTACAGAGATGATGACTTTTACACCGTATCGAAAGATTTCTCCGAGAACATGCTGTTATGTTGGGTGAGTGCTGCTGCCGATTGGGGAGAGAGGGAGGACAGTAGAGAGCGGATGGAGAGAGGGGGGGAGAGAGATTGGTGAAAGTGATAGAAAGGTAGAATTAATATAAAAATTTGGATTTTTTTTTTAAATATAACTTAAACGACGTAGTTTAGTTAGAACAACGCCAACTGTATCGCCACGTCGGATTCAATTTTGCCACGTTGGATTTAATTTGGGGAAAATTGAGGTTTGTGGGAAAATTGAAAAAAATTGAAAGTTGGTGTATTTTTTAGACAAACATTGAAGTTCATGGGAAAAATCAAAAACACCCCAAAGTTTGTGTATTTATATGACATTAACCCAATCATAAAAACTAAACATTAAAACTCATAATAAATATATATTTGCATGTAATTAGATAAATAGATAGGAAAATAAATAATTAAAGATGTAAAAATGAACTCATAAACATAAAAAAGATATAATTATAACAATTTCAATTATATATCAATGTGAAATGATGGTGGAGTGGTAAGATACTTAGCCTCCAATTGGCCGGCCAACAGCTCCGGGTCACGGTCGAACCGGTCCGACCGGGTGGGCTGGGCCTGGTTTTAAAACATTGGTTAAAACAATGATTTGTTCCTCCATCGTTGTAGCGTTTGCCATCATGACGACCGCTTCAGGTGAGTGATTATCAACTTCAGCTGATTTTTTTTCGTTCACAAAGTCTTTATCAACGTTTTGTTGATTGATTTCCACGACATGGGTGATATGAGAGTCTCTTGCATCCTCCTAGCCATTTTTCGTGTAAGAACTCCGACGGTTTGCGACGACGCTTCGCTTGCACTTATAGTTTCCATGACTTTGCTTTAAGGAGATGTCGATCAAAACTTTGACAGAGATGGGAGGTAGAGAGGTCCCACCGGGCATGCCAAAATTATAAACACAAATTTTATTGTACTTAATAAAATAAATACAATAAAATGTGTACAAATAAATATTTGAAGACTTTGTTAAATGCGGGTTGCGATCTCTATGATCCCTCTGATTCTCTCTCCAATTTGATACGGGATTTGGACGGCTTGACGAGATGTTCGAAGAATTTTGATTAACCATATTTTAACTAGTGATAATATCTCAAAATAACCACACTAGTTAGTAAAAGATAAACTATATTCACTAACTTAAAAAATATAAATTTTGGCCACTTCCTAATTAAATTAAAGTGACTATATCAAAGTGACTAATGCCCTTAATGAAAATTAATTAAAATAAATACAATTCCCTCAAACATATAGTATTTTCTTTCTCCCTGTCTTCTCCTCCAACCTCCGCTGCCATTGTTGTGCGTCTCCTCCTCCTCCTTCTTTGCCCCTCTCCATCGACGCTACCACCAACACCCTCGCCATCGTCGTAATTGTAACTCTCTCTCTCTCTCTCTCTCTCTCTCTCTCTCTCTCTCTCTCTCTCTCTCTCTCTCTCTCTCTATTTTATCTTCATTCCGATGCCACACTTCGAGAACTCTGACTTGGCAGTTGGCGTTGCTCGGGAGCAACTCCACCCACATCGTCGACACTATCGGCGGCACCACCATCGTCGTTGATGCATGACTCAAATAGAGTCTCGATCGACCCTATAGATCTATTCGTGCCTACCGGGTTTGATCGAACCATAGTATAAAATTACATTAAGACTCGATTCATCCCGAAAGGCCCTCCTGTGCTCAATGGAGTCTTCGTATAACAATGGCTTGATAGAACATGTTTCTTTACTAGGGTTCAGGTTTCATTTCTTAGGGGGTTAGGGTTTATTGCTTCTTTCTCTTCCCCTCTTCAATATTGCTTTTGTCTAATTCGCTCGGGCTTGAACGAACCCCATTTTAATGAGTGTGAAAGTCTGGGCCGAATCTATCTATAGGAGGACTTGATTGAGCCTCAAGTTAATATTACATTGAGGCACGATTGAGAGTTCATCTATAGAAGTGGTCGATTGATCGAGCCTTAATGTAATTAAAAATTGTAAAGAATGAAGATTGAAGATTAACTAGAGTTGGAGTTTTTTCTGTTGCTGCGCATGCATGTTATTCATATTTCACCAAAGTCGCATTTGAGTTTTGTTTTAGTCTATTACGTTTTTCACTTTACTGTTTTATTTCATAGCCGTTGGATATTTTGCCCTAGATCGGATGGCTAAGATTTGTTGCTTTTAGTGGAAAGAGTAGAGTGAGATATTTATACTCTTGTACTGAGTTTTGGAATGTAGCTTGAGAATGAAGCAACTTTCACTTTACTGTTCCATTGAATGTTCTCTTCCTCTCTCGAAATATCTCACTCTCAACATGGTATCAAGAGCGGAGGTTCCATTGTTTTTCTGTTAAATGGTTAAAATTATTCCACAATTCTGGGAAGATATGGGAAACGATTATCAAGATGACCAGCTCTCACCGAAGAAGGAAACAAATGATGGAGAAAACAAAAATGGACGAAAGATCGAAGGTATTGGACTGACGGAGGTCCAGATCGAGGAGATCCTTAACCTTCCTGTTACAGATCACTCTGGGATGCAGCTCATCTCGGGTCAACTCACGGGTGCAAATTTCTTAAACTGGAGCAAATCGATCAAGTGAGCTCTAGCTGCACGCAGCAAGCTCGAACTGTTGGATGGTACATTTCCTGAACTTGATGCAGAATCTCCCTACTATAAACGATGGCTTAAGGTCGATTATATTGTGTCTACTTGGATTTGTAACTCTATTTCGAAAGAATTGGTTGATGCATATTCTCATATAGAGAGCACATATAAATTGTGGAGTGCTCTGTCTCATCGTTTTGGTGGGAGTAATGGACCAAAAATTCTTAAATTACAGAGGGAGATTTATGCTTTTAGGCAAGGAAATTTGTCTGTTGCTGCTTATTTTAACCAACTGAATGCTATGTGGGAGGAGATGGATATGATTCTACCACCATTGGATTGTATCTGCCATGCTAAGAAAAAATCTATGTAGAGAGAGGACCAGATCAGGCTTATGGCTTTTCTTGTAGGCTTGAATGAAGTTTATGAATCAACCAAGACTCAGATTATGTTGCTGAAACCACTACCTAACCTTGATCAAGCATACTCCATGGTTGTTCAAGTGGAAGATCAAAAGCGTTTGAATGATCAAAGTGGAGATAACAAAGATGTGATGGCAATGAATGTTCATAAGGTGAACTATGGGTCCACTCAACAACAATATGGATCTAAGCCTACTTATCAGAACCAGAAACAACCCCAATATCAGAAGCAAGGAGGAGTTCCATTCAAGAGAAGGATTAGCAAGGAGGAGAAAAGAAAACTAAAGTGTTCTCACTGCCAAGAAATGGGACACGATGCTAGTGCATGCTTTAAACTCCATGGGATACCAGATTGGTACAAGAAACTCAAGGAAACTCACGGGCAAAACAGAGCAAAATTTGTTGATACTGCTGCAGAGGTGGAGGCTGCTGTGCCAGATAGATCAGAACAAAGAGATTCAGGGCAAGACTTAAGTAAGTTGATCCAAAATGAGATTGCAAAATGCATGGGGCAATATATTCAGAAGCAGACAGGAGGAAACTCAGAAGGAGATGCTAATATGGTGCATCAAGGGGCACAGAAAACAAGTCCTTTTGAAGGGCATTATGCATTTTCTGTCCTACCTAGCATGGAAATGGTGGAATGGATAGTTGATTCAGGGGCTAGCACACATATTTGTGCTAACCCTGAACTCCTTTATACCATATACACATTGGATACTCCCACACTTATTTTCTTCCCTGATGGCACTTCCAGGACAGTGACTCAAGCTGGAAAAGCCAAGATTAATAAGGATATTGTCCTTGATGATGTCCTGTTTGCACCAGGATTCACACACAACTTAATTTCTGTAGCAAGATTGATGGAATGCATGAATATCAGGTGCACTTTCTTTCCTACACACTGCACTTTTCAAAGAATGCACACAGATCATCTAGTTGGTGTGGGAGGATGAAGAAAAATCTATATGTTATGGAGGCTGTAACAGAACAGCATCTCATTAGCTTCTTTAATCCAAGAGATATGAGTTTATTGGATTGGCATATATTTATGGGTCATCCATCTATTACCACTTTAAAGCATATGCAGATACCCAAGGGCAAGAACTTTGATGAGCTTGTGAAGATTATTGAGAACTGTGAAGTGTGTATCAAAGCAAAGCATGCCAGGATCACTTTCCTATCTTGAATAGAAGAACTACCACATTATTTGAGATGGTACATGGGGATATCTGGGGTCCTTATACTCAGAGTAACATCTGCAATGTTTCTTATGTCCTAACTCTGGTTGAAGATTTCAGCAGGGTCATATGGACTTTCCTACTTCAATCTAAGGATCAAGTGGCACAAATTCTTCATGGTTACTTACAAATGGTCTCTACTCAGTTTGATAGAAAGGTTAAGGTCTTCAGATCAGATCATGGAAGTGAGTTCCTTAATCACAAAGTGAATCAGTTGTTCTCTGATCATGGTATACTTCACCAAAAATCATGTGTTTATAGTCCACAGCAGAATGGTATAGTGGAGAGAAGGCATAGGAATTTGTTGGCTACTGCAAGAGCTCTCATGTATCAAAGTGGAATGCCCATCAGATTTTGGCCCTATTCCATTCTCACAGCCACTTGGCTTATAAACAGATTACCTAGTGTGGTTCTTGAATGGAAAACACCTTTTGAACTGCTGTTTGGTCATCCACCAGACTTTACCATGCTCAGACCTTATGGTTGCTTGGCCTATGCTGCTAATCTCATCCCAAACAGAGGTAAATTTAACACAAGAAGTGTGAAATCTATTTTCCTTGGATATGATATCTGTCACAAAGGATACTTGTTTTTTGATCTGGAAAAACAAAAGATTTTTGTGTCTAGAGATGTGAAATTTGTCACAGACTCTTTTCCCTTTCTAAATTCATCATCACCCTCACCCACTTCTCACACTGAACCTACTATTTCCTATCCTGCAGTAAGCACACAACCTCACTTAACTGTGCCTCCTCTGGAAGTGGTCAATGATGGTGTTGTTGATGCCACGGATAGCCATGAACATGTTCTACCTTTTGAGTCCCCAGAAGATATCAGTCCAGAGAGTGATCCACATAATGATGTTTTGATTCAATTGCCCCTACAATCTGATCTTGATCCACCTGTGCAGAGGAGGGGGACAAGGCAGAGACATCCACCCACTTGGATGCAAGATTACATTGGTTCAGTAATCTCCACTCAACTCTTCACCCCTCATGTTTCTATTACACCACCCACCTTTCCCTATGCCATTAGTCCCTCACTCTCACAATCACACACCTCTTACCTTTTCAATATGACAATGGTTAGAGAGCCAAAGTCTTTTAAGGAAGCCATTCAATACCCAGAATGGGTTGATGCTATAAACCAAGAGCTAGATGCTTTGACCAAGAATGAAACCTGGTCTATCACTGATCTGCCAGTTGGTGTGAAGCCCATAGGCTGCAAGTGGATTTTCAAGGTGAAATTGAAACCAGATGGGTCTTTGGAAAGGTGTAAAGCAAGACTTGTTGCCAAGGGGTACACACAACAGCAAGATATTGATTATCAAGAGGTTTTCTCCCCAGTAGCTAACCTAGTTACTGTAAGATTATTCTTTGCTATTGCTACTGCTCATTCATAGCCTATTCATCAGCTTGATGTTAATAATGCCTTCTTGCATGGCCACTTGAGGGATACTATCTACATGACTTTACCTCCTGGCTTAGATAATTCCCATGGAAAAGTTTGCAAATTACAGAAAAGTTTGTATGGTCTAAAACAGGCTGCCAGAGAATGGAACACTGAATTCTCTAAGTTTCTCTGTTCTCTGGGTTTCACTGCATCTATTCATGATCCATGCTTGTTCACAAAAGGACAGGGACCCTCTTTTCTTGCCTTGTTGGTATATGTTGATGATGTTGTAATAACAGGCCCATCCATTTCCCTGCTTACACAATTGAAGTCTTCTTTGGATGATGCTTTCACAATTAAGGACTTGGGCCCTGCCAAGTTTTTCTTAGGGATGGAAATTGCTCGAGGTGTTGATGGGACAACTTTAAACTAGAGGAAATACATCCTGGACATTCTTTCTAATCATGGTTTGCTTTGTTGCAAACCCACTGCTACACCACTTCCTCCTGGTTTGAATCTATCCCAAGAAAATGATGAATTCCTCCCCAATCCAGAACAATACAGAAGCTTAGTTGGCCAGCTATTGTATCTCAATCTCACCAGGCCTGATCTCTCTCATGCAACTCAGCAGTTAAGTCAATACATGGCCAAACCTTCTAAAGTTCATTGGCATGCTGCCTTCCATGTTCTGAAATATTTAAAGGGGTGTCCCTCCCTTGGTGTCTTCTATTTTGTGAATTCTTCTTTCAACCTATCTGCCTACTCTGATGCTTATTGGGGCACATGTCTGGAATCAAGGAAGTCTTTAACTGGATTTTGTGTGTTTATGGGGTCCAATCTCATCTCTTGGAGATGTAAGAAACAATCTACTGTCTCAGCTAGCTCAGCTGAGGCAGAATATAGAGCTTTGGCCATCACCACAAAAGAATTGGTTTGGTTGCATGGTCTGCTTTCATCTTTCCAGGTCTCTTCTTCTACTCCTATCACCATATTTTGTGATAATGATGCAGCCCTTCAAATCACGCGCAATCCTGTTTTCCATGAGCGCACAAAACATATTGAGATTGACTGTCACATAGTCAGGGAGAAATATGTGAATGGATTTGTTGTGCCTACTGCTATCTCCTCGGCTGACCAACTTGCAGATTTCTTTACTAAGCCACTTTTCGGGCCCCGGTTCCATACTCTCCTGTCCAAGATGGCGGTGCTTGATCTCCACCACCTTCATCTTGAGGGGGGGTGTAAAGAATGAAGATTGAAGATTAACTGGAGTTGGAGTTCTTTCTATTGCTGCGCATGCATGTTATTCATATTTCACCAAAGTCGCATTTGAGTTTTGTTTTAGTCTATTACGTTTTTCACTTTACTGTTTTATTTCATAGCCGTTGGATATTTTGCCCTAGATCGGATGGCTAAGATTTGTTGCTTTTAGTGGAAAGAGTAGAGTGAGATATTTATACTCTTGTACTGAGTTTTGGAATGTAGCTTGAGAATGAAGCAACTTTCACTTTACTGTTCCATTGAATGTTCTCTTCCTCTCTCAAAATATCTCACTCTCAACAAAAATTAAGGCTTGATCAGGCTCATTAAGGTTATTTTTGTGTCTGCATGTCCAAAATGCTTTAAATCTTTTTTTTTTTTAAGTTGAATGATTAGAATTTATTTTTTGTTATCTAAAATAGCTATTTCACATTTTCCCCCTTTTAACTAATAAAAAATTTGAAATTAATTATCAATAAAATAATTACGAAAACTTAGTTTAGATGAATGACCATATACACAAATTAAATACTTCATACGTCTCACTTAACTAATCATGTTATTTTTGTACAAGATTTTGCACAAGTGTTAAAAGTTGAATAGTAAAAGATACACATTGAAAAATAACTGTTAATTTTTCCATTTTAGAATACGTGACTATTAAAGTTGGATGACCAGAACAATATACATAACTAATAAACCGGTACAAAAGAAGTACTTATATAACAATATACATAGCTAATAAACCGGTACAAAAGAAGTACTTATATATTAATATTAAAATCAAATTAATTCATAATAGATTGAAATTAAAGAAAAAAATACATAAAAATTCATTAGTTTTAAATGTTAGAGACGGCCCGTTAAGATTTGGCTATTGTATATTCTAGGGTTAGGATGTAATTCAATCCACACAATCCAACACACAGTAGTCATATACATACCAACATGAACTCCACCGTAGCGCCACCGCCGCCGGCGAAGAAATCAACCAAAACCCGCCACATACCGCCAGAGATCATCGAGGAAATCCTATTGAATCTCCGTGTAAAACCCTTGCTCCGCTTCTCGTCGGTTTCGAAATCATGGAAGTCCATGATACTCGGACCACAGTTCATCAAGAAAAACAGCAGCCGCGCCGCCGTCCTCGGCCGCAAAAGAATATCCTGATCCGACCTGACCTAATCTCTCTCTCTCTATATATATATATATGGCTGGAGTTGGAACTTACGCCAAGCATTTTTATTCTCTGGGCTAATATTTTGTAGCTAGCTAGCACTACCATTTATTGAATATCTAAACTGGAGAGATACTATTATTTTGTGAGGATGTTTTATTTGCACATGACTGTTTTGAAGGGAAAGCTAGCTTTGCTTGTTTTTTAATTAATTATCTGATTACAAAGAGGTTTGTGGTGTGGATGATGGAGGATTATGGTGTTGTGGAAGCTCGATTTCGATAGCAATATCCCATGCTTCGAGAGGGAGAGTGTTATGGTAATACCCTTTTATTTATCGACGATGGCCGGTTTTAACTGATTTATTGGGGGTGGGAAGGTTGTTTTAGGTTAAGCTAAGAAACAAGAAACAATGGCGATGTGTTCGATCTATGGAGGAAGAGAGCGGGTTGAGGAAGTACATGTGTTGGTATAAACGACCTTATTATTTCGATTGGCTACCCACCTCTTTTGTCTATGTTGAGAGTCTTGTTTCGCCGGCTATGTCATTATATTGGCCTGCCGGAGCTCCGGTTGAGAGTCTTGTTTCACCGGCTATATTTGTGTTAATTAATTGTGTTGAACATGATATGATGATTTTGTTTGTGCTTTGGTTTCAAGCTTATAGTAGGGATATATATGAACGATAGAATTATAATGGTACATTTGTTACATTGAAAAAAATAATAATAAGTGACATATTACAAAGCATAGTACACACATTCAAATATTTGATACATCTCTTAAAATCAAACAACTTTAATCTTCTCACGGTTCGCTTCGTGCAACAAGAAACTCAAGGAAGACGAGGGAACTTGGAGAAATCAGGCTTCCTGCGCTGCAGGTAAGCATTCTTCCCCTCCGTTCCTTCTTCAGTTCCGTAGAACAGCAAGGTCGCATCCCCTCCGATTTGCTGAAACCACCCAAACCAAACAACAACAATCACTACACATTTCCGTAAAATAGAGAACACGAGACGACGAAATTTCTGAAGAAAACGTACCTGATGTCCAGAATGGCCGTCGTCAACAGCATTGAGGGCAGATTTGGCAACACGAATCGCCATCGGACTGTTGCTCAGGATCTCCCTGCACCACTTAACCGTCTCCTCCTCCAATTTCTCCAGCTGTTCAAACAGTAGAATTAAAGGAAATCACCAATTATTCTCTTGGTAAAAACATATGATTAGGGTTAGGGTTAAAAAAATGGTCGAGCAAACTTACCGGAACGACGACGTTTACAAGCCCCATTTTGTCTGCCTCGGCGGCGTTATAAAACCTCGCCAGAAACCACATCTCCCGCGCCCGCTTTGGGCCGACCTGTTTGGATTGCACGGTTAGGCTCTTTCACTAACCGCAGAGACTTAAAAAAACAAAAATGGAGGGAAAAACTGCGTAGAAGGTTCTAGAATTACCAGACGGTCCATTATGGAAGCTCCATAGCCAGCATCGACGCTACCGACCTTGGGGCCAGTCTGGCCGAAAACGGCGTTGTCGGCTGCGATTGTGAGATCGCAGACCATGTGAAGCACGTGCCCGCCCCCGACTGCGTAGCCTGCAACCATCGCAATCACCGGCTTCGGAAGGCGACGGATTTGGACCTGCAAATCCAAGACGTTGAGTCGACCGAAGCTGTCGTGATCGGCGTAACCGTCCTTTCCCCGGAAGGATTGATCGCCGCCGCTGCAGAATGCCTGTGTTCCCTGCATCAACGTACATGAACAATTAAGAAAGTAGAAGGCGGCTAGCTTGAAAAAAATAATGATATTTTTATTTGAATAATATAAAATAATGAATTTGTTTACCTTTCCAGTGAAAATGATAGCTCCAATTCTGTTATCATCTCTTGCATCATTGAAGGCGCGCATCAGCTCCTTCACTGTCTGAGGCCTGAACGCGTTCCTCCTCTCCGGCCTATTTATCGTAATCTGTTTCCGACAAAAAATATTATCAAATCATTCGAGGACAATAAATCCGATCAAATAATTTATTTATTTATTTTTGGAGGAATTAATGCTACTTACCTTAGCAATGCCTTCGGCTTTTTCGTAGATGATATCGGTGTAGGGCCTGGTGGGATCGTCGGACGCCGGCTGCCAGTCAGGGATGTAAGTCGGAACCTCACCGTGCACCCGGTGGTATGTGTCGTCCATTCTTCCGGCGCTGCAGTTCGACAAGGCCACTTCATCGTCGTTCCCGTTGTTTTGGGCCCGGGCTGGGACGAGATGGGCTGCGAAAGAGGCCATGCGCCGGTTGATGGTGTCGATGTCCTTGTTCGTCATTCCGGCTGCCATCGGAGTAGAGTACCGGAAGGAATGGGTTGTGCAAGTAGTTTTAGACTCTTAATTAGTAGTGAAGAAGAGAGTTTGAGGTGTTTGTGCAGTGTGCATGGTTTGAGTGGGAGTTATATAAGGTGGAGGAGAGGAGAGCGGAATGACCTAATTGACCCTTGATGGTTTGTTTTATTTTGTTTCCTACTTGTATGTTCAACCTAGTTATTAATAAAAATATATGGTCTACGGTCTATAGTCAATTTAAGCTGACGACTTTATTAATTATTTGTTGCATTGTGGCAAAGAATAGTCTAACCTGGCTTCTTAAGGTTTGAATTATATTAAGAAAAAAATTGGCTTTTCCGTTCTTGAAGGGTCGAATTAATTAATCTCATATTTGATCGAACAAAATACTCCCTCCGTCCTCTATTTAGTGACGGAGGGAGTTTGGGCACGCGTTTTTTCGCATTTTATGGTATAATAATAAATTAATGTGTTAAAGTGTTAAAGTGGAATAATTGTGGGTCCATTTGAATTGTTTAATAGTATTAAAATGTTAAAATAATAAAAAGTAGATATATAAAGTGTTAAAGTGTTAAAGTGATTGTGGGGTCTACGTCCAAAAATGGAAATTGTCAGTAAATGGAGGACGTCTCAATATAGTATTAACGTCACTAAATGGAGGACGGAGGGAGTATATCTATTGAATATATATATATATATATATATATATATATATATATATATATATATATATATAATAAATATGATGTAATCTCCATGTCATGCATCTTCAAATAGATCGTAAATCATAATCGAATCGAACTCATGATCTTTCAACATTTAATAGTAATGGTTTTATGCTCTGTTCCCAAGTTTCGTGTTTCAATTGTGTACTCAAGTCAAAACGATATAGTTTTATTTTGATATTTTTAATTGTTGTAAATTCAAGAATTTTAAACTATCAAAATTATAAAATTTTGACTTGGATACACAATATGGAACACGAATTTAGATACAGAGGATCTCATTCGTAATTATTGAATGAATACTCATATGAATAAAATTAATAAAAAAATAATAATTATCTATAAAAGGCCAAATCACCATATCAATTCCTCTTTTATTTAGTAAAACATAGTTGGTGAAGGATTCGGCAACACTTCAAATCCATACGTATATATAATTCAACCTAATTAATTATGAATAATCCTACTTATCCAACGCACTAAAAAACACGAAAACTATATTACCATGTCGGCTCTCCACGCGCCGCCGCAGAAGACGAAGAAGGCGACCAATAACCGCTACATACCGCCGGAAATCCTCGAGAAGATTCTGTCGAATCTCCCCATATATAAAATCCCTGCTCCGGTTCTCCTCCGCTTCAAAACCCTTGAATTCCTTGATATTTGGACAAGAATTCATCAATAAACATCGAGGCCGAAGAATCGTCTTGAACCATTCTATTATTCACGACGACCTTTCCAATCTCTCCAGCTGTCCGGTCTCCGCCTTATTACCCGACGATTCGACGGCGGACGCCGCAGCTCTCATCTCCACCTTCGAGCAGCCGGTGTCGATGAAGGCCTTCTGCGACGAGCTGTGGTGCGTAGAATATAAGGTTACCAACTCATTGTTCTTATGGAATCCATCGATGAGAACAAGCATGAAGCTCCCCACTCCATCTACACAATTTTATTTACGAGCTCCGTAATCGACCTTGGCAGTACGATTATGTTTATGGATTAGGGTACGATTCGGTTGGCGATGATTACAAGATCACTCGAGTTGGAAACTCTCAAACCAGGAGTTGCTGAGTTGTACTCGTTGAGAAGCAATTCGTGGAGAGAGGTCAAGACTTTCCCGGTAGATGGGACGTTATTATTCTTTAACGTCCTGAGTAACATGGGTTTATTTGTGGCCAGAGCGCTTCATTGGCTTGTAATCCGTCCCGATCAGAGAAACCTAAGCGAAGGTGGTGTCTTCGTCTCGTTCAATTTATCCACCCACGAGTACGGAGAGGTGGGGTTTTCGGAGTTTGATCAAGAGATAAACACCGCTAACTGCTTCATGGAGACGATTGCTATGAAGGGAAAGTTGTGTTTGAGTGTGAATTATATCATGAGTTCGAGGCTTGTGCTTTGGGCGATGGAGGACTATGGGGTTGTCGAATCGTGGACGAAGAAGCTCGACACCGATTTCTCCCTTTTGCGCTTCGAAGCGCTAAGACCTCTTTACTCTTGCGACAATGGCGATATTTTAATTAGTAAGCAATGTCGAGGGAGAGAAACAGAGATATTAGTGTATAGGGATGAAGAAAAGCTATGGAGGAAGAATATTCGCAGCAATGGTGGGTGTAAGATATTCCAAAGCTTTGTTTATACGGAAAGTCTTGTTACGCCAATATTGAAGCATAGTTAGTTAATTAGGGTTTGGGTTTCAAGTTTTTGTTGTTTTTAATTTTTTAGCTCTATTTTAGGGTTTTCAATATTACTATAATTAAGGATCAAATTTATATTGATAGTCAACTAATTAATCATATATATCAATATTGTTTGTGATCGTGATATATATGTTTCAATAATTCAATGCATATATATATATACGTTTAATTATAGCTATATTAGGAAGCGTTCAATTGTTTATGCGAGAAATAATTCAATGCATATATTCCCTAGTGTTATACTCCCTCCGTTTCCCATATTAATTTTTGCACACATTTTAATACATCGAAAAATGCATATTAAAATACAATTTGAGTTTTACTTGAATCAAGTAGTTTAAATCGAAACTTAGAGTATATAATTTTTTATAATTTAAAAATTTTGTTATAAATTTTAATATTATTTTGTTATAACATTTTCAATTTTATTTTTATAAAAAATATTATAAAAATAATAAAAATAATTATTTGATACACGTATTGGTACATAGAACAGAGGTAGAAGATTCATCTGAAAAAATCGAAATCCTGATTCTAGTCTAAATCGTAAGTATTGAATACTCATAAGAATAAAATTAATAAAATAAAAAATATTGCATGTGTGTATAAATAAAAGTAGGGATGTCAAAAAAGCCCGAGTCCGACGGGCCGATCCGATTAGCCCGAAAAAAATAGTGGGTTAGGGCAAAAAAATAATAGCCCAAAAGTAAAAAAACCCGATAGGGCTGGACCGAAAAAGCCCGAGCCCGATAGGGCTGGCCTGAAAGCCCGGTGGGTTACCATAAATTATGAATTCATGACATATTTCATTATTCTACTTATAAATTTGATAAATTAGGTTGTGTTTTTAATTATTATTGAGTATTTTAAATTTGTTTTGATAAAATATAACCTTCATTTTAAATTCTATACGTTTTTTACTTCGGAGCTTGGTGAAAAGTAAAAAAAAAAGATTGACATTCAAATATATTTTTGTTAAATTCACAATATTTAATAATTTATGTAATTTTTTTATACAATTATGGGCTAAAATAATAATTATTTTTATATTTATACAATATCAATTTTATTTTTTATAAATTTAATGGCCCGGTGGGCAGGCCCGTCTCAATGTATATTAAGGCCCTGTGTTACTATAAAATTAGGCCTTTTAAAATTTAGTAAAAATATAACTTAATATAATATTTAATAAAACATAAAAGAAATTTGCAAAGAGATCTTTTAAGAGAAATCAAAGTTACTTGTAAAATAAATAGTAAAAAGAAAAAAATCAAAGTTAGTTTTGGTAGAGAAGAAAAAAATAAAAAGACAAAAACAAAAAATGAAATAAGTAGGTTGGGGAAAAAAAGCCAAAAAATCGAAAGAACAAAGGAAAGAGCTAATATCCCCACAAAATTGAGAAGAAAAAAAAAAGAAGAGAGAGAGAGATTTGGGCTTTAATAATAAATTGGGCTTGATATAGAAAGAAAAAGAGAGTCCAACTAATATTCTTTAAGTAAGAAATTGAGAAGGAAAAAAAAAGACATTTGGACTTTAAAAATGAATTGGGCTTGATATTTTTTAGGGGCCCTATTTTTTTGGAGGCCCTGTTCTGTAGAACTTGATGGGCCTCCTCATGACGAGCCTACCGGTGGGCTAGCCCGAAACTCGGTGGGTTGGCCCGTTTGACATCCCTAAATAAAAGGTCAAACCCAGTTTTAACCAAACTCTCGTCTTCTACCACCTACCTAGAATTATATACCATGTCTGCCACGAATGCGCCGCCGCAGAAGACGAAGAAGGCGACCAATAACCGCCACATACCGGCCGAAATCCTCGAAAAGATTCTATCGAATGTCCCCGTGAAATCCCTGCTCCGATTCTCCTCCGCTTCAAAACCCTTGAATTCCTTGATATTTGGACAAGAATTCGTCAAGAAATATCGACGCCATAGAATTGTCATGAACGACCATTATTTTCCCGAAGACCTCGCCCATCTCTCCAGCTGTCCGGTCTCTGCCGTATTACCCGACGATTCGATGGTGGATGCCGCAGCCCTCGTCTCCCCCTTCAAGCATCCGTTAATACAGATGAAGGCCTTCTGCGACGAACTGTGGTGTGTAGAGTTTACAAAGTCATTGTACTTGTACTTATGGAATCCATCGATGAGAACATGCATGAAGCTCCCCACTCCGTTTTATGTCATCGATGGTGACCCGGTTTATTCGAACAGTGTTTGTGGATTAGGGTACGACTCGGTTGGCGAGGACTATAAGATTTTGAAACTAGGGTTGGGTACTGATAATAAACCCCAGCTTGCTGAGTTGTATTCGTTGAGGAGCAATTCGTGGAGACAGGTCAAGACCTTCCCGAGAGACGCGACGCTACGCTTTAACGGCTGTACGAACATGGGTTTGTTTTGTTGAATGAAGATTGATGATTCATAATTGCCAACGCAGCCCTAGACTAAGTCTTTGTTAGTTTTTTCAGTATTCCTATTTCTTTGCTATTTTCTGTTCGTTGAATAAGTCGTGATTAGTTGATAGGGTTTATGCTATTAGTTGCTAGGATCTCGTAATTTCTGTTTAGATAATATTTCCGTTATAATCTCGTGCTTATAAATAGCACCCCGTATCAGTCAAGTAATATCAAGTCATTTGGAGTCTTCTATATTCTCTGCATAAATTTCTTTTCTTCTTTTGTTCTCTGCCTTTCGTTCCCAACATTTGTGGTATCTAGAGCCACGTTCGATGGCGAGTAACGGGAGTTCCATGAGTGCCGCACAACCACTCATACCGGTGTTCAAGGGAGAAGGCTACGAATACTGGAGTATTCGGATGATGACTCTACTGAAGTCTCAAGATCTTTGGGACTTCGTAGAACAGGGATACGCAGATCCTGACGAGACGAACAGGTTGAAGGAGAACAAGAAGAAAGACTCGAAGGTGTTGGCGATCATCCAGCAGGCGGTCCACGACAGCGTCTTTTCCAGAATTGCAGCAGCGACCACCTCGAAGCAAGCATGGTCGACCTTGAAAAAGGAATTCCAAGGAGACTCGAAAGTCATCGTTGTGAGATTGCAATCACTTCGACGTGACTTTGAAACGCTAATCATGAAGAATGGAGAATCTGTGGCTGATTTTTTGTCGAGGGCAATGCCAATAGTCAGTCAAATGCGATCTTGCGGGGACAAGATCAAGGACCAGACCATCGTTGAGAAGGTACTCAGAAGCTTGACTCCAAAGTTTGATCACGTTGTAGCTGCAATTAAAGAATTGAAGGATCTGTCGGTTTTTACGTTTAAAGAACTGATGGGATCTCTTCAAGCCCACGAGTCAAGGATTAACCGATCGTTTGAAAAGCCCGATGAAAAAGCTTTTCAAGTGAAAGGTGACTCCTCCAATCAAATGGAGTTCTCTGCAGCACGAGGACGAGGCAGAGGTTACCGAGGCCGCGGACGAGGGCAAGGACGTGGTGGCGGTCGTGGTGGCGGTAGATCAGACGGAAAGCAATCATCCGGTGGGTAGCAAGGCGACAAGAGCCATATCCAGTGCCATAATTGCGGAAAATATGGGCACATAAAGGCAAATTGTTGGTCGGAGAAGCAAGCAAATTTCGCCCAAGAAGATGAGGGGGAAAACAAGTTATTCATGGCGGTTGCAGATGCCGTGGATATGCCGGACGATGTTTGGTTCGTGGATAGCGGGTGCTCGAACCACATGAGCGGCAAGAAGGAGATGTTCAAAGAGCTTGATGAATCTTACAAGATTCAAGTCAAGCTAGGTGATGACAAGGCCATTCAAGTTGAAGGGAGAGGTACTGTTGCAGTGAAGAATGGCCATGGTAACACAAAACTCATTTATGATGTCTATTTTATTCCAAAATTGGCACATAATTTATTGAGTGTTGGGCAATTGATGACTACGGGATATGTGGTCTTGTTTGATGATGGTTTTTGTGTTATCAAAGAGAAGAAATCTGGGCAGATTATTGCGAGAGTTAGCATGACACCAAATAAGATGTTTCCGCTACGGGTGTCGAACGCAGACAAATACGCTCTTGTTTTCGGCACACAAGAGGCATCGAGGCTGTGGCGCATCTACGATATGGGCATCTCAATATCAAGGGATTAAAGCTTCTATATGAGAGAGGTATGGTTTTTGGATTGCCTAAAGTTGATTCCTTTGATTTATGTGAGGGATGTATCTATGGGAAGCAGACGAGGAAATCTTTTCCTACTGGTGTATCTTGGAGAGCTTCTCAATGTCTTGATCTCATTCATGCGGATTTGTGCGGGCCTATGAATACGGAATCGATTGGTGGAAGTCGGTATTTCTTTCTCCTTACCGATGATTATAGTCGTATGAGTTGGGTTTATTTTCTCAAGAATAAATCCGAAGCATTCGAGAGCTTCAAGAATTTCAAGGCGATGGTGGAGAAGCAAAGTGAGACGAGCATCAAGGATCTTCGTACAGATAGGGGTGGAGAGTTTTGCTCTAATGATTTTAATCGTTTTTGCGAAACTAACGGAATACGCAGGGAATTGACAGCACCATATACGCCGGAGCAAAACGGTGTGGCGGAGCGGAAGAATCGCATCGTTGTGGAGATGGCGAGAAGCTTGTTGAAGGCGAAGCAACTCCCAAATTAACAGTTTCTGGGCTGAAGCTGTAGCTACTGCTGTGTATTTGTTGAACATATCTCCGACGAAGGCTGTCCAAAATTTCACTCCGTATGAAGCTTGAAGGGGTACGAAGCCGACAGTGAGCCATTTGAAGGTTTTTGGATGTGTTGCTTATGCCTTGGTGAGCTCACAACATCGTCGAAAGCTCGACGAAAAATCTGCAAAGTGCATCTTCATTGGGTATTCTTCTCAATCCAAAGCTTATAAGTTATATAACCCTCTTACTGGCAAAGTTATTATCAGTAGGGATGTTATTTTTCATGAAGATGCTTATTGGGATTGGGAGAGCAAGCAAGATGATTCACACATTCAGTTTTCTCCGTTCCCAAATATTGTCGATAGCAGTCCAAATTCCCCACAAAATAGCCCTCCAAACTCACCAAATTCCCCACAAAATCCTCCTATAAATACACCACAAAGCAGCCCCACAAACTCGCCAAATTCCAGTTCCTCATCCTCACCCTCGTCGAATAACTCATCATCCTCTAACGAAACACCACCTACACGAGGCTATAGGTCTCTTCGTGAAATCTACGAGAGGTGCACTTTTGCTCTTATGGTTGCAGATCCAAGTCGTTTCCATGAAGCCATTGGAGAAGAGAAATGGCAGAAAGCAATGGAGGAGGAGATCGGAGCAATCGAAAGGAATGAAACTTGGATGCTTGCGGACTTACCGGAAAATAAGAGTGCAATTGGCTTGAAGTGGGTGTTCAAGACAAAGTACAATGCTGATGGGAGTGTGTAGAAGTACAAGGCTCGTTTGGTGGTCAAGGGATACGCACAGCAGCAAGGTATCGATTACGAGGAAACATTCTCTCCGGTCGCTCGCTTCGAAACGGTGAGAATGTTCTTGTCTTTGGCTGCGTATCTCAAGTGGCCTATCTATCAACTTGATGTGAAGTCTGCGTTTCTAAACGGAGAGTTGGAGGAGGAAGTTTACGTCGTGCAGCCGGAAGGATTTATCGCTGAAGGCATGGAGGATAAGGTGTATAAGCTGAGGAAAGCTTTGTAAGGCTTGAAGCAGGCGCCGAGAGTGTGGTACAGCAAGCTCGACTCATTTTTCCGGCAAAATGGATTCGAGAGAAGTGATAATGAGCCTACGTTGTACGCAAAGAAGGGAGGTAACGGTAGTTTGCTCCTTGTTTGTGTATATGTTGATGATATCATTTATATGGGGTCATCTTACACTCTTGTTACTGAGTTCAAAGAGAGTATGATGAATATGTTTGAGATGACAGATTTGGGATTGCTTAATTATTTTATTGGGTTGGAAATTAAGCAAGGAGAAGATGGAGTGTTTGTTTTCCAGAAAAAGTATGCCGAGGATCTTCTCAAACGCTTCAACATGATGAATTGCAAAGCTGCAATTGCACCCATGAATGTCAACGAGAAGCTGCAGCTCAAAGACGGAACCGAGAAAGCCGATGCGGGAAGCTTTCGAAGTCTAGTTGGAGGTTTGATTTATCTGACGCATACGAGACCCGATATTGCCTTCGCTGTTGGTATGGTTTCCAGATTTATGCATAATCCGACGAGGCAACATTTTGGAGCTGCGAAAAGAATTCTTCGCTACGTGGCGGGAACTCAAGATTTTGGTATTTGGTACTCAAATGTTGCTGATTTCAGGATGATTGGGTATACAGACAACGATTGGGCAGGTTCTTTGGATGATAGGCGGAGTACTTCAGGCTTCGTTTTCAATCTCGGGTCAGGAGCTGTGACGTGGAGCTCGAAAAAGCAAGGAGTGACGGCGCTATCGACGGCGGAAGCGGAGTATGTGGCTGCCACTTCTTCAGCGTGTCAAGCAATATGGCTTAGGAGGTTGTTGGCTGATTTTGAGCAGGAGCAGAAGGAGGCTACGGAGATTTTTTGCGATAATCGATCGGCTATTGCTATCGCAAGGAATCCAGTTATGCACGGGAGGACGAAGCACATCGATATTAAGGTTCACTTCATAAGAGATTTGATTAATGAAGGGTTCATCTCTTTGAAGTTTTGCAGCAGCAATGAGAACCTAGCTGATGTATTCACCAAATCGCTGCCTTCGGAGAAGCACGTCAAGTTCAGAAATATGCTCGGAGTATGCAATTATGAATCAAGGGGGAGTGTTGAATGAAGATTGATGATTCATAATTGCCAACTCAGCCCTAGACTAAGTCTTTGTTAGTTTTTTTAGTATTCCTATTTCTTTGCTATTTTCTGTTCGTTGAATAAGTCGTGATTAGTTGATAGGGTTTATGCTATTAGTTGCTAGGATCTCGTAATTTCTGTTTAGATAATATTTCCATTGTAATCTTGTGCTTATAAATAGCACCCCGTATTAGTCAAGTAATATCAAGTCATTTGGAGTCTTCTATATTCTCTGCATAAATTTCTTTTCTTCTTTTGTTCTCTGCCTTTCGTTCCCAACATGTTTGTGGGTGGAGCACTTCATTGGGCTGTTTTTCGTGAAGATCGGAACAATTTAGACGACTGTACCATCATCTCTTTTGATTTATCGACCCACGAGTATGGAGAGGTGGGGTTACCAGAGTTTGATCGGGAGAAAGGCTTGGTGGAGACGATTGCTATGAGGGGAAAGTTGTGTTTGAGTGTGAATTATCACACGAGTTCGAGGCTTGTACTTTGGGAGATGGAGGATTACGGGGTAGCAGAATCGTGGACGAAGAAGCTCGACATCGATATCAAGGCTTTTCCATTCTTCGAAGAATCGTTTTCTGTGGTGAAGCCCTTCTGCTCTTACGATAATGGCGACATTTTAATTAGTATAACATGTGTAGGCGATGTAGAGGGGTCCAGAGAACAAGATCATTTAAAGATATTTGTGTATAACGAAGATGAAGGAAAGCATCGGAGGAAGTATTTCCGCATCCGTGGTGGGTGTAGGATATTTAGTAGCTTTGTTTATGCTGAAAGTGTCGTTTCGCCGGCTATTTTTGGCAAGGAAGCGTTCTAATTCGGACGATTTGCAAATGTTACGCCGTAATGCACACTACTACAAAAATGCACATAGATAACACATCTACGACAACGGTTCCGTGTTTTTGCTGTTGTTATATCCCTAAAAAGTGTTGTCGTTTTAAAAACTGTTGTCTATTGAACGACAGAGTACGCTCATAGACAACAGTGTTTTATGAACCGTTGTTGTACATTGTTGTTGTATATAAATTTCACAATAGTCTATAAAAGTGTTGTCGTTTATTGTTGTCGTAATTTATAACAACATTTTCTTTTAACCGTTGTTGTATGCTTTGTTGTTATTTATAAAAAAAAATCAATTTTTTTGAGTTATTAAGAAAGAAAAAAAAATACTTAGTTAAATTAACTTTTCCCCCAATTTTCAAAACCACCCCCAATTCAATTAACGTTTGCGCGCGCGAGACCTCACTCCAATCGTTCGCGGGACCTCACTCCAATCGTTCGCCGCCGTCCGTCGTGAGTCGTTCGCCGTCGTCCGCCGTCAGTCGCCGCCGTGAAGCGGAGGCACGGCTCGCCGCCGCTAGGGCTCCGGAACCTCGGCAATACCTGCTACCTCAACTCTGTCCTCCAGTGCCTCACTTACACCCCTCCCCTCGCTAGTTTCTGCCCGTCCGCCGTCAGTCGCCGCCGTGAAACGGAGGCACGGCTCGCCGCCGCTAGGGCTCCGGAACCTCGGCAATACCTGCTACCTCAACCCTGTCCTCCAGTGCCTCACTTACACCCCTCCCCTCGCTAATTTCTGCCTCCGCTACCTCCACTCCTCCGTTTGTACGCGGTCTCTTTCTCTCTCTCTCTCTCTCTCTCTCTCTCTCTCTCTCTCTCTCTACACATATCTGTGTGTGTTTTGTCTTGTTTCGTCGTGTGTCTCGATATTCGCCTCAATAATTGCTCAATCTGTTGTAATTGGTGGTTGTTGTTTTCCTTTTACGCTTGATTTAATTTTTGTTATTTTTTGCTCTTTGCTCTTGTTGCCGCTTGATTTTCGTAGTAAACGACAAATTCAGAGAGTTGCAGTCGACTGTAATTATGGGGTTTGAGCTTTTCTATGCGTTCACCTGAAATTGTTATCTCCATTGTTGTAATCTGTTGTTACATTCATGAGTAAGGGCTGATGTTATACTGACAGCTATTTTAAACATCGGATATGGGATTTGATTTGGCTTGTGCGGAGATGATGATCTAGTTATCCTGGAGTGTGTATTTTATTGGGGAATAGAGTTCATGTGAGTCTTAGATTGTACCCTTGCAGCCTGGCTAACTCATATGGTATTATGTTGGTAGGATGTAGAGGAGTTTATTTTCTGGGAATAAAGTTGTTTAATTCGATGGGTAGTGCTTTTAAGAACAAGGTCGGTTCTTTAATCTTAGGCATTACCAAGCTTTTCTTCTGTTACTGTAAGGATGACTAATTTGTTGTGTTTGCATATTCCCCGTACAAGATGACATGTCGTTAGCTGACAGTAGAAGACTGACTTTAACACTCCTCACTTGTGCTTTAAAACAGCTACATTGATCCTATTAGCTTGTGAGATGGTTTATATAAGAAATACATATTGTATCTGTATGATTATCACTAAAGTTGTGCAAAAATCGATCACTTAATCTAAATTGGAGTCAATGCAACACATTTTTACTACTGTAAATGAAACAATGATTATTGAAATGTAAAGAAGTAGAAAATAAGTCATATATTAACAGCCTGCAAAACTTCTTTGGTTCTTTTAGGGGGCAAATTATAACCAATTAACCAGGCAAGAAAATTTGCGAAGCTGTAAAGCGTGCTTTTGTTTTAAGGCCAAGCAAATGTAGTTGCTCTAGTGTAAACAAAACTTACAGCTTTTCTTATGCTTGGCTTGACTTAAACCCTTTTTATGGCTTTATAAAAGCTGGTCCTCAAGGAGTAATTATTGACATCTCTGCACTCTGCAGATCTTTATTCACCCAACATTTTCTGAAGTATGTAATTCTGATTATATAACATTGTTCAGGGAATTCAACCACTTCTTGATGGATATGAGTGAGATTGGCTTTTTGAGTAGGTTTGTTATCTTGTTGTTCTGATATGCAGTGAAGAAGAGGCAAAGAAGAAGATATATTCTGTGTGCACGACAACATATAGCTGGAAATGGAGCTCTGATCTCTGAAGAGCTTTCTAACAAAGTTAAAGGTATTAAACATCTTATGAACTCCAACCTCTTTTCAGCTTTGGCGATCTGCTATTGGTTCTTATTTTTTAAAATTAGATTGCGAATATGTGGCTTAGATAATTTGGCCATTCTTCATGATATGTTTGTAAAATCAAGTGAGGGCCATTCCTAAGCCTTCAGCTAGTAAAAATGGCTATATGTTTAAGCTCTCCAAGCTCTTTAAAATAGACTTAGCTGGTACACATAAATTAATTGTAACAACTATTAAGATGATATGTGTGTTGATTGTTTATCAAAATTTTTATCCTCCCTTAGGTTTACTATGGACAAATCTTGGATGTCAAAGAATAGGTTGTCACGTGAATATATACTTGGAGTAGAGGCTTTTATGAACTTTGCATTGCAAGATATATCTAATAGGGAAACAATGTTATGTCCGTGCATAGAGTGTGGGTGCATAAATCGGAATAAAGTTAACATTGTTAGAGGGCATCTATTGTCAAATGGCATAGACTTAACTTATCGTAAATGGATATGGCACGGGGAAGGGCCTACATTGAGAGACTTTACTGCTGAAACAGATGAAATAAACCAGGACGAATGTAGTTTTAATTTTGATCATCCGATTGATATGGTGAACGATGCTTATGATGAGGCCAACGATCCAAGTAAATTCCAAAAATTACTTGAGGATGCCGAGAAACCATTATATCCTGGATGTGTGAAGTTTACCAGATTATTTGCTGTTGTGAAACTTTATAACTTGAAGGCAAAACACAATTGGAGTGATAAGAGTTTCAATGACCTCCTTACGGTCATGGGAGATATGCTTCCTCACCCCAATGAACTGCCTTTGTCTTTGTATGATGCAAAGAAAAGTTTAGTTGCGCTAGGTATGGAGTATGAAAAAATCCATGCTTGTCCTAATGACTGCATCCTCTATCGGAAGGAGTACATAGACTGTACTAGTTGCCCAACTTGTGGTGTCTCTAGGTGGAAAGACCGTAGAAAATCTTCATTAAAAAACTTAGTTCCTCAAAAGGTGTTATGGTACTTTCCACCGATTCCTTGATTCCAAAGAATGTTCCGCACTAAGGACATTTCTAAAGACTTAACTTGGCATGCTGATAATAAGGTTACAGATGGTTACATGCGTCATCCATCTGATTCTCTGTCTTGGAAGGTTGTGGATCATCGGTGGCCAGAGTTTGCATCCGAGACAAGAAACTTAAGGTTAGCTTTGTCTGCTGATGGAATCAATCCTCATAGTTTAATGAGCTCTACCTATAGTTGTTGGCCGGTTTTGCTAGTCACTTACAATCTACCTCCGTGGCTATGTTTGAAGCGTAAATTTATTATGCTAACTCTGTTGATTGCTGGTCCCAAGCAACCGGGGAATGATATTGATGTCTTTCTAGCACCATTGATTGATGATTTGAAAAATCTGTGGTCAGTGGGGATTGAATGTTATGATGCTTATCGGGATGAAAACTTCCTTCTTCGAGGTGTTCTGTTATGGACAATAAATGACTTTCCGGCGTATGGAAATTTATGCGGGTGCAAGGTTAAAGGATATCATTCATGTCCCGTTTGCAGTGAGAATACTTATGCGAAAAGATTGAAGCATAGTCGGAAGATGTCATTCACAGGTCATAGAAGGTTTCTTCGTCCCGGTCATCCTTACAGAAGACAAAAGAAAGCATTCGATGTGACTCAAGAATTTGGAACCGCACCAAGACCATTGACAGGCCGTGATGTTTTGAAAAGTGTTGCAGACATAAAATGTCGATGGGGAAAATTAAAGCAAGGAAAAGATGAAGGACCTAATGAGATTTGGAAGAAGAAGTTAATTTTCTTTGAATTGGAGTACTGGGAGCACTTACATGTTCGACACGTTCTCGATGTGATGCACATCGAGAAAAATATCTGCGAAAGCTTGATTGGTACCTTGCTGGATATTCCGGGGAAAACAAAGGATGGTCTTGCAGCTAGGCGAGATCTTCAAGAGATGAATGTTAGAACTGAGTTGGCACCAGTTGTAGGAGAAAAGCGAACTTTTTTACCACCAGCGTGTTATACATTGAGTAGAGCTGAGAGAAGGAATGTTTGTGAATCTTTGTCACGAATGAAGGTACCAACAGGTTATTCCTCAAATGTGCAAAAATTAGTTTCGTTGAAAGAGTTGAAGCTTGTAGGTCTTAAGTCACATGATTGTCATGCTTTGATGCAACAATTGCTTCCGGTGGCCCTTCGTGGAGTCTTACCTGATAATGTTAGGTATGCTATTATCCGATTGTGTTACTTCTTCAATGTCATATGCAGCAAGGTGATAGATGTATCTAAGTTGGATGAAATCCAGGAGGACATTGTAACTACATTGTGTTTGCTAGAGAAATATTTCCCCCCGTCTTTTTTTGATATTATGGTGCATTTAAGTGTTCATCTAGTACGGGAGGTGAGATTATGTGGTCCAGTGTGGTATAGATGGATGTATCCATTTGAAAGGTACATGCGAGTATTGAAGAGTTATGTGAGAAATCGGAATCGTCCAGAAGGATGCATGGCTGAATGCTATATCGCCGAAGAAGCTGTAGAATATTGTGCAAACTACATGTCCAATGTACGAACTTGTGGTATCCCAGCAACACAAAACCACCTCCTACCTACTAAGTCAAAGTCAAGGTCAGGAGTGAAGATTGTTAGTGATGAGGATTTGGGCCAAGCACATCGCCATGTACTCGCAAATGATATTCAGATCGATCCTTACATAGAGTAAATTCTACAATCTTGACCTTTTTTTTTATACTTAAATTTACTATATAAGATTATTAATATGCCATTGTATACGTATAGGGAACACATGGTGCATTTGAAGAAAGTATGGAATAAGTCCAAGACACCAAAATGGTTACAAGATGAGCATAATAGATCATTCACTAATTGGTTACGTGATCGAGTAAGTTTGCTATATTTACGTTAGGTATTATTGAGTATATATAATTTTACATAAAGTACTTTTATGACATGCTAAATATTAAAATTATAGGTTGGTAGTCTATGTAATCCTTCCACCCATCAAGTCTCAGATAGGGTGAAGTGGATTGCAGGTGGGCCTTGCAAGAATGTTTTGTTGTATCACATGTACATTGTCGAAGGAAAGACATTCTACACGAGGGAACGGGACAGCGTACGAGCTGTTCAAAACTCGGGGGTTAGTTTGGTTGCAAAAACAATGCAACTTGCTAGTGCGAAGGATAAAAAACCTATTGTCTCCGAGATGGTATTTTATGGAGTTATCGAAGAGATTTGGGAACTTCATTACACTGGGTTTCGAATTCCAATGTTCAAATGTAGTTGGGTAGAAAATCAAAGTGGCATCAAAGTTGATGATTTTGGATTCACATTGGTGAACTTAAGTAAGATTGGGTTCAAAGATGATTCGTTTATATTGGCAAGTCAAGCGAAGCAAGTATTCTATGTTGAAGATCCTATAGATCCGAATTGGTCTGTTGTGCTTAGGATGCCCTCTAAAGAGTACATGGAGCACGTGCTTGATGATGATGTGGAAGAGTTTGTAGTTCATCATCCTTCCTTTACCAAAGGGTTACCTAAAAGGGACGACGATACAAGTGATGAAAGTGAACCACCTTGTGTACGTGAAAATTGTGATGGAACTTGGATTGATCATGGAAATTAGTGAAATATTTAGGTATATTACTATTATTTTTTAACAACCCTCCTCTTCCTTTTGTGCTTGTCTTGTTAAATACATTCTGCATTACAAACTAGTGGAGTATACATTTAAAAATATTGATATTAATTTCTGTCATCTCATGTGTTCTCTTACCTTTTTACTAATTTCCTTTTCTGCCTTTTTTATACTTAATTTTTCCTTTTATTGGATCGTGCATTGGACTGGGAATAAAAATAAACTGTGTTTTTTATGTAGGCTTGAGAAATGGAGATATGATTTGCAGATCTGCTGTGTTTTAATTTAATTGGATCCTGGAAAAGTCCACAGAATGTGCTTGTCTGAGTGTTAATGGTTTTAAATTTAATTTCTTAGTTTTTAGCATATTTAACTGGATATATGCAAATATCACTTATCTTGTTATTTCATTTATTTGTGTCTTGCTTTATTTTTCATCAAGTGTTTTATGAACTTTGTTTCTGTGCAAACCATGCTAACTATGCTAATATTTTGTACCTTGTTGATTCTATGATAGGCTATCACTGCTCTAAAGAAAGGTGCATACTTACTGAAGTACGGAAGAAGAGGAAAACCTAAATTTTGTCCATTCCGCCTGGCAAATGTAAGCCATTGACTTTTAAGATCTTGGTGTTTGCTCTTTTCATTGTATCTTCAGTGTGTCCGTAAAATTCCCTGTTGCTGTAAACTCTTGCATGTATATTAAAATCATGTCTGCATCTTGGTGCTTATATGACAATGGCATATTGATAAATACATGTTGTGATTAATTGCTGCATGTTGTATCTGTTGAGCGATATGCCACTTAGTCTCTAGACTTATCGCAATTTATTTTGCAGATTTTATGCTTAAATGGCTCCAAGAAAAAAGCAAGAAGCGAAGAAAGTTCAAAGTGCAGTCCCTCATGTTGCTAATAAGAAGATTCGATTGGAAGGGTCTGAGGAAAAATTGAGTGGGCAGGAACCGATGACTGTAGAGAATGATAGTGTTGATCACGAGGATACACAAACATCAATTCCTAAGAAAACAGGACCCAAAAGAGCTCCAAGAAAAAAAAGAAGGCAGCAAAGAAAGTCCAAAGTCCAGGCCCTCATGATGCTAATAAGATTCGATTGGAAGAGTCTGAGGAAAAATTGAGTGAGCAGGAACCGATGACCGAAGAGAATGATAGTGTTGATCTCGAGGATACCCAAACATCAAATCTTAAAATACCTCCTAGAGGAAAGACACGGATGCATTGTTTACAAATACAAAGAGCTCTAGGTGTGAAGAAGGAGGTTGTGTTCAATGATTTGGGGCAGCCCTTCGGAGATGCTGCAACTCAGATGCAGAGTTATATTGGTGTCCTAGCTAGGGAAAGAGTGAAGATCACTTATGATTGTTGGACACAAGTACCTATTGACATCAAGGACAAGATTTGGGAGTCTGTGATTGTAAGTAATTTTGTAAGTTGCTAAGTTAATGTTAATGGCCTCATCTATATCTAAACTTTCACATGTTATGTATTCTTTTGTAGATGCTATTCATCGTACCTGATAGTTGGAAGCCGGAATGTTTCAAGTCAGCTGGTGGAAAGTGGCGTCAATTCAAATCAAAGCTCACGACAAAATTCGTTTACGACAGAATGGAGACACTTGACTTGAATACACCACCTGCTGGTTATCCGACTATAGAACCATCCGACTGGAGTGAATTTGTAATCAAGCGCTTGTCTAAACCTTTCAAGGTAACATGATACACAATTAATTAGTTTGTTATTAAATTCCTTTACTTATTTTATTATTTCTTATACTATTTTCAGTCATTTAATATTTTTTTTCTTGTCTTTTTTCTTACATTTACCTTCTGCTTATGTAGAAACTGAGTGAGGCACAAAAAATTAAAAGAGCGAAAATTCTTTATAGCTATCGTTGGTCACGGATGGGCTATGTAAAGGGGGCCAATAAACATGTAAGTGTTGGTGTTTAATTTATTCCTTGTATGACTTTCTTGAGAAATAATGTCAATTGGGATGATGGTGATGATTGGTTTCATTATCAGGTTTTTTGTTGAGATGATTTTTTGTTTAGATGAGACTGCTAGCTAACTACTAACTGTAAAAAAATTTGGTCATTTACTCTCGTGTAATTAATTGTTTCATTAATTAATGCTTACACTTTTTATATGCAGCCTGAGTTGTTGTGTGATGATCCGGATATTAACCAATCTACGATATGGGTTCAAGCACGAAAGAACAAGGATGCAAATGTAGACCCTACTGTTCCCGGTCTTGGAAAAACAATAGAAAAGATTGTAAGTTGATTATTACACGAATTTATCTCATATATATAAAATAAATATGTGCATGTTCTTATATATGTTGATTTAACAAATGTAGGATGAGCTTATTTCTGATAAAAAAGAAGGGAAACTGCATTTAAAGGTGACCACGGGCACGATCCTGGAAAATGCTTTAGGGAAAGAAGAACATCCAGGTCGCGTGAGAGGTGTTGGATCTGATATGACTCAATCTGCTTACTTCAAGGTTTTTCGAGGAAAATTCAGTCGGAGTTGTCTATAAGTGAACGAGAAGAGCTTCTGGCAGCAAAGAGAAAAAATGCTGAACAAGATGAGCGTATTGCCAAATTAGAAGCAATTGTGTGCAAATTGACAGCATCATGTGACGATGTCGATCATAGAGGTAGTTATTCGGTGAAGATGAAATCTGAAAATCCACTTGATGATGTGGTGAAGTTGGGTGATGATGACATGAATGTGCAAGACATGGATATCAACATAATTGAGCCAAATGACATGTTACAGGTCAGATTTTTAATTAGTTACACCACATATATCATATACATAATTGTTAATGTGTTTTAACAAGGCATTTGACTTGCAGGAGGGTAAACTGGTGGCCTTAAGTGCAGAATCAGGGACAAAGATTGGTTATGGCACAATTCTAAGATCATCTTGTAACCCTCAATCCTTCCCTCCGAATTGCTTACGTGTAACAGTCGATGAGGTAGTTGATGAAAATGCCCCTCTACCCATTCCGACAGATGACTGTAAAAGCATCTGTGATGCAATTGGATGTCATATTTCATGGCCTATGCACTTGTTAAAGTTGAATGATGAGGTAATTAAATTTACATAAAAAACTATTACATTTTCAGCAATTGATATGCTTACTAATCGTGAGTTTTGTTTTTGTAAGCCCAAGAGGAAAAACAAGCAAGCTAAGAAAGAGCCCAAGATGGATTTCTCAAATATTCCTTTGTCACTGCGCGTGGTATATTGCTATTGCAAGGCTTTGGAAAATGGCACTGTAGAGATCGATAGTCCTCGACAAAGATTTATTTGGAGAAGACAGGAGGATTAATGTGCACCACGATGATGTTGGACTGATGTGTCGATTGCAGCCTATTACATACAATTGCATACTTGTCTACATATGGTAAAGTTTGCCTTTTAAATTATAATTTCATCACTTCTTTCAAATCCTTATAAAATTGTTTGTTTTCTTCATTTTATAGCCATATGTACAAGAAGATTCAGAGGTTGAACAAGGGAAAACAAATTAGATTTGTCGATCCATATCATGTGGGGTATGTTCCAACCACTAATACCGATAAGGATGCGATCGAGAAAGCAATTCATCTAAGAGCAAATTTACTGGCACAAGGTCTTTCCGGTACAGAAAAAAATCAGATTGTTTTAGTTCCATGCAATGTGGGGTAAGTTATAAATTTAATAATGTATACTATTGAAAGTTAGAATTATATTTCTTAATTATGTGTCTGCAATCTGCATATATATAGATATCATTGGATTCTTACAATCGTTGACCCTCACATGGAAGAGATTGGGTTATTGGATCCTCTGTATAGAGGACATCATGACAAGGTTTGGAAACGCGTTGTGGAATTGTAAGTTTCTTATTATTGCCTCTGAATTCGTTTTGTCAATTCTATGAAAAATTATTATTTATAATGAATATCTATATTGAAGGGCTTTAGGAGTGTATGCCTGCTCGAGCAAGTCAAAAAACGAAAGGAAAGATAGCCCCATCTGGACCATATTTGAGGTATAGTTCAGTCTAAAAAAATGGATATATACCAAATAATATTAATCTTATTGTAATTGTATATGTATTGTAGGTACCAAAGCAACCGGACTCGTCCCAGTGTGGTTTTTATGTGATGAAGTACATGAAGACAATAGTTGAGCAAGGATCAAAATACTCAATCAAATCCTTGAACTCATTGGTAAGGCCATATCTTATTTGATAATGTTGATTGGTTGAACCTCATTTTTAGCTTAGAAAGTGAAATATATAATCTAAATGTTTATCTTTGACAGTTTGGTAGTAAAAAATCTTATCCGGTGGCGGAAATTGACGAAGTGCGTAGTGAATGGGCAGAATGTGTTCAAGAATATATATATATGATGACTAAGGTAACTTTATGATATATTCTTTAATCTTGGGATGAAGTTAGATGAAGACTCAAGTATGAATTATGAAACGACTGAATATATAAGAGGGTACTACTGGAAAGCCTGCATTCATGCATGGAAAATTGAAATCACCTTTAGGCAGAGCTCAGCTTATCCAGAATTATCTTAATAACTGATGCTTTGCCCTATCCAAACTAGGCAGCTGCTAGTTGGTGCATTGGTTGCCCATCAGTTATGTGCTCCAAAAGGCATCTTGGTCGTTTATAACATTTCTTCCATTTTGAGATCGTACAAACTCTGTAATCGTGAATTTAATTTTTATTTGTTTACACTTTAAGAAATTGATTGCTTTAAAGTGAAAAATGTAGTGTCAAATAAAAAAAAAAAAAAAAAAAAAGAATGTTAGCAGTGGGAAAATGGGGATCTGCTGATAGTTGGTGCATAACAAACACTTTCTGATTCTTCTACAAAGCTGACTGTACTTGCATATATGAAGAAGGAACTTTCTGTTCGGTTTGCCTTCTTTTGTGAAGTACAAAAAAAAGTATCAGTTGGTGTTTTGTTTCCTCTCCATATTGCTTATGTTTAATTCATCAGGTGTCCTGTGATACATGATTCTTAGGTTTTATGACTGTCACTTGAACACTTATGCCTTATCCTTTAAGAGGAACTTGTAATTGATTTTGTGGCTCCACAAGGGAGTAACATGTTTGATGGTTTTATATGTTGCTTTCTTTCCCTTATTATTATTATTTGGATTTTGTAGGGTATGATTTGGAGAAAGGAATTGATAGAAGAAAGTCAAGGACGACTATCCTTGTTCCTACATTTGGGGTACTATTGGATCTCTTTAACTCGAACTCTTCATTTTGGCTATTTTTTTGTTATGGTGATTTTTTTGAATTACTAGAATTTGGAGACATTGTAATGAATGATTGTATTCGCATTACTTTTTTTTATCTATAATATTTCAAATTAATATAGTCTGATTTTATTTTGTCTTTAATTTAATTGCTTTACTGAATTATATATATAAAAATATGTGTAATAATTAAATAAAATGACAACGTTAAATTTCACATATACGACAACGGGTTCTAAACTGTAGTCGATTCTGGAGTATAAGACAACAGGTTTAAAACTGATGTTAAATGGTGTTGTCGTTCTAACAAACGACAACACTCTACGACAACACTCGAACAACTGTAATGGTAACTCAAAACAACAACGCATCTACGACAACAATTGAACAACTGTAATGGTAATTCATAACAACAACAGTGTACAACAACGGTTGAAAAACCGTTGTCTTAATACATAACAACAACGGTTCAACATACCGTTGTCTATGAGCGCGTATCTACGACAACACAGCCTACGACAACGGTACAAAATTGAGAAAGACAACGGGTATTACCCGTTGTCTATGTCGATTTTTGTAGTAGTGGCAATTGAAGATCTCAGGTCCCTAACTAATTAGGGTTGGGGCTTCAAGTTTTTGTTGTTTGATTCTTCTTTAGGGTTTTCGATATTTTACTATAATCAAGGAATGTAGATCTAATATCATGCATAATACTCAAATTAGTAACAGTTGATAGTGTGATTAATCTATTAAATTTCTTCATATACTTGCATAATATGTTTTAATGCATCGATAGATATGTAACAAAATTTAGGGACAATTGATGGTGTAGTTAATTTTTTAAATTTCTTCATATACTTATACATATATATGTCACAAAAGTATATAGGTGCATGTTTAGGTGTAACAAAATTTACTACGTTAATCATACATGTAGCTAATATTTGAGACAAAACACATGGTTGTCACTAAAATTGTACTCACGTACTACTAGCAAATTTTATTATAGTAATATACAATAATTTTATTTTGTATTCCATTTATCCTATTCTATTTGATGCATTTTATTATCTATAATATTTTATTTATATAATCTATAAAACGTTTCAAATGAAACGGAACATATCAAATAAGCCAATATACAAGTTTTTGATGTCAACCGATTAACCTACTCGATTTTGGAGTAACTATTGGGCTTGACTATTCTTGATACGCATCAATCGGAATCAATTTTTTTCTTAGGTTTTGGGGTAATCAGCTCACGGTGGCTGGATGGTATCCCTTGTTACAAATTCGGTGTCCAAATTATATCATAAATATTAATTTATACTAATTTGAAATTATATTTTATAAAAATAAAAAAAGTTATGATATAATACTTCCTTCATTCGAGTCATGATTTTATACACTATTATCTTTTTGGATCTTCTCACAATTTCTGACACTTTCCTTTTGGGGGAATAATTAGCATAACTTTTTTCCTTATAACAATAACTAATTGTTAAAAAAAAAGGAAATTAAATTAAATACATTAAATATTTTAATTAATTATGAAAATATAATAATCAAAAAATAATAATTCATCATCATTTATTCCAATATTAAGTATACTCATGCATTAACATAACACACTTTAAACCTTAAACATTCTTTATCTTAAATTTCATGACGAAACAAAGGGTCTCGGAAATCGTAAGTCAGAGGGAGTAACATATTATAATAGACATTTGTGTATAATTTATTTTTTTTTAAATAATAGTAATGTACCTTAATTTTGAAATTTTCAACCATAATATATAACTTATAAAAGTACAATTAAATGTTAAAAATTAATTATATACCCTAACTTTGATTAGTAAACCCTAAAAGTGATCATAAAATAGTTAAATAAAATAATTATAGACTAAGATTTTTGAGAAAATAAAAATAAAAATTAATGAATAAAATTGATAAAAAAAAATAAGAATTGAAATACGGTAGAAACACTAAATAGAATAGAGGATCGTAAACGGAGACATGTATATTTAAAAAAATCTAAATCCTGATTCTAACAAAATTGTAATGATTGAATATACTCATATGATATAAATTAATAAAATAAAAAAATAGTAAAATTGTGCACATATTAAAGGCCAAAACACCTGTTTTAACTTTCAACCAAACCCTCATCTTCCACCCTACCTAGAGTCATATACCATGTCTGTCCCCGACGCGCAGCCGCAGAAGGCGACCAATAACCGCCACATACCGCCGGAAATCCTTGAGATGATTCTGTCGAATCTCCCCGTAAAATCCCTGCTCCGATTCTCCTCCGTCTCAAAACCCTTGAATTCCTTAATATTTGGACAAGATTTCGTCAAGAAATATCGACGCCAAAGAATCGCCTTGAACCATTCTCATGACCCCCACGACCTTTCCCATCTCTCCAGCTGTCCAGTCTCCGCCGTACTACCTGAAAGTTCGAAGGCTGACGCCGCAGCCATCGTCTCCCTATTCAAGCATCCGGTATCGATGAAGGCCTTCTGCGACGAGCTGTGGTGCGTAGAGGAAGCGGTTACGAACTCATTGTTCTTATGGAATCCATCGATGAGAGCATGCTCGAAGCTCCCCACTCCATCTACACAATTTTATGCCATCGACCTTTATAATTACTACAATCCATTTAGGAGGGCGCCGTACGAATATGTTTTTGGGTTAGGGTACGACTCTGTCGGCGACGACTATAAGATCCTGAAACTAGGTTTAGATAATTATAATAAACCACGAGTTGCTGAGTTGTATTCGTTGAGGAGCGTTCGTGGAGAGAGATCAAGAATTTCCAGGGAGACGGAATGTTATATTGCTATAACATCTGGAGTAACATGGGTTTGTTTGTGGCCGGAGCACTTCATTGGGTTGTTAATCGTCCCAATCAGGATACCTTCATCTCTTTCGATTTATCCACCCACGAGTACAGAGAGGTGGGGTTTCCGAAGTTGGATAGGGCAACAGACACCCTTACCAGCTTAGTGGAGACGGTAGCTATGAGGGGGATGTTGTGTTTGAGGGTCTATTATGAGACGAGTTGTAGGTTTGTGTTTTGGGTGATGGAGGATTATGGTGTTGTGGAATCGTGGACGAAGAAGCTCGACATAAGTTTCCCAGATGTTCCGTACCACTTCAGGTGGAGTTCTACGGTAGTACTAAGGCTCTTGTACTCTGACGACAATGGCGGCATTTTAATTAGTAGGCCAAGTTGGGGTGGAGAAGAAGATTTTGTGAAGATGTTCATGTATGGGTGGGATGAAGAAAAGCTATGGAGTAAGTATTTCCACAGCCATGGTGGGTGTAGGATTTTCAGTAGCTTTCTTTATACTGAAACTCTTGTTTCGCCAATGAAGGCATTGTTAGTTAATTAGGGTTTGCGTTTCAAATTTTTGTTGTGTTTTTTTTCTTTTTTAGGGCTTCGATATTGGTATTAATAAGTCAAAGGAGAATTATATATATATATAACCAAGGAAACGAGAAGAACATGCTAACTGCAAAGAATAATTTGAAGTTAAAATTAGCATATCATCTACCTTTCTTTCTCGGGTTCTTTTCTCGCTCTTATTTCAATTGTAATTTATAAAGGTACGAGTGGGAACGTGAAGTGAAGGGAGAAAGAAAAACCTATCTGTACAAAGACTACAAGAAGTTTAAGGTGGGCTTTCAAACCAAAACAAAAATGATTATACCTCTATATGTATATGAGGATATTGCTTTGAAACTATTGACTTGCCAAATTATGATGTTGTGTGTGTTACCACCTACTTAAGAAGGACGATATCGGGTCCTGCGTGATGCAGGATTTGTGTACACGTTGTGATTGTGTGCTTTCCTTTTCTTTGGTTTGCCGATCACAGTGCTTGAGGGGGAGGCCTACCTCTCAAACACATAAGTTAAATGGTAGTAGTTGTGGTACATGCATGAAATGAATAATGATATGATGTAAGACTGCAATCTATGAATTTAAGTATTTTTGGCAGGCACATGTTATCATTTACAAAGAAATTACTTGTGCTGAGCTTAAAAGGGCAAGTTCAGTATATAGCTCTAAGTAGCAACTTTTAACGTTTGGCACGTGTTCACTGAGTGCTTAGTTAGTACTCAACCCTGCATATTGTTTTCTAAAATGTGCAGGCTAAGCATGGATAGCTGGATGCAGATTGGAGTGTGGCGAGCAGAGCTTTTGTTGTTAATATTTGTATATAGGTGTTTAGGCTAGGTTATGTGTCTGCATACATGTAATCTTCCCGTCTTCTGCTGCAACATTCTAGTCTCTTTTTGGGTTGTAAACTGCAGTAACAATCTGGTATATCTTTTTCCAGAAGTTGTATCTCACTTGAAATTTTGGATATCTTTGGTTTGTTGATAATGGGCAGGTGAGGTTCTATGATAACATATCCTTGAGTAAACTGTTGGCCTGACTTCTTTGAGAGTTGTTGAGTTTCTTATCTTTCGATTGTTCTTTTCACTCAGGCAACCAAACAAGAATTGAATTTTCAGGTCACGAGACATCCTCTTATAGCCTAATTTTTGTCGAGAGATTGAGACAAAATAAATTACTATATGTAAAGTTCATGGCTGCCCATTAGTTCATGTTGCTTTCTGTTTGAGACATATTCAGCGGTTCATTCTTTTTATTTATTTATTTTCTTTATTTACTTAGTCGCATTTTCCTCGGCTTGAATAATCATTTATTTATGTCGGGCTGCGACAAGAAATTATTTATTTAAAAATTGTAAAATATTTTTTATTTTTTATTTTTAATTTTTAAAATTTTTAGAATTTTTTTAGAATTTTTTCTAAATTTTTTTTTAATATTTAAAATAGTCCGGCCCGGCCCGTCAGATTCGGCCCAGATCTGGCCCAAATCAGGTCCAGACCTAGATCTGGGCCCGAATTAAGCCCAGCCGCCGCTGCCGGAACATATCCAGCGCTCGCCGGAATCAGCCGTCGGAACTGCTGCTCGCTGCCGGCTGCTGCTCCACTCGAAGCATCGCCGTCGCCGGAACGGCCAGCAGCTCAGATCTGCTCCAGCGCTCGCCGCCGTCGGGAACTACTCCAGCGCCGGCGGACTGCACTCACGAATGGGGGCTGCCGGAACTGCTGCTCGACGCGTCGCCGGAGGCCTGCTGCTCACCGGAACGGATAGAAGCTCCCCCACGCGTCGCCGGCGCTAAAACGGGCAGGGGCGGCACCACCGTCGCCGGTTGCTCTACTGCTCGTCGCCGTCGCAGCGTGAGCAGGGGGCTGCACGCGTCGCCGGAATCGCGAATGGGAGGCTGCTCCTGGCGTCGCCGTCGTCTAGCCGTCGGGGTAGGGGTTGCTGCGTTTGAAGGTTCCAGCCGGCGACCTGCTGCTCGCCGTTGTGGGTCGCCGGATCGGGCAGAGGAAACGCCGGCGACCACCAGTCGCCGTCTCAGTAGCCGTTTCGGGCAGAGGCAACGCCGGCGACCCAGCTGCTCGCCATTTCGATCGCCGGCTTGGGCAGTGGCTCCCCCGGCGAGCGCCGGTCACCGTTTTGGTCGCCGGAATGAGCAGGGTTGTTGCTCGCGATGCCGGAATCGCTCGTCGTCGTCCAGCCGCCCGTCCCCGGCGGCAAAAAATGGGTTGTGCCGGAACCCGTTGCTCCCCGACACAAACCAGAAAGCAAGGTCAAGGAAGCTGATACAATCAAAGCAGGCCAAAATTTAATGGTTCCTGCAGAACAATTGATAAAAGTAGAATTGATCCCAGGTCAAAAGGGGTTCAACACTAAAATTGGCACTCAGATGCCTCAAGACATATCATCACAGCTGGTAAGATGCTTGCAAAAGAACGCATATGTCTTTGCTTTCGGGTCATCTGACCTAGTGGGGTTGGATGCAACTGTAGTGTTACATTGTCTGAATGTGGATCCCACGGCAAAGCCGGTAAAGCAAAAGTTAAGACAATTTGGCCCTGAGAAGGATAAAATCATCAGGGAGGAAGTCGCGAAATTACTAGAAGCTAAACACATTAGGGAAATACAATTCCCATAATGGTTATCAAATGCAGTGATGGTGGCCAAAGGAAACACAGGCACCTGGAGAATGTGCATTGACTTTAGAGATTTAAACAAAGCATGTCCTAAAGATCACTACCCGCTGTTTCACCAAAAAGTGTTCGCAATAGACGAAATCTATCGTAGCACTAGCAAGTAAAACCTAAGTATCGAATCTCAAGGAAAACTTAACAAGGCAATCAATTATGTAGTAAAAATCTAATCTAGCCTAAATCTAGGAAAGCAAGTAAAGAAGATTTTTAGAGGTTTTTGTTTTAAATCCTAGGCAAATAAAATAAATCAAAGCAATAAATAAAAGCAAGTAAATCAACTAATCTAGAAAGCAAGAAATAAATCTAAGAATTAAACTAAAATAAAACGATTAATCTACCTAGGCAAGAATCGAAAAGAGAGCAATAAAAGAAGCAATGAAGGAAACGAAAGCGAAGAAAGAAGCATAAACAAATCTAGACATGATGAACTAAATCTGGAAATTAAAGGCAAATTAATCTAACTTGAAAGCTTTGAAAAACGAAAGAATTGAAAGCAAGAAAAACGAATCTAAACTTTGAACTAGAAATCGAAAGAACGAAATTAAACTAAGGAATTTAAACGAAGCAATTAAGAAAACGAATCTAAAACTAAAGCAAGCAATTAAAAGCAAGTAAACGAAAACAATAAAGAACTTACGAGAATTAAACCAAGAACGAAGAACCTGAATTAAACGAAAAGCCTTGAATTAAATTGCAACGAACAACGAATCCGGATCCGAACAATAGAAAGCTAATAAAAGTGTTTAAGTGCTGGAAACTAAAGCTAAAATATGATAAAAGATGTCTTTAATTCGTGTACAAGGATGATATATATATACTAGGTAAAAACCTAGATAAATAAGGAAAGGACAACTGGCCGGAGCGTTGGACGGTCGTCCAACGTACCAACGCCGCACTCGCACTTTACTTCAATTCTTCCCTGGACGCTCGTCCAGTGCTCGTCCAGCGTACTCTGGACGGCCGTCCACAGCCTTGGACGGTCGTCCAGCGTCATGCTCGCTCCATGCTCGATTTTTCCTCAACTTTCCGCCCTTTTCGACCCGTTTCCTTCCGTTTCTTCCACCTTATGATCCTACACGAACCAAACTCCAAACAACCGAATCATAGCAAAAGACAAACAAAATGACACAAAAACATAACAAAAATGGACTCGAAAACACTACGAAAATCCTAACATTTACACACCAATCAAACTCTCCCACACTTAGACTTTTGCTTGTCCTCAAGCAATACAAAAACGAAATAAACAATAGACTCAAGTATTGTGAACTATATAGGCCTCAAAACTTTTCGAAAACAAACTCTCACGATCATGATCAAAACTATGCACACAACCTTAGCATCAATCAACACAATCTACTCAACTAATTCAAAGTATGCTAATCCATCAAAGAACACTCTCCAACATGTGAAATTTTGTATATGAAAGTGAACACTCAACTCTCTCAAAGAAAAGATGTAATATAATGCACATCAAGAGGGTTCACTCAACATCAATGCAATGCAACATGTTTACCATAGGCTTGCCTTCAATCTCAACATCTCCACCTAGGGGTGTCAACGGGTGGGTAAAACCCGGACCCGGTCCGGACCCGCTCAAAACCCGCTTGTAAATTAACTTACGGGTCCGGGTCCGGGTCCGGGTCCGGACCCGGTCAGACCCGCACTGTAGCAGACCCGACCCGACCCGACCCGCTATTTCCGGGTCCGGGTCCGACCCGGCCCGATTTTTTTTTTTTTTTTTTTTTATTAAATTATTTCAGCCATTTTGTATTTTTTTCAACTTATCAATTTTGTATATTTTTACATATTAACATGGATTAAAGTTTCAATTTGCACTTCACTAGGTATGACAACGGATCTAGGACCCGATCCAGATCCGGTGGATCCAATTCGAAAAATTGGATATGGATCTTGCAAATTTTTTATTGTAATATTTTTTTCAAAAATTTCATTTAGGCATGAATGCTACGGATCCGGGTCCAGATCTGTGGATCTGTAGGATCTGGACATGGATCTCAATTTTTTGGACCCGACGGATCTGGACCCAATTATTTTCACTATTTTTTAAGACTATAATTATAACATTATAATATGATTATTTATCAATATTATGATTTCTTAAGCATACAAAAAAAGAATAAGATATTTAAACACCAACATCAAAATTAAATTGGTCACCCTAAATTGCAGAGATTTTGTTCCAATCGCAACATCCAACCAAGATAAGAATAATCCAATACAACTCATTCAAACAATACAATAAGAAAAATATGTAGATAATATGTTGAACTTCTACTTCATATTCTTCTTAGGCCTCCTCAACTGCAAAAAAAGAAAGTATAAACATGTCAATTACTTATAATGGGTCGTATATTCATGTATTATGAAATAAAATTAACAAATACATGAATACACGAAAACATAACTCGTGTATTCATGTATTTTAAAATAAAACATGATCAATACATAAATATAAATATCGACCAATACATGAACATACAAATGCATAACTTGTGTATTTGTATATTTTGAAATTAATTTTAAATGATATATTATTACACAATTCATGTATTTTGAAATAAAATTATAAAAGAAAAAGAAAAGAAAATGAAGAAGAAAACGGAAAAGACGCAAAAGAGAAAACAAGAAAAAAGGAAAAAGGAAATAAACAAGGAAAGAGAAAAGAAAAAGAAAAAAGAAGAAAAAGGAGCAGGGGGCGATTAATATTTAATAATAAGTAAAAAGGAAAGGGGAAAAAAAAAAGTAGAAGAAGGCAGCAGCGATAAAAACAAAAGAATAGGGAGAAGAAAAATATAATGGGTCGGGTCTAACGCTTTCTCTCTCTTAATTTCTCCGGGTCCGGGTCCGGGTCCGGGTCTAATATAATGGGTCGGGTCCGGGTCCGGGTAGCATTTATGTTTACGGGTCCGGGTCGGGTCCGGGTCAAACTGTTAACGGACCGGGTCCGGGTCCGGGTCCAAAATTATTTTAGCGGGTCCGGGTCCGGGTTTTACCCACCCGTTGACACCCCTATCTCCACCTAATGTAATACTTACAAACTAGGATCAAAAAGGTCTATATATAAGCTTGTAATGTAGGGACATTGGTTAAGGTAGGGAATATATAGGCTAAGTGACTCAAAATGCTCTAAATCATCAACCACTTTTTCAACTCCAACCAAAGTATGGATTTTTATCTCCATCTTCTACCCTCCAACACACCAAATACAAACTCAAAGATGCTAAAATATCAACTATACAAATCAAAGCTAACTATCCCCTTATGCTTATTTTTTTCTCTTTTTCTTTTCTTTTCTTTTTTTTTTTTCTAGAGCTCAACTAATAAATGTTCTTTCTAATGTTGAACAAAGGCTCTATTTTTTTTTTCATCTCCTTTTTTTTCTTTTCTTTTTTTTTTAAGCTCATAGGGATAGCTAACTACACTTAAACAAGCATCTAAAATTTCTTCTCTTTCTCTCCTTCTACACCATAACAAATATTTTCCAATTATCTCCTTCCATATCACCAACTACAACTAAGGATACCCATAATCATCCAAACCTCCTATCATCCAGTTTCACTAAGAACGACTAATAAAGGCTCAAAAGGGTAAACAAAGGATTATGAACAAGGTTAGTGTATAGGAATCATATGGCTACGAAAGAATGGCCTAAGATCATCTCCTAGTTCGTAAATATACTAAGGTCTTGATGGAAAAACAAGGCAAGTTCTAGAAACAACGAAGCATACATGATCACTCAATCAAAGAATAGGCATAAATATGCACAAATAGCTCAAATCTCACGGGTTCAAACTAACTAGTTCCCGACATCATAGCATACATCAAATTCATCAAATAAAATGCGTCGCTTCGCCAAGGTTCCATGCATAATAAAGATCATGAATTTTTTCAAAAATCAACGCAATTCTCTATCATCGGCCAAGTCCACAATATTATCATCACATGCTCATTCGACTCAATTAACTCCTAAGACTCAACAAAATTAAAAACTACATGCCAAAAGTTCAAAGACCCCCCCCCACACACACTTAAAATCAAGCAATGTCCCCATTGCGAGAAAATAAAAAGGAAAGGGATAAAGAGAACTTATCGCAATATGACGAACACAAATACCCAAAATCTCGAGAGACTCCAAGTATCACCTACAAAACAAACACAAAACACAAATACCAGAGCATAAAATCAAACAAAATAAAGAGAAAACAATAAAAGACTCAAACAAAAATAAAAGACACAAACATGTTATGGGTTGAAGAAACCTTGGAAACGTGGATCTTGCCAACGAGGATCATAAGGAGACCACCAATGAGGGTCGTTCGGGTCCGGTGGAGTGGAGGTAGAGGCCACCGAGAAGTCGGTAAAACGAGTCAAGTGACTCTCCATGTGGGACACCCGGCTATTCATCCCCGTCACTTGGGTCGACAAATCATCGAACCGAGTAAACACATTCTGTTGGAATTGTGCAAATTCGGTCCTAAAGTCGGCCGAATAAGGGGGAACCTCGGCCTCCATATTCTGACGAGCCCGGATGCGATCTCTCCTAGTGTAGTAGTGAACTAAACGCTCGTTGACTCCCGGGACATGCTGCTGCTCCTCTTCGTCTCCATCATCTTCTTCTTCCTCATTGTGCTCCTCATCATCTTCTTGCTCCTCATATTCCTCCTCCTCATCCCCCGACTCTTGACTTGGGAGACCACGTTGACGACGAGCTGCATGATAGGCAATAACAGACGCTCTCTCCCGAACTGGAACGAACTCGGTCGCCCCTCGCATGAGATGAGCGTTGATAAGCTCATTGAGGGTAATCTCCTTGCTTCGGGTTAAACCGGCGCTTTGAGAAATATCCACTCGCAAATGGCGTGCCAAACCTGTAGCAACATAACTCAAAGTAGGGTGTGCTCCCTTCTTGTTTTGCACATTAGTAAGTTGGGACCAAATAAATGGAGCCATACACACCCTAATATTGTTAGTAGCACAATGGAGCAAATAAATCTCTAACGCATTCACCTTATTATGCTCTTTCTTACCAGTAATCATGCAAGATAGAAAACGATGAAGAATCAATAAAGCATGATCTTTGATAAAAGCACTCGGCACCCCAGAAGCTTTATAATTAGTAACACCCGTCAACGCATACCAAGCATCAGACACATTGAAATCAGAAGGCATGAACTCAGACAAACCATCACCCAAATGAAAACCAAACGCTTCATGCATCACTCGCCTAGGAATTTCCCATAACTCACCCCGAAAAGTTGCATACATGCAAAGCTCATTCTCCGCATTACGTTCTAACCGAAAACTAGAACACATTTCAATGCAAAGACTCTCATGACCATCCCAAGCATGAGTAATTAAATTCATAAGGCCCAAACAATTTATGTATCCTCTAAGCGTATCCCAAATAGGTAAACGATGAAGAAAATCTATATTGTAATGCCTAGGAGGTCGAATATCCTTGCCACGTAAACGGAGATAAAAGTTCGTAGTCTCGTACCTCTCCGTCGGGAATGGAATGCCCTGTTGACGGCCAAAGAGCTCTTGAGAAACTCCTGCCGGGTGGTAGTCGGGGCTGCGATGCAACGGAATGCGTGCATCGGTGAGAGGGCGGGCTTCTCCGAGCTCTCCACGAACCATGGTAGTGACAGGGGTGGAACGGGGATGAGAAGGGGATAATGGGCGTCGAGAAAAGCCGGAACGGGCAGGGCACGAATCGGGCAGCAGCTGCGTTGGACGCTCGTCCACTGCTCCTTGGACGCTCGTCCAAGGTGAATCTGGGCACTGGGCGTGGGCTCGTCGGCGGCGGGCGGCTACGACGATGAGAGAAGACGGCGTCGACGGCGAGCGGCTGGCTGGCTTTGGTGACTGGAGAACGCGGCTGACGAATGGCGCTGAAGAACGCGGCTGAACGGCGGTTGCGACGGCGACTCACGCGGCAGCGGCGATTTGCGGCGGTTTCCGGCGGTGGAGCTGTGAACGGCGGCTGCTTTAGGCGGCTAATGTCTGCAGTTTAGAGAGGGAGGCGTGAGAAAGATAGAGGGAAGAAAGACTATAAGTAAAACCTAGGAAGGAATTAGAGTTGGAATCGAATCGGGGCCCGTGTTGCGCTGGACGCTCGTCCAAAGTACGTTGGACGCCCGTCCAGAGCGGCGTTCGCTGAAAACTGGAGGACTTACGTTGGACGCCCGTCCAACGCAGCCTTCGCTGATTTGATTTAAAACTCGAAATTACGCTGGACGCCCGTCCAGAGTACGTTGGACGACCGTCTAGCGCGACCCTCGCGAAATTTTGCCCGAATTCTCCATTTTTCTCCCTCTCAAAGCCTTCCATGCCATTGCCATCCTTGGGAACTATTCCCTGCACGAATAACAAAAAGAAAAACGAACAAAAAATAGCAAAATAAAAAGAAAATAAATCCTACTCTACAAAAAAATAAAATAGAGAAAGTGGATTGCCTCCCACCAAGCGCTTATTTAACGTCATTAGCTTGACGTACTAAATACTCAAGAGGAAAGTGGGGGGTCGGAGATGAGAATCGTCTCCACCGTGTGAGGTAATGTTGTCCCTTCGATATATGGCTTCAATCGTTGCCCGTTGACCGAGAAAATGTATCCCGAATCCTCGTTCTTGATTTCCACCGCTCCATGAGGAAAAACTTGCACTACCGTGTATGGACTTCCCCACCTAGACTTAAGCTTACCCGGAAATAGACGAAGACGAGAGTGAAAGAGAAGTACCTTCATTCCGGGTTTGAACTCCTTGTAGGCTATACGTCTATCATGTAGACGCTTCACCTTGTCTTTGTAGATCTTGGCGTTGTCATAGGCTTCGTTCCTTAGCTCGTCAAGCTCCTCCATTTGCAAAACTCTCCGATCGTGAGCATCGTCGAGGTCGAAGTTGATGCGCTTGAGAGCCCAATATGCCTTGAACTCGATCTCAATGGGCAAATGGCACGAATTACCATAGACGAGCCTATAGGGACTCATCCCAAGCCCGCCTTTGTAAGCCGTGCGATATGCCCAAAGAGCGTCGTTCAACTTGTCGGCCCAATCCTTCCTTGATGGTTTTACCGTCTTCTCGAAGATCCCTTTGATTTGTTGATTGCTCGTCTTCGCTTGTCCCGAAGTTTGTGGATGGTAAGGAGTCGCCACCTTGTGAGTGATGGCGTTCTTCTTCATGAGCTTGGCGAACAATTTGTTGCAAAAATGTTTTCCCCCATCACTAATGATCACACGAGGGAAACCAAACCTACACAAAATATTTTCCTGCACAAACTTCAAGACAACGTGAGAGTCACATGTCTTCGTGGGTATGGCTTCTACACACTTAGACACGTAATCGACGGCAAGCAAAATATACTCAAATCCATGAGACTTGGGAAAAGGACCCATAAAATCATTTCCCCACACATCAAATACCTCGACCACCAAGATAGGATTCAAGGGCATCTCATTGCGTTGACTAATCGAGCCAACACGTTGACAACGATCACAAGAAAGGTAGAAGGCTTGGGCATCCTTAAAAAGAGTGGGCCAATATAGCCCACTTTGAAGTACCTTATGTGCAGTCTTTTGCCCACCAAAATGCCCTCCACTCGGTTCCTCGTGACAATGTCGCAACACCTCGGTTTGCTCGTGGTCGGGAACGCACCTTCGAATCACCTCGTCCTTCCCAAGCTTGAATAAGTGAGGATCCTCCCAATAGTATTGCCTACACAAACGAAGAAACCTTTTCTCTTCTTGAGCGTTAAGGACGGGTTTAGTGTCCTTTTCGGCCAAGTAATTAGCAATATCGGCAAACCAAGGAGTAACATTCACTTCATTAACATTCTCAAAAGCGAAGGAATCACAAATATCATCAAGAGAAAAATAAGGGGGAGGTGAATCGAGGCGAGAGAGATGGTCGGCCACAAGATTATCACTACCTTTCCTATCACGAATCTCAATATCAAACTCTTGCAATAATAAGACCCATCTAATCAACCTAGGTTTTGCTTGGGCTTTAGACAAAAGATGTTTAAGAGCACCATGATCACTATAAATAATCACCTTAGACCCTATGATGTAAGATCTAAATTTATCTAAGGCAAAAACAACAGCAAGCATCTCTTGTTCGGTGGTGGTGTAATTCACTTGAGCAAGATTAAGCGTTAAACTAGCATAGTAAATCACACGAAGCATCTTATCGACTCTTTGACCCAAAACAGCCCCTACGGCATTATTAGAAGCCTCACACATAATTTCAAAAGGTAATGACCAATCGGGTCCAACTACAACGGGAGCGGAGATGAGTTTTTCCTTCAAGGTGAGAAAAGCATGCATACAAGAATCATCAAAGTGGAAAGGCACATCTTGAGCAAGTAAACGACAAAGAGGTTGGCTAATCTTAGAAAAATCTTAATAAATCGTCTATAAAAGCCCGCATGACCAAGGAAACTCCTAATACCTATGACATCACTAGGTGGTGGCAATTTTTCAATCACCTCCACTTTCGCTTTGTCGACCTCTATACCCTTACTCGAGACTATATGGCCTAAAACAATTCCACTTCTAACCATTAAATGACTCTTCTCCCAACTCAAAGTAAGACCACTCTCAATGCATCTCTTAAGGACTCTCTCTATTTTCATCAAGCAATCATGAAAAGACGACCCAAAAACAGAAAAATCATCCATGAAAATCTCAACAAAGTCATCGATAAATTCTGAAAAAATAGACATCATGCATCTTTGGAACGTACCCGGTGCGTTGCAGAGACCAAATGGCATCCTCCTATAAGCGTAGGTCCCAAAAGGGCTTGTGAAGGCCGTCTTTGCTTGATCCTCCAGAGCAATCGCAATTTGGTAGTAACCTGACAAGCCATCTAGAAAACAATAAAATTCCTGCCCGGCTAACTTATCAAGCATTTAATCAATAAAAGGGAGAGGAAAGTGGTCCTTTTTGGTGGAAGCATTGAGCTTCCTATAATCGATGCACATCCTCCAACCGGTAACCGGGCGCGAGGCGACCAACTCGTCCTTCTCGTTCTTCGACACCGTAATTCCTCCCTTCTTTGGAACGACGTGCACCGGGCTAACCCACTCACTATCGGCGATGGCATAGATAATACCCTCCGCCAATAGCTTGTAGATTTCCTTGCGCACGACCTCCATGAGCATTGGGTTGAGCCTCCTTTGTCCATCTCGTTTGGGGCGAGCGCCTTCTTCGAGATTGATGCGATGCATGCACGTGGCCGGGCTAATTCCTCGAATATCTGCCAAGCTCCATCCAAAAGCGAGCTTGTTCTCCTTGAGTATGCCCACCAATGCTCATTCCTCTGCAAGAGACAAAGAAGAAGAGATGATTACGGGTTTTTGATTTCCTTCCTCTAAAAACATATATTTCAAATGCGGTGGCAGCTCTTTCAACTCCAACGGCTCCGGAATCTTCGAGCCGGGCTCGGGGTCTTGAGGGGGAAACGGGAGTTTGATCCCGATGTCTCTCTCCATTCGCTCCCATTCCATTTGACCTCCGGATCCCCAACATACTTCCTCGGTCTCAAAATCCTGCACAAAAGAACACTCGGCCAAGGCATCAACCTTATCGATGAAAGAACAATTATCAATTAAATTGACCGATGACATAGGCCGACTCTTATGCACAGAAAACGAGACATCCTCTCCTAACACCGACATCTTAATCACACCATTCTTCACATCAATCAAAGTGTTAGTAGTAGCCATGAAAGGACGACCTAGCAAAAGTGTGTGCTAAATACCATTCTCTTGAACCTCACCTATCTCTAAAACAACGAAATCAACGGGTACAATCAAACCCCCTACGCGAACAAGAATATCCTCAATAATACCTCTAGGGTACCTAATAGACCTATCCGCCAATTGAAGGCTCATGCGAGTGGGTTTAAGTTCTCCTAACTCTAATTGCTTGAAGATAGAATAAGGCATAAGATTAATACCGGCACCTAAATCTAGCATACCACATGCTTCCTTACCATTACCTAAAGAGATAGTGATAACGAAAGAACCTGGATCTCGTTGCTTAGGTGGAAGAGGGTGTTGCATAATTGATGTCGCCACCTCCGATACCGCAATCGTCTCCATCTCATCGAACGGCTTCTTCCTCGATGTCAACTCCTTCACGAACCTCACGAACGGTGGCACATTGCGAATAACATCAAGGAGAGGCAAGTTCACGTCCACCTTTGAAAAAAGCTTGTATAAATCCATGAATTGTTGATCACGCTTCTTGTTCTTCACTCGACTTGGGTAACGAATGGGGGGAACATAAGGATTGGACGTCTTGTGGAGAGGTTGGGACTCCTTCTCAGCTTCCTCGGACTCCGTGCGTGCGTTCCGGGCGGTGGACGGTCGTCCAATGTTCTCTGGACGCTCGTCCAAGGAAGGGCTCGCATTTGGCTCCTCATCAGCGTTGGACGGTCGTCCAACGTACGTTGGACGCCCATCCAGCGCGGGCTTCGCTGAAGAATTTCCTGACGCTCGCCCAACGGCTGGCGTGACTGTGGGCGGTCGTCCCGTCCAGATACGTTGGACGCCCGTCCAGAGTGCTGGGCTGCATGATTTGGGCTCGATCCCCAACGCGAATTTGGACCCCACCTTTGGCTAGAATGGCTTTGAGGCGGCATCACAACTCCATTATCCACGTGCCTCCCGCTCCGTAGCACCGAAACGGCTTGGGCTTGATGTGGTGGAAAAGGAGGAACATATGGGGGGTATTGCACCTCGTTAGCTTGATGGGGTTGAATCCCTTGACTCGGAATTCGCCCCGGTTGTTGCATCAAGTGCATGGATCCAGAAATTTGACCAATGGCCGTCTCGAGCCGCTTTATGTTTGCATCAAGTGCATGGAGTCGATCCTCATCGGCGGGAAGCTTTTGTGGAGGTCCTTGAGGACGAGAATTTGGGTATGGTGGTGGTGGAGTAGGAGTAGGTTGAGGGGGGTAATTTGGAGGTGGTGGATAATATGGATTGGGAGGATATTGTGGAGGTGGGTAATATGGTGGAGGTTGAGAGTAATAGGGATTTGGTGGAGGATAAGGGCTATTATATGGTGGAGGGCGTCTATTAAGATAGGTAGGAGGATTACCTTGCCCTTGTGTCGGCCTTGGATTTTGGAAACGTCCATTGTATCCCCCTTGGTATCCTTGAGGTGGAGGCACTTGAGGGGGGTATCCTTGAGCGGCGTACACCTCGGCTCCTCCTTCGTATGGAAACTCTCCCATGTTGTGGCACACCTCCTTGATGTGACCAAGCTCTCCACAAATCTCGCATTGTCCGGCTTCCTCTCTTCCTCCTTCGGGGCAGGTGCACTTTGCTTAATCTTCAAATTCTCGAGATCCCTATACATGTAGGCAATTTGCTTTTTCAAGTCGGGGCTCATCGAAATTGCACTCGCCTCCACTTTTCTCGGTCTAGCTGATTTTTGTTGAGAACTCGCAGCGAGCGTCTCGAAAATATAATTCAACTCTTCAGCTGTCTTGACCGCTATGTTGCCTCCGGCCGAACTATCCACCATGAACTGACATGTTTGATTGAGGGCGTCGTAGAAATATTGCCAAAGCAACTCCGGTGCCATTTGATGATGAGGGCATTGTTGAAGTAGCTCTTGGAACCTCTCCCATGCTTCGTGAAACGGCTCATCGTTGTCTTGGGAGAAATTCATAATCTTTGCCCTCACCTCTTGAGTCTTGCGGTTCGGGTAGTACTTGAGCATGAACTTCTCGCACACCGCATTCCATGTGGCGAGAGAGTTGGCCGGGAGCACCAAATACAATTGACTTTGCTCGATCCTTGAGGGTGTACGGGAAGCACTTCATCTTCAAGTTGTCCTCCGTGAGCCCCGAGAGTGGGAAAGTTTGCACCACCGTGCAAAACTCTCGGATGAATGTCAAAGCGTCCTCGTTGGCCAGCCCATGGTAGGATGGAAGCAACGCCATGTGGTGAGGTTTAAGCTCATGATTCCTGACTGCTTCCGTCAGGACAATCGCCGAAGTGGTGGCCGTGAATGTGGGGCGAGCAAAATCGCCCATGACTCTAGCTGCCATGGCTTCGGGCTCTGCAAACAACAAGACTAAACCAAAGTCTTGAGAATCGATCTCCTCCTTCTCCTTCGCGGCTAAAATCGCTTTCCTTTGATGGATGTTGTCGAAGTAGGGCGCTAAACTCCTTTGAAGACTTCGGCGACCATGCATAAACAACACTCAACAAAAGGGTTAAACGCACCGAGTGGGAGAAATAAGAAAATCGAAGAAACACAAATAAAAATAAAACAAATAAAAATACTACACAATAAATCGCCTAAAGTTTTTCCCCGGCAACGGCGCCAAAATTTGTTTCACCAAAAAGTGTTCGCAATAGACGAAATCTATCGTAGCACTAGCAAGTAAAACCTAAGTATCGAATCTCAAGGAAAACTTAACAGGGCAATCAATTATGTAGTAAAAATCTAATCTAGCCTAAATCTAGGAAAGCAAGTAAAGAAAATTTTTAGGGGTTTTTGTTTTAAATCCTAGGCAAATAAAATAAATCAAAGCAATAAATAAAAGCAAGTAAATCAACTAATCTAGAAAGCAAGAAATAAATCTAAGAATTAAACTAAAGTAAAACGATTAATCTACCTAGGCAAGAATCGAAAAGAGAGCAATAAAAGAAGCAACGAAGGAAACGAAAGCGAAGAAAGAAGCATAAACAAATCTAGACATGATGAACTAAATCTGGAAATTAAAGGCAAATTATTCTAACTTGAAAGCTTTGAAAAACGAAAGAATTGAAAGCAAGAAAAACGAATCTAAACTTTAAACTAGAAATCGAAAGAACGAAATTAAACTAAGGAATTTAAGCGAAGCAATTAAGAAAACGAATCTAAAATTAAAGCAAGCAATTAAAAGCAAGTAAACGAAAACAATAAAGAACTTACGAGAATTAAACCAAGAACGAAGAACCTGAATTAAACGAAAAGCCTTGAATTAAATTGCAACGAACAACGAATCCGGATCCGAACAATAGAAAGCTAATAAAAGTGTTTAAGTGCTGGAAACTAAAGCTAAAATATGATAAAAGATGTCTTTAATTCGTGTACAAGGATGATATATATATACTAGGTAAAAACCTAGATAAATAAGGAAAGGACAATTGGTCGGAGCGTTGGACGGTCGTCCAACGTACGTTGGACGCTCGTCCAACGTCGCACTCGCACTTCACTTCAATTCTTCCCTGGACGCTCGTCCAGGGTACTCTGCGCTCATCCAGTGCTCGTCCAGCGTACTCTGGACTGCCGTCCACAGCCTCGGACGGTCGTCCAGCGTCGTGCTCGCTCCATGCTCGATTTTTCCTCAACTTTCCGCCCTTTTCGACCCGTTTCCTTCCGTTTCTTCCACCTTATGATCCTACACGAACCAAACTCCAAACAACCGAATCATAGCAAAAGACAAACAAAATGACACAAAAACATAACGAAAATGGACTCAAAAACACTACGAAAATCCTAACATTTACACACCAATCAAACTCCCCCACACTTAGACTTTTACTTGTCCTCAAGCAATACAAAAACGAAATAAACAATAGACTCAAGTATTGTGAACTATATAGGCCTCAAAACTTTTCGAAAATAAACTCTCACGATCATGACCAAAACTATGCACACAACCTTAGCATCAATCAACACAATCTACTCAACTAATTCAAAGTATGCTAATCCATCAAAGAACACTCTCCAACATGTGAAATTTTGTATATGAAAGTGAACACTCAACTCTCTCAAAGAAAAGATGTAATATAATGCACATCAAGAGGGTTCACTCAACATCAATGCAATGCAACATGTTTACCATAGGCTTGCCTTCAATCTCAACATCTCCACCTAATGTAATAATTACAAACTAGGATCAAAAAGGTCTATATATAAGCTTGTAATGTAGGGACATTGGTTAAGGTAGGGAATATATAGGCAAAGTGACTCAAAATGCTCTAAATCATCAACCTCTTTTTCAACTCCAACCAAAGTATGGATTTTTATCTCCATCTTCTACCCTCCAACACACCAAATACAAACTCAAAGATGCTAAAATATCAACTATACAAATCAAAGCTAACTATCCCCTTATGCTTATTTTTTTCTCTTTTTCTTTTCTTTTCTTTTTTTTCTAGAGCTCAACTAATAAATGTTCTTTCTAATGTTGAACAAAGGCTCTATTTTTTTTTTCATCTCTTTTTTTTTCTTTTCTTTTTTTTTTTTATGCTCATAGGGATAGCTAACTACACTTAAACAAGCATCTAAAATTTCTTCTCTTTCTCTCCTTCTACACCATAACAAATATTTTCCAATTATCTCCTTCCATATCACCAACTACAACTAAGGATACCCATAATCATCCAAACCTCCTATCATCCGGTTTCACAAAGAACGGCTAATAAAGGCTCAAAAGGGGTAAACAAAGGATTATGAACAAGGTTAGTGTATAGGAATCATATGGCTACGAAAGAATGGCCTAAGATCATCTCCTAGTTCGTAAATATACTAAGGTCTTGATGGAAAAACAAGGCAAGTTCTAGAAACAACGAAGCATACATGATCACTCAATCAAAGAATAGGCATAAATATGCACAAATAGCTCAAATCTCACGGGTTCAAACTAACTAGTTCCCGACATCATAGCATACATCAAATTCATCAAATAAAATGCGTCGCTTCGCCAAGGTTCCATGCATAATAAAGATCATGAATTTTTTCAAAAATCAACGCAATTCTCTATCATCGGCCAAGTCCACAATACTATCATCACATGCTCATTCGACTCAATTAACTCCTAAGACTCAACAAAATTAAAAACTACATGCCAAAAGTTCAAAGACCCCCCCCCCCCCCCCCCCCCCACACACACACACACTTAAAATCAAGCAATGTCCCCATTGCGAGAAAATAAAAAGGAAAGGGATAAAGAGAACTTATCGCAATATGACGAACACAAATACCAAAGCATAAAATCAAACAAAATAAAGAGAAAACAATAAAAGACTCAAACAAAAATAAAACACACAAACATGCTATGGGTTGAAGAAACCTTGGAAACGTGGATCTTGCCAACGAGGATCATAAGGAGACCACCAATGAGGGTCATTCGGGTCCGGTGGAGTGGAGGTAGAGGCCACCGAGAAGTCGGTAAAACGAGTCAAGTGACTCTCCATGTGGGACACCCGGCTATTCATCCCCGTCACTTGGGTCGACAAATCATCGAACCGAGTAAACACATTCTGTTGGAATTGTGCAAATCCGGTCCTAAAGTCGGCCCAATAAGGGGGAACCTCGGCCTCCATATTCTGACGAGCCCGGATGCGATCTCTCCTAGTGTAGTAGTGAACTAAACGCTCGTTGTCGCCCGGGACATGCTGCTGCTCCTCTTCTTCTCCATCCTCTTCTTCTTCCTCATTGTGCTCCTCATCATCTTCTTGCTCCTCATCATCGCCTCCGTCCTCATATTCCTCCTCCTCATCCCCCGACTCTTGACTTGGGAGACCACGTTGACGACGAGCTGCATGATAGGCAATAACAGACGCTCTCTCCCGAACTGGAACGAACTCGGTCGCCCCTCGCATGAGATGAGCGTTGATAAGCTCATTGAGGGTAATCTCCTTGCTTCGGGTTAAACCGGCGCTTTGAGAAATATCCACTCGCAAATGGCGTGCCAAAACTGTAGCAACATAACTCAAAGTAGGGTGTGCTCCCTTCTAGTTTTGCACATTAGTAAGTTGGGACCAAATAAGTGGAGCCATACACACCCTAATATTGTTAGTAGCACAATGGAGCAAATAAATCTCTAACGCATTCACCTTATTATGCTCTTTCTTACCAGTAATCATGCAAGATAGAAAACGATGAAGAATCAATAAAGCATGATCTTTGATAAAAGCACTCGGCACCCCAGAAGCTTTATAATTAGTAACACCCGTCAACGCATACCAAGCATCAGACACATTGAAATCAGAAGGCATGAACTCAGACAAACCATCACCCAAATGAAAACCAAACGCTTCATGCATCACTCGCCTAGGAATTTCCCATAACTCACCCCGAAAAGTTGCATACATGCAAAGCTCATTCTCCGCATTACGTTCTAACCGAAAACTAGAACACATTTCAATGCAAAGACTCTCATGACCATCCCAAGCATGAGTAATTAAATTCATAAGGCCCAAACAATTTATGTATCCTCTAAGCGTATCCCAAATAGGTAAATGACGAAGAAAATCTATATTGTAATGCCTAGGAGGTCGAATATCCTTGCCACGTAAACGGAGATAAAAGTTCGTAGTCTCGTACCTCTCCGTCGGGAATGGAATGCCCTGTTGACGGCCAAAGAGCTCTTGAGAAACTCCTGCCGGGTGGTAGTCGGGGCGGCGATGCAACGGAATGCGTGCATCGGTGAGAGGGCGGGCTTCTCCGAGCTCTCCACGAACCATGGTAGTGACAGGGGTGGAACGGGGATGAGACAGGGATAATGGGCGTCTAGAAAAGCCGGAACGGGCGGGGCACAAATCGGGCAGCAGCTGCGTTGGACGCTCGTCCACTGCTCCTTGGACGCTCGTCCAAGGTGAATCTGGGCGCTGGGCGTGGGCTCGTCGTCGGCGGGCGGCTACGACGGTGAGAGAAGACGACGGCGAGCGGCTGGCTGGCGTTGGTGACTGGAGAACGCGGCTGACGAATGGTGCTGAAGAACGCGGCTGAACGGCGGTTGCGACGGCGACTCACGCGGCAGCGGCGATTTGCGGCGGTTTCCGGCGGTGGAGCTGTGAACGGCGGCTGCTTTAGGCGGCTAATGTCTGCAGTTTAGAGAGGGAGGCGTGAGAAAGATAGAGGGAAGAAAGACTATAAGTAAAACCTAGGAAGGAATTAGAGTTGGAATCGAATCGGGGCCCGTGTTGCGCTGGACCCTCGTCCAAAGTACGTTGGACGCCCGTCCAGAGCGGCGTTCGCTGAAAACTGGAGGACTTAATTACGTTGGACGCTCGTCCAACGTACGTTGGACGCCCGTCCAACGCAGCCTTCGCTGATTTGATTTAAAACTCGAAATTACGCTGGACGCCCGTCCAGAGTACGTTGGACGCCCGTCCAGCGCGACCCTCGCAAAATTTTGCCCGAATTCTCCATTTTTCTCCCTCTCAAAGCCTTCCATGCCATTGCCATCCTTGGGAACTATTCCCTGCACGAATAACAAAAAGAAAAATGAACGAAAAATAGCAAAATAAAAAGAATATAAATCCTACTCTACAAAAAAATAAAATAGAGAAAGTGGGTTGCCTCCCACCAAGCGCTTATTTAACGTCATTAGCTTGACGTACCAAATACTCAAGAGGAAAGTGGGGGGTCGGAGATGAGAATCGTCTCCACCGTGTGAGGTAATGTTGTCCCTTCGATATATGGCTTCAATCGTTGCCCGTTGACCGAGAAAATGTATCCCGAATCCTCGTTCTTGATTTCCACCGCTCCATGAGGAAAAACTTGCACTACCGTGTATGGACTTCCCCACCTAGACTTAAGCTTACCCGGAAATAGACGAAGACGAGAGTGAAAGAGAAGTACCTTCATTCCGGGTTTGAACTCCTTGTAGGCTATACGTCTATCATGTAGACGCTTCACCTTGTCTTTGTAGATCTTGGCGTTGTCATAGGCTTCGTTCCTTAGCTCGTCAAGCTCCTCCATTTGCAAAACTCTCCGATCGTGAGCATCGTCGAGGTCGAAGTTGATGCGCTTGAGAGCCCAATATGCCTTGAACTCGATCTCAACGGGAAAATGGCACGACTTACCATAGACGAGCCTATAGGGACTCATCCCAAGCACGCCTTTGTAAGCCGTGCGATATGCCCAAAGAGCGTCGTTCAACTTGTCGGCCCAATCCTTCCTTGATGGTTTCACCGTCTTCTCGAGGATCCCTTTGATTTGTCGATTGCTCATCTCCGCTTGTCCCGAAGTTTGTGGATGGTAAGGAGTCGCCACCTTGTGAGTGATGGCGTTCTTCTTCATGAGCTTGGCGAACAATTTGTTGCAAAAATGTTTTCCCCCATCACTAATGATCACACGAGGGAAACCAAAAATACACAAAATATTTTCCTGCACAAACTTCAAGACAACGTGAGAGTCACATGTCTTCGTGGGTATGGCTTCTACCCACTTAGACACGTAATCGACGGCAAGCAAAATATACTCAAATCCATGAGACTTGGGAAAAGGACCCATAAAATCCATTCCCCACACATCAAATACCTCGACCACCAAGATAGGATTCAAGGGCATCTCATTGCGTCGACTAATCGAGCCAACACGTTGACAACGATCACAAGAAAGGTAGAAGGCTTGGGCATCCTTAAAAAGAGTGGGCCAATATAGCCCACTTTGAAGTACCTTATGTGCAGTCTTTTGCCCACCAAAATGCCCTCCACTCGGTTCCTCGTGACAATGTCGCAACACCTCGGTTTGCTCGTGGTCGGGAACGCACCTTCGAATCACCTCGTCCTTCCCAAGCTTGAATAAGTGAGGATCCTCCCAATAGTATTGCCTACACAAACGAAGAAACCTTTTCTCTTCTTGAGCGTTAAGGACGGGTTTAGTGTCCTTTTCGGCCAAGTAATTAGCAATATCGGCAAACCAAGGAGTAACATTCACTTCATTAACATTTTCAAAAGGGAAGGAATCACAAATATCATCAAGAGAAAAATAAGGGGGAGGTGAATCGAGGCGAGAGAGATGGTCGGCCACAAGATTATCACTACCTTTCCTATCACGAATCTCAATATCAAACTCTTGCTATAATAAGACCCATCTAATCAACCTAGGTTTTGCTTGGGCTTTAGTCAAAAGATGTTTAAGAGCACCATGATCACTATAAATAATCACCTTAGACCCTATGATGTAAGATCTAAATTTATCTAAGGCAAAAACAACAGCAAGCATCTCTTGTTCGGTGGTGGTGTAATTCACTTGAGCAGGATTATGCGTTAAACTAGAATAGTAAATCACACGAAGCATCTTATCGACTCTTTGACCCAAAACAGCCCCTACGGCATTATTAGAAGCATCACACATAATTTCAAAAGGTAATGACCAATCGGGTCCAACTACAACGGGAGCGGAGATGAGTTTTTCCTTCAAGGTGAGAAAAGCATGCATACAAGAATCATCAAAGTGGAAAGGCACATGTTGAGCAAGTAAACGACAAAGAGGTTGGCTAATCTTAGAAAAATCCTTAATAAATAGTCTATAAAAGCCCGCATGACCAAGGAAACTCCGAATACCTTTGACATCACTAGGTGGTGGCAATTTTTCAATCACCTCCACTTTCGCTTTGTCGACCTCTATACCCTTACTCGAGACTATATGGCCTAAAACAATTCCACTTCTAACCATAAAATGACTCGTCTCCCAACTCAAAGTAAGACCACTCTCAATGCATCTCTTAAGGACTCTCTCTATTTTCATCAAGCAATCATGAAAAGACGACCCAAAAACAGAAAAATCATCCATGAAAATCTCAACAAAGTCACCGATAAATTTCGAAAAAATAGACATCATGCATCTTTGGAACGTACCCGGTGCGTTGCAGAGACCAAATGGCATCCTCCTATAAGCGTAGGTCCCAAAAGGGCTTGTGAAGGCCGTCTTTGCTTGATCCTCCGGAGCAATCGCAATTTGGTAGTAACCTGACAAGCCATCTAGAAAACAATAAAATTCCTGCCCGGCTAACTTATCAAGCATTTAATCAATAAAAGGGAGAGGAAAGTGGTCCTTTTTGGTGGAAGCATTGAGCTTCCTATAATCGATGCACATCCTCCAACCGGTAACCGGGCGCGAGGCGACCAACTCGTCCTTCTCGTTCTTCGACACCGTAATTCCTCCCATCTTTGGAACGACGTGCACCGGGCTAACCCACTCACTATCGGCGATGGCATAGATAATACCCTCCGCCAATAGCTTGTAGATTTCCTTGCGCACGACCTCCATGAGCATTGGGTTGAGCCTCCTTTGTCCATCTCGTTTGGGGCGAGCGCCTTCTTCGAGATTGATGCGATGCATGCACGTGGCCGGGCTAATTCCTCGAATATCCGCCAAGCTCCATCCAAAAGCGAGCTTGTTCTCCTTGAGTATGCCCACCAATGCTCATTCCTCTACAAGAGACAAAGAAGAAGAGATGATTACGGGTTTTTGATTTCCTTCCTCTAAAAACATATATTTCAAATGCGGTGGCAGCTCTTTCAACTCCAACGGCTCCGGAATCTTCGAGCCGGGCTCGGGGTCTTGAGGGGGAAACGGGAGTTTGATCCCGATGTCTCTCTCCATTCGCTCCCATTCCATTTGATCTTCGGATCCCCAACATACTTCCTCGGTCTCAAAATCCTGCACAAAAGAACACTCGGCCAAGGCATCAACCTTATCGATGAAAGAACAATTATCAATTAAATTGACCGATGACATAGGCCGACTCTTATGCACAGAAAATGAGACATCCTCTCCTAACACCGACATCTTAATCACACCATTCTTCACATCAATCAAAGTGTTAGTAGTAGCCATGAAAGGACGACCTAGCAAAAGTGTGTGCTAAATACCATTCTCTTGAACCTCACCTATCTCTAAAACAACGAAATCAACGGGTACAATCAAACCCCCTACGCGAACAAGAATATCCTCAATAATACCTCTAGGGTACCTAATAGACCTATCCGCCAATTGAAGGCTCATGCGAGTGGGTTTAAGTTCTCCTAACTCTAATTGCTTGAAGATAGAATAAGGCATAAGATTAATACCGGCACCTAAATCTAGCATACCACATGCTTCCTTACCATTACCTAAAGAGATAGTGATAACGGAAGAACCTGGATCTCGTTGCTTAGGTGGAAGAGGGTGTTGCATAATTGATGTCGCCACCTCCGATACCGCAATCGTCTCCATCTCATCGAACGGCTTCTTCCTCGATGTCAACTCCTTCACGAACCTCACGAACGGTGGCACATTGCGAATAACATCAAGGAGAGGCAAGTTCACGTCCACCTTTGAAAGAAGCTTGTATAAATCCATGAATTGTTGATCACGCTTCTTGTTCTTCACTCGACTTGGGTAACGAATGGGGGGAACATAAGGATTGGAAGTCATGTGGAGAGGTTGGGACTCCTTCTCGATTAGCTTCCTCGGACTCCATGCGTGCGTTCCGGGCGGTGGACGGTCGTCCAATGTTCTCTGGACGCTCGTCCAAGGAAGGGCTCGCATTTGGCTCCTCATCAGCGTTGGACGGTCGTCCAACGTACGTTGGACGCCCGTCCAGCGCGGGCTTCGCTGAAGAATTTCCTGACGCTCGTCCAACGGCTGGCGTGACTGTGGGCGGTCGTCCAACGTTGGACGGTCGTCCAGATACGTTGGACGCCCGTCCAGAGTGCTGGGCTGCATGATTTGGGCTAGATCCCCAACGCGAATTTGGACCCCACCTTTGGCTAGAATGGCTTTGAGGCGGCATCACAACTCCATTATCCACGTGCCTCCCGCTCCGTAGCACCGAAACGGCTTGGGCTTGATGTGGTGGAAAAGGAGGAACATATGTGGGGTATTGCACCTCGTTAGCTTGTTGGGGTTGAATCCCTTGACTCGGAATTCGCCCCGGTTGTTGCATCAAGTGCATGGATCCAGAAATTTGACCAATGGCCGTCTCGAGCCGCTTTATGATTGCATCAAGTGCATGGAGTCGATCCTCATCGGCGGGAAGCTTTTGTGGAGGTCCTTGAGGACGAGAATTTGGGTATGGTGGTGGTGGAGTAGGAGTAGGTTGAGGGGGGTAATATGGAGGTGGTGGATAATATGGATTGGGAGGATATTGTGGAGGTGGGTAATATGGTGGAGGTTGAGAGTAGTAGGGATTTGGTGGAGGATAAGGGCTATTATATGGTGGAGGGCGTCTATTAAGATAGGTAGGAGGATTACCTTGCCCTTGTGTCGGCCTTGGATTTTGGAAACGTCCATTGTATCCCCCTTGGTATCCTTGAGGTGGAGGCACTTGAGGGGGGTATCCTTGAGCGGCGTACACCTCGGCTCCTCCTTCGTATGGAAACTCTCCCATGTTGTGGCACACCTCCTTGATGTGACCAAGCTCTCCACAAATCTCGCATTGGTCCGGCTTCCTCTCTTCCTCCTTCGGGGCCGGTGCACTTTGCTTAATCTTCAAATTCTCGAGATCCCTATACATGTTGGCAATTTGCTTTTTCAAGTCGGGGCTCATCGAAATTGCACTCGCCTCCACTTTCCTTGGTCTAGCTGATTTTTGTTGAGAACTCGCAGCGAGCGTCTCGAAAATATCCTTCAACTCTTCAGCTGTCTTGACCGCTATGTTGCCTCCGGCCGAACTATCCACCATGAACTGACATGTTTGATTGAGGGCGTCGTAGAAATATTGCCAAAGCAACTCCGGTGCCATTTGATGATGAGGGCATTGTTGAAGTAGCTCTTGGAACCTCTCCCATGCTTCGTGAAACGGCTCATCGTTGTCTTGAGAGAAATTCATAATCTTTGACCGCACCTCTTGAGTCTTGCTGTTCGGGTAGTACTTGAGCATGAACTTCTCGCACACCGCATTCCATGTGGCGAGAGAGTTGGCCGGGAGCGCCAAATATCATGACTTTGTTCGATGCTTGAGGGTGTACGGGAAGCACTTCATCTTCAAGTTGTCTTCCGTGAGTCCCGAGAGTGGGAAAGTTTGCACCACCGTGCAAAACTCTCGGATGAATGTCAAAGCGTCCTCGTTGGCCAGCCCATGGTAGGGTGGAAGCAACGCCATGTGGTGAGGTTTAAGCTCATGATTCCTGACCGCTTCCGTCAGGACAATCGCCGAAGTGGTGGCCGTGAATGTGGGGAGAGCAAAATCGCCCATGACTCTAGCTGCCATGGCTTCGGGCTCTGCAAACAACAAGACTAAACCAAAGTCTTGAGAATCGATCTCCTCCTTCTCCTTCGCGGCTAAAATCGCTTTCCTTTGATGGATGTTGTCGAAGTAGGGCGCTAAACTCCTTTGAAGACTTCGGCGACCATGCATAAACAACACTCAACAAAAGGGTTAAACGCACCGAGTGGGAGAAATAAGAAAATCGAAGAAACACAAATAAAAATAAAACAAATAAAAATACTACACAATAAATCGCCTAAAGTTTTTCCCCGGCAACGGCGCCAAAATTTGTTTCACCAAAAAGTGTTCGCAATAGACGAAATCTATCGTAGCACTAGCAAGTAAAACCTAAGTATCGAATCTCAAGGAAAACTTAACAGGGCAATCAATTATGTAGTAAAAATCTAATCTAGCCTAAATCTAGGAAAGCAAGTAAAGAAGATTTTTAGGGGTTTTTGTTTTAAATCCTAGGCAAATAAAATAAATCAAAGCAATAAATAAAAGCAAGTAAATCAACTAATCTAGAAAGCAAGAAATAAATCTAAGAATTAAACTAAAGTAAAACGATTAATCTACCTAGGCAAGAATCGAAAAGAGAGCAATAAAAGAAGCAACGAAGGAAACGAAAGCGAAGAAAGAAGCATAAACAAATCTAGACATGATGAACTAAATCTGGAAATTAAAGGCAAATTAATCTAACTTGAAAGCTTTGAAAAATGAAAGAATTGAAAGCAAGAAAAACGAATCTAAACTTTAAACTAGAAATCGAAAGAACGAAATTAAACTAAGGAATTTAAACGAAGCAATTAAGAATACGAATCTAAAACTAAAGCAAGCAATTAAAAGCAAGTAAACGAAAACAATAAAGAACTTACGAGAATTAAACCAAGAACGAAGAACCTGAATTAAACGAAAAGCCTTGAATTAAATTGCAACGAACAAAGAATCCGGATCCGAACAATAGAAAGCTAATAAAAGTGTTTAAGTGTTGGAAACTAAAGCTAAAATATGATAAAAGATGTCTTTAATTCGTGTACAAGGATGATATATATATACTAGGTAAAAACCTAGATAAATAAGGAAAGGACAACTGGCCGGAGCGTTGGACGGTCGTCCAACGTACGTTGGACGCTCGTCCAACGTCGCACTCGCACTTCACTTCAATTCTTCCCTGGACGCTCATCCAGGGTACTCTGCGCTCGTCCAGTGCTCGTCCAGCGTACTCTGGACGGCCGTCCATAGCCTTGGACGGTCGTCCAGCGTCGTGCTCGCTCCATGCTCGATTTTTCCTCAACTTTCCGCCCTTTTCGACCCGTTTCCTTCCGTTTCTTCCACCTTATGATCCTACACGAACCAAACTCCAAACAACCGAATCATAGCAGAAGACAAACAAAATGACACAAAAACATAACGAAAACGGACTCGAAAACACTACGAAAATCCTAACATTTACACACCAATCACCCACTACCTATAATTGATCAATTGGTAGATTCTACATCAGGGTGTGAATTGTTATCTATAATGGATGCATATCAAGGCTATCATCAGGTCAAAATGAATCCATCAGATATCCCAAAAGCCGCATTTGGGGTTTGCGCTGGGACATTTGGTTTCCAAAGCATGCCTTTTGGCTTGAAAAACGCAGGCGCTACCTACCAAAGGATGATGGACAATATCTTTAAGAACCAAATCGGCAAAAACATGGAAGTATATGTTGATGACATACTAGCCAAGAGTGTGCATGCCCAGGACCATATACGAGACCTGCAAGAAGTGTTTGTTGTAGCCAGGTTGTATCACCTTAAGCTAAACCCAGCCAAGTGCTCTTTCAGTGTCCAAGCCGGAAAATTCTTGGACTATATGGTCACCCCCAGAGGGATCGAAGTTAACCAGGCCAAGGTACAGACTGTGCTAGATATGACACCCCCACGAAACATTCGAGAAATTCAAAGACTCAATGGGTGAATTACGGCGTTGAGCCGCTTCATTTCCAGATCAGCTGACAAAAGCCTACCCTTTTTCAAAATTTTGAGAAAGGGAAGTAGGTTAGAATGGACAGAAGAGTGTCAGAAAGCTTTCGAAAAACTGAAAGAGCATCTAGCAAGGTTGCCTCTACTCACCAAGCCCGCACCACAGGAGGTCTTATACTTATATATAGCGGTAGGAGAGGAATCTATCAGTTCTGTACTCCTGAGGGAGGAAGGGCTAACCCAGAAGCCTATCTACTATACAAGCAAGATGATACAGGGAGCAGAAATGCGGTACCCGAGTATTGAAAAAGCAGCATTAGCAGTGATGGTCACAGCCAGAAAACTGAGGCCTTACTTCTTATCGCATAAAGTGATAGTTAGGACGAATGAGCCATTGAAGCAAATATTGGGTAAACCAGACCTGTCGGGGAGATTAGTCAAATGGGCGATAGAGCTAAGCGAGTATGATGTAGACTTCGAGCCAAGAGTAGCTATTAAAGCTCAAGCACTGGCTGACTTCCTGCAATAAACCACCAGAGGGGAAGAAGAAGAATACCAATGGTGGAAAACCTATGTTGATGGTTCAGTTACCAAGGAGGGAGCAGGGGTAGGGATCTTTATCCAAGACCCTGAGAGCCATGTTTACAAATTTGTTGTTAAATTAAACTATCATGTCTCTAACAACTAGGCAGAATATGAGGTCCTGGTCAGATGCCTAGATTTTTTGCAAACTATGGGCGCAACCCATGTAGTGGTCCACTCGGATTCCCAATTAGTAACACACCAGGTCTTAGGGACTTGCGAAAAATGTGAAGAATGAATGGTGGCATACGCTAAAATCGTAGACGAACTGATGGGACGTTTTGTCAAATCTGAGGTGGTCCAGATCCCTCGAGAAGAGAATGTAGAAGCCGATAAGCTGGCGCGAATAGCCAGCTCTGTAGAGGGGACATGAGCGGATGAAATTGTGTTATGCAATGCAGATGCTAAATTGATTAAAGCCGAAATACAGGCTATTGAAATAATGGATGATTGGAGAATTCCGATCATCAGAGCCTTAAAGGAACTTCCCAAAAAGGCAGAAGCCACAGCTCTTGCTAATGATGGTAGGCTGTCGCGCGCCTTCAAAACTAAATTTTGTCTAATAGGAGACAAGCTATACAAAAGGGAATTTACACCTTACCTCAAATGCCTGTCAGAACCTGAGAGAGAGTACGCGCTGCGTGAGATACATGAGGGTGCTGCGGGAGCACACACTGGATTCAAAGATCTAATCAGAAAGCTACTCAGAGCTGGATTCTTCTGGCCTACAATGGAAAGAGATGCTAAAGACCTAGTCAAGAGGTGTGATAGGCTGATAGCTGTCAAAGAAATGGGAGACTCATCCACAAGCCCGCCGAATAGCGAGGGGAAATGATGGCACCCTGTCCCTTTGATAAATGGAGAATTGATATAGTAGGAAAATTCCCTACAGCCACAGGTGGAAGGATATTCTTAATTGTAGCCGTAGACTACTTTACTAAATGGGTTGAGGCTGAGGCTGTAGTGAAAATCACGGAACAAGTGGTGAAGAAGTTCATCTGGAGAAACATATGCTGCCGATACGGAATCCCGAGGATCCTGGTCACCGACAACGGCGCTCAATTTACAGGGTCCTTGGTACGAACCTGGTGCAAAAAAATTGGCATTGAGCAAAGATTTGTAGTTGTAGCCCACCCTCAAGCTAACGAGCAAGTTAAGGTAACAAACAGAACCATTGTAAGCGGCATTAAAGCCAGGTTAGAGAAAGCCAAAGGAAACTGGGCCAATGAATTGGATTCAGTGCTATGGGCATATCGAACCAGTCCTAAGACAGCCACATGAGAAGCCCCATTTAATCTGGTTTACGGGGCAACGGCAGTAACACCAGTGGAGGCAGAGCTCAAATCACTAAGGATAACTGCCTATGATGAAAATCAGAACTCCTCCCTAATGAGGGAGAACATGGACATGGTTGAAGAGCTCAGAAACAAAGCCCTTCAAAAGGCAGAAAGATACAAGCAACAAGTGCGGGATGCATATAATAAGAAAGTGCAGATTCGGAGGTTCTGCAAAGGAGATCTAGTTTTAAAGAGGGCAGATGCTCTTAAGCCCATGGGAAAGCTAGATGCAAATGGGGAAGGACCATACTTAGTAAAAGAAGTATTGAAAGGTGGAGCTTATGAATTACAAGATGAGGAAGGAAGGGTGCTACCCCGACCCTGGAATGTAAACAATCTAAATAAATATTATGCTTATAATAAAAATGAGCTAATTTCCTAAAGTCTACCCCGCGGGATGCAAGAAACAGCTCAGGAAAATGGAAAGGGTTCTTCTATAAAGCAGATTATCTAAAGAGAGGTAGAGTTCAAAGCTACCAATAAAATGAGTTATAATTCATTCGATTTCTCATAACTCACCTGGGGGAGAGTAGAGGGATACCCCCATATCCCATTATCTTAAAATGCTTTATGCATATAAACCAGAAGCGTTGAGCAAGCAGCAAAAAACCATAATATAATCTATTTTAGCAATTCAAAGGCATATAATATAATAAACACCTGAACCAAAGAAACAAGAAAAAGAAATATTTTGTTCCAAATTCAGGGTCGTGAAATGAGCACCCTAACAAAAACCCAAAAAGAAAAGTTGTTTATAGACACCAGGTTAGAACCTAATCAAGTTAGATAGAGGAACCCGAGCCGGATGATGAACCTGTAGAAGCCTGAGGGAAAAGAGCAGGAAACATTGTCGTCTCTAGCGGTTGAACCTAAAAAGATCACAGAAGCAAATATTCAGCAAATAACCCTGATGGTCAGAATAAGATTAGCATAAGTCGATGATCATATAACTTACCCTCATCTATCTTCAGCCTCTTGTTCTTTTCTCCATAAACTCTCTCAACTAGAGATCCATCTCCACCCTCAGTCTTTGTCGCTGCCTCAACCTTTTTAGTCCTTTCAATCCGAAGTAATTCGGCCATCAGAGTAGGGAGGTGCTCATAGACTCCTAGGTTGGCGGCACCGGCTTCAAGCGATAGATACCCTCCGGGCAAAGACAAGAGGATGAGTTTGCATTTCTCTTTCTCCGACAAGTGCCCATCATACATTTCATACTGGGTGAAAAGATTCTTGAACCTCCTGAGGTATGCCTTCATATCAGGATAGTCGTCGAGGTCCACAAAATCCATCTCCTGCCGAGTCAGAAAGCCAAGCAGCCAGAATCGGAGGGATTCAGAAACATCGTCGGAGTAAGCCAACTCACAGATCTTTTGGCGAATGGAATCAATAGACATAGCTGAAACGGTAGAATAATGAAGGGCTAAAACCTCGAGGGTGTATATAACAGGAAAAATAGAGGGTTCCCTCAATACTCAGTGCGTCAACACGCAATCCATGAAAAGACGGAGAAGAGATGATAAAATAAGGAAGAAAATACCTGCTCGTCCTGGAAGGAATACCAAGCAAAGAGGGTATTGGCTTTTCTGGGCAAAGAGAAAGCAGAAAGAGCAGTGAGTCATTCTCCCCCTTTTCTGCTTCGACAATTATGTGGAGGGAAAATGAGAGAAGAAGGTAAAAGGAGTGAAAAACTATTCCTTGAAAAGTAGGTTACCCTTTTTCCATCTCGATTACACCAAAAGGCAATGACAAGATAGGGAGTCTCCCAACATACCCTACCTCGAAAAATTAATCGGCGCACCACCTTTTTCATACGACAAGACCCTTATGACATCATCATAATTTTTTTTCTCGCATTAGTGACAAGCAGAAGCTTATAGCGCACGCTTCTGGACTTGGGGGGGAGTAGCTGATAGGGACCAATATCAGCCTTACCTCATGGCACCTTTGAATGCTGACTGGATGAGAATAATGAAAACTTCAGATGCCACCCTCGGTGCAGATGCTTCGCCCAGTGCAGAAGCAATATGGTTATGAGTAGATCCTTCCCGTACAGAAGCCATTCCATATCCACAAGCAGTAGCGACTCCAGAAATTATAAATTGGGGGTACGAAAAAAATTATATACCATTAGGCTATTTCAAAAATTTCTCTCTCGACACTTGCAGTAGCAATCGGAAGAATCAATACCAACTTAATGAGCAAAAATAAAATATTTACTTCTTCCGTACTACTGAGTAGTGGGCATTTCTTAAATATATATGAGACATAGATATAAAAACGAACAATATTCGGTGGGAAGAGCGGAAAATACTAGTCGTAAATTTTTTTTTTTGGGGGGTACAGCTGTACCCCCATTGCCCCATGCTGGAGTCGCCAGTGTCCACCAGCATCTGCTAAGACACAAGGATCTGCCTAGCACACCGTCCGCTTGACTCTACATACTCTAGAGTATGGACCACTAAATTAATGACGGGGAATCTTGTCTCCCTAAAAATTCCTTTCTTGTCCCTCTCACGTATGCACACTTACCTTTTTGTCCTTCTCCTTGTCTATAAATAACAAGTGATCTCGCTATTTCAAGAAAACAACTTTACACACACGCACTATTCCATTCATACTCTGCTCTCGCAAGCTAGAGCAACCGAAGTCCTTCTTCAAGGATTTCTCCTCTCTCATTACTCCCATCTGTGTTCTCTTAGGTAAAAAATGGGACTCCCAACAACTTAAGCCGAAGGTATAATTCTCGTTGTCGAGAGAGGACGAAGTACGAAAGCGCCTTGCGTTCTCTACTTCTCCCTCTCCTTTCTCTCTTGTTTTTCTACCTAAATGAGCTCTGTGCTCCATGAATTTAACTGATTTCATGGTTAAAAACACCCTTTGCTTAATGTTTAGCTCGATCTTCTCTTTTATGTTCAAAAGGAGATGCCCTGTAGAAAATGAGTTGTTTAAGCTAATAGATCGCACGAATCTCTTACTTATTGTTGTTTGTAATCCTTGACACGTGAATACTCCTTAAAAATACGATGAATAATCACATAATTGTTGTAGATCTTTAACCCGGATCTATCAATATCGATTAAATATACAAAATATAAGAGATATATATTTGATGTTTATATTTTAATTACAATATACCAATGTATATATCGATTTAATATATAAAATAAGCCAAATCAATGAGAATATATATATATTAGAAAATATTCAAATTCGTAATGTCACGTAAGATCGGGATCTATTACACTATTATATATATTGATCTTTCTTCCGTTCCGTTTGATTATGTTTTTTTTAATTATTTTATAAATTTGTTAAAATAATCCGAAAAAGAAAAGGTAATTAGGCATGCATAATAAAGTGTTTTGGAAAATCCAAATCCCTATTAATTTTGAACAGTGTTTTAAACACCGAACCGAACCGCCAGTTAAACCATGAACTACCATAATTTCGGTTAGTGGTTTTTCCCAGTTTTTTTGGTTTTGACCGGTTGAACCACGGTTCAACCAAAAAAACCATGAACCGAAGACCTCGCCAAAAAACCATGAACCGAAGGCCTCGCCGGTTCGACCTCCGGTTCGGTTTTTAAAATATTGATTTTGAATAGTCTTCATCTCGTAATTATTGAATACTCATATGTATAAAATGAATAAAAAAAATAATTATTATGTCTATAAAAGGCCAAAACACCATAATCAATTCCTCTTTGATATAGTAAAACATATATAAGTTGGTGAAGGATTCGGCAACACTTAAATCCATATGTATATACAGTGGCGGAGGGAGGGGGGTGGCAGTGGGGTCACGTGACCCCACTAGGATTCTTAAAAAAAAATACCTATATACTAGTAATAATGTAGTATATGTAATAATATTGCACTTGCTAATTCAAAAACTAAACATCAATATTAATAAATTTCAATTCTGACAAATTTAATATTCTTAATTGAGTTGGCAAATTATACATTTTTTTTAATGAGGTATTGTGTTTAATCATTCTTAATAATTGAATGTTTACTTTCAATTCTTTTTCATTGTTTATATTCAGTTTTAAACTTCAAAATGTTCTCATAGTTAACATTTGTCATTTTAGAACACACAATTTGTTTATAATAAATTCTTCGAAAATTTTATTTTATTTATTTACTTGTATTTTTAGGATTTATATTTTTGCTTTCAAAATTTTTTCCCATTGCTTGCATTTAAATAAAACTCATACATTTAGGGGCCGTTTGGTATCCATATACGTATATCAGATATGGGTATCAAAAGTTCTCATATCCATACCATGTGTTTGGCATATCAGTATATGAATATCAAATTGATATCTTTGATATACTGATATCCTCTCTTTTAACTCTTTTCATATACTGATTTTTATAGAGGTATCACCCATATCTCCATTTCAATAATAATAATAATAATAATAATAATAATAATAATAATAATAATAATAATAAATTAATTAAAAAACAATATTATAATTATTATTTATTTCTATTTCTATTTCTATTTCTATTTCTATTTCTATTTCTAATTCTAATTCTAATTCTAATTATTATTATTATTATTATTATTATTATTATTATTATTATTATTATTATTATTATTATTATTATTATTATTATTATTATTATTATTATTATTAATTTGGTTTTGATATCTCACATCCGAACAATCTACACCAAACGCATATATCAGATATCAATTTCATACCCATAGCTTATATCTGATATCCATACCCTTATCTGATATCTGATATACTAGTATATGGATACCAAACGAGCCCTTAGTTTCTAGTCATTAAACTGATCAAAAATAGTTAAATCTTTCAAAAGTGCGTGGCTCAAATGTCTAAAATACATTAAAAAGTTACTTATTTCATTACATATTTTAAAAAATCTCGTTTTAAAAAATTACTTATTTCAATAATTTCGTTGCAATGTTGTTATGTAGTTAAAAAAAAATTATATTATGATAATATAAAATAAGTTCTTAAATTTTTTATTATATTATTCAAATATTTTAAATTCAAAATTATTTGACCCCACTGAACCAAAAGTCTAGCTCCGCCCCTGTGTATATATAATATATAATTCAACCTAATTAATTACGAATAATCCCACTTATCCAACGCACTAAAAACACGAAAACTGTATTACCATGTCGCCCCCCCACGCGCCGCCGCAGGAGACGAAGAAGGAGAACAATAACCGCCGCATACCGCCGGAAATCCTTGAGATGATTCTGTCGAATCTCCCCGTAAAATCCCTGCTCCAGTTCTCCTCCGCTTCAAAACCCTTGAATTCCTTGATATTTGAACAAGATTTCAACAAGAAACATCGACGCCGAACAATCGTCTTGAACGGCCATTATTTTCCCGCTGACCTCTCCCATCTCTCCAGCTGTCCAGTCTCCGCCATATTACCTGGCGTTTCGACGGTGGATACCGGAGCTCTCGTCTCCCCCTTCGAGCCTCCGATAATGTGGATGAAAGCCTTCTGTGACGAACTGTGGTGCGTAGAGTTTAGAAGTTCATTGTACTTATGGAATCCATCGATGAGAACATGCATGAAGCTCCCCGCTCCATCTATACAGTTTGATGCCATCAATTGTGGTGGTTATAATCACGTACGCTTATTTTACGCTTATGTTTATGGATTAGGGTACGACTCGGTTGGCGATGACTACAAGATCTTGAGACTCGGGTTGGAAATTCTTAAACCAGTAGTTGCTGAGTTGTATTCGTTGAGAAGCAATTCGTGGAGAGAGGCCAAGACTTTCCCGGGAGACGGGACGTTACGCTTGAGCTACTGGAGAAACATGGGTTTGTTTGTGGCCGGAGCACTTCATTGGGTTGTTCATCGTGAGGATTTCAACTTGAGACCCTTACGCGACGGTGCAATCCTATCTTTCAATTTATCGACCCACGAGTACGGAGAGGTGGGGTTCCCGAGGTTCGATGAGGAGACAGACATGGTTAACGGCTATGTGGAGATGATTGCTATGAGGGGAAAGTTGTGTTTGAGTGTGAACTATCAGGTGAGTTCGAGGCTTGTGCTTTGGGAGATGCAGGATTACGGGGTAACGGAATCGTGGATGAAGAAGCTCGACATCGATTGCAAGGCCTTTCCATGCTTCGAACCATGCTTCGAAGAGTTGTTTTATGTGCTGAGGCCCTTGTACTCTTACGACAATGGCGACATTTTAATTACTATGAAATGTAAGAGTGGTGAACAGTGGTCGAGAGAGCAAGATTATTGAAGATATTTGTCTATAACATAGATGAAGGAAAGCGAGGGAGGAAGTATTTCCGCATATATGGTGGAAATAGGATATTTAATGCACTTGTTTATGCTGAAAGTTTTGTTTCGCCTGCTGTCTTTGGCAAGTAAGCATAGTTAAGTCGTCGAATGAGGTCTTCTATTATATTTCGGCTTAGGTCTGATTAGGGTTTGCATTTCAAGTTTTTGTTGTTTTATTCTTTTTCGGGTTTTCAATATTACTAGCTATAATCATTTTTTTTTTCCAAAGCAGTTTAGTTTTATTTTATTTAAAGCAGCTATTGATGTAAATCCAAGTTCTACTGCTGCTATGCTGGGAGCTAATTAGTTTTTTTTTAAATATTTTGATGCTGATCCACTGGGTGTTTTATTTCAAATAAATTAGTTTATGCTAGTTGCAATTTTCTATGTTTATGGGACTAGTTTGCAATTAGTATTTAATAATGAGGGATGAGGGATCTTTAAGTATCCCGTTTCCTTTTGTATTCAGCAGTTGAAAAGTTATATAAAACCTTGAGATTTCATCTCTCTCTTGGTGCAATTTTCCGGCATCGGTAGATCAACGGAGAATTGTTTTTGGCTTAGTTGTTTTGTTTTTTTTTTTTTATTTATTACTTGTGAGAGGAGTTCACATCATTTGGTATCCAGAGACAGAACGATCCATATCATGCCGCCGCACCGCCACAATGGCACTTCTATTCACGATGTTCATCTACGCGACGATGTCGCTCAACTTCGCCAACAAATTGAGTCATTGACTCAACAAATAGCAGCGATGCAGCCACATCATGATGACGATACCTCTGAATTTGGTGGTGAAGATGCAGAAAACCCGTTTGCTTCCCTGATCAATCACGATAGGCCCGATGATCGCCGTTGGGAGGCTAGATTTTGTGTTGAAATTCCAGAATTTAATGGAAATCTCTCTGGCGACAATTTTATAGATTGGATTGCATCTGTGGAAGAGATTCTGGACTTCAAGGTTGTCCCACCTCTTCAACGTGTTCCTCTCGTTGCTACCCATTTACGGGGACGTGCCCAAGCTTGGTGGCAGCAATTAAAGGGTGTTCGTGCACGCCAAGGCAAGCCTCGAATTACCTCCTGGGAAAAGTTCCGAAAGCATATGAAGGCTGCTTTCTTGCCTTATAATTATGAACGGGAACTATATCAACGTTTCCAACACTTGCGCCAAGGCCAACAATCTGTCGATGAATATACGATTGTTTTTTATCAACTTTTAGCCCGGACGGAACTCGCTGAGACCGATGTTCAGCTTGTTTCAAGGTATATTGGTGGGCTACGCCTCCCTCTGCAGGACGTCCTCAATATGTTTGATTCGTTCTCTATTTCGGAGGCTCATCAACGAGTTATTCAGGCCGAGAAGCAGCTTGCTCGTCGTACTATGAAGACTCCTCGGCAGCCTCAGTCATCAACTTCCCTACCTACACGCAACTCCCCCTCCGTGCCACCACCGTCTTCGGTTGCTTCCCCGCCTCCATGTCGGGCAGCAGGACCATCTGTTCCTTTTCGCAACCGTTATTTCAATTGCGGTGAGATCGGCCACCGTCAATCAGAGTGTCGGGCACCGCCATCTCATTCTCTAAATCCGAACCTCCGTCAGAATTTTTAGAGGATCTTGATGATGATCAACTCGTCTCTGAGTACGTGGAGGGTGACGTTGGGCCCTGCCTAATGCTTCGTCGATCTTTTCTTACGCCACGTGTTGTATCTGATGATTGGTTGCGTTGCTCTGTGTTCCAATCTACGTGCACTGTCGCAGGCAAGGTATGCCGTTTTATTATTGATTCTGGAAGTTGTGAGAACGTGATTTCTGAATCTGCAGTTACTAAATTGGGTTTGGTCTCTGAGGCTCACCCTCGGCCATATAAGCTTGCTTGGTTGAGTCAAGGTTCGGATATTATGGTTTCTCGTCGTACTTTGGTGCCTTTATCTGTTGGATCTTCTTATTCAGATGAATTATGTGCAACATTGTTCCCATGGATGCATGTCATGTTCTGTTGGGGCGCCCTTGGCAATATGATCCATGATGGCAGGAATAATACATATTCGTTTCTATTTCGAGGCAAAAGGATTATTTTAATGCCCAGCCGGCCTCCAACATTGACAACTCCCACTACGCCTATGGTTTCCTTATTATCACATAAGTATTTTCAGCGTGCTATGGTTGAGTCGGGTGTTGTTTATCTTTTACTCGCCAAGCCTGTTTCTGTTGTCAAGCAGGCTATGTCTCCACCTTTGCAAGCCTTATTATCCGAGTTTTCTGATGTTTTTCCGGCGGAGCTCCCTGATGGTTTGCCACCTTTGCGTGACATTAAACATCATATTGACTTGATTCCCGGCGCTCCACTTCCAAATCGTCCTCATTATCGTATGAGCCCTGCCGAGAGTGATGAACTACGTCGACAAGTGGAAGCTCTTTTAGCTAAAGGCCAAATTCGAGAAAGTCTCAGTCCTTCAGCAGTTCCTGCTCTTTTGACTCCCAAGAAGGATGGCTCGTGGCGAATGTGTGTTGATAGTAGGGCCATCAATAAAATCACTGTGAGATACCGTTTTCCGATTCCCCGCATTGATGATATATTGGACCAGCTCCATGGCGCATCTTGCTTTACCAAACTTGATCTTAAGAGCGGATATCACCAGATTCGCATCCGCCCAGGCGACGAGTGGAAGACAGCTTTTAAGACTCGTGAAGGTCTATATGAATGGATGGTCATGTCGTTCGGCTTGTCTAATGCGCCGAGCACTTTCATGCGAGTTATGAATCAGACACTACGGCCATTTATTGGAATATTTGTCGTTGTGTATTTCGATGATATCCTCATTTATAGCACCTCTGTTGACTTACACTTGCAGCAGCTGCGCGAAGTGCTCTTGGTTCTTCGTCGTGAGAAATTCTTTGCAACGCTACCTAAATGTTTGTTTTGTGTGCCTAGTGTCCAATTCTTGGGTTATAGTGTTTCTTCTGATGGATTGGCTATTGATCCATTGAAGGTGGAAGTTATTTCCAATTGGCCCGTGCCTACTTCAATCACTGTTGTGCGGAGTTTTCATGGTTTAGCTTCATTTTAACGCCGATTTATCCCTCATTTTAGTGCGATTATGGCCCCTTTGACAGATTGTATGCAAGGGACTACCTTCACTTGGACCCCTGCCGCCGGTGACGCTTTTGCCGAGATCAAACAACGTCTTACTTCTGCACCTATTTTAGCACTTCCAAATTTTACGGTGCCCTTTGAGTTGCATTGTGATGCTTCTAAGCTCGGTATCGGGGCTGTTCTTAGTCAAGCGGGACGTCCAATTGCCTTCTATAGTGAGAAACTACGAGGTTCCAAAGTTCGATTCAGTACCTACGATGTTGAGTTCTTTGCTATTGTGCAGGCCATCAAATATTGGAGGCATTATTGTTGGTCCCAGAAAGAGTTAATTGGTGTATGGGGGGGGGGGGGGGAATACACCAATAGCCAACCGTTTTTTATTTTAGAAAACAAACTGGTTTTCTCAGGAAGTAGCTGGTCAGGCAGACCTTTAAAGAGTTGGACAGATTGATCTATCAAGCTTGTGGACAACAAGCTTGATCTATCAAACTGATAGTGCGGAATGTGGTGGAAGGTTGAGCAAGATAACTCTTTTAAGTAAAATCAATGACAGCCTTTGATGAGAGGCTGTTGTTGCTATGAATGTATGAACAGTATAATGCAGAGGAATAATAATACAGTAAATGACACGAGGTATTTTTACGTGGTTACGGTAGATCAAGCTAGATCTACGAATCCCTTTACTTTTGGATTCTCCTTCTCTCTTATTTATACTGACTGAGAATCAGTTTCATAGAATCCAACAACTTTCGATTTACAATCGAATAACTGGAGTACAATCTCAACTATACTAGCTTTACACTTAATATATGAGAGAGAGTACAGGGAGCTTGATGCAGCAGTAAACGCAGCAAGCTTGATGAATAACAATGGTGAAATTCTCTATCTTCAACACTTGGGAAAGCTCTAGGATTTTCGAGTGTTGAATGGATGTGAATTTGAGAGAATTTCTGCAGCAATTTGGCTCGTAAGAATGATGAGTTTCCCGTACTTAATCCATTGTTGTTGAAGGCTTTATATAGACATAGTTTGAAAAACTAGCCGTTGTGAGTCCTGCAAAATAGAGCCGTTACAAACAGCTGACGTGGCATAGATCCGTTGCAGATATGACTCAGCACTTCAAGGTGGGTCCAGACAGCTGGCAACAGAGGTGGCAGCTATGTGGAGGGAGGTTGATCTAACTGATGAGATCAACAGCCTGTCTTCGGCAGCTTGATGAAGGAGCTTGAATGGCCTGGCCGAAGAACCTGCACAGCATGAAAGAGGAAAGAGCTGGTTGTCCTATAATACGTGAGGCTGTTATAGACAACGGCCTCATTCTTTAAGGAGAACATGCTCGGTTATAAAAGTACGAGCTATATCATGCTTGTGCAAAATGCCTAAGTGTGGTTTTGAAAACATCATCAAAACAACTGCAGAGGGTTCCCAACAATTATCTCTTCCATCGTGAATTCATTTTATTTATTGATCATGATGCTCTACGGCATATAGGGAGTCAAGATAAGATATCTGCCCGACACGCTGCTTGGCATTCTTTTTTGCAGCAATTCACATTTGTGATCAAACACAAGTCAGGCATTTCGAATCGCGTGGCGGATGCATTGAGCCGTCGCCATTCTTTGTTGGCTGAGATGCGAGTACAGGTTTGTGGGCTTGATTTACTTCCCCATTCTTATGCTCATGACCCCTTTTTCTCCAAAGTGTTATCCGAATTATCCACCGGCCTTTGTTCTGATTATTTTCTTGAAAATGGATTTTTATTTTGTGGTTCTCAACTCTGTATACCCACGGGCAGTCTTCGTTTGAAGATTCTTGGAGAACTTCATAACATGGGTCACCCCGGTCAAGACCGCACATTTCGTTTGGTTGCCCAATCTTATTTTTGGCCGTCGCTGCGACGGGATGTAAATCGTTTGGTTTTCCGATGTCGTATCTGTCACCTTGAAAAAGGTCAAGCGACTAATGCTGGGCTTTATTTGCCATTTTCGATTCCGACGCAGCCATGGACTCATGTTTCTATGGACTTTGTTCTTGGCCTCCCACGTAATCAACGCGGCGTTGATTCCATCTTTGTGGTGGTTGACCGATTTTCCAAGATGGTTCATTTTATAAGTTGTAAGAAGGCTGTTGATGTTGTAGTTGTGGCACAATTGTATTTTCGAGATGTATTTCGCCTCCATGGTTTGCCCACTAATATTGTCTCGGATCGTGACTCAAGGTTCGTTAGTCATTTTTGGCGTAGTTTGTGGCGCTTGGTTAACACTTCCCTCAATTTTAGTTCGGCCTATATCCTCAAACGGATGGCCAAACTGAAGTGGTTAACCTTTCTTTGGGGGCTCTTCTTCATGCCCTGGTTGGAGAGAATCTTAAGTCTTGGGATTCGAAGCTTCCGCAGGCAGAGTTCACACATAATATGGCTGTCAATCGTGCTAATGGATTTAGTCCTTTTCATATTGTGTACGGCTTCTTTCCTCGCGGCCCGTTGGCGTTAGCTCCTCTTCCTGATGGTCTGCGTTCCCATGGAGTTGCTGTTGATTTTGTTTCGGAAACGCAACGCATTCATCAATTGGTGCATGCCAATCTTGTTGCTGCGAGCGCCGCTTATAAATCTACAACTGATCGGGGCCGTCGTGAGGTATTGTTTGATGTCGGTGACTTGGTTTGGGCTATATTAACTAAGGATCGATTCCCACCTCATGAGTATAACAAGTTGGCTGCTCGAAAAATCGGCCCCATTGAAGTGGTGGAGTGCATTAATCCTAATGCTTATCGTCTTGCTCTTCCGAGCCATCTTCGTACTTCCGATGTGTTCAATGTGAAGCATTTGATTGCATAAGTTGGTGAGTAGCTTCCTCGGCGAGGGCGAATCTTTCTCACCTCGGGGGAGATGATGTATTGATGTAAATCCAAGTTCTACTGCTGCTATGCTGGGAGTTGATTAGTTTTTTTTTTTTTTTTTTTTTTTTTTTTTTTTTTTTTTTTTTTATTTTGATGATGATCTACTGGGTGTTTTATTTCAAATAAATTAGTTTATGCTAGTTGCAATTTTCTATGTTTATGGGACTAGTTTGCAATTAGTATTTAATAATGAGGGATGAGGGATCTTTAAGTATCCCGTTTCCTTTTGTATTCAGCAGTCGAAAAGTTATACAAAACCTTTGAGATTTCATCTCTCTCTTGGTGCAATATATTTTCCGGCATCGGTAGATCAACGGAGAATTGTTTTTGGCTTAGTTGTTTTGTTTGCTTATGATTACTTGTGAGAGTTCACATCAGCTATACTCAAGGAATGTAGATCTAATATCATGCATATCATAATATGTTTAATGCATAGGTATATACGTTTAATTATAACTAGAATTGTACCCCCGCGATGCAGGGGTTTACTCGATCGAGAAAGAGTGTAGCAAATACTCCTATCAATTATTTAATCTATGTACTTTTTCTTGTTTTGGACAATAATTGATCTCTGCATGTCTATTTTTATACACTACTTTACGTATTTTATAATTTGACATCACAACTATCATTTATTTATAAAAATACATCATTTATAATAAAATAAATATTTAACACTACCATATTTCTCGTATTTTCAGTTGTCATGTATAAATGAGTAGTAGTATGACTATAAATATAAGATGAAAATTAATTTTATATTGGTATTAATGAAATACATTTGACTGAAATTAATAGGCTAAGTTGTTATTTGACAAAAATATAAGCTAAATAATTATTTTATAAAATAAAATTATTAAAGCACACATATCAAGAAATTTGGAGGAAAAACTTAGAATGGGTATTTTGTTTTAGTATATATATATAGATTATGTATTGAATCATAGTAAATGATTCTAAGTTTTTAATTGTTATGCGGAAAATATGTTTTGAATTAGGAAACTAAAACATCATTCTCTAAGGTACGACATTTTCATTCTTCTAACCAACTCTCTTTTTATATGAATGGTTTCCAATTTTCTAACGATTATGAAATATTTCTAATGAGAATCCTATATATGTACCAAATACGGTGTAATAGTCGTGTATTGAAATTATTTTTTCTTGATTTCTATTCTTTTCATCAATTTCAGTGTAATACCTATGATTTGGTCTAATATTATACTCCTTAATTTATTAAATTTTGAATTTCGTAATACTTATCAATAAAAAAAAAAACGTAATCATCTTTCACGTGACATATTAAAAAAGAAAACGTAGTGTTGAATCGATGGACAGGGAGTACAAATTAATAAGTTAATAGTTTATTAATTAACGAACCCTACTCAACTAGTATAAAGTTAGATTGATTCATAATAGGGGTGTCTAAACGGGACGGGGTGGGTTACCCGTCCCGTTTTCGTTGGGTATCCAAACCCAAATAAGGCAAAAGATCATTCCGCCTTCCGCCCTAAATGGATAACTCGGGTACCCAATACCCGGAGCTCAGGTAATTCGGGTAATTTTCGGATACCCATATTACCCGATTAAAAATTATAATATATATTTATATACATAAAGAAAAGGAAAAAAAATCACATAATTGTAGTAGTATCATGTTAAAAATCTAGTTTTAAAAAATAAAAGTAGCATTCGTTTTATTTATTTCCTAAAAAAGTAGGAGAAAAATACAATTAATTGCAGTAAATCAGTTTTTTAGCTAGAGTCTTTTTATTAATACTAATATTTTTCAAATGTAAAAAAGTTTTAACTGTGACTTCAACTACATTTAATAATAATCCATCCAACTATGAATTGAAAGGGTGAATTAAAAATCTATTATAATTACATTGATATAAATTAATTGAGTATTCGGGTATCCGTTAACGGGTAATCGGGTATCCAAATATCCAAAATAATTTAAAATTTTATCCATAACCCGCCCCGCTACCCTATTAAGCTGGGTTCGGGTATCCATAATATCCGTTTGGGTCGGGTATTTCGAAACATATTCGAATACCCGAACCCATTTAGACACCCCTAATTCATAACATCAAAAACGAAAACAAAAAATTAAATAAAACTAATTCAATAAAAAATTATTTTGATACAGAGTTGGTATAAAAGGCCAAAACCCCTGCAGTTTCAACCAACCCCTCGTCTTCTACCCTACCTAGAGTTATATACCATGTCCACCACCAACGCGCCCCCGCAGCAGAGGAAGAAGGCGGCCAATAACCGCCACATACCGCCGGAAATTCTTGAGATGATTCTGTCGAATCTCCCCGTAAAATCCCTGCTCCGATTCTCCTCCGCTTCGAAACCATTTAATTCCTTGATATTTGGACGAGATTTCGTCAAGAAACATCGACGCCGCCAAAGAATCGCCTTGAATCATTCTGATACTCCCGACGAGCTTTCCCATCTCTCCAGCTGCCCTTTCTCCGCCGTGTTACCCGACGGTTCGACGGTGGAGGCCGCAGCGCTCGTCTCCCCCTTCAAGCATCCGGTGTCGATGAAGGCCTTCTGCGACGAGCTGTGGTGCGTAGAGTATAAGGTTACCAAGTCATTGTACTTATGGAATCCATCGATGAGAACATGCACGAAGCTCCCCACTCCATCTACAAAATTTCAAACCATCAATGGTTATGATAATTACGGCAACTTTAACGAGCACCGTAATCGATCTAGGCCGTACAAATATGTTTACGGATTAGGGTACGACACGGCTGGCGACGACTACAAGATCTTGAAACTAGGGTTGGGTACTTATGATAAACCCCGAGTTGCTGAGTTGTATTCGTTGAGGAGCAATTCGTGGAGCGCGGTCAAGGCTTTCCCGGGAGACGGGGTGTTATGCTATAACGTCTGGAGAAACATGGGTTTGTTTGTGGCCGGAGCGCTTCATTGGGTTGTTATCCGTTCATGTCGGATGGATTTTAGTGATGGTACCATCGTCTCGTTCGATTTATCCACCCACGATTGTGGAGAGGTGGGGCTTCCGAAGTTCGATAGGCCGACGACAAACATCATTGATTGCTTAGTGGAGACGATCGCTATGAGGGGGAAGTTGTGTTTGAGTGTGTACTATGAGACGGACTATAGGACTGTGTTTTGGGCGATGGAGGATTACGGTGTTGTGGAATCGTGGACGAAGAAGCTCGACATCCGTTTCACGACCGTCGCATCGTTCCCCTTCGGATGGAATAATCCTATGGTAATAAGGCCCTTGTACTTTTACGACAACGGCAACATTTTAGTTAGGACCCCATGTGATGAGGGTGGAGAGACGTTGTACTTTTACGACAATGGCAACATTTTAGGTAGGAGGCCATGTGAGGGTGGAGAGAGGTATAGAGAAGAAGCTTATTTGAAGATATTTCTTTGTGAAAGAGATGAAGGAAAGCTATGGAGGAAGTACTTTTGCAGCCATGGAACTGAGTGTAGGATATTCGGTAGCTTTCTTTATAAGGAAAGTCTTGTTTCGCCGGCTATGTATTTGGCAAAAGGAAGCCTTGATTAGGGTAATGTGGCTGGCCATAAAAGGGGGTGTTTGCGTAATTATATATGTACGATTAAATTAATTATTGATTCACTTATATATGCTTGTATTTATTTATAGAAATTTTTCATTTACAAATCATCTCCCTCAACATTAATTAATTACACTATTTTACTTTCATACATGATCTAAGTATAATTTATAAAAATTGGTAAGTAACTTAAATCGATTTAAATTGGATTAATATTCTTGATAATTCCATCCAATTCTATTGAAAAAAAAAAAAAAAAAAAAAAAACTATCCATTCCAAATAAAAATTCAACAATAAAAAAATCACAAATACACGAAACTTATATATTAAATTTAGAATTGATATGCTTTAAAATACATAAAGTAATCATAGTTTAAGTGCCCCTAAAACTAATTGTATTTTATAATACTATTGAATACATTAATAAGTTATGGGGTAGATTTTGAATATTTATGATTCTCATAAGCTGAATATTTAAAATCTTTTTAATATTTATGTTAATTTATTATTTTAGTTGAGCTTTTACGCATCAATACACAATAAATGAAATATAAACTGATGGAACAATTATCATGTTACTCTATTTAGTTAAAGGGTAGTATATGAGTCTACAGAATAAAAGCAACTTACGTTACAAAAAATAATCTATTTTTGAATATTAAATATGGTATTATGGCTAGCCATAATATGGCTCCTTAGATTAATTCAATTTTATTTATTGTTTTTATTGTCTTAGAGTTACGGATATTACTATAATTAAGGAATAATGTAGATCTTGTGACCGCAAATATTGCACGATTATATTATCAATTATGTAGATAAATCATCTGTTACTAAAAGGAAAGAGATAAGATCAAATCCTTACAAGATTATCGCTATCCTTGATGTAATTGTACACCATATACAAAGAAGAGATTATTAGTATATAGATCATACTAATATTCATTAACAAATTAACTCATTTGGTGAGAAATATATTAATGTTGTGACGAAATAGGATAATTACACATATTACATGGCTCACCAACGTTGTGTTGGCTACGTCTACAGGCAGGAAACGGAGAACAGATTGTATATATCATGACGGCAGTTACAGATTATATAGTTTGTGCCCTATTTCTATATAAATAGAGTAACAGGTTGTATATATTATGACGGCAGTTACAAATTACATAGTTTGTGCCCTATTTCTATATAAATAGAGTACATCAGACGGGCTAGACCTAATACACCAATTAAGCCCAACTAAACACACAGCTCATACAGCTCTGTGAAGTGGCAAAACTGATTCAAGGCATACTAACAATTAAAGTACCTAGTAGTTAGTTAGCTTATGGTGGAAAACTTTTTATATTGTTAAGGTATTCAAAGGCTAGGGCTCGAGTTTTAGGATTGTTGAATCTATTTTGTAAAAGGACTATATTCTTGGGGCTTCTTCTTACGTAATCGTGAGGTATAGTAGGAGTTTCGCATTCTCTTTAACTTGATATTAATACAAATTAATTGTATTAAACTAACTTCGAGTTTTCGATAAAACCTTTTCTCAGCAACACCCACATGGCCACATTTAGTTTACATTAGCTCTATCTTTTGTTCATTTTTTTATATGAGTGATGCTAAACGGATCAATTTGATCCGGATCAAATGTATTAATTACAAGAAATCAAATGTGGAAAGTCATTTATGTCCTTTGATCTATTTTGTCTCCAACACTTATATTCATTTTCAATATCTAACTCATTGCTATAATACAATGGATATTTATACCATTGGGAATAAGATTTATATCCTAGAAACTAGTTTGCTTTCTTCCAAAACAAATTTGAACAGGGCAAATTTATTTTTTAATCTCAATGAAGTAATTTAATTTTTTTTTGTTAACTTGAGCTAAGCAAAAAAGTATGTATAAACTCACTTTTAAAAAAAAATTGAAAAAAAATGATCAGTCTTCTTAAAAAATACTACATTTTATAAATAAAAATATTTATATTTATATATACATAGTATTAAAGTAAATGATCATCAGTTAAAATTCATTGATATGTTAATGGAAATAGACTAAACTTATTTAATTTGTATAGTGTAAGAAAATATTGTGCGAACACCAACAATCAACTAGATTATTACACAAAATATATATAGTTCAATAATGGTGAAGTTTACTAATAGTGAATATTGAAGTTAGTAATATGATGCATACATTTTTATTTTATTGTAAATATGCATGTATCGACGTACATATTGTGTTTGATGTTTGATGTGGGGGGGTCGGAACTGACTTGGGCATCGAAGGGTCTTCTCGAAGGACCCCACCCGCTCCTCCGGTCTTGTTTTGTAGGATTTTCGACTGGGTTTAAGGACCAGTGAATGGCCTGATTTTGTCTTGTTTTATTATGTAATTTGTTATAGATCTTAAACCCGAATCTAACAGTATGTATATACAGAAACCTCTCCTACCCACCGCTTCTTAATGTGTTCACCGCTGATATGATGTAGTAGTGATATGGTATTTTTTTGTAGATAGGTTAAAATATATATTCAAATATTTTATTCATTAATATTATGCCACGTTATCCGTATGCACATTAAGAATGTCCACGGGCAGTAAAGGAGCATTCATATGTGTATAGTATGTTAATAATAGTAAAATCTTGTCATGTTAGTTATGAGTAAGTTAATATTGGTGTAAAAATGATATCTATGCCCTGAACTTCATTCTTCTTAATAATAATATATATGTGTATATACCATATATATAATGCAAGTACTAGTGCAACATGACATTTTAAAGAAAAATCGCATGCATTTTATTTACTAATTAATAGAACAAGTTAATTTTTAATAACATATATTCAAGAAATATCTTATATTCGTCGTATTTGACATTAGCAATTGCATGCATGCAGTATTTCTCCAAGTAAAGCAAGTAATATACAATATGGACAAAAAAATTAATTAATGTTTGAATCGAAATATTACTTTTATGGTGGAGAGATAATTAAATATAAGAGTGATCAATGAGTAGAGGGGGTTTTAATGAGCTATTAAAGAAAAAGAAAATTAATTCATCTACAAAGTTGTCATTTCGAATTTCTAAATATTAGTAATTAATAAGGTTAATATAGGTAATATACATTTTCATGAATAATATTTTGACGGTTTTACCCCATTTGATCCGGATCAAATTGATCCGGATAGATTTATTCTTTTTGTATATGGTTTTTTTCGTGACATCTCAAAATTTCTTTAAAATTAATTACTATCATATATTTCCCTCTCTTTGTTTATGTGTTCGTTTTAAATTGGACTAATTTCAAGGGACGGACGGAGGGAGGTGAGGGAGATATGCATCCACCACCAACGACAATTAAGACTATTTAATTAATTCCGTAGGGCCACATGTTGAATTGAAGTTCTCAACGATTTTTGCCATTATAACTTTTCTCTTTGCGCACGAGAAATAATGATTAATTTGGTTTAATTATCACCAATTAAGCAGCAGGCAAACAAGAAAAATTAAGTACGTACAAACAATTATGCATATGAAATAATTAATGTTTAATGATACCAATAATTGGAAATAACTATCAAGTCTGAACCTAGATTTGCGACTCTAAATGATTTGATTTAAATTATACTAGTAGCTAGTGAACAAATTTATAGTTACAAATTTAATTATTAGATGTATTACTGCCACACTTAAGTCCCCCAACATCAGTCAAATTTAAGTACTCCCTCATATTTTTAATAAGTGTCATTTTAGACATTTTCACACATATTAAGGAATAATTTTTTTGTCTAAATTAACCTTAATAAATGCTTATTAACTCTTTATTTTCTTCATTAAGTTGTGGACTACTTCTATCTCACTCTTCATAAATGCCTGGATGATTAAATGAAGACAAAGGGCAATATTGGAAAAAATTAATAGAATGACATATATTAAACAAATAATGAAAAATCTAAAATGACACTTATTAAAAATAGGAGGGAGTATTATTTTTCAGATTACACCAAGTAATTACTCTCTCCGTTTTTTTTATAAGGGGTTTTAGGTTTTTGTTTTTATTTTCTTTTATAAGGTGTTTTCATATTTCTAGGTAAAATTTTCAATTTTCAATTCATTGTTCTTCATTTTTTTCTTTTGTTTTCATTATTTTATTTTATCAAAATTAATGTTTATTTTTTCTTCTAAAATAATTTCATCTATTTTTATATGAAAAATGTGACTTACGAGAAAAAAAGATGAAAGTATAAGATTAGTCATTAAACTTTATTAATTCCTGTGTTTGAGCTAAAAACCCCTTATAAAAAAAACGGAGGAAGTAATTAAGTAAAGTAGTATTTAATTATGCTGATATTCAATTAAGTAAAATATGAGAGCTCAACGTCTTATGTTTCAATCACAGACCTCAACGTCTTATGTTTCCTATTTAATGCTAGTTATGGTACACAAATGCAGAAGATATTGTAAGCTTTATCCCTCTTCTATAATTTTTTATATTAAAATATACTTTCTTCGTCTCAGATTAATTGTCCTATTTTATTTTAATTAACTCGAGATTTTAGATGCAGTACTGTTAAAAAGTAAGGGGTTCATGTTTAAACGTAAGGGTTATTTTTTCCATTTTAGGAAAGTAGACAATTCACGTATTCTGATTAGAAAAGCATGACAATTGATTAGGGACGAAGGGGGTATTGTTTACGATTATAGCACTTTGTGGTCCACCATCGACTTCAGAAAGAACTTGAATTCTATTATGTAAATTTGATGCTCATACCCCTAACAAGGCCTTTAATGAGTGAATGGTCTCAATCCTAACTAATATGGTATCACAATTAGACCAATATCGATGATGGTTGTTTGGAGGCATGTTAGAGTCACATGTTGTCCAACTATGGGACTCACAAATCGATTTGATAAAGAATTTGGACTTTACATATAGATTATTGGATAATCCCCCGAGCACATATTGTTGCCTACATCGACTTTGAAAAGAACTTGGATCTGTATGTGACTATATTTCTATTTCCCATTTTGAACTATACCAAATTGGCTCAAACGGATAAATATTATATTAATATGAATCAATATTGTACACTAGCAAAATAATACATACTTCGTCTACAATCTTTAGGGTTCCTTTCTTCTTTTCGTCTGTGCATGATTTGTAGGATCTTTCCATTTTAGGTAATGGACTCTCATACAAAAATTACAATCATACCCTTTATATATCAGTTTAATACGTCATCACACATTTTAACACGTCACTACAATACATTAAATTCCGTATCGTCCTTGTAAAACCGGAAAGATCATGGACAAAAAGAGCTCTTGATCGTGAGGATGTGAGTTAGAAATAAATATCCGATGGATAAAGAAGCATAGCACCTCCATTTCGGTTGGTGCTTTGAATGCAAATCAATTAATTAAGACAAGTATAAGTTTTCAAAAATAGGCACTATATAGTATGAGAGGAAGTCAAAGCGAATCAATATTTCTCCAAACTATGATTGCTCTTACTTTCGGCGAGTAGTTAATTTGCATAAAACCAATTTCTATTTTTTATTTTCAATAAAGCTATTTGGCCATAATGTGGCCGGCCATACAACGACATTTTTCATAATATACATAATTTTAAAAATGGTAAATGATAACTATAGTTTATTACTTTTATATTTTAATTACTTTTATTTTTAGACTCTCATATTTTTACTTCTATTACTCTAAATGACGCCACATATATATTAACGTGCATTCAAGACATTAAATTAACTTTAATTGAACATTTCAATAGTAATAAGTAATGGAAACAAGAGATATGACACGAAATAAAATGGTAATTAGTGTGCGCGTGTGTTGGCCTAATAATAGGGAGTAAAATTTCGAAACCGTTTGAATCTTCTGTGATGCAACCTTGAAATTTCATGTTAGATGTTTAAAAAAAAGTGGTAAGTTTTTGTCACATGAATTAAAAGTATTGCGGAAATTCAAAAAATTAAAAAAATCAGGATTGTGCAGTTATTATTTCTAGCTTGGGAAAGTACATTTATTTGTTACATGGTTTTAGTTTTGATCGTGAAATCTCTCTATGCAGAGTTATTTGATCAGTTTCACTATTTTATGTTGCAAAACAAGAGTATAGTAAATTCAATTTTGCAACAATATATGTCTAAAGATTTTGAAAGGGAGATAATTTTATCTTTAATACTAGTGTTTAATCTAAACATTACTAAAATCATGGAAAACTCGAAGATAAAAATTCGTAGAAGTTACGAGTACACTTTCCTTGTTCGTTTTGCTATTCAGTAAACGATTGATGTTGGGCGTATGGGAAAAGTCGTACCTTCTAAGCTGTTGATTCGATTTGATTTTCATGTGATTTGATTTTTACTTTTTACATCCTTTATATTGTGATGTATACTGTTTAATTACAACACGAGTGTCCCTATTAGCAAATTCTTGAGAATAGAGGACCAAAAAAATTATAAATTAAATTAAATTTCAGTAAAAATTCGGTAATCCTATAAATTGCAGGATTACAACAATATATGTATAACATTTATATAATCACACATATCTTTGTTTTGTTTATCTATCTTCCTTCACCCTTTACTCAATTTTTTAACTTCCAGAAATTTAAAAGTTGTGCCATATACAATTCAAACTTGGGATACTTTTGGTCCCGAAATTTAACTCCCTACTATCAGATCAACACACAAACACCCTTTACCAGTGACGGATATAAGGGCCCCTTCCCCCAAAAATGGTTTTTTTACCTTATAATTTTTATTTTTATAATTTTCTTTGTCAATCTTTTTATCCTCTGTATCTAAAACGTACAGTATTGATTTTAGCATCCTCTGATCAATTTTTTTGCAAACGTCACTGCCCTTTACAAATTTATCAACAATGCTTGTCTCTCTTTCTTTCCATTTTCCTTTATCGTCTTAATCTTCCCCAAAATTTTAAACCCTCCATCTTCTTAAAAATAGGGGTTTGATTATATCAAAATAAGCATAAGGCCTCGATATCGATTGAGACGGACTTCCGTGTAATGTCCGCCAATATTCTCAACTCTAGATAAATTCACTTAATTTCAACAACACTTGTACGGCTGCATATACATGCAAGTGCATAAAACTATAGGGTTTGAAAAAGTATTGATGCATGTGAATACCAACACATGACCCTAACCTACCCCCAAATTTAATTCCCCACAAATGTAGGTCAACTGTTCCATTCACTAATTTCACTATAAATACACACAACAATATTACTCTACCTTAGTTAATCATGCATATCCTTCTCACCATGAAAACCCCCTATGCATGGCCACCACTCCTCCTCCTCCTCCTCCTCCTTGCAGCCACCGTGAGGGCCAAAGTTCCGGCCATCGTCGTCTTCGGTGATTCTTCAGTCGACGCCGGAAACAACAACCAGATACCGACCATAGCTCGGAGCAACTTCCTGCCCTACGGCCGTGATTTTGAAGGCGGAAAGGCCACCGGAAGGTTCTCGAACGGCCGGATACCGACGGACTTCATATCGGAGAGATTCGGACTCCGGCCGACCGTGCCGGCTTACTTAGATCCGGCGTACAATATCTCTGATTTCGCTGTGGGAGTCACGTTTGCTTCTGCTGGGACCGGATATGATAATGCAACTTCGGATGTCTTAGTAAGTGGCTTCTCAACCACCCTTTCCATAAATAAATAAATTAAATTAAACAGAGCAAATAAAATGGTCTTTTAAACTATTTTCTCGGCTCATTATATTACTCTCGTTTTAATATTTTATATCTTATATATATACACACTTAATTAAACATATACGTATATCGACGTATCGGATGAAATTATCTATTGTATTTCGGCGTGAAATCTCATGTACATTACATCTTCAGATGATTGTGATAACGTGTTAAAAATATTTCTAAAACCAGCAATATATGATTAAAAAAATCATAAAAAATGTTGGTTCTAAAAATGTTCTTGACACGTAGCAGTCGTCCAACGATACAATATGAAATGTCACACAGAAATGCAGAAATGTATGTTCATTCAATAATTACTCTATTTCTCTATCTAATCTTATTTTATAAAGATAGGTTGTGCTAAAATTATCACCTCCACAAATTAATGCACGCGTTATCAAACGGTTATTTCATTTAATATTTAAAATTGTTAGAAAAAAATGTCAATAATTTCTAGCTAGATTAGGAATAAATTTATAGGGCCACTAATTAAGATCTAACTCTATTAAAGTAACACAATAATAGTGTGTAATTTTAGGAGTCCAACGGTAGAATAAGCTTCTAAATTGTTTCTCTATTTATTTTGATGAGATAATTATCGAAGGCTTTGAGTATTAATGTTATATTTTCAGGGAGTTATTCCTTTGTGGAAAGAATTGGAATATTACAAGGAGTACCAAAAGAGGCTAAGAGCCTTACTTGGTGATTGGAAGGCCATTCGTACCATTTCCAATTCCTTGTACATAATAAGCATTGGGACGAACGATTTTTTGGAGAACTATTACGCGTTTAATTCGCAAAGACGCACACAATATACAGTTGATGCGTACCAACTGTTCCTCCTCGGGCTTGCCCGGAAATTTGTGGTCGACCTACACGGGCTCGGTGCCCGTAAAATTAGCCTTGGGGGCTTGCCCCCAATGGGTTGCATGCCCCTAGAGAGGGCCCAAAACTTTGTGAATGGGAATGGATGCATGGAAACTTACAACATAGTTGCCTTGAGTTTCAACACGAAGTTGTACAACCTGGTGAGACAGCTCAATAAGGACATACCCGGCCTCAAACTCGTCTTCTCCAACCCATACTACATTCTCCTTCAAATAATCCAAAACCCGTCCGCTTATGGTAAGGTTTTGTAAATTGGGAAAAAATTCAAATTACATATAACCGTGCTTATTATGCCGATCATGCAAAAAAATTGCACAATCACACGAGCGGTGGTCTATGTACTAATGTGTATAATGTGGTGTGTTTGCAGGATTCGATGTTTCTCAAAGGGCGTGTTGTGCCACGGGGATGTTCGAGATGGGGTACGCGTGCCAGCGTAGCCTCCTCACGTGCACGAACGCGAACAAATATGTATTCTGGGACGCATTCCACCCATCGGAGCAAACCAATAAACTCGTCACGGATCATGTTATGAAGACTGCCTTGTACAAGTTCATGTGATTCGAACGGATAAAACTGAGTAGAGCTAGTGTATGTTACTTTCGTCCATGTTTAATTCTCTGAGTAAAGAGAAGTATAAAATTTTTTGTGGCATTTGTGGTCTAAGTATGTAGAAGATCTGGTCGAAATAGGAACGTGTCGAGTCGAAATCAATTCATGGTGGTTGTACTTTGTATTGCAGAAAATTCAAATCTATAATTCTTGAGGTAAATATCACTTTCCAGTTCAAGATATGATTCTTGTCGTACTACTTTAATTTACTACTATCATTGTCGTCTCAATTTCACTGCCGGAAAAATAAACGTCCCTGTATAAGTGGCGCGGTGGGAGTGATAGATTGTTTCAGCAAATGGCGAAGAGATTATCCACACACCATCAAATGGAACGTTCATTCATCAACCAATAAAGCTACACGTTACAATATCAAAACTGTTCTTTAGCAGAAACATGTTTAATTTCTCTCGAGCTAAAATTAAAGATTTAGACTCTTCTAGAGCTCATCTTTGCTGGCCGTGTCATCTCCCATGAGTTCTTCGAGGGAGAACTCGTCCTCTTCGATTATTTCTCCGTCTTTGCCGTCCCATGGTTCGGTCTTCACGATTTCAGGGGCCACAGCCAATGGCAAAGTGCCCTTTCCGCCTAGTCCAGCATCTTTCACAAACTCTCTGAGAATGCAAAACAGGATTTCACTTCATTAGCACCAAGGGATTATATTAAGCAAGAAGAAAAGAGAAGAGGTACATACATTATCTGGTCTCGCTCAAAGGCGCTCTTTAGGGGTGCGTAAGCTTTCTTCTTGAGGTTGAGTGCCACTAATGCTGGATACCCATAGCCTCCAACTCCAACGTGCTTCTCGAGTTCAGGCTGCTTCCCAGCAGCAGCCCAGAGGAAGCTGCAGTATATATGAAACATGAATCAATCATGTGGAAGAGAGGGGTTATTTCAAAACTGTAACTTTTATTCAGTTAAGCCATGTTTACTCTGACTGATAGATTAGAAAGGTTATGTCAAGATTGATACTCGTACAGTTCTTGGGGTGTTAACTTTTGGCTGATAGATTAGATAAAAATCATATACAAAACATATTATGGTGAAAGTACGAATTGAATGATTTTGAGCTTGTTTGATTATCTAATCCTACAAATACTCATCGGTTATTACTTTGCATGATTAGGTTATGATTGTTTTTATACAGGTCAATACACTATTCTACCTTATTGCAAAGTAAATGAAGGATATCCCAAGGCCTAGTATTATTTCATAAATTTTGGACTATTGCTTGGATATGAATCCAACCCGAGAAGGCATGATGGCTTTCATCCTACATTTCCTCTACATAGTTAGCAATCCCTTAATTAGTACATCTAGGAAAATGAACCCCCATATGTATAGTCAATCTAATTTTAATTCTATCATGTAATGTAAACTTCCCCTTTAAGTATAAGAATGAAATATGAGATTCAAGGGAGCTTTTTTCTTGCCTGTAAGGGCTCTTCCTGAACTTCTCTGCAACTGATAGCAGAATTGAAATGTACCGATTTCTACCCTCAGCTTTGGAGTCCAATATGTCAGGGAGGAATGCTACAAAGCAGATGGCAGCTGAACCACACTTCTCTTCAATAACATCCTGTATGAAATCATAGCATTTTCAGTGGTCACCACTTGAACGAGTCGGCATTGGAAAGTGGAATGGGAGATGGAAAATGGGAAAACAAATCAAGAGTGATGAATCGTACTGGGCTAGTGAGTTCAGTAACTTCTGGAGGGCCGGCATTTGCTTCGAGCTGCTCGAGAGCAAATGATTCGATTGCTGATGCAGTTCTTGCACCTTCGTATGGGAATGGACTGTCTTTGTCAGCACCAAAAACCATGATAGTAGGAAACCCTTGCACATTGTACCTGCTCATCAAAGACTGGAAACTTGGATTGATTAGAAATGGAAAAGGCCTACATACATCAGCACATCTTGTAAGTTTTATCAATCTCATCAAGGAAAGATTAGAGTTACAATCATTTATACCAGCAGGTTACAAAGCAAAGTATATATTATGCAAAATGCAGGGATATATATACAACACGAATCTAACATGCAAAATCATTATTCAAACTTGGTTTGTAAATATTTGCAAAAAGCATACATCAGTAGTTGGCTCCGAAGAACTAGCTATACTTAATGGGCAAGAAAAAAGTAAGGTATAGCACTTAATGTATGCTGACTTTGTGACCAGTGACTAGAGGCATGTGACTTACCTTATCTGAGTCACAGTCAACATGACCCAATTTCACTTGACCCTTGAGACTGTTAGCTGCCTTCTTCCACTCAGGAGCAAGCTTCTTGCAGTGACCACACCTTCAAAAAAGCAAGTTGGGTCATAACCACATCTCTGAAGAACAATAAATTTCACAATAGAACAAAAAAAAAAGAATGTTAAATTGCATTAGAGTACTAAAATGAAATGCAGGTTAAAGTTCACCCAAATCACAGGTTTAACCTAAGGGATCAACCCAAAAAATTAATGTCAACCGCTAAACTCACCAAGGAGCAAAGAACTCCACAATCCATAAGTCCTTGCTTTTGAGTACCAATTCATCAAAATTGCGTGAGTTGAGTTCCACTGATGCAGTTGGCTCTGACTTCTGACTAGATCCTCCCCCTGATTTTCCCTCCAGACGTTCTTTCAGAAGTGCTTTCACCTTGAGAGAATAAAAGGCATTACTATTTTAGTTATTCCAAACTCGACATATGACATTGACCATATGAATATACCCAAACAAGGTGATAAGCGCAAATATTAAAAAAAAAAAAATCATGAAGATGATAGACGATTCTCAGTCAACGGACCGAAAGATCTGACAGTAACTTTTTCAGAAAGGAACAAAGATCCATTTCACGTTATAGTTGAAACTTTATGGCCTGAAAAATGATGTGAAGAAAGTAGATGGTGGTGATCTAAGAGAAAGGCAATGCACATAAACCAACATGAGTATATAGAAAAAGGGCAAACAGCGAAGCCATTAATATATTTTAAGTTCGGAAGATAAAAAATTCACCTGTTTCAAAGCATATTCAACAATAGGCTTGGCATCTCTAGCTCCTTGATAATCTACAGGGGCTTTTCCTGGTGCAAAGACCTTGATGGTAGGAAATCCTTTGATGCCGTATTCCTACATGACACAAGGACCAAAAAATCTTTAAAATGTTGGGAAAAGACACCCTTGTTATGTGAGTTAATAAGATGCATTTTGAACCAGACCATAGGACAATTCACTTAATCTTATACAAACAATATGCTTTTCATGGGAAAGTTTCGTAAACATAATATTAACATTTATCAAATCTCAACTCGTTGTCTTCTATCTCCAAAAATATATTACGTAGACAGCAGTTGGAAGAGCGGATTACACCCATGTTAGTTTCAGAACTAATGGCACAATCAATAAGCATCTTGAAGCACCTACAAGATGCTTTAATGCCAAAAGGCAACAGAACATTTCCATGTATATGGATCTACAAGCTCCTAGTCCATAAAGTGACAATCTACAGATTACCAGCATCTCAGAATGCCACATCTAATGGGATAAGCACTAAGTAATACTACAGTATAGCAGCATACACGAAGTAACATCACATTGGCAGTTCTTCATGATCCCGAGCTATCTTCTAAATCAACAAATTGAATACTGGACATCAATCAAATATTTAGCAACAAAATACCTGAGCTAGTGACTGGTGAGCATCAGCATCTAAAGCTGCCACGGTTACTACACCTTTTAAGACAGTAGCCGCCTTCTCCCACGCAGGTGTCAGAGCTTTACAATGACCACACCATGGCGCGAAGAACTCGACTAAAACCACACCATTCGAATTGAGAACCTGAATATCACAAATAAACAAAACCTTATAAATACGGTTCCACTGATTCAGACTCCAGATGAAAATTACAGAGCAATTACGCATAAATGTTATCTACTGTCTCCGCCAGTTACAGAATTACAAACACCAAGGCAACAATCCACCTTCCTACGAAATTCAAAATTTCATCAACTCCCCGCAATCACCCGCCACAAAAACGCGCACGCACACACACACAGGAAACAACAGCAAAACAAATCAGCATCAACATTTTAATAACACTCAGTCCAACATACGTATTTACCACTTAGCAAAAAGCCATATCTGAGCTACTAGATCAATAAAACCGACAAAAAAAAAACACATATAAAGCGATCAATTCAAAGAAACTACCCTCCACCAAAGCAAACAAGGAAGAAACCTTCACTAAAATTACACCGGAAACTGAAGAGAAATCTCAGAAACGGCGAAATGGGAAGCAAATCCGGGTACCTTGGACTTGAAATTGTTAGGGTTTAGCTGAAGAACGGGGGACGATGGTCCATACAGTGCATAGACGCCGATATTTCCGACCAATGAGAGAAGAAGAAGTGCGATCAACGGCGATTTCTCCATCCTTTTTTTGGATTTTCTGTTTTCAAAGTGGCAAAGATTTCGTTTTTTCGCGGAGTAGAAAAACCAGCTGCCTCTGGTGCTACGTAGATCGGACCAATAACAAAGCTCCACGTCATACTCATTTCTTTTAGTCAATTTTTTTCCTTAAACCCTTTTAGCCAATATTCCAATGCCTTCTAGAGATTTATTTATTTATCTATTTATTTAATAATTTTGAAATATGTATTGGAATTTGCTCAATTGCGTTCGAATCTACTGGGTTCATTGCCTCTTCCCCAAGAATCTGAATTCGTTCGAATTTGAGTGTGCCCTACATCACTCCCCTTCACCATCACAAATTCTTACCTCTTTTGCTTTGAAAATCGATTCATGATTGAATTGATGTTAGTAGAAATTCATCGTTAGCTTCTGCGACAACAGAAAAATAAAAGGTTTTTGAAATGCGAGGTATGTATCGAAATTTACCGCGATTGAGGGCGTCGGGTTCCTCAATCATCAACAGTTTGACAGCTTCTCAGTTGAGGAGAAAAGCTTTGAATTCTTTTTCTGCTGCTCAGGATACGTTTTCTACCACAAAGGTAAATTTAGAGGATTCAAATTATTAATTTGTGGTATGTTTTATGCAATGAAGATACGAAGGTTTTCTATAATAAAATTAGTTTTGATTGTGCTTAAATTTGAGGTTTGTTTTGGTTTTGTGCTGTTTCAGGAGTTGTTTGAGAGGAATAAAGTGGTGTTTACTGTCTCCACTTCCATTGCATCAGTTCTTACAGCTTGGGCTGGTACTCTATTTTCCCTTTTGTTTTACACGTGTGAGCAGAGATATATAGACTATGTGATGATTATGTGAAGAAAATATTGGTGTATCGAACCGATGAGAATGATGATTATGTGGTTTTCGTATCTTCCGCTTTTATCTATTATATGTTTGATGATGGTGTGGATTGTTGGAGCTGAATGCATGGAACTATAATGCAAACATACTGAATGAAAACTACGAAGAAATTTTTTATATGGTTTCAAGACATGATATAGGAATTACCAATTTTGACAGTACCCAAGTTTAGTTTATATTGAGGTAGATGAGGAGTGGTTGGAGACTTGAGTTGACGGTCTAAGAGTTGAGAAAATCTATTGAAAAAATAGGATGCTAGCTAATTGGAACATGATCACATGTTTGGTGCTTGCATGTTTGTGTTTTTTGGGGCTTATTGATGTGGATGCTGGTGCAGGATATTCTCTGCGCCAAATTCATCAGTCCAGAGTCGAACAAAAGCTTGAAGCAATTGAGAAAGCTGTAAGCATTTCAACTTTCCTTTTGCTCACACTTTAACTGTAATGATTACAGAGCTGATAGTATGATTTCCTAAGTTTAGTAGTAATTGATATTGTGTTTTGAATATCCAAAAGTCTATGACTCTATGTGTAAAAAGAATATAGACTAATTTTGTGCTTACCTTGCTTGATGAAAAACCGTGCCTCTAAAGAATTACTACTTTGGATATAGAAGAGAGCTGAGCTCAGAAACTCCCAGTGGTAGGATTCTTGTAGTCACTGAACAAAGGCTATTTTGGAGAATCTGTTTCCTTACTCTCATTGCTCCATATTTAGATCTTAGTCCCACAATCTTGGTCATTTTCTATTTGCTTTCTTTTGCATGATTTTACTACTTTTCATGTCTACCTATATATCTTCCTATTGATATGAGATTATGATATGTATTTGGGCAGATGAAAAACAATTATCAGATGGAAGATCCCGAGCTGAGGAAACTAGTCTCAGGATCTGTTAGCTTACCGGCTTGTCTTGCAACTGCTGGTACCGGTTTGATTATTGGGTTAGTGGAAGACAAAATTTGATATGTTATCTTTTATTTTCGGTCTTGATTTGACACATGAATTTGTATGGCTTTTCTTTGAGCATTATCCAAATCAGAATATTAGCTAAATATATGAGACCAGATCTGCAGCAGCTGGAGTTTTAGGAACATAAACTATTTCGAAAATCTTGAAGTCTGCTGATTATAACTTACCTACAGCTGTTTATGGCATCTTTGCATCATTATATCTTGTAATGGCATGAAAAGAACAATGCACGTGATACTATTGATTGCTTTTCTTATTTTAGTTTACATGTCGGAAATGTTTTTAGTGTTTACTTTGGGTGATAGAATAAATTGTTAATATAATATGATCACTGGTGTACCCACATAGAACAATGGGGTATAATCATCCACCAACCAATTTTATCTTGACCTGTTTATTATCATAAACTTGCCTAATTGTACGCATTTTGTGTGAATCGCTGTTTAGACCCTCCGTAATCAAACAGAATCGGCATGGAAAGTGCCTCCTAGAAATCTTAAGTTTGAAAATTAAAAAACACAGTCCCCACAAACCATTGTTTCTGTCTGTGCCCCTATGTATGATTCCTAGTATTTGCAGGATTACACAATGAAACGAGCTCAAAATTGTTTGATACATCATGGTATTGAACTGATTAGCCTATGTTAGTAGTTATTTGTCTGAACTGGACTCTGAGCGATTGCCCTATGTGAACACAGTGTTCCTCTTTTCTTATGTCAACTCTACAGATATGGTTTGGGGTGGCGAGGCGGAGTGTGGTATGCCAACCGGAAGTTCCGGAGGGAACAGATGAAACTATTGGGGCAGCTGAAGCCTAAAAAGTGGCCATTGAAGTTGCCGTTGAAGTTCTTTAAAAGGCCAATCTTGAGACGAAGACTTCATGAAAATGGTGACGGAATTTCAGGGCCTATGCAGCAGGAGGCACCAGTGGCACGTGTAGCAGAACAAGCTGGTTCTTCTCACTGAGAAATCGAAGGGGTTCTGGAGGTACTATGTATAGATATATCGAGTATAGGTGGATCGGATCTTCTGTTGCAAAGTAATGTTTCATCTCATTTTTCACTCTATGAATGTGCCATCCGTGTACATATGGGAGCATGCTTTGGAGTTGTGATGAGATCAAAGTATTGTTTTGCATTGAAAGATCTGTGGATTCCATGTAGAGTATTTTGGATTTTGTTCCTACATTTTTGGTTTTGCAAGGTAGTAAAATGCTTGCAAATGTTCCATAATTGCTTATTTTACCCTAATGTGGAAAATAACAATTTAGGTTAGGCACTACTTCCTTTATTTTTGATGATAATTTTGTAACACAAACTATGAGAAATGATGTGCTACTCACCTAATGGTACTCCCTTCGTGAAAACCTTCGTTAATTTTTCGTTTCGACATTATTTTGTTTGATTTTTTTAATTGTAAAATATTCTAATACCTAATTAGTTAATATTGATATTATTAAATTCACAAAAAATATAAATATATAAGCTCTATTTGATTTATTATTCACCTTTTGAACTTAGAAGGAAAAATGAACAAATCGAGCTTTAATTTTTTTTTTTTTTTTTTTTTTTTTTTTTTTTTTGGATTTAATAATTTTAATATCAATTAATAAGGTATTAGAATATATACAATTGAGCAAAATAATGTCGAAACGAAAAAATGATGAAGGTGAACACCATTAGGTGAGTAGCGCATCATTCCTCCTCTACCGACTATATCTATATATATACCTAGAAATAAAAAGAGTTTTATTTTATAAAATATGTTTTGCCTTTATTTCCTTATTATATACTCCCTCCGTCCCGCCAAAGACGTTACATTTTTTTTTTTGTCAATTTCTGGCACGTTTTTCCACGTTTCTTGATGAAGTGTTTTAAAATAGATTTTTGAAGAATTTTTTCTTTTGCGGGATAATAAAACTATCATAGTATCCCGTAAAAGAAAAAATTCTTCAAAAATCTATTTTAAAACGCATCATCAAGAAGCGTGGAAAACCGCCAGAAATTGACAAAAAAAAATGTAACGTCTTTAGCGGGACGGAGGTAGTACGAAATTTAAAACCTAATAAGCATTTCAACAGAGAAATTAAGAGAAAAAAACCAAGGCGTATTGGCATTTGATAAATAGTAGTTGTTCAACCAATGTCTTCAAAAATAAATTTCACAGTAACATCATCACCTTTAGAAGGAGAGTGAGGAGAGGAGAGGAGTTCAATGAAAATATCAGCCAAAAATAAACCATCACGGAGCCGGTGGTGGTTGTTGGGTGGGTTACAGGAGGTTGACCGTCAACGCTTCTCAGTCGGATTCGTCAAGACGAACCTCAGAGCGGTCGAGATGAACCTCGGAACGGTCGAGTGAATCAGACCGGTCAAGTGAATCAGATCGGTCACATGAATCTCCGAGGCTCTTGGTGTTAGAGTTCTGATGCTTGCTGCTCGCGTCGCTTGCTCCCTTCTTGATCCAGTCGCTCAACTTGGATGATTTGGTGGGAGAGGAGGCGTCAGACACGGGAATTAGGGAGACCGTTCTTTGATACGAGGCTGGAGGCGAGTAGGCAGGGGCTGCAGTCGAGTAAGCGGGGGCAAGAGGAGGGCTCAAACTGTACGCGTAGTTGTATCCGTCCATGGGGTGATCGAATCTACAGGTGGGCCCATATTTGCAGAGGCCGTAGAGACTGTAATATGAACATATAGGTTGCCCCTGCATTTATACAGTAGATTGTATCAACAATTCGAAGAAATGGGACTGTAGCACAGATTCAACCATGGAAAATGGCAAATGAAGTTTCTTGACAAACTAGAAAACTGGATTTCCGAAAACTCAGGAAGGCCTATTTACCACAGATTTTTATCGTTATGTTTCTACGAGGCACAAACAAGCAAAATGAATATATATCAGCTATCTATAACACATGATTACGGAACAAGTGGATCTGCAAAGCCACTGAGAAGACTTGCAAGGATGGCATTGTTTCGAGTTGCAAGAAGCAACAATGGAACTGGTGCTAATGCTTGTAAACTAATGTTGATAAAGCAGATAAAAATAAATATGATCTACGATATTCTATCCAAATAATCTCAGAGCTCCGTCCGAAACTGATATACTTCCAAGTTTAAATTTTGAGGAATTAAGAGTCCAAAAAGAAAGACAATTTTTTAGCACATTTCCCTACATGGTGATCCACCTAAGAGCACGCTCATGCTGAAGCTGAAGATACAAAGAAACTTACGGGTCTTAGAGGAAGCCCGAGTGGGCCAAGAGAAGTTGAAACCAATTGCGAGAGCTTCTCTCTGGGGTGGTGATATTTGCACTCTGATCCATATTTACAACTCCCATGTTCCATAAAATATCGGCATTCTGGCTGATCTGGTCGATCAGGAAGATACGGTAGGGGCATCTGTCCCATAGGTACCGGTGCACTTAGAACACTTGTGACAGATAAAGGACCAGCGCTTCCCTATGTAAATAATAATGTGGTAAAACATGAGTAAACTAGCATTCAGATTACTAAAAAAGCACATATATGGAAACAAGAAAAGGATGGCCCGAAACAAAACTAGCATTACCATATATGTATTCCATCCTTGTGATGGAGGTAGAAGTAAGGGCATGTAGCTCTGTGGAACTTGATAAGAACTAGCAAAATAAGTTGCCTTTGATACTGAGGTTGCTGAAACACTTGCAGAAGGTGCACCGGATGAAGGAACAGCCGCAGAGCCACCAGAACCATAGACGGGTCCCAGTACAGGTAAGACGTTAGCAGCTAATGCAGGTTGAGGGTGATGAAATTTGCATGCGTATCCATATTTACATGATCCAGTGCGCATATAAAAAGGGCACGGCTTTGCATCCTGTACAATATACAAATGCACTTCAACATCCATAGGATTCATGCTCGTGTTTTGAATATTTATAAATAAATAAAATCCGAATATCGGATAGAAGATATAAGCACCTGGCGCATTGGTAGGCCCAACATATTCAACACGAAATCAGCTTGCCTATCCTTAGGATGATGATATCTACAAGTGGACCCATACTTACAAGTGCCAGTCTTCAGATAATGCTGAAAGACAACATAATCTATTACAAGATGATAGCCGAGACCTACTTTAAAGTTCTAACAAAAATTTACACAAGAAACGCCCAAAAAACTGCTAAGGGAATTTAATAGGATTGTGAGACCATATACTAAGGTTCAGTTTCCATACAAGAACACCAACCAGATATGCAAAAGAAATGTATGCATGCAGGAACTTATCTGAAGCCAATACATATTATATGATGTGTAGTATAATTAAGACAAATAATCTCGAAAGATCCATTTATAGACAGAATAGTCTTTCATTAAATACCCACAGGCACAAGGCTGTTCATTTAGTCAAGACATAGATGCAAAATAGGCTTAGTTGAATGTTAGAAGAAAAACTAACGAGTTTTCAAAACACAATTAGCCGACATTAGAAAGATTCCAGTGCCATTTGATCAACAAGTGGCCAACAAAACAATTTAGTTGACTGATCCAAATAGGAAATGCAAAACATAGAAACAACACGGCTGATTAACGTTTTACACAATACTGTAACTTAATAACTGTAAAATTTGGATACTTGCCTAAGATGACAAACTAGCTACCATAATAGGAAGAATAAATGCATATAAACTGCCTATTTAGTTTACCAAACAGCTGGACACGATGCAGCCTGTCGCAGATTAGTGTAGTGGACAGCCCCTGTCAACTAGAAAGCAATAGCTCACATGCTTAAGGAATTACAAGAAGCAGTCTTGAGCAAAAACAGAACAATATAATGCTCAAAATGGAGCATTCCGTAGAAAGGGGAAAGTGATAACTATAGACATTTGGGACTAGTGAGGATAACTAATATAGGGGCATTACATTGAGTCGTGCAAAGCGAATTCCGGTAAGCAATATAAACGAATTACAAGAAAGATGATAACCAAAAGCTTGAAAAGAAAACCAAATCCAGTAGAAGCCCTTAATTGGTAGGAAATGAAAAAAGAACAAAAGAAAAGGTAAATTACCCCACAATCCGGTTGTCCGGCCCTTTCTGGAAGTTCAGTGCTGGTTTTAACACCATGAACCTATAAATTGCCAGCAAAAACAGACAAGAACCCAAAACCATTCAGAGAAATGCTTCTTTCCACTTATGTCAGCAGTCGAAAACAAAGCACTAAATATGAAGAAAGATACTAGTAATATCTTTCATGAAGAGTTTTACTTGTCCTGCACTAGAGGGATGATTAAAACGACAGTTGCTCCCATAACCACAAGACCCCGTCCTCAAATAGTATATGCAATCCGGTTCACCAGGTCGATCCGGATACGATCCCATCTCATCGCTCGCTCTACCATTATCATCACTGTCCCCTACCTTTAGCCTTCTCATTGCCTCTGCCAATATCAACTAATCAAAAAAAATAAACCCAAAACAAAAAAATACACACTCAGAAATACTGAAAAAATTCGAGCTATACCGAAAATCGAAAAGAAATAAGAAACTGATGAGCTAACAATCAATCGATCGCCATTACAGAAAACCACAAAACACCGATTGTACGAAGGATCGTTGCTTCAAAATTCCACCGACCAAAGCAAACATTTCTCAGAAAATGAAAAGGAAATAACACGATCGACAAAAATAAAAATTAAATCGGCGAAAAATCCAAAAAAAAAAAAAAAAAAGAAAAAAAAAAGAAAACATGATCTTGTAAAACAGAAATCCATACCTTCAACTCTATCGGTCGTCGAACCATTCCTCGAGAATTTCCGATTTCCCGGCATCGATTTTTCCAGGAATTTATATTCACACCACGCCCAAAATTAAGGATTTTTAATGTAAATTATGGCCTAGATTTCAATTTTAATGCTGCCCCCCACTGAATTACACATGCGTGTGATTATGAGATGATCAATGAAGAAATTTTCAGAAATCACGCCAACTTTTATTACCGGCAAAAAAGAACGAAGAAAAAAACAGGAAAAAAGAAATAAAAATTCATAATAACTCGGATTCTACCATCACTCGCATGAAAAATTTATTCCGATTTCTCTCTCTAGAACTGGGGCTTCAGATCTTCGAAGAAAAAGTTCCTAAAATTGAACTGCGAATCCTTGCGAAAGATTTTCTCGCACTCGTGTACGAATATTATTTAATTAATTTTTCACCAAATAATTTTTTGTCATTGTTTATGTACAAGAACAAAAGATACTCATGCACGTGGCGAAAAGACGTATTTGCCCCTGGAGGTTGTTTCCACAAGTCGCCCTCGTCCCTTGACTTTTTTGGCTTTTGGGAATTTTAATTTTTGTACTAATGTCTACTTTTGTTGGTGTATTATGAAATAACGCAATATTTAATGAAAATAAAAAGGCATTTATATTACGTGTTGAGTAGAATACCGGTTATTGTTGAAAAAACTAAAATTGAGCTAAGACTATTTAATACTCCATCCCTTCGTAACATTCATCTACGGATAAGTTTTATTTCCATCCGTCCTACTAATATAAATATATTACTTTATATGATAAATTTTAAGCCACTAAAACTCATTTAAACTATTTTATATTACATCATTATCATACTTGTTTTAGTTCTGGTGACGGGAAAAAGTTATACCTAAAATAAAACAGGATGGAAGGAGTTAATCAAAATAAATTAATGTTTTTAGCTTGACAGCATTTCAGGTGTGAAAATCATGACTTGATTTTGCACAATTTGGACAAAATAAATTAATTGCTTTACACAAAAGCTCCATAATGCGAAATGAGATTACTTGTTGGTCTTTCTGTCCACGACCAATAAATTATACTTCCTCCATTCCATATGATTTGATCACGTTTTTAAGTTGGGATGTCCCAGATTACTTTGTCAGTTTTCTCTTTGAGCCTAACATAGCTCGCTTAGCTCATAATCTGGTTATAGTTCTCCTCTATTGGAAACAACTAATTCAAGATAATTAGTTAAATGTGAGGTACCATAAAACTTCCTAGTTTATCCCACCTTAAAAAGTGTGTCGAAATGAATGTGGCCAAGTCGAGTAGGATAGAGGGGCTATAATGAATTAATGATATACGATATTAAGTCTGACATATAATAGATTTTAACATTCATTCATCGAAAATACTATAATTAGTGAGAATTAAACCGTATTTTAATAAATTTCAATACATTAAAACGAAGATCGAAAGATCATGAATTCGTACATGGACGGAGAAAGTTAACAATCTAAATGACATTTTAATAAATTTCAATACATTAAAACGTGTATCGAAAGATTGTGAATTCGTACAACATGGACGGAGAAAGTTAACAATCTAAATGACAAAACCCGGGCCATAAGTGAAAAACGGGAATCCAATTGAGAAAAACTAGGATGGCAGTGGCAGGGGCTTTTATGTCATTTCAAAGGCCATTGTTAAGGTAACTATTGTATATGTAATGGGAAAGCGGGATTGGGCGCGAAATACAGAGAATTTTATTACTCCCTCCGTCCTTAAATAAGTGTCCCGAGCCGCCAATTTGAAAAAACCAAGGAGAATGCTAAAATGACACTTATGCCCTTAAAATCCTTGATTATTTATTTATTTATTTTTGTCTTTCTCCCACTTTTAGATTTCCAAGAAGGGTAATTTTGGTACTTTAATGTAATTTTTGCTTGGAAAAATGTGATAGGACACTTATTTAGGGACAAAATTTTTGGCGGCTCGGGACACTTATTTAAGGACGGAGGGAGTATTAAATTTGTATATTTTTGTATTACATAAATGCGAAAAATCGCCGCCGTTGAAAGGGGTAAAGTAGTAGCGTGGGCTACAAGCAGGAATATCTAAGCCGTTCACTAAACCGGTTTCCCTGGATCTTCTCCGATGGAGTCTCAGCCGTCCGATCGTGGGACTGCGTGGGCCCCGCGTATTGGAATTTGTTCGCCCTTTTGTGAAAGGAAATGGGTTCAATGGAACCGACGTGGCGTGTATATAGCTGTTTAAATCTATTTTTATTTTTGAGTAAATAAATGAGTATACCTTTTCTTTTTTCCTTGTTCCTTTTCTTTTTTTTTCTTTCCTTTCCTCTTTTATTTTTCTGAAATTTTTGTAAATCAAAGGGGAAATATTTCATAAGATCATCAGCAACGGCACCCAACGTGCCGCGGCACCTGTGGAGGTCTTGCTCGTTCTCTTGCACGCACACTGTCGCTCGACAATCGCATGCTATGTGGCGGCTTGTAATTCACCGGGTGTTTTTGATGTGAATCACTATTATTTTTCTTGTTATTTTTCTGACGGTGCCAAGTGGCGGTACTTGATTGGTGGTCACGTTTTGGCACGGATCGCCCCAATTTTTGTTTAAAAAAATTGGAGTTTGTCACGTGGCGGTCCCTGATAAATACTCATTCGCTCCATTGTTCATCACACCTTCCTCATTCTTCATTCCTTCTTTCTATATTTCACATTTCTTCTTCAACTTTCATCATCTTAAAATGGATTAAAGGTAATATCTTGAAAAGTTGTTATTTAGTGAACAACAAAGCTCTGAATATCCAAACTCTTCCGAATATCACATTCCCGTTCATAGAGGATTCACGCCGTTTGTTGGCGGTGCATATCCTCAATTTCCACTGCCCCCCTTCAATCATTTCATCCGGAGGCATATCAATTTCTACTAGTTCAGGCATATCAATATTGTCCTCCTTATTATTCCCCTACACTCGGATATAATTAACCAGGTTACTCTCCAGCGATGCCGATACCAAACCCGGCCTCTAGCTCGAGCTTTCGAAGATTTTCGTCATTCCAAAAGGATGGAGAATCGATTCCAACGGTGAATCTAGGCAACTACGACGAGCTCGAGGCGGACATTTCGTCAATGAGCAGGGGCGGACGCCGAAACGGACGATGATCCCGAGACAAAGGCCGAGGGCGTTTGACGCATATCGAGGTCTCACCAGCCGAGCCTCTCGCTAATACAACACTTGGAAAAAGATACGCTTTACTTCTAAGTTTGCAACAATTGTGGCAGCCGTTGATGCAATCAAAATTAAAGACTATCATCAACGGAAGTTACTCAACCCCCTCCAGTCAAGGATCACCAAGGATGATGAGGTTCGAATGTAACCTTATGAAGGGAGCACTCCGAAGGAGTGAAAGCGGCGAAAGCAAGGACGGGAGGCACATGTGGTGGAACTGAGTGCCATGCCATTGGCATGCTCCAACAAATGAAAGAAGCATTACTAATCCACCATAATCCAGTCAGCACTTATAAATACAACATCATTGCCTAGTAAGCAAGTCTCAACTGCTACACTTTTCAGCAACCTCCTAATATTATCCTATTCAGCGTATTTTTCGCATAGCAATCACCGGTCTGATGCTCTAAGTTCTTCTCTTATCAATTTTAAAATAAAATTTTGACTTCTGACAATTTGGTACAACTGTGAATTCTTTTCATAATACCATAATTTTCCCGGTAACGTGAATAATGTAAACCTGACTCATTGTTATACTGAAGGATAAAATGTATGAGCTTTCGTTATTTATATGATAGCTGAGGACATTTTTCAAATACTTTAATTCATTTTTCAACCTATCATCCTTTAAATCTTTCTTTATTTCTCACATTTCTTTAATGGGAATGAAAAGAGATAATTATCCTTTAAATCTTTCTTTATTTCTCATATTTGCCTCTTAATGAAGAATAGATTAAGGCAAATATATAAAGCTGCATTATTAAGTGTGCTTTGGGATTCTTCTTCATAAAATAGATGTACTTCTAGAATTATATATATACACTACAAGAAATTTTGTCAAATGTAACGGTTCATACATTACGGTTTTTACTAAAAACCGTAATGTATGAGCGTTTTTTTACGAAACCGTAATCTATGTGCGTGCTGCTTTTACCAAAGATAACGGTCACTTATAAACTGTAATATATTCTATTATTTTTCTTAACGTATTTGAAAGAAACGTAATGTATGAAGTAACACTTTTACTTTTTAATTACGATAAGAAAAAACCGTAATTAAATTAGTGTTATCTATTCTATTAAAAAAATAATAATAATAATCATAAAATCAAAATTGAAAATAAAAGAGCTGCGGGAGCTGCAGGTTATACACTTGGAAAATTTCTGTGGTTAGAATCGCGAAATCGATCGACAAAGAAAGCAAGAGAGCTTTGACTCATCGCCGCCGCGAGGGAGCTTGCCGTCGCAGGGAATTTTCGTGCCCTAGCTCCCAAACACGGTACTCTCCCTCTCTCTCTATCTCTTTGAGGTCTGTCCAGTTTTTCTAACCCTCAATTCCAAACCTTAATTGAGGATTTAGGGTTTAGGGTTTAGCTAAAGGAATTGTGATATCTTCGCCGCGAGGGAGATCGCCGGCGCCGGAATTTCCGTCTCCTAGCTCCGAAATACTGTTATGTCACTCTACCCTGCTCTCTGTCAAATTCTTCCGATTAATTGAGATTTTTGTGTATGATTTCGGTTTTTCCAGTACGTCGTGGATCCGTGAGCTTGATTTGTTTAATGCGTCGGTTTGGAAGTCAGATTAGTTGTACAACTTTGCCTGCTTCGATGTTGCATCTCCTTTTTTTCCTCTCTTTTTTGCTTTGGGATTTATTTTCTTTGTTTGTTGAATTCTGCAGCTGCCGATGATGATTTTAGTGGATAATTGTGAATGAGTATTCGTTGATTACGACCACACTACTGCCTTCCTTCTGAGGCTCTTTTGATTTCAATTTTTTTCAGATCTGTGTTTTGCCTTTTGTCGGGTTAGTGATTAAATTTTCCAGAATTTTTTCGTTTGTGATAGGAGCCATGTGATGATTACAAGCATATTTCAAATGAATTGTTCATAATTGAACAACTTTTTAGTCTTTCGCTCCTATTTGATGACTTCTTATTTTGAAAAGTTTTTGATTTCTTCAGTTTTTGGCTTATGATTTGAACTTTTATAGACAAGCATATGTCCGAATCACCATATGTTGACAATCTAATCTTCTCTATGTGGCCTATTTCTTTCAATTTCAATTCATTTCATCTCCAATTTTGTTGATTAATTTTCTACCTATGATGAATGTTGCTTATTACTTCTGACACCTCTTGTATGAGAAGCTAGAGCCTTCTTTGGCACCTCCTTGAGCACATAAAGCACCTATCTGAGCCTTAATTTTGATAAGTTACTAATTTTGAGTTTCTTATTTGTTTATTCGAATCTTTCATGTAATTTTTTGTAGAATTTTCCCTGTCAAGAAGTGGAAAGGCACAATAAACCGGAAGTTCAACTCAGGCATGCATTCTCTGTTACGGAATTAATACTCGTTGCTTTCGTTTGTTTTTATTTGTACGAGAATAAAAGAGGTTCAGTTTTGGAATTTGGTGCATTTAGGTTGGAGAGATTGGAGTCTGTTAGTTGATGGTTTATTGATTGGAGTCCCCATATGTACAGGCTTGCAAATGCAATATCTGAGACATATAGATGTTAGTTGAATCCCGCTAGACAGTCTGGAGAAGCTAGCAGTATCCTGTGAATATAGCTATATAAGTTTATGTACAAAGTGTTGGTGTTCAAGTTAGATATCTGAAGGTTCACTCTAGTGCACCTAGTTTTAAGTTCACCGTTCTTTCACTCATTTGTTCTGATAATCTGAGATAAATAGTGCAGAATATCTTATTAGAAGCTTATCATGTATGCAGGTTTTCTTTGTCTTATTTACTCAAAGTTACTGTCATAATAGCCTTCTTTGAGAAAACATTAGTATAGCCTGAAATTTAGATACTGATAGACGTAGTAGTTGAGATCCGAATATCAGTTTTCGTTGCCAAACTATTCCCAAACTCGGTAACGCCACTCTCCATCGATGTCTACTTCTCTTTCTCCCTCGATTTCGAACCTTATTCCAGATTTAGGGTTCTGCTCCCACCGTCCTAGTTGACGCGCCCTTGCCATCGCCGGAAAATGAGGCTTTGGAGATTTTGAAAGCAGCATCGCATCTGGGAGGATTAGGTTAGACAGAATTGAGAGCGGGAGTCGTGATATTGTGAACGGTAACATTAGTTTTGTGTTGCTGTTTTGGTTCAGAATTGTTCGGTTGGAGCTGAGTGAATTTTGGAATGCTTATTACTGCTTTAGCTTTCTCTATTTGGTTTCTGGGAATTATTTGGCTTATATTTGAATGGTAATGGAAGATTCATTCTGATTCTACTTAATTTGAGTTGATATCCTTACTTCTTACACATGGTAATCTGTTTCTTGGGCCCAATTTTAGTTTATTAGTATGGGTTTTGTGAAGTAGTAAAAGTATAAGGAGAAGGAGCAATTTACTTTTGGATTTTTCTTTGTGTTTCGTCTTTAGTGCAGCATACCAATAATTTGCTCGACAAAACCTTTTCGAACTCTTTTAAGACATAAATAGCCTGTACTAAACGCTTGAAGTGGTTATGACTTAAGAAATGGTTATGTTTCATTACGAGCTTTGACCCCTCTCAATATATTGCCACTGTTAATTCTTGAATGCTCAGATTTTGGTTTTAAAAATTTTCAGATACAGAAGGTAGTTTATGGTAGAGCGAGTTCTAAAAATTATTGAGGCATGTGCTCAGGACATGCTAGAATATAATAGCCTGCTGCAGAGGAACCAGAAACTGCAGGTACCCTCTCTCTCTCTCTCTCTCTCTCTCTCTCTCTCTCTCTCTCTCTCTCTCTCTCTCTCTCTGCAGGTACCCTCTCTCTCTCTCTCATGTGATAATATGTTAGCTGTGATTAATTCAATTAGAAGGGATGGATGGATTAGTATTGGCTTAGTTTATCAACTGATTTGTATGTGGAAACATGATTCTTGATTTCTTAAGGATGGAAATTTAGCTTGATACTTGATTGATGTTCTAATGAATATTTATTGTTTCCGCTTTCCTTAACTCTCTTTTATGTAACATTTTGGGTTACAAAGCCAATAGTTTTGCAGTTTCTTGTGGATGTCATTTCCTCCAATTCAATCCCTTCTTTTAGAAAAAGTATCGTTAATTGCTTTACTTCTTCGTTAACTAGTGACTGATCACTACAATTTTATTGAATGCTGCTTTGCTGCTTTCTTTCAGTGTTTTAAATTTTAAAATTTGTTTCTTTATTACGTTGACATCGAAGTTCTGCTCCTCGGAAAAGTTGGCTGCTAGTCTTGGGAAATATAAAGTGGCTTCGGTTTTCTACCAGCTGCATCATAAAGTTGGCGAGGAAGACAAATTTACTTTTGTTTATTGGTGAAATCGGAACAAGAATTATGGGATTTTTGGTCATTTGATTTATAGGATTTGGTAGTAGATGTTTGATGTCATTTTGTTAGGATTTAGTCGTTATTTATTATTTGTTTTTGTGTCGTTTTGGAGTCATTTTGTGTCTTTATAGCTATGATTTGGGTGTTTCGAGTATTTTACTTGTTAGGGATCATGGGAGCCGAAAGAAGGAGAAAGAACGAGAAAAGGACGGAAAAAGAGTGCAAAAATGCATACAGTGCGAGGATGAGTTGGAGCGCCCGCTCCCAGGCGTTGGAGCGCTCGCTCCTGGACAATGCTTGGGGATTTGCACATAAGCGTTGGAGCGCCCGCTCCAGGTGTTTGGAGCGCCCGCTCCAGTTCAGCAGTTGAAGGATTTTTGCGAAGCCAATATGGAGCGCCCGCTCCACGCCTGGCGTGTTTTTCTAATTGTTTCCTAGTTTGGATCAAACTCTTACCTTAGTATATATATGCCATTAGGGCACGAATTATGAACAACCTTTTACCTTTTATCATTGTTTAACTTTAGTTTTCAGATTCAAATACTTTAGTTTAGCTTTCTATTGTTCGGATCCGGATTCGTTCTTCGTTTATTGCAATTTAATTCAAGACGTTTATTTAATTCAAGTTCTTCGTTCTTCGTCTCAATTTTCGTAAGTTCTTTTATTGCTTTCGTTTATTCGTTTTAATTGCTTGCTTTCGTTTTAGATTCGTTTTCTTAATTGCTCCGTTTAAATTCCTTAGTTTAATTTCGTTCTTTCGATTTCAAGTTTAAAGTTTAGATTCGTTTTCTTGCTTTCAATTCTCTTTCGTTTTTCAAAGTTTTTAAGATAGATTAATTTGCCTTTAATTTCCAGATTTCAATTCATCATGTCTAGATTTATTTATGCTTCTTTCTTTGCTTTCGTTTCCTTCGTTGCTTTCTTTATTGCTTTCTTTTCGATTCTTGCCTAGGTAGATTTATTGCTTTCTTCTAGTTTAATTCTTAGATTTATTTCTTGAGTTCTAGATTAGCTATTTACTTGCTTTTATTTATTGCTTTATTTTACTTTCTTGCCTAAGATTTAAAAACAAAAACCCCAAAATATTCTTTACTTGCTTTCTTAGATTAGATCTTTACTACGTAATTAATTGCCCTGTTAAGTTTTCCTTGAGATTCGATACTTAGGTTTTACTTGCTAGTGCTACGATAGATTTCGTCTATTGCGAACACTTTTTAGTGAAACAAATTTTGGCGCCGTTGCCGGGGAAAACTTTAGGCTTTTGATTGTGTAGTATTTTTATTTGTTTTATTTTTATTTGTGTTTATTCGTTTTTCTTATTTCTCCCACTCGGTGCGTTTAACCCTTTTTGCTGAGTGTTGTTTTTGCTGAGACCGAAGCGATGGCACGATATATGGGAGATTTTGCTCGCCCTACCTTCACTGCCACTACTTCGGCGATTGTTCTGACGGAAGCGGTCATAAATCACGAGCTGAAACCTCACCACCTGGCGTTGCTCCCTTCCTATCACGGGCTGGCCAACGAGGATGCACTTACGTTTATTCGGGAGTACTGCACCGTCGTGCAGTCTTTTCCACTATCAGGCCTTACGGAGGATAACCTGAAGATGAAGTGTTTCCCCTACACTCTGAAGGATCGGGCAAAGTCATGGTACCTGTCGCTCCCAGCCGAATCTCTCCGCACTTGGAATGAGGTGTGCGAGAAGTTTATGTTGAAGTATTATCCTAGCCGCAAGACTCAGGAGGTGCGGTCGCAAATCATGAATTCTCTCAGGACCACGACGAGCCATTTCACGAGGCTTGGGAGAGATTTCAGGACTTACTTCAACAATGTCCTCACCATCAGATGGCTCCTGAGCTTATTTGGCAGTACTTCTACGATGCATTGAACCAGACCTGCCAATTTATGGTGGACAGCTCGGCCGGAGGCAACATTGCGGTCAAGACAGCCGATGACATGAAGAAGATTTTCGAGACTCTTGCTGCAAGTTCCCAACAGAAGTCATCTAGGCCAACGAAGATGGAGGCAAAGGCGGTCACGATGAGCCCCGACATGAAGAAGCAGATGGCCGATATGTTGAGAGATCTCGAGAATTTAAAGATGAAGCAGAACACACCGGCACCTCAAGTGGAGACTAGGAAGCCGGACCGGTGCGATATTTGTGGAGAGCTAGGCCATATCAAGGAGGTTTGCGAAAATATGGGAGCATTCACGTACGAAGGAGGAGCTGAGGTCTATGCCGCCCAAGGTTACATGCCACAAGGACCACCACCTCAAGGGCAAGGTACGAACCCGAATTTTCAAAATCGTCGCCCCCCTCCTTATAATTATCCCTACCCTCCTAAAAATTCATACTATCCCTCTCCACCACCATATTATCCTCCTCATCAATATCCACCGAACCCATATTATCCACCACCTCCTCCATATTATCCTTCATCGCCATACCCTCCACCTCCTCTCCAAAATCCTCGTCCTCAACCACCTCCACAAAAGTCTCCCGTCGATGAGGATCGTTTCCAGGCCCTTGATGCAAACATAAAGAGGCTCGAGACGGCTATTGGACAAATTTCAGGGGCGATGCACTTGATTCAACAACCGGGGCGAATTCCGAGCCAAGGGATTCAACCACAACAAGCCAACGAGGTGCAAGCCCCATATCCTCCATATGTTCCTCCGATTCCGCCCCAACATCCGCCTACTTATCAAGCTCAATCAATTTCGGTATTGAGGGATGGAAGAACGGTGGATAATGGTGTCGTCATGCCCGATATACAAGGAACGGGCCCAACTAATGGACGTTGGGGCCCGAGCAGCAGCTGGACCCCGTCGAGCAGCAGTTCCAGCGCAGGCTCAGTGGAGCGACCGCTCCACCCCTTGGAGCGCCCGCTCCAATATCAGCAGAATGCAAACCACAGCGCGGAGCATATGGAGCGCCCGCTCCAACACTTGGAGCGCCCGCTCCTAATCCAGCAGAATAATTTTTCGAGCGCGCCCCACATGGAGCGCCCGCTCCAGTCCTTGGAGCGCCCGCTCCCGTCCCCTGTTGCACCTCCAGCCGAAACAGAGAAAAAGGAGGAAGAGGCCATCTTTCATAAGGCGCCCAATCCTTACGTCCCCCCTATCCCTTTCCCGAGCAGATTGAAGAACAAAAAGCAAGGCGAGGACAAGCAAATGAGGAGTCACACGGTGGCCGCCGTCGAAGCAAGCCAAATTCGCTCTCATACCTCTCCTACCTCGGCCGGTCATCTCTCGTCTCTACCGAAACAAGGTGATCCCGGAAGTTTTACATTAGATGTTGGTTTGGATAATGGGGATCGTGTGTCGGGTATGTTGGATTTGGGGGCAGCGGTGAACTTGATGCCTTATTCGATCTTCGAAAGAATGGGTTCAAGGGATCTTAAGCCTACTGATTATTACATCGAGTTAGCCGACGGTTCTTTGAGTCGACCCTTGGGGATTATGGAAGATATTGTTTTACTTGTGGGAGGTATTCGAGTTCTTGCCGATTTCGTTGTGCTAGACGTGGGGCGAGGAGCTAGGAGTGGGAAAGGTCATCTTCTTTTGCTAGGACGACCGTTCATGGCTACTACTCAAACTCGAATCGACGTTGGCTCCGGAACATTGAGCATGGCCGGCAACGGAGGTTCGGTGACATTCTCGGTATTTCAAAACTCGTCTTCTATTCCTACTTCCTCTATTCATACTTGTTCTTATGTTAAGATTGCTAACCCTCTTGTTGAGGAAAATATTTGTGAGGATTTTAATAGGGTAGCAAGTCTTAAAGAGCTCATTGAAGAAGAGGATGATGAGTTCTTTAGTTGTATGGATGAGGAAGAGGACATCGAGCAACGTCTACGGGATTTGGAGGAAATTGATGAAGAAGATGAGGGAAGCTCGCCACCTACATCGAATGCGAAGATCTATAAGGATAAGGTGAAGAGGTCCCATGACAAGAAGATCGTCTACAAGGAGCTCAAGCCCGGGATGAAGGTGCTTCTTTGCAATTCTCGTCTTCGTTTCTTTCCGGGCAAGCTCAAGTCTAGATGGGAAGGTCCTTACACGGTCGTTCGAGTTTTTCCCCATGGAGCTGTGGAGATCAAGAATGAAGAGTCGGGGTGCATATTTTCAGCTAATGGTCAAGACTTGAAGCCATACATTGAAGGAGAGACGTTGCCTCAAAAATCGAGACCATTTTTATCCCCGATCCCCCTTCTTTTTCGTCTTGATTAAATTTTTGTAAGTCAAGCTAATGACGTTAAAAGAGCGCTTGGTGGGAGGCAACCCACGTATTATAAAACATAAATATATATATATATATATATAAATTCGAGAGCGGATTGGAGCGACCGCTCCTGATCTTCAGAGCGCCCGCTCCACGGGCGTGGATTTAATTTTTTCAGCGCAGGTTAACTGGAGCGCTCGCTCCAGTGGTTCGGAGCGCCCGCTCCACCTCTTCCGGGTCAGGTATATTTCTTATCTCTTTTCTATTTTTATAATTCTTATTTTCCTATCTTTTTTGTGCAGCCACAGCAACCCTAGCCACAAAATTCTCTCTATCCTTCACCGCCATTATCTCAGCAGTAGCCATAGCTGCCTGCACCACCGCCGCTTGCACCGCCGTCGCCTGCACCTAACCACCGCCGACTGCGGTACCACCTGAATCCAGCGCCGGCCGTCGTTTTTCTCTGCAGGAGCGAGCGCTCCAGAAGCTGCGCGCGCCCGCTCCACGTTTTCACTTGGAGCGCCCGCTCCAGAAGCTGCGCGCGCCCGCTCTACGTTTTCACTTGGAGCGCCCGCTCTAGAAGCTACGCGCGCTCGCTCCAGTGCACCTGCGCCTTCTGCCGCCAATTTTCAATTCAATTTTTTTCTTTTGTTCTTTTTACGTTTTTCCCTCGGTTTTCCTCTAGATTTCAGGTGCTACCATGTCTCGACGAAAGAGAGCAGCCCCGGTTGTTGGAGCGGCATCTTCTAGTCTTCCATTCTCCGCCCGGTTATTTGAATTGAGTCTAAGTTATATGATTATTTTGCTTGAGGACAAGCAAAGGTCTAAGTGTGGGGGAGTTGTTTGGTGACATTTTGTTAGGATTTAGTCGTTATTTATTATTTGTTTTTGTGTCGTTTTGGAGTCATTTTGTGTCTTTATAGCTATGATTTGGTTGTTTCGAGTATTTTACTTGTTAGGGATCATGGGAGCCGAAAGAAGGAGAAAGAACGAGAAAAGGACGGAAAAAGAGTGCAAAAATGCATACAGTGCGAGGATGAGTTGGAGCGCCCGCTCCCAGGCGTTGGAGCGCTCGCTCCTGGACAATGCTTGGGGATTTGCACATAAGCGTTGGAGCGCCCGCTCCAGGTGTTTGGAGCGCCCGCTCCAGTTCAGCAGTTGAAGGATTTTTGCGAAGCCAATACGGAGCGCCCGCTCCCATCCTTTGGAGCGCCCGCTCCACGCCTGGCGTGTTTTTCTAATTGTTTCCTAGTTTGGATCAAACTCTTACCTTAGTATATATATGTCATTAGGGCACGAATTATGAACAACCTTTTACCTTTTATCATTGTTTAGCTTTAGTTTTCAGATTCAAATACTTTAGTTTAGCTTTCTATTGTTCGGATCCGGATTCGTTCTTCGTTTATTGCAATTTAATTCAAGACGTTTATTTAATTCAAGTTCTTCGTTCTTCGTCTCAATTTTCGTAAGTTCTTTCATTGCTTTCGTTTATTCGTTTTAATTGCTTGCTTTCGTTTTAGATTCGTTTTCTTAATTGCTCCGTTTAAATTCCTTAGTTTAATTTCGTTCTTTCGATTTCATGTTTAAAGTTTAGATTCGTTTTCTTGCTTTCAATTCTCTTTCGTTTTTCAAAGTTTTTAAGATAGATTAATTTGCCTTTAATTTCCAGATTTCAATTCATCATGTCTAGATTTATTTATGCTTCTTTCTTTGCTTTCGTTTCCTTCGTTGCTTTCTTTATTGCTTTCTTTTCGATTCTTGCCTAGGTAGATTTATTGCTTTCTTCTAGTTTAATTCTTAGATTTATTTCTTGAGTTCTAGATTAGCTATTTACTTGCTTTTATTTATTGCTTTATTTTACTTTCTTGCCTAAGATTTAAAAACAAAAACCCCAAAATATTCTTTACTTGCTTTCTTAGATTAGATCTTTACTATGTAATTAATTGCCCTGTTAAGTTTTCCTTGAGATTCGATACTTAGGTTTTACTTGCTAGTGCTACGATAGATTTCGTCTATTGAGAACACTTTTTAGTGAAACAGTAGATTTGTTTGACTGATGAACAAATATGTTTGGATGATATCATTTTGTGTTTATCCTGAATGAAAAACTAAACTTAGTTTTCGGTATTTCATAACATTATGCATATATGCTATTCATAATGGTTACAAATCGTAATGTAAACTAATAAAAAGATGGGTTATTGGTATTTAAATACACGAACTTTGGGGGGTATAACGTTTCTCTCCTGAACTCCAAACCTTGGTAATTAAATACACAAACTTTCAATTTCTTGCAATTTTTCCACAATTTCAACGGCCAAATTGCATCCTACGTGGCCATCGGCATTGTCTATGTGGCATAAATCGACGATAAATAAAATGACGTCGTTTAGACATGAACAAAACACCCTAAACTCGCCATTTCTCAGCCCCAACGACAGCGCCTCCGCCATCCCGTACAGCTGCGCGAAATGGAGCCGCTCGCTCTTCTTCTCAATCCCCAATTCCACCACCTTCGCCGCTGCCGATTTCCCTAAATTTTTTATTTTTTTCAAAAGGAAAATTCAATTCGCGCGGAAAACAGAGCAAAATTGAGGAGGCGGAGGAGCGGTGTTTGGATTTACCTGATTCCAAATTGTGCGTGGCGAGGACGAGCGCGCCGGAGCCGAGGACGAGCTATGGCAGATATGGCTCCCCGTCTAGGACACCATCAACTCTCTTGCTCGCTTTGAGCTCCGCTGTCGTCACAGATCTGCCAGTCTCCTTCTCCAACGGCAACGCTGCCTCCATCCTCCACCAACACAGGAACCCTCCTCTCTGGTCCTCTCCACGAAACCCCTCTCTCCGAAAACCCTCTATCTGTTTCACCACGAACGCCGTGTCTTTGGTCCTATCCAAGAACCCTGTTGCCGGCCGCCAGAAGCTCATCGAGATCTAGATCTGTCGCCGGAGGATTCTTCTCCGGTGGATTCCGCACCGACCACATGAACCTATACTTGCTCGACTGCTCTTCTCCAAACCGTCCGCCATTTCCCTCAATTGCTGGCCGGAATACATGATGAGAGTGAGAGAGACGAGAGAGGGAGGATAATGTGATGACCTAGAAAATAAATTAATAATTACATGAAGCGACGTCGTTTTTGGTTTGGTAATGCCTAATTTATTAATTAAGAATGAAACTACGTCGTTTGGTCGAAGCTTTCCACGTATATGAGCCAAATCGGCTAATTTAGGCCACGTATGCAACTTCAAATTGCCATATCAGCAATTAAATTGCCACGTGGGATTTAATTTGGCCGGAAAACGGAATTGTGGAAAAATTGCAACGATTTGATAGTTTGTGTATTTAATTACCAAGGATTGAAGTTCGGGAGAGAAACGTTATACCCCCCAAAGTTCGTGTTTTTAAATACCAATAACCCTAAAAAGATTACGATAAGAAACTGTAATAAAAACCATTGAAAACAGAAATCTATGAAGACAAATTATAACGTATAGAACATTATAGATAACGGTGGACAATTGTAATGTATCATCACTATATATTACGATTATCTACTGTTATCTATGAACAATAAAAACGTTATGAATAAGTCACATAGATTACGCTAAAAAACCATAATGTATGAGCGAATTTCTTATAGTGATAGTTTATTTTTGTAATTCCCAAAGAGTGATCTATTCGTAATATCATCTATTCGTAATATCAGTTGCATAGATATGGTAAAGGAATTAATTGTAGGGAAAGCTGTGGCAAAAGAGTAACGATTTACATAAAATAGCTATTAGTAATATTTTTCTTGAATGTTGATTGTATTATGTGGTTCTGAACTTATAGAATGTTTTTTTAAGTGATATTTTTGTTTTTGTTTTGAATTGTCAAACTTTTGACAGTATATGCCAAAAAGGATTACATCTTGATCTTAAACTCTCTGCAATATATTGTTATACCATATACAGACATTTCATTCGGACCGATCCATGCCCGTACAAGCGGGAACATAATACCTGATTGTACAGATAGAATGAAAGATAATATTAACAGTTAATTTTCTGATATTTGTTTAGATTTGTAGTTCAACTTTCTCATTTTAATTTATTTTTTTTCTTTTATTATTAAGAATTAACGTGATAATAGACTTCTATACTTAGATTTTGATTTTTATAAGTGTTCAAAATAATATTTTTACTTAATTTAGACTTGCATCAAAACTCTTTATCCATTATATATGATCGTATGGAATAATGTTACTTCTTGAAATATATGCTACATATATTATTAATATCACTTACGAATGTGTTATTTGGTTTTTGAATTGGAATCTATATATATATATAAAGAGATTACAGTATTTGCGGTTAACAATTTGGAATCGATTTCGGTGGCAATTTTGTGATTGTTTGTAATCGCAGGGTCATTTCTGTAATTTCCTTTATTGCCACATATTTTTCCGATTTATTTCGATAATAAATGTAAAACTTAGTGGTCTACAATAAGAAGGTATGGGCCCAATTTTGATTTGGCCGAAATTCAGTATAATTAAGATTAATTTTATATAGGCCCGAAATTTATTTTATATAATTCAAATTAACATAATGGCCCAAATTTAACATAATGTTGTACATACGAATTTATAAGAGATAATATACCACATTTATCAGAAATTATATACCACATTCATCAGAAATAAATAACACAGCCCAAAAAAATTTACATGCCAGCAGAAGGAATATAAATGATAAATACAGATTTATTTAATAAATATATAATTATGTAAATTTATCCACTAACTCCACTCATCCACAACATCCACTTCAAAAATGGAATTCATCCACAACTTAGGCAGTTTAAATCCTGCAATAAATAACATGTGATCATTCACATTTCATTCACCATCGAACACAACACTCCAGCAGAAAGAGGGAAAAAAAAAAAAAAAAAAAAAAAAAAAAAAATCAGTTTTAGCAGTAGAGAGGAAGGAGATGGCACCTTTCTTTGGTCTGATCAAAGACCTGGAGCCCGGGAAATCCAAAGTTACTCTAACACTAAGAGTAATTCGGTCCTACAAAGTACCACAGATGCAGAATAAGAATGAAGATTACAGCAGAGAAGTTGTTATGCATGATTCTGAGGTAAATTGTACACTTAGCTATTTTAATATAGACATAGATTACAGAATTTTTCACTGATTACCTTTGTTCATTGTTGTGCAGGGAAATCGAATCCATGGCAGTATGCAGAGGCTCTCTATCCCATACTTCGAAGGACAACTGCAGGAAGGAAGGATATACAACATCATGAATTACATAGTTGCACGTAACAACAAGCGTGCAAAGACCACAACATGTGCTCATGTCATCATACTGTACAAGCATACAAGAGTTGCTGAGGTTCGAGATGGGAGCTTTCCAAAATATGATCTGAATCTCAAAGGGTTTGATGAGATTGCTAAGATGGAAGATACTCCAGAAGATATCGTATTTGGTAAAATATATGCAGTTTATTGTTAAAATACAGTACTAATGTTCTGTTTATGTATTTACAGATGTGATGGGAGTTGTGATTGACAGTGTGAAGCCGTATGAGCTTACTACAAGCAGTGGGAAGACTGTTAAGCTGATGGAAATTGTCATTGAAGATCTAGAGTAATGCATTTAGTTTTCAAATTTCAGTTTCTAAGCATGTTCAGTGAATTTAACATGTGTGTGTTTGTTACATCAGGAAAAGGAAGCTGAAGTGTAAAATGTGGGAGGACTATGCAGAAGAGCTGGATTACTCTATCAACAGTGGTGCAGAAGAACCTGTTGCAGTTCTGCTCAAGTTCTGCCGCACCACTGTTTTCAGAGGTATGATTAAGTATAATAAAATTATGCATGCAGTTAGGATGAATAATATGACACAGGATCTGTATATAATCAATTATTTCACTGTGCAGGTGAATTGACAGTGAACAGCTCATACCATGCCACTCAGATACTCTTAAAAAATGTTGCAGAATTGGAGACAATGCGTGAAGAGTAAGTTTTTTTCAGTGTAAATGCATGCAGTGTAAATTTTTTCAGTGTAAATGCATGCAGTGAAATTTCAACTTTTTTTGCAGGTTCTGGAAATTAAATAAAGACAGGAGCTCAGGTGGTATTAAGATGATTCATGTTCCAAGGCCAAGAAGTATGGAAGATGAGTTAAATGAAGGGGAAAGCATGCTGAAAACAATCAAAGAATTGGCTGGATATGAGGTAATAACAAAGCTAATGCATTACTACATTACTTCAGGTTTTAAACATTCAATTTTCTAATTTATTGTACATGTGCAGTTTGGAAAATTCTGGGTGTATGGAGAGATCTACGAGGTGAAGACATTAGGTGGCTGGAACTATATGGCATGCAGACTGTGCCTAAAGAAGCTGAAGAAGAATGACATTTCATTTTACTGTGAGGTATTTAAATAAAAATAGAAGCATTTATGTCTATTTTTGCAACAATGCTAAATGTTTAAATCATGCATTGACATTACATTACATGTATGAAACAGGTACAGGCTCTATGTTGAGATTAGTGATGACACAGAAACTGCAACATTCATGCTGTGGGATAGAGAGTGTGCACAGTTGCTAGGCATGCAAGCTGGTGACATAAGTGTGGTATGCAACATAGACAGAAACTTATTATGCATGTATATATTCCTACCAATTAAATACTGAAGCAAATTTAAACTCTTACCAGGATGCAGCAGACCCAACAGCAATGCCATTCGAGTTTGAAGCATTGATTGGGAAATCAGCACTATTCAAGGTTAACTTAAAGCTGTATGAGAAAGAGGTTAACAAGGCATATACAATTGCCAAAGTTAATCTAGATCCGGAAATGATTGCCAAGTATGGCAACTGTCAAAGCAAGCATGGACAGGAAAAGGTAAAACACATAATACACATACACATAATCTGTTTTAGAATGATTTTCAAGAATATAATATGTTTTTTTTTTTTTCAGAGTGAATGCTCAGGTGTCAGAAATGCCTCTACAGCAAGTGCATGGGATAAAGAATTACAGAGAGAGGAGGAGAAGCAGGCTGAGGCTGATGAAGAACCAATTGTGTTCAAGAGGGTCAAGAAAGTACAAGCATCAAAGGACAAGTTTGAGCAGGGTGTGGAGTTGAAGGATGACTGATGCAGTAGAGTATATTAGCTTAGAATAGTTGTTTTTCCATTACCTAAGTAGGCACTCTTTTTCCCACAGGGTTTTAATGAGGCTTACAAGTTTGTATTTATAAAAATGCAGTACAATGTTAATTAAGTATTTTATAAAAGTTACTTTCAATTATTTTTTATAGTATGATTTCATTTAGCTCTATTAATAAACACACACAGTTCAAATAAGTTGGAAAAATGAATTTTCTGGAAAACAGAAGCAATCACACAGGTTTTTACCTTGAAAATGAACAAAATAATACTAATTCCCAGGGATTTTTATAAACTGAGCTTTATAATAATATAAATTCATCATTTTTCAGAAACATTTATTAGGAAAATAACATTTTCTGTAAATGTTATTTTAGTAAATTGATAAAAACGTGTTTAACATATTATTTTAAATATTTTGACACTTTTCCAAAGCTGTGCAAAATGAAAACGTGGTGGGATTTAAAATTTTTAAAAAAACAGTTACCTTTTTTTGAAATTCAAATATGAATTGAAATTTTGAATCATTCAACAAAATATACACTCAGAGCAAGAAAACCAGAGAACTGAAAGAGGAAACCGGGATTTAGAGGAAGAATTCAACACAGTAGGTTCAGAGAATGAGTAGTGATCAATTTCAGAAAAGGAAAAGAAGGAGAAGTGAACATGAGGATAGGGGTACGTACCTGGTTTTATCTGAAATATAGTTTCAGTGAATTCATCTCTGCAAAATGAAGTGTAATTTGTGATTAGTATGTATTCATACAAAAGGCTTAACAGATGTAAGGAGAGTTAAAGGAAAATTGATTAAACTTAGCTTTTGTTCGATTATGTGGTTGAGGTTTGTTAGGCCAATTGAATTGCTTGATACAGAGCTAAAGCTTCCAACTCTGTAAAGTGATTGAATCTGCGAATAATTAAGAAGTTAGATACTGTAGGAGAGAATGGTAGAGAATGTGGATCAGAGAGATAGATATACAAAGACTTCGAATAGGAAAACAATTACCAGTTATGTGCGTTGATTGTTGTAGGTGAATGTAGTATTTGTTCATCCAATTCATTTGTGTATTTCCACAGTTCTTTGTGTCTGCAATCCTGTGTGCACAAAAGGAAATTTCAGAGACAGATAGAGGGAGAGAGGATAGACAGAGAGATAGAGAGTGAGAGAAATTGAGTCAGAGTCTTACCATTTTTCATGTTCTTGCTCGCCCAATGCAGTAAGCCTTGGATTCAATGGTTTCCTGTGTGCACATAAGGAAATTTCAGAGACAGATAAAGGGAGAGAGGATAGACAGAGAGATAGAGAGTGAGAGAAATTGAGTCAGAGTCTTACCATTTTTCATGTTCTTGCTCGCCCAATGCAGTAAGCCTTGGATTCAATGGTTTCTGTGTGAGTATAGAACAAGTCAGATTAGAAATAAATAGAGAGCAAGATAGACTGATATAGGCAGCATTATTGAGAAATTTAAGTGTTACCAGTTTACAATCATTGTCCACAGTGAAGTGCTTTTCAATTATGTGGAACTCAGTCCATAAATCTTCATTTATCTGTCACAATAAGAATTGAGTTAGATAGATTTCGAGAGTAAGAGAGTTAGAGAGATAGAACAGAACGAAATGTGATGATGCAGAGGCTTACCAGCTGCCATTCAATTCATGTATGGACCTTCTGCTGGATGATTTGTGCTGCATGTATGGTAATCTTCATTTATCTGTAGAGAAGAACCGATTAAAACATATCATATATTGTGAAAATACAGAGAGAGAGAAAGAAAGGGGCAGATTTAAACCTTTACTGTTTCTGTTCTTCCAGATCTGGAAATGTGAGCTACAGATCCGTGTAGATCTGTGGTTTCCGTCATGGATCTCTGCAGATCTGCTAAAAAAATTTAAGCAATTAGTAATAAAAAAAAAAAGAAATAGGCAGAAAGAGATCGATGTAGTTCAAAATGAGCAGCTACTTACATAAATAAGAGCAGATCTTCAACCTTCACTCGACCAGCTCACTTCAGCTCGCAAAACTTCTAGATCCATGGTTTTCACCATGGATCTGTAGAGATCTGCGGAAAAAATAGAAAAGTCAGTAGGAAAAACTAGAGAGAGAGAGAGAGATTATAGAAAAAATGAACTAATCTTTACCCATTTTCTCGAAATCAGCTCGTGTGAGCTCGATTTACTCCGCCTTCGGTGCGGATTTGAAAGAAAAATCAAGACAACTTTCGGTGAACCATGAAATTTCACAAATTATAGGGAGAGTGAGAGGCGGAGAGTGAGAGGCTGTGTAGAGAGAGTGAGAGGCAGAGAGTGAGAGTGAGAGGTAGAGAGAGAGGGAGGCTGTGTCGAGAGAATTCTAGGGCAAGAAGAGAGAAATTCGGCTGAAATGCCGATTGGGGAGTATTTATACTACGTCATTAGGGTTTGACAATCAAAACGACGTCGTATTGTTCAACCCGAACGACGTCGTTTTGATTGCGGTAGGATTTAATTGTTTGGGCCGGATTTTTAACACTGGGCTGGACTTTAAATTTGTTCCGGCCCGACCCAGACGAAATGGGCTTAAAATTTATTCCGGCCCGCCCAATTGAATATGCATAAATAGAAAATAATTTTTAATAAATAAATTATTTTTTAAAAAAATTGTAATCGGAAATTATTTTTTTATTACATTTTTTTTTTACTTTATTTCTTAAAATTATAATTCTATACTTTTTTTTCCTTTTTTTAATATGCCCAACAAATTTTTAGATTTTATGAAAATAATTTACACTATTTATAAAATATTATTTGCAAGGTGTATTATTTTTTAATCTATTTAACAATTTAATATGTTTATTAAGAAATTATTTTTAATATTATGGCAATTTATATGAATCATTTCATACTATTTATCATTTGACATAAATGTTGATTTTCGTTTTGCAGCTGATGAATCGATGGTGGACAATGATTTAATTGACATCACAACTGAAGAATCACATAATATAGGTAACAAATTATTTATTTTTCTCTTTTCAAGTGTAACAATAGTATATTGTATGTTTTTTTTTTTTTTTTAATGTTCATATTTTGCATTTTATTTGGGCTTGAATTATAACCATTAGGCTGGGCTTTAAATTTGTGTCGGGCCGGCCCAGTCGATTTAGCCTTTAAATTTCTTCTGGCCGGGCCCAATCGAATATGTTTTTAATAAATAAAATATTTAAATTATCTTTTTAAATCGAAATATTTTTTTATAATTTTTTTTACTTTATTTCTTATAATTAAATTTATGGAATTTCTTTTTTACTTTTTTAGAATATGCTCGATGAATTTTTAGATTTTCGAAATTCATTTATTCACTATTTATAAAATATTATTTGCAAGGTGTTTAATTTTTGGAATATGATTGTTTATATATTTACTACTCATTCAAAGTATATTTTATCTGATTATTATGAATTGTTCGTTATAATTAGACAATGCAGATATTCGTGGAAACTCAGCGGAATGTGGAACTATTCGTATAAATGTTGAACCGATTTCTGAAATTGGTATTTACAAATTTTTATTTTTTTCTAATTAAATTATTTGCTTTATATTTTATTTTATTTATTTTTGCTAACATTCAAAATATGTTTATTAGATTCTTATGAGTTCGAAGCAATGATGACAAGGGATAAACGATGTGGCAGACAGCGTTCATCGATTTTGTTGAATAACGAGTTCGGTAAGTTTATTTATGGGATTTTTATTTTACAGTATTGTTGTATAATATTTAATATATACTTTTTGTTATTATGACATTGTAACATTAAATATATTTTTATAATTCCCATAACTAATTTTATTTTTTTTTCATATAAATCGCGCAGATTATGATGATCTTGGTGATCCAGTCTATCAATGTCAGTTCTGTAAAGCTTATTTTTGGATTGATGAAAGACGGTACGGCAGCACTATTATAAGTCCGAAGTATTCGTTGTGTTGCCAAAATGGTAAAGTACGGCTCCCTAGATTGGAAAGACCGCCGACGTTGTTAGGTGATTTGCTTTGGGGGAATGATGCGAAGAGCAAACATTTTCAACAGAATATTTGGTCGTACAATAGCATGTTTGTTTTCACATCGATGGGAGGAACCATTGATTTCGCTGTGAACAATGGTGGTGGGCCTCCAACATTTCGATTGAGTGGCCAAAATTACCATTTGATAGGGAGTTTAATGCCCCTTGAAGGTAAACCACCGCTATTCGGCCAGATGTACATATACGATACGGAAAATGAAATTGCGAATCACATGCAGTCCGTTAGGTAAGTAATTGTTACTATTCAAATACAACTTTTATCCTCTTTAATTGAAATTTTATATTATATATCATGTTATTTATAATGTTGTATATATTTATTTATTTAGGAAAAACAACAGCATGAACAATTTGCATGCAGAGATTGTTTCCGATTTGAAGGCAATGCTAGATGAGAATAATGTCTTTGTGAAGACATTTAGAATGGCAAAAGAGAAAATTGTCGATGCTGGACAGTCTGATGTAAAGATAAAGCTTATTGGTAGAAGAGGTCGCGATGCTCGAACGTACAATTTGCCAACAGTTTCGGAAGTAGCAGCTTTGATTGTAGGTGATTTCGATGAATCGTTGGGATATAGAGATTTAATCGTTGAAACACGATCTGGTGTCTTAAAGCGCATCAATGAGCTGAATGCGTCTTATCTTGGGTTGCAGTATCCGTTGTTGTTCCCATATGGTGAGGATGGCTATCGAGAAGATATTTCTCTTTCTATTGTTCGTAGTGGCAACACTTCCAATGCTCGAAAGTATGTGAGTATGAGAGAATTCTTCGCTTTCCGATTGCATGAAAGGGAGTTAGAAGCTAAAACCATCCTTGCTTCTAGACGTCTACACCAGCAGTTCATTGTTGATGCGTACACCATGATTGAATCGTCCAGATTAAAGTACGTACGTTTGAATCAGAAGAATTTGAGATGCGATTTGTATAAGGGCTTAGAAGATGCTCTTACGAAAGGGGAGACAAATGCAGCAACTCAAGGCAAGAGAATCATATTGCCTTCTACTTTCACTGGAGGAGCTCGATTCATGATTCAAAGTTATCAGGATGCAATGGCAATTTGCAAATGGGCTGGATATCCGAACTTATTCATCACATTTACATGCAATCCTAAATGGCCAGAGATTTCACGGTACGTGCAAAGTCAAGGATTGAAACCGGAAGATTGTCCACTTACAGTTTTTCGTGTTTTCAAGATGAAGCTGGATAAGTTAATCAAAGATCTCCGTATGAAGAAACCTTTTGGAAGCGTTAAATCAGGTACTCCATTCTTTATTGTATCGTAAAGCTACATTATTTTCTATATGACATGCATAAATTAATAGTTTTTAATATTTTTGTTTCAGTTGTATACACGATTGAATTTCAAAAACGTGGCCTTCCCCATGCACACATATTGCTTTTCCTTTCAAACATTGACAAGGATTCTCCTCCGAAAAAGATCGACGAAATCATTTCAGCTGAAATACCGGATAAAGATACGGATCCAAAGTATTATGAGGCGGTAAAGGATAGCATGATTCATGGCCCATGTGGATCCGCGAACATCAGTGCACCTTGCATGGATCCTGATACGCGTCGTTGTACCAAATATTTTCCGAAGAAATATGTTGATGAAACGACCATGGATAAGGATGGATATCCGGTATACAGGCGTAGGAATAATGGACGATCGGTTATGAGGAATGGTGTGCCGTTGGATAATAGGTATGTTGTTCCGCACAATCGTTATCTTCTGATGAAGTATGGAGCACACATAAATGTGGAGTGGTGCAATCAGTCTCGATCCATAAAATATTTGTTCAAGTATATCAACAAGGGACGCGATGGTGTCACGGCGGCTTTTTATAAGACTCCAGACGATGAAGGGGAGGCGAAACCAGTTGATGAGGTGCAGATGTATTATGACTGTAGATACATATCACTGTGTGAGGCTGCTTGGCGAATTTTGGGCTATGAGATTCAATACAAATCCCCTAGAGTTGAAAGGTTGAGTTTTCACCTTCCTGGCCAACAGAGCGTAGTGTTTCCTGACTATGTTCCAATTGATCGTGTCATGGAGCAACCTAGAGTTGGAGAAAGCATGTTTTTGGCGTGGTTTGAGGCAAATAAGAAATTTCCGGAAGCAAGAGAACTCACGTACGATGAATTTCCAACTAAGTTTGTTTGGAAGAGTGATACAAGAACGTGGGAGCAAAGAAAAAGGGGTTTCGCGGTTGGTAGAATATTTTATGTGCCTCCTGGAAGTGGTGAGATGTATTATTTGAGATGCTTGCTCTCCATAGTACGTGGACCTACATGTTTCGAAGACATCAGAACAGTTAATGGAGTTGTATACGACACGTTCAAGGATGCTTGCCAAGCCTATGGATTGTTGAGTGATGACAAAGAATACATCCATGCTATTACTGAAGCAAATTTTTGGGCGTCGGCCGTGTCTTTGAGGTATCTTTTCGTCACTCTGCTCTCGACTGATTCCTTGGGACGTCCTGAACATGTCTGGAATGCTTGCTGGGAATATCTATCAGATGATATTTTATACAAACAAAGGACTTTGTTTCGTCACCCAGGTAATGTATTTGCTGTATTAAATGTTTTGTTTTTTTGTTAATATGATTTCTTTATTGTATAATTAAATTGATCGATATTTATATATATTTGTTCATATATTTAAAACGCAGGGCTTCAATTGAGCGAAGATCAGATTAAGGGTTATGCTCTTGCTGAAATTGAGAAACTATTGAAAAGCCTTGGTAGGAGTCTACAGGATTTTTACGGCATGCCCTATCCGAGTGATGATTTCTTACATTTCCATGGAAATAGATTGATCAATGACGAAATGTCATATGATCGCGAAGCTTTATCTAAAGAGCTCAAGGATTTGCTTGCCAAGCTTACTGATGAGCAGCGTCGTGTTTATGATACTATCATAAATGCAACGAGCTCGAGTTCGGGTGGGATGTTCTTTGTATATGGATATGGAGGCACAGGCAAAACATTCATATGGAAAACGCTATCTGCAAGCCTTAGATCCAAGGGAGAAATAGTTTTGAATGTAGCTTCGAGTGGTATTGCTGCTCTACTATTGCCTGGAGGGAGGACAGCTCATTCGAGATTCAAGATTCCTCTACATCCTAATGAGGACAGCACGTGTAACATTAGCCAAGGTAGTCCACTGGCTCAGCTTATTGTTAGGTGCAAGCTTATTATTTGGGATGAGGCTTCGATGGTGCGTAAGCATTGTTTTGAAGCTTTGGACAAGACTCTACGAGATTTAATGCGTTTTCAGAACCCGTTAAGTTCGTCATTGCCTTTTGATGGCAAGGCTGTTGTCTTTGGAGGAGATTTCAGACAGATTTTGCCAGTTATCCAAAAAGGAACCAGACAGGATACTGTTTTCGCAACCATAAATTCTTCATATCTTTGGAAAGATTGTAAGGTGTTACGGTTGACGAAGAATATGCGTCTTGAAAATGCAAGCTCCCCTGATGAGGCTAGAGAATTGGAGGAATTCTCTAAATGGATTGCTGATATAGGTGATGGAAACCTTGGAGGTCCGAATGATGGTCATGCTGACATCGAAATTCCTGATGATATATTGATGAAATGGTCAGGCAATCCAATTGAATGCATAGTCAACAGTACGTATCCAACATATTCTGCCGATGTTGAAGACACGTCGTATCTACAGGATAGAGCAATTCTTGCACCTACTCTTCATGCAGTTGAATCTGTGAATGAGTACATGAGTTCGTTGAACAAGAGTGACGGCGTTTTATATAGAAGTTCGGATTCGATGAGCAGGTCTGATTCGGGTAGTGAGATGTTTCAGCAAAAGCATACTCCCGATTTCTTGAATACTATCAAGTGCTCTGGTGTGACGAATCATGAATTGTGTTTGAAGGTTGCAACTCCGATTATGCTGTTGAGGAATATTGATCATGCGAATGGCTTGTGCAACGGTACGAGATTGATGATTACCAAGTTGGGCACTTATGTTTTGGAAGCTAAAATCCTTACAGGCCACAATGCAAATCAAAACGTATTGATTCCGAGGTTGTCTTTGACTCCGGCTGATATGACTTTGCCGTTCAAGTTTGAGCGAAGGCAGTTTCCTTTGATAGTATCTTATGCAATGACGATCAACAAGAGTCAGGGAAAATCGCTTTCTCATGTTGGGTTATTCATGCCAAAACCTGTGTTTACACATGGTCAATTATACGTTGCTGTGTCGAGAGTACGGAGTCGTCGTGGATTGAAGATTTTGATATCTGAAGAAGATAGAAATGATAGTACTACCACGAAAAATGTTGTATATAAGGAAGTTTTCCGAAATGTATAACATATTGTTGTTTAGTGCTCTAACATTGTATCCGTTTGCTCTTTGTATTATCTTTTATTGCTCTAACTTTGTATTCGCTTTGTACTTTTGTTGTGTTTTAGTGGTCTACTGTTGTATGCGTTTGTTCGTTTTATTTGTATGTTTACGTTACGGCTTACTGTTCGAAAAAAAAAATCGTAACTTAAAGGGCTGCGCATCGCGCGCGGGCGAGTACTAGTACATATAACAAAAACTTATAACATCTGAATTAATCATGAGTCTTGTAACTTTTCATCTCTACTTCGGCGTTGATATTCTAAATTTTGTTTTCTAGTCCGATTTTGATTTTCGTATAGCCAATTCTCCTACTTCTTTGATTAAAATGTAGATGATTTTAGGAATAACACACATCATCAATAAGTTCACGTTTATATATCTAAGAAATATTTTTATTTGACAAAATCCTCTTTCTACTTTCAATTTATTTTCATTAAAGTTACTAAACACTAGTTTACAACCCGTCGAAAATCGACGGGTGTCAATTATTTCTAATGTTTAGATATTTTATTAGTGAAATTTATTTAAAAATATTTTAGACTATGATTCTCGATTTTTATGTACTTACAAACAATAAAAGAATTTAAGAATGATGAAGAACTAATTCAATGATGATTCATATTATATTTAAATCTTCGACGTTTAAAGACTTATAACTCAATTTGGTGCCAAAAACGACAAAGCCAAATTCCTCGTGAAATATAAAAATATATTTAAAAGTAATACAAAATACTAAAAGTAAATAAACAATATGAAAATTATATAAGAAATATGGACCAAAATAATATGCTTGGCTCCTCTTCTACAAAGCTATTGAAGTTTGAGCGTAGTCTCCAGTTACTCGTGTTTATAAGAAAATTGGTTTAAAGGGGAATATTTTGATGATTGGTGCATTTGTATCTCGTTAAGCCGCCCTTTGTTTATTTTAATAAACATAAAAAGTCAAACAAAGTCTCCCGTAGTCTGTTGTTTATTGTAATAAAACAAAATGTAAATATAAAGTCACTCGTTTCCCGTGTTTATAAGAGTATAGGTTTAAAGGGGAATATTTTGATGATAAGTGCGTTTATATCTCGTTCGAAATTCGATACAATCACTTTATAACGTTATTTTTAAGTAAAGTATAAATGAAAAATATGAACAATAAAAGAATTTAAGAATGATGAAGAACTAATTCAATGATGATTCATATTATATTTAAATCTTCGACGTTTAAAGACTTATAACTCAATTTGGTGCCAAAAACGACAAAGCCAAATTCCTCGTGAAATATAAAAATATATTTAAAAGTAATACAAAATACTAAAAGTAAATAAACAATATGAAAATTATATAAGAAATATGGACCAAAATAATATGCTTGGCTCCTCTTCTACAAAGCTATTGAAGTTTGAGCGTAGTCTCCAGTTACTCGTGTTTATAAGAAAATTGGTTTAAAGGGGAATATTTTGATGATTGGTGCATTTGTATCTCGTTAAGCCGCCCTTTGTTTATTTTAATAAACATAAAAAGTCAAACAAAGTCTCCCGTAGTCTGTTGTTTATTGTAATAAAACAAAATGTAAATATAAAGTCACTCGTTTCCCGTGTTTATAAGAGTATAGGTTTAAAGGGGAATATTTTGATGATAAGTGCGTTTATATCTCGTTCGAAATTCGATACAATCACTTTATAACGTTATTTTTAAGTAAAGTATAAATGAAAAATATGAAAATATGTCAAGTCACCCATTATTTTTTTTAATAAAAAAAATGTCGTTATATCAAAATAAGTTAAGATGCCCGTTTCGAACCACCACATTGATCTACATGCATACGTGTCAATTCCTACATCCGCAATTCTTATTTTTCTAAAATGCATATATTTGTAAATATTGAAGTATGATATATTTCAATCTCACACAATATATATCTTATATTTAGTTTTATATTGTATACTACTATGTATGCTTATCATATAAGTATTCACGTAACCCGATGTTTATTGTAATGAAAACAAAATGCCGTTACATCAAAATAAATCAAGCCATAACGCCGATTCTTGTTACATTTAAATCTTCGACGTTTAAAGACTTATAAATGAAATTGGTGCCAAAATCAACAAAGCCAAGTTTCCCATGAAATACAAAAAATAAAATAAAAAATAATGTAATACAAAAAGTACTTAATAATTTACTACCCGTCGAAAATAGTTTACATTAATCGAAATATGCCTCTTTTGCAATCTTACATGTAACTTAATTTGATATAATTTTAGTAGTAGAAACATATATAATTATGTAAAGTCACCCGTTACTCATGTTTATAAGAAAATAGGTTTAAAGGGGAATATGTTGATGGTAGGTGCATTTGTATTCTATCAGAATTCGATACGAATCACTTTATAACGTTATTTTAAAGTAAAATATAAATGAAAATTATTAAAATGTCAAGTTGCCCGTTATTTATTATAATCAAATATAAAAGAAAAATATTAAAATAAGTTCAAATCGTCCGTTGTTTATTTTAATAAAAAGAAAATGTCAATGAGGGGTCTCAAATAGTTATATTGATTTCATCTCGCCATGTAGCCGCTAGTTAATGTGATAATAAAAGTAGGTTTATTAGAGTAATATTTTGATAAGAAGTATAGTGTACCTCGTCAAAATTCAATATGAAAAAATTGTTATTGTTATTGTTATTTTATTATAAAGAAATAAATAAATAATATATTAAAATCTTTTTTTTATCGAAATAATATATTAAAATCTATTCATGTATGAATAGAATAATATTGAAGATAACTATTAAAGATATAATAATAATATTAATAATAATGATAATTATAGAATAATTTCTATTATAAAAAATTGAATTTTTAGATAAATATGAACGGAGAGCATATGAAGCGCCACGTAGGCACGTGAATTAACGTGGTGCTCCGAATCCGCTTTGCTATTATATATAAAAGGATTCGGTAAAACTATTTCGAAATTACAAATTTATGTTTCAACTAAATGTAAAAGAAATACTGTAGTATAAAACAAGATGCATACCTTATTGAATCTTACTAACATATCTCGTGAACCTTTCGGAATTATTGATTGTTTTGTTACTCAACTATGAGCAAATGGGAGTACAATTTACAGTCAATATTAGTATTTTGTTATTGTGTAGAAATTTCTTTTAAATCTAATACAGATTACAATGAATTTATTGAAAGTTGAATGGCTTCTTAAATTGAATAACACCATCCGTCTTTCTAAGTTACTCACTTTATTATTATATACCTCATGTACAAATAAAAGATAAGTCGCTTAAGGTGAAACAGATGGAAGATGGAGTATAAAGTAAGTTCAATGTTGAAAAATAGCTTTTCGAAGAAAAAAAGTAAATATAATTTGTGCTGGGAAAAGATTAAAAACTGAACATTGAAATAATCAAAATTTGACAACAAACTTGTTCTGCATTTTTGCTACAGCACTGAAGTCAAACGGACATCTCAAGATTATTATATTGTGCATTACGCCCTCCGTCTCCGAATAAGCGTACCCTCTTCTCTATGCAATGAAGACAGGACGGAAGGAGTAATAGACACGGACAATCAAGATGAACCTTGAACCATTCAGTATATGTATACGTACTTCTTTCAGTACTTCGATTCAAAACATATACAAGCTTAGCTGATATTTCAAGATTTTACATCATTTAGAAAAAAACATATGCTATACAAATTTCACAAGTTGATCCACTAATTCATTTGCACAAGATCTAATTCGTATACAAAATGACATCACCACCTACTCGTTCCCGGGCTCAATCTCGATCTCAAGACGGGACCCTTCCCAACTAGGGGCTGCAAAATGTAATAACTCAATGAGTAAATTCACATTATGGCAAAGATGAAGTTACACCCAAGAAAATGAATGAAGATGCGAATAATATCAATTATATAAGTGGCAACTGATCACTAAAAATTCTTAAGCAGCCACGGTGTGCTTGATGAGTCTTTCGGAGAATGTGAGAAAACTGACAAGAACGATACCACTCGATTCTTTAAGAAATTAATTAAGTAGAAAAAGGAGAAACCAAAGGAATGTTTTGTGATCACTACAAAATGTTGGAACAATATATACTTACAGTTCTGCAAGCTGCAGAAGTTTGTGTATCTTCACCAGTCTTCTGAGCATCTGCTTTCTGGGGTGTACGAGACATTTTGCGGTATAATTCCTTCATATGATTATAAGTGCTGCAAATAAAAACACATTAAGAAAAGAATGCAACACGTCAGTTTATGATGTATGTTAACAACTGAATAGTCGCTAAAAGCTAGCAAAAGAGCTTTTTTAGATGTAAATGGCTAAAAATCACCAACTAGTGTAAGTTCTTCGGAGGAAACTCTTTCTCTTTTGAGAATAGTGATTGTAGAAGTGATAGAATTCATAAAATATGTCATTGTTAAAGAGCTTCGGAAAACCTAATATGCAAATGCCCAATTCAAAAGTATGTAGTGCTTTTGGATCTCAGAACAAACTCGATCCTCACTATTTCCATATTTCAGGCAGTTGTCTCGTATTTAAAAATTTAGTCCCACGTCCAAATTCAGACTTCCTTGTCACCTTTCTATCTCCCCTCATTGCACACTTCAACTTCTCTTCCTTTGAGAATGAATATTTATGTCCGGAAAATTAAAATTATCCATTGGCTGATTTGTTAGCATCAAATCGCTTAAATTTCACATCCTATCGTTTTAGAAGGAAGGTTGTTACATTAAACTTTCCAAATTCAGATCAAGTTTCACAAAAAACATGAGATTTATCTTATCAAACTCAACACTTAGCCAAATGTATAAAGTAAATACCTCAGCCTGTGTCTGTTGCACGTAGCGAAGAAAGCCACAAAACCATTAAGGATACTTCGGAGAGCTCGGAAAATCTGATAAAAACACCATTGATGAGCAAGAAAAAAGTAAATTTGTGACTTCAAAGACAAGGTAAAATAATATAATAAACTACCTGAGAGAAAAGGTCATTCCATAGAGAGCGCCAGATTGAAACCTCATACGAGTTCACTGTTGATTCAACATCCCTCGTAAAACTAACTAGGCTGCTGGCGAACAGCAACAAATCTCCAATCAACTCATAAATGAGTGTACATAAGTATGCCACAAGGCTACAAAATCCGATAACGAGTCGAACTGGAGCATAAAGAATTTCCCACAGGATCCAGAAAATGGGATATATAACCGATATTGCTGCAATCATACACAATAACATAAGAAATAATTAAGTGAAAACATCTTTGAGATCCAAGCATAAAGGAGAAACTGCAACAGAACTCACCAATATTCCATACAAGAGCAAAAATATACCATACTGGCAACAATAAAAGCTCTATGAGGTCTCCAACCATTGCATAAGAAGAACCAATCATCGTCCATGCAACTGAGACGAGACTCTCAACAACTTCTACAGACATCGTCCAAAGAGGAAGGAAATGTTCCATGAACTCGGCAAACGGTCCAGCCATGGGTTCAATAACTAATGTAAGAAATGAACGAATAGTTCTCGTCACAGTAAGAAACCACTTAATGGCCTTCTGAGAGTTATGAAGGAATAACATGGTCCCTAAATACTTGATTCTTGAAATCATTTCCAATGATTCTATCCAGTCAAAAAGGGGTCCAAACAACTTAGATGCTGTGGCCTTAAGGAGAGGCACATTTTTGTACAAGTCATAGAACCCAATTAGAACGGTAACAATCGATATGAGCACATAGCAAGCCCTCGCTAAAGGACACATCCATGGACGATAAAGATGGCAAAATAATGGGTAAGATTGCAGGAATATTACCCATGATGGCAATCCGGCTTCAAGTAGAGTAAGTAACCGTAAATCAGACATGATTATGTCTCTCAATTTGAAAGGAAGATCGCGGTCATCACACTTGAACAAAATCAGAACGTCATGGTATAGAGAGGGCTGGAGTGTTTCTTCACAGTCACTCATATATGGGGTGCGTGGCAATTTCTCAGAATTTTCTGCATCTGCTTCTTCAGGAGATGTCTGAAGATCACAGTATATAGGACTCATAAGTTTCCTTCTTTTGTAAGGACCGTCAGTGGGAGGAGGCGTGCGCAGTGTATGAGTCGCATTATCCGTAGTTACTGCATAATAACTGCTAGTGGAAGAGCATGGCAATTCAGCATCAACCCTTGTACCATCACTTGCATTTTCATCGCTATCGGCCTCACTCCTTGGGAATGCTTCTTCTGCATCGTGGAAAATCTCCCCTGTGAAAAGGTCAAATTTAGGAATAATCTGGAAAACATATTGGATGAGGACACCAACGAAAAACGTGATACTTCCAATAACCTTCACTTTTGTGAGAAGAACAAGACAGTCCAAGAAAAAAAAAAAAAAAAAAAAAAAAAAAAATAGAAGCAAGACTGTTAAATAAACATTACTCCAAGAAAAAAAAAATCAAGAGTGTCAAACATGGATACAGAGATAACAAACAATCTGTAGCAGTCATAAGGGTGAAAATTGTTCATCTGCTTCTACTACAGTCCACTATACTTTATAATATAAAGTTTATATGATAATATACATCAGAAAGGGGTAACCGCATATTAGAATCCATCATAGAAATGCAGAGACACGGCATGCAATCTGGCACCACCATTCTCCCGGTTTCTGATAGATGAAGTTCTAGCATTGCTCAAACTGACATCCTATCTTTTTTTGGCTCCTTCAACACAGTCCAATTTCAAGATAACATACTATAACTGATTCAAAGTATGCTCCCAGAGGCAAGAACAGGTAGGTAAATAGTAGTAGAAGTTTTATCATCATTGAGCAGTTATGATTTTCATGCATTTTAAGAGTGTCCTTTTATATGCCTATTCAAGATCTCATATATAACAATGGAAGATATGAAGCAATGAGATGACAGAGTATAACGAAATTCTTGAATGGGGCAAATTCATGAATACCTATTGTAGCATCCAAATGCTCTTTCAAAAGGATTTGTTCATTGGGGGTCCCAGGGAACCATGAAGAAATTGACTTTGCTGCTTGAGCTATGCTATCAAATTCCCACCTTCTCATGACTTTAGCCTCTATTGCAAGTGACGTATCAGTCTTCACATGAAATACATAGAAATAAACATTCAGGTCATGAGTAGAGGTAAAAATTTCAGCACCAAGAATAAAAAGTTTGACACTAGCTACCTGAAGCTCGTTCGTATAGTTTATGCCACGTACATCCCTCCATGCAACCTCAAAGACAATGAATCCATACAGGGTTATGTGTAACTTGCTTTTTGCAATCAAAGAATTCTTAAGCTTCTTTACAGGCGGCAAAGCCCTCTTCTGGGATAAGGTCACCGCATCAATCAACGAGAACCACTCTTTTAAGTTTCTCAAATCACTAGTGTTTGACGAGGGAGAAGTCTCTGAATCTGACAATTCTCTTATCAACTTCTTATCCTTCCTCCTCTTCTTGATCACATAGGGGGACGATCTTGACTGCGTAATTACCAGAATAAGTTAGAGCACTCAGGCCAAAGGCTAAAAGTAATGTTACAGGTCCTGATAAAGCATGGGACAGAGATATTTTAGGAACCTTAATAACCATCATCTGCCAGAAATGTGCAGGCCGTGATCCGTGATCTTTCAACCATGGCCGGTTGTCCACCAAGATATAGAACTTCCCACTGTCAGAGGCCATAAATAGGCTGAGATCGGAAAGATATGACTGTAAATCCCTGTACAAGAATACCAGAACAATTCAGATTTTGAGCAACTTCAGAAAACTGATGAACTACTTTTGCCATCATCAAAGCCCATTTCCACTACATGCTGTGACAACTTTTTGAGAGAGAATTCAATTCAACCAAAATTCAACAAACATACAAATCAGCCAGTACAGAAGAGTTGGTTGAACTTCTAAAATTGAGCCCACAAAAATCACCATCAAACACATGCAAAGGTAACAAATCAAAAGGCCTTACAAACAAGATTCAGATGTATAGTTTCGACTTGAAATGTTCATATATTTCCAAAAGGATACAAGCATCTGAACCCATCAGCCAAAACAAAAAGAGCCCAAAACTTCAAATCAACTAAACATTCTAATAAAGAGTTCAAAACCAGAACAAAATTCATCAGAAGCAGAAGGTTTACCCAATCTGTAAGCCTGTCAACGGAAACACGCAACGGCCATTGTCTCCACTCGCCATTTGAATCCCCCTTCTCTCTCAAACACAAACTACCCACAACTGTTCCATCAAAATCACACAATTTCCAGACCCAACAACTGGAAAAAAAATCAAGCACAAAACTCAAAATGCGGAGAAAGAGGAGTGAAACCTGAGGAAGACAATGCAACTGAGGAGTGATCAAGCGAATTCCATAACAGTTGTCCCCGAGTACGGTCGAAACGGCAAGTACCACAACAGAACTTCATTAAACAGAAAAAATCAAGAACGGAAACGGACGTAGCAAGGCGACGGCGGCCAAGATCGAGACTTTATGAGTGCAATCAATGGATAAGAACAAGAGCTGGAGGGAGACGCGCGCACCGATACAAACACACAGAATTCCCCAATTAAGATGGAAAATCTCCAACACCAGCAGCAATTAATGTGGAGGGAGAGAGATTGCCTGGATTTACTGGGCTAAACTAATTCGAATTGGGATTTGGAATAAAGGTTTTTGCTGAGGGAGGGAGAGGTGTTGCCGTGTTGGCGTAGAGCGGGGACACGTTGACTGTGTGTTCTGTGTGAGAGAGAAGGAGTCGTCTAGAGAGAGAGAGAAAGGAGTCGGATTGCAAGTTGGTCGACCGAGAAGGGTATTTTCGGTAACTCCCGACTGAAGCTTCCCGCCAGCAGCAATTCTTCGTGGAGACTCGAGAATATATTGTCCAAAAGATTAGTGGTAATAATTGCAAAATAATATATTTTTTATTAAAATGGATTAAGTGCAAAATATTATATTGAAACTGAGAGATTTGGAAATTCCCTAAAGCATGCTAACTTATTAAGAGAAGTGAATATAATTATTAACAAAATATTGAGGTTTAAAGCTTACTCATTTCGTTTCACTGGGAAAGAGACCTTTTGTTTCGGCATAGGAATTAAAACGAAGTGCTGATAATGTGTTAAAGTGATAGGTAGTGGGTTAACGTAATGTGTCTGAATTTTAGATTAAGATTTTCTATTTTGAGAAATGTCCTCCCTTTATCAGTGGGACGTCCCCAAAAGAAAAAGATACATTTATCAGTAGGACGTCCCAAAAAGAAAAAGATTAATTTATCAATAGGATTGAGGACTGAGGGAGTATTACATTATAATTCTTGATCGAGAGGGTTTGTTTGTATTTTTAATGTATCTTTTTTGGGTCACAACTACTCTAGGTGAATGCATATATAATATATTGGACGTTCCAACTTCCAGGAGTTAGATCTCAAAATCCAAATTCTGAATGAAATAATTTACTCTTATTGCATTTCAGTGTGAACACGTCTTCCATTACATTGTCAAACAATTGACAAGTGTCAAAAATATTTTCAAAATCAACATTTTTGTTCATGGAATTTTTCAATCACTATTGATTTTTAAAATGTTTTTGATACGTTAGAAGATGTCACGCCCAACTACATAATCTTATCCGAAAATTTTATAGCCTTTCACTTGAGTCAAGTGTCACTTTGACGACACACAAGTTGAAGGCCTTTTATCAAAGATAATTAAATTCAATACAAATTAACTTGGTTTTCTTAGAGCAGATGAACATAAATTCAGAGTAGAAAAAAAAAATCTTGAATTTTAAGCCTTTTCTACGGTTCTACCTAATTAAACATCTAATTAAATACGAATGTTTTCAAGAAAACATACAATAATCTCATAGCCCAAGTACAGCCAAAAATCAACGATAAATCTCAAAGTAAAAGAAAAAAAAAGGAAAGAAATTAATCCTTTTACAATTGTTGTGCAAGCGTATTCTAATGTGATAAGCAAATATTGTTGCTAAAATATCAAATCCACTCACTCCACCAACTAAGCTACATCGCAGTCTTCATTTCGTAATTAAACTAAGCGTTACATATATTTTGGTATGATCTTGTTTTGATTAGCCAACCATTGTTGTTGCTCTCGTGCCAGTTTCTGTTGATCCATCGAACTACTCCTTGAAATCGAAGGAATGCAAAAGGGGTCGACGTCGTTTTGACATAAAAACGACGTCGGTTGATTAGGGAACTGCGTCGAAATCGGAGGAGTTGCTCGAAATGTAGGCAATGAAACGGTGTGTTGAAGGCTCGGGACTTCCGTTGGATCCACGAGGAATGGATTGTAGTAGTTGTTTGGCGGCATTGCGATGTTCGGTTGAGGCTGAGGCCGTGGCGGCGATGGCTCGAACAAGACGAGCTCCCAATTTTGCGATGTGTTGTTGGCCGCCGATGGTGTCGGCTTGTAGTCGGACATCGGTAGCGGCGACGCCGATAGCGACGGCGATGGCATTGATAGTGTCTCGGCTAGCACGAGCTCCCAGTTATCGGAGGGAGATGAGTGTGATAAGCTGTGTTGTTGTTGTTGTTCGCGCTCATCGAGCTCCGAGCCGTCCCACAACGAGATGAGGTCGACCATGGAGTAAGTGACCGGGAGGGACATGACCGAGGTCGTGTCGCTGATCGTGAAGGCCCCGTCTCGTTGCGGCTCGGCATAGGCCTCGAGGTCGATGGAAATGGCGGGGCACGCCGCCGACGTCTTCGTCGCCGTGGCGTTTATTAGGTCTTGCAACGAGGCGCCCTGCGGTCCCGCCTCGGACAACGATCTCTGCGGCGTCCCTCTCTCTCCTCTTTTCGGAGTATCGGATAGTGTAGCCTTTACATTGGATGAGAATGAAGTAGATTGATCGTTCAAGAATTCCTGCAAGGCCTCAATTAGGTCTTCAGAGATGGTTTGAACGCTAGGGTACTCGGAGCTTCGACCAACGCCTATGCTCTTACACAATGTGTAGAAACTGTTTAGCTCTTTGAATTGCTTTGCAGCTTTGGCACAAGCGTGGTAGGCATTGACACAATTTTGGAATTGTAAATGGAAGAAGCTATCAAGAATGAGAGAGAGTCCATCGGAGATGTCTTTGTAGAGGTCGAAGCTTTCTTGCACTATAGCATAGAGGCACATTTGGACGAGGCGGTTGATCCGGGCCTCGCCGGTCGGCCGGGTGGCGATGGCCCGGTCAAGCAATCGTTGCCAATACGTGATCCTGTCGAGGAGCATTGCCGGTTTCATGTCTAGGGTTGGCTCATTAGTCCGCCTGCCACCACGGGGCGTGCCCCGTACGTATGTCGGGCTTTCCTTGATACCCTGCCTCCTCCGTTGGAGCTTCCCGGTGAGGAAGCATTCGAGGCGCTCGTCTAGGTATAGGGCGAACGTCCGGACGAAGGACGTGAAATCCCAAGGGCTACTGGAGCTCGACTCGTCCCTGAAGGAGGAGAGGTTGAGGATACGAGCCCCGCGTTTCATGGCGTGGAAGACCTCCCTAGGGAAGTAAGGGTCCCCGTCCTGGAAGATCCGGAGCACGAGCATCAGAGACTTGAGCGCCACCATCCAATTCCGCGTGCGGCCTATGCGCTTGCCTATGGCACGGGCACATGCCGCCGCGTGGTACTTGTTGGAGGAGACGAGGAGGAGGACCTCGAGGACGTACTTGTCGTCGACGGGGTCGTCATCGTGGGTGGTGGCCTTGAGGACGGCGACTTCGAGGGAGGAGGAGGTGGTGTTTGAGACCTTGGCTAGGCTAATGCTTGTTTGGTCCTTGACTGCACCAATTGCTCTTTGGAGTGTGCTTGGCATTGTTGATGATGGGAAATCAATATCTCATCATCAACAATGAGGAACCAAATTTGATCAAACTCCCTTCAAATTTTGATCAATTCTTGATTTTGTTCTTCTTTCTTGGGATATGATAGTTCTTGCAAAGGTTTGCAACAAAGAACAAAATGAAAATTGGAGGGTAGCTATTTTTGGTTATTGATAATTCCTTTGGATTGTGTGAGGGAATGTATGGTGAAAAATAAAAATACTTGTAGTTTGTGAACAAGATTTTCTCATAGTTGTGAAAATGTGATTTTTCTCCTATAGTCTCTCCCCATCATTAGATATTTAGCTTTTATCAAAAATCTCGATTTTTTACACACACAAAAAAAAAAGAAAAAAAAAAGTCTTCTTTTAACTTCAAAACAATATCTTTACAATAAATCTCTGAATTTTATCTAGTAACATTAAAAACACAACGTTATGACTACCTTCGTTCCCATGTCACTGATGTCTTGTTTATTTTCGATACGAGATTTTATGCGCAATGGTTAAAAGTGAAAAGTTATTGAAAAGTAAAAATTAATTAGTTCCATTTAGAAAAACTAGACTATTAAAATGAGACGACCCAAAATATCATAAAAGACTAATAAAGCGGGAGTTTTTGGTTTTTGAAGAATTAAACAAAGAAAAGCAAAAAGTATGCATGTTAGAGTGCGGATGAGCCAAAATGTGAAATTAAATTAACTACTACTACCTCCATCTCATGAAAGTAATCCCACTTCTATTTGGAACAAGAACCAAGAAAAAGTAGAATGTGTGGTTGTAGTTAATTTTAAGGAGAGATAGTTAATTGTAGCCAAGTGTTATTTACCATTTATAGAATGGGGACTAATATATGAGATGGACTAAAAAGGAAAGTGTGACTACTTTTGTGAGATGGAGGTAGTACCATTCAAACAAAACCTTTTTACACCTAATATAGCACCATAATAATTATATTTATTATTGAAAAAGAAAAATCACAATTATGAAATTATTGTTTTTGAATTGAAGTGAGTTCAACGGTAAATAAAATGAAAGTAGTAACAAATTAAGAGATTCGGCATAAATTCGAAAAGCCAAAGCTTATCGTCGCATGATATGAGGAACAACGTAGCTCCCCTCCCACCCCACTGCTTCTACTTCTACTGTGTGTATACATACATATATATATATACATTATCTTGTATGTACAATCCATATATATATATATAAATATATATTCCCCATTTCACTTTACTGTTGGTCAGTGGCATATTTGTTCTTCTCTCTCTCTCTCCCTCCCTCCCTCCCTCCCTTTTATACTTATATTCTTCTCGACTGCACTTTTTCCAACTTTTCTATCTCCTGTCTCTGCCGCTTTACTATCTTCTTGCTTATTCCCTCCATCCCTCTTCTTCTTCCTCTTCCTCGTCCCTCTCTCCCTCTCTCTCTCTCTCTCTCTCTCTGAGAAGACGCGGTAGTAATGGGAGACATTATATTGCACCCTCCCATGGATCAGCTCCAAGACCTTGAGTACTGCATTGATTCTAACCCTCCATGGCGTATGTTCCTACTTTCACGTCTCTCTCTCTCTCTCTCTCACTCACACACACACAGCACGCACTCGCACAAGTAGTTTCACTCCCATGGGAGTGAGTGAGTGATTCTTGTCTCTCTCTGTGTTTTTCTTGTAGTAATTTTTGTTGTCTTAATGTGTGCGGACTCTCCCCTCCCTGCATTTACAGCTCAGAATTGAAATCAAGAAACGATTTTTACTGCGATTGATTTTCATTTTTTTTGTCTCGTACGTATGAATATGAAATGACATAATTAATAAATGGTACGTGATTGATTCTTGAAATTATTGAAGTAGGTGATAAGGAACATGAGTATTTAGAGTAAAAGAATTTGAAATGGAGATTTTGTTGGGGATTAAAACATGGAGTGGGGCTTAGCCTCATTTATTGACCTCAATGTAGGTGGAGATGGTGGTGTTGGGATTTATGAGTGTGTGGGTACATAGATAGCTATATGTGTTGTTCTTTCAGCACTGCTACCATCTTCATTGTAATAACTCTATTGTGGGGGAAAATGGTCCCCTGCACTTCAGTTTATGGGATTTTCCTTATTCATCGAACATTTGTCGAGTGAAAGAAAACTGCACATTGCTGGATCATGACTGCGATGTGTTCAAAGTAGTGAAAAATTGGATCTTGAAGATGGATTCATGGGAAAATATCTTGATTTTTAGTGCCATTTTCCTGCTTTTTTTCGACTTTGTTGAACTAGTTTCCCTTCACTTTGCACTTCCGGAGCTCTGTGAGTCTGGTTTCTTGGTTTGAAATTCAATATGTCTGAAAAATCACAGCAGGGGAACTATTTACTTTAGTACTTGGTTTGGTGAGAATTGATTTCTCATGAAAATATGCTGGACATAATGTGGTTTTCATAGTACAAATAATGATGTTTGAAATTTTACTGTGGGATAATGAATGCCATGATTTTCATCCATGGTGAACAATATTCAGGCAAGGGAATTCACCCTTTCTGAATTTTGACTAATTTTGATTAAAAAAAAACTCTCATGAGAAAGAAAAGGGAAAGAAAGCAAATTAGCTGTTTAGAGGTGGAAGGAATTGAATGTGGAAGGGACAGAACTAGTTTATCTTAATTCTCTGATGTTTTATGTGTTTTATATGCAGCTGAAACAGTTTTGTTAGCATTTCAGAATTACATCTTAGTTCTTGGCACGAGTGTGATGATTCCGACGATGCTTGTTCCCTTGATGGGCGGAAGTGATGTAAGACGCTGCTTTTCTTGTTATGCTGTCTTGTTATGAAGCTGCAATTCTTGATTATTCACTTTCGTATCATTAGGGATCAGAACAGCTGCTTTTAATACATTTCAAGAAGTAGTACTTGTGTTTCATCTATGAATTTTTCCACAGATAGTTTCTATCAAACAATGCTTATAGTGTAATGAATCTGGATACTAACTGAATCTTCGGTTCATTTTCTTTTTCATTGTTACTAAGCACGTGTTTCTGATCAAATAGGGAGATAAGGCGCGAGTTATTCAGACATTGCTATTTGTTGCTGGAATCAACACACTTCTTCAGACACTCTTCGGAACCAGGTTACCTGCTGTGGTTGGAGGTTCATTTGCATATGTCGTCCCCATAGTTTACATCATCAACGACTCATCCCTACTACGCATTCAGGATCCTCATGTAGTGAGTGCCAATACTTTCAATACTCTCTCTCTCTAATAAACGTGATGAGAGAGCAAGGAAGCTCATACTTTTTCTCGTGTAGGAAACTGAAAACGGATTCATTGTTTCTTTTGCTTTACAGAGATTTATGCATAGCATGAGAGCTATCCAAGGAGCTCTAATCGTTGCTGCTAGTATACAAATAATTCTAGGCTACAGTCAAGTCTGGGGTATTTTTTCGCGGTACAGTTTCTACTTTCTACCCATGATATACCAACTAGTCGAAAAGAGCTTCAACTTTGGAAAATTTTCATAAATTCTGTTCCGTTTCTCTACAGTTTCTTTAGTCCCCTCGGAATGGCACCTGTCGTTGGATTGGTCGGATTGGGCTTGTTTCAACGAGGGTTCCCTGCTGTAAGCGCATAGGTTTCACTTGTTTCTTACATCAACCTTGTACTAGAAAATTGGCGCATGCCGTATTCTTACACCATCTGTTCCTAAAAATCCTAGTATACTAATCTCTCAGATGCTCTGCAGCTAGGAAACTGTGTTGAGATTGGCCTTCCTATGCTTTTATTAGTCATCGGCTTGTCACAGGTGAGTAAGATCTTGAACAAATTATGCAAAAATCGTGTTATCGTTATCACAGTATTCTTGAAATTCTTGCAATCAAACGATTTCTTTCCCCGCTGCAGTATCTGAAGCATGTTAAACCAATGAGGGACTTCCCCATATTTGAACGGTTTCCTGTGTTGATATGCGTCGCCATTATTTGGATTTACTCTCTCATACTAACCGCTAGTGGAGCTTATCGAGGCAAACCAAGCGCGACTCAGTTAAGCTGTAGGACAGACAGAGCAAATCTTATATCTACAGCTCCATGGTCTGTGTGTTTATATCACACCTTACATATGTCATTCTGTTTTGTTTTGTACTATGTTTTCTTCGGCTAATCTAGGGTGTTTTTCTTTGCGGTGTCAAGGTTCAAGTTCCCTTATCCTCTTCAATGGGGCCCACCTACGTTCGCTGCTGGCCACTGCTTTGCCATGATGTCGGCTGTGCTCGTCTCAATGGTTGAGGTACGTACAAACTACAAAACGACATCCATTTCCACTCTCAGTTATGCTTATTTGTCGATGATCTGATCCGTATTCTGTGTTCCTTGATGGTGTTTGGGTTCTGCAGTCGACTGGAGCGTATAAGGCTGCATCTCGACTGGCTATAGCCACCCCGCCTCCTGCATACGTTCTCAGTAGAGGCATTGGTTGGCAGGTGCAGTCATGGACTGGTTATCAATCTACGATACGGTTCATGCTAAAAAGTATAGCTCAGCTGTTTCATTTTTCTTGTAGGGAATTGGTGTCCTTCTAGACGGCCTTTTTGGTACTGTGACGGGTTCTACTGTTTCAGTGTACGTATCAACCACGAATTGTCTTTAATACGAAAGCTCGATTTTCATTCAAGTATTCACTTGCCATGATAGCATAGATGAATGATAATGATATAAGTTGATCAACCACATGCTTCAGTGAATTGAATGATTTCGAGCTTATTTGTCTGTCAATCTAATCAATCATCCAAAGTAACGCCCGGTTTTTAGGGAAAACGTCGGCCTCCTAGGTCTAACTCGAGTTGGAAGCCGAAGAGTTGTTCAGATCTCAGCTGGCTTCATGATATTCTTCTCCATCTTAGGTCAGTATCAACTTATCTCGCTTGAATCGAGCATAGAGTGTGCTTCCTCTTGCAGTCGATTCCACAAATCAAAATAATCCGATTGTTTCTTGTTCACGGGATTTCGAAAACGATCCTACTTCTCATCTTCTCATGGTTTTAGTTAATCGTGATCGTGTTGTAGGGAAATTCGGAGCTGTTTTCGCCTCAATCCCGTTCCCAATATACGCTGCATTGTACTGTGTTCTGTTCGGCCTCGTAGGTACGGCGTCATTAACGTCGCACGTAAAAGAAAAATTCGTCCTCGAAATTCGAATAATATCCTAACGGTTATTCCCGCCAAATTTCAGGTTCAGTTGGCCTATCATTTCTCCAGTTCACTAACATGAACTCCATGAGGAACCTCTTCATCACCGGCCTCTCCCTCTTCCTCGGGATCTCCATACCCCAATTCTTCGAAGACTACTGGACCCCGCACCGTCGCGGCCTGGTCCACACGAACGCAGGATGGGTAAGCTCTCATCCCTCTATGAAACGAATCGAGCCCCGTTTTGAGTTCCGCTCTAATTAGCTTTCGACTTCGTGTGCAGTTCAATGCGCTATTGAACACCATATTCATGTCCCCGCCGACGGTGGGGCTGATCATCGCGGTGTTCCTCGACAACACGATGGAGGTGGAGAGGTCGAAGAAGGACCGGGGGATGCCGTGGTGGGCGAAGTTCCGGACGTTCAGAGGCGACAACCGGAACGAAGAATTCTACACGTTGCCGTTCAATCTGAACAGATTCTTCCCTCCCACGTAGTTGAAGAGTTGAGGTGTGACATGGTTAGGTCGAGAGAATTTAGTGCAGGCTAATCTTTGTTATGATTCAATTCTTTTGAGGGCCAAGGTTAAGGTAGGTTAGGGTCTAGGGCCTCAACGTCTAGCAACAAATAAGGAAATTCTTATTTTGTTACATGTATTGTATTTTAAGCATTACTTCCTCTTTCGGTACCGCCTGATTATGTCTCTTTATGTTATTTTACGAGTCTATTAAAATAATAAAAAGAGACGTAATCACGCAGATTGGAGATAGTATTATACCAGTATATGCTTAATCCTATTGACCTTATACACTTTTTTAATACACGTGAAGTACTTCTTGTGTCCGTCATCATTTTTGTGTTTTTAACCTAACATTCATTATTCTCATAAATATTTTTAAATCACTTAGGGCCTGTTTGGCTAAGCTTATTTCAAAATGCTTATAAGCTCTAAGTGCTTATAAGATGTTTAAGAACTTATAGGATGTATGAGGGTAAGAGCTTATTAGTTGTTGAAGTGTTTGGATAAAAGAGCTTATAAGCTTGAAGAGATAATACAAAAATAAAATCTAAAAATTAAAAAAAAATTAAAATATATTTTTTGAAATCATAATGTTGTAACATCAAATGGAAGTGTATATAATATAAATATAAAAATAAAATAGAATTATAGTGGTAGATAAGCAAAATTAAAAAAAATAATAATAAGTTGGGGTGGATGAGCTTATTTTTTAGAGTGCTTATAAGCACTTTTTGCTTATTTTTACATCTTATAAGCTCTTAAAGAGCTTATTTTGCCAAACACATTTAGAGTGCTTATAAGCAGTCAAACGACTTATAAGCAGCCAAACATCTTATAAACTAGCTTATAAGCTTAGCCAAACACCCTCTTAAACATCTGATCATCGCGAAAGTAAAAACAATGTAAAAAAAACCGAAGTACAAGGATGAAATACTATAAAATAGCTAAATATAACCAATATGATGGGACAAAGGGAGTTGATGTTATAACTTATAAGTAGCACACCACCTTGATTACTTGTGTTTCTAGCTTTCTAATTTTTTGGAGGACCCCTCCATTAAATTTTGAGTGGTACTATGATACTACTACCTTTTCTTTTCCCTTTTGGATTTTCATGTATCCTAACCTAAGTCACAAAAGAACACAAACCAACTAAGCATAGAATTTCCCCTTTATCACCAATAATTCTTAAATAGTAAATTTAAAAAAGTAAAAAGAATGCAGTGGTTAGACTAATTTTCTTTCATAAATATGTTGTAGGATATTTATTTGGGAACACTTAAATATTTAAATATTGGGGTGGAAGAACTATTCGCATAGTATTAGTTATTCTTTTATATTACTACTACTATACTCTTGCATGTCACATGTATGATGAGTATTTTATACTCCCTCTATTTTCTTTTGTATTAATATGCATCATTATCAAATTATACACACAAATAAGAAACACATGTAAAGTTACGTTATAACTTTATCCATTATACTCTTAAACATCAACCTATGTATAAATTAAATTAGGGATTAAAAAAGAAAAAGTTATTTTACTATTAAACTGTGAAATGAAACGAGACCTCTAAAGAAACGAAGGGAGTACAAGCTTGTAATTATATAAGTAATCCTATTAACGCGTAGCACACAAAACGAGTAATTATTACCTATTAATTACTCCCTCCGGTCTTTTGAAGTCGAGTCGTTTCTTTTTAACAATTCTGTCACGCATTTCCACGCTTTTGACGATGGGTTTTGAAATTTTCTTTTGAAGATTTTTTTCTTTTACGGCATACTACAACTGTCATAGTATCACGTAAAATAAAAAAATTAAAAAAATTAAAAGTCAATTTCAAAACTCATTGTCAAGAAGCGTGGAAATGCGTGACAGAATTGTAAAAATAAACAACTCAACTTTAAAAGACCGGAGGGAGTACTTAATAAATAGCAGTAATAATGTGTACTCCGTATTGAGGAACGGGAATATGAGATTCAGATGCATTTTGGAATAGACAAACTTTATTTAAATGTGTGCCAAATTAAATTAAATTATTATTGAAGTGGGAGTTGTAAATTAAAAGAGCACATGAGTTTGTGAATCTTATAGTTGAAGTTGAGTAATGTACAAGTCAACCAACATGAGAGATTTTGCTTATATCAATATCATTACTCATAATTTTTAATTGCAATCTCGTGCATGTAAATGTTAACTACTTCTATTAACAATTACTACTTAATGTTAAATAATCAAACCAATATAGAGTCTCTACTAAGTATAGTATAATCAAAGTTTTGAAGTGCGTTGTACATGTGGAGTATTAAGTTAAGTCTCAACTATTATTGTAGTAATATGGTTTATACATAGCCCCGATTCTTTTCAATGCTTTGTGCAAATTATTTTCCCTTTGAATGTACCTTTGTTTTTTTATTATACCATTCGTTACATTTGCACCGTGTCCATTCATGTCGCTTTGAAGAAGATTAGATTGAGCGAACCAATATACAAAGTCATATAAATATCATATGAACTGATTCAATCGAGCATTTTATTTGCACTACCCCGTTTAAGCCTCTAGGATAGTGAATCAATGATGCTAATAATCTGGAGGGGATGATGGAAAGTAGATAACGACAATGACAATGTTAAAGTACGAATCAAATTTGCGGATCTGCATCTTGAAAGAAAGTAGAAAATGCACTGAAACAGCTCGATATGAAGAATTCAACTCGCATATTGCAAATGTTTGTGGATATCAAAGCGACAATTAATACAGTTAAAAATAAAATAAAATACGATGAAAATGATAATTTTACTTTATTAATAACCAGAGTGGCCAACTTTTAAACATTATTTCAAGGTTGTCGTTATTATTATTATTATTTTTTTTCTACCAAGTTAAACGACTATTTACGACCTTATTCTCTTAAGGTAAGCTCTTATACGCTACAACTCGCTACAAACTAAGGTTGATAAAATAAAACCTACCATCTAAAAATAAAGATAATCAATAATTAAATTGAATAGTAAACAGTACTCCCTCCGTACTAATTTAATTGACTTGTTCCGATAATCAATAATTACATTGAATAGTAAATAGTTTTTCTCCGTCCTAATTTAATTGACATGTTTCATTTCGATACATAATTTTATGTGTAGTGTTAAAAGTGAAAAATAATGGATCAATATTGAAAAATACGAGTTACATCTTTTAATTAAATAAATAAGTCAATTGAAATGAGACATCAAATGACTCTCGATTAGAAAATAAGTTAACTGAAGTGAGACGGGAGATGATAATAATTAAAGGGTCAAGTTTAAAAATACCCACTTTTTTAAGAAAGGGTACTTCTATACCCACATTATAAGAAGTATAACTTCTATACCCATTTTCAATTGAAATGTCTTAAATACCCTTACTATTTGGGCCCACTTGTCTAATAAAACCAAAAATCAACTAAATATATAAATAAAACGTGGGGCCCACCAGAAAATTCAATTCAATTTTTGTTGTACACGATCTCACTCTCAATTCACGATTGAATTTTCATGGATTGAAAAATTTTCAATCCATATCTGACTTGGAAATAAAAAAAAAAAAAAAAAAAAATCAGAAACCAAAATTAAACTAAAAATGGAGCTCACGAAAAACACATACACGATTGATTCAAAATAGGAGATTGGCGTGTAATTTTGTAAAATCTTAAATTGCATTTATTAACTTCCAACAACCAAATCTCCCAAATTGATTCAAAATAGAGGTTGTTAGCACTACATTTATTGAAAAATCAGAAAAAGTGAGAAAACTAGCAATAACATAGACCTAATTAATTTCATCACAACACTAAATTTTAGAAATATCGTTGAGAGAGAAAATTTGTAGGCATTCTCGATTTTCTGGAAATTTTGGAATCGATTCAAGACGTTTTTTCGAGACAAATACCAAGGTAATATTCGATTTTCTCTATTTATTATTTATAATATGCGAAAAAAATAGGAATTTTTTTTTGTTCTTAAGTACACGGTTGAAAGGTTAATTCAACCGTGTACACACGGTAGAAACACAATATTTGTCGTGTAAAGTCAACAAAGTCAACGGTTGAAAGTCAAAATTGTTGACTTTACACGACATTTTGGTACATTTGGCCGTGTATGCATGGTTAAATCAACACTTTAACCGTGTAATTAAGAACAAATTTTTCAGATTATTAATTTTTTTATTTTTTTTTTGTACAGATGGAGATGGGTGATTAGAGAATTCTTATCCGTCATAGCGGTCGTTGGGAGGGAATATCGTACGTAGGAGGAGACTCTTTTCTCGTCACTTATCCCATTTCGAGTTTGAGCTATGAAAACGTATTGCGAGACGTTCAACTTTACTTGGGTGATGAATCGGAGTACTTGCTATTCCACTTGACGAACCTCAACGAGCGGGAGATGGTGAAGGCCGTTTTAAAGAGCACCGGGGATTTGCTTAGAATGTGCATCGCGAGAAGGGAGATGTCGACGATCTACGTCATTAGTAGAGCAAATCGGGCAGCCCATACTACCCAACGATCGACGATTTTTCAGAACTATAGCGTCGAAGAGGAGCCGATCCCGAGATCGAATGCATTTGAAGCCGAAGTACGCGACGAAGAAGAGCCGGAGTCGGAAGAAGAGTCTCTGGAGTCCGAGGGCGAGGAAGCAAGGAATGTGGAGGAACGATCCCAATTACTTGAGAGCCTAACGGCTAAATTCGGAGCATGGATCCGCGAGCCCGGCCATATTGATAGGGTTATCGGGCTTCGTAGCATGCACTCACAAAACAAAGAGCCCCGCGACGACGAAGCTCGTGCTCGCGCTAACGAGGAGGCAGTTCGACATTGGTTGATACCGCACGTCGATCTAGACACCGCGCTCCCTTTAGGATGGATCGATCCTGACTTGGCACCGGCCTTGGGTCAGTTGCGAAAGCACGGATTCTTCAAGAAGAAGGATGACTTGCATATAGCCGTCGGATTGCTACACATGGATCTCCGGAAGGAGTATTGTATCCCTCGTTCCGACAAAGGCCGTGTGGGTTTTAGGTGCACTTCGGGGAAGGATTGCGAGTTCAAGTTGAATGCAACGCAGAAAGGCGGGATTTGGGTGATCAAGAAGTACAAGGCCGATCACACTTGTCTAGTTGATTTAAATTCGAACAACAAACGACAGGTGCCGGCCATGGTATTAGGAGCATTCTACGCTCGTCGATTGATCACAGAGGGCGCAGTGTTGAAGCCAAAGGAGATGGTGGAAGAGCTACGGAGTGAGTACGGTATTCAGATTGACTACCCGTTCGCTCTCCGTGCGAGGAACGTCGCTATAGAGATGACGTACGGTGCCTTCGACGAGTCTTATCAGAGGCTCCCTTCTTACCTCTACCTTTTGAAGGAGATGAATCCGGGCACCGAGTACGACATCCACACCTCCCACGTCACCGACCGTCTGACCTACTTCTACCTCGCCTTTGGTCCGTCCATCGAGGCGTGGAGAAATGGTTTGCTACGCCCCATGATCGTAGTAGACGGGGCGCACTTGAAGGGGAAGAACAAGGGGACGCTCTTTGTGGCGGTGACGAAAGACGGGAACGAGCAAGTGTTCCCCCTTGCCATTGGATTCGGTCCCAAGGAGAATGACGAATCTTGGACGTGGTTCTTGTCCAAAGTCCCAGAGAGTTTCGGGGCGCCCTCGGACTTGTTGATCGTATCCGATCAGCATGTGAGCATCGCAAATGCGATCGACTCCGTCTTTCCGCATGCTGCTCACGGTCTCTGCTTCGTTCACCTCCAGAGGAATTTCGTTAGGTACGGGAGGCATGCGGGGGCTATATTCGAGTCTGCAGCCTATGCCTATCGAGATTCCCAATTCGATGAATATTGGGAGAATCTGAGGGACCTAAGCAGGGAGGGAGGCGGGATCTACAGGCGGTTGAGCGACATTGGCCTCCCGAGGTGGGCGAGGTGCAAGTGTCCCGTCCGACGTACGAGCTTCATGACGTCGAATCCCGCCGAGACCATGAATGCTCGGTTGTTGTGGGCTCGGAGACTCCCGATATGTGCCATGATCGAGGTGTATCGGATAGTCGTCGAGAAGTGGTTCGACGAACATCGGACTAGTGCCCTAGCTCGGCAACATGAACTCACGGAGAAGGCATATACGAAGATGTCGGCATCGTCGGAATGGGGCCGTCGCTACTCCGTTAGAGGAACGCCTACGCCACCCTTTGGAGAGTCGAAGGTGAAAAACAGACTTACCTCGTCGACCTCCAAAACTCGACTTGCGAATGCCGTGAGTTTGAGTTAGACGGCATCCCTTGTCGACACGCTTGTGCGGCGATAAGGTATGCCTAGTGATTCCAATTATTTTAGTTTCATGCTTGTGTTATTTCAATCGGATCTCTAAGCGTTTTTGAATGTTGTTACAGGCATTCCGGTGAGCGGGCAACTGACTACGTGAGCCATTATTTCAGGCAATCCACGTTAGTTGCTACGTATTCTCCTCAGATTCAGCCGGTTCCTCATCCCGAGACGTGGAGTGTTCCCGAATTCATTTCACGATGGATCGTGCTACCCCCGCTTGTCGAGAGGCCAGCTGGACGACCACCGATGGCGAGAGCTCGATCGGCTGTTGAAGGATCCTCCTCAACGAATCGTCAAAGGTGTTCAAGATGTGGACAATACGGGCACAAACGACGGAGTTGCCAAGCCCCGCTTCCCATTAGCGGAGTTGATCTAAATGCTCCTCCTCGACGTCCTAGAGGTAAGAAAAAATGTAGCATTTGCAAGAGCGAGGAGCATACTAGGCCCCGATGTCCGTACGATACCGATGCTTGATTGTATTTTTAATTTTATTTTACACAAATTGACGTTTTTGGATGTTAATGAACGTTTTTGGATGTTTAAGAATGTTAGTTGATATAATTTTATCAAATTGTGTTTAATTTGAGCATTTGGTGAAAATTTGAGGTTTTTTGTGTTAAAAAATGGATACCTTCGGCCAAGTACACGACAATATACTTGATTTAAACGTGTATACACGGTTTAATTATCCTATTAATCGTGTAAAGTCAACAAAAAAAGTCAAAATTTAAAATGACTATACACGGTCAAATGTAAATTTGGATCGTGTATACACGGTTGAAAATCTAATTCAACCTGTAAGGTCAACAAAGTCAAAATTAAATAAAAGTCAATGCCCTCTACACGAATGTTGACTCTACACGATTTAAAATGAAAAATTGCGTGTACCCTTGTCGTGAGAAGTCAAAATTAAGCCTAAAAAGTCAAAATTAAGCCAAAATTTGCGAAATTCTCGTATTTGATTTGATTTTCTCGTGTATCTCGAGTGTATTAAGTTTTGTAAACGTGTAATAACGCAAGTTATGTCATAATTAAGCCAAAAATCAATTGAAACAAAGGATGAAGTATGTAAGTATGAAGTATAGAGTGAGTGTCACTTATATAGTCTAACTACTAAGGTTACGTTTGATCTATAACTAACTTACGAACGTAATGTTCTTACAAACGTGTAATTCACGTAACGTGCTCGAATCATAAAATTGCACAATGTATGAAAGTAACAGTGGTTCCAACTCAAATAAGGCCCACGAATTGAAAAAATTGAAAAAAAAAAAAAAAAAAAAAAAAAAAAAAAAAAAAAAACGAGGGGTTCTTAGGTACACGGCTAGGGTACACGATCAGGGTTCTTGAGTACACGGCTGAATTGCTAATTCAACCGTGTAGTATGCCGAAGGGTTTGTGGAAAGTTGGCCAAAATAGGTTACTCCCCACCTATTTTTCAATTATTTGATACATTTTAACAAATTCAAGTTAATGAAAACAAATTTACATAAACCACTAACAAAACATTAACCATTACTATAACAATACGAATTCATCAAACAATTTAAAACTTAAAAAAAATCAAATTAAAATCAATCACGGTTTAATTAACAAAAAATAAATAAGATTCAAATTCATTACAACAAAACACTACGAGGACTTTGACAATTTGAAAATCCTCTGTGCTTTCTTGGCTCGGGCTTGGACCAATACCTCTGTCGTGTCGCCCCTGTACTCCCTCATTCTGCCAAGTATCCTGTCCAAATACATGCACGAGTAGACACCACAACTCACCTCGTCGATTTGGCAAAATTGTTGCGGGATGCCCATGAATGCGAGTGTCATGAATTGCGTGCCGTAGTTATGAAGTCCCGGGTTCACCCTCGTGTAATACTCGGGCTTCTTCGCCAAAATCCTTGTGAAGAGTCGGGTCAATGGCAATAGTTGGACGATGCGTTGCTTTTTTAGAGGTGGGTCTATGTTGTTCTCGTACTTCCAATACAACGAGTCGTACACCTCAACCCTCCACATTGGAACGTTAATCCGGCACACGACCCAGTGGTCGGAGGAGACATGACAAACAACGACAAACTAACCCCAAAAAATAAAATAAAAACAATTAATTAAGCACAATTGAAATTAAATTAATAAACAATTAATTAAGCACCATTGAAATACGAGTTAAGTTACTTACGTAATGGCCGGTTTTCCAAGGGCAGTACGTGTTATGCCCGTCCATAGCGGCGAGGAATTCCTGGGAAACCTTCCACTTCGTGTACTTCAGCGTAAGGTTTGTCAAACCCATTGTAGTATCATGGGGCTTGTGAATTTTCTTGTACTGCGCCAAAAGTTTTACCTAAAAGTAGAAATTAAACATTTAGGAATAAATAACAACAAAAAAAAAATCTATAATTGAAATAACTTACGTAAAACTCCAGAGGCAAAAGTATGGTGTTCTCGTACGTAACTCCGTTGGCCAGTTGACGCCCGAGTCGGAGTCTATTAGCCCAGTACACAGTGTAGAGGTCAATCACCTGTAAAAATTTCAAATTCACCGAATTAGTAGGCTGATTTGAACAAAATCACTACGAGAAACTAAAAATTATATTAGAAATCTACTAAAATTACCGCGGCATCGAAGTCTTTGGTGATGTCCTCGATCCTGCCGAAGAGCTCTCGGGTCAGGTGGAATTCTGTCCCGTACACGGTCACGTAGGGAGATCCTGAGGCTTTCCACCTCTCATACTTGGAGGTATGTGGCTGCTCCACTACGTACGGTGATCGGACAGATGCTGAGGGGCGTATCTCCCTCGAAGACGCCCGAGTCTGACCTCCCGGAGCGGGGTGAGTAGAAGTACTGGGCACTCGGGATACCTCGTCCTCAGAGGAACCCCGCATTTGCTCTAATTCATCAGCAAAGGCACTCAACCGTCCTTCTGACTCTTCCAGATCGACCACGTCTACGGAGTGCGGCCTGTCAAGCTGTCCCTCAGAGTGTCTCGAAGACTCGGGACGGTCTGAGACGTGAGTAGCCGAGCCGCGGCCCGCAGAGTGCCTCCCCTCAGAGCGCATCGGAGACTCGCCATGGCCTACGAGGCCATAATCCTCTGCCGGCTCGACTGGGACATCCCTGAGCCCCGCAAACGACTGCTCACCGACACGGGACTGTCCCTCGCCCCCTGAGGAAGAACGGCTCCGGCTCGGACTCTTCGATATGAACTTCTTCAGCTCCCCGGCAAGAGCTCTGGCAAGGCGACCCAAAAATCCGGTCCCTGAGCGATCCTGCTCCCATCGGGACACCAGACGGTCCCCGAATCGGTCCAAGAAGTCGTCACCGAGGGGACCGCGCTCGCACGGATCTCCGTGTGCGCAACAGATCAAGCCGGAGGGCCGGGGGTCAGCGTGCTCGCTCCGAGGCCTCTTCGACGCCCATGTTTCGGGCCTCCTCTCAACCCTCGGCCTCGGCATCTCGACCCCGCCGTCGGAGTGAGCTCGCTCCGCTCGTGGAGCACGACGACGAGGGGCCACTGCCTCAGAAGCGCCCTTGCCCTTGAACTTGAGCTTCTCCACGGCCCTCGCCATGTCGCGCTTCGCCTTCGACTCCCTTCTCTCGGGCGGGAGATTGGTTTGTTCGTGGCGCTTGGAGGGAACGTAGGCCACGCCTATCGGCTCGATGCTCTCGAGACTTTGGAATCCAACTTCGAGAATATCGTAATCATCCGCCTCCAGTGTCGGATGAACCTCGAGCTACAACGAAAAATAAAACAAGAGGTGTTAGGAGTCAAATTTAAATTTTCAATCAAAACACACGGCATAGTACACGACTGAAATTGTAATTCAGCCGTGTAGTACACGGTTGAAATTCAATTTCAGTCGTGTAAGGTCAACAATTTTGACTTTAAAGTCAAAATTGTTGACCTTACACGACTGTATTGCAATTTCAACCGTGTGTTACACGGTTGAAATTACAATACAGTCGTGTAAGTCAACAATTTTGACTTTACACACGGTTGAAATTGCAATACAGTCGTGTAAGGTCAACAATTTTGACTTTAAAGTCAAAATTGTTGACTTACACGACTGAATTGGATTTTAAAAAGGTTGACTTTGACTTTTAAAGCAAATTTACAGAAATCGAACGCTAAATAAATTAAACAAGGTAAAAAATTACTAAATCAATTACCTCGGGATTATCGAAGAATCCCCTAAAGTTGCACGAAGAGGAGGACGTGGCCCATCTTCTGAGGCGGGGGGTCAGTGTCGGACGATCCCGAACCCCGCATGCTTGCCCCATTCGGGGGATCGCCTCGTAGGCCCAAATGTTCAGGGCCCAGACCGGCCCGTACAGGTGATAGGCGGGTCGCACGCCCGTTATGAGGGCGGGGTCCCTCTTCATCACGTGCAGCTGGTAGAGCATGATCTGGAACGACCACGCTCCCCACGGAAATGCCCTCCACTGCTCCTCGAACTCCACCAGGTGCCATGCCCAGTCCTCGATCGTCGGGTTGTCGTGGCCAAGTAGCATGAGGTAGTACATGAGGAGGTTGGCCGCCTTCAGATACTGGTCGACGTCTCCCAGTACACTCGTGTCGTCGTTGAAGTCCGCCTTCAACTTATTTATCTTAGGGGATTTGCCCCCGTACTTCGTGTAGAGGAGGCTCCTTTGGGGAGGGTCGTGACGGCCTTTAGGGTTGAAAGGTGACTCCCCGAAAGCCAGGCCCGTCACGAGGGCGTACTCTTGGGCACGGAACCGTATCACCTGCCCACCTACGTGGAACCACCTCTCCATCTCGGGGATCGACTCATCCTCGAGCTCTCGGGCTAGAAGCTCGTGGAGGGCGTTGTTCGCGCTCCCGCTCCTCCGAATCTCGAGGAGGTATCCGAACGGGCCTTCCGTAAATCTATCGAGCAAGCGTTGGCCGCCTACTCGACGCAACACGCGGGGAATCGACCGAACCACGTCGTCCCGTATGTAGAGGTTTATTTGCCCTCTAAATCCTTGCATTCGGCCCCGCATCCATTGAAACCTAGGCTGCAAATCGAGAAGAAACAAAACGAATCAAAAAAAAAAATTGAAAATTTCATGCATTTTATTCGGCCAAGTACACGACTGAAATGCAATTTCAGTCGTACACTACACGGTTGAAATTCAATTTCAACCGTGTATGGTCAACGATTTTGACTTTTAAGTCAAAATCGTTGACTGTACACGGTTGAAATTGAATTCCAACCGTGTAGTACACGATTGAATTCAGCAAAAAAACGTGTAAAGTCAAAGACAAAATTCAATTTTAATCAATTAAAGTCAATATACACGAGAAATTACACAATTTGGTCGTGTTGCACACGATCAAAAGTCAAAATTGATTTTGACCGTGTAAAGTCAACGATTTCAAAAGTCAAAATCGTTGACTTTACACGGTTGATTTCTTATTTCAACCGTGTATACACGGTTTAATATCCTATTTGACCGTGTAGTTAAGATCTCTATCTATAAAATCCAGAAAAAAAATTGCAAATTAATCCATAACATGTTTCATGCTTATTGTCATTCATTCGAAACCATAACATGCTTCATGCATTAACGACCCTAATGAAATCGAAATAAACGGACATACCGGCGGAGGGGGATCGGGGAACACGCGGGGCGCAAGGGGCTCCTCCGGCGGCTGCTGCTGCCGGCGACGGGAGGCGGGCCGTGGGCGGCGTTGGGCGGCTCTCCTCGATGTTTCGGGTTCATCGTGGTCGGAATGTGTGGAACTCATGTCGGTGACGGCGCCGGCGACGGGAACGGTAAAAATTTTCCGAGATGGGGGGAGGGTTAATTTCGATTACACGACTGTGAAATTTCTGCTGTAATTTTCGTGAGGGAGGGAGAGGTTGAGGTCGATGGAGAGGGAGAGGGGAGGGTGGGGTAGTTAGGAATATTCAATTTTGGATTTATGTCGTGTGGGGCCTACGACATAAATTCAGATTTTGTTTTTTTGTATAACACTTTTGTTTTATTAAAAAAGTTGGAGGGTATTTTTGACATTTCAAGATAAAATGGGTATAGAAGTTATACTTCTTATAATGTGGGTATAGGAGTATTAGTTTTTATAAAAGTGGGTATATTTAACTATTATCTCATAATTAAAGGTAAAGTCCGATAATTGTATATATAATGGGTGTATAAATTGTTCACATATAAAGTGTATTTACTGCAAGATATGATATGGATATGGTAAGCGGAGTGAAGGGTGGGTCCCGCAAGGGGCGAATAGATATGCCAAGCTGGCATAAATCCATGAGCCAGTCAGCCCTCTTCCCTCCCTTTTTTACCATTTCCCCAATCTCTCTCTCTCATCACTTCTCTTCTTTTCACACCCCAGCCCCATTCCCTCACGCCTCTGCCACCCCCCACTCCCCTTTTCCCCCGCACTCGTAAATCTCACAAAAGAAACCCCCCACCCCCTACCTACCCCCCAAATGCCCTCCGCCGCCGCCGCCCCTCCGCCGGGAGAAACCCTCCGCCCCATCGCCGACCTCCTCGACCGCCTCCTCCCGGCCGCCCTGGCCGTCTCCTCCTTCGCCTCACGGTGGCAGGTCATCCGCCCGAAGCTTTCCGCCGTCAAAACCCTCCTCTCTGAAATCTCCGACTCCCCCCACTGGTCGGAGAATCCGCTCCTTCTCACCCTCCTTCCTTCCATCCTCTCCACCCTCCGCCGCGCCGAAACCCTCTGCGCCCAATGCTCCGACGCCTCCTTCGCCGGCGGGAAGCTCCTCATGCAGTCGGACCTTGACATGGCGGCGGGATGGCTCTCCCGCCATATCAACGACCTCGAGCTTCTCCTCCGCTCCGGCGTCCTCCACCAGTCCACTGCGATTGTCCTCTCCCATCCGGATGCCAACTCGCCCAAGGAGGAGCTCGCCTTCTTCGTCAGGGACCTCTTCACCAGGCTCCAGATCGGCGGCCTGGAGTTCAAGAGGAAAGCGCTGGGTTCGCTGATTCAGCTCCTCTCCGACGACGACAAGTCCGCCGCCGTCGTCGCCAAGGAGGGGAATATGAGCTGCTTGATTTCGTTGCTCGATCTGAACTCTCATTATTCAATTCGCGAGCTCGCCGTCGTCGCCGTCTCGTTAATTGTGTCCGCCGGCGATTCGCCGCGGAAGTGCGTGTTCGAGGAGGGAGCCTTGGGGCCTCTATTGAGGATGATCGAGTGCGGCACAATGCAGACGAAGGAAAGCGCAGCTATGGCGGTCGAATTCATCACGGATGATCCCGACAACTGTTGGGCGGTTTCCGCCTACGGCGGAGTTGCGATTCTTATCGAATTGTGCAAATCGGGCTCGATTACTGCTCAATCACACGCAGCCGGAGCAATAAGGAATATTTCGAGCGTCGAGGATATTCGCACTGCGTTGGCGGAAGAAGGCGCAATCCCAATTCTAATGCAATTGCTCATTTCCGGGAGTCCGTCGACGCAGGGGAAAGTGGCAAATTGCATATCGATCCTTGCCTCAACGGATGAGCATTTTCGCGGACTATTGTTGCAGGAGAAAGGATTGCAGAGATTGCTGCAGTTATTTTGTGAATGCCCGAGCTCTGAAACAATGGAGCACGTTTTGCGCGCCATTTATTCATTGTCTGTTTCGGATGCAGGCTACAGAATGCTGTCCGGATCGACGGCGTTCATTCTGCAGATCTCTGAGCTTGTGAAGCATGGCAATGTAATGCTGCAGCATATTTCGGCTTCGTTGCTCGCGAATTTGGCAATTAGTGATGGAAACAAGAGGGCCATTTCTGGATGTATGGGATCTTTGGTGAAATTAATGGAGTCTGTGAAGCCGGATGGGATGCAGGAGGTGGGAGCGAAGGCGTTGCTTTCATTATTGACTGTTAAATCGAACAAGAAGGAATTCGTGAGGGAGGAGAAGAGCTTGATGAGGCTGGTACAAATGTTGGATCCTAAAAACGAGGTGGTTTCCAAGAAGTTCCCGGTGGCTGTGGTGGCAGCAATCATGGCTGGAGGTAGCCAAGGCTGCCGGAAAAGGCTGGTCGCTGCCGGAGCTTACGGCCACTTGCAGAGGCTGGCGGAGTCAGAAGTGGCCGGAGCTAAGAAGGCTCTGCAAAGACTCTCTGCAAATAGGATTACTAGCATATTGACAAGGGCATGGAGGGAATGATCAAGAAACTAACCGTTTCAAGCCGATCAAAGGTAATAATACTCGGTAAAAATCCTTTTTCGTTCAAGAACTTTCGGGTTATGTTGTTGTGATTTGCAATCTAGTGTTCTTGCTTCTGCTGAGCTATGAACTTGATTGAATTGGACTTGATTAGATTAGAGGCATTCATCATCTGTTTCTTGTGAATTACTCTATTGGTATCAACTCCTGAGTATCGTAATTTTTTGTCGATAGATGGTTTCCGAATTGGTAGGTAGATTAGAATGATCAAAGAACTAAGACCCAACTTCAATAAAGAAATGGATAAAAATCAGATTGAAGCAAAAACCAGATCTTGAGCTCAACCCTCATGATAAAAATAGTCTGACAAATTGCATATAGCTTGACATAGGATTCCCCCCATTACCAAAATTCTTGATGTTTCCAACACAAGAAATTTAGTAAAAAAATCATTTACTCCAACTGTTCCCCCTCATGTTGCATTGATGCACAATCCTCCTAAAAACTGAGTCCAACTTTTGAAGGAAGGAGATGATAGTATCTTTAACTTTAGGTAGGGCTTCATTTAAAACAGAGCAAGAAAGTAGCTGGTGGTAATAAGCATTGAATCCTAGAGAAGAAGTTCACATGATTCCTGTATGTTGGGACAGCAAAAAAATTGTCTTCTTTATTCACTCCATTATATCAATGCCATGCTAGGGGTCCCTCCCTTCACCTTCAATATACCAATTCTCAACTGTTTGCAGTGATTTTGTTGGGTTGCTGACTGGACCAAAAAGTGTCACATATTTCATTATCTCTCATCATATTCATACATACATACATACTCATCACGGTCATTCATTCTTGTTCTTTATGCAGATGATGGATTGAGATTTACCTAACTTTGCCTCCTGCGTGGATGGACTGAGGAAAAGCGACGAAGTGAACACGGGTACTCTTCGAAGCTTAACTGATGGTGGTGCTATACTGTATTATAACATGAAAGAATTGGAAAAAGGAAGAAAAAAAAGAAAGGGTTGCTTCTAATTTACTTGCATGGATGCGTTTTTTTAGCAGAGTATCCTTGTTTATTAGATTTTTGTTTATCTCCATCTAATAGTAGTAGTAGTAGTAGTATGTATGATTTTATTTATTTGATGGTGTGTATTGAGTGATGCAGAGTGTGTTGTTTTCAAGTGTATTCACCCTCTGTAATTCCCTTCTCTTACTTTGTTTGTTAATGTACATTTTTTACCCTTTCTTCTCCCTAATTCCCTTTTTTTTACTGCACGGTTAAAGAATGTTGTAATATTCTGATGTGAGTATTTGTTTTAATTTTATTCAATCGAATCGGAATCTGGGAAAGGATTAGTACGGTGGTGGGGCCCATCACGAGAGAGAGAGTAGGGAGGGAGCAGCGGCGTAGATGTAGGAGAAAAGGTAGATTCGAAGAACAAGAACAATTCGGCTCTCTCTATAATTCTCTCTTCTTTATTTGTTATTATTATCTTGACTCAATAAATGAATCGGTTACACATGCTTCTTCAACTTGTTACAACACGCATTATTTTGATGTATAAGTGTGTTCAAAGAGTAGGGGTTGGATTTTATTTTTGTTTGTTTGATCACAACCTAACACAAACTTTATCATCATATCTTTAGTTTTGTGATAATTTTAGTGCAATTATTGGAACAAACTTTAAACTCTAGACATATGCATTTAGGGATTGCAGCAGACCAGATTTTGGCTGGGATTGGTATGCTCCAAAACCAAATCCGAAATTTGAAGCACGTCCAAATTCGGTCCGAATCCATCGAGTCTAAAAAAGTCGAATCTATGCACAAACCCGTCGGATCTAACGGATCTCGGGTCTATACTCGGTTCCATAATTTTGAATCAAAAACTCGGGTCTATACTCGGATCTAATCCAAGTTTATTGAGTTGAAAATTTTAACGACCCAAATCCTACCCATCAAATTTGGACCACCGGATCTGGACCGGGATATAAGTCCACTGTCATCCCTACATGCATTCATTGCACAATGTACATCTTTGACCCCTCAAGTGAACTTCTTACTTGCAAGCAATGTTATAAAAAAGTGATAGGTACTAGTCGAACGGTAAAGGGGGATTAGCGCCTAGGCCGTTAGGCGAGAACCAAAGTGAGTCCTAGACGAATTAGAACTATAATGCTCAACTATTTTGTATTATATATTTAAGTACAAACTATAATAACATATGTTATTTACAATGTTATAATCAGATTTACGATAAACACATAATATGGTAGTACTAAATTAATAGTCTAATTTCATAAGTTAGTCTTCTTATAACATGTTAACATTAACTTAGAGAGTATTGATTGAGTTTCAATACCAAGTAGTAGTAGAGTGTCGCTTAGCATTTGGTGGATTAATGGTGAATTGGACGGTTAGGTACTAACTAGCACTTAAGCGGATTTAAACGTAATTTTTTTAAACACTGTTTGCAAGCCCTTTATTTTTTATATTTTTTTAAAATTATACATTAGATTCGTGGAAACAATGCTTATGTATGGGATGCATGGTTCTTTATCATAAACCTGAACTAAAAAGTTTGAACTAGAGTAAGGATTGAATATATTTTCAAAAAATATGCCACTCACAATTTCAGAGAAGACTTATATTATCATGCATAATATTTAGATTGCGTTCTTTTTAATGTGAAAAAAAATAATTAAAATAAGTGGCTAGCCTAAGTATGACACAATATTATGCTATAAAATGTAAATCCGATTATTAGTCGGGCCTATTTTATTCCAAATTTCCAATAACGAGCAATTATTTTATGTTTAGAGAAAGGCCAAATCACGTTTATAGTATATTTACAATAGGACTTTAGTAGGTTTGGTGTTCTATTCCCTTAGTAATAAAATATAATCACATACATATCACATTAGGTGAAAGGATATTTGATTAAGTTTATATAAACGATTTATATTATGTTTTGTCAACCGATTCGTTTGAATCTTAAATATTGAATAGTACGTGACATATTATTAATGAATAAAAAATTAAAATAAATTATTAAAGGAATATATAATTTCTGAATTTCAGGTAAATAAGTAAAGAATTAATTTTCACTTTTTTCACGCCTACGAAAGTGAAAAAATCGTAGTTGAGTTGAGTAGCTATCGTTACTGTCCCCATATACATCGAAATCCCAACGCAGAAACTCCTCCAACAAGAAAAGAATCGAAGCTCCATCCATGGCGAATCAGTCGTCGGAATTCGCCGGAGGCGCTACCCTCGACGACCACCCTCATATTGCTCTCATCAACACCTTCTGCGAAATCACCGCCTGCCCCTCCAAATCTGAAGCCCTATTTTTCCTCGAGTCGCACAATTTCGATGTCGACGCCGCGGTCTCCACCTTCCTAGACGACGCTAACCCCGCCGTTCCCGCCGCAGCGGCTCCGGCTTCTCCTCCGGCGCAGCCGAATGCTCAGTATTCGCCTTCCGAGTCGCTGTCGCCGTCTCCTTCCCGGTCGCGATCCCCTTCGCCGCCGCGTGCTTCCCGGCCGTACGGTCTGCGCTCCGCCGCTAAGAGTGGCGGTGCTGCTGCTTCTGCTGCTCCTGGTGGCTCCAGACGTGGAGGAGGAGGAGGAGGAGGCGGTGGGATTAGGACTCTGTCCGATCTGAATAAGAACCCTAAAAATGATGAATCTGATAGCGATCCTGATTTTGATCCTCAGGAATACTATACTGGTGGAGAAAAGAGGTAGCTTTTGCTTTTCTACTTTGTTTTGGTTAATTTAGATAAACTGCCATTCGATTATTCATCATATAGTTTTAATTTTACTGATTGAAGAATTAGCATGCCTGTTGCACAAATTCGATCTCTATCGTGATAATTTGGCATTCATAAAGATCAGACCCTAGTTTATCATGTGATGAAGAAATTGATGTTTATGCATTGATCGATTTAGCCAATGCTTTTGTGTGCTATAGTGGAATGCTTGTTCGCGGTCCACCAAGGGCGAACGATGTGGACGCAATATTCAATCAAGCAAGGCAATCAGGAGGTGTGGAAGCTGCTGCTGAACATGTCTTGCCTTCTTCAAGCTCGAGAAGCTTTGCTGGAACCGGAAGGCTCCTTTCCGGTGAGGTGTCGTCTACGCCAGAACAGCAGCCAGAGACGCCTCAAGTTGTCACACACAACATTACCTTTTGGAGGAATGGCTTTACAGTTGACGATGGACCTTTAAGGAGGCTTGATGACCCTGCAAATGCCACCTTCTTGGCGGTATGCACTTACTGTTTTTGTTTGCTTGATCTTCATAATTGTTACATATAAACTATTTTTGTGCATAGACTACTTGTGATGACGAGTAATGTATAGGTGTATGGTTTATTGGTTGAGATTTGAGTGTTTTATCATATTTGCTCACGCCCGACGTAGTAGTATTAATGTGGTCACACTTCAGTTCTAGCTTGCAAAGAAACACAGTTCGTTGGTTTTCTCTGATAGCCATTACCTTTCCATCGTGCTCTAAAGGTTGCACATTTGTACTATACCACACTTCCATTCGTATTCTCTTGATTTAGATTACTTGTGAATTGTGATGATGCGTGTTGCCAATCTGCTTGGCTCACTGGCTGAGACGTGTGTTTTTATCCAGTTTGGTCACTGACCTTAGACCTTAGTAGGTTAATCTTGATATGATCATACTCTGTAGCTTCCCGAACCACTCAACATTCTATTTGTATGTGATAGCTATTGACTTCCCATGCAGCTCTGATGTTTGACGTTTGTTTTAAACGTATTTGCATTCTTGTTTTCTTGAATGAGATGTGGTATCTTACGTGGATGTCCTCTGCTTGAGAATTTATTTCTTTAGTTATGCTCGGTGCCTTGTATTTTGTTTTCCCTAGACATGGCTGATGATTCCTTGCATAGTCAGCTCGATTGGTTGTGTAAAAACTGTTGCTAATTGACGCATTTTCGTAGAAGCTTTCTAATAGTTAATATATCATGATGCAGAGCATTGGAAAGTCGGAGTGCCCAGGGGAACTTGCACCAGCTGATAGCAAGACTGCTGTTCATGTTAATCTCACAAGGAAGGAGGAAGACTACAAGGTTTATGCTCACTTCTAATAGTTTAATACTCCGTACGATATTATATAGTCTTGTTTAGTTGCTTACGTTTATGTCAATATATATATAGGAACCAGCAAAAAAGAGTGTTCCCTTCCGAGGTGTCGGAAGAACTCTAGGCAGCACAAGCGAAGCAGCGGCAGCTCCAACGGAGGCTAGCAGCGTTCACACCGTTTTAACTGCTGCTCCCGCACCATCCCTCGGTCTAATTGTTGACCAGGCGCAGCCTTCTACGTCCATTCAGCTGAGGTTGGCAGACGGAACTCGCATGGTTTCCCGATTCAACAACCACCACACGATCAGAGATATCCGGGGCTTCATTGATGCATCTAGGCCTGATGGGCCGAGGAATTTCCAGCTGCAATCCGTGGGATTCCCTCCGAAACAGCTCACTGATCTGAACCAGACGATCGATGAAGCCGGAATCGCCAATTCAGTTGTGATCCAGAAACTATAGCTGGTAAAACCAATTGCCACATTTATCCATCATATGCAGTAACTACATATCAGAACTGATGTTCTTCTATTCAGTTGAAAACCTATTACTCTTCCTTCTCGATTAGGTAATATTCTCGTCGTCGACTTCAGTTTTATTTGATCGGAACGTAACGCATTATGTTTATTTTCATCTTTAATTTAGTGATTAAATTTCGACATGATCGATATTTGATTGTTGATATGGGAAAAATAGAAGTTTTGTATACTCAAATACACTGTGAAATCAAGAAAGTTGAACGACCAAATCAACATACTCTTGTACATTTAATCTAATCCGTCGCCCAAAGTAAACCCTCCCTCGAACGACAACGGTCTCAACGAACGTATCTTGATCTCGTACATCCTACGACCAGAAATCCCATCCCAGTTCGACGAGCCTTCCTTCTTCGCCTGCAATGCCGAAGACGAAACTCCATCCTCCTCCACATTCCATGCAGTGCCAATGTAGTGCCCGCAGCTCCGACAGAGCAAGTTGCATCGCCGTTGAAACAGCCTCCACGACTTCTTGGACGAGAAGTAGGGTAGCCACCGGACCTTGTTTACCTGCGTAAACCGGCTCTCATCAATCGAGAAGAACGATAAAACTCCCCGTTTCACCGACTTCCCGTACTCCTCGTCCATCACGGATACGTTGCGGTTGCAAGAGTTCAAGTTGAGTTCGTATCCACACGAGCCACAACTGCAAGAATTGCTTTCATGAAACCTTAATTCTTAAACACTTTAACTACACACACTAGACGAGAGAGAGAGAGAGACATAGAACCTGTAAGTCACATGAGCTCTACTAATACAGTCGGGATCAGACGATGGAAGCCGAAGAGCAACACCACCACCACCGTCGCCGCCGCCGCCGCCGCTCATCCTTTGCGCCGTGGAGTATGTGTAGTGTGTGTGTGAAGAAGCAATAATAAGTGGGGTTTAACTTTAATCTGAGTATGAAGAAAGAGACAAGACAACAACAGCATCAGCAGCAGTCAGCTGGGAGCGGAGTGGACCGTTGCAACGGTAACTTGCTGGGCCGGATCCTCTGCTTCCGGTGTAGCTGCACCTGCACCAATTACAAAAAAACATTGGGTTTATAATTTCTTTATTCCTTCATGTTTTCTTTTTCCAAGTATTCATTCATTCTTTTTATGTTTCATAAAATGGCACCATAATTTGCCCAAAATAAAATAAAATAACACCATTATTTTACGATGTTGAAAAAATAAAAAAATAAAAATTCTAATCCAAAAAATTTAGTTAAAGTTCTTAAATTATTTTTGCACTACCACCCTTTTTTTGGTTGGTGTGGATTGTCCTCAAGTACAATACAATTGTGCTACTTTCAATAATAATAATAATAATAATAATATTACTACGCCATCGGTCTCATTTTATTGTCCTATTTTTCTAAATGAATTATCTTATTTTCTGAAATAGAATGAATTAACAGTTATATTTTAATACTATGAAACCCTTTACCGCTCGATCGAAGTGAAATAGGACAATTTTTCGACAATTGATTTGGGACGAGAGTAAAATAAGAATGGGATTGTGGTGGAATTACCTTAATGTGATAAAAAGCAATAATAATAGTTGAAATGGGGAGAATTTAATTGACAAGATCTATTCATTACATTTAGCATAGCTGCCCGCGGGCAGGACTGAACTCCTCCCTTCCGACAACATTTCCTCTCCCCTCTCCGACTTTCTCTCTTCAACCCTGCAATTAGGGTTTCTGTTTTTCTCTCTCCACTCCCCCCCAATTCTACCCCGAAAACCCTTCTCCCTCCGATCAACCATGGCGAAGACGAAGCCGGGGAAAAAAGATGTCGATTCCTACAGTATTAAAGGGACCAACAAAGTTGTCAGACGTATTTCCATTTCCATTTCTCCCCTTTCGTTCTGTGTTTATGTTTTCTTCTGTTCTGGCTTCGTTGAGGGTTGATGAACATAGTTTGGTAGCTTTCTCTGTGTATGAGCTTTCGAAAATGCTGGGGCTTTAAGCTGTGTTTTTGGGGCTGTTGGTTTTTTATGGTTCGTTTTTTATGGAGCTAAAAATCTGTTCTTTTTTGTGGAGTTGGGGGAATGTTTGCTTGTGTTTTGTTAGAAATTTGAGCTGTTTTTAGTTCTGTCTACTAACTGCTGAAACATTTGCGTTTAAGTTTCTTTGTTCATTTTCTGTTGGTTGTTGCTTGCCCAAATGAGTGTTGCTTTATCTTGAATTGAAGTGCATTGATTCATATCGAGTACCAAACACTTATATCCAGATAGGCCTATCGGTTCGACTTCAATGTACTTCGAGTTTCGGTTTTCTATGGAGTTTCGGTTTGCTGTTTCCTTACTCGTTTTCTCTGTTCTAGCTGTTCTCGGCAATGTGCTTGAATTGTTTGATGTTCTGATGCATATTATTCGTTCCCCGGCCTTGTGAGCTTTTGCATTTATCGAATAGTAACTTGTAAGGGAATGCTGGACTAACAAGTAAGTGTGCATTTGTAGCTGGGGATTGTGTGTTGATGAGACCATCTGACACGGACAAGCCACCGTATGTGGCAAGGGTTGAGAAAATCGAGGCTGACCACAGGAATAACATGAAGGTGCGGGTTAGGTGGTACTACCGCCCCGAGGAGTCCATTGGAGGCCGTAGGCAGTTCCATGGTGCTAAGGAGCTGTTCTTGTCGGACCACTTCGATGTACAAAGTGCCCACACCATTGAAGGGAAGTGCATTGTGCATTCCTTTAAGAACTACACCAAGCTAGAAAATGTGGGGACGGAGGACTACTTCTGCCGGTTCGAGTACAAGGCTGCTACTGGAAGCTTCACTCCTGATCGTGTTGCTGTGTGAGTCTCACTTGTTTAAGCTTTAATGATCAGTTAAATACACATCAGTAATGTTGAATGATTTATATTTATGATTACTTTTGTTTGATGATTTTGTTCTCAAGATATTGCAAGTGTGAGATGCCATATAACCCAGACGATCTGATGGTGCAATGCGAAGGATGTAAAGACTGGTATGCCATTTATTCTGCAGTTTTTGTATAAAAATATAAACTTAAAGTACCTATTCTCGGGTCTCTTGGAATTATTTGAGGTCTATTTTGTAAATTTGGATTGGATTTTTCAGCTCTTCCCCCTTTCCTTGTAAATCCTCCATAACAAGTATTGCAGCCAAGCTGAGGTCATCATGTGTTCTGATTGAAAAATCCAACTATCTGTTATTTAGCTAATTTTACATGTATAAGAGATCATCCGATGACCTCCTGTTAATCCTTATCTAAGAAAGAGGAGTCATTCCTGTCTTTTTGAGCGACCCATAAATTGGTGTTTTTTTCTGGAATAGTGGTATATCTTTTGCTATTGATTCAACAAAGCGATTGTAAGTTTACTACAAAAATGATTACGTGGAGGACCATAGAAACTATTCTCTACTTCTAGAGCCTAATGTCTCATTTTAAAAATCATCAGAAATCTTATGATATATCACTTGCAGATGGGTGGTTTTGAGTAATTTTCACTGACAAAAATTGTGGTTAATTTGGAATAACTTTTATTGTAGTTTAAAAAGTGCTTAAATCTCTCAAATAGACCAGTACTTTCTGAGTCTCATGGTGTAGGTTTTTCATGTTTTTTCTGCCTACTTAATGCTCCCATTATTTTTGAGTCTTGACCAAAGATTGTTGCACAAAATCTAGCTGTACTTGCCCTTGATATGATGATGTGTTTCTGATGCATCTTTCTTGTTGAAGGTTTCACCCTTCTTGTATGGGCATGTCTATCGAAGAAGCAAAGAAGCTGGATCAGTTCTTGTGTTCTGAATGTTCGTCTGATGACGATACCAAAAGGTCTTTGAACTCCTTTCCAGTGTCCCCTGCTGAGGTAAAGGTGAGAATGTTTCTTTGCTCCTCTTTGATTCCTCAGATCTGAAGTGAACTTAATTAACAATACTTGAGTTAGTCTTGCTGTGTAGTGTAGTACATAACTCTATTCTAATATAATCATGGTGAACATTAATCGGGCAACATTGAAGAATTGAGTAATATTGGAGAATCAAGTATAATTCATCGTCAAAAATTTTCTTTTGCTGTTTTACTCTCCATACTCAATAGTCATCGTAGCCCACGAGCCTAAAACTTTGAACTATGGCTGTAGCTAATTACGAATCCTCTTGGTAATATCTTTATACGAGAAGTAAAAAATTATCATTATCTAACTTTAATGTGTCTATATACTGAAAGGGTAAAATATGTTAGGTGGTTAGCATCTAAGTTGGAACTTGTTTTACTTCCCCTCCTCTGTGCAGTAGCAGCGAGGCTGAGGAATGATTTTGTTTCTACTTTCAGACGCAATAATTTATTCAAGTAAGTTTTTCTGACCCTTTGATAACCAATTGTTAGGTGGAGACGAAGCGCAGGAAGAGGTGACTGAGCGGTTTTTGGTACCTGTTTTCTTGCATAGTAGCGCGCTATTTGTTGTTGTATTTTGGAACTGTACAGTGCAGAGAGGAAACTGAGACAAGGCCTGAGGCTTTCCCCCTAATTTTATGGTAGCCTAGTTTTATCTATTTAGTGCATCCTTGTGCAGACTAAGTAACTAATTTGACTTCATTGTTATTGTCTTCTGCCCTGAGAACTTCGACTTTGTTGATTGAAACCCGTTAACCCTATTCTCCGAAAAATCGTAAAATGTAGTCATAGTGTTTGGAAGTGGATGAATGATGATTGCTGTGTTTCAATCTCCCTGTGTTCCTTGCAGAGGCACATTAGGGCACCCTTCTTGCATTTCCTAAGTCTTTTTTCTCAGCAAGTTGAGCTCGAGTTGTTTGAGTTTTCGAGTTTTTTAAGTTAAGCTTGAGCACGAATCGAACCAGAGTATATTGATGTCTGTGTAACGATCCGTTTATCAAGTTTAATGAACTTAGATCGTGCTCAACGTGCTGGTAAATTGAATTGGAGTTTCTTTAGAAATTTGAAAGCTTATAAACGAGCTACAGCTCGAGCTTGCCTTGTTTGTTAAACAATAAAATCTTGAATCTTCTTTTTCTCAAATAAAAATTTTATACTCCAATTCGAATTCATGGTTTTTCCCTATGCATTTCTCATATATATAAATGCATACAAAGACAATCAAGTTTATATATACGTGATTTCTTAACGATTTACTTTTTTCGGTCTGTTTAATTACTTCTTTTTTTTCAAAATAAATAAGTATTTCAAAATAGTACTCCTTTTGGAAAGGAATATAAAATCGCTTAAACTGTGGGACAAAAAAAACCATAAGCAAACATTCCCTCGATCCCTTTTAAGTTTAGTTATTATTATTTTTTTGACAATTCTGACAAGTTTTTCCACGTTTTTCGATGATGGTTATAAAAAATTGAAAGAGTTTGTGCTCTAACAATGGTAACCACAATGACTAGCACTGTGACAACCAATGTTGTAAACACTTACGCAGCGGAATAAAAACGAATGAAAAGACACAATGACACAAGGATTACTTTTTAGCAAGATATTTTTCAATATCTTGCCGAGCCTCAAGGCTAAAAACAATCCACTAATCGTGAACAAACAATTTACAAGTCGAGGTTAAAGGCAAATCAAAAACTCTAATCTAACTAGAGGAACTCGACTAAAACAACCTTTTGAGAAAGGATAAAACAAGTGATTCGAATCTAACTCTATCACTAAAGACTCGGTAGGAGAAGATGTACTACTCGAGTTGGACTCTTCTCTATTTATAGATCTCCAAATCTTGATGAGCAAGAATATCCCACGATCTTCTCAACCACCTTCTCCACTTCTTCAACGATCAGTTCTCCCTCTTTCTTCTCAACGATCGAACTGATTCTCCATCAAGTCTTCAACAGAATTTCGTATTCCTCAAGATTCGGTAACAGATCATGACTTGGTCAAATGTCCTCACCATTGTGATCTCCATTGTAACCTGCATTGTGGAGACAGAAGAAAGACAAAACAAACATATAATTTACACGTGGAATGTAAATTCCAACAAGCTCCCCCTTTTTGTCTTTCTTCACAAAACACAATCCATCCCGGTATAAGACAGAAAAAATAATCCATGCAATATAACATACTTCATGAATTCAAACAAGGAGAAATACTGATCAAAAACCATCAAGATGGTATCAAATAAAAACCATCAAAAGTAGCAGTATTATCCGAAAAACATCCACAGCAGAAAGAGTAAATTGTTTGTTCCCATCCATCCAACAATAAAAAGTTTCAATATCCCTGCACACATAGAGAGCAAAGTCAAGCTGCATCACTGGAACCAGCTTCATCATCATCATCCGCCCCTTCTTCTTCCTCCTCCTCCATGTCTTCATCTCCCCCTTCATCTGTACCTCCTTGACCATAGCAGTAGCGATGACTGGGCTCAGCACCATCACCATCTCCCCCTTTTTGTGAAGAGAAGACAGAAAAAATAACCTTTCTGTTCGCCTTGGCCCGTTGGAGCTGACCTCGAGAGCTGCAATCAGTGTATCCATGTACACCAGCTGCGATCCAGAATGCTCCAGCATGCTACCTGCAAAACGACACACAGTAGAGGAATCTGTGTCTTGGTCAGGAGAAGAACCAACAGGGTAAATGCCATTCCATGGGAGATCTTCGAAGTGATCCTTGCTGAGCAGACTGGCATGGAGACACCACAGAGACTTCTTGGCAGTGAAGGAGTCAGTCTCTGAGAGCTTGAGATTCTGCTTCTTTAACATCTCAAAGATCAAAGAAGGATAGGGCAGGTAGGTCTTGGACTTCCTCTCCGCATGACTTGCAATCTCATCAAAGATAATCTTGCCCAAATCAAACTGGATCCCCATCCCAATCTTGTACAATATTTCCATCTGTTGAATGGATACTCCAGTGTTGTTGGATGTAGGAAGCCAGTTGAAGTCATGATCTTGTGCAGCACAACAAAGAGAGAAGTAAGATGAACTGCCCTACAATCATGGTGTTGACTCACTCCAGACCCCTTCCATTCTTTCTCCTTATCCCTTGTCAGCAACCTAGCCATCACTGGAACATTGACACTAACAACAGTGTCCACACAGTCCTTCATACCCAGAAACTTGTTGATCTTGTGAGGAGAAAAATGGAACATCTTCCCCCGCACATACACTTTCCCGTAATTTTTCGATGACACATCAGAGAAGGACTTGGTAAGATTAGCATAGAATTGCTTCACCACATCACTCACAAATGGACCAGCATATGTACAAGCATTCAGCAGACCAACACGATCAAGGAATTTCCCAAGATTATAAACTTCCAAATTATCCACATCAACACCCCTATCTAAGGCAAAACACCTATCCTTGAACCACCCCCACCTCTTCAAAGCAGACTCAGAATAAAATTCAGTACACACTCCCCTAGACTCATCAGACTCCCCCTCACTATGCTCAGTATCATCCCCCGAAGAAGTTCTATCCGAAGAAGTACTTACAGTGAGTTTTGGAGGCTTCCGAGCAGACCGAGCAGCAGATTCAATCTTTCTCTTCTGCACCGAGAGAGGATGAGGAGGCGGCTTCGACGCCATTTGTGCAACAGCATCCTGGGGTGGAGAGAGGCGTATCATCAGCGTCTGAAGACTCCAGATTGATGGTCACCGGAGGACCACCATCTCCCTTCCCAAACTTGGAGCGAAGACGGTTTGAGCGGCGATTTGGTGGGGACTGGATCTTGCGGGCAACTTGCTTCCACCGCATCTTCCTCTCCTTGACCGGCTCCTCCTTTGATTTCTCCTCACTTGTGTTTCCCTCCGATTGGAAAAGAACATTGAATGACAAATCAGTAGCCGACTCCGAACCCTCCAGATTAGGGTTTGGAAATTGGGGCTGCTGAACAGTCGCACCAATATCGGCGGCTTGCGGCATTTGAACTTCCTGAGAGACCGGAGCAGTAGTCACCATCGTTGTTGACACATTGAGGTCCATCGGAGCAGTACAGGCTGGCACCTCCGACGGGACAGAAATTCCCGAGTTTGGAGATGTATCCATGGGAGTGGCTTCACTGATGCGAGACGACTGTGGTCCAAGGGGAAAGACCTGGGTAATCGGCTGAGGGGAGTAGAACAGGGTGGCTGGTATGGGAGTAGTAAGGGAGAGAGTCGGGTTTGGTTGTGGCGGCGGTAGGATAGTTGGAGCGGGTGGAGTAACAGTGGGCGCCGGATCGGAATCGAACTCAGCCAACAACTGAGCGAGTAACTCAGGCTGGTCGTGAAACATGGTCTCCAACCGGCGGCGGGCATTTTCAGTAAGCATGGTTGATGGCTAAAGAGAAAATGGCGGAGATGGCTATGAGGGAGAGAGAAACTGAAGCACCACTAAACAGAAGATGAGTGATTATTTCTTGATAAGATGGGAGAAGGTGAAGAGACGCAAGGGAAATAAATACATGGCAGCTTTAACAGAAAAGAGAAAAAATAGGCCAATCCAAGATATGAGGAGATAGCATGCAGATTACGTGAATCTCGGACTCCGATTTTTCAAATTATATCCCCACAGAAAACGAGATATATCCAAAAACAAAAAAACAATCAAGGGATGATACCACACCCCAAAAAGATCAGTTGCACGGCTCCGTATCATACAGTACGAACACTATATCTGGCATTTTTTTTTTTTTTTTTTTTTTTTTTTTATGAAGAGACTGCTTATCCTGAGACACTTATAGAGAATCTTTGAAACTCGTTGTGCTCTTGGTTATACAGCTCTTTTTATTAATTGCCAGATATAAATCGTTGGTGGCATAAAGCCGGATACAGAGCCAGCAACAAAGACCACAACATCAGAGTGAGCACATACCGAGAGAGCTCCGTAATTTGGAAAATCTCTCGTAATCAAGGGGTTTTGTTAAAATATCAGCAATCTGAGACTCAGTATTCACATATGTTACCTCCAAAATTTTACCTTCCACAAGATCTCGGATGAAATGGTATCGGGTATCAATGTGTTTGGTTCTACCGAACTGGACAGGGTTCTTTGTGATGTTGATGGCACTTTTGTTATCACATAGGACAGAGATGCCCTCCCCCTCAAGACCATAGTCATCAAGCATCCGTTTCAGCCACAACAGTTGGGTACAACAACTCCCAGCCGCAACATACTCCGCCTCTGAGCTTGACAATGTGACACAGTTTTGCTTCCTACTGTGCCATGAGATGAGGTTGTTTCCAAGATAGCAACATCCACCACTTGTACTGCGTCTTCCATCGACATCACCTCCCCAATCTGAGTCTGTGAATCCTACCAGTTTCAGATTCGTATCCTTTGAGAACCAAAGTCCCAACTCCACAGTGCCTGCCACATATCGGATAATCCTCTTTACAGCTTTCATATGTGACTCTCGTGGACTTGATTGGTACCTAGCACATAAACAGACACTAAACATTATGTCAGGACGACTTGCAGCAAGATATAATAAGCTTCCTATCATAGATCTATAGAGTGTGGTTCCACTTCCACTCCAGCCTCATCTTTGGACAGCTTGTCCGATGATCCCATTGGTGTTTTCATAGATTTTGCATCCTCTAATCCGAACTTCTTGATAAGACTCCTCGCGTATTTGGACTGTGAGATGAACATCTCATCCTTCATTTGCTTGATCTGGAGTCCAAGAAAGTAGTTCAACTCTCCTACCATGCTCATTTGAAAATAGCTGGACATGTCTTTGATGAATGAGGCCAGCATTGTGTCACTGGTTGAGCCAAACACAATGTCGTCCACATAAATCTGTGCAATCATCAGCTGGCGTCCCTCTCGTTTTACGAATAGTGTCTTGTCAGCCTGACCCCTGCAAAATTTGTGCTGAAGCAAGAAGTCAGTAAGACAACTATACCAAGCTCGAGGAGCTTGTTTCAAACCATACAAGGCTTTATGCAGTTTATAAACATGGTTAGGTAGAGTGGGATCAGAAAATCCTTTTGGCTGTTCTACAAAGGCTTCTTCTTCCAAGACACCATTAAGGAAGGCTGCTTTCACGTCCATCTGATGCAGTTTGATCCCCAGAAGACATGCAATGCCGATGAGGAGTCTTATGGACTCAATCCTTGCTACAGGGGCAAACGTTTCGTCGTAGTCAATTCCTTCAACCTGCGTATACCCTTGTGCCACGAGCCTTGCCTTGTTCCGAATGATGTTCTCGTACTCATCGGTCTTGTTCTTGAAGATCCACTTTGTCCCAATGACATTGATCTTAGGTGGCCGTGGTACGAGTGTCCACACTTTGTTCCTCTCGAACTCAGCAAGCTCCTCTTGCATCGCTTGGACCCAAAATTCGTCCTTCAATGCTTCTTGCACATTCTTGGGCTCTATTTTTGAAAGGAAAGACACAACACCTACACAAATTGAAGACATACAAACCATGTTAAGCATATCACGACAGTTAGATATAGTCTTTGAGCGTGTAGTGACTCCTTCTTCAACATTCCCAATAACTTCAGTGAGAGGATGTCTCTTTGAGATGTGACTAGGTGGATCCCTGTTCTTTCCGTCATTCTGAACTGTGTTTTGAGGTGTCTCAGGTTCTGGTGTAACGTCCTCAGTAGACACCTCTGTGTCGTCCACAATGTCGTTCGCATGACTGGCTTCTGTTCCTTCTTTCTCCTTTTGATTTTTTTTTTTTTTTTTTTTTTTTTTTTTTTTTTTTTTTTTTTTTTTTTATGAAGAGACTGCTTATCCTAAGACACTTATAGAGAATCTTTGAAACTCGTTGTGCTCTTGGTTATACAGCTCTTTTTATTAATTGCCAGATATAAATCGTTGGAGGCATAAAGCCGGATACAGAGCCAGCAACAAAGACCACAACATCAGAGTGAGCACATACCGAGAGAGCTCCGTAATTTGGAAAATCTCTCGTAATCAAGGGGTTTTGTTAAAATATCAGCAATCTGAGACTCAGTATTCACATACGTTACCTCCAAAATTTTACCTTCCACAAGATCTCGGATGAAATGGTATCGGGTATCAATGTGTTTGGTTCTACCGAACTGGACAGGGTTCTTTGTGATGTTGATGGCACTTTTGTTATCACATAGGACAGAGATGCCCTCCCCCTCAAGACCATAGTCATCAAGCATCCGTTTCAGCCACAACAGTTGGGTACAACAACTCCCAGCCGCAACATACTCCGCCTCTGAGCTTGACAATGTGACACAGTTTTGCTTCCTACTATGCCATGAGATGAGGTTGTTTCCAAGATAGCAACATCCACCACTTGTACTGCGTCTTCCATCGACATCGCCTCCCCAATCTGAGTCTGTGAATCCTACCAGTTTCAGATTCGTATCCTTTGAGAACCAAAGTCCCAACTCCACAGTGCCTGCCACATATCGGATAATCCTCTTTACAGCTTTCATATGTGACTCTCGTGGACTTGATTGGTACCTAGCACATAAACAGACACTAAACATTATGTCAGGACGACTTGCAGCAAGATATAATAAGCTTCCTATCATAGATCTATAGAGTGTGGTTCCACTTCCACTCCAGCCTCATCTTTGGACAGCTTGTCCGATGATCCCATTGGTGTTTTCATAGATTTTGCATCCTCTAATCCGAACTTCTTGATAAGACTCCTCGCGTATTTGGACTGTGAGATGAACATCCCATCCTTCATTTGCTTGATCTGGAGTCCAAAAAGTAGTTCAACTCTCCTACCATGCTCATTTGAAAAGAGCTGGACATGTCTTTGATGAATGAGGCCAACATTGTGTCACTGGTTGAGCCAAACACAATGTCGTCCACATAAATCTGTGCAATCATCAGCTGGTGTCCCTCTCGTTTTACGAATAGTGTCTTGTCAGCCTGACCCCTGCAAAATTTGTGCTGAAGCAAGAAGTCAGTAAGACAACTATACCAAGCTCGAGGAGCTTGTTTCAAACCATACAAGGCTTTATGCAGTTTATAAACATGGTTAGGTAGAGTGGGATCAGAAAATCCTTTTGGCTGTTCTACAAAGGCTTCTTCTTCCAAGACACCATTAAGGAAGGCTGCTTTCACGTCCATCTGATGCAGTTTGATCCCCAGAAGACATGCAATGCCGATGAGGAGTCTTATGGACTCAATCCTTGCTACAGGGGCAAACGTTTCGTCGTAGTCAATTCCTTCAACCTGCGTATACCCTTGTGCCACGAGCCTTGCCTTGTTCCGAATGATGTTCTCGTACTCATCGGTCTTGTTCTTGAAGATCCACTTTGTCCCAATGACATTGATCTTAGGTGGCCGTGGTACGAGTGTCCACACTTTGTTCCTCTCAAACTCAGCAAGCTCCTCTTGCATCGCTTGGACCCAAAATTCATCCTTCAATGCTTCTTGCACATTCTTGGGCTCTATTTTTGAAAGGAAAGACACAACACCTACACAAATTGAAGACATACAAACCATGTTAAGCATATCACGATAGTTAGATATAGTCTTTGAGCGTGTAGTGACTCCTTCTTCAACATTCCCAATAACTTCAGTGAGAGGATGTCTCTTTGAGATGTGACTAGGTGGATCCCTCTTCTTTCCGTCATTCTGAACTGTGTTTGAGGTGTCTCAGGTTCTGGTGTAACGTCCTCAGTAGACACCTCTGTGTCGTCCACAGTGTCGTTCGCATGACTGGCTTCTGTTCCTTCTTTCTCCTTTTGACTAGGAACTTCTTGCTTTGGGTTCTCTGGTACATGCATTTGTTCTGGGCTTTCAGGAACATGAACATAACCCTCAACATTGTCTTCTTCAAGTTTTCCTGCAATGTTGATTAGATCATCGAAAACCACATTCACACTTTCTTGGATGGTTTTAGTCCGGAGATTAAACACCCTGAAAGCATGACTGTTCACTGAGTAACCAACAAACACAGCTTTGTCACTTCGAGAGTCAAACTTAGTAAGATATTCCCTATCATTTAACACATGACAAATGCAACCAAAGACATGGAAATACTTAACATTAGGCTTCCTATTGTGCAAAAGTTCATAAGATGTGCTAGTAGTTCCAACTCTAAGATTAACCTATTAGAAATGTGACACGCAGTGTTTAAGGCTTCGGCCCAGAAACTTTTGGCTAATCTACTAGAACATAACATCACCCTAGCAGCATCCTGAAGTATTCTATTTTTCCGTTCGGCTATCTCATTCTGCTGTGGTGTCTTAGGTGCAGAAAACTCTTGTATGATCCCCTTTTCAGCACAGAATTTAGAGAAATTTTGATTCTCAAATTCCTTACCATGATCAGATCTAATGCGAGCAATTGTAGAATTAAAGGAATGTTCAATCCTAGTGCATAGATCTTTAAAGAACACAAAAGTTTCTGACTTATCCTTAAGAAACCTTACCCACGTATACCTCGAGAAGTCATCAACAATAACAAAGGTATACCTTTTACCTCCAAGACTGGCCACTTCAACAGGACCCATCAAGTCCATATGAAGCAACTCCAAAGGCCTGGCCGTTGTGAAGGGTCTTTCCAATGTGGTCACCACTGGGTGTGGAACTCTTGTCTGCTTGCCCTTCTGGCAACCACCACACACCACATTTGGGTCAACCAAGAACTTAGGTAGTCCTCGAACAGCATCCAACTTCTGTAATCGTAGGAGATTCTGAAAATTTGTGTGTCCCAGCTTCTGGTGCCACAGTACAGTCTCATCCACTGCGCTGAGAAGGCAGTTGTTACCACTGATGAGATAGCAATTGTTGGGTGACCGCTTTCCAGACATGATAAGGTCACCATCAGCTGAGAAGACTTCATTCGTGTCCTTGTTGAACTTGACATGAAGATTCTCATCACAAAGCTGGCTGATGCTCACCAAGTTCGCCACCAATCCTGAAACAAAACTCACATTTTTCAGTTTTGGAAACCCAGAAACATTCAGCGTCCCAATACCTGAGATTTTCCCTTTTGCACCACTTCCATAGGTGACAACTCCTCCATCTATAGGTTTAAAATCCTCAAGGTACTTGCGCTGTCCTGTCATGTGACGGGAACATGCGCTATCAAAGTACCATGCTCCCCCTGCATGTGAGCTTGATGCAGCAAAGACAATGTTGCACACTGTCTTGGGAACATACATCATCTTCCCTTTACCTCCTGTTTTAACTCCATCTTGTGCCTCTGTCTTGGACAACTCTTGACACTTCGCCTTCCACTCAGCACAGTACGGTCGAATGTGTCCTGGTTTCTGACAGTGATGACACTTGTACGCCCTCTTCTTCTTTGGCTTTTGTTTCTCCGTCTTTGGGTTTTCCTGAAAATCAGATTTTGATCTAACAAAGGGTTTCCCGTTTGTTGACACGATGTTAGAAAGAGACTTATTTTTATCATAACCCAAACCAGATGGTACCCGTATATGGTATAGAAAGAATTTCATTTAATTTAGAAGAGCCAGTGTTTAACTTGCGAAAGGTCTCTTCCGCGAGATCAACTTTGTTGGACTGTTTTGCCAACTCATCCTCATTCCGAGTGAGCATAGCCTCGAGAGCAGTGAGACTTGCCTTGAGCTCTTGATTCTCCATGGTTAGAGCCTCGTTGATCTTGCACTGGGCTCCAAGCTTCTCCAGGAGCTCATCGTATGAAGCTTTGAGCTCGATCAGAACATTGATGGGATCATTCTCTTCCTCTGGCTTGGGCACCTCATCAACTATACTAGTGAAACAAAACAGATTAGAGTAATCATCAGTTGGTGAACCGACAATAGCAGTGAGAGCAGAAGCATCTTGAATCTGTTCAGTTTCTTCGGACGGTGTCTCCTCATCATCACTCAGGGAGAGAAAATTGACTTCCTTGCCATACTTCCTGAATGTGTTGGCACATTCATTAGCATAGTGGCCAAATCCTCGGCATTCATGACACTGGACTTTGGAGTAGTCACGAGGTCCATTCTGGTACTGAGGATTTGATCGTCTGGGCGCTCCGCTTGATGGTCCAGCATTGGTCAGCTCCTTGATCACCACAGAGCTTCCCTTTCTTGGAACATTGCCTGCATAGTTCCTGCCACTGCCTTGGAGTCTGTTCGGATTGAAGTTCTTCAGCAAATTGTTAACCTTCCTCACCAGGAGTGCAACTTCCTCATCTTCATGTTCAGGAGAGTCTTCTTCTGAGGGAAAGGCCTTCGGTGGGGTGTACTCACTATTGGACGGAGCAGTGAATGCAATGCTCTTCTTGTCAGAGAAATGCTCCGACTCTGCCATGTCCATCTCATACATCTTGAGATCATTCATGACAGCAGAGAACTCCAAGACGCCCACGTCCTTCATGGTGGTGATCGCCGTCACTTTCTGGTGGAACTTTGACGTGAGAGTGCGAAGAACCTTCGAGACCAGTCTTTTGTTGGGAATGGCTTCGCCCAGATCCTGACATTCATTAGAAATGTCCAGGATTTTGTTGCAGTAGTCTCCAACCGACTCGTCAGCTCTCATGCGCAGGTTCTCAAACTTAGTTGTAAGAATCCGCACCCTTGTGTCCTTCACAGCGGTGTCTCCTTGGCAGTGCAGCTCCAGAATGTCCCACGCCTCCTTTGCAGATTCACAATTCTTGATGAGCTTGAACATAGCTACATCAACAGAGGAGAAGATTGCGTTAAGCGCTTTGTCGTTGAATGTGGCTGCCTCATTCTCCTCCTCTGTCCATTCGGCTGCGGGTTTCCGAACGGCATCCCCTTCAGTATCCTTGGATTTTGGGTGAGACCAACCATTTAGGACATAGGCCTAGGCCCTAGCATCAATTGATTTGATGTAGTGCCGGATCCTAACTTTCCAAAAAGAGTAATTCAGACCATCTAGAACAGGAGGTTTATTTAGGACGAGATTGGTAAGATCCATTGTGTCTAGCACTCAAGGATCAACACTCAGTATGTCGAGTGTCGGCTCTGATACCAATTGAAAGAGTTTGTGCTCTAACAATGGTAACCACAATGACTAGCACTGTGACAACCAATGTTGTAAACACTTACGCAGCGGAATAAAAACGAATGCAAAGACACAATGACACAAGGATTACTTTTTAGCAAGATATTTTTCAATATCTTGCCAAGCCTCAAGGCTAAAAACAATCCACTAATCGTGAACAAACAATTTACAAGTCGAGGTTAAAGGCAAATCAAAAACTCTAATCTAACTAGAGGAACTCGACTAAAACAACCTTTTGAGAAAGGATAAAACAAGTGATTCGAATCTAACTCTATCACTAAAGACTCGGTAGGAGAAGATGTACTACTCGAGTTGGACTCTTCTCTATTTATAGATCTCCAAATCTTGATGAGCAAGAATATCCCACGATCTTCTCAACCACCTTCTCCACTTCTTCAACGATCAGTTCTCCCTCTTTCTTCTCAACGATCGAACTGATTCTCCATCAAGTCTTCAACAGAATTTCGTATTCCTCAAGATTCGGTAACAGATCATGACTTGGTCAAATGTCCTCACCATTGTGATCTCCATTGTAACCTGCATTGTGGAGACAGAAGAAAAACAAAACAAACATATAATTTACACGTGGAATGTAAATTCCAACAAAAATATTTTTGAAAAACATTTTCTTTTGTGTAATATTATGACAGTCGTAGTATCCCATAAAAGAAATAAATTAAAAATAATCCATTTATAAAATAAAAAAAAACCATTTTAAAACTTACATCATCGAGAAGCATGAAAAACCATGTCGTAATTATTAAAAAAAGATTCGAACTTGAAATGGACGGGAGATGATAACACCAAAATACAAGACAAAAATAAAGTAGAACTTCAACATTGATCTCATAAAGGTAAATCAAAATCCAACACTTTTCAATGCTACACATCTTCTAACTGCAACAAACCATCAAAGATAATCTACTAATCATCACCATATGCTCGAAAGCTGTAGCGTTCTTGATAGAAATCGTTGAAGAAGAGATCGGCCTCGAACCACTTGGGATAGCGGACAAGATCGCCAGCAACGAAGCTCATAAAGCGCTTACTCCCTTCCGGTACCACTCTCACTTCCCCTTCCTCGATATAGACAAGCTGATCCACCTGCCAGTCCCATGGGAGCTTGCATTTCCCCGTTTTCCAAACCGACCATCTTGAGACACCGAGTTCTGATAGACGTCCCTTTGACACCTTCCTTTCTACCTTCACGTTGTAGAGCTCCTCCAATGGCTTCTCCACATTCATCACTCGTACAGGCTGATACTGCCTAGGACTATGCCAACGACGTTCGTGCTTTTTGAGAGAATTGGAGGAGGGAGTTAGCAACGGAGCCATGATACTACTCGCCATATCTGCAAGAAAACGACAAGTAGAAGATCTACTTCATGCAGCAACTGCAAGAAAGGATAGAGAGATTGAGTTTATCTTGTTCGTTGGAAGCAAAAAAGGTAGTTAAACAAGGGTCGAAGCAAAGACGTGGAAGTGTTCTTATGCTATCACCTACAACACAAATGTATAGTTAAAAGAATAAACATAAAAGGAATTCATGTAGAAGCAATCCTCCATATCACTGCTCCGTTCTTCAGAGAGACTTGTTATCTTAGATTGCACATAAAATCTCAGCTTCATATTCATCGAAACCTAACTTGAGATTTCCAAACTCTTCCTAGTAGAGGTCTGTCATAATCATAAACAGACAAGCCTCTTCCTCATCTCCACTCTCTAAATAATTTTTTTTCTCGAAAAGATACTAACTTCGACATGGGCTATGGTCTATTAATCGAGCCTCAAGGTAACGATTCCTACGGCATTGCACCCTTTGTCATTCACAACGAAGCAGTTTTCAGATCAAACTACAAGAAATTCATCACCCCAATTACTTCTCAATTTCTCCAAGAATTTCTAAACCCCAAAATGAACATCTGCATTTCTACAGCATGCTTCAAAATCAGTCAAGAATTATCGAAATTAAACACTCCCAAACAATGAACAACTTCAATTTTCATTTCTTGTCGAGAAAAAACATTCCTTTTCTTCTCTAAATAATGAATTTCTTCCATTTTCGACTAGCTACAAACAAGGAATCAGCAGTCACCTCAGCTAATATTAAGGGGAAAAAACTAAAAAAACTGCTAAGAGAAAGAACGCGAAACAGAATTACAATGAGCAAATAGAAAATTCAACGGAACTGAGGAAGAAGAAGAAGAACATACCCCTTTTTCTGGGTTTTTGAGCGATTCGAGCTTTTCCTTAAACCCCTTTCAACTGTATGAGAGCTTCAAGAGGTTTATCCACAATTTATTGCAAAAAAGTCCCTCTAGTTTTACAAATGCTCTATTCAGCCCAAAATTCTCCTCAAATACTGAAATGGCCTCAACCAAACAGCATATAAATAGTGCAGCAGTATGAAATTCATGCCATGGATTAATACCAGAGGCCCAGATTACTCCACTAGGACTAGGAGGAAGGTCCGAAGGTCAAGGAGTAGGGGAGGATTGGCCACGTGCCTCTCACGTTTTTATTGATAAAGCTCCAAGATTTCATTCATGAAGAGCTAATAAAGCATTAGAAAACTGAGATTTTAAGCTAATAAAGAATTACGGGAGGATGATTGTGCAGGTGAAAAGTGGAGGACTGACCCTCTTCCATGGATCATTTGCAGCTCCTTCTCCATTGCCGAAATCAAGGAAGTTTCAGCTGCTAGCACAAGCTGCTGTTCCTTCAAGAACCCAAGTATTTCTTCCTTTTTTTTGTTATATTTCATGTCTAATTCCTTTATCTTTTACTGCACTGTGTTAGTGGGTGATTTCGGAATTGAATTAACGGGTTCATTGTAGGTCATATTAGGTTAAATTTTGGTTCTTTTGTGTTTTGAAGAGTGCCCATGTATCTGAATTTTGATTTATGGTGTTTTTTGTGGGTGATTTTTAGAGGATAATGGAAAGTATGCCAGTGAGTGGGGAAGTTGGTGGTGCTGGTGGGGCATATTCATACAATGCTTTGAAAAGATTGGATAGTTTGTGGGGTGGCATTTGCTCTACTTCATCAGGTGTATTTTGCTATGAGTTTCTGTAATTTATAGTTCTTTCTTACTGTTGATTGAAATCGAAGAGGATAACCCTTGGATTTGATTTTCAGTTGTTCAAGAGCCTCAGCAAGTTGTTTCCACTGTCCCTGGTGTATTTCGCGAATCCGAGGTGTTTGAAAAGTGTTGTGATGTATTCGATGTGATAGTTTGTGGTGGCACGTTGGGAGTTTTCATTGCTACTGCTTTGAGTTCTAGAGGCCTTCGAGTTGGGATTGTCGAGAGGGGTATACTTAAAGGGGTATTGATGGCCTTTTCTAGCGTTGTCATTGAACTTCTTGAGGGCCTAAAGTTTATTACAATTAATGTTTGACATGTCCTTTTCATGATGGCCAGAGAGAACAAGAATGGAATATTTCAAGAAAAGAGCTTTCGGAGCTTGCTGAAGTTGGCATTCTAACGGAAGATGATATTGACTGTGTGATTGCTTCTAGTTTCAATCCTGTACGTTACTTTAGTTGATAATCCACACACAGTTTTGAGTTTTCCATCAGTACTTTGTTCGAATTTAAAGCAGCATGAGAAATTTTAAGCAGTGAAGCTGGATTCTTGTTAAGTACCACTTGAATAGAGCTATTAATCAACTTATTTTCTTAGGAGTATAGAAATGTCTCCTCCTTCGTGAATCTGGATGGTGTCTTGATAGCGTGATAGAGACGTGATGTTTAATAATCTTTATAACTTGGCAGAACAGGTGTGGATTTGAAGGGAAAGGCGAGATTTGGGTCGATGACATTCTCAATCTTGGTATTTCGTAAGTTTAATGTTGCATCTTCCTAATTTATTTTCAAAGTTACACTAACTGCATTTAACTTAGAAAAGGTAAAGGCTCACATTGAAAGCTCTTCGTGTACATATCTTATGATAATAGAACTATAAAAATCTTGACATACGTATATATTAGTAAATTTTAATGTCCAAATGAGTAAAGGAACAATATATATCATCATATGTGAGAAATGCAATTTCGCCTGTCCACCAATGTCTGATCTGCAAAAAGAGCATCCAATGAGTGACGTAACTATATCTCTATAACTTACAATTAGAAGATTACTGAAATTTCTGAATCATAATATACTCGAGGGTATCAATTTGGTTATTTAAAAAAGGTCCGGGTTGATCGAGGGGTGCATATAGAATCGGGTATTAATCTCTCTTCAAACTGATTTAAATTATTTTCTTTCTTGTCTGCTTCATTTTACTTCTTTATTTTTGGTTCATAGTCATTGCATTTGAACCTAAGAATAAAATTGTTATGTCATCTAATGCAGCCATAGGTTACCATTTTTTATAGTTAGTACGATTATGCAAATGATGTCCTAAGTAAACTTTCAGAAACCTCTTAGTAATTCCTAGTATCATTTGTTTCACTAATTCTATATCTATTTCTTCTTCTTATATAGGCCAGTCAAGCTCATAGAAATTGCAAGAAAACGTTTTGAATTCCTTGGTGGTGTCATCTTCGAGGGCTGCAGTGTATCTAACATATCAGTCTATGAGGATGCAGCGGTGAGCCTATTTACTGTTTCAATCCATGAATTATCAGACGTCGACTAGTTTTTTGTGATAATAATTTTGCGAGATACTTTTATAAGTAATATTTATCTGTCTTTTAATTTCTCACAGGTGTTAGAGCTAGCAGATGGAAGGATTCTATCTTCGCGTCTCATCATTGATGCGATGGGAAACTTTTCTCCTGTTGTTAGACAAGTTGAGTTTACTATATACCATCACCCTAATCAAAATTCATAAAGGATTCATTTTTTTACTTATAAGCCAAGAAAATACATATTTAAAGGCGATTTGAAGGGCCATAGAATTTGAACTCTTCTGTCTCACGAGAGAGTAATGATAGTTGGGTAGATCTAAGAGAGTTTGACTTTACATCCGCTCTAAACTCTTCTAAATAGTTGCTAAAGGTGTCTATTCTTCTGATGCATTCAAGTTTTGCAGATTAGACGAGGAAGAAAGCCAGATGGTGTTTGCCTTGTGGTTGGTACTTGTTGCCGTGGTTTCACGGATAACTCGACTAGTGATGTCATATTTAGTGCTGCTTCAGCGAAGAACGTAGGAAAGTCGGTAGCACAGTACTTTTGGGAGGTCCAGTGAGCTTCATACACTCCTTATTTATCTACACCTTTAGTAACTATTTTACAAACGTAAAGTCATTTTTAGGCATTTCCTTCTGGCTCGGGCCCACTTGATCGAACCACGTATATGTTCACCTACCTTAACCCTGGACCTGAATCTCCACTATTGGAGGAGCTGCTGGAAGATTATTGGGAGCTGATGCCACAGTATCAAGTAATATTCACATTTTGCTGAGAGTCAACTTTGGTTCTGTTGTTTGTCTCCGTAGCTCTTCTCTCTTGATACGATGCCTGCTTATCTGTACTTCACAGGGTGTGTCTCTTGATGATCTTGAGGTGTTAAGAGTAATATATGGCATATTTCCCACGTATCGTGACAGGTAAAAACTGCAACAATCCATAAACTACATGTCTAAATACAAGCTTCAATTATCCATGGTTATGCCTAGAATTTTATTAGAATGTGAACTAATCGTTGTTGTTGTTTTCTGCTGAATTGTTTACAGTCCGTTGCCGGCAGCTTTTGATCGCATTCTACAGGTCCTTAACCTGTTATTTTCTTCAAATCTCACTATATTATGATCGTTGTTCTATGATAGTCGATGGGGTAAAATGCACCAAGGACCAGATCTACACCAAATTTCAAATTCGACATGGCTTTCTTTTAACCTTGTTAAATTTATTACTACCATTCAGAATAACTCTTAGCTTGCCACGTCAAATTCAAATGTCGAAACCGAAACCAAAAAGTGGTGTTAGGAGTATGAAGTTTAGAAGTCATCTCGAATTTGTAATTTGCTGGAAAACTTGAGACTTTTGGTGCAATTAACCCTTACCACTGATTATGACCTCTACAGTTTGGCGATGCAAGCGGCATACAATCCCCCGTTTCTTTCGGAGGTTTCGGGAGCTTGACGAGACACCTCGGAAGAATATCAGCAGGTATTGAAAAGAATAATTCTTGTATTTAGTAAGAGTGCCACAAACAGATCAAAGATGTCTGCTACTGAACTAGGTTTGTTCCTTTTCTATGAGGTTTAAGGCGTACATGAAGCAATTGACAACAATTTTCTCGATTCCAAGAGCTTATCGTTGCTAAATCCCTACATGGTCGGTAACTTCTCTTCTCCATCGATCTAAATGTCTTATGTTGGTTTCTTATTGGCTGATTCCTTACTGCAGCCAAACTTGAGTTCTTCGTGGTTGTTCCAAAGAGCCATGTCCGCAAAGAAACAATCCAATGTTTCGCCTACTTTCATAAACGAGCTCTTATATGCCAATTTCGCCAGCATGCAGGTGCTTCTCATGATAACCAACTTAACATGGTCGTTTGTTTATCAGGCCGGATTCTCTATTGCATTTGTAGATGCAATAAAGGATCTTTAGCTCTTTCTTAAAAATTCGTGTTCTGTCACTCACATTATCAATTTTCTTGTTTTTCCACCAGAAGCTAGGCGATCCAGTGCTTAGACCGTTTCTTCAGGTCAATCTATCGTCTCATTCCATTATATCGGTCTCGTTCCTCTCATTAAAAAAAAAGGAAAGGAAACTAATACGAAGTGCATCAATTGCAGGATGTCATCCAATTCGGTCCTCTTGTCAAGACATTAGGCCTAGTGATGCTCAGTCGACCCCAAATATTACCTTCTATATTCAGCCAGGTACGTCTCATCATTTCTTTTCTTTCTTTATCGACCGTCTCTTTAATTAATCTGTGATTCTGAAAGTGCAGGTTGGCGTACCAGTGCTTGTTGACTGGTTGGGACACTTTGTGATGCTTGGATACTACACATTCCTTTCTTGCTACGTCGACCCTCTGATCAGGTAGCGAAAAAGCCTTAGTCTCCGTGTTTGCGAACCCTTCGATTTCCATGAAATTAGCATTGCTAGAATTGAATCTTACACGCTGTATCTTCCAGGCCATTATCGAAGAGTTTTCCAGCGAAAACGAGGTATGAATGGAAGCAGAAGCTTGAGGCTTGGAAGTATGGATCCGGTCTAGACTACGAACTAAGCCATTCTGGGACAAATGTTGAAGAAAAATGATGCCTTTCTTTCCAAGCTACGACCCAACTTTTTCTTACAAGAATTGAAAACGTGACATGAAAGAAGGCCGAGTTCGGATTCTCACAACTGGAAACATTAAATTTATTTGAATAATGAAAGAAGTTAGATTTCTTGTATAGCCAGCCAAGACCAAGAGCTTGCTTACTTTTCTCTCCATTAATTTCATCCCCCCTCTCTCCTTTTCTTTCTTTCGAGGGTGCGTTCTCTTTCTTAGAAAATTACCAAGAAAGAAAAATAGATTTTTTTATGTTGTTTATGACTGAATAATTTCTTTGGAATAGAAGTTTTTTTTTTTTTTTTTTTTTTTTTTTTTTTTTTTTAAATTATTATTATTATTATTATTATTACCTTTTCACTTCAAATTAAGAGAACATGTCTGTCTAGCATAATACTCCTCTCGTCGCATAGACAACGTCATGTCTTTCTAATTAGGTTGACCTACGGGTATATAGATTATGCCATGTTTTGACTTCTTGGAAAAGTTAACTCATCAAAAAATATAAACTCTACCACATCATCTTGCTCGTACTTCTTAATTTATGTACTCAAAAGAAACGAGACGTTATCAATGAGATGAAGGAGTATAAGTTGGTACATATTTTCTTCATTATATAATTATACAATCTCAATGTTCACATTGAGAAAATTAAAGAAGAGAGCTCGAAGTCAAAGTCTCAAATTAGAAAGGGAATTTGGATTCCGATTTCCAGTGAGGACCCGAAATAACCGAACCCGAACCAGAACCCGCATGGCACTTGAAAATGGAGCAAAGTCGGTAAAAATTACCTGCACACAAACAAATAAAAATAAGAAAGGATCCGGGTAAGTTTGCAAGGAGAGGAGAGAGAGAGAGAGAGAGAGAGAGAGAGAGAGAGGAGGCATGAGTTTTCTTGCAGGGAGATTGGCGAGCCAAGAGGGATCCTATTTCTTGCAGGAATCCAAGCTAGCCGTTGCTCGTATCCGCGAAAAGCAGAGGCTCCCCGCCGTCAAACCGATCGCCGACAAGGACGAAATTTCTTCTGCTGCCGATGTTTTGCCGGAGGTTTTGAGGCACTCTCTCCCTCCAAAGATTTTCAGCTCTCAGTCGGCGAATTCGGGCTCTTCCTTATCCAAACCTCCCAAATGGGCTGTCCCGATTAGGCCCGGCGCCGGCCCGACTGTGTCGGCTGATGCCCTTCATCCTCTCAGAGGGTACGGCCATCTCCCTCAGGTCACATTCGGACCTAAAAGGTATTTCCCCCCTTTCCCCTTTCTTTTCCTGCTTAATTTTTTCCTGTTTCTAATGTTAATCAGCATATATGTATGTATCTATTTTTGTGAAAATGGACTATGAATGCTCTGTTTTGGAATATTTCTTGGTTTGTTTTTATTCCAAGTGAAAAAAAAATGATCTTGATTTTGGAATAATGAGTTTTGAAGTTATTTTTGTTGAAATTTGTAAGTTTGCTGCAATTTTTTGCCAAAAAATTGAAGAAGATGGAGTTTGAGGGATTAGTTCATTGTTTTCACTCTGATCAAATCATGGAAAGGAATATTTGTAGTAGTATAGAGTAGTTTGATTGTCATATTTCAAAGGCAAGGTGCTATTGTACATCATGGTCTGCAATAATTAGTGTCGAATACTCAGATGGCAGCTGCCCAAATCGGAAGGAGCTGTTTTAGCCTCGACTGCGAATGATTTACGTCTAGACAAGTATGATGCCACTACCAGCCCGGAGAAGTTGAAGGCTCAAGCTGAAGCACTATTTCATAGTAAGGTTCTGTTGTTTTATTAAAGTTGCCCGCTTCATGAGGCAGACGAGTTGTTTGTGTTTCACGATTGTTCCTAGGAGGTCATCGTGCCAATTCTAAGACATTTAGTTGGTTTATGAGGTTTTCAATCTGGTGATTTATTCTATGGAAATAACCTGATATCTATGTTCTCTCTTCGTCGGCAGTTGGATCTGCATTTGGTATTGCCACTGCATTGGTCTTTGGTGGTGCTGCCGTGATCTTTGGGCTGACAGCATCAAGATACGAGCTGCATACTGTGAGTATAGTTTATTTTTTCTGAATATATCGATCGTATGCATGGTTTCTCAACCTTTTATGATGGACTTTTGTTATCTAGAATGCATATGAATATATATGGTTCTTGCAGTATGTGAGTAAACGGTTTTTTCTGTATTTCCTTTGTAGCTGAATGCGAGATGTTACCGTATATTTTGGTTCTGGTTAATATGAGTAGGGCCGTGAATTATATTTTTTGTTTCTTCTTCTCTAGCTCTCATTTTTTTATGTAGTTCGTAAGATGCAGCACCACTTACGTTTTGGCCATATTATCATGACTTTTCTTGTTTTTACACCTTTATACCAAATTACCAATACCTCGAACACTGATGACATCGTTACAGACTCACAAATTATATAAAAATCAAACCTTGATTTGTTCTTAATCTCTTGAAATTCAAAGAAACGAAGAAAAGGAGCAGATTGAGATTTGATTTGAATGTAAATTGTGAATGTAAGGGTGCTATTAATTGTTCTTGAGGTACAATATTAGTGTTAGGATGTATATATGGTAATTAGTATTAGGGTTAATATTAGGCCCATCTACGGGTCCGGTACTTGTGTATATATATGTGTTCTCCGTCAGTTAATAATAGACTTTGAATTTCCTCAAATTTTTATTATTAACTGACGGAGAACACATATATATACACAAGTACCGGACCCGTAGATGGGCCTAATATTAACCCTAATACTAATTACCATATACATCCTAACAATTAGAATAAAGTTAACAATGAAACAAGAAAAGATCATGATGAAATGGTCGAAAAAAGTATGCGGTACTCACGAAAGGTGCCCAGGTGACGATGCTCTAAAAACTCTCTCGAGTTTGATGTAGTGTTGTAGGTTTACGATACTGATGTCTTAGGAAGTGACAAGGTTTTAGTCATGCCTATATAATGTAGACTAGATACCAACAATTTTTTGTTTCGTGTCATCTCATTTCTACATGGTAACGAATTCGAAGATGACTACTTCTATTCAGCTCTCATTTTCTCCATGCTGTTCCTATTAAAATCAGCTACTTTGTTTTATGAATAGGTCGATGACATTCAGAATTTCGGAAAGGAACTAATTCAGCCAAGATTTGAGATGTTCAGGGAGCACTTGGCTCCTTTAAGGACTCGGGTAAGTTTTGAAAAATTCCATCATGTCCATATTCGAATTCAAACCACATTCGGATCATGAGTACCCGGTCTGGCACAACATTTTCCCATAGCATATAGCGGCCTAAATGTTTCTTGCTAACTTTGATTCGACATTCGGGTGATCTTAGGCTGGGGCATTATCGGAGAAATGGCGTTTGGAAAAAGAAGGGACTCCGAAAGAGAGTCCTTTCACAAAGGAGCTTTCAAGAACACTAGGTATCAAATCTTGAACATCTTCTCTATATGTGCTTGTTGGAATCGAACGAACGAGACAGAGATCGCCTCTCGACACACTAGACTAGAGTAGAGATAGGCGCTTGCAGTTGTAGTTGTGACAAGTGTTTGTATAGATGTGCTGCATATATAGAAAAATAAGGCTGTTGAAGAAACTTTTGGGACTTTTGTGGAAGGGGACTTCTGCATTTTGTTCTGTTTAATACATAGAGGATATGAGATGATCTCATTGTAAATTGTGAAAATAGTTGATGGATACTTATAGAGGACTGAATGCTCTCCAATCCACTTCCTATCCACTGTGGACGCGTTAAGTGTGTCCGCCGCTCATGTAGCATTGTCATGTCGATAATTTTTCTATTTGAGATTTAACTTTTTTGAATTGTATTTTTTTAATAGGGAGATTATTTTTAGGGAATATATTAATAATATTTTTTTTCCTTTAATATAACATTGTCACGTTATCAGACAACGTTCCTCTTTGCTAAAAGGAACCCAAACGCTCAATTTAAAAGTTGAGAAAATGTTTTCATTAATTTTCAACAATTAGTCAAATACATCATAATACATTTGAAAGAAAATACGTGATAAGAAACCTTTTCTTTTTCTTGAAGAAATATAGTACTATCATTTTTCTAAAACTTGTTCTCATTAATTTTCAACAATTAGTCAAATTACATCATAATACATTTGAAAGAAAATACGTGATAAGAAACCTTTTCTTTTTCTTGAAAAAGTATAGTACTATCATTTTTCTAAAACTTGCCATTTAGACATTAGATCAGGTAGCATATCATATCTTGCCTAGCAACTTGTATATACTCCTCCATATAGCTAATATAATCATATAATAGTTAATTTTCAATGCCTGAACGACGGGAGACTTGACTCGAGACCTTTCAGGTTCGATACGTTAATCTTATCCATATCGCTAGGCCAACACACGTACACATCTTAGTTATATTTATAATGCACCTATATCCCATTGATATAAGACCGTTTCTCAACATGACAAGAGATTAATGTTTTATAATATTAATTAAATTATTTTGTTATTAATCGGCTAATTTTCTTTTTATCTATTCCCAGTTCCCATCGCACATCACAATATAATTTGCATTATAAGATTTCAAACAATTATAATTTATTGTAGTTTTGTTCTCAGAATCTTACAATTTTCATAGTATTCAATTAAAGACGTCGATACGATTTAAAAGTACAGACCCGAAATAACGAACATGATCAAGAGTGAAAGATCAATCTTTTAAGGATCCCAAATTCAAGAATTGTACACAAAAAGCTTCTTTTTCTATTTTCACACACGCACGATGAATTTCTTTCCTAGTAATTAATCGCGTTTAGTAAGCCTTGTGTGTGTATGAGAGAGAGAGAGAGAGAGAGAGAGAGAGAGAGAGAGAGAGGTATATACAGTATACGTTAGGTGAGTAATTATGAAAGTGCTCAATTGGTGGGTGTAGTGTATAATTCTTTGAAATTTGGGGGCCCTTTTTCTCAGATTTGCTAATTATTACATTCACTATCCATTTGAATGAACAATTTGGTGAAAGATAATTGCACTGAATTAATCCATCCGCTCTTAATTATATTCCCTTCCCTTTGAAAGCTATGTTTATATGATACTACCAAATACTCATGACCTCCCGTCCACGAAAAATACGTTTAAAAATCTTTTGATAAATATATATTTTTATCATTTTACAAATGCATAATAAAAGATTATAATATAAAAGAAAACTCAGACCACCATCAACATGAAATTTACTTCAAATGCTCACTTAATTAATAAAAAATATTATAAATATATGCTTCATAAATAAGACCTAGCTATTAAAAGAATATTAAGCCTTAACAAAAAAAATTAATTCTAAAATAAAATATTGTGTGACACTGTTACATCAATTGTTTAGCACTTTAAATATGGATCACGGGGAATTGAAGAACGTTAATGTTGTGTAATTTTTCCAAGCATGCCCAATTTCAGAAGAAAAAACTGAAAATTATATTAATCTCCAATCAAAATACTCATTACAAAATCAAAATACATGGTATATAATCGCACACATGTATACACACATACACACACTATCTAATCCTACGTTGGTGCTTGAAGCAACAAAAAACCAGCTAATTAATTAATGTATTAATTATATCAAACTATAAAAAATATTACAACACTATAAGCTGTCGAATTCTCTAACTTGCCTTCAAAACTTCACTTCTGCACAAATAACGCAACAAAAAAATCAAAAACTCAGGCACGTTTTTTCCATACTTGTTAGATGATGGTTTTTAAAATGATTTTTTCTAGAATTTTTTCTTTTGCAGCGTAAATGAAAATATTATTTTAAAATCCATCATAGAGAAATGTGTAAAAACGTGTGAAAATTGTCAAAAGAACTTGAAAAGATCAGAGGAAATACGAGCGTAAACAAAAATATTATTTTAAAATCCATCATAAAGAAATGTGTAAAAACGTATGAAAATTGCCAAAAGAACTTGAAAAGATCAGAGGAAATACGAGCATATCTAAGAATGAAAATGGAGAAGATAATTAAAAAGAGATCAAATGCACACCTTCTTCGGTTGGACTATATGTACATCCATAGATATATGATGGCTCCGTCGATCGCCAAAAAACGACGTAGTTTCATCATCTATTATGGAGAGGATTGGATCCGGTCGGAACCTTACGTTTCTCCGAATCAAATCCCTCCGACGTACGAGCTTCGCTTTGGTGATCATTAGCTGATCTTGAATCTAAGACTTCTATCGAGGATGCATTAGCTCCCGTCGGAGAGGCGGCGTCGATGGCGGTTGGAGCGGCGGAGACGAGGAGGGTGGCGGTGATGATTATTTTTGTGATGTGGTGGAAGGGAATTGTCATGGCGGAAGTTGATGTATGGATCAAGAGAGAGAATTATTTTCTTCTTGCCTCTAGCTAGGGCACTAATGAGGTTAAGATTTGAAATTTTTGTAAAGATTAATATATATATATATATAAAATTTTACTTTTTTTTTTTTGAAATAGGAACTTCGATGCTTGTTGGATGAGTATTTTCGCTCAAACTATTATTACTCCTCAAAAGCCGCTTTAGACATCAATTTTGATATTACTCCATTCGTCCCGTTTTTGCATACAGTTGTCTTATTACATGTTCAAAAATAATTTTAACGTTAGTCTTTCTTCTGATCGTGAAGTTTTTTCATTAATGCAATAGTAGATTTTGCAAGAAAATGCAATATATATAAGTTTAGATTGCTCAAAAGCTTGTGTTGTTGAAAGTATACTTTTGTGTGCAACATAATGTATCAAGATATAGAGTAATGTTGCCCTCCCATTATGGATGATGTGTCAATAATATTAATAAGTAAAATAATTTAAATATATTTTATAGCCTATTAAAAAATCTAAACCTTCATTAAAATATTCTACGCATGCATGACACTGTTACATCCAGTGTTCTAAAAGACGCCGCCTAGGTCCGCCTAGGCGGCGCCTAGGCACTAGTCAGTACCTCGCCGCCCGACTAATAAGTAATCCGCCTAGGCTCTATGCGATACCCAACGAGCCACTCTTGTAGCTTAATCAATAGTTTTTATGTGTTAATTAATCTATGTTTAGGCAAACTATGTTACTCTATGTATGATTTTGGATTTATAATTATGAAACTAACATATCAATTGTCATAGTATGCGTATTTATTATAAATTTGGCAACAATATTGTAAGAATAATAAAAATAAGCATTATAGTTCGAATCCGCCTAGGCGGCGCTTAGGCTCCCGCTTAGCGCCTAGGCGCTAGTCACTCCTCTACCGCCAGACTAGCGCCTAGCGCTTTTTAGAACATTGGTTACATCAACAGTCGGCACATATACTGCTATCATAATGCATTTCTTTTAATATAATAGTAAGGACACTTGCTTAATTTGGATTCAATTAGATGAACTAGAATAAATTAATGAATTCGAAAATAACCCATAACAAGAGTTAGTTTGGAACTTTGGACTTTGGAGGATATAAGGTTGAATTTTTCAGAGGACCAACATGTAAAACACGTAGAAATGCAGATAATGAAAAGATACTAACCGTTAGTGTATATATATAGGTATACACTACATTATGTATTGGCGTATTTATGTGATCACGACAAACTATAAGTATGAACTCCCTCACTCTGTAGCGTGTAGGGTGTGTTCTACAATCTGTTTTTCGTGGGTAGCAAATTTGTACAGCTCAGTGACAGTTGTCATATATATCTGCATGGAAAGTTTACATAGTATGTATGTCTCTTGAAGATGGAAACTTGTATTATTCTGTGTGTGAATATTTGCGGATATACTTCTCGACTAAGAGATCAATTCATACAAGGAAAGTGACGCAATATACGATCCTTACTTGTGAAGAAATCCAATATATAGGGTTTGGCAAGAGAATTGACAAAGAGCCGCTCGTGGAGAGGCTGTTGATTTAGTACTGTTTTACTGCCTGCACACTTTGAGTGTAGAAGATCATTAGCTATCGCGTGGGCGTGCTTGTAAATGTGTGATTTATAAACACAAAGGGTACATAGATCTTGGTTAAGGTTAGGTTTGGTGAAGCTAGGAAAATCTTCAATTCATTGTAGTGGAGCGTTGGAAAGGGAATAAGTAGAATAAGGCGTGAGTCCTTGATATTGTAAATTAAACCTCTTGCATCTCGAGTTCCATACTAGCGGATTGACACTTTGAGTAGTGACTCCCCAGACGTAGGTTGTTGAACTGAACTGGGTTATCAACTATTGTGTCTTGCGTTGGTTATATATTTTATTTACTTATTATTCATTATGTCGCTCATAACAAGTATATTATGGATATAGATTAATTATCACTAACATATATACATATGTTAGCCCAAAGTCAATTTGTTAGTCAACATTCTTTCGCCAAACTTTTGCCCTTATTAAGTTCGAAATAAATGACATTTGAACAATGTTGTAAAGTTCATGGCATCAAGTATACACCATCATATAATTCACAACATAAAAAAATATAATGTACCTTATTTCAAATCTACGAAACACACAAAAATATGTTTGTCATTTAAGTAAATTTGAAGTGATCTCGCTCCAGTTACATAACCAGAATTCACGACAAACTCATACAATGCCCATAATCTTTACGTTCATACAAAGCCTACAATTTGTGAACTAAATATATGGTAATAATGAGGGTTTCACAATTATTCATATCATCTACGGTTCACATTTAACCCAAACTCACCAAGTAAAATAGTAAAGATTAAATTTAACTATAACCATTCACATTTTTAAAGTTCTCGCAACTTCGCAATATAATGGGTTGGACTTTTCAATAGAGTAGATTATTTTACTTCTCGACGAAATTGAGCTTTCCAATGAAATGTTCCCCTACCAATATAACGATACAAATATCAACTATGTTTCAACTAACAAGTTACACTCATTTTGAAACAATTACTTTGTTAAAAATAATATTAATTGATTCTAACCATGAACAATTAGTCTCATACATGATATTTGTTCTAACGCATGCACACAATTTTGAAACAATTATCTAATCGTTCAATTTATCTCAAATTCGGTATGGTTTTTGTATAAATCTGTCTGATAAAACTTAATTACTCATACTTGATTGGTTCAAATCCAGTTACTTACAAGCAGTCAGCTCGTCCAGTCAGACGAAAAAGCTTAACCGGTCCAACAAAATATATATAACAAGCCCTATGCCTTAATTGGGGCAACTGAATCCAGATGGAGCGAGGCAGGTAGGGGAATCTCCATGCAATCTCAACGACTAGAGACAAATTATGGTTTAGACGAAAACCCTAGCCACATCAGCCGTCCAGCCCGTCATATATAAACTCCTGACTACCAAGTCAAGGACACGATTTCACTAACTCACTCACTCATTCCAATCGCCAACTGGCTCCTCCTCTGAAACCCTATATGCTCTCCATCAGTTGGCGACTGATCAACCTCAATCACACGGCACCGCCTACCATCATCCCCATAACTCATCACCATTCTGATTGGAATTTATATCACTATTTACTTATTCTTGCTATTATTTTCTATTTGCATTTTCTGATTATTGAATTGAGCTCGGGAATCCTTTGGCTGATACCTCCACCGGTATCCATCGAAAGACTCTTTCGTTTATTCCGATTGACTGGTTGCTAGTTGTAGGCAACTAAAATTAATAGCTTATTAAATCATGTCATGTGAAAATAAATAAATAAATATTTAATTATATTTTCTATTGTCATAATATTTTTCAATACCCCTTTTCAAAACCCTCATGTACAAAATACCCCTTAAAATTAAAGCATGCACAAACTACCCCTTTATTTATTTTACAATTAATTTTAATATGAATTTCGATTTTTCCTTTAATTTTTTTACCCCTCACTTTGAGGTGAGTTGATGTAAGGAGAAGTGACATAAATTGTGTCCTTTACTTTTATTTTCTCATATGGTTGGCAAAATAATGCATGAAAACAGTGTATCATCGATGCATTATTACTGCACTGTTCAATCAATTTTGTTCAGTGATGAACAGTTCAAAAATGGTATCCTATGTTAAAAATTTTCAATATATACCTGCACATCGATTTTCTGAATTCACAATCGAAAAAAATTGTTGGATTCGACTTCACCGGAAAAAAAAAAAGCTCTACTTTCGTGGACGAGCAAATACAAGGAAAAGGCAATCAACATCTGATATTAAAAGGTATGTCACAAAGCATTAGAAAGGAAATATTGTTTAAATTTTTTCGAGCGTGATACCGCCGGAGAACGTTGGCCGGAAAATGCATCACGCCGGAAGCATATAACGCCGGCGTGATTCATTTTCCGGCCAACTTTCTCCGGCGGTATCTAGGCCATTTTTTTTTTTTTTTTTTTTTTTTTTTTTTTTGGTTACATGTTTGATACTATATGTTTCCATATCATCAAGTTTTTGAGAGCTATGAATGAATGATATGTTATACATATATTTTTTTTTTAGTTTTTTATGTATATGAAGAGTGTTTTTAATTTTTTTTTTTGCAATGTATGTGCGTAAATCAAATAAAAATATAGCATAATGTGGAGAAAAAAAAAATGAAGATTAATACCTCATTTCACGCCGGAGACATCACGCCGGAATGCTCATACCGCCGGCGTTATGTCACGCCGGCGTTATGTGCATTCCGGCGTGATGTCTCCGGCGTGAAATGAGGTATCATGTAGAATGAATTATTCTGTTTCATTTCGTATACTAAATTGTTTCATTTAACAATTTGTTTGTAATGTATGAATTATTTACCGAGAATTATTGTTTTTTTATGTATATTAAGAGTTCTTTTTTATATTTGTATGTGGTATGTAAGTAAATTAAACCAAACTATAGCATATTAGGAATAAATGAAATGAAATAAGAAAAAATGTTGATTTCGCGCCGGAGTTATGTGGCCGGAATAATCATACCGCCGGTGGGTGAACACGCCGGCGTTATGGGTTTTTCCGGCCAACTTTTCCGGCGTGATTTTTTCCAGTACCCTTATTTTATTATTCTCTATTGCTTTTTACATGATTTGTTCTCATACATTGATTTAATTTCTCCGTATGATTAATTCGAGTTCATTTTATATTGTAGATGGATGTAAAAATCAAAGCGTATTACGGAGGTGAATGAGATGGAAGAAGGTACAAGAATGGCAACGAGGTCAATTTTGTGTGGACCGAAAGTGATCTCACACTTTATGGGTTGAGATTTATGGTAGCTCAGAAGTGCTACCTAGTCGGTAGTGATTTCGATATGTACTATTTTACGATATCCGAGAGCACAGGACGTACGAGGAAATCGAAGTTGCAGTCGAACGCGCAAGTGGTTGAGCTATGCACTAAACACCTCAGCCCAGAAGTGTACGTGATTATAAAAAACGGAGGGTCGTCTTCACATGTCGGTGGTTCGTCTTCACACGTCGGTGCTTCTTCTTCGTATATCCCACAATTCGACCCGTCGTACCAGCAACCGTCTTCGTTCGAATTCGACAGCACATATGGCAACACGGATGATTTAAATTCACAGCTCGATGATATCGTAGAGAACATCAATTCCGCACGTTGGGATGATGAACAGGTGTATCAAGTCCACAACCTCGGAGGCAGTTCGTCTCATCATGCCAACCAATTACCCTACCAGAATTATACATCAGGAAGGGGTGAGCAGGAGGATTCGAACGAAGATGATGTCTTGCGCGACGACGATGATGATGAGGATGAATATGAGCCGTCGCTTGACGTCTCCACCGAGGACAGCGATCAGTCGAACGCGTGGGGTGAAGGAAGGCAAATTCCTAGGGCCCTAATGGCCGAGTGGACCGCCTGGATAGCTGAAGAAGGCGGGTTCAACAGACTGTTGGCTATGATGTTTCCAGACCTGCACGGTAGGAGCCAACCGCCTCTGGATACTGATACGGAGCACATGAGGAATTGGTTAGTGCCGGTGGCCCCACTTCAGCCTCTGGAATCTGCGGTGTTCAACGAGGAGGACCGGCATATCGTCGATCTGCGGCGTGGTGCATATTTCAAAAGCAAGAAGGATCTGTATACCGCCGTCGGTTTGTGGCAGATGGAGAGCAATAAAAATTTCTACCCCAGGTGGTCGGATACGATTAGGCTGGTGTTCAGATGCACGTCGGACAAACGTTGCCTCTTCAACATTCGTGCCATAAGCAAGGGCGATAATTGGGTCATTTCAGTGTTTGAACCCGAACACACATGCGGGCCCAATACTGGGACGGTCGATAGAAAGAAGGTCCGATCTAAAGTCATCGCGGCGTACTTTGCGAAGAGGATCCTACGCGACTCCGCGATAATGAAGCCTAAGATCATTGAGCACGAGCTGCTCACGTCGTTCGGCATTAAGGCGAGTTACGACGTCTGCTTGAGGGCGAGGAATCAGGCCGTGGAGATTATCTACGGGAAACACAAAGAGTCGTTCCAAGATCTGCCCGTCTACCTCCATGCTCTCGAGATATCCAACGCCGGCACAGTCACCGATCTCGACATAGACGAAGAGTCCCAATTTCGAGGGGTGTTCGTTGCCCTCGCTGCCTCTATAGCGGCGTTCAAATACGGGTATATAAGGACGGTTATATCCGTCGACGCCACGCACTTGAAGGGCAAGAACAGCGGCGTCATGTTCGTAGCTGTGGCGAAGGATGCGAACGAGCAACTATTTCCCTTGGCATACGGCGTGGGGCCTAAGGAGAATCACTACTGTTGGACTTGGTTCATGAGGGGTCTGAGGAGGGCTTACGGGAACTTGACTGACATGCTGATTGTCTCTGATCAGCACGTTTCGATTGAGTATGCCGCAGCTCAAGTGTTTCCGGAGGCGCACCATGGGTTGTGTTACTACCACCTGAGTCAGCACATGACATACGACATGGTTATCGGTGCCATGTTCCAACAAGCTGCGTACACGTACGATCAGAGAGAATTCCACAGCATCATGGCATCGATGCTTAACACCAACCCCGACGCGTACAATAAGGCTATGGAGAACGGACCCGCTAGGTGGGCTCGCAGCATGTTCCCCGTTCGTCGATTCAGTACCCTCACGTCGAACGCCGCAGAGTCTTTCAACAATTCCCTCCTTTGGGCACGTCGACTGCCTATAGTTGCTTGCCTCGATGCTGCGAAGCTCGTTATCGAGAAGTGGTTCGATGAGAGAAGACTCAAGTGTCGCAACGACACACATCCCGTCTGTGAAGAGGCGCGGCGAAAGATCGGAGTCCAGATAGAACATTCGCAAAGGTACAAGGTCAAACGGGTCAGCCTCGACGTGCCGCATTTCAGAGTGCAGACACTAGATCACGTATACCACGTGGACTTGAAGAACATGTTGTGCGACTGCAACAGATGGCAATTCGATTGCATACCGTGTGCACACTCGATCGCAGCAATGACGTAAGTTATAATATTTGAACTCAATTATTAAATATTTCGTGTAAGGATTGACATTTATTTATTTCAATAGGGAAAATGGCCAGGCTGTAGATCAGTACATTTCGCACTACTACAGGAGGGACAACTATGCCAAGATTTACAACCGGCAAATATTTCCAGTTCCCAAAAAGGAAGAGTGGACGGTGCCGAGTGCGTGGGACGGTGTACAAATTCTACCCAATCCGTATGAACGGCAACCAGGGAGACCATGGGAACGTAGACGGAGGGGGGCACAAGAAAGGACAATCAGGCGTGCCCCTCGGAGATGTCGTCAATGCGGCGAACAACACGGTGCAAGACAACCCTGTGCTAACCAGTACGATTGAGTAGCACCTATGAGTGGATTGTTAAATTCAAAACTCGTGTATCAAATGTTTATTCAATGTTTTTGTGCGTCGTTTTAGTCATTAAGTGATATTAACAGAATTATTTATCATAATAACAAAAAAAACACCATGATTGATTCATTCCGGAAGTTCACGCCGGAGTAATAACGCCGGAAAAGCCATCACGCCGGCGTTATGTTCCCCCGGCGGTATTGTAGCTCCGGCGTTAAGTCTCCGGCGTGAAATTTTTCATTTAATTCATTTTATATATATTTTTTCATTTTTCTTTTATAATTTGAAATATAATGTACATGACTTAAACGATTATTCATTTCAGATTTAAAATTTTCACCACGATTGAACGAAATTCGAAACGCGCATTCGAATTGTAAAAATTAGCAAAGATTAAAATCAACGTCAATTACAAGTCTTGTGAAATAAACGCCATGATCCGCATAAGCAAATATTCTTGTTGCATACAACCTCTTATATTTGCAACAACTATTATTTGCGGCCTCTATGGAGGGACTCCCGCTGATTAGCTGCTCCACGTTCAAGCAAGTAACCACTCCACTGCATCTTGGATGGTCACTCCTAATTAGGCTCTCTTTTTCCAAAAGACCAACTTAAAGCTCATCTCTTCAGGTTCGGGTTTAGTGATCCCGTAGACGTTGTTCTCATAATAACCGCCGGCAAGTAACCAATAGGGCATAAGAACAAGCAACGGACCTAAATCCTTCTTCACAATGAGCTTTTCAGTGGCGTCCAAGTCCCAGTACACTGGATCCATCATATTAACTTGCCTGACCTTCAACCACACATGAACCGAAATAAACCGGCTTCCTTGAACAACCCACGGCAAAATAACCTAAACAGGGACGAACGAGACATAAATTAACATAGGAACAAAGAAGGTATGCAAAAAACCATAGTAATGAAATTAATTGTTTCGTACGTACCGTTTATGCTCTCCACCAGTTCGTTGTTTCGTACGTCGGGTTTATGTTACGAGGCAGATTGCATAAGTATTGCGATGGATTCCAATTTTCCACTATCCATTCATGCTTTAGAATTGGTGTGTTCTGAGTCCGCCTGGGCACATCCCCGTGCATAATGCGTTCATATGAAGCCTGCAGATCCACCTAAAAACACGAGTAACACGTTCAAGCAATTTAATTGGGATGCAGAAGTAACACTTTAATAACTTAAAACAGATCCTAGATACATGTCAAACGTAGTATGAATCGAGAGACAAGTAAATATTCATTTCACGCCGGAGACATCACGCTGAAATCGGCATAACGCCGGCGTGATCCGTTTCTCCGGCGTGATTCTCCGGCGTGAAATTTGTCACGACGATTTATAAACTACTTTGAATCAACTATAAAATTTCTGGCCATATTTCATATGATATACACTCTAAATTGGGTTTGTACGAACATACAATTACGTGCGTGTTGAGTATCATGAGATGGCCATCCACGTATTTTGGCCAAACTCGTGTCCCTTCGTGGAGTTGTTTACGAAGAGTCATCAGGGCCAAATCCATTTGCTAGTACATGAATAAAATTTGATTAACCGTATATAAGACACGTAACCGTATAGTACAATATATCAAGCATATTTCAAAAAACACGTACCACAGCGTCCCAAGGTACCCCGTCATTCACCATCTGCTTGAGGACTCCGATAGTAACTGGTGCAATTTGATCAGGTACATGATTGAACTTGGTGGCGTAGTGTACGTTCGTGTACCAATAGTTGAACTTAGAGCAGGTTTCTGACTTGGGCCATGCTGGTTCAGAAGTCGGTATATAGTCAGACACAGCCTTCAGGACGACGTCCCCAAAACCTGATGACTATTTCACAAAAATTTATCAGATTTCTACGCCACATAACAATAAATAAAAGCACTGGCGAATACAATACCTGACCACGTTCAATCCGCGAAGTCGATGAACGAGCTCGATCACGAACAGTAACATTTGGCGCCGTCGAAGTAGTATAGTCGGCGCTAGAGATGTTTTCTGGAAGTGAAAATCGCCCCGGCTGAAAGTCTTGGTACGAGGAGTATTGCGTGTACTGCGTGAAGGGGGGGATGTACGCCGACGACTGCAAAAAATGTTGAATACACATTTAACGTCAAATGTCGAAATAAACTCGTAATATTAAATACACGTTTTGTTCAAAATTAGGCACAATAACATCGAAATAAAAGTAATAGAATATGGAAGAAGGTAAAAATCAATAAGATAGAACATACGGGTGAAATCACGCCGGAGAAATATGGCCGGAGAGTACATCACGCCGGCAGTGCATAACGCCGGCGTGATGTAAATTCCGGCCATATTTCTCCGGCGGTAAAAAAAAGTATGCATACCCAATTCAGTTTTTAATCTAATGGTACAGAAATGGAAACACAAAAAACAGTTTATATCACAAAATTATTTCCAACCGATTTTACCTGTCCCGTAAAAGCATCCCATGCGGCCTCGAGCGAAGACGAAGCCTCCGGTAACGACCCGAGCGTAGTGTAGGGCTCAGAAGGTCCACTGTCTGTGTACAGCGGGAGGGTCGTGTCCCGACGGTCACCGACTTCGGCCGTCACGTACTGTATCCCGGAGCTCCTAGAACCTCCTGCTCCGGTAGTCGCAGCACCTGACGGGCGTGCGGAAGAAGGCCGAGCCGATGAGACAATCGGAGGACGACCACCACGAGCGGATCCACGGCCTCGACTTGGTTGGGAGACCGAACGTGGAATACTTGAAGACTTGCAGCTGAACAAGGCCTTCACCTCGTCGAACATAGTTTTCACCTTGTCCATGAAGCCTTTAAGCTTCCTGTCGATCTCGGCATTCTGCTCGGCTATCTCCTCCCTCATGATCGCCCTTACGTCATCGGGCGTCGCGTATTGGGGGACATCGTAACCCCTGCTGCCGCTCGAAGATGCCTCCCTCGGACGTTTTCCGGGATCGCGCCTGCTCCCAGATCCCCGGCCCGATGTGTGCTCGGCCTGGTCCTCACCCATGTATGCCTGGCTCTGGGTGCTCCTCCTCGGACGTCCTTCCGACGTATCAAGTATGTCGTCGGGGTCGTGCAACGGTCACCGTGGGCGTGCCTCCGGTGGAAACTGAGCGGTGTCTCCGGTCGCGTGGACCGGCACGTAGAACGGTACGTCCGCCGGATTCGGGACCAGGGACGACAGAAAGTAATCGAGCTGCTCCTCCCACGGGGTCGGCTGAATGTTACTGATCGTATAACGAGGATCGTCGACGACTGCGAAGAACTGTTCAGCGCTCATCTTAGCCCGAGGGCTCACGCGGAATTTCCACCTCAAACACCTCGGGTAGAGGTCCTCGTCCTCAAGTGTCCCCACGCAGTCAGCCATGCCTCCGATCACTTCGTATCCCCACACTATCAAGGCCCAAGCCGGCCCGTAAAAGTGGTAGGTAGGATTGTCTAAGGCGTGCTGGACGTAATACCTAAGGGTGATGTAACTGTATGCACCCCAAGGAAACCGTTTGAACTCCGCCGGATTATCTGCCAGATGCCACAGCCAGGGGAACGGGGCGGATTTGATATCGTGCCCCAGGACGAAGGTATTGGCAATCAACACATTTGCCAGTCCGAGCAGGGTATCATGATCGTCCTGAAAGTATTTCGGGTCTGTTGATCAGAGACAACAATTCCCCCCCCCCCCCCCCCCCCCAAGCGCCTTCCTTTGCGACAAATCCTCTTGTGGAGTTTGGACTTATTCGGAATCGCATGGTCATTCGGATCCCACGAGCTTTCGCCAAAACGCAGCCCTGTCACTAGGGCAAAGTCGGGGGGAGTAAGCTCGACTAAACCCCCTTTTATGGCGAAAAACATGCCTCCATCAATAGTAACAGCTCGACAGACGATGCTGTGAACCGTAAGGGCATACGTATTCTGTTTCACTAAAAAGTGTTTGCAATAGAACAAAATCCTATCGTAGCACTAGCAAGTAAAACCCAATGTCGAATCTCGAAGGAAAACTTAACAGGGCGATCAATTATGTAGTAAACCTAATCTAGCCTAAAACTAAGAAAGCAAGTAAATAATATTTTGGGTTTTTGATTTTAAATCCTAGGCAAGAAAATAAATCAAAGCAATAAATCAAAGCAAATAAATCTAATCTAGAAAGTTGGAAATTAATCTAAGAATTAAACTAAAGAAAACAATAAATCTACCTAGGCAAGAATCGAAAAGAAAGCAATAAAGAAAACAACGAAGAAAACGAAAACGAACCTAGACATAATTAAACTAAATCTGGAAATCTGAAAATTAAATAAATAAATCTAACTCTAAGAACTTTGAAAACGAGAGAATTGAAAACGAAAGAAAAACGAATCTAAACTAGACTTTGGAAATCGAACGAATGAAATTAAACTAAAGAAATTAAACGAGGCAATAAAGAAATCGAATCTAAAACTAAAGCAAGTAATTAAAGCAATTAAACGAAAGCAATAAAATAACTTACGAAAATAACGAAGAAACGAAGAACTTGAATTAAACTGCAACGAACTACGAATCCGGATTCGAACAAAAGAAAGCAATAAAAACTAAAGCTAAAGTATTTAGAACTGAAAAACTAAGGTAAAAGCTTGTCATAATTCGTGCCCTAATGGCATATATATACTAAGGTAAGAGTTTGATCCAAACTAGGAAACAATAAGAAAAACACGCCAGGCGTGGAGCGGGCGCTCCAACAGACGGGAGCGGGCGCTCCATAATAGCTGCGCAAATCTGCTTGGATTTATGAACTGGAGCGGGCGCTCCACCACCCTAGAGCGGGCGCTCCGACGATGCCATGCAAATCCCACTGGTACTGTTCATGGAGCGAGCGCTCCAACTCCACGGAGCGGGCGCTCCAACTCACGCGCGCTGAATATCCAGTTTTGCACTCCTTTTTCTTCCTTTTCTCGTTCTTTCTCCTTCTTTCGGCTCCCATGATCCCTAACAAGTAAAATACTCGAAACACCCAAATCATAGCTATATAGACACAAAACGATTCAAAAACGACACAAAAACAAATAATAAATAACGACTAAAACCTAACAAAATGACACCAAACAACTCCCCCACACTTAGACCTTTGCTTGTCCTCAAGCAAAATAATCATATAACTTAGACTCAATTCAAATAATCCAAATCATAGAACATTTAATCATCGGAATCGACAAACTCAAACAAGGTCACTTTAATCCCAAGTTACGAACAATCATCATCAACAAACTATGCGGCTTATAAATCAATCCAAGTAAGAGGAAAAGCAATGATATCACACATCTCACAATAATCTAAATCACCACAACTTAGACGACTAGCCTACTTCCCCTTTTTATTCAACAAATAAGCAACTCTCTTTTTTTTTTTTTTTCTTTTTTTTTCTTTTTTTTTTCTTTTTTTTCTTTTTTTTTTAATAATAATACGTGGGTTGCCTCCCACCAAGCGCTCTTTTAACGTCATTAGCTTGACTTACAAAAATTTAATCAAAACGAAAAAGAAGGGGAATCGGGGATAAAAATGGTCTCGATTTTTGAGGCAACGTCTCTCCTTCAATGTATGGCTTCAAGTCTTGACCATTAGCTGAAAATTTGTACCCCGACTCTTCATTCTTGATCTCCACAGCTCCATGGGGAAAAACTCGAACGACCGTGTAAGGATCTCCCCACTTGGACTTGAGCTTGCCCAGAAAGAGACGAAGACGAGAATTGCAAAGAAGTACATTCATCCCGGGCTTGAGCTCCTTGTAGGTGATCTTCTTGTCATGGGACCTCTTCACCTTATCCTTATAGATCTTTGCATTCGATGTAGGTGGCGAGTTTTCCTCTTCTACTTCATCAATCTCCTCCAAATCCCGTAGACGTTGCTCGATGTCCTCTTCCTCATCCATACAACTAAAGAACTCGTCATCCTCTTCAATGAGCTCTTCAAGACTTGTTACCCTATTAAAATCCTCACAAATATTTTCCTCAACAAGAGGGTTAGCAAGCTTAACATAAGAACAAGTATGAATAGAGGAAGTAGGAATAGAAGACGAATTTCGAAATACCGAAAACGTCACCGAACCTCCCTTGCCGGCCATGCTCAAAGTTCCGGAGCCAACGTCGATTCGAGTTTGAGTAGTTGCCATGAACGGTCGTCCTAGCAAAAGAAGATGACCTTTCCCACTCCTAGCTCCTCGCCCCACGTCTAGCACAACGAAATCGGCAAGAACTCGAATACCTCCCACAAGTAAAACAACATCTTCCATAATCCCCAAGGGTCGACTCAAAGAACCGTCGGCTAACTCGATGTAATAATCTGTAGGCTTAAGATCCCTTGAACCCATTCTTTCATAAATCGAATAAGGCATCAAGTTCACCGCTGCCCCCAAATCCAACATTCCCGACACACGATCCCCATTATCCAAACTAACATCTAATGTAAAGCTTCCGGGATCACCTTGTTTCGGTAGAGATGAGAGATGACCGGTCGAGGTAGGAGAGGTGTTAGAACGAATTCGGCTTGCTTCGACGGCGGCCACCGTGTGACTCCTCGTTTGCTTGTCTTCGTCTTGCTTCTTGCTCTTCAATCTGCTCGGGAAAGGAATAGGAGGGACGTAAGGGTTGGGTGCCTTGTGAAAGATGGCCTCTTCCTCCTTTTTCTCTGTTTCGGCGGCTGGAGGCGCAACAGGGGACGGGAGCGGGCGCTCCAGGGGTGGGAGCGAGCGCTCCATGTGCAACACGCTGGAATTAATATTCTGCTGGAGAGGGTGGAGCGGGCGCTCCAAATATTGGAGCGGGCACTCCGTGCAAGGCTCGCTCTGAATTTGCAGGAGTTGGAGCGGGCGCTCCAAGGGTTGGCGCGGGCGCTCCATTTCACGCGCGCTGGAATTTGAACTTTGCTGATATTGGAGCGGGCGCTCCAAGGAGTGGAGCGGTCGCTCCACTGAGCCTGCGCTGGAACTGCTGCTCGACGGGGTCCAGCTGCTGCTCAGGCCCCAACGTCCATTAGTTGGGCCCGTTCCTTGTATATTGGGCATGACGACACCATTATCCACCGTTCTTCCATCCCTCAATACCGAAATTGATTGAGCTTGATAAGTTGGCGGATGTTGGGGCGGAATCGGAGGAACATATGGAGGATATTGCACTTCGTTGGCTTGTTGTGGTTGAATCCCTTGGCTCGGAATTCGCCCCGGTTGTTGAATCAAGTGCATTGCCCCTGAAATTTGTCCAATAGCCATCTCGAGCCTCTTTATGTTTGCATCAAGGGCCTGGAAACGATCCTCATCGACGGGAGGCTTTTGTGGAGGTCCTTGAGGGCGATGATTTTGGGGAGGAGGTGGAGGATATGGCGATGAAGATAATATGGAGGAGGTGGTGGATAATATGGGTTTGGTGGATATTGATGAAGAGGATAATATGGTGGTGGAGAGGGATAGTGTGAATTTTTAGGAGGGTAGGGATAATTATAAGGAGGGGGGCGACGATTTTGAAAATTCGGGTTCGTACCTTGCCCTTGAGGTGGTGGTCCTTGTGGCATGTAACCTTGGGCAGCATAGACCTCGGCTCCTCCTTCGTATGTGAATGCTCCCATATTTTCGCAAACCTCCTTGATATGGCCTAGCTCTCCACAAATATCGCACCGGTCCGGCTTCCTAGTCTCCACTTGAGGTGCCGGTGCGTTCTGCTTCATCTTTAGATTCTCGAGATCTCTCAACATATCGGCCATCTGCTTCTTCATGTCGGGGCTCATCGTGACCGCTTTTGCCTCCATCTTCGTTGGCCTAGATGACTTCTGTTGGGAACTTGCAGCAAGAGTCTCGAAAATCTTTTTCATGTCATCGGCTGTCTTGACCGCAATGTTGCCTCCGGCCGAGCTGTCCACCATAAATTGGCAGGTCTGGTTCAATGCATCGTAGAAGTACTGCCAAATAAGCTCAGGAGCCATCTAATGGTGAGGACATTGTTGAAGTAAGTCCTGAAATCTCTCCCAAGCCTCGTGAAATGGCTCGTCGTGGTCCTGAGAGAAATTCATGATTTGCGACCGCACCTCCTGAGTCTTGCGGCTAGGATAATACTTCAACACAAACTTCTCACACACCTCATTCCAAGTGTGGAGAGATTCGGCTGGGAGCGACAGGTACCATGACTTTGCCCGATCCTTCAGAGTGTAGGGGAAACACTTCATCTTCAGGTTGTCCTCCGTAAGGCCTGATAGTGGAAAAGACTGCACGACGGTGCAGTACTCCCGAATAAACGTAAGTGCATCCTCGTTGGCCAGCCCGTGATAGGAAGGGAGCAACGCCAGGTGGTGAGGTTTCAGCTCGTGATTTCTGACCGCTTCCGTCAGAACAATCGCCGAAGTAGTGGCAGTGAAGGTAGGGCGAGCAAAATCTCCCATATATCGTGCCATCGCTTCGGTCTCAGCAAAAACAACACTCAGCAAACAGGGTTAAATGCACCGAGTGGGAGAAATAAGAAAAACGAATAAACACAAATAAAAATAAAACAAATATAAATACTACACAATCAAAAGCCTAAAGTCATCCCCGGCAACGGCGCCAAAATTTGTTTCACTAAAAAGTGTTTGCAATAGAACAAAATCCTATCGTAGCACTAGCAAGTAAAACCCAATGTCGAATCTCGAAGAAAAACTTAACAGGGCGATCAATTATGTAGTAAACCTAATCTAGCCTAAAACTAAGAAAGCAAGTAAATAATATTTTGGGTTTTTGATTTTAAATCCTAGGCAAGAAAATAAATCAAAGCAATAAATCAAAGCAAATAAATCTAATCTAGAAAGCTGGAAATTAATCTAAGAATTAAACTAAAGAAAACAATAAATCTACCTAGGCAAGAATCGAAAAGAAAGCAATAAAGAAAACAACGAAGAAAACGAAAACGAACCTAGACATAATTAAACTAAATCTGGAAATCTGAAAATTAAATAAATAAATCTAACTCTAAGAACTTTGAAAACGAGAGAATTGAAAACGAAAGAAAAACGAATCTAAACTAGACTTTGGAAATCGAACGAATGAAATTAAACTAAAGAAATTAAACGAGGCAATAAAGAAATCGAATCTAAAACTAAAGCAAGTAATTAAAGCAATTAAACGAAAGCAATAAAATAACTTACGAAAATAACGAAGAAACGAAGAACTTGAATTAAACTGCAACGAACTACGAATCCGGATTCGAACAAAAGAAAGCAATAAAAACTAAAGCTAAAGTATTTAGAACTGAAAAACTAAGGTAAAAGCTTGTCATAATTCGTGCCCTAATGGCATATATATACTAAGGTAAGAGTTTGATCCAAACTAGGAAACAATAAGAAAAACACGCCAGGCGTGGAGCGGGCGCTCCAACAGACGGGAGCGGGCGCTCCATAATAGCTGCGCAAATCTGCTTGGATTTATGAACTGGAGCGGGCGCTCCACCACCCTAGAGCGGGCGCTCCGACGATGCCATGCAAATCCCACTGGTACTGTTCATGGAGCGAGCGCTCCAACTCCACGGAGCGGGCGCTCCAACTCACGCGCGCTGAATATCCAGTTTTGCACTCCTTTTTCTTCCTTTTCTCGTTCTTTCTCCTTCTTTCGGCTCCCATGATCCCTAACAAGTAAAATACTCGAAACACCCAAATCATAGCTATATAGACACAAAACGACTCAAAAACGACACAAAAACAAATAATAAATAACGACTAAAACCTAACAAAATGACAGCAAACATATTCCCCGGGCGCCACTCCAAAAAATGCCCGAAAGGGCCTTCTTCCTTGAATCGTGCGACCAGTGGTTCATCCCCTGCCGCTAGTAAAGCTGTCTCCACATGCTCGAGTATATTAGTTCTGTGGTAAAGGTTCACGGTGCAGCGTTGGTCGAAATAGTTCGGACGACGTAGACGGCCGGCATTCGCGCCACTCGGGACAAGAGCCTGTTTAACGAAAACATAAAACGTTTAGTAATGAGAATCGACTCCAAATGCACATACCAAAACAAATACAAAATATAAATGCACAAAAATAGGGAATATTAGAATTAAAAAATTCGGGTGAAAATCACGCCGGAGAAACCCTGCCGGAAAACGGATAACGCCGGCGTCATATCACGCCGGCGTTATCCGTTTTCCGGCAGGGTTTCTCCGGCGTAATTTTCACCCGAATTTTTTAAATATTATTTCCTTCTATATTTTGAGTCCGATAATTTTTAAAAACTAATACTACAATTTTTTTTAAAAACTATTTTCAAACATATACATATATAATTGTATCAACACAAATATAAACAAATTTGCATACTAAAAATCATATTATAACATAATTAAGAAATTAAAATAAATATAAACATATTAGTGAAAATCACGCCGGAGAAACCTTGACGGAAAACGTATACCGCCGGATAGATATCACGCCGGCGTTATCGATTTTCCGGCAGGGTTTCTCCGGCGTGATTTTCACCCGAATTTTAAGAATATAATTTCCGTCTATATTATGAGTCCGAATATTTTTTAAAACTAATACTACAATTTGTTTAAAAAATTATTTTCAAACATATACATATATAATTGTAACAACATACATATAAACAAATTTGCATACTAAAAATCATATTATAGCATAATTAAGAAAAAAAATATCATTTAAACATATTAGGGCCTATCACGCCGGAGAATGTCGCCGGAAAACGAATAACGCCGGCTAAAAATAACGCCGGCGTTATGGACTATTCCGGCGACGTTCTCCGGCGTTTTTTTTGCACGTAATTTTTTTTTTCCTACTCATTTATGTATACATATATTTTTATACATTCGATTATATTTTTTTCCTAAACAATTTTTAAGATCATATATACTACATTATAAGATGCACAAAGATTGGAATTAGGGCATATATAACAATAAAAATTACAATTACAATTCATAATAATGGGGGAAACATACCATTTTTGTTAGTTAAGGAATTCGGTGTTCGAGGGGTGTTCGTCTCCGGCTTCGTCTCCGGTGTGAATACTATTGTTTCCGGCCAAGCTCCGGTATACAAACCCTTCAAATTACATATTACGAATTAATTAGCAAATAATATCACGCCGGCGTGATGGATTTTCCGGCGACAGTTCTCCGGCGTGAACCTGGCCAAAAAATCCTATTTATTTTTTTACATAGACTAATGTACTTATGTAGTGTTATCTAGTTGTTTTCGACCGTCGACGGGATTCGAAGACTTCTCCGGTGTCGGGACGGGTGGCCGGCGCGGTGGATGGTTGACGGAAAAGAGAGAGAGATGGGAGAGAGTAGAGAGAGACTTGAGAGAGATGGGAGAGATGCCGGAAAAAAATTTCCGGCCGGTGGGACGTCTAGAGAGAGAGGGCCGAGAGAGAGAGTTGAGAGAGAGAGAGAGCTGAGAGAGAGAGAGAGAGTTGGGCGTGTTGGTGTTGCTGCCGGCAACACCCTTATTAATAGGGGGGAGCTTCGACCTTGCATGGCTTTGCACATGCAAACCCCTTCATCAGAGTCCTACACGTGTCATAGTAATTTTCTGTTTTCATATCTTTCTTTTAGGCGGACCCACCATTTACTCATGCCATGACATGACATCATGCCTTTAAAATAATACTACCTCCATCTCACTAAATAAGCCCCACTACTTTATTGATGTGACATGGCACGCATCTCCACCGAAACCTAGTATGAGTTTTACGATATAATTTTGAAATATTATTTCTTTTACGGGATAGTCCGACACTCGTAGTATCCCGTAAACAAAAAAATACTTCGAAATTATATTTTAAAACTCGTACTAGGTTTCGGTGGAAAAACGTGCCCAAAAAGTTACTATTCCATTTGGGGCTTATTTAGTGAGATGGAGGTAGTATGTGTATTTATTTCGTATTGTTAACAAATTCGATTGATTAATAATTAAACATGTACTAGTATTACTACAAATTCCGATTTTATAATTTTATTTATTTATAAGAGATATTATAATTATTACTATGATTGGAGGCTCGTGTAAATTGTAGTGTCATAGTTAAATAGTCAAGTTTTAATTAAATAACTATTATAAAAAAAAATAACCCAAACTATATGTATATAAATAATTAGGGAAAATATAAAAATATACTCCCTTCGTCCTCCATTTAATGATCCTCACCTTTGGGCACAAGTGTTTTTTGATTTGTGATGATATAGTAATAAATTAATGTGTTAAAGTGAAATAATTGTGAGTTCATTTGGTTTTTTTTAATAGTATTAAAATGTTAAAGTATTAAAAAGTAGATGAATAAAGCGTTAAAGTGTTATTCCTACGTCCTAAAAAGGGAAAGAGTCAATAAATAAAGGAAGGAGGGAGTATTTTAATTACATTTTTTTGAAACTATACTATTCATATTTCAATTATTACAAATATTATTATTTTTATTTAGAATAAATAATATATTTATTTGCGATAATTATCACTTTTTATAAAATAAGAAAATATGATGTAAAGTATAAAAAATGGTATGATTTTACGTTTTTAAAATTTAACTTTTATATATATAAAAAAGATAAGACATTTAGAAATAATATTTCCTATGAAAAAAAATAAGTTTATGCTAGTCACGCACATCTTATAATAGTGGATCGTAACAAACAAAATATTGACTACGGTGTCCAAACTAAATGAGACATTTTTAATGGAATGGAGGAAGTATAACTCATATAGTAAAATTAGATACTTTAAATAGAACAAGAAGTACTCAGTTAAATACCGTATAACTCGATAGATATATATGGAACTACCATTTGAGAAAAAAAAATTAAAATCCAAATATATACTAATAGAAATATTTCCAAATATTTCATACAATGCTAAATATCTCAATTTAGCAAATTACATAAAATAAAGATGTACTACCTCCATCTCACCCCATTAGCTACAAAACTTTATTGATGTGACGTGCACGCATCTCCACCGAAACCTAGTACGAGTTTTACGATATAATTTTGAAATATTATTTCTTTTACGGGATAGTCCGACACTCGTAGTATCCCGTAAAAGAAATAATATTTTAATATTATATCGTTAAACCCGTACTAGGTTTCGGTGGAAAAGCGTGCCGAAAATGTTACTGTTCATTTGTAGCTAATTAGATGAGATGGAGGTAGTATTTATGAATAAGAAAAATACTATAAAATATAAAGCAATAAAATATAAAAAATAAATACGGAAAGAAAGAAATAATAGTACCAATAAAATAAAAAATAATGCTACAGGATGAGAGTAGAGGAGTAATCGAGTGAGGGCAAGAGGGTCCACTCCTTTAACATAAAATACACGTGTACAGTCAGATTGGGGGGTTTGCATTGCAAACGTTTTTGCTTGTTTGCAAGATCGAATTCCCCTTAATAGGGGGGGTGGGGTATTCAATTGGGTGAATTATTAATGTTTTTTTTGTCTTCTTCTTGTTTATTTGGGAATCAAATCCCCATTCCCCATGGAGTAAAAAAAAACATCACAAACTCTCATAATTAATTTCCATTATTGATTTAAATTTATTTGAATAAGTGGGACCCACCCCAATTAAATAATAAAAGGAGTATTTTGTGCATACTTTTTCATGAAGGGGTAGTTTGTACATGTATGTTCTCAAAAGGGTATTAGAAATTTCAACCCTTTTCTATTTATAATTTTGGAATTAAATTAAATATTATTCTAACATTAAATAGATATATAATTGATACTATTTAAATACGTGGAATTTACGTCCAATTAGGAGTTGTTATGTGTCAAATCTATGCAGTAGGAAATACATTTGAAGGAGCTAATCAAATCACGTCACCCTAGCCATAGGCCCGATACTTACGGGCTCAAGCCTAAAAGTCCAAATCTAATCTGTCTAAATTTAAATTATCCTCACTTATAAATAAAAGCCCAAACCTAATCTGTTTAAATTAAAATTCTCCACCCCTATAAATAAATAAGAGTACTTACAACATTCATAAAATCAACCAGATTCTCTACATATTTTCGTGTTTCTTCGTGATTCATCGTGTTTTTGGTCGCGTTTCTTTGTGAATTCCTCGTTTCTTCGTGATTTATAGCGTTATTCGTGGATTCAACGCATTCTTCGCCAACGTTACTTAAATCTAAGCTCGATCTAGACGTCCTATCAAAATTAGGGTTTTATTTCGATAAATTGGAATAGCAAAACGGGATGTCCGCCGCCGCCATGAAAGCCGCCTCGCCGGCGCCGCCGGAGCAGCAACGCAAGGCAGCCCGAACAACGTGCAGTCGCCAAGTACCACCGGATATGACGAAGGAAATACTGCAGCATCTCCCCATCAAATCCCTAATTCGCTTCTCCGTCGTCTCCGAATTGTGGAACTCATTGATTTTCGATCCGAGCTTCATCCAGCAACAGAAGAGCCGCGCCTCCCGCGAGATGCTGGTCACGATCCCCTCCTCCACCGGCTACCTCGCCGGCGCCTCCGTCTGCCGCATCTCGCTCGCATCGTCGGATCGCCCGATCGCCGTCGAGGGTTCCGCCGACCTAATCTGCCCGGTCGAAGGGAACCCCTACCTCCACGCCTTCTGCGATGGATTGTGGATTGTTCAAGTCGAGAAATCGATCTACCTCTGGAATCCTCCGATGCGAATTTGCCGCAAACTGCCCGATCCGCCGCTTCCGCGTCCGTTTAGGGGATCTGATTACGAATTAGTGGGAGCGGTTTACGGATTGGCCTACGATTCTGCAGGAGATGACTTCAAAGTATTGAAGTTAATGAGGGATGGTTTTCCTTCCAGAGACACAGAGCTGTACTCTGTTAAGAGCAATTCATGGAAGAGGATTCCACCTACATCCGAGTATTCATGGATAAAGCAGAAGAAGTTGGAATTCGTGAACGGGGCATTCCACTGGTTCTGCATTTTCAAAACTGCGATCGTCTCATTCAACCCATCGAGCGAGGAGTATGGGGAGATTCGTGTGCCCAAGTCCTTCCCCACCAAAACCAAAACCAACAACAGCGGCAGACCGGTGGCGGAGGTGGTGGTTTTGAGGGGAATGCTTTGTGTCACCTTAGCTTGCAAGTCTCGTTCGGATGATCCAACGGATGGCGGGAAGAGATTTGTTTTGTGGGCGATGCAGGAGTATGGGGTGGATGAATCTTGGAGCAAACTGATTGATATTGATATCAAGAATATGACGAGTTTTAGGCCGTTGTTTCTGTACGATAATGGCGACGTTCTATTGAAATTGAGCAACGATAAGAAGGATAAGAAAGAGTCGGGGGTATACATTTACAGAGATAATGGTTTAGGTTTAGAAGAAGGAGAGAGGATCGTCGGGCGCGATGGCAGCGAGGTTCAAGATGGATTCATCTATGTTGAAAGCCTAGCTAAGGTACCATTGCAGTAGCCTCTTCATTTGCTGTAGTTTAGTTTTTGCTAGAAGTTTCTTTCTCTGTTTTCTCCTAGTTAGAGTTAGAGTTAAGAGTTTTGAGCAATGAAGTAAAATTGACATTTTCAATATCGATACTCCTTTTGTTTCAAATTACTTGAGTCGTTTCATTATTTTATACGTTACTTATATTCAATTGGGGATGAAGGGTGTATGATACATGAATTGTGTGTGAGCGTGAGCGTGAGAGACGTAGAGCATGATCATATATTCTCCCACTTTGCTATATATTTTTTGCAATGAGTCATATGCAAGCTTTGATTGCTAATCGATTTTCAAAACAAACCACCTTTAACCGCGTTGGAACATAAAATTTGTCCTACTCTCCTATTATTCCAACAAATTTAATTCATTTTTTGAATATATGTTACGGATAGATAATAAATCGATTCAAATTTGTTGAAAAAGAAAAAGTAGACGGACAGTGTCGCGTGGTTGAAGGGTGAGCTAGTAAAGCCCATCATAAACATTACTCCCTTCGATTCTTTCGAAATGACCACGTTTCCTTATCGGAGCTTGTTATTTGGATCGACCACTTTTTATTTTTAATGCGAGATGCATATGCGAAGTCCAAGTTAATTGTCATTAGTACTTAATCTACTCTATTCTAAATGGCCATGTGAAGTCCAAATGGATGAGGGTCACCGGTCACCACTTTAACTACAAATCTTTCATTTTTTTTAAACCTATGCCAAAAGAAATGGAGAGAGGACTTATCAGTTTTTAGATTTGCACATTTCATTTCTTCCTAAGTGACACTTTTATTATTTTATACTCTTATATATAAATATAAAAGGAATTACTAGAGACAAAGATATTATAAAATTCGAAAATTGTATATAATTGTTATGACTATAGTAGTGTTGTTATCTCATGATTTGAGTAGAGTATGAAGACTTCTATCTAAAAGAAGAATATTTTTTTTTGACAGTATCTAAAAGAAGAATATTGAAATGAAAAAAATTGTCATGCTCGGTTTTGAACCCATCCATGGACTCTGATATTTTCAGTCACACAAAAATTAAAATATAGTAATAGTAGCAGCGAGTTAAAATATGATCCAAAGTTATATTGATATATAAATTTGATTAACTAAAAAAATTATTTAAAAAAATAACCTTATACAAATGAGACATACGAAAAAAGATACGTAACTTATCAATTAATAGTCGCGGATAGAACAAAGTGACAACTAATATCGACTGTTGCAGTTTATAAAATCTATACTATACTTAAAAGTGGAGTTTTCATCTTATTTACAAAAATGCCATTTTCCCTCCAAAATTTTATGGGGTCCACCATGTGATGTTGCACATGTGAAATTAGTTCAATTGTTGTTTGATATTGTTGGTTAATTTAAAAGTAAAAAAAAAAAAAAACAAATATTTATTATATTACTCCCTCGACTCTATTGATATAGTGGTAAAAAAATTTCTCGGCATGAGAATTAAGACAATGATAATAGTTTATAAAGTAGTATAAATATGTTTTAGTAGTTTAAAATTTTGTTATATTAAATAATGTCTCTATATCAATGTAGTGGATGAAAATAATAAAAATCCAATATGAATGGACTAAATTAAAAAAAGATTCGGATTTTAATTTTCATACGTACTTCTTATTATACTTGTAATTATATTTACTACTTTCACCTTCTCACTTCAATAGTTATGTATGTCATGATTGTACCAATTCAATAGTTTAATTTTCTAAAATGGAAAAAAATTAACCCTTATGTTCCCTTACCTTTCGCGTCCTAATAAATTAAAATTTAGTGTCGAAAATGAACAAGCTAGCCAGTTGAAGTGAGATGGGGGAAGTATATTAATTTTTTTAGAAGTACTAATATTTTTTGTTAATGAATGAAAACTTTGTTCTAACGTGTATGATTTACTAACATTCTTTCTATATAGGACGTACATGATTTAATGAACTTTTCCTTTTGGGGATGTAAGTCCCCCGGTCACTTTATCACTCATCTTTTTAACATTTTAATACTATTAAAAATATTAAATGGACAACACAATTATTCTACTTTAACACTTTAACATATTAATTTATTAATATATCATCAAAATGTAAAAAAAACTTTTACCCTTTATTTAGGTTTACTAAATCATGGATAGAGGGGTATTAGTTTTTACTTTATTTATACTCACTTCGTCCCGCCTAATAATAGATGATATATATATATATATAGAGAGAGAGAGAGAGGGAGAGAGAGAGAGAGAGAGAAACGATATGCTACTCATCCAATGATGGACACCTCCGCAGGCACCTTCGTCATTTTTTCGTTTCGACGTTATTTTAATTCATTTTTTTCGATTTTAATATATTTTTTTCGATTGTAATATGCTCTAATAATATCTTATAAATTAATATTGAAATCATTAAATCAAAAAAAAAAAAAAATCAAAGCTTAATTTGTTTTATTATTCAGTTTTTGAACTTATAAGGAAAGACGAACAAATCGAGCTTTTATTTTTATTTTGTTTTTTAATTTAATAATTCAAATATGAATTTATAAGGTATTAGAAAATATTGCATTCGAAAAAGTCGAACTAAATAATGACAAAATGAAAAATATATAATCAATGAAAATGAAATTGAACGATAAAAAATAATTATAAACGAAACGAGATTATTGAATCCTAGAAAATAACTAGAAAGCTGAACCAAAACACTGTATTGAAAAAAAAAATAGACATTGAGATTTGTGATTTGGGAGATGGTTGACAACACCAAATCCAAGATAGAGAATCCATGTAAAATACGTCAATAACAAATGTGAATTTTAAAATATAATATTCCATTAATTTATGTTTGTTATTATTGTTGTTGACATATTCCGTGCAACGCACGGGTGTAATACTAGTAAAATAAATAACAGAAATAAAAAGAAGTTCGGTAATGTTGAAAGTCAATTCTGACCGCCGTCGACTTGAATTTTCCCAGCAGACATGAGAAACCAAACTCGCTTTGTCGTTCCTTGAAACCCTCCAGCTATGATTGCTGCCCATTCCACGCACTTCCGATGAACCTCTTCACCTTCATACTCCTCGCCGGAATCCTCTCCTCCGCCGCCGATGCCCGCTGCAGCCGCGGCTGCGACAGGGCGCTGGCCTCCTACTACTTGTGGCAATATTCCAACTTGACCTTCGTCTCTCAGGTCACTCAGGTCCCGATCCCTACCATCCTCACTTACAACCCTACGATCTCCAATCAGGACAGCGTGCAGGCCGGCGCGCGCGTCAACGTCCCCTTCTCCTGCGACTGCCTCGGCGGCGGCGAGTTCCTCGGCCATGTCTTCACCTTCACGACCTTCCCCGGCGTCACCTACGAGAGGATTGCTGAGATTTACTACTCGAATTTGACGACGGCGGATTGGCTGCAGAGGTCCAATACCTACCCGGCGTCGAATATCCCGGACACCGGCGTCCCGGTTAGTGTGACGGTGAATTGCAGCTGCGGGGATGAGAATGTGTCCAAGGATTATGGGTTGTTTGTTACGTACCCTCTGAGGGAAGGGGAGACGCTGGAGTCGGTGGCGGAGGCGAATAATTTGACCGCCGACGTGGTGAGGAGGTATAATCCATCGGCTAATTTCAGCTCAGGCAGTGGGTTGGTGTTTATTCCCGGAAAAGGTCGATTAATTTTATTCAGTTTTTTATGATTATGATTAAATAGTACTTTTCATTGAAGGTTTTGAGTTTTCTGTGAAGACCTGCGGAATTTGGTTAAAAGTTGAGAAGATGAACTGTTTAAACACTATTGCCCATCAAATGTGTTGAGTATGAACTATGCCATAATTCTTTCTTACTCTCACTGAGGCTATAATTAGAAGTTTCTATTTAAAGTGTTGTAATTTAATTGTGCAGTTTTAGTTACATTGTTTACGAATTTCTCCGTTTTTTGTGCTTGAGATAAGAAGATTTGTTTCCCTTAAGCACTACATGAGTAGATTTAGGATTTGGTTAACTATGAAGCCTGACATTCTGAATTTTGTGCAGATCAGAGCGGGAGATTTCCGCCTCTAAATAGCAGGTAGCATATCGCTCTAATCTTATAACGAACATGTATTTGCTTTGGCTGGTTGCTGCATCTCTTGAGTATATTGTGTGGCTATATACTTATATAATCTAATTTCCCTTTTTGCAGCAAAGGTGGTTTGCCCTTCCCCTCGGATACGTTTTGATATCATGTAGCTAGCAAACTGCATACGTCACTGAAAGTTTTCTCGGTTTTAGTGACCGCATGCGTTTTTTTAACATCCTCAGGGCTATCTGGTGGAGCCATAGCTGGGATAGCGATTGCTGTAGTATTCGGGGTATTGGTATTTGCAGGTTGTCTGTATGTAAGACTGCGAAGGAAGAAGAACATGCAGAAGGTCCAATTACTTTCTACATCAGAAGGTCAGTTGCATTGAACTTGTCGTAGTAATTCTCTGAATTTTTATATTGCAAAATTTGTTTGTTTTTTATTTTTATTTTTAATTTTGCTAGATGCTATATCAGTTGGTAACATCTACAGATGGATTATGACGTTTTGAAGTTACTCTCTCTTAGTTATACAGAATTGTGAAATAACCCCATAAATATGTTGTTCAAAATGGATCGAAAAATCTTTGCATTTGTTTATGAAGGAAGCTAATGGAAAATTGGAAGTTAAGTGTTTATGTCCAAGTAAACCATTAATTATGAGCTAACAAAAAGCTGATGTTACTAAATTGCAAATTGAGCCTTTCTAGTGCTAAGTTGTGAGGTTCATTAGTCTAGTCTCGTATTGCTGATGGTAGTGATTGCTTTCCAGGAGTAGATATGCGAAGCTGCTTCATTCATGATAGAAAGTATGTACAATATTGCTTTTCTTAATTATTGCACTAAGATGTGTGACCTTGGTGATATTACTTTGGGTGATCAATTAGATTGATAGTGCATATAATTGACTATTTGAAGGATTAGACGACCAAACAGACTGAAAAATAGTTCAATCCATCAAAGCATACTGCGGATAAATCTATATTATTTTTCGTGTTAATATCACTTTGTGGCCAAAGTGTTTTTTTTTTTTTTTTTTTTAAAGAAAAAAAAGACCACACTGAATTAGAAGAGTGACATACTCCTGTCAATATCTGTAATTGTAGAAATGGGTGAACTTTAGTCTTAACTCTTAATTTTATTTATCTAAGTTATTGCAGAACGTAAACACCCCCTAATTGCTCATTTGTTATTGAAAGGTGTATATAGTACTACTGTTGCTAATTTATTTATATCTGTTTGATTAGGAACTGAAGCTACTAATTTCAAAGCACAGTATGCTGGTAGCAATCGTGATGGCACCTCTCCAGCTCTTGGCATTACTGTTGAAAAATCTGTTGAATTTCCATACGAAGAACTTGCTAGCGCAACAGATAATTTCAGCCTGGCAAATAAGATTGGTGAAGGTGGATTTGGTGCTGTGTACTATGCTGAGCTCCGAGGTGAGGTGAGTACTTTCTCTATTTACTTTGTGTATATTCTACATAAAGAAGTCTGAAGCGACTTTCTTTGTTACTCAATCTTCTTTGGCGTTCCATGTTTAGTTATCATCTGTTTTTTGCCATAAAGTTTTTCTTCTGTGCAGAAAGCAGCAATTAAGAAAATGGATATGCAAGCTACTAACGAATTTCTTGCTGAGCTGAAAGTTTTGACTAATGTTCATCACCTAAACCTGGTAATTGCATTGCATTCTTCCTCTCCTATTTGCTGGTGGAATTATTACAATTTCTTTTGCTACAAAGATCTGAGAGATACAAGTTTCCTGCAACTTGGAATTGGCACCGCAAATTTCGCCTTCTCCCTGTTTGCAAGCAGTTGTCAGTTATTACTTATTAGTACCGTTTTTTTTTTTTTTTTTTTTTTTTTTTTTTTTTGAATAGTTTAACATGAAAGTTAAAGACCGCACCAGTCCCCACGAATGACTTGAACATGAGACCTATGCTCTAAGACCTAACCCCCTACCGCTCGACTGAACCCACGCACACTATTAGTACCAGTCGTATTCTATGAAAGTCGTATGTACGGCTTGGAGGTAGATCTTTCATATCTTTCGATATCAATGCATTCATAGCTTACTATGATCAAGAGCCAGACGCCGAACCTATTTTCTAACTTTTATCATGTCATATTCTTAATCCTTTTATGGGGGTGTTTACTTTGAGTGACAGATTAGATTGACAGTAAACATGATTTTGACTCTTTGAAGGATTAGATGATCAAACAAGCTCAACATTGTTCAATCCATGAATGTATGAGTTGGATTAACCTAAACTTATTTTTATCTATTTAAGCTATCACCCAGAGTAAACACCTCCTCGATACTTTGCCTTTGCCCATACCAATTAACGGCGAAATATAGCTTCCTTGGGCATCAAAATAGTCTTTTTTAACATCATCTAACATTTTTCATGCTCTTGAAACTTGAACATGACAAAACAAGTCATGTTAAGGTTTCTAACATTAACTACTGAAAAAAAATTATTAGATGATTCAGTAAACACACACAGTTTTTCTAGGAATGTTCTTGAACCATAGAGTTACTCTGTAGTCATCACCGAGACACCGACTGTATGATTAATCTTTTTTCATTTGCTACTAACAGGTGCGATTGATAGGATATTGTACCGAAGGATCTCTTTTCCTTGTATATGAATACATTGAGAATGGAAATTTAAGCCAACATCTCAGAGGATCGGGTATGTTGAGTTTGAATCAACAGTTATGACGTTAAATTCGGATTTTTTTTTTATCATGATTCTTATATTGTGCAACTTTGCAGGCAGAGAGCCACTTCCTTGGTCAACTAGGATACAGATTGCTCTGGATTCAGCTAGAGGCCTTGAATACATCCACGAACACACTGTTCCTGTATACATCCATCGTGATATCAAGCCAGCAAATATTTTGATAGACAAGAACTCGCATGCGAAGGTTCTACTCTAGCATATGTCTATTATGGGTATTTATAATGGACGACGCAGTAATACATATGATTGATTATTTGAAGGATTAGACTACTGAATGAGCTTAATAACAATATATCTGTTAAAGCATTGCTGGGTCACCCTATATATTTCTTTAATCTATCTAAGCAAACACCCTCTTAGTTGAGTATAGACCAAGGGTTTAATTTATTCTGCAGGTTGCAGATTTTGGCCTGGCAAAACTTACGGAGGTTGGAAGTAATTCACTACCAACTGGACGACTTGTGGGTACATTTGGTTACATGCCCCCTGAGTAAGCTCTTATAAGTTATATCCTTATATAAGTTTAGCAATCAACCTCATTAATATATCTCCACTTAGACTTAGAATGTTATACAGATGCTTACATCGTTAGGATTAGATTGTGTTGTTGTTCTTCTTCTCGGTATATGTGGAATCCTTTTTTTACTCGTATACTATGCATGGAATATATATAATTTCTTCAATGTATGTCTTTCTTTTAGTCTTGTTTACACTAATGATTTAGTTCCTATCTGATGGCGCTCGACCTATTTAATAATTAAGAAAATTTGCCTGCTTCAAATGATTGATTCTGCTCTCAGTAGTTTGGTTGATTTAATTGCAATAAACCCCATGAACCTTTTATTTCACTCGAACTCAAATTTATAACAGTAACCTGCTTCCAGATATGCTCAATATGGTGATGTTTCTCCCAAAGTGGATGTGTATGCTTTTGGTGTCGTTATCTACGAGCTGATATCAGCCAAGGAGGCCATTGTCAAGCAAAATGGAAATGCAGCAGACTCGAGGGGACTCGTTGCTATGGTTAGTTCTCATTTTTTTTAGGTGTGTCAGTGCTGAAATGTTCAATTAACCACGTGTCCTTGTTTCGCCAAAATGGTTAACCCAAAGTTGCTAGAAGATTCAATTCGGCCCGTCCCATCCCGGTTGATCATCTCCATGCGCAAAATGTTTAAACTTTCATTACTGAATTCAATGTTGCACATCACAACTTGACTATTTATGTGCTCCGCCTACTTTCCTGTGTAGTTTGAAGAAGTCCTCAGTAAGCCTGACTCGACTGAAGACCTTAAGAAGCTGATCGATCCAAGGCTTGGAGATGACTACCCCCTCGACTCTGTTATAAAGGTCGGTAACTCCAAAAACCGTTTACCTCTATCTCTCCACCATACTTTCCTGAAGTTTTTTCCCTGCTTCTGATAACAAGCTCCCATTTCGTCACAGGTTGCACAGCTTGCTAGAGCTTGCACTCACGAAAATCCTCAGCTACGTCCGAGCATGCGCTCTATCGTGGTTGCCTTGATGACTCTGTCATCATCGACCGATAATTGGGACGTGGGCAATTTCTATGGGAACCAAGGCCTCTTGAACCTCATGTCTGGGAGGTAACTTCTGCCTTTTCGAGCTGGACCTAGCCCGCCTCCTTCGACTTCTACTCATTCGAGCCAAATCGAGCTCTTGGAAGACCCATGAGGATTGATGTATAATGTGTTATATATTGTATGTATGTATGTAATTTTTTTTTTTCTTGCATTAATATGATGAGAGAAACAGTTGATAGATGGAAGAATGTGATTTGTAATGAAGCCTAAACTGCATATAGTTACTGCATAAAAAATAAGATTTTTAATTTATTAATCAGCATTTCATCTAATTGCAAATGGCCTTAATAAATAATGGATTATTTACGCTGTTACTAATAATAAAAATTGATACACATGTACGTGTATTGGCCAAGTAGTAGGCCTGTAGGGGTTAAGTTTTGGTGCTAAAGGTTTCGAGTTCGAGACGACAACCGAAAAATAACTTTAATCAGCCAAACGCACTGTATTTAAGCAAAAAAATGTTGAAATTGCCCAACAAGAAAGGCACCCAAACTCCGGTGAGCAACGGCGTCGTATGTGTTACCGTTACACTACCTGCCTGAGGCACCGTTTGGCTTGTCGGCGGCACACCGCAGTTATGACGGCGACGAATTAGTGAAATTCCGTCGGAGCTGAGATCGTAAACGGTTTATGTTCGGAGTTCAACTGTTGCGGATTTGAGAATTCCAGTGGGATTGATTGAGTTGGAATCGGGATTACGAATGATGTAACTTCAATAGGAATTCATCGTTTAGTTTGAAATGGGTTCGTTATGGGAATCTCTCTTCTCTCCTCTCAAAAATCTGGTTTCTCCTCGCCGCCTCCGTAAATACGGTACTCTCTCTCTGTGTGTGGGGGTGTGTGTGTGTTTCTGGGGGGTTTACCCTCTCTGAAGTTCGTGAAATGTATTATGGTTGCGTTTTCTCCACCATTGTAGAATTCCTATTTTCTGTGCTGAAGCTAACAGATTCCTGGTTTAAGTTATTTATTAGCCTCATTCGAATGTTTGATAAGTGTTTGAATCCGCATTGGTTACTTCCAATTGCAAAATCTGGTGTACTTTGGTGTTAGATTGTCTAAATGCAGCTGTTTCCTCCTCTGTCAGGAGATATCCTGTGTAATTACCTGAAGAACACCGAAGCTGAAATGAAATCATTACAGAATGCTAAAGAAGTTGAAATAATAATAGGGTATCGCTTTAACGACCGCAGCTTACTGTATCAAGCTCTTACACACCCGTCGTACCGAAAGGATTGCATTTCGTATGAAAGTCTAGAGTTTGTTGGTGACTCGATACTTAATCTTTTAATAACTAAGGAACTGTTTACCAAGTATCCAGACCTTGAACCGGGGGTGTTAACACCACTTCGAGCTGCAAATGTTGATACGGAGAAGCTTGCACGTGTGGCTGTACGGCATAATTTCCACAAATATATCCGTTTTGGCGCTGCAGAAAACACGAGGAAGGTATGTAGTCTTGATTTATTGGTGTATACTTCGAGATTGGAGTATTAGTTACATGTGATTATGTCTTGTGGGATGCTGGAATAATGGGAAAATTTACATAAATGAATAGCCATTTTGCCGACTTATCTTGTCTGACATATCTCTAACGTTGAATCAATCTGTTTATAGCTTTCAATCTATATTTCTCATAGTTGAAGGAATACTGTTTGTTTAGATTTTGAGGTGTGTATAGGTCGTGAAGAATAGGTTCTTAGGTGTTCTGGTATCAGTGAGTTCAATTGATAAACGATGTTTTTAAGTACAAATAGTTAGGACCACCGAATCAACGAATAATAAGAGGTGAAATTTCGAAATTCGTGCATATCATTCTAAGGTCTCAGCTCATTACATTGGTATATGGCTATCATAGTTTATACTAAATGTCTCGCGGGTGGCTGTTATGGTCTCGGTGAGCAAATTATGAACTTCAGCGTTCCGTGTAAAGAATCTTGTCTGCATGTACAATTGAGGTAGATGCTCAGGTTTCAGAACATTATGAACTGTGCTAAGACATTATCTTAATTACGTAGTTTTATAAACTTCTAGTGATAATATGATAAAAGGAAGATTATATGGGTATCACATATTGACGAGAGATGAATTGCATAGCCACTTAATATGACTTTCGTTTTTCTATTGACCACAACTATATGACGGATCTTAGTTTTGTAATTTTGAAATTTAATCAGCTTATACATGATATGTTACCTTGCTCGGAAGACTGTCATTCAATCTATCATTATAATAAAAAATAGCGAAGGTTGTCTAAGTAAGGCTGTCAACTTAAGATTGCTTATCTTTAGCCTTTTCACCTTTAATTAACTCTGGTTTGATTTCATCCGGAGACCAGGATTATAATTTTGATCTTTCTCTGCCATATGTTTCCATTGTCTTCTTATTGTCACCTTTAGCTATTCTAGAATTTGTTTTCTATGTTTATCAAATTTAGTTATCTGAGTTCCCTTTCAGATTCAGGCATTTATCGATGCTCTTCCTAAACATCCCTTACACTCACATGGCTTGATCAATGCTCCAAAGGTGCTTGCTGATGTTGTGGAATCAACTATCGGTGCTGTTTTTGTTGATAGCAATTACTCACTTGATACAACATGGGAGGTGAGGTGATTTTTAACCATTTTCTCCTATGAAGGACGCTCATTTAGCTGTTGTAAGATTGGGTCTAATACTTCACAATATCGGTTTTTTCTCTCGTGCAGGTAACTAGTTATCTAATGGAACCCATAATTACTCCCCAGATGCTCGAGAAAAACCCTATGAAGAAGCTCTCCGAGTTATGTCAAAAACACAAGCTCAAAGTGAAACTCGTGGATCAATGGTCGGAAGAAGGAACTTACAAAGTTTATGTCGGGGGTAAACTTAGAGGGACAGGTACGTGCCATTCGAAGAAGGCTATAGCATTGAATCGAGCAGCTAATACTGCTTATAACGAAGTCTTTTTGAGTTTGAGTCCGAAAATACTAAGCAAAGATAGCTAACCGACTTTCATTCGAAAGGAGTACCTCCAGGATCATGATACCCACTATTGAATATTGAGGTAAAGATTTCAATCTTGGAAGCCAATTCAATGCATAGTTCAGTTTCTTGGGTTGGGTGTGAAGGATTTGAACTGGCATGAGCTTTAGCTAATTAGAAATAGTTATTAGTATGTGCAAGGAATATTCTTTTTGAAGGTTTGTCAACTTTGATAAAATCATTGTCAACATCCCAAATTTGAATCAGTCATATTATTAAACTGATTGTGTCAATTCTACAACTTGATTGTTTTTGCCATTATCATTGTTTTTGTATTTCTTGAAATGCAATTGGAATCGAGGGATGATACAACTGCCAACTGCTAAGAAGGTGAGGAGCATGCCAATTTTTGTGGCAAAACAATGTATACATATAACTCTTGTTTCTAAACATTTATTTTTCATTCTTGACAGCTCCCTAAATTAATGAAAAATAAACAAATGAACTGGCATTGTTGTAGTTACATGCATAATAAAAGAAATACTCCATATGTCCTTTATGTATTCAAGAGAAATCTATATTAAGATGAGACGTGGGGAGTAATAAATATAAATATAAATATAAAGATAAATAAAGAAATAAAAGTTTGTTTAATACCCGGCCTAGATCGCGTACAAAACCGGGCCTTCTTTTAATAGAAGACGGCATGAATAGACAAATCCCCAAACCACACAAGTCAACTTCTATACAAATACTACTACTTATATATAATTGTTTCCTACAACAAGAAAAAAACACCCCTCTTCTTTGAATTTGCCCCAGTTTATGCACCAAAACTCTATCCAAACCCTCTTTTCCCTTCTCAACACGTAACAAACAAACAAACACTCGTTCTTCTTCTCCTACAATTCACCATAGTTTTCATCAAACACCCCCTCCAACGTATATATCTACCATCACCATGGGAATAGGAGATAATGACGAGATGCTTCTTTCGATCCGAGACCTCGAAATCGGGGAGGAGAACTCGGACCGGGTGAAGAGCATACGGGAGATAACCGGGTACGAATTCAAGGACCCGGCCATCCTGCAGGAGGCCTTCACCCACTACTCCTACGAGGAGGACTGCTCCTCGTTGGAGCGGCTGGCCTACGACGGCGATTCCGTATTGGGCCTATGCATCACCAAGGACCAGCACTTTCGCTACCCGGATTTGGATCCGGGTTGGTTGACCAAGCTCCGGGCTGCCAACGTGGACACGGACAAGCTGGCACGTGTGGCCTTGAAGCACGACCTGCACGCTCTTCTGCGCCATAATATCCCTTTGCTTGGCCTCCAAGTACGTACTCCTCTACTTTGAGGTGTTATAATTTTTTTTTAATTATTATTTTTTTTAAAAGGGTGTTATGATTTTCTTAAGAGAGAAAAAAAAAATGATATTTGAATTTGGAATTTTTTTTGGACTTTTAATTTCTTCCCCATTTTTTTTTTTTTGATAGACTTGAAATTGGGTAAACGGAATCTAGAATTTTCAACGAAAATCTAGTTTGAATAAGGTAATTTTTTTAAGTATAAATATTACTATACAAGTATTCAAATTATTACCGCGATTGTTGGTTGAAAATCCCGAAAATAACTCATAACCACTTTCACTAAGTAAGGTATTTTTAGTTATTTTTATATCTTGTTTGAGGAACACTAAGTTAGGTTTTTAAAGATAGAAATAAATAAAAATACGCCTCCATCCCGTGACATGAAAAGTCATAATCATGAAAATAGCATTTAAAATTTTCTTTCGGCCACATCCAAAAGATATGTGTCACTCTTTCTATCATGTCGATAAATTACTCATTTTGATAGAGTTGAGTCTGTTATAGCAAATAACGAGCTCGACCTTTATCGGTAGATAGATGAGAGATTGTTTATTATCTAAAACGTAATGTTATTTCAAATTTAACACACTTTTTTAGTTTTTTAGAGACGGATAGAGTAATATTTAAATATATAGATAAGAGTAATTGTTCATTAGTTGCGTAGAGTAGCATCTAGAATTCATTTATATATGAACTACACGTGGTTCACTTTTTTTTCCCCCTTTCTTGAAACTTGGTAATTTACAACACTGGCTTTAAGCGTTTATAAGAAATTTGATTAATATATTCATATGCTAATCACATTGTGTAACTGCATACAGATCAAAGAATTCAGAGACGCGATCGCGAAGCATCCGTTGCATTCGTCGGGCCTAGTAGACGCCCCGAAAGTGCTTGCAGACATAGTCGAGTCGTTGACCGCGGCCATCTTCTTCGACTGCGGCTGCTCTTTGGACGTAACATGGGAGGTACGACTACGTTCATTGTACTAATTATCTTCAAGACTTTAAGAAAAGTCAAAATCAAACGAAACGTAACTCGGTTAGTAACGACACTGATGGCATGCATGCAAGTGCAGGCAATGAAGAGGCTGTTGGAACCACTGATCACGCCGGCAACCCTTCCGATACATCCGGTGACGAAGCTGCAGGAACTCTGCCAAGGAAGGAGGATGAATTTGAGGATGAGAGACACGTGGAAGGAAGATGGAGTGGTGGAGTTCTGGATTGATGATAAGTGTGTGGGAATGGCGGAATACAAAGCCAAGAGAGCCATTGCTAAGAATAGAGCTGCATTCGTTGCTTATAACCACATTGTACGTACGATGATTAGCTTCGATCCATGCATGGTTGTCACCGAATTAAATAAATAACTAATATTAATCTCGAGTTTCACTTTCACCCTAACTTGGTAACCTTAGAGTATGATCGTTGTTTGTTTGTTTATTTGTTTTTTCTTTTAAAATTTAACTTGTGTTGCTTTCTAATCGAAATATTATCTAGCAGCAATCGAATGTGCACTTAATCCCGTTGAAAGCCTACACTTTTTTATCGAAAAAAGTATATATAAACCCTAGAAAAATGTAGGGTCTACTACGACTTTTGAAAATTAAGTTAAACTAAGAGGGAAAATGAAGATCTTTAAATGAGGCAACTCAAAAAGGAGAAATGGATGTTTTAAGAGACAAAGAAATAAGAGAATGCTTTTTGTCTTTTTTTTATGTGGGCACTTCATAAAGAACCAGCTAATTTATTTTGGTGGCTTTCAATCTTATATTGCACTACAAAATACAAATGATCGTTGCATATTAAAAATATTTTCGTTATTAATTTTAATTTGTTTACAAAAGTTTTTAATTAAGACTACTTTTTGAAAATATCATTAACACGCGACGATCATCCATTGATACAATATAAAATTAGAATACCAAATTCAACTGGATCCTATATTGCAATTCAGTGGCAATTGAATACATGAAAAACTTATAAGACGTTGAAAAGCTTTTAAAGTGTAAAAATAAGTAGGGGTGATAGAGCTTATTTTTATTTTTAAGTAACTTATAAGTTCTTATTATCTTGTTTTGTACTTAGCTTATAAGCTGTCGGGAGCTTGTTTCGTCAAACAACTTTTAACTTTTGAATTGCAAGCTTAACCAAATACCTCTAGGTTGATAAAATTAGTGAATTCACCTTTATCCCGCTTAATAAATAAAGACGATTTCAATGTACTTTGTTGTCTAGTTAAATGAATATGATGAATGAAAATTTACAAAATAATTAGAGAGATTATAGAAATTTATCCTTAGGTTGCGTTCTCTTTGATGCAAAAGAAAATGAGAGAAAAAAGAAAATTACTCTATAAATTCCACCATTTCCCTCACATTTTCTCACATTTTATTAATGAGGGGAGATTTTACTCTTTAAATTAGAGAAAATATTTACAACACCAAATTGGAGAGATAATATTTCTCTCCATTAATGTAGTATAAATGAAGGGGAAAAAATAGAAAATGTGAAAAATGGTAAAAATTATATGGTGATTTTCTTTTTTCTCTCATTTTCTTTCGCATAAAATAGAACGGAATCTTAGACAAAAAGAAAAGGAAATCAATTACCTACTCGATTATGGGTTGGGCTTCTTTGGTCGGTAGGCTTTATTATATATTGTGGGGGATGATCGTTGCCTCAATTGACTGTTCCTTCTACCAAAGAAAGGCCCAGATCCTTCTCGATTTACGAATTTCAGCTGTTAGGCAGAAAAATTCAATCTTTCCTCTACAATAAAGCGATCACCCAAGTCTTTTCCTCCAAGAAATCTGGGTTTCGGTGATCATAAATCGTTTCGATTAATCAATAATCGTTGTCGGAATCGATCAGTTTTTTCGTTTTTGCTCGAAAAAAAGAGGGATTCTTTCTTACTGTTTCTGTTTTGAGTAATGGATTACGAATTGAGGAGGGCGAGGGAGAAGCTGGAGAAGGAACAGAAGGAGAGGAAGGAGAGGGCGAAGCTGAAGCTGGAGAGAGAGAGGAAGGCCAAGCAGGAAACCCTTCGCCAGCGGGAAGCCATAGAAGCGACTCAGCGCCAGCGCCGCCTCGATGCCGCCGAAGCTCAATCAAAGGTTTGATTTTGTTTTTTTGACCATTAATTGTTCCGACCGCAGTTTATTGGTTTGGATTTGATTGCATCTGTTAGCATTGCAGTTGGTGGTAGTCTGCTATTCTGTTTGATTGAAATCTGTGGATTAATTGCATATTTCTGGGTGTTTAATTGGTAGAATGTACAATTTATAATAAGCTTCTATGCTAATTAGGTTGGTTACTCTCTCTCTCTCTCTCTCTACCTGTACGGCTGTTCTACATTTTATTATCTAGAGAGGGAAAAGTAGGGATTCATGAAACTTGCTAGCTGGTATAGAATATTAAGATGTTCAACACTTCTTTCCTACATCTGCTGTCTTCAAATGTTGTAAAATTCGCTGTCTGCGTTTTCTACTGTTTATTTTAGTGATTATAGAATAATAAAATGTTGATCGAATATTTGGAAGTGGATCGGTCTTTCTTTTTGGCTCGTTATCGTCTGTTTTATCCATTGTACATACGAGCATGCGAAGAATTTACTGGTGAAGTTTATTGGCTTGCTTTAGGAATAAGAGGATGTGTTTTGGTGACTGTAGATTTGTTTCTATCTCAGGCTGATATGGTAGAAGAGGAAAACCTGCTTGCGGGTCGAGGAGTTAAATTTTCTCGTATATTAGAGGCCGTGCCTTATCAGGGAATCGGAGATAAGATCAAACTGCCTCCTTCCTGCTTCACGGAGCTCTCTGATCAAGGGGCTTTTGACAAAGGGCCACTGCATTTCTCCTTATCCTTGATTCATCAAGAGGCGTCTATGCAGGAAGAGAGTGGTGATGAAGGATCATCGAGAATGACACATGCTGGTGTCCTCGAGTTCACCGTTGAGGAAGGATTTGTAGCACTTCCTCAGCACTGCTGGAGTAATTTGTTTCCTAAAGATGCCCCAGGTTCTGCTACGGTGGAAGTACGTTATGTTTGGCTTCCGAAAGGAACTTATGCAAAACTTCAATCTGTGGAATTTGGGTTTTCGGACATTCCCAATCACAAGGCAGTCCTTGAGACGAGTCTTCGCCAGCATGCAACTCTTTCTCAAGGGGATATGCTAATTGTAAATCATGGAGCTCTAACTTATCATTTGCGTGTTCTTGAATTGAAACCTTCGTCTAGCGTATCTGTCCTAGAAACCGACATTGAAGTTGACATCGATGGTCCGGAGTCGATAGATAGCAAAAATCAGTATATGCTGAGGCCTCTAATTCTCGGGAAACCGGAGCATGGTGTGGTGGAGGAGGGAAAGTACATGTATTATAAGTTCTCTTTAGATGAAGATACGTGGAAAAGAATTGCTTCAAGGAATGCGAATGTTACAGTTAATCTTGAGACGGAAACCGAAGATGGAGATACCGATCTCTATGTTTCTAAGCATCCTCTTTTGTTCCCTACGCAGCACCAACACATGTGGTCTTCCCACGATTTGGGTTCGAAGGCGTTACTACTCGGAGCCGATGATCAGAATTTGGGAACAGGTACTTATACTGTTGCTGTATATGGCTACAAAGGGACATCAAAGTACAAGGTCTCGGTTATTTTTCAGGAAGTTGCTACACAGAGGCGGGGGCAACGTGCTGAATCTTCATCATCATCTACCGACATAGATGCTGTAGAGTGTAGAAATTGTAAACGCCATATCCCTTCGAGTTCAATTGCTCTTCATGAAGTTTATTGTAGCAGGCATAATACCGTTTGCCAGCATGCTGGTTGTGGGGTTGTTTTGAGGATTGGGGAGAGAGAGAGGCACGTCCACTGCGAAAAATGTGGCAAAGCTTTTCAAAGGGAAGAGATTGAGAAACATATGAAGGTGTTCCATGAGCCTCTTCAGTGCCCTTGCGGGATTGTTCTTGAGAAGGAGCAAATGGTAAGAACTCATCTCTTTGTATCTTGTTTTCATTTTCGACTGCCTTTTGCCTATGTACTTCTATTATACCATTACGATTGTTATGAGATGTTGTGCTGCTTATGTTGTGAAATGGGAACTGCTACGTTGCTAAGTTTGATGGTTGGTCATTGTACAAATATAGTTGGCTTCTAGTAAAGCTGTATACCTGAATTTTACTCTAGAATAGACCATTGGACGTATCCTGTAACGTTGCTTCTCATTCAATCTGTATGCCTTTTCCGTTGGGCGGTGTTTGCTTTAGGCGAGGGTTTAGATCAATAGATATAATATAGGCTAATCCACCGCATACTGTATTGAACAATCTTGAGATCTTTTCATCTTCTAATTCTTCAAATAGTCAATCGTGCATATGCGTATTAACAATCTGATCTATACTGTGGTGTCCCGAGCCCTGCATGTGGACCTTTGGCCATTCTTTGTCGTCTTGAGTAATATATCAATTCTTTATTCTGCAGGTGCAACATCAGTCCTCAGACTGCCCCTTGCGCCTCATTACGTGCCGATTCTGTGGAGATATGGTTCAGGCTGGGACTTTTGCTGCTGATGCTCGAGACCGTATCAGAGGATTATCAGAACACGAGAGTCTCTGTGGATCTAGAACTGCACCATGCGACTCGTGTGGCAGATCTGTGATGCTCAAAGACATGGATATACACCAAATCGCTGTCCATCAGAAGAACTAGGTCTCCTCCTCGTTTCCTCCCCAACACTTGATATGCTCTAGCTTTTCTGGGCTCGAATGATTGCATTGTATGATTCGAGTTCCGAAGAAGGAAAAATCTCTAGTAAGCGTAATATGCATCGCTGCTCTAGGCAACATGGATAAATGCCTTACTGCAAGTTATTTATTTGTAAATTTGATTCATTCATGGGGAGATTAGTGTATTGAAACTGTACCAAGATTTGATGATGTTTCTTCCAAGTCTTTCTCAAAATTCAAAATCATAGTAACAATTCATTGGACGTGTTATTATAAGGCGGGTCGAATCATGTTGCAAATTAGGTCGATGGGATAACATTCATCGAGTAGTTCTCGTTTTGTATTTCAAATCGCTCGTTGTTCAGATTGCTGTAATAGAAAACATGCCAAACGTTTTGTTTTTCAAACCGCTCGATGTTCATATCGTTGTTATCGAAAACATGTCAATGGGGGAAGGGGGAGAAGCTCTAATGACAAAAGACTTCAAATAGTACTTAATAATGTTACACAATTCAATTTCACTACTTAATGTTACACAATTCAACAACTACTTATAATGTTACACAATACAACTAGTGAAATGTTGCACAATTCAAATTAATCAACATCTCACACAAAAAAAGAAAAAAAAGAAAAAGATCCTAGTCAAATTTGAATCCATGAAAGTCAATTAAAAAGGTTGACAACCTTGTCCTTCATATCTACAGCTCCCTTCTCCGCCCCCTCGATTGCGTTGCCGACCTCCGGCTCCATCAGCAGCCGCCGGCCTCCACGGCATAGCTGGCTGGGGTTGCAGCCTCTGCTGTAAGAATTCGCGGGGGTGCTGGTAGCCGCTCCTTCTTCGGCTGACGATGGAAGGAACGTGCCAACAAGGAGCAGCGCCACCATGACCATAGCTAGCGTCGTCTTCGCCATGGTTGCTACTTTTTTTTTTTTTTTTTTTTTTTTTTTTAATAAAAATGTAAGAGAACTTTTTTTAATATTCGTTTTAAGATGTTAAGATTATATACTTAACGCAAATTTTACTGAAAATAGTATTTAACCGAAAAACGTTGAGCTCCATTCACGAGTTTAGTGGAGGGCCAAAACTTTAGGGTGCAATATGAGTCGAAATTTATGTAGATACTGCATGTTTTTTCTATTTTTAGTCTTCTATTCGAATTATATACTACCATATTAATGGATTTATCAACTCTGCGCAAAATGGAAAAAAAAGGAGGCAATGAAAACTAATTATTTATCTCGCAAGAATAAGCAAAATCATGACAATGTATAAATAGCTTTACTATAAAAAAAGAAGATCAACCCAACAAGTTCGAACTTTTAGATGATGAGACGGAATCTTATGACTATCTAAAACGATTGAACAAGCTCCTCCTTTCCCATGAGCAAGTCCTTGAGCGAAAGAAAGGTTGGGCGGTAAACAACGGCTGTGCCATCTACATAATTATTAGCAGCATCAAAGCAATAGTTATGAGAAGGATCGTGGTAATTGGGGTATAAACGCCTGCACCCTCCACTGCCGCTGCCGCCGCCCTCCTTCCCGTTCTTCTTACTTGAGTAATATAGCACCTTGCTCATCCCTTCGTCGCGCACCAACACGCCCCCATCTCTCGTCACTTTAATCGGGTAGACTTTTCCAAGCACATGAGGCCTATCGTCCATGATCACGCACTCCTTCCTCCAATCTCCGCCCCCCCCGCATCAGCCACATGTGGATCTCTACGCCCTTTGAGATCTTGCCGTACGTCTCCCACATGTGGATCCTTACGCCCTTTGAGATCTTGCCGTACATGTCGCATATGCACAAACACCCGTCTAGAACACACATACTCCGATGAAACTTGGGAGTGTAACGGGGACGAGGAGCAGGAAAAGAGGATGTCAAAGCTTCGGTTTCGAGATCAAAGCAGTGGACCTCAGCTCTGGTGATAGGATTGAGAAAGTAAAGATTCCCACCCACACGGCTGTTCCAAGTGTGCACACTTGGAACCTGATTCCGAAATCATAACTACTTTATACTTGTTACTTTTTCGGGTCACCCCAAACCCTAGGCAACTTTCCCCCGAGTCTTGATGAGTTGGAAGTTTGATGAACTCACGAGTGATGGGATTGCATATGACGAGAATCTTGCAGTGTAGATGATGCTGGCGCATCAAGATCAAACCGTCGACCGAGCTATGCACGCGGGTTGCTTCCAAGGTGAAGGTGGCAATTTTTGCCGGGAAAATATTGGATCCATCGCCGTCGCCGTCGCGTGCTTCCAAGATGTGGTTGTTCGAGTTGAAGGAGACGACGAGGTACAAGTGGTACGGAGAGGGGACGTCGGAGAGATGGAGGAGGGCGAAGAATCGACTCTGGATGAGATCGCGCCATTCTCGGGACACCGACTTGAACTTGATGATGCTCCGTAAGGGGAGTTTGGAGAGGACCATCGGCGTGATATCTGGCGGCATGCGTCGATCTGATGCTGAATCTTCGTCTCCGTTGCAGATTTCCATGTTGTTACGAAGGGAGAGAAGGAGGGTGAGAAAACGCCTCGAAATCGAAACGTATCGATAATTTCCGCTTCCGCTTCGAGTGCGGATAAACTCCAAATCTTCTCAAAGAGAAGCCAAGAACCAACGAAGGGTTCCTTTAAAATTCCATTTCGATCATGATGACGGCCAAAATACAATGAAACAGCTTAAATAGGTTTAACACTAAAACCTAGTGAACTTACATATTCTAATTGGACTTTTAACCTTGGCCCAAAACACTAATACAATTAAGTAACCTAGCATAAAAGGACTAATAAATAAACATTTGTTCACTTGTACAATCCTAGAGTAAATAAAATAAATAAAAAGATGATATTGAAATATAATAGTTCCTTCTTGATAGTAAAAGATAAATTATATATACAAACTTTAAAATTATAAATTCAAGCTATACTTTCTATATGGATAAGTAAAATTACCCTTAATATGAGAAACTTAATTAAAAAGAAAAAAAAAATCCTAAAGTCCTACTCACGTCCCAACCGATCAACTCCATTATTTTTTCTTTTAAACTTTAATAACATAAATATAAAAATCGTATTACCAAGAACTCGACTCCGGGACATTTAATTTCGAAATTTAACCCCTATTGTTAGGACAATTACATACACAACTCTACAACTTTCTCCTCTCTCTATTCTAATCCATCTTTTCTCCACTCTCCACCGCGGCTGCAGTTCGGCAACTACGCCGCCGTTGTTGTCATACCTACACACTCTCTCTCTCTTCCCACCATTTTGGCAGTTCTCGTTGTGAATGTCATCGAAAAATCGAAAAGAGGTGATCATCATTGCATGGGCTCGATCGAGTTGCATTGTACATGTATAGTAAGATGATGATAAGTGAGTTTTTTTTTTTTTTTTTGCAAATTAAATTGTGTTTTTGAGATTCTTACATCTCGTATATTATGTAGCCTATAATGACATGTTGAAGTGTTATGTGTGTCAATTTAAAAATGGATAGAAGTGTAATATAAAATATTTTGTCGTGAGACTTTTTACCAACGAAATGTCATATTAGTGTTTCAACGAAATTCAAAGTTAACTATTTGAATTTTTGAATAGTTTATAACGACATTTTTTAAGTATCATGTATGTCTATGTAGCAACGGATCATTTATATATATATATATATATATATATATAGTAGTGATTAATTAAGAGGCTTAATAATTGAAACAGAAAGGAGGGAAATATTTGGTAATTGAGAACAAAGTATTGAATTTATCCAAATCAAATACAATATGTATGCATGTTTTGAAAATTATAAACATCAGGTATTTTCTTCATGGTTAAAAGGAACATACTTTTTGAATTTTATCAAAATTATACAGTACCAAATAAAACAAAAATATCCTATCAAAAAGAATTTCTTTTCTTTCATGTCATAAAAGTGGATGGTATTCTCTATCCTAAATTATGCGTCCCAAACCCAATCATGTCTCAAATCCTAATTCCTATTAGTTAAATATAATTTTTTTTTTAAAATAAAAATTGCACTATATAACAAATTATAATAGATATTAAGGCGGAAATTAATTAGATTTTTTTAATAGTAATATGCCCTAATTTTGAATTTTCAAGCATTATATAACCAATAAAAGTGAAATGAAAAGCTAAAAAATAATTACATACCCTAATTTGGACTAGTGAGTAGTGAACCCTAAAATAATTTAAATAAATCATTACAAATTAAAATTTTGAAAAAAAAAAATGAACAAAACTAATAGAAGTTGAGATTTAGAACACAATTAATACACAAAATTCGGAACGGAGAATCCTAAGTGCAACAAGAAGCGAGCCACTTATAATTAACAGCGACGAAGGTAGTAATTAAGGGATTTTTGTTGACAAAGTAATAATCATCAAACTTAATCCTAAGTAAAAAGCTTGTTTAAGTTCGATTAAGCTAACGATCAGAGTACCATAATAAATCAAGCTCGAACTCGACTCGATAAATAAACACAACAAGAAAGTTGCATCCTTTAATTATTCATATATACCGAACGATCGAACACTTATTGATCAAGTAAAAGAAAAACCAACGGCCATGATATGGCCAGTTTGGCATTTCGAGAGACAGAGAGAGAGAGAGAGAAAATAAAACAGCATGTAATTAAAATTGGAAGAATTTAAAGATCTTCTTCTTCAGATCATCAGCGTCCGTCTCTGTTCCTTGCACGAGGCTCACTGCTTCCGTCTCAGCTCCTTCCATGGCGGTTTCCATCGAATAATCATCGATCAAGAGCTTCCGGCCACCGCGGCATCTGTCAGCGGCCAGGCAGCCCCTCGAGTAGCCGTTAACCGGCTGTGGCTTCGGCCTTCCCCAACTGCTATCGGCTCCAAGATCGCCGTAGTTGATTATGGTCGCGGAAGACGAGACGAAGACGCTCATGAGCAGCAATGAGGCCAGGATCAAGGCTGCAGAGATCTTCGCCATGCTAGCAAGTTTTAATTATTCTTGTTTTTTTTTTTCTCTCGAAATATTGCTCGTTTTTTCTTTTCTTTTATTTGGTGTTGATTTATGCATTGTTGTAGTGAGTTTATATAGGAGGGGGAAATTCAGTTGAGATACAAAAAGTTTGTTTTTGATAAATTTTTTTGAAGTGAACGGTTCATTTGCGATGGATAATTAGTGTTGATCCGATAATTTTCTAGTTTTTTTTTTTTTTTTTGTGTTAATTAATTGATTGATTAATTAGAGTGTGGTAGAGAGTGGATTGCTGAGAAATGTAGGTAGTCGAAAGGCTCAAGAACCATGTTAATATATCGATAATTAAATTAATAAATAATTAATTTGTGGAATTTAATTTCTATGATGTAGAAAGTGTAATCGGAAAATAGTTGTGTATTCAAATTGATTAATAGATTCACGTATCTAACCTATACAATTGAACTAATAGGTTGTATTCGTATGTGAAGTAACAAATTAATTACAAAATTCATGGATCGATCCATTCTTATAACCAAATAAATGTTTTAATGCATTTACCAATTCGATGGTATTACTTAAATACATACATTTTTATCTGATAATGTTAGCAAATAATCAATTACGTACACTCATGCATAATAAAACTACGGCGCGTGTTGGCATGGCGGTAAGGAGATATATTTGGAGGCTAATGATCACGAGTACGAATCATTTTCGTAATTTACTAAATTAATGCAAATCACGATATCCAAAAATGTAATATTTTAAGAATTATTAATCTACAATATATAAGGGGACTGCCCAACTCGATCGCGGCCGGAAAAGCGTATTATATTAAAGAGTTTGTTAATTTATCGAGTATTAATTTATGAAGGTTTAACTATAATTATACAATAAAGATAATTAATAACATGAATTGGTGATCGATTCCGATAATTTTATTCCGCTATTAATTAGGGTTTTTAAGCTAGTACTCCCTCCTATTTTTAATAAGTGTCATTTTAAACATTTTCACATATATTAAGGAATGATTTTTTTTGCCTAAATTAACCTTAATAAATGCTTATTAACTCTTTATTTTCTTGATTAAGTTGTGGACTACTTCTATATCACTCTTCATAAATGCCTGGAAGATTAAATGAAGACAAAGGGCAATATTGGAAAAAATTAATAGAATGACATATACTCCCTCCGTCTCTTCCTAAGTGACCCCTTTGCTTTTTGACTTTTTCGGCACGCATTTCCACCGAGACGTAGTACGGGTTTTACGATATAATTTTGAAATATTATTTCTTTTACGGGATACTACGACAAATAAAAAGGGATAGTTAGGGTTAACATTTCTGAAATAACTATATAGTTTGTTAAGTCACGCCAAAATTCGATTCTATATTGTTAATTTAAAGCAAAATATAAAGAACAATATCAAAATATATCAAGTCACTCGTTGTTTATGTTGATGAAACTGATAGAAAGTTGTATTTATTTTATATCTAAAGCACCCGTCGAACATGTATATTGAAATAAAAATATGTCGATAAAGGCTAACATTTCTCAAATAATTATATGTGGTATGAATGTCAAACCTCCCGTTATTTATTATAACAGTTATTCTCCTCAAAATATATAAGCTTAGAGAAATAAATTATTACAAATTCTTATAAATTATTTTAATCTGCCCGTTACTTGTGACAATAAAAAAATGTTCAGACGTAATTTCACAATTTTTCGATTAGCTCATTGCTCGATATCACGTTAGCATGAATAGTGCAGATTTGCCCGTTAATTTTTTCTGTTAGCCCGTTGTTCGATATAACGTTAGCATGAATAGTGCAGATCTGCCCGTTAAATTAAATTCCGTTAGCCCGTTGTTCGATATAACGTTAGCATGAATTAGTAATGCATTTCCTCACATCAAATATGAATTTTGATGAAGATACATGATCTATTTTTATATGTACACTGTCACTAATTTCTTGTAAAACTTCTATATAATCAACGTGAGACAATTGATAGTGAATAGATTTAATGATTATTACTTGGTCAATAATTTCTTGTAAAAATTCTATATGAGACAATTGATAGTGAATAGATTTAATGATTATTAATCCAAAATAAATTATTACAAATTCTTAGTAGATTAAAGAAGTTTCCTATTTTTTAGATACATGTACAAATTGTACATGATTAGTATGTCAAGTTGCGTTATCTTTTTAGTGAAAAACATGTTAAGGACGGAGATGTAATCGAGTAACGGTATTCAGGATATCAAGTTGCCCGTTGGTTGTTACGTTAATGAAATATGTTAAATGCTAAACTAAAAACCTATTGTTGCTTCATATACTCTCATAAAATAAATTACTTTAGGAATGAGCTACAATATTCTCATGTAGATATACCATTAAAATCTTAAGCCACCTGTTATTGAACATACTTAAAAATTAAAAAAAATAAAAATAATTAGAGGAAATAACATAATTATTCATATGAATATATTGTTTAAATAGCCCGCTACTTGTGGTAATAAAAAATTAGGATACTTTTTCACAAATAAAAAATCGTTTGATTTTTGTTTTTGAGATTTTTACATTAATTATGTAGTTTCTAAAATTAAAGATGAATTTTGTTGGAAATATATGAATCTATTTATATAGGTAATCCATCGTTAAATTTTTGTAAAAAATCGATGTGGAACAGAAGTTATTATTCATTAATGTGATATAATTGAATTAAAATAATATATATTGTGATGATGGATAATTAATTCGTGTAGAATGTGTAGAATATAAAATAAGCTAAATTAAATTTGACATAGAAAAATAATTAATTGTGAATAAATATAAAATAAGCCAAATGAATGAAAATATTCAGAAATATTGAAGAAAATCATACGTGATGCCTCGTATGATCGAGAATCATATCGGTATTATATATATATTGATAGGATTTGGTAATGCCATTTCTTTTAATGTTTGGATATAATTAGTGAGACATGAGGAGGAAATTTATTTTAAAAATAAAAATGATTATATGAAATTTAAACTAATGGAAAACTGAACCGATTTTTTTAATATATTAAATATGGTTCTAATGAAATAAAAAGTATAAGTACGGATCGTTTTGCCTTTATTTTTATCTCAATTTTGGTATCCTAATTATATTTCAATAAATTAATTATTGTAATTCATAAATAAAATTATGAATAAATAGCATAATACTATAATATAGTAAGAATTTACGATTACAACGTAAAATGATAAAAAAAGAATTACATACCATATTAATGAATTTATCAACTCTCCGCTAACTAATAAAATCGAACAAAAAAGGAGGCAATGAAAACTAATTAATTATCTCGCAAGAATAAGCAAAATCATGACAAAGTGTACAAATAGCATAACTAGATAAAAGAAAATAATAATACATAAACTCTAACAAGCTGGAGCTTTTAAACGAGACGGAATCTTACGACTAACTAAAACGATTGAACAAGCTCCTCCTTTCCCATGAGCAAGTCCTTGAGCGAAAGAAAGGTTGGGCGGTAAACAACGGCTGTGCTTGTGCCAACTACATAATTAGCATCAAAGCAATAGTTACGAGAAGGATTGAGGTAATTAGGGTATAAACGCCTGCTGCTCTTCCCATTCTTCTTACTCGAGTAGTATAGCACCTTGCTCATCCCTCCGTCGCACACCAAGACGCCCCCGTCTCTCGTCACTTTGATCGGGTACACTTTTCCAAGCACATGATGTTGCATCCGCATATCGTCCCTGATCACGTACTCCTTCCCCCAACCTCCGTCCCCCCTCATCAGCCACATGTGGATCTCTACGCCCTTTGAGTTCCTGTCGTACGCGTCGCACATGCACAGACACCCCTTCAGAACACACAGACTCCGATGAAATTTCGGAGTGTAACGGGGACGAGGAGCAGGAAAAGAGGATGTCAGAGCTTCGGTTTCGAGATCAAAGCAGTGGACCTCAGTTCTAGTGATAGGATCGAGAAAGTAAAAATTCCCACCCACATGGGCACATTCATGTGGGGGTGGGGTCGGGGCCTCCTTGACCCCACTAATTCTCCTCCACTCCCCTGTTCCAAGTGTGTACACTTGGCACCTGGATTCCGAAATCATAACTACTTTATACTCGTTACTTTTTCGGGTCACCCCAAACCCTAGGCAACTTTTCCCTGAGTCGTGATGAGGTGGAAGTTTGACGAACTCACGAGTGATGGGATTGCATATGACGAGATTCTTGCAGTATAGATGATGCTGGCGCATCAAGATCAAACCGTCGACCGAGCTATGCACGTAGGTTGAGTCATGAGCGGTAGATAAGGTGAAGGTGCCAATTTTTGCCGGGAAAATATTGGATCCGTCGTCGTCGTCGTCGCGTGCTTCCAAGATGTGGTTGGTCGAGTTGGTGGAGACGACGAGGTACGAGTGGTACAGAGAGGGGACGTCGGAGAGATGGAGGAGGGCGAAGAATCGACTCTGGATGAGATCGCGCCATTCTTGGGACACCGACTTGAACTTGATGATGTTCCGTAAGGGGAGTTTGGAGAGGACACTCGGCATGATATCTGGCAGAATGTATTGATCTGAAGCTGAATCTTTGTCTCCGTTGCAGATTTCCATGTTGTTACGAAGAGAGAGAGAGAGAGAGAGAGAGGTAGAGGTTGTAACTTGTTACAAGGTTATGTATATATAGAACGTAGCCGTATCCTTGTGTAATTGTTCAATCATATTCCAATTAGGGAAAGATACAAATTAAATAAGTATTCGAATATTTAATTTTACTATGTTTCCTTGTATGATTCCTAAAGAAAATAATAATAATAAAATTATGGAATTTTCTACTGCTAACAAGGAGATTTTTCGTGATCTGTATATTTTATGATGATTACTTGGTGATTTTTTATTATTTTTTTTCAAACTATATTGTGTTTATGAGATTTTTACATGTAAGTACCAAATCTATATATATATACTAAAGTAAAATACATTTCCCTCCAATTTTTTTGGTAATTGAACTTTATTTTTTTATTTAATAAGGTTATTAGTTTTCTCTAAATAAATTAGACATTTTGTTATTTCCTATACAAACACTTAATGCACTTATTTCATGAAAACCTCCTTCTTCTTCTTCTTCTTCTTCTTCTTCTTCTTCTTCTTCTTCTTCTTCTTCTTCTTCTTCTTTTTTTTTTAATATTATGAAAACCTTTTTTAATTCATTAAAATTTTAACATATAAATTGAAATTCAAGCTTCAATATAATTGATTTTCTACTTTATACTATTTTATTATTGATTTTATTTATTCCCTTGACTAATAAAATTCAATATGTTATTGTATACATTAATATTCTTTCTTTACATGTTCATTTTTCTACAATTGATAAAGCATTGGTAAACTCAATTGATAATGTTATAAATTCTATAAAAATTCATGCATATATGAATGTTTATAGTTAAATAATCTATAAAAATGAGACATGCAAACCAACTCATGCATATATGTATATAAAATGTACATAGAGCTACACAAGCATATTTTACTAGAGTGTACTACTCTCTTTTAAACAAAAAAAAGTTTTTCAAATTATGAATAATTTAAATATTTTATAACTAACATTTGTCATGCACTATTATTTATCGATTAAATCCCTGCATCGCGGGGTTACAATGCTAGTTAAAACAAAAATTAATATCCTTTTGAAAAGAATTTCTTTTCTTGCATGTCATAAAAAAAAAAAAGGATGATTCATTACTGTAATACCAATATCAATATTGATTAGGGTTCACCAGCCCAACATTTAGGATTTATTATTTTACTTGTTACAATTATTTCAAATTTATTAGTTAAAAAAATGAAGATAATTAATGCTAAAAATTCCAATATTATATAACAAATCATTATTTGGTAATTAGTTTTACATTGAATTGAAAAAAAATAAAATCAAGAAAATCAATTATAATACATAACTAATACACCGTAATCGAGAATCGAGATAGAGGATATCATCCGGATCAAGCTCATTGAATTAGCTAGCTTCAAATTAAATGTATTCATGATATTAATTGATAGAATTTATTCACCGAACAGTAGTGTGTAATCAAATACTATATATGTATATATATTCAATTCTTGACTTTATCCTATTTCTGAAAAAAAAAAAAAACCTACTTTTCATATTTTCTAAGAAAATGAAAATAATAAACTGAAGTCATATTATTATAATCACACGTCTCATTTGAACATATTTGAACATGCATGTTTCCCGTTATAATTTATAAGTGAATTTTTCGTCATCTATATTTTTTCCTTAATTTTCGTGTCCACGAGAAGTGATTAACGCGGACAGAGATAGTAATTAAAGAATTTTTGTTGATAAAAATTTAACCTAAGTTTGAAAGCCTCGTTTAAGTTCGATTAAGCTCGTGATCAGAGCAAGGGCGGAGCCACCCTTTAGAGTGGTGGGGCAATTGCCCCACCTCAAAAAATTTATATTAGTTCTAATTAATCATAAATTAGTTAAAAAATATGCATAAATTTACAAAATTACATATGTTTTGCCCCACTAGATTTTTTGAAAAATAGGGGCAAAAGCAAAAAAATAAATTTGCCCCCTCTTACTCGATGGGCCTGGCTCCGCCACTGGATCAGAGTATTATAATAATTCAAGCTTGAGCTCGACTCGATAAATAAACACAACAAGAAAGTTGCATTCTCTTTATTCATATATACCAAACGATCGAACAGTTATTGATATGGTGAGTTTGGCATTGAGAGAGAGAGAGAGAGAGAGAGAGCAGCATGTAATTAAAATTGGAAGAATTGAATGATCTTCTGCTTCAGATCCTCAGCATCCTTCTCCGTTCCTTGCACGAGGCTCACTGCTTCCGTCTCAGCTCCATGCACGAGTCCCTCAGCTCCTTGCATGGCGGTTTCCATCGAAGAATCGTCGGTCAAGAGCTTCCGGCGGCTGCGGCACATGTCAGCGGCCAGGCAGCCCCTTGTGTAGTTGTTAACCGGCATTGGCTTCGGCCTTCCCCAAACGGTATCGGCTTCAATAACGCCGTATTTGATGAATCTCGCGGAAGACGATACGAAGACGCTCATGAGCAGCAGTGAGGACAGGATCAAGGCAGCAGAGATCTTCGCCATGCTAGCTAGCTAGTTTTAATTCTTCTTTCTTAATTGATTGATATTTTCTTTCTTCTCTTTTTATCTCTCGAAATATTGCTCGTTTCTTTTCTTAAATTTGGTGTTGATTTATGCATTGTTGTAGTGAGTTTATATAGGAGGGGAAAATTCAGTTGAGATGCAAAAATTTTGTTTGTTGATAATGTTTTTTCGAAGTGAACGGTTCATTTGCGATGGATAATTAGTGTAGATCCGATAATTTCTAGTTTTTTTTTTTTGTTAATTAATAAATTAATTGATTGATTGATTAAGTAGAGTGTGGTAGAGAGTGGATTTCTGAGAAATGTAGGTAGTTGAAAAGCTTTAAATAATTATGTTAATATATCGATAAATTAATAAATTATTAATTTGTGGAATTAATTTCTATAATGTTTAGAAAGTATAATCGCAAAATAATTGTGTATTTAAATTAATTAATAGATTCACGTATCTAATTAACCTATACAATTGAACTAATAGCTTGTATTCGTATATATATGAAGAAGTAACACATTAATTACAAAATTCATGCACCAATCCATTCTTATAATAACTAACTAAACGTGTTAATGCATTTACCAATCGTATAATGTTAGTAACTAATCAATTACACTCGTGCATAATAAAATCGCTTATGTTGGCCTAGCAGTAAGGTGTTAAGTTTCGGGACTAATGGTCCCGAGTTCGAGTCTCCCACTTTAATTTACAAGGTTGTTGCATATATCCAAGAATGTAATATATTAAAAATTATAATTTATAATATTGACGGGACCTATGATTTATATAAGGGATCTCCAAAAACTTATTGATTTATCATCTTCTTAAAATTGACAATTTTTTGAACTAGCATAAGTCGGGACTGAAAATTTTTATTGTATTAAAGAGTTTATTAACTGAGGTTTTACGTAATAATACAATAAAAGATAATTAACAATACTGGTGATCGATTTCGACAATTTTATTCCGCTATTAATTAGGGTTTTTAATTTATTGAGGTTATCTCATTTTACGATTGGGAATTTTCAAGTAAAAAGAATAAAATATTTGGGAGGGGAAGAAATCATGAAAAATATTGTGCTATAACTTTGTTGTAAAACTTGTTTTGAAAAATAAGTTATTATCAATTTTTCGCCTTTTTATTTTATTTTTTGGATTTAATTATTAGATACTAAAATTCAGAAATATGATGATTTAAGACTTACATATTTGTTGTGTCTGAGTTATTAATATAAACTTTTATGCATGCACTGTTACCGGCAGGTTAATGTTGAAAATATGTGCCGGCAGACCCACCGGCCGTTCCTTCTTCGGCATCTATGGCCGACGATGGAAGGAACACGCCAACGAGGAGCAGCGCTGCCATGACCATAGCTAGCGTTGTCTTCGCCATGGTTGCAACTTTGTTTTTTAAAGTTTAAAATGTAATATGTATTTTTTTCGGATGCTAATATCTGTTTTGAGATGTTAAGATTATATAGTGACGCAAATTTTACTAAACCGAAAAACGTTGAGCTCCATTCACGATTTAATGGAGGGCCAAAACTTTAGGGTGCAATATTATGTAGATAGTGCATGTTTTTTCTATTTTTAGACTTCTATTCGATAAACTTGCATATATATTTTGTCTCAATTTTGGTATCCTAATCGTATTTTAAATTTTAATATTAAATTTTATAATTCTTTAGTAACTTACTATAATACTATAATATAGTAGTAAGAATTTATGATTGAAAAGTAAAATGATAAAAAAATTATATACCATATTAATGAATTTATCAACTCTCCGCTAACTAATAAAAATGAACAAAAAATGAGGCAATGAAAACTAATTAATTATCTCGCAAGAATAAGCAAAACCATGACAATGTATGACTAGTTTTACTATTAAAAAAAAAAAAAAAAAAAAAAAAAAAGAAGATCGAACTTTTAGATGATGAGACGGAATCTTATGACTATCTAAAACGATTGAACAAGCTCCTCCTTTCCCATGAGCAAGTCGCTGAGCGAAAGAAAGGTTGGGCGGTAAACAATGTGCTTGTGCCATATGCATAAGCATAACAGCGATGAGAAGGATCGAGGTTGGGGTATAAACTCCTGCACCCTCCGCCGCCGCCGCTCTTCCCATCTTCTTACTCGAGTTGTATAGCACCTTGCTCATCCCTCCGTCGTGCACCAACACGCCCCCGTCTCTCGTCACTTTGATCGGGTAGACTTTTCCAAGCACATGACGTCGCATGCGCATATCGTCCCTGATCACGTACTCCTTCCTCCAATCTCCGTCCTCCGGCCCTCATCAGCCACACGTGGATATCGTCGCACGTGCAAAGACACCCATTCAGAACACACAAACTCCGTTGAAATTTCGAAGTGTAACGAGGAGCAGGAAAAGAGGATGTCAGTGCCCCGGTTTCGAGATCAAAGCAATGAACCTCAGTTGTGGTGATAGGATTGAGAAAGTAAAGATTCCCACCCACATGGACACATTCATTTCCACTCCCCTGTTCCAAGTGTGTACACTTGGTACCCGCATTCCGAAATCATAACTACTTTATACTTGTTACTTTTCGGGTCACCCCAAACCCTAAGCAACTTTCCCCCGAGTTGTGATGAGGTGGAAGTCTGACGAACTCACGAGTGATGTGATTGCGTATGACGAAATTCTTGCAGTATAGATGATCCTGGCGCATCAAGATCAAACCATCGACCGAGCTATGCACGTGGGTTGAGTCATGAGCGGTAAGGAAGGTGAAGGTGGCAATTTGTCGGGAAAATATTGGATCCGTTGTCGTCGTCGCGTGCTTCCAAGATGTGGTTGGTTGAGTTGGAGGAGACGACGAGGTATATGAAAGAGTGAATGAGAGAAATAAAGTGGACTCCTTGAGTCGAGCGTGTTATTTCTTCACAGATTTATAGTACACTTACAAAGGTATATCCGCAATATGTGGATCTTAACAAACCTACTGATAAACCCTAACAAATCCTAGAAAATGTATCAACTAAAGAAGGAAAAGATAAGTACACGAAAATATACATATAATAATTATGAATTTTCCTTAACACCCCCCCTCAAGCGTTGCGTTGGATGCAAACAAACGCAGAGCTTGGATCGAAGAAACTCGAAAGCCGGACGAGGTAAGCTTTTCGTAAAGATGTCGGCTAACTGAAGATGGGAGGGAACATGCTTCGTAGATAATTTTCCAGCTGAGACGAGTTCGCGAATAAAATGATAATCAAGGTCAATATGTTTTGCTCGCTTGTGTGAGACGGGATTTTGACTGAGAAATACAGCGCTGTTGTTATCGCACAATAGGATAGGACGAGTAGGTATGGGAATATGAATCTCACGCAGCAAATTCATAAGCCACATAACTTCGGCGGCGGTATTCGCGAGAGCACGATATTCAGATTCGCAACTAGATCGTGCAACCGTTGGCTGCTTCTTCGCACTCCAAGAGACGAGATTTCCCCCAAGAAATATAGAGTAGCCATACGTTGATCTTCGAGTGTCAAAACATCGTGCCCAATCTGCATCCGAGTATGCAAGTATGGATAAATCAGGCTGATGAGTAAAGGAAAGACCCATATGTACGGTACCCTTGACGTAGCGAAGGATGCGTTTCACGGCCTCAAAGTGTTCGTCAGTTGGTGAATGCAAAAACTGACTAACATGGTTGACGGCGTAAGAGAGATCAGGCCGCGTGATTGTAAGATATTGAAGAGCTCCGACTAACGAGCGATACAAGGTGGGATCCGCGAAGGAAGACCCTTGCTTATGAAGAGAATCGCCGGCGACCAATGGGGTAGAGACTGGTTTTGCATCAAGAAGTTTCGCACGTGATAGAATATCGTGTGCATACTTCGCTTGACCAACGAAGAGTCCATTTGACTGATGAGATATCTCAAGACCTAGAAAGTAAGATAAAGAGCCCAAGTCCTTCAATGCAAACTCATTGCTTGCACGAGATATGAAGTTGTGAAGAAAGGGTTTGTCATTTCCAGTGAGAACTATATCATCAACGTAAAGAAGAAGGAAAATAACGGACTTCCCTTGGTGAAGAGAAAATAGCGATGTATCGCAACGACTCTGTCGAAAACCAAGACTGAATAAGAAGGAACTGAATCGTTGAAACCATGCTAACGGAGCCTGACGGAGGCCATAGAGGGCCTTCTTGAGACGACAAACATAATCCGGATGTCGTGGATCGATGAAGCCCGGGGGTTGAGCCATATAAACCGGCTTTGTTAAGACACCATTCAAGAAGGCGTTCTTGATGTCAAGCTGATGTAATGGCCATCGGAAATGAGTCGAAAGGGCAAGGATTACGCGAACCGTTGATGCCTTAACAACGGGGCTGAAGGTGTGGTGAAAATCAGCCCCGGGAACCTGTGTAAACCCTTGCGCCACGAGACGAGCTTTGTAACGATCGATCGAGCCATCGGCTTTATACTTCGTGCGAAAGACCCATTTAGATCCAACAACATTCGTATTGGGCGGCGGAGGAACTAGATCCCAAGTCTTATTTATACGAATAGCATCCATCTCTTCTTCCATTGCCGAAATCCAATGTGGATATTTGGCAGCCGATTTGAAGCCTCGAGGTTCCGTGGCGGCAGTTGAAGCAACTAGCGCTGACAAAAGAGGAGTAGAGGCGAGGTGGACTGGATATTTGGGCTTAAATATACCGGCCTTCGAACGTGTAACCATGGAATGCGTCGGAAGAGAAACCACGGGCTGAGATGGTGGTGTGGGCGGATCAGCAGCTGGAGATGGCTGTGAGGATGGAGGATCAGCTGCTAAAAATGGTGGTGGCGACGGTGGATCAGCAGCTGCAGCAGTCGGCAATGTCGAATCTGAAGACACCGATTCGGAGCAAGGAAGACACGGTGATGGCGAATGCAATATAGAAGATGGAGATGGAGATGTGTGATCTACTCGAGATTTCTCATAGAACGATGTGATATCCAATTTGTCGCACGCAACAGCCGATCCCAAGGATGCAAAGGGAAAATAGTGTTCATCAAATTGAGCATCACGCGTGATGTAAACTCGAGAAGTCGCAGGATCGAAACACCGAAAACCCTTGTGGAAGGAGCTATAACCCAAGAATATGCAAGCTGCGCTGCGAGGAGCAAGTTTGTGAGGAGAATATTGACGTAGATACGGAAACACGCGACAACCGAAAGGTTTGAAGTTGAGATAATTTGGAGAGCATCCGAACAACATTTCAAACGGCGATTTTTGCTGCAAGACTGATGAGGGCAGACGGTTGATGATATATGTAGCAGTAGCAAACGCATCAAACCATAGAGTAGCCGGAGCATTAGCATGAAATAACATCGATAAACCCGTCTCAGTGATATGCCGATGCTTGCGTTCAGCACGACCGTTTTGTTGAGGAGTGTACGGACAAGAAATGCGATGAAGAATTCCATGACGATCGAAGAACAGCCGCAAACGAGCATTAATAAACTCAGAACCCCCATCACTTTGAAATTGTTTTATACGTGCAGAGAATTGGTTGCAAACAAAAGCATGAAACTTAGTGAATGCATCAAAAAAATCCGACTTTGCACGTAACGGATAAATCCACGTAAAACGAGAGAAATCATCGATGAAAGCAGCATAGTAACGAAAGCCATCAGAACTAGTAACTGGCGCTGGGCCCCACAAATCACAATGAATGAGATCCAAAACAGACGAAGCACGTTTATCATTCAAAGTATAAGAAAGTCGTTTACTCTTAGCAAGTTGACACGGAGAGCACAACTTCGGAGTTGGTAACAACGAGGTAACAGATAAATGACCTAATTTATTCAGCAAAGTAATGATAGAGAACGGAACGTGGCCCAATCGGAGGTGCCACAAATCATAGCTCGCCCTTGATTTTCGTGAATGAACAGCCGCTAGCAACGCTGGAGTACCCCTGCTCAACACGTACAAACCACGATCAAGATGTCCCTGTGCGATAGCTTTCTTTGTTGCCCGATTCTGAATAACAAACGTACGATTAGAGAAAACCACGTCAACAGGAAGATCATTAGTGAGCTTACTAATGGACAACAAATTTTTCGTGATGTGAGGTACGACAAGAACATCAAGAAGGCGAACATCATCATTTATCAAGGTATTTCCAGTATGAGAAATATGAAGAGAGTCTCCGTTACCAACTACAACGCTACCATTACCGGAATATTGTTGAATATTGTCGAGAGACGACGGATCTGCAGTCATATGAGCAGAAGCTCCGGAATCAACGAACCAATCTGAAGACGAGCCTGACACATTGCAAGAAGAGGTAAAAGCTTCGGCTAAATTTGCTGCAGTGGATGGAGCTCGTGCGAGATACATGGGACACTTGTCCGCGTAGTGTTCTCCCCGACAGATTTGACAACGAGGTTTTCGAGGTTGGCCATTACCACGACCGCCACCAGAACGGCCACCACGACCACCGTTCCCGCGACCACCAATGCCATGTCCGCCGGAGTTATGCTGCGTCCGAGAGGGAGCTGTAGAGAAGCTGCCGGATGAAGGTTGATTTGAAGATCGAAGCCATGAAAGCCACCGAGGAGGAGGAATCGGAGGAATCCATGGATTTCGTCATCAAATCAAATTGAATTGCTTGGTGAAGAAACACCGAGAAGGAAGGAATCGGCTGCATCGACATCCGAGCATCGGCGAAGTTTGCAAACACTACACCAAGACCACGAAGAAACCAATGACTCTTATCCGATTCGTCAACCGGTTTCCCAACTGCCGAGAGTTGATCACAAAGAGTCTTGAATCGAGCCCCATAATCTTTGACCGAGAGAGATCCACGACGGAGAGAAAGAAGCTCCTCTCGAAGTTGATTTATCCGAGATGCCGAAGAGTGAGAATACGCCGCCTCCAAAGCGATCCAGGCGGCTCGCGATGTGGTACAGTCGACCACCTCTGCCATGGATTCCTCGGAGAGAGTAGAGAAGAGAACAGCAAGAAGTCGCTGATCCGTAGACAACCACTTTGAAAAATCTGGATTCGAAACAACCTCGCCACTGGCCGAGAGGATTGTAGGCGACGGCGCCGCCTTTGTGCCGTCAACATAGCCTAGAAGCTCAAAACTGGTGAGCATAGGGATAACTTGTCGCTTCCAGAGAAGAAAATTAGTCGAGGATAGTTTGATTGATACCATGTGAATCATGGTAGCAATCGGAAGGGAATCGGTGGATGGAGCGACGACAGCCATGAGAAAGAAAGAAAGGGTTTTTTTTTTTTTTTTCTGGTGTTTTAAGCTGATACCATGAAAGAGTGAATGAGAGAAATAAAGTGGACTCCTTGAGTCGAGCGTGTTATTTCTTCACAGATTTATAGTACACTTACAAAGGTATATCCGCAATATGTGGATCTTAACAAACCTACTGATAAACCCTAACAAATCCTAGAAAATGTATCAACTAAAGAAGGAAAAGATAAGTACACGAAAATATACATATAATAATTATGAATTTTCCTTAACAGTATATAGGAGTGGTACGGGGAGGGGATGTCGGAGAGATGGAGGAGGGCGAAGTATCGACTCTTGATCAGATCGTGCCATTCCCGGGACACCGACTTGAACTTGATGATGCTCCGCAAGGGGAGTTTGGAGAGGACACTCGGCATGATATCTGGCAGAATGTATTGATCTGAAGCTGAATCTTTGTCTCCGTTGCAGATTTCCATGTTGAACGTATGAGAGAATTTCTTTTCTTGCATGTCATAAAAAAAAAAAAGAAAAAAAAAAAGAAGAAAAAAAAAGAAGGATAATTCATTACTGTATACCAATATCAATATTGATTAGGGTTCACCAGCCCAACATTTAGGGTTTATTATTTTACTTGTTACAATTATTTCAATTTTATTAGTTAAAAAAAACGATGAAAATTAATTATGCTAAAAATTCCAACACGATATAACAAATCATTACTTGGTAATTAGTTTTGCATTGAAATTGATTTTTTTTTTAAAGAAAATCAATGATAATACATAGTTAATAATACACCGTAATTGAGATAGAGGATATCATCTGGATCAAAGCTCATTAATTTAGCTAGCTTCAAATTCAATGTATTTCATGATATTAATTTGATAGAAGAATTTATTCACCCAATAGTAGTGTGTAATCAAATACTACTCCATCTGTCCCACTGACATAGAGACCTTTTCCTTTTCGGGATGTCCCACTGATATAGGGACCTTTCCCAAAATGGAAAATTCTAACCCAATAAAATTCTGACACGTCACTTTAACCCACTACCTTTCACTTTATCTCACTACCATCATTCTCGTCTATATTCCCGCGCCGGAAAAAAAAAAGTCTCTATCCCAGTAGGACGGAGGGAGTATATATTAAATTCTTGACTTTATCCTTTTCTTGTAAAAAAAAAAACGAAAAAAAAGGACTTCTCATATTTTCTAAGAAAATGAAAATAATAAACTGAAGTCAAATTATTATAATCTCACATCTCATTCTAATATGCATGTTTCCCGTTATAATTTATAGCCTGTGGGACACCATGCAAACTAGCGACTATAGATTGTAAAAGATAAATTCTAGTTACTAACTTAATAATTATAAATTCTAGCCACTTACTATTTAATAAGACAAATTTACCCTCACTAATTAAACTAAAATATAATTTCCATTTAAAATAAAAAAATTTAGGTTTTGATTTATATTAGAGCCGCACGTCTGTGCGTAGTTATATTAAAACCGCCTTTCTCCGTTCGAGCCGCCGTCGTCGGAGATTCGTGCATGATCGTGTTTCATCGGAGATTCGTGCTCAATTAATTCCGCCGGAGAATTGCACCCCGATCGAGCCCGGTTGCGTCACCTCCATCGTCGAAAATTCGTGTCCACTTTGTTCTGCCACGATCGTGCCCCAAATCACCTATCTATTTCCTTCCAATGTCATTCGAGCCGTCTCGGTTGATCCGCGTCTTCGCCTCTAACCGTAGAAAAAATGTCCAACTCTAACGACAATATTAAAATTCGACTTGAAGTTCGAATAGATCTGGAAATAGGATAAATTATGTTTTGATCGAGCACACATGCACGGCTCGATCGAGATCATCAAGGCTCGATCGAACGTAATCAACTTCAGTTAGATATTATTCACGCGCATGACTCGATCTAGCCCATTTGGGTTGAAGTTCGATGGGGCTCGATCAAGCCTTCCAAGCTTGATCAATCATATTTACATACGACACAGAGAGTCTCGATCGAGCCCATTCGGGCACTAATAGATCTCGATCGAACCCATTCAGGCACGAATAGATCTCATTCGATCCCGATTTCTATCGTTGCAGCACATTGCCGAACGTATGACGATGTTTGCCGGAGAAATGGAAATATTGAATTCAAGGCAGTGATGGCGACATTAACGGAGCGAATTCAATTGACGACAACACATGAAGATTCTGAAGAGAACGAGATTTCCATTAACAGAGAGAGAGAGAGAGAGAGAGAGAGAGAGAGAGGCATGGCGATGAGGAGGGCAGCGCGACGGGTGGAGTGAGGAAGAAACGGTTTGGGGAGAGAGTGGAGATCGAAGAGGCAAAAATGGCGAGAAGAAAGAGGGGATGGGGTGGGGTTTACGGTATCTTAGGGTTTATTTTTCTATTCATTTGTAATTTTTTAAATTTTTTCATTAAGGGTATTTTTGTCTTATCAAATAGAAAATGGCTAGAATTTATAATTTTTAAGTTAGTGGCTAGAATTTATCTTTTACTATTTTGAATGGCTAGTTTGACACATTACCACCTGTGATACTTAAATAATAAAAAAAAAATAATAGTTCTTAAAAATAATGATTTTTTGATCGAAAAAATCATTACTTTTAAAAAAATAATGATTTTCATAGAAATGATATCATTTCTATGTTTTCCTTATTTTCGTGTCCACGAGAAGTGATTAACGGGGGACAGAGATAGTAATTAAAGAATTTTTGTTGACAAAAGTTATCAAATTTAACCTAAGTTTGAAAGCCTCGTTTAAGCTCATGATTAGAGTATTATAATAATTCAAGCTTGAGCTCGACTCGACAAATAAACACAACAAGAAACTCGCGTTCTCTTTATTCATATATACCAAACGATCGAACACTTATTGATATGGTCATGAGTTTGGCATTTCGAGAGACAGAAAGAGAGAGAAAAAAAAACAGCATGTAATTAAAACTGGAAGAATTGAATGATCTTCTGCTTCAGATCCTCAGCGTCCTTCTCTGTTCCTTGCACCAGGCTCACTGCTTCCGTCTCAGCTCCATGCATGAGGCCCTCAGCTCCTACCACGGCGGTTTCCGTCGAAGAATCGTCGTTCAAGAGCTTCCGGCCGCCGCGGCATCTGTCAGCGGCCAGGCAGCCCCTCGAGTAGCCGTTAACCGGCTGTGGCTTCGGCCTTCCCCAAATGCTATCGGCTCCTAGATCGCCGTAGTTGATGACGGCCGCGGAAGACGAGACGAAGATGCTCATGAGCAGCAGTGAGGCCAGGATCAAGGCTGCAGAGATCTTCGCCATACTAGCAAGTTTTAATTATTCTTGTTTTTTTTTTTTTCTCTCTTTTTTCTCTCGAAATATTGCTTGTTTTTTATTTTCTTTTATTTGGTGTTGATTTATGCATTGTTTTAGTGAGTTTATATAGGAGGGGAAAATTCAGTTGAGATACAAAAAGTTCGTTTTTTGATTTTTTTTTTGATTTTTTTTTTTTTGAAGTGAACGGTTCATTGGCGATGGATAATTAGTGTTGATCCGATAATTTCTAGTTTTTTTTTAAAAATTAATTAATTAAAGTGTGGTAGAGAGTGGATCGATGAGAAATTAATGTAGGCAGTGGAAAAAGCTAAAAAACAATGTTAATATATCGATAAATTAATAAATTATTAATTTGTGGAATTAATTTCTATGATGTTTAGAAAGTATAATTATTTAAAAAATAATCGTGTATTTAAATTAAATAGATTCACGTATCTAACCTATAGAATTGAACTAATAGGTTGTGTTCGTATATGAAGAAGTAACACATTAATTACAAAATTCATGCATCAATCCATTCTTATAACTAACTAAAAGTGTTAATGCATTTACCAATCCGATAATGTTAGTAACTAATCAATTGCACTCATGCATAATAAAATTACGATAGACAACGTGCGTGTGTTGGCCTAGCAGTAAGGGATTAAGTTTCGAGAGACTAATGGTCCTGAATTCAAATCCTTCACTCTAAATTTACTAGGTTATTAATTGTAGATCATAGTATGTAATCCAAAAATGTAATATCTTAAGAATTATTAATTTATAATATTGATGGGACCTATAGTTAAAACGTAATTTACTTTTTTTAAAATAGAATTCATGAATTTACGAATTCGAGAATTCAGACTTTAAAATACAACTCCGATAGGCCCAAGATATAAGCCTAGACAACCGATCGTATCCCAAAACATTCGACGAGAGCGTACACTCGTGACGACAAAGGGGATAGAGTTATTGTGTTACTCGAATAGAAGAATTGGAAGTGAGTAAGAATCAAATTTAATTTCTTATCTCTCTCTCTCCACCCCAAATTGAATCAAAAGATTATATATTTAGGAAAAACGTTAGGCATAAATCCCGCATTAACGATTCCATTTTATTAATTATCACAAGATAGGAACAACAAACCCTAAGCACGACATAAATTCATAAATATAATATGAATTAATTAAACCCAAATAATTAAGTTAAGTTTCCATCCGCCGTCAACAGCTTCCGGCCACCGCCGGGGCAGCAGCGGCAACGCAGCGCCGGTTCACAGCCCCGGTGGTAGGGGTTTTGAGGGACCGGGGTCGGTGATCTTCTTAACATGTCACCAACGGAGGCAAGGTAGCCGATGATCGTTTCTTCCGCCAACGATGAATCGAAACCGCTAACGACGACAAGCGTGGCGATGATCAGAGCTACCATGTTCACCATTCTTGCTACCTTCAATTACTTCTTAATTATATCAATCAACTTAAGATGAATTTTGTTTTAATTGTTTAGAATGTTTTGCACACTTTTCAAGGATTTATGCAGTGATATGCATATTTAATTTTGTCATTTAATCAAATCAGAATATGTACGTAGTTGATCTTGAAATGGTAGTTTTGAGGAAAATAGTTTAATGGGATTGAATTCACAGCCCTTTAAGAGGTTTATGAGATCCGAAGAAGAGATTCTACACCAATACATAGTACTCTCTCCGTCCCGCCAAAGACGTTACATTTCATTTTGTCAATTTCTGGCACGTTTTTCCACGCTTCTTGATGAAGCGTTTTAAAATAGATTTTTGAATTTTTTTTTCCTTTTGCGGGATAATACAACTATCATAGTATCCCGTAAAAGAAAAAATTCATCAAAAATCTATTTTTAAACGCATCATCAAGAAGCGTGAAAAAACGTGCCAGAAATTGACAAAAAGAAATGTAACGTCTTTCGCGGGACGGAGGCAGTAATTAACTACTATTTCTTGCATCGTCATACTCTCTCATCTCACTTTAATTGTCCTACTTTTCTAATCGAGCTATGTCTTGTTTATTGAATTAGAATGAATTAATTAACTCTTAGTGTACAATTTTTTACGTGAATCCCTCGCTTTTACTTTTAATATTTTATGCTTAAAATAATATGATGACTTTAAGTTTAATCCATATTTATGTTTTTACGTGTCTACAGATAGTTACATTTTATACCTCATATATATTTAAGAAACGTTCACTATTCATTTAGATAGAGAGAGTATTTCCTACTTTCACACTGTTTCTTGATTATAAATTTCAAATTTCACAATTAATTAAAAAAATAATTAATATTCATATCATTTTTTTTCATATTTTGAATGAGAAATATTAGATCAAGATGAAACTAACATAAATCCCTATAGATAGTCAGCATTCGATGCAACAAATGTTAGCTAATAAAGGGAGAAAGAAAAAAGAGAGAATAATTGTACCACAAAAACTAATAAAAATTGGAATTTTGGACACGATTGGGACAAAGTTTGGGACTGAGAATCTCATCCGATTACTAGTCCATGCATTTCAACCAACGTTGGGACACTTTAATTAAGATTACCAAGAGAACGGTTACTAAACTAGTAAACTATTTCAAATTAAACCATTAAATTTAATTGGGCCGAGGAAAAGAATGGGAAACTTGCTGCTAATTCCAACAATGCGATCGCAATATTAATAGTGATATAATAGTATTATATTTAAAGATCATGTTGTCACGAAGGACTAGACATTTGGTCTCGAACATAAATTACGGAAAGTTCATCATGACGAAGATATCTTTCGGTTTAGCTTATGATTCCATTTTATTATCACAACATATATATGATCAACCGCATCAAATATATAGATCAAGAAACCCTAAGCACGACATAAATTCATAAATATAATACTAGAATCAATTAAACCCTAAGCCTTCCATCACAGAATCCGCCATCAACAGCTTCCGGCCACCACCGGGGCAGCAGCGGCAACGCAGCGCCGGTTCACATCCCCGGTGGTAGGGGGGCGGTGGCGATGTTGTTAACATGTCACCAACGGTAGTGGCTGCAGGGTAGCTGATTTCTTCCGCCAACGGCGAAGCGAAACCGCTAACGACGACCAGTGTGGCGATGATCAGAGCTACCATGTTCGCCATTCTTGCTACCTTGTACCTTTTACTTCTTATATCAATGTACAAATGAAGCTGGGATGATTTCTGTTTTAATTAATGGATTATTTATACATGATATGAAAGAATTTGAAAAAATAATAAAGAAAAATATAGATAATTCAACATACGATTATGATATATTTTGCTATTATACATATATAATCTGTTTCAATAATGAGTAAAAGAATTATACAAAATTTCGTAATCTGTAGATATTAAGGATGAGATATTGTAGAACTCCATTGGTGTATAAAATAAGAAGCATTATGCTTACTTTAATTACATTGATACCATTCGTCCCATTTCAATAGTTAGACACGAGATTTTAGGTATAGTATTTAAAAAAAAAATCACATTAAATGTAAGAATTAATTCTTTCTATTTAAAAAAACAAAACAATTCATACGGTACCTCCTGAGTTTGGAAATAAGAATAATTGAAGTGATCGAGGCAGAGAAAATATATGAAAAATACAGGGTCAAGATTATTGGAGATTATTTGAGAAAGATTTCGAACTCTGATAAAATAAATGTCACATTTGTTGACTCATTTCAATTATGAGGGTAAATTAGTACTTCCCCGTATAACGGAAAGTAGACTATATTTAAAGAATCGCTGAGGTTATCCAATTTAATTAGGATATTTAAAGATACCCAACTTCAACTTCAAACACTATTTGTACCCGCACCGAATTCTCATCCCTATTTTATATGTCACAAAATTATATAGGTTCATGTGTAGATGTAACAAATGTGTACTACACCGTGCATGTGCGTGTGTATGTCAAGCGGTAGGGGTTAAGTTTCGGGGCCAAAGGTCCCGAGTTCGAGTCCTTCGTAGTGCGTGCAACCTTTAAATTTCCTGTTAACTATTTCAAAAAAAAAAATTATTACACCATACATGTAACTAATATTGCGACATAATACATCCGTGTCACTAAAGTTGTGTCAATACTAGCCAGTTATGTTGTACTAGTGTTCAAACTCAATTTTCAAAATATATACCCCGCTTGTACCACTTCACTAGTCATATTGTTTCTTTTGGCATGAGATTTTATGTCCAAGTATTAAAAGTGAAAAGAAAAGGTCAACTCTTTACATTTTAGAAAATGTGACTATTTAAGTGAGACGATTCAAAATAACATGAAAGACTAATTAAGTGGGACAGACACAATATAATTTAGAGAAATCACAAGTTTAATGAAAATGCTTACTTTATTATTAATGTAACAAAATAAATTGGATAACAAAGCAACATATAATATTAATTGTTGGGTGATGAAAACCTTTCCTCACCCTTATTATCCTAAACTACATACATTATATCAAAAATGCCCTTGTGGCCTATACTATACTATACTAATTTGCAATAACCATGCATGTCCATGCAAATCAAGAACAAATTAAATCGCTCAATCCCTCTAGATTAGGCTTGTCATGTTTTGCATTTCTGGCTTATCTCTATCGATCCCGTCGATTACTTCCTCGCTCTCATCTGAAGCTTCGAGTCCCCCAGCGAAGGCGCCGAAGCTGCCTGTAGCGTTGGTCGCTGCTTCTACCGTTGTTTCAGCCTCCGCACCCGACGTCGACGTCGCCATGAAAGCGCTGATCACCAGCAGCACCATCAAGCTTGCAACGATCACCTTCCTCATTATTGATCAATTTATTTATTTATTTTAATTGAAGAAAATTATTCTTTATTTTTTGCTTGAGTTGGAAGTTGTATCTGAGGATATTCATGAGTTTATATAGTAAAATAATAGAGTGTGGAAGGATTTTTTGTGGTGTAATGGTACTCGTTGATCTAAGTTAGAAATTTGAGGAATACCATCCACTCTAATATACTCCTCTTGACTTATTCTTCGTTCCTTATGTAATGTTTATTTTTAGTAGTTGCTTAAAAATTATTTTCTCCGTCCCAATTCCCTTGTCATATAATTTAGTCAGCACGAGATTTTATATACGGTGTTAGAATTAAAAAGTAAGGGAATATATATTGAAATATAAATATTCATTCTTTCGATTTTAAAAGATAATTTACTGAAGTGGACATCTGAATATAGTACTCATTCTTTCTATCTTAAGTTTATTTTATGGCAAAAAATAATTTTATCTTATCCCAAACAATTTATTTTGTATAGTTATCACTTTTTTTTTTTTTTATAGTTTTTATGAATTATTATTAAAGGTATTTTTGTCTTATTGAGCTAGTGACCAAAATTAATATATTTTTATTGTACCGTTGTCACTATAATAATTGTATGCATACCTTGAAGCGACGTTGATGCATTGTCAATTCAATTCTTTTTTTTTTTTGGATCAGACAAATACAACACTCGCACATATAAGTATTCGAGATAACGAACTCTCGATCACTTAATTGGTAGACGGATACCTCTTACCAACTGCTATGTGTTTCGTCGTCATTGTCTATTTGATTCAATCCAATCCATACCATTATATTTACAAACAAACCAAAATTTGATTCCAAGAAAAACATTCATCCATTCATTATTTTCTTACATCTTCATGTGCAAATGAGTAAAACAAGGATGCCCATTACCTTCACAAACCAATTAGTGGACATATCCTCATTTAGAACCATCTCCAACATAAATAGCAATTCACAAACAACAAAAGAAAGCATGCCCAACAAAATAAAATAGCCTATACTAAATATTAGAAGAAACTTAGGATTTTACATTTTCTTTCTAAAAAAAATTAAAAGAGGAGCCATGGCAAAGAAGGTGGTGGTGGGATTGGCATTGGTGGTTGCGGTGAGCGTCTTTCTCGCGTCGTTTGCAGAGGCGAGCGAAGGCAACACGATGCGCTCCGGGGTCTTTGCAACGAGCAAGTTATCTGAGGATACTCCCCCTGCAAATGAATACAAGAGGCCTTGCAATCCGACCGTGCAATGCCGCGGCCGGAGATTATTGGGATCCACGGCTATTCCACAAATTTCTTCCCATGGCTTGCAACACCGCGTTGGCAAGGGAAATTAATCGGGATTGATTCGCTACGAGCTGTACATACGCTTGTGCCGTGCATAGATGAAGTGAAGAACATAATTAAAATTATGTACTAAAACGTACTCTCTCTATCCCCGTTAAAAATGTTTTTCTTTTCCTTGCTAGGCGGGAATTAAAATGGCATGTGGTTAGTGATTGTTGTTGGGTAATTGTAATTAGTGAATATTTACTTAGTTTTCAGATTTTAGAATATTTGAAGTTTTGAATTTATTTTAATATATACTCCATATATATATCTTGCATAATTCATTATTGATTCAATTTATGATCAATGGAATATTCTTAACATAACTATGGAAATAATGGTCTCGTATGAATGACCTAGTGGTTGACGGGTCAGTTTATGATTCGATAGGTCATGTGTTTAAACCCCTAACTCTTTTGGGTCTTGCCTAAAAAAAGGGGGAAAAATCCTCTAATGAACGATGTTATTCAGTTGTTTTTTTCATGTACGTAAATGAGCTTGCATTTTTATCTTCCCCGTCTTGTTTATAACAAATCCATCTTTAGGTAAGAGAATTAAGACCGTTTTAATTAAAAATAAAGTGCATGACTTATGTTTTAATGTAAGGCAAAAACTTGGGTGCGGCCAGTCGCACCATGCGACTGGACCCACCGACCCGACCCGACCCGTTGACCCAGCCCGACCCGGTTTGACTTGGGTCAACCTGACCCGGTTGATCCAACCCGACCCGGTCCGTGTTGACCCGACCCGTTTAGGTAAAGTGTCAATCTTTATTAATAAAAGTGCTAATCTTTATGAACAAAAGTGTCAATCTTATAAATAAAAATTTATACGTAATTTGTATGTATGTAGTAATTTTAAAATTACTTTATAGGGTTCATATATCAATTTAGGGTTTTATAATTATTGTTTAGTATTTAACTTCAATATTATAAGGTTGAATATGGATTATAAATTGAAACTTAGGATATATAATTTTCCAGCAAAAGTGTCAATCTTCATGAATAAAAGTGTCAATTGTTCTGAATGAAAGTGCCAATCTATTTGATATCGAAAATTTTATATTTTTTTATCGACTTGTTATTATGATGTTTTGATATTATGGTTTATATTATTATGTGGTAATATAATTTTTTACCAATGGACACTAAGAAAAGAACACATATATACAAAACTTAATATTACTACACTTATACCTACATTTTCCATTTTGAGACTAAAATGCCCTTGTATCCTTCTTCAGCTTTTTAACTCACGCACTCTTCTCACTTCTCTTCTTCTCTTCTTCTCTCCACGCAACTTTTCTTCTTTTTCGTGTCTTCTTCTCTGTTCCCCCTTCCTTTTACAGAGAGAGAGAGCGCAACGTGTGAGGACAGCCGATGAGGGGCAACGTTCTCCCCAAATTCAAGATCTCAAGTGATACGCGGCGGCTCATTGGCTCCTACTTTTTGCGATTCAGATTTTAATGTCGGATTAAAAAAAAAAAAGATCAAAGGTGCAGAGCATTCAATTTCAAGCAGCTGGAATTTTGTGCATGATTTTTATTTCTTTATTTTTGTTTTTCTTAGAGAGAGAGGGGAAAAATGAAAATGCTTTGGGCATGGGGATTTGGATAGGTAGAAGCAGAGCACTAATTTTTGTAAGAATTATTTCACACTCTTAGTGTATGCTAGAGATATATAAGAAATTGTTTTATAATGAAATTTTGTTGAAATAATAATAGGTAAGAAAATGCGAATTGTTAGTAACTACTTGGCTGTTCAAGGTTAAAACATTATAAAGAAATTGATTCAAAAAATCTAAAGCTGTTGCCCACCTTATTTTCTAGGAATTTGCTCATCTTTTATATATTTTTTGAAATTATTTTCCTAAATTAGTAGTTTCTTACTTCAACTTTTTGAGAGTATCTACTTTTAATAATGGAATCACTCATTTTTATTTAATACTTTTGATGATCGCATGAATTGCTATATTGGAAAATTTTAAATTGTTTTTGTTGATGGTGTTTTGATGAGTTTATATATTCAAAAATTGCTTAGATCGTCGCAAGAAATATACAAAGTACATAAGAAAACAAAGTTGGAGAGACTGTTTGTAATAATTAGTTTGTATGTTGTTTTCTTATGAATTTTGTATGTTTTCTTACACAGTTTTGTTTGTTTCTTACGAACTTTTGTATGTTTCTTACAAATTAATTAGTGAATAAGGGAACAAAGTTAATTATATACGACTCATTCTTTATGCAACTTAGTTGTCATAAGAAACATACAAAGTTCGTAAGAAATACATACAAAGATGTAAGATAACATATAAAATTCGTAAGAAAACATCAACATATCAACTAATTCTTACAAACAATCTCTACAACTAATTATACACGACTCATTCTCTATGCAACTTAGTTCTTAAGGAATATTATTAGTTTGACATAACGAACATACAAAATTTTAAGAAACATACAAAGTTCGTAAGAACACAGTAACTTACAAACTAATTCTTACAAGCAGTCTCTGCAACTAATTATATATGACTTATTCTCTATGCAACTTAATTGACATAAGAAACATACAAAGTTCGTAAGAAAACATCAACATACTAACTAGTTCTTAGAAGAAATAGTTTCTGCAACTTTGTTTCCTTATTCACTAATTAAAATTTGTAAGAAACATACAAAAGTTAATATAAGAAACATTCAGAACTTTGTAAGAAAACATACAAAATTCATAAAAAAACAACATACAAATCAATTATTACAAACAGTCTATGCAACTTTGTTTCCTTACTCTCTAATTAATTTCTAAGAAACATACATATGTACGACTCATTCTATATTGCAACTACATATGCATGACTCATACAAAGTTCGTAAGAAATATACAAAATTTATAAGAAACTACATATGTACATTTCATTTCTATATGTAACTTAGTTCGTAAGAAATATACTTAGTTGTAATAAGAAATATAAAAAACTAGTAAGAAACGTACAAATTTGGTAAGAAAACATCATCTTATAAACTAATTCTTACAAAAAATCTCTGCAACTAATTATATAAGACTCATCCTCTTTGCAACATATGAATGTTCGTAATTAAAAAAAAAAAAAAAAAAAAAAAAAAAAAAAAAAAACTGGATAATAAATGTAAATAATTTAAAAAGAAAAGGAAAAAGGAAGTTGATGGAAGGAAATTTTGTAAAGAAACCTTTTGTAAGAATTAGCTAGTTGCAAAGACCTTTTGTAAAGAAGCCTTTTGTAAGAAAGTTGATGGAAGGAAATTTTGTATATAATTAGCTAGTTGCAGAGACCTTTTTGTAAGAATTAGTTTGTAAGTTGTTTTCTTACAAAGTTTGTAAGAAAAACATACAAAGTCGTAAGATAACATACAAAGTTCGTAAGAACACATTAACTTAAAAACTAATTATTACAAGCAGTCTCTGCAACTAATTATATATAACTTATTCTCTATGCAACTTAGTTGACATAAGAAACACACAAAGTTCGTAAGAAAACATCAACATACTAACTAGTTCTTACAAATAGTTTGTGCAACTTTGTTCCCTTATTCACTAATTAATTTGTAAGAAACATATAAAAGTTCATAATTAAGAAACAAACAAAACTTTGTAAGAAAACATACAAAAATCATAAGAAAGTAACATACAAATTAATTATTACAAACAGTCTCTGCAACTTTGTTTCCTTACTCTCTAATTAATTTCTAAAAACATACATAGTTCCTAATAAAATACTTTCTCAATAATTCTTACAAAACGGTCTCTGCAACTACCTATGTACGATTCATTAATCTATGCAACTTAGTTCGTAAGGAATATACCTAGTTGTCATAAGAAATATAAAAAGCTAGTAAGAAACGTACAAACTTTGTAAGAAAATATCATCTTATTAACTAATTCTTACAAACTACCTCTGCATCATATAAATGTTCGTAGTTAAATTAAAAAAAAAAAAAAAAAAATTAAATAAATTAAAAAAAAAAAAAAAAAAAAAAAAAAAAAAAAAAAGGGAGGAGAAGTTTCGTAGATTTTTGAAAGGGAGAAATTTGGAGGTGGTGGTGTTGGGGGCAAGAATAAGGGTTATTAGAAAGTGGGGAGAGTGGGTGAGAGTGGGGGAGAGTGGGTGAGAGTGAGTGAGTGGGGGTAAAATTGGGAGGAATGGTAAAATGTGGGTATATTTGTTGTAAAATTAAGTTTAGTATATATGTGTTCTTTCTTAGTGTCTCTATAGGTAGTATAGTTTTTGCCCCTATTATTATTATTATTATTATATATATATATATATATATATATATATATAGGGGTGAGATCTTGTACAAAATAGGATTATCGTAAAAAATAAAAAACGATGCATTTTATGCATATAATTATAATGCATGATGCACATAATTATAATGCACAATGCATTATAATGCATTATCTATACAATCATAATGCATTTTAGTAAAATCATAATGCACCAGTTAATCTACACCGTAGATCACACAGATCAATGGTCCAGATCATTTCTCATTTCTTACAGAACCTGTCTTTTGTATGTGATCTCTCCGCTATATATATATATATATATATATATATATATATATATATATATATATATATATATATATACATATTATTTATTTTCATAACATGAAATTAATATTCACTATTAACGTATTTTTCGTAAAAGTGTCAATTATTATGAATAAAAGTGTCAATGTTTCAAAAGTGTCAATCTTTGTAAACAAAAGTGTCAATGTTTCAAAGTGTCAATCTTTATAAACAAAAGTGTCAATCTTAATCCGGCCTCACGGTGAGGCCGGACTGACAGGAGTGTGCCCCTTAATGTAAATATTGGTTTAAAAAAAAAATCTAATTAAAGTATCATAAATTTATAAAAGCATATACTCCCTCCGTTTTTTTTTTATAAGTCCTTTTAGCCTTTTGTCTTTGTTTTTTTTTTTTATAAGTTTTTTTCATATTTCAAGATAAGATTTTCAATTTCCAACTAACTATTCTTCACTTTTTCTTGTTTTCATTATATTCATTTATCACAATTAATGTTTATGTCTTTTCCCAAAATATATAATTTCATCTATTTTTACATGAAAAATGTGATTTACGAGAAAAAAATTGATCATAAAAGAATAATCATTATGTTTTCTTAATTCCCATGTTTGAGCTAAAAAGGACTTATAAAAAAAACGGAGGGAGTATGTGATAATTGATCTTAAAATGAAAGATCATGTCCAGATCAATAATTACACATAAAACTCGTAAAAGTTTAAATAATAGAGAGAGGAATGTTCCCGTACCCACGATGGGTAGGGGAGCTAGTCTATATATAGGTTGCGTTCTCTTTAATGCGAAAGAAAATGAGAGAAAAGAGAAAATTACCTTATAAATACCACACTTTTTCTATTCTTTCCCCTTCATTTACACTACAATGGAGAGAAAATATTATGGAGAGAAAATATTATCTCTCCAATTTAGTGTTGTAAATATTTTCTCCAATTTATGGAGTAAAATTCCCCCTCATTGATAAAAAGTGAGAAAATGTGAGAAAAAGAGTGAAATTTATAAAGTAAATTTCTCTTTTCTCTTATTTTCTTTCGCATCAAAGAGAATACAACCATAGAATAAAAGTTATTATTATTATTTTTTTTACTTTTACCATACAAATTCTAAAGGTTGCATTATGGAGGACTCGAACTCGTGACCTTTCAATAAGTTAATCGACATTTGTCATTGTAGGAGTAGTTCCTTATTAATAGTACGCTTAGAAGTGAAAATCGACTCATTATAAATGGAACGAAAAGATTACCTTAATTTTGATATTTCATGCATATCATCGATTTTATCAGAACCTTACTCAACGCCTCAACGGAATGAATACAAGTGGTTAATTAGTTTATTTAATAGGAGAATTAAAGTTCTATTTTCAGAATTCATTACGTCAGCGGAGACGCATCCCATCTGCGCTCACCGCTTATAGTAGCCAGCTTTGCGAGGGTGAAGCTAAATTACGCTCCCCCTCCTTGACCAGAGACGCACCTATATATACCATTTCCCTTCGTAATTTTACCCAATTATTCATCTTCTTCTCCCTTCCCTCTAAACCTGCCAAAATAAAAGCTGTCTTGACGAAGAAGAAATCATCACCTACCAGAATTCAGGTGAATTTTCTCGAATTTCCTTGTTCAAAATCGATTCAGTACAGTTATTGATTCTTCTTAGATTATAGAATTAAGGTGTGAAAATGTGATCTGTAAGTTTCGGTTGTATTGTGCTGTGTTGAATTTATATTCTGCTCGGAGAACTTCTGATTGTTTTCACCTAGGCTGAAGAAATTCTGCTTAATTCCGAAGATTTAAGGTTGGAGAGGGCTGTTAATCTCGACCAACAACTTGTTGAATTTTACCATTTCTCTTTAGTCGTGATGTGAGATTTTTTTTTTCCTTAGTTGTCAATATCGATTGATTGGTTATCCAAATATGTGGATTTGGTAGCTCTACTATGTGCAGATAACTAAACATATTTATGAGTGAGTAAGGAGTTGAAGACTGATCTGTTGCATTTCATGAATTTGTTGTGGAAATTGAGAGTTTTTCTTACGGTGTCCTTGTTGAGAAGTACAAATCTCTGAGATTTTGCCTTTTTGTATGCGAATTTTATGATTAGGAAATGGAGAAGCAGCAGGGTTCGCAAGGCTTTTTAGTTGTTTGGAGAGGACGAAGGCTCGTTATTGATATGAATCTAGGTGCCACTCTCAAGGAGTTAGGTGATAAGTTGCGAGAACTCACGCATGTTGAGGCGGATACTCTAAGGCTTGTTGTTCCCGTGGAGAAGAGTTCGAAGCTTCTGTACCCTTTTTCGGATGAACATTCCCGCATGAGCTTGGAATCTGCATCAATTCTTCAGGTGCAGAGGCGGCTCTTTTAATTGTTCATTTTGCAGTGTTTGCTAATATTGGAATGACATTCTCATAGAACTTAGAATGCTTATTACCTTTTTGAAAGGGTTGGAGAGATTATGTGTGTGTGTGCATTCTCATTGTGCGGATAACATTGTTTTTGTCAATTCTATTAAGCAGCAAATGCACGACGATTATGTATACTAGAATATCGAAAGGGTCATTACTGCTCAATTTTTTTCAGATCCAACCTTTTAATTATTGACCACGGGTTCTCTATCTTTATGTTTCAGGGAAAATCTATTAGAATGATGGGAGTGCCCAAAGGCGAGGTTGATGAAGTGATACACAATGGGAAAATGGATCTGAGAATAGCTGGATTTGATGAAGAAGAAAAGAGACTGAAGCAGAGAGTGTCAGGGAGATCATACAACTCAACAAAACTTCCTCAGGGAAACTATATCTTTTGTGATTTCCGAACGCTTAGCCTTCCTGGAATAGAGGTACATTTGGAAACACTCAATGATCATGTCTGTTGTTCATATTTGACTTTTTTGAGTTTGCATCAAGAGCCTTGTTTGGACTAGGTTTAAGGGTTTAGTAACTTGGAACGGGAAAATCCTTATTAACTAACTGGTGTTATCTGGATAATTGCAGTTGAACCCTCCTGCATCTAAGGCACTGGAATTGCTGCATAAGCTTGCTTCTGATCCTGGAATTGTTGCAATCATGAATAAGGTATCGTAGATTTAGTTTTGTACATTTTCCAGAAAAGACCAGCTCAAGTGCGTTTTCTATACCATTCAAAGGCTAGTTATTCTTTTTTCATTTTCATACTGTTTCCCCCCCTTTTCTTCCATATAAATTCTCAGTTTGACAAAACCTTATCCAATTGGCCTTCTTAAAGCATCGTTGGCGGGTGGGAATTTTGACTGAGATGGCACCTGAAGGATACGTTGGAGTCAGTCCTGTGTGCATCCTTGGTGTCAACAAGGTGAGGTTTGTGTTTAGAGGATGATTAATTCTTTCGTCAGTGCTTCTAGTTTTGTTCTCATCAGCCATTCTCGAATAACATGTGTCATGAATCTAATTACTGTCTTACTCAAGCTCTTTGCTTGCATTGGTCTAGAATCATGGAGAAGAGATATCGCTTAGACTCCGAACTGATGACCTCAAGGGTTTCAGGAAATATGGAAGTATTAAGAAGACGCTTTTGCACGAGCTAGTAAGTACTCATTTGCTATAAAAATCTTCTGAATCAAATTATATCTGACCTTTGGAAATGTGTCTTCTTTTAGGCACATATGGTGTTTTCCGAGCATAATTCAGATTTCTATGCTCTGGATTCACAGGTATGAAGAGATTTATGCATGTGTTGTTGAGTTGTATTTTTTTTTAGTATGCATCTATTATGGAGAATTGGAAATACATCATTTAAAGATTAATATATTGTGGCACAATTTGCTCATTATCTCTTCAACAGCTTAACAAAGAAGCTGCTACTCTTGACTGGACTAGATCGGGAGGTCATACTCTAAGTGGAGGTACCTCTTCATTACAGTATGATGAGGAGTTTGACTCTAGCAGTAACGTAACTACATCACACAAGCTTGGAGGGCGAGTTTCTGTTCTTCCTTCTGCTCGAGCTGCTTCAGCGATTGCAGCTTTTGCTCGTTTTGCTGATGCATCCACTCCACTTTCTGAATCAAACGAGGTGCATGATGGCATCACTCTAATTATCAGACTCAGTTTTTGCCTAGATCTTGACTGGCAAACATATAAAGATATGGCTAAATGGTCAAATTTATCCCTTCCTGTCACCCCTTTCCAATTCTATCCCAAACTATCGTCTTTCACCAATTAATCCCAGACTATGCAAATCTAATCCCGACAAGTTTTTGTTCCTTGAAAACTAAGTAGAATCATTGGATGTTTGACATGGCCTGACATGAAAATACATGTGTAAAAATGATTCACTTTCAATTCCAGATAAAGCTCAAAACTATGTTGGCTATGAGGTTGATTTTTTTTCATTTTTTTTATTTTGAATGATTTTGTTAGAACATTTCACTTCTACAAACGTATGTCCATGCCAAATCCCCGACAATTGACTCAGCTTTCAAGTACCGAAAAAATTTCTTGTTAAGATTTGCATAATTTTCACGTAGTAAAAGTGATGAAACTCAATAGTTGAGGATAGAGCTGATATAAAGAAAAGGGTGATAGTTTGGGATAATACTTTTTGACTACGCATCTGAAATGAATTTCAGCTAACACATGGTCTGCAGGTACCTGGTCCTAAGATCCATGAAATTCAAAATGAGTTGAGACCCAATCCTGACAACTATGAGGGAGATGAAAGCATGCAAGTCGAGCCTTACACAGAATCGGAGTGGGTTGGCCTCGAGCCTGCCCAACTTGAACAATCCAATCCAAACATTTCCAGTACTAGCCCTGTTGAACCTAACCTTGATGGAGACTTTGATAGAAGGGTTGACATACTAGAACCGAATCTCCATGATGATGCTAAAGCAGAACCAAGAGATCAAAACTTTGAGCCGTCTGATCAAATGGACGTCACTTCATCCACAAGTTTAGAGTCGCCACCAAGGAACCAGAGCACTGAACCTGATACAGACGATCCTGAGTTGCGAGTAATTCAGGACCCTGTTACTGTGTTTTGCAGTCGTCTGCAAAGTGCTGTACAGTCATTGAGAAATGAAGCTCCGCCCTCAGAGGCTGAAAAGGTTCTACAAACTTTAATCAAGATAATAGGGTATGCCTCGGACTTGACTGTGTTCTTACACATCTGTTAGAGTTCTTTTATGTGGTTATAAACCGTACATTTTATCTTTGATTGTGTGCAGTAATGTAATGGAATACCCGAATGATGTGAAGTTCAGAAGACTCAGAAAGGTATGTCACCCACAGGGTCGTAGATCCTACATCAGAAACTTGCCCTTCTTAACTCTGTTTTTTGAATATTCCTGGTTGGCTTTGCAGGCTAATCCAACAATCCAAAGAAATATCGTGGCTTATAAAGGTATGGTGTCGCGTACAATTTGGATTTATGGATTTTATCTCTGGCATTTGGTGCAAGTGATGCTTTTTGTTTATGGTTCCCACCCTAACTAAAATTGAATTTAGCCGTGCTTATTCATTTAATTTAGGGGATGACTTCACTAGAGGAATTGTTTATCTTTTTGTGCTGTGCTCTACCCCTTCATGTGAGGATTAAGTTAGTTAAATCGTTACAGTAGGATTTGTTATGGATCAAGCACTCATTTCATTAGTCGTAAAATACATGTAGAAAATGCCCTGCTCTCAGCATGCTTTGTTTTTAGTTCGTGAACTCTTTCATAAACTATATATGATGTGCGTTTCAACATCATCAATCTTGGATATGGTTTCATTCACTTGATAAATTTGTGCTTACTTGGAATCGCATCTGTTAATAACTTTGCAGCTGCTCTGGAAATACTCAAACTGATCAGCTTCCATGAAGAAGTGATTGTCGTCGAACCAGGAAAAGCAGATCCATATTTTGTTCTAAAACGAAACGATCCGGGTTTGCTGTGGCTTGCCAAATCGACCCTCGAGACACTCATCCCATAGAAACTGAGGTTACAAAAGCATATACATGCTTGAAGCTGGGATGAGATTTATCGTTCGTATACAGATGCTGAGAACTGTTTGGTGTTGCGAGATTATTTTGTAATATACACATTTAGTATCGCCACTTCATTGTAAGAAGTCATTGTATACATAGTACGATGATTTTATTACAAAATTTGAATAAAATGTGCACATTCAGTCAATCCGTAACAGATCTATATAAGATATCGAAAGCCATATGTTACAAGATATTCTTCACCTAAAAAATTCCAACACCAAGAAATTCTCATCTAAAATAATTCACAAGAGAGATATGTGCCTAGTTTCCAATAAATTCATAAAAGGCTCGATCTCGTTGCATCCTGTCTTCACATAACGAGTAAATTCAAGAGCCATCCATGGAAATATCATTAGAAGAACGAATATTTTCAGGGGTGTCTTTTGGAGGGGGGGCAGCTCCAAAAGTGAATTCTTGAGGAGGCCCATGGGGTGAGGGACGAGCGAATACAGAAGCAGTGTTAGTGTTGGTGAAAACTGGAGCTGATGCTGGAACTAGTGGTGTATCATTTGGCTTTGAGAAACCAAAGCTTAAAGACGACAAATTTGGCATGCTCATACCACTATTTTCTACAGAACCGAAAATCTCTTGCTCGTATTCCTGTAATTGTTGGTGCACCACTGAAATTAACCAAATTGAAGCATGTGTTAGATGAGATGTATCTGGTAAGTTACATAGGTCAAGATTATATGCATAGATCCTAAGCATAACAAGTATGACCATAAGCATAAAACTGTGTTAATATTTGATTTTGATAGATAAGAGATGATTGAGCAAACCTGGATGCAATTCGACTGAAGGTCGACGTTCTTTCACCCATTGATAACTCTGGGCAAGCCTCCAGCCCTTGCTTTTCATCAAGTAGGCCATTACTATGGCAGGAGACCTGCAAAAGATATGAAATGTGTTAATAGGAATCGACTATGATTTACACTCGGAATAATAATTTATGGGCGTCTGTCTGCATGAGTATTGTGAAAGGCCATATTGTTTTTATAATTAAGAATCTCTATTTCTCTTTTTCTTGTTTATGGTGTGACACGAGAGTAAAAACAGTAAATGCAAAAATACCAACAGAATTTAACAAATGGAGCTTCCTCCATATAAAGAGGAATTCAAATAAAGAAACAAACTTCAAAGAAAATTAAGCTCACCTGCTTTTACCGGACATGCAATGCACAAGAACCCGGGCCCTCTCCTTTTCACATTGTGCTGCATCAATTAAATTATACAATGTTTATAGATGCTAATGATGGAAGATACAAAAAATTGTATAAGTTATGGTGCATCTTTCAGAGATTTAAACCATATGGATCAAAAGAAGTAGCGAAGGGGGGCATAAAGAAGGATAGATTTTTTTCGACAGCCAGAACCATTATGGGATGACTTCTCGTAGCATTCCACTAGTTAAGATATCAGTAGTAAAGTTCATCCACTTACCCAGAAACTGAATTGCATCATCGAATGGCAATTTCTGATCATACTGTAGACAGTGATATGTAAAAGAGTTCTTGTACAAATTTTGACAAGCTGGGACAGTCTGCACCAGTGAAACACGTATCTTAGAAGAATGAAAAGGTCCTTTTCACAGGATGATCGAATACCATACATATGAATGCCCGTTAATCGAACGACTAACAAATATACATCCATGAAGAATGATCAACAGAGCTGCTTTAAAATAATGGATATAATTAGCCTATTGAAACTGCTAGCTGAATTGAAATTTTCAACTTCAAGCAACTAGAAAGGAACAGATAGTGTAGTTCTAATATTGGTAGTGCTCTCTTTCGATTGTAATAACTGTAAGGTAACTAATGACGTTTGCATACAAATCAAAAGGGCATGGATGGAAATCAATGCTTTAGGCAAGCATATCCAAATTGCAAGCAAACTAAATAAAGTAAAAACCTCTACTTTTACACGAACGACAGGCCTCTCCCATCAATTTGGTACTCCAGACCACCATAGAGTAACTATGCATCCTAACAGTCCCAATTCGAGATACACAAAGCCTTTAGAATCCAAAAAACTTGCAAATGCAACGTATTTAACGAGTTATGATCAATGGCAATGGACGAATTGCATCATAACATGACATTAGAATACTTGCTCATGATTTGTTCTTCTACTTCAAGAAAACAATTAGCCAAATTCAGCCTTGTACTCTAGCTTGACTCATAAAGCAATCAAATTTCGTTGCTAATTACTCAAACACAAAATTCGGAAGAATAAACTCCAAATTGAGAACTCGATCACAGTAACCAGCTGTAATCTTGTAAAAAAAAACATAAAATCAACTGGCGAATTTGAATCCGATCGGTGCCCAAACATCGGAAAATCAAACAACAGCATGATTCAACGCAGTAAACAAAAATCGAGACTTCGCCTCCGACGCAATCAAGCAAGTCAATGAACTCACAACTTACATTAAGAATGCAGGAGATGCCCTGGGACTTGAGGAGCTCGCCGCGGGCAGCATTGTCGAAGCTGCCCAGGTAGAGGAACTCGGGCAGGATCTCGGAGGCGAAGGCGCTGACGTGGAAGGCGGCGTTATCGGCGCCGGCGGGCATGCGGTGGCCGCAGATGCCGCAGACCTCCCCCTCCTCGAACTTGTGGTAGTGGCCGCAAATCCCGCAGGGATTCTCTCTCTCTCTCTTCCTCATAATCGGGAGAAAAAAGGATCGTTCAACTGCTAATCAATGAAACCCAATGCGTGCGGCTGCGGAGGCGGAGGAGCAGTTGATTGAGGGGATCCGTTATTTGTGATCATCGATTGGTACGTTGATCGAAGCAGCGGTATTTATAGTGCCGTTTTATTCCTTTCCTTTTCCTTTCCTTTCCCTTTCTACTCAAGGATTCTGGAAATACTGAATTACTCCCTCCGTCCTTAAATAAGTGTCCCGAGCCGCCAAAAATTTTGTCCCTAAATAAGTGTCCTATCACATTTTTCCAAGCAAAAATTACACAAAACTACCAAAACTACCCTTTCTTGAAAATCTAAAAGTGGGATAAAGATAAAAATAAATAAATAAATAATCAAGGATTTTAAGGGCATAAGTGTCAATTTACCCTTCTCCTTGGTTTGCACAAAATGACGGCTCGGGACACTTATTTAAGGACGGAGGGAGTATACATCATCACCTCCTAATCCTAATCATGGAAATTAACACTTTCCCTTTGACCTATTGTTGTTGGCTATCGGTGTTCTAAAAGTCACCGTTCAGGTCCGCCTAGGGGTTAGTCGGAGTATCGCTACCGTCCGACTAATATGTATTTTATCTAGGTATTAAGCGGTACTTTATCGATCTGATATTGAAATTTGATGGATACCTTAGTACGTGTTATTTAATCGGCGCATAGGTCAACTATGTCACTTTATGCATATTTTGTATTTATAACTATGAAAATAGCTTATTAATTGTCATATTGTGTGTATATACATGAATTTAAAAGACAATTGTACTATAAGAATCGGGAAATAAGCATTGCAATTTTAACCCGGTACTCACCCTTTTATCACCTGACTAACGCATAGCGAATTTTAGAACATTGATTAAGTTCTGTCAGTTAGATTTATATTTGTGACTTTAAAGTATTGAGTATTCGTGTATATATATATATATATATATGATGTTTAAAAGTTTTATAATTGCATCGAAAATTTTACTTTTCATACTACTCCAATATAAATTTTGGATCGGCTGATTCGGCTCCTAATTATCCGTATAGTTTATTTTAAAAAAAGGTGTTTTAACTAAATTATGATAAATAAAATAAATCGGCTGATGAAAAATTATGTTTTTTTGAGTGAGCTTAGTTTATATTGTATTTTAATTAGTGTTAGGTGTAGAGACTGTAAATCCAAACCCTACACCCCCCGAATTTTTTGGGATGTTTTTGGGCCACGCGTTTTGGTCCAATTCGTGGTCTGTTAGGTTTAGGGTTTCGGCGTCTCTTATAAATAGCCGTCTTCTCATTGTATTCTATATTCGAAAATCATAGTGCATACTCCTGGCTTGGTAGCGCCCCCAAACGTAGTCATCTTGACGAACTGGGTCAACAAATTCTCGTGTTTTTCGTTGCTTTCGTATTCTTTGATTGTTATTTCCTAACAATTAGTTGGTGTTTGGATAGGTGTAGTAAGAGGTTGTGAAAGTTTGCGGGGCGCTACTTTGGATCTATGGTTTATACTTCAATTCATGAAATACAAGAATAATGGTCGTGTTAGCGATTGTAATCTCTAATTGTTTATTGTGAGATTCACGTAGAAGAATAAAGTAAGTACAATATGTTTCGTGGTGATTGTATTTGTTTTGTATTTCAGTCATCTATTTTTCTGGCCATTGCTATGAGAGGTTAAATATGTTCACATATAAGTTAGATAGTTGATAGTATGTGAATCTTGCTCCATACATATGAAAAATTAAGAGGGTGAGGGTGTGGTTTCATATTTCAATTGTTTGTTTACCGCATTGTTGTTGCAACATATCGAGAAGGTTCCAATACATTTCCCCATATTCGAACGATAGAGAATTCAAATGTAGATTGATGCAAACGTCATCGGTGAGGTACATTGTATTGTGGGATTATGACATTTTATTCAGGTGGTCATAAATAAATTATCGCAATTTGAAGACATAAAGATAAGTGACACTATATGTAAATGACGCATAATGGTCGCAAATATACAACACTGACAACATAAGTATTGTAATTTTATGACCCTCACATCAAACGTCCTACGTGCATATGTCACAAAAGCCATGTTTTTTTGTAGTGTGAGGGTGTGGTTTCATATTTCAATTGCATGTTCATTGCATTGTTGTTGCAAGATATCGAGAAGGTTCCAATACACTTCCCTATATTCGAACAACAAAGACTTTGAATGTAGATTGATGCAAATGTAATCAGGTCCATTGGAGCAAACGAAGCAAATGACGACTACCAGAACACCATTGTTATTTTTTTCTCAAGTGAACATATTCATTTTGTATTTCAATCGCTCGATGTCCCGATCGTTTTTGCAAGAGATAAAAATATTAACAAATTCGTCAATGTTATTTTTAATTTTTTGTATGCGATTATCTTCACAATCATTGTGTTCATTTGTTTTAACTTATAAAGTAGACAAAATCAAACACAAGACCCATATGTAAGCAAGAACAATAAATCAACATAATTATTCACCTAGTTCAGTTCAACAACCTATATTTAGGTGCGATTCATAGTAAAAGAGTCAACCTACTATACATACAAATCGTGTTTAAAAAATAAAAAACATGCATATCAAGTACCCTATCCTATGCTAGCCAACCGAAAAATAACCCATGTCAATTGAGTTAGTCTAAAATTTAAGAGTAGACAAAAGTTTACTTTGGTCTGATTTTACCGCTTCATATAAGCTATTTTTTCCCGTAAACTTTATGGCATGAAAGGATAGTCCTAAATCCAAAGTTTAGTGTAGGTGACAAATACTCTCTTCATTTACCATTCTTTAATATACTAATAATACATTGAAAGTCTACCATTTTTTGATCATTTTTTATTTTGGGACGTAGGCTTCGCAATACACTTATTACTTTTACATTTTAACACTTTACACTTTAACACTTTACTCAAGAATTATAGAGATATTAGATGTGCCTACAATTATTATAATTTAACATTTAAACACATTACAATATTACCATACCATCAAAATACATTAAACTCCATGTCTGAGACTCTTTTTTAAGAAACGATGGATGGAAGAAGTACTAATTTATAGCGAAATAGTCCTATATAACCTTATAAAATTAGAATAACTCAAAAGAGAGCGAGTTAACTCGATTGACATCCTTTGTCACACCAAAAAAAAAAACAAAAAAAAAAATAATGCTTTATTGCTTTGGTTTCGCTTTAATTGGATGCATACCCTTCCTCAAACACATTTTACCAACCGGACATCAACATTGCTATAGAAAGTGTATCGAATTATTTGTGAATGGTGAGAGAATTTTTATGATAAAATAAAGAGTTAATTCTCCCTAGATATCCAATCCAAAGGGGCACTAATATATATAATTTGATCGATCGAAACAATTTTCAGTTGACATGAGTTCGAATCATCTCGGATATGTGTGGACCATTATCTGTCGTGACTTTGGATCGGACCGGTAAATATTTCCCGGACGATTGGACTGAATCGTCGCTAGGCCTCAACGATTGCGAATCGGCAAAGAGGAGAACAGTGAAGAAGAGAAGAATCGCCGATCTAAGCCGGAAAGATGCGGAAGACCGCCAAAGAAGACAAATTTTCCGATCGGATATCAGAGCTGCCGGACTCTATCATCACCATATCTTCGTCCTCATGCGTTGCTCCCTTATACGTGGCGCGGACGGCGAATCTATCAAAGAATTGGCTGCTCGTGCACGATTCGTACTCGTCGTTCGATTTCGACCAGCGGTGGTACCAGAGGCGCGGCGGGGTAGGGTTCGTCGATCCGAAGGTGGTTCAGTAGCAGAGACGCGAGGAGCGGGAGATGTTCGTGGATTACGTTTTGAAGTCGTTTCCGGCGAGGATTTACCCCTCGAATGCCTTGAATACGTATCGACTATACGCGAAGGATGTTGATGAGAAGCAAGTCGTATGGGGGGTCAATGCTGCTATTGCTATGCACGTGAAGGATCTCGAGGAGCACGTGGAGAGATTCAGAGACTACGTGCTCCCGTTCGAATTGAATCAGTCGTCTTTCATCACCTTTTTGAAGATCTTCGGTGTTGCGGTGGACGATTCTACTCCTATTCAGTGGGCATTGGTGTAATCTGAGAGGCATTTCGATCAAGGAGGCTCGATTTCTCAATGATAAAGTGATGGAGAAAATCAAGGAAAACTGCCCGTTGTTGGAGAATCTGAGGCTCGTACACTGCTCAAATTTGACGAAGCTAGACATTTTGATCCTTGACAATCTCAAGAGGGTGGAGGTGCAAGAATGTAAAGGTCTCAAACACATTGAAATTAAGGCTCCAGAGCTTCACACCTTCTGGTATCATGCTCAAGGGAAGTAGAATTGCCAAATCGAGCTGAGATGTTCGTAGAGTATGAGGAATTTAACTTGGATGGACATAGTAACGGATAGCTCGACGTTTAAAGACATTGTTTCCACTTTCCCGTTGCTCGAGAAGCTGGAGCTCTGCCAATGCAACATAATCCAGAAGCTTAGAATTTTTAGCCTTTCATTGAAGAGCTTGGCCTTAATTCAGTGCTCGAAGCTGGATGTAATCGAGGTCGATATACTCCGAATCTCAGCTCCTTCAATTACGAAGGCCTTGTGATTCATTACCCTTCCATCGATGCCTCTCGTCTATCAGAACTGAAATTCTTCTTCAGTCCCAGTCCAAAGAGATCAAATATCAAGAATCCCAACTTCTTTTGGAACTTTCAAGGATGTCAAAGCTACAAATTTGTTGTCTACACAAAAGAGGTAACCACATTTTTTCGTGTTTGCGGTTAATTAGACATGAAGTCAAGTTCTTGATCAATTCTTAATACGTACCTCGGTGAAACCCACCCGGTCATGTCGAGGTGTGACCAAGCAAAGACGTCTCTGAATTCCCTTAGGAGTTGGATGATCTGCTCTCTCAGTAGAAGTACTTCGGTGAAACCTACTTTGACGACCTTGAGGGGATCGTCTTCGTACAACGCGACCTCTTCAACCGAACTGTCGAGAGCATACGACACCTTCTCCAGTTCCAACTCATTGGGCTTCGATAATTGCTATGCTTGTGGGTGTTGGTTCGAAGTCCTAGCATCTCTTCAGGTGAGCTGCATATACTCCTTAGCTTGTTTCCGATCTCCTTGGATCACAACTACTCCTCCATTTGTGGGGAATTACATGGTCAAGTGGTACGTCGAGCATACTATCCTCACCGCATTTAACCAATCTCAGCTTAGTATGATGTTGTATGGTGAGTAGGCGTTTACCATAAAAAAATGTACCACTTTGGTGAGCTCGTCGGTGTTTTTCCCACTGCGACAGGCAGTCCAATGATTCCCTCCGGCTGCGTCTCCTCTTGTACGAAGCTGCAAAGTGGAAGTGGTGCTGGTGTAAGGCGTGCCCCTTTAATTTTTAACTTGTCGAAACATTCCTTGAAGAGGATGCTCACCGACGCACCACTGTCGACGTACACGCGACAAACTAACTTGTTGGCGACTACTGCTTGGATTATGATCGCATCCTGGTGAGGTACTATGGCTGGTACCGGGTCTTTATCCGAGAAGGCGGTGGCCACATCCTTTTTAAACCTTTTGTTCGTATGTTCACTTGATTGGGGACTTCAGGAATCGACTTTAAGAAAAGATTTCGTGGTACCGTGAGGAATCCCCGTTATAGCGGATATGATTCCATCGAACTAAAGCTAGTCATCACCCCTTTCACCGGCGTTGCGCCTTGCTTTCTTGTCGGTATAAGGGTCACATTTTTCTCTTTCCTTGTCTTGCTTGCGCTTATGCTGACTTCGGTGGGAGACCTCATACTGACTAGCTCGTCGGCCATGATCTTGGTATCTCCTAAGGACCCCATCACGTACCAATTTTTCAATATCCGCCATGAGATTCATGCATTCCTCCGTGTCATGCCCGTGATCCTCATGGAAAGAGCAGTACTTGTTTTTGGATCGGCGCTTCGAACCTCCTATCTCTGCTCTTGTCTTGGTCAATGGCGTACATTGAGGTCGCTCTGGGTCATGACGTGGTCCAAGCCTGGGTTCTAGAGGTCCACGTTGTATCCTGTCGAGGGCACTTCGCCGATTTCGGCCTCGGTCTCCTTGATCATCCTCTTTCTTCTTTTTGTCAGAGGATTCCACATTGTCGGCTTCACGTTTTCTCCGGTCCGCTTCGTATGCCTTAACGAACCAATCTGCTACGCACCACAGTTCCAACGCAATGCGAGGCTCGTACTTGACAATCTCCTTGTATAAAGCACCAGGCAAGATACCGTTCTAGAACTGAGAGAGGAAATTTTGCTGGTCACGTAATCCATCATAGGGTGCGAAATTTGGTACCCTATACTTGTCCGGGAGAGGAGTATCAAGTATCTCGTTGGAGAAAGGGATATTAATCTTCCCGTATCCATCAAACCCGTCTCCAGGAGAGCGATGCCGAGGTTGTCGGCTTAACTCGTGGTGATCGTGGCGGTTGACCTCGCGATGATCACGATGGTCGACCCCACGAGGCTCATCCCTTGCACGATCGAGTTGAAAGCCGACTCGTATAGAGGTATTATTCGCAGCTCGCATACCTAACATCTGAATGATGGGGGATCCACGTCGATGTGCTGCTTCGTGCTTAGATGAGACTTCGGCATCTTCTTCGCCGTACTGAAGCCAACCTTGTTCTCGGCTGAGGTATTAAAGGGAAGGTCTCCTTGTTTTCCGCAAGGAACCCTTTGACACCCTCATCGAGGTTCATCTGCGCAGCTTGGTGTCCCTCTCTTTTGTTGCGATCTCCTTCGCTGTGGCGATCTCCTTCTTCGTGAAGGATATGATTGCTTGCTCATCTAGGGTTTGAGTATGTCCCTCGGGAGTCGTCTCTTATCGGGCTCTTCCCGGGTCGCGTTTGGCAGATTTTATCGCCACTATTGTTGCCAAAAACGACCTTGGAAGTAGCGCTTCGTGCGTTACGCATCGTGGCGATTAATTAACTAGGAAAACATTTATCGTAAACACAAAATTTGATTCCAACAGACGGCGCCATTTATCAATCTTATTTTCGTAGGGCAAAGAATACGTAACAACAATGTAAAGAACACAAATAAGTAACGTGGTTCGATCTATCAGAATGGATCTACGTCCACAGAGCAAGAGTATTGATCTTTATTGAGTAGTAAAGATATCGAGTACAAAAAGTATGAATGAATCCCTTCCTCTAATCTAACCTCTATTTTTGTACAATCATGTTGAGTTTGATTCTAATACAAAGTCTTCTCCTATAAGGATTCTTTGAGTTTATTTTGTCCTTCATGATAAGCATCCGAGTCTTCTACGTCTCTAATTGATAGTTGAGCTGTAGTCGATCAGGGTGTCTTCTTGGACCGAACTCACGTAGGCCGAGCTTAATGTCGGGGCCCATTTATATTGGGTCTGATGCTTGAGCCTTGTAGTGGATCGTATCCTATCAACTTTTAACACTGCGCCTGCCTAAATGAAACAAATTAATTGAAGGGGGACAGAGGGAGTATCAGTTTTTCAAGGACGAATGGCTTATTACATAGTTGGAGGTAGGGGTGAGCATTCGGGTGGTTCGGGTTAGACCCGAACCAAACCCGAAAAATCCAAGACCCGAATTTTACATTTTTTATAACCTGAACCGAACCAAACTAACATCTAAACAGAACCAAATCCAAACCATATTTTACGGTTCGGGTTCAGTTCGGTTCGGTTATAACCCGAATTTATACATGAAATTTAATTCTTTTTTTTTTTGAAAAAATACATAAAATTTCTACTTTAAACACGAACATTTATCGGCTTTAATAATATTACACAACATAATAACAACAAACCAACAAAAAATCCAACCATAATACAACAAAATCAATCCACAAATCAACCTAATAAGTCCATAATCTAATCATAATACACAAAGCTAATATTCAACGAAATCAACAATTATGGCTTAAAGAATGTGTAAGAATTATGATATATAAGGGCATAAAGAATTGAATGTGTAGGAATTAAGATATGTAATTAATAAATAGTTAAATACACATAAATTATATAATATTATTTTACAGAATTATATAAATTCGGGTTTTGGATTAGACCCGAATTTTCTATGCAAACCCATACCCGAACCGAAATATTTTCGGGTCCCAAATTTCAACCCGAACCAAACCAAAAGGATATAGAACCCGGACCAAACCGCCTAATTCGGTTTCGTTCGGTTCCAATTTTCGAGTCGAACCATATTTTGCTCACCCCTAGTTGGAGGGCAATGAAGCCTTAATTAATTAAAAACCTCTCAATCCTCACATGGGACGAAATCGGAAGAAACACCCATATAGAGGGACTAATCCAATATAAATGGAAAATTATGGGGTTTAATTGAATTGGGGTTAAATTGATACTCACACAAACAGTAAAATTTATTCCCAAAAAAGAAAATTGGCGTCCACTAGGCAATTAACGAAAATACCAATCCCCCTAAATCAATCTACTTCTGCACAACTAACCGGTTCCCACCGCCACCACAAACGACGCCGTTCCAACCCAGGCGCCGATTGCTTTCTGCCGGCTTTCAATTGCTTCTTTGTACAATAAACTGCTGGCTTCGGCCATCGCGATTGAAGGTTTGATCGCCGTCGTTGATCTTCAGTGGGTCAGTTGAAAATTTTGCTTTTTTGGTGGATTCAGCTGTCAATTGCTATTGAGGCTAGCTCCAATTTGAAATTTTACTTGTTTTTGATCAAAGGTGATGCTTTGATTTGCTTTCCCCAATTTGATTAAACCCTAGTGGGATGTGTAGCTGTTTTAGTTTGATCGGCTGTTTTGGATTGATTTGAGCCTGGGAATTTGATCAAGGCGCTTCATTTCAGTAAATTTATTCATTTATGCATGTGATCCGGGTTCTTGATTACTTAAGGTCGTGAGGAGTTGCATTAGATTTTCCTTGATGTTGGTTAAGTGATTGATGTTTATCCTATTCAATATGTATTGAAGAATGCGTCTTGTGCATAATTATCAGTAGCAGATTTGGGTTCCGTCATCGGGGCGATTCAAATTAGGGGCTTACTGCCTTAGATTCCACTTAAAGGAATGATCTTTGAAAATCGAATTAGGTTGCTGATTTTATAAGATCATGGGCTTGGGATGCTTTTGTCATAACTTTCTCCCGCACTGAGAAGTTTCGTAGATTATGTTCTTTTGGGTATTGTAGTATTGTCGAACTGGCTGTGGTCATGATTAAGTTTGTTATGCTGCATGAATGGGCGTTTGCGATTAAGTTTCAATCTTGATATTCTTTCTTCCTGAAATTCTTTTAGCCTTCATTTTACAGTAACTCCAGTCTGAATTGGCGACCGCTTCTATTTACGTCTGCGGGACTCTGGCCTTTTAAGAGCTTGCCCAAATAGTTTTGGATGGTTTCTACACAGAATTCTGACTTCATATTTGTTGTACCAAATAAATCATGAATCTGCAAACGAACCATTCTGGGCAGTTCTCAGGGCAGGTACCAAACCAAGCTGGTACAATGTTGCCCGTGCTACAACAGCAAAATGGTAATCTGATGCAAAATCCTAATATGCATCGCACTATTCAGAATACAGATCCTGAATATGTGAGGATACGTCGATATATGCAAGAAAAAATGTAAGAATTTTCATATTTTTTGTATCTATTCTTGAGATACTTTTATGATTGCTGTAATTAACCCGTATATATTTCCTCCATGTCAGATTTTGTGACCTTTTGATTGTTGGAAATAGGAAAAATGTTAAACTTCTTTCTTGGAATTATATTCTCAAGAATGCAGTATTTGATTCCAGTCTGAGTTGTGGCAGTTGTAGTTACTTTTTGGAGTTTTCTTGTAGTTACAATTGCATGCTGTCTAATTCCTTGTACGTATGTGTGGTTATTGTTGGATAGCCACCTTGTCGAATCATAAATTCATATTTAATCGGTTGCACAACACCTTTTCTTGATTACTGACGGTAGACGAGCTATCAGATAAATGTCCTGCCTAGGCTTACTCAAACTAGGTATCATAAAAACTATTAGTTTGTTGAACTGCTGCACCCTGCTTTCTTGTCGTGGAAAGAAAAACTTGTTTGAAAAATATTTGCTTGTCTAATCACCAGTATACTTGTTTTCGAATGCATAATGGGAGTGAAGTAGAAGGTAATATGAATTCGTCTGTTGATTATGATTAAAAATGTTATTTCATCATATTCATTTACTGTATATCTTTATTGACATTCTGTTTGAGCACCTCTGAAGTATCTGCCCTATTTCTTTGGGAAAACTCCATTATATCATGGATTAAGCGCTAGAAACCGCTCATACATAATGCTAAAGCTCTAGCTTTTATTTATTTGCAGATGGGAATTTCTTATGCAGCGACGTCAACAATCTAATGAGGTTTCCAATAAGAAAATGATCGATTTAGTTAAACGCTTGGAAGAGGCTTTGTTCAAGAGTGCCACAACCACGGTGTGTTGCATTTTTTTTTTCAATTGACATTGCTTCGTACTCTCATTTCTCTAATAATATGTTTCCATTTCTTATTAAATTTTACAATTTGCAAATAACATCTGTTTCTTGTGTTAAAAAATGTGTAAAAATGTTCTCAGGTGTACCTAAGCATTATTTACTGGAACTAACATTTGTTCTCCTGTGGGCTATAGAAACCACTCATGTCAGCATTTTTCTTGTTATCAACTTTTTACATAGTCTGATTTCGCTTTTGTCAGGATGAGTACTTGAACCTAGGAACTTTGGAAAATCGTCTCCATGTTCTGATCAAACGACTGCCTATGAGTAACCACAACCAGCAGTTCTCTCATACTAATTCTTCCCCCTCCATTGGTACAATGATTCCAACTCCTGGGTTGCAACAAAGTGGAAATTCTAACGTAACTCAATCTGTAGATAGCTCACATATGGTTAACAATAGCTCCAACACAATGGGACTCAGCAGTGTCAATTCTGGGAACTACATGCTGCATGGAAATGGGCCTTCTAGCCATGTCAATGGTGGTACTTTTAGTTCGTCCGATGGTACTTATGTTCTTCTGATCCATGACATTAATTTGACTTGCCCTTGCACCCTTATCTCACATGTTATTTCTTTTAGGAGCTTTTTCTGGTGGATATCAACAGTCATCTTCCGCTTTCTCTGTGAATTCTGGGGGAAATAGCATGGTGACATCCATGGGTTCACAGAGGATGGCTAGTCAAATGATGCCCACTCCTGGATTTATCAATTCCAACAATAATGAAGTGAATAATAATACTAATAACCAGTCATTCATGAATATGGAGTCATCCAATAATGTTGGTTCGTTCCAAGGTGGTGAATCCTCTATTCTATCTCAGCCTATGCAGCAAAAGCAGCGGGTTATTGGCCAAAACAGCCGTATCCTACATAATATCGGGGGCCACATGGGTGGAATAAGTTCTACACTGCAGCAGAAGTCGTATGGGTTATCAAATGGGTCTTCAAATGGGGGGCTGGGCATGATGGGTAATAATACCTCCATGATAAATGCTCCTGTAACAACTGAGGGCTATGTATCAGGAACAGTATACGGAAACTCCACCCAGCCCATGAATCAGAATTTTGATCAACATCAGCGACCAGTAATGCAGGGTATGCAATTTCTCTATTCAAAAGTTCTCTCGTTTTTCTGTTAAAGCATTTGATATGCTGTGAAATGTAGAACATGACAATATTCAATGATGGAAACTTGACCACAATTGAGATATTTAATTCTTTTCTCACTGCAAGATATTCTGCGTGACAGGTGATGGATATGGAGTTAGTGCATCTGAGGCTTCAGGGTCTGGAAACTTATATGTTCCCGTATCATCAATGGGATCAGTGATGAACAACCAGAGCTTGAATGGTGTATCTAGGCAGTCGACGCCAAAAACAAACTCTCTTGTGATGAATAATGGTCTGCCAAATGTGCACTCTGGGCAACAAGCGACAATGATGAAGCCTCAATCAATAGATCAGTCGGAGAAAATGAATTTTCAATCACAGTATTCAGTTAGAGAGAATCTCTCCCAACCTCATCAACACCAACAATTTCCACAGCAGTCTCACCAATATCAGCGCCAGCAACTTGTTCAGAATCCGGTCCAACAAAGGGTAACTCAGAACCAGCTTTCGTCAAAGAATGATACCTTTGGTCAATCTCACCTATCTACAAACATGGTTTCTGAGGTGAAGCCTGGGCATGGGTCAGAGAATCGTGATGACGGTATGCCATTACAAGTCTCTGACCCATTCCATTTCTCTGATATGCACAGTCAGTTTCAACATAATTCTTTGGAAGACCGATCTAGAGGTCAGATGATGCCCCATACATCTGGTCCACAGGATGCGACTTCGTCACTTAATCCGTCTTCAGATCAGATGCAAGAGTTGTTGCATCCGCAACAATTTACTAACTCACAAAGTGATTTTGGTGGAATTCAACCAGATGCAGCCTTGCATGGTCAATGGTACTCCAAATCTCAAGATGTGTCTCATGTCTCAGGAAGGCTCACACAGGATCAAAATGTGCAAGACGAATTCCAGCACAGATTAATAGGGCAAGATGTAGCTCAGTTAAATAATTTATCATCTGAAGAGTCAATAATTGGTCAGTCAGATGCTTCTAAATCAGCGGAACTTACACGCCGATCTAGCCTTAATCGTGAACGGCAGTTCAAGAACCAACAAAGGTGGCTCTTGTTTCTGCGACATGCTCGTCGATGTCCCGCTCCAGAAGGCAAATGCCAGGAGTCTAATTGCTTGACTGTTCAAAAGCTATTAAAACACATGGAACATTGCAATGTATTTCAGTGTCCTTATCCACGTTGCTGTGCTACTAGAGTTTTAATCAATCACCATAGACGCTGTCGTGATACAAGCTGCCCTGTCTGTGTTCCTGTGAAGAGTTATGTGCAACAGGCACAACTGAAGGCATTTGCTCGCTCTGAGATCAATTCTGGGCTGCCAAACTCTGTTAATGGTTCCAATAAATCATTTGATGCTGCTGAATTTACTGTAAGGTCAACGCCTAAGATGAGCCCTGTGATGGCTGAAACTCCCCAAGATCTACAACCTTCCATTAAACGCATGAAAATTGAACAAGCCCCACAGCCTGTAGTCTTTGAAAATGGAGCTCCCCTTGCACCAGCTTCTGCTGCTAATGAATCGCCAATTCAGGAGGTACAATGTCCTGAACAGTATCATGATTCCCATATTCCTATGAAGCCTGAAATGGGTCAAGTGAAAATGGAGTTTCCTGGAGGTCTTGGACAGTTGAATACTGAGAACATTGAAATGAAAAGGGATCATTTGGATAATTTGTATGCCCAAAATCCCCAAAAGCCTGAAGTAGATCCTATTGCATCGAATAATCCTGCTGGATATGGAACACATGAGGCTGTTAAGTGTGAAAAGGAAATGGGAGCAGCTAAGATGGAAGATCCACCATTACCTTCTGAGGCTCCATCCAAGTCTGGGAAGCCAAAAATTAAGGGAGTATCATTGACAGAGTTGTTCACTCCTGAACAAGTCCGACAGCATATTGCAGGTCTTAGACGATGGGTTGGCCAGGTAACTCTTGTAACTTCCATTATGTCTGCTTTACCATGCAAGTACGCGCATTCCTGTTCTGATTGATATTATCGCTGCAGGCATGCTGCATGAATGCATAACATGGTCCTTATAGGGCCCTGATTATCTTTTACATGGAAGCATCATTTTTCTGTTTGCATTCAGCCTTTTAGTTTACCTTTTCATCTTTGGTATTGGAGAAGAGATTGTACAATTATGTGGAGTTTCTTTGGTTGAACTAAGTACCATTTGCCTTTACTTATGTAACTTGATGCTCATGATGTCTCCCCTTATATATGATTCTCCAAGTTGCTGAGTCGTGATTTACCTTTTGTTACACAGAGCAAAGCAAAAGCAGAAAAGAACCAGGCAATGGAGCATTCAATGAGTGAAAATTCTTGCCAGTTATGTGCAGTTGAGAAGCTTACCTTTGAACCACCCCCAACCTATTGTACACCCTGTGGAGCCCGCATTAAAAGGAATGCTATGTATTATACCATTGGAGCTGGTGAGACTCGGCATTACTTTTGCATCCCATGCTATAATGAGGCCCGTGGAGACACAATGGTGGTTGATGGGTCTACTATTCCAAAGGCAAGGATGGAGAAAAAGAAAAATGACGAGGAAACTGAAGAATGGGTATGTCTTTATGTGCTTGACCACATATTCTGTTTTGCCCTTGAGAAATTTCCTCGTGTACTGACGATGTATTTTATGCAGTGGGTTCAATGCGACAAGTGTGAAGCTTGGCAACATCAAATCTGTGCATTATTTAATGGTAGAAGAAATGATGGTGGACAAGCAGAATATACTTGTCCAAATTGTTACGTGGAAGAAGTTGAAAGAGGAGAACGCGTGCCATTACCGCAGAGCACTGTTCTAGGAGCAAAGGATCTGCCTAGAACAATTTTGAGTGATCACATGGAGCAGCGATTATTTGTGAAACTGAAGCAAGAACGGCTGGATAGAGCAAGGGCTCAAGGAAAAAGTTATGATGAGGTGATTAGATTTTGCTTATGTTTTGTTCATTTCCAATTCCAATCCTTTGGAAGTTCATATGGTGGGGTGTTTACTTTTTTATGGGAAACTTCTAGTGTAAGACCTCAAATGTTCTATTATTAAGCTTTCATGGACTGATGGACATCTTAAAAGAGTATTTATTCCATTACTTCTAATTTAGTACCGGGCGTGAGGTTGAAGATAAGTTATTCCAGAACTCCCCTTTCTCTGTTTGATAACATTCCCAGTCAGGAGTATGCCTAGCTGGAAAACAATTTCCTTCGATAGAAATAAACTATATGGACAAAATGAATCCAAACACGTCATATATTTTATCTAGCTGTGCTTTAGTGGAGTACTATTTTGGACAGATGGTCTTACTTCTTTTTAATTTGTTTCCTTTTAGGATACATTAAATGAATAAAATGATTTCTTGTGTAATTTTTATTATATGTATACATATTGTGATTGCAATTTATATGTTGATTGTTGTTACTTTGCCAGGTACCAGGAGCAGAATCACTTGTTGTTAGAGTGGTGTCATCGGTTGACAAGAAATTGGATGTCAAACCAAGATTTCTTGAAATTTTCCAGGAGGACAATTATCCGATGGAGTTCCCATATAAGTCTAAGGTGTGCAAATACTCGACTCTAAGTAGGTCTCAGGGATTGTTGATTTATTTGTGTTGTGTGGTATATATACGAGATAACCAAACAAAATTAATTTATCTTGTGGAGGAACCTTAATGCTAAATTTACATTAGTTTGGTATCTTGTGTGTAACAAAAGAAATTGATTTATCATGCATTAGATTCATGTGTCATCTAAATTATTTTGACAACCTTTTCTCTGTCCCAGGTTATATTATTATTTCAAAAAATTGAAGGTGTTGAAGTATGCCTTTTTGGCATGTATGTTCAAGAATTTGGATCAGAGTGTCAGCAACCCAATCACCGCAGGGTCTACCTTTCTTACTTGGACTCAGTTAAGTATTTCAGGCCCGATGTCAAGGCAGTGAGTGGAGAGGCGCTTCGGACATTTGTGTACCATGAAATACTGGCAAGTTTCTGATAATTGTTATTATGCCATCATTCTTGTCGCTGTTCCAATTCTGGCTCGAAATTTAGTGTTTACATTTAGTTATTTAGTAATATCTCTTTTTTACAGATCGGGTATTTGGATTATTGTAAGAAGCGCGGTTTTACAAGCTGTTATATTTGGGCTTGCCCCCCATTAAAGGGAGAAGACTACATTTTGTATTGCCATCCAGAAATTCAGAAGACACCAAAATCTGATAAACTTCGTGATTGGTAAGTTTAAAAATTTTGTGGTTATGAGGAGACTGTAGTCTTCGGTTGTCTGCTAATAGCCTATACTACACATCCACTGTGTGACTTTAATCTCGTTTTCGGTTTCAGGTATCTGGCCATGTTGAAGAAAGCTAAGAAGGAAAATATTGTTGTTGAACTTACTAATCTGTATGATCATTTCTTTATCACAACCGGTGAATGTAGAGCAAAAGTAACTGCAGCTAGGTTGCCATACTTTGATGGAGATTATTGGCCTGGTGCTGCGGAGGATATGATCTTCCAATTGCAACAAGAAGAGGATGGGAGGAAGCAGCATAAGAAGGGAACTTTTAAAAAAACCATTACCAAAAGAGCTCTAAAGGCATCTGGCCAAACAGATTTATCTGGCAATGCATCGAAGGATCTGATGTTGATGCATAAAGTAATTTCCTCTATTTCATACGTCATTTCCTAATTTAGTATTTATATCTTTTATCTTATTATTATTTTTCTAGTTTTTGATTACTCAACTCTGTTTCGCTGCATCCACTGTAGTGATTGATTACAATGTTGTCTCCAGTTCTACTTTTCAACTAACGCCTATTTAAGTAAAACTTTTGCTCATTGCTTCCATTTTCTTATTAATTTCCTTATTTTCTGTAGCTGGGCGAGACAATACTTCCAATGAAAGAAGACTTTATCATGGTTCACTTACAGCATGCATGCTCACATTGCTGTATTCTCATGTTTTCTGGAAATCGTTGGGCTTGCAGACAGTGCAATAATTTTCAGCTTTGTGACAGGTAAGCATTTTAAATGTTGGGTATAGTTTTATTTTTTCTTGTTACTCTTCATATGTTCTCTGGCTATTATGTTAGTTTATATAGTCTTCCCAACATAGTCTTTTGCTGTGGATCATACATCAATACTTCAATTTTGAGAGCTAATGGATGTAAGGCACAATGATCATGATGCTAGTCCTACGAGTTACTTCATCAAACTTATCTTTTCACTTCAGGTGCTATGATGTTGAGAGGAAGCGCGAGGACAGAGAGAGACATCCTATAAACCAGAAGGACAAACATGCGCTATATCCTGTAAGTCCATATCAATTTACTTTTTCTTTTTCTTCTATGCTCTTACTCTATTTATTTCGCATAGGTTTTTAGCATGTCGAGTAAGCAATTTATGAATGTGCAGGTTGAAATCACCGGTGTCCCCGAGGATACAAAAGACAAAGACGAGATTCTTGAGAGTGAGTTCTTCGACACGAGACAGGCTTTCCTCAGCCTTTGTCAAGGAAACCATTATCAGTATGATACCCTTCGAAGGGCCAAGCATTCCTCGATGATGGTCCTCTATCATCTTCATAATCCCACTGCTCCAGCTTTTGTTACAACATGTAATGTATGCCACCTTGATATTGAAACTGGCCAAGGCTGGCGCTGCGAGACATGCCCCGATTATGATGTATGCAATGCATGTTATTCGAAGGATGGGGGAATCGATCATCATCATAAATTAACGAAATATCCGACTAATGAATGTAATGCACAGAACAAAGAAGCACGGCAGTTGAGAGTTACACAGGTATATGATCTGCTTTCAGGCATTTCTGATTGTCTACTTCCTTTTGCTTTTAGTATTATTATCCATTTGCACACCAGAACTTGGAATTTGGATTGCATTTTAGTGCCTCTGTGATTGGTCAAAGATTTAATTGCTTAACTGGTAACTTTTATCGTTCAAACTTGCAGTTGAGGAAAATGCTTGATCTCTTAGTGCATGCCTCTCAATGCCGTTCTTCACAATGCCAATATCCAAATTGTCGGAAGGTGAAGGGACTTTTCCGCCATGGTATGCTCTGCAAAGTACGCGCTTCCGGAGGCTGTGTTCTGTGCAAGAAGATGTGGTATCTCCTTCAGCTTCATGCTCGAGCATGCAAAGAATCCGAATGCAACGTACCGCGATGCAGGTATGCAAAGAATTAAACTTGCTGAAAATATTGAAATGTTTCAAAAGTGTGCTCCTGTTCTTGATCGTTTTTATGTTTTGAGAAGCATGATTGACGAGGTTTGTGATCAATTGGTTTTTGATGAAATAAATTCATGGCTATAATACACTTTCAAAAACACACCTCTTCTATCATTCTCTTTAAAGTTGTAAACGCCATATTCACAAATTCCACTTTTGATACATAACTAATCTTGCACCCCGTCACATAGGTAGCATCGTGCTTTACCGATTGGGTTGCCCCATAGATAGCGTCTCATTTCCCTTTTTTGGGAAAAGCTAACTCTTCAAAAGTGTGGACACTGCCACTTCTTAACATGTTACACCTGTTTAATTGTCGTGTCCAAAATAAACATGACGCTGTTTGTTTGGATTATTGTATACCTATTACCTATAATATCCTAACTCATTTCAACTTCTGAGGGTAGTTTAGTAACTTAATATACAGTGTTCAGCCATTTGGTTGTCAAAGAAGATCCCTTTTGTATCTAAAGTTCTTCAAAATTGAAATAAAGCATCGGTTTAAATGTTTATGTATTGTTCAGAGTCATAATTTTAATGTGCACCACACGTAATATTATTTAGTCAATAATCGTAAAAGCCATGTATTCACACACTCTCACCTACTCTTGATGCAGAGACTTGAAGGAGCATATGAGAAGGTTGCAACAGCAATCTGATTCTCGAAGAAGGGCCGCTGTGATGGAAATGATGAGGCAACGCGCTGCAGAAGTCGCGAGCAATTCATGATTTCCGACAATGTACATAGAGCAATTGCATTATCTCAAGAAAAAACTCTTTTCAGGGTGAGGGTTGGAGGTAATTTAAATGTGGATGCTGCTACCTTCGACGTTACCAGTCGAAGAAGTCTGTTCCTCACCGTTTGGCTTGTTTCTCGTGAAGCTCGATTTTTTGGTCGATACATCTCCACGGTAAGATTGCTTGGGGAGTTTGTAACTTAGGATGGGTTCCAAAGCGTTGATAAGTTATTCTTTGATTTTGTTTGTTGTTTTCTTTAATCTGTTGCCATCAATGGTTTAGTGGCACAGTGTAACATAGCTGTTTTGATATGTAGTGTAAGATTGAAACCTTGCATAGAAACAAGAGAAATTTCTCAGTTAACTCCTATAGTTTTATTTAATCCCTCCCTCCCTCTCTCTCTCTCTCTCTCTCTCTGAACAATGATTGGTGCTTTTGGCAGAAAATGTTTGTGACTTTATCTCCTCAAGGAAAGAGGATTCCCTTTTGTAGCAATGGAGTTCACATGCATGAGCAAAACTTACTTTTGGAGGTTATATTGGGTTTGTGTAAATAGTATATTTGACCAATCACGGGTTCTACAGTGGCTAAATGTTAAAACTTGCTCGATTCCTCAATGCTGCAAAGGTTAAAACATGGGTCCATCGATGCATAGTTTATCACTAGGCAATCATGGCTCAGTCGAATCGAGTTGAGTCGAATCGAGCCAAACTGCATACGTTTGAAATAAATGTGTTATATTCGTATAGACCCCTGTCATATTAATAAAGAGCTATTCCCTCCGTCCCACTCATATAGGGATAGTTGACTGTCGTTTTGTCTGTCATTTTTAGCTGGTTATTTACCAGTGGAACAGAGATTTACTTGAAATCGGGTGAATTATTGAAAGTACAGATCTCGGCTCCGAAAACATAATAATGATCGAAAGAAACCACATTATATGTGCTTGGCATCTAAGGGAGCACATAGTTTTGGTAAGTCTATAAAAGGATGGATGAAACACATCGATAGCATGTAGTCTTTGATAGTTATGGGCAAGCTCAATAGGAGTATCATCATCCAATTCCAAGCCCTAATTCTTGTTCTCAATTTGGGGATTTTGCAACTCTCTCTAGCATGCCCTTACTGTCCATTCCCAGCTCCTTCAAGCCCTCCCCACAAACGCCCACCCATAAACAAGCCTCCGGCGGCTGCCAAACCACCGTCTTGCCCACCGGCAAGTCCGCTTCCAAAACCACCACCACCGCATGTTCCTAAACCTCCAAAGCATCCGAAACCGCCACACGTGCCCAAACCACCCGGTGTCCACTCTCCGGCCACTCATCCGCCGCCACATGTTCCAAAACCGCCACACTACGAGCCAAAACCACCGGTAGTCCATCCCCCTTCAAACCCTAAACCACCCACCGTGCACCCTCCGGTCATCCCAAAACCGCCACCCCACAAGCCGAGACCACCGGTACTCTATCCTCCGGCCATCCCCAAACTGCCACCCCACGAGCCGAAACCACCAGTAGTAGTCTACCCTCCGGTCATCCCCAAACCGCCACCCCACAAGCCGAAACCACCGGTACTCTATCCTCCGGTCATCCCAAAACCGCCACCCCACGACCCGAAACCACCAGTAGTAGTCTATCCTCCGGTCATCCCAAAACCACCACCCCACGAGCCAAAGCCACCGATAGTCTACCCTCCAGTCATCCCCAAACCACCACCCCACGAGCCAAAACCACCGATCGTCTACCCCCCGGTCATCCCCAAACCGCCACCCCACGAGCCAGAACCACCCATCGTACATCCTCCGGTCGACCCCAACCCGCCGCCATATACCCCCGATCCACCACTCATTCCACCTCCGGAAACCCCATGCCCACCGCCGCCGGAAGAGCAAGGGACATGCCCGGCGCTGAAACTGGATGCATGCGTGGACGTGCTGGGAGGGCTCATCCACATCGGCATCGGCAGCAGCGCTAAGGATGCATGCTGCCCAGTTCTGGGAGGACTACTGGATTTGGATGCAGCCCTCTGCCTCTGCACCGCCATTAAAGCTAAGCTCCTCAACATCACCATCATCGTCCCCATAGCTCTTCAAATCCTCATCGAATGCGGCAAAACTCCACCCTCCGACTTTCACTGCTCGCCGCCCTAATTAGCCAATGTCTATTTTTTTCACTGCTACGTACTTTTCCTTTTGGTGTTTGTAAAATTAATTACTAGTATTTCTCAGTAGCTTAATTGGAGTTTGAACTTTGAATTGTGTGTTTCAGTTTCGAATGTATGTTATTATTTTCATCCTCATTTTTAGATGTCTTATTTTTATTTTGTTGTTATTAGGTTCTTACAACGTAGTTGACGAAATGGTTTTTGGTACAAATAAATAGATAAATATTTTTATTTAATGTTAGAGGACTAAATAAGTAAATACATTAGCATTAGCATGGCTACATACCAACTTTTTTTTTTTAATAGATAAATATTTTGTTATGAATTTTGAATAAAAAAAAGTTGATAGTTTTTTCAAATGGGAGTATGGGGAGAGAGTAGTAAAAAGGACATTTGTTTTATTATTGTAAACTAGAACGTATACCCGCACGATGCGCGGATTTAAATTTCATTTCATTAGATTGCAATATTATATAATCATCAAAATGATCAAAATTTCTCTAAAAGTTCTGTAAATTATTTTACAATAATTTTCTTCAAAAAGAGTGTTTCATTTTATTGAAACTATGAACAATTGAAGTGTGAGTCCATATGAAATTACTTGTTAATTTTGTATGATATCAACTTATGTTTTTAGCCTTTTGTATGAATCGTATTGCTATATATGATATTGTTTGATGGGAGGTTTAACGTTATTTTGCTTATTAATTTATTATGAATCTATATATTATTTGTCTTAATTTAAATTTAAACTCAATTATTAATGTCATTATGAATTCAGAATATCTAATTTGCAATTATAAATTGTAGTAACACCATTCACTTATGACTTAACCAATTCTTTTATATGTTACTTCAACTGCCTTTAATTAATTTTGCACTTCATATGTTACTTCAACTAATGCCTTTAATTAATTTTGCACTTCATATAATCAATGTAACAACCGAGAATTATGTTACTGGACATAATGAAGGCATAAACAATAAAATCGCGCTGCATGATATTATAATCAGAACAACAACGTTTTAGTTATAATAACATGTAATTAAGTTTCCATATAAGCATAATGATGGTGTGGAAGAATGCCAAGAAAGATTTCATAAATTGTGTTTGCTTAGTGAATATATATAGATATATATCATATTTTTGTACTCCCACTAATAAGCCATTAAAATCCATTTTGCTAATTCACCATTGAACCATCTAAAGTCTTAGACTTACAAAGACATACTAAAGCATTATGTGTTGTAATTTACAAAATTTAAAATTCGTCGTTAAGGTAATTGATTAGTTACCTACGTACATAGATTCGACCCGGCCTTCAAAGGCATTCATATTTTTAATACGATAGCTTTAAAACTAAACCAAGGAATAATCTTTAAAAATATAACCAAGAAAAAACAACAAAAAAAAAAAAAAGCAATGTAAAACAAAAAAGACCTAAAATTTTCCAACTTGAATGTTGTTCACCTTATTTCTCTTTCCCTATCATTTTACACATATCTTCTCTGGATTAAAAAAGGAACAATATCAAACACTCATATGAGAATTGACCAATTTACTCTTCATGAAGAATTTTTTGGTTTACTATTCCTCCGTCTCACTTAAAGTGGCATGAATTTATTATTTTCGACTCACATATGGGATGAAGGGGACTATTTTGTAACTCTCGATCCCATATTGGGCAACTACATGCATTTCTATACATGTTTAAATTAGTACATAACGACATATAGTAGTATAAATTTTCAATATGATTAGTCAAGTAATTAAAGAGAGCAAACATTTTTTGATCAAATTTCCATCCAAACATGTAAAATAACGATAAATTTAATAAACATGGTGTGTGCATAGCTCCATCATTGAGTTTCTCTCTACTTTCATAGTATTTAGTTTGAATTTTAAATACTAAGAATAAGCATTCCTTATACTGATAAATTTTCAATGGTACAGTTGCAGAAAAAATGATTATGTATGCGAAATGGAAAGGAAAGTTCTCAGCAATAATAACAACAATATCTACGAATTAGTTAGCCAAATTGAAATTTAATAATAGTGTTTTTATTCCAAAAATCGTGGGTGTGTCCACCCTTATAAAAACTCAACAAATCAAAACAATCTACAACAACAAAATTTTAGAGAATGGACAGGTTGTAAGTGAATGACGAAAACATGCACAAGAAATAACCATTAATTAATAGAAAATCAGAAATTTAACAAAGGCATGATACTTGTTACCCATCGACATGAAATTTAAAGGAGAACCAGAAACGTTGCCGCACGCAACACTCAACACACCTTAAAATTCAAATGTTATTTTAATTCAGAATATCAGTTGAAATATACTTACATTAACAAAAAAAGAAAAAAAAGAATTCAAGATCAAATTGTTTTTTACATGAGATGATATTGATGATAGTAATTATCAGGGGAAAAAAAAAAGGAAAAGGAAAAACTGGCCTAATTCGGTGAGACACCATGAATCAATTGATGATGCAGAGTAAAAAATATTAGGATATATGAGAGAGAGGTACGGTAGGGATGAAACCTTTTGGTGAAAAGACACATCCCTTAAATTATTAATATGAAAATTTAAATTAAAATTTTTAAAGTATTCAAATTACAAAATTATCCTTCATACTTAGAAGTGAAAATACAAAAATGCCCTTCGTATTTTGTTTTTATATAGTATATAGTTTAGAATACACCAAAATAAAAGTTTCGCACCCTTGGTTAATGCTGATAAGGAGAAGAGTGAGGTAGAAACATGATTATATATTTAGAAAGAGGATTATATTTTTCACCAACTGACATATACCGTTAAATATATATTATTAGTTTCATTCAAGAAAATTTATTGAAGCCATTTTTTTTTTTTAATTTAAAAAGAGGATCAATAATGGTTCCCCATTTCCCCTCATTTATTGAAGCCATTTACGTGCAGGGGCGGATCTACCCTTGGTCAAGGGGTGTCAATTGACACCCCTTAATTTTTATTGTGAAATACCCATTATACCCCTAATATTATTCTTATGTATAAATATATTTTGAATGTATATAAAATCATTTAAATAGCTAAAATTCTGAAAAAAATCGCGGCTGCGCAGATTGAGATTCCTCCAATTTTTCAGAGTTCTTTCTTCTTCGAATAGTACGTATTATTATTATTATTATTACTAGTTTACTGCCCGTCGAAAATCGACGGGTGCTAATTACTTTTAACATTTAGATGTTTTATCAGTGAAATTCATTTTAAAATATTTTATACTATGATTCTCGATTTTTATGTACTTACAAACAATAAAAAGAATTTTAGAATATTAAATATGTAGAACCATTTCAATGTCGACTCATATATCATATTTAAATCTTCGACGTTTAAAGACTTATAAATCTATTTGGTGCCGAAAACGGCAAAGTCAAATTCCTCGTGAAATATAAAAAAAATATTTAAAAGTTATGCAAAAATACTTAAAATAAACGAAACAATATAAAATTATATAAGAAATTCGGACCAAAATAATATGTTCGGTTCCTCTTCTACAAAGCTATTGAAGTTTGAGCATAGTCTTCCTCCTGCAATTTATTAAAATATGTCAAGCCACATGTAGGGTTTATTTTAATAAAAAGAAATGTCGTTATATGAAAATAAGTTAAGATGTTTGTTTCAAACCACCACGTTGATTGACATGCATACATGTCAATTCTACATCCGTCATTCTTATTTACCTAAATACATATATTTGTAAATATTAATTATGTAAAATGCTATGGTATATTTCAATCTCACACAATATCTATCTTATATCTAGTTTTATATTGTATACTACTATCTATGCTTATCATATAAGTATTAGCTCAATTACAATTTTTATAAATTAGTAGAAGAATACATAATTATATAAAGTTGCTCGTTACTCGTGTTTGTAAGAAAATACTTTAAAAGGGAATATTTTGATGATAGATGCATTTATCTCCCGTCAAAATTCGATATGAATCACTTTATAACGTTATTTTTAAGAATAAATATATATAAATTTATTAAAATATGCCAAGCCGCTCGTTGTTTATTGTAATCTAATATAAAAGAACAATATTAAAATAAGTCAAGTCGCCCGTTGTTTATCTATATAAAACGAAAATGTCAAATAGGGCCTCAACTAATTATATTGGTTTTATCTCGTCATGTGATTATTTCAAGCCATCTGTTAATTGTGATAATATAGGTTTATAAGAGTGATATTTAAAATAAAATATTTTTTATCGTAATAAAAAGAAAATGTCAGTTATATCAAAATAAGTCAAGCCGCCCATTTTTTATTTTAATAATAAAAAATGTCAAAGAGAGTCTCACGTAGCCCGATGTTTATTATAATAGAACAAAATGTCGTTATATCAAAATAAGTCAAGCCTCCCATTGTTTATTTTAATTTAAAAAAATATGTCAAAGGTAGTCTCACATAGTTAATAGTTATAATCAATTTTAACGTCAATATTCGATATGAATCACTTTGTATTGCTACTTTTAGGTAGCCCGTTGTTTATTGTAATAAAGATAAAATGTTGTTACATTAAAATAAGTCAAACTGCCCGTTGTTTATTTTAATAAAAAAAAAATGTCGAAAGGGAGTCTCACATAGTTATAATCAATTTTAAAGTCAATTGTTTATTTTAATATACAAAAAATGTCAAAGAGAGTCTTACGTAGCCCGTTGTTTATTGTAATAAAAATAAAATATCAATATAATGTCACCCGTTACTCGTGTTTATAAGAAAATAGGTTTAAAAGAGAATATTTTGATGATAGATGCATTTGTATGCCGTCGAAATTTGATATGAATCACTTTATAACGTTATTTTAAAGTAAAATATAAATGAATTAGAATATGTCAAGCCACCTGTTGTTTATTTTAATAAAAATAAAATTTCGTTATATCAAAATAAGTTAAGATGCCCGTTTTGAACCACCGCATTGATCGACATGCATACGTGTCAATTCCTACATCCGCCATTCTTATTTATCAAAAATACATATATTTGTAAATATTAATTATAATCGAAAAAATAAACAAAACCGAACCAAACTAACATCTAAACCAAACCAAATCCAAATGAAATATAAGATAGTAGATCTATTCAGTATGAATAGAATATCATTTAAGACAACTAATAAAATACTTAGTAGTTCATGTAGGATTCTATATATTTTTCTACTCCATATTATATTTGAAATTATAATTGTACTTAGTAGTTCATGTAGGATTCTATATATTTTTCTACTCCGTATTATATTTGAAATTGTAATTGTTATTGTTATTTTATTAATAGGTTTTAGGTAAAATATGAATTTTGTATATAAGATATTAGAAACGAAATAGTAAATAAATAAAATATGAAAATCTATTAATGTATGGATACAATAATATTTAAGATAACTATAGTATTAAATTATATATGAATTATTATTATAAAGATTAATTATTATTATTATTATTATTATTATTATTATTATTATTATTATTATTATTATTATTATTATTATTATTATTATTATTATTATTATTATATAAAGAACACATTTAAAATATATTTGATTCGTCCGTACGAAAGTATTTCCAATAATTGGTTACTTTCTCTTGCAACAATTAATATTCTTAACATAAATCGTAGAGACGTCAAATTTATTTTTAATTCTTGAATTTTGTACCAATTAAAATGTGATATTAATTATCTCAAATAAAAAATAAAAAATGTGATCGTATTTCCAATAATTGGTTACTTTCTCTTGCAACAATTAATGTTCTTAACATAAATCGTAGAGACGTCAAATTAATTTTTAATTCTTGATTTTTGTACCAATTAAAATGTGATGTTAATTATCTCAAATAAAAATAAAAAATGTGATACGATATAAATAATATATGAACATCTATTAATTAAAGATATAATATAATAATAATAATAATAATTATTATAGAATACTTAAAATTTATTTATCGAAGAATTTTGTATGAACACATGGGATATATATGCAGATGAATTTCTATATGTATAGTGGATATTTATAGATTTATTTTATAATATTATTTATATATTTATTTTATAATATTTTTTATAATAATCGAAGAATAATAATCAAAGAATTTTGTATGAATACATGAGATATATATGCAGATGAATTTTTATTCATATGTATAGTGGATATTTATAGATTTATTTTATAATATTTTTTTAATAATCGAAGAATTTTGTATGAATTACATTATAATATTTTTTTATATATCCTTTATATAATACTTAGAAGAATTATATTTTATTATAAATAAATTGAATTTTTAGATAAATAGGAACGGAGAGCATAGGAAGCGCCACATAGGCATGTTAATTAACGTGGTGTTCCGAATCCGCAAATTAATTTTTAATTTTTGAATTTTGTACCAATTAAAATGTGATATTAATTATCTCAAATAAAAATAAAAAATGTGATACGATATGTAATAAATAATACTATATGAACATCTATTAATTAAAGATATAATATAATAATAATAATAATAATTATAGAATACTTAAAATTTATTTATCGAAGAATTTTGTATGAATACATGGGATATATATGCAGATGAATTTCTATATGTATAGTGGATATTTATAGATTTATTTTATAATATTTTTTTATAATAATCAAAGAATAATAATCGAAGAATTTTGTATGAATACATGAGATATATATGCAGATGAATTTTTATTCATATGTATAGTGGATATTTATAGATTTATTTTATAATATTTTTTTAATAATCAAAGAATTTTTTAGATAAATTGAAACGGAGAGCATAGGAAGCGCCACGTAGGCACGTAAATGAACGTGGGGTTCCGAATCCGCATTGCTATTATATATAAAATGATTATTATTATTATTATTATTATTATTATTATTATTATTATTATTATTATTATTTTGACACCCCTTATCAAAAATCCTGTATCCGCCACTGTTTACGTGTACATGATATTTTATTCATTTCTCCTTTTCTTCGGCAATATATAAAATAAAATAATCTTGCAAAAGAGAGTTATAAACCGTCTTTCATATTCTAATATTAGACTTGTTATATCTTTTTTAAAACTTGTCATGCAAAATCACTGACAAAATCACAAAATCTTCACACAAGAGAAATGGTGCGGAATGGATGAGTTGATTATTTGTTTACTTTCATGTTTAAAAACAGAGTTCAATGCATCATTATTGTTTGTCCAGAAATTCGTTAGATGTGGAATTCTGAACACATTTATATGAACTTCCGACTGCAATCACTAAAATATTTAAATTACTACATTTGTTTATTTAGAATCTCATTAAAAAGATAAAAATGCAGGTCTAGAATATCATAGTCTCATAAATCTGTCTAATAACATTTCATTATGCATTAACACAATAAGAAATTTATCGTGATCATTTACGCCATTATTTATTACATATAATTATAGTCCTTTGATGAGAGAATGACAAGTGTACTGAATGGAATCAAAATATCAAATAATTGGATAAACAAGATTATACTACATCATAAAATTTTATGGTTCCAAATTTTTCATACGAAAATACAAACCAAATAAAATTATTATCAAATCCATAAAAATAAAGATTTATATTTTGATGTCAGGCTGCTCGATTTATTCTAATGCATATGACGGAGTATCGACACAACGGTACTTTTAGTACCAAAACAATAATTTATCACATTTGAAGTGTCCATTTTTTTGGTTATCTTATTCAAATTGTCCACTATTATCCGTTTTTTTAACACTTTTCTTTAAATTTTAGACATAAACTTTGATGCAATCTAGCCGTGCATACAAGTCAGTTCTGGTCGCACTTGACCCCGGATTGCATATTACTTTTTTTCTTTAAAGAAAACGATATCAAAAGTGACAATTGTCGTCATAAATAAAATGACATTTTGTTCGGAATAAAACTAACAATTTATGTCAGTTGTGATCTTTTTTTTTCATAAACTTGGTCCTATAATAATTTAATATCATAATTATTCATATAAATATTGAATATTTATGCTACATTATGTGAGTAATCGGAAACATCTTGTACCATTCATTATATAAAAAAAATTAGTTTTATATTTTTGTAAAAGTTATATTTTTTATGAATAAATGTTGCAATTGATCTGATTCAATAGAAGTGACAATCATATACAACGAAATATTGATAACATATTCATTGTTCTTTCAAATGTCGCAAAATTATCAACTATAGCAAATATAAATGTTAATTAATTTTAGTAAACTAGTTTACTGCCCGTCGAAAATCGACGGGGGTCAATTTTTTTTTTTTAATATTTAGATACTTTATCAATGAAATTTATTTGAAAATATTTTATACTATGCTACTCGATTAAAACGAGTCGAATACCTTACTGCTCGAGTTCGGCTCGTTAAGTTAACCGAGCTCAAATTCGGGCTCGAGTTTGGCTCGTTTGTTAACGAATTCGAGTTCAAACGAGCTTTTACCGAATCGAACACCGAGTAAGTCTCCCTAAGTACAACCTTTTTCTTTCTATTTTTCTTTAAAATGAAAATCAATATTAATTTTATATTTCCCTTTTGTTTCGTGGTGATTCAAACCCCTAATCATTCGACGGAAGAAGAAACATCTTACCAACCAAACGCTTTGTGGTATTACCGTATTAGACGAGAAACGAAGAAATCAAACGGGAAGCCCTTTAATTTAAATAATATCAAACCAACCGGCCCAACAAATAACTGGGCGTACATGCCCAAAACGTATTTGGGCTTCGTCCAATAGTTCCATTCAGTTACAAAATTAGCCCAATACAGTGAAGTATAACTTCAATTCGTAGAGTTCAAAATTGTTTATATTCCCTTTTTTTTTCTTTTTTTTTTTCCCCTAATATCGAAATCGTAATTAGAAAACTGGAACATAAAAAAAGAAAAGAAAAAAATGGAAAACAACTAATTATTGGAATTGATTGAACAATACTTTCCCCTGTCTCACTTCACTTAGTTTGTTTCAATTTTAACATTGCAATTAACGTCTAGCACCTAATTGAAACAAGTAAATTGAAATTGAAATTGAAATTAAAATGGGACATAGGGTATAAGTATTTGCCAGTTATCCTCTCAAAACAATAATTTGGCAGTGAAAACAAAATATGATTGCGACCCAAATATGGTCAAAATCCAGTTAGCTGTTGCTGCTAACTCCCAAGTGCCATGTCAGAATAATTCCACTCTGTAAATCTCTCTCTCTCTCTCTCTAAACCACCATGGCACCATCTCTACCAATTCTAAACCTCTGAAGCCTCACCATCTACGTGTACAAACAATGGGAAATGGTCCAGATTTGGATAGTTTCTCTCTCATCGAAGCTTATGCAATGCACCCACACTTATACGGCATCAATCCATAAATTACAGTTTTAATATTTCTGCACAACTTGAATAGAATAGTCAACCAACTACATAAATTACTAATTGCCCAATTACTCCCCTCTACATGCCACCCAAATTTACAAATATATATACAAATCTCTGTCTGATACAATAAGTAGCATGGCCGATTCTACTCGACACATTTCTATTATTTTATTCGTACATATATTTAAGAAAGGAGACGAGTTTATCTCGGCTTTAAATAATGGTGGTGCCACGTGGGATGGAGAGTGAAGCTGAGTTTCATTCACCAAAAACAGTCACACTCTCCTGACTGTCATTTTAAAGCCCCTCCAAATTGACCCCTGCCTCCATTCTCTCTCTCTCTCTCTAGATCCAAATATGGCCAGAGGAGGCTGCCCATTTCCAATTCTTGTGACCCTCCTCTTCTCCTTCTTCGCTCACTCCCACGCCAGAATCCACCCCACCGACTTCGCCGCCCTCCGCCTAATCAGGAACTCCCTCACCGACATTCCCTCCGCCGCCGCCTTCTTCTCCTCCTGGGACTTCTCCCCCTCCGCCGCCGACCCCTGCTCCTCCTTCGCCGGCCTCACCTGCTCCGCCGACCGCGTCACCATCCTCACCCTCGGCACCGGCCAATCCGACTCCCCTGGCCTCGCCGGCACCCTATCTCCGGCCGTCGCGGACCTCGCCGAGCTTACCCAGCTCATCCTCTTCGCCGGCATTGTCACCGGCCCCATTCCGCCGCAGCTCTCCGCCCTGCGAAACCTCAAGGTCATCTCCCTCACTAACAACCGCCTCACCGGTGCAATCCCGCCCGGAATCCTCCGCCTCCCGAGCCTCCACACCCTCGACCTCAGCCGCAACCAGCTCTCCGGCGCTATTCCACCGCAGCTGGAGGCGGCGGCGGGGCTCAAAATCTTAGTCCTCGCCTCCAACAGAATCTCCGGCCGATTCCCCCGTTCCCTCCCGCCGCAGCTCCTCCACCTCGACCTCAGCAACAACCTCCTCTCCGGCACGCTGCCGCCGACAATGCCGGCGGCGCTACGGTACCTCTCGGCGGGGAGCAACCGCCTGTGGGGCCGGCTCAACGGGCTGGACACGCTGCCCGAGCTGGCCTACGTGGACCTGAGCATGAACCGGTTCAGTGGGCCCATCCCCATCGCGCTGCTCCGGCCGAGCGTGACGTCACTGCTCCTCCAACGGAACAACCTCTCCGGCGGGGTCCCGCCGCTGCCGCCGTGGCCGGCCGTGGAGGGGTCGACGGTGGATCTCAGCCACAACTTCCTCGGCGGGGAGCTGAGCGCGGCGCTCGCAGGGGTGGAGACGCTGTTCCTGAACAACAACCGGTTCGGCGGCGGCGTGCCGGCGGAGTACGGGGAGAGCGTGGTGGCGGGCAGCATGAAGACGCTGTACCTCCAGCATAATTACCTGACGGGATTCCCGTTGGAGGTGGGGTCCGCGCTGCCAGACGCTGCGGCCGTCTGTGTCTCGTATAATTGCATGACGGCGCCGCCGTTCGGCCTGGCCGCGTGCCCCGCACGCGCCGGGGACCAGCTCTCAAGGCCTGCTTATCAGTGCACGGGATTTCACAATTCTTTGGATTGATTTCTCACAGTAATTCTTTTTTTTTTTTTTTTTTCAGTTCTTTTCTTTTTTCTTTTTTGTTTTTTTAAGGTATCGGTTGGTATTAATAACCGGCTATTCTATGCAACATATGATGTAATAATCATAGGTTTAATCATATTATTATAGAGGATAATTGCACAAATTAGAGATAAAATTGTGATTATTAAATTATATGTTGCATAGAATTACTTGAGTGTAATACGTAGTCTTATATTGTAAAGAATACAAGTTTAGTGGAAATGTTAGTTGTTTTTTCCCCCCATTTCCTATAATAATTCATATCTCAATTTACTTGTTAGTTGGCATCGTTGTTACTCAAAGAGATTGTTTGAGAGTCTCTAACTATCTTTAGACTTTCAATGATTTTTTTTTTTTAATCGGAAAATAAATGAATTTATATTAGGGGAAAAGGTAAAAAGGTACTCCCTCCGTTCCACTTCACTAGTTCACTTCCTCGGCACAAGATTTTTTGCGCAGTGTTAAAGTAAAAAAGTAAGGGATCCACATCAAAAAGTAAGGGTTAAATTTTGACATTTTAGGAAAGTGGACTAGTAACGTGGGACGGACCAAAATAGTATTCTGGACTATTGAAGTGAGACGGAGGGAGTATCAAAGAAGAACAAATTACACAAGATGTCAATAGTGGCTTAGAAGGTTCTCGCTCCAAACTCCAAAACTCAAGTTAGGCTCCACCTCCACGCCTCCTTTCACTATACACCAACTTCAAAAGCGGCACTTATCTCATCAATAATTCTTATCAAATCCAATTCTTTATGATTGAAGATCACCGCATTACGCCATTTCCATAGCACCCAAACAACACAAATCCAAAGCCCTCCAAGTTGTTTACGAAACTTACCTTCACCACCAGGCAGCGCCCACAAAGTTCCAATCCAATCTGATACCTTGCTCCAAGTCAAGTGCGTCGCTGTGTATAGTGAAGGATTTTTTTTTGAAAAACATAACCATAGTCAGCTTAATAGTTCGTAAATTATGTAAATTATACTTCCTTCGCCCCGTCAAAAATATGCCTAATTTTTCATTTTGATTGTTCCACCAGAATATGTTCATTTTTTCCATCACTATACTCCACCATATATATGTAATTACATTCATTGTCTCGATTTATTTACAAGCACTATACTATTACATCACACAACATTCTATTAAAATATGCACCGAAAGCAAATATATATTTTTTGATAGGGCTGATGAAATACTTCCTTCATTCTATACATGTTAAGTGACTCGCGCGTGTTTACTATTAAACCGTCTTAAATTTAAGTTGCTCATTTTCTAGGAGATCAATTATCTCTTCAAAAGGTATGAGACCATACCCATTTTAAACCAATAATAATACATACATCATCTGAATATCGATGAATATGCAAAAGAAACGAGACAGTTAAAATGAGACGGAAATCTCATTAGACTGAGGTGTATGTGTAGTTTAGTTCAATATAGAAAATGGTAGAATTTGAACACTTCTTTTTGTATATGCAATTATTTATGAGATAATAGTTAAAAATACCCACTTTTATAAAAACTAATACTTCTATACCCACCATATAAGAAGTATAACTTCTATACACATTTTGCCTTGAAATGTCAAAATTACCCTCCAACTTTTCTAATAAAACAAAAGTGTTATACAAAAAAACAAAATCTGAATTTATGTCGTGGGCCCCACCCGAAATAAATACAAAATTCAATATTCCATCTACCCCACTATCTACCCCACCCTCCTCTCTCTCTCTCTCTTTCACGATCTCTCTCCCTCTCTTTCACGAGCGTGTAAAAACTGAAATTTAACCCCCCTCTCGCCGGAATTTTTTTTACCGTCGCCGTCTCCGATGACAAACCAAGACGAAGCCGGGACCTCCAATCAAGCACCTCAAAACCGACGGGCCGCCTCCCGTCGTAGGCCTCAGCAGCCGCCGGCGGAGGAGGAGCAGCCGGCGGCGCCCCGGGTTTACCCCGACCCCCCACCGCCCGTATGTCCTTTTCTTTATTTCTTTACGTTCAATGTAAAGAAGCATGAAGCATGTTATGGTTTCGAGCACTTTGTTTAATAAGCATGGAGCATGTTATGGTTTGAATCGAATTTTATTTGTGAAAATTTTAAAATTTTACTGTTATTGATCATAGGTACACGACTGAAATTGAATTTCAGTCGTGTATTACACGACTGAAAATTCATTTCAGTCGTGTAAAGTCAACAATTTTGACTCTTCAGTCAAAATTGTTGACCTTACACGACTGAAATTGAATTTCAGTCGTGTACTCTGCCGTGTGTAAAGCAAGAATTTTTAATTTTTTGATTCGTTTTGTTTCTTCTCGATTTGCAGCCTAGGTTTCAATGGATGAGGGGCCGAATGCAAGGGTTTAGAGGGCAAATAAACCTCTACATACGGGACGACGTGATTCGGTCGATTCCTCGCGTGTTGCGTCGCGTAGGCGGCCAACGCTTGCTCGATAGATTTACTGAAGGCCCGTTTCGATACCTCCTCAAAATTCGGAGGAACGGGAGTGCGAACAACGCCCTCCACGAGCTTCTAGCCCGAGAGCTCGAGGATGAGTCGATTCCCGAGATGGAGAGGTGGTTCCACGTAGGTGGACAGGACATACGCTTCCATGCCCAAGAGTACGCCATCGTGACGGGCCTGTCTTTCGGGGAGTCGGCATTCAACCCTAATGGCCGTCACGTTATTCCCCAAAGGAGCCTCCTCTACACGAAGTACGGGGGCCAATCTCCTAAGATAAATAAGTTGAAGGCGGACTTCAACGACGACACGAATGTACTGGGAGAGGCCGACCAATATCTGAAGGCGGCCAACCTGCTCATGTACTATCTCATGCTACTCGGCCACGACAACCCGACGATCGAGGACTGGGCATGGTACCTGGTGGAGTACGACGAATCGTGGAATACATTTCCTTGGGGAGCATGGTCGTACCAAATCCTCCACTACCAGCTGAGTGTGATGAAGAAGGACCCCGGCCTCATAACGAGCTTGCAGGGTGCCTATCACCTGTACGGGGCGGTCTGGGCCCTGAACATTTGGGCCTACGAGGCGATCCCCCGCATGGGGCAAGCATGCGGGGTTCGGGATCGTCCGACACTGTCCCCCCGCCTCAGGAGATGGGCCACGTCCTCCTCTTCGTGCACCTTTAGACAATTCTTCGATAATCCCGAGGTAATTGATTTAGTATCTTTTGTCTTGTTTAGGGTTTATTTCACGTTCAATTTCTGTAAAGTTGCTTTAAAAGTCAAAGTCACCTGTTTAAAATCCAATTTAGTCGTGTAAGTCAACAATTTTGACTTTAAAAGTCAAAATTGTTGACCTTACACGACTAAATTGTAATTTTGTTCGTGTAGTACACGATCGAATTTACAATTCAGTCGTGTAAGGTCAACAATTTTGACTTTAAAGTCAAAATTGTTGACCTTACACGACTGAATTGTAAATTCGATCGTGTGCTACACGACTGAATTACAATTTCAGTCGTGTACTATGCCGAGAGTTTTGGGTGATTTTTTTTTTAAAATATAAAATTTTATTCCTAATACCTCTTGTTTTATTTTTCGTTGTAGCTCGAGGTTCATACGACACTGGAGGCGGACGAGCACGATGTTCTCGAGTTTGCAGTCCATTCTCTCAACAACAACGAGCCGATTGGCGTGGCCTTTGTTCCCTCCAAGCGCCACGAACAAACCAATGTCCCGCCCGAGCAAAGGGTGTCGAAGGAGAAGCGCGACATGGCGAGGGCCGTGGAGAAGCTCAAGTGCAAGGGCGCTTCTGAGGCAGTGGCCCCTCATCGTCGTGCTCCACGAGCTGAGCGAGCTCATTCCGACGGCGGGATCCAGATGACGAGGCCGAGGGTTGAGAGGAGGCCCGAATCATGGGCCTCGAAGAGGCCTCGGAGTGAGCACGCTGACCCCCGACCCTCCGGATTGATCTGCTGCGCACACGGAGATCCGTGCGAGCGCGGTCCCTTCGGTGACGACTTCTTGGACCGATTCGGGGACCGTCTGATGTCCCGATGGGAGCAGGATCGCTCAGGGGCCGGATTTCTAGGCCGACTGGCGAGGGCTATTGCCGGGGAGATGAAGAAGTTCGTATCGAAGAGTCCGAGCCGCAGCCGTTCTTCCTCAGGGGGGAGGGATAGTCCCGTGTCGGTGAGCAGTCTTTTGCGGGGCTCAGGGATGTCCGGGTCAGTGAGCACTCGCTTGGGGGGCTCAGGGATGTCCAGATCGAGACGGCAGAGGCGAACCGCCTCGTGGACCGTGCCGAGAGTCAGAGGCGTTCGGAGAGACGGCACTCCGGTGCCGAGAGTCAGAGGCGTTCCGTGAGCCGCGCCTCCGGTGCTAACGTCTCAGACCGTCATGAGGGTTCGAGGCGCTCCCACCAGCCTTTCGACGAGCCTGAACCCTCCCGAGGCTCCCATGATCTGAGTGGTTTCATTAACGAAATCGAACAAATGCATGAGACCTCAGAGGAGGAAGGCTCCTCTCACCCTGTTCCGGTAGGCCAGGTCCGGGCTTCTACGAGGGTGGTACGCCCCTCTACATCTCTACGTTCTCCATAAGTATTAGAGCCTCCACGATCCTCTCCATACGCAGTAGAAATCCGATTGAAATACGACAAGCATGAAACTAAAATAAAACGAGAACTAGTCGTACCTTATCGCCGCACAAGCGTGTCGACAAGGGATGCCGTCTAACTCAAACTCACGGCATTCGCAAGTCGAGTTTTGGAGATCGACGAGGTAAGTCTGCTTTTCACCTTCGACTCTCCAAAGGGTGGGCGTAGGCGTTCCTCTGACGGAGTAGCGACGGCCCCATTCCGACGATGCCGACATCTTCGTATAGGCCTTCTCGGTGAGTTCATGTTGGCGAGCTAGGGCACTAGTCCGATGTTCGTCGAACCACTTCTCGACGACTATCCGATACACCTCGATCACGGCACAAATCGGGAGTCTCCGAGCCCACAACAACCGAGCATTCATGGTCTCGGTGGGATTCGAAGTCATAAAGCTCGTACGTCGGACGGGACACTTGCACCTCGCCCACCTCGGCAGGCCAATGTCGCTCAACCTCCTGTAGATCCCGCCTCCCTCCCTACTTAGGTCCCTCAGATTCCCCCAATATTCATCGAATTGGGAATCTCGATAGGCATAGGCTGCAGACTCGAATATAGCCCCCGCATGCCTTCCGTACCTAACGAAATTTCTCTGGAGGTGAACGAAGCAGAGGCCGTGAGCAGCATGCGGAAAGACGGAGTCGATCGCATTTGCGATGCTCACGTGCTGATCGGATACGATCAACAAGTCCGAGGGCGCCCCGAAACTCTCTCGGACTTTGGCCAAGAACCACGTCCAAGATTCGTCATTCTCTATGGGACCGAATCCAATGGCAAGGGGGAACACTTGCTCGTTCCCATTCGTCACCGCCACAAAGAGCGTCCCCTTGTTCTTCCCCTTCAAGTGCGCCCCGTCTACTACGATCACGGGGCGTAGCAAACCATTTCCCCACGCCTCGATGGACGGACCAAAGGCGAGGTAGAAGTAGGTCAGACGGTCGGTGACGTGGGAGGTGTGGATGTCATACTGGGTGCCCGGATTCATCTCCTTCAAAAGGTAGAGGTAAGAAGGGAGCCTCTGATAAGACTCGTCGAAGGCACCATACGTCATCTCTATAGCGACGTTCCTCGCACGGAGAGCGAACGGGTAGTCAATCTGAATACCGTACTCACTCCGTAGCTCGTCCACCATCTCCTTTGGCTTCAACACTGCGTCCTCGGTGATCAATCGACGAGCGTAGAATGCTCCTAATACCATGGCCGGCACATGTCGTTTGTTGTTCGAATTTAAATCAACTAGACACGTGTGATCGGCCTCGTACTTGTTGATCTTCCAAATCCCGCCTTTCTGCGTTGCATTCAACTTGAACTCGCAATCCTTCCCTGAAGTGCACCTAAAACCCACACGGCCTTTGTCGGAACGAGGGATACAATACTCCTTCCGGAGATCCATGTGTAGCAATCCGACGGCTATATGCAAGTCATCCTTCTTCTTGAAGTATCCGTGCTTTCGCAACTGACCCAAGGCCGGTGCCAAGTCGGGATCGATCCATCCTAAAGGGAGCGCGGTGTCTAGATCGACGTGCGGTATCAACCAATGTCGAACCGCCTCCTCGTTAGCGCGAGCACGAGCTTCGTCGTCACGGGGCTCTTGGTTTTGTGAGTGCATGCTACGAAGCCCGATAACCCTATCAATATGGCCGGGCTCGCGGATCCATGCTCCGAATTCAGCCATTAAGCTCTCAAGTAATTGGGATCGTTCCTCCACATTCCTTGCTTCCTCGCCCTCGGACTCGAGAGACTCTTCTTCCGACTCCGGCTCTACTTCGTCGCGTACTTCGGCTTCAAATGCATTCGATCTCGGGATCGGCTCCTCTTCGACGCTATAGTTCTGAAAAATCGTTGATCGTTGGGTAGTATGGGCTTTGCTCTACTAATGACGTAGATCGTCGACATCTCCCTTCTCGCGATGCACATTCTAAGCAAATCCCCGGTGCTCTTTAAAACGGCCTTCACCGTCTCCTGCTCGTTGAGGTTCGTCAAATGGAATAACAAGTGCTCCGATTCATCACCCAAGTAAAGTTGAATGTCTCGTACTACTTTTTCATAGCTCAAACTCGCTATGGGATAAGTGACGAGAAAAGAGTCTCCATTTACATACGATATTCCCTCCCAACGACCGCTATGACGGATAAGAATTCTCTGATCACCCATGTCGATCTGTACCAAAAAAAAAAAAAAAAAGAAAATTAATAATCTAAAATTTTTTGTTCTTAAGTACACGGTTGAAACGTTAATTCAACCGTGTATACACGGTAAAATTACACAATTTGTCGTGTAAAGTCAACAATTTTGACTTTCAATAGTTAACTTTGTTGACTTTACACGACTTATTGTGTTATTTTACCGTGTATACACGGTTGAATTAACCAATCAACCGTGTACTTTAGAACAAAAAAAAATTCTATTTTTTTTTCGCATATTATAAATAATAAATACAGAAAATCGAATATTACCTTGGTATTTGTCTCGAAAAAACGTCTTGAATCGATTCCAAAATTTCCAGAAATTAGAGAATGCCTACAAATATTCTTTCTCAACAATTTTTTCAAATTTAGTGTTGTGATGAAATAAATTATGTCTATGCTATTGCTATTGTTTTCTCATTTTCTGATTTTTCAATTAATGAAGTGCTAACAACCTCTACTTTTAATCAATTTCACATATTTGGTTATTGAAAGTAAATAAATGCAATTTCCTATTTTTTAAAAAATATTACACGCCAATCTCCTATCCAATTTTTGGTGGTCGTGTATGTGTTATTCGTGACCTCCATTTTTTTTTTTTATTATTATTTTTTAAATTTCCACACTAGATTGAATTTGGATGGAATTGGTTCACGAGTCTCACGACAATTGAATCGAGGGAGAGATCAATCGTGAGAGGGAGGGTCCCACAATCCAAATTTAGAATTTACCTATTTTAATTGATTTTTTGGTTTTATTAGACAAGTGGGACCCAATTAGTAAGGGTATTTATGTCTTTTAACTACAAAATGGGTATAGAAGTACTACTTCTTATAATGTGGGTATAGAAGTTATACTTTTTATAAAAGTGGGTATTTTTAAAGTTGACCCATTATTTATTTTAAAGAAACATATATAGACCTTTATCACCTAGCCATTTTATCTTGTACTGATTGTTTAATTTATCGAAATTAATAGAATTGGTCAACATCTTGGAAGCTTCAAGTTTAGGTGAGATATATAGTACAATTGGGAAAATGAAATATCGAGTTTGTAGCATTCATAAATCATAACCATAAGAGCACAATAATTTGATTTCAATAAACAGGTTAGGAAAAAGGAACCTAGGACATGCATTTTGCATTATCTTATTTAATTCTTATATTATATTTATATGTATAGATAATAAAATGCCTATGCGCTACATGTGTGTGTTACGTGTAGATACACCTAATGCATAAGTACCTACCCCATCTATATTCATACTATTACTACATACTTTTTTTTTTTTTTATAAAAACACATGTTTACTAATTCCAAAATAATGGGCGATCTCCCTCCGTTTCATTTCATTTAGCTCGTTTTTTAAATATACGCGAGGTATAAAGTAGGGAAAAAAACCAGATGAAATAAGACATCATACGTAAATCACTATAGTATTTCCAAAATTCGTGCTCGCAAATATTATTTTTATTATCATTTATGAATATCACATCCTAATAGTCTCAAAAAAAAAAATTAATTGCATGGTGCTTTTATATGAATTGATCGCCTATTGCGGTTTTTTTTTTTTTTTTTTAATTGCATCTACTGATGATCGTCACGTTTTAAAAATATGTCCAAAATTAGCATATATTATTATGGCAATTTCAACTATTGATGGTACCAAAAATTATTTTTAACACGTGACAATTACCCGTCGATACAATAGAAGATGCAACACCGTAATACCGTAAAAAATCAGGTTTGGATTGACTTATATACATAAAGTATAGTACTAGTAGTCTAGTAGTATTAATTAATATCAACTCCTATTCCCTTTTTGAAGAATCCCAAAAATAATTGGTGTCGAAAATGTGAGAGATGAAAAGAGATTCTATTCTTCCACCAAAGTTTAGTAACAACTTTCAAAGATCCAACACCAAAGCGTAAATGATTACACTTTTACATCCCACTTAATCAATTAACAACCCAAAAAAGTGTAAAGAATGGATTATTTATTTGTTCACTTACTACTAGCCTTTTCCATATTTTATTTATACATGTAAAAGGAAGTAATGCATGGGAAATATTTTATAGTATTCATAAAAAATGAAAAGGAAAAAAAGAGGCATTACAAAAATTACAATCATTTAATGGGCGCACGCAGAGAAGCGCGGGTGGCTGCACATGGTTGCCGGTGTCGGTGCGTGGGTCCCACCGGAGGGAGGAGGAGCAGCCAATAGCATCGCTTTCCTTTCACTCTCTCCGGGCTCATTACTTGTAATAAATTCTTGTATTTTTATTTTTTCACTTCCAAGTGAAGATTTGTTGGTTTCTACATGTTGCTTGTGTTGTGAAATGGACGCTAAATAGATAGTATGAGAGAGAGAGAGAGAGAGAGAGAGAGAGAGAGAGAGGCGTGTAAAGGGTGATTCAAAATATATAGTACAGTATAATACTTATTAATTTGAAATGTACTACATTGATTTTTGGAGATAGAATAATTTGACGGCTTATACCAAGAAATGGGTGTGGGGTAGTTTCATCATGAAGAAGAAGATAAGTTTACCTCTATCGTCGTAACAAAGCTGTATGCGAGTTCGGCTATATATGAAGGATAAAATAGGGAAATTTGGAGGCCATTCGACTGAGCTTATACACTCTCCAAAGTATTCGGTATAAGCAAATTGTGGAAAGAAATTTTGCTAGGGTCGCATATCCCATAGTTGTACCAAGTCTAAGCCTTTTATTGGTATCAGTAATACTAATCAATCCTTAAAACTACTTATGTACTCACACTTGAGAAAAAAAATGTACTTTGCATCAAGCACGTGCCTCTATCACAAAATCGAAACCAGAAAGATCAGTTTCTTGAAACCTTGAACTTGGAATTTCAATATCAGAGCTCCTAGCAACGATTTTTTCTGCACCCACCCCTGTCAATGTATGAAGACCGGAAAAAGTTTCACCATCTAAAACTAAAATGTATGCTTATACACATTCTATACTATTAAGATCGACCACCTATTCACCGAGGATTCTATTAACATGTCTACTGATGATGCGATAAAGATACATTACTTCTTATCGATGCTAAATTGCACTTTTTACAACTATAAGCTACTTTTTGTATGCCCTCCAAACCCTCATAGACAAAGACATGTTAATGGTACTTACATGGGTAGAAGATCGTTTTTACTGTCATTTAAAAAGCATCGCATTCTTCGGCCACCCAAACAACTAACTACATTTAATTAGCTTAAATAGATGATGTACTATATTACCACTTACACTACTCAAAAAAGAAATCAAGTGTAAATTCACATCTCTTCATCTGTTAAAGAACTCCGTGCAAATTTGTTCTTCATAATCAATTTTACATTCAATATTCTAATACCTACAACACGTTTACTAACTAGTCATACTTATTATCAAACGTTTTCGTCGAAGCATACTTATCGTAACACAATAATACTTCATCGCACGGGATCTAACATAATAATTAGTGCATAATTCAAGGTAAATACTCATTGCTCGCATACCTATTTTCATCACACATTAAACATAAAATAATTATTGACAATACAAATATGGTAACGACATTGAAATGGGCAAGAGAGAGAGAGAGAGAGAGAGAGAGAGAGTAGGACCACACCATCAAATGTTCCTAAAACATAAGCTTTCAAGTAGGGCACAAATGTAATTGATGTCTACACACTTGCACACTACAGATCCAATCTTGGGTCAAGTCAAAAGGTTTTTAAGGCATGATCCAATTATTTAAACATACTTCTTTTCAAACAAACTTGCTCATAATATGCATTTTGTAAGTTTCAACGTTTGTTACCCGATTCGGTATCCATGTTGATACATCTCGATCATTCGTATAGGATACAATTACAAAAAAACAAAGCCATCATCTATGAGAATAAGTCACAGCAGCATATGCCTGAATACTTAAAACTTTGATCTTTCGGTTTTGCATGCAGAGATGTGTATAACACTAGAAGATAGTATTATCGTTCTTTTAAAGAAGATGCAAAAACGGAGCATCTAACATTTTCGGATTGGGTTAGCCAATTACGAGAGGGGAGTTGGTTCACCTTTTAGCAACTTGATCTTGAAACAAGGCATATAGCATGGGAAGCACCGACAGCGATAGAAAGCACGTTGTGATCTCCTAATCCATCATCATCTGAAAGAAATTTAACCTCAATAGGCGACGTTTGTAGATCGGGAAGTCCAGGTACACCGAGTTGATTATCTGCTGAATTGCCCCACATGTATAGCTTCCCTTTGTCTAGCAAAACAAAGAGCTTTTTTTTCTGAGTAAGCAGTTCACGGAAAAAGAAGCAAAAAGACTTTTCATTGCTGAGGTCCATATACCAAAGAACAGAAATTCGCAATTCTGAAAATGGTTTCATATTAGCATATTACCAGTCACAGCAGCTGATGATGAGCCTCCACAAGCAATATAAGTGACCTTCTCATTAGCTAAGGCCTCTACAGGTTCAGGAACTTTTCGACTATGAAGTGACGAATGACCTAGTTGACCATGCCCTCCATGCCCCCATGAAAGAACTTCTCCTTTGTCTAATATTGTATTCAGGGCATGTCATATGCATTTCCGTTACGACTAATAAGAGAAAATTATAGTAGTTATCTATTGTACATACCAGTCAAAGCAAGAGAATGATATCCACCACTAGCTATTTGCACTATACGGACATCTTTGAGACTGGGAACAGGTTGAGGTTTCCAGCCACCGATTTTGTCACCTCTACCAAGTTCGTAATTGGAGTTTGCTGCAAAGGTAACGTAAAAGATGTTACACATAAATCTTCAACGATGCTGGAAAGTCAAAATAATCTGGCTGATCGGAATTCCACGTAGTTGTAACTTCTTTTTCCAATTTAGTCAATCACAATTACTCAGGGATCAACAATGATCGCAACTCAGTCTAATTAGTAACTACAAGTAACTACAGAGGTCTATCACCCAAGAAAGAGGAAAAATAACCCAATGAAGAATTGATTCAGATCTTCTTCCATGTCTATTGTCAAATAATCTGTAGCAACAGGCTTCTTATAAGAAGTAACTATAACAACGCAGAAAATGGAAGACTTACCACCCCAATTCCAAAGTTGGCCCCCTTCAGTTAATGCCATTGTGAAAAAGCCACCGCATGAAACAGCAGCCACTGGCTCAGACATTGCTTTTACTTCAGAAGGTGTGCCTTGACCACCAGCAAAATCTGGGCCTCGACCAGGACCGAGGCCCAATCTACCATCCCCTTCATCTCGCCCCCAAATATAAAGTTTCCCTTTTCAAATATTGTTGTCAGAAATTTAGAAACAATAAACTAGCTTAACACATTAAGCAGTAAATTAAAACTTAAGCCTATTCAGACTTTTGGTACCAGAAAACAGATGCATACAATACGATTCAAGATAATGAGGTGAGATAAGTACCATTGAGTCAAGGTAATCATACATTCAAGAATGCTGTGCTAGAAAGATTAACCAATAGAGGGGATCATACCATCGCTGATGGAACACTAAGCTAAAAATAGCTATGATGAGAAGAAGGTAATCAAACATCCCCTTCGATCTATTATAAAGATCCACAATGTCGCAGCTACAAATTATAGAACACTATAAATTTTCAAGAATCCAGAAAAGTCGAATGCCAAGACCTAAATGAGATTTTTCTGCTTTAAGATAACTTAGACCCATCAGAGAACAAGTGTCTAACCAGATTTGGTGACAGCAGCTGTATGTGTGCCACTGGTTGCAATATGGCACATTTCTTCATCCCAAGATCCTTCAACCAATTTAGGTAACAGCTCCCGATGATACACAGAATGCCCAAGTGCACCAAATCCACCATAACCCCTGAAAACTTCATTTCGTAAAAAAAGTATCAACACTTGAAAATAATTTATAGCCTGATCCAAATCGATGGCGTGGCCAGAACTTTGCTTTGTAAATAATCTTTCGTCTGAGAAAAACATTTAAACATCGATCAAGATCAGATGCATATGCATACTCAGACCTAGAGCCTCAACAATCACTTAAACTACAAAAAGAATCAGGAGCTTAATATTCTACAATAAGAGAACTATTTCAAAGATAGTATCTACAGCCAATCAATCGATCACAAGGAAGTTCCTTTTTAAATCCCAGTACTTCCAGTGTAAATTTTCTATTCCCTAATAATTAACACAGTGAACAGAACTAAACAAGATATCATATGCAGGGCAACCATTTCCGCCGATCATTTGATACAACAACAAAACAGAATGCTAGAAAAGGAACTGACCAAGTAAATACGCGGCCAAACACATCGAGTGCGACGGAATGAAGACCGCCAAGAGCAATACTTCTTACGTCGGATTCCAGATTAGGGTTCATAGCGGGAACAAAAACCGAGGTTTCATGGCCGAAACCGAGCCGGCCGCCGTCCCCTTTGCCCCAAATCCACAGCTTACCGTCCACCACCAGACCCGAATGGAACAGTCCGCACGAAATCCCCACCTCCAACTTCGGCTCACCATCACTCAGCTGGGGGAGACGGCCCGGGATTGAACGAGAGAGGGAGAAATTAGGAGGGGCAACGATGGCGCAGACAGGAGCCGGATACATTCTGATTTCCTCGATTCCGCCACCGAGCTGACCAGAGGCGCCTCTTCCCCACGAGAAGAGTTGGAGAGTGACGGGTTTTTCGTCGGCGGCGGTGGTTGCAGAGTTGCTGGAGTAATCGTAGATAATAGGAGGCGAGTTAGCAGCCGAGGAGGATAGGCATCGCCACCAATTGCGGCGGGAGGAGGACGGAGAAATGGACGCGAGGATACGGCGGCGGACGGCCATCGCCGGCGGTGGCGATATTTGGGGTTTTAGATGGAGAGGTTTAAGCGGTGCGAGGGATTTAACAAATTTCGTGTTAGAAATAGTATAAATTTCAGCTGAAATTATTAAGACTTTATTTATTTATTTATTTCTTAAGTTTTTTTTATTGTTAAGAAATTTTAAAGTCGTTCCACTAAAGACTTGAACTCAAGATTTTTTAGTCTCGATAATTAACCCATGTTATTAGACCAACACATGTACGCAAAAGTCCGAAATTTAATCTAATCGCTAGGCTAACACACGTACATAAGACTTTGATTTTCATGTTAAGTATGATACAATATTTGTGAATATTTTTCTTACAAAGTTTGTTGAGATTTTTTTTCTATATATTAATTATCTTGCAGAAAAATTAGATTTCAAGATTTTGCTTGATAATAATTGGATTAATTTGCACTCCTTTTATTCACTTATTTCATTTTTAATTCATTTATCGGTCGTTTATAAAATCCCTTTATTGTAATTTTAGATGCGAACATCGTATCCATTAATCCATGCAGCCTTGCAAAACAACGAAAATTCATTTAAATAATTGTTTCATTTGAATACTAACTCGTACTGAGTGAGACCTAAAATCATATTAAGATTCAACATTTAAAAAATTAAAATGTAGTTATAATTGCACACACAAAAATCATGGATAAAGGGGTTCACAATTTTTTATAGCGTTTCATAAATGTAAAAATGAACTCATAACCTTTCCATAGTGTTTGATATTTTCTATTTTAGTTTTTTAAATATAAACCACCAAGTACATGTTCTATTCATATTCTTTTAAAAAAAGACAATATATTTGTTTGTAATTTGTTTCATTATTGTTAATTTTTGAATTTCAGACCCACTACATTAATTATCTATTAATACAAAAAAACTTACGATCAATGTAATAAAAGATGAAACATCGAAATACAATCGAGAATCGAGATCTGATCCAATCGTTCAAATCTAGGACATTAAAATTATAACCGACGAGAAGCGATAAATGCATGTTCTCCCATTGTTGTCCTCACTTTTCAACTCTAACGGCTACTTTGTTTGCCACCACCTTAAATAAAAACACCCTCTTCTTGTTTCCCTCACAAACAATAACTCTCCCCCACAAATTCCGATGCCTTTTGTCTCCGGCGACGGCGCCGCGCCGCCACTGGTAATGGTGGTGGAGTACCTCGAGTCTTCCATGTCCAACGACCTCCTCTACAAGTTCCCCGACAACTCCGCCTTCGATTTCAACTACGCCCAGAGCTCCATTTGGTCCCCTCTGCTCCCGCCGCCCAGCTCCGCCGCCCGTGGCGGCGACGGCGACGGCGCAAGGAAGCTCTCCTTCGGCGGAAGTGGCGAGGTGGGCTTGCTCGAAAACACCAAGAAGATTGCATCCAAAATCAAGAGGAAGTTCACCGACGCTGTGCTCAACAATGTGAGCAAGTGCACTAAGATGAAGCGGCGGAGGAGGAGGTCTTTCGGCTTTTCTCCGGTGCGGCGGCGCTCCGCCTCTTCCACCAGTCCTAAGGTACGTACGTACATCTTCTACAATTTCTTTTTCCCGACAATTAATTAATTAATTAGCTGATTTTTTTTTAATAATAATTAGGGATGGGCTAATAAAGTGATTAAGGGTGCAGCAAAGCATTTCAAGAAGAGGAAGAAGAACGTGAAGAATTTTGATTTCCAAATTTATTGATTAATTTCTTTCCAAATATTGATCAATTGTTCTATTATTTAGTTCATTTAATTTCTTTTTTACCACTCTCTACGTTGCGAATTACAGTGCTGATGTAATTTATATATATATTTTGGAAAAATTAAATCGTTTCCACTCCCAATTTTCCTTGATTAATTTAATTATATACACACACATTACTAGCATTGATAAAATTGAACTAAATTGATGTAAATGAAATGAACTATGAGTATTGATTGTAATTTGGAATATTCAATCGAATGTAAATTTTTTTATTTTTTTCAACTTCTAGTTGTAGCATGAAAAGAGGTCAACTGTTTTTGTTTGAGGTTGAATATTAACAGAAGAATTGGTATTATTGGGCCTCTTAGCATTAGCCGAATTTTGGCCCAAGCCCAATATAAAATGTAGATAACAATTAACAACTCATCTTTCTCCATCTCCTAAGGTAAAGTGAAAATGTTACGAGATACAATCCCAAAAAGCAATAGATGATTGAAATAAAAAAAAATGTTAAAATAAATAAATAAATGTGAAATACTCCCTCTGTTCATTTTATAATAACATTTTGCTGATTGAATGTTAAGGTATCATTATAAAAAGGACCGAACTGAAAATAAGCATTTACTAAGCATTAACAATTTAATTGCATAATTAGAATATGAAAGAAGAATCATTACAAATCCATTAATTAGAAAAGAAATAACGTATAAGAATTCTCTAGCAATTGTTGGGGATAACTTTTAAATGACAAAACTTTAACTACTATTAGAATACATCACATTTATAGAAACTTTTTTTTAAACCAATTCCCATTTGTTACGATTAAACAGGAAATAAGCATTTACTAAGCAACAACAATTTAATAGCAAGATTAGAACATGAATGAATACAAAACAAGAAACATTACAAATCATTTAGAAAGAGAAATTACGTATAAGAATTCTCTAACAATTATTGCGGTTAACTTTTATTAGAATATATTTTTCGAAAAAGACAAATAACAATTTTTATAAAATACATATTATGGAACTTTTATGGTTTTTATCCATTAACTTAAAATAATTACAAATGATTCATTTTTATTTCTTTGGTTATGTTATATATAATTTTTTATCTCTGCAGTGGCGACACTTATTAAAAGATGAAGGGGTATTAATTATATAAAAAAAAATGGCATGCCATTTAATTCAAGATACATACACAATTGCATAGGTATAGGATGGCAAACGAGCCGAGCTACTCGAGACTTACTCGTGTTCGATTCAGTAAAAGCTTGTTCGAGTTCGAATTCATTAACAAACGAGCCCAAATTTGAGTTCGATTAACTTAACGAGCCGAACTCGAGCACTAGGGTATTCGACTCGTTTTGCTCGCGAACGTGTTCGGCTCGCATATTAATCGAGCATGTTTGCGAGTATGTTCGTGAACTCTTAATCGAACTTCTAATCGAGCTTGTAAACGAGCTTTAGCATTTATGTGTAAAAAATTTTAAAAGAAAATATGTTTAAAACATGTCTTTTAAACGAGCGAAATTCGAGCTCAAATCCGAACCGAACACGAGCTGAATTCGAACTCAAAAATTTTACCTCGAGCCGAACTCGAGCCCGAATTTAAAGCTCGAACCTGAACCTGAACATGTAAAATATTAAATGAGCCGAACCCGAGCAGACCACTACTCGACCAAGCTCGCTCGTTTGCAGCCCTACAAAGGTTACTTTCTAAAAAAAAAAATTAAAAAAAAATTAAAAAAAAAAATTATATCAACGTGGACCTAATTTTAGAAAAAGTTGTCGCATAATTCCTTATTCGATGGAGCATTAATTTGACTGAGATTGCTTTTGCGCCCGACTAAACTTACCCAATCATTTCATTCCTATACCAATTTCATAAAAAATGTACACATTTGTTTGTCAATTTTTAATTTTAGTTGTGAACCTCATGTCAAAATCGTTTTCCACTCAAAAGTCAAATAAAATACATTCATTATACTTAGGGCTTGTTTGGTATCCATATACTAGTATATCAGATATCAGATAAGGGTATAGGTATCAGATATCAGGTATAGGTATGAAATTGATATCCGATATATGCGTTTGGTGTAGATTGTTCGGACGTGGGATATCAAAACTAAATTTTAAAAAAAAAAATAATAATAATAATAATAATAACAATAATAATAATAATAATAATAATAATAATAATAATTAATAAAAAAATTATTTTTTATTATTATTTAATTCTAATTTTAATTACAAAATAAGTCGTTAGTTAATAATAATAATAATAATAATAATAATAATAATAATAATAATAATAATAATAATAATAATAATTACAAAATAAGTCGTTAGTTATTATTATTATTATTATTATTATTATTATTATTATTATTATTAGTGCAATGGAGATATGAGTGATACCTCTATAAAAATCAGTATATGAAAAGAGTTAAAAGAGAGGATATCAGGATATCAACGATATCAATTTGATATCCATATACTGATATGCCAAACACATGGAATGAGTATGAGATCTTTTGATACCCATATCTGATATACGTATATGGATACCAAACGGCCCCTTAATCTTTTTTATATTACATAGAATCACATAAATACTGCGTCGAAAATATCTGTCTACGTTTTGTATGGACTGAAGGAGTACTTTTTTCATCCTGCCATAATATGTTCATTTCTATTTCTAGCAGTCTGCAACACTACATTCCACCGTGATCACTTTATCTTTACACTCAATCTTATGAGGTAGGGTATAGGTTACCAACTTATTTACTACTCGTACTTATAACATCACATGCACCAGTTAACGTTTTATTAAAACTTGTATCAAAAGAAGTTAGACGGACGGAAAGTAAGTAGTGATAATATATATAGTTGTGACTGCAAACTTGTCGGGCTCACATGGCCTTCAACATTACTTTATCCTATTCGAATCAAGTTCTGTACTAAACTTCCAAAAACCCACCATTCTCAACATCAGATCTGTTCATCATCCACTCATAGAGAGAGAGAGAGAGAGAGAGAGAGAGAGAGAGGAAGAATGGAGGTGGTGTTGATCCCATGGCCAGTGATGGGGCACGTGCAGATTGTGGAGTTTGCAAAGCTCATAATCCACCGTCAAAACCTTCTCCCTCCTGGTACGTCCCTTCCTTCTTCCTCCTTCAATTCTCAGTTCTAATTCTTACTTACAAACTTGATTCACAAATAGTTTGTGTGAAATTATGTTTGACAAGGGCAAAATGGGAATTAAGCTGTTAAAATCTTTCAGTTTTCAACTCCGTCGTCTCTTTCCATTTCTCTACTAGCTAGGAAAAAAATTATGGAATCATTTGTGGAGTTTAATTAATTAATTAATGGTGTAGCAAATATTAATTTTATTCATTTTCTTTCATGTTATGGTTTGGAATAATTTTAATTATTCACTTTTTTAGATTTACTCATCCGTTTTGAATTTATAATTATCTTTTCAGCATTTTATTAACTTTAATTTTATTAGGTAAAATAGGGGTTTGTAAATTGGAAGTCGGGTATATAGTTTATAAATTTTAAAATTTTAGTTGTAAATACTTTAATATAATTATTAAATAGTATGATATATATATATATATATATATATATATATTATTAAAAATTACTAAAAATTAGGTACACCGAAAAAACTGGGTATAGATGATCTGATCCGATCCTTAAAAAAATTTGCACTTGTGGGTGCATGATTCAGTGGTCGAGGAAATTGATGTTAATACTAATACTATATTAGTAGTAGTATTAAGTAAATCGAGAAATTTGGATTATCTTCTTGGGTCAAGGCGTGAAATTATACTACAAGCAACTCCCATGGAATATTAATATTGGCCAAAATATTTTGGCCGGCTACTCTTTAGATTTAATATTTCAGGTCATCTTTCACGAGATAATATGACACTCATACTATATCGTAAAAGAAAAAATACTTTAAAATTATGGTGGCGGTCTTTTAAAAAGTCAAAAGTCAGATGGAGATGGAGGCAGTATCTTTTAAAAATGAAAATTTTAAGCAACGTATGTAAGCTAATCGTGCAGGTAAAACTCTCTCAATCACAGTCCTCCTCATGAAGCTCCCTGACTACATCGATACGGTCAGCAGCTCCTACGCCGACCTACTCCACTCCTCCTCCCCCGCACACGGCGGCGCCGCCGTAACCCTCAACTTCCTCCACCTCCCCACGACCGAGCCAACTCCCGAGTGGAGTTCCCGAACTCGAGGTTACTTCATCCACAGCCTCGTGGTGAGCCAGGAACAAAACGTGGCGGACTTCCTCCGCTCCCGCCGCCCGAGCTCCACCGCCGTGGTCGTCGACATGCTCTGCACCTCCATGATCGGCGTGGCGGCGGAGCTCGGCATCCCGGCCTACATATTCTTCACCTCTCCGGCGAGCTTCCTCGGCGCCATGCTGCATTTCCAGACCCTCCATGATGAGCTGAATGAGGACATTCCCGAGTTGAAGAACTCGGGCTCCGAGCTGTCGATCCCGAGTTTCGACAACCCGGTCCCGCCCAACGTTCTGTCTCAGGTGATGGTGGATAGGAGGCAATGGGAGAACAGGTTCCTCCACTACGCTCGTGATTACCGGAAGGCGAAAGGGATCATCGTCAACACTTTCATCGACCTCGAACCTCACGCATTGGGATCGTTCGTGGTGGACTCTGCATACGGTGCTGAACCGGTCCCTCCGGTCTACCCGGTCGGCCCGATTTTGAACCAGGGCCCGAATCTCGATTCTCCGAAAGACGGCGCGTCCGACGTTCTCCGGTGGTTGGACGACCAGCCTCATAGTTCGGTGGTATTCCTCTGTTTTGGCAGCCAGGGAAGTTTGAGTGAGGATCAGATACATGAGCTGGCAATCGGGCTGGAGCGGAGCGGCCAGCGTTTCCTCTGGTCGCTCCGTAGGCAGGCGCCGAGCAGCCAGAAGGCGAGTTTCCCGAGCGAATACGAGAGCTACGGAGAAGTCCTTCCCGAAGGGTTTCTCGACCGGACCCGCGGGGTGGGTAGGGTTGTGGGGTGGACGCCGCAGCTGGAAGTGCTGTCGCATCCGGCTGTGGGGGGGTTTGTGTCACACTGCGGGTGGAACTCAGTTCTCGAGAGCCTGTGGTGCGGTGTGCCGGTGGCAACGTGGCCTTTGCACTCGGAGCAACAGATGAACGCGTTCCAGCTGGTGAGGGAGCTGGGGCTCGCAGTGGAGATCTCGTTGAGCTACCTGGAGAGGAGCGACGAAGGGAGAGCGGTGACAGCGGCGGAGGTGGAGAAGGGGATAAGGGAAGTGATGGAGGGTGGGAGTGAGGTGAGGGAGAGAGTGAGAGGGATGAAGGAGAAGAGTCGAAAGAGTGTGGTTGAAGGTGGTTCTTCCTATGCCTCTTTCAAGAAATTGATTGATGATATCATGAGCAATGACTCAATCTAATAGTATGTTCAATTAGAATACAAACTGGTTTCACGCTTCAAACACAAACTAAATAAAACGGCGAGGTTCGAATGGGTTAAACTTACTATACAGCTTCCAAGCTTACCGCTACGTAAGCAAACAAATCAATGGCTTTCGATAAAATGTAAAACAAACAAAATACAATAACAGCATATTAAGTTGAGAAGAGAAATAGTTGGGTCCTAGAATAGTTTACACAAAGTGACCGGTATATGCAGGTGGCGTTCAGGTGCAGCTTCTTCCATCGGCATAAGTTACAAGTCATTTGGCGTCACTTTCGTAGTATTCTTCCTCATCATTGAGGTTTTCATAGTTCAGATCATCATCATTGAGATCTTCATCGTCGTAGTAGTATTCGTCATCATCTTCGTAGACATCATCTTCTTCATCGCTGCTAGTCTTATAATCTTTTGCCGGCTGCCCTATTAAGCTCTCTTGGATACGATCTCTAATGGCCGTCCCCTGAGAGAGAAGAAGTTTGGAAGATGAAATTTTTGCAGAAAATGTTGATGAAGAAGTATAATTACTGCTTACCATTTTATGGCAACGTTCCTCAAACATCTCAAGAAACCCGGCAACCCATCGATCAGCATTTTCAACCCACACATTAGGATTCACTCCGGCTGTTTTTGCGACAGTTTGTATCTGAAAGAAGACAGGATTTTATAGAAAGGAAACATGTAGCAATATAAGCAGATCTCAATCCAATTTTTCCTCGGAAGAATGTTAACCTTCTCCCCCACTTTTTCTTGTTGTTCCTTGACTTTTTCTTGCAGCTTTTTCAGTCTCATATTCACCCTTAGTCGCTTTTCCTGCCATGTGAAAAAGAATGGTAAGATAAGACCACGAGCGTCGCAAGTAATCCAGGTAGATGGCTCGAGGTACTTTAAATCAATTAGTGACAGTAAACAAGAGCAGCAAGAGTATCATGCCTTAACATAGCTGACATTAAGGTCCTTTCTTGAATATCCGCGGTCTAAATTGCGCATCACGTATTGGTTATAGTCCTTCACTATCCTCATAATGACATCTGAAGTTGAAATTCCATCAGTCCTTTTAGTCTCCTTAAATCTTCCAACTTTTTTCACCTGCATTTGGAGTAAAGTAAGAGTAGATCATTAGGTATTAGAAGTGCAAAACAAACATCAGAAGTAGTAATATACAAAACCAAATAGCATGTGACTGAAACGTTATGCTTACAAATTCATAAACATCATTTCCAGCTCCGCTGGCATCTGCATAACTGAAAAAGAAGGTTACATCCCCCTAGGGGAGTAAATGCATAATTACTGGAAGTTCAAATGCATTTTAAACCATGCTTATGTGGCGCAGACCACCTAATCAGGTGTCGAGACCACTAAATTGACTTCAATGCTGTCATAATAAGATTTATTGGAAACAAGGTAAAACAAGGTAAATGATTTATTGAACCATTTGAACAATATATACATTGTATTAAGTTTTCCACCGAAGAGTATGAGCTCATAATGTGAAAGCAAAAGTATGTAATAGAGTTACTTTCTGAGATGCACAATGAGCAAATTATTGTCTACTCTGTATATCATTTTATATGATGTTTTATCCACAACCCACAACTATAGCGAGTAACTTCATATCTCACCAACTCAGGGAGGGAAAGAAGACCAGGATTGCTCAATGTTATCAGTAGAAAAGCATCTAGGAAAGCCTTCATGCGCATACAAACTCGAGGTTTCTTTACTAATTCGTAGTATTCAAGATACTACTTTTCAATACTAAAAATAAAATAAAAAGATATACAACTAATGTTCAGAATCGTAAACCACCAATGCTAGCAGTTATTCTCTTCAATTGATTTATAGACTATTTCCTTATATCCATTGTAATACCCGGGAATAATTTATACCTATACACAGAAGACATTATCACTTCTTATCAAATCGCCATGGCCTCAGACAAATAAGGTAAGCAGGAAAGAACCGTAGTCTATAATTTTAGGGATTCAAGCAACCCGAAAGAATGGTTCTAGATGAGAAAAACTTACGGAAGAGAATCATGAGCCACAAAATCAATGCGGTGCTTGTCAAGGAACTCTTGATTAATTACCCATGGAGCATCTGGAACAACCTCATCCACCCATCTGCCATTGCCAAAGAGAAAAACTCACATGCCTAATCATAGGCTAATCCTATGCAGACAAATCATTTAGACATGTTATACTAACTAGTAGTAAATATAACTGTCCTCTCGACTGGTTTGATTCTAGAACAGGCATACAACCCATGACTGCCGGTATGTGAATGAAAATATTTACAACATTAAATGAAAACCAATTATCTGCCAAAAGAAACTTGATCCAAATGATATAACCATAATACAGATGCATAGAAACATGCAATGAATAAAACCACAATCACGAGGATGACCAGATTATGGACCATCAAGTGAATCACCGAGATATGCATAGACAAATAAATACGAAGTGCAGGGGACAGGTAACGCACTTGCAATGACGAAGAGATTCATATCGCTCATCATCAGTCATAACAGTCTTCCCCTTGTACTTATGTGTAGTCTCATCATTGCAGCATCCAACCAGCAAGTACGTATTTGGGAACCTAAGAGACACGTGGATATTGCATAGAATGTATCAGCACTCGACTAACAAAGATGAAGATTGCAACCACCAAGAGGGTGTTCTTTTGGTGGTAGCTTAGATATATAAAATGATATGCCCAATCCACCACAAACGTGTACGGATTGACCAATTTCGAGCTAGCTTCCTTCAAATACTCAATCACATGGATATTTACTCGAATCTATCACTTAAAGTAAAAGCCCTTTAACAGAGTTCATCGCCAAGGATATGCGTTGAGCATCATGTTCTACTGCCTTAACATCAAGATCATTAAAAAAAAAAAATCATCAATTCAGCCAAAAATCTGAACATTATTCTTCAGACTCTCCTTTCAACAACGAAATAAACAAACACTAATTGGACATATAGCATCTTTACATTCGACAAAATTTGAGTAACAAAAAATCCAAACACCAACAGCTAACACCAAGAATATCCAGAAAACAATCTAACTTTCCCGAAACAAAAATCATCAGAAAATGATCGGGAAATGGGAACAACCAAATCAACACCATGAAAAACAAAACGATCACAATCGAGCGCGAATTCACCAACAATCGACAAGGAAAAACAGATAATCGGAACCTCAAAGCGGAATTAGAGAGCGAAAACATCAACAACGAGGGTAAAATCGAGACGCACAGTTTTTTGGCTTGTTCGAGGGAACGAGCGTGTCCAAAATGGAAGAGATCGTAGATTCCATCGGCGTAGACGCGTGCCGGACGGTCAAAGCCAGGCGTGCCAACGGCGTCGTTTTTGGAGCTCCCCGCGTCGTTGATGGTGGCCAGCCGCTGCTCCTCTGCTTTTCCGGTGAGTGTCTCTCCCATCGCAGAAAACCGTTTTTCCACTTTCTCTTTCTCTCTCTAAATCCACATGTGATTATAAATATTTTAGAGTAATTTTAATTATTGGTTTATATATTTTTCCTTTAAATGGGATACGATGCCGACATTACCGGTTCATGCCTCTTTTCATTGCTCGGAAAATCTTAGATTTCAATTTCTTAATTTGGATATATTAAGATTTATTTCCTTCTTTTTTCCCCCCACTTTTGTTAATTTTAATCTCTTGAATTAATGTTATAAAACCACATTTTAGTTGACAAATTTTGGAGAACATGGTTAACTACTACCACTATTTTATGCGTGTTCACAAATAAATTTTTAATAAACCAACTAATATAGAAAGATGCTTTCCTCCAACTAGGTGACTTAGGCTGCGTTTGGTACATTAGATGAAGCAGGATGAGGCAAGATGAGATGAATCATCTTGGTTCATCTCATTGTTTGGTACATAAATGGAATAAACTAGAGAGCCCGAGATGAAGCTCAAGCTCGGTGCTATTTCACTATTCCGCCTTGATTACTCATCTCACGTTTTTGGTCGGATGACTCATCTCAACGCAATATTTTCTCTCTTTTACCATTTTACCCTTATATATATATATACAATTTTAAATAATAATAATAATAATAATAATAATAATAATAATAATAATAATAATAATAATAATAATAAAGGTTATTATTTAATCCCTACGATAAAAATTGAAATCGTTAGGCGTATTTACTAAGGGTAATTTGGTCAATCTAAATTTTAATCTAGAATTCTGTAATTTGTACCAAACACAAAACGAAGAAGAGATGGATGATTCATCTTGACAACTATTCACATGAATCATCTTGAGATGACTCATCTTGCTTCATCTTGAGATGCATACCAAACGCACCCTTAGGCTCCGTTTGATAGCCAAGATGAGGCAAGATGAAGCAAGATGAGACTAATTATCTTGGGTTAAATGGTGTTTGGTAGCCAATATAATTTTTGTCGGGGGCCCGGGATTAGGGGAAAGGCCCGCCCTTATCTACTATTTCCTCAAGTTTATTCATCCTCCCATTTTCTTGTGATAACTCATCTTTATGAAACAGTACTCCCTCCGTCCTTAAATAAGTGTCCCGAGCCGCCATTTTGTGCAAACCAAGGAGAAGGGTAAATTGACACTTATGCCCTTAAAATCCTTGATTATTTATTTATTTATTTTTGTCTTTATCCCACTTTTAGATTTTCAAGAAAGGGTAGTTTTGGTAGTTTTGTGTAATTTCTGCTTGGAAAAATGTGATAGGACACTTATTTAGGGACAAAATTTTTGGCGGCTCGGGACACTTATTTAAGGACGGAGAGAGTATTACCTATGATGTTTGAAATTACTAGTTTGCCCTTCTCTTTTATCATTGCGTTTTGTAGTTTTCAATTCGTCTTTTTTCTCCGTCATTTTTGCTTCACCACATTGCCATTTTTTTTTATTGCTTATGGTTATTTATTTATTTTCCCATAACTTTTGCTTTATTTAGAGATAATAGTTAAAAATACCCATTTTTATAAAAAGTAGTACTTCTATACCCATCATATAAGAAGTAGTACTTCTATACCCATTTTCAATTGAAATGTCATATATACCCTCCAACTTATCAAATAAAACAAAATTGTTATTCATAAAAACAAAATTGGTATTTATGTCGTGGGCCCCACCCGACATAAATACAAAATTGAATATTCTAACTACCCCACCCTCCCCTCTCCCTCTCCCTCTCCCTCACGACTGGAATCGTGTTTTTCACCCCAAAATTCACACTCGTGAACTCGAATTTTTACCCTCTCCCAAATCGGAAAATTTTTACCGTTCCCGTCGCCGGCGCCGTCACCAACATGAGTTCCACACATTCCGACCACGATGAACCCGAAACATCGAGGAGAGCCGCCCAACGCCGCCCACGGCCCGCCTCCCGTCGCCGGCAGCAGCAGCCGCCGGAGGAGCCCGTTGAACCCCGCGTCTTCCCCGATCCCCCACCTCCGGTATGTCCTTTTCTATATTTGTTTACGTTCAATGTAAAGAAGCATGAAGCATGTTATGGTTTCGAGCACTTTGTTTAATAAGCATGGAGCATGTTATGGTTTGAATCGAATTTGTGAAAAATTGAAAATTTTACTGTTTTTGATCATAGGTACACGACTGAAATTGAATTTCAGTCGTGTACACACGACTGAAATTCAATTTCAGTCGTGTACTTGGCCGAATACAATGCATGAAATTTTACAAAAATTTTTTTTGATTCGTTTTGTTTGTTCTCGATTTGCAGCCTAGGTTTCAATGGATGCGGGGCCGAATGCAGGGGTTTAGAGGGCAAATAAACCTCTCATACGGGACGACGTGGTTCGGTCGATTCCCCGCGTGTTGCGTCGAGTAGGCGGCCAACGCTTGCTCGATAGATTTACGGAAGGCCCGTTCGGATACCTCCTCGAGATTCGGAGGAACGGGAGCGCGAACAACGCCCTCCACGAGCTTCTAGCCCGAGAGCTCGAGGATGAGTCGATCCCCGAGATGGAGAGGTGGTTCCACGTAGGTGGGCAGGTGATACGGTTCCGTGCCCAAGAGTACGCCCTCGTGACGGGCCTGGCTTTCGGGGAGTCGCCTTTCAACCCTAAAGGCCGTCACGACCCTCCCAAAGGAGCCTCCTCTACACGAAGTACGGGGGCAAATCCCTTAAGATAAATAAGTTGAAGGCGGACTTCAACGACGACACGAGTGTACTGGGAGACGCCGACCAGTATCTGAAGGCGGCCAACCTCCTCATGTACTACCTCATGCTACTCGGCCACGACAACCCGACGATCGAGGACTGGGCATGGCACCTGGTGGAGTTCGAGGAGCAGTGGAGGGCATTTCCGTGGGGAGCGTGGTCGTTCCAGATCATGCTCTACCAGCTGCACGTGATGAAGAGGGACCCCGCCCTCATAACGGGCGTGCGACCCGCCTATCACCTGTACGGGCCGGTCTGGGCCCTGAACATTTGGGCCTACGAGGCGATCCCCCGAATGGGGCAAGCATGCGGGGTTCGGGATCGTCCGACACTGACCCCCCGCCTCAGAAGATGGGCCACGTCCTCCTCTTCGTGCAACTTCAGGGGATTCTTCGATAATCCCGAGGTAATTGATTTAGTAGTTTTTTACCTTGTTTAATTTATTTCACGTTCGATTTCTGTAAATTTGCTTTAAAAGTCAAAGTCAACCTTTTTAAAATCCAATTTCAGTCGTGTAAGTCAACAATTTTGACTTTAAAGTCAAAATTGTTGACCTTACACGACTGCATTGCAATTTCAACCGTGTAGTATTGCAATTTCAGCCGTGTACTACACGGCTGAATTTCAATTTCAGTCGTGTAAGGTCAACAATTTTGACTTTAAAGTCAAAATTGTTGACCTTACACGGCTGAAATTGAAATTCAGCCGTGTATTACACGGCTGAATTGCAATGCAGTCGTGTTACACCTCTTGTTTTATTTTTCGTTGTAGCTCGAGGTTCATCCGACACTGGAGGCGGATGATTACGATGTTCTCGAACTTGGATTCCAAAGTCTCGAGAGCATCGAGCCGATAGGCGTGGCCTACGTTCCCTCCAAGCGCCACGAACAAACCAATCTCCCGCCCGAGAGAAGGGAGTCGAAGGCGAAGCGCGACATGGCGAGGGCCGTGAAGAAGCTCAAGTGCAAGGGCAAGGGCGCTTCTGAGGCAGTGGCCCCTCGTCGTCGTGCTCCACGAGCGGAGCGAGCTCACTCCGACGGCGGGGTCGAGATGCCGAGGCCGAGGGTTGAGTGGGGCCCGAAACATGGGCGTCGAAGAGGCCTCGGAGCGAGCACGCTGACCCCCGGCCCTCCGGCTTGATCTGTTGCGCACACGGAGATCCGTGCGAGCGCGGTCCCCTCGGTGACGACTTCTTGGACCGATTCGGGGACCGTCTGGTGTCCCGATGGGAGCAGGATCGCTCAGGGACCGGATTTTTGGGTCGCCTTGCCAGAGCTCTTGCCGGGGAGCTGAAGAAGTTCATATCGAAGAGTCCGAGCCGGAGCCGTTCTTCCTCAGGGGGCGAGGGACAGTCCCGTGTCGGTGAGCAGTCGTTTGCGGGGCTCAGGGATGTCCCAGTCGAGCCGGCAGAGGATTATGGCCTCGTAGGCCATGGCGAGTCTCCGATGCGCTCTGAGGGGAGGCACTCTGCGGGCCGCGGCTCGGCTACTCACGTCTCAGACCGTCCCGAGTCTTCGAGACACTCTGAGGGACAGCTTGACAGGCCGCACTCCGTAGACGTGGTCGATCTGGAAGAGTCAGAAGGACAGTTGAGTGCCTTTGCTGATGAATTAGAGCAAATGCGGGGTTCCTCTGAGGACGAGGTATCCCGAGTGCCCAGTACTTCTACTCACCCAGCTCCGGGAGGTCAGACTCGGGCGTCTTCGAGGGAGATACGCCCCTCAGCATCTGTCCGATCACCGTACGTAGTGGAGCAGCCACATACCTCCAAGTATGAGAGGTGGAAAGCCTCAGGATTTCCCTACGTGACCGTGTACGGGACAGAATTCCACCTGACCCGAGAGCTCTTCGGCAGGATCGAGGACATCACCAAAGACTTCGATGCCGCGGTAATTTTAGTAGATTTCTAATATAATTTTTAGTTTCTCGTAGTGATTTTGTTCAAATCAGCCTACTAATTCGGTGAATTTGAAATTTTTACAGGTGATTGACCTCTACACTGTGTACTGGGCTAATAGACTCCGACTCGGGCGTCAACTGGCCAACGGAGTTACGTACGAGAACACCATACTTTTGCCTCTGGAGCTTTACGTAAGTTATTTCAATTATAGATTTTTTTTTTTGTTGTTATTTATTCCTAAATGTTTAATTTCTACTTTTAGGTAAAACTTTTGGCGCAGTACAAGAAATTTCACAAGCCCCATGATACTACAATGGGTTTGACAAACCTTACGCTGAAGTACACGAAGTGGAAGGTTCCCCAGGAATTCCTCGCCGCTATGGACGGGCATAACACGTACCGCCCTTGGATAACCGACCATTACGTAAGTAACTTAACTCGTATTTCAATTGTGCTTAATTAATTGTTTATTAATTTAATTTCAATTGTGCTTAATTAATTGTTTTTATTTTATTTTTTTGGGGTTAGTTTGTCGTTGTTTGTCATGTCTCCTCCGACCACTGGGTCGTGTGCCGGATTATCGTTCCAATGTGGAGGGTTGAGGTGTACGACTCGTTGTATTGGAAGTACGAGAACAACATAGACCCACCTCTAAAAAGCAACGCATCGTCCAACTATTGCCATTGACCCGACTCTTCACAAGGATTTTGGCGAAGAAGCCCGAGTATTACACGAGGGTGAACCCGGGACTTCATAACTACGGCACGCAATTCATGACACTCGCATTCATGGGCATCCCGCAACAATTTTGCCAAATCGACGAGGTGAGTTGTGGTGTCTACTCGTGCATGTATTTGGACAGGATACTTGGGAGAATGAGGGAGTACAGGGGCGACACGACAGAGGTATTGGTCCAAGCCCGAGCCAAGATAGCACAGAGGATTTTCAAATTGTCAAAGTCCTCGTAGTGTTTTGTTGTAATGAATTTGAATCTTATTTATTTTTTGTTAATTAAACCGTGATTGATTTTAATTTGAATTTTTTTAAGTTTTAAATTGTTTGATGAATTCGTATTGTTGTAGTAATGGTTAATGTTTTGTTAGTGGTTTATGTAAATTTGTTTTCATTGAATTTGTTAAAATGTATCAAATAATTGAAAAATAGGTGGGGAGTAACCTATTTTGGCCAACTTTCCACAAACCCTTCGGCATACTACACGGTTGAATTAGCAATTCAACCGTGTACTCAAGAACCCCAACCGTGTACCCTAAGTCGTGTACTTAAGAACCCCCGTTTTTTTTTTTTTTTTTTTTTTTTAATTTTTGGATTCGTGGGACTCAATTGAGTTGGAATCACTGCTACTTTCGTACATTGTGCAATCTTATGATTCGATCACGTTACGTGAATTACACGTTTGAAAGAACATTACGTTCGTAAGTTAGTTCTAGATCAAACGTAACCTTAGTAGTTAGACTATATAAGTGACACTTACTCTATACTTCATACTTACATAACATATCCTTCAATTCAATTGATTTTGGCTTAATTATGACATAACTTACGTGATTACACGTTTACAAAACTTAATAGACTCGACACGAAAAATTCAAACGAAACACGAGAATTTCGCAAATTTAGGCTTAATTTTGACTTTTTAGGCTTAATTTTGACTTCTCACGAAAAGGGTACACGCTATTTTTCAATTTAAATCGTGTAGAGTCAACATTCGTGTAGAGGGCATTGACTTTTATTTAATTTTGACTTTGTTGACCTTACACGATTGAATTGGATTTCCAATCGTGTATACACGATTGAAAACATCATTCAATCGTGTAAAGTCAATGACAATTTTGACTTTTTTTTTTTGACTTCACACGATTTATACTCGAATTTAACCGTGTACACACGTTTAAATCAACAATAATGTCGTGTATTTGGCCGAAGGTTTCCCTTTTTTTAACACAAAAACATTCAATTTTCACCAAATGATCAACTCAAACAAAATCTAATATGTTTACATCCAATAACATTCTTAAACATCCAAAAACGTTCATTAACATCTAAAAATGTCAATTTGGTTAAAATAAAAATATAATCAAGCATCGGTATCGTACGGACATCGGGGCCTAGTATGCTCCTCGCTCTTGCAAATGCTACATTTTTTCTTACCTCTAGGACGTCGAGGAGGAGCATTTAGATCAACTCCGCTAATGGGAAGCGGGGCTTGGCAACTCCGTCGTTTGTGCCCGTATTGTCCGCATCTTGAACACCTTTGACGATTCGTTGAGGAGGATCCTTCAACAGCCGATCGAGCTCTCGCCATCGGTGGTCGTCCAGCTGGCCTCTCGACAAGCGGGGGTAGCACGATCCATCGTGAAATGAATTCGGGAACACTCCACGTCTCGGGATGAGGAACCGGCTGAATCTGAGGAGAATACGTAGCAACTAACGTGGATTGCCTGAAATAATGGCTCACGTAGTCAGTTGCCCGCCCACCGGAATGCCTGTAACAACATTCAAAAACGCTTAGAGATCCGATTGAAATAACACAAGCATGAAACTAAAATAATAGGAATCACTAGGCGTACCTTATCGCCGCACAAGCGTGTCGACAAGGGATGCCGTCTAACTCAAACTCACGGCATTCGCAAGTCGAGTTTTGGAGGTCGACGAGGTAAGTCTGTTTTTCACCTTCGACTCTCCAAAGGGTGGGCGTAGGCGTTCCTCTAACGGAATAGAGACGGCCCCATTCCGACGATGCCGACATCTTCGTATATGCCTTCTCCGTGAGTTCATGTTGCCGAGCTAGGGCACTAGTCCGATGTTCGTCGAACCACTTCTCGACGACTATCCGATACACCTCGATCGTGGCACATATCGGGAGTCTCCGAGCCCACAACAACCGAGCATTCATGGTCTCGGCGGGATTCGACATCATGAAGCTCGTAAGTCGGACGGGACACTTGCACCTCGCCCACCTCGGGAGGCCAATGTCGCTCAACCGCCTGTAGATCCCGCCTCCCTCCCTGCTTAGGTCCCTCAGATTCCCCCAATATTCATCGAATTGGGAATCTCGATAGGCATAGGCTGCAGACTCGAATATAGCCCCCATAGCCCCCGCATGACTCCCGTACCTAACGAAATTCCTCTGGAGGTGAACGAAGCAGAGACCGTGAGCAGCATGCGGAAAGACGGAGTCGATCGCATTTGCGATGCTCACATGCTGATCAGATACGATCAACAAGTCCGAGGGCGCCCCGAAACTCTCTTTCACTTTGGCCAAAAACCACGTCCAAGAATCGTCATTCTCCTTGGGGCCGAATCCAATGGCAAGGGAGAACACTTGCTCGTTCCCGTCTTTCGTCACCGCCACAAAGAGCATCCCATTATTCTTCCCCTTCAAGTGCGCCCCGTCTACTACGATCACGGGGCGTAGCAAACCATTTACGAATGCCTCGATGGACGGACCAAAGGCAAGGTAGAAGTAGTTCAGACGGTTGGTGACGTGGGAGGTGCGGATGTCGTACTCGGTGCCCGGATTCATCTCCTTCAAAAGGTAGAGGTAAGAAGGGAGCCTCTGATAAGACTCGTCGAAGGCACCGTACGTCATCTCTATAGCGACGTTCCTAGCACGGAGAGCGAACGGGTAGTCAATCTGAATGCCGTACTCACTCCGTAGCTCCTCCACCATCTCCTTCGGCTTTAACACTGCGCCCTCGGTGATCAATCGACGAGCGTAGAATGCTCCTAATACCATGGCCGGCACCTGTCGTTTGTTGTTCGAATTTAAATCAACTAGACACGTGTGATCGGCCACGTACTTGTTGATCTTCCAAATCCCGCCTTTCTGCGTTGCATTCAACATGAACTCGCAATCCTTCCCCGAAGTGCACCTAAAACCCACACGGTCTTTGTCGGAACGAGGGATACAATACTCCTTCCGGAGATCCATGTGCAGCAATCCGACGGCTATATGCAAGTCATCCTTCTTCTTGAAGTATCCGTCCTTTCGCAACTGACCCAAGGCCGGTGCCAAGTCGGGATCGATCCATCCTAAAGGGAGCGCGGTGTCTAGATCGACGTGCGGTATCAACCAATGTCGAACCGCCTCCTCGTTAGCGCGAGCACGAGCTTCGTCGTCGCGGGGCTCTTGGTTTTGTGAGTGCATGCTACGAAGCCCGATAACCCTATCAATATGGCCGGGCTCGCGGATGCATGCTCCGAATTCAGCCGTTAGGCTCTCAAGTAATTGGGATCGTTCCTCCACATTCCTTGCTTCCTCGCCCTCGGACTCGAGAGACTCTTCTTCCGACTCCGGCTCTTCTTCGTCGCGTACTTCGGATTCAAATGCATTCGATCTCGGGATCGGCTCCTCTTCGACGCTATAGTTCTGAAAAATCGTCGATCGTTGGGTAGTATGGGCTGCCCGATTTGCTCTACTAATGACGTAGATCGTCGACGTCTCCCTTCTCGCGATGCACATTCTAAGCAAATCCCCGGTGCTCTTTAAAACGGCCTTCACCGTCTCCCGCTCGTTGAGGTTCGTCAAGTGGAATAGCAAGTACTCCGATTCATCACCCAAGTAAAGTTGAACGTCTCGCAATACGTTTTCATAGCTCAAACTCGATATGGGATAAGTGACGAGAAAAGAGTCTCCTCCTACGTACGATATTCCCTCCCAACGACCACTATGACGGATAAGAATTCTCTGATCACCCATCTCCATCTGTACCAAAAAAAAAAAAAAATTAATAATCTGAAAAAATTTTGTTCTTGAATACACGGTTGAAAGGTGAATTCAACCGTGTATACACGGTATAATTACACAATTTGTCGTGTAAAGTCAACAATTTTGACTTTCAATCGTTGACTTTGTTGACTTTACACGACAAATTGTGTAATTCTACCGTGTATACACGGTTGAATTCACCTTTCAACCGTGTACTTAAGAACAAAAAATAATTCTATTTTATTTTCGCATATTATAAATAATAAATAGAGAAAATCGAATATTACCTTGGTATTTGTCTCGAAAAAACGTCTTGAATCGATTCCAAATTTTTCAGAAATTCGAGAATGGCTACAAATATTCTCTCTCAACAATTTTTTCAAATTTAGTGTTGTGATGAAATGAATTATGTCTATGATATTGCTATTGTTTTCTCACTTTTTCTGATTTTTCAATTAATGTTATGCTAACAACCGAATACTTTGAAGGAATTTGGCAGATTTGGTGGTTGAAAGTTAATAAATGCAATTTAAGATTGTACGTAAGATTTACACGCCAATCTTCTATCCGAGGATTTCGTGACCTCCAATTTTTGTTTCTTTTTTTTTTTTTTAATTTATTTCCACGTCAGATATGGATTGGAATTTTCCAATACACGAAAGTTCATTCGTGAATTGAGAGAGTGAGATCGTGTACAACAAAAATTGAATTGAATTTTATGGTGGGCCCCACAGTTGATTTATATATTTAGTTCATTTTTTGTTTTATTAGACAAGTGAGCCCAAATAGTAAGGGTATTTAAGACATTTCAAGGCAAAATGGATATAGAAGTTATACTTCTTATAATGTAGGTATAGAAGTACTCTTTCAACTTGTAAAACTAAATTTTGCTTTGTATTTTTAAAAACATAAATTATACCCTATTTTTGCTTTGGTTTCCTATTTTGCCCTTGCTTTTTAGCCTTGGAGTGCTTTTTGAATTTTTCTCTTTTTTTCTCACCAATTTCTTCTTTATTATACCATAATCTCCCACTCTCTATTTTATTTCTTCACTCTCTCTCTTTCTCTCTCTACCCCAAATCCATCCGATTCGGCCGCCGCCGCCCATTCATCGCCGACGGAGCTGCGCTCGTTGCGGTGGTCGTGTTCAGAGATGAGGATTGGACGGAGCTGCAGGCAAACATGAGGGAGACGAAGAATGTAGAGAGAGAGAGAAGTGGGATTCAAGAATTCAGAATCCGCTTATGCATTCCTTCCACCACCTCCTCCCTCTTCCAGGTCACCGGCGAGGCCGCCGGCACCTCCGGCTACGTCAACATCACCGACATGAAGGGCGGCAAGGTCGACTTCACCCCCGTCGGCAGCGACGCCGCCGATCAGCCCATGGCGACCTTCGTCAAGTCCGTCGAGGAGCTGCCGTGACGCAGCCGGAGATGGTGAAGGAGATCACCACCTGCACCTCCTTGGATTTGGGGAAGCCGACGTACCAGGCGAAGGACAAAGGCTCGCTGCTCGGGATGGTTGCTGCGGGCGGTGCCCGGCGAGGCACCGTGTCAGAGCAGTTGATTTTGAATTTTTTTTTTTCCTAAAATCGTTTGATTTATTTTTTCTATGAAATTTGGTGAGCTAAATACATTTTCTGCTGAGAACGAGTTTACCATCTTCAAACGAGTTGACTCGGAGCCTGGGGATTTTTTATTTGAATAATATTTTTGTTTTTATTTTTCTCGAGATTGGTTAGCGTTTCGTCGGCGCGTTCGCACGTGTCCATCGAAATTCTGTGTGTGAAAAGGTGTCTTACCGTGTGTAAATTAATGGAGTAGCTGGTTAATTATTTTTACATGTCTTCCTCCGGATTTGGCTCTCTCTCTCTCTTCTCTCTATCTTTCCTTTTGCGTTTAATTCTATTGTTGAGAGAATTATCTCACACTATTTTCGAATGCTATCCTCTGTCCCGATTACTTAAGTACATAGTACGAAATATGAAAAAAGATACTAGTCTTGTGTAAGTTTTTTGTTCAATTTACATGATATACTAAAGTACACAGTACGAAACGAAGAAAAGCTTACTGTGTACTTAAGTACATAGTAAGAAACACAAAAAAGATTACTAGTCTTGTGTAAGTTTTTGTTCAATTTACATGATATACTAAAGTACACAGTACGAAACGAAGAAAAGCTTACTGTGTACTTAAGTACACAGTAAGAAACACAAAAAAATATTACTAATCTTGTGTAAGTTTTTGTTCAATTTACATGATATACTAAAGTACACAGTACGAAGGGAAGAAAAGCTTACTGTGTACTTAAGTACACATTAAGAAACACAAAAAAGATTACTAGTCTTGTGTAAGTTTTTGTTCAATTTACATGATATACTAAAGTACACAGTACGAAAGGAAGAAAATCTTATTGTGTACTTAAGTACACAGTACGAAGGGAAGAAAAGCTTACTGTGTACTTAAGTACACAGTAAGAAACACAAAAAATATTACTATTCTTGTGTAAGTTTTTATTCAATTTACATGATATACTAGAGTACACAGTATGAAAGGAATAAAAGCTTACTGTGTACTTAAGTACACAGTAAGAAACACGTTACGTTCTTATTTGTATGGAACACAGTACGATTTGTAACACCAAAATTACCGGAAAGAGAGAGAGAGAGTTGGTGGTCAAAGTCAAAAAGCAAAAAGCAAAAATTTAAAAGTAAAAAGCAAAAAGGAAGGACATTTTGGTACAAAATTTGAAAATATGGGTATATTTTCTTTTAAACATCCAAAGCAAAATTTAGGTTTTTAAGTTCACTTAGGGTATTTTCTTTTTTCCCTCTGCTTTAAACATAGATTTTGAGGAGTTAATTACTCCCCGTCCCATTTCTAACAGCCCATTTTTCTTATTGGGACGACTTATTGATATCGGCCATTTTCAAATATAGAAATAATTAAAAACTTATTTAATCTAATCTAAATTCTAATAATCCACCCCACCTCTATACACGTATTTCAATATAATTTAAATTGTTACATGCTTATTTGTTCTCTAAATTTTATGGTTTTTATATAAAATCAAAAGTTTTGATATGATCTTTCTTCTAACTTTCACAAATCGCTTGTCGTCGTCGATCTATGCAGTTGGGCCATTCAAGTTGGAATTCCTTGCTAATAAATACGCCAATATGAGCTTTATTATTTCCTCCTCCGCCTCCTCCTCCTTCTTCTTCGAAATTTCTCGATTGCCCATCATAAGATGTTCTTGAAACACCATGATAAAAATTTGATGATTTTAAAAATATAGTGCGATTGATGTCATTGATATTTGTGAAAATCTTTTTATTTCCCTTTTTATGTGAGGGCTTTTATTATTTCTCAATTTTGTAGTCATCGTATTGAGGGTGTGCCGCTCTTCAATGTGTGATTGGTTTTCATAAATTAAATTTAGCTAAAGTGTTTCTCAAAATTTAGTTTAGTTAAATATGCTCAATTGTGGGTATGATTGCTTGTAACTAACTAAGTTAGCTATGGCTGAGTAAGATTCAATATCCAAAGAGGCAAAAAGAATATCTACAGTGCAAGAGCCTCAAATTGGATTCTAACACTTGCCACTTAGGATAGGGTCCCAATTTACAAAAAAATCATAATAGGGAGATCTAAAGGCATTCATCTCCCAAATATTTTATTTGAAGTTCCAATTATATTATTTTATCATTCATCAATTCTATTTATATAGTTAATACATAGGTTAATTTTAATAATAAAATACTTATAAAATAAATTAGAATCTATTAAATGGTATAAATTTTAAATTTAATTATAATGAATTGTAAAATATATTATTAAGTAAAAATTGAAAGGAATAAAACAAAATAAAAAATAGGAATAAACACAACTCTACAAATAATGAAAATATGAAAGGAAAAAAAACAAATTAAGAAAAAAAAAAAAAAAAAAAAGAGACCAAAGAAATTAGAAAAAGAAAAAAAGAAAAGGAGGAAGAAATGATAAATGAAAAGGGAAAATATAGGGGCCTAGGCCCTAAAATAAGAGCCCCAACTCTTGTCCCTTGGGTTCTCTAATGCAACCCAAATTTAAGGATTGAATCTTAAACTGTTAAGAGCATTGCATTGTGAATATTCTAAGGCGTGGACAATATATTTAAATACTGCTTAAGGATGCAAATACAAGTTGATTATGTGGCATTCATGTTTTTATGATGATTAATTTACAGGTTACGGATCTCCAAAAAGTGTGCCAAAATTTTTAATGAGTACATGTAAGATTGTCAAATTGTATAAAATTGTCTTCAATTTATTTGTAATTTTAATTGCTTTTATTTAAATATTAATGTTACAACTTAATAAAGCTTACCTTTTAAATTAAAGTAACGATATACAATAAATAAATTTAAATAACTTTGCAAGGGTATACCAGTGAACATCAAAATCTATACATAATGTGCATGTGTTGGCCTAGCGGTAGTAGGTTAAGTTTCGGGGCTAAAGGTTCTGAGTTTGAGTCCTCTGTGGTGCGGTCTTTAAAATTTTATTATTAAAGCTTAAAAAAAAAAAATCTATGTATAAATCTAACTAACATTTTTCTGGACTATTTTGGATTAAACATCCATAAATAGAATTTTACTTTCATATTACTAAGCTACACTTAACCTTTACTTCAACATTGTACTTTATAGTGCAACATTTCTCTCTCAACATACATCTCAATGAAAGTATACAAAACAATTGAAATGTGTGATATTCGATTACTACATTATAGATTATATATATAGGCACAAAACATATATTTAAAATAGGAAAAGGAAAAAAAAAGTATATATAGAGTGAAAGACACGTACATTCACAATGTTGATGAGCTCTAGATTATTATATAGGCAAAAACATATATTGAGAATAGGAAAAGAAAAAACAAAAATAAAAATAAAATTTATAAGTATATATAGAGTTAAAGACATTCACAATGTTGATTAGCCCATAGCAGATTCATCAGAAACTTAATTCTTAAATCGGGATACGTCTTTAAATTTAAACAAAATAAATAAATAGAAAGATAGAAAATAGTTGAAGTGTGAGTATATTAATGCATATTTCTACAATATATAAGCACAAACTATTATAAATATAGAAAAGGAATTTAATTACACATGATTTATGTTTATAACATCAAAATTAATTTTTTAATTAAAAATTATTGAACACAATATTTGTGTAACATTCATAACATCATTATTTCCAAATTCAATACATTGAAAATAACTTACAAAAATGTTACTTATAAACGGAAAATTTTGACTTTTACACTAGATTATGTTAATACTGTTATATTTGGGATTCGAAAACCAACAAAAAAATAACATAAAACATTTAATAATGTTTTACTTCCTTTTAAATTTGATTCGTGTTCACTGATGCATATTAGCGTATACCATTGCCTTTGTTTAATAATTCATTAATCTTCATTTTGTGATCGACTATGTCGATTAATGATATTTACCTATTACACTAAAAGTAAAACAAAATCGAAATTAAAACTAAATTATGTGCATAAGATAAGCTTAATTATAATTGCATTAGGTGCAATATCGAATCAACAAAAATAAATGAAGATATTTAATAAAATTCAAAACTATATAGCTAATGATGTAAGAATTATTAGAGTGGCAAATGCCTATAAAAATTGTATATAATATTGAATCATTTTCTTTCAACCTTACCAAGATATTATAAATACTCCTTCCCTGCAATCACTTGTTTATCCTTAAACCTCAACTTCAATCTCAAGAAATATATCCAATATGAGACCTCCAATATTGATTCAATTGTGTAAGAGTACTTGTTTGTTGAGCTAAATTATTTTTCGGAAAATTCTTTAGAAGTAATTGATAATACCATTATTTGAAAGAGAATATATAGTCATATACCCAATTTCAAGTTGTAAACTTAAATTTAGCTTTGTATCTTAAAAACGTAAAAATATACCCATATTTTGCTTCGGTAGACCAAAATGCCCTTGCTTTTTAGGTTCGGAGTACTTTTTGACTTTTTCTTTTTTTTTTCTCACCAATTTCTTCTTTTATTATACGCACCATCTCCCTCTCCATCCTTCTTCATAGTTTCTTCACTCTCTCTTCTCTCTCTCTCTTCACTCGCACCATATCTCTCTCTCTCTTCAATGGCGACGGGCTCCGCGAGAATCCGGCACCGTAGAATTTCTCCAGCATCTCCCTCTCGAGCTCGATCACCTTGGCGTCGTCGGAGAGCGACTCGAAGCCGGTGCCGACGTCGCTGCTGTCGGAGCTGTAGGCGGAGAGCGGGAAGAAGTCGTCGTCGCAGCCGCAGGAGCGGAGAACTCGGCCCAGTACCGTCTCCGGCGTGTTGGCGGGGAACTCGGCCCAGTAGAGGGCCTCTTTCAAGCTGTGGCAGCGGGAGGAGGACCTCTTCGGCCGGAGAATGCTGAGGAAGGAATCTCGGATGGACACGATCCGAGGCGAGATATTCCACCTCTGCTCGCACTTCCTCCTCTTCCACGGCATCTTCTTCACGATCCTCTTCACTTCGTCTTCGTCGGAGCAGGCGCGGTGGTCTCTTCCCCAGTATCGCCGGCGGAGGACCATGGGCGCGGCGGATCCGGCGGCTGGAGATGAGCTGCTGCAATCACCGGCGTCCGTACCAGACGGAGGGAATAGAATGGCGGCGTTAATGAGAGAGAGAGCTGCAAGTGATGAGAGAGAGAGCTGCAAGTGATGGCGGCGGAGGACCATGGCGTTGACGGAGAAGAACCGATGGCGGCGGCGGCTCAAAATTATTTTCTTTTGGAGAGAGAGAGCTGCAAGTATTTTTTTCTTTTGTTTTTTTATTTTTTGTGCACAATTATTGTTGATATTTGCAATAAATTTTAGAAAATTTTAGATATCTTTTCTACACATTTTCAATTCAAGAAAAAATTGATTGCTCGATGTTTGGATCCATGTCAAATTTATAAATTATTATGTTCACCATTTTGAATCGTCTCACTCATTAGTTGATGAGTGAAGCAAATGGAGGAGTGGGTTTTTTTTTAGGTCCCTTTTTTGTGATTTGAATTACGAAGTGGTTGTTGCTCTTACGATTACTTAAGTGCACATTAAGAAACACAAAAAAGATTACTCGTACTTAAGTATACAGTACGAAAGGAAGAAAAGCTTACTGCGTACTTAAGTACACAGTACGAAACACAAAAAAAGATTACTAGTCTTGTGTAAGTTTTTGTTCAATTTACATGATATACTAAAGTACACAGTACGAAAGGAAGAAAATCTTACTGCGTACTTAAGTACACAGTACGAAAGGAAGAAAAGATTACTACGTACTTAAGTACACAGTACGAAATATAAAAAAAAGATTACTAGTCTTGTGTAAGTTTTTGTTGAATTTATATGATATACTAAAGTACACAGTACGAAAGGAAGAAAATCTTTCTGCGTACTTAAGTACACAATACGAAAGGAAGAAAATCTTACTGTGTACTTAAGTACACAGTACGAAACACACAAAAAAATTACTGCGTACTTAAGTACACAGTAAGCTTTTCTTCCTTTCGTACTGTGTATTTTAGTATATCATGTAAATTGAACAAAAACTTACACAAGACTAGTAATCTTTTTTTGTGTTTCGTACTGTGTACTTAAGTACGCAGTAAGCTTTTCCTCCTTTCGTACTGTATACTTAAGTACGCAGTAAGATTTTCTTCCTTTCGTACTGTGTACTTTAGTATATCATGTAAATTGAACAAAAACTTACACAAGACTAGTAATTTTTTTTTTGTGTTTCGTACTGTGTACTTAAGTACGCAGTAAGATTTTCTTCCTTTCGTACTGTGTACTTTAGTATATCATGTAAATTGAACAAAAACTTACCACAAGACTAGTAATCTTTTTTTGTGTTTTGTACTGTGTACTTAAGTACACAGTAAGTTTTTCTTCCTTTCGTACTGTATACCTAAGTACGCAGTAAGATTTTTCTTCCTTTCGTACTGTGTATTTTAGTATATCATGTAAATTGAACAAAAACTTACACAAGACTAGTAATCTTTTTTTGTGTTTCGTACTGTGTACTTAAGTACGCAGTAAGCTTTTCTTCCTTTCGTACTGTTGGTCCCGGGAAAGAGTAATTGGTGTATGGGGGGGGGGGGAATACACCAATAACCAACCGTTTTTGACTTTTTAAAATTCAGGTCGATCTGCAGGTCGATTGTCAAGGTCGACCTTATCAGAGGCAGTTTGATCTATCAAGCTCGTATGGTATCAAGCTTGATTTATCAAACTGTTGTTTAATGCGGAAGTTGGTGGAGGTTGATTACTCTTTGAAAAATCTTAAGGCTGAATATGGATAGCAGGTTGATTCGTGTAATGCAGGTTGATGCTCGTCAGTTAGATAATAAAGTGTAAGTGCAATAAATAAAGAGAGAGAGAAACACCGCGATGTAGCGTGGTTCGGAGAAATCCTCCTACGTCCACGTCAGGTCGACTCGACCTGAGAATCCCTTTTCTTTTGGATCCACCTCTCTCTTATTTATACTGACTGAGTATCAGTTCTAGCTACAATCTAACTTGAGAGTAACTAGACACGAGTTTTGGGTCGTGACCCTTACAACCTTCGTACTAGAACGTACAAACAACCTTACGCTGTTACAGAGCTTGACTAACTCTATAATGGCGAAAATAAAAACAAGCTTTCTAACTTCGAACAAGTCGGAGAAGAAGTTGTTTGAACAATCGACAAGCAGCAGTGAACGCTTCGTCGTTGTGGTGTTTTTCGGAATCGGAAACCTCTCTTCTTTAAGTGTTTGGGAAACTAATCGGATTTCGAACACTTGAATGGATATGAGCTTTGAGAGAGATTTGGGCAGAGATATGGCGTTGATAGCTTGTGTTTCCCGTACTTGAATCCGAAAATGGCTGAAGTATTTATAGGCAGTTTTGAAAAACTAGCCGTTGGAGTCGGGCTGACGTGGCACTAGCCGTTGGATGCTGACTCACTTCTAGCCATTGGGAATATTCGTCCTTGCTGGCACTCGACGTGGCAAGGATCAGGTCGTGACGCTCCATGAAGGCGGAGCATCGACCTTGATTGATAATCCAGCTCTTGAAATCTTCTAAGGCAATGCCAGCTGGAAGCTTGATAGGGGAGGTCGATAGACAGGCTGATGATCCAGCTCGATCCAAAACGAGGCAGGTCGATACATCGACCTTTCTCTTACAGGGTGGATCGAACTTGATACTAAACGTTATAGGGCATCGACCTGCACTAACAGGTAGCAGGTCGATCTATCGGCCTTGACCCTAAACAAGTGAAAATATGCCTAAGTGTGGTTTCGATAAACATCATCAAAATCAAACTGCAAGGGGTTCCCAACAATTTCCCCCTTTTTGATGATGTCGAAACCAAACACTTTACAAATAATTCCTAAGATAAAACACTGAAAGATGGTATCAGAGCTTAAACATTTTTCAATCATGAAGATTGATAAGGAATTAAATGAAAGGCAAATAAGAGCATAATTAAATTAAAGCAGTAAAGGCAGATGCCTGGACAAAGAGATATTGTCGTCAGGACGAAGGATGATTTTGTTTCATTAAGCTCGATAGCAGAATACATGGAGAATTGACAACCAGCTGAGAGCATAAATGAAAAACAAGATTACAAAATCATCTATCTACATAGCCTGGATCTTGGCACGGGCTGCTAAGCGCTCTTCCTGGACCTGCTCCCTTGACTTCGTCTGCATGCTTGCGTAGATTCCATCCCTGATACGACGATAGTCGGGATCAGAATTCGATACGTTGACGCCTAGGCCGATGGCAGTTTGGGCGATGTACTGGTCGATTCGAGAGTAATCCAGATACTCCGAAGCACCAAGACGTAAGGGCGCAAAATATTGAAGAGCAGGGGCCCTTATCGTCACACCAGCCTCTGCAGCCTTTTTCCGTAGATCACCAATGAATTTTTGGTACGGAAACTTGCGCATATAGGCTGCATACGCATCATCGGCATCGGCAGGCAGGGAGGGGTCCTTGATGAAGTAGTGCAGCAGGATGAAGCAAGAGTTGAGCTCCCGCAGCAGGTTGTTCTGAGATTCATCAAGCCAATCAACGACCTGCTGCAATCCTCCTGCATTCAAAACAAGAGCGGACTGGCTGATCCAGTCCAACTCTCTCTTCCTCCTAGCTTCAGCAGCTCGGCGCTCGGCCTTGAAACGCTGCTGCTCTTCTTGATTTGCAGCCTGCTCCGGCGTAGCACCAGCCAGAACCATGGCGGAAATAAGATCGGCCTCGGCTGCCAATCGAGCTTTGGCGGCAGCATCCTGCTCCGCACCAAGCTGGGAGATGGGATCGGCATGAGTAGCAACGGCCTTGGGTGCAACGGCCTGGGAGGGTTTCTTTTGAGATGGAGGAGGAGCCACGGAAGTTGAAGCAGATTTGGTTTTGATGGGCTTCTTCTTCTTTGCGGCGGCGGCTCTTTCTTCTTCCCCCCTTTCGACAGCATCAGTCAGGGCCTTGATAAGGGAAAGAAGAGTCGCATCCTCTTGCTGCAGCTTGACCACAGCATCCTTCAACTCCATTTGCCCACTGAGAAGGGAGGAGATGGTGCCGTGGATGGCGTTGATCTGCTCATTGGAGGTCGATGCCGAGTTTGAGATAGAGGAATTCAGATTTTCTACTCGCTCATCGACCTTGGCCAAGTCCTCCAATACCTCCGCGATCTGGTCACGGGACGCCATGTTGAGCTCATCGAGCTGGCCCGGCAGGAGCTTATCGGTATATTCTTTCAAAAGCTTCACGGCAAAGTCCGTGACGCGCTCCCTGGCAGCTTCATCGGCCTGGGCTTTGGCATCTTTCACTATGTCGGCCCGGGCCTCTGCTACGGCCTGCTTGATTTGTTCTGGGAGGCTGGTGATGATGGACTCGAGCTTGGCAGAAATTTCATCCAACACAGCCTCCACATCAATTTTCGGAGACGGAGCAGCAGCGACAAGAGGCTGATCATCACCCTCAATTCTGGGTGATGATTGCTCCGGAGTTTGAATCCTATCAAACTCGTCTCCGGCTTCTGCAGCGGAGTTATACAAAGCGCGAGAGTGCGCATAGAGGGGGCGAAGGTCGATGCCCAAAATTTTGGCTTCGACCTTCATGCGGCGAAGCACCAGCTGACGGAAATTGGAGGCCGCATCCCCCACGGTGTAGAAACCGAACTCCGCTTCAAGAGCCAGCTCCTCGACCTTCAGGTCGTCGAGAGTGACGACCTGCAGCAACGCCTCGAACATATAGTAATAACTCGACTTACAATCCAGGTAGAACTGGAGGCGAGTGGCGAGGTCGAGAGACTTGGGGAGTTGGGCAATCCCCGGCATTAGGTCGATGACCTTCAGCCTGGCCTCCGCCTTCTTGGCAGCGACCTGGGAGTGAGCAGCAGACATTGGCTGCTCAACGAACGGCTGGACCTCCAGCACGACGTCCTCCTCCACAGGCGCATCTCGAACTGGGGAAGGCAGAGATTCATCAGCAGTCAGATCCTGGATCTCGACAGATCCAGCGCGATGGACTGAGGGAGGCCTCTGTGGAGAGGGGGCAACGACCTGCTGAGAGGATGCAGGGCGTTGCTGCGAGGCGGACTGCTCGGCCGCGGAACGGACTGGAGATGGAGTCCGTTCGGCTGATGAGGAGGGTGATGAGGCGGGCGAAGACTCCCTGGGAGGTGCAGCAACCTCGAAATCCAGAGGGAGGATTTTATGGAACGGCCTGGGAGGCTCACCGGAGGCCGACTGCGTCTTGCGAGGGGGAGTCCTCTTTACGGGCGGGGCCTTCTTGACAGGGCGAGAGGGAACCAGATCGACATCGGCCTTCCTCTTCTTTTGAGCAGGTCGATCCGGAATCCTCCAGCCAACTTTGGAATGGCCGGTCTTGGCGAGGTGCGCCCTGACATCGTCGGAGGAGTTGTAATAAATCTGCCCCGACACCCCAATCGCCATCTCCAGCTGGTGGAGATCCTTTGGAATAAACAGAGGGGGAAAAGCCGGATCTTTGGCCCATGTCCTCTGCTTGAAGTGGGAGATGATGATGGAGGTTACCTTCGTCCCAAGACGAAGCGGTTTGTTGTTGTGAAGGGACACTTTCACAACGACCTCTCCCTCGGTCTCGGTGATGATCAGCCTGGCTTCCTCCCAGAGCAGCGAGACCATCAGCTTGGCCCAACAGATGGGCAGGTCGAGAATTACGGCCGTCATGATTTGGAATTTGAACGGGGTGACCTGGTCGTAATTCCCTATGTGCCCTAGAAAGCACTTCTGCACGAAGTCCATCAAGAGGCGGTATTTGGGCCGGAGATCGCTCCTCTTGAAGGCAACGGGCACGTACTGCCTTTGCTCGATTAGGACACGGTCTGCAACCTGCTGCAGTTGGTCCCTAGAAATCTCCGAGAGCTGCATTGAACCTTCCTCTTCAATGCCGAAGGCCGCCTTCACGGCGTCGAGAACATTGATGGTGACCAGGGACTTCGTGGTGCCAAGGGAGACCGTGTGCGAGGATACAGAATCACCTTCATTCCAATTATAAAAGAAGGCACACACCAGTCTGGGAAGATTTTTCGCTGGCCGGGTGGAGATGATCTGATAGAATGAAGAACACTTCTCCACCAGGGCGAACATGGAGTCGAGATCGCGAAAACCGAAGTTATTGCGCTCCATGTACGGTTCGAATTTGAGGTGAGCCGTCAAGATTTCCTCGATTTCAGACCATGGCATCTCCTTTCGACCGGAAGTAGAAACCCTTTCTGCCATTGATTTTTCTGCAAGTTTTTCAAGAAAGATTAGAAAATAAATAAATACAGTAAAGAACTTGACAGAAGAGTAAAAATATAATCGGTGAAAAGAGTACAAACCACGCGAGTGATTTGATGCAGATAGTGAGAATGCAGAAAAGTGACGAACACGACAGCGGCAGTTTTAGTATTTGCAGAAAGAAATTAGGTTTTTCGAAGAAGATGAAGAAGGCAAGTAAGAATGAGAGAAAACTGCATGCCATATTTATAGAATTGTCGAACGGTTGAGATCGTTCGAATTTGAAAAGGTGAAAATATCTCTTTAAATCTCAACCACACGATGTGTGCGCGTGAAATGTGAAACGTTACACATTCGCGCGTGAGTTATTGAGAACGTGCGATAACTTGCACTTTTGCAGAGAGAGACGGCAGGGAATTAAATGCGGCCTCGGTCAATGTGTCAAAGTTTGACACTTGACTGGATGTTTTACAAAAATGGTAATCATTACTCCCTTTTTCCTCATTTTCTGCAAGTTATCAGAACCTTAACTAATGAAACACATTGAGAAATAAATAACATATATAAATGAAGAAATTAATGCGTATTGAAGAAGTTATAAGACAAAAGGGTGATACTGCCCTTTTGATTCTTCCTTCATAAATGCAGTTGGTATCGGTCTGATAATATCGGCCTGGTGACGGTGAACGGTCTGTCGAAATGAACGGCCTGTATTTGTGATATCGGCCTGGACATATGACATCGACCTGGCAGGGTGGAACTGCCTGGACTTAAGATGTCGGCCTGGCGAAATAAACGCCCTGGAGATGGACATCGGCCTTTGTTCCCCCTCAAATGATGGATCACTTTGGCTAAGTGTTCCCCCTCAATTGAGGAACTCAGGTCGATCTATTGAATAGTCGACGGCCTGATGATGAATACGGCCTTCAGATAGGCACGGCCTGTTGACAGACACGGCCTGTTCAAATGGTAACGGCCTGTTGAGAGTTGACGGCCTGTTCCCCCTTAATATCTGCCTGCATGTAAAGAGACGGCCTGCTTGTTGGTCCCGATTGTTGGTCCCACACAAGCTTTTGAAAGATGTGGCAGGTCGATGAGGAGATAACGGCCTGTAGGCTTACGATCGGCCTGATGACTCAACATTTAATAACCCTAGCTTTCCACATAGCATTTTGAATCTTTCTTCAGCTAGGGGTTTGGTTAGAATATCAGCTCGTTGAATGTCAGTGTGTATCTTCTCTATAACCACGTTCTTCTTCTCCACGTGATCACGAATGAAGTGATGTCGAATATCCACGTGCTTGCATCTTGAATGAAGAACTGGGTTTTGAGTAATGGCGATGGCACTCGAGCTGTCGCAGAATATTGGTACTTCACTGACTTCAACTTCATAATCCTTAAGTTGTTGTTTAATCCACAAGATTTGTGCACAACAACTTCCTGCGGCCATGTACTCGGCCTCTGTGGTGGAGGTGGCTACTGAAGTTTGCTTCTTTGAAAACCAAGAAATCAGCTTGTTTCCGAGAAAATGGCAAGTACCCGAGGTAGATTTCCTATCGAGCTTGCACCCAGCATGATCTGAATCTGAGTAACCTGTAAGCTGCAAGTTATCATCACAAGGATACCAAAGACCTAAATTTGTGGTTCCTTTGATATAACGAAGAATTTTCTTTGCTGCTTCCAAGTGAGATTCCTTCGGATTAGCCTGAAATCTAGCACACACTCCAACTGCAAAAGTGATGTCAGGTCGACTAGCAGTTAGATAAAGTAATGAACCAATTATACCCCTGTACTGTGTTATGTTGGCAGGTTTTCCTTGGGGATCCGGGTCGATCTTCCCACCAGAGAGCATCGGTATTTTGACAGGCTTGCTGTCTTTGACACCAAACTTGTCGACCAGCTCGTGTGCGTATTTTGTTTGGCTAATGAAGATTCCTTCATCGGACTGCTTTACCTGCAACCCTAGAAAGAAATTCATTTCCCCCATCATAGACATTTTATATTTTTCGGTCATGAGGTTGCCAAATTTTTCACACAAAATGGGAGATTTAGATCCAAAAATGATATCATCAACATAAATTTGTACTAAAAGGATATGTTCATTCACTTTGATAGTGAATAGTGTCTTGTCGACTGAACCACGCTTGAATTCTGATTCGATGAGGAAGGATGACAGCGTCTCATACCAAGCTCGAGGAGCTTGTTTAAGTCCGTAGACGGCCTTGTGCAGTTTGTAGACTTTGCTTGAATCTCCCTCCTCGAATCCAGGAGGCTGTTCCACATAGACTTCCTCTTCTAGGACGCCATTGAGGAATGCACTTTTAACGTCCATCTGGTAGACTTTGAATCGTTGATGAGCGGCATAAGCTAGAAACAGTCTTATAGCTTCTAATCTTGCAACGGGGGCAAACGTCTCATCATAGTCGATTCCTTCTTGTTGACAGTAACCCTTTGCAACCAATCGGGCTTTATTTCTGACAACTTCTCCAGATTCATCTCTCTTGTTCTTGTAAACCCATTTGACTCCAATGACGCCCTGATGATAAGGACGATCCACTAGAGACCATACTTCATTTCTTTTGAATTCATTGAGTTCTTCTTGCATGGCTTCAATCCAATCAGCATCTTGAAGAGCTTCAATGGCATCTTTGGGTTCTATGCGAGAGAGATAGCAACTTAGAAGTGCACTTTCACCAATCGTCCTTCTTGTTCGCACTCCTTGGTTTGGGTTCCCAACAATGAGCTCTTTCGGATGATCATCGATCCATCGTCTGCGTCGAGATCTTTCTTCATTTGAAATGATTGGCTCGGGCTCATTAATGGGTTCTTCAAACTCCGGATGAGTTGAAGGTTGATCAGTGGGCACATGCTGTTGCTCGGGCTGTTGATCAGGCTGTTGTTCGGCCTGGATGGTGAGCTGCTCCATTGTGTTATCGAGCTGCTCGATTTGAGATGTAAGGTCGTGAACAGCATCAGTCTTGGGGACTGAGGGAGGGGGATCAGCTTGGTTAAGTCCGGCTGATGTATTACAGCTCGTATTATCATTTGCATCACTTCCCTCTTGCTGTGTGACCTTAGGATCAGATTGATCCTCTTCCTCCAAATCATTTGGAGTCCATACTAGCAGGTCGTCAATGGGGGAGTTAGACGGCCTGTTAGCAGCGGGTAGATCTGTACCTGTACTTGATTCTCTATATAGACAAGTAGATTCATCAAACACAACATGAGGTGTTACCTCCACAACTAGGGTTTTCTTGTTAAAGACCCTATAAGCTTTGCTAACCTCTGAGTATCCTAAAAATACTCCTGGATCGGCCTTGCTATCAAAAGTCTTCAATTGAGATTTCCCATTGTTATGAATGTAACACAAACACCCGAAAGCTTTAAAATACTTTAACCTGGGGAGCTTGTTGTTCCACAGCTCGTATGGAGTCTTTCCATGTCGGGTCGTGATGATCGACCTGTTTTGGGTGTAGCAGGCTGTATTGACGGCCTCTGCCCAAAACTTCTTTGGAAGATTGGTTTCATCCAACATGGTACGAGCTGCTTCCTTCAGCGACCTGTTACGACGTTCCACCACGCCGTTTTGTTGAGGTGTGCGTGCAGCTGAAGTTTGATGATGAATCCCACTCTTTGTGCAATATTCTTCGATCATTGCATTGATAAATTCGGTGCCTCGATCTGATCGAATGGAGATGATGGATTTCTCCTTTTGATTGCACAGCTTGCTCAGCAACGCAGGTAGCTTCTCCAATGTCTCCTTCTTTTTGTACATGAAAATAACCCAAGTAAATCTAGAATAATCATCTATAATAACGAGAGCGTATTTTCTACCGTTTATACTCAATGGAGTGACTGGACCGAAGAGGTCGAGATGGAGAAGCTCAAGAATTCGATTTGATGATTGTGCTGTCACGCTTGGAAATGATGATCTTGTCTGCTTTCCAGCTTGACATGCTCTGCAGATGTGATCACAATCGAAGACTTGGTCTGGCAGGTCGTTCACCAGCTTGTTGCGTGCGAGCTTGTTGATGGCCTTGAAGTTTAAGTGACTCAACCTCTTGTGCCATAGCCAGCTTGTCTCGGAATCGGCCTTTGTGACCAGGCAGGTCTCTATCCAATCTGTCCATTGAACAATATAGAGTCTATCCTGCAAAATTCCGGTAAGAAGTGTTTCTCCTTCCTCATTCTTCACGAGACATTTATTAGCGGTGAATTCTACTCGTTTACCACTCGAGCAGAATTGCGACACAGAAAAGAGGTTATGATTAAGACCTTCAACATAAGAGACGTTAGAAATAGTTGTTTTACCAACTCTTAGATCGCCCTGGCCTCTCGTAAATCCCTTAGAATTTCCTCCAAAGGTTACAAGTGGCCCGTCTCGTTCTTGATAGTTTGAAAGTGGCATTTTGTCACACGTCATGTGCTTTGAGCATCCACTATCAATGATCCATACAGCTCCATGAGCTGCTTGGCTCCTTCTTTGAGCCTTCCCAACCTGCAATTAATTAAACTTAGCAACCCATTTGAGATTGGGTGCTACATCGGTTGCGGGAACGGCCTTTGGAACCCATATTTGCTTCATCGGTCTGCTTCTATCCGAGGCTGAGGACGAGGCAGTAGCGGTCTTGGGCTTAGGAGCCTTGGATTTCTTCGAGTGAGGGCGACGAGGCTGATAATATTGTTATTCGTAAAACCCAGGTTGATACTGCCAGTTTTGAAAATTTGACTGTTGAGAATAGTGGCAGTAGCACCCTTGATAATCCGGGTGGAAGAACTCAGGATGATACGGCCTTTGATAGTGCTGGCCTTGGTATCGCCTTTGATGAACGGCCTGATTTTGATGATAGGGGGCAGGTCGACGTTGCTGGACAGGTCGACTCTCTTTCTTTTGAGAAACAGGTTGTTCCTTCTTTTGTTGCTTTATGAGGATGGCCTGGGGCTGTCGAGCTGGATTCTTCAGCTTGACCATCTTATCAGGGAGAGCTTGATTAGCTTTCCGAACATTCTTCGATTTAGGCTGCGCTTTCACGAACGTGATCTCGCAGTCTTTGTTCTTGCTTTTCTTGGATTCTCCGTTAAATCCAATCCCAGAGTGATCGCGCGGATTGCGTTGCATGGATTGGACCTCTTCCAGCTTCTTTCCACTTTTCTTCAACTGACTTAAAGTGAGTTGAAGTTTTTCTTCCTTTTTCACCAGGAGTTCGTGTCGGATTACCAAGTCAGCCAGCTTCGAGGTAAGGCTGTGTATTTCGGCATCTTTGGTCTTGAGGGACTCGTTCTTCTCGAGCTCCCTGGTATCGAACTCCTTGACCCGTAAAGTCAATTCGTCAACCTTTGACTTTAGGGCTTCGATCTCCCTTTCCTTTTCTTCATCGTAGGGAGAGAATCTTTCTTCTAATGCTAGCTTGTATTTTTCATTCTTATCCAATAGCTCAGCATTGTCTTCAACGACTTCTTTGAGTGTATCCACGAGATCGGCATAGTCGTCTAGCTGTTTCTTGATTTCTTCCCAAGACACAACCTCGGATAGGTCTTCATCACCTTCTTCTGCACAATCATCGTCAGAAAAAGAAAGTGAAATGGGTTGAAGATCTACCTTTGAGGATCCCTCGTTTTGTTGATGCTCTCCAACGAAGCATTCTTCATCATCACTTTCATCGAAAGCGATGTATCCTTCGTCATCACTTGACGAGCTATCCGAGAGGTGAGCTTCCTTTGTTTCTTCGGCAATCATTGCAGCTCGTTGATCTTTGAGCTTCTTATCGCGCTTTGCGCGGAGCTCGTCTCTCTCGGTCTTGGTAAGATCCGGACAGTCGGTCTTGTAGTGACCTGGCCTGCCACAGTTGAAACAACCACCCTCGGGTGTGTTAGAAGAATTGAAGGTTGAGGGTTTACCTTCTCCCTTTTTGTCAGGGCGGTCGTGGTTGCGGTTTGAGAAGTTTCGTTTGTTGTCACGGTAGAATTTCTTGTATTTGACAACCTTCCCTAGGAGCTTCTCATTTCTCCTAGCGGCTAGAGCGTAGTCGAGAGTCATCTTCTCGAACTTCTTGACGATGGATTCGTCAATCGGACTTGGGGTAGCAGCTGAGGCTGAGTCGGCCTTGAAGGCTACCTCCTTGTTCTTTTCCTCAGCCTTCTTGCTGGTGGAAGGCTGGGTTGATCCATGGATGCGGATCATCTCATACTCATTTCCGACAAGAATGTCGAAAAGATCTTCAGTGGTGAGGGAGTTGAAATCCGATCGGGCTGGATGCATGGCGGCGTATACGTGCCAATTTGCAGGGAGGGCACGTATCACTTTGAGATTCTTCTCGCGCTGCGTATACTTGTATGGATTGATGGCAGCCACTTCAAGAACAATCTCGGTGAAGCGAATTTTCATCGCTTCAATGGTTTCTCCCGAAACCATCTTGAAGTCATCGAACTTGCTGCACGCCATGGACAGCTTGTTCTCCTTCATTTCCTCTGAGCCAAGGCTGATGGACCGGAGGGTGTCCCACATTTCTTTGGCCGTTTCAAGATTTCTGATCTTGGCCAAGTAGACGCCCTTCACGGTGCTGGAGATGAGTCCCTTTGCGTAGTCATCGAGACCGGCCTCCTTCCTTTCCTCAGTTGTGTAATCGCGAGGATTCTTAAGGACTTTCTCGTATGTAGCCTCCCCGGGGGCTGTTCCATCCACGATAATCTTCGCAGCATAAATGGGGGAGGGTCCGTTCTCGATGATGTCCCACATAAGGACGTGATGTGCCTTGAGACACATCTTGATTCGAAAGCTCCAATCTTCATAGCCTTGAACGGAGAAGTCTTCACATACCCTGAGAAGAGAAGCCTCCATTGCAAAATAATATGATATGAAATGAATGAAAAGATTTTTCTAAGGATCGGTTCAAAATGACCAAAAGTTTGATAAGGAACTTTTAGTATGCAAAGCAGCGGTCAAAAGAACCACTGCTCTGATACCACTTGTTGGTCCCGGGAAAGAGTAATTGGTGTATGGGGGGGGGGGGGGGGGGGGAATACACCAATAACCAACCGTTTTTGACTTTTTAAAATTCAGGTCGATCTGCAGGTCGATTGTCAAGGTCGACCTTATCAGAGGCAGTTTGATCTATCAAGCTCGTATGGTATCAAGCTTGATTTATCAAACTGTTGTTTAATGCGGAAGTTGGTGGAGGTTGATTACTCTTTGAAAAATCTTAAGGCTGAATATGGATAGCAGGTTGATTCGTGTAATGCAGGTTGATGCTCGTCAGTTAGATAATAAAGTGTAAGTGCAATAAATAAAGAGAGAGAGAAACACCGCGATGTAGCGTGGTTCGGAGAAATCCTCCTACGTCCACGTCAGGTCGACTCGACCTGAGAATCCCTTTTCTTTTGGATCCACCTCTCTCTTATTTATACTGACTGAGTATCAGTTCTAGCTACAATCTAACTTGAGAGTAACTAGACACGAGTTTTGGGTCGTGACCCTTACAACCTTCGTACTAGAACGTACAAACAACCTTACGCTGTTACAGAGCTTGACTAACTCTATAATGGCGAAAATAAAAACAAGCTTTCTAACTTCGAACAAGTCGGAGAAGAAGTTGTTTGAACAATCGACAAGCAGCAGTGAACGCTTCGTCGTTGTGGTGTTTTTCGGAATCGGAAACCTCTCTTCTTTAAGTGTTTGGGAAACTAATCGGATTTCGAACACTTGAATGGATATGAGCTTTGAGAGAGATTTGGGCAGAGATATGGCGTTGATAGCTTGTGTTTCCCGTACTTGAATCCGAAAATGGCTGAAGTATTTATAGGCAGTTTTGAAAAACTAGCCGTTGGAGTCGGGCTGACGTGGCACTAGCCGTTGGATGCTGACTCACTTCTAGCCGTTGGGAATATTCGTCCTTGCTGGCACTCGACGTGGCAAGGATCAGGTCGTGACGCTCCATGAAGGCGGAGCATCGACCTTGATTGATAATCCAGCTCTTGAAATCTTCTAAGGCAATGCCAGCTGGAAGCTTGATAGGGGAGGTCGATAGACAGGCTGATGATCCAGCTCGATCCAAAACGAGGCAGGTCGATACATCGACCTTTCTCTTACAGGGTGGATCGAACTTGATACTAAACGTTATAGGGCATCGACCTGCACTAACAGGTAGCAGGTCGATCTATCGGCCTTGACCCTAAACAAGTGAAAATATGCCTAAGTGTGGTTTCGATAAACATCATCAAAATCAAACTGCAAGGGGTTCCCAACACGTACTGTACACTTAAGTACGCAGTAATATTTTCTTCCTTTCGTACTGTGTACTTTAGTATATCATGTAAATTGAACAAAAATTTACATAAGACTAGTAATATTTTTTTGTGTTTTGTACTGTGTACTTAAGTACGCGGTAAGTTTTTCTTCCTTTCGTACTGTGTACTTTAGTATATCATGTAAATTGAACAAAACCTTACACAAGACTAGTAATCTTTTTTTGTGTTTCGTACTGTGTACTTAAGTACACAGTAAGCTTTTCTTCCTTTCGTACTGTGTACTTAAGTATATCATGTAAATTGAACAAAAACTTACACAAGACTAGTAATCTTTTTTTGTATTTCGTACTGTGTACCGAACAAATCAAATAAGATTTTCAAAATATATTCCGATTCATGTGAGAGAGAGATAGAGAGAGAGAGTAATCGAATGTTGGGCTCGTAAAAAAATATGAGTTCTTCTTTGCTAAAATAAATGAGACTTTACGTTCCAAGATCAAGGCATTTCATAAGCAGACAAATCACACCCATCTCTCTCTCTCTCAACAAAGCCACGATGGCAGCATCGGGGCCGGTGCCCATCAACAACGAGACCACGACTGCCGGAATCACCCATCCGAAGGCTTGAAATATCTGCAGCATAGCTAAACTCTTATCATGTAATTGAAATGTAAACACAAAACAGTAGAGCAACAAAGAAAAGCAGTAGCAATTAGTCTAATTTGCAGAAAGTAAGGTATTTTTCGAAACAAGAACCCAGTTTTGGTAGAGAAGTGATGAAGATTTGCATCAAGTTCTTCAAATTTTGAAGATTTACATTCTCCATACACAAAAATCACCAATTATAGAATTAAACTTCTAAATTTGTGGAATTCAGTTTAACTATGGATGAACTCTACCTTATACGCTACCTTAGGATCCCAATCGAATCCAATCGAAGCTTCGAGAATCCCAAAACCATCGTCTTCGCCATCGTCTTCATCATCGGACCACCAAACCCTCTGCTTCGCGGCGGCGTTTCTGAACCCAAACCCAACCTCCTCATCGCAATCGTACGTCGGAGCTCGAATCCCCGTCCAAATCCTCTGCTGAACCTCACACTCCTCCGGCTGTCGTCGGAGTAGAGGGGCATCTTCTCCGGCGTCGGCAGCTCGTGGAAGCGCCTCACGGCGGCCAGCATGGCGTCCATCTTCTCCAAGGGGATGCCGTGGTTGACGCCGCCTTGCGGATCCCCTCCACCACCTCCCTCCGCCTCTCCCCGCCGCCTCCGCTCAGCCCCTCGAAGTCGACCGTCGGCAGCTCTAGCTTGGTGGAGACCGGTATGTTTCTGTGCAGCAGCTCCGGCGGGTGCACGAGGGAGGTGAAGGAGGCAGAGCGCTGGAATCTCGGTGGAATCGCGGTGCAATCGCGCTGGAATCGCGGTGGTTTTGTGGAATCGCGGTGTGAGAGAGTGGAGTCGGGTTTCTGGTTTTCGAGAGGGAGAGAGGGAAGTTGATTGAGAGAGAGAGAGAGAGGGAAGTTGATATGCGTGTTCCCTAGGTGAGCAATAATTCAGCAGAAATCCCGCCAATAACTTGCAGGGGTAATTTTGTACCAATTTTGAAAAATTGGGTATAATTTTATGTTTTTAAGATCCAAAGCAAATTTTAGTTTTTTAACTTCACTTAGGGTATTTTCCTTTTTCCCTCTATTTGAAATGTAATTTATTTATTTATACATGTGCATGCGTCCCATGACTATTCCAATTGTATTTGATGATATCGTATATTGATATATTAAATTATCAATTCCTATTAAACAAAATATCATTTTAAATATGAAGAAATGAAATCAATGATAAAGTGAATGAATACATAGACAATTACTATGTATGAATAAGAGAATAAATAAATACATACGGAATAGTTAAATAAGAAAGATCCAAAAGAATATGAAGATAATAATATAGGTTGCAAAGAATTTAATTATATTTATTTGTACTCCCTCCGGTCTTTTACAGTTGAGTCACTTTCCCGATTGGGCCGGTCTCTCCTAGTTGAGTCGTTTCCTTTTTGGGTAAAAATTAAGTATTAAACACACAACTAATTGTACCCCTTATTTTACTTAATTAACATACTAATTACGCCCTAATTTCTCAATTTCTCCATTATCGTCATTGCCGTCTCTCTCGAAATAATTTTAAATTAATTTAAAATAAATCCAGAAAAGTTTTAATTTTATAAATTAAAAAAAAATCCAGAAAAGTTTTTTATTTTAATTTTAAACATCAACAATAATTTTATAAAAAAAAATCCAGAAAATTTTAAATTAATTTAAAATAAATCCAGAAAAGTTTTAATTTTATAAAAAAAAAATCCAGAAAAGTTTTTTATTTTAATTTTAAACATCAACAATAATTTTATAAAAAAAAAATTCCAGAAAATTTTAAATTAATTTAAAATAAATCCAGAAAAGTTTTAATTTTATATAAAAAAAATCCAGAAAAGTTTTTTATTTTAATTTTAAACATCAACAACAATTTTATAAAAAAAAAATTCCAGAAAATTTTAAATTAATTTAAAATAAATCCAGAAAAGTTTTAATTTTATTAAAAAAAATCCAGAAAAATTTTTTATTTTTATTTTAAACATCAACAATAATTTTTTTAAAAAAAAATCCAGAAAATTTTAAATTAATTTAAAATAAACTGAAAAACAAAAAAAATATTAATTAATAAAAAACATTTTTTATATTAATTAAAACAACTCTTCTCAATTATAAACATAATCTCATTCTCTTCTCAATTACCAAACATACTTAAAGTACTAAACACCTCTTCTTAATTCCCGTGTCGAAAAGTTTCGACTCAACTGTAAAAGAGGGAGTATTAAAGATTTTTTTTTTCCCTCTCTTTTATATTGCTCCATAGGGCTTGAGAGCAGAAAGGGGAGAGTGAGGGACACAACAATGGAGAAAGGAAACGGAGAGAAGAAAAATGAGGGAGGTCCACCAAAACCAATTGCTGCTGCTGCTTCTTCTTTCGGAAAATGAAAAATGGATAGTATAAATTAAAAGCAAGTAACGTGTGTATATGTGTGTTTCTTTCATAACATTTCAGAAATATATATAGGCATAAATTTTTATGAAAATGGAAAAAAATTAATACACATGCCAAACTTATGCATTTGTAACTTATTTTATTAAATGACTGATTGAAAATTATTAATGCAACATTTAGGAGTGTTCGCGGTTTGGTTTGGTACGGGTTAGCGTTAAAACCAAACCAAACCTTAAAATCCGGTTTTTTCATTCTATAGAACCAAACCAAACCATTTCACTATGAAAACCAAACCAAGTCAAACCATATTATAACGGTTCGGTACGGTTTGGTTTACGGTTTACAGTCATAGGAAAAAATTAAATATTCATTAGCTAAAATTATAGTATCAATATCGTTCTCTAAAAAAATCAAGATAAAATATAATAGCATTGCACTTGGGTTTGATTAAAACTTAGTAATCATATGATGTGTATTCCTTGGTGTATAAATTATCTTTGTTGAAGAAATCAAAATCTTCAATATGAGTTGCTCATCGTCTCTCTTCCTCAAACTTAAAATATGTATTCTGTATAAGTTACCGTCGTTTTATAAATAAAATGAAAGAAAAGAATTCTCAAAGTTGTTAAATTTAGATTTTAGGTTTAAAAAAGTATTAAAAACTTAAAGTTAGAAAAGAAAAGAAAAAAATAGTAGAGAACACTATTAATTAAATTTGGCCCTAAGTATGCGAATTTCTTGTAGCAAAAATCAACTAAATAATTATTAATTATTGTTACTACTATTACGGTTTTTCGGTTTACGGTTTGGTTTGGGTTTGGGTAATTTATTTTCAAAAATCAAACCTAAACCAAAAACCATATTATTTTTAAAATTAAACCCAACCCATATTTTCAAACCATAAACCAAACCAAACCGCATAAATACGGTTTGATCCGGTTTGATTTACGGTTTAAACCAAACTATGAACACCCCTAGCAACATTATGATATACTCCATTAATTCTAATATATTATTAATGCAACATTATGAAAATTATTAATGCAACAATTTATACATTTTATTTGCATAAATTTAATATTAAAAGTGGCATAAAATGAAAGTTACTAATTGTAGATTGCTAAAGTTGCTAAAAGTAGTCATCCGGTGTTGCTATTAGTATATTGATTTGTTGTTTTTGCTAAGAAATTTCACAGGTTCAATCATATGTTAGGGATCCATTGCGTAATATTTTACGAATCTATAATATATTAAAACAAAACGAAAAAGCGGTTATTATTTCCCGCCAAATATTACAGTTTTTATTTTTTTAGTAACCGTCCCCATATTTTTTGCGCACGTTCTCCCAACAAAATCATACATATCTTCTCTTCTCTTATCTATATATCCTCTAATATTTATTATTATATATATTCATTACCAATTTGTTTCAATCTCCCCGCCCCTTCCAGATTTCTTCTTCTCCCTCTCGCCGAACCTGCAAACCTGTCGATGCCTCCTCATCCAAATAACGCCAGCGTCGATCGGTCCGCCATTGCCGCGGCCTATTTCCCTTTGTTCCAAAATCACTATGAAATAAAGTCCTGAGTTCAGGATCTAAAAATTATATAGCAAACCATAAAATCAGGATTTTTTTCTCATTTCCGGCAACTCGCCGCCGCCCTAAAGCCACTGCGACATCTTCATCATCAAGTCGCCGACCTCCAGCATTTCCAACCGCCGCCGCCTGCACCCTCGAGCAGCAGCAGGACGGGGCCGCCATCACTCCCGTCGCCGCAACAAAACACCGCCGCCACTTCACAGTCCCGTCGTCCTCAACTCCCTCTCTTTTCTGGCGGTTACCGTGACATAATCTCTACCATCGTCAGCAGGAGCAACGGAGACGGCGGCGTCAATGGGTAAATTTTGGATAAACTTCTTCCTTGCCCTTTTCATTTCTAAAGAAATATTTGGGTGTTGCTTTCATATTTTCTTAATATGACTGACATTGTTAAAGAAAATAAATATTCCAATTCATGTTGTAATCTATGTTTTGTTATTATATGATAAGAAACACTTCAATGTTTATGATATTTACTTTTAAATCATTGGTTTATTACATCAATGCTAGGGGTGTAGCCATAATATTTAATAAAATAGGCAAAATCAAGTTTGAGCATGCATATAAAAATAGGAGAAATATGTAACTTAAAAATAATTAAAATTTCTTTTTTTTTTTCCACCAAGGAAATGGGTGGGGTCGTCTTACTATGGGTGTAAATCAGCCCTTATGTATCTATTCGAGTTAAGTGTAATTTTGCCGTGCATCCCCTATGTATCTATTCGAGTTAAGTGTAATTTTGCCGTGCATCGCGCGGGACACTGTACTAGTATATGACTAAACTAAGAACTCACTTATCAAATGAATAAACAAAACTTTAACTATCGCATGGAAACCCGGCCCGAACCCAGCCCGACACATTTTTCGAACCATATATCAAAATAAAACCCACCTAGTACACCTCGTTTGATGTATGGATTTGAACCCTAGTTGAAACAATATTGTCTATAGTTAGTTAGGTCACCAATGAATTTTCTCAAGTAGATTATATTTTAAAGGACTCATCAAAGTATATTATGATTCATCGATGAAACACACAAAAGATACTACCTTCATCCATGTTAATTAGTCTCGTATTCCATTTCGGGAATTCTCAGTTATTACTCTCGTTTCCATAAAATGAAATAATTTAACATCACATCGTCATCTACATCAAACTTAATTAGCCTAAATTAACCCTAATTAAAAGTGGATGAGAGAAGTACTACTAATTTAAATTAAATTAAACTCTAATTTAACATCACATCATCATTTTATCCCATTTTTCTTGGCTCTTGTGCCATTTGGAAATGAGACTAAATAGCTTGGATGAAGGTAGTAGTAGTATTAGATAATCTCTATGCCTTGTTATTTTTGTTTCACCTTATCATTTTATAATTTATATATTTATATGAGATAATAGTTAAAAATACCCATTTTTATAAAAAGTAGTACTTCTATACCCATCATATAAGAAGTAGTACTTCTATACCCATTTTCAATTGAAATGTCATATATACCCTCCAACTTATCAAATAAAACAAAATTGTTATTCATATAAACAAAATTGGTATTTATGTCGTGGGCCCCACCCGACATAAATACAAAATTGAATATTCTAACTACCCCACCCTCCCCTCTCCCTCTCCCTCTCCCTCACGACTGGAATCGTGTTTTTCACCCCAAAATTCACACTCGTGAACTCGAATTTTTACCCTATCCCAAATCGGAAAATTTTTACCGTTCCCGTCGCCGGCGCCGTCACCGACATGAGTTCCACACATTCCTACCACGATGAACCCGAAACATCGAGGAGAGCCGCCCAACGCCGCCCACGGCCCGCCTCCCGTTGCCGGCAGCAGCAGCCGCCGGAGGAGCCCGTTGAGCCCCGCGTCTTCCCCGATCCCCCACCTCCGGTATGTCCTTTTCTATATTTGTTTACGTTCAATGTAAAGAAGCATGAAGCATGTTATGGTTTCAAGCACTTTGTTTAATAAGCATGGAGCATGTTATGGTTTGAATCGAATTTTGTGAAAAATTGAAAATTTTACTGTTTTTGATCATAGGTACACTGATCGCACTATTTTCTACCACACAAAATAGGTATAGTATAAAGAAGTACGAGTATCGTATCCACAGGGATTGATATACCGAAACCACACACAATACCTCTACTCTAGAATTAAACTGATGTCTAGGCAAATAAAAAATTGAGATTGTGGTATTTATAACTAGGCAAATAAATAAAAGACTCAATAAACATATAAGGAAATAAATAAACAAGGAAATAGCTAGCCAAATAAAACAAATTAGGACACAAGCAATTAAATAAATAAGGAAAGTAAACAATTAAGGAAAAGTGTTGATTCTAGGGAAGCCTACCTAATCAAATATATGCAAGCAATTAATGAGTACAAGTAACCAATTTAATCCAATCTAAATGTGATACATGCAAAAATAACCTTCACCCTAATTAAAGCAATGCAAGTTGTCACCTAACAAGATCCTAATATTCTTTCGAATTGTAAGAATCAAAATCAAGTGCAAAATAGAACAACTATCAAGGATATAATCAACTAGGTTCAACTAAGACACCAAATCAATTATATATGAACATATAATAATTCAATTATCAATTAAGACAAATCAAACTATCATATCATGTATTCATGAGATCTATTATGCAATATCCTATCAAGGCATATAAACATAACTATGCATACACAATTAGTGATCAAGTAATCATGCATGAGAATAAGCACCATGAAAACATGCATCTAGATTGGAAGGCTAATTATAAACAAAAACACTCACATAAATTCAATTAGGCATTCAATCCCTAAAATCAACTAAAGAAATTTAGCTAGACATAATTAAAAGAAAGGTAGAAGGAAGAATAAACATAATTAAAAGCATAAAGTAAAAGCACAAGGGATAGAAAAACTCTTGAATCTTGATGAATCTTCAATCTTCAATTTTCTTCATAAATAAAATAAATCTAGATCTAAGAAAACCTAATCTAAAAGTATGGTGGAGAGTAGAGAGATTATTGTTGTCTACTTACAATGATAGGTTTAGAGGTATTTATAGGGTAGAAGTTTACATCCAATACCTAATTGTACAAGGAAACCAAGAAAAAGTCAAAAATTGCCTTTTAGAAAAAATCCCGGCTGGAAAACAGAAGTTACCTCTCGACACCTCTCTCGATCGAGAGGGTGGTCGAGAGGGTCGAGAGAGTTCTGCGCAACTTTCTTGAATCGGTCGTATCTTCCTCATCCGAACTCCGAATTGACCTCCGTTTTCGCCTACGTGCTCCTATTGAACTCCTCTTCAATGCTATGCTTCCACTTTTCCAGAATAAATCTTCCAAAAAAAATGTGAGAAGTCAGAACTTGGGATCAATACTTCATCTCTTCCTTGGTTTCATCGTCTCTCATCTCATCTTGGGTTTTCTCGACTAAAAAGCCCTAAAAACACTCAAAACAACCCAAAAGCGTAATCTAGCTCGAAATAACATAAACAATACAAAAATGAGCTAAACTATCAAAATACGACAAGAAAACGATAATATAACACTTAGAAAATAGGGTAAAAATACATCCTATCAAAATCCCCCAAACTTAAACATTGTTCGTCCCGAACAATAAACTAAATCTAAAGAATAGACAAATCAAGCAAACACAATATACAAGCATAATGAACTCTAAGGGCCTCATAGATCTTCAAAGAAACATCAATCAATATCATATAAGCAACCTCAAAGTTTCGACTCTACGAAAGTACAACAAAATCAAATCATGCTTCAAAAGGGAAACTCACTCAAGACATGTGAAGATATAAGTGTATAAGTGAACTCTGAACTCACAATGAAAGAATTAAAAGTGTATAGGCTCACTCATAATCAATACAATGCAAAAGACTTACCATAAGCTTGCCCTTTATCTCAACATCTCCACCACTTAATTGTATGTAGGAACTAAGATCAATTAGGTCTTTTTCAAGGTTGTAATGTAGGCACATTGGTTTAGGGTAGGGAAAATATAGGCTAAGTGACTTAGACGTCTCCAAGTACCAACCTTTTAGCAACTCCAAACTAGTATGGAATTTACTCCATCTTCTACTCATCAACTCAAACTCAAATATCAACCTCTTATCTCTTCTCAACCTTCTTCTATTCAACTCCCAAAATACTAAAAATTCTATCCATCCCTTTATGCTCTTTTTTTTTTCTTTTCTTTTCTTTCTTATCTTTTTTTTTTTTGCACTAGGACTCATATACTTTTTTTTTTCTTTTTTTCTTTTCCAAACTGTTTTTCTAAGTCCTTTATTCCCTCTTTTTTTTCTTTTTCTATTTTTTTTTTCTAGAGCTTATAGGGATCTAAAATTCCTTTCTTTCAAAGGAGCTTACTAAAAAGACAACTCTCCAAACAAAATCCCTAACAAAAACTCCCAAGATACCCATAATTCCTCCTTTACCTCCTTTCATCCGGTTAAGAAATAAATGGTTATAAAGGCTCAAAAGTGGCTAGCAAATGAATATATGTAAAGGATAGTGTTTAGGAAAGATGTGGCTAACAAAAGATGGCCTAAAATCACTTCTAAATTCCTACACACATACGTAGTCTTGATGGAGAACAAAGGCAAGTTCTAGAAGTACAAATACATGTATGATAATCTCACAAAAGAAAATAGGCATAAATATGCACCAAAGGCTCAAATCCTCACGGGTTATAACAAAACGTTTCCCAAAATCAAAGCATAATCCTATTTCATCACACACATGCATAATCTCCACCAAGGTTCCAAACATAATATCAATCAATTATTCAAAGAAAATCATGCTATCATTGGCAAAATTCATATACTCATAAATCATGCTTGACTCAATCATCTATACTCCTAAAGACTCTACTAACTACAACTAATATCCAAAATTAAACTACTACCCAAGATATAAACACAAAGAAGCACATACGAACGAGTTAACGAAACCACGCTTCCCCCTCCCCCAAACTTATTTCGAATCATGATGAAGGAATAAGTTTCAAAAGGAAGAAGTGGATAAGTTAACGAGCGTACCTTTCACCGAAGCTAGCTTACTATCGATCTTCTCCTCTTAGTCGAAACCTTGTCGAGAAAACCTACAACTCACAAGCTTTGAAAATTCTTGGATAAAAAGCTTAATAAAAGATAAGACTCAAAGAAAAACAAAAAAAATGAAAAACTGAAAAATGAAAACAAAAATAAAGATAGAGTTGGGTTACCTCCCAACAAGTGCTACGTTTAACGTCTTTAGCCCGACGATACCTCTTATCAAGGAGGATAAAAATGAAAGTTCTTTTCTCCCCCATCTTCGAGTTTCCTTCTTTTTGCTCCTAAAACCGAAATCTTGAGCTCTTGTTCATGCACTCGAAATGTAAGATCACCACTTTCCATGTCGATGTAAGCTCCACTCGTAGCTAAGAATGGACGTCCCAAAATCAATGGTTGCTTGACGTCTTCCTTCATCTCCACAATCACGAAGTCGGTCGGAAAGTCGAACCCTCGAACTCGAACACGAACATCTTCAATTGTTCCTCTAGTGTGTACGGACTCTTCATCGGGCGTCAGATCGAACAAATATCGAAGGGAAAGGCCATCGGAGAAGAAATCGCATGTTTCGATCGAAAGAGGGACCTCTCGACCCCCCTCTCGATCGATAGGGGTGTCGAGAGGAACATTCTGACTTTTCTGGGCAGCCTCTCGATCGAGAGAGGTGTCGAGAGGGTCATCTTGAAGCTCCTCGTCGAACAGGTCTCGATCCCCCTCTCGATCGATAGGGGTATCGAGAGGGGTATTCTGTACTCCAGTATTGACCTCTCGATAGGCCTCTCGATCGAGAGAGGTATCGAGAGGTCCTCGATTCGTCTCTTGTCTACTCATCTCCTCCGTTTCCGCCTCCGAATTGCTTCCATCTCCCAAATCTTCGACTCTTCCTTGAGCGTTGGCTAGTTGACTAATTTGCATCTCCAACATTTGCATTTGCTTGGTCAAGGCATTGATGCAACTCCCCAAATTGTTGCTCAAAGTAGATTGAGTAATCTCCAATGTCCTCAACTTCACATCTTGTTGCGCCATCCTTGCCTCCGATTGAGCCATGTATTGACGAATCAAGTCGTCAGTTGACATCTCCTTCTTTTCTTCCAAGGGTCTTTCTTCAGGGTAGAGTTGATAGTACCGATCTTTGAGGGGCCTCTTTGGTTTCGCCTTGGGTATAAATTCCTCCATCTTTTCTTCCAAGGGACGTTCTTCAGGGTAGCGTTCGTAGTACCAATCTTTGAGAGTTCGCTTCGGTTGTGGATCTCCCATGGTGGATGGTGGTGATTGATCAATCTCAACTTCTTCTTGATCCTTCTTCACTACCTTCGAAGCAAAATATAAGACCAAGAAAACGTTAGATCAATCAAATAAAAACAGAAAAATAAAAGTGCCTAAATCACCTATTAATCCTATTTCGAAATATCTATGTGAAATCTAATCAATCCCCGGCAACGGCGCCAAAATTTGATCGCACTATTTTCTACCACACAAAATAGGTATAGTATAAAGAAGTACGAGTATCGTATCCACAGGGATTGATATACCGAAACCACACACAATACCTCTACTCTAGAATTAAACTGATGTCTAGGCAAATAAGAAATTGAGATTGTGGTATTTATAACTAGGCAAATAAATAAAAGACTCAATAAACATATAAGGAAATAAATAAACAAGGAAATAGCTAGCCAAATAAAACAAATTAGGACACAAGCAATTAAATAAATAAGGAAAGTAAACAATTAAGGAAAAGTGTTGATTCTAGGGAAGCCTACCTAATCAAATATATGCAAGCAATTAATGAGTACAAGTAACCAATTTAATCCAATCTAAATGTGATACATGCAAAAATAACCTACACCCTAATTAAAGCAATGCAAGTTGTCACCTAACAAGATCCTAATATTCTTTCGAATTGTAAGAATCAAAATCAAGTGCAAAATAGAACAAGTATCAAGGATATAATCAACTAGGTTCAACTAAGACACCAAATCAATTATATATGAACATATAATAATTCAATTATCAATTAAGACAAATCAAACTATCATATCATGTATTCATGAGATCTATTATGCAATATCCTATCAAGGCATATAAACATAACTATGCATACACAATTAGTGATCAAGTAATCATGCATGAGAATAAGCACCATGAAAACATGCATCTAGATTGGAAGGCTAATTATAAACAAAAACACTCACATAAATTCAATTAGGCATTCAATCCCTAAAATCAACTAAAGAAATTTAGCTAGACATAATTAAAAGAAAGGTAGAAGGAAGAATAAACATAATTAAAAGCATAAAGTAAAAGCACAAGGGATAGAAAAACTCTTGAATCTTGATGAATCTTCAATCTTCAATTTTCTTCATAAATAAAATAAATCTAGATCTAAGAAAACCTAATCTAAAAGTATGGTGGAGAGTAGAGAGATTATTGTTGTCTACTTACAATGATAGGTTTAGAGGTATTTATAGGGTAGAAGTTTACATCCAATGCCTAATTGTACAAGGAAACCAAGAAAAAGTCAAAAATTGCCTTTTAGAAAAAATCCCGGCTGGAAAACAGAAGTTACCTCTCGACACCTCTCTCGATCGAGAGGGTGGTCGAGAGGGTCGAGAGAGTTCTGCGCAACTTTCTTGAATCGGTCGTATCTTCCTCATCCGAACTCCGAATTGACCTCCGTTTTCGCCTACGTGCTCCTATTGAACTCCTCTTCAATGCTATGCTTCCACTTTTCCAGAATAAATCTTCCAAAAAAAACGTGAGAAGTCAGAACTTGGGATCAATACTTCATCTCTTCCTTGGTTTCATCGTCTCTCATCTCATCTTGGGTTTTCTCGACTAAAAAGCCCTAAAAACACTCAAAACAACCCAAAAGCGTAATCTAGCTCGAAATAACATAAACAATACAAAACATGAGCTAAACTATCAAAATACGACAAGAAAACGATAATATAACACTTAGAAAATAGGGTAAAAATACACCCTATCATACACGACTGAAATTGAATTTCAGTCGTGTACACACGACTGAAATTCAATTTCAGTCGTGTACTTGGCCGAATACAATGCATGAAATTTTACAAAAAAATTTTTTTGATTCGTTTTGTTTGTTCTCGATTTGCAGCCTAGGTTTCAATGGATGCGGGGCCGAATGCAGGGGTTTAGAGGGCAAATAAACCTCTACATACGGGACGACGTGGTGCGGTCGATTCCCCGCGTGTTGCGTCGAGTAGGCGGCCAACGCTTGCTCGATAGATTTACGGAAGGCCCGTTCGGATACCTCCTCGAGATTCGGAGGAACGGGAGCGCGAACAACGCCCTCCACGAGCTTCTAGCCCGAGAGCTCGAGGATGAGTCGATCCCCGAGATGGAGAGGTGGTTCCACGTAGGTGGGCAGGTGATACGGTTCCGTGCCCAAGAGTACGCCCTCGTGACGGGCCTGACTTTTGGGGAGTCGCCTTTCAACCCTAAAGGCCGTCACGACCCTCCCCAAAGGAGCCTCCTCTACACGAAGTACGGGGGCAAATCCCCTAAGATAAATAAGTTGAAGGCGGACTTCAACGACGACACGAGTGTACTGGGAGACGCCGACCAGTATCTGAAGGCGGCCAACCTCCTCATGTACTACCTCATGCTACTCGGCCACGACAACCCGACGATCGAGGACTGGGCATGGCACCTGGTGGAGTTCGAGGAGCAGTGGAGGGCATTTCCGTGGGGAGCGTGGTCGTTCCAGATCATGCTCTACCAGCTGCACGTGATGAAGAGGGACCCCGCCCTCATAACGGGCGTGTTTAAAGTCAAAATTGTTGACCTTACACGACTGAAATTGAAATTCAGCCGTGTAGTACACGGCTGAAATTGCAATACAGTCGTGTACTAAGCCGTGTGTTTTGATTGAAAATTTAAATTTGACTCCTAACACCTCTTGTTTTATTTTTCGTTGTAGCTCGAGGTTCATCTGACACTGGAGGCGGATGATTACGATGTTCTCGAACTTGGATTCCAAAGTCTCGAGAGCATCGAGCCGATAGGCGTGGCCTACGTTCCCTCCAAGCGCCACGAACAAACCAATCTCCCGCCCGAGAGAAGGGAGTCGAAGGCGAAGCGCGACATGGCGAGGGCCGTGGAGAAGCTCAAGTGCAAGGGCAAGGGCGCTTCTGAGGCAGTGGCCCCTCGTCGTCGTGCTCCACGAGCGGAGCGAGCTCACTCCGACGGCGGGGTCGAGATGCCGAGGCCGAGGGTTGAGAGGAGGCCCGAAACATGGGCGTCGAAGAGGCCTCGGAGCGAGCACGCTGACCCCCGGCCCTCCGGCTTGATCTGTTGCGCACACGGAGATCCGTGCGAGCGCGGTCCCTCGATGACGACTTCTTGGACCGATTCGGGGACCGTCTGGTGTCCCGATGGGAGCAGGATCGCTCAGGGACCGGATTTTTGGGTCGCCTTGCCAGAGCTCTTGCCGGGGAGCTGAAGAAGTTCATATCGAAGAGTCCGAGCCGGAGCCGTTCTTCCTCAGGGGGCGAGGGACAGTCCCGTGTCGGTGAGCAGTCGTTTGCGGGGCTCAGGGATGTCCCAGTCGAGCCGGGAGAGGATTATGGCCTCGTAGGCCATGGCGAGTCTCCGATGCGCTCTGAGGGGAGGCACTCTGCGGGCCGCGGCTCGGCTACTCACGTCTCAGACCGTCCCGAGTCTTCGAGACACTCTGAGGGACAGCTTGACAGGCCGCACTCCGTAGACGTGGTCGATCTGGAAGAGTCAGAAGGACAGTTGAGTGCCTTTGCTGATGAATTAGAGCAAATGCGGGGTTCCTCTGAGGACGAGGTATCCCGAGTGCCCAGTACTTCTACTCACCCAGCTCCGGGAGGTCAGACTCGGGCGTCTTCGAGGGAGATACGCCCCTCAGCATCTGTCCGATCACCGTACGTAGTGGAGCAGCCACATACCTCCAAGTATGAGAGGTGGAAAGCCTCAGGATCTCCCTACGTGACCGTGTACGGGACAGAATTCCACCTGACCCGAGAGCTCTTCGGCAGGATCGAGGACATCACCAAAGACTTCGATGCCGCGGTAATTTTAGTAGATTTCTAATATAATTTTTAGTTTCTCGTAGTGATTTTGTTCAAATCAGCCTACTAATTCGGTGAATTTGAAATTTTTACAGGTGATTGACCTCTACACTGTGTACTGGGCTAATAGACTCCGACTCGGGCGTCAACTGGCCAACGGAGTTACGTACGAGAACAACATACTTTTGCCTCTGGAGTTTTACGTAAGTTATTTCAATTATAGATTTTTTTTTTTTTTTTTGTTGTTATTTATTCCTAAATGTTTAATTTCTACTTTTAGGTAAAACTTTTGGCGCAGTACAAGAAATTTCACAAGCCCCATGATACTACAATGGGTTTGACAAACCTTACGCTGAAGTACACGAAGTGGAAGGTTCCCCAGGAATTCCTCGCCGCTATGGACGGGCATAACACGTACCGCCCTTGGATAACCGGCCATTACGTAAGTAACTTAACTCGTATTTCAATTGTGCTTAATTAATTGTTTATTAATTTAATTTCAATTGTGCTTAATTAATTGTTTTTATTTTATTTTTTGGGGTTAGTTTGTCGTTGTTTGTCATGTCTCCTCCGACCACTGGGTCGTGTGCCGGATTAACGTTCCAATGTGGAGGGTTGAGGTGTACGACTCGTTGTATTGGAAGTACGAGAACAACCGTGTACCCTAAGTCGTGTACTTAAGAACCCCCGTTTTTTTTTTTTTTTTTTTTTTTTTTTTGGATTTTTCTATTCGTGGGACTCAATTGAGTTGGAATCACTGCTACTTTTGTACATTGTGCAATCTTATGATTCGATCACGTTACGTGAATTACACGTTTGAAAGAACATTACGTTCGTAAGTTAGTTCTAGATCAAACGTAACCTTAGTAGTTAGACTATATAAGTGACACTTACTCTATACTTCATACTTACATAACATATCCTTCAATTCAATTGATTTTGGCTTAATTATGACATAACTTACGTGATTACACGTTTACAAAACTTAATAGACTCGAGATACACGAAAAATTCAAACGAAACACGAGAATTTCGCAAATTTAGGCTTAATTTTGACTTCTCACGAAAAGGGTACACGCTATTTTTCAATTTAAACCGTGTAGAGTCAACATTCGTGTAGAGGGCATTGACTTTTATTTAATTTTGACTTTGTTGACCTTACACGATTGAATTGGATTTCCAATCGTGTATACACGATTGAAAACATCATTCAATCGTGTAAAGTCAATGACAATTTTGACTTTTTTTTTTTACTTCACACGATTAATACTCGAATTTAACCGTGTACACACGTTTAAATCAACAATAATGTCGTGTATTTGGCCGAAGGTTTCCCTTTTTTTAACACAAAAACATTCAATTTTCACCAAATGATCAACTCAAACAAAATCTAATATGTTTACATCCAATAACATTCTTAAACATCCAAAAACGTTCATTAACATCTAAAAATGTCAATTTGGTTAAAATAAAAATATAATCAAGCATCGGTATCGTACGGACATCGGGGCCTAGTATGCTCCTCGCTCTTGCAAATGCTACATTTTTTCTTACCTCTAGGACGTCGAGGAGGAGCATTTAGATCAACTCCGCTAATGGGAAGCGGGGCTTGGCAACTCCGTCGTTTGTGCCCGTATTGTCCGCATCTTGAACACCTTTGACGATTCGTTGAGGAGGATCCTTCAACAGCCGATCGAGCTCTCGCCATCGGTGGTCGTCCAGCTGGCCTCTCGACAAGCGGGGGTAGCACGATCCATCGTGAAATGAATTCGGGAACACTCCACGTCTCGGGATGAGTAACCGGCTGAATCTGAGGAGAATACGTAGCAACTAACGTGGATTGCCTGAAATAATGGCTCACGTAGTCAGTTGCCCGCCCACCGGAATGCCTGTAACAACATTCAAAAACGCTTAGAGATCCGATTGAAATAACACAAGCATGAAACTAAAATAATAGGAATCACTAGGCGTACCTTATCGCCGCACAAGCGTGTCGACAAGGGATGCCGTCTAACTCAAACTCACGGCATTCGCAAGTCGAGTTTTGGAGGTCGACGAGGTAAGTCTGTTTTTCACAGTCGACTCTCCAAAGGGTGGGCGTAGGCGTTCCTCTAACGGAGTAGCGACGGCCCCATTCCGACGATGCCGACATCTTCGTATATGCCTTCTCCGTGAGTTCATGTTGCCGAGCTAGGGCACTAGTCCGATGTTCGTCGAACCACTTCTCGACGACTATCCGATACACCTCGATCATGGCACATATCGGGAGTCTCCGAGCCCACAACAACCGAGCATTCATGGTCTCGGCGGGATTCGACGTCATGAAGCTCGTACGTCGGACGGGACACTTGCACCTCGCCCACCTCGGGAGGCCAATGTCGCTCAACCGCCTGTAGATCTCGCCTCCCTCCCTGCTTAGGTCCCTCAGATTCCCCCAATATTCATCGAATTGGGAATCTCGATAGGCATAGGCTGCAGACTCGAATATAGCCCCTGCATGCCTCCCGTACCTAACGAAATTCCTCTGGAGGTGAACGAAGCAGAGACCGTGAGCAGCATGCGGAAAGACGGAGTCGATCGCATTTGCGATGCTCACATGCTGATCAGATACGATCAACAAGTCCGAGGGCGCCCCGAAACTCTCTTTCACTTTGGCCAAAAACCACGTCCAAGAATCGTCATTCTCCTTGGGGCCGAATCCAATGGCAAGGGGGGACACTTGCTCGTTCCCGTCTTTCGTCACCGCCACAAAGAGCATCCCATTATTCTTGCCCTTCAAGTGCGCCCCGTCTACTACGATCACGGGGCGTAGCAAACCATTTACGAATGCCTCGATGGACGGACCAAAGGCAAGGTAGAAGTAGTTCAGACGGTTGGTGACGTGGGAGGTGCGGATGTCGTACTCGGTGCCCGGATTCATCTCCTTCAAAAGGTAGAGGTAAGAAGGGAGCCTCTGATAAGACTCGTCGAAGGCACCGTACGTCATCTCTATAGCGACGTTCCTAGCACGGAGAGCGAACGGGTAGTCAATCTGAATGCCGTACTCACTCCGTAGCTCCTCCACCATCTCCTTCGGCTTTAACACTGCGCCCTCGGTGATCAATCGACGAGCGTAGAATGCTCCTAATACCATGGCCGGCACCTGTCGTTTGTTGTTCGAATTTAAATCAACTAGACACGTGTGATCGGCCACGTACTTGTTGATCTTCCAAATCCCGCCTTTCTGCGTTGCATTCAACATGAACTCGCAATCCTTCCCCGAAGTGCACCTAAAACCCACACGGTCTTTGTCGGAACGAGGGATACAATACTCCTTCCGGAGATCCATGTGCAGCAATCCGACGGCTATATGCAAGTCATCCTTCTTCTTGAAGTATCCGTCCTTTCGCAACTGACCCAAGGCCGGTGCCAAGTCGGGATCGATCCATCCTAAAGGGAGCGCGGTGTCTAGATCGACGTGCGGTATCCACCAATGTCGAACCGCCTCTTCGTTAGCGCGAGCACGAGCTTCGTCGTCGCGGGGCTCTTGGTTTTGTGATTGCATGCTACGAAGCCCGATAACCCTATCAATATGGCCGGGCTCGCGGATCCATGCTCCGAATTCAGCCGTTAGGCTCTCAAGTAATTGGGATCGTTCCTCCACATTCCTTGCTTCCTCGCCCTCGGACTCGAGAGACTCTTCTTCCGACTCTGGCTCTTCTTCGTCGCGTACTTCGGATTCAAATGCATTCGATCTCGGGATCGGCTCCTCTTCGACGCTATAGTTCTGAAAAATCGTCGATCGTTGGGTAGTATGGGCTGCCCGATTTGCTCTACTAATGACGTAGATCGTCGACGTCTCCCTTCTCGCGATGCACATTCTAAGCAAATCCCCGGTGCTCTTTAAAACGGCCTTCACCGTCTCCCGCTCGTTGAGGTTCGTCAAGTGGAATAGCAAGTACTCCGATTCATCACCCAAGTAAAGTTGAACGTCTCGCAATACGTTTTCATAGCTCAAACTCGATATGGGATAAGTGACGAGAAAAGAGTCTCCTCCTACGTACGATATTCCCTCCCAACGACCACTATGACGGATAAGAATTCTCTGATCACCCATCTCCATCTGTACCAAAAAAATAATAATAATAATAATAATCTGAAAAAATTTTGTTCTTGAATACACGGTTGAAAGGTGAATTCAACCGTGTATACACGGTATAATTACACAATTTGTCGTGTAAAGTCAACAATTTTGACTTTCAATCGTTGACTTTGTTGACTTTACACGACAAATTGTGTAATTCTACCGTGTATACACGGTTGAATTCACCTTTCAACCGTGTACTTAAGAACAAAAAATAATTATATTTTATTTTCGCATATTATAAATAATAAATAGAGAAAATCGAATATTACCTTGGTATTTATCTCGAAAAAACGTCTTGAATCGATTCCAAATTTTTCAGAAATTCGAGAATGGCTACAAATATTCTCTCTCAACAATTTTTTCAAATTTAGTGTTGTGATGAAATGAATTATGTCTATGATATTGCTATTGTTTTCTCACTTTTTCTGATTTTTCAATTAATGTTATGCTAACAACCGAATACTTTGAAGGAATTTGGCAGATTTGGTGGTTGAAAGTTAATAAATGCAATTTAAGATTGTACGTAAGATTTACACGCCAATCTCCTATCCGAGGATTTCGTGACCTCCAATTTTTGTTTCTTTTTTTTTTTTTAATTTATTTCCACGTCAGATATGGATTGGAATTTTCCAATACACGAAAGTTCATTCGTGAATTGAGAGAGTGAGATCGTGTACAACAAAAATTGAATTGAATTTTATGGTGGGCCCCACAGTTGATTTATATATTTAGTTCATTTTTTGTTTTATTAGACAAGTGGACCAAATAGTAAGGGTATTTAAGACATTTCAAGGCAAAATGGGTATAGAAGTTATACTTCTTATAATGTGGGTATAGAAGTACTCTTTCTTATAAAAGTGGGTATTTTTAAACTTGACCCTATTTATATTATACTATTATAAAAAGTGTCTTGTTTACAATTTTTGATTTGCCTATTTTGTCCTTACAACTAAAATAAATCATTAGAAAATTAATATTATCATTAGATATTAATTTCGGATATATTTCAATTTATATTCAACTTATGTTATTTTATTATTTATGTTGATAGTTATAATATACTAATAACATTAATAATACTCATTTTATATCTAACATGATTATACGTGCATCGGTGCATGCACGTAATCTCCGCTAGTATTTATAAATGAGACTAGAATAACGAGATGGAAGGAATAAAATAAATTTTATGAAAGAGAGTTATTTGAAATATGAGGTTTATACTCTTTTTTCCATAAATTACAAAAATATTCATGTTCATAAGAAAACTATAGACACACCCCTTTTTTGTTCGTGTGTTGATCAAGCAGTAGGTGTTTAAGTTTTAGAGATAAAAGTTCTGAGTTTGAGTCCTTCAAATTCGTGGCACGTTCTTTAAATTTCTTGTTAATTGTTAAAAAAAACACCCATTTTTTGAAAGAACTACCTATTATATATATTATACCCTTTAATTTTTTTTAACTGACAGAAAACTGACTAGATGGTGATTCATGTCAGTTTATTTTCGATCGCTACTAGCTAGGATCTGAAATCGGTTGAATGCAACATATATACATTTGATCGAATTTTCCTATTGTGCAAGTTTCAAACACACATAATATTTTATATTTGAGATATATTTACTCTTGTAGACTAATTAAATGAGACGTGTGTGTGAGTTTATAGCTAGGTAACAAATTATGACTACCAAATTAGACCGTTCGAATTCAACAGAGTGTGAAATGGGAGTCAATAGTCAATGTGGAATAATATTCCCTTCCAAATAAGTCATAATCAAGAATGGAAATTTTCATTATTATTTTAATTTTAGTTGCATTCACCAAACGTTGCCCATGGTTTTGAATTAAACAAAACAAAATACTTACTATGTAGTAAAGTGAGATACTCCTAATTAATTAACTTAAATAAGAATATATATATATATATATATATATATATATATATATATATATATATATATATATATATATATATATATATATAGGGATGAGATCCCATAAAAAACCCATCTAGTATGAGAAATAGGAAAGATCTTGGACCCTTGATTAGTCTAAAATTAACCGTCAAGATTTAAAGTATATAATTACGTATTGTTACTAAATTTTAAAACTGCTTATTTTTTTGTGTTAATGAAGGACAATAATGTAAAATTGATTATTTTTCTACCAAGAATCAATGGAGAGAGAAAATTGAGTTTTAAAATTCTAACATCTTACCATAATTTTAAAAACAAATGCCGTATGCATTACAACATTCTTATTATGCATTTCTTTTTAAAATAAAAATAATGATGCTATGGTGCATTAAGTGAAGGAACAAAATGCATTATAGTGATATTTAGTCCACTGCATTACTATTATCCTGTTTAATGTATTATTGGATTGCTAATTTGTATTAACTTCATAGTTTTTCTATTTAGATAATTATTGAATAATACTGACCAAATTACCTAATGCACAAAATAAAAAATCATAATGCATTATGAATAATACTAAAAATTGAATAGGCTCGTAAATCGTAATACCTAATAATGTATAATTGGCATAATGCACTATACGCTAATTTATAATGCATTTTAGGTTTTAACATAATGCAAATAAGTTAATTAAAATAAAAGGTAAACATGTAAAAGAATAAAATAAACAAATAAACACTACCAAAACATATAGTATTACGCAATATAGGGAAACATCATACGGTAGACTCTTTTGAATTTGAGGAGAATATTTTCATGTTAATATAGTTTTTATTAAAATAAAGCAATTTACCTTTTTTACTTTTAAGTAACTGTCATTATAAGTAGATAAAAGTACAAATTTAACCTCACTAATACTTAATAAGGTATTATTTTATTAAGAAATTACCTAATGATCATGACCATTGATCGGTCAATTTCAACGGCTAAAAATCTTTCTTATTTCTTACTGGATATGTGTTTTTTATTTGATCTCCCCTCTATATATATATATATAAAGTAGGCAAATGAAATAATACCATATGAACCGTCACTTATTTAGTGTACTTAATTATAATTGAAATAAAATAAATAAATAAAAAGCATTATTGGGTAGTGAAAAATATGAGAATTTACAAACCCTAGAAAGGAAAAGTCAGCTATCCCTTTCCTCACGGATCAAAGCATGTAGTTATCGTAGCCACGGCTTCCGTTCGGGGCGGATGATCCCGGCGGCGCGTGCGCGTCATCCACCGTGAACACATGGCGGCGTTGCTGTTGCACTTGCATTTGGTTCGGAACCGGATACTGGACCTGAGCTCCGCCTCCCTGCAGGTTTGGAATAATATGCTGCCTGAAGTCGAATATTCCGGCGGCGTCGGAGAGGTGGGGCGTGGAGGCGGCGGCGGGGCCGCCGGTGAACTGCTGCACCATGGCACGGAAGTTGGTGGTGTCGGTGTTGAGTAAGGTGGTGGGAGTTCGTCGTGAGGCTCTTGGACGCCGCCGGATCGGCCTTGCTCCGCGGCCGTGGTCGTTGTTTGTTGGAGCCGAGGTGCCACCACCGCCTTCGGAGGCAGTGCCGGTGGTGGTGGTGATCGGAGGGTCACCGGTCCGATTTCCGTCGATAAAGTTGAGCTGCACCCAGTCCGTAGGGTATGACATGATGAAGGAAAAACACTTCTTCCCTTTCCTTTTTTCTTACAGTATAGTTTGATTGGTGGTTTAATATTGAGGATACAGTTGAGTTGGGAGTACTTATAGCGGTTTTAATATTTCTCTCTCTATAATATATATTCTCTCTGTTCCATTCATAAACGATAAGTTCTATTTTCGTCCGTCCCATTCATATAGGAATATTACCTTAAATAGAAAAAAATTTAACTCATTAAAATTCATTTATAGAGTCGTTGGTCATTAGTTGAAGTAGTAGTAGGACTAGTCAAATTAACTTCTAAGTCGGTTACAAATTTCCTCCTATGCATGTTGAGTGGGTGAATGCCGAAATTGTAGTAGAGCCAAGTTAAAATTAAATACTACTCCGTACTACTTCATCCGTTTCATTGGGATATGGACCTTTTGTTTCGACACGGAAATTAACACAAGAGTGATGATAGTGTGTTAAATAAAGTGATGGGTAGTGGGTTAACGTGATGTGTCAAATTTTTATTGGGTTAAAATTTGCTATTTCGAGAATGATCCCTATATCAGTGGGAAGTCCCAAAAAAAAAATGAGTGAGACGTTCCAAAAAGAAAATGGTCCATTTATCAGTGGGACAGAGAGTAATATTTCAGTAAGATAAGTTGCTTTAGTTACTATTGTGCAAGTGGACTTCAGCAAATATCTTTTAGCCAGATATAATGGTTTAAGAACTTGAGTAGTTACACTTACGTGTAGACGCTCCGATAAATTTTTAATAGACGTTTAAAATTACGTAATAACAAAGGAAAAATAAATAATATTGCAGTAGTTGGAATTGAGATGCATTGAAGTGAATGGTGGACAATCTATTTATGTTATTCGGTCATAATGTGGCCGGCCATAATTTAACTTTTTTTATTTTTTTAAGTATCAAATAATTTATATTTTTTTGCCAAACTTTTTTATGTTATAAAAAACTCAAAAAGTGATGCTCCGTAATTTTTACGTATTTAAAATTAACCCTTTAATTATTTGATAATTTTTACTATTTTAAAAAATTTTGTTACCTTTTTATCTGGAAAAAAAAAGAGAAAAATATGTAATTTTTGTGGAAAAAATATTTTTAAATTAAAATATAAAAGTAATAAACTATAATTATCATTTACCATTTTTAAAATTACGTATATTATGAAGAATGTCGTTGTGTGGCCTGCCAAATTATGGCCAAATAGCTTTATTGATCCGTAAAATCAGATCAATTCTTGTGCCCTGATCTCATTCCCGAATTTCATATGTGGATTTTGATCTTTGAGATCCAGAACCAACCAGGGACGGATCTAGAAAATCTAAAATTTTCTGGACGAAATCGTATATATAAGAATTTGACCAAGCAAAACTATATATATGTATGTAAAAATTAAAATATAAAAAACTAATATATCATAATTATAAAGCAAATAAAAAGTTTGCTAGAGCCGCCGCCGGGGTTACCTGGCCCCTGGCTCCGCCCCTAGATCCAACGCATGGATAAAACACGTAAAATTATTGATACCCACATTCTAATAAATCTATTTCAGGAGTAAAACTTTTGAATCCTGATATATATATATCCGTGAACCCACTTTTCATATGAATTTGGACAATTATTTTTTATTTATTATTATTATTTTGAATTAGTTGGATCTAGTGGTAACAAAATCAAATTCGAATCTAAATCTAACACAATTCAGTCCAGATTCGGCCAATTTACTCATATAACCCTACTATAGGGTAATTGGTAAAGGTTGTAAGACAAATAAAAGTGACGATCTTTCTCTAAACAAAGTGTTATCAACCTAAGAAAAACCTATTAAGGAATATAATAAGGTGATAGGGGTGTGACTAAAACGGAAGGTACGGTATTTATTTGGCATTTTGTAATGATTCTAGAACTGTTTCTAGCCGACTCCACCTTTCATCTGGTCAGATTAAACGATCCAAATATATACACAATGTTAATTTCTTTAATATGTTAGCGTATGAGGTGTTACATAAATTTAATTTAAATTGATAGTGAAAGGCGCCGATCACAATTTTGGGCACGCAATCGATGACATGTACTCGCTTCGTCCCATTTCAATTGTTTTGTTTTATTTTCATATTAGATTTTAGATGTTGTGTTAAAAGTGAACGTAAGAAATTCTTAAATCTACAAATCAATCGCAAATTATCAGACTTTTGTTTTAAATCTATCACGAATGATACACGATCAAAATTTGAAATGAGATCCTCAAAAATTAAAATAAAAATTGAAATAAGGAACACAAATAAATTCTAACGTTGAATAATAGTAGGGCAATAATACTAATAATAAATAAATATATAAATACATACTACCTCCATCTCACTAAATTAGCCCCATTTACTTTATTGACTTTTTCGGCACGCGTTGCCACCAAAACCTAGTACGAGTTTTAAAATATAATTTCGAAATATTTTTTTATTTACAGGATACTATGAGTGTCGATGTATCTCGTAAACGAAAAAATACTTCGAAATTATATTTTAAAACTCGTACTAGGTTTCGGTGAAAACGCGTGCCGAAAAAATCAATAAAGCAAATGTGGTTAATTTAGTGAGATGGAGGTAATAATAAGTATACTAGGAGAACTAGCTAATTCCATATAATCGGTGCAGTTATGAACATTATACAAGAACTAGCAAGTTAGCTACGAGTCCATTTAATAAGCAAAAAAAAAAAACAATTAATATAATAGTAATACTCCACTATACTACAACGACAGATCATATCTCTCTCTCTCTCTCTCTCTCTCTTCAGTTTCCGTTTCCAAAGGGGAAGTCGCATTTGCCAAACTCTGCAAGAGAGAAAAGACGTACAAATGAGTTGTATGTGTATAAATTCAGCATCAAATTATAAATATAAGCAACACTGATAAAATATTAGAAGTGGCCAGGCCCAAATTTTAACAAAGGCCCGATCTAAAAAGCCCTAATTTTACCCCCATAAACCGTCAAAAGTGTGTATGTGTGTGTTGAGAGAGAGAGAGAGAGAGAGAGAGATGTCAGAAAAAGTAGAGACCGCCAATCACGTGCCATCCAATTACATGGACATGGACATCGGTGGACCAATTATCCTGCTACTTTTGGGTCCCACCACCACATGTTAGCCACTCATGCCTACAACTAATTCTTAACCTACGCCTATTAATTAACACTTTTCCTAAATTGCACCCCACTCCACTCCACTCCAATCCACTTAATTAAATTAAAAGAAACATTAAAAAAATTAAAACAACAAAATTTATCATCAGAATTAAATCTCACGTCATCCCTAGCTTTGGCTTTGGATCCCTGCCATTTACTATCGAAGAGTTACTCATTTATTGCGATCCATCAGTAGTGTGGATAGACAAGACAAAGGCCCCAATTCCAATCCAACAATTATGCATTACAGCTAAAATGTGACCACCGATATTCTAAACAAAATTTACGATTTTCCATCTTCAGATTTTAATTTTCCACATTAACCGAATCAAATATTGCATAAATGTTTTTTCTTACGTATATTTTCAGATATTTTTGTATAATTTCGCAAAGAGTAGAGAGAGAGAGAGAGAGTACTGACTTGGCTGTTGCGTTACGACGTATGCGGCCCCACCGAAATAGCAGGTGCCAATGGTACGTCCCTTCTTCTGGTAGTAACTATTGAATGCATACGACGCGTGGGCCTCCAACGTGTTAGGATCGAAACACGTGGATCCTGGTTGGATCGGATGGCAGTCTGCCCCTCCCTCCCCACACGCGTAATCTAGTCCCTTCTGCAGCGTATCTTTCCCCACCTCCGCCTTCGCCACGCACCACGTCTGCCCCTTCCCCGTCGCCATCCTCTGCTCACCTCCGGCCACCGGCGCCGCCGGCTCCTCGTACCCCTTCAGCCCCTCCGCCGTCAGCGGAATGTCGTACACCTTCTTCCCGTCCGGGTAGAACAGCCCGAAGTTCCTCTCCGACGTCGGCCCGAACTTCTTGTTCTCGTTGAACAGCGCGAAGAGGAACACGGTGAGCTTGGTGTTCGGGCGGAGCGGCGTTCCGCCGCCGCTCAGCACGCGGCGGACGAGATTCCCATTGTACGCGGCGGCGTTGGCCAGGGTGGCGCCAAGCTCGCCGGAGTCACCCTTCGACGGCCACCCGGTCTCGCTGACGATTATCGGTACGTCGTCGTACTTGAGCTGCGACATCGCGGCGAAGACGGCGTCGATCTGCGCGTCGAAGAGGGAGTAGTACCTCAGGCCGTTGCCGGGGTCGACGACGCCGGCGTTCTGCCGGAAAAGCGCGTAGTCGAGGGGGATGACGTCGGCGTTCGACTCGTAGGCGAAGAAGGGGTACACGTTAATCATGAGGGAAGATCCGGTGCGGCGGAGGAATTCGAGCATGGGCTTGAACACCGGCTCGACCAGATCGTGGCGGAACGAACCGGCGGAGGACGGGTAGGAGTTCTGGAGCGCGCTGAGGGCGACCGGCGACGAAACCTTGACGCCGCCGTCGAGGTTGTACTTGGCCAGCCCCTTCTGGATGTTGTACATTGCGCGGATGAGGAAGCGCGTGGTGTTGTGCGTGTCGACGAACACCTCGTTGCCGACGGCGACGGCCTCAATGGCAGTGCCGGGGTGGTAGGCGGCGACGTTCTTCTTCACCCAGGAGGCGGCGAAGGAAGGGCGGAGGGCGGCGTCGGCGAGGAGCTCGTTGGGGATGTTGACGGTGACCTTGATACCCGACCCGGATAGGGCCTTGAGGACGGCCGGGTCGGAGTCGTAGACCTTGACCCGGTCAATGCCCTGCGATTTGAGGAGGCGGACGACTTTGGTCGCCGACGGGAGGTTACTGGCAATGCGGCCGTAGTTGACGCCGATCGAGCCGGCGGCGACTGCAGACGGAATGAGATGTGTGAATGCGCGATTCAATTTTGGGAGATTTCAACAATGTGGTGAGAAGAAATGTTACCTGCGCCGGAGATGAGAGAGAAGAGGAGGGTGAAGACGGAGATGGTGAGAGCCGCCATTGATGGTGAAAACGAACGCATCCTTCCTTCACTGCTTGATTTCTCTCCCAGCTGTAGAGAGAGAGGGGGATAGAGAGAGTGGAGTGAGTAGTGATAGTGGAGGTGGTGGAATGAAGGAGGTAATGTGGGGTTTATATTTATATTGCTATTTTTTTAACATTAATCAAAATTATTGAAGTACTATTACTATACTACGTGAAAATTATATAATTAGAATTTACTGTCACATAGCATATGATTTGTAATTATATACTCCCTCCGTCCTCCATTTAGTGACGTTAATACTATATTGGGACGTCCTCCATTTACTGACAATTTCCATTTTTGGACGTAGACCCCACAATCACTTTAACACTTTAACACTTTATACATCTACTTTTTATTATTTTAACATTTTAATACTATTAAACAATTCAAATGGACCCACAATTATTCCACTTTAACACTTTAACACATTAATTTATTATTATACCATAAAATGCGAAAAAACGCGTGCCCAAACTCCCTCCGTCACTAAATGGAGGACGGAGGGAGTATGTGGATTCATGCCATTATTTGGTATTCATTGTGAAATGCGTGTAAGATTTTATGAGGATCTTGTAAATTACCGCATTGTATATTTTTCATTTCACGACGGAAAAGTCTATAAAAAGGATTCTCTGTCATCATTTTCTTATTTCGATCTTGTTTCAAATTTCAATTTTAATTAGTAATTTTCGTATCTCAACTATGTTTCAAAATTTTAATTTTAATTAATTTTATGCATTCTTTTAAAAGAATTAATTTATGATGAATTATGTTAATTTTATGATTATTTCTAAGGTTCACTAACTTACATTAGGATGCATATTTTTTAACATTTAATTTTATTTTTTTTTATTATATAATTACTGAAATTTTCAAAACTAGATATGTTACTGTTAAAAAATTTTAATTTATTTTAATAAATGTTTATTATAATTAATGCAACATTTATTTTTTATATTCCTATTCAGCCCAAATGATAAAAAATAACTACAACAATGAAAATGTAGACTTATTTTATAGCTGTATGAGAGGGGGAAAACAAAATGTGGTGCTGCGCACGTGGTCCCGGCTGTGTGGGTGGGTCCCGCATAAGTCGACCGTTTGCTAAAGGGAAGAGGGAGGGAGGGATAAACGTACAGTAAATAGGAATTTGGAATTTGGTGGGAGTAGATAAACATAACGGCTGTGATGGCGTCCACGTGGCAGATTCATTCCTCGGGGGAGCATCTCATCTCTCTCAATTTATTGACTACTGTCGTCTTAGTAAAAGGGGTTTCGCTACTCCCGAGTTGTAAATAATTCCCCTCCCAAATTTGCTTTCCCCGCGAAAAAAGCATCAACTGTTACTATTGTTTTGACTAAAGTCGTCTTTGTCTCTCTTTAGGGACCATTTTAATAATCCTCCTAGGGCTGCAATCGAGCCGAGCTACTCGGGACTTATTCGGTGCTCGATTCGGTAAAAGCTCGTTCGAGCTCGAACTCGTTAATAAACGAGCCGAGCTTCGAGCCCGAATTCGAGCTCGGTTAACTTAACGAGCCGAACATCGAGCAGTAAGGTGTTCGGCTTGTTTTGCTCGCGAACGTGTTCGGCTCGTATATTAATCGAACATGTTCGCGAGCCTGCTCGCGAACTCTTAATCGAACCTCTAATCGAGCCTGTAAACGAGCTTTAACATTTATGTGTAAAAAATTGTAGGTAAAAGAATTTGAATTATTGTCAAATGTTAATGAGTTAAAATTAATTTCAAATTACAACCAAAACTAATATTAATTGTTCTTTTTGGATTATGTTTTATATTTTGGATGAATTTCATTAGATGGATTTTTATTTGATGAAATTCATTTTAATTTAAGTTCATTTGAAGTGTTAAAAGAAAATATTAAATATGTTTATATCATGTCTTTTAAACGAGCTCGGACTCGAGCTTTTCACGAGCCAAATTCGAGCTCAAGTCCGAACCGAGCACGAGCCGAACTCGAGCCGAATTTGAGCTCAAATTTTTTAATCCGAGCCGAGCTCGAGCCCGGATTTAAAGCTCGAATCGAACTCGAACCCGAGCCCGAGCCTGTCAAATACTAAACGAGCCGAACCCGAGCAGACCAATACTCGATCAGGTTCGGCTCGTTTGCAGCCCTATTCCTGCTACGTCCTCCGTTCCAGCCGATTTGATCACCTTTTTAAATTGAGATGTCCAGCTGACTTGGTCACTTTCTTTTTTGTGACTAACAATCATTTTTAGTTTAACATTTATAAATTGTTAAGAATAAATTTGAATAACTATTTTTAGTTTTTTATTGGGACAACAAATTCAAGGTAATTAATTAATGTGGGATACAACAAAGCTTTCTTAATTCATTCCTCCTTAAAAAGTTTGCGCAAACGAATGTGGTCGAATCGGCCGGATTGTAGGAAGCATGTATTAGGCCATTTTTACATTTGATAAATGATAAAATTATTAAATCATGATGATTAATATTTCCTCTGTCCATTTTATCACAACGTTTTAATGTTTAATCTATGCCTATCTCACGGGGAAAAAAAAATGTCAATAGAATGAACAGATGTAGTAATATTAATTTTATTGAAATTTGAAATATAAATTCAAAGTATCAACATTAAAAAAATAGGATTAGCAAACGGCTCAAAATGTACGAAGGTGTGCTTTTAAATGCTGAGTAAATAATGGAGCCTTCCTTCTCTCTAAATAGTGCATAATTCATTTTTTTTTTTCAACAGCTACGATCATATTTGAGTTGTCTTGTTTCTTTTGATACTGCCTTTTATTCTATTTGATTTATACCGTTTAAAATATCTTATTTCCATTTTTCTAAAAAAAAAATTTAAAGATTAAGGATCATACCACTATTTTATACTCGCTTCATCCCATTGCAGACGGCCAATTTGCTATTTTGGGACGTCCCATTGAAGACAACTCGTTTCCTTATATGAAAATAATTAGTCCAAACCCAACATAAATTAGAAGCTCAATTAAAAAAAATAAAATAAATTAGAAGCTCAATTAATTATGTAAATGAAAATCCTAATAAGTAAGTGTTAATTATTATGGAATATGAAAAAAAATAATTAAGGTTATGCTGATTACACATCTTATAAGAGTGAACATACTTAACAGACAAAATATTGATTATTGTATCCAAACCAAATGGGTCATCTTCAATGGGACGAAGGGAGTACTTCTTTCCCCTCCTTTATTAAATGAAGAATGAATTAGGAAATAATGGTAGTATTAAGTGTTAATCACTCTTTTTAAGAAATAGTTTGACCCTTTGACAAAGAGTAAATAGATCGACCCTACATGTCCCATTTTTATCAAAGCAAGATTATATTATAATTTATAATTAACGTTCATATAAAAAAATTGTCGAGTAGTTATTTATAACTCATAATGTAGCTCTCATAATAGCCGTTGCCCTTTTTCCCGTTGGAATGCATTAATTTGATTAAGTCTTAATATATACTCATACTCATAGGGGACGAAGCCTATTCCATAACTACTCACTATTTATATTACTCCTCCGCCCATATAGTTTGTACTATGCGTTTACTTTTTATGTATAGTATTATTATCTAATTTTGAGTAAAAAATAATTTAATGTATATTATAGATTTATAATAACAAGGAGCCACAATATTTATATTGTGTTTGAATTAAGCATAATAGATTTATACAATTGTTTATTTTTTTTACTATGAAATAAACATAACCTCATAGCGACTTTTGCATACTCAGCCGTGATCGAAGTAATTATCTATGTTTAGTTCATACTTGTGTTGATTTTATTCATTGTTTTATGTGTCTTTGAGTCCTTTTCTCATATTTTATTTTAGTTTGTGTCGAGTTAGATTTGTTTTGAGTTTTGTAGGTTCGGAAGAATTGTGATGATGAGAATGGTGATTTAGAAGCAGTCAAGAAGATGAAGCACAACGAGCAAATAAAAGGGGTCGAAATGAAAGAAGTTCGAGAAGGGCAGAAATTTGAACTCTCGTGTTTACCAAGTTCTAATGGATTTGTGATAATCTCTCTTTTAGTAACTCTTGCATATTTTTAGTTTTAGAACAAAAAAAAAAAAAAAAAACAAATTTAAAAATAAAAAATAAAGGGGAAATGAATTAAAATGAGTAGGCAAAAAAGAAGGGATACTGGATGTCAAAAAAGTGAAAATAAAACAACCTTTGTTCCCTTTAGTTATCTAATCTAATCTTTAGCAAATCAAGAAAGTCGAACTACTCCAAAAAGAAGAATCTATTGCTTATGGACAAAATCTAATGTCAAAATGCTGCAGATGAATCTCTCTGTTGTTAGATCATAAACAATACTACTTCTACTTCTCTCCTTTCGTCCCGATCAATAAGAGTCAGTTAAACGAGAATTATCTACGACCAATAATCTTCAACGATTAAATTAAGAAAATACAATATTAAATTGGTAGCAACCTCAAATTATTATCATTATACAAAAAACTTAAAACTCTAAAATAATTCAACAAAGCTCCCTGAAAATACTTTCTTTCCTACCCTTTTTCCCTGTGGATAAAACATGAAGGTGAAAAGAAGAGGAATAAAAATAAAAAGAGAAAAAGATTCTTACTTTTCTAGTTATTCCATTTTACTTGTTTTTTTTTTTCCCCCCCCCTCTAACAATTGTTACAAATTCAGAACAAACAATAGAAAGTACACAGATTAAAACAATATGTAATAATATAGATTTATTTTTCCTAATAATTTACAACAAAATGCAAGTACTTTTGCTCAGAGGAAGTTACCTATGGCAATTTCAAGGTGCTAACATATCTATACATATTGCAACAGTATAATCAAAAAGGAGAAACCTGGTTAGGTCATATATGAGTAGCTTCTCAAGCATGCCTAGCAGCTCCATGCAGCTGTGGTGGTCGAACACTTTGCTCATCCTGAATACATTTCAAAAAAACGGGTTATAGAAAAGCCGAAGGTTCATGAAGGTTCATTATATAGTCGTTGCAACTTACATGCACGCTATAAGTGAAAGTCTGTTGTCTAAAATCCAAGTTCCCCTAAATGAAAAAGCACAAGATAATTAATCACCAAAATAGTCAGTACTCCCGTCTAACGGATTGTAAGATTATGAGATAATGAACCAAATTACCAGCGTAGGCATGCTTTGTTGAGCCCCATAAAATGTATCATGGCTCGAAGCAAGGGAGTGTAATTGTCCCTGAAATTCAATCCATTCACGAAATTGGATGCATTTCATTAGCTTGCTCTGAGCGTATAAGTATAGAGAGAAGGGTAGTGAGTAAGAGTCGTACCAGTCCCTGCATACTCTGTTGGCCGACGTAGAATGTATCATTTGGTGGTTCCATCAGATTTAACTGGATGAATGACAAAGAGATGAGTAGCTGATCATTTTCCTAGAAAAGGTTGTCATTTCACAAGATCGGATGCAAAATCATAGAAACATCGAAACATACCAGTCCATGCACATGCTGTTGGGATCCATAGTATCCATTCAAGGGAATCCCCTCTGACGTTAGATGCTCCTATATTGAATAAAAGAAATATATCAATCTATACGTGTGACATGAATTTAATAGAGATGCTTCTACCGGTTTCCTCTTTGGGGCATATTGATATCCTCACTCAATTTTATTATTTTGGCACAAGTTGTGAAAGTTACAAAAACCAGATTCACCCATAAACAATATAAGATTTATGATTGCAACCTTATCACTCACCATTTGCTGTAAACTGTCTTCAGTATCAACGACAACTGCTTCCGGCTCTAGCTGAATCTGAGTTATAAGTTTGAACAGAAAAGGAAGGCAAGTTCGGTAAGTGGAACTTGAATCTTAAAAGTGAATATATGTATTAAGCAGATATAAACAAGTATCGACCTTTCTTTTCTTGTTCATGTTCTTCTTCTTAACTGTTCTGGTAGGTTGGATTAGCAGGTTCTCCTCTTCAAGAAATCGAAGTCCAACAGGGTTACTACTGCATTCTACAGGATTTTCGTTGTTTATAATAACACACTTCTTCAGAGCTTCAACTAAAGCACGACAAGCAATGTTGTAATTATCCTCACTCAAGGAACCTTCTTCTCCCAACCCAATAGCGCGTTTGCACAGATCGTTGTACCTTTGCACCCGACTTTGGATTCGTTCAGTTCCTTCTACCATAATTTGTTTGCTTTTCGCATCTTTTGTCCACCTCCTTAAGATATAATGAGATGGGATACTGGAAAGACCACAAATTTGGAGGACAATCATTGAATGCCTACAAAGAAAACCTTTGTATTCAAACATTAGGCACGAGCAAGAGACCTCTGACTTTTCTTCGTTCCATGTAACAGCAAAATTCTCATTTTTCTCACAATCATCAACTCTAAATGTAGTAATCCCTTCGTCTTCCTTTTCCTTCTTCGGGTGGCATCCTACAACGCCCAAAACTTCTACTTGGAATCTTCGAAAGATTGCATGTGTATAAATTGTTGACATCTGCTTTTCCCAAGGAGAAGGCGACTTCAGTGCCGGCTGTTTGTGCCACGTGTCAAAGTCAGCCATGTCTTCCTCTTCATACCTATTTTGAATTATCGAACCATATTGTCTCACAAATTCTTTCAGATTGATCTTCTTGTGAATGTACTTGTCGAAGAAAGAATTCAAACTCTCAGATCGCTGATGTGGAGACATCCCAGCCAGGAATGTATTCCTCATGCATGAGGGAACCCACTTTTTACGTTCTACGTAGAGGGAATGGATCCATTCATTTTCTTGTAGCTCAAATCTCCCAACCATCTTCCACCACCTCATGTCAAACTCTTCATCTGTCAAAGACTTGAAGATGCACTTGTTGAATTTCTTCATGAAATTCTCATGCTGTTTGAGTACATGGGCAAGAGTTTCGGGGACCTTTTCCAATATATGCCATAGAGCAAAGCAATGGCGTGAATAAGGCATTACTTCTTCGATTGCTGGTTTCAACTCTTTATCTTGATCGCTGATTAAAGCTTTTGGGGATTGGCCACCCATTGCTCTGAGCCATGTCTTCATCAACCAGACAAATGTCGCTTTTGTTTCATCAGCTAGTAAAGCACATCCGAGCAGCATAGGCTGGAAATGATGGTTCACCCCAAGGAAGAGAGCAATAGGCATTTTTTCAGTGCTTTTTATGTAACTGGTATCGAGAAAAACAACATCACTGAAACTGATGTAATCTTTCCTACTTTTGGCATCGACCCAGAACAAGTTCCTCACTCGCTGATCTTCGTTCAAGTCAATTGCATAAAAGAAACTAGGGTTCTCCTTCTGGATCTGCACAAAATACTCTAGGATAACCTGAGCATCCCCCTCTTCTAGGGCCAAGAACCTACCTCGATCAAACTGGTGATCAAATTCATTCTTTCCGAGGCAACTATTTTGAGTGGTGCTAGCTTGTCTAGACATCTCAACATACATCTTCCTCGTACGCTCACTGACCGCATACACGATATCTATATTATTCTTTTCAGCTAATTTTACATTCCTATGAATACGAAAGTGATATGCTAAGGCAGGCAAAAGCTCGTGATTATGCTCCTTGATGAACTCATGAATATACCATTTTCCATCTCGTTTCCTCTTTACATGCATACTTGCTTTACAGTCCGTCTTCTTAACACTAGGCCTTCTACTAACACCGCTCTCTGATTCTGGCGTCACCCCGTACCTTGAGCACGCAAATTTAGCATCAATGAACTCTTTGGTTTTCTTTGAGCGGCGGCTGTTTTTAATCGAGGTGGTGAATCCCATAGATTTTGCATATTCTTGATAAAATGAATAGGCAGCCTCATGGGAATCGAACTCAACACCATCGCGTGGTTCAAAGCCGTCTCCTTCGACTTCCGCCACATCTTTTCTAGAAGAGCTGCTCACCTGCCCCTCCCGGCTCCTCGAAGCATCTACCACATCGACAACACTCAACGCCATACTTTGTTCGCCATCTCCTACATTGTCCTCAACATCCACCATAGCACCTACAGTATCTCGAAACAGCTGCTCCCAGTGTCGATTACACTGCCAACACAACTTGCAAAATTCACAACACTGAAACACACAATAGAAATTCAAAAGCACCGGTTTTTCTGATAGTAACACCATATCATAATCCATAAACATAACTAAAATTCGAATTGCTGAAAACAGATGCACACTTCACCCCCATCGCCCCCAATCGAGCAATCGCTGCAACCCTAAAGAAACTCCCTTTTCAAGAATCAAACACCTTTACGGCAAAATATCTAAACAATCAGGAAATTTTTTAAAATGGAAATGAACTGAAATCACCAATAATTTCACAAGCATTCGCTTACCGATGCATTGGGAATTCGCGAAGAGAATAGGTGAAGAAATTTCCCGCTTCAAGCAGGGCCTTGGGCGTTATACGTCGTCGTACGCAATCAGGGTTTTTCAGCTAGCAATTCGACTTCAGGAGAAAGAGCGAAAACTGTAAATTGAAATTGAAATTTGGGGAATTTTATAAAAGTAGTTTTATTTTTTTAAAATATCCTCTTCCTAAATTAGTGTAGCAATCTTCGGGTAAAGATGCACATGAAAATGAAAGTGCATGTGTTATAAATTTAATTTAACCATATTTTTGCTATATGTTTAGGTATTTAAGCTAGACTTAATTTGTACAAAAATCTTGCTTACGGATTTAAAATTTTTAAATATCGTGACACATTTAACGTGCCCAACTATTCATGTGGTCATGTCGTGTAAATGATTTATATTTATTTTTTATCTTAGGACGTACTTCCTCCGTCCCACTTCACTAGTTCACTTTCTTTTCGACACCAGATTTTATGCGCAATGTTAAAGTAAAAAAGTAAGGGGTCCACCTCAAAAAGTAATGGTTAATTCTTTCCTTTTGAGGAAAGTGGACTAGTGGTATGGAACGGACCAAAATAGTATAGTGGACTAGTGAAGTGGGACGGAGGGAATATATATTTTGGTATGGAAAAATATGATTAAGGAGCTTACTCGGTATATCATATGTTGTAAATGAGAATTAAACTCTAAATTTCTCGATACTAAGGTGTCATTGAAAGACTCTCATAGTTTTTAATAAAGGTTCGTGGATATTTGACGGTGAATCATGTAGTATTACTACAAGAATTTCTAGACATGTAGTATTATTTCACAATTCTTCAATTCATCATTCATCCTTGTACTCCCTGAGTCTACAGTTTCGTAACTTGGCAATTTTGATGCATATTTTAATGTGTTAAAAAATCAATGTTACGATGAGATTTATGTTAAACTTGACATAATGATTATTCAACACTATATAACGTATTACGACATATATCAATTTCGATTTAAACTTTGTCATAAAATCTTCATAGAAGTACATGTCAAAAAAATCGGAGCTAAAGAACGATGGTTGAATTTTGAAATACAGCATTTACTATTTATATATTTATAATATTTTAATCTATCTCAATTCTCAAGTAAATATATATATATAGAAAAATCTCCATCTTGATTTGAAATTGACGCATATGGAAAGTTGACATTTAAAAAAAAAAAAAAAAAAAAAAAAATCAAAATCACCTTCTTTAAACAAATTTGAAGTTGAACCCCTAAAATATTCATATTCTTGTGTATTTTTATACAATAAAATCTATATTTCCATATCTATTAATTGACATTTATCACAAGATTCCTCCTTAATAAAACTCAAACGTGTCCCGTAACACATGGGAATATAATTCATTTATAACTTCATTTACTTCCCAAAATTCACACACTTATCTCTTTTTAATTACACAACTCATTGCAATAAATTAAATTAATTAAAATTAATAAAACCCATTAAAATAATAATAATAATTACTAAAAATAAAAATAATGGTGGGTGCCTAACCAACCAGACTACATTAAAAGCTTCTTCCCTTTATCAAAGGAATGTTATGTATGGAAAATGGCTTAATTGCACTTTACCAACTTCCATTTCTTGGGTCAGAGAGAGAGAGAGAGAGGAGAGAGAGAGAGAGTCGCCGCGCCCTCAACTTCCCCCGGCCGTCGCTTTGTCTGTTTCCACTTTTATTTATTTCTTGCATCAGCTCACTCCAAACGGGACAAACCATTGACCTTCCGGTAGTTTCGTACTTTTGTCTTGGACTCTTTTAATTTGTAAATCTTGAGCCGAATATTCTGATTACTTGCTCATTGGGCGAAATGGGGGAAAGGGTTTTTCTCTGGGGCTTGTTTCTTGCACTTTCTTCTTTCTCTTCTTCTTGATTTGGGGTTGGGGTCCGTTTTAGCTGAGCCCATTTGGGTAGAGTTGATTTTTTCTGGGTAAAGATGGAATCTTGACACACAGTTGACGGTGTTAGTGCGTGTGGATTTTGGGATTTGAGGGAAGGGGTGAGATTGTGAGGAGCTGCTGCTGCCGCTGCTTGTGGTGGAGTGAGAAAGTGATGGTGAGGAAACATGGGTGGCAGTTGCCTGCCCACACCTTTCAGGTTCTTCTTCTAGCTCACTTTCCTCTTCTTCGTTACTCTCTCTTTATCGCTTTCTTGATTTTATATAATGTATTATCAGTGATTTGTTAGGTTGTGTAGTTAATTTCTTTTGGGGGATGGAAGTTGGGCGTGTTACGATCGATCTCTGTAATGAGGGTTCTTGAATGGGTGTAGGCTGAAATATTTGATAGAATTTCTTGAAATGTAGTTTTAGTTATGTAAGAGAGGCCATTACCCGATAAGTTTAGTAGTGGTTTTTCGATAAGTGCTTCTCGGTTGAGAGTGGTTTTCGTGTGAGGTGAGAGGATTGGGTTTTAGTAGTATCTTGTACTATGGGGTGGAGGTTTGTTTGGATCTCATCCTAATAGGAATTGTGTTTCGGATTCTGAGTAATGTTGCTGTTTATCAAGTTCGTTTATCGCATGACTTGTTGGGATGTAAGTTTATTGACTGCCCCTCTGACATTCTTCTTTTGTAGGTTGTTGCTGTTACGGTGTTTTGCTTGTTAGTTGTAGCATTTTATGCTTTCTTTGCTCCGTTCCTTGGAGGCCGAATATGGGAGTACATTCTGATTGGCGTCTATTCCCCGGTGGTATGTACTTTTATCTGCGGATTTAATGTTTTATTGCATTCTCTGCACGCAGCTTAAACAAACACTAACATTGATAAAACACACTCACACACGCGCTTAAAAAGCTTAGAAGCTGATTACGGCTCAAATATCAAGTCTCGCTACATCAATACTATAGAGGTCTCTTTACTATGAAAGTTGCTCCTTGAAGTCCTAAAGACGAGTGGTAAAAGAAATAGAATAGTGTGACTCGAGTCTCTTACAATGACATTACGTGAGGATTCTGCTATTCCTGAATCAAACTTAGAATAGGTTCAGTCAGTTAATGGTTAACAACAATGAGGCCAATACAACAATTGTATTACTATCCGATGTAAATATCATAATGGGAAGGAAACTGTTGCTTTCAAGAAAGTGACCTTCTAACCGAAGAAGAAGAGATGTATTATTGGCAGGAAGTAGGAATAAGGATATAGAACTGCTATTCTTTAGGGATATAAAAGGAGAACAATTCGACTGCAAGAAAGTTGCATCTTCTGACCTAGAAAATGCTATTTTTATCTCTAGTACGTAGTTGATGAAGCAAGAGGCAGAACTGACAAGTAGTTAATAATTTTTAACTGAAGAGAAGCTGTTGTAGAGACTGAATACAATGTTTGATATCATTACTACACAACCTCAAGTTACACAAACATTAGTACGATTTAATTGAAATTTGTGCTTAGTTTAAGGGTTTCTTCATATGCACAGGCACTGTTGGTTTTCATTCTATATGTTCGATCTACCGCAATAAACCCAGCAGATCCTGGAATCATGTTTAAATTTGACCCTGAGCATATGAATGAGGCAATGGAAAAGCGTGAATCAATCGGCCATGACATGAGCAGAAAATTCGATGAGGGTAGTAATGGAACTCATTCATGTGTGTCCTCGCCCTCACGAAGCTCCTTTGCTGGAGCTAACTCTAGCAAGAAAGGTTCAGTCGAGTCTGTGAAATCCAACCCTCACGTTGTTGTACCTCCAAGGAAGAGTTCCTTCTGCAACATTTTTGGTGGAATTCTCTGTGCAATCTTTGTTCTTGAAGATTGTCGCAAACAAGATGAAGCGGCTGATCCAGAAGGTACAGGCGAAGATGCTTTGTTTTGCACACTGTGCAACGCTGAGGTAGATATTTACTTTTCTAGATCTCTATATATTATTAGTATTATCTTTCATTCGATATAATCCTATGATTAACATTTTCATTACTATGTATACTTCTTACTATAGGTTCGGAAGTTCAGCAAGCATTGTCGAAGTTGTGACAAGTGTGTGGATGGATTTGATCATCATTGTCGGGTACATCCGCTGATGTCATGCATCATCGCTTTCTTATTAGAAAAAAAAAATATTCTTTGTGTGATTAGGGAGCTAATTCATTGCCTAACACTTTGCAGTGGCTCAATAACTGTGTCGGGCGGAAAAACTATATAACGTTTATATCACTTATGGGCTTCAGTTTAGTTTGGGTAAGTTTTGAAGAATTATGAACTTACTAACCCTCAAATATTCGGTGAAACTGATATCTTACCCCGTCTCTTTCCCCAGCTTACTGTAGAAGCTGGAGTGGGAATTGGCGTTCTAGTTCGTTGCTTCACTAATAAGCATTATATGGAAGCTGAAATAGTCGATAGGCTTGGAAATGGTTTCTCTCGAGCCCCATTTGCTACTGTTGTGGTAATGTCAATATTAAATTATTAAATAGTACTATATATTATTCATATGATTGGAAAGTCGAGTCGTCTCATCTTTTCAAGCGTTCCATTCTCCAGGCTATTTGCACAGCAGTCTCCTTGCTCGCCTGCGTACCCTTGGGGGAACTTTTCTTTTTCCACATGATCCTAATTAGAAAGGTCATTTTCTTCCTCTTCTCTTTTGATAAGTGTATAACTACTCATTTACTCAATATTTCTCTTCTTGATACGTAAAATGATTTGGTATAATAAGGAGTGATCAATCTCGTTTCATTACCATTTCACTTTCTGTTAAGTACAATGACGGAATTGGAGTTCTCTGAATTGTTTGGTTTCGGATATGTGTTCTTGATTGTAATAGGGCATTACGACTTATGAATATGTTGTGGCAATGCGGGCCATGAGCGAAGCACCTGCTGGAGCATCAGTCGATGAAGAACTCCCAAACATTTTATATTCTCCATCTGGGTCCGCAACAACTGGTTTCAGTGGCGGAAGCTCTTTGGGACTCCAATATAAGGGAGCATGGTGCACCCCTCCTCGTGTTTTTGTCGATTATCAGGTAGAAATTAAAGTCGTTCATCCACATTCTATGTTGCGACTTTTACTGTTATACGAGCTGGGCTTGCTGTATAACTGCCCCCCCCCCCCCCCCCCCTCCCCCCCCCCCCTCATCGGAGCTTATGATTCTGAAATTTTGATAACAGGAAGAAGTTGCACCGCAGTTGGGGCCAGGAATGGTCCCGTCTACGGTCGATCCAGATGCTACCGGGCAGGGCGATAAGGGCAACAAGGGCCCAAAAAAGGGCGTTCGTATCAGTGCCTGGAAACTCGCTAAACTGGACTCACACGATGCTATGAAAGCAGCTGCAAAAGCAAGGGCGTCATCTTCTGTTCTACGCCCTCTCGATGGCCGACGTTTACCTGATTCTGAAATAAGTTCGAGCGAGAATGGAAGTATCCGAAGCAGCATGAGCACTGACACCGGAGGAAACAAGGATACGAGGAACGATCTCCGCCTCTCACCTATGAGACACTCGTTCGCCCCAAGCCAAGGGAGTCGAGACGAGTATGAAACCGGAACTCAAACTGCTAGCAGTTTCAGCAGCCCTAGTCACGTTCACGAGTCCGTCTCGTTGAGCCCTCTTCCACAAGCTCGCGGCCTCGTTCCAGATCAGCTGGTTGCAACCTCTAGGACTGCAGCAGGCCAGGGAAGAAACAACCCTGTTTTTCCGAGCGCAACCGGTTTCGATGAGAAGATTATGCAGAGGCACAGCGGTCCGGATCCCCTCCTTCATTCAGCTCCCATTGCTCAACCGAGTTCCTTCATTCGAGATGTTAAAAGAACGTCTGTAGTTTGGGATCAAGAAGCCGGAAGGTATGTATCCGTTCCAGTTTCAGCAACAGACGCCCGGAAAAGACCAGTTCTGTTAACGAGCAATCAAGACAAGCGCCCTGTGGTCCCCCCTCGAGAGCTTCCACCACCCCCAACAGCAAAGCCAGCAGTCCGAGAGTCGGAGAAGATGATGTACACCGGAGAATCCATCTTCTTCGGGGGCCCACTTCTGAGTGCTCCAATGAGAGGCGAAGGGAGCTCCTATTCAAGAGACAGCCAGGATAAGGTGGCGCCAGCGAATTCAAGATTGAAGAGGGATGCTGTCTCGAACCAGCTCCCAATCTTCATTCCTGGGGATTATGAACTCAACCCTCCATCTGGTTCGAGTCTCAAGTAGTGTAATCGACCCATGGATCAGAAAAAAACCCTTTGACGGAGCTGGATATCTGGAGACGAGCTACTGACTAGAAGAAACCTCTCGAATGGAGGCGTTTTTGTGCCCCAGCCCCACGGGAACCTCTCCCTCACACGACAGCCTCCGGTGGTGAGGTTCCAGCGGTTTCTTCTCCACCGGAGACTTGAAAACTGACAACCTAAGATCTCCCCGCTCTCCGGCTTTACTATTTATCATTTATGTTGCTTTCATGTATCTATGCACACGACTGAGACACGTCCAGTTCCGGTGCGCTTCTGTTAGCTCGGCCAGTTTGCCGGTGCATGCGGCGACCGTGTCGGAGATTTGCATTCGTTAGTGGATGTTGATGATTTATATTTATCGTGTGTATTGTTTGATTTGAAAGTCTTGTTTGATGTGCATTGACGTAGCAATAGGGATTAAGTTTAGAGGTTAAAGGTTTTGAGTCTGACTCTGCAACAGGGATTAAGTTTCGAGGTCAAAGGTTTGAGTTTGACTCCGCAATCATTATTATTTGGGTTAATGCACTGTAAATACACGAGCTTTTCACGAAATTTCATTTTTTCCACGAGCTTTCAAAAATCTGTCAAAATACAAGAGCTTTGCTCCGTGTTCAATTTTTCCACAAAATCGATTTTTCCCCAAATTGATGCTGACTTGGAATCTATGTGGCCGCCGGAAGTGTGACGTGTTTAATTTTTCTGACGATACGAAACGACGTCGTTTCAGAATCAAAACGACGTCGTTTCGCACTCAAATTAAATCTCTGGGTTTCTTCCTCCTCCCTCCCTCCCTCCCTCCCTCTCTCTCCTCCGCATCCCTTCATCCTCTCTCTCTCTCTCGTGCTCCGGTGAATGGCCGCGGTGTCAAGCCTCCACGTATCGCAATTCATATCCTCGTCTTTGCAGCCACGACTGCAGTAACTGAGTCCGTGGTTGCCATCAACGAGGCCATGTCCTGATTCGACATTTCAACAATTCCCTCCTCTTCCTCAGCCGAACCATCATCATTCAACGACGATTTCAACAATAATGCTTCTGGTATGATAATGCAAATAGGAAGCTGCAGAAGCTGCAATTTGATAAGCAGCCGAAGGTCTTATTCCATTAAACTTCGTCTCACCAGCTTCTTCATTCTCTGTTACACGTAATTCGAGATTCTGAGCTTCAGCTGCAGTTTTGCCTCCCGCCTCTATCTCTTCAGCAGAGACCTTATCTCTCTCTACCTTCAAAGCTTGTTCTTTCTTCTCCAACGAAGAAGTAACGAGCCTTAATCCATAGCAGATGCCCTGGCTGCAAATACCATTTCATCGAAGCTAATCAGCAAAAATTCACAAATCGACGAATTACTCAAACCTAGTTCATACTATTGATTGTAAGCATCAGCTCGAATTGAATCAAACAGAACACAATGCTTCAAAATTTCAGAAATTCCAAGAATCAAACAGCAACATCCATGAAAAAATTGAACAATGGAATCATAAATTCTATCAAATTCTTATTCCACAGCCCTAAACCCTTAACAGGAAAAGCTTCGAGATTTGCCCCAAAACAGAAGATCAATACTCTGCATCTGAAATTATCATCTAATTCAAACAGAAATGCGCAATAATCATACAAATGGATCGCCATTTTTGCATATGAATCGAGCACCTTAATTTGTGAAATCGAAGAGTGGAGGCAGAGGGAGAGTGGAGGCCCTGCCGTGACGGAAGCTCTCGCCGCCGGCGAGGGCGGCGCCGATAGCAGCCATGGAAGAGTGAGAGAGAGCGAAGGAGGCGAGAGAAGGGAAGGGGAGGGGAGAAATTAGGGCTGGTGCGGATTTGGGGAGTGAGTTAGGGCTGGTGTGGATTTCCGCCGTTTCTGCGGCCGGCAACGAGTTGCAGAAGAAGATGAAGAAGATGAAGATTTGGCCGGCAACGAGTTGGAGAAGAAGAAAGAAGATGGAAAGAGAGAGTTGCTGAAGAAGAAGATGGTGAGGCGTTTCATGTACACCTCATCATATATTTTACATGCATATCCACGCCATATACACGTCAGCATCAAACTAACCGGAGCTCCGATTTGTGGAAAAATTGAATACGGAGTAAAGCTCATGTATTTTGGCAGATTTTTGAAAGCTCGTGGAAAAAATGAAATTTCGTAAAAAGCTCGTGTATTTACAGTGCATTAACCCTTATTATTTTTGTTATTTAACTTAAAAAACATATCAAGTATACAACCAATAGAGAATGTTCTGTTTAAAATAGCAATAATTAACTCATAAGCATAGACGAAAATACAGAAGAAATCCAACATCATCGAACGTAAAGAGGTAAGAAAGAAAATACCAAAAAAAAAAAAAAAAAAAAAAAAAAAAAAAAAAGGAAAAAAAGAAATTAAAGAAAAACGAAGGATCGTCTCTTCTCTTCTCTTGTCTTCATCTCCATATAGATACAGTCAATGCTCCTCTCTCTCTCTCCCTCTCTCTCCCCCCTCAGAAACAAGCATCCAACACACAGCAACAACACAAAGCAGCACAACTGCCAAAATATATTCAACAACAACATCAGAAAGCAAAAAATATAACCTTGAAAATGATTAATTAATTTAATTGGAAATATTTTGCCTTCATATTAATCACAAAGTAGTTAATTATCTAAAAAAATGACAAAGTAATTAATCTCACTAAATAGAAAAACTCAACCTTTTCGGAGCATATCACAAAATAGCTGATTTAGAGTATTTTTTAAATAATTTCAATTTTCTGAAGAAAGAGAAGAGAAAGTATATATAGGTGAATTGTGAAAAATACTCTATACAATTACAGCAACAGCAGGGAAAAAATAATGAAGTAAATTAAATATACCATCCTTTCCAGAATCCGTCGCCTCTGGACTGAGTGTCTGCCGGCGGGTACTGATCATCGCCGTCCTTCATCGGGGGCGGCGCCGCCATGTAGCCGCCCTGCGGCTCCGCCGTGCCCGGTGCTGGATAGGCCGCTGCTACCAACGTACGTATTAATATAAACAAAAAAAACTCCTAAATAATTATGCATGCATGTATAAATATATATTACCTTGGGGTGGAGGAGGCTGAGGATGGTTGTAATTGCTCATAGTAAGCTAGGCTTATTGTGTGAGAAATTGTTTGTAATTAATCGGAAGGTTTATAATCTATATATAAGTGAATTGAAAGCGAGCAAAGCCATTTTTCTAAACCTACCATTTCTTCTTCTTTTTTTTTTTTTTTTTTTTTTTTTTTTTTTTTTTTCGGATGGGATCCTCTATCCTCAAATTAGTGTACCAATGGCGTAACCGATATAAAATTAGGAAGTTTTGAATTCTCTCTATTAGTGGTCATTTTAAGTTTGGTTATTAGTGTATGTCAAAACTTCCTAATTTTGTATCGGGTACACCATTGGTACACTAATTTGGGGGCAGAGGATCTCATCCGTTTTTTTTCCAATACTGATATTGATAATTTTAATTTTAAGTAAAAAAAAAGAAAAACATAAATAATTCTTTTTTTAGTAATTAAGTTTTGAGCATGACGTAAAATAATGTAAATGAGATGAAATATATATAGACTAATATTTCAAAACTTAGCAGGGAATTATGGAGGGGTCAGGGTGGGTGAAGGTGGAGCAGTTGGCGGAGGTTACGTACACTTTAAGAAGGCAGCGACGCCGCGTTGAGAGGCTGAGGAAGAAGAACCTGCGACCGGCCTATTTTTGGGTTTTGTCGATACTAATAAAAATAATTACAAACTCTAGTTGGGTGAGTGAATCCGATAAAATAAATAGTATAAAATTAGACTAAAGGATTATAACCTAAAATTGTTGGAAAACAAATATATAAAGCTAATTAAACATGTTATGTTAGAATATGATATAGTTGAAACAAAGGATTTTTTATCGCCATTTTAGTTATTCATAAACTGCAATAATATGAAATACTCACTCCGTCCTTATTAGATGACTTATTTGTTTTTCGATATGAAAATTAAGGAGGGAGTCTTGAGTTTGAAATGTGAAATTGTAATAAATAAAATAATTATTTATAAATATAATTTGTTTTATAAAAGAAATGAGTCATGTAAAATGGAACGTCTTAATATAAATATGGGTAATCTAGCGAGGGAATAGGGAGTATAGCATCAAATTGCCATCGAAATTTGTAGTATTTAATTTTTAATTAGAAAGTGGATTTGGTGGCTCGTAATTTTCTCTGCATTATGTCATTTTATTGACTTGTTATTTGGAATTGCATAAGCCAAGGTCATTGTTCGTTTCCTTTTTTGTCGTTTTACTTTTTCGACTATACACAAACATATGCATAAATTAAGATATTTTTATTTTTACTTTTTTTATAATAATTGGAAGATAAATATCCTAGAAAGGCTGAGAGTTTACCAAAATGAGTCATTAGATTATTTGTTTTGATCACTAAGAGTGCGATGTGCTCGTCGTGGCAACGATTTTATCCGGAAAGAATTTAGATATAAAGCTTTTTAAAGTAGAAGTTAGAGGCTCTAGCTAGGGAAAAAGTTTAGTTATAAAAAGATTGAGTTATTTTAAATATGAAGAATAGAAAGATTAGGATCATAGACTAAAATACAAACATCACACTCTTTATACGAACAATATATATATATATATATATATATATATATATATATATATATATATATATATATATATATATATATTCTTTATGAACGGAGGATTTTTGTTAATAGTTTGTACGAGTTTGTTTTTCACAAGTTGAGGATTCGAGTGCTCAATTTGTGAATATGCGAATCCCTTTTCTTAAAAGTATAAAACAAAGAATATCCTAAATAACATATTGTCATTCTTTAAGATAAAGTGGACGTACGTCGTTATAACCGAACTACTATAAATATATGAGTCTAATTGCTTTTTGATTGTCAATTTATGTGAGGTAACAAATTGTATTACAAACTACATATTTTTGGTCGGTTTGGGGTACGGCCAATTCACCGGGAGGATACTAAGCGTTAGTGAATGACACCAATCTCTTTATCGTTAACTTGAACATAGATATGCAAGGTAAAAATAGTAAAAAGTAAGCATTATAGTTCTAATCCGCCTAGTTGATTTAGATGTTATCTCGAAGAAAGTTTAGATGCTAGTCTCCACCCAAATGTTCTATTAACATTTAATGACTTTTAGAACATTGCCCATAGTCATTACCCATGTACTAGAAACTAGAAACTCTCTCCCTCTCGGCCTTTTCTTTTCCATAAGTTGGATAACTCAAATATATTTTGTTTAGACATCTAATATGAGAAAATTGATTGGTGTCATTTTGTGTTGTTTTAGTCGTAGTTTCGAATCCATTTTTCTTTATATTTTGATTGCTTTTCGTTGTACTTTGCTATGAATTGGGTCTTTTGTGAGTTTATGATCTTAGGTATTGCTTGGAACTAAAAGTCGAGAAGATGGAGTGAAACGAGCGAAGATAGGTTCTTAAGCAGTCATTGAAGATTTGAATGAAGATTGAATGAAGATTTGAATTTGGATGAAGATTGAATTTGGATGAAACAAAGAAGATTGAATTTCGATTTGAATGAAGATTGAATTTGGATGTAATCAAAGCATAACATCAAAGAGGGGTTCGATAGGAGCACGTAGGCGAAAACGGGGGTCAATTTGGAGTTCGACGAGGAAGTTACGGACAAAACAAGAAAGACGCGCGCAGTCCCAGCAAACCAGCAACAGAGCGGGCGCTGCTAAACCGGAGCGGGCGCTCTGACCCCAGCGGGCCACTAAATGGGCCGAATTTTGCTTTCTTTTCCTTTTTGAATTAGGTTTTAGATGGTACTATAAATACATACTATTGGGACACGAAAATAACATCTTTCTCTCCAGTTTTTTAGCACTTTTCTTTAGTTTTATTAGTTTGTAACTTTAGGATTGAAGATTACTTTTGAGGATTCAAGTTTTATTCAAGTTTCTTTCGTTCGTTCATGTTCTCTCGTTTCTGCTTTTAATTCGTAAGTTCTTTATTGCTTTCCTTTCGTTTGATTAGTTGCGTTCTAGTTTCTTAGATTTAAATTCTTAGTTCTTCGTTTAATTCCTTTGTTCGTTATTTAGTTCGTAGTTTAGATACGTTTTTCAAAGATTTTCAAGTTCTTAAAGTTAGATTTATTTTCTTAGATTTTCAGATTTAATTTAATTATTTATGTCTAGGTTCGTTTTATTCGTTGCTTCCGTTCTTGCTTTCTCTACTATTTTTGCCTAGGTAGTTTAATTGCTTTTATTTAATTCCTTAGATTAATTAGTTTTGATTTATTTCTTGCTTTCTAGATTAGATTTATTTATTTGCCTTTGATTTATTGCTTATTTATTTTCTTGCCTAGGATTTATAAACAAAACCAAACAAATTCTTTTTACTTGCTTTCTTAGATTTAGGCTAGTTTAGGATTGTTTGCTACACGATTATTTGTCTGCAAAGTTTTCCTTCGAGATTGGGTTTTTACTTACTAAGTGCTAGAATAGATTTCGTTCTATTGCGAACTCTTTTTAGTGAAACAAAAATATTAAATGTACGTGAAACTTGGGTGATGGTGATGGTCGTATGAAAAGTAACAATTTGTAAGAATGGACCAATTTCCCCTAACAAGGTCTTATTATTAAGTGGAATAATTATCCAACCTATATGTTAGGAGCTCATGATCTTTACAAAGTCGACGTTGGATAATTGAGAACTTCAACACACGCCTCACGTGTAAGCCGACTATCATTGAAACCATCGTGAACCAATTCAAAGCCATCATTAGCTCAAATAAAAAAAACCATCATCGGCTAATGCTGCCATGGGAAAAATATATAGTAGTATACCATAAGTATATCAAATCAATCACATCGACAATGGGACCGTACCATGTAAGAATAAGTCGTCAATCATCCCCAAAAACTGTAATAAAGGGGAAGATATCCATCTTAAATGTTAGAGTCAAGATATTTACAAAGTCGATGTTAGATAAATGGGAGATAACAATACAATTATATATCGTGATAAAAATAATAATTTTAAAGTGACAATACTATGAAGAGAAATCACAATTCTCTTCAAAGAAAAATGACAATCTTTAAAAGTGGATGGCTACACAAAAAAATTACAATATTTAAAATTGTGTTGATGTAACGAGAGTGAGTATAACAAGATGTATAATGAAAGCTATAAAAAAGTGATCTGTTTTTTCAACAATTTAAAACCCACCTCAAAAGAGGCGCGCCTCACAAGTGTAAAAGTGAAGTTGAGGGAATAATTAGTCTGTATTAAAATAGTATTAAGGATTTAATAATACTATTATCTATAGATGTACTGGAATCTACCACATTAAAATAAAGTATGCATAATTTAGAAAGAAAAAAAATCAAATTACAAACCAAAATAAAATTAAAAAACATAGTAGAAATTATATACACACACAAAAAAAAATAAAAATACAAGAACCTTTTGTCTCATATATACTCCCTCCGTCCCACTTTACTAGTCTACTTTCTTTTCGGTACGAGATTTTATGCGCAGTGTTAAAGTAAAAAAAGTAAGGGGTCCACATCAAAAAGTAAGGGTTAATTTTTGACATTTTAGGAAAGTAGACTAGTATTGTGGACTAGTATTGTGGGACGGATCAAAATATTATACTGGACCAGTGAAGTGAGCAGAGGGAGAGAGTATAAAGTGGAGGCACATTTTTAATAAGAGGAAAATAAACAAAAGATACATCGCATCGTACGCAAAAAGCCAAACACGCCCTAACAAACTCAATTCTCTCTCAGTATATAAATAAATACAGACAAAAAATCCATACATACTTTGTATTTTTACGCAAAACAAAAATTATTTGCAACTCAGATTCTCTCTCTCTCTCTAGAAAAAAAATAAAACACACACGCGAATACAACAAATACAACCGAGTCTAACCGCTCACTGTGTGTGAACTGTGTGTATATCTCAGTAGGTGAGAATCTTTGTCCCTCCTCTGCTGCTAAACCCTAATCTCCAAAAAAATCATTCTGTAGGAGAAGAGTGTTAATCGCTCTATCGGTCGCGGCGATTGGGGTTTGGAGTTGTTGATTGATTGCTTAATTATGGAGAGATCCGATGGTAGGGATTTCAACGACTTCTCCAGCAGCTCGGCTTCTGGTAGGGGTTTCACCTCTGTTTTTTTGATTGTTTTGCGTTTTTGATTGCATTTGTTTGTCGCGTTCGATCGGTGTTGTTTCAAGTGTTCTTTGTGCGCGCCGCTTTGGAATCTTTTTATTATTGATATTGCGGGTTCGAGCTATGTGAATTTTTGAGTGTGGATGTGATTTCAGCTGGATTTTGTTGCGGGAATGGTTCTGATAATGGCGTGTGATTGTTTGTGCAGGTAATGCGATGTTCGACGCTTCGCAGTATGCGTTTTTCGGGAAGGATGTGATGGGTGAAGTGGAATTGGGGGGTTTGGAGGATGATGACGAGGTTGTTCGTTTAATCGAGGGAGGATTTGTTGGCGAAGAGGAATTGAATGAGTATCATTTGTTCCAAAAAGATGAGGTTAATACACCTTGCATAGTCGTTGTAAAATGTATTTTCTGTGAACTTAAATCCGTCACTGTTCAGTTATCCTTGAATTTTGTTTGCTCAATTATCCTTTATTCAAGAACCGTAGTCTTGGAACAATGGAGGGTTATAATTTTCTTTGTGATGATTTTACACTTGAAGCTTATCTAAGGATATCCTTGCACTGCACAGGCTATAGAAAGTAGGGGGTGTCTCTTAAAATAAATTGATCTTATAAATCTTGTAATAATTCTTTTGATATGCAAAACTTCTAGAACAATGCAAGACTTCTTTTAGTCTCGTATTTTGATCTGATATCTTGAATGCATTTTCCATTTTCCAGGGTTCGGGAATAGGATCATTGTCTGATGTAGATGATCTGACAACTACATTTGCAAAAGTGAGTTGTTTTGGAACATATACTTCTCATTCATAGTTTATTCTTGTGATTGTCAGTTGATATTTTCCCACAAATTTGTATTTGTTTACTGATGTATTGATGTACGCATGCATTTCCATCTGAAATTTTGATTTAACTGGAGTATTGCTCTTCTGATCTTTATAAATCATGTCCTGCTGCAACATTCAGAAATCAAAGGCTAGGCACACATGAAATCCTCAAGATATAAATTTTACAGCAAGAATTTGATCATTGCAATTGGTTATTTTTAAGATGTACAAACTGGTATGCAGCTGAACAAGATGTGTAATAAGCAAAGTGGAAAATACTAAATAGTATGGACGAAAACATCTGATTTAGTGTGGACTACAACTAATATTATTGATAGTAGAAAAAACATGATGTTGCTTTTAGTCATCCACCTTAATTTAGATGGCACTGATAGATGCTACAATCAAAATAATGAAATGCTCAGCTTATTGAAGTCTAAAAACTCCTAGATGTTGAAGTTTGTCCAATATATCCTCTGTCCACAATTCGATTGCTTTCAGTGCCTGCTTCTGATTATTGCATTGTGTTGTGATCATGCAGTTGAATAAAGCTGTTTCAGGACCAAGACATCCTGGAGTTATTGGTGATCGAGGGTCTGGGTCTTTCTCTAGAGAGAGTGAGTTCTTATTAGTTTTTATCTGTAGAGTCATACTTTCAATTTATCTGTCACCCCTTCCAATTTTATGCTGATGATTGCTTGCATGCCTGGTTTTAACATATGTTTAAATTGTTAGTAAGAAGTTTGTTCCAAAATATTAGAGTATATTCCATCTATGCGAAGCTTCGAGTTTTATATTGTTTTGTTTTTTGGGCAAGTGCAATATTGACCTAATGGTGTGTTTATGGTAGTCTAAGGTGTAAGGGAAAGGACTCTTGGTAATCACATTCTAAAAGTTGGCCTTCATTTTCTTCTCTTTCCGGTTATTTACCGTTTTACTTATTAATAAATGTTAATTCAGGTTCATCAGCTACAGAGTGGACTAGGGACGCAGATTCCCTTGAATGGTTTGATCAGCATATGTCTGACACAGAATGCTATGAAGAAAATAAGAGATGGTCATCGCAGCCCCATCTATCTTCAGAATCCAAACCATTATACAGAACATCGTCCTACCCTCAGCAACAGCAACAGTTGCTTCACTTTTCAAGCGAACCTATCCTGGCCCCTAAGTCTTCTTTTACTTCCTTTCCTCCACCAGGTTCTCAAAAAACTTCATTTAATTTGTCTTCTCTTTCTAGTGGACCTCAGTCACCATTCTCTGCACAGAACAGCTCTCCAGTTTCTAACTCTACCCTCCATTGGTCTAGTTTACCTAGAGGTTTCCAGTATAATGCTAATACGAACCTAATGTCTCCAAATTTATCGCATAATAGTCATTTGCAAAACCACTGGATTAGCCATGCTGGTGTCCTTCATGGGGATCCCCCCATCCTCTTAGACAATATCCTACAGCATCAGTATCAAAATGGATTGTTACCTCCACAGCTATTATCCCCACAGCAGCCAAGACGACATCTTTCTTTTCAACCGTCATTGGCCCAGTTGTCAGCATTACAATCTCAAATGTTTAATAGTGTTCCTTCATCATCAGATTGGTGCAAATATAGGTTGACTCAGAAGGTCAAGTCAAAGTCTAAATCATCACAGAAAGGTAAACATTCTGTGCGATTCTCCAATCAAGGGTCTGATGCTAGTAGTAGCAGTAGTAGTTTTCCCCAAATCAAGTCAAAGTACATGACTGCTGAAGAAATAGAGAGCATACTCAAAATGCAGCATGCACATGGTAATGACCCTTATGTAGATGATTACTACCACCAAGCTCGCCTTGCAAAGAAATCTGCTGAAATGAGGTCTAAGTATCGTTTCTACCCATCCCACCCTCGGGAACAATCTTCTCGATCCCGTGGTAGCACCGAATCACAGCCTCATCTTCATGTTGACTCTCTTGGAAGGGTTTCTTTTTCTTCAATTCGCCGGCCTCGCCCTCTTCTTGAACTCGACCCTCCGCCCTCTGCCTGTGGAGACAGTGGATCCGAGCAGAAAACATGTGAAAAGCCTTTGGAGCAGGAACCTATGCTTGCAGCAAGGGTAACAATTGAGGATGGGTTTTTCCTTCTCTTAGAGGTGGATGACATTGATCGTCTTTTATTAGCTACTCAACCTCAGGATGGTGGAAACCAGCTAAGGCGAAAGCGCCACACTCTTCTAGAAGGGTTAGCCGCCTCCCTGCAGCTAGTCGACCCACTTGGTAAGAGTGGAAATTCTGTCGGCTTATCTCCGAAGGATGATATTGTGTTTCTAAGGATAGTTTCTGTAGGCAAGGGACGGAAGCTCATCTCGAGGTTTCTTCAGCTTCTTTTACCTGGTAGTGAGCTCGGTCGAATAGTTTGCATGGCTATCTTCCGTCATTTACGATTCCTCTTTGGGGGACTACCAGTGGATAAAAAAGCAGCTGACTCTGTTAATGATCTTGCTGAGACAGTCTCTATCTCTGTTAATGGAATGGACCTTAATGCCCTTAGTGCTTGTCTAGCTGCAGTAGTATGTTCCTCCGAGCAGCCACCTCTTCGCCCAGTTGGCAGTCCAGCTGGAGATGGAGCCTCAATCATCTTGAAGACCGTTCTAGAAAGAGCTGCTCATTTACTAAGAGACCCTCTTCCTCCTGGCAACTTCAGCACGCCTAATCGTGTTCTATGGCAGGCGTCATTCGATGCCTTCTTTGGGCTCCTGACTAAGTACTGCGTGAGCAAGTACGAAAGTATCATGCAGTCATTAATTTCCCGAAACTCAGAAGATAAAGAGGAAATTGGCTCGGAGGCTGCTAGAGCTGTGAGCGGGGAGATGCCTGTGGAGCTTCTACGCGCTAGTATCCCTCACACTAGCGAAAATCAGAAGAAATTGCTGCTGAATTTCGCCCAACGATCCATGCCTGTTACTGGCTTTGGTTCTCAAGGTGGAAGTGGTGGAAAAGTTAATCCCGAATCGGTGAAAGGGTAGCTGAGATTGCTCTAGACATGGGTTTATTTTATCATGATCCCGTTCACTGTCACATGCTATCTGGTTCTCTGGGATTTGGCAGAATTTTAGTGCCAAAAATTGCTCGACCGGAAGCGTTGTTATGCCTCCTTCACTGCTCGAAAGCGGCTCCTCCGTTCGCCTTGGCGTTCGTTTTCATGAATAAATTTCCTGCAAACCTGTGTAACGTCAAAAGGCTCTCTTTGCAGATTTAACTACTGTTGTTTATTATTTGTGGAGAGCTGGTAATGGTATTTGACAGCCTTTTGTAAAGTTTGGATCAAACGTTTTCACTTTCTAGGGTGAATGTACAGGCATCATCGTCGTCATTGCTAAGCCAAAAAAATAAATAAATATAAACTGCAAAAAATTGTATATTGGATTGTTCGGGTCGGGTTGGGCTGGATCCATTCGCTGGTTGGATATTGTATTTTTAAATCCAGATGCATAGTATTAGTCGGTGGCATTTTTGTTACATATTTCATTTTTCTTTTGGTTAGAGTTGGATTCGAGTCTAGAGAAAATAGAGCATGTTAAAGGTATCGAAATGCTCCACTTTTGTTGTCGTGTTCATTGTTGATGTTTGACTAAATACACTAAAATAGGATAGAAAATTATTTCAATTTCTATCCATAACTTCCTCTTTTATTATTTTTATTTTTATTTTTATTTATGCACCTTTATGTGAAATAATAATAGTAAAAGGGCTTTATTCTTTCTACATGCATAATAATAATAATAATAATAATAATAATAATAATAATAATAATAATAATAATAATAATAATAATAATAATAATAATACTTTGAAAGCAAATTAATATATACAATTAAATTAATTCAAAATATTAATTATAATACTCCACTTTTAAATGGATAAATTCTATTTTCGTCCGTCTCACTTTAAATTGAAAAATTTTTAACCCATTAAAATTCATTCACACTACTTTATCCACTATTATTACTCTCGTTTTAATTCTCGTGGCGGAGGGAGTAGTCTTTATCTAAAGCTATTGGAGTTGCCATGAAGCTGGCCTGGGGTTGACGTTTATTATATCAAAATATACATGTTTACATTCATGCCATACACATATAATGAATGTAGTGATTATCTCGTTTGCAACACATGCAACACTTTTGCCCATTTTATTTTATTTACTTTCTTAAAAATCTCTCTATATATGACATCAAAAAAAGAAAAAGAAAAAAAAGGCTAAAATATTAAAATAATAAAGGAAATCTCTCTCCCTCTCTCTCTCACTCTCGCTCTTGCTCTCACGCACACACAAAGAGACACACACAGACTAAAATGTGAACAATGCATGCTTCACTTCATTTTATCGGCAAGGTTTCTTTATACGTTTTCTTTCTCCTCATCAAAGAATCTCCATTTCTTCTTCTTCTTCTTCTTCTTCTTGACCCCCTTTCCACACACTCTCTCTCTCTCTCTCTCTCACACACACACACACACACACACACACACACATTTACCGTTTCTTTGGCCCTTTGGACTTTGATGGTCTCAACTTCAGTTACTATTCGGCCTTCAATTCTTCGTTGAATATTCTCCACTTCCTCCCTTTTCTTCTTCTTCTTTCTGGCAAGTTATTTACTCCCTTCACTCCCTTTCTCTTAAATTCTTCCAAGAAATCACCTCCCCAATTAATGCCTTGTACTAAAGATTACAATTTCTTCTAATTAATGTTGCATGATTCTACTTTGTGACCCTTTTTCTATTTCTATCGACGGTGATGCTCTGAGTTTTGTCGCCACCTGAAGCTTCAAAAAAGTCAAAACTTGATATTTATTGTATTTAATTAGGTTGGGGTTGATTTTTATTTATTTTTTTCATTTTCTTTTTAATAATAGTGTTGTGATATTTGCCAAACTGTATTTAATTGCTCTGATCCTAGCCTTAATGTTGATATAAAAGTGGTGAGGGCATCTGATGTTTTGGGGAGAGAATGAATCTAAATGAATGTTAAATCTTGTGGGATTTGATTTCTTGAATTTGCCAGTAAATATCACTACCATGTATGGAGATTGCTGCTTTTATGTGATGTGATTGTGTATGGAGCTGTGATCACCATTTTTGAGCTCTAGTAGTTTAATTTGTTTATGCACTTATAGAAAGAAGTTTTTAACACTGCTGCCCTTTCTCATTCAATCTCTGGATTCTGGTTTAAGGTAAAGATCATGTTTCTTGATGGTGTTTTCCCTATAATGGATTCTGTTTTTGGCTTTTGGGATGGATATAAATGAGGTTTTTGAGCAAGTTCTTGCTTTCTTGTGGGTAAAAAAACAAAAATGACCATTGAGAGCCAATGCTGCAGAAATATGCTGCTCAAGGATCATAGTTCGTCTCTAGGGATGGATTACGTAGAGACGAAACGAAGGAGTAGCTTTGCGAGAAGGATCCTCTTGGTTACCGTTGTTACTGCCCTTTTGATTTTTATGGTTAAGCAGCCTTCTAACTTTAGTGGCTCTACAAAGGTAATGATGAATTGCCTTGTTGAACAGACGTCTACATTTTTCGTTGCTTTGTTGTACGATCGAAAGTAGGCATGATGCATCAGTGTGCTTCTTTTTCCTACTAAACAGCATTAACTATTTTGTGGCTAGTTGCTTTGGAGTATGTTTTCAGTTGTTTCGAACTTTTTATTTATCTATCTAACGATCTTTCTATCTTCAGTTTTCTGTGCGTGAGGATGGAGTGACACATGTCCTAGTGACCGGAGGTGCAGGCTACATAGGTTCTCATGCTGTCCTTCGCCTTCTTAAAGATTCGTACCGTGTAACTATAGTGGTACGCCAACTTCTTTTGTTCAAGGCAAAACTAAGCCGTGTGGTCTAATTAATGAAAAAGTTGATCTTGTATGAATTTGGGACGTTTCTCGATTTTCTTGGCATATGTTTCTTCTGACAGGACAATCTTTCTCGTGGGAACATCGGAGCTGTAAGAGTCCTCCAGGGTCTTTATCCAGATCCAGGAAGACTTCAGTTCATATATGCTGATTTAGGAGACGCGGCAGCTGTATCCTTTAGAGTTTCTCTCGTTCTTTCTCCGTCTTTGTGCTCGACTAATTAGCTCTCCATTAAGCTCTTCCTTAGCCTTTTTACATCAGGTGAATAGAATATTTTCTGAGAATGCTTTCGAAGCTGTTATGCATTTTGCTGCTGTTGCCTATGTCGGTGAAAGCACAGCTGAACCTCTAAGGTCTTCAATATCATCAACTTCCTACTCATCTTTCGTTTTTTTCGCTTGTTACTGCATATGTTTCCTTATGTTTGAGTGTCGTCTGTCCCGATGCAGGTATTATCACAACATTACATCAAATACTATGCTAGTTGTGAAAGCAATGGCAGCTCACGGTGTGAAAACACTGATCTACTCGAGCACTTGCGCCACTTATGGAGAACCTGAGACGATGCCTATCACAGAAGATACCCCACAAGTGAGTTACAAGAAAGGGAGATGCATCTGTTTTACCGATTGTTTAATGTTTAACTGTTCGGATTGCAGGTCCCTATCAATCCATACGGTAAAGCCAAGAAAATGGCTGAGGACATAATCATCGACTTCTCAAAGACATCCGACATGGCTGTCATGATCTTGAGGTTTGTTTGTACAGGAAAGAATCATGTTTTCCTAACTTATGTAAAAGCTTCAAACTTCTTGCCTTGAGAGATTGTGCCCGAAAATGCTGATTCACAGCATGAATCCTTACGTACATTACTAATTTCGCATAGCATAATGTTGTCTATCAGATACTTCAACGTGATTGGCTCCGATCCTGAGGGAAGGCTGGGAGAAGCTCCAAGGCCAGAACTGCGAGAGCAAGGGAGAATCTCGGGAGCTTGCTTTGATGCAGCGAGGGGAATTATCCCTGGTCTAAAGGTACATTTTCCTGAGAAATCATACTTTTTGAGTATTTGAAGGACGAGGCTATCAAACGAGCTCAAATCGTTTAATCCATCTAAGAATGTGGCTGATCATCTTATACTAGCCAATTTTTGTAGACGAAGTACCTCAAAAACAACTCATAGCCATAGATAGACCTTGAATTGGTTGAGAAAAAAAAAAATGCAGGTGAGAGGGACTGATTACAAGACTAGAGATGGGACTTGCATAAGAGACTACATCGACGTGACTGACTTAATAGACGCGCATGTCAAAGCCTTAGCCCACGCGACGCCTGGCAAAGTCGGGATCTACAATGTTGGAACAGGAAAAGGTTCGCAGTCTCTGTCCATCTCTTTTTTATCTTGTTGGAGTACACTGAAAACATACTAAGATTCAGAGCTGACGGTGCTGTGGCCGTTCAAAAACAGGTAGTTCAGTTAATGAATTCGTGGAAGCTTGTAAGAGCGCGACTGGCGCAAACATAAAGGTAGAGTACCTGAGCCGGCGCCCGGGGGACTATGCTGAAGTCTTCAGCGACCCTTCGAAGATCCTAAAAGAACTCAACTGGACAGCTAAGTATACGGATCTGCAACAGAGTTTGAGCGTAGCTTGGAGATGGCAGAAGGCGCACCTCAGCGGCTACGATAATTGATCCTCGAGTTTTGCCGGAGAAAAGCACAGTCTTGACTTGAGAATACAGAGGCTAACCAGTTATATAATTTACTTGCAAACACCTTCATATGATTACTATTTTTTTTTTTTTTTTCCCGAAGCATTTATAGCAGAAATGTGTAAAGGTCGCGCAACGGAGGACTCGAACTCAAACTCGTGACCTTTGGCCCAGAAATGTAACCCCTACACACAGTACTACTAGATTTGTTGTTGATATTCGCTAGAGTGGTTAGTATAAAGTGGTAAGATGTGATAGAAGATAAAATACTTGTACTGGAGAATGAGAAACTGTTATTATACTGAATAAATGATGAGGCTTTTGGCTCCAGATTTTGGAGTGGTTTGGTTGAAAATGGTAGTTTCTGCTAAAATTTTTCCTTTGCTACATTTGATTAGAGTATGGATTTTGAATTTCATAAAAGTTAAAATGGTAGTTTCTGCTAAAAAGTTAAATTTGTGGAAAAAATATTTTTAAATTAAAATATAAAAGTACTCAATAAACTATAGTTATCATTTACCATTTTTAAAATTACGTATATTATGAAAAATGTCGTTGTGTGGCTGGCCACATTATGGCCAAATAGCTTTATTGTTCATTTTATTATGCCAAAAAATTGTAATATTATATGTATTCACTATTTAGTACTTTCTCCTGTCTATTTATAAAGGGTTCACATTTCATTTCGAAGTGTCTTATTCATTATGGACTATCTCCAAAATTGGAAACATAGCCTACTTGATTTGTTTTAAAATTCTTTTTCAAATTATTTATTCCGGAATCTTATTATTTGAAAATTTTGATTCTGAAATTTGTGATTAATTAAAAATACATTATGAATTATAAATAATTAATCATTAATCGAGATAAATAATAACTAGACTGTCTTAATACTGGCACCTAAAAAGATACCTTATCAACGGAACGGAGGGAATATTTATTCGACAAAAATGTAAAATGGAAGGCCGTCTGTTTAAAGAATCCAACTAATCCCTCTCTCTCTCTCAAAATACTCCCAAGAAATAACTACGTGCATGGCACAGAACTAAATTAATAGAGTAATATTCATGGGGAACAAAATTCTTTTAAGTAATCAAAAATGGCTCATCAACAATATATGCCGGTTAACAATTCTATGTGAATTCCTTACTATTACAAGTAGATAGATAAATAACAAACGGGGAAAAGCGTATAATGGTGTGCCTAAGCAAGAAATCTTCAATCCAAGCCGCGGCTCTCGTCCCGAGACAAACCCGACCATCTAAAAAGGTGCCCGGCTCTAAGCTTCCTAACAGTACCGATTCACCTACCTCTAATCCTCAGCAGCTTCTATCTGTCCTTGTATTGCATGAGTGGCCAACTATTTGGTTTTGTATATCCGTAAAAGGTCATTACAACTCATCATGGCCTTCGGATTCAGCATTGGTCTTGTCTGATTCACTGGTTGTCTGCTCTTTGGACGAGGAGGCGTTCTCTTCAGATGCAGAGTCCGTGGTGTTCGATTTATCTTTACTCTCTGTATCCGTCTTTGTAGGTTTCTCGACTTTGGGTTTTGGCTTGGGGATTCTGTTCACACTTGTAACCTATGCATGACACAGACAAGATCAAAAACCAATCAGAAACTCAACAAAATTTTCATATTAACTACATACAAGAAGCATGGATTAAAAACGGTTATATATTCCAATCCTAAAAGTCCCCAATAGAGATACTGTAACGTAAATGTTCGAGCAATGTATAAAATTGTTGATCAGTACCTTGTCTTGGAGATCTAATATCTTCTCGTATACTTCATCAGACGTGAAAGCTGGCTTGCTAATTGCAGAAGTCCTATAAGAGGGAAATTGAAGTCTCAGAAATGGGAACCAGAGGGAAGAAGAAAATCAAGTTTTTTCAGCGGAGTATTTAACTCAACGAATGAAGAGTGCAAACCCGACTAACAGTTTCAATGGTATAGATTACTCTATTAAGCAACTCATTGTACAGAATGCTTTACGGGAAATATTTATTAAGCAGTTATCAGGGCATCAACTATATAGGATGCCCTCTCCTCGAGAATTTTAACTCTAAATATCATTATCATCAATGCATGATATCTGATCTGCAAAGCTAATCTCGGGTCTACTGACGTGTCATATTGACGTCTTACTACTTAGTCGTAGATATTGTTTCGTTGTATCATAGTAAAAGAGTATGGGACACACTCTGTTTGAGAAACAAGCTGGGTTATGATAGCTTCCATCTTCCAATATTGTAGTAGAAAGAAATATTATGTTTAAGATGATAAACGGGTCTCCTTGTCAGTTGTAAAATGGAACCAAGGTTTTAAGTTCACAGCAATAAAAGAAAAGGGCAATACTTACTTTTTCTGCTCAGCTTCCTTGTCACTTAACCAACTCTTCAATTTATCAGCTCCACGTAAGACCTATAAAACCACATATATCAAGGTGATGCACGTAATGTAATTGTATTCAGGTATTGTGCGTCTGCATGAGATATATCAATGCTTTTTAGATAGGAGACTAATGGTACCTCGTCTATTCTCTCTCTGGGCAACCAAGACTTGTTCTTTTCCCACCCTTCCACAATCTGAATTTTCAGGGTAACAAAAACACATAGTGAGAGAGATTGACCATATGATAAAAGTCCAAGCATTTTACAGATTTAAAACCAGTGCAAATCTACGTTTTCAGCATTTAGCTTTCAAATATTATCCTCTGTTCTGTAGAGAAAAGCAAAGACCTCAAGCAAATGAATGAAATCATTCCCTGAAAAGTTCTTTTGATGACTAAACCTGAGTTCAGCCTCAAACGTATTTGATTAAACTCACAGTTCATAAGCATATTAACATGCATACAACGAATAAAGCAACATATCTTCAGACACTATATTTTTCGGGCTTTTCAATGTTAATATCTAAAATTCAAATCCAACAAAGCTTGGAGATCAAATAAACTTTTCCCATCGATCACTTTATCAGCAACATCACATCTTTTCATGTGGCATCCAGCTATATGCATAAATACTGTACTTCCAAAGCAACAGATTATTTACCTGCTGTATTTCTGTAAGATATTTCCATGCTTGTTCAGATGCAGCAGGCCTTGCAGTGAGTTCAGTATGCCTAAAAGAGATAACTACATTTAAGTCCACATAGACAATAAGATGAAAAAAATTTACTCGGCCATTAAAATGGAAAGAAAATAAGAAATAGACCTGAAAAATATAGGATCGCCAATAGATTTCAATGTGTCCAGACGTTCTTGAAATTCAGAAGCAGAAGCATCTTCACCATCAGTATAAAGCCAGTCTTCAACCTGTATCAGTGGGTGGCATGAGCAAGTATATAAACCAGATACCACAATATGATGCAAACACACATGTACTCTCATAACTCATACAACCAATGTGTGTGTGTGTGTGTGTGTGTATACCAGAGAGAGAGAGAGAGCAAACCTCGTTAAGTTTTTCAAGAAAAGATTTCCTTTCTTGCTCAGTGGATATTTTTTCAAACTCTTCAGATTCAAGCTAGTACATCAGCATACAAATAAGCATGTCAGTTTATTTATTATTTTTAAATAAGAATCACCGGATGTTAAAAAAATAGTAAAGTAAATCATTAGATAAACTGATTAGACAATAAAATAAACCCAAAGTCAATAAAAGGCAAAACTAGCTCAGCATCGCAAAATCAAGATGAATAGGACTCAGCAAGAGAGAAACTATGGCATGTGCTCTTTTAAAAAGCGAACTATTCTGACAGCAGCGATATCATATAAAAAATCAAATCAGATGATGTGACTATTCGAAGATGACATCTACTGACAACATACATAGCTATTGCAAAATCTCGTGGCGAAATACGTCATCAAAGTTTGCACAAACAAATGGTTAACTTCTCACCTTGTCCTTGGTAGAATAGATATATCCTTCTAGGTTATTTTTCAATTCTGCTGTTTTTCTTCTTTCTGCATCCTTCTTGTCCAATGCTTCCAACTTGCGTTTTGCCTCAGCGAAAGATTCTTTTGAAAGAGGCATGCCGGCCCCTGTTGTCTTCTCAATAACCTACATAAGGTGCACCAAGGATCTTTAACAGTAATATAGAATGAAATAACTATCAATTGAAAATTGTTCATTTTTGATACCTTAAGGGAAACTCTGAATGTCCGTTTTTTTAGCTTCTTTTCAGTACCAAGATCTACATTGCTAGAATCATCAGCACTGGGATCAGATGTGTTACTATTGCCATTATTTGTCTCTAACTTGTCATTGCTCTCCTCCGAAGTATTCTTAGCTTCGGCATCAGTCGTGTTGGCAGAAGAAGAGGTTGAGTTGTCCACCGTGAGATTCTTCCGTGGAACTTCCACCCATTCAGTTATCTCAACAACGGCCTCAGCTCGATCCAAGGAAAATATACCACTTCTACTGAGAGAGAAATGTAAATTGGCCTTGATTGGGGAGGAAAGGTTCCGTGATGAGTACCTGAAACATAATAGGGCATTAAGAAAACCTAATTGCAAAGTCCAATTTGCCAATAAATTCTAATGAAAATTATCCTTACTTCTCACTTGCATCGGCTAGACCTAAGACATCATACTGCGCAAATGTAAGAGAAGTAACACCAGGTGGTTTAAGATCTTCACTCTCATAAGCAAGTGAAACTTCAAAATCTTTGTTGTGAACAACAGATCTGAACATCTGCAGTAAAGTAAAAGAGACATTAAATCACACTCCTATGATGGAAAGAGTTACACCAAATTTCCACATTCAGAAAGATAATAACCAACCTTGCTGGGTAGCTTTTTCATTCTGGGTACAATCAGCTGTCTTGTGTGTTCATCTTTTGAAAGACCGTCACCATTCAACTCCATCACAAAACCATAAGTAGAACCATCAACCATTCCTAGCTTGCGGTTCAATTTGATTCCATCACTTAAATTTGCAGCATGTAGTGAGGCACCTAGAACAATAGCCTCATCAGCATCCAGATGTTTGTCCAACTGCTTCCTTCCAAGAAATTCCTGAAGCTTGGCCTGTAGGGGCAAAAAAAAGCATGGTCATACATTGATTGGCGAAGGAAGCTGAGATTCAAAACATAAAATTTCTTAATTTGTTCTGGCATTACTCTAAGTGTCAGTCAGCACATGTTGTTGGCCAAACTTTAAGATTGTGCTTTATTGAAGAGTAACATAGAAACATGCTATATTTCCAGAGACAAAAATGCAGAACACAAGGCATGAGACAGAGCACCCATTGCATCAAATCCCCAAAATAGTGACTTTAAAGTCAAAAGTACCTGCAACTTTGGTACCCGAGTGGCACCTCCAATCAACTCCACTGCATACAAATCATCAGTACTCATTCCAGAATGCTTGAGAACTTCTTTTATGGGAACAAGGGCCTTTTCCCAAATATCACCACAAATCTCTTCAAATTTCTCACGAGTAATTGAGCTCCTACAAAAAATAAATCCTACAAGGGTAAGTATATGCCAGAAAAGAATGGACACATTCCGCCTTCTCTCTCTTCCTCTTCCTCTTTTTTTTTTTTTTTTTTTTTTTTTTTTTGGGGGGGGGGGGGGGGGGGGGACTAAGAGATAGCTCTCACTATATTGGATCTGACACACTCACTGGAACAGCATTGGTAAAGCGTCGAGCAGGAAACTCTATTAAAAACATATTTCTCAAAAGATGATGAAATCATTGCTCCCAAAGGCAATACAAAAGCCAGAATATGAGATTTTATAATCCTATTACTCAACATTCATTTAATCCAGTTATTAGCAGGTACTGGTTTCTTCCTCACAATGACAACAATTCAGTTGCACAAGCAGATTATAACAACTATCTTCAGTATTCCTTTTAAATCATTCACAAGACCCCCAACCCCAAAGTCACCTCTGATACATCAAGCCAATCTCAGAGCGAGTGAAACACAGAACGAAGACTGTGAGATTAGTGTAATTTCATCTATTAGTCCTACTTTCTATATCTTCTAACCTGCTTCCCCTTTACAAATAACAAAAATCAACATATCAACATTATTCCAAATAATAGAATAGAAATCAACATTTTATGCTGATCCTTCTTTACAAGCCTTTCTTTTATTGGATATTAGATACATAGTTACAAATATACCTATTTCAAGATGATTTAGCTAGATTAGAGCTAGAAAATAAATAATGTCGAAATAGTCAGAAAAGGCTGAAAATGGCACGGAAAACTTCAAACAAACATTTCCTGTATCTCAGGCTTACGGCTTACCTGAAGTCACGATCCTCATAAATAGATTCCACGGATATCGGGGCCATCATATTGGCACTTAAGATTTCTTTTGTGCGCTTAACCTGCTTCTTCAGTTTGGCCATTGCCTTCGGTGAATTCCTGATATCAACTCCATTTCCAAATTGTTTGTTGAACTCATCCACAAAATACTCCACCAACCGAAGTTCCATGTTCTGACCTCCAAGTTCTGCATCCCATTTGACATCCTTCACCTGGGAACAACTATCATATGTCAAACTTCCACACTCTAAAGAAATTTTTCCGGATAACTGAAATTTGATAAATAGGATATTATATAGTTTGGAAAACTCTTCACAACAAGTCAATAATATTGATGATTATGGAGGGTAAAATTGGCTCAAATGCAATCTAATCTAAATTTGCTACTTATGATAATTTCGCTCTCCAAGGTCTTTAAATGCAATCTGATACACCAAAACAATGTTTATATTTCAGATTTAGACATCAAGATAGGGATCCAAACTGCTGAATATATTTTAACGCCATCCAGAAAAATCAAGCGCGTACTACGTATCCAGTAAGATAATCATTAGTCACAACCATTAGAACCCAAAATAAGTAAAAACTCAGGAACCACACTTTTTTTTTTCAAAAGTAGGGGGCTTTTGGAATGGTTATTAGTGAAAAGGTTAAATATCATACTCTAGCTTCCTATAAGATTATCCCCTGGTAGGCCTAACATATACTCCTCTAAACCCTGTTTATCAAACAAGCTCAAAATTCACACAAGCTTGAACAACATCCGTGCGTTCAACAGATTCAATCCATTCACTCTCCTACCTAGAATGCTAAATCTCACTAGTGAAAACAAATTAAAACAATTCAAACTTCGTACGAAACATTCAAAAGAACAATTTACCTGAAATTGATTAACTGACACAGTCTTTCCCAACTCTTTCGAATTATAAGCAGAGAAATACACCAATGCAGCATAAGTACTGCTAGCGCCCATGTCATAAAACACCACATGCCTTGATTCATTTGAGAAATCCTTATCAATCCCGTACTGCAAAGCAGCTCCTGAATGCTCATTCACCAAAGCCAGCACATTCAGCCCCGCCAAATCCGCCGCAGTCAACAATCCTCTCCTCTCAGCCACCCCCGTGAAGGGCGGCACCGTGATCACAACATCCTTCACGCTCGTCCTCGCGTGAGTCTCCGCTAGTCCCGCGGCGTACTTAAGCACCATACTCACCATCTCCTCCGCCGTGAATTGGCCGCTATCTCCACCCTCTGCCGTGAAAACCGCAACCCCCCGCGCCTCCTCCGGCGCGATCTCGTAGCTCAAGTACAGCTTCCGGAGGAAATCCCGCGTGGAATTGTAGGGTTTAGCGACGAGCGAGGGCAGATGCGAGTAGACCTTAGTCGGGTAACGCGCGAGGAGATTGGCCGACTCCTCGCCAATCAAGCGGGAACCGGCGTGGAAACTGATGAGCGATGGCGTCTTCCGCTTCGACATCTCGTTGATGGCGACGGAGATCGGCGCCTGGCCGGGCTTGAGGTTGACTACGGCGACTTTCAGCCATTCCGAGCCGAGATCTATGCTGGCCACCGCCGATTCGGCCGGGAACGAATGCAGTAGGAAGAGAGAGAGGAAGAGAAGAAGGTGCAGTGAACTCGGCGTCGCCATTTTTGTGGAAGTTTCGAGCTCGACGTGCATCAAGTTTCGAGAGTGGTGGGTGCTGGGTTTTTGTAAGGGGAGTCGATGTGGAAAGAGCAGGGGGCATTACCCAATGAGGAAATTCCACGTGGATTTAAAGACACGTGGCGAGACGTGAGTAGCCGGATGTGTTGTGAATGGTGTTGTTCGAGTTCAGAGGCGCAAAGTAACACGTGGAGGCGTGAATATGGGATCGGGAGTCGGGTCGGGCCGAACCGGGTATCCATTTACTCGCATTCGGCCCAATATGTAAGGGTGAAATGGGCTGGGCCCATTAAAGAGTGTTAAATAAAAACAAGAATTTCACATTAGCCATAGCATGTGATTTGGCTTTCATTCGAGTTATTACAGAATTTGAAATAGATAAAATCTGATCCTAATTTAACGGTATTTGCTTTAAGTGGTAGATTAACGGAAGGGTTGAAATTTTTTTGGGGATAAGTAATGGGACGAGATAGGATTAGAATAATTTCGTGTGTTTGGATAAGATTCATATCCCGTGATAATTCTGAAATCTAGGTAAAACGAACATTGGGCAATATTACAAAATGAACATGGAATTAAGTTGGATAAAATTTGTCAATCACGTGATGTAAACGCTTTTGATCGATTCTTCGCTTCTTGTGTTGGAATTAACGTGCTGATAGAGGATGGGGCGAATTCCTCTACCAAGACGAACGAAAATAAATAAAATACAGCGGCAGACGCGAGAACGTTGCTCATCGTACACGCCAGATTACGATACGAAAAGGAAAAGCGGCAAATAAATAAAATAGGGTTTGTATTCTTTCTTGTTCATGAAAATAAGATACAATCCACCTATTTATACTAAATAACCTAGGGTTGATTCGACCTACGATTCGGGAAAGAATCAACAAGAAAACCCGAAAAGATTGACCCAAATAATTAGACACGGGCTAAGCCCAACGTTAATTATAATTAATTAAAATAACCTAAATAATGTATCAACTTCCCCACCCTTGAAAATCACCTTGTCCTCAAGGTGGAGATACAAATTCCTTATAAACTTCCGCAAGCTCGTAGAGACAGAAAATGACCAACCGTCACCAAACTTCAAGGAATACATTTTCCCCTTCCAAAACATGATCTTGCCCCTGAACAATCCCCAAGCTCCGAGCGTAAGGATTCATAAGGTCAGGAACCGCGAAATTGATAGAGGATGGGGCGAATTCCTCTACCAAGACGAACGAAAATAAATAAAATACAACGGCAGATGCGAGAACCTTGCTCGTCGTACACGCCAGATTACGATACGAAAGGAAAAGCGGCAAATAAATAAACTAGGGTTTGTATTGTATTTCTTGATAATGAAAATAAGATACAATTCTCCTATTTATACTAAATACCTAGGGTTGATTCGACCTACGATTCGGGAAAGAATCAACAAGAAAACCCGAAAAGAACGACCCAAATAATTAAACGGGCTAAGCCCAACGTCAACTAAATTAAATAAATTAATAACGTATCAACTCCCCCACTCTTGAAAATCACCTTGTCCTCAAGGTGGCGATCTTTATATACTTCCGCAAGATCGTAGAGGCCGAAAATAACCACACGTCGCCAAACATCAAGAAATACATCTTCCCTTGCCATCTCCCTCAAGACGTACCTCTTCCTTTTCTTATGGCCATGGTGGCCAATGATGATAACCCCCATCACAGTTGCTGTTGGAATCAAAACACCCCTCGAACTAGTTACTGCCCCTTTTGATTTAGCTCTTCTCTTTCTTTGCTGCTTGGAAGACCCTCCATCATCATATTCCAAAAAAACAGAATCACTAGTAGCTTCCACCTTCAACAGTGTAACCTTTCCATCTGAAGGTCCTCTATCCGCATACTCCAAGACAACATGATCATTACTAACTTCTTCCTCGGCTGATCCAAGCTTTCCACAGCCTTGATTAATGTCGGCAGTCCCACGTTCATCCTTTCTTAAGAGAAAAGAATCATTACTAGCTTCTACCTTCACCGGCTCTAGCTTCCCGTTTGTGCTCGGAGGTATACGCATAGGTTCTAGGCATGTGAACCCCTTCTGGGATGCAACCTCCCAAGGTGCAATCGGAGGCAGCAACAACTGTTGCGGAGCGGGGCTCGGCTGCCAGAGCCCTAACGACGGCCGTACCTCGTCGGGAGGTGGCTGCGGATAATAAGACTGTGGCTGTTGTGGCGGCTCTACAACAGAGTAATATTGCGCTGGCGGCGGCAGATTTGGCTGAGGAACCGACACATAGTAGCCTTCTCGCGGAGGAGGAGGTGGCGACACATACGGGTTAGGCTCGTTTGCATAACGACCACCCGAGTATCCTCCTCCATAGTTCGAATATGGCGAGTAGCTTCCATCTCCGTGGTTTCTGCTCGCTCCGTATTCGTACTGTGATGATCCTCCGCCTCCATAGCTCTCAATACGAGGCCTTGGAAGATCCCACGAAGTGAGTGGTCGGCCGAATGGCGAATCGTAAGCATACGAATCCGAATAGTTCCAATCTGAAGGGTTGCTGCAACTTTCCGGAGCAATACGAGGCCTTGGGAGATCCCACGAAGTGAGTGGCCTGCCCAATATCGGATCGACTTCGGGTTCGGACTAAGGGTAGGCGTGTTGTGTTGTCCAACTCTGCTCCGATGCGTCGAGACGAGCCTCTATGCGCCTTAGCATATACATGATGTGATCCCAGGAGGCTGATGCGGACGACGGAAACATTGTGGAGTCGATCCCTACTGCCTATGCACTCCACACGCCGCAAACAAGTGTACCAATTTCCCCACACTTGAAACTCTCATCGTACACCAATCAAATCCAACCAACAAATCCAACCAACAATCCAAGTTATTGCAATTCAAAGCTTCGAAGAAATCTCGCTCTGTTGGTCCCGGTTTGTTAATAGGGAAATACGTAGAGGGGGGGGGGGGGGTGAATACGTATTTCAAGTTTTTTAACTTTTTCCCTTTAACTCAGAGTGACAAGTAAAGAGCTCGCTTGAAACTTAAGATCTAGCTGAAGCTAGATCTACAGTACGTAGCTAGCCTTCTTGACCAAAGTAAGGACTTGATCCAGAGGGAGTCTTTACTCGTGTATGCGGAAATTCGGTGAGCTAAAATCTTTCCTAAGTAATTTAAGAATTCAAGTTCGTTTGTTTAAATGCTCGTGCAATGGATAATCAAATACAGTAAAGAGATTTGGGTTAGAGAGATACGACACAGAGATTTATAGTGGTTCGGAGATAAAGCTCCTACGTCCACTTTGTTGCACGACGGCAACTGTTCTCTTCACTCAAGAACTTGAAGATTTCGGGCTCTTCAAAAGCCTGGTCAAGATCGGGCTTCACTCGCCTGGATCAAACGACAGACGTAGTGATTACGGGTTCACTACACAAACCTAGACAAGACTGGAAGCTTCACTTGCTTCAGTCAAAACACAGACAGGGAGATTACGGGCTCTCCTTACAGCCTAGCTTCGATCGAGCTTCACACAAACGATGTAGGTGCAAGCTTGGATCTAAACTCTATGATCGAGGCTTCTTCAATCGATGAAAGAAGAGCCTTGGATCGGGACAACCTAACAAAGACTCAAAAACCTAACAGACAGAGTTTAGGGTTTTTGGTAGACGAACACACTATGAAGAGCTTTTTACAGTAGATGCAAAGTAGGCTAGAGCTCTCCTTCTAAGCTTGGATATTTGAAGTGGGCTTAGACTCTAAATGTGAAGGTTGTGAAGACGAGTTCCGATGAACTGGAAACTCGGAGAACACTTGGAAACAAAAATTCGAAGATTGCTCAAAGGCTTGGGAGTGTTTGTTTGCTGTGGGCGCTCGAATGCTCAAGTAGTGTTCTACTTCTTCACGTTGTGATCCTTCACTATTTATAGGCGGAGGGTTGGCTGAGATCCGTTGCTTGGTTGGTGGCCTTGTCCCTCCTCCTCTCGACAGTACTTGCACATGCTGGCTACTTTTCAGATGCGCAGATTTGGCTCTTTGCCGAAATTGGCTAAGTTCCAATTTCAACAGTAACTGGAGCGACCCAGTACTGTTACGGCGCCTTGTCGGCCTGGCAGTCAACTCCTCTGCTCCTCTCCGCGTTCGACACGTGGAGATCTCGTAATAAATGCGGAGATCCCCAGTTGACTGGAGTTCAAATTCGGAGCGGGAACTGTGTTGTCGCTTTCTGGTATGTAGTGGCTCGCTTTGCTTTGAAGTTGTAGCGTCCGCTTTAGTTGAGTCACTTCGTAGTCATTCTGTAGTGAGTCGCTTCGGGAAATAAAGTTCCCTAGTGACTGCTTTGGAAATTGCTGACTAGAGTTGACTAGCTTTGACTTTATACTGTAGCTCTCGCTTCGCTTCGCTTTGGCTTTGGCAGACTCACTTTGAATCTACTGTAGCGCTCGCTTTGCTACGCTGTTCTTCGGCACGCTTCACTTCGGCTTGCTAGACTTGCTTCGCTTTGAAAAACACACTCAAGTGAGTGGCCTTCACTTGGACTTTTGAAGTCTATAATCTAAGTAAATTAACGAGCCATCCTAACAGAGTAGGCTTAGAAAAATTCTAACTTATTAACTACATCAAAATGGGTCGCTTGGGAACAGAACGCTTTGGGGTTTTGGGATCAAATCAAAACAATGAAGTGTCCCTAATAGGTCCCCCCTTAACATGTTGTTCTTAACAATTCCCAACACGCTCTCTCTCTGTATCAACCACCGAGGATTGAAGCAGACAAAAGAACACCAACTCTCCACTTTGAATCAATAATCGACGTTTCGCCCCCTCAAAGAGACTCCACTTTGGAAGCTCTCAATGAAAGCACCAATTGATAGAGGATGGGGCGAATTCCTCTACCAAGACGAACGAAAATAAATAAAATACAACGGCAGACGCGAGAACCTTGCTCGTCGTACACGCCAGATTACGATACGAAAGGAAAAGCGGCAAATAAATAAACTAGGGTTTGTATTGTATTTCTTGATAATGAAAATAAGATACAATTCTCCTATTTATACTAAATACCTAGGGTTGATTCGACCTACGATTCGGGAAAGAATCAACAAGAAAACCCGAAAAGAACGACCCAAATAATTAAACGGGCTAAGCTCAACGTCAACTAAATTAAATAAATTAATAACGTATCACATGCTGAGAGATAACTACATCTGACACTTCATAACTTAAATTCCTTTAATCACCTTCGTCTTCCTAGTATTCTTGCTCCCTCTGTCTCATCTAATTTGACCATTTTCTATTATTTTAAACTCGAAATTAAAGAAAGAGATCGAATTCGTTAGAACAGACTGAGTATTTTCCGTTTTCTCCTCCCCCTGTTCTTTTGGGTCTCCCTCAATCCATATGAGACAATGAGACCAAGTAGCATTGGGGCTTAACCAATTCTAGAGAAGGCCATTGTTGGAATTTATACATGTCTTTTGCAGCCCAATACAGCCCAAGTCAACTTATTTGGGAAATACAACTCCACTTTCTTCAATTAAAAAAATCTGCAAAAATACTAGAAATTTCTTATTTTCACACATTTTTCCATTAAAATGGAAACACAAAGAAAGCTAAGTACACACTTTTATCTATATTATTCATAAATGTAGCACATGAGGCATGCAATGGATCCAAACTTATTATATACTCTCTCGTTCCGTCCAATTTGACGCGTTTTATTATTTTATACCTTACACATATTCAAGTAATGCGTTAAACTGGATGCACCAGAGAGGGAGTATATATCACTATATGTCGTGGATTCCTCTAGGTTATAATCATATAATGTTACCATTACAAATTTAAAAGGAGTAGTAAGTAATTGGAGTGAATACAAATATAAAACGTGCAACACCGACATGTGACACGTACATAAAAGAATTACTCCTATGTTCATATTTCATAATTAACCACTATCACTGTTCAAATTTCGGCTGCCCTTGTTTTTCATGATTTTAATATATTTATGTTAATGTTTTTTTCTAAATGATTATGTCATTATATGACTTCCCATTTTATATAAATGATGGTCATCACCAACTTACTAAATTAATCAAAATTTGCTAATGTCGTAAATATGCAACCAGACGATGAATCGAAATGCAGTTAGTACGATATGTTTACGGTAAACGATATGATATAATAACGTGTCTGCCTATATGATAGAGTATATATATATACAATGTTTATAATGACTCGGTGAACTTTTTATTGTAATGATGAAATTAGTGAGTAGATAATTAATTAATACATGCATGAAAAGGAAAAGAAAATAGTAGAAGAAGAAAATACTAATCCACATTTATAGATTATCAATAATTACGTTTCTTTGACCCTAACCTACTTAATTAAGTACTCCCTCCGTCCTTAAATAAGTGTCCCGAGCCGCCAAAAATTTTGTCCCTAAATAAGTGTCCTATCACATTTTTCCAAGAAAAAATTACACAAAACTACCAAAACTACCCTTTCTTAAAAATCTAAAAGTGGGATAAAGACAAAAATAAATAAATAAATAATCAAGGATTTTAAGGGCATAAGTGTCAATTTACCCTTCTCCTTGGTTTGCACAAAATGGCGGCTCGGGACACTTATTTAAGGACGGAGGGAGTATGAGAGTGAGACATAAACACGAGGAGTACGGAAACAAAGAATTACTAGTTTTGAATTTAGAGGGAAAGTAATTAAAATACAAGAATCTATAAAGACCAAAGACTAATTTAATTCCACTTTGAAAATCCACACGGATTATTATAGGACAAAAAAGCAAACTCCTAATTTTCCACTACCAATAAAAGAAAAATTGACCTAAAATAGTGACATTGAAGTATAATTAGGATGTGGTACGTTCGATTAGGACAACAGGACAATTAAAACGAGACGGCAGAATTACGCACGAATTAGAATGTCCAAACTGATGATATCATGCATGGCATCACAGCTCACGAGCAGCATTTCTCACATGTACGTACGTGTGGCCATCATTTGAAATCGTTTTGTATTTTAACGTAGAATAGTAAAGTCAAGCATGCTATTTAATTTGTACGTATTTATTTAATTTCTTAGGACTAAATTGTAGTACTAATGTTGGGTAAGATTTAAAATAAAATTCTACAATCTTCTATATTTATGTTTTTCGATTAGATATCTCGATCACATACTGACTCCTCAGCCACTAAATCACTATAGGGGAAACCGATATAAACCTAAAATTTTCATAGCTAATATCAGTAAAAATTCAAAATTATTGAATTGCGCTTTAAATTTTTATCTAACCAGTGGTAGGTTTCGACTTTATATTGAATTATTGTCACATATTTTTTCTCACAAAAACAAAATAATAATGCTAAGAACCAAAAACTCGAAAGGCGTGTCAAAATTGTAAACCTAATTAATTATTAGCACAAAGTAGCATCTATTTATTTTTCTAAGGCTTCAAACTACGTGGACACTCCCATTTTGACTACCCAAACAAAATCTAAATTAAACCAAATAATTCTAGAACAAGACCTAAAATTCAAACCATTTTTTATACTAGTACTATCTACTAAAGTAAAGGTTGTACTTTTCATTTCAATAAATAAGTGTATTATTTATTCTATTGATGTGCATTATATTATACTCAAGACATGTTATCATACCTCTATCTATGTATATTCTAATTTCAAAATTTAAAAGAACATTGGAAAAGTTCGGGTTTAGATACATAATTTGTGGATTTATGGGCATCATTCGACTTACGAACAAAACGTCATTTTGATTACTCGATTCGCCTCATTTGTTGGAAAATTTTAAGTTTGCAATAGAAAATTTTCGCAATACACGAAAGTTAATGTATTTTTATACGCTAAACAAGTAAATTAATCCTTACTAATGTGTGAATTTACATGCAATTAACCCTAACTAATTAATTACTAGCAATGAAGGGAAAGAATAGAGGTGAAAACGTATTAATGAATGAAACAGGTTAAATTGAAACAAACGGATTAAATCAGAGTAAACGAAAGGAACAACGAAACGGGCCAGATAAGAATTTGGATGGGAGGGAGTAAGTTGAAAAATGTAAGCGTCGGTGTTAACGTCCGACAATTTGGTCATGTTCCAATTGGAAAGTCAATTTACGTGTGTTGTGTGGGTGTTGGAGATTAGTCAATCACTACTCGTTTTGTCCAAATTTTTTCCACTCTTTTTATTTATTTATTTGTCGATTTCTGCTGTCCTTTTGTATTTATTTTTTTGCCGTATATTCCGAAATTCGTGAGTCAATTAGAATAAATTTTACTCCCTCTTTATTAGTCCAGTATACTATTTTGGTCCGTCCCACATTACTAGTCTAGTTTCTTAAAATGATAAAAATTAACTCTTACTTTTTGATGTGGACCCCTTATCTTTTTACTATAACACTGCGTATAAAATCACATGACGAAAAGGAACTGAACTGGTGAACTGAGACGGAGGGAGTATAATTTACTATCCACAAATATAGTCAGATAATTTGATGCAGGAGAAGACAGTGGTACACTTGTCTAATTACGAATTTTGTGTTTTAGTGAAAGTGCGCACTTTCACTATATAAATTGAAAGCACACGTTATTATTCGATTTTTATATATAAGGTATGGTTCTCATAGTATTAGCAGAAAAGGAAAAAAAAAGGTATGGTTCTCATGATAATGAATGCTTGGTTCGGAAATAAGAATAAATTTGGTCCATATATTTACACAAAATTAATAGTTCAGATTAATTCTCACGTTAAATGATGTTTGTATGCTTTAATTTGGCATACTGTCATTTTCATGCATTACATTCAATAAATTTATACATCATCGTTTTAATTCAATGCATCAGTAATTCTCAACCGCATATCTTATTTTGATCAATTGTTTTGATTTATTCTTATTTTTTACCTAATAGTTTATTCTTGTTTGAATATATATATATAAACCTCATATTTATGCTACCTACCCTACCCCTCTCACATTCGTGTGTGTTTATTCTTAGTTTTTTTTTTTTTTAAATAATATTTTTAAAGTTAAAGAGGTTTAATTGAGATTCAAATATCAATCTCTTGACCAAACAAACATATTGAGATACACTTATAATTTGTAAACTGTTTAAAGTCGTGTGTGGGTCGGCTCAACAGTATGGGTTAATTAGTTGTGAGGTTAACGGTTTCGAATTTAAGTCTTTCGTACATATCATATGTATCTGATCATCAAGTACCTATCATTAACTTCTTAAACTATACTTTTTCTTAATATTCTTAAGTATAGTCTTGTTCGCCTAGTTTTACTTGTATTCAGTCTTGTCCTATTATATTAAAAATAATATATACTACTAAGAAAAGAACTCAAAATTTTCAAAGTCAGCCTCAATATTCTAAACTCTGGTCTTCTTCTTCTTGTTAGATTTTACGTGGTTTGCAATCTCCGATTGTATTATTAATTTGAACATCAAACTTGACTTAGATATAGGAACATATATAATATAATTTATATATCACGTCACTCGTGAGTATATTAATTAATTATATCTAACGTAGGCAGTTACCCCATCATAGACATAATGAAGTCGATTTAAAATAGCAACTCTGCTTGTATTGAAAAGCTTCCCTTATATTTGTCTCTTTAGACTCTAACATTGATTAAATAATATTGTAAGTAAATTATGAGTATGATTTTTTGTTTGATTTTTGGAAGGGAAAAAAAGAAAAGAAAAAAAAAAAAAGAAAAGCAAGACTTTATTGTGGGGTTAGCCACCCAAATATTCATGCGTGGAATATTACGATCATTGCATCCAAAATATTCTACGTTGATGGCTTCATAACTGTGTTCGAAACCCTAAAAGAATTTTTGAAAATTCTCGGTTTCAATCTATAATTGAGATGACTTGAGATCTATACAACGATGCATGGTTTTTGTATTTCAGTATATTAAAACTTGTCCGATCTCCGAATGTGTCCATCATATCTGTCCGTTTCTTAAATTAGTGTATGTTCCATTTTTTCTAACTAGAAGTCTAGATCCGATATTCGAGTAATTATTTCATATACCTTTAATATATTACTCCCCCTGTCCCACTTAATTAGTCTCATTGAAATATAATATACCTCATATATGAATATCCAATGAGACTAATTAAGTGGGACGGAGAGAGTATATATTTATCAACGTTGTTCAACTACCAAACCACGTACCAGTGTCTAAATACTCCGTACTAAATATAAATGTGGGCCAGATAAAGAAAATCAGGTCCGTCAAAACGACACACATATTTTCGAAGTAGAAAAAGTTTATAGCTACATATCATTAAATTCAAATATAATAAAGAGAATGCTAATGTATCATACTAGAAATGCGCTGCTATTAATTACCACTCCGGTCCCAGCTTATTGACTCATTTTCCTTTTTGGGACGTCCCACACATATTGACTCATTTCCTTTTTTAGAAATAATTAGAGTATAATTATACAATTAGTAAACCCCTTATTACACTTAACATTCCATACTTAAATCTCATCCACTCATTTTTCTGCACGTAGTTCAATATAATTTAAATTTTGAAAGTTTAAATTATTATAACTTGCTCGTTTGTTATCGGATTTTTATGATTTTTATATCAAATTAAAGGTCTTGATACGATCTTTCATTTAAGATCAGACAAGAACATGTTTTTATGCATCTATGATGCTCTGTTTCTAAAATATGTCTAAATGCATAAACCACATTACATTACCTACAAAATACACTTTATACACTAAACATTTTCGTCTTAATTCCCGTGTATAAAGCAAATGAGTCAATAAGCTTGGACCGGAGTGGTATGATTTATGATACTAGAATCATAAATTAAAATGTTAATAATAGTATTAATAAAATTCGCATACACATAATAGTATAATACTACTACTTGTTAAAATTAGAGACTTTTGCAATGGTTTAATTTCCAAGTCGTCATGGCATTTCCGCCGCCACGCATCTAAATAAGGGCCCCACAACTCCTATCAAAACATTTGAATCATGTATGGATTCTTCATCACTATACTTTTACTTATAACAACCTTGGGAATTTCTATAATTCTAATCCATGTGGTGTATTATGGGGAATGCTACCCTACCCAACGTAGGTATTCTTAACATGTCAAGGGATGACCTGACATTTCATTTATGAATAAAACGATTGAAATATATACTCTAACCCCTTTAAAAAGGAAAGTCCTAACACTGTCACATCAACGGTGGACACGTTAAGCATGCCCATGAAGGGTAGGGGAGCGTTATATTAATAGTAATATAATGCTCGCATTTAATTTTACTTATAATTTTAATTGAATTTTAGTTCTCTCATACTCTTATCGATAAACAAATCAATAGTATTTGTTTCGGAGGCGTATTTATCCTTTCGTCCCATTTACAATATCTTATTTTTTGAATATATATAAGTCTAAGATAATAAAAACAAATAAATTAAATGAAAATGAGGGCATCAGTAATTCGGATTTTAAAAAATTAACAATGACTAATGAAAGACGACGACTTCCTCGTAATAGAATCATGTGTAGAGATCTTGCATCTAGAGGTAATACAATTTGGCCCGCGCGACCATTAGAGTATACTTTAATTAGGGATGGCAACGGATCCAAGACCCGGTCCATATCCATTTTCCTGATTTGGGTCTTCAAATTTTAGACCCAAAGATCCGATTAGATATATATATATATATATAATATATTTTATTTATTATTTATAAATATATGATATAATATATATGTTATATATATATATATATATTTATTTATTTTGCAACCCTATATAATGTTATTTATGTATTGCATTGGATCAAGCGTATGTAATTTTTGAAGTGATAATACTATCTCATTTGAAAGATTGTAATATTTTCTTTTAAAATTCAATCACGATCTAAGTTTTATATATATATATATATATATATATATATATATATATATATAATATTTTCATTATAGTGCATTGAAAAAAAAAATAATTTAAAAATAAAAGTACGGATCCGGATCCAGATCCAGATCCGTAGACCCGTGGATCCGTTGGATCTGGGCTCGGACTGATTTTTTTGGACCCGACGGATCTGGACCGGATCCGGGTCAATGGAAAAAATATCGATCTGAATCTAGACCAAGCAAGATCCGGTCCAGATCCGACTCATTGCCATCCCTAACTTTAATCCTAAGCCCGTGTACCGAATCTACGTGCTGATTTTAGATTTCAAATTGGCCACGATGACCGAAATATTATTGTGTCGGGAGCAAAACTAATATGAGTCGGTTCCTAACGAATAGAGTGAGTGTGTTATTTTTATTTTTATTTTTATTTTTTTATTTTTTTATTTTTAATTTTTTGATCGGGCAAAGTTAGTTGTTAGATTAGATATTAGTACCGCCAAGCTCCCAAACTCCTAGAATATCTCCAAGTCCACCTTATATCTCCCAATTCGCTCCCATGAGGGATCGAACCCAGGTCCACTCATTCAAGAGGGGTGCCCGGTGGCCAGGTGCGCTAAGTCACCTGGTTAGTGAGTGTGTTATTTGATGGTTATAAGTTACTATTTGATAGTTGTTTGAATTAGGACATACAGTAATCAATTAGCTAAAAGTGGATGTTGAAGTATGAACGATTAATATGTGTAAATATGGATTTGTCATTTTAAAACTTTTGATGTTTGCTTCATATTTTAATATTTTCCATGTATTCTAAACTAACTTCAACCCACTAATTACACTCATTAATATTAAATGATTCCAACGAGGTTTAAGATTTATTTCGATACAATACGAGCATGTACAATGAAAAAATTCTTATCTGCGTGGTAAAAATAAGAAAATCACTTCTTAAATTGCAACCTCAATGTAGGTATAAAGTGGAAAATATGGGTTGAATTTGATGTTTCTTATTTCCATACCTAGAATTGTTTTTTCTATCTCAAAGTGGGTAGAAATTTTTTTGCCTCTATTTTATACATACATATATTTTGTTTACCAAAAGGTATTTTTTTTTTTTTAAATATGATTAAAATATTGAAAAAACATTGTAATCGTGAATTGCAGTTTAATTGTATATTCCGTTGCTCCATCCCACTCTAAAGGTACAACATATATTCAAATCACTATAGAACTAATTCCTACTTAAAATTAATAAATTGAAATTTAACTCATACAAATGCACATGAATACTTCTAATAAATGAACCGAAACTTTCTCTATATAACTACATGACTATTACTATATATTGTATAAATATAGATGTAGATTAGTCGTCCTTTAAAAATAGTCGTATACGTACTTAACAACTAATTACTACATTGTCATTCGTATTTTAATTAATTTAATAAAATATATATTTAGAAGAGACTACTCAAAGACCAAAGTGAAAATTCAATGTTCAAAAGTCACCGTCGTGATTAGTTCCTCTTGTTAATTATGCTAAAATCCAAAACAATTAGCAACAAATTATAGCTCTAATCTTAATTCAACCAAATACCAAAGGGTCTTTAATTAATTATGATAATCACGTCTTAATCGTAATTACATTAACTATTAATCATACTCAATGGAAAGGCCAAGAGCCAACTTTGACACGTTTTCCACAGTTCATTGCACTTGGTCCCCGTTCAAATTCTTTGTATTTTTTCAAGTGGAATTCAAGTTTTATAGTGAAAACAATAGACAATATACTAACCACATCTATAACCATAGTTTTGTTTAAAAAAAAAAAAAAAAAAAAAAAACGAATACTCCGTCTGTCCATGATTCAATGATCTTAAATCTTAGACCCATTTTTTGGCATTTCGATATTAATAAATTAATGTTTAAAGTTTTAACGTAGGATAATTGTGAGCCCAAATAATATTTTCAAAGTGTTAAAAAGTAAAGTGATAGCTTGTTAAAGTGACTATGAAACGTACATTTCAAAACGAAAAGGTTCAGTAAATAGTGGACGGCCCAATATAGACATAATTTCAGTAAATTATGGACGGAGGGAGTATGATAATTGTGTTTCCTACTGACCACAAACTTGAATGTGTAATTATTTAAATTTATGGCGAGTTAAAAGGTGATTCAAAATCTTAGGATTAGTTGGGAAGGAAGTAGATTCGTGTGAAATACGTAGAAATTAATTATAACAAATTAGAGGTATGTGGATTTAGGTAAAGAGAAATAGTAATATTGGATTAGGACAAAACGTGACTAGTAGTATAAACATAGACCTTCTAGAACTATATCTATTCATTGATGCAATGTGTCTCAATTATTAATGCTAGTCGTAGTTGATTTTTCATATATATTTTTTTAATTTTCTTCTTCTGTTTTTTGCCCCAATGTTGTAGCGCAGAAACGCTCCCGTACCCACCATGGACACTCTTAATATGTTCATTGCTGATGTAATAATGACAAGATTTACTTTTTAGATAGGTTAATGTATACATTTAAATATTTTATTCATTAATAATTAGTCATTACATTATTGTGGATATATAAAGAATACTCACGATAAATAAAGTACCATTTGAATGATTTGGATTTTGGGCTAGAGACTGCTAGGTGTAGAGACTGTAAATCTAGAACCCTACTCGTTTCTGGCCATGCGTTTTTGGCCCAATTCGTGGCCTGTAAGGTTTAGGGTTTCGGCGTCACTCATAAATAGTCGTTTTCTCATTGTATACCGTATCCGAAAATATAGTGCATACTCCTGGCTTGATAGCGCCCCCAGACGTAGTCATCTTGACGAACTGGGTCAACAAATTATTGTGGGTTTTTCGTTGCCTTTCGTATTCTGTGTTTTATTTCCTAACAAAGACTTCGGTAATTCTTAACGTTCTAATTGAGTGGGTCCATTACGATAAATTGGCTTTGTTAAAAAAGAGTAATTCCCAAACATACTAATTGATTTTTGGATAATATGTACTTTGCGCCTCGTGTTTGTCTATCATTGATATAAATAGAACTATAATAAAATGAATCAAGATTAATGTTTAGAAGTTTTATGATTAGTATTTAAAATTATAAGAATTTGTATAGCCTGAGTTTAAGAACACCAACATGCTAGCTAGCTTGATGGCTTGTTCCAAAGACTTCGTGAGAGGGACTGAGAGCTTCGTATTGTTCATGTATACCTTGAGATTATTTAACTCGTTAATTTATTGCATAATGTATCATCTTCTTACTCCGTTGCTTCATTTGTTAGATAATAATGAGGGTCAAATTAGTAGTTGTGTTGAGTATGATAGGCGAAAGATCTCTCAGTCTCGTAACATTGTTACGATGATCAAGTGATTAGATATAAGAACGTGTAAGACCTTCTTCAATTGATATTGTTGGTGCAAATCTTGCTCTAAAATTCCTCAGATATAAAATTCAATTTCACGAAAATTTCGTCGAACTCAAAGTGTTTAAAAATATACCAAGTATATGCAGCACGTTTATCGATCAAAACATGTTTCCATATTAATATTCATTAGAAATTAACAAAAAAAAAAAAAAAGGCCCTTTAATTAGCAAGGAAGCAACATATACACACTCGAAACAAATACACTTCGACTTCTTAGGGCAACTACAATGGAGAGCCTCAAATGGGGCTCTATAAATTAACACATGGACAAGAGCTCTAAACTTAAAATATTTTACAGTCATGGGCTCTAATTTTAGGGCTCTTAATACCATTATTGGGTCCCACTTTTTATCAATATTATTATTATTAAATGTAAAATAGAATGAAATGCATATATGGTGGCCCCACAAGTAACATAGAGCCCCGGCTCTTGCAGGAGAGCCCGGGCTCTTCATTTTGGGCTCTCCAACGATGCACAAAAATAAAGTTGGGCTCTATCTTTTGCCACATAGACAAGAGCCCAACCATTGTAGATGCCCTTAGTAGTATACCACAATTAAATAAAATGAATAAATAAATAAAAGAGAAAAGCGCGTGGAGATTTGATTCCATGAACTTTGCCCACTCCGTTTGGTAGAGTAATGGATAAAATATGAACTCCCTCTAATTATAAATGTGTGGATTTATTACATGATTGTATTTGTAACGTGGAAAATGCGCGTGAACGTGATAACAAACATTAATAAAAACAAAATATTATGTCTTCCCTTTTCAATTTATTTATATGGATCGTTATAAACATAAATTATTCTCAAGAATATGAATTTGTTGAATTATTAGATTTAAAATGTTTCGATTATTATAAACGTTATTTCCCAAAAATAGTCAAAATTGATATGGAAAATATCTAGTTTTACAATAATTATTAAACATAGCATAGAAAAGACACAAGGGTTTACACTTAACAAGAAACGTTCCAATACTCAAAAAAAAAAACAAGAAACGTTCCCCTTATCCACTATAAACACTTTTACCATATTCACTGCTAATATAAATGAGCAGGGTTTACTTTTTCAAATTGATTAGCGTATATATTTAGATTTTTACTTTTTCAAATTGATTAGCATATATATTTAGATTTTTACTTCCTGTTAATAGTATTCTACGTTGTTCGTGAACACTGAAGATAAGAAGAAAGAGAATGGTGGAGTTGAATAAAATAATAATATAAATGAGTAGGCAAAGGTACGTACGTTCTCTTCTTCTTCCGAAAGGCAAAGGTGGGCTTGACTTTGACCTTAACAAAAGAATTTCAATTCTTCCCCTTTGTTTTCAAAGTCTTCTCCTACTTTTCCCTTTTCTTTTCTTTTTCTTTTTCTTTCTTTAATTTTTAACCAAACTTGTACCTATGATTTGATTATGACTTCTCATTTTCCTCTAGTATTCGGATGAGGATTACATACAAATCCCAAAAATTAAAATCATGGTTTATCCGTAATAGTAAATTACGAATTCGTCGCGTTATAATCAGGTCATATCGTCACGTCATTTTGTAGTCATCAAGTTATTTATGCATTCACTAATTAACTATAAGCATTTGATTATGAAAACTAGGTACGGTAAATAAATAAAATTGACGTAGAATTAGACTATAATTTTCTAGTTTGAACTTAAATTGATCAACAACATAACCTTGAGATTTCATGTACGGCATAATTAATTAATAAATAAATCTCCGACACTAAAGTCTATAATTACAATTGATTAAATTAAACAAAATCCTTAATAAGTCACGCACGAAGCTTCCTTTAATATTCGGATATGGTCGAGTGTACTTAATAAAAAGATACAGCCGGAATTATTATAATTATAATTAAAATATTCAATTATCAAAAAATAGACACATGAATCAATTTATTAAAATAAGTACTAATTATGTATGTAAGCGTGTGACAGATTTTCCTCTCAACCGACCTAGTATCTATTTTTCTTGCCAACCCCAACACTGCTGTTCCACATCCATCATCATATAAAATACTATAAAATAGTTTCTTCGTCCAATTTTAATTGTCCTGTTTTCTTAATCGGACCGTCTCATGCGAATTGTCGTATTTTTTAAAATAAAAATAATAAACCTAATGTATGGTCCCTTACTTTTCACTTGTAATAACGTATCTGAGATCTTGTGTAAAAAAACTAAGGCTATGTTTGGTAGGCGAGTTAGGATGAAGAATGATAAATAATACTTAGACAATTAGTATGAATAGTAACACAGATAATTAATCTTGTCCAGTGTTTGGTAGCTATGCATCAAAAGCTAATTGGAAGCTTGATAAATAATATCATTGTTTGGTAGAAAATATTGAAACCTAGATAAGTAGAAAATTACGAAATTAACCTTACAAAAATATTATATACGGTTACAAAATCTTACACTTTCTACATTTTTTTTTTCGTATTTGGTTATCCAATTATTTTATTTTGTAATTTAACTAATTTGATTTTGCGTAAAATTGTTATTACTATAACTATTACCATTCTTAAACTCATAGGAGTATTTATTAATTTAAAAAACATTCTAATATCAATTTTCTTAAAATTAGATTGCAATTTTACGTCAATTTCTTATTTGACTTTTATAGCATTAGATTATCAAATTATTTATTACAATCAATTTCTATGACTACTTTGAGGATTTGAGGGGCATTTGTGGAAAAATAGGTTTCAACCTTGGTACTGTACTGACCAAGATAAATAATCTAGGGAAAATGGAGAGATGGATAATAGCAACGAAACAGTGTATTAACACCGGGCCGGCCATATATCTCGGGCTTTCAAGATTCACTAATTTGGTTACCAAACACACATATAAGGCATGATTACTCATCTCATCTCCCTTCATCTCCCTTCATCTACCCTACCAAACGTAGCCTAATCCTTCAATCCCATTCTATTAGTCGTCACTATTTTATTTTTCGTCTGTCCATTTATTAGTCTCTTACCTGATTAAGAAGTAAATTAGCACACAAAAATACCTCTATAACCCATTCATCTCTTCATTCATTGGTTAGTATACTATTTTCAAGGAAGACTAATAAAATGGAACAGATGAAGTCGACACTAAAAAACTAAAAGAGTAATTAATACACATAGTTCTTTTTACAAAAATAAATAAATAAATTATTCACAACAAAAAAAAAAAAAGAAAAAAAAAAGAAAAAAAAGAAAAGAAAAGGTGTCTAGAATCAGACCATATATTCCAATATACAGCTCTCAAAGGGACCATTATTTTATCTATCTCCCTCCATCTTCCTCCTTACCTTCCTTCAACTAGTCTCTCTCTCTCTCTCTCTCTCTCACTATATTAACCCCTCCAAATCCCATCTTCATTGGCAACTGCTGCAGAGAGCATCAAACCAAACAAACACAACCTTCAAACAACAAATCCTCACTCGTTTCTCCCAACACTCAAAAGTGAAGAAAAAACTTGCCTCAAATCAAAACATATTCTTGTATGGAGTTCACAAGCTTGCTAAACAGCTCACTGGATCTAAACGCCAAGCCTCTCCGCTTCCTCGACGAAGCCCCGCCTCCGGTACGTCTACACACCGATGTTTTTTAAACGATCAAACGCCTCGATTTTTCGGCCTTAAGTAATTAAACTGATCATCACAGCCCTTTTGGTTTCAGAAACAAGAAGTGCTGGAGAGCAGCTTCATTGGATTAGGAAGGAATGCTTTGAATGTGAGAGAAGAAGTGAGTTGATCATGTTCATATCACATTTCTTGATCAAACAGTAGTATTAAAATTAGTACTACTTTTTCTTGATTCAAAAACTAAACTTTTTCTTTCTTTCCCTTCATTAGAGAGGTGCTTTGATCGAAGAGCTGAAAAGGGTGAGTGCTGAGAACAAGAAACTGACCGAAATGCTCACAGTCATGTGTGAGAATTACACGGAGCTGAGGAGCCAGCTGCTCGAGCACACGAGCAAGAGCAACGGAGTCGAAAACACGAGGAAGAGGAAGGCAGAGAGCAGCAACAACAACAACAATGGGAACCATAACAATGCTGATGTGTTGAATCTTGGCCCTTCTGAGAGCAGCTCGAGCGACGAAGAATCGTCCAAGAAACGAAGGGAAGAAGAGCACAGCAAGGCCAAGATCTCGCGCGTTTGCGTTAGGACCGAAGCATCCGATACTAGCCTTGTGAGTCCCCCCTTAATTTTCCTTCTTCAAGAATTTTTTGTCTTGTTTCTTCAAAGGGTCTGTTAAAGTTTGCATCTTTGACTGAATGGAGTGTGTTTCTTGAATTTGCAGATAGTGAAGGATGGTTATCAATGGAGGAAATACGGGCAGAAGGTGACTAGAGATAACCCTTGCCCTAGAGCTTACTTCAAGTGCTCTTTTGCTCCAAGTTGCCCTGTTAAAAAGAAGGTTAGAAATTCAATCCCACTGTTTTGATTCAAGAAAACAAAATGGGATGATTTCTTTGGCATCAAAGGATTAAATTTTTCTACCTCGATTTAGGTGCAAAGAAGTGTGGAGGATCAATCAATCCTAGTTGCAACTTATGAAGGTGAGCACAACCATCCTCAGCCATCGAAGGTCGAATCCTCGACCTCCGGATCGAACAAGAGCTCGATTCTAAGCACGGTTCCTGCCTCGAACTCCGTCAGCTCGTCGGCTCCCACCGTAACTCTCGACCTCACGAAACCGAAGCCGGCTGCTCAGCAGCAAGAGTCAAGGAATGTGAGAGCCAAAGTTGATGCACCAGAGCTGCAGCAGTTCTTTGTAGAGCAAATGGCTTCAACTCTAACCAAAGATCCCAACTTCAAAGCAGCTCTAGCAGCAGCCATTTCTGGGAAATTTCTTCAAGCAAATAATAATCAGACAGAGAAATGGTAGATAATTAGTTAGTGAAAAAATAGGCTTTGCAGTTTTTATATATTTGAAAATGTTGATACACAAAGGGGGAAGAGTTAGGGCAAATTTGTGGTAGGAAATTTGTAAGGGAGGAGGAAGAAATCTTGAAGGAATTTGAAAAGAGGCAAAATTTGCCTTTGAAAAAAAATCTGTTTTTGTTTTGGATTAGATTCTTGAAACATGTGAATAGTTTGAGATTTGGTAGTTTGGTTGTTTAAGCCAAAAGATTCTGTTGTGGAAAATTCTGTGTTTATTTCCTTGCTATTTTTGTCAAAAAAGGCTAAATTGTATTCAATCTGGGTAGGTTTGGGTGTTATTTGAGGAAATATACAGAGTATTTGAACATTATTGAATTCTTCAGTTCTTCAAATTAACAACACCTAGTCATTATTGAACATGTATGCACGTGCACGCTAGCTAGGTCTTCTTAAATGGACTTCTAAATACTCCGTATAATATAATCAATCAAACAAGTGTGCATGTATTGGTGGCCTAGCGACAGTGTTTTAAAAGTCGTTGCCTAGATTTGCTTAGGCGGCGCATAGGTGCTATTTGGTACCTTGCCGGCCGACCAATATATAATTCGTCTAGGCACTAATCATTATCTCATCGACCCGACATTGAAGCTTAATCAATAGTATATATGTGTTAATTAATCGACGCCGAAGTGAACTATGCTAATCTATTCATAACTTTCGATTTATAACCATGAAGTTAACATATTAATTGTCATATTTCGTGTATTTCTCATGAATTTGACAGTAATATCGTAAGAATATTGAAAAAAGAAAAGCATTGTACTTTTAATCTGCCTAGGTGCTAGTCACCCCTCCACACCCGACTAACACTTAGCGATCTTTAAAATATTGCCTAGCAATTGGGGTTTAGTTTCAGAGTTAAATGTCCCAATTTCGAGTTTTTTATTTATTATTTATTTTATTTTTTAATTTGATGAATTGATTTTAGAACTTTTGTGTCTAGTCCAATTTGAGTTCTTGAACTTTGTGTTTAAATGTGTTCAAATCCCTTTATTTATTATTCTTATTATTTTATTTATGTTGAAAGTTAAGTGAAGTCTGAAATTTCGCATGTATGTTTTGATTGAATCCAACCAATAATAATTAACTACATATAAAACGCAAGACTAAGTTGAACTAAGTGACTTTTAACAATAGAACAAGAATATAGGAATTCAAATGAAAGCTTGAGCACACAATTAGACCATAGTTTTGAAAAGCAAACTATGCATTATATAAAAGTCATGAATATTTTCGTGTGCATATGTTAGACTAACGGTAAACAAGAATCGAAGGGAATTGATTTATCTGCATCTACACATCAAGAGCTAAATAAATATAAGGAAATCTACAAGAAAGAACAAAATAATTTATGATGATTTGTACATAAAAAACTGTCGCAGCAATAAGCCGATCCAAGTGTGGGAAAACTACACAGATTACAGATATAATCATAAGTTACCTTGACAAATTCAAATCCTCCATATCTCTAGACAACTCATACTGGGTCAGATCTTCGGCTACCTTCCCTTCGTTCTCAGGTGTCGCCTCGTTCTTATCTTTTGATTCGGCCCAGGTTATGCACCCATCGTATCTGAAACAACTGATGAGATGGTCGTTTGTAATCCCGGCAACTTGCATGAACGAGTACGCGACCGTGGGCCCTACTCCACGAAACCCTCTCCTCACGAGGTCTTTGCTTATTGTGTCTGCTTTCGATGTCTTGATTGGGACTTGCCGGGGGTAACGGAAATTAGAAACAATAGGTTTGTGGTTCACAAAACTCCAAATGTACTTGTCGAAAGAACCTACTTCGTCGATTATCTGAAAAACAAGCATAGAAATAATGATCACACTCAGAGACATATAGTATTATCAATTATGCAATACGAGTCTCAATTGTTCCATATGCTTCTTGATGCATCAGCTTCTGTCTGGGTTAGGTAAGCTTCATTTCTCATTCAACGGCTCTAGATGAACGATCATTTCAAGTTATTATTCTCAATTTTCACCGGACATTCTTTTACAAGAGACGTAACAACAAAGTTTAACCGTGCCAAGAAATTGCTAGATTATTTCATCCATTGTCTCATAAATAGTTATGATTAAAGAAAGATTAGTTTCCAATAAGATTATGAATCCTTTGAATGCAATCAGAAAGCTGATTATACTGGAAGAGTGCATACCTTACAAACAATACGTGCATTTTCAATAATAGCTCGCAGCTTCAGCTCAGGCAGAAGAGAACTGGCAGGACTTCCAGGTGAAGCAACTTTCTTCTCATTTAATTTTGACACAGCTATTGGATCAAAGTCGAGGAAGAGATCTCTGTCCAAAACTTGCACAACAAGTTAGCATCCTGAGAAACCTAGAGCTTACTTCATAGTAACTGTCATGATAATTTCCCTTCAACTAATAATTACTACAGCAGATGTTATGTTACCTGAATATATGCCTTTTGCTGAGAATAACAGGCCATGTTATTTCGGCTAATGCAGTGGAAAAGCTAAGCAGTTCAAAAAGTTTCCTGCAAAACACCAGAGGGCCGACGAACAATGAGAAATCCATAAACCGATAGCCTGATAATTCTAAATTTGAATAAAGCATATGGACATAGCTGGAGGAGATATGTACTTGTCATCATGTACTGGAAGACCCCATTCTTCATCATGGAAAGCAGCATACAGCGGATCTTGTGGAAAAGAAATGCAATCAGCAGAAGAAATAACCAAAGTAGTCATATGCAACAACGAATGCATAGGTAATCAGCAAAACACGCCGGGGGAAGAAAACGGAACCAGATACCACCAAGAAAATGAAAATATGTCATATATTACTGGGTACACGGATCATATGGTTTGAAATGCAAGAGAAGCGGACAATAGTGCTACTATGTTATGGCACCATATTGCATGAGACACTGAAGCTGGTAATAGCACCTACAATATTGACACGGGCGAGTAAATGCCTAGGAGCATGTAGCAACCACCATCACAATTTTTCGCAATAAGACACTAAAACATTCAACGCCCATCATTCTTCCTTTTTCCCTCATAAAGACTGCCATGTAAGGCCAAGGCCCAGTAGCTTTTTTTTTTTTTTACTATGAGTCCTCATTGACAGTTATAGGACACATTATGGGTGCAAACAAGGTCATCATACTAAGAAGGCAGAACTCTATAGGAATAGAAAGCATTTGCTATTCAATATCTCTAGTTTTATCATTTAGAAGTTATCCTCCAACTATCCATCCAGAAATTAAGATTTGCACCAACTAAGTCTAATAGCAACATTTTCCAGCTTTGGGTTACTCTGTGATGTCAACTAAAGTCAATGAGATAACTGGATAAGTGAAAAATATTCAAGGCAAGAGAAGAGAATACAGTTTAAAGTATCCTGAAAGCATTAAGGAACTACAGTACAGTATCGACATGTAAGCTACATAACATTTACAAACCAAGGTTGCTAGGGTAGTGGCTATTTCTCTTCAGCAACAGATTACAGATAAAGGTAATTGGACACAAGACTGATTGAAGCTATTGACATCACATTCATTATTCCAAATCCAAAGACACTACAATGCATAGCTCTTGGGATCATTTTTTCTTAGTGTTCCTTATATTGGTAATAAAACAGACAAATAGGAGAAATTGATAGAAAAGGATGGATACTTGTGTCAGTAAGTTACAAATGTTTGTATGACTCACGCCTAAGGCCTCTTCTTCATAAGCCCATGCGACATGGGTTTTTCCTTTAGACCTCTCCCATTCTCTTACATGTAAATACTGCTTGATGTCCATGATAGTCTAGGTGCTACCTCGTGAGTTAATAATACATATATTCACAAGACCTAACATCAGGGAGAAACCACCCTTAATTTATTCACATGTTATGATTGTGGGTTTTATACTTCAAATTCCAGAGAAGGCAACGGTACAAGTAACAAGTAGCTGTAGTTGAACGTTTCCTAGCCCCTTCTCAAGCTCATTAGCTAATGCTGTTACTTTCCTTTTAGAGGAGAGCTACTAGGTTGACTAAAATATAAATCTTCCATTCATATCAATAATTAAAGGCCAAAACATTCCATATCGAAATATCATGAAGGACAACTATGTTCACATGAAGAATATCACATTGGAGGAATCTCGCAAAGTGCTATAAAAATTAACACCAATTTAGGAGTTGTTTACTAAAAGTGAGACAAATTGGTTTGAACTCAACTCGATGTTTTCAGGCACTGGTCTGAAAATTCCTATAAATACATAATTCCATGAAGAGTAAATAAAGAACTGTCATCATCTATCACTCATACACAGACTATGGATTACAATAATTAGTACAGTATCAACAAATTATTTCGAATACCAGTTAGCTAAAAACATTCAGTGTCATTCACTCCCCATATCAGAAATCCTAGAATCAACAGTAATCGCAAGAGAAAGAAGCATATAATGTGTAGTACAATAATATCTACCAATCTTTACTACTACGTGAAGCAACATACCAGTGTTTGAAGTTACCCAAGCACATCTTTTCTTAACCGAAGAACCATCCAACGATGCATCATCACTCTCACTCCCAACACTTCTCACATACCCTTCCACCATCTCAAATTTCTCCCCTCTCGAGCTGCATTGCGGCTTCCTCCTCAAAATCGGCCCGGAATTCCGCCGGCTAAGCCTCCCCGTCGACGCCCTACTGTGAGAGGACTCCGTCGAAGCATCCGAAGAGCACGAAGCATTCATCGACAAGTTCGACTGACGCTGCCTCAGAATCGAGGCAGCTCCGCCGCCACTCTTCCTGGACCCCACAGGCGAAGGCATTTTCTCCGCAGTCCTCCCCGGCGACTTCACTGCCACCGGAGACTTGTTCCCATTCGCCTCCCCGGTAGCCGGCGGCTTCTGCGCATTCTCAACCTTCGGCTTAACTACCGGTTTCCTCAATTCAACGGATCTGGCTTTATTCCCAGCTGGTCCGAGCACCGGGCGAGCCTCAGCTTCGGCAAAATTCATCGATTTCACCATCGGCGGTCCAGACATTATTCGGCTACAAACAGTTAGGGTTTATAGATACAGTTAGGTAGTCAAAGTTCGTACACTAAATTAGGGCTTTTCGGCTGCGTTTGAGGAAGCGCATTGCTCTGCAGTGGCAACAGGAGAGCAGCAAATTAGCAGTCTAGAGAGAGAAAGAGGCGCGCATTTCAGCTGCAGAGGAGTGAAGCGGAATCGGAGCAGCTCGGCGGCGGGGGAGGGAGGAGAAATTGTAGCGACGGCGGTTGATCAGCGGGCGGCAGTGATGGAAGGTTCTAGAGAGAGAGAGGGGAGAAAGTAGGTGAGAGCATTTGTGTAGGAAGAAGAGAAACTAACCATTAAATGCTTGCCATCTCAAGAAGGCAACCTTTTTCTTTTTCCTGCTTTTCTTTTCTTTTCTTTTATTTCCCTTTTTTTCTAATTGCGTTCAATTTCTTTTGTTTAATTTTGTTTCGACTATATACTTCAATTAATAAAGTTGTGTTTAAGTAGTTTGACTTTTTTTAATTACTATAGGCACGGGTTCTAGTTAGAAATGCTACAAATATACGTAAGGATTAAGTTTTAAGATTAAAGATCTCGAATTCGAGCTTTTCTTTTCGTGATACAACCTTCAAAAGTTTTATTAACATATTAAAGAAAAATGTTACAAATGTTGCTAGAAATTCGAAAACACTACTAGTATCGTTTGTTTTCTTCGGTTTATGGGTTTTGGTTTATACTTGCACTCTTAATAAAGTTTTAATAAAGGAAATTGAGATTCAACCAAAAGAAGCCTAAAAAAATGTTTAGATAATATTGAAAATATCGAGGAGGAAGCGCAATGAATAGTATACAAGTAGAATGTTTTGATGCGAGTTTTGATATTAATAATGATTAAATAAAAAAATTCTTTTTTATTTAAATTTTAAATAAGAAACATAAAGTAATAATAAAATTTGATTGACTTTTAATAGGAAAAAAAATTATTAATATGGTTAGAATCTAGACCGAGCAACACGGGTGAAAATGTGTATTTTTAATCCCTTGTAAGTTATATATTTCATATTTTTCCTATTTTTATATGCAAGATCTTATTTGCTTAAATTTAATCTTGTCTGTCCAAGTTTTGAATGTTAGCTCCGCGTCTGGTTATGAATATGAAGTTTACGTCTAAAAACGGTATATTCATATTAATAACAAAATGTCTACATATTTTGAAATCGAGGAAGGAAAAGGCCCTTCCTTTCTAGTGGATTACGTGAAAATGCTCACTATCTCTCAACAAGTCCCAATTTTGAAGATAATGATTGTTAAATGGCGAGAGGTGAACCAATTTTGAAGATATTATATCATTTTTAATATAATATATGTCGGTAAGAAATATTTTAAGGAGGAAAAAGCTATGTTGCTCAATAATAGTATATTTTACACTTTTTTTTTAATTGGTAAAGGAAATTTAATGAACAATGAGAAATCGATAACATACTTTACTTTCTTTCTTTTTTTTTTTTTTTTTTTTTTTTTTTTTTTCTCTTTTTTAAATAGAAATTTTAATTCTTGGTATGAATTATAGAAAGAAAAAAAATTGCAATTATTATCGATTTGGTATTAAACTTTATGCCCCCGACAAAATTAGTTATTACACAATTAATATGTATTATAGAAAATTTGTTGCAACGTGACCCTAATATTGATTCTTGACTTAAATGTTAGATGTTACAATGAACATAATTTATTTATTTTTTGAATATTAGTAGTATAATTTATTAATATGAACCTACCAATTGAGGCTCACTTATGATCAACCTACTTATATTTATGTTTTCATAACTTAAATACTATTATTAGCAAATAAAAACATAAATATAATTAGCATTTTATGAACAAAATGAGTAACAAAAATGACATTAAGCATGAAAATGATCTTTCCCACCCATTTTTTACACTACTAAGACCCAGTGTTTTAAGAACCGAACATGAATGACTGACCACAAACCGGTCATGGTTTTGGTTTAACAATTTTGTCCGGTTTGGCCAATTCATTGGCTGTTCGATTGAAAAAGAAAATCATAAACTGAAAGTCACACTGTTTCGACCTTCCATTCGATTATTAAGATATTGACTATAGTTTCCTGCATTTATAACACAGTTTTTTGGCAGTTTATCTTTGGAGATAGTTTCTTATAAAGAATAGTGTATATAAAAATGAACTACTATCTCTCAATACAAACAAGATTATTTTTTAGTTTTTATTTTAAAGAAATACAAACAACATTATTGAGTTTCACGTTCTATATTCTGACAAAATTGGATAAAGCATACATTAGGAAGGTAAATGAGAAAGTCTGTTGAACCTCAATAGAGGGGCTTTGCACGAGTCAAAGCATCTTCCTTCGATTCAACTTTGATCATGAAGGCGTAGCCAAGAATCCAGAGGCCGATATATAGGTAGGGAACCCATGGAAGACAGGCGACGAGGCTCATGATGCTTCCTACATACTGAGGATCACTAATAACTCCAAAGGGAAACTCCGTCACCCATGGAATGGTCTTGCCAAAACGTACGCCATAGTAGGTTCCTGCTTCTCCTAGAAGCTGATAGACTCTGCATTGCCAAAATAAATTAATCAATTTCCACACTCATGACTAATACGTATCTGTAAATATGTGATTACAGAGTCAAAAATCCATGGAAAAAACATTTTACTAGTCTGTGAAATTGAAAGCCATCGTGTATTTTATGTTGTCCTCTGTGTGATTCTTGACAGCAGGAAGATATACAAGACTGGATTTAGATAAAAATAAAAGACTTGAAAAGGCTGCTATTGCTCCAGAGAGGTTTGTTTAGTAGATACGGAAGGAAGAAATAAGATGTTTATATTGTTCCTTTTCAGCTCATTTTCGATCCAATTGCCCTTACATTATACTCCCTCCGTCCCATTTAAGATGACATTCAAACACAGAAACTCCTACTTACCCTTTTTACCAGCTAACTTGGCCATTCAGTTATGCAAAATAGACATGGAAGCTTTGAATCTTCTAAGTGAACCGACTGAGTAGTAAGAGTAAGTACTCTAGAGAAAGTAAAGAGGAAATAAAACCACAGTAACAAGCCTACCTATGTCAACATATAAACATATGCACATGGCAATTCAACGTAATGGGTTTCGATAATTTTATCACGGATCTTAAATAACATTACACTCTTCACTCTAGAATGAGACTCTAATGTCATTTGCCAACATGCCAACTCCATGCGGATTCCAAAGTTAACGCACACGAACTTTGTCATCTCACATGCATATAGTTTTAATGGCCAAATAGGCAGAATAAGGAATGCATCAACTTAAAGCACACAGCCTAGGTACTTAATTGGAACTGCCAATTACCCATACATTATACTCCCTCCGTCCCATTTAAGATGAGGCATTTCTATCATTTTACACTCAGGTATATATACATATCTATTCAAGAAACGTGCATCGTAAGGAGTACTACAAAAGCAACCATAATCAAGAAACTCATACAGATCATCAGAACTGCCAACTCGGCCACAAGAGAAGTATCCCAAGTTCAAAAGGCCAAATCTCAAAAATATTGAGTGAAACACAACTAGGACCATAGGTGAGCAAAATCGAGACAAACACACTAGTTTAAAACGTTCTTGAACCTCAATACCAAGCACTGAGAATTGCTTTCGAGTCAGTTCGATCATCAAGCTAATCGGGCTGAATGAGCTATAATCGAATTGAAGACAGGTCCATAACCACCACAGCACCAATAAAATGAACGTGTTTGCACTCGAGTATTTTTGAAGTCAAAGAAGCTCCTCTTCACTCTCGCTAAACCCCAGTACTCTTAAAACCAATAACTTAAGCTAGAAAAACAGTGAACTAAAAGAATAACTAGCTATAAAACCAGATAAGAAAAAAGAAATCTTTCCAGTAAAGCAGCAGATAGTCCTCGAAAAAAATCATAAATTCGAAAAACTGGATGAAACAAAACATCAAACACATAGCGTGCAAGAGGGAGTTGGGCGACGAAACCTCACCTGAAGTTGAGAAACTGGCCGAAGAGGAAGAGCGGCCAGAAGTAGAGAGGGGGCGGCCAATGAAGGTCGGAGACGGAGAAGAGCGAGAGGAACTGAAGGATCTTGAGAGAATGCGACAATAGCGCCATGAATTTGCAGGGGTCACGGCCCTTTCCACACAGATTAACCCATGATTGGGGGTGGTTCCATAGATAGTAGTAAAAGGGGAATGGCGAGATGACTCCTATGCACGCCAAGATCCCCATTTTCCCCTTCTTCCTTGACTGTTTTGCGGGAATTTCTAGAGTTTGGATCGATTCGATACTCAGCGGCAAAATCTTTTAAGCTAAACTGCAATACTAATAGTGCCGTAAAATTAGTAAAATCTTTAAATAAATGTCTCCAGCCGCCATTTTGTGCAAACCAAGGTGAAGGGTAAATTGACATTTATGCCCTTAAAATCCTTGAATTTTTTTTTTTTTTTGTGCAAACCATGGAGAAGGGTAGATTTTCAAGAGAAGGGTAGTTTTGGTACTTTAGTGTAATTTTTGCTTGGAAAAATTTGTGTGGGGACACTTATTCAAGGACAAAAATTTTGACGGCTCGGGACACTTATTTAAAGACGGAGGGAGTACTCCTTACGTCTCACTTCATATTTGTTAGTCTCGTTTATTAGTTTTTTTATTTGAATAAAAAATAATTAAAATACAATCACATTGTGAGTGTTGGTCTAGTGATAGAAAGTTAAATTTCGGAAACAAATGTTCCATGATCGAGACCTCCGTGGTCTTTAAATTACATTGTTAGGCCCCGTTTGATAGCACGGATAACTCAAGTTAGTTAATATTAAGCTGACCTTTTCCTATGTTTGGTAGCAATTTAGTAAAAACTGAGGCCCGTCTGAGGCCCGTGTTTAAACACAGGCCCGATACTATATCACTATTATATCATGTTAACTCAACCCACCAAAATAGGTGGGTTAGGAATATAACAAGTTGAACAGTAAAATCTTAAATAATTTTTTGCCACATCTACCCTCAAATCCACAGCCAAATCCGCTTCTTCTGGCGTGGATCTCTAATCTCCGCCGCGTACTTCCCCCACTTCCTCCGCCGCACGCCGACGAAATTCCTCTCCGGATTCAAATTCCCCAATCCATCACCGCAGTCCTTCCGAGATCCCTTCGTATAGAACTCCGGTGCCTTCGCACCCCGGCGGAAAACCTTCTCCTTCGGGAGCACCAGCTCGTGAACGATCCGCTTCGATCTCCCCTCCGGAGGCGGCGATTCGTCCGACGACGAGTCGGTGGCGTCCGGATCGGAGTACGAGAGCCTGATTTTCCGCGAATTGGGGGCGAATTCCTTCATAATCCTGCACCGAAAGCAAGCGGAAACCGCGAATCGCGAATTGGTAGAGAAGAATTGAAGAAATTATTGGAGATTGAAGAAGGAGATAAGAAGGGTTTGGGTGCGAATGAAAATTGGGGTTCCATTTCCTGAGCGCTGAGCTCAAACCAATGGATTAGAATATGATTGAGCATATTTATTCCTTTTTTCTCATTTTTCTTTTTCTAAAAACTAATTAAATATTATTTGAGATAAATTTCTACAAGATCTTCACAAAGGAGAAGAGGAGATAAGCCTGCAACTTAGAACAGACGCAGCGGAGGAAAAGCTTGAGCAAAGGATATTTTTGTAATTTCCATATTTTATCTTGTGAATAATATTGTGTACCAAACACTCTCCATAATATTAACTAGGGTTTGTGTATAGTCTACCAAACAGAGTATTAAGCCCTTGTTTCATTTTAACCTTAACACTCAATACTATTTTTATCCTATCTTCCCTTATCCTAACTTGACTATCAAACGGGCCCTTAAAGTTTAAAAAAAAACAATCACACAATTTAAATCTCTTTTATCTCTATTGCCCTTAGTTTGTGATAATCTAAAATCAAGCAATTCAAATTATATTGAACGTAGTTGTGTCATGCTTCGTGCGACTAATGTCAAGGGATTGAGGTCGTAGTAATATAGTGTTATTGAACGCGTTCCTGATAATTTAAAATCATGCAATTTAAATTATATATTGAAAGTAGATGTTGAGTAAATGATAAATGGAAGATTATTTAGGATCCACAATTTTTTTCATTGTTAATGAAAAAAAGAACAAAATATTTTAAATGAGACGAAGAGAGTAACCTGTATGTCATTCGGGCTGGAACGGGCCAGACGCAGAGGCAAATTACTACTCTTTAAAACATGGAAATTGGGTCAGGGCTTGTGTTTGGAGAATTGGGCCATTGTTTTGCCAAAACAGCCCAAAAGCATATTAGAAAAAATGGATTAAGATAGAAGTATTTAACCCAATAATTTTACAAAAATAGATTATCATATAAAATTTTTCTAAGTATAGAGGACTCAAAAATCGCTAAATTAAAAGTTTAGCAAAAAAAAGAACAAACATACAAACATGACAGTTTTTAGTTTACATTTTTCAACTCTTGTTATGAAAAAGGAGGAGGTGAAATATTACTTGTTTCTTCTCATTTCGTTGTCTTATTAATTTATACCGTTCATATATTCAACAAACGAGCCAAATGAAATGAGACGGAGGGAGTAATAAGGCTACAAGTGTAAAAGAATTAATATTTAGTATAACTACACTCCAATAACAATGTTAGCTATGAAGCTAAAACTGAATTACGTTTCTTCGTCCCACATAATTACGCCTCTACTATTGTATTAACTTTTTATCATGAATCGAATGATACCTTTAGTTTTAGTTACTCTCTCAACTGAAGCTCCAAATTCTTAGCTAGCTGTAGTGATGCATCTGCATGAAGACAAATATAAAAAGCTATAGCAATTGTACTAAAGTAGTTAGGTTAAACAGCATATAAGTGAAAAATATTTTACAGAAAGTGATTTGTCGAGAAAAAGGAGTTGAGAAAAGTGAGAAGAGAGCATGAACATAAAGGAATCCTATAACATTGTGCTAAAACAAAACTACTTTTTTTTTTTTTACTCTTCAAATAGTTAATGGACCTACATCCATCTAAATCCCATATATGTTCCTCTTTAAAAAAAAAAAAAAAAAAAAAAAAAAAAGAAGAAGAAGAAGAAGAAGAAGAAGAGAGAGAGAGAGAGAATAAAGAAAAAAAGAAAGAAAAAAAGCATCATGCTCCTTTGAAACATTATTCCTTCTCTATCAAGGGAAAAGAAATTGACCCATCAATGCATGCAATCTCTTTTAGTTGATAGCATATATTGAAGATAAGTATTGATGTAATAAATTAACTATGGTGAAATCATGAGATGCTAGTTTTAGAGGAAAAGTGCAAGTGTTGGAAATTAATTAATCAATATGATGCCTACGATGTATAGAGGATCGATCTTGTGTGAGTGATAATTGTTTATGACTAGAAGAGATACGACGGGTATGTGTATAATATTCATTTTGTGTATTACTAAAAAAGATCAACTTGCCATCAAGTTGGCTAAATGCATTGAACCTATTGACCTATTGCGCTCGTCTAAAACATTAACTCTCTACTGCTCGACTAAATGCATACATGCACAAGATATCTGAATATTAGTAGCTTACATCGAGATAGTAATAATACCTAAATAATGTGTAATTATTCTAACAAACACGAGTATCCTTTTTATTTTCTCGCATATTTTCTCGCAATGAGGTCATTGCTTGATTTTATGTGTGTGTGTGTGTGTGTGTGTGGGGGGGGGGGGGGTCTTTGAAACTTTTGACATGATGTGTTCGCTTTTATCTTGTGTTTTGAGTTGTTTGATCGAGTCTATTGTTTTGTTTGATCGAGTCTTGATGAATCCCCACTTAGGAATTTGTTTGAAATTGAGTATATAAGCATGTGATTTAGGTTTGATTCGAATGATTTGATGATGAAGTATTTAGTTGTTGGAATTGATTTGAGCATGAGTTAAATTGGTTTAATCTTGAGTTGTGATATATTATGATTCGATGAATTGTGGGGCATGAATTGATTTGAGTTTTGAGGAAATAAAATGATTTATGATTTTTGGTAGAGTGATAGGTCTAGATTGTTGCAATTTTGGATTGCTAGTTTACTTTCCTCTTTATATATATATATATATATATATATATATATATATATATAAAAGTTGTGCTTATATGTGAATAAAGAGTTGATAGGATTCTGCTCCTCTTACTTGGGATGTATGAAAATACTAGAGTAATGAGCATGGGAAACCACATGAAAAGGCTTCGAGAGACCCTCGAATGATTACACATTTCATGAACTATGTCCTAAATGATACTCGTGTTTGTTATAATAAAGTGTTCGTATGTATTCTACCCCTCTTGACAATGGGTACGGGAAACCGCACTAGGAGGCTCGATGTGACCCATCGATGATTAAACCTAGTGAATTATGTGTCATAAACGTTCACATGTTTAAAAAAAAAAAAAAAGGGTGTTCTATTTATATTTGAGTTGAAAAAAAAAAAGGGAAGTAGGCTAGACGTCTAAATTGTGATGATTCTAGATATTTGTGAGATGAGTGTATCATTGCTTTTCCTCTTACTTGGATTGATTGATAAGCCACATTGTTCGTTGATGATGATTGTTCGTAACTTGGGATTAAAGTGATTTTGTTCATTGCTTGTTGATTCCGGTGATTAAATGTTCTATGATTTGAATTGTTTGAGTTGAGTCTAAGTTGTGTGATTATATTGGTTGAGGACAAGCAAAGGTCAAAGTGTGGGGGATTTTGATTGGTGTCTAGATGTTAGGTTTTTCGTTATATTTTCGTGTTCGTTTTCATTGTGTTTTTGTGTCTTTTCGTGTGTCTTTTGCTATGATTCGGTTGTTTGGAGCTTTGGTTATTGTAAGAGTAAAAGGTGAGAAATTGGTGGAAAACGGGACGAAAAGTGCATGAAGTGAAGGAAGAATCGAGATGGACCAGTTCAGAGTCTGGCCGATCGGCCAAATCCAGCCTAGCATCTGGACGATCGGCCAAGTGCATGTGTTCGAGGATTCGTCAGTCTCTGATCTGGACGATCGGCCAGATTTCCTTAGGAATCTGGACGATCAGCCAGATGTCTGACGCCAGCTGTTAGTTTCCTTATATAATTAGGTTTTCTTCCTAATATATATACTGGTACTTTGGGACGAATTTGTATCAACTTTTACCAACTTTTACCTTAGTTTTAGCTCTAGTTTAGCATTCAAATACTTTAGTTTAGTTTTCCTTTGTTCGATCCGGATCGTTACTTCGTTCTTCAATTAATTCAAGTTTTTACTTAGTTCTTCGTTTAATCTCGTAAGTTTTTTATTGCTTTCTTTTATTTGATTTAATTGCTTCCTAGTTCATTAGATTTAGTTCTTAATTGCTTAGTTTAATTTCGTTCGTTCGTTTTCAAGTTCTTAGATTAGATTCGTTTTTCTTAGTTTTCAATTCCTTCGCTTTCAAGTTTTCGTAGTTAGATTTATTTGCTTAATTTTCAGATTTAATAATTATGTCTAGATTCGTTTTCTTCGTTGCTTTCGTTATTGCTTTCTTTTCAATTCCATGCCTAGGTAGTTTAATTGCTTCTGCTTAATTTCTCTAGTTTAATTAGTTTGGATTTATTTCATTGCTTTCTAGATTAGATTTATTTACTTGCTTTCGATTTATTGCTTATTTACTTTCTTGCCTAGGATTAAAACAAAACCAAACCAAATTCTTTTTACTTGCTTTCTTAGATTTAGGCTAGTTTATGATCGTTTTACTATAAAGTTATTTACCTGCAAAGTTTTCCTTGAGATTCGACATTGGATTTTTACTTACTAAGTGTTATAATAGATTTCGTTCTATTGCGAACACTTTTTGGTAAAACAAAATCAAACAAGCCCTTAAATGAAACGAGTTGTTTGTTAGTGCTAACAATTATTAAGGCAACATCATCTTTAATTTCGAAAAATTAAGTACAACTTCAGTTTAGAATCACTAAAAATTTTATTTGACCAAAATCATGTATTTCGCTTAACATTATACTGTATTCAACATATATAGACTGAATTTCATTTTTACATGAAAAAAAAAATACTAAACAGATTATGACTTATTACCGGTTATGTTTAACATAGAATACATATTATTTTGAATTTACAATGGTCTAAATAAATCATGAATTATTAATTAATTTCGTGGTCCATCAATAACGACCCTACGCTTAAAAGAAACTTTATTTTCTTCTCAATGATTAATTCTTCTTTATTCTTCAATCTATATAGTGTGGAATGATGAATCACAACTTTACTTACTATTTTTTTCTTTTTGGCTGCTTTTCGTGAACACCATAATAATTAAGAGACAATTACAAAAGATGCTCAATCTAATTTCCCCCAAAAAAACAATTCAAAAAGTTCATTAGTGTTAATCCAATAATTATAAACTATGTCTTCCACTTCCATTATTAGAATTAATCTATATTCGAGAATTTGACTCCGATATAAAACTATACTACGCGTTATTATAATTTTGCATAACATAATATACTTGATGATAAATTTACTTGGTCAGATTGTCTGATCCACTCATGCAAAACAATGTTGTCGTAATTAAATAGTTCAGCTCAATTTTTAAATGGGCCTCAAAATTACCGAAATTTGTAACTTAATTATAAGTGATTATGTGTTTTTGTAAAGATTATAAATGTCGTGCTTTTGGTTGAACGGTCTAAGTGATACTAAATTTAATGGTAGAGACGTGTTATATTATTGAGTCGAGTCTACTAAAATGTTTAGTTTAATCTATTTATTGAGTTTTATATCTAGGGTTTTACCCAATCTATGAAATCGTACAAAATACAATCCTAAAACAAAGTCACATCGATCTCCATGCAATGCAAATGCATGCACTTTAAATAATAGTATTACTCAATTAGATTAATTAATTAATCATGAATGGTCAAAGAAAAGAATAGAGACAAAAGTGAAAATGGTAAGAACTAAAATTACGTTAACTTATAGCCAAAAAATGCAGTAGAAGCCAGCTTTTTTACTCGTAATTCTAAATCTACCATCTTAAAATATTAACCTAATTGACTCGACCTTCGAGTAGAATTTAATCCCACTGTTCCCACATAGAATCTTCTTATAATTCATGCATTATTTATTATCTTGATCGATTACAATAGTACAGTATAATAAGAAAATCGAAGAAAATTAGATAGTCGTGGAATAAGTGTAATATTTTTAGAATATTAAGGTAAAATTGTTATTTTATTGAGGAATATTTCTATTTAGTCCATCACTATAATATGAGAGATATTATACATGAGAAAATAGAAATACTCTTTCTAATATGGGAACGAAGAGTAATAATTTACAAATATTTTACACTTAATTAGAGACTTTGGCAATTCTTGTATACTACTATTACGGAAGGTGGTGCATGGGTTTCTAAGCAATCAAACTATAATCTATGATCATTGCTCTCTCCGTTTTCTACTAAGTGTCAGTCCATCATCAAATTTTGTATACTAAGAAAATCTCATATTTTAACTTTATTGATTATTTTCTTTTTTATAAACACTAACTTGTAAAATACTAGTTAGACATTTTGTAAAATTTGAAGTATTATACTTAAAAGTAAACAAAACAAACTTAAAACGAGACATCTAAATGAAACAGAAAGAGTATTAATCTATAATTTTGAAACATTCCATATTATTGGATTGAAAAAAGAAAAGGAAAAAACAAGAAAAAAACAAACAAATGAAATGGCAATCATGATCACTGTAACCCAATACCTCAAAATTCTTCCTCCAGACCTGCAAATACTTCTGTTTTTTAGTCAAAAAGTTTAATTTAATGGGCCCAAAAACTTATTTATTTATTTATTTTCCATTTTTCTTTTATTCCAAAATTGAAATTCAACTCCAATCACTATTCTAACATCTTACATGGTTTTCATACTGTAACATTACCTCAGTTAGGACAAAATCTTACATAATTTCCATCAAATCTCCAAACACTTGAACAAGATTGAACTCATTCACTTTCACACCAACAAAAACATTCTCAACAAACCAGAAGGAAAAAAAAGAAGGAAAAAAAATGGGCTCAAGGCAGCCATTTCCACCAAATCCAAGGCCTAAAACCAGCATACTCTTCCTTGCACTCACAATCTCCACCTCACTCATCATCCTCTCTGCAATTCTCTACTTCCTTTACTATCTATGGTACTCTCTGGTCCACAGGTCAAGAACCAGCCCATTTGATGGGGCTTCACCATTGAAGCAGCTCCAAAGATTCAGCTACAAGGAGCTCAAGAATGCCACCAACAGCTTCAGCACCTCAAACTGCATAGGAAAGGGGGGTTCTTGCACTGTTTTCAGAGGAATCTTGAGGGATGGGAAACTGGTGGCTGTGAAGCTTCTTGATTCAGCCTCATTCCAGTGTGAACAGGAGTTTCAGAACGAGCTCAAGATTCTTGGTGGGGTGAAACCCTCACCCTTTGTTGTTTCTTTGCTGGGTTTTTGTGTGGAGGGGGAGAATAGGCTGGTGGTGTTTGAATATATGCCTAATAGAAGTTTGCAAGAATCTTTGTTCTCTGATTCTGATAGTTTGAGCTGTGGTGGGACTAATTTGAGCTGGGGTAGGAGGTTTAGCATAATTCTTGATGTTTCAAAGGCTTTAGCTTTCTTGCATATTGAGTGTGAGCCTGCTGTGATTCATGGTGATGTGAAGCCAAGCAATGTGTTGCTTGATGCTGAGTTTAGGGCTAAGCTCTCTGATTTTGGCTTGTCTAGGTTGAGGGTTGAGGGTGAGGGTGAGATTGGTGTTGATTTGTTCAGTCAGGATCTGTGGAAGAGTCAAGAACTTTCCGGAAATTACTCGAATGCCGGTGTGGGTGGTGGGGAGAATGAGGGTACTCCGCCTTTAGGAACTCCTCCTCATGAGGGTGATGAGGTGGATTTTGCATTGGCATTGCAAGCATCTGGTTCTTCCAAGAACAGTTGTAAGGTTTACCACAATGTGATGGATTTAGCTGTGAATTCGTTGAATTTCAACTTTAGTCCGGATTGTGGGGGTGAGATCAAGGGCGGGGATTCGAAGGGGAAGGAGCTATCGCCGGACGAAAATGGTGGGGTGGAGTGGAACAAGTTTGTGCCTTTTGATGATGAGTTGAGTAGTGTGGATCATAGTAAGGAGTTGAACTTGAATGCCGCTTTTGTTGGTGAAGACGGGAGTCGAGACAATGGGGGTGCTAAGCAATGGGGGAAGGATTGGTGGTGGAAACAGGATGGAAGTGGTGAGTTTTGTAGTAAAGATTATGTTATGGAGTGGATCGGTAGCCAGATTTGCCCCTCAACGAATCCGGAATGGGACGTGGAGAAAGGGGCAGTCGAAGGGAAGAGTGGCTCGAATCATCCTAAAGAGATGGACACATGTGAGGAAGTGAGTGAAGGTCCGGTCCGAGAACAGAGGTTTGAGTTTGGTAATGGTGGTGGTGAGAAGGGAGATTCGAAGAGGCGGAGGGTCTGTAATCGAAAGCATAGGAAGATGCATGAATGGTGGAAAGAGGAGGAAATGGATGAAGTTCGGAAGAAGCGTAAGAGGTTGAAAAGGCTCAAAGTACCACATTTTGGATTGGGGAAATGCTTCGTGATCACTACTAGGAGAAAGTCGAGGCGGGGAATAGATCAAAATCCGAATGATCAAAACACGGAGTTTAGCTTCAAGAAGGGATGGAGGAAGAAGAAGAGGAATTCTCCCTCGATGGGGAGCGAGGATCTCTTCAGTCGAGAGCTGAGTAGCACAACGAGCATGAGGGGCACGTTGTGCTACGTAGCACCCGAATACAACGGCTACGGCTACGGGTACTCGATGGAGAAGACTGATATATACAGTTTAGGAGTCCTGATTCTCGTGATAATCTCCGGGCGGAGGCCTTTGCACGTGCTGTCTTCGCCTATGAAGCTCGAGAAGGCTAACTTGATAAGCTGGTGTAGGAGCTTGGCTCACTGTGGGAACACACTAGAATTAGTTGATCAAAGGCTCAAGGATGAGTACAGCAAGGAACAAGCAAGCCTATGCATAAACTTGGCCCTTGCTTGCCTTCAGAAAGTACCCGAGCTGAGGCCGGATATCGGAGACATTGTCAAGATACTGAACGGCGATATGGATCTCCCGCCTCTTCCGTTCGAGTTTTCTCCTTCCCCGCCTCCTAAACTCAGAAGCGGGTCGAGACGAAGGCTCAAGAACGGTGTAGATTAGCTTCGGAGTTTTGTAGGATCAGATTAAGAAAAGGGAGTTGTGATGAAAAATGTTTATATTGCACTATGGATTGATGTAAATTTTTGTTCAAAAGAATTGGGAATTGGTTGCTGCTTTCTGTTATATTCTTTCTTACACAAGATTTATTCATTGTTTGGATCAAGATTTATCTGAATGTTTGATGAATTAATTGTTCACTTTTTGGAATTCAGAACTTGAGTCACAATATTTAAGAATGTAACAGAAATAGAGATTTTGGGAGTGAAAGTAATGAGTATTGAGTAGAGAATAGAGTTATAGTAGTAAGTGTGAAAGGGACAAGAAGAGTACAAATTTAAGTAAGGTTTTATTACACTCCAACTGCATAAGAATCATGCATGTAACAAGTTTGATTTTTTGAGTTTCCCCGAATAACAGAATTTGGTTATGTTATATATTCCCTCCGTCACAATTCAATAGTAGGTACTCTCTCCGTTTTTTTTATAAGTCTTTTTTAGCTAAAATACGGGAATTAAGAAAACTTAATGATTATTCTTTTATGATCAATTTTTTTCTCGTAAATCACATTTTTCATGTAAAAATAGATGAAATTATGTTGGGAAAAGAGATAAACATTAATTGTGATAAATGAAGATAATGAAAACAAGAGAAAAATTGAAAAATAATGAGTTGGAAATTGAAATTTTTACATAGAAATCTGAAAAGGACTTATTAATAAAAAACAAAGACAAAAGGCTAAAAAGACTTATAAAAAAAAAACGGAGGGAGTATTGTTTTTGTTTTTTTATTCAATATGAGATTTTATGTGCATTGTTAAAAGTAAAAGTAAGAGGTTCGCTTTATAATGTAAAGGGTAATTTTTTTCCATTTTACCTTTATTGATTAATGTAAAACGACCCGATTAGAAAAACATTTCTATTTAATCGGGATGGATGTAGTATATATAGAGATGCCAAATTAGGTAGTATATTAAAATTTGGAGGGTTATTGGCAAATAAATACATGAACAATGCCTAATTTCCGAGTTCATACATGAACTCGGACTCGGCATGAATAAATACATGAATTTAACGAGTTTGCTGAGTTCACCCGCGAGTTGGATTTTGTCCGACGTGGCAGTCGGAAAAACTACGTGGACTTCAACGACGGCGAAACAAAACGACGTCGTTTCGGAAAAAATAAAAATAAAAAATTGAGCTAAACAGCGTAGTCTCTCCTCTCATCTTCTCCATCATCTTCTCCGTCATCTCTCCTCTCTTCTCCGATTGGCGACCGTCATCTCTCCTCTCTTCTCCGTCATCTCTCCTCTCCTCTCTTCTCCAGTCGAAACTCTCAATTTTTCTTCTTCTCCGATTTCTCCGAGGAACAGCGTAGTGAGCTAAACACACCCAATCATATCAAAAATTCCTCAAGATCCAAATCCAATCTCAACAAAAACTGCACCTGGGAAAGAATGCAGAGCAATGACTGAACATGGTTACGCATGATCGAATCACCGATGAACGCTAGCCTTCGACCCCTCATCATTTCAAGAAACCTCTCTGCATCAAGCTTAGGCAAAGTGCAGTCCTTCGGCTTCCATCGCCAGTAAACGTAGCCCGAATCGGGCCTTCCGTTTTTCATACAATTCTGGGGAGCCTCTATGATTTTGCAGGTGGTGTTGGTGTAGAATGGACCATCAGAATCTGGGATCCATTCACCATTGAATATATCACAGTTTTCTGCAACAAGTTCATTTGAAGAAAAAGCAGCCATTGTTAGTGCAATCCAACATAATTTATACTTTTCTATACAAATTCACAGATCCGCCACCAAAACCCCTCTTCTTCTTCGATTTCTTCTCCGATTCACAGATCCACACACCCAAACCCCTCTTCTTCTCCGATTTCTCCGAGGATGCCGCCGCTGCCGCGGCGGCGGATGGGGCAGAGGGTGAGATGGCGTCGAGGGCGGCGGAGCTGAGGAGGGAGGAGGAGGATGAAGGGGAGAGGAAGGGGTGGGGAGGTTGGACCTTCTGGGCGAAGGTACAGCGGAGGTACGGCGGCGCCTCTGGAAGGAGGAGCTGTTGAAGGGCGGCGCGTGGAGGTGGATGCCGCCGCCGCCGCCGCTTGCCCCTGATTCAGCTGCGTTGCGGCTCCGCCGCCCCCCCGCCGTCAGCTCCCATCCCCGTCGTTGATGGCTGGAAGCACGGTGCCGAGGTGTGATTTGCATTTGGTAGTTCATGGACGGCGTGGAGGTGGATGGCGCCGCTGCCGCGGCGGCGGTGGAGGGTGAGATGGCGTCGAGGGCGACGGAGCTGAGGAGGGAGGAGGAGGATGAGGGGGAGAGGAAGAGGTGGGGAGGTTGGACCTTCTGGGCGAAGGGACGGCGGAGGTACGGCGGCGGCTGGGCGGCGTCGGTGGCGGCGGATCTCGAGCTGAAGAAGACGAACGACGTTCCCTACTGATTAATCCTAATTACACCCTAATTACACTAATTAACCCTAATTACACCCTAATTATCCTAATTACCCAATTATTTAAGTAAAACGGCGTCGTTTTACCTTAATTGATTGTATAGGTGTCGTACTCTTTTTACACGTCCGCAATGTAATATCCACGTTGCATTATTTAAATTGCCACGTCCGCAATTCCCTTCCACGTCAGCAATCCCCTTCAACCGGAAATTGAATGTGTGACAAAATTGTTCCGATTATCAGGTTCATGTATTTATTCATGCCGAGTCCGAGTTCATGTATGAACTCGGAAATTAGGCATTGTTCATGTATTTATTTGCCAATAACCCAAATTTGGAGGTCTAACTCTAACAAGTGGAAGGAGCATTGAAGTTTGAAGACACTAGTTGGCAATGAGCACTTTTGTTTATTAGCAATTTTTTAAAAAAAAAATAATAAATAAATACTACTATTATGAGCACAAATAGACAATTCAAATATCGGAAGACTTTGACATTGTTTAAATTAATAATATTATAAAGAGGGGAAAAATAAAATACCCAATATGGTATAAGAAAATCAAATTAAGGACACACATTTAAAAAACACAAAAAATACCCATTTTTTATGCGAAAGGACACAAATACCCTTACTAATAGACTTTGACTTTTACTAGTCAACACTACTCTTCTCTCCTCCCCCTCCTTCTCCCTTTTCCACGTGTCTCTTCTCTCCTCATTATTTTTCCTTTTTTATTTTATTTTAGGGTGCCCCCAACAGAGAAGTTACAATTCCAGCTTCCAAAATGCCACGTCAGCTTTGGAACCTAACCACTTTCTTCCTCCAACAATAAACCCAGTTTCTTACTATTTATGGCCCCCACCTTTTAATATTATAATATATCTTGTACTATTATTAATAAATCTATTATTAGTACATCTTGTATTATATTTGTGTTTATTTTTTCTAATTTATTATTTCCATATGAAAAAATAATATATTGAATTATAATAATTTAAAAAAATTATTATAAAATTCACATGAAATTACTAATTTGAACGGGATATTAAATAATAGAAAAAATTACATAGAAAAATATAAATTACATTTCAAAATTAAAGATTACATAATTAAAATTAACAAAAGTACTCAAACACACTACTAACATAAACAAAATAGTACTTAATTGTCTCCACTACCGTTGAATTGTGCCCACATATATTGTGTTAAATCATGTTGAAGTCGATCATGAGCTTCCATGTTTGTTAAATCGTTGTGATTTTTAAGATAATTTTCAAATTCTTCCCAATTATCAGTACCCATTGGTATTGGTTCGTAGGGAGTTGCATCTTCGTCAGACCAATTAACCACTTCTTCGCCCTCGTCTTCAACGATCATGTTATGCAAAATAATACATGTGAGTAGTATATTGCGGAGATCATCTTTGAAGTAAGGTCGTGCGGGATATCGAATTACTGCCCAACGAGCTCGTAGCACTCCAAATGCTCGTTCGATGTCTTTTCTTGCAGCCTCCTGCCTCTGCGCAAAGTGTTTTCTTACCGGATCTTCCGGTACTACGTAACTCTTGACGAACGAAGCCCATCTGGGATAGATTCCATCTGTTAGATAATATCCTTGGTTATACACTCGGCCATTCACCGTGAACTGAACTGGTGCAGTATTCCCCTGCAGACGTGGATTAAATAACGGAGATCCATGAAGCACATTGATATCGTTGCTTGCTCCGGGGACACCAAAGAAAGCATGCCATATCCATAAATCAGCCGATGCCACTGCTTCAAGAACTATAGTAGGAACTCCATGATCGCCTCGTGTATACAATCCTTTGTAGGCGACGGGACAATTTTGCCACTCCCAATGCATACAATCGAGACTCCCTAACATTCCCGGAAAGCCATGTCTTTCTTCATGCATTTGTAGTAAGCGTTCTGTATCTGTGGCATTTGGAGTCCTCAAATATTGATAAGAAAATATTTCAAGTACACACTTACAAAATTGATGTAGGCATTCCAACGCAGTACTCTCGCCCATCCGCATATACTCATCAAGTGAATCAGCGGGCGATGCATATGCCAATTGTCGGATAGCTGCGGTGCACTTTTGAAGTGGTGACAGACCGTTCCTTCCCGTTGCATCTTGTCTCAATGTGAAATAGGGGGAGTACGTGCTCAATGCATCAACGATCTTCACAAATAACTCTCTCCGCATACGGAATCGACGACGAAAAAGAGCACCATCATAAATAGGGTCGTCACTGAAGTAGTCACGAACGAGACGATCGTGACCATTTTCACGCTCCCGGTCCCTATATTTTCTAGGACCGCTTCTCCTTCGTGAAGGTTGAGCCGTTGTTGCATTTGCATCAAGCATATCAACCATCTCTCGCATGATTGGATCCGTCGTTGAATTTCTGATGAATTGCTTCCACATTTCATTAATTTCACTTGAACTAGGGATGTTAGACATCTTCCTTTTTTTTCTTTGAAGATTTTTTATATGGGAATGAATGGATGATAGAAGAGGAGAAAGGAAGGATATGGAATTAGAAGAAGTGTGTGGGAAATATCAATGAATCGAAGTGTGTATATATAGAGGAAAATATAACCGTTGCAAAATATAACCGTTGCAAAATATAGTCCTTGAAAAATATAACCGTTGCAAAAAAATGATTTAATAGAAAATATAAATTGAAAGAAAAGTCTTGGATGTCGGTAGATGAAAATCTCTCGCATGTGATAATTGAAAATATAAATTGAAAGAAAATATGTCGGTAGATGAAAATATGTATGTCGGCAGTTCATAAATTGAATACATGTGATAATTGAAAATATGTCGGCCACTGTTCATACATTCAATTGCATTTATTTGTGGATTTGACACTTGAGTGACATCTTTATCAGTTGCTTGACATATTTGACCGTTGAATACAAATTACATTTATTTGTCTTTTTGTGGTAGATGAAACTTAACATTATTATTGCAAAGATGTCGGCAAGTACATAATACAAATACATTTATAATTGAAATATTACAAAATCACACAATACACTTAGAATTAAAAGCAGACAAAAACAATTAGGCACTTAAAATTATTACTTCCACCCATATTTAGCTTTGATTTCAGCTGCCATCATGTTAAAATTGTATAGTTCTGCCTCAGACATGCCACTTGTATCCTTACTGCAAAACTCAATATGTTGGAGCTTGAGTTGTTCCTCTTGAAGGCTCAATTGTCTAATCATAGTCTCCTGCAGATGCTTCCACCCCTCTTCGTCGCTCGTAGATGTGACTTTTGCCTTTTGTTTAGCTAGGCGTTTAGCTCTCTGTTGCCCCATTGGTCGTGTTCGAGTCCCAGTATCACCAGATGATGGGCTGTCTGTTTCAGAAGTCTTTGATTTTTTGTTTGGATTCTGTGGCCTTTGTTGAGGAGCCCATTTCTCACATTCTTGGATGCCCTTCCATATGTGCAAGAACTTGAAGTTCTTGCTCTTTGGATCAGCGTTTCTCCAATATTTTTTGGACGCCTCCAATACATCATCATCACCTTGTCCGCTAGCTCGATTACTCCAGAAATTATTGTAGATACCTGCCCATTTATTAAGGTCTGGTAAAATCTTGTAATAACGATTTTTTACCTGAGTGGGTGTTCGCTGAATAGTGCCCTTCGGCCTGTACACATTGTAGTGGTCTACAATTTTCTTCCAGAATTCCTTTTTCTTTTGTTCATTGCCAATCATGGAGTCGGTGCTGGTGTTGTACCAAGCTTTTACAAGTTGAGTATCTTCATCATGCGTCCAAATGGCCTTTGAAGAGGGATCACGAACTTCCTCATCAACATCATCAGCAGCAACAAGTGGAATTTGTGAGGAATGCTCAGGAATAATTGATCCAGAAGGAGAATCGAGTGGTATCTGTTGAGAATAAATTGGCCCACCAGGCGAGTTGAAATAAAATTGCTGAGGAAAATTGTAAGGATTTTGTTGAGGATGAGCAATAGGTGCAGAATTGAGTGGAAATTGTTGAGGAAAATTGAAACCCCCGGGGATGCTTGGGAATTGTTGTGGGAAATTCTGTGGTATTTGATAATTGAATGGAAGTTGTTGATGAGGGTAAGACGGCATTTGACCAGGTTGTGAATTATGAAAATATTGAGACCTTGAATTGCTAGAGTCGGAATTTTGAGAGCTTGAATCTGCCATTTTTTTAAACTTTGATATATGAAGAGGATAAAGGAAGGATATGGAATAAGAAGAAGTGTGTGAGAAATTTCAATGGATCGAAGTGTGTATATATAGAGAAAAATATAGCCGTTGCGAAATATAGCCGTTGCAAAATATAGCCGTTGCGAAATATAGCCGTTGCAAAATATAGCCGTTACTCTTTCTTTACATATTAAAAAAATGATTTATTAGAAAATATAAATTGAATCTAATTTATGTATGTCGGTAAATAATTTAATTGAATTATTGGAAACAAATAATTTATTCACAAAACATTATTGAAAATATTATTGGAAATAATGATTTCATGAAAAGAGATAAAACAAAATACGAAAAAAAACAAAACGAAAAAAAAAATGAATGAGAAACATTTTTTTGTCATATAAATATAATAAATAAATAAAAAAGAACTAAAAAAAATAAAAGAAAAAAGAACTAAAATTAAAAAAAGAAAAGGAAACAAATCGGCTAGCAATTTTAGAAAAAAGAAAAGGAAACATTATTGAAACAATTCTTGCTAATTTCAGCTGGAAATAAAAAGAAAAGAAAAAAGAACTAAAATTTTGAAGCAAAACAAATCGGCAAAGCAATAAAAGAAAAGGAAAAAAAAAAGGAAAGAGTAAAAGAAAAGAAAAAAGAATAAAAATTGGAGGTGGGTCCCATAAAAAACTGGTTCTTGTTTGGAACCTAGTTTCCACTTTCAATTTTTTGGAACTAGTTTCACTTACCTCCAATGGTGGTTCCAACTTTTGGAACCCAAAAAAATTCACCATTGGGGGCACCCTTATTTTCGAGTTTTCCAATTTCCGTTTTTTTTTTTTTTTGGCTACTGTAGCAGTGATATTCGTATAACTTTAAGGAGGTACGAAATATAAAGAATTCGTACCGGTTATATATAAGAATTACGAAATACATATTTGAGTATGCAATTATGCAGTTATTGGTACGAATACATTCACTTTGTACTAAAGCAACTATGTATTGGTACGAATAAGATTCACTTCGTACTAAATCAACTATGTATTGGTACGAAATAGATTCACTTCGTACTAAAGTCTACTGAGGAATTAAACCCTGAAACTAAAAATTAGACCTTAAAAAACATTTTAATATTAACAAAATCTGTGCAATACATAACCAATACTCCCTCCTTTCCGCTCCATTTGGCCTATAGAGTGAATAGATGTGAGGTATAAAATAATAGAGCAGGCCAAATAGAGTGAAACGGAAGGAGTGTAAACAAACTTCATTGTTTATAATAAAAATCACAGCACATGCAGCACGAATTAGATCATTTCGAACCAGCAAATCTTAAAAAAAACACTTTAATACTAACAAAATTTGTGCAATACATAACCAATATGAACAAACTTCATAGTTTATAATAAAAAACACAGCACATGCAGTACGAATTAGATCATTTCGAACCAGCAAATCTTATAAAACACTTTAATACTAACAAAATATGTGCAATACATAACCAATATGAACAAACTCCATAGTTTATAACAAAAAACACAGCATATGCAGTACGAATTAGATCATTTCGAACCAGCAAATCTTAAAAAACACTTTAATACTAACAAAATCTGTTCACAACATAACCAATATGAACAAAATTCACAAATTTTAACCAAAACACAGCACGTGCAGTACGAATTAGATCATTTCGAACCACAAAATCTGAAAAAAAAAGTACAGTGTTAAAAAAATCTGTGCAAAACAGAACCAATATCAACATATTTCACAGATTTTAACCAAAACGTAGCATATTTAGTATATAGAGATCATTTCGAACAATAAAATCTGAAAAAACACTCCAATATTAACAAAATCAGTTCAAAACAGAACCAATATCAACATATTTCACAGATTTTAACCAAAATCAGTGCAAACTATAGTAAAATCAGTGCGGAAAACAAAAATCTAAACCCTACATTTGTGAAAATAAATAAATGATTTTACTATTTTTTCGTAAGGTTTTACGACCTATTTGAACTTATTCAACCGTACGATAATATAATATACATTACCAGCAAACTCGATTTCAAAAATCAGCTTGTTTGGAGCTTAAACGTTCATTGAGACATTTCATCGAACGCCTGAAGAGCACAGAAAATCTGCCTCTTCCTTAAATTAAAAACCAGCCATTGAGGCATTTCATCGAACACATATTGTGCGCCTCAACAACTGAGTTTTCACTCCCAAATTCTCAGTTTCCACCTCACAAATCAGTCAAATATCACTCTACACCTGAAAACTCAATCTCCAACAAGCCATATCCCGATTCCAGAACCTCATCGAATTCTAAATAAGTATTTCATCATCACCATCCACTACTAAATGAGATGGAACATGTTTCTGCAAAAAAACAAACTAAACAAGAACAATAAATGATCATGGCGAGAAAAATACGAAAAGCATCACAATCAACATAAATACAAGCTCTAATATAAACACCAAGAGCAAAGTAGCTTCCACCGCCGGCGATCAGAACCTCGACCGCGCAGATTCGGCGGCAGTCAGGGAGTCGCCGGCGCGGAGGACGACGGCATCGTAGTGGCTGCCTCCGCCGTCGTTTGCTTCCTCCTCCACCGCCGCGGTTCGCTTGTTTCTCCTTCGCCGCCGTCTGTGGAAATAAGAGAGAGAGAGAGAGAGAGAGAGTAGAGAGAGGAAAGTGAAAGAAATAAGAGAGAGAGATGATGATTTGTGCGTGTGTGGAGAGAGAGGAGAGAGAGAAAGAGATCCCGCGTGTGTGTGAAAAAGGAGGGAGTGTTTACACTAAAAACGGGGGTATTTGTATCTTTTCGCGTAAAAAATGGGTATATTTTGAGTTTTTTAAATGGGTGTCCTTATATTGATTTTGTTATCCCATATTGGATAGTTTATTATAATAACTCATATTATAAATATATTTGGACTATTACTTTAGTTGGGGTAGCCACTAATAAATAATTCTAGACTATATAGTTCGCATTTCGAATTTAATGTCTTCCATCCATTAAATTAAATATATAGTACCTAACTCTATGTTTCTTCGAGAGTTATTTGATGTTGGGGCTTATTTTTCTCTTTTAAAATGTTCGAATTTGAATTTTAATATTAAAATGTCTAAAAGTTTACCATTTGATTTATATAATAAGTCAAATTTGAGAAAGCAGAATAGTAAATGAGAAAAGGAGGAGGGAATATAATTTTGGCGAGGAAATATGAAATAAATGAAGAAAGCAACCTCCATAAATGAGGGGGTTTTGTCACGAATGGTGATAATAATAGTAAATTAGTAATATGTTACGTAGCGTTACGAGCCAGCTGTATTTCATTCCATATTATACGGTTACATTTTCATTTTCTTAAGGTAATCACACGCAATAATAGACAAATATTTCTATACTTTTATCTAATGTTACCTAAATGGTTTTCCTCTATCCAAGATCTTTTTCTCTCTCTCTCTCTCTCACTTATTTTTCTTCGAGAATAAGATCATGCAAATATACGCATGCTACTTTGATTTGTTTATTATTCCTATTACCGTAGAAGATATATACTCTTTCCACCTTGTAATGATTTAACTGTGTCTTAAAAGTAGTATAAATTTGTTTATTGATTTTTTCCCCTTCAATTTCATGAGTATTACCATAGTTTAGTTTAATAAATATTTACTAAAATTCAATCAATTAATAAGAGTTTATAATTCTCTCTATTCTTAAAAAAAAAAAAAAAATTAAAAAAAATTGCATCCTACCAATCAGGGATCCAGAATTAAATTACCATGGAGGCTAATCTATAAAAATCGATGTAAAATGAACGAGAGATTCGAATAAAATATACACAAAAACTAGGCTTGTAAACAAATCAAACATTTTTGACTCGATTCGTGATTCGAATTCGATTAGCCTGATTCGTATTCGTTATTTTACGATTCGAATTCGAAAACAAATACTTTTTATGATTCGATTATTATTCAAATCCAAATAAAAAATTATGATATTCGATTCGATATTCGTAAATATTCGATTAAATATATATAATTAAATATATTTATTTATATTAAAATATATATGTTATAATTTCTTAGCCCAATTAATTTTTATTAATTAAAAATTTGGAAAAAGTGAAGAAATATACTCCAGTCGCATTTTCAATTAAAAAAAGGAAGAATTCGAGCTTCTTAACCTTTCCATCAAGCTTCTTAACCTCTCCATCAACCAGCTGCTGCACTCCACTATTCTTACAAATTGTTATTTATTGTCTTTTGATGTATTTAACAAAATTTTCAATTTGTGGTTTAGGCTTGTATTGAGTTTTACATACTGTGGGATTATGGTTGGAATTATGGTTGCTTTATTTATTTATGTTTGTTTAGGTGTTTCATGCTAATTCGAATCGAATCGACGAATCGGATAAACGAATCGAATCTTCGAATCGAATCGAATATTTTCGGATACCATTTCGAATTGAATACGAAGCAAATATAGTATTCGGAAAAAATTCGAATCCGAATCCGAATCTTCGAATACCTAAACGAATCCGAATCGAATCGAGTGATATTCGACTCGATTCGATTCGTTTACATGCCTAATAAAAACTTGGTGATTTCAACAATTATTGTGAAGCTTCAGTTTACGCTTACCCCACGTAGGTCCGCCCCTGTTTACGATCATAATAAATACAGAAAAGAAAAGGTTTAATCATAAATAATCCTTCAAATGCGAAATTTCCTCCACCGAAAATACAATTAAGTCGTGACAATTAAATAAAACAATTGGAGAAAAAAAAAGGCTAATAATAAAAGGAAAAGAAGAAGGGAAAAAATGCCAGGGTGGATAAACATTATCCAAAATTCATTCCTTCACACCAACCAATACTACTACCGCCACGCGCACGCCTGATCACAGCCAAGCAGAGGCCAACGCGCCCAAAACCCCCACGGCTACCCCGTGCCAGCCACGCGCCGCCGCAGCGGCAGAGTCCTTGGCGGTTACCGAAGCTTTGGGCGGCGGCGGCAGCGCGTGGACGACGACCGAAACCTTCATGCCGCTGAAGCAGCCGCCGTTCCCGCAGATGAAGAAGTACCTCTTGGCCTTGTCGAGGAGGATGAAGTCCTTGCCGCTGCTCCAGTTTCCGGTGGCCCCCTCCGTCGTGCAGTTGTCGTAGCCGGTTTGGTTCACCTCGAACACGTTGTACTGCGTTTTCTGGTACCTAAACGCTGCACCGCACCCCAAATCAGAGAGAGAGAGAGAGAGAGAGAGAGAGAGAGAGTAGTAGACTAGTAGTATTACGTACAGATGAAGTCGCCGACGTAGAAGGTGTGGTTGTTGGCCCAGAGAGTGTAGTTGAGGCCGGGGTTCCAGCCTCTGTTGGCGCCGACAATGTGGTCGGTGGCGGCGGCGGGGGAGAGGAGGAGGAGGAGCGCGGCGGCGGCGAGGTGGAGGAGAGGGGACATGCCTAAGTTGAGCTTCGGCCCTTGTTTTTTGAATTTTGGATTGACTTTTTGTGTTGTCAATTGGGTGTTGTGGGTCTTAAAAGTTCCACCAATTGGGCTATATAATATAACGGTCACGTTAGCGGGTCCAATAATTTCAACTTTAAATTTTAGACGAACAATACGGACGGATGAGTCGAACATGAAACCTTATATATTTTGTTTTAAAGATCAAATCCGAGTCATTTATTAAAGAGAGGGATCCGCTGGTTAGGTGCGCTAAGTCACCTGGTTAGAGCACATCCGTTCATTTTAGAGTTTTGAAATGAGACACTTATTATACGAAAGGATAGAGTATTAATTTGTAGGTACATTATTTAATTTAAGGTGTATAGATGATTGGTTACGTACTCCATAATCAAACGAACACAGACGACATAATTACGATGTTTAATGTAATTATTTGATGTTATCTAATTAATTAGTTAATAAATACGTAGCGGTTTGCAATCATGGAGCAACACAATTATTACCAGAACATGATAGTTGTTGGATTTTACATATTTTAGCTCAAAACTCATTATCCTATATGTTTTATGCAACCGTGTCTCACTTTTCATCATAGGCCTAAGAGCTACATTAAATTTTACACAAAGTTTTGTATTTTGCCTAATTGCATATTAGGTTCAACTTGAAAGAAATGCATGCCCTACCATGATTATTGTATCAGAGCATGCGCAACGGTGCCTTGATTCTGCCGGTGATCCTTGTTCATATCAACAATTTCACCGGTAAGTTCATTGCAACCATTATATACTTGCGCCATTTTGGTCCGTCTAAGGACTTGCTGGCGATGCTCAAGTGGCGTGGATGCTCTTACAATTATGCAATGAATCTTTTGAATTTGGTTGAGGCCAATGATAGAAACCACCAAGTGGAAAAAAGAGTTGAATAAGAGAGAAAGAAGAAGCACTAGTTCATGCGTATTAAAAGCCACGCTTTTAGACATGCGTAGGAGATTCTAAGTCAAAGTTTGATAACTTCGATTCGCTTGTTACCTTGATTATACATATATGTACCTTTAGTAGCTGAAATTGTATAATCCCTACTTTGGTAGGTAAAATGTAACTCAACACGTAACACTTAAAGTAACACAGTTGAGAACACAAGTTGGTAACCCAGTTCGGTGATAAACACACTTACGTCTGGGGGAAGCTATTCCAAGAAATAATTCACTATGATGAGTATAAGAGATACAAGACTCGTGAACGTCAGCCACACTAAACGTTCTCTCCTCACCCAACTCTACTCCTCACCAATGAATCATCGGTAAACTCTCACTAGTCTACCCGAAGTACTTTTCACCGAATTGAAAAGTTTTGCCCAACCTTGAACATTGAATTGTTCAAGGTAATACAATCACTCACCAATAATCAAACTACCCCAATGATTGATGAATGAACGAATCTACTCAAACTCTCAAAACACGAAGATGAAAAACACTCAATGATCTCTAATGTGCGCAACGGCTCCGATATGTCTTCACATATATATATACTTCATGCAAACCCTAATAGATAATTAAGGAATATCTCCAAAGATATCCTTAATAGGGTTTATCAAATCTTCGTGCATATCTTTTCCATAAGGCGTGTGAATAAATAAATAAATAAATAAATAAATAAATAAGGAAGGAATCCTTATACCATACGATCTCCACACTACACCAATCGAATCTATCTTTGCATACGTAAATATGCCATATATAAAATATCCACGCAATCCATGCAGCAACACACTACTAGAAAAAAGCTCATACACTACGGTTTAAAACCGTAGTGTATGAGCGTTCAAAACTGTAGTGGTAGGTGGTGTAGTAAAAGGTGCAGAGTATACACTACGGTTTTAAACCGTAGTGTATTCTGACTATTCTCTACGGTTTTAAGGTAATACACTACGGTTTTAAACCGTAGTGTATTATGACTATTCTCTACGGTTTTAAACCGTAGTGTATGAGAATTAAAACTGTAGAGAAAAATATTTTGCCATACACTACGGTTTTAAACCGTAGTGTATGCCTAACGAATATATATATATATATATATATATATATATATATATATATATATATATATATATATATATATATATATATATATATATATATATATTTTAATTTATGCAAAAATGCATAATTAATATTTCTAATAATTTTTATTTCGAATCTAAATACATGCAAGAAAAATATGTAATAGCAATAAATAAAGCAAAATATGCAATATTCATTACCATTTGAATAATATTCATAATACAAATATCAGTATTGTTATAATCATAAAAAATGTAAAAAATACATGAAAGATTTTCCAGCTGCTCTTTCCAAGTCGAGAATACCTAATATATTGGCTAGAGGAGCAAATATTTCCAAAGTCTCCATCGTGAATCTTTGTTGTTTGATCAAAGGTAGTGCATCCTGCATCCAAGGTCAACGTATTGTGCAACCGATCAACGAGCTTGATCAGAACAGCCCTCGCATCTGCCATTGCAAGGAACATTGTATGCAGTCGAGTCGATCTGCCTCAACAATTTTAGATGCGGTGTTCTTCTCTCGCGCAAGCTTGCTCAGTTGGCTCAGCTCAGATATCTAACACAGAAAACTCATGATGAAGTTATATGATGAAGCACCATTACGTAACAGATGATAATCGAGGAGTGCCAAAGTTTCTAATTACTGCTAGATAAGCACGTACCAGTAACCAGAAGCAAGATAAGCCCGTGGCTACACCCCTCGAATATTTTCACAAAGCTATCCAGCTGAGAGAAAAAGATAGAATGAAGTATTGATCCTCAGATGGAGCATTGGCTCCTTTCATCGTATCGTATGTACCAACCTCAAGGTTTTCCCAAGGAATTTGCAAGAAGTGGAGGCACAAATAAAATGAACGGGAGGTTTAGCTTTCGTTCTTACCCCGAGTTTCGCGTTTAAGGCAGCTTCGAATTGTTTGATAAGCTCCAGAGGAGTTACCTGGTCGAGTTCAGCTCCGAGTATTGATATTGGGACCTTGACTCCTGAGAATCAATAGTAAAGATTGTGTTTTGTTTTCATCCATACTCCTCACTTCATTCCACATTTTGAATACGATACATAAAGAAGGCTTTCACTTTAAGATGATAGCACAGATAGAGTTACAATAACTTGGTCCTTTAATCGTCTAATCCTTCACACACTCGATCATAATCTCGACAATCTAATCTATCATTCAAAGTAAACGTCCGTTTCTCAAAATAATCTTACCCTGAATATCTTCTAATGAAACAAGAGAAGGATGCAACAGAACCGCGGCTTGGATATAAGGATACTTCGACAGTTCCACAGCCACCTTGGCTGAAACAAAATTTCATTTAGATTTCATATGATCATGAAAATAGAAATAATATGAAATAAAAGTGACTAGATATGTTTTTTAAAAAATAAGTAACCTCCCCAGAAGAAGCCAGCAGCTCCAATCTTGGTAATGCCTTTGCCTTTCAGAGCTTCGATAATTGGTTTTGCATCTTCGAATCCTTGATCCTGCAAAAGTGGAAGTAAGATTATACACATACACATATATATACTTCAAAAGGGGTTCTCGAACAAAAGCTTAATCCAACGAAAAATGTAGAATTTGCAGTTTAGATACTACGCAGAGAACATAGTGAAGTGACTGTAAAGAGAAGAGGCTTAATTACAGGTCCATGGTCTATGATCCAGCCATCAATCGGACCCTGACCAGTGTAGGGATCTCCCCGGAAGAAATCTGGTACCAAAGCATAAAATCCGGAAGCTCCAACTTTATCCGCTATCTTCCTACATTATTGAAAGAATATGTAAGCATAAAAAATTGTAGGAAGCATCACCAGTTAGCGGCTGAAACCAAACAGATGCGTTTTGTTATGATCGAGTTTCACATTTTCTCCAGCTGCTGAATCCGTTAGAACAAGGTACCGTCAATACTCTAAAACGCCATGCGACCAACCAGCCTGCTCTCAGATATCCTTCTGTCAATGGCTGCATCGATAGAACTCATCTGAAACAAACAACAAACGAACATGATTTTAGACTAGCCAAAAGGAGCCCGTCTTCTCATTATCACTCAAAAGTATTAGAGCTTTGCTTGTAGTCAATATATACAAACTTTGCAAAAGGAGCTGACCTGGCCCACTGAATTCACGTTCGATCTAAAAAATATATTGTACGATGACATGAATGGGCAAAAATCTCTGGGTAATGGTTGTTCCACCAAACCCAATACTTTGTTATCAAGTAAACCATAGGTAGAAGTCAAAAATTAATGTTAACTTCCAAAGAGTAAATACATACACTCTCTTAACCTTGGTTGGAGCTAGTAGGAGATCCTCGAAAGATTGCAGCATGGTAGTCAGAATTACTAATTATTAGCAATGAAAACGAACGTACCTACTTGAATTGAACCTTCGTAGACCACAAAATCAACAGGATTGCTTGCCAAGCGGACCAGTGGCCAAGAACGAAAAAACAGCTCATCACATGAATTTGGACATATAATTGAAGCCATACAGAAATTAGAAATACCTCTATCTATGTGAAAAAGGAGTAAACAGGAGAACTGAAAAACCACCTAGCAGCAATTGTCTAGCCACCAGGATACTTGACTAATTTAACCCTATATCCAGGCCGAAGCATATTAATTTAAAGGTTGTAATGACTTACCTGGCTATTCTCATCATGCACCTGATACTTCAACAAGGACAATCTTCTTTCCTCCTGAAATGTTAATAAAATGTGAGGACATTTCAGCAAACCGAAGGTTAGGTGAAATAGAACATCATTTATTGAAATTTCATGTTAGAGAAGAATAACTAACCATAGACATAGCCTCATCATCCCAAACCAAGTAGACCTCATTAGCTCCAGCTATATTACAATTCAATTAGAGAGTAATCGGATAAACAACAATCTCGACTGGATGAAGTACATGATTAAAATCATTCAATCCAGTCAACACTCGCCAATCCTTGTCAACAGATGAACAAGATATAATTTATATACATTCAATAGGTTTCAAAGAGATTTTAAATAGAATCAACCTTGTTCAAGTCTTCGTTGCACTGGCGTTGGTACTTTCCCTGAGGGTTTTTCAGTAATACTAAATCATAAACCCTAAATCGTCCATATAGGTGAGAAGTGGAGTGAGAGGGGAGGGGGGAAGAAAACCAGAGAGTAAGGGCGAGGCATTACCGTGTTTGGTGATGGAAACTCCCCTCCGGCGACCCCGAGCGCAACTCCGACGACAGAGTTGAAGGTGAATCTCGGAGGTGAAAATCTCGCCGTTGGAATAGGGTTAGGGATGGGGGAGAAAACCAGATAGCAAGGGCGAGGCATTACTGTGTTTGCAGAGAGAAACCCGCAGCAGAGAGAAACTTCCCTCCGGCGACGGTGAGGTCCCTGACGGCGGCGATTTGCAGAGAGAGAGAGACCCGCATCAACATTTTCGCGATTCCAAAATTTTCTAAGTGTCGAGCGAGTTTCAAAATCTTGTATTCAAGGAGGAAAAGAAATAAATTATTATATATATATAATCCTTTCTGCGACCATTACTAAGTCTTTGTCCTAGACCAGTTGGCAATGAAGCAATAAATATTATAATCGGTGAGGGTTCGAATCCTGATGGTGTCATTTTATTTTTCCTATTTTTTAATATGCGCTCATACACTACGGTTTTAAACCGTAGTGTATAAAACCGTAGTGTATGAGCGTCTTTCTCATACACTACGGTTTTAAACCGTAGTGTATAGCGTCTAAAACCGTAGTGTATGAGCGCCTCTTTCATACACTACGGTTTTAGGCTGAACTGTAGTAAATACTCGGAGTATACACTACGGTTTTGGAAAAAAACCGTAGAGAAAAGGTATACACTACGGTTTTTAAAAAAAAGTGTATGTAGTGTAGTAAAAGGCCAAATTTGTAGTAGTGAACAATCTCCCCCTTGGCATTTTATGTAGCAATCACACACACTATAACCACGCACACAACTCCGCCAAACTACAACACACCCAATGCAAAAATAAGTAGGCAAGGAGCGCACCCACATAACCATACTTAATTGCATAGTGCATAAAGACTCCCCCTTGCTTCAAACACTCTCTAATATGTAGTACTAGCCAAGCGCACCCGAACTAGAATACTCACATATAGAGAGAAGCACAATAAGCACTGCATAACACCACTCAGAACACCACAGATAACCAGTGCAGAAACAACCATCATATACACAGATAGCCACAAGATGCAGACATACAATCATGCATCCACAGATATTCAAGAGCCAAGTACCATCATCACGGCCTATTTACTATTACAGACCCCATCAAATTAAAATATCTATTTGTCCAACCACCAGCATAGAATAAAAGTATAACAACCCCATCGAATTAAAATCCAAGCAGCAAAACAGCAAAACAAGAAGCATAAGCTTACACTCCCCCTTGATTGCATAGCATAAAATCCAAGGCACCTGGATCATTGCTGATCTGCATCAGCATCTGCATCAACCTCAACATCTGCATCCGCATCAGAGGCAGGAATACCAGCAGCTCCTCCTTGCGGTGTGCCACCAGCAAGAATCAAAAGGTCCTCAATCTCACCCTTCTTGTGCTGGAGCATCCTAATCTGCTCACAAATACACTCATATTCCAAAGAAATGGCCTGGAACATGAGCTTAGAAATTGCTGGCTCATAGCGAGGAGGGGCAGGACCAAACGGCAGCTTGATATCATCAGCATTATCATCATGAGGCACTGAGGAAGAAGAAGCCTTGTCTGCCTTCGAGCTAAAAGGAGGGGGCTCAGTTGCCACACCAGTCTGAGCCTTAGTGAACCTCATATATGCTGCTGCAGATTCCTTGGCACCTTCAGGAATGTTAAATTCCACAAACTTACAAATGTAAGCATACAGAAACCTGGGAAAGCAGATGGACTTGTTGGATGAAACCACCTTCTCCGCATGCTCAGCTAGAGCTTCAAACACCAGCCTACCAAAGGACACTGGAAGTCCTTTCCCAACCTTATACAAGAGAGTCGCCAGAGAGAGATTCACATAGGTTTTGTGGGTGGTAGGCACCCAGTTTCGATTAGCAATGTAATACAGAGCCTTATACTTGGGAGAGAGAGAAGAGGCCCTAAGTCTCTTAGCAACAACTGGCCATTTAGCCTTTTTATTGTTCAGAAGAGTGGCAACAATGACATCTGAATCAATAGGCTCAAAACTTTCCTTGACCACATCTCCACAGATAAAGCATCAATCAAGGCAGGAGAAAAATTGAAGAATTTCCCCCTAACAAAACCACGATGATAGTCGGGGGACTTAATATCAAACAAAGACAGACTCAAATTGGAGTAGAACTCCATGATCACATCTTTCACCCAAAAGAACCCATCAGACAAAGTGGTTCAGCTTAGCCTCAGAGATACATTCATAAACCCCTGCCCTTTGCAAATCAAAATCCCTGGCAGGCTTATCCACAATAATAATCTTCTCTTTATTGATATCCCAGAACTTCGCAAAGGAAGCATTGCGAAAAATAGGCATAAACTCATAACCCGCAGGTAAAGAGGGGGCGGCAGTACCTTTCTTAGATGAAGGAGAGGGAGGTACATTCTCTTCCTCATCTGAGTCGCTGTGAATGGAGACCTCAGCATCGGACCCAGAGTCCAAATCAATCACGGGCTCCTTGCCTTTGCCCTTGGCAGTCTTCTTCTTGCCCTGAGCAACAGAGGGAGAAGAGGCCTTCCTCTTCCAATTTGAAACAGAACCAGAGCCACCGAGAGGAGCACGGGCTTGAGAACGTGTCCTTCGGGCGACGCCAACGGAGGGCGGAGGAGGAGGAGACTTGTTCTTCCGCGCCACTTGCTTAATCTTCTTCTTCCGTGGTGGAGGCTCCACAGAATATGCCGAAACATAAGCCCTAGGAGTGGTTTCTGACAGAGGAGGAACAAGATCATCACCAAAAAGAGGCTGGAGAGGCTCTTTCGAAACATCATCTCTCGGAGGAGATGGAGGGGCATTTTCTCTGGGAGGGGTCAGAGGAGTAGAATCCTCGACCAGACCAGCACCGTACCATGGCAGGTAGAGTGTTTGAGGAACATGCTCGGCCGATAGATGCAGCAGGAAATCAAAAATCCGGCGGAGAGATGGAGAGAAAATCAGAGAAAAGCCAATAATTTCCGGCGGAGAAAGATAGAACCCAGAAAAAAAACCTAGCGCAATTGAGTAAGAGAGAGGATGAACTCTGCAATAAGCTAGCGCCGGTTCAAATTCCAAAGACTCAACAGTAATAGCAAAAGGGCGCACAGAAAAATAGCCCCCTTTTCAACTGACAAAATCTTCACGTCAGACAAGTACCCAAAGAGAAACACCAAACATAACACAAACTCAAAACAACATGAACTCAAGCAACTGAAGAAATCAAATAAACATAATCTGAGCAGCTCAGATTATACACATCCCGAGTGATTTTCGAAGAGCTTCAAACCTTTCCCCATCTAAAGGTTTGGTAAATATATCCGCCACTTGCACTCGAGTAGAGACATGTTGAAGAGACAAAGCCTTGTTCTCAACAAGATCTCTTATAAAATGATGCCTGATCTCTATATGTTTGGCTTTTGAATGACTGACTGGATTTTTAGAAAGATTAATAGCCCCAATATTGTCACAGAATAAAACATACTCATTCTCATCAATCCCATAGTCATGCAACATCTTGGTCATCCAGATCAACTGAGTACATGCACTTCCAGCTGCTATATATTCTGCTTCAGTTGAAGACAGAGAAACACAGTTCTACTTCTTGCTATGCCAAGAGATTAGGTTTTCTCCTAAGAAAAAAAATTCTCCAGTAGTACTCTTCCGGTCATTTGGGTTGCCAGCCCAATCTGCATCACTGTATCCGGTTAACTTCAATGAACTTCCCTTACCAAGCCATATGCCAATCTTGCAAGTTCCCTTGACATACTTTATAATATTCTTTACGGCCTTGTGATGACTCTCCTTAGGGTTTGATTGAAATCGCGAGCAAACCCCAACACTGTATGCTATATCCGGTCGACTGGCGGTTAGGTACAGTAGACTACCAATCATACTCCTGTACACTGTCTGTTCAACCGGTTTGCCCTCTCCTTCTTGAGTCAGTTTGATTGATGTACCCATTGGTGTCCTCTTCGCTTTGGTATTTTCCATGCCAAACTTTTTCACCAGATTTTCAGCATACTTCTCTTGACTAACAAAAATACCATCTTCACTCTGCTTGACTTGAAGTCCCAAAAAAAACTTCAGTTCTCCAAACATACTCATCTTAAACTCAGATGTCATCAATTTCACAAATTCATTCACAAGAGATTCTGATTTAGAGCCAAAAACTAAATCATCAACATATACCTGAACAATGAATATGTGACCTCCTTGCTGTTTAACAAACAGAGTTTTGTCAGCACTACCTCGAACATATCCCTTCTTGAGTAAGAACTCAGCTAACGTGTTGTACCAAGCTCTGGGAGCTTGCTTCAATCCGTACAAGGCCTTGTTCAATATGTACACATGGTCTGGATGCTCGGGGTCTTCAAAACCCTTGGGTTGTTTGACATATACCTCTTCTTCCAGATTTCCATTTAGGAAGGCACTTTTGACATCCATCTGGTAAAGCTTGAAATCCAAGCTACTAGCCATTCCCATCAAGAATCTTACAGATTCCAATCTTGTCACAGGAGCAAACGTCTCCCCATAGTCAATGCCCTCCTCTTGTGAGTATCCTTGAACAACTAATCTAGCTTTGTTGCGAGTGATGTTCCCTTGCTCATCAGTCTTATTCTTAAATATCCATTTGGTCCCAATCACATTAGCACCTTTGGGAAGTGGAGTAAGATACCATACATTGCAACGCTGAAACTGCAACAGTTCTTCCTGCATGGCAGCTATCCAGTTTTCATCTTGAAAAGCATCAGTAACATTCTTGGGCTCAATCTTTGAAACAAAACACACAATTGCTATGTGGGAAACCAACTTCTTGAAGTCTATTTCTCTCTTTCTGGTCTGTATCCCATCATCAATATTCCCAATCACATCTGTAGCTGAGTGATTCTTATGGACTTTCCTTTCAGTAGTGTCAGAAATACCAGTTGATGTACCATCTTGAGTACCCTCCAGGGTCACTCCTCTATTTTAGCATCCTTCACTCTACTAGAACTCTGAGATTTCCCTTCAGTACTGATAATCTGAAAATCTTCTTCAGTACTTACTTCTCCTTCTAATGAATCATCAAATGTAACATTGATTGATTCAATAACTGTGCTTTGATTTTTCAGGTACACTCTGTAAGCACGGCTGTTTCTGGAGTAGCCTACAAAGATTCCCTCTATTCCTTTGTCATCAAGTTTCTTCCTTTGCACTCTGTCATTCACCACAAAGCATCGTGAACCAAAAATGTGAAGATGTTTCACATTTGGCTTTCTTCCTCGCCAAATCTCATATGCAGTAACCTCAGTCTGTGGCCTAAGATACACTCTGTTGCAGATGTAGCAAGCCGTGTCAAACGCTTCAGCCCAGAGCCTTAGAGCAATTTCCTTAGCCTTCATCATAGTTCTGGCTGTACTCTGTAGAGTCCTGTTTTTCCTTTCAACCACCCCATTTTGTGTAGGTGTAATAGGAGCTAAGAATTCGTGTCTGATCCCTTTGGACTGGCAGAATTCCATGAACTCTTGATTCTCAAACTCACGTCCATGATCACTTCTGATGGCCTTGAGTTTGCTCTCCTTCTCTACTTCCAGCCTTAGACACAGTATTCTGAACGCCTAGAACGTGTCTGATTTTTCCCTTAAGAATTCCACCCATGTGTATCTGGAGTAGTCATCCACACATACAAGAATATATTTCTTTTCTCCTAGACTTTCAACCTGCATGGGTCCCATCAAGTCCATATGCATGAGATCAAGAACTTTGGCTGTGGTGATTCGGAGTACTCTCTTGTGTACCTCCTGAGTCTGTTTCCCCTGTTGACAAGGACCACAAAAATTGACATCGCCAAACCTGATCTTAGGAATTCCCTCAATAGCATTCAGTTGAATGAGCCTCTGAATGTTTCTATAATGAGTGTGCCCAAGTTTCTGATGCCATATTTCACTCATCTTCGAAGTAACTCTGTAGCTGGTAATCTTTGGAGTAAAGATATAGCAATTGTCAGATGATCTGCTTGCCTCCAGAAATCTTTCTGTTCCTTTGTTGATGACACAACTATCTTTTCCAAAGCTTACGCTCATTCCTTCATCACACAGCTGGCTGATGCTGACCAGATTGGCTCTCAATCCTTCAACATAGAGAACTCCATCTAGAACTGGCATACCAGGGACATTCAGTGTACCAATTCCTCGTATTCTGCCTTTTCCACCATCACCAAAAACAACAGATTCATTAGAACAACTTTGCACATTAACAAGAAGATTCATGTTACCTGTCATGTGCTGGGAACACCCACTGTCAATGTACCAAGAGTTTCCCACTCTAGAGCTGTTACTGGTATGAACCACATAAGCCCTATAGCCCTGGCCTTGATTCCTTCTATTCTGATACTTGATCATCTCTTGTCTTTTATCACCAAGGTAAAAACGGCATCTTGGTCTGATATGACCAAGTCTACGACAGTAATGACAAAGAGGAATAAACACTTCAGAATCAGGGGTTATGCTCAGGTACCTTGTGATGTTCTTGTTTGAGTACCACATCCGGAGTTTCTTCTTCTCCAGACTTCTGTTCGACATTGCCTGAGGCTTCAGTTGGTTTAGGCCTCCATTCCTCACGCCTAACAGGTCTCCCAACTGGTTGAGTTCCAACTTGATCATTGACTCGGTTCCATCCCTCAACTCTTCTCTCTTGTCTTTGAGCTTTCTGTTGATACTGGTATTCAACATGTTGATAGTTCCTTCTGTTGAACCCAAGACCCTCTTTGTCTGCAGCTCTTTTTCCTTGTCTGAGAATTTCATCAAGCTTCTCAGTACTGGAGTTCATCATCCTGATCAATTTCTGAATCTGACTCAATTCTCCATCAGTTTCCTTTCTTCCATCCTCACAGCTTCTGAGTTTTTGCTGAAGAGATTCAACCTCGGATTTTAGAGTATTTCTTTCCCTCTCCAACACCTTAACTTGTTCAGTCAGATTCTGATTCAATATCAAAGCCTTCTGACATGCATCCATCAACTCATCATAGTCCTCCTGACCTTCGTCGTCTTCATCCACATCTTCAACTTTGAAAGGGTCTTGATCAGCAACATCAGATAAAATCCTTGGACCATTTACAGTAGCAACATGTGCTGTGTGAGACGCATCATGTCCTTCAAATTCAGTGTCGGTGACTTCCTCATCACTGTGGGTGGCTTGGAAAGCCTTCTTACTGACTTTCTGATACTTGAAAGTATTTGCACATTCGCTCTTGATGTGACCATAACCATCACACTCATGGCACTGTGGACCCCTATCTCCATTTTCCTTCTTCTCGGAGAAGTTTGGACCCTTGTTCTGAGTATTGCTTTGATTCTCGGCCCGACGAAATCTAGAGTTCCCATCACCATTTCCTCTCCTGAAGAATTTTTTCCCAAACTTCTTTGAGATGTAAGCAATGCACTCAGCCATATCTTCGGCACTCAATTCCTCTTCAGATTGACTAGTTGATGAAGCTTTGAAAGCCACGGACTTCTTCTTTTCACTAGGATTAACACGCATGCCCATCTCAAAAGTTCTCAATGAACCAATGAGTTCATTCGGAGATAGCTCATCAACATCCTTTGCTTCCTCAATGGCTGTAACCTTGTAATCAAATCTCTCTGGAAGGGATCTCAGGATTTTTCTCACTATTTTGGCTTCCGTGAACTTTTCCCCTAGCGAGAAGAATTCATTGGATAGACTCAGCAACTTAGCATAAAATTCTGAGATACTTTCATTCTCGTCCATTCTAAGAGCCTCAAACTGTGAAGTAAGTTGTTGCAACCTCTGATTCTTCACACGTTTGTTGCCTTCATAAGTGATCTCCAAGATATCCCATGCTTCTTTGGCAGATTTGCACGTGGAAATAATGGCAAAAATCTCAACACTCACACCAGTATGGATAGCGTTGATAGCTTTCTGATTCATGCCTGACGACTTAAGCTCCTCTTCCAACCATTTTGTTCTTGGTTTCTCTGTGCCGTCTTCATCTTTTGGAGCACTCCAACCATTTTCCACTGCAGTTCATGCAGCCTCGTCTATAGATCTGATGAACGAAGCCATCCTGACCTTCCAGTACCCATAACTTGTGCCATCAAACAGCGGTGGTCTGACCGTAGAACCACCTTCCTTGATGATACTCATCACAAGAACCACCAATATACCAACGGATTATACGAATATCCCAGGATATAACACCGCACCTCGATGACCTGCTCTGGTGCCAATTGAAATTGTATAATCCCTACTTTGGTAGGTAAAATGTAACTCAACACGTAACACTTAAAGTAACACACTTGAGAACACAAGTTGGTAACCCAGTTCGGTGATAAGCACACCTACGTCTGGGGGAAGCTATTCCAAGAAACAATTCACTATGATGAGTATAAGGGATACAAGACTCGTAAACGTCAGCCACACTAAACGTTCTCTCCTCACCCGACTCTACTCCTCACCAATGAATCCTCGGTAAACTCTCACTAGTCTACCCGAAGTACTTTTCACCGAATTGAAAAGTTTTGCCCAACCTTGAACGTTGAATTGTTCAAGGTAATACAATCACTCACCAATAATCAAACTACCCCAATGATTGATGAATGAACGAATCTACTCAAACTCTCAAAACACGAAGATGAAAAACACTCAATGATCTCTAATGTGCGCAACGGCTCCGATATGTCTTCACATATATATATACTTCATGCAAACCCTAATAGATAATTAAGGAATATCTCCAAAGATATCTTTAATAGGGTTTATCAAATCTTCGTGCATATCTTTTCCATAAGGCGTGTGAATAAATAAATAAATAAATAAATAAGGAAGGAATCCTTATACCATACGATCTCCACACTACACCAATCGAATCTATCTATACGTAAATATGCCATATATAAAATATCCACGCAATCCATGCATCAACAGTAGAGTTTCCTTAAGAAGAACTCATGTAATAATAAGCTTTATAATTATATGGTTACCTCTTTCTTGGTTGTACTTATCAAAATTATCTATGTTAGATATCCAAAGTTGCGCATATTTATAAAAATTCATCGAAATTCATACTCCGTCCCTCCCAAAGATAACGTCACATAATTTTGAACACAAGAATTAAGGGAATGCGTAATCTTTTCTCAACTACTCCCTCTGTCCCACACTACTTGTCCATGTTTCCTTATTGAGACGTCTCATTTAATTGTCTGATAGGATACGACACATAACTTCGGCCCGACAGAAGGCCCAATTGAGATCGGGCCCATTATCCATGTCAGGCCCACGAGTTCGGCCCATGAAGTGCCACTAAACCTAGCTGGCGTATGAGATGTGATCACACCCTATAAGGAAAGCGCGATTATGGGAATAACGTTGCCATAATTGTAGGAGAAGAGCTGATATGGTGGGATTCCATAATCAACTCTTCTATATATTACGATTAGAGGCTAGAGAAAGGAACATGCTTGTAATCTCTAAAGAAAACCCTAATAAACAGTTATCATCCTTTCTCCCGTGGACGTAGATCTACAACGTAGATCGAACCAAATAAACTGCTTGTGTTCTTGTTCATTGCCGTTATTTCTCTTGTTAATCATCCACAAAATACATACTTGATAATTGTCCACTTATCTAAAATAGACACTTTATAGTCTTACATCTAATACTATGATATAAACCCATCTATCGCTTCTTGCGTTGGTTATTGTGTCATTTGTCAAGTGGACAATTGTCATGTGACAGAGGGAGTATTATATGAGTATTATATTATCCATATCTGATAAAAGATTACACATTCCCTTAATTCGTGTGCTAAAATCATAGCACGATGGTAGTACAATTTTTTTTTTTTTTTTTAATAAAATTGACGTTATCTTTGGAACATAGGGGTATATAAATAATTATGGTTCAATCGAATCACTCAATTGCAGCTCGATTCTATATATCGAGTTGTTGCCTAGTCGGATTTGAGCTAAATCAAACATAATTTTTTCGGAATTGTAAAATTGGACTACCTTAAATAAGATACATGACGAAAGAAGTGATACGTCATTATAAATCATGTACATGATCAAATTCCACGTATATTAAATTGGAAAAAAGGGTTTAAGAAAAGCGGATTTATTAAGACTCAAATAAAATCGAATTAGGGTTTAAAACAGAAAAGAGGGTTTTAACTTGAACCTCAAATTCGGAGCAGAAGCAACAGGAAAAATGAGCAACCAGATGAAGAAACCCATAAACGGATCCGGCTCAGGCTCCGGATCAGGTGGTTTTAGGGCGAAAATGAATCATTACCTTTACAGCGGCGAGAAGAAGCATGTTTTTGGCGGCATCGCTATAATTGGAGTTCTCTTCGGTGTGCCCTGGTACCTCATGACCCGAGGTTCGTATCATCTTCGTCTTCATTTTTTAATCCGATGTTTTTTCTGGGCTTTGAGGTTTGTTTGATTATTTGATGGTAATTGATCGGAAATCACCAATTTTGAATTTTAATTATTTTGTGTTGGATTTAGGGATTAAGGTTTAGGGGAAATAGCATTTGCGGCGATTGTTCTGTAAATGTTGCTAAAAGTTTGTTAATTTTTTGTTTTCATTTTCATTTTGTGTTTCTTGAAGCACAATTTTTGATGGTGATCACTTAGAAGGTTGCTTTTAGACTTTAGCTTCTGATCAAAGTTCAGTTTTTTGGCCGTTTTTTCCTCATTTAATGCAATTAGGATTTTGTTTGATTTATTTGAGGATGTGAGAGTCTGAGTGTCTAATGCCCAGTGGCGTAGGGAGAAAAAATGAATGGAGGGTGCTAAAATCAATTATTTTTAGGTTTAAAGGGTAAAAAAAATGAAAAAAAATTCTAAAAAATTTTGTAGGGTAAAAAACACCATTTTTTGGGGGAGGGGGGTGCTTGAGCCCCCTCCAGCTCCCCCTTGTCTCCGCCACTGCTAATGCCCTGATGGCATTTGTAATTTTGAAAACTTAGCCAAAAGGTTGTGATTTGGTGTAGTTTTTCATTCTTGAGGGTTAAATTGCAGAAGTCACGTATTTATAGTTTGGTATAGTAGTCTATGAGCATTTTGATTCGAGGAAGATGTAATCGGATTATGATTTGTATTCCAACTTATATGAATTATAATAGGTCTTTTTTGGTAGAGGATTGAAATCCATTGATTTGGACATTGAACTCTGTGGATGGTATAATCTTATGAATCCATGATGGTACATTCCACACACTTCGAATAGGCAATGTATGACGTCTCACAACAGGATCATCATTACTTTTGCAAGAACAAATCTTTAAAAGTCTAGATTCTGCCATAAGTTCTGATAATTCTCTGTTAGAGATCTATAATCTACCTTCTTCGACTACTTTATACCACCCCTCCTGAATTTATAGATGTCAAAAGTGAACTTATAAAATTTTGTTGTGGATGTTCATGTAAGTAATTGCCTTGGACTAGCTGTCGTTTTTCTTGCAAATTTACATGATGCCGGGTTAAGCAAGCTTACATGAAAACAGACAAAGGCAGGGCATATTACGTCAATGGTCAGATCTATATAAAAGATGAAGATTCCACCTTCAATCCTCTCTGGATCCACATATTTGAGAATCTAAGATGATGACACTGCTTGAGCAGAATTGTTACAATTGTCGAAAAATCAATTTCTCTATTGCCAAGCATTTTCTGGTAACCCTTCAAAGTACACAATTTTTGTATGTCCAAGCTTTTGTCTGTGTCTTGTCTTCACTAACTAATCATAAGAAATTAGGTAATTTACCTATCTCTTCTTTTGATTTTCTTGCCCTTAAAGTTTTTACACTACTGGTGAATGATCTGGCGCATTCGAGGCTTCCTTTGAACCCTCCACTATATTCCATTTCGCAACGTTATGGCAATCTAACATCCGGCAATATCTATTGAGTGATATACCTTAGTCTCAGTAGTATTGCAAAATCATGATGATCAAGTAAATGAAGCCTACAAAAACTGCCGGCTTTGATTCCCAAGACAATTCTTTGCTTTTAAGTGTGTTTACTTTTGTTGTTTGCATTAACAAGAACACAGTGAAATATATTATCCATGTTCCATGCATCTTTGTTAACTTGAGTTGAAACATCTTTTCTTATTTGAAGGGACAAAGCAACAATCTCATCAAGATTACTTGGAAAAGGCTGATAAAGCTAGAAGCGAAAGACTTTCTGCCGGTGCATCCACAATTAGATGAAGAAATTCAGGTTCAATCAAACAGCTTATCGTCTTCTCTGATCGACTTTTGGTGGCCGTTATTCGGTGGTATGGCATCCTCCTGTTTACATGAAGACTAAGTATTCTGGAATAAGCTCTTTGAAGAAGTAAAGTCCTCTATTCTTATACTATTGGATGGAATAGCCTTTGATGAATTTATTTAAATTTTTTTAAATGAATATAATAAAATATTTGGATTAGGCATATAATTGAATCCTTATATAACAATCTCACTTGTACTTGTTTGGTTTGATATCTACACCTTCTTTTTAATGCTTCTGTGACTAGGACATCATAGAACATTGTCTCATACTACAATATTTGAGATCCTCCTTTTATCTTTTGTGTGTGTGTGTAAATGTTTTTTTATTGCCATCACTTTAATTACTGAATGCTACACCATGTGTAATAATAATGTTTGATATATACTCCTTCCGTCCCTTCGAGTTTGACACATTACCTGAATATATGTGAGGTATACAATAATGAATCGTGTCAAATATGGTGGGACGGGGAAATTTTACTGGTGACATGTTTTGTGAGGGAAATTTTCCTGGGTCTTGACTAATTATTTACCATTATTTGACACGAGTTTAACTATAAATGCAGATTTAATGATAAATAATTAGTCAAGCTCCGGTAAAATTTCTATCTCAAAAACATGTCCCCATTTCACATATGAATAAAGATTATACAAAGCATTTGTAATATAAATATTCGATTCAGACCTTTTATTTATTTTTATTTTATTTCTCTTTTAATTTTAATAACCTTGAAAAAGTCAAGATTGAACGTTTATATTACAAACATTTGCATCATCTCCTTTTCATACAGAAAAACTAAAGCATAGTCTACAAATATTGAAAACTAGATTCGAATTATTAATTTTATACATAGAGCAATGAAAATATCACTTGAATTTTGACAAATGGCCATCCAATCAGGCCAATCTATAAACCTTTCGGTCTATAGCACTGATTGAACTCTGATTTGTTTCAATCTGGCTTATTGAGCACTTTTATTTTCGGATCGTAACCTTTAGGCCACATCCCACCTTTTTTATCGAGCTATTCGGTTCGGCCTAAATTGACATTCCTAGATATTGTTATCGATTATGAATTACTACGTTATGTGTTTAAATACCGATCATATTAAAAAAATAAAGAATCTTGAATTTATTTTATTTTGGATTGAAAACTGCTAGTGGATTTGATATACCGGCCCTGACAGGTGGCGGATTTGGTTTTTAAACCTTGTTTCCTCCCCCAAAACCGCCGGAAGATTTAAATATTTTCTATAAATAATTATAATCAAGTACACTCGTATTAAAACTTACCAAACATGATTAAATACACTAGATAATTTTCATTAATATTAAATGGATTAATAGTACTTTTACAATTTTCATGCACAGAGAGAGAGAAATCAAGAAACATTAATTAATATATACACTAACCTCAAACATCTTCACAAACTATTATTGTGAAAAATGTGGGTTTTTTTTTTTTCATGGTTGTATTAACATTATTAACATACTTTTTTTTTAAATCACATATTAATTAATTAAATGTAGGGATTAATGTGAGAAGAGTAATCTCTAATCCCAGCTCCTTCCCATCCCATCCACTCTTCCCACAAGTCCCAATCTTGATCGTTGATTCCCCTCATCGCCTCGTCTTCGTCGTAATCCCCGTACATTTCCGTCTGGGGCGGGCTCGTCTCCTCTCGTATATTGCTCATCACAATCTGAAAAGAGCAAGCAAAGTTTAACATAATCAAGGGATGATTCTTAGACCCCTAAGATCTTAGTATGATGCCTAGTTAGAGAAGGTAGCTCGTCGAAAACGACTCACGAACTACTCGGGATCAAGATTAGCAATCCGATCGCGATTTCGCACCTTTCTTCTAATTGATTAAGTGCATTATTATGAGGAATGAAAGTGACCTCACATCAAGCCCTAAGCTTATTGACATGTATATTATCAGTGTATAGATAGCTATTCCCTTACTCATTTAGAAATGAAAGGGATATAATGTTACTTATATGCATTAATAACATTAATTAACATAATTATAATTGAATAGAAACAAATTGTGATTATAGATAAAATTTAAACTCAATGAAAGTTATAAACTTACATCATAGGCTTCATTAATTTGGTGAAAATCAATTCCACAGTTGTTTCCTCTGCAAACATCAGGGTGATACTGCAATAAAACAAAAATTATTAGAAAAAAATAAATCAAGATTGCAAATAAATTTGTGAAAAATGGATGATTCCACCTTAAAATTAGGACTATAAATATATTAGGATTTAGCAATTAATCTATCGACCCTACATTTGAATATTATGTGTGAATATTCGCATATTATTAGGGCATGTGGGAATTCAATTACTGCGCCAAATAAAGAAAAGAAAAACATAAAAATAGAAAGAGTCAAGATGAAGAAATTTCAAGATTAATAGAGACCATCTTCCTAGAACATGCTTAAAGAAGATATTTTCTTCAAATTTGAAAACTTCTTCACACATAACGAAAATAATTTCTCGTTTCTTTTCATTTGACTCGTTTTTGAATATATAACTGATTATGAAATAATGAAACGACAGAAGAGAAATAGAGGGAGTACTAAATTTACAAAATGAATATGAACACAGCACAGCTAAGATCATCTCTCATCAATCCAAAAACATCTAAGAAACTAACAATTTTTTTTTTTTTTTTTTTCAAATCTATAAAAAGGGCCAGCTCTTGATAAAAATGCTGAAAACAACACAAACAAACAAGAATAAAACCCCATATACAAATCATCCATATTTAAGGAAAAAGGAAAGAAAAAGAACCTGAAGAGCAAGCTGCCTGAAGGCCTTCTTAACCTCAGATTCAGAGGCACCAGGTTGAATCCTCAAAGTCTTGTAAGAATCAAAGACAGCAATTGAAGAAGAAGAGATGCAAGAAACCCTAAATCCCCTTTTCTCATTTCCCTTTCCCATATTCTTCCTTGATAAATCATCCCTAAATTGGGCCCAACAACCAGAAGCAGAGGCACACCCCAAAGCAGAAGCCATTTATATATCAAAGGTGGAATTTTTTAAAATCAATCCAAGATTACTTTTTTGTTCAAGATTTTCAGGTTTTTGATGAAAAAAGAGAAGTTTATATAGAAGTTATGAAGAAATGTGAAAACCCAGAGAAAACTAAACAGAGCAGTTTTCAAAGGGTATGTATGAATTGGGAATTGTTGGTGAAGCCAATTTATAATAGTATAAAATTAAAATCCCTACAATAATATAATATATAGTTGAATAATATAAAGTCGACGGAATTTGTTATGAGGTGACACTTTTAAAGAATGCAATTATGGAATCATAGAAAAATGACCCACAAATGTTCAACGGATTTCTTTATTATATCATGAATGACCTTTTTATATAAACTAATTTTTTTTTTTTTTTTAAGTGAGTAAAATCATTAATAAGTAAATATATATGTAAAATGACGTTTAACTGACCTAAAATGAAATGGATATTTACTACTCCCCGCTCTAGTTGGGCTATAGAGTATATAGATCTAAAGTTTACAATAATGTAGTAAGCTAGATGGAACGATACAATCATACAGATAGTATTATAAAAGTTCTAATCATTTTTCTTAAACGAATTAACAAAAATTAAAATGTTACATGACGAAGGATCAGTGACAAAGTTAGAAATTTGAGATGGAGATGTTCAATCGGCTCATGACTTGAACGAGACGGGAGACACTCGTTTTTCTTTGCAATTTCATGAACATGGGATTAAAATATTTCTACAAAAGTAAAAATGTATTTATGAATTGAAGAAAATAAGATTGGGGTAGACTTAAAATCCACTAGACCACACACACGACTATATCAACATGATTTCACCATTACGAAAAACTTTAACTTTAACCTTTTAAGAGATTGTTTCATAGGTTCCGTCTCACATTTATTATCTCATTAACAATTAAAGATTTTATTTTACGCGAAATTTAATTTGGGATATTGAAAAGAATAGATATACTAGACTTTATGAACTCCATATAGATAAATAAGAGTTAATAGTTAAAAATACCCACTTTTATAAAAACTAATACTTCTATACCCATCATATAAGAAGTATAACTTCTATACCCATTTTGTATTGAAATGTCACAAATACCCTCCCACTTTTCTAATAAAACAAAATTATAATCCAACAACTTAAATTTAGAATTTATGTCTTGGGCCCCACTCGAAATAAATACAAAATTGAATATTCCATCTACCCCACAATCTACCCCACCCTCCTCTCTCTCTCTCTCTTTCACGATCTCTCTCCCTTACACGATTTGAGTAATTTTTGGCGTGTAAAAACTGAAATTTAACCCCCCCTCTCGCCGGAATTTTTTTTACCGTCGCCGTCTCCGATGACAAACCAAGACGAAGCCGGGACCTCCAATCAAGCACCTCGAAACCGACGGGCCGCCTCCCGTCGTAGGCCTCAGCAGCCGCCGGCGGAGGAGGAGCAGCCGGCGGCGCCCCGGGTTTTCCCCGACCCCCCACCGCCCGTATGTCCTTTTCTAAATTTGTTTACGTTCAATGTAAAGAAGCATGAAGCATGTTATGGTTTCGAGCACTTTGTTTAATAAGCATGGAGCATGTTATGGTTTGAATCGAATTTTGTGAAAAATTGAAAATTTTACTGTTTTTGATCATAGGTACACGACTGAAGTGCAATTTCAGACGTGTAATACACGACTGAAATTCAATTTCAGTCGTGTAAAGTCAACGATTTTGACTTAAAAGTCAAAATCGTTGACCATACACGACTGAAATTGAATTTCAGTCGTGTACATACACGACTGAAATTCAATTTCAGTCGTGTAAAGTCAACGATTTTGACTTAAAAGTCAAAATCATTGACCATACACGACTGAAATTGAATTTCAGTCGTGTATATACACGACTGAAATTCAATTTCAGTCGTGTACTTGGCCGAATACAATGCATGAAATTTTACAAAAAATTTTTTTTGATTCGTTTTGTTTGTTCTCGATTTGCAGCCTAGGTTTCAATGGATGCGGGGCCGAATGCAGGGGTTTAGAGGGCAAATAAACCTCTACATACGGGACGACGTGGTTCGGTCGATTCCCCGCGTGTTGCGTCGAGTAGGCGGCCAACGCTTGCTCGATAGATTTACGGAAGGCCCGTTCGGATACCTCCTCGAGATTCGGAGGAACGGGAGCGCGAACAACGCCCTCCACGAGCTTCTAGCCCGAGAGCTCGAGGATGAGTCGATCCCCGAGATGGAGAGGTGGTTCCACGTAGGTGGGCAGGTGATACGGTTCCGTGCCCAAGAGTACGCCCTCGTGACGGGCCTGGCTTTCGGAGAGTCGCCTTTCAACCCTAAAGGCCGTCACGACCCTCCCCCAAGGAGCCTCCTCTACACGAAGTACGGGGGCAAATCCCCTAAGATAAATAAGTTGAAGGCGGACTTCAACGACGACACGAGTGTACTGGGAGACGCCGACCAGTATCTGAAGGCGGCCAACCTCCTCATGTACTACCTCATGCTACTCGGCCACGACAACCCGACGATCGAGGACTGGGCATGGCACCTGGTGGAGTACGAGGAGCAGTGGAGGGCATTTCCGTGGGGAGCGTGGTCGTTCCAGATCATGCTCTACCAGCTGCACGTGATGAAGAGGGACCCCGCCCTCATAACGGGCGTGCGACCCGCCTATCACCTGTACGGGCCGGTCTGGGCCCTGAACATTTGGGCCTACGAGGCGATCCCCCGAATGGGGCAAGCATGCGGGGTTCGGGATCGTCCGACACTGACCCCCCGCCTCAGAAGATGGGCCACGTCCTCCTCTTCGTGCAACTTCAGGGGATTCTTCGATAATCCCGAGGTAATTGATTTAGTAGTTTTTTAGCTTGTTTAATTTATTTGACGTTCGATTTCTGTAAATTTGCTTTAAAAGTCAAAGTCAACCTTTTTAAAATCCAATTCAGTCGTGTAAGTCAACAATTTTGACTTTAAAGTCAAAATTGTTGACCTTACACGACTGAAATTGCAATTAAGCCGTGTACAACACGGTTGAAATTGCAATACAGTCGTGTAAGGTCAACAATTTTGACTTTAAAGTCAAAATTGTTGACCTTACACGACTGTATTGCAATTTCAACCGTGTTGTACACGGCTTAATTGCAATTTCAGTCGTGTAAGGTCAACAATTTTGACTTTAAAGTCAAAATTGTTGACCTTACACGACTGAAATTGAATTTCAACCGTGTATTACACGGCTGAATTACAATTTCAGTCGTGTACTGTGCCGTGTGTTTTGATTGAAAATTGAAATTTGACTCCTAACACCTCTTGTTTTATTTTTCGTTGTAGCTCGAGGTTCATCCGACACTGGAGGCGGATGATTACGATGTTCTCGAACTTGGATTCCAAAGTCTCGAGAGCATCGAGCCGATCGGCGTGGCCTACGTTCCCTCCAAGCGCCACGAACAAACCAATCTCCCGCCCGAGAGAAGGGAGTCGAAGGCGAAGCGCGACATGGCGAGGGCCCTGGAGAAGCTCAAGTGCAAGGGCAAGGGCGCTTCTGAGGCAGTGGCCCCTCGTCGTCGTGCTCCACGAGCGGAGCGAGCTCACTCCGACGGCGGGGTCGAGATGCCGAGGCCGAGGGTTGAGAGGAGGCCCGAAACATGGGCGTCGAAGAGGCCTCGGAGCGAGCACGCTGAACCCCGGCCCTCCGGCTTGATCTGCTGCGCACACGGAGATCCGTGCGAGCGCGGTCCCCTCGGGGACGATTTCTTGGACCGATTCGGAGACCGTCTGGTGTCCCGATGGGAGCAGGATCGCTCGGGGACCGGATTTCTAGGTCGACTGGCGAGGGCTATCGCCGGGGAGCTGAAGAAGTTCGTATCAACCAAGAGTCCGAGCCACAGCCGTTCTTCCTCCGGGGGCGAGGGACAGTCCCGTGTAGGTGAGCAGCCGTTTGCGGGGCTTAGGGATGTCCACGTCAGTGAGCACTCGCTTGGGGGGCTCAGGGATATCCCGATCGAGACGGCTGACCGAGCTCACAGCCCTTTTCACCAGCCTGAGCCCTCCCAAGGCTCCCATCACTCTCGGTTGAGTGAGTTTGTTGACGAGATAGATAGGATGGGAGCGAGCTCAGATGAGGAAGTCACTCGTGTCTCGACTAGGGAGACACGCCCCTCAGCCTCTCTACTATCTCCTTATGTCGTAGAGCGTCCCAAAAACCGATCCTCTCCGTATCAGAGGTTTAGGGAATCGGGACAGCCCCACGTGGAGATGAGCCGGACCGGGTTCTACCTTACACAGGAGATCTTCTCCACTATCGAGGACACGACGAAGTGCCTCACTGCTCTGGTAAGTTTTTTTACATGTTTTGATTTGTTACTTTTACTGTGTATTTTGTTCTAATTAGGGTACTAATAAGATTATTTTGAAATGAATACAGGAGATAGACCTGTACACGGTCTACTGGCAACATAGACTCCAACAAGGGTACCGTCTTCTCGATGGTGTTAGCAAACTTCACCACATAGTTCTGCCCCTTACGTTTTACGTAAGTTCGTTTTCTCATTTTCCGTTTTCATTTGTTTCAATTTCCATATTCATGTTTTTCAATTTGATAAAAAAACTAATAAAAACAATGTTTCAATTTCAAATAAATAAAGACACAACTCCGAGACGAGTACTTGAAGTTTCACCCCAAGTCTTCGACTTGGGGGTTGGCAAACGAGACTTTGAAGTACACGCAATGGGAGATCCCCTACGATTTCATCGCGGGCTGGGAGGGGATTAACACGTACCAACCGTGGATCACCGGCCAATATGTAAGTTTTTAATATCCTATATTGATTATATCGAATTTAATTCTTCGTATTGCTAAATCGTGTTTTTTTTTTCAGTTTCTCGTCGTTTGCCATGTCTCCTCCTCCCATTGGATCCTGTGTCGGGTGAACGTTCCTTGTTGGTGCATCGAGGTGTACGATTCCCACTATTGGATGTACGAGGGAGATGAAAACCATCCACTCAGGCAATCACGGATCATCCAATGCTTGCCCTTGTCTCGCCTCTTCTCACGCCTCTTGGAGTACAATCCCCAATACTTCACGCGTGTCAACTCAAAAGTCAAAAACTGGAAGACACGATTCATGGACATCCAGTTCGCCCCTCCGGAGTTTCAGTTCGTCCAAAACGACTCCGTGAGTTGTGGCGTGTACGCGTGCATGTATTTGGACTTGCTCCTTGGGAACCATAAGCTATACCATGGCGACGAGAAATTGGTCGTGAAAAAATTTCGAAAAAAGATGGCTTCGAGAATTTTTATGATTTCGAAGGGATGGAGGAATTGGTGAACAAATGTATTTTTTCTTCGAATATTGATTGATATTGAATTTTGATTTAGATTTTGTAAATTGTTGAATTCGAATGACGTTTCTTGTTAATTAGATTTGTTTGAAATTGATTTTGTTCGAACGATGTTGATTGTCTACATTACAGGTGAAGGATCGAAATTTGTCAAATGGGGGAAAATGAAGTTTTTTTTTGGACATTTTTACTATAACTTTCGGCTGAGTACACGGTTGAATTGTAGTTTCAACCGTGTACTCAAGAACCTCAACCGTGTACCCTAAGTCGTGTACTTAAGAACCCCCAATTTTTTTTTTTTTTTTTTTTTGATTTTTCAATTCGTGGGACTCAATTGAGTTGGAATCACTGTTACTTTCATACATTGTGCAATCTTATGATTCGATCACGTTACGTGAATTACAAGTTTGTAAGAACATTACGTTCGTAAGTTAGTTCTAGATCAAACGTAACCTTAGTAGTTAGACTATATAAGTGACACTCACTCTATACTTCATACTTACATAACATATCCTTCAATTCAATTGATTTTTGGCTTAATTATGACATAACTTGCGTTATTACACGTTTACAAAACTTAATACACTCGAGATACACGAGAAAATCAAATCAAATACGAGAATTTCGCAAATTTTGGCTTAATTTTGACTTTTTAGGCTTAATTTTGACTTCTCACGACAAGGGTACACGCTATTTTTCATTTTAAATCGTGTAGAGTCAACATTCGTGTAGAGGGCATTGACTTTTATTTAATTTTGACTTTGTTGACCTTACACGGTTGAATTACATTTTCAACCGTGTATACACGGTTAAAAACATCTTTCAATCGTGTAAAGTCAATGACAATTTTGACTTTTTTTTGTTGACTTTACACGATTAATAGGATAATTTGACCGTGTATACATGATTAAATCAAGTATATTGTCGTGTACTTGGCCGAAGGTATCCATTTTATAACACAAAAAAACACAAATTTTCACCAAATGATCAAATCAAACACAATCTGATAAGATTACATCCAATAACATTCTTAAACATCCAAAAACGTTCATTAAGATCCAAAAAACGTCAATTTGTACAAAATAGAAATCACTCTATATAATCAAGCATCGGTATCGTACGGACATCGAGGCCTAGTATGCTCCTCGCTCTTGCAAATGCTACATTTTTTCTTACCTCTTGGACGTCGAGGGGGAGCGTTTAGATCAACTGCGCAAATGGGAAGCGAGGCTTGGCAACTCCGTCGCTTGTGCCCGTATTGTCCGCATCTTGAACACCTTTGCCGGTTCGTAGAGGATTCTCCTTCAACGGCTGATCGAGCTCTTGCCATCGATGGTCGCCCGGCTTGCCTAGGTACAAGGGGGGGTAGCACCCTCCATCGTGAAATGAATTCGGGAACACTCCACGTCTCGGGATGAGGAACCGGTTGAATCTGAGGAGAATACGTAGCAACTAACGTGGATTGCCTGAAATAATGGCTCACGTAGTCAGTTGCCCGCCCACCGGAGTGCCTGTAACAACATACAATACAAAAACGTTTAGAAATCCAATTGAAATACGACAAGCATGAAACTAAAATAAAACGAGAAGTAGCCGTACCTTATCGCCGCACAAGCGTGTCGACAAGGGATGCCGTCTAACTCAAACTCACGGCATTCGCAAGTCGAGTTTTGGAGATCGACCAGGTAAGTCTGCTTTTCACCTTCTACTCTCCAAAGGGTGGGCGTAGGTGTTCCTCTGACGGAATAGCGACGGCCCCATTCCGACGATGCCGACATCTTCGTATAGGCCTTCTCGGTGAGTTCATGTTGGCGAGCTAGGGCACTAGTCCGATGTTCGTCGAACCACTTCTCGACGACTATCCGATACACCTCGATCATGGCACAAATCGGGAGTCTCCGAGCCCACAACAACCGAGCATTCATGGTCTCGGCGGGATTCGAAGTCATGAAGCTCGTACGTCGGACGGGACACTTGCACCTCGCCCACCTCGGCAGGCCAATGTCGCTCAACCTCCTGTAGATCCCGCCTCCCTCCCTGCTTAGGTCCCTCAGATTCCCCCAATATTCATCGAATTGGGAATCTCGATAGGCATAGGCTGCAGACTCGAATATAGCCCCCGCATGCCTCCCGTACCTAACGAAATTTCTCTGGAGGTGAACGAAGCAGAGGCCGTGAATAGCGTGGGGAAAGACGGAGTCGATCGCATTTGCGATGCTCACGTGCTGATCGGATACGATCAACAAGTCCGAGGGCGCCCCGAAACTCTCTCGGACTTTGGCCAAGAACCACGTCCAAGATTCGTCGTTCTCTATGGGACCGAATCCAATGGCAAGGGGGAACACTTGCTCGTTCCCGTCTTTCGTCACCGCCACAAAGAGCGTCCCCTTATTCTTCCCCTTCAAGTGCGCCCCGTCTACTACGATCACGGGGCGTAGCAAACCATTTCCCCACGCCTCGATGGACGGACCAAAGGCGAGGTAGAAGTAGGTCAGACGGTCGGTGACGTGGGAGGTGTGGATGTCGTACTGGGTGCCCGGATTCATCTCCTTCAAAAGGTAGAGGTAAGAAGGGAGCCTCTGATAAGACTCGTCGAAGGCACCGTACGTCATCTCTATAGCGACATTCCTCGCACGGAGAGCGAACGGGTAGTCAATCTGAATACCGTACTCACTCTGTAGCTCGTCCACCATCTCCTTTGGCTTCAACACTGCGCCCTCGGTGATCAATCGACGAGCGTAGAATGCTCCTAATACCATGGCCGGCACCTGTCGTTTGTTGTTCGAATTTAAATCAACTAGACACGTGTGATCGGCCACGTACTTGTTGATCTTCCAAATCCCGCCTTTCTGCGTTGCATTCAACTTGAACTCGCAATCCTTCCCCGAAGTGCACCTAAAACCCACACGGCCTTTGTCGGAACGAGGGATACAATACTCCTTCCGGAGATCCATGTGCAACAATCCGACGGCTATATGCAAGTCATCCTTCTTCTTGAAGTATCCGTGCTTTCGCAACTGACCCAAGGCCGGTACCACGTCGGGATCGATCCATCCTAAAGGGAGCGCGGTGTCTAGATCGACGTGCGGTATCAACCATTGTCGAACCGCCTCCTCGTTAGCGCGAGCACGAGCTTCGGCGTCACGGGGCTCTTGGTTTTGTGAGTGCATGCTACGAAGCCCGATAACCCTATCAATATGGCCGGGCTCGCGGATCCATGCTCCGAATTCAGCCGTTAGGCTCTCAAGTAATTGGGATCGTTCCTCCACATTCCTTGCTTCCTCGCCCTCGGACTCGAGAGACTCTTCTTCCGACTCCGGCTCTTCTTCGTCGCGTACTTCGGATTCAAATGCATTCGATCTCGGGATCGGCTCCTCTTCGACGCTATAGTTCTGAAAAATCGTCGATCGTTGGGTAGTATGGGCTGCCCGATTTGCTCTACTAATGACGTAGATCGTCGATGTCTCCCTTCTCGCGATGCACATTCTAAGTAAATCCCCGGTGCTCTTTAAAACGGCCTTCACCGTCTCCCGCTCGTTGAGGTTCGTCAAGTGGAATAGCAAGTGCTCCGATTCATCACCCAAGTAAAGTTGAACGTCTCGCAATACGTTTTCATAGCTCAAACTCGCTATGGGATAAGTGACGAGAAAAGAGTCTCCTCCTACGTACGATATTCCCTCCCAACGACCGCTATGATGGATAAGAATTCTCTGATCACCCATCTCCATCTGTATCCAAAAAAAAAAAAAAAAAAATAATAATAATCTGAAAAAATTTGTTCTTAATTACACGGTTAAAGTGTTAATTTAACCGTGTATACACGGCCAAATGTACCAAAATGTCGTGTAAAGTCAACAATTTTGACTTTCAACCGTTGACTTTGTTGACTTTACACGACAAATAGGGTGATTATACCGTGTATACACGGTTGATTTTAACTTTCAACCGTGTACTTAAGAACACAAAAATTTTCTTCTTTTTTTCCGCATATTATAAATAATAGATAGAGAAAATAGAATATTACCTTGGTATTTGTCTCTAAAAAACGCCTTGAATCGATTCCAAATTTTCCAGAAATTCGAGAAACCCTACAAATATTCTCTCTCAACAATTTTTTCAAATTTAGTGTCGTGATGAAATGAATTATGTCTATGCTATTGCTATTGTTTTCTAACTTTTTCTGATTTTTCAATTAATGTTATGCTAACAACCTCTACTTTTAATCAATTTCACAGATTTGGTTGTTGAAAGTAAATAAATGCAATTTCCTATTTTTAAAAAAATTACACGCCAATCTCCAATTTCAGGTGGTCGTGTATGTGTACAACAAAAATTGAGATTGAGAGTGAATTCGTGTACAACAAAAATTGAGATTGAATTTTATGGTGGGCCCCACGTTTGATTTATATATTTAGTTGATTTTTGGTTTTATTAGACAAGTGGGCCCAAATAGTAAGGGTATTTAAGACATTTCAATTGAAAATGGGTATAGAAGTACTACTTCTTATAATGTGGGTATAGAAGTTATACTTTTTATAAAAATGGGTATTTTTAAACTTGGCCCGATAAATAATATAGCACGTAAATTGTCATTCACACAAAGAGGGAAATGATGTGTGTACGATTGGGAATTGGTAATTTTATTTATTTTTGGCGGATTTAATGAACTTTATACTTTTTGGATAAGATTATAGTAGTAAGAAAGAAGGTGTGGTCGAATCAATAAAATGTCGTTATCCAAATTTGCCTACATCATTTGAATTTCCATGATATTAGAACCTTTCGTCTTATTTTACTTTGTTTTTTTTAATAGGATCGTTTCACTTTATTAGTATGTTTTTTAAAAATGAAAAGTACTATTAACCATTATTTTTCAACGTGTGTCCCTCACTTTTCATTTTTAACACTACACTTAAAATTTTATATCAAAATGAACAAACCAATCGAAATGGAACGGAGGAAGTATTAATTAACTCGTAAGGAATTTAATAAGTTTATGCAAAATCAAACTAATTAACGAAGCACGACAGGAGAAAGGATGATTTGAAGTGAAAGAGATGAAGAGGTAGTCAATCTTGAAAATGTTATTGCAAGTTACGTAGGTAGTATTTTACTTTTATCTTAAAATAGAAGTTTCATTTTATCTAAAAAACTAATATTCTCTCAGTCTCACTTCACTGAAAAATTGACTCTTTTTTTTCGACATTGAGATTATACGGGAGTAATGATAGTGTATTAAAGTGAAAGACAATGGATTAAAATGACGTGACATAATTTTATTGGATTAAAATTTTCTATTTTAATAATAATACAAGATGACATATATTTTAAATATTCCAAATTTCCAACCGTTTCACTTCATTAGTTATATATATTTTCTATAACAAAAAGAATGAATTCATTCTTTTTAAAATAGGTTATTTACTTTTTACATTTAACATTGACGTATAAAATGTGTCGAGCATAAATAAGATAAGTGAAATAGGACAAAATAAATATATTTAAATGTAAAATAAGGAAACTATATCCTCTATTAGTACTCAATTTGTGTCTCTTCACTAGTCTTTTTTATTGAGTAAGAAATTTTATGCAATAGTACTACATTAAAAATGAAAAATAAGAGATTTACATTGAAAATATAATTAGTAAAATGAGACGATCCAACGTAATGAAGCGGAACGGAGGAATATTTCTCTTTTTAGGATGATGACGTGTTATTTATTTACTGTACTATTTTAAATGGGGGACATGATATGGGGACATGGTTGACGATCTTATCCTTTTGCGTGGCTCTTTAGCTTTGGTCCAAGTCACATTTCACTATGTCACTATTTTAATTATTGGGACATTTTAGCTCAATAAAAAATAAAATAAAAATTATAGGGGCATCTATCATTTTAATATAATAAAATATTGGGGCATCTATATATATTTTTTCTTTTGTTTATTTGGTGGGATAATGATTTTTAAACAATCTTTTTTTTGGCGCCTCTATTTTTCATTAATTTTGTGATGTAACTTAAACTGGGAATCCTTATTTTTTTTATTACGCAAAAAAGTGTTTATAAAAATCAAATTGGCACACGAAGTATTAATTAATAGCTTACAGATACAAGTATAATCTATTTTTGATTTTATCGACAATCTTCTCTCTATTTCAGCACGCACTCCCAAAAATTACTTCATTATTGATCGATCCATTTTGGTTTTGAGGCTATATTTTTCAATATTTTGTATCAAGATTTTTATTCTTTAGAGATAATAGTTAAAAATACTCATTTTTATAAGGGTTAATTGCCCAGAAATACATGAACTTTCTCTATTTTCTCATTTTTCCCATGAGCTTTAAAATTGGCCTATAAATACATGACCTTTCTATTTTTCTGGTTTTTCCCCAAAATTTGAAATTGAAGCTGAGTTGGCGAACTTGAAACTGACATGGAAATTATATCTAATAAAATAAATATACAAATTTCACCTAATATCCACCTCATCTTCTCTTCAACTCTTTCGCTTTGGGGAATGACTCTTAGGTTGCGTTTGGTAGGGGTGATAAGCCCCGGATAGTGATTGATAACCGTGCTTATCACCCGTTTGGTAGGCGAGAAAACGTAACCTGGGGGCCCGTGTTTGACTGTTGGGCCCGGGCTTAATTACTGTAGCCCTTTAGTGATCTCCACCTCCCAAATTGGCCCGTTTCATAAGAGGCCCGTGAACAGTGGCCCAGATAGTGAAGTGAAAATACATATTTGCCCTTCTCATTTCTAGGGTTCAACGAGATCGAGCAATAATCGTTCTCATTTTTTCCAGCACCATCTCCTCTCCCCCTCTCTCCCTCTCCCCATATCTCTTCGAAACTTCCTCCATGGCGAACTCGAACGGCGCGAGCTCCTCCGGCAGCAAACACGACGTCGCGGGCTCCTCTCACGGCGCCGGCTCCTCCGTCGGCGGCGGATCCCGAGGCCACGAAGGCCGACGCGAAGACGGCTCTCGCGACAAGGACAACTCCGGCCACGACAAGGGCTCACCCGTGCTGAACTTTCAAATGAAATGCAGTGAATCTATTATTTCAGTTTTTTACCCTTCTGTAATTTTTTTCTGCTGTAATTATCAGTTTTTTCACATGTATAAACTGAAATCTGTATTTGTGCGGTGTTGTTTGAGTTTATAGTCTTGGATTTCAGTTGAGTTGATTGATCTCGATTTATGCAGAGGCTCAGGTTGTGGAAATGGCTGCTGAGGCGAAGAAGAAGCCATCAGCAGAGAGGTATTTTTCTAAAACCCTAAGTATTTGATGTTATGAATTTTCTCTGATTTTTCGTATAGAAATATAAATTAATGCTAATTGAGTTGGAAAATGAAGCAGGAAGGAGAAGCTGTCAGAACCGAAGGCAAAGAAGGAGAAGACCAAAAATCCGAATGTGAAGAAGCGCCCTCCCACTGCATTTTTCGTGTTCATGTATGCACTAATCACAAACTGTTGGTATATGTTCTATGAATATGCCTCTTAACTTGTGCTGTTGTTGATATGTTTACATTTGAATGATTTGCAGGGATGAGAAATGGGTGGTGAGAAATGGTGGTCAGTTCTCCTTACTAATAATACTCTCTTAAGATTCTGAAGGAAATGGCCAAAGAAACCTACTACTACTTTTAGCTTATATTCTAATGTAATTTCATATAATGTGCAGAGCTTGGGTCATTTCATTTGCTTGGTTGAAAGAAAGCTTCAAGAATGGCAGATTTGTTGGTAGGTTCCATTTTTTAACTTATAATAACACTACTTCCAATCATGTTTACTTGCTGAATTTCAATCTGATCCACAGACGAGGCACCCTTCATTTTGAACGACGAAGATTACAAAACTAAGTACAGAACCGAACTCAAGGGTGCAGTTCTTCGCGCAAAAGCAAACCCCGGTGCACTGCTCAGAGGTCTTGATATATGGCTGGCAACTCATGTACAGCCTCCAATCAATACTCTTTCAGCCATGGTTAAATCAGCTGGTGCAAATGTAAGTCAATCGAAGCAACATTCTAATCCATTTGATAACACAATGAAATTTAAGTTTGTGCCTTGGTTATAACAAGTGCTTCCACTATTGATACAATGCCTACTTATATTCTAGGTAATCCAAACACGGAACGAGACACACGACGTATCAAGAACAATCTTCGTAGCGTGTGAAGAGGACATGGAGGAAGCAGTATCAGCTCTAAAGCTGGGGATCAGGACATTCAGCAGTGATTGGCTCATGAACTGTATTATGAAACAAGAACTTGACCATGAGGCCCCTCAGTTTGCAGAATCTCTTTAGCTTTTCAATAGGTCAGTCAGTAGCATTTTGCATGGAAATATATGTATATAACCTAGGAAATGGTATTTTTGGAAAAGCCTACATTAGTTTAGGTCTCTTTTGCTCCAAATGTTTGGATGATGATACTAGTTTCAGTTTCCTCTCACTTTTTTTGAGTGAGATTGGGTGTTAATATAATGTTATGGAGGTCTATATGCTGTTTTGCTTGAACTTTATTTACCCATGCATTACTATGGGTAACCAAACAACAATTCTTCTTAACTTTGGACATGAAACATCCTAACCAAACTACATATTACTTACGAAACTAAGGCTCGAAACCTAAGTTTCAATCCCGGGCCGGCTATCCGACCCCGAGCTACCAAACGAGCCCTTAGTGATTAGGCCGCCATCCTCCCCGACGCCTTTGACCAGCCCTCCATCGGTAAACAAGGAAATGGATAAAAACCAAACCAGGCAAAAGAAAGCTACCCGTATGAGTCCCCTGCCCCATTTTTGGTGAGGTTACCTAATTGGATTGAGATATTTGACTTTGAATGAATAGATTCATGGAAATTAACAAATCCCTCAAACAAAAGTCCAATCCATAACCTAAGATGAGCAGATCTGAAGTGAGCTTGGGCCTGACTCTTTTAGGCGTCTTCTCCTTCGGCTTCTGTGCTAGGAGGGGGGCCTCGACCTTGATCAATTCAGATCGAGATTGGAATCTCAGTCACCATTGTCGTTGGTTTTGGATGTGTTGCGGTCAGAGAGATAATCGCGAGACCAATGGCCGAGTCTTCCGCATTGGTAGACCAATCGCCAGTAGGGTTTGCACCGCCGCTACGAATGCCGCCGCCCTCATTCATTTTGCGTCGGTGATAGGGGAAAATAGGAGCCTTTAAATTGTTAGTTCTTGTTGTTTTGGCTGTAGGATCGGGTAAATACATCATAACTTTCTTTTGTTTTTCAGTTTCCAAACCCAGAACTCACGTGTGAATGGCCAGAGGCGCCGGAAGAATGGCAGTGATATTCACGAAGAGGAGAGCCGGAGAGAAGAAGTTCTTGTATGAGGTGGATATTAGATGAAATTTCCATGTCAGCATCAATTTTGCCAACTCAGCTTCAATTTTAAGATTTTGGGAAAAATCAAAAAAATAGAAAGGTCATGTATTTCTAGGCCAATTTTAAAGCTCATGGGAAAAATGAGAAAACGGAGAAAGTTCATGTATTTCTGGGCAATTAACCCTTTTTATAAAAAGTATAACTTCTATACCCACATTATAAGAAGTAGTACTTCTATACCCATTTTCAATTGAAATGTCAAATATACCCTCAACTTTTCCAATAAAACAAAATTGTTATTCAAAAAACAAAATTGGTATTTATGTCGTGGGCCCCACCTGACATAAATCCAAAATTGAATATTCTAACTACCCCACCCTCCCCTCTCCCTCTCCTTCTCCCTCACGACTGGATTTTTCACCCCACACACGACCGATTCGAATTTTACCCTCCTCCAAATCGGAAAATTTTTACCGTTCCCGTCTCCGGCGCCATCACCGACATGAGTTCCACACATTCCGACCACGATGAACCCGAAACATCGAGGAGAGCCGCCCAACGCCGGCCACGGCCCACCTCCCGTCGCCGGCAGCAGCAGCCGCCGGAGGAGCCCCTTGCGCCCCGCGTCTTCCCCGATCCCCCTCCGCCGGTATGTCCGTTTATTTCGATTTCATTAGGGCCGTTAATGCATGAAACATGTTATGGTTTCGAACGAATGTCAATAAGCATGAAGCATGTTATGGATTAATTTGCATTTTTTTTTCTGGATTTTATAGATAGAGTTCTTAACTACACGGTTAAATTGGATATTAAACCGTGTATACACGGTTGAAATAAGAAATCAACCGTGTAAAGTCAACGATTTTGACTTTTGAAATCGTTGACTTTACACGGTCAAAATAAATTTTGACTTTTGATCGTGTGCAACACGACAAAATTGTGTAATTTGTCGTGTATATTGACTTTAATTGATTAAAATTGAATTTTGTCTTTGACTTTACACGATTTTTTGCTGAATTTAGGCGTGAATTGCACGATTTATAATTCAATTAGCCGTGTAGAGTCAATGATTTTGACTGGAAAGTCAAAATCGTTGACCTTACACGGCTGAAATGCAATTGCAACCGTGTAGTACACGACTGAAATTGCATTTCAGCCGTGTACTTGGCCGAATAAAATGCATGAAATTTTCAATTTTTTTTTTTTGATTCGTTTTGTTTCTTCTCGATTTGCAGCCTAGGTTTCAATGGATGGGGGGCCGAATGCAAGGGTTTAGAGGGCAAATAAACCTCTACATACGGGACGACGTGATTCGGTCGATTCCGCGCGTGTTGCGTCGCGTAGGCGGCCAACCCTTGCTCAATAGATTTATTACGGAAGGCCCGTTTGGATACCTCCTCGAAATTCGGAGGAGCGGGAGTGCGAACAACGCCCTCCACGAGCTTCTAGCCTGAGAGCTCGAGGATGAGTCGATTCCCGAGATGGAGAGGTGGTTCCACGTAGGTGGGCAGGACATACGCTTCCGTGCCCAAGAGTACGCCCTCGTGACGGGCCTGGCTTTAGGGGAATCGGCTTTCAACCCTAAAGGCCGTCACGACCCTCCCAAAAGGAGCCTCCTCTACACGAAGTACGGGGGCAAATCCCCTAAGATAAATAAGTTGAAGGCGGACTTCAACGACGACAAGAATGTACTGGGAGATGCCGACCAGTATCTGAAGGCGGCCAACCTGCTCATGTACTATCTGATGCTACTCGGCCACGACAACCCGACAATCAAGGACTGGGCATGGCACCTGGTGGAGTTCGAGGAGCAGTGGAGGGCATTTCCGTGGGGAGCGTGGTCGTTCCAGATCATGCTCTACCAGCTGCACGTGATGAAGAGGGACCCCGCCCTCATAACGGGCGTGCGACCCGCCTATCACCTGTACGGGCCGGTCTGGGCCCTGAACATTTGGGCCTACGAGGCGATCCCCCGAATGGGGCAAGCATGCGGGGTTCGGGATCGTCCGACACTGTCCCCCCGCCTCAGAAGATGGGCCACGTCCTCCTCTTCGTGCAACTTCAGGGGATTCTTTGATAATCCCGAGGTTGATTTAGTATTTTTTTACATTGTTTAATTTATTTCACGTTCGATTTCTGTAAATTTGCTTTAAAAGTCAAAGTCAACTTTTTTAAAATCCAATTCAGTCGTGTAAGTCAACAATTTTGACTTTAAAGTCAAAATTGTTGACCTTACACGGTTGAAATTGCTATACAGTCGTGTAAGGTCAACAATTTTGACTTTAAAGTCAAAATTGTTGACTTACACGACTGAATTGCAATTTCAACCGTGTATTACACGGCTGAATTACAATTTCAGTCGTGTACTATGCCAAGGGTTGTGGGTGAAATTTAAAAAAAAAAAAAAATTTGATTCCTAACACCTCTTGTTTTATTTTTCGTTGTAGCTCGAGGTTCATCCGACACTGGAGGCGGATGATTACGATGTTCTCGATTATGGATTCCATAGTCTCGAGAGCATCGAGCCGATAGGCGTGGCCTACGTTCCCTCCAAGCGCCACGAACAAACCAATCTCCCGCCCGAGAGAAGGGAGTCGAAGGCGAAGCGCGACATGGCGAGGGCCCTGGAGAAGCTCAAGTGCAAGGGCGCTTCTGAGGCAGTGGCCCCTCGTCGTCGTGCTCCACGAGCGGAGCGAGCTCACTCCGACGGCGGGGTCGAGATGCCGAGGCCGAGGGTTGAGAGGAGGCCCGAAACATGGGCGTCGAAGAGGCCTCGGAGCGAGCACGCTGACCCCCGGCCCTCCGGCTTGATTTGCTGCGCACACGGAGATCCGTGCGAGCGCGGTCCCCTTGGGGACGATTTCTTGGACCGATTCGGGGACCGTCTGGTGCCCCGATGGGAGCAGGATCGCTCAGGGACCGGATTTCTAGGTCGACTGGCGAGGGCTATCGCCGGGGAGCTGAAGAAGTTCGTATCCAAGAGTCCGAGCCGCAGCCGTTCTTCCTCCGGGGGCGAGGGACAGTCCCGTGTAGGTGAGCAGCCGTTTGCGGGGCTCAGGGATGTCCACGTCAGTGAGCACTCGCTTGGGGGGCTCAGGGATATCCCGATCGAGACGGCTGACGTCGCAGACCGTCCTTTCGACAAGCCTGAGCCCTCCCAAGGCTCCCATCACTCTAGGTTGAGTGAGTTTGTTGACGAGATAGATAGGATGGGAGCGAGCTCAGATGAGGAAGTCACTCGTGTCTCGACTAGGGAGACACGCCCCTCAGCCTCTCTACTATCTCCATATGTCGTAGAGCGTCCCAAAAAGCGATCCTCTCCGTATCAGAGGTTTAGGGAATCGGGACAGCCCCACGTGGAGATGAGCCGGACCGGGTTCTACCTTACACAGGAGATCTTCTCCACGATCGAGGACACGACGAAGTGCCTCACTGCTCTGGTAATTTTTTCACATGTTTTGTTTTGTTACTTTTACGGTTGATTTTGTTCTAATTAGGGTACTAATAAGATTATTTTGAAATGAATACAGGAGATAGACCTGTACACGGTCTACTGGCAACATAGACTCCAACAAGGGTACCGTCTTCTCGATGGTGTTAACAAACTTCACCACATAGTTCTGCCCCTTACGTTTTACGTAAGTTCGTTTTCTCATTTTCCGTTTTCATTTGTTTTAATTTCCATATTCATGTATTTCAATTTGATAAAAAACCTAATAAAAACAATGTTTCAATTTCAAATAAATAAAGACACAACTCCGAGACGAGTACTTGAAGTTTCACCCCAACTCTTCGACTTGGGGGTTGGCAAACGAGACTTTGAAGTACACGAAATGGGAGATCCCCTACGATTTCATCAAGAGCTGGGAGGGGATTAACACGTACCAACCGTGGATCACCGGCCAATATGTAAGTTTTTAATATCCTATATTGATTATATCGAATTTAATTCTTCGTATTGCTAAATCGTGTTTTTTTTTTTCAGTTTCTCGTCGTTTGCCATGTCTCCTCCTCCCATTGGATCGTGTGTCGGGTGAACATTCCTTGTTGGTGCATCGAGGTGTACGATTCCCACTATTGGATGTACGAGGGAAATAAAAACCTTCCACTCAGGCAATCACGGATCATCCAATGCTTGCCCTTGTCTCGCCTCTTCTCACGCCTCTTGGAGTACAATCCCCAATACTTCACGCGTGTCAACTCAAAGGTCAAAAGCTGGAAGACACGATTCATGGACATCCAGTTCGCCCCTCGGGAGTATCAATTCGTCCAAAACGATGACGTGAGTTGTGGCGTGTACGCGTGCATGTATTTGGACTTGCTCCTTGGGAACCATAAGCTATACCATGGCGACGAGAAATTGGTCGTGAAAAAATTTCGAAAGAAGATGGCTTCGAGAATTTTTATGATTTCGAAGGGATGGAGGAATTGGTGACAAATTGTATTTTTTTCGAATATTGAATGATTTTGATGCTTATTTAGATTTGTAAATTGTTGAATTCGAATGATGTTTCTTGTTAATTAGATTTGTTTGAATTTGATTTTGTTCGAATGATGTTGATTTTGGTCATTACAAGTGAAGAATCGAAAATTGTCAAATGGCGGAAAAATTGTATTTTTTGGACATTTTGGACTCTTTTTTTCGGCTGAGTACACGGTTGAAATGTATTTCAACCGTGTACTCAAGAACCGTACTCGTGTAACCCTAGTCGTGTACATTAGAACCCCCCCCCCCCCCCTTTTTTTTTTTTTTGTTTTTTCGATTCGTGGGACTCAATTGAGTTGGAACCACTGTTACTTTCATACATTGTGCAATCTTATGATTCGAGCACGTTACGTGCATTACACGTTTGTAAGAACATTACATTCGTAAGTTGTTCTAGATCAAACGTAACCTTAGTAGTTAGACTATACAAGTGACACTCACTCTATACTTCATACTTACGTAAGATATCCTTCAATTCAATTGATTTTTGGCTTAATTATGACATAACTTACGTTATTACACGTTTACAAAACTTAATAGACTCGAGATACACGAGAAAATCAAATGAAACACGAGAATTTTTGGAATTTTTGCTTAATTTTGACTTTTTAGGCTTAATTTTGACTTCTCACGGAAAGGGTACACGGTATATTTCAATTGAAATCGTGTAGAGTCAACATTCGTGTAGAGGGCATTGACTTTTATTGAATTTTGACTTTGTTGACCTTACACGGTCAAAATTTTGTTTCAAACGTGTATACACGGTCGAAAATTAGATTTGACCGTGTAAGTTCAATTTCAATTTTGACTTTTTTTGGTTGACTTTACACGATTAATAGGATAATTAGACCGTGTATACACGTTTAAATCAAGTATATTGTCGTGTACTTGGCCGAAGGTATCCATTTTTTAACACAAAAAAACTCAAATTTTCACCAAATGATCAAATCAAACACAATTTGATAAAATTACATCCACTAACATTCTTAGGAGAATACGGTTGCCCGCCCACCGGGGAATACGTAGCCACTAACGTGGATTGCCTGAAATAATGGCTCACGTAGTCAGTTGCCCGCCCACCGGAGTGCCTGTAACAACATACAATACAAAAACGTTTAGAAATCCGATTGAAATTCGACAAGCATGAAACTAAAATAAAACGAGAACTAGCCGTACCTTATCGCCGCACAAGCGTGTCGACAAGGGATGCCGTCTAACTCAAACTCACGGCATTCGCAAGTCGAGTTTTGGAGATCGACGAGGTAAGTCTGTTTTTCACCTTCGACTCTCCAAAGGGTGGGCGTAGGCGTTCCTCTAACGGAGTAGCGACGGCCCCATTCCGACGATGCCGACATCTTCGTATAGGCCTTGTCGGTGAGTTCATGTTGGCGAGCTAGGGCACTAGTCCGATGTTCGTCGAACCACTTCTCGACGACTATCCGATACACCTCGATCATGGCACAAATCGGGAGTCTCCGAGCCCACAACAACCGAGCATTCATAATCTCGGCGGGATTCGAAGTCATGAAGCTCGTACGTCGGACGGGACACTTGCACCTCGCCCACCTCGGCAGGCCAATGTCGCTCAACCTCCTGTAGATCCCGCCTCCCTCCCTGCTTAGGTCCCTCAGATTCCCCCAATATTCATCGAATTGGGAATCTCGATAGGCATAGGCTGCAGACTCGAATATAGCCCCCGCATGCCTTCCGTACCGAACGAAATTTCTCTGGAGGTGAACGATGCAGAGGCCGTGAGCAGCATGCGGAAAGATGGAGTCGATTGCATTTGCGATGCTCACGTGCTGATCGGATACGATCAACAAGTCCGAGGGCGCCCCGAAACTCTCTCGGACTTTGGACAAGAACCACGTCCAAGATTCGTCGTTCTCTATGGGACCGAATCCAATGGCAAGGGGGAACACTTGCTCGTTCCCGTCTTTCGTCACAGCCACAAAGAGCGTCCCCTTGTTCTTCCCCTTCAAGTGCGCCCCGTCTACTACGAGCACGGGGCGTAGCAAACCATTTCTCCACGCCTCGATGGACGGACCAAAGGCGAGGTAGAAGTAGGTCAGACGGTCGGTGACGTGGGAGGTGTGGATGTCGTACTCGGTGCCCGGATTCATCTCCTTCAAAAGGTAGAGGTAAGAAGGGAGCCTCTGATAAGACTCGTCGAAGGCACCGTACGTCATCTCTATAGCGACGTTCCTCGCACGGAGAGCGAACGGGTAGTCAATCTGAATACCGTACTCACTCCGTAGCTCGTCCACCATCTCCTTTGGCTTCAACACTGCGCCCTCGGTGATCAATCGACGAGCGTAGAATGCTCATAATACCATGGCCGGCACCTGTCGTTTGTTGTTCGAATTTAAATCAACTAGACACGTGTGATCGGCCTCGTACATGTTGATCTTCCAAATCCCGCCTTTCTGCGTTGCATTCAACTTGAACTCGCAATCCTTCCCCGAAGTGCACCTAAAACCCACACGGCCTTTGTCGGAACGAGGGATACAATACTCCTTCCGGAGATCCATGTGAAGCAATCCGACAGCTATATGCAAGTCATCCTTCTTCTTGAAGTATCCGTCCTTTCGCAACTGACCCAAGGCCGGTGCCAAGTCGGGATCGATCCATCCTAAAGGGAGCGCGGTGTCTAGATCGACGTGTGGTATCAACCAATGGCGAACCGCCTCCTCGTTAGCGCGAGCACGAGCTTCGTCGTCGCGGGGCTCTTGGTTTTGTGAGTGCATGCTACGAAGCTCGATAACCCTATCAATATGGCCGGGCTCGCGGATCCATGCTCCGAATTCAGCCGTTAGGCTCTCAAGTAATTGGGATCGTTCCTCCACATTCCTTGCTTCCTCGCCCTCGGACTAGAGAGACTCTTCTTCCGACTCCGGCTCTTCTTCGTCGCGTACTTCGGCTTCAAATGCATTCGATCTCGGGATCGGCTCCTCTTCGACGCTATAGTTCTGAAAAATTGTCGATCGTTGGGTAGTATGGGCTGCCCGATTTGCTCTACTAATGACGTAGATCGTCGACATCTCCCTTCTCGCGATGCACATTCTAAGCAAATCCCCGGTGCTCTTTAAAACGGCCTTCACCGTCTCCTGCTCGTTGAGGTTCGTCAAGTGGAATAGCAAGTGCTCCGATTCATCACCCAAGTAAAGTTGAATGTCTCGTACTATTTTTCATAGCTCAAACTCGCTATGGGATAAGTGACGAGAAAAGAGTCTCCATTTACATATGATATTCCTTCCCAACGACCGCTATGACGGATAAGAATTCTCTGATCACCCATGTCGATCTGTACCAAAAAAAACAGAAAATAAATAATCTGAAAAAATTTTGTTCTTAAGTACACAGTTGAATGGTTAATTCAACCGTGTATACACGGTAAAATTACACAATTTATCGTGTAAAGTCAACAATTTTGACTTTCAATAGTTGACTTTGTTGACTTTACACGACTTATTGTGTTATTCTACCGTGTATACACGGTTGAATTAACCATTCAACCGTGTACTTTAGAACAAAAAAAATTCTATTTTTTTTCGCATATTATAAATAATAAATACATAAAATCGAATATTACCTTGGTATTTGTCTCGAAAAAACGTCTTGAATCGATTCCAAATTTTCCAGAAATTAGAGAATGCCTACAAATATTCTCTCTCAACAATTTTTTCAAATTTAGTGTTGTGATGAAAGGAATTATGTCTATGCTATTGCTATTGTTTTCTCACTTTTTCAGATTTTTCAATTAATGAAGTGCTAACAACCTCTACTTTTTATCAATTTCACAGATTTGGTTGTTGTAAGTAAATAAATGCAATTTCCTATTTTTTAAAAAGTATTACACGCCAATCTCCTATCCAATTTTTGGTGGTCGTGTATGTGTTATTCGTGACCTCCATATATATATATATTTTTTTTATTTCCACGTCATATATGGATTGAAATTTTCCCGGAGCACGAAATTTCAATTGTGAATTGAGAGAGTAAATCGTGTACAACACAAATTGAATTGAATTTTATGGTGGGCCCCACGTTTGATTTATATATTTAGTTGATTTTTGGTTTTATTAGACAAGTGGGCTCAAATAGTAAGGGTATTTAAGACATTTCAATTGAAAATGGGTATAGAAGTTATACTTCTTAAAAAGTGGGTATAAAAGTACCACTTCTTATAAAAGTGAGTAGGGTTAATGTCATTTAAATACACGAACTTTGGGCCGTTTTCGTTTTTTCCCATGAACTTTCAACTTTGTCACAAAAATACACGAACTTTCAAATCGTTGCAATTTTCCCATGAAATTCAATTCCGGTCAAATTGAATCCTAGTTGTCAATTAATTTGCATGACGTGGCCTTAATGGGCTGATTTGGCGCTGAGTAGGCAATGATGTGTCGAAAATATTAAGGGTTACTATCATTTAAATACATGAACTTTGAGTGGTTTTCTTTTTTTCCCATGAACTTTCGACTTTGTCACAAAAATACAAGAACTTTCAATTCGTTGCAGTATCCCCATGAATGTAAATTCCGATCAATTTGAATCCTAGTTGTCAATTAATTTAAATGACGCAACCTTAATGGACTGATTTGGCGTTGAGTAAGCAATCACGTGGTGAAAATATTAAAAACGACGTCGTATTAATAATTGGGCAGCTTAAGAAGCGACATCCAAGGTTTGCTGCCGTACACGCCGTAAGAATATCACAAGACAAGTCATTCTCACAATTTGGGATGAATCTTACTCTCGAGTGCTTTGACGAATTGATGAGGATGTCATTGCCAAAATGAGGATGAAAAAAGAGGAACGACGAACCGGAAGAATAAGGTATGGAGAAGAAAAAATAAAGAAAAATGAATGACGGAGCCACTGCAATTGTTTTTATTAATTGAAAACCATAAATTGATGTCAAAAGACGTTTTTGGCAGTTTCAAAACGATGTGTATTTTACCGTCGATCAATGCCACATAATTATAAACGGTTGCTACGTAGGACACAATTTGGGAAAAATTGACTTTCATGGAAAAATTGCATTAAATCGAAAGTTCGTGTATTTTTTGTGACAAAGTTTAAACTTTATGGGAAAAAATGAAGAACAACCAAAGTTCATGTATTTAAATGACACCATTTTTGGCAGTTTCAAAACGACGTCGTATTCTTTACCTTCGATCAGTGCCACGTAATCATTCCGGTTGCCACGTAGGATGCAATTTGGGGAAAATTGAATTTCATGGGAAAATTGCAACAATTTGAAAGTTCGTGTATTTTTATGACAAAGTTGAAAGTTCATGGGAAAAAACGAAAACCACCCAAAGTTCATGTATTTAAATGACATTAACCCAAGTGAGTATTTTTAAACTTGACCCTATTTTTTATATAGTTTAGGTGAAGTGAAGAATCTTTTCTTTAATCTGGCTCCTATTTATCCATTTAATTAAAGGCCAAATTTATTCCCATCTCTGCATCATTATGTGTGGGTCTATTGATGTGTGTAGAGATTTTTTTACTCTTTATTTATTTTATTTTTTTCCTATTCGCCTTTGTCAATTTTTATTTTATTTAGTGAGAATTTGCCTTTGTCTTTTCCTTTAATATTGCGAGTAATAAAATGGTCGTTTTCCAAGGAATATAAAATGGTATATTATAAGAATATAAGATTGATATATGAATAAATTTTATAATTAGGTTTTCATACATATGCCAATCGACACACTATAGACTATACTAGTTCATTGTGTATTTTAGATAGTAGTATTATTAAAGATTTTATATGTTACTTTCTTAGTCTTATATTAGTTTTATATTAGTTATGAGAGAGAAACAAAACATATTTTAAGCAAATAGTGAAGAAAAGTAGGTAGTAATGGAATAAGGGTCTAAGCACAAGAATAGTGAGACACAAAAATTTAGGATATTAAGAGTAAAAGAGTTATTTTGCTGAGAAAATCTTTCCATTTTAGTCAATCACACTAATATTGGGACGTCTCAAACGTGAAATACTCACGCTAATATGGAGGGTGGAGGGAGTATAAATTAGCAAAAAAGCTCATTTGCCCATCGTAAGACCACTTAATGTACGTAATGAGAGGGGAGATCGACGAGAGTCTGAGTTTTAATGCCCAAGCAAATCATAAACTCTGCAATCAGATCACCAGTGATATATGTAATAGCAACTTCTATCAATTTTGTAGTTAAGTACGTACTCCTTGTACCTCCGTTATCTATAGACATTAAGCGTGTTTATCATGAACATTTGAGCATGCTTTACAAATTAGTGTCAAAAAAGGAAAAGTTGAGCTAAGGGTCTCAAAATTCATGAACTTAGTAACTTTTAAGAAATAGTCCAATGAATATTACTACCACGTTTATTTAATTTTGTCATTTTATGGATCTAACTTCATATAACACTTATTACTGGTAGGATTCAGACTCCCATGCATATTGTGACCACTAACATAATAACAAAACTTGCCTAACTTAAAAGATTCATTCGCACTTGTTATATATCATATGATTAAGGCGAATGCATGTATTGTACAATATATGGTAATCGATCACAAGTAAAATATATATAATTCTCGTTCCAGTTTATGTAACACGTTTTCTAAACATATAAGAGTATAAAGTAATAGAAACGTGTCATTTTAAATGGGAACGATAGACGGAGTATAAATTTTTATCCAACACAACTTATAACTTTTTTTTTTTCGCCAGGAAATTATTGTCTTTTCAGATTCTGAACACATAAATGTTGTTATCTAGTAATTTAGAACTTACACCCACCTTTCTTTTAATACTCCATTATTAATTTATTCGTATGGATATATATCCAGATTAGGTGGTGTGAAGATATTTAAGCTGCAGCTTGAGTTCACAAACATACGTTGTTGAAAGAGACAGCATACACAAAAATATAAAATAAAATCAAAGGAAAGGAAAGAAATTGGGGATTATTGCTAAAAAATCAGGCTTTATACTCCTATATATCTTAATGAAAATAACTTATATTGTATTGTATTCTATACTTTATGGTTATATCCATTTTGCGAGCGGATCCGAATACTCATTTTTCTATATTCGATTCGCATTATAGTTGTCGATTCTCTTCAAGATTTTTCACTTTTTTCAAAATAGTTTAACGATCTACGATCGTCTCTTTTTTCAAAATAGTTGTTATTTCCGATCTGATAGTATAGTAAGGCCATCCCCATATCAAATATTTTGTACACTTTTAGTGAATAAAATAAGTATAAATATACAGCTTATTATAGTATCGTAAAAATAAGTGTGCAGTGTGAAAAATAGTCGCAAATTTGAACTACAAAACCTAATTAGCTAAATTAAGAATAACAGGTAGTGTTTGGCAGACAAAGGGCCTCTAGCTTGTTCATTGCTAATTCCAGCCCACATATAAATTACTCTTTCTATATATACTTTTTTTTAAAAAAAAAATTAAAAAAAATTATGTTTTGACCGTACAAATACAACTAACACGCCCATGCACGAATTTAAGGTGTCTCGAACCCAAAACTTCTTGTTTAAAAAGGGAACGTCTTACTTACGGATGTCAAACGGGTCAACTTATAGGATTTTGGGTCTGCCCTATCCAGTTGCGGGTCATTCGGTTTGGGTTGATCATTTTATTTTTATTTATTTATTTATTAATTTATTTATTTATTAATTAATTAATTTATTTATTTATTTATTTATTTATTCCTTCTTCTTCTTTCGGGCTAATAGTTTTTTCTGCTTCAGCCTAGCCCATTGAGCCATTAAGTTTACGAAAAATAAATTGACATTTATAAACATGAAAATGATTATTGTTTCAAACTCATACTTATATATAAAAAAAAATAATTTATTAAATATTGTGAATTTAACAAACACAACCTAATTATCAAATTTATAAGTAGAGTAATGAAGTATCACCAGAATTCATAATTCATTTTAAACGTAAACCCACCAGGTCAACCCATAGATTTTTCGGGCCAACCCTATCGGGCTCAGGCTTTTTTATATTCAGCTCGGTCTTTTTTACTTTTGGACTATCATTCTTTTCCCCTAACCTAGTATTTTTTTCGAGCTACTTGGATCGGCCTATCGTGTTCGAGCTACACTACCTACGAGGCGGTGGCGAAGCCACGTTTGATGCATGACCATGTCCCGCCGCCTCCCCCCGCGGCCAGGAAACTAAGCTGCAGATCCCGATGGCCTCGCGTCTGAGGCATTTTCTTAGGAAACAGGATCTTCTACACGAAGCCGATACTGGCCCTTTGCGGCGAGCTCAGGTCGAATCCACTGGGGTTCGCCGCCGGGAAAATCCACGGGGCGTTGGCTCGAATGGACGACGAGTACATGAGATCGGCTCTCCACTATTTGGACACCGTGAAATGCCCTAATATTATTGCGTTAAAATTCGTGGAAGGATTTTTCTTGTATGTGTATTTTGGGACCAAACAATTTTCTCATGAGACTTTAGTTTCCAAAGGGCTTGGTTTTCGGCCATTCAAATTTGTGAAGTGGGCTATGTATAATTTTTGTTGTTTTATTTATTTGTGAAGAAGCCCACGTGATTTTCTGTTCCATTCTGAAGAAATTACTCGACATTCTAGCATGGATTAACTAACTTAGTTAAACATATTTGGAAAAAATGCATTTAAAATCGTGAACTTTATCTGACATACCGTTTTAACCGTTAACTTTCAATTTTTTTTCCATAAAATCACAAACTTTTTAATTTGTCCAATTTTCCCTTAATTTCTAATTTTCCCCAAATCAAAGCTGATGTGGCGCTGATGTGTCAGTTTGGACATTGACATGTCGTCCACATAGCTTCCACGTAGATTTTATAAGACACATATATACATCGACATAATTATTTTTATTAAATAATATATGCAATTAATTTTATTTTTTCTAGATTTATCTCCTCCCTCGCTAAAATACGGCCCTCCGATCAGTTCAGGTGCAGATCTACTTCCCTGGCCTGCTTTTCGCTACAAAATCGAGCCAAACATCGATGTCGGAGGTGATGCAGTGGTCGTATCCAAATATGATGTTAGGCCTTTTCGGGGGACTTTATTAATTGCATATACTATTATTTAAATAAAAATAATTATGTGGATGTATATGTGTTTTATAAAATCTACGTGAAAGCTATGTGGATGACATGTCAATTTTCAAACTGACACATCAATGCCACGTCAGCTTTGATTTGGGGGAAATTAGAAATTAAGGGAAAATTGGACAAATTAAAAAGTTTGTGATTTTATAGAAAAATTTGAAAGTTAACGGTTTAAAACGGTATGTCAGGTAAAGTTCACGATTTTAGATGCATTTTTTCCAACATATTTTTATGTTTTTATTTAGGGTAGAAATTTATAATACCCCTTTTGAAACCAACCATGTACAAAATACCACTTCTCTAAAAAGCATGTACAAAATACCCCTTTTATTATTTAATTGAGGTGGGTCCCACTTATTCAAAAAAATGTAAATCAATAATAAGGATTTATTGTGGGAGTTTGTTAAGGTTTTTTGACTCACATCGGGAAGGGGAATTAGATTCCCTAAAAAACAACAAAATGACAAAAAAAATAAAGTTTTTGCACATTATTGTGCCCCCACCCCCCTATTAATCAGGGTGCTGCCGGCACCCCAACACCCCACACAAACACGCCCATCTCTCTCTCAGCTCTCTCTCAACTCTCTCTCAACTCTCTCTCTCGGCCCTCTCTCTCTCCACGTCCCACCGGCCGGAATTTTTTTTCCGGCATCTCTCCCATCTCTCTGAAGTCTCTCTCTACTCTCTCCCATCTCTCTCTTTTCCGGCAACCATCCACCGCGCCGGCAACCCGTCCCGACACCGGAGAAGTCTTCGAATCCCGTCGACGGTCGAAAACAACTAGGTAATACTCAATAAGTACATTAGTCTACGTAAAAAAAAATATGATTTTTTGGCCAAGTTCACGCCGGAGACATGTCGCCGGAAAATCCATCACGCCGGCGTGGTTCCAAAAATCCAATTTTGTTTTTTTTATGTATTTTAGTGTATTTTTTATTTTAAATTTACAAGTTTATATTATATGTTAGATTCAAATTTAATTCGAAAATTTTCTAATCTAATTCGAATTCAAATTTAAATTCGAATTATTCAATAATTATGTGATTTATTTGCTAATTAGTTCGTAATATGTTATTTGAAGGGTTTGTAGACCGGAGCTTGGCCGGAAACAATAGTATTCACACCGGAGACGAAGCCGGAGACGAACACCCCTCGAACACCGAATTCCTTAACTAACAAAAATGGTATGTTTTCCCCATTATTATTGAATGTAATTGTAATTTTTATTGTTATATATGTCCTAATTCCAATCTTTGTGCATCTTATAATGTAGTATATATGATCTTAAAAATTGTTTTAGGAAAAAAATATAATGGTATGTTTAAAAAAAAATATAAGTATACATAAATGAGTAGGGACAAAAAAATTACGTGCCAAAAAAACGCCGGAGAAAGTCGCCGGAAAACGCCATAACGCCGGCGTTATTTTTCGCCGGCGTTATGTGTTTTCCGGCGACGTTCTCCGGCGTGATAGGCTCAAATATGTTTATATGATTTTTATTTTCTTAATTATGTTATAATATGATTTTTAGTATGCAAATTTGTTTATATTTATGTTGATACAATTATATATGTATATGTTTGCAAATATTTTTTTAAAAAAATTGTAGTATTAGTTTTTAAAAATATTCGGACTCAAAATATAGAAGGAAATTATATTCTTAAAATTCAGGTGAAAATCACGCCGGAGAAACCCTGCCGGAAAACAGATACCGCCGGCGTTATATCAAGCCGGCGGTATCCGTTTTCCGACAGGGTTTCTCCGGCGTGATTTTCACTATTGTGTTTAAATTTATTTTATTTTCTTAATTATGTTATAATATGATTTTTAGTATGCAAATTTGTTTATATTTATGTTGATACAATTATATATGTATATGTTTGCAAATAGTTTTTTTAAAAAAATTGTAGTATTAGTTTTTAAAAATTATCGGACTCAAAATATAGAAGGAAATAATATTTAAAAAATTCGGGTGAAAATCACGCCGGAGAAACCCTGCCGGAAAACGGATAACGCCGGCGTGATATATCACGCCGGCGTTATCCGTTTTCCGGCAGGGTTTCTCCGGCGTGATTTTCACCCGAATTTTTTAATTCTAATATTCCATATTTTTGTGCCTTTATATTTTGTATTTGTTTTCGTATGTGCATTTGGAGTCGATTCTCATTACTAAACGTTTTATGTTTTCGTTAAACAGGCTCTTGTCCCGAGTGTCGCGAATGCCGCCGGCCTACGTCGTCCGGACTATTTCAACCAACGCTGCATCGTGAATCTGTACCACAGAACTAATATACTCGAGGATGTGGAGACAACTTTACTAGCGGCAGGGGATGAACCACTAGTCGCACGATTCAAGGAAGAAGGCCCTTTCGGGCATTTTTTGGAGTAGCGCCCGGGGAATACGTATGGCCTTTCAGTTCACAGCATCGTATGTCGAGCTGTTACTATTGATGGAGGCATGTTTTTTGCCATAAAAGGGGGTTGCATCGAGTTTACTCCCCCGGACTTTGCCCTAGTGACAGGGCTGCGTTTTGGCGAAAGCTCGTGGGATCCGAATGACCATACGATTCTGAAGAAGTCCAAACTCCACAACAGGATTTGTCGCAAAGGAAGGCGCTTGGGGGGGCAATTGTTGTCTCTGATCAAAACAGACCCCGAATACTTTCAGGACGATCATGATACCCTGCTCGGACTGGCAAATGTGTTGATTGCCAATACCTTCGTTCTGGGGCACGATATAAAATCCGCCCCGTTCCCCTGGCTGTGGCATCTGGCAGATAATCCGGCGGAGTTCAAACGGTTTCCTTGGGGTGTATACAGTTACATCACCCTTAGGTATTACGTCCAGCACGCCTTAGACAATCCTACCTACCACTTTTACGGGCCGGCTTGGGCCTTGATAGTGTGGGGATACGAAGTGATCGGAGGCATGGCTGACTGCGTTGGGACACTTGAGGACGAACACGTCTACCCGAGGTGTTTGAGGTGGAAATTCCGCGTGAGCCCGCGGGCTAAGATGAGCGCCGAACAGTTCTTCGCAGTCGTCGACGATCCTCGTTATACGATCGGTAACATCCAGCCGACCCCGTGGGAGGAGCAGCTTGAGTACTTTCTGTCGTCCCTGGTCCCGAATCCGGCGGACGTACCGTTCTACGTGCCGGTCCACGCGACCGGAGACACCGCTCAGTTTCCACCGGAGGCACGCCCACGGCGACCGTTGCACGACCCCGACGACATACTTGATACGTCGGAAGGACGTCCGAGGAGAAGCACCCAGAGCCGGGCATACATGGGTGAGGACCAGGCCGAGCACACATCGGGCCGGGGATCTGGGAGCAGGCGCGATCCCGGAAAACGTCCGAGGGAGGCATCCTCTAGCGGCAGCAGGGGTCACGATGTCCCCCAATACGCGACGCCCGATGAGGTAAGGGCGATCATGAGGGAGGAGATAGCCGAGCAGAATCGGGAGATCGACACGAAGCTTAAAGGCTTCATGGACAAGGTGAAGTCGTACTTCGAGGAGGTGAAGGCCTTGATCAGCTGCAAGTCTTCAAGCATTCCACGTTCGGTCTCCCAACCAAGTCGAGGCGGTCGTGGATCCACTCGTGGTGGTCGTCCTCCGATTGTCTCATCGGCTAGGCCTTCTTCAGCACGCCCTTCAGGTGCTGCGACTACCGGAGCAGGAGGTTCTAGGAGCTCCGGGATACAGTACATGACGGCCGAGGTCGGTGACCGTCGAGACACGACCCTCCCGCTGTACACAGACAGTGGACCCTCTGAGCCCTACACTACGCTCGGGTCGTTACCGGAGGCTTCGTCTTCGCTCGAGGCCGCATGGGATGCTTTTACGGGACAGGTAAAATCGGTTGGAAATAATTTTGTGATATAAACTGTTTTTTGTGTTTCCATTTTTGTACCATTAGATTAAACATTGAATGGGGTATGCATACTTTTTTTTACCGCCGGAGAAATATGGCTGGAGCTTACATCACGCCGGCGTTATGTACTCTCCGGCCATATTTCTCCGGCGTGATTTCGGCCGTGTGTTCTATATTATTGTTTTTTACCTTCTTCCATAGTCTATTACTTTTATTTCGATGTTATTGTGCCTAATTTTGAACAAAATGTGTATTTAATATTACGAGTTTGTTTCGACATTTGACGTTAAATGTGTATTCAACATTATTTTGCAGTCGTCGACGTACATCCCCCCCTTCACGCAGTACATGCAATACTCCACGTACCAAGACTTTCAGCCGGGGCGATTTTCACTTCCAGAAAACATCTCTAGCACCGACTATACTACTTCGACGGTGCCAAATGTTACTGTTCGTGATCCAGCTCGTTCATCGACTTCGCGGATTGAACGTGGTCAGGTATTGTATTCGCCAATGCTTTTATTTATTGTTATGTGGCGTAGAAATCTGATAACTTTTTGTGAAATAGTCATCAGGTTTTGGGGACGTCATCCTGAAGGCTGTGTCTGACTATATACCGACTTCTGAACCAGCATGGCCCAAGTCAGAAACCTGCTCTAAGTTCAACTATTGGTACGAGAACGTACACTACGCCATCAAGTTCAAGCATGTACCTGATCAAATTGCACCAGTTACTATCGGAGTCCTCAAGCAGATGGTGAATGACGGGGACTTGGACGGCGCTGAAAAACTCATTGTGAGCAAGGATTTAGGTCCGTTGCTTGTTCTTATGCCCTATTGGTTAATGGTCGGCGGTTATTATGAGAACAACGTCTACGGGATCCCTAAACCCGAACCTGAAGAGATGAGCTTTAAAATGGTCTTTTGGAAAAAAGAGAGCCTAATTAGGAGTGAGCATTCAAGATGCAGTGGAGTGGTTACTTGCTTGAACGTGGAGCGTCTAATCAGCGGGAGTCCCTCCATACAGGCCGCAAGTTATAACTGTTGCAAATATAAGAGGTTGTATGCAACAAGAATATTTGGTTATGCGGATCATTAAATTTAGTGCACAAGACTTCTAATTGACGTTGATTTTAATCTTTGCTAATTTTTACAATTCGAGTGCGCGTTTCGAATTTCGTTCAATCGTGGTGAAAATATTAAATCTGGAATGAATAATCGTTTAAGTCATGTACATTATATTTCTAATTATAAAAGAAAAATGGAAAAATATATATAAAAGGAACTCAATGACAAATTTCACGCCGGAGACATCACGCCGGAGATACAATACCGCCGGAGGAACATAACGCTGGCGTGATGGATTTTCCGGCGTTATTACTCCGGCGTGAACTTCTGGCATGAATCAATAATGGTGTTTTTTTTTGTTATTATGATAAATAATTATGTTAATATCACTTAATGACTAAAACGACGCACCAAAACATTGAATAAACATTGATACATGAGTTTTGAATTAAACAATCCACTGATAGGTGCTACTCAATCGTACTGGTTAGCACAGGGTTGTCTTGCACCGTGTTGTTCGCCGCATTGACGACATCTCCGAGGGGCACGCCTGATTGTCCTTTCTTGTGCCCCCCTCCGTCTACATTCCCGTGGTCTCCCTGGTTGCCGTTCGTACGGATTGGGTAGAATTTGTACACCGACGTAGGCACTCGGCACCGTCCACTCTTCCTTTTTGGGAACTGGAAATATTCGCCGGTTGTAAATCTTCGCATAGTTGTCCCTCCTGTAGTAGTGTGAAATGTACTGATCTACAGCCTGGCCATTTTCCCTGTTGAAATAAATAAATGTCAATCCTTACACGAAATATTTCATACTTGACTTAAAAAATTATAACTTACGTCATTGCTGCGATCGAGTGTGCACACGGTATGCAATCGAATTGCCATCTGTTGCAGTCGCACAACATGTTCTTCAAGTCCACGTGGTATACGTGATCTAGTGTCTGCACTTTGAAATGCTGCACGTCGAGGCTGACCCGTGTGACCTTGTACCTCTGCGAATGTTCTATCTGGACTCCGATCTTTCGCCGCGCCTCTTCACATACGGGATGTGTGTCGTTGCGACACTTGAGTCTTCTCTCATCAAACCACTTCTCGATAACGAGCTTCGCAGCATCGAGGCAAGCAACTATAGGCAGTCGACGTGCCCAGAGGAGGGAATTGTAGAAAGACTCTGCGGCGTTCGACGTGAGGGTACTGAATCGGCGAACGGGGCACATGCTGCGAGCCCACCTAGCGAGTCCGTTCTCCATAGCCTTATTGTACGCGTCGGGGTTGGTGTTAAGCATCGATGCCATGATGCTGTGGAATTCTCTCTGATCGTACGTGTACGCAGCTTGTTGGAACATGGCACCGATAACCATGCCGTATGTCATGTGCTGACTCAGGTGGTAGTAACACAACCCATGGTGCGCCTCCGGAAACACTTGAGCTACGGCATACTCAATCGAAACGTGCTGATCAGAGACAATCAGCATGTCAGTCAAGTTCCCGTAAGCCCTCCTCAGACCCCTCATGAACCAAGTCCAACAGTAGTGATTCTCTTTAGGCCCCACGCCGTATGCCAAGGGAAATAGTTGCTCGTTCGCATCCTTCGCCACAGCTACGAACATGACGCCGCTGTTCTTGCCCTTCAAGTGCGTGGCGTCGACGGATATAACCGGCCTTACATACCCGTATTTGAACGCCGCTATAGAGGCAGCGAGGGCAACGAACACCCCTCGAAATTGGGACTCCTCGTCTATGTCGAGATCGGTGACTGTGCCGGCGTTGGATGTCTCGAGAGCATGGAGGTAGGCGGGCAGATCTTGGAACGACTCTTTGTGTTTCCCGTAGATAATCTCCACGGCCTGATTCCTCGCCCTCAAGCAGACGTCGTAACTCGCCTTAATGCCGAACGACGTGAGCAGCTCGTGCTCGATGATCCTAGGCTTTATTATCGCGGAGTCGCGTAGGATCCTCTTCGCAAAGTACGCCGCGATGACTTTAGATCGGACCTTCTTTCTTTCGACCGTCTCAGTGTTGGGCCTGCAGGAGTGTTCGGGTTCAAACACTGAAATGACCCAATTATCGCCCTTGCTTATGGCACGAATGTTGAAGAGGCAATGTTCGTCCGACGTGCATCTGAACACCAGCCTAATCGTATCCGACCACCTGGGGTAGAAATTTTTACTGCTCTCCATCTGCCACAAACCGACGGCGGTATACAGATCCTTCTTGCTTTTGAAATATGCACCACGCCGCAGATCGACGATATGCCGGTCTTTCTCGTTGAATGCCGCAGATTCCAGAGGCTGAAGTGGGGCCACCGGCACTAACCAGTTCCTCATGTGTTGCGTATCAGTATCCAGAGGCGGTTGGCTCCTACCGTGCAGGTCTAGAAACATCATAGCCAACAGTCTGTTGAACCCGCCTTCTTCAGCTATCCAGGCGGTCCACTCGGCCATTAGGGCCCTAGGAATTTACCTTCCTTCACCCCACGCGTTCGACTGATCGCTGTCCTCGGTGGAGACGTCACACGATGGCTCATATTCATCCTCATCGTCATCGTCGTCGCGCAGGACATCATCTTCGTTCGGATCCTCCTGGCCATCCCTTCCTGATGTATAATTCTGGTCGGGTATTTGATCGCCACGAGCATTTGCGGCATGATGAGACGAACTGTGTTGGTCCCGGTTTGTTAATAGGAAAAATACATAGAGGGGGGAGGGGTGAATACGTATTTTGAAGTTTTTCAACTTCAAATCCCTTAACTCAGAGTAACAAGTAAAGAGCTCTTTTTGAAACTTAAGACCTAGCTGAAGCTAGATCTACAGTACGTAGCTTGCCTACTTGACCGAAGTGAATACTTGATCAAGAGGGAGTCTTTACTCGTATGTGCGGAATTTGGTGAGCTATAATCTTTCCTAAGTAATTGAAAATCCAAGTTAAGTTTGTTTATATGCACGTGCAATGGATAATCGAATACTGTAAAGAGATTAAGGTAAGAGAGATACGACACGAAGATTTATAGTGGTTCGGAGATAACGCTCCTACGTCCACTTTGTTGCACGACGGCAACTGTTCTTTTCACTCAAGAACTTGAAGGTTACGGGTCCTTCAAAAACCTGGTCGAGATCGGGCTTCACTCGCCTAGATCAAACGACAGACGTAGTGATTGCGGGTTCACTACACAAACCTAACAAAGACTGCAAGCTTCACTCGCTTCAGTCGAACAGGGAGATTGCTGGCTCTCCTTACAGCCTAGCTTCGATCGAGCTTTACACAAACGATGTAAGTGTAAGCTTGGATCTCAACTCTACGATCGAGGCTTCTTCAATCGATGAAAGAAGGGCCTTGGATCTGGACAACCTAACGACAATACTCAAAAACCTAACAGACAAAGTATAGAGTTTTTGGTTGACGACACACTATGAAGAACTCTTTACAGTAGATGCAAAGATTGGCTAGAGTTCTTCTTCTAAGCTTTGGATATATGGAGTGGGCTTAGAATCTAAGTGTGAAGGTTGTGAAGACGAGTTCCGATGAACTGGAAACTCGGAGAACACTGGAAAACAAAGACTCGAAGATTGCTATGAAAGCTGGGAGTGTTTGTTTGCTGTATGCGCTCGAATGCTCAGGTAGTGTTCTACTCTTCTTCATCTTCGTCCTTCACTATTTATAGGCGGAGGGTTGGCTGAGATCCGTTGCTTGGTTGGTGGCCTTGTCCCTCCTCCTCTCGACAGTACTTGCGCAGGCTGGCAACTTTTCAGATGCGCAGTTTTGGATTTTTGCCGGAAATGGCTAAGTTCCAATTTCAACAGTAACTGGAGCGACCCAGTACTGTTACGGCGCCTTGTCGGCCTGGCAGTCAACTCTTCCGCTCCACTCCGCCTTCGACACGTGGAGATCTCGTAATTAATGCTACGATCTCCTGTTGACTGGAGTTCAAAATATGGGCGGGAGTTGTGCTGTCGCTTTCTGGTAGGTAGTGGCTCGCTTCGCTTTGAAGTTGTAGCGGCCGCTCTGAAGTGAGTCGCTTCACAGTCAAATTTGTAGTGAGTCACTTGAGAAATAAATTTCCCGTGACACTACTAAATTAAGTGTTGACTCGCTTCGGCTTTTCTTTGTAGCACACGCTTCGCTTCGCTTTAGTGGGTTCACTTGATTCCACTGTAGCGATTGCTTCCCTATTCTGTTCTTCGACACGCTTCACTTCAGTATGCTTGGCTTGCTTCGCTTTGAAAAACACACTCAAGCGAGTGACCTTCACTTGAACTTTTGAAGCCTTATCTAAGCAAAATAAAAGAGCCATCCTAACAGAGTAGGCTTAGAAAAATCTAACCTATTAACTACATCAAAGTGGGTCACTTGGGAGTTGGACACTTGGGGTTTTGGGATCCAATCAAAACAAATGACTTCGTTTATCAAGTATCCTACATAGTTCCCCCTTAACAAGTTGGTCCATAACAATTCCCAACAATTTCCCCCTTTTTGATGATGCCAAAACCCAAAGGCTAAGACTTAGAAAATTCCAGCCTATCTAACCGTGAAGGGAACTCCAAGCGACTGCTTCCTTTGCAGCTTCGTTTGTAAATTTTTTTTTTTTTTTTTAAGTTCCTTTCCCTTTTTTTTTTTCGGTTAAATTATTTGAGTTTGTAGCAAAAGGTAAGGTCATTCACAAAGCAGGTAAATGACAAATTTTGACAGAAATTGGAATTTGATAGATGAACAAGCAGTTCACAAAATAGATAAGGAACTTGAAACTCTAAGGTTTCCTGCAGTTCCTTCCCTGTCATCCTCCTTCGTCACTTCCCTTTCCTTCTCTCCTTCCTCTTCCTCCAAATCCTTCGCAATCATTTCATCTGGTATGGTGTATGCACTGAAAACCTTTGCTTCCAGCGAATCAACACTGTGGATACTTGGCCTCCTCCAAGTCTCTTCCAGTTGGAAGGCTTCATCCACCTCAGCGTCGATAATGCTGCGATTGGGGACAATGGTGCCAGGTAGGAATGGCATAGGAAATTCCTTCTTGGCTGGTACCTTGATGATTAGCGGTATGGGCTCTGCAAGCTGTGCAAGAGCAAAGACCTGTCGCCTGAACTTATCATCATAGGCACTGAGAAAGTTGTTGAGCGCACTGACCCTTGAGCATTCGGTCTGCAATGGCACTACCTCCCAATAGTAATATGCTTTGATAAATTTCTCCTTGTAATGTAGCCATTGCTCGAGTAATTCGCCAGGGATGAATTGCTCAATTTCACGAGCATCTGGGTGCTCATTTCTGCGCACAGTCAACTCCTCTTCCGACCGGCTGGACATCTGTCCCATGAGTGATTTGAACTTCTTTACTGACTCGCTGCTCTAGATAGGAAGCTTCTGGTTGAGTTGCTTCCGAATGTAATTGCGTTCCTCCTTGAGAGGATAGCGACCAGAGTTAATCATCTCTTTAGCAGTCTCGTGACATGTATCGATTATAGCCTGAGCTAGGCATGCATCGGACTCCTCTGGTGTGACTGGAGCAAAGGCACTTCGGACTAAGACAGACTGGATGAGTCTCACTTCATTGAAGTGTTCCTCAATCCGGTCGTCAATGACTTGCAGTCGCTTTGCCTTTATCCTCTTTTCCTTCTCTGCTTTTGAAGTAACTGCTTTCTCGACCTTTTGGCGCTTGGTAGCTGGATCATCTCTTATAGTTTCTGGGGCAGTTCGCTTCACTATTTGCTTTGGTGGTGGGGGAGGCGACATGTCCTTCTTTGTGGTTGCACTTGAAGCGACAATTGCAGATGAAGTGATTTCTTCAGTTGCCAAGGTGAGTGCAGGACTTGCGGCGGCTGAAGTATGCGCATTGGAACTCGAAGCACCTGCAAGAGTTAACCTTACTAGCTCCGACTGCCTGGCTGTGGCTTCGTTTTCCTTCGCTTGCTTCCGCCTTTCCTCCTTGGTTAACACCGTAACTGGAGGATGTCGTGCGATAGAAGAAGCCAGCACTTTTTCTTCAAGTGGCCTGCGAGGTTCCTCGGGCTTCTTCATTAGTTCTTCCTCTGTGAGCTTTTCTTTGCCTTTCTTGGCAAGCTTTGCCTCCTTCTCCACTTCTCTGGTACCACTACCTTCTTCCAACAGCCTTTCTACTTCAAACACATCAGTTACTCCACCTTGTGGTTCCAAGAGATTGGTATTTTTCAGTATCATCCCTTCCCCCTTTTTGGCATCATCACTGCCAGGGGTTGGGACGATTGTCTTTCCAGCAAGAGACTTGTAAAGTCCCTCAATCTTATCAAGTATAGCACGAAGCATACTTTCCGTTCGTGTCGTGAAGACTTGTTCTTCCGACAGTACCATTCCTGCTGTTTTGATCGAGATTTCTTCCAACAAATATTTGCATTGCTTTTCTCTCTCAACTACAGATCTCATCATTCTTTCCAAAGGTTCTAGTCTTCTGAAGCGATCCTCCAGCTCCGCTTCAATTTCTCTCCTCATATCCTTCTTTTGCTCTTGCAGATTGAAGTACCAGAAATCCTGTGCTGCTTGAAGTTCTGCCTCCAGGGTTTCAAGCGATCTCTCTCTTTGATTGAGAGAGAGGTGGAATTCGGCACCTGCAGCTACCTTCTCGGTGTACAGTTCACCCAATTCTTTGACTGTCTTCAGCAGAATTGAGAGCTCGGCATTCTGCAAGTCAAGAGCTTGAGCACTCCTCCTTCGACTCTCCAATTCTTTCTTGTCAATGTCACTCTCTTCTTTGAGTTCCCTCAGTTTCGTTTGAAGTAAGTCGAGGGTCTTTTTGGTGCTTATCAGCTCACTCCCTTTTCTTATCACTTCTTCATCTCTCCTTTCTACTGCTTCCTTCAACTTCTTTACCTCTTTCTCCAATGCCTCCTTCTCTTTACTAACTGTGACAAGCTTGGTATTCACCTCTCTCAAGCGGCTCCTTTCTGCGTCATGCGAGCCCTTGAGTTCGATGATTGTTTTTGTGTGATCATTCACTAGCTTCATTTGCGCCTCCAGCGCCTTCTCCTTTTCTTCTAACTCCATCTTCTTTCTGGTGATCTCACTTTGTATACTTGAGATCTCCGCCACCTTAACCTCCATCTCTTCTGCGTGATCCCTCATGAGTTTCTTCTCGTGAATGGTCGGAGTGTGCTTAGGGACTTCAGCGTCCGGATAGGCACGCTTTACTTTTGCGTCCAGCTTATCCCAGAAGCTGGTTCCAGTGAGAAATGCATGAAAGCCATTTTCACCGATGAAATCCAGGAGCTTTCCTTCCATCTGGATGAGATCTTCCTTTGAGAAAGCCTCCAGGAGCTTGAAAACTTTGTAAAACTCTGTGCCGCGGTAGGTGACGTATGTCAAGAAATTGACTATCTTGGTGAAGAAGTCGTCTGACATAGGCACTGAGGGATAGCGGGTTTTGAGGGTTTCAGCAGCTTGCTCTCTGTCTCTCTTGTATCTTTTGAGAGCATCCACCTGTGAGGGGGTTTTGGGGATTTGGAACTGGGGAATTATGGATGTATGGGCTGTATCGGCTGTTTTTGCCGATGTCGAAGGGGATTGGAATGATGTAGCTTCAGGGGTTTCATGGATATGGATGGGTTTTGTGGCTGGCTGAGTTGGTTGGGTATCAGGGATTTGGATAGCTTCAGTGTCCTTGAGCGGCTTCTCCATCGCCTCGCTTCCTTGGACAGGTGAAGTGGCTTGCTTCAATTTCTTCTTCCCTTGCTTTGCAGCCGCTTGCTTCAGAAGTGAAGCGGCTCGCTTTGCTTGAGGAGCTTCAGCTTGTGCTTTCGCAACTGGCGTTGCTGGGGGCACTTCTACAACTAGAAGTCCCTGATCCATTGGTATCTTTGCTTTCTTCCATTTTTCGTAGAAGATAGTCTGCTTGTTGTATATGGTCGTGTCGGAATCCGGCCATCTTTTCTCTGGAAACTTCATCTCCAGTGCGACAGACAGTCTTGAAAAGAATTTCAATTTTCCTTTGCGGAGAATCTTGTTTGCAGTTCCTGGTACAAATGCAAAATCTTCAGCAGCCTCGTAGATTTGTTTGAGAAACCACCCATGCCAGTTGAATTTAGTTCCGGTGAGGCTGTCGACGATCATGGTGGTACCGATCAGTTTTGTTTCCGACACCGTTTCTAGGGATCCGACATAGCATGCGATGCTCTTCGTAAAGAGTTTGCAGATGAGGTTGAAAGGGGCCTTCAAATCTGAACGAATGCTGGCCACTTTGAAGTTTGGTTCTGCTTTGTCGACGGCGAAACGACCATATTGGTCTTTGGCCGAGAATCCCAAATCCAACAGGGAATCTCCTCCTTCCCTTGGCAAATCGAACACGCTGATGAGCTAGTTCAAGTCCACTTCCACCGGCTTCCGGGTTTGTGGATCTATAAATGATGTTGTGTTTTGTTCCTTCTTCAAGTTCAGAAGTAGCTCTCCTACTGCCTTTGCCAAGACCTTCGTCGGAACCAACGTTACAAACTTCCAAAGACCGGCAGTGGTCACGGCTCTTCGGAAGAGGCCGTTTCTCTCGATGACAATTGGGTCGAGATGGGGCTCGACGTTGAGGTGCTTGTCTACCTTCGTCATGAATTGCTCCATTGTTTCTGTACTCAGCTTTTTGCCCATGGTGAGATTTTGGAAGGTTTTGAAACGAGATCTTAACAGTGTAAGGGTTGAGACTCGTGAGTTGCAGAGGTTGCAGATCTAAGCACGAGAATGGCTAATATTGAAGGTTGTGAAAGGCTTTGAGGGATTTTAGGTTTGAGATTTCAGAGGTGCAGAGGTTTCACTAGAATGATAGTTTTGGGACTTTGAAATTTTTCTGCAGCCTTTGATGTTGCATATATATATAGAACTAGGGTTCGGCTGACGAGGCAGGGGCAAGACAGTAAAATCTTCCAAGATCCTGTGCAGGGGCGGCAGACCTTCGGTGATGGATCTGACGTGTCCGGCGTCATCACTGGAAAAGTGAACCGCCAATTTGGTTTGACGTGGCCACGTGGCAGATTTTGATTCGTCTCTTCCAATAGTAGTCAATCCAGCGGTTGAGATTTAGAGACGGTTCAGATTCGACGGCTGGATTGAGTGCGGTTTTTCCCGCTTTCCTCGGCTTTGACGTCCACGCGCCTGTCGTTTCTTCTTCTACGCGCCGCTGCATTAAATGCTTGGCAGAAAGTAAAATAGGCACTCGAGTGCTGACAGCTCATACGCTTCGCTACGTATCCGCTTGCTTCGAGTGTAGCCGCTTCAGCATCCACTCGCTTGCGGAGTACTCGCTTCACGTGACTGTTCCGCACTCGCTTGCGATGGCTAGCTTTGAGTGACGTAGCACTCGCTTGGCCATCTGAAGCGACTGGAATAAGAAACTGAATTCCTTTACTTAAATTTAAAATGTTTCTGACTAACATACTTCGAGGATAAACAAGAGTGTTTTCCTCTTTGTATTTGTGTCAGATTCATTTCATATTTTCCACGTAGCGAGTGAAGGTTTCTAGCACGCTTCAGCTCACTTAGTGTACTTAAAATTGAAACGCTTACCAGTCAATCTCACTTCGTAGGAGATTGATACCACTTATTTGAAGACTTCATTTGATTTGGACTTCAGATTGTAGAATCCACTTGTTTGCTTTGAAGCTTGTTGATGTTACCCGATTTGTAATTCAACTTCTTGGCATTAGTCTTCATGGCATTCATCTTCCTCTACGAATTAGAGAGTCCTCCATCGAAGTGAATGAGGGAGGAAATGAATATAGTACACAAGCTTACTACAACCCGAAGGGAGTATCACGTAAGTGTACTTATTCACGACGAATGGGGGATGAGTACAAGTCCTTATCTCAGAGCAGAGATGGACAGGATGACAATGAGAATGCTCTGACAAGACAATCTCGTATTTTACGCAGAAGCATGTCACCAGCCCTGCAACCTTTTGTATAAAAAGGTAAACCTTCAAGCATCCTCCTACATGCTACAGAATGAACTTGCAATCGACTCGCTTTGACCCAAGCTCGGGCAAATTGAGGTGATGCAAAATTCAAAGAGAGAGGGGAATGGATAGACATCCGGCAGCTCAACTCAGTAAAGAGTGAGTAAGGAATGAACATTTATCCACGATGAAGGAGATGAGAAGACTTGCTCCTCTTCGGCGGAAAGATGGGAAGAGGACACAAGGTCTAGGTGCCAGCCCTGCCTAAGCTTTCACCATTTTTACGTGGGAAGGCCCGATACAAGACCCCACAACCGTTACTAGACACGGCACTTGCGAGTGTTTATACCCACTCGCTAGGAATCCTAGGCTAGGTAGCAGCTTTCCTTGCTCGCTTTGGAAGTAGCTTGCTCCGAGAGCAAACAATAGTTCCCCCTTAACCGATGGCTTAACAATTCCTGTAAGCGGGTAGAGAACATCTTCCAACACTCCACCTTACTCCACCTTGTTTCTCCTTCTTCAAGCGAGTGAGATTTTGAAGTGACTCGCTTGAGTTGGTGAAGATCCGAAGCGAGTGACGCTACGAAAAACTAGCGGTCACTCCTTCGTGCATCCTGAATCTAGAATTCTTCACCAGGGTCTAATAACCCTAATTCAATGCATAGCTGATTGAAGCGAGACTCAGCTAGAGGCTTTGTGAGGATATCTGCTCGCTGGAGATCGGTATGAATTTTCTCGAGCTTGATATCCTTCTTCTCGACATGATCTCGAATGAAGTGATGTCGGATCTCCACGTGCTTGCATCTGGTGTGAAGCACTGGATTCTGCGAAATGCATATGGCACTGTTGTTGTCGCAGAAGATCGGAATTTCATTCGCTTCAACTTTGTAGTCCTTCAACTGTTGACGAAGCCATAGGATTTGAGAACAGCAGCTTCCTGCGGCCATGTATTCAGCTTCAGTTGTTGAAGTGGCTACGCTTGTTTGCTTCTTTGAGAACCACGAGATCAGCTTGCTTCCCAAGAACTGACATGTGCCCGAAGTTGACTTCCTATCGACTCGGCACCCTCCATAGTCAGCATCGGAGTATCCAGTGAGCTCCAAATTGTCCTCCGCTGGATACCACAGACCCATGTTGATAGTGCCCTTCAAATATCGAAGAATCCTTTTGGCAGCTTCAAGATGGTTGTGCTTGGGATTGCTTTGGAAGCGAGCGCAGACTCCAACTGCAAAAGTAATATCTGGCCTACTTGCAGTGAGATATAGGAGGGATCCAATAAGAGCACGATAATCTGTAGCATTCACAGATTTTCCCTCTTCGTCTGGCTCCATTTTCCAGTTGGTATTCATAGGGATCTTCACAGCTTTAGCATGTTGAATACCGAACTTAGCAAGCATATCTCTTGTGTACTTCGCTTGATTGATGAAGATACCATCATCCTGCTGCTTCACTTGAAGACCTAGAAAGCAGCTCATCAAGCCAATCATTGACATCTCATATTTGGTCTTCATCAGCTCTCCAAACTTCTCGCTAAGCGACTGGTTTGGCGATCCAAATATGATGTCGTCTACGCATGTCATCTCCATGGTTGATAGTGAATAGGGTTCGATCTATTTTCCCTTTGTGGAATCCATTATCCACTAGGAATTGAGAAAGTGTATCATACCAAGCTCTGGGAGCTTGCTTCAACCCATATAGAGCTTTCTTCAAGCGATACACCTTGTCTCCTTGCTCGAAACCCGGTGGCTGCTCCACATACACTTCTTCCTTGAGTTCACCGTTGAGGAATGCGCTCTTCACATCCATTTGATAGACTTTAAACTTCTTGGTTGCTGCATAGGCTAGGAACAATCTGATAACTTCAAGTCGTGCCACTGGAGCGAAAGTCTCATCAAAGTCGATTCCTTCCTCTTGGCAGTAGCCTTTGGCAACGAGTCGCGCCTTGTTCCTCACAACGTTGTGGTCCTCGTCCGTCTTGTTCTTGAACACCCATTTGGTGCCAATAACGTGCTGAAATTTGGGACGTTCCACGAGGTACCATACGTCATTCCTGGTGAACTGGTTCAGCTCTTCTTGCATGGCGATCACCCAATTTGAGTCGGCTAGAGCTTCCTCCACGCTTGATGGCTCAATGTTTGAAAGAAAGCAACTGAACATGGCACTTTCTTCAAACACTTGACTTCTGGTCACTACACCCTTGGATGGATCTCCAATGATTTGACTTGGTGAGTGATCTTTGAGCCACGCTCGCCTGGACACGCCAGCTTCGTCTTCATCTTCTTCTTGGTCACTTGCTTCACCATCTGTAGCAAGTGGATTGGGTGCTTGGCCTGCACTTGCTTCAGAAGTTTTGGGGGCAGCTTCATCTTTTCCTTGGACATTCTGCTCGCTTGAGCCTTTGATCTCTTCTTCATCCTCAAGTATGTCCCAAGTAAGAGAGTTGATGGGTTCCTCACCTGACTTTCCGTCTTTAGATAGATCCTGTTCCTGTGGATGACATAAAGAAGATTCATCAAATACGACATGGGGTGATTCTTCCACGATTAGGGTTTTACAGTTGAACACCCTGTAAGCTTTGCTTGATGTGGAGTATCCTAAGAATATTCCTTCATCTGCTTTGCTTTCAAAGGCTTTCAACTGCGACTTCCCATTGTCATGGATGAAGACCCTACAACCAAAGATATGGAAATAAGATATGTTAGGAATTCTTCCTGTCCATATTTCATATGGTGTTTTGTCGTGTCGTTTGCAGAGAAGCGTTCGATTCTGCGTGTAGCATGCTGTATTGGCTGCTTCAGCCCAATATTTCATTGGAAGCTTTGAGTCAGCAATCATGGTGCGAATGGCTTCTTTGATGATTCGATTTCTTCTTTCAGCAACTCCATTCTGCTGTGGTGTGCGTGCTGAGGAGGTCTGATGTGCTATGCCATGCTCCGTGCAGTAAGCTTCGATGGTAGAGTTTAAGAACTCTGTCCCTTTGTCGGAGCGGATGGTCACGATCGCTTGATTCTTCTCCACAGCCAATCGCTTGAGCAGTTGTGGTAGCTTGGTCAGAGTCTCTTTTTTGCTGTAGGGAAATACAACCCAAGTGTAGTGAGAGAAGTCGTCGACTACAACTAGAGTGTATTTTCTTCCATTCACACTAACTGGAGTAACTGGACCAAACAGATCCATGTGAAGCAGCTCGAGCACTCGCTTTGATGAGGCTTCTTCGAGACTGGCGAAGTGCTTCTTTGTCTGCTTCCCTCGTTGGCATGGTGAGCATGGATGGTCTTTGATGAAGACTTCATTTGGTATGCCTTGCACCAAACCCTTACGAGCTAAGCGATTGATTGCTTTGAAGTTGAGATGGTTTAAGCGTCTGTGCCAAAGCCATCCTATCTCTGTAGCACTCCTCGCTACTAAGCACGTTTCCACTTTGCAGCTATCCCATTGTGCTATGTAGACGTTCCTTTGTCTAATTCCAGTAAGCACAATCTGGGATGTGAGTTTGCTCTTCACAATGCACTTGTTGGAGATGAACTCCACCCTGTACCCTTTATCACAAAACTGTGAAATGGACAACAGGTTGTGCTTGAGTCCTTCCACATAGGAGACTTCTTCAATTGTGAGCTTTCCAACTTTCAGTGCGCCGTATCCCCTGGTGCTTCCTCGAGAGTTGTCACCAAAGGTTACGTGTGGACCCTTCTTCTCTATGTAATCTTGAAGTAGAGCTCTCATGCCGGTCATGTGTCTTGAACATCCACTGTCCAAGTACCAAATTTGTTGACCTTCGCATGGCATGGGATCCACGACGCTCACCTGCAATTAGACAGATTTTGGTACCCAAATCAGTTTGGGTCCTTGCAGGTTAGTTCCCTTAGGTACCCACACTTGCTTCACTTTCTTTTGAAATGAAGCTTGTGCTTTGGGTTTCTCGACCTTCGAAAACTGTGATTTCTGCCTTGAAGCAGCTTCACATGTGCAACAGTGTGTGCAAGAGGGGTAGCGGCTCGCTTCAGTCCTACTAGTGCTCTTTCCATTTTGCTTATATCCTGAAGCGACTCGCTTTGGATTAACTGTGGTTTTAGAGACTGACTTAGGATTTCTAGACTGTCGAAGCGGCTCGCTTGGTTTCCTCGAAGCGGTCCAACTAGAGTTTTGACCACGACTCGCTTGAGTAACCTTGGGAGTTCGAAGCGGCCTCTTTGGTGCTTCGAATTCTTCCCCCTCAACGTTAGTCCGGTTGGACCATCTCCAGTCCGGATAACGTGACACATAGACATTACTCCTCTTTTTGAAAGGGAGATCCTTTGTCTCTCGTGTCTTGGCTTGAGGCTTAGAAGCTACAACTGGTTTCCCTTTACCTTTGGATTGGTAATTTTTAGCATTGTGAGTGCTCGGGATAGTTGTATTTTGCTTACCCTTAGATTCAGTCCTTAAAGATATAGACATCTTCATTGGCCTTTTCTTAGGGTTCTCAGCCATTTTGCCTTTGTCTTTGTTAGTGGTCGCTTTGGATGCAGTGGGCATTTCCAAAATGACTGATGGTGTGTTTGAAGCACCAACAAAGACAGTCGGCTTGGAAGGTCCACCCTCAAATCCAAGTCCTTCCTTTCTACCAAAAGGTAGAAGAGAACTTTCTAGTGCCTGTCTAGCATATGAAGCTTTGTTTAGGTTGGCGACTAGAGTGGATTGGGCTTCATACCTTCCTTCCAAGCTCTGATGTCTCGCGAAGAGATCCTCGAACATACTAGTCATAGCCCTTAGATTAAGTTTGACTTGGTCAAGCTCAGTGGCTAGCTTCCGGTTCTCCTTCTCGCTTTGAGACAGAGCTTGTTGCAGCACTTCGTGATCACTTGACAATTTGACGTGCTTGTCAAGCAATTCACTCAATGTCGAGGAATTGGGTTCCTCTTGGTGCGAGTGTGCGAGTGTAATGAATACCTCTCCAGTTTCTTCATCGGTGAGCGCCATAAATCCGAGATCCTCACCATCACTGGAATTTGGATCAGTGAATGCATCTGAGTCGCTTGGTGGATCTTCAGTTGTAGCGACCGGCACTTCACTTGCTACGAGCGCTCGCCTTGGAGCATCCCTCTTTGCTTTCAGTTCTTCTCGCTCTTTCGCACTCAGCTTTGGGCAATCGGATTTGTAGTGGCCCATCTTGTGGCAATGGTAACATTCCACTTCCATCATGTCTCTCGGGATCGGCTTTGTCGTCTCTTCTCTCTTTCCTTTTCCTTCTCGAGCATCAGTGCTCCTCCCTTTGTATTGCTTGTAGAATCTTTTGTATTTGCCCACTCGAGAATTCATTTTGTTGAAGTTTTTGGATAAGAACGCAATGTGTTCTTCCAATTCTTCCCTCGTCATCTTGGCTAACGACTGCTCGCTTGGCCCTTCGGCAGCTTTGAATGCTACTCCTTTTGACGTAGTGGGCGCTTCCTCTTCTTCGTCGAGGTTCATTCGATTCAGATCGAATTCATGAGCTTTCAATTCGGAAAACAGAATCTCCGGTGTGAACTTTGATAGATCCTTGGTTGCTAGATACAGCTCCTTCATAGTTTGCCACTTCCTTGTGAGAGCTCGGACAATCTTCAGGTTGACTTCCTTATCTGTGAGTTCCTTCCCAAGCGAGTTGAGAGTTGCAATGATGTTTGTAACTCTCAGCTCGAAGGTGTCGATGGACTCTCCTGGCTTCATTATCAGACTTTCAAACTCCCGCATCTGAACGGCGAGTTTGTTCTCCTTGATTTTGTCTGTTCCTTGAGAAATGAGGACTAGAGTTTCCCACATTTCTTTCGCCGTTGCACACTTCCTGATTCTAGGAAGATAGGCATCAGACACGGTGCTCTGCATCGTGTGACGTGCAATTTTATCCAGGTTGGCGATCTTGAAGTCGTTGGGATTGTATTCATCTTTGTCCTTCTCAACGTACTCTTGTCTGACATGAGCTTCGCGTCCTTCAGCAGCTGGTACGTTCACAGATATGGCTTTCTTGATTTCAATTGGTCCGTCCTCTATGACTTCCCACATCCGGTCGTGGATGGAGCAAAGGAAGCTTTCGACTCGGAAACTCCATGTCTCGTATCCTTCGATCGAGAACTGAGGAAGGTTTGAAGCACTGTATGTAGACATAGCAAACTATCAGCAGTAAATGCAATATGCGTGAGTGAGGTTTTGATGCACTTAGGAAAATAGGATCCGGTTCAGTGAGACAACGTGAAGCGAGTGGGGACTCGCTTCGGATATGCAAAGCAGAGGCTCGAAAGAACCGCTGCTCTGATACCACTTGTTGGTCCCGGTTTGTTAATAGGAAAAATACGTAGAGGGGGGGGGGGGGTGAATACGTATTTTGAAGTTTTTCAACTTCAAATCCCTTAACTCAGAGTAACAAGTAAAGAGCTCTTTTTGAAACTTAAGACCTAGCTGAAGCTAGATCTACAGTACGTAGCTTGCCTACTTGACCGAAGTGAATACTTGATCAAGAGGGAGTCTTTACTCGTATGTGCGGAATTTGGTGAGCTATAATCTTTCCTAAGTAATTGAAAATCCAAGTTAAGTTTGTTTATATGCACGTGCAATGGATAATCGAATACTGTAAAGAGATTAAGGTAAGAGAGATACGACACGAAGATTTATAGTGGTTCGGAGATAACGCTCCTACGTCCACTTTGTTGCACGACGGCAACTGTTCTTTTCACTCAAGAACTTGAAGGTTACGGGTCCTTCAAAAACCTGGTCGAGATCGGGCTTCACTCGCCTAGATCAAACGACAGACGTAGTGATTGCGGGTTCACTACACAAACCTAACAAAGACTGCAAGCTTCACTCGCTTCAGTCGAACAGGGAGATTGCGGGCTCTCCTTATAGCCTAGCTTCAATCGAGCTTTACACAAACGATGTAAGTGTAAGCTTGGATCTCAACTCTACGATCGAGGCTTCTTCAATCGATGAAAGAAGGGCCTTGGATCTGGACAACCTAACGACAATACTCAAAAACCTAACAGACAAAGTATATGGTTTTTGGTTGACGACACACTATGAAGAACTCTTTACAGTAGATGCAAAGATTGGCTAGAGTTCTTCTTCTAAGCTTTGGATATATGGAGTGGGCTTAGAATCTAAGTGTGAAGGTTGTGAAGACGAGTTCCGATGAACTGGAAACTCGGAGAACACTGGAAAACAAAGACTCGAAGATTGCTATGAAAGCTGGGAGTGTTTGTTTGTTGTATGCGCTCGAATGCTCAGGTAGTGTTCTACTCTTCTTCGTCTTCGTCCTTCACTATTTATAGGCGGAGGGTTGGCTGAGATCCGTTGCTTGGTTGGTGGCCTTGTCCCTCCTCCTCTCGACAGTACTTGCGCAGGCTGGCAACTTTTCAGATGCGCAGTTTTGGATTTTTGCCGGAAATGGCTAAGTTCCAATTTCAACAGTAACTGGAGCGACCCAGTACTGTTACGGCGCCTTGTCGGCCTGGCAGTCAACTCTTCCGCTCCACTCCGCCTTCGACACGTGGAGATCTCGTAATTAATGCTACGATCTCCTGTTGACTGGAGTTCAAAATATGGGCGGGAGTTGTGCTGTCGCTTTCTGGTAGGTAGTGGCTCGCTTCGCTTTGAAGTTGTAGCGGCCGCTCTGAAGTGAGTCGCTTCACAGTCAAATTTGTAGTGAGTCACTTGAGAAATAAATTTCCCGTGACACTACTAAATTAAGTGTTGACTCGCTTCGACTTTTCTTTGTAGCGCACGCTTCGCTTCGCTTTAGTGGGTTCACTTGATTCCACTGTAGCGATTGCTTCCCTATTCTGTTCTTCGACACGCTTCACTTCAGTATGCTTGGCTTGCTTCGCTTTGAAAAACACACTCAAGCGAGTGGCCTTCACTTGAACTTTTGAAGCCTTATCTAAGCAAAATAAAAGAGCCATCCTAACAGAGTAGGCTTAGAAAAATTCTAACCTTTTAACTACATCAAAGTGGGTCACTTGGGAGTTGGACACTTGGGGTTTTGGGATCCAATCAAAACAAATGACTTCGTTTATCAAGTATCCTACGTAGTTCCCCCTTAACAAGTTGGTCCATAACAATTCCCAACAAACTGCTTCCGAGGTTGTGGACTTGATACACCTGTTCATCATCCCAACGTGCGGAATTGATGTTCTCTACGATATCATCGAGCTGTGAATTTAAATCATCCGTGTTGCCATATGTGCTGCCAAATTCGAACGAAGACGGTTCCTGGTACGACGGGTCGAATTGTGGGATATACGAAGAAGAAGCACCGACGTGTGAAGACGAACCACCGATATGTGAAGACGAGCCTCCGTTTTTGATAATCACGTACACTTCTGGGCTAAGGTGTTTAGTGCATAGCTCAACCACTTGCTCGTTCGACCGCAACTTCGATTTCCTCGTACGTCCTGTGCTCTCGGATATGTTAAAATAGAACATATCAAAATCTCTACCGACTAGGTAGCAATTCCGAGCTACCGTATATCTCAACCCATAAAGTGTGAGATCACAATCGGTCCACACAAAATCGACCTCGTTGCCATTCTTGTACCTTCTTCCATCTCATTCACCTCCGTAATACGCTTTGATGTTTACATCCATCTACAATATAAAATGAACTCAAATTAATCATACGGAGAACAAATAATGTAAAAATCAATAGAGAATAATAAACTAAGGGTACTGGAAAAAATCACGCCGGAAAAGTTGGCCGGAAAAACCCATTACGCCGGCGTGTTCACACACTGGCGGTATGAGTATTCCGGCCACATAACTCCGGCGTGAAATTAACCTATTCTCTTATTTCATTTCATTTAATCCTAATATGCTATAGTTTGGTTTAATTTACTTACATACCACATACAAATATAAAAAAAAAACTCTTAATATACTTAAAAAAACAATAATTCTCGGTAAATAATTCATACATTACAAACAAATCGTTAAATGAAACAATTTAGTATACGAAATGAAACAGAATAATTCATTCTACATGATACCTCATTTTACGCCGGAGACATCACGCCGGAATGCACATTCCCGCAGGCGTAACATAACGCCGGCGGTATGTGCATTCCGGCGTGATGTCTCCGGCGTGAAATGATGTATTAATCTTCATTTTTTTTTCTTCACATTATGCTGTATTTTTATTTGATTTACGCACATACATTGCAAAAAAAAAAAAAAAAAAATACTCTTCATATACATAAAAAACTAAAAAAATATATATGTATAACATATCATTCATTCATAGCTCTCAAAAACTTTGTGATATGAAAACATATAGTATCAAACATGTAACAAACAAAAAAAAAAAAATTGGCCAAGATACCGCAGGAGAAAGTTGGCCGGAAAATGCATCACGCCGGCGGTAGTTACTGCCGGCGTGATGCATTTTCCGGCCAACTTTCTCCGGCGGTATCACGCTCGAAAAAATTGTAACACTATTTCCGTTCTAATGCTTCGTGACATACCTTTTAATATCGGATGTTGATTGCCTTTTCCTTGTATTTGCTCGTCCATGAAAATACAGATTTTTTTTCCGGTGAAGTCGAATCCAACAATTTTTTCCGATTGTGAATTCAGTTTCGATTTGCAACTATATATTGAAAAATTTTAACATAGGATACCATTTTTGAACTGTTCATCACTGAACAAAATTGATGGCAAATACTGTACAATAATTCAGATGCAGTACAATAATTTGTATCCGCATTGAGTGAGAAAAAAATATGCCACAATAGTCACTTCAATCACATTGAAGTTAGTGGGAAAAAAAAATGAAAAATCGATATTGTAATAAAAAATAATTGTAAATTAAATAGAGGGGTAGTTTGTACATGCTTTTTTTAGGGGTATTTTGAACATGGTGGTTTTCAAAAGGGGTATTGAAAAATATTATGAGTTTTATTTATTTAATATTTGTGAATATTCACCATTTAAGTACTCCTCCGAGTATTGCATCTTTTATTGTATTAATGAATATTGATTTTGGAAACAATTTTAATATGTATTGATCATATATTAATGTAATAGAAGATATAACACGAAAATGCAATAGACGATATGATTCATATGTGTAATCCCATTCCAAAGCTTCCATTTTGAATAGTTGTCTAATTTTGTTTTAGAGTGGATACATTGAAATGTTGGTTCGAACCCTTAAGTCATGGTTATTGATAATAAGCACTTTAATATAGCGTCAAAATTGTGGTATATACCAAACATTCCAATGCAGAATTGCCCTAAACATATAGTTCTCGTCCACTTCATTAGTTATGTTTCTTTTTTACACATGATTTTCAGTGCAAGTGTTAAAAGAGAAAAGTAAGGGGTTCACATTGAAAATGAAGGGTTAATTATTTCCATTTTAGAAAACATGACTAGTGAAGTGGGACTGTGGGACGACTCAAAATAGCAAACATGACTAGTGAAGGTAACGGAGGGAGTATCACTACAAAAAATTAAGGTTTTAGCCACACATAGATGTGTAACAAAAAACATGCTTATGTGTGATAGTAGATATTTGCCTACCCATAGTGTAATTGTCACCATGTGTCACTATAATTCTGTAGAGGAAAGTTTTTACCTACACATGAAAATATATGTGGAGAAATCTTGAAACCTTTACCTACACATATATGTGTTACTAAAGATATTTTATATGCGTGCATAAATATAATTATGCTATAATTGAATGATGATGTGGATATTACGTGTACAGTGACATGGAAATTTGATATGTGTGGGTAAATATTTATTCTATGTGTGAATAATTTTTTTTTTTCAGATTAAATATATTTTTTACAAAATTCATAATATTTAATAATAATAGATTTAAGTGTGGTAAGGTAAAATATATATTTTGTGTGGAAAATAGTATTTTATATGTTCATTTATTGGTGTTGGACAATGATATAAATGTTATAGAGTCATTTATGAGAGGATATAAATTAATGAGCATATAGAGAAAATAAAAACTACCAAGCCACTTTTGAAGGGATTTTATTGGTTTGGCGGGGTAAGTGAAATTCCAAATTTCTAATGCCTGGCATTTTTTTTTTTTTTTGTTTTGTTTTGTGTGTGGTGGCGGGATAATTTTATCCACGTTCTCAATTCAATTTATTTTATCTTCTTCTTCTTTTTTTTTTTTTTTTTTTTTTTTTTTTTTTTTCCCTTTTTCTAAATCAATTAATATGTTTTCTATTTCGAACAATATTTGATTAGAAACAAAGTAATTATGGCTTAGTGAGTAGTGAGTATTTTTTAATTTCAAGTATACTTCTTTTAAAGAAAATATACATAAAAAAAATAAAAAAAATTCAGCATAATTTATATTTATGTGTTACAATGACTCTAGATTATATTTCAATTTCTTTATTTTTTTTCCTTTTTTTTTTTTTTTTTTTTTTTTTGCGATGGAATAGGTGTCTTTTACATACAGAGAATTGATCCGCATTTGTGGCCAATTAACTTCTAATAACTGACACATAGCCATAACAAAATATAAACGAAACTGGTTAAATAAAATAAGAAATAGGCATTGAATTCATAAATAAGATTAAAATCCAAATATCCACGTAATCAAAAAAAAAATAAAAAAAATTCAACGCTTATTAATTAAAATTGTCCATTTTGTTCAACACACATTTTCGATAAATAATATGATAAATTATATCCTCCCTCACTAGTCCTATTTACTATTTTGAACTTTTTCAGTTTCACTTCACCAATCTTGATTTCTAAGATAACAGCTAAATATAATATTTTGGTACATCCACCCTTGCATATTTTTACTTATATACTCGCTCTGTCTCATTTATAAAGGGACAACTTTTTCTTGACACGGGAATTAAGACGAGAGTGATACTGTGATAGTGGTGGATAAAGTAGAGATAACGAGTTTTAGTGGGTTAAAATTTTACTATTTAAGGTAATATCCCAATATGAATGAGGTAAACGAAAATAGAAGTTATCTCTTTATGAATGAGACAGAGGGAGTATAATTTTGTAAAGTTATGCATATTATATTTACCCACACATATTTTAAGATTATGTGTCCCTAAAATAACCACACATGCATATGTGTAGCTGATAGAGCTGACATATTTCCTACACATTTTTTAATTATGTGTGGCTAAGTTAACCACACATAGTTATGTGTACTTGAATATGTGTAGTTAAAATTCCAATTTCTTGTAGTGTACTACCTCTGTCTCGCTAAATTAGCCCCAGATGCCGTTTCGGTCCATCTCAACTATTAGCCTCATTTCCGTTTTTGGCAAAAAATTAGCCCTAATGGGCCATCCCATCACCAAATAATAAGGGGCCCTAATTACACTTAATTATCATAATTGGGCCCCTAATTGTTCAGCCCAAATCAGTGGGGAGCCCAATATGTGAGGGGTCAAAACCCTACCCCTCACTTTGCGCCTCCCTCACTTGTCATTTTTCTCCATTTCTCTCGACCTCTCCGCCTCTCCTCTCTCGAATCTTCTCCGCCTCCCTCTTCTCTGCGAAACCCTACATCCCTCACTCGAGCTCTCCGCCTCCCTCTTCTCTGTGAAACCATATCTCTCCCTCTCCCTCTCCCGATCTGTCGTTCTCCCTCTCTCCTCCATCTCCGTCGATGGTTGGAGCGAAGCTTTCCATCCCTTCGGATGAAGAAGGGAGCCCCCAAAACCCTACCCCTCCCTCGCCGTCGTCTCCCCCCGCAGGAAATCTCCATAAACGCGGGCGGAGGCGTTCTCGTCCCATCCCTCCTCCCAGAGCTGACCCCCTGGGTCGTAATCGCCGCCGTCTGCCTCGCCGGGAAAGGGGGGCGAAACTGGACGAGTATCCAGACTCTCCGCCGTCATCCCCCCCGCCTCGGCAAACCCTAGATCCGCGGCTCCCGTCACCGAAGCCGCCGGCGTTGCCCGTCCCAGCTGCTCCTCCATCTCCGGACAGATCTGACCCCAAGAAATGGAGGCGGCTCCCAGATTACTTCTACCAGTACCGGATTCTCCCATCGTGGTCCACCTCGGCGGCGGAGTTGAAGCGGCTGGGAGCTCCGAGGCGGCGCCGTCCACTGACGATGGAGATGGGGTCATCTGAGCACTAAAACATGGCGGCCCATCTATCAATCTTTTTATGAACCCTCAGCACAGAAGTGTTTAATCCTTCATTTCATTTCCTCTTTTCCTCTTGTTGTTCTATTGAAACTGATGCGCTGCTTTTGTGTAACATTTTAGCGCTAAGGGTCATAAAAAGATTGATAGATGGTTTGTTTGATGCCATGTTGTTGGTGTATATGCAGATTGGGTGAACTGGATATGCAGCTGTGGAGGAACCATTTGATGGGGCTGTGGAGAAACCATTTGATGATCTGCTGATGGATATATATATATGGGTTGTATCCTTCCCTCTCTTTATGTGATAGTTGGATTAGCTGTGGTGTGATTTCATTATGTGAATGCTGATGACATACAACGGTCAAATGATGCTCTGCTCTTGACATTCAAACCTGCTGATGCCGTTGTATGCTCAAATGATGTTCTGTTCTTGACATATGAACTTGCTGATGACATACAATGGTCAAATGATGCTCTGTTCTTGGTGTATTACATTCTGTTCTGGTCTATTTATTTATTGAGATGGAGGTAGTATGTGCATGTGAGCATTTAAACCTGCTGATGTTATTTGAACTTTGCATCATGGTCTATTCTTGGGCAACTGTGGGATTTAGGGCTCCTAATTAGCTGCAGTGATGACATGGTTAACTATATATTTATGCTTTGGCCTCTATTGAAGTGGTTTCAACCTCTGTTACATGGTTTTGGTTGTCTGTGCCTACACTTTATGTGATTTTACATTAACTCATTACTGATAATACATGAAATTCAATGATGTGCATTCAAATCAAACATTTCAAAAGGTACTGGAAATGGAAAGTTAAACATACACTTTATGAAAACCTAAAGCTACTGCCATCTGTTGCTGTTCTTCATTCTGTCTTCAATGGCTTCATGTTTACTTTCTCATTTCTGTCTTCACTCTATGCATTCAAATCAAACATTTCACCTAAACCTTGTGGGACATTGATGCCTAATTCTTCCATCAAAATCTCTAATCCTTCAGTTCTTTCTTATGCAATCAAGTGATCAATGCATTCCCTCACTAGGTATTCTGGTACATCTAGGTTTTGAGGTAGTAAACCCTGCCTTAACAATGAATCCTTGGACATATGTGGCAATTTGAAGTTGTTCCTCCCTCTGCATTTCATGATCTCAAGTAATACACACTGCAACGATAAAAACACCTTGTTTAGTGTCTGTGGCTCCATTATTTGGAAACTTTCCTGCACTGCCTTGATGAGTTCTTCTGGATTTTTGCACTTCATCCTCTGCTGTAGACTTTGGATTGCTGTGAATAGGCCTAAATCATTTGCATTACAATCTGGACTGTTTGATGGTTGTTGGACTAGCTGTATGTTGAAACCATCTGCATTAGCTGCTTGTTGGAAGTCAGGATCAGTGTTGTTGATGTGTGCTCTGCAGTTGTCTTGCTGTATTTGTATTCTCTTGCTCATACTAACTGGCCATTTTTGTTTGATGGTAGGCAGAATCTGTGAGATTGAGCAATGTGTTAGGGTGTTAATATGAGTGTTCTCAAATGATGGAAACTGATGGAGATTAAAAAAAGGCTGACTTACCTCTTTTAATATGCAATCCTTCACAACTGTTTTTGTGATGCTTTGAATGGGTTTTAGCTCCACTGTGTCTGCTGGTCTCTTGCTGCTGTTTCTCTTTGCTGTATACTCCTCTATGAATGGCCATATACCAATCTTTCCATCAAAGAGAACACTCCCATCCCCCCTAAAAACTGGTCTACTTACTGCACACATAAACATGACCTTTGGGATGAAATTTTTAGACTGTGTAACTCTTAGGGGGTCTGCCTCCATTGGGGTCAGGTAGTATCTGCAGTTTTTCCTTTGTAAGTAGAACCACTTCTCATCTATGTGAATGGTATTTTCCATGGGCTTGAATGTTGGAGTGTTCCTAGTAAAATCGAAGTGTAAGGCTCATAGACTAAACCCTAACCTCCATAACATGTTAGGAGCTGTCAATAGGGGCCTTATAGCATTACTATGGTGTCTGAGCAGTAACTTAGCCCATCTTCCCACTGTTGCTCTTGCAATGAGTGGACCTAATGCATCACTAAGTGAGGAAATGGTACATCTTTTACTGGGGTCTATAGCCTCAATAACTGCATAGTTGATTGTGTGCTTCTTCTTTCTGCTTCTGCCATCTCTATTTGCAGCAACATTAATGGCCTCACCCCTTTCTCTTTGTTGTTTTGCAGATTTCCAGATTCTTTGGACACTCCATCTGGAAATTTGGAACATGATTGCAGCTTCATTGATGCTCCCTTTGCCCATCTTCCCATTCTTCTCCAACTGCAGCAAGTCCTGCATAATCTGTGTCTTCCTCTCTGCTGGAACATCTGCCATCTTCCCCATCTTCTCCTTCTTCTTCTTCTTCTTCTTCTTCTTCTTCTTCTTCTTCTTCTTCTTCTTCTTCTTCTTCTGTTTTCTCCTTCTTCTTCTGTTCTTGAGAGAGTTTGCTCAGTTTGTGAAGTTGTTTCAATACAAATGATGCTAAGCTGATGGATATTTAGATTGTATCTAGTGAAATGGGGGGAAATTTAAATGTCAAATTTCCCCCCCTTAGAGGTGATCATAGCCTGTTCTTCATTTCTGTTCTCCACTTCTTTTTTTTTTTTATTCATTTTTTATTAGATGAACAGTAAAATGATGTACAATAACTCCGCTACAGTGTTTAATGAACAGTAACCGAGAGTGTTAATTTCAGCCTAAATCTGTGATTAAATTTCCCTAATTTTTTTTCCTTGGTTTTTGGTCCAATCTCACTTGGGGCTTATTTAGTGAGATGGAGGTAGTATATTATAAATTCAGAGAAACACTCATCTACCCATCGTGGACACGTGTAATGTGTCCACCATTAATGTGATAGATATAGAGTTTACTTTTTTAGATAAGTTAGGATATATATTTAGTTTATTTTTCCCATTAATAGTAATTAGTCACATTATCCGTGAGCATATTAAGAATGTTAACGTTGGTTAAGAGAACATTCCTCGATATTTGGAATAAGAGACGTACCAAACAATATTTTGGTAAAAGAATTGCTCAATTTTTATTTTTTTCCCGTACTTAGAGCAAACTAATATCCAATTAAAAATTTCTTTTGTGTTAAAATATTCCTATTAAATTAGTTAAATAAATAAATAAATAGCATAAATATAACTTACACGCACTATCATTTCTTGATGTGAATGAATTGGGTTTATACATGTTTATATGGAAACATTAATTGCATTGAATTCGGACCGCTTGTTACGCCACGTCGATTCTATAGTTTATCCTCGTGTGTATTCATTTCGTTTCGTACATAACCAGAAAACGTTTTCCCATGACCAAAACTAGTAGAAAATTCCAAAATAGTGTTGCCTGTGTTGATTAAACGCAAGAGTTATATTACGAGTCCAAATGTGTCGAGTTTGAGTCTACGGTAACATTAATTCTACACGTAGAATTCAAGTCAATCAAAATTGAAGGGGTGGAACAAAAAGAGACTGTTAATTTAGTTTGAGTTTCAACAAATTAATTAACTTATTATTACTATTAATCGAGTATATACAGTATGCTGTTACAGTATTTCTTGATTAATTACAAGCGATAGTTCGAACAAAACTTTTAATTAATTCCAAATAAATACTTAATAAAGTAAATTAGCCAGCTGGACTTTTGGACACCTGTTCATGAAAGGGCTGTCGGTGTTCACATGGATTAGGGGCATTTTTGCAATATTAATTAATTAATATTATTATGTGGAATATTGCATTTTTAAATAATTCCACTGGATAACCGATAAACTACTACAATTAATAACTCATCCTTTGCACGGCATTTGACAGAATCCAAGATTTCCCATGTGAAAAGCAAATTAATGTCAAGTATAGCTGAATATGGGATTTGCCTCCTATAATTGTGCGAGATTAGAGAGAGAGAGAGGTAGATGCAGGAAGACATACCTACTACTCCCTCCTTGTGTATCTTCCTTGTCCCGTATTCTTTTCTAGGGCGTCTCGAATTTCTTGTTACATTTCTTTTTATTATACTCTCTTCATTCCTTTTAATTTGTCTAATTAGGGCGCGATTTAAAAACTAAGGGAAACAGAGATAATGAGATTTTTAAAAGTGTTTTCTTGTATTAATTTATTTCTTTTTTAGGAAACATGACTAATATGAAAAATGAAAAGTCGACTAATTAAATGAGACATATGAAGTACTACTGATAATTAAACGAAAAAATTAATCTATTGACATATTTTCTTGTACAATAGTAATAATTAGTCATCTTTAAAAAATCCCTTAATTCCTCTATCAAATACTAGTAACTCCTTAAACGATAACTATTTAATTTCCGTACAGAAAAAAGAAACGTGTCAAGAAAAACACTATAGACGGTATTAATCATTGCAGATCTGTATTTAATAATCCACAAATACTACTATTAAAACAAATAAAGGGCTACTAAAGTGGTGTCTTCTTTTTCATTAATAAATAAAATTTTGTCTTTATTCTTAATTGCAAAGTTAAACTACCCCATGCATATGCATGTTACACCAACAACAAAATTATAACAAGCCCACCTACTTATTTAGGTGGGAGAGTCACTATCTCAAAGAAACAGAGGCAGCCTCTCCCAAAACATATTAATTAAATCTATAATTATGGGTTTAGTTATATTAATTGACAAAAAGATGAAATTATATTCCAATTAAAAACTACTCCACCATGTCAATTAATCATTGTTTAGAATATTCTTTTTAAAATGCAAGGCCTAAATAATCTCAAAAATCAAAGAAAGTGAAAGGAAATGAAGACTAGCAGGTTTGAGGAAGTGCACGAGCTGGTGTTAGGTGGTCTCATTATATTAGTATTAAAATATATAAGATCCATTTTTTATTATTTTAGTATTTATTAATTTATACTATGTGGGATCACCTACGAATATCGACCAATTTATTAATATTGGGGATCTTTTACTATGAAATGTATTATATTTCGCGTCTTATTTATTTTGTTAGGTTCGTATCGAAGTGTATTTGTTGGATTTCGACTATTTGGATCTACACAGTTAGTATTATTATTTATGACGCCAATAAACACATGTGATTTAATTTATTTATTTGTGGCAATTAATAATGGAAATTAAAAAAATAAAATAAAAAAGTTTATTGTACTACCTCCATTATTTAGGTAGATAAAAGTAGTGGTACTTTTGAACGTGTCTAATGTTCTTTAAATCATGTCACATGTCAAAAATCGCGACGATAATTATGTCGGATCTATCTACAGCTTAATATTTGTATTGTTGGATTTTCTTTTTCTTTTTCCTTTTCATTAAAAATATTAATCTACAGAATTAATACACAACTTTTCTTTGTCTGAATTCTGACTAGACATTACAATAGGTTTGAGAGGAGACAAAATACAAAAAAACAAAAATTACTCGAGAAAAGATATGAGTTACATTTTGAATTATAATTATTAATTTAGTTGGTTAATGAGTTATCGCAATTTGTACCCCATTTTGTGAAAAGAATTATCAAAATAGAATAATCTAACATAGATTATTGTTAAGTGTACAATCTCTGATCACCTCTCTCTCTTCCCTCTCTTCTCTCTCTTCAATATAGTTGACGCTAGCTCTTACTACAAATAACAAATTTATTATTAGCACCCTCTCACAAATTTCCATACGTATCTCTCTCTCTCTCTCTCTCTCTCTCTCTCTGACAAAAAAGATGAAGATCGAAGTGAAGGAGACGACGATGATAAAGCCGGCGGCGGAGACGCCGGGCGGTAGCATATGGCTGTCGAATCTGGACATGCTGTCGCCGGCGAACTACCACACGCTGAGCGTGCACTTCTACCGGCACGACGGCTCCGCCGACTTCTTCAACGCGGCGGCGCTGAAGGAGGCGCTGAGCCGGGCGCTGGTGGTGTTCTACCCGTACGCCGGCCGGCTGAAGCCGAACGGCAACAGCCTCGAGGTGGAGTGCACCGGCGAGGGGATGCTGCTGGTGGAGGCGGAGTGCGACGGCGCGTTGGATGATCTGGGCGACTTCGCCCCCCGCCCCGAACTCCTCCTCGTCCCCAAAATCGATTATTCTAAGGGAATTTCTTCCTACCCTCTCAGCGTTCTTCAGGTACGACCCACCTTCGTCTCACTTCATTAGTTGTATTTATTCATTAAAATGGATACAAATTTAAATTAAATTTATCAGTATTTTATTTTTTATTTGACTTAATGTTTTGTGACCGAGAAGCATAAGTTTCAGTTCACATATGAGTGATAACCCAAACTTTATATTTTGTCGTGTTTGATTACATAATTTATATTTTATTTTAAGTGCACATAGTTGTTTTGATTGTGTTGAGTATATAATAAAGTTTTTATATTTTGGGGAAATGATGATTTTTGTTTGATACATACTCCCTCCGTCCTTAAATAAGTGTCCCGAGCCGCCATTTTGTGCAAACCAAGGAGTTGGGTAAATTGACACTTATGCCCTTAAAATCCTTGATTATTTATTTATTTATTTTTGTCTTTATCCCACTTTTAGATTTTCAAGAAAGGGTAGTTTTGGTAGTTTTGTATAATTTTTGCTTGGAAAAATGTGATAGGACACTTATTTAGGGACAAAATTTTTGGCGGCTCGGGACACTTATTTAAGGACGGAGGGAGTAGTAAATATATTGCAGGATAGTCTGAAATAGTTTTGTCATTATAAATTATCGACAATATTATATAGTAGTGCTATAACTCTTGAATAATATTTGTAGTTTAGCACGAGACGTGTGTTATTTGCTTTGTTTAATTGAGTGATTTGACGAAAAATTAACTAAGTTTGGTAATTTATTTAAAGTCGAAATAGTTGGACTTTCGTCCACCATAACTAAAACATGTTTGACTTTGAACTTGATTCGAGTATATGTAATGATATATTTTAAAATAAAATTTTAGAGTATAGTTTTGCTTAATTAATTATACATTGTCAGTAGGTTAGAAAAATCTCAATGTTTGTTCGCGTGTATTGGTACATTTGTACGAAGTTAAGTTTTAAGGTTAAAGATTACGAGTTCGAATCTTCCATAACAACGTGATCTTTAAATTTCTATTTTTAAAGGTTAAAAAGATTCTCGATATTAATGGTAGTCTTAATATGTACATCTGCCCAACTATAAATAGTTGATCTACATAATTTAGCCTTAAATTCTTTCTCTACTATATTTTTTTGTATCTATATGAAGTGTCATTTTCCAACTTGTTACTGTGCGTGAGGCACCACATTTATTAATTGTAGTAACAATTTGCAGCTTTTTTATTATTATCTAATTTTGGATTAGAATATTATACTTCATCCGTCCTCCATTTAGTGACATTATTACTATATTGGGACGTCCTCCATTTACTGACATATTCCGTTTTAGGACGTAAACCCCACAATCACTTTAACACTTTAACACTTTATACATCTACTTTTTTATTATTTTAACATTTTAATACTATTAAATAATTCAAATGGACCCACAATTATTCCACTTTAACACATTAATTTATTATTATACCATAAAAATGCAAAAAAACATGTGTCCAAAAAACAATGTCACTAATTGGAGGACAGAGGGAGTATTACTTTCTCCGTCTCTTTGTAGACGTTACATTTCCTTTGAAGCATGAGAATTAAGAAAAATGTGGATTTGTGTGTTATTGTTAAGGGTGCATGTGCAAAAAATGATTTTCATTTAGTAAATTTTTTACCAAATAAGGAACGTATTGTCTTCTGCGGAACGTATCAAAAGGAAAACGTAACGTCTACCCTTTGGAAAAAAAACACTAGCAGTATATGCTCGTGAAGGTTGCCACAGATAACTACTTCCCCAAAGGTCATACTATTAAAATAATGGTTTGGGTTATGAAAATTGTTTAAGCATACTTATAACATTAATTAGCTTTAGATAACCTCTCTCTCTCTCTAAAATCTGGTTATCAAGTGTTGGTCTTTGTCATCTTTTATTTCAATTAGGTGACAAAATACAATTGATGCCCTAATAGCTAGTATTTCTGTGGCCACACAATTTCTATCATGAATAGGGAGCAAAATAATTCACGCAAGAAGCAAAATTATGTGAAAATAAAGTCATGTGATCACATTATTTAATTAGTTAAATATTATTAGTGGTTAGTGGGTTTAATAATTTTTACTTTCATACCCTGTATCCACCTATCTAGTTCTAAAGCATAAATTAGGTACAAATGTGTGAAGAATGAACAGATTTTAGAACTAGATTTTGGTGTCATTAGAAATAAATATGTACCATCGTACATGATGTATGTCTATCATTGAATTAAAATATGTGCAATATACTCCATCTTCTGTTCTATTCGACACTTTATTGTTCAATCCGTGTCTATTTTAATATTAAATAAAAGTGTTATCATAAACTAGAGTATCTAACAAATATAATTTGGCACGTGCAGCTAACACGTTTCAAATGCGGCGGAGTGAGCTTAGGCGTGGCGAACGAGCACCACCAGTCCGACGGCGTCTCCGGCCTACACTTCATCAACACGTGGGCCCAACTCGCCCGCGGCCTCCCCGCTCCGACGCCGCTCCCCAACTTTGACCGCCGCTCCCTCTCCGCCCGGAGCCCCCCTCAGCCGCAGTTCAGCCACCCGGAGTACCAGCCCCCTCCCACCCTCCCCACCCCCCTTGAACACACCGACATCGCCTACTCCAAGTTCAAGCTCACCCGCCCCCAGCTCTCCGCCCTCAAGTCCAAGTGCAAGCCCGCCTCCGCCGACGCCAATGGCAACGGCGAGGCTGCTCGCCCCTACAGCACCTTCGAGGTCCTCGCCGGCCACATCTGGCGCTGTGTCTGCGCCGCCCGGGGCCTGCCAGCGGAGCAGGAGACGAAGCTCCACATCCCCTTCGACGGCCGAGCCAAGCTGAAGCTGCCCCCCGGGTTCTTCGGCAACGCCATCTTCTTCGCCACTCCGATCGCCACATGCGGGGAGGTCGAGTCGAACTCGCTCTCCTACGCCGTGAGGAGGGTGAGCGACTCCATAAACAGGCTCGACGAGGAGTACCTCCGATCATCGCTTGATTTCCTGGAGTTGCAGGAGGATATAAGCAAGTTCGCTCAGGGGGCACACAGCTTCCGGTGCCCTAACCTGTGGGTGATAAGCTGGACGCGGCTGCCGATCTACGAGCCCGACTTCGGGTGGGGGAAGGCGGTGTACATGGGGCCGTGGGCGGCCCCGTTCGAAGGGAAGAGCTACCTGCTTCCGAATCCGGACAACGACGGCAGCTTGTTCGTCGCGATCACGCTGCACACGCAGCATATGGAGCGCTTCGAGAAGCTGTTCTATGATATTTGATTAGATATATATGTGTTCTAAGGTTCTAAGTCTATGAATATTTATTTTGCCCTGCTTTTTTTTTTTTTTTTTGATTTTTTGTTTTTCCACCTTTGGAAATGGTGAGTGTATGTTGGTCTGATTTCGGTGCTTGCGTTGAGTGATTAATAAGATCTTGACTGTTGGGAATTTAGACGCAACTAATCCCGCCCAGAATCTAGTGAGACGCAATATTTAGGATATCGACCAATATAAAACGGATAAAAATGAGAATAAAAAGACACCGATATTTTTAACGTGGTTCGGCCAAACTGCCTACGTCCACGGACCAACACCAATATATTAGAGAATCTCAAAAGGAGGAGTACAACAAAATACCACACTGTATTTTGTATCTACCTACACTAAGGCTAGAACTCTCAACTCACTTTTATCACTCGTGTATAACTCCCACACTGAAGCTATTTCCTCACAAGAATTTTTCTCTCTCTCTCTAATAGAAGAACTCTTTCTTCTATGAGTATTAGTTGTATTGATGTTGTGTGCATGAGTTGTTAGCCGCCATTTGACCAACAATCTCCCACTTGAAGACTGATTTCAATCTGTCTTCACAACCCCACTTACCTGCAGCAGCATTTCGGTCTTGCTATCCTAGCAGACCAATTGAAGTTGAGCACAACTTCAATTTATCAATGGTTACCGTCTTCGTAAGCATGTCGGCTGGATTTTGAGCTCCTTGAATCTTTTCAAGTATTAATACCTCATCCTCTAACAGAGATCTGATGAAGTGATAACGAAGTCCAATATGCTTGGTTCTCGAATGAAACGCCGAATTCTTTGCCAGATGTATTGCACTCTGACTATCGCTGAACAAGATATTGTTCTTCTGATCAAAACCCAATTCTGCCAACAACCCTTGTAACCAAATCATTTCTTTGCTGGCCTCGGTTACTGCCACATACTCTGCTTCTGTAGTGGATAAAGCTACAATCTTTTGTATCTGCGAAATCCAACTAACAGCAGTAGTACCAACTGTAAAGACATAACCGGTAGTGCTTCTCCTGCGATCTACCTCACCAGCAAAATCTGCATCTACAAATCCTTGTAGAGCTACATCACCTCGTCGAAAGCATAAGCATCTATCAGTAGTTCCACGTAGATATCTCAATATCCACTTTACTGCTTCCCAATGCTGCTTTCCTGGATGTGCCATAAATCTGCTCACTACTCCCACTGCATGAGCGATATCTGGTCTGGTACAAACCATGGCATACATCATACTTCCAATGGCTGAGGCATACGGAATTTTAGCCATGAAGTCGCTCTCCTCCTTGGTTTTAGGAGACTGCTCTCTGGAAAGACGGAAATGGTTAGCTAATGGCGAACTAACCGGCTTTGCATTGCTCATATTGAATCTTTGCAAGATTCGATCGACGTATTTGGCCTGAGACAACTGCAAAACACCTTTTTGCTTGTCTCTACAAATTCTCATCCCTAGAATTTGTTTTGCCTCTCCCAAGTCCTTCATCTCGAACTCCGTCGAAAGTTGCTCCTTCAACTTCTTGATCTCGTTCATGCTTGAGCCTGCTACTAACATGTCATCAACATAAAGTAGCAAGATGATATAGCTTGAATCGAATCTCTTGAAGTAGCAACAATGGTCAGCATTGCACTTCTTATAGCCATTTTTCTGCATGAATCCGTCAAACTTCTTGTACCACTGCTTCGGGGCTTGCTTCAAGCCATACAGGCTCTTCTTCAACTTGCACACCAGCTTCTCCTTTCCTTTGACTGAGAATCCATCTGGTTGCTGCATATATAATTCCTCATTCAAGTCACCATTGAGGAAAGCAGTTTTCACATCTAACTGCTCTAAATGCAAGCCCTCTGCTGCAACAATACTTAGGACCATCCTAATTGTTGTCAGCTTCACGACTGGGGCAAAGATATCCGTGTAGTCAATTCCTTCTTTCTGTTGGAATCCTTTGACTACCAATCTTGCCTTATATCTCTTCGAACCATCATGTTCTTCTTTGATTCTGTACACCCATTTGTTGTGCAGAGCTTTCTTTCCCTTGGGCAACTCAACTAGTTCCCACGTCTGGTTATGAATGAGAGATGTCATCTCATCTTTCATTGCAAGCTCCCACTTGACAGAATCCTTCAACTGACACGCCTCTTCGTAGAACTCAGGTTCACCGGCGTCTGTCAGCAACATGAAATTCATGTACTTTCTATTTGGAACATGAGGTCGGGATGATCTCCTGGGTGCTAAATCTGGAGATGGAGACTGTGGTGACTCAGCCTCTGTGACAGGCTCCTCTGTCTGCAAACTCTCTTCTGTTTGCTTTGGTGTACTGCACTCTGCAGTATCACTTGGATCCACATACGTTGGATCGGTATTTGTTGCATCGGCGGACTGCACTGCATTCTTGTCCTTGTACATCACATTTTCGTTGAAGATGACATCCCTGCTTCTGATGACCTTTCTATTTTCGTCATCCCAAAAGCGGTACCCAAACTCATCTCCTCCATATCCGATGAAAATGCACTTTAGTGATTTGGAGTCCAACTTACTCCTGGCATTATCACTAATGTGTACATAAGCGACGCAACCAAATACTTTCAAGTGAGAAAGTTTGATTTCTTTTCCGCTCCAAACTTCCTCCGGTATTCTGTACTCCAATGGTACAGATGGCCCGTGATTAATAAGATATGCCGCTGTGTTGATAGCTTCTGCCCAAAAGTGTTTTGGCAGTCCTACATGTATCCTCATGCTCCTTGCTCTTTCTGTCAACGTCCGGTTCATGCGTTCTGCAATTCCATTTTGTTGTGGTGTACCAGGCAAAGTCCTCTCCAACTTGATGCCATTCTGGTAACAAAATTTCTTGAACGCCATATCTTCGTATTCACCGCCATTGTCGGATCTCAGCTTCTTTACACGTAAGCCAGTTTCATTCTCCACCATGGCCTTCCATTTCTTGAACATCTCAAATACTTCTGATTTGTGTCTCAAGAAATAAACCCACACCTTTCTCGAGTGGTCGTCAATGAAAGTCACAAAATAAGACTTTCCGCCAATGGATGAAACTGCTGCTGGACCCCAAACATCTGTGTGGACTAACTCAAGCTTCACTTGCTTTGGAGTTCTACCACCAGTGTTGAAACTAACCCTCTTTTGCTTCCCGAAGACACAACTTTCACAAAAGTCTATATCAACAGACTGAAGCATCGGTAGTTTCCCTTTTGAATGCATATACTTGAGTCCTTTCTGACTCATATGCCCAAGTCTTTGGTGCCACAGATTTGCATTCTTCTTGCTATCAGCAACTGCAATTGTCACAACCGCATTCATCGTTGTGTATAGGCTGCCCGCGTCCTTGCCCCGAGCAATGATCATGGCGCCCTTGGTGATTTTCCAACAATCACCCGAGAAGAGTGTATCATATCCTTCTCTTGACAGTTGCTTGACGGAGATCAAGTTCTTCCTCAATTCTGGAATATGTCTCACGTCTTTCAGCTTCCATACAGATCCATTGAGCTTGATCTGTACTTCTCCAATGCCCACCACATTGCACGGATGATCATCTCCAAGATATACTTCTCCGTAATTTCCCGACACATAATTTACTAATGAGTGTTGGTTTGAGGTGGCATGGAAAGATGCTCCAGAGTCGATAATCCAGTAGTCGACTCTTTTCTCCATAGAGCATATCAAAGCATCGTCTGCTTCGTCGGCCACAACATTGGCCTCAGTCTTTTTCTCATTTTCCTTTGGAGGTGCTTTGCACTGCGATTTGTAGTGCCCAACTTGACCACAATTCCAACATTCAACAGACTTTGATTTATTGGAATTCTTCTGGTTCTTGGACCTCTGCCCGCCATTCCTTGACTTGCTCCGTCCACGCCATTGCCCGCCTTTGGTTTGGCTTCTTCCTCTGCTATCTATGTTGAGAGCAGCACCTGAAGTAGAAGCCACGTCTGACTGCCTCCGGATCTCCTCGGTCAGGATCATGCTTACGACATCATCGAACTTCAATTTGGACTTGCCGGCAGAGCTGCTAATGGCTGTAACTGTGCCATTCCAACTCTCAGGCAACTGCCCTAGAATTAACAAAGCTCGGACTTGATCGTCAAATTTGATGTCCACCGTGGTAAGCTGGTCCGTCACTTCGTTGAACTCGTTCAAATGTTCTCCGAATCTCCCGCTATCAGACATTTTCATATTGAACAATTTCTTGATCAAATGAACTTTATTTGCCGCAGATGGCTGTTCATACATGCTGGATAGAGCCTTCATGAGAGACGACGTTGTCTTCTCGTTCTTTATGTTGAAGGCAACTGACTTTGATAGAGTCAGTCTGATTGCACCGAGAGCCTTTCGGTCAAGTACCTCCCACTCGTCGTCCTTCATTTCTTCTGGCTTTCCTTTCAAGGGCTTATACAGGTCCTTCTGGTACAAGTAGTCCTCCATTTGCATTTTCCAAAATCCAAAATTCAGACCATTGAATTTATCAATTTTGGAAATTTTATCATCGGTCGACATTGCTCCCACTCGATAAAAAAAATGATAATTTTCTCAAAGAAAAATTATCACGACACACTTTTCGAGAATTTACTATTCACGAATTCACTATTCACGTGAATAGTAACAACGCCCGATATTTTCGCCACAAACGTGGCTCTGATACCAGTTGTTGGGAATTTAGACGCAACTAATCCCGCCCAGAATCTAGTGAGACGCAATATTTAGGATATCGACCAATATAAAACGGATAAAAATGAGAATAAAAAGACACCGATATTTTTAACGTGGTTCGGCCAAACTGCCTACGTCCACGGACCAACACCAATATATTAGAGAATCTCAAAAGGAGGAGTACAACAAAATACCACACTGTATTTTGTATCTACCTACACTAAGGCTAGAACTCTCAACTCACTTTTATCACTCGTGTATAACTCCCACACTGAAGCTATTTCCTCACAAGAATTTTTCTCTCTCTCTCTAATAGAAGAACTCTTTCTTCTATGAGTATTAGTTGTATTGATGTTGTGTGCATGAGTTGTTAGCCGCCATTTGACCAACATTGACAAGACTCGTTTGGAACATCAATGATCGTACCAAAATATGAAGAGATTGTTTCATCATTCCCATCTTTAAATTACAAATACGTACTTTCAAAATCGGGATTTTGGGAATTCGTTGTTCTTCCGCCGCCGCCGCCACCACTAGAAATTTGCTCAAAAAATGTCGAGTCTCCCTTTTCCTTGAATTGATTTCTTTTGTTTATTTTTCTTCTCTCCTTTTGCTTCTCTCTCTACCTCCATAAATTGATTTTTCCTCTTTTCCTTGATTTTTTTTTTCTCTTTTTTTTCTCTAAAAATGTGAAGCTCCCGGGAGCTGCCGTCTCGTCTGCGTGCAGCCTCCTCGCCTGAAGCTACAAGATTCCTAGTTCAAATTCTCCCCCCGGTTGCTGGAATCGCCGCAGGTATGTAGTACGAGATTTATTTTATGGGGAGATATTTGGATTTTGGTAAAAATTGCTTTACTTCTCATGCTTGCAAATTGCAAAATCTCTATGTGTTCTTTGTTTGCAAAATTGTGTTACTTATCATATTTTTCCTGTATCACGTTCAAACACACAAGGCCAAGGGTGTGAATAGATGGTGCATGGCTGCTATTATAACTTAGGTACTACTAGGATTGTGATTTGTGGGCGCATGCATAATTGATCTTCTTTTTCAAAAAGATAGTATATGGAATGGATTGGAATATATGGAAGCAAACCAAACCAAACCTTGTTCACATCGGGATTACTACTGCATAGTAGCACTATCTAAGAATCCTTACCTGCCTAACCTTTCCCAATCCCCCCAAGACTTTCATATCCGCCTATATATGTATGATTTCATATGTATCCACAGCATAATCTATAAGATGATACAGAGGATCGGAGTATATGTTTGATTTTCTAGCTAGTAGGAGTATATAATTGTTCCTCTTAATTCTCCAGTCAAAATACACAGACAACCCCTCCTCCCGTTTCCTACTCGTGTCGAAAACGTACATTCATCTACATTTCTTCCACTCCACTTCTTCTTCTTCGCATAAACAAAAAAGAGAAGCTGCTTTCCACATTTCCTCACTTGGGTCATTTCTGCTACAAGGTATACTCCTCTCTTCTTACAGTTCTTGCATTTCCATTTTCGTATTTATTGAAAAATATCCATGATCATCCATTATTAGGAGTTTAGTACTGCTATTTTCAAGAATCCCCTTTCTTGATTTGTTGCTTTGATTCCTAGTATGACACTGATCTGGGTATTGTTGAGGATATCCTTTTTTGAATATAGGACTGTTTAGTTGTTTATCATCCTCAGAAATTAAATTGTTTTTCTCTTGTGTGTCAAAAAAAATACTCTCTCCGTCCAGCCAAAGACGTTACATTTCTTTTTGTCAATTTATAGCACTTTTTTCCACGCTTCTTGATGAAGTGTTTTAAAATAGATTTTTGAAGAATTTTTTCTTTTGCGGGATAATACAACTATTATAGTATCCCGTAAAAGAAAAAATTCTTCAAAAATCTATTTTAAAACGCATCTTCAAGAAGCGTGGAAAAACGTGCCAAAATTGACAAAAAGAAATGTAACGTCTTTGGCGGGACGGAGGTAGTAAATAATAAGCTGCTACTATTCAATTAAGAAGTATAACATGCAAGAATTGTTGAATCTTTACACGTGCAGGTTTATGGACTTTTACATGAATGTATTGCATTCTCCATGCTTTATACCTTTAAAGAAAGTAACACTTATCAGTTATCTATGTTTGAATTTGCTTGTTTGGAATGTTATATTCACTTCTCTATGTTTGGATTCTATCTTGGCAAATGAAGTTTATAGTGATCCGGAGCATATTTAAAAAAAAAATTATTGTGGTTACTTTGACTGAAACTGACATTTAATTATCAAAGAGAAATCTGTTGACAATTGTGTTTCAATTGTGTTTCAAATCTTAATTTTTATTATTTGATATTATATTAAAAAAAAATAAAATTTTGATTAGCGTATATGTTCTAAGGTTCTAAGTGTATGAATATTTATTTATTAATTTTTTTTTTCACCTTTGGAAATGGTGAGTGTATGTTGGTCTGATTTTGGTGCTTGTGTTGAGTAATTAATAAGATCTTGACAAGACTCGTTTGGAACATCAATGATCGTACCAAAATATGAGGCGGTTGTCTCATCATTCTCATCTTTAAATTATAAACACCTTTCAACGAACTCGTTAACTAAAATGGGACGGAGAGAGTATATAATTTATAATAATGAAAGAAGAGTTCATCAATACCAAACTCAAACAAACTGAATCAACCCAAATCAACAAACAACTTATCATCATGTACTTGATACTTCGTGATAAAAAAGTTTTTCGAAAGCCACCATTTGTTCCTCCGGCAAGACGATGGCGAAGATCAAGCTTCCGTCGTCGGCTGGACTGGGCAAGACGATAGAGTTTCCTTCCGGTGGAGCCCCAGGAAACCCTAGATGGGCTGGTCGACCCCATCCAAAATCTGCCTCGTAGAAACTGAACCTTGCCCAGCTCACGACCCCAAGATTAGGGCACTTGTAGGAGGCGGCGCCCCGCGCACGGGGGTCTAGCTCACCGCATGTCTCGAGATGATTGATGGCGGACCTCAGGTACTTGTCGTCCATCCGGGATATCGCGCTGTGAACTTTGCGCACCGCGAACTCGAGGGGGTTCGACTCGAGTTCGCCGCACAGGGCAACCGTGGTTGCCTTGAACACCACGTTTCCAAAGTATCCTGACGGGAGGGGCGGCCGGAGTCGGGACCGGCCGTCTAAGGGGATGTACAACATGGTTTCTTGGTTCTCCGGCAACCCACGGGCTTTGCTCACACACCGCCACACATGCCCTGCACAACGGTGAAGATATATTTAGAATGTTTATTTTTTGCATTTGTTTTGATTTGAATTCATATTCCCACGGTCTCATTCTCATTTAGAATGTATGTTGATCAACTAATCGATTACGATAAATAGAGTCGGATTTTGATGTTTTTTTCGGAGGTTCTAGCTACAGAAGAACCAGGAACGGACAAGTTGTTTTCATTATTTCGTATATGTATCTCAATATAATTTGAACTGTAAAATTTTAAATTATAATAACTTGTTAGTTTGTTAAACGAGTTTGAAAAAATTAGCAAAATAATATGGATTGGAGTTGAAAATTTGAAAACACCGATAAACAGTATTGGAATTTGTTATGGACGAGATGACCATCGAACCACATTTGTATGATATTTACCACTTTGGGCCAAGTTTGTACGGGTTTTGTTCTTGGGCTCTTATCCAAAAGTCTTTATACCAACAATAAAGTGATATTCTCCTTATATTTTTGATGTAGGCAGGCGTGGGTTTTGGGCCTAGGCCAGGAGTGTTCCTACCTAGGGCCCAGACCAAGGGGCCCAAAAAAATATATGTTTAGTGTATTTTTATTTGCTGAATTTTATTATTCTTTGATTGGGCTTAAATGAAAGAGTCCATTATCATACAAATTTTTAGAATTTGATTTTTTGTTTTAAAATTTTTTGATCCATTTCGTTTTTTCTTATAAATAAAAGGGCCCATTCTCATACAAATTTTTTAGAATTTGTTATTTTATTTTTTTATTTGTTTTTTTTTGTTACAATATCTCATGTGAAAACGGGTATAGTGTTGAATAAAAAAATAATAACAAACGCGCATCCGCGTGCACACACACATATATCACTACAAGAAATTTCGGCAATGGTGACGGAATTGGCGAGGGAAAATAATTCTGTAACTGATCTGCTACGGAACAACGAGGGAATTAAGAGGCGTTGGGAAATAACTACGGACAGTCAACACCGTCGTAGAACTACTACGGAATAGTACTTCCGTAGTTAAAACAGTGACGGAAATACGCTTCTATCGTAGAATCTACTACGGAAAGAGATTCCGTTACTAAATGACGACGGTAAAGGTTATTTCGTCGCTGAAATCTACGACAGAAACATATTCCGTTACTAAACGGCGACAGTAAATTTTATTCCGTTGTTAATTTCTACGAGGGATACTTTTTCCGTCGTTATTCCATAAATTAAAATAGACTTAAATTTTTTTGCCCAATTTCTCCCGCTCTAACCCAATTAAAATAGACTTAAAACTTTTTGCCCAATTTCACCTGCACTAAATCCCTAATCCAGCGCAGCCGTCGTCTGCTCGCGATTCGCGGTGGAGCGCCGTTGACGTTCGCTCGCCTCGACGGTGAGTCTTCCTCTCCCTCTCCCTCTCCCTCTCCGTCTCTCCCCTTCCTTGTCACTCACTCTGTCCCTCTCTTTTCCTTATTTTTAATTAGCCGTATTTGCTTCGGAGCTGTGAGCGCTCAAGTCGCTGGAGTCGTGGGTGCTCGAGTCGCCGGAGTTACGCTGGTTTCATTGCCAGAGTTCCTCTCTCTCTCTCTCTCTTCTCTCTCTCTCTCCCCCTCTCTCATTGTTATTCTCTCTATCCTTCCCTCTCTCCCTCTCTACTGATTTGTGAAGTTTCTCCTACAAAACAGAGGCTGCGAACAACATTTGTGAAGTTCCTAGCTGGAAAACCCTCGTCGACGTACAACATTTGCCTCAAGATCAGGTAGCACCTCTCTCTCTCTCTCCCTCGTCTTTTTTTTTTTTCCTTTTTTTTTTTCAATTTGATTATCGCTGATTTTTTAAGCTGATATCAATTTCTCGCCGGGTAATTACTGATTTTAGTGTTTTGTTCCTTTGGATCGATGAATGCTTTCGCCTTCTCGAGGTATTTTTGTTTGATTTTATGCGTTTGTTCTTATCGTAATTGGTTGCAAATCAAGCTCAGGCTCCAGTTTTTATTTCACGATTTTATGTGATTTTCTAGGTTTGAGTTCGATATGGATTTGTGCTTTATTGCAGAATGAAATTTTGGTGGCTTATCTTTTGTAAGAAGAAGTTGAAAGAGTAATTTTGAGGGGCTGATCCCAAGTTACTGATAAAATGCTTGAATGGCTGCATTTACCAGAATTTTCGAGTTTCTTATTTTCTTCAGTGTTCATCGATCACTAGATTTGAAAGTTCAACTATCGAGTGTTCAAGATCTTTAGGTATCATGTGATTTAGCCTTGGATTGGAAGTTTTAACTAGTCTTGGAGTGAAAATAAGTGTTGTTTAGTTGCTCAATGATTGGAGGTATTATCAACTACGTATAGGCAGTTCTGCATTTGTATGTTTGGTAGTGTTTGTTAGTATTAGGCATTATGCTCCGTTCGTCTTATTTAAAGATTGCATCACATATGCATCATGACGTAGTGTTTTGTACCAAGGGAAAGGTTATCAAGATTAGTATTCTTTTTATCCAGTCTTCACCTTTTGAATTCACATATCCAAATCTTAGTAAGATATTGACTCATGGGAAGTAGCATAACAGTTTGTATATTGAGTTTGAGAATCTTTTGAGGGAATGGAAATAATGAATATAATGCATATGTTCTTGACTGGATGTTTTGTCCAGAATCGGTATTACATGTGTCCGTTTGCTTACGAGTAATTTTGCCTTGGCCAGCCTTTGTGATATTGCTGGTTTATAGCAACTGTCTTGCTAGAATAAAGTGTCGTAATGCATATGTTCTTGACTGAATAAAGTGTATTTCTACCTTTTCGAATATAGCTTTATATTAGTATTTCCGAATAAACTTGTAAATTATGATGTGAAAATGTATATACTATAAATTTGAAAAAGAAAAATAAAATAAAATAGGGGCCTTTGTTTTTAGTTTGGCCTAGGGCCCCTGAAATGTCAGGACAGGGGTTGGATGTAGGACATGTTTATCTCAACAAAACTAGTAAAGAAGGGTGATTGTTTCACTAAAAAGTGTTCGCAATAGAACGAAATCCTATCGTAGCACTAGCAAGTAAAACCAAAGTATCGAATCTCAAGGAAAACTTAGCAGGGCAATCAATTATGTAGTAAAAATCTAATCTAGCCTAAATCTAGGAAAGCAAGTAAAGAAGATTTTTAGGGGTTTTTGTTTTAAATCCTAGGCAAATAAAATAAATCAAAGCAATAAATAAAAGCAAGTAAATCAACTAATCTAGAAAGCAAGAAATAAATCTAAGTATTGAACTAAAAGAAAGCAATAAATCTACCTAGGCAAGAATCGAAAAGAAAGCAATAAAGATAGCAATAACGAATCTAAGCATGATTAAACTAATTTGAAAATCTGGAAATTAAATAAATAAATCTAACTCTAAGAACTTTGAAAAACGAGAGAATTGAAGACGAAATAAAAACGAATCTAAACTAGACTTTGAAAACCGAACAAACAAAATTAATCTAAAGAAATTAAACGAAGCAATTAAGAAATCGAATCTAAAACTAAAGCAAGTAAAGAAGCAATTAAACGAAAGCAATAAATAACTTACGAAAGTAACGAAGAACGAAGACTTGAATTAAACGAACTAAACGAAGAATCCGGATCCGAACAAAAGAAAGCAATAAAAGCTAAAGCTAAAGTATTTAGAACTGAAAAACTAAGGTAAAGGGTTGTTCTAATTCGTGCCCTAATGGCCTATATATAATAAGATAGAAGTTCGACTCCAATAAGGAAACAATTAATAAAACACGCCAGGCGTGGAGCGGGCGCTCCAAAGGACGGGAGCGGGCGCTCCATAATAGCTGCGCAAATCTGCTTGAATTGTTGAACTCTCCATCACCCTGGAGCGGGCGCTCCAACGATGCCATGCAAATCCTTGGGTACTGTTCACGGAGCGAGCGCTCCAACGTCACGGAGCGGGCGCTCCAGTTGCTCCGCGCAAATCATCCAGTTTCTGCTCCTTTTTCCGTCCTTTTCTCGCTCTTTCTCCTTCTCTCGACTCCCAAGATCCCTTACAATAAAAATACTCGAAACACCCAAATCATAGCTACAAAGACACAAAACATAATGAAAACGGACTCAAAAACATTACGAAAATCCTAACATTTACACACCAATCAAAATCCCCCACACTTAGACCTTTGCTTGTCCTCAAGCAATACAAAAATGAAATAAACAATAGACTCAAGTATTGTGAACTATATTGGCCTCAAAACTTTTCGAAAACAAACTCTCATGATCATGATCAAAACTATGCACACAACCTTAGCATCAATCAACACAATCTACTCAACTAGTTCAAAATATGCTAATCCATCAAAGAACACTCTCCAACATGTGAAATTTTGTATATGAAAGTGAACACTCAACTCTCTCAAAGAAAAGATGTAATATAATGCACATCAAGAGGGTTCACTCAACATCAATGCAATGCAACATGTTTACCATAGGCTTGCCTTCAATCTCAACATCTCCACCTAATGTAATACTTACAAACTAGGATAAAAAAGGTCTTTATATAAGCTTGTAATGTGGGGACATTGGTTAAGGTAGGGAAAGTATAGGCTAAGTGACTCAAATAAATCTAAATCATCAACCTCTTTTCAACTCCAACCAAAGTATGGATTTTTACTCCATCTTCTACCATCCAACACACCAAATACAAACTCAAAGATGCTAAAATATCAACTATATAAATCAAAGCTAACTATCCCCTTATGCTTATATTCTTATTCTCTCTTTCTTTCTTTTCTTTTTTTTCTAGAGCTCCACTAATAAACGTTCTTTCTAATGTTGAACAAAGGCTCTATTTTTTTTTCTCATCTCGTTTTTTTTTTCTTTTCTTTTTTTTTTTCTAAGCTCATAGGAATAGCTAACTACACTTAAACAAGCATCTAAAATTTCTTCTCTTCCTTCTTCACCACAACCGCATTTTTCTATTCAACTCCTTCCATATCACCAACCACAAATACTAAGGATACCCATAATCATCCAAACCTCCTATCACCCGGTTTCACAAAGAACGGCTAATAAAGGCTCAAAAGGGGTAAACAAAGGATTATGAACAAGGTTAGTGTATAGGAATCATGTGGCTACGAAAGAATGGCCTAAGATCATCTCCTAGTTCGTAAATATACTAAGGTCTTGATGGAAAAATAAGGCAAGTTCTAGAAACAACGAAGCATGCATGATCACTCAATCAAAGAATAGGCATAAATATGCACAAATAGCTAAAATCTCACGGGTTCAAACTAACTAGTTCCCGACATCATAGCATACTTCAAATTCAATGAATAAAATGCGTCGCTTCGCCAAGGTTCCATGCATAATAAAGATCATGAATTTTTTCTCCAAAAATCAATAAAAATTTTCTATCATCGGCCAAATCCACAATACTATCATCACATGCTCATTTGACTCAATTAACTCCTAAGACTCAACAAAATTAAACACATCATGCCAAAGTTTCAAAGACCCCCCCACACTTAGAATCAAGCAATGACCTCATTGCGAGAAAATAAAAATGAAGGGATAGAAGGAACTTATCGCACAATGTCGACCAACACACTTGAAATCCCGAAAAATTCCAAGTAGTACCTACAAAACAAACAAAGACAAAAATACCAACAAGCGTAATATCTCCTAAAATGACAAAAATAATAAAAAAAATAAAAATAAAGAAAAACAAATAGCTATCAAGGGTGAAAATTTCGAGGATCATTTGGATCATTAGGATCCCAAGGTGCTTGAGAAGAAGAAGAAGTAGTACGGAAATCGGTATACCTCGCGAGATGGCGCTCGATGTCATAGACCCGATTCTCCACCCCTTGGACTCTCGTCCCCATATTCTGCATCTGAAGGCCCAAATTCTCCATATTCGTCGTCATCGACTGAAATAGAGTGGCATGGGAGTCCAATCTCTCAAACAACCCGGTCTGAAACGTGTTGAACCCCTCTTGATATGTCCGAAAGTACTCGGGGGGTGCCTCGGGTCGTGCAGCTCCGACTCCTTCATCCATGTCATCCCCTTGAATTTCTTCGTGCTCGGCCGGTGCTCCATGGATGGCAATGTAATTTCTGACCGAACCCCGCAGATGCCATGGCTTGAACTGAGTAGGGGAAGCTAAGTATGAGCCATTGATGAGCTCAGCTGGGGTGATCTCCCGACTCGGGACGAGAGACATCGGAGGGCTGGGATAAAATGGAACTGCCATATAACGAGCTATCCCCGTAGCTATCTGAGAGAGGGCGGGATGTGCATTGTGCCTCGACTGGTTGCCTATAATCTGGTTCCATATGAAATGGGAAATGCTAACCTGCACATTATTCTTAGCAGCCCATAACAAGTAACACTCTGGGCCACTAACCTTACTTCCTTCAACCTTTCCTGTTACATTGAATGCTAGAAATCGATGCAATAGTAACAGAGAATTATCACGAATAAACATGGCAGGAGTACCCTTCTGACCCCAGTTAGAACACCCAGTCAACTCTCTCCAAGCATTAAAATAATTAAAATCATGAGGCACAAATTGAGAAGCATTATCAGAATAGTGGAAACCGAAAATCTCACGCATACGATAGCAAGAAACTTCACAGAAGATACCACCCAAATTACACAGAAAAGCAGTCTCATCCTCTTGACCTTCATTAGTATTCTTCCCTAATCTAGTAGTACACAACATTTCCAAGCACAATATATCATGCCCCTCCCATTGGTTATTAAAATATTGGGTTAAGCCTAGGACCTCTAAATATTCAGCAAGTGAGTCCCCTAGACGCAATCCATCAATAAACGTATGCGAATAATGGCGAGGGGGCAACAATTCCATATTTCGGAGATGAAGGTACCGATTTGTTACCTCATAACCATCCTCGGTATCAAAAGGAACATGATAGGAGACGCCGTATTCTCCCGGTGTAATTCCTCCGACTGGACGAACTGACATCCGAGCGGAGAATGGAAGATTGGATGATGCCGCTCCAACAACCGGGGCTGCTCTCTTTCTCCGCGACATTGTTAGCACCTGAGAACTAGAAGAAAACCGAAGAAAAAAAAAACGTAAAAGGAACAAAGGAAAACAAAAGAAAAAAATTAACTTGAAAATCGGCAAGCAGCGCACGCCTAATGGAGCGGGCGCTCCTGAAGAATGGAGCGGGCGCTCCGACAGTAAACTGCGCGCGGGCGCTCCTGTGAGTTGGAGCGGTCGCTCCTGCAGAAAAACGGCAGCGCTGGGTTCTGCTGACGGCGGTGCAAGCAGCGAAGGCAGGCGGCGGCGGTGCAGGCGGGTATGGAAACGGCGCCAAAATTTGTTTCACTAAAAAGTGATCGCAATAGAACGAAATCCTATCGTAGCACTAGCAAGTAAAACCAAAGTATCGAATCTCAAGCAAAACTTAGCAGGGCAATCAATTATGTAGTATAAATCTAATCTAGCCTAAATCTAGGAAAGCAAGTAAAGAAGATTTTTAGGGGTTTTTGTTTTAAATCCTAGGCAAATAAAATAAATCAAAGCAATAAATAAAAGCAAGTAAATCAACTAATCTAGAAAGCAAGAAATAAATCTAAGTATTGAACTAAAAGAAAGCAATAAATCTACCTAGGCAAGAATCGAAAAGAAAGCAATAAAGAGAGCAATAACGAATCTAAGCATGATTAAACTAATTTGAAAATCTGGAAATTAAATAAATAAATCTAACTCTAAGAACTTTGAAAAACGAGAGAATTGAAGACGAAATAAAAACGAATCTAAACTAGACTTTGAAAACCGAACAAACAAAATTAATCTAAAGAAATTAAACAAAGCAATTAAGAAATCGAATCTAAAACTAAAGCAAGTAAAGAAGCAATTAAACGCAAGCAATAAATAACTTACGAAAGTAACGAAGGACGAAGACTTGAATTAAACGAACTAAACGAGGAATCCTGATCCGAACAAAAGAAAGCAATAAAAGCTAAAGCTAAAGTATTTAGAACTGAAAAACTAAGGTAAAGGGTTGTTCTAATTCGTGCCCTAATGGCCTATATATAATAAGATAGAAGTTCGACTCCAATAAGGAAACAATTAATAAAACACGCCAGGCGTGGAGCGGACGCTCCAAAGGACGGGAGCGGGCGCTCCATAATAGCTGCGCAAATCTGCTTGAATTGTTGAACTCTCCATCACCCTGGAGCGGGCGCTCCAACGATGCCATGCAAATCCTTGGGTACTGTTCACGGAGCGAGCGCTCCAACGTCACGGAGCGGGCGCTCCAGTTGCTCCGCGCAAATCATCCAGTTTCTGCTCCTTTTTCCGTCCTTTTCTCACTCTTTCTCCTTCTCTCGACTCCCAAGATCCCTAACAATAAAAATACTCGAAACACCCAAATCATAGCTACAAAGACACAAAACATAACGAAAACGGACTCAAAAACATTACGAAAGTCCTAACATTTACACACCAATCAGTGATGGGTGTGGAAACTAATGATTCTAATTCTTTCACATATACTCGCTCCGTCACATTTCGTTAGTTGTGTCATGTATGTTATTTTGAACCGTCTCACCTTATTTTTTAAATGTGAACCTCTTACTTTTACTTTTAGCATTCACGTATGAAATCTCGTATCGAAAAGAATTAAGACTGGTGAAGTGAGACATGAAATAATATTTAATTATACACGTGAAATCGATCCGTGGATTACCTGCAAGCGCCTCATAAGTAGTATATCGTCCCACGTCATCCCCTCCTTGGCATTTAGCCTTGAGAGAATTGAGCTGATGACGGGTCATCATGAACGTCGAAAACTTCATTTCATCGCCATTGCCGCCGCCGCCGTTGCCTCCTTTAGGGTTTTCCGGCAACTGAGGGGGTGGGAGATACTCGATGTGGGGGAAACGCGGCGAGGGGTTGCGTGCCACCAAGATGCCGCGGTCGAAGAATGGTTTCACGGTGATGTCGCTGCCGCGGGCTATCTCGGCCCATGATCTCATGAGATGCATGGCGCTGAATCCATCCATTGTTACATGCTCACCCGCAGTACCTAAGCCCACCCCACCACACCTAAAATGTGTTACCTGCAATATATATAGAAATGATGATAGCTGATGTGTTATAGTGATCGATGCATTGTGATAATACTAACATTCATTATGATGCACGATAGATTATAGTTGTACATATCGTGCTTTATAAGGGTTTAGAAAATGCATAAATTTTTATTCTTTTTTATGAAAACTAGAACATATGCCCGTGCGATGCACGGATTTAAATTTCATTAAAATGTATGGATAAAAATTTGATTGAAATCGTAGTGTAAGGGTTTTAAATTTAGTATTCCTTTTTTCAAATATAAAATAAAACTAAAAATATACTACTACTATCGTGTTGTAGAATTTTTTCTAGACTCATTCACGATTCACAATTATGAAGACAATGTTCAATTGAAAATTGAATTGTATGGTGTATATGCTAATTTAAACTCATTTTATTAATTTATGATTTATTAATTTATGATGTGTGATTTACTTGAAATAATTTTTTACTCTTGCATGTGGCAACATTTAGTGCACGCCCAATTTTTATCAAAAATTTAACGGAGTGAAAGTCCATATTTATTTGTCTACTTTTAGTGTTCCCTTTAATTAATTTCAACTCTATTTGTAGGGCATCTTAGTTTATTATTTTGATTTTTCTTCATGCAAAACCAAATATCATAAAAATTAACACTCCATTTTCACAACTCCTCGTATTATTTTCATAATAATTTTTTAATAATTATTCGTTCAAAATTATATTCACTACTAATCATCAAAATTTGTGAATATATTCACAGTAACAAAATGGATTGTTTATTTGAAAACTGTAATAGCCGCAATTTTATTTAGTGAGTAAATAAAATTTCGGTATTATTTTAATAATTTAGAGTGTTATTACTATTATTAGTATAACGAAATTTAAAGTGCAATAAATAGTAGTGTATTATTCGGTAATATAAATATTGTCAAACGAGAGTAGAATTATTCGTTTAGAAAGGCCCGATAAAACGAACCGATCGATTTTATTTAAGGGCAAAGGCCCACTTAGTGATCGAGGCCCACTTCACAATTATTAGTTCGATTTTAATTGGCCCAAGAGAGGGAGCCCGTTTCAGATTTAATACCCAACAACAATAGATATAAAAGGGGGCCCAAGATTAATGGCTCTAAGCCCGCAATAATAATCCATGTATATATATATACATATTATTGCAACAAAAGAAAAGAAAAAAAAAAGAAAAAAGAAAGGGAGTGAAGAAGCGGCAGAACAGCAGCAGCTCAACACCCCTCCCCTCTAAATCTGAATTTTCCCCAACAATTAGACTAAGTACACCCCTAAAAATTTGAATTACACAATGGATGACATGTGAGTCTCCTTCATCATTGCTTTGCATAGGAATTGGAGAAAACAGCTCACTAGCCGCCTACTTATTCTCTCTCCCTTGTCCGACAATCTCCACTCCCACACACTTCGTCTTGGCAGCAGTCACTCCTGAAGAAAACCCTCCCTCCCTACACCAAAAACACTCTCAAAATCAGTTCATTCACCCAACATTCCCACAAAGAAGAGAAAGAGAGAGGGAGAGCAAGTAAGGAAGAGTGAGAAACATTTCATTCAATTCCCATTCACACACATTATTCAAGCAAAGCATTCACACCAACATAGAAAGGGTAGAGAAAGTGAAAGCAAGCAAAGGCACCAAAGAGAGGGCCGATTTCCAGCCAAGAGAACGACCGTAGATCAGCCCGTCGGCACTCGTTCGAGCACCGAATTCCCCACGTTTTCCTCTAGGTAACCCTCTACTCCTTCTCCCTTAAAGGCTTAGCTTGCATGCACTAACTAGAGTCTCAACCTCTACCTCTAGGAGGAAGAACGAAGAGAGGACAGCCTTGTTTAAAGGCTTAAGAGTTCGTTTTTCGATCCACAATGGTAAGTAAAGAGCCCCCACCCTTCCCTTAGAGTGACTATCAAGCTCGAAACGCATAGAACTAAACCTACGTCTCTAGGTTGCAAGAAATCGACTTTGGGGAAAGCAAACAAGGGGGAAGGAAACAATCGAAGGATATAACCAAGGAGGACAGCCCCTACTCAAGCCGGGAATCCCATGCTCCGACTATGTTTCGAACCAAGTAAGTACCTCTACACCCTCCTTAAAACCTAAGAGGACCACAAGCATAATTTCCCTACTTAGAATGACTCCAAAACTCAAACTAGGGGCTGCCCTAATTATGAACACCTCAATGCATGCTGAAAATTTGTTTAAGGCCTAAAAACCACATTCAAGCAACATAGCAATATCCCTCAAACAATGCATGTATATTAGAAGCTCAAAAATCAGTCTTAGACCTCGTTTAAACCCCCACAAAACTCGATCTAACAAGATCACACATTGAGCATTTTACTCCAACAAGAGAACCAACAACAAAGTATGATTTTCCATTCAAGAATGACTCAAAAACTCAGTCAGGGGCTGCCCATATAGATGAAGCCTTAAACATGTTGAAGAAACTAGTTTAAATCCTCAAGGACCAAAGCATGAATAACATAGATCATTTCGATTAAACCCAAGGCATGAAAAAGAAGAGTCGACTCACAATACATGTTATGGAGGCCCAAAACCAGATTTAGAACCATTGTCTTTCCTCTAAGATCCCAACACTAACAAGCCTTAATAATGAGATAAAACATGTCACACTTTGAACTCTCTCTCACCAACGAAGTACCAACTCAAGAATGTTGAAATCTGGAAAATTTCCCCAATAATCACCAACAATATATTCGTATCCACTGCCTAATCTAGACATATAACCATAACGAATCAAACATAAATCGAGAAAGGAATTAGAGAAAGAGGCGAACCTCGCCGGCATCACCGACGGTGGCAACAGACTGCCCGGAAGAGGAGAAGAAGCCGGGAAAGGCTTGGGACGGCACCGGGACACCCTAACATCTCCCGTTCACGGGCAGAAGGGCTGCCACGGCCGTCGACGGCCTCGATTGAGGCTACTGCAGCTCCGAGAATTGTCGGGACTACCTGCAGAATGAGGGAGAAAAGAGAGGTCAGAAGGAGGAAGTATGGGAGGAAAGGAGGAGACGCCGGCGACGGCATCACTGCCGGCGCCGGGAGACAGATTAGAGAGAGAAAACGGGGGCGGCGGCCGGTGCGACAGCAGAGGTGGCGGCTGACGCGAACGGAGGAGCCGTGGACTGGAAAAAGGGGCGCGCCGGCGCACTGCAGTGACGAAGGCGAGGCCGGCGCTGGAGAAGGTGAGGCCCCGACGGATCTCTCCGATTTTTCCCCAATCTGCAAACTAGGTTTTCCCCTTAAATCAACCCATAATAGAGAGAGAGGAGATGCCGACGGAGGTCGGGACGGACCACCGGTCGACGCACGCCGGTGTGAAGAGCAGCAACGGCGACGGCAGAAGGGCTGCCGAGAAAGAGAGTTTTGAGAGAGAGAGAGATCGTGAGTTGGGGGAGAAGTCGCGTAAGTGAGAGAGAGAAGAAGGGGGTGTTTGCCAAGTGTTAAACCGGGCCGGGTGAGCCCATGGGCCGAGGAAGGTCATTGGGCCGGATTGTTATTCGTTTGGGCCGGGGCCACTAATTCAGTTGGGCTGAAATTACTAATCAGTTGGGCCGAGAACTATTTATTAGTTGGGCCGAGAATAATTAATTGTTGGACCGGACTCTTATTCTTCAAATGGGCCGAGATTAATAACCAGTTGGGCCGAAATAATTATTTCATTGGACTGATTTTCCAACCAGAGGATGTGGGCCGCTCGGGACAGATTTACGAGCTTGAATTAATATTTCATCGGACCTACGATATCGGGCCTAACTACTAAGATTCTATTGGACCCCTTTTAAGTATTAACCTTAGAAGTAATAATAAATCAAGCCCAATCATGATAACCTTATAAGTGTAGACCACTTATATCACCTAATAAAATCACTAAGCCTCATTAATGGCTTAATCGAATATCCTGCGATCTCTGTCGAGGATGAAAAGACAGTAAGACACACGAATCGATCGAAGTGATCGATTTCAAATGAGAATCGAGAAACCCTCTATTAAAAGAATAATCATGATAGCGTTATCAGTAAAAGTGATCTAACAGTCTAAGAAATCTATCAGTAAAAGAGATCCATCAGTAAAAGAGATCATAACCTCGATAAAAGACAACCTTCGCACAGATCGATAAGATTATCGATTTCCTTTCAAGTCTCTCATTTTACGTTCTTTGAACGAGGTTAGGCGAAGGAAAAGGCCGAGACTAAGGCGGCGCTCAGAGTTATATAAATCATATCCAGGAAAGGAAAGCTATCGAGGTGGGCTTTCGTAAAACTAAAATATTTTTTTTTACTGCTAAAGTTCTTTTCTTAAAAGAATTGTCATGCCATAAATGTTTTGTTCTTTTTGAATGATGTCTATCTGTGAGAGGGCTTCGGCCAAGTGTTAGCAGAGACGAATTCGGGCCTATCGGGGTCGCACCTCGATGGGTTAGTGCACTAGAGGACCGTGAGCCAACGCGAGTTGGCTGGTCAAGTATCCGGCGAGGGTGGCCAACCTTACCGGATACACCCAGAGCTCAGATATGACGGACTACACCAGAGAACTTAGCTTGCAAGCACCCTTTTTATTTTAAATGTTTTAGTGAGCATAGGTTTTTTTTTCCTAAAACCCCTATGTCTCACTTTAATGGCTGACAATAAAATGTTTTGGCATGAGCCCACTGAGTACTTCAAAGTACTCAGCCCTGTACGTATTTCCCACGTGCAGGTTGAACAGGTGAAGTGAAGTTGCCAAAGGAGCTTTGTCGAGTGTTAGAGTGTCGAAGCCTCTTGGTGGTGCATGTCTCCATACATGCATCTCACGTCTTCCGCTGTGATTCTTATGTAGATAGACTCAGTTCAGTTCTGTGTACCGTTGCAACATATGGGTCCTTCATAGACAATGCTTTCTTTTTATGAACAACGCTTCCGCCTATATCATGTAGAACGCCTCCGTTGATGAATAATTCTTTCTTCCATTCATTCTCGACGAATGATGGAGAACTTCAATGTATTCCAAATGCTATGTTTTCGCATCGTTTCACCCCAGGTCGTTCGTTTATTTCATTTCGTTTCCCTTTTTCTTGAGTCGCACCCTCGTTCAGCCAAGTTCTGGCGGGCGGGTCGTGACAAAAACTGTCATAAGATATGCACAATGATATTTATAAAAATATAAAAATAAGTATATATGATGGTATTTTCATCATATGCATATTGCAGTGTTGAATTTCTTCTTCTTCTTCATTTTAATCTTGCCACCGAGCAATTGCGCCAACAGCGAGACTCTAGGCTCCATTAATTAAATCATCTCCTCACTCAAAGAGCAAACATAATTTAACTACTTGAAACTGCACGTCCATGACAATCAAGAACACTTACCGCCGAATAAAAATAATGGTCAACACGTATCTAGAAACGCTAACTTACATATAAGAGAATATTTTTTTTATATATATTCTGTTCCATATCAATATATCATACTCTACACATTAACTATAACACTTGCATATTATACTAATTCCCACTTTGGGACCCTCTTTTTAATTAGTATTTATTATCTAATAGTAATACTATATCAAATATATTATTCGAATATAATATAATCATAAATAATACTCCATATAATAAGATAAGAGCAACACTAATTTATCAAAGAAGGAAATGTTATGATATAAAAAAAAGTGCATCGAAATACAACACAATAGCTATGTGCAGACATAATACCTTATGGAAACATAAAGATCTTGGACATTTTGATATTTTTGGATACTTTTAAGTTTAAAAGTTACAATTATTATAAAATAATTACTATTTATAAACAATTTGGACCCACAGTTTATTCTAATAAAATATTTTACCTATAACAACGTTTACCATACACAAATCAATTCATGCAAACTTAGAGATGGTAATAAATAACACGAAATCACATTCATTATTTAAAATAATTTTTCACATTAAATAAATTATTTAAAATTCATTATGTTCGTAAACCGCAAAGCAATAACAAAGAAGATATACTACTTTATCAAGAAAAATAAAGACATACCCAATTATCAATTTGTAGATCATGCTCAATGTTTTTATTGGACCCCACCGTCTTGTGTGGCCTTGGACTTTCAAGTTCCAACGACGGCTTATTTGTTGAAGATACGACAGAAAAATGCATTTGCTAAATGGTTAAATTGGACCAATATAATTATTTTTCCAAAATAACTTGTATTTATAGAGGAAAATGTGTCCCTTTTAAAGGGGCGTGTCTATTCGCCCCTTTTGTAAATACTATTTTATTATCCCAATACAACCGTTGCAAATAAACTTGAAGTTGGTCATTTTTTTTTTTTATGATTGTTAACCGTGTTTTTTTTTTTTTTTTTTTTTTTTTTTTTTTTTTTTTTTTTTTAGTTTGAAGGAAAAAAGGAGTAAATGTGAAAATACTAAACTACCCTTTAAAATAGAAGTGAAAATACCAAAATAACCCTCGTTTTTTGTTTTTATATAATATATAGACTTCATTTTTAACGGGATATGCATATATATACTGGGCATGTATATATATATAACATTTTTAGTATATGAACGTGCGAAAGATACTTAAATCAATAATATACATGTAAGCATGGATATATTCACAATTTAATTTGATACTTTTATATATATATATATATATATATATATATATATATATATATATATATATATATATATATATATATATATATATTCAGACTTACTATACATATAAGCAAATGTGGTTACACATCACTATGGATTCCTTTAGATCATATGAAATGAATAGTCAGTCTGGTTATTTTTTTTGTGTCTAATAGCAAAACTTACTTAATTTTATATATTTTATGTTACTCTCACCGTCATACTGAAAATACTTGTTTCTGTTCGTTACCAGATTTTAAAATGAAATGTCTAGAATTAAAGTACATAGTATTTTACTGCAAATTTTATGTTTTTCAAATTATAACATTATAGATCTGTAAAAATATAATGAAGGATTATAAATAAAAAGATAACATTAGTACCCTTAGGTTGACAACAAAATCGTAAATTCAGAAAGCAAACAAGTAAATTATGATAGTTTAGAATTTTGTCATTCAAATTATACCGGAGTACATGCAATATTAGGTATAAAAATTGAATAGATAAATATGTACATTTTACAAAAAAGAGGTATTTTCATTAGGAAAGTCCTAAGAGGAAAGCAAGGCCATTGAAGTATTAATGAAACAATTTCAAAAATTAAATAAAATCATCAAAATGCATTGAACAAAACTATCAATCACCTGCACCAAGAAGAGTGGATACGAATAAATTCCTTGAGAATAATCCAGCTTCGGGATCAGGCCAGTCACCAGCCTCGGGGTGGGGGTAAAACCGGAAATATTGGTGCGTCGTTTTACACCAAAAATAATTCCGACTTTTCAGTCAGTATGCCCACACTGCACAGATAGCAGTAAGCAAGATCGTCTCCCAAAGGACCGGCGAGATTTCCTCCGAATTTCCAACTGTAAAATAGTGATTTTTTACTAAAATAACTACGGAAATAAATAGAACAAATAGCATAAAAGACTACTTGAACTTTGGTTTTAAAGAAATTAAAAACGATTCCGGCAGCGAACAATTCCACTCTAGCTTAATTATTCTGATCCTCGATGCAAAAATAACTCTAATTACATGCAAACAAATCAGTTATGACTACCGAAGACGCTTCTGACGTAATCTCATTTCTCCATAAATTATCGATAATCAGGAAGACGCTTCACCAATTATTTCCCTAATCGACTGACAACCGTAAGAGACGCTCTATAGATTTAATGAGCCGACAACATTAAGAACTAGAGAAACCCGATTCAAAACCGACAAACTCTGACGCAGGATTGTCGAATTAAGACTATTATTCCCTCGACTTTAACAAGTCGATTTACCACTAATCGAACCTAATCACGATTACGTATGACCGATTCAATTGGCTACAAATCAACTCTACTCAACTAAGCATTGTACACTACCCAGACGAATAAAGCGATTAATAGAAATCAACACAGAGAATAATCGATGCTTGCATAGAATTAAAGTATGGAAACCAATTAGATCTCACAAAATAATCATGCCAGGGCTTCCTTGTTCTTTGCCGGAATAAACAAATTAACTAGAAATCATAAACAAAGTGATAGGCAAAATAAGATAAACAGTAAAAGAAAGGAAGAAGAAGAAAAGAAGAATGGCGGCTGCTCTCCTCCCTTCTGTCTCGTCTCCTTCCTCTAAGATCCTAAGATAATCAAATAAATCCCCAAACCTAATCTATATATAAAAGGGAAATATTAATAATATAAATAGTCTTTAAAACTAAATAAAATCCTAAAAACTGAAATATCTTTAATTAATCCCGTATGGAATTATTTAAAGTCTTGTAGATGGTCAAAATCCCGAAATTGCACCATTCTCGCCCAGCTACAGTACTTCACAGCCGGTATGGGCACGCTGCCTGATTTACGTTCTGCTCAATGTACACTTCAAATGCCCATATTCATTAAATTCATCCAAAAGTCTGCAATTTCTTCAATATTTGATATTTTCCCTACAAACACCATACATTCACACTTATTCCCAAATAAAGGGTATTTATTTAAGATTAAGAATAAAATGTACAAGAAATTCCACAAAATATGTAGACAAAATCCGCCCAATCAAACTCCCCCACACTTAAACAATGCTCGCCCTCGAGCATAATATTAAACTAGAGAAACACAATAAACATTCTACGAAACTTGACTCAAAACACTTAACAAGAATTCGGCAACAATTCAATGAACAAGGATCATGGTGAGTGTTGGTCCCGGGAAAGAGTAATTGGTGTATGGGGGGGGGGGGGAATACACCAATAACCAACCGTTTTTGACTTTTGTAAAATCAGGTCGATCTGCAGGTCGATTGTCAAGGTCGACCTTATCAGAGGCAGTTTGATCTATCAAGCTTGTATGGTATCAAGCTTGATTTATCAAACTGTTGTTAATGCGGAAGTTGGTGGAGGTTGATTTACTCTGAAAAATCTTAAGGCTGGTGAACAGTAGCAGGTTGATGAGATATGCAGGTTGATGCTAGTCAGTTTGATAACAAAATATAAGGACGATAAATAAAGAGAGAGAGAGAGAGAGAGAGACACTGCGATTTAGCGTGGTTCGGAGAAAACCCTCCTACGTCCACGTCAGGTCGACTCGACCTGAGAATCCCTTTACCTTTGGATTCAACATCTCTCTTATTTATACTGACTGAGTATCAGTTCTAGATACAATCTAACCTGAAAATATCTAGACACGAGTTTTGGGTCGTGACCCTTACAACCTTCGTACTGAAACGTACAAACAACCTTACGCTTTTACAGAGCTTGACTAACTCTATAATGGCGAAACTGAAAACAAGCTTTCTAACTTCGAACAAGTCGGAGAAGAAGCTGTTTGAACAATCGACAAGCAGCAGTGAACGCTTCGTCGTTGTGGAGTTTATCGGAATCGGAAACCTCTCTTCGTCAAGTGTTTGAGAAACTAATCGGATTTCGAACACTTGAATAGATATGAGCTTTGAGAGAGATTTGGGCAGAGATATGGCGTTGATAGCTTGTGTTTCCCGTGCTTGAATCCGATAATGGCTGAAGTATTTATAGGCAGTTTTGAAAAACTAGCCGTTGGAGTCGGGCTGACGTGGCACTAGCCGTTGGAAGCTGACTCACTTCTAGCTGTTGGGAATATTCGTCCTTGCTGGCACTCGACGTGGCAAGGATCAGGTCGTGACGCTCCATGAAGGCGGAGCATCGACCTTGATTGATAATCCAGCTCTTGAAATCTTCTAAGGCAATGCCAGCTGGAAGCTTGATAGGGGAGGTCGATAGACAGGCTGATGATCCAGCTCGATCCAATTGAGGCAGGTCGATACATCGACCTTTCTCTTACAGGGTGGATCGAACTTGATTCTAAACATTAAAGGGCATCGACCTGCACTAACAGGTAGCAGGTCGATCTATCGGCCTTGACCCTAAACAAGTAAAATATGCCTAAGTGTGGTTTTCGATAAACATCATCAAAATCAAACTGCAAGGGGTTCCCAACAATTTCCCCCTTTTTGATGATGTCGAAACCAAACACTTTACAAATAATTCCTAAGATAAAACACTGAAAGATGGTATTAGAGCTTGAAAATTTTTCAATCATGAAGATTGATAAGGAAATATAAGAAAGGCAAGTAAGGACATAATTAAAAATAAAACAGTAAAGGCAGATGCCTGGACAAAGAGATATTGTCGTCAGGTCGAAAGATGTTTTTTTTTTTTTTTTTTTGCTTCATTCAGCTCGATTGCGTACATTACATTGGAAGTTACAAACTGAGCTACGAACATAAATGAATACAAAAATTAAACAAAAACATCTATCTACATAGCCTGGATCTTGGCACGGGCTGCTAAGCGCTCTTCCTGGACCTGCTCCCTTGACTTCGTCTGCATGCTTGCGTAAATTCCATCCCTGATACGACGATAGTCGGGATCGGAATTCGACACGTTGATGCCTAGGCCGATGCCAGTTTGAGCGATGTATTGGTCGATTCGAGAGTAATCCAAATACTCCGAAGCACCAAGACGCAAGGGCGCAAAATATTGTTGAGCTGGGGCCCTTATCGTCACACCAGCTTCTGCAGCCTTTTTCCGAAGATCACCAATGAATTTTTGGTAGGGAAATTTGAGCATATAGGCAGCATACGCTTCATCGGCATCGGCAGGAAGGGAGGGGTCTTTGATCCAGTAGTGCAGCAGGATGAAGCAAGAATTGAGCTCCCGCAGCAGGTTGTTTTGAGATTCATCAAGCCATTCAACGACCTGCTGCTGGACTCCAGCATTCAAAACTTGGGCGGACTGGCTGATCCAGTCCATCTCCCTTTTCTTCCTTGCTTCATCAGCCCGGCACTTGGCCATGAACCGCTTTTGCTCATCAGGGTCCACGGACTGCTCATGCGTCGCCCCGGCCAAAATCATGGCAGAAATGAGCTCGGAGTGCTTGGCCAGACGGGCTTTGTCCTCGGCGGCCGGGGCAGCAGCAGCAGCAGCAATGGGATCGGCCTGGGAGGCAACGTCCTTGGAGAGAACGGCCTGGGAGGCAGGCTGCTTTTGAGGTGGAGGAGGAGCCACGGAAGTTGAAGCAGATTTGGTTTTGATGGGCTTCTTCTTCTTCGCGGCGGCGGCGGCTCTTTCTTCTTCCCCCTTTTCGACATCATCAGTCAGGGCCTTTATAAGGGAAAGAAGAGTCGCATCCTCTTGCTGCAGCTTGATCGCAGCATCCTTCAACTCCAGTTGCCCACTGAGAAGGGAGGAGATGGTGCCGTGGATGGCGTTGATCTGCTCATTGGAGGTCGATGCCGAGGTCGAGACAGATGAGGTCAAATTGGTTACACGCTCATCGACCTTGGCCAAGTCCTCCAATACTTCCGCGATCTGATCGCGAGACGCCATGTTGAGCTCATCAAGCTGGCCCGGCAGGAGCTTGTCGGTATATTCTTTCAAAAGCTTCACGGCAAAGTCCGTGACGCGCTCCCTGGCAGCTTCATCGGCCTTGGCTTTGGCATCTTTCACTATATCAGCCCGGGCCTCTGCTACGGCCTGCTTGATTTGCTCTGGGAGGCTGGTGATGATGGACTCAAGCTTGACAGAAATATCATCCAACACAGCCTCCACATCAACTTTCGGAGACGGAGCAGCAGCAACAAGAGGCTGATCATCACCCTCAATCCTGGGTGATGATTGCTCCGGAGTTTGAATCCTTTCAAACTCGTCTCCGGCTTCTGCGGCGGAGTTGTACAGAGCGCGATATTGCGCATAGAGGGGGCGAAGGTCGATGCCCAAAATTTTGGCTTCGACCTTCATGCGGCGGAGCACAAGCTGACGAAAATTTGAGGCCGCATCCCCCACGGTGTAGAAACCGAACTCCGCTTCTAGAGCCAGCTCCTCGACCTTCAGGTCGTTAAGAGTAACGACCTGCAGCAGCGCCTCGAAGACGTAATAGTAACTCGACTTACAATCCAGATAGAACTGGAGGCGAGTGGCGAGGTCGAGGGATTTGGGGAGTTGGGCTATCCCCGGCATCAGGTCGATGACCTTCAGCCTGGCCTCGGCCTTCAATGCAGCGACCTGGGAGTGAGCAGCAGACATCGGCTGCTCAACGAACGGCTGGATCGGCAGCACGACGTCCTCCTCCACAGGCGCATCCCGAACTGGGGAAGACAGAGATTCTTCCGCAGTGAGATCCTGGATCTCAACAGATCCAGCTCGATGGACGAGGGGGGACCTCACTGGCGAGGGAGCAACGACCTGCTGAGAGGATGCAGGGCGTTGCGGCGAGGCGGACGGCTCGGCGGCGGAACGGACTGGAGATGGAGTCCGTTCGGCTGATGATGAGGGTGATGAGGCGGGCGAAGACTCCGTGCGAGATGCAGGTTCCTCGATCTGTACGGGAAGAACCTTGTGCATCGGCCTGGATGGCTCACCCGAGGCTGACTGCGACCTGCGAGGGGGAGTCCTCTTCACGGGCTGTGCCTTCTTGACAGGGCGTGAGGGAACCAGATCGACATCGGCCTTCCTCTTCTTTTGAACAGGTCGATCCGGAATCCTCCAGCCAACTTTGGATTGCCCGGTTCTGGCGAGATGCTCCCTGATAGAGTCTGAGGAGTTATAATAAATTTGCGCCGATACCCCTATTGCCATCTCCAGTTGATGGAGATCTTTTGGAATAAACAGGGGGGGGGAAAGGCCGGGTCATTGGACCATTTCTTATTCTTGAAGTAAGAAATGATAATACAGGTGGCCTTCGACCCAAGGCGCATCGGCCTTTTCTCGTTGTGAAGAGATACTTTCACAATGGCCTCTCCCTCCGTCTCGCAGACGATCTGTCTGGCCTCCTCCCAGAGCAGCGAGACCATCAGTTTTGCCCAACTGATCGGTAGATCGAGAATTACGGCCGTCATAATCTGGAATTTGAACGGGGTGACCTGGTCGTAATTCCCGACGTGCCCTAGAAAGCACTTTTGGATGAAGTCCATAAGGAGGCGGAATTTGGGGCGCAGCTCGTTCCTTTTGAAGGCCACTGGAACGAACTGCCTCTGCTCAATCAAGACCCGATCTGCAACCTGCTGCAGTTGGTCTTGAGAAATATCCGAGATTTGCATCGACCCTCCGTCACCAATAACGAAGGCGCCCTTCACCGCATCAAGAATGTTGATGGTGACCATGGATTTCTGGGTTCCGAGGGTGACTGTGTGGGAAGACACGGACTCGCCCTCGTTCCAGTTGTAGAAGAAAGCACATACCATCCTGGGCAGACTCTTCGCCGGACGGTGGGAGATAATTTGATGGAATGGGAAGCATCTCTCCACCAAGGCGAACACGGAGTCTAGATCGCGAAAACCGTAGTTTTCGCGCACCATGTAGGGCTCGTACTTGATACGAGCGGTCAGATAGACCTCGATTTCCGCCCACTGCATCTCTTTGCGACCGGAAGTTGATGTTTGAGCCATGGTTGTTGGTTTTCTGCAACGAGATAGATAGATAAGTAACAAATACTTACAAAAGAGATTAAAAGCAGAGAAAAAGGTACAAACCACGGTGAAATCTTTGTGCGATTGAGTGAAAAGAGATGAAAACCAGCAGTGAGAAATAAACACGACGGCGGCAGTTTTTGCAGAGGAAAAAAATAGGTTTTTCGAAGAAGATGATGAGAGTAAGTAAAGATTGAGAGAAAACTGCATGCCATATATATAGAGTTTTCGAACGGTTGAGATTGTTCGAATTTGAAAAGGTGAAAATCGCTCTTTAATTCTCATCCACACGATAAGTGCGCGTGAAATGTGAAACGTTACACATTCGCGCGTGAGATATGAGAACGTGCGATAACTTGCACTTTTTGCAGAGAGAAGGCAGGGAATTAAATGCATTCTCGGTCAATGTGTCAAAACTTGACACTTGACTGGATGTTTTACAAAAATGGTAATCATTACTCCCTTTTTCCTTATTTTCTGCAATTCAACAGACTCTTAAACAATGTAAAGCATTGAGAAATAAATATTAGTAATAAATGAAGAATTCAATGCGTATTGAAGAAGTTATAAGACAAAAGGGTGATACTGCCCTTTTGATTCTTCCTTCATAAATGCAGTTGCATTCAGGTTGATATCGGCCTGATGATATCGGCCTTGTGACGGAGAACGGCCTGTCGAAATGAACGGCCTGTATTTGTGATATCGGCCTGGACATATGACATCGGCCTGGCGAGTTGGAACTGCCTGGATTTAAGATGTCGGCCTGGCGAAATAAACGCCCTGGAGACAGACATTGGCCATTGTTCCCCCTCAAATGATGAATCAATTTGGCCAAGTGTTCCCCCTCAATTGAGGAACACAGGTCGATCTGTTGAATAGTCGACGGCCTGATGATGAACACGGCCTGTTGACAGACATGGCCTGTAGATAGGCACGGCCTGTTGACAGACACGGCCTGTTCAAATTGTAACTCCCTGTTCAAATGGTAACGGCCTGTTGAGAGTTGACGGCCTGTTCCCCCTTGATATCTGCCTGCTTGTAAAGAGACGGCCTGCTTGTTGGTCCCGATTGTTGGTCCCACACAAGCTTTTGAAAGATGTGGCAGGTCGATGAGGAGATAACGGCCTGTAGGCTTACGATCGGCCTGATGATTCAACATTTAATAACCCTAGCTTTCCACATAGCATTTTGAATCTTTCTTCAGCTAGGGGTTTGGTTAGAATATCAGCTCGTTGAATGTCAGTGTGTATCTTCTCTATAACCACGTTCTTCTTCTCCACGTGATCACGAATGAAGTGATGTCGAATATCCACGTGCTTGCATCTTGAATGAAGAACTGGGTTTTGAGTAATGGCGATGGCACTCGAGCTGTCGCAGAATATTGGTACTTCACTGACTTCAACTTCATAATCCTTAAGTTGTTGTTTGATCCACAAGATTTGTGCACAACAACTTCCTGCGGCCATGTACTCGGCCTCTGTGGTGGAGGTGGCTACTGAAGTTTGCTTCTTTGAAAACCAAGAAATCAGCTTGTTTCCGAGAAAATGGCAAGTACCCGAGGTAGATTTCCTATCGAGCTTGCACCCTGCATGATCAGAATCTGAATAGCCTGTAAGATGCAAATTATCATCACAAGGATACCAAAGACCTAGATTTGTGGTTCCTTTGATGTATCGAAGGATTTTCTTTGCTGCTTCCAAGTGAGATTCCTTCGGATTAGCTTGAAATCGAGCACACACTCCAACTGCAAAAGTGATGTCAGGTCGACTAGCAGTTAGATAAAGTAATGAACCAATTATACCCCTGTACTGTGTTATGTTGGCAGGTTTTCCTTCGGGATCCGGGTCGATCTTCCCACCAGAGAGCATTGGTATTTTGACAGGCTTGCTGTCTTTGACACCAAACTTGTCGACCAGCTCGTGTGCGTACTTTGTTTGGCTAATGAAGATTCCTTCATTGGACTGCTTAACCTGCAACCCTAGAAAGAAATTCATTTCCCCCATCATAGACATTTTATATTTTTCGGTCATGAGGTTACCAAATTTTTCACACAAAATGGGAGATTTAGATCCAAAAATGATATCATCAACATAAATTTGTACTAAAAGGATATGTTCATTCACTTTGATAGTGAATAACGTCTTGTCGACTGAACCACGCTTGAATCCTGATTCGATGAGAAAGGATGATAGCGTCTCATACCAAGCTCGAGGAGCTTGCTTAAGTCCGTAGACGGCCTTGTGTAGTTTGTAGACTTTGCTTGAATCACCCTCCTCGAATCCAGGAGGCTGTTCCACATAGACTTCCTCTTCGAACGCCATTGAGGAACGCACTTTTAACGTCCATCTGGTAGACTTTGAATCGTTGATGAGCGGCATAAGCTAGAAACAGTCTTATAGCTTCTAATCTTGCAACGGGGGCAAACGTCTCATCATAGTCGATTCCTTCTTGTTGACAGTAACCCTTTGCAACCAATCGGGCTTTATTTCTGACAACTTCTCCAGATTCATCTCTCTTGTTCTTGTAAACCCATTTGACTCCAATGACGCCCTGATGATAAGGACGATCAACTAGAGACCATACTTCATTTCTTTTGAATTCATTGAGTTCTTCTTGCATGGCTTCAATCCAATCAGCATCTTGAAGAGCTTCAATGGCATCTTTGGGTTCTATGCGAGAGAGATAGCAACTTAATAGCGCACTTTCACCAATTGTCCTTCTAGTTCGCACTCCTTGGTTTGGGTTCCCAACAATGAGTTCTTTTGGATGAGCGTCGATCCAGCGTCTGCGTCGAGCTCTTTCTTCATTTGAAATGATTGGCTCGGACTCATTAATGGGTTCATCAAACTCCGGGTGAGTTGAAGGTTGATCAGTGGGTACGCGCTGTTGCTCGGAATGTTGATCGGGCTGCTGTTCGGCCTGGATGTTGAGCTGCTCCATCGTGTTATCGAGCTGCTCGATTTGTGATGTAAGGTCGTGAACAGCATCAGTCTTGGAAACTGAGGGAGGGGGATCAGCTTGGTTAAGTCTGGCTGATGTATTACAGCTCGTATTATCATTTGCATCACTTCCCCCTTGCTGTGTGACCTTAGGATCAGATTGATCCTCTTCCTCCAAATCATTTGGAGTCCATACTAGCAGGTCGTCAATGGGGGAGTTAGACGGCCTGTTAGCAGCGGGCTGTTCTGTACCTGTACTTGATTCTCTGTACAGACAAGTAGATTCATCAAACACAACATGAGGTGTTACCTCCACAACTAGGGTTTTCTTATTAAAGACTCTATAAGCTTTGCTAACCTCTGAGTATCCTAAAAATACTCCTGGATCGGCCTTGCTATCAAAAGTCTTCAATTGAGATTTCCCATTGTTATGAATGTAACACAAACACCCAAAAGCTTTAAAATACTTTAACCTGGGGAGCTTGTTGTTCCACAGCTCGTATGGAGTCTTTCCATGTCGGGTCGTGATGATCGACCTGTTTTGGGTGTAGCAGGCTGTGTTGACGGCCTCTGCCCAAAACTTCTTTGGAAGATTGGTTTCATCCAACATGGTACGAGCTGCTTCCTTCAGCGATCTGTTACGACGTTCCACCACGCCGTTTTGTTGAGGTGTGCGTGCAACTGAAGTTTGATGATGAATCCCACTCTTTGTGCAATATTCTTCGATCATTGCATTGATAAATTCGGTGCCTCGATCTGATCGAATGGAGATTTCTCCTTTTGATTGCACAGCTTGCTCAGCAACGCAGGTAGCTTCTCCAATGTCTCCTTCTTTTTGTACATGAAAATAACCCACGTAAATCTAGAATAATCATCTATAATAACGAGAGCATATTTTCTACCGTTTATACTCAAGGGAGTGACTGGACCGAAGAGGTCGAGATGGAGAAGCTCAAGAATTCGATTTGATGATTGTGCCGTCACGCTTGGAAAGGATGATCTTGTTTGCTTTCCGGCTTGACAGGCTCTGCAGATGTGATCATGATCGAAGACTTGGTCTGGCAGGTCGTTCACCAGCTTGTTGCGTGCGAGCTTGTTGATGGCCTTGAAGTTTAAGTGACTCAACCTCTTGTGCCATAGCCAGCTTGTCTCGGAATCAGCCTTTGTGACCAGGCAGGTCTCTATCCAATCTGTCCATTGAACAATATAGAGTCTATCCTGCAAAATTCCGGTAAGAAGTGTTTCTCCTTCCTCATTCTTCACGAGACATTTATTAGCGGTGAATTCTACTCGTTTACCACTCGAGCAGAATTGCGACACAGAAAATAGGTTATGAGTAAGACCTTCAACATAAGAGACGTTAGAAATAGTTGTTTTACCAACTGTTAGATCGCCCTGGCCTCTCGTAAATCCCTTAGAATTTCCTCCAAAGGTTACAAGTGGCCCGTCTCGTTCTTGATAGTTTGAAAGTGGCGTTTTGTCACACGTCATGTGCTTCGAGCATCCACTATCAATGATCCATACAGCTCCATGAGCTGCTTGGCTCCTTCTTTGAGCCTTCCCAACCTGCAATTAATTAAACTTAGCAACCCATTTGAGATTGGGTGCTACATCGGTTGCGGGAACGGCCTTTGGAACCCATATTTGCTTCACCGGTCTGCTTCTATCCGAGGCTGAGGACGAGGCAGTAGCGGTCTTGGGCTTGGGAGCCTTGGTTTTCTTCGAGCGAGGGCGACGAGGCTGATAATTGTGTTCTTCATAATACCCAGGTTGATACTGCCAGTCTGGAAAATTTGACTGTTGAGGATAGTGGCAGTAGCACCCTTGATAATCCGGGTAGAAGAACTGAGGATGATACGGCCTTTGATAGTGTTGGCCTTGGTATCGCCCTTGATGAACAGCCTGTTTTTGATAGGTGTGGGCAGGTCGATCTTGCTGGGCAGGTCGACTTTCCTTCTTTTGAGGAACAGGCTGTTTCTTCTTTTGTTGTTTTAGGAGGATGGCTTGGGGCTGTCGAACTGGATTCTTCAGCTTGACCATCTTGTCAGGGAGAGCTTGATTGGCTTTCCGAACACTCTTTGATTTTGACTGTGCTTTAACGAACTTGACCTCACAGTCTTTATCCTTGCTTTTCTTGGATTCTCCGTTGAACCCAATCCCAGAGTGATCGCGCGGATTGCGTTGCATGGATTGCACTTCTTCCAACTTCTTTCCGCTTTTCTTCAACTGACTTAAAGTGAGTTGAAGTTTTTCTTCCTTTTTCACGAGGAGTTCGTGTCGGATTACCAAGTCAGCCAGCTTTGAGGTAAGGCTGTGTATTTCGGCATCTTTGGTCTTGAGGGACTCGTTCTTCTCGAGCTCCCTGGTATCGAACTCCTTGACCCGTAAAGTCAATTCGTCAACTTTTGACTTTAGGGCTTCGATCTCCCTTTCATTTTCTTCATCGTAGGGAGAGAATCTTTCTTCTAATGCTAGCTTGTATTTTTCATTTTTATCCAATAGCTCAGCATTGTCTTCAACGACCTCTTTGAGTGTATCCACGAGATCGGCATAGTCGTCGAGCTGTTTCTTGATTTCTTCCCAAGACACAGCCTCGGATAGGTCTTCATCACCTTCTTCTGCACAATCATCGTCAGAAAAAGAAAGTGAAATGGGTTGAAGATCTACCTTTGAAGATCCCTCGTTTTGTTGATGCTCTCCAACGAAGCATTCTTCATCATCACTTTCATCGAAAGCGATGTATCCTTCGTCATCACTTGACGAGCTATCCGAGAGGTGAGCTTCCTTTGTTTCTTCGGCAATCATTGCAGCTCGTTGATCTTTGAGCTTCTTATCGCGCTTTGCACGGAGCTCGTCTCTCTCGGCCTTGGTAAGATCCGGGCAGTCGGTCTTGTAGTGACCTGGCCTTCCACAGTTGAAACAACCACCCTCGGGTGTGTTAGAAGAATTGAAGGTTGAGGGTTTACCTTCTCCCTTTTTGTCAGGGCGGTCGTGGTTGCGGTTTGAGAAGTTTCGTTTGTTGTCACGGTAGAATTTCTTGTATTTGACAACCTTCCCTAGGAGCTTCTCATTTCTCCTAGCGGCTAGAGCATAGTCGAGAGTCATCTTCTCGAACTTCTTGACGATGGATTCGTCAATCGGACTTGGGGTAGCAGCTGAGGCTGAGTCGGCCTTGAAGGCTACCTCCTTGTTCTTTTCATCAGCCTTCTTGCTGGTGGAAGGCTGTGTTGATCCATGGATGCGGATCATCTCATATTCGTTTCCGACAAGAATGTCGAAAAGATCTTCAGTGGTGAGGGAGTTGAAATCCGATCGGGCTGGATGCATGGCGGCGTATACGTGCCAATTTGCAGGAAGGGCACGTATCACTTTGAGATTCTTCTCGCGCTACGTATATTTGTAAGGATTGATTGCAGCGACCTCGAGAATAATTTCGGTGAAGCGAATTTTCATCGCTTCTATGGTTTCACCCGAAACCATCTTGAAGTCATCGAACTTGCTGCACGCCATAGACAGCTTGTTCTCCTTCATTTCCTCTGAGCCAAGGCTGATGGACCGGAGGGTGTCCCACATTTCTTTGGCCGTTTCAAGATTTCGGATCTTGGCCAGGTAGACGCCCTTCACGGTGCTGGAGATGAGTCCCTTTGCGTAATCATCGAGACCAGCCTCTTTCCTTTCCTCGGTTGAGTAGTCGCGAGGGTTTTTGAGGACTTTCTCGTATGTAGCCTCCCCGGGGGATGTTCCATCCACAATAATCTTCGCTGCATATATGGGGGAGGGGCCATTCTCGATAATATCCCACATGAGGACGTGATGTGCCTTGAGACACATCTTGATTCGAAAACTCCAGTCTTCATAGCCTTGAATGGAGAAGTCTTCACATACCCTGAGAAGAGAAGCCTCCATTGCAATATAATATGATATGAAATGAATGAAAAGATTTTTCTAAGGATCGGTTCAAAATGACCAAAAGTATGATAAAGAACTTTTAGTATGCAAAGCAGCGGTCAAAAGAACCACTGCTCTGATACCACTTGTTGGTCCCGGGAAAGAGTAATTGGTGTATGGGGGGGAGGGGGGGGGGGGGGGAATACACCAATAACCAACCGTTTTTGACTTTTGTAAAATCAGGTCGATCTGCAGGTCGATTGTCAAGGTCGACCTTATCAGAGGCAGTTTGATCTATCAAGCTTGTATGGTATCAAGCTTGATTTATCAAACTGTTGTTAATGCGGAAGTTGGTGGAGGTTGATTTACTCTGAAAAATCTTAAGGCTGGTGAACAGTAGCAGGTTGATGAGATATGCAGGTTGATGCTAGTCAGTTTGATAACAAAATATAAGGACGATAAATAAAGAGAGTGAGAGAGAGAGACACTGCGATTTAGCGTGGTTTGGAGAAAACCCTCCTACGTCCACGTCAGGTCGACTCGACCTGAGAATCCCTTTACCTTTGGATTCAACCTCTCTCTTATTTATACTGACTGAGTATCAGTTCTAGATACAATCTAACCTGAAAATATCTAGACACGAGTTTTGGGTCGTGACCCTTACAACCTTCGTACTGAAACGTACAAACAACCTTACGCTTTTACAGAGCTTGACTAACTCTATAATGGCGAAACTGAAAACAAGCTTTCTAACTTCGAACAAGTCGGAGAAGAAGCTGTTTGAACAATCGACAAGCAGCAGTGAACGCTTCGTCGTTGTGGAGTTTATCGGAATCGGAAACCTCTCTTCGTCAAGTGTTTGGGAAACTAATCGGATTTCGAACACTTGAATAGATATGAGCTTTGAGAGAGATTTGGGCAGAGATATGGCGTTGATAGCTTGTGTTTCCCGTGCTTGAATCCGATAATGGCTGAAGTATTTATAGGCAGTTTTGAAAAACTAGCCGTTGGAGTCGGGCTGACGTGGCACTAGCCGTTGGAAGCTGACTCACTTCTAGCCGTTGGGAATATTCGTCCTTGCTGGCACTCGACGTGGCAAGGATCAGGTCGTGACGCTCCATGAAGGCGGAGCATCGACCTTGATTGATAATCCAGCTCTTGAAATCTTCTAAGGCAATGCCAGCTGGAAGCTTGATAGGGGAGGTCGATAGACAGGCTGATGATCCAGCTCGATCCAATTGAGGCAGGTCGATACATCGACCTTTCTCTTACAGGGTGGATCGAACTTGATTCTAAACATTAAAGGGCATCGACCTGCACTAACAGGTAGCAGGTCGATCTATCGGCCTTGACCCTAAACAAGTAAAATATGCCTAAGTGTGGTTTTCGATAAACATCATCAAAATCAAACTGCAAGGGGTTCCCAACAGTGAGAAACAAGATACAACCATTCAAACCACCAACCATTCTTTCAATTAAAATACATATGTCAATGCCCTTCATTCAAGTCAAAATTATGCAAAGTTGATCCAAACCTCACCAAGGTCACTCCAAGTCTCTCAAAGAAAAATAGGGACACATGTAAATCTCTCGATCACAACTTGAAAGCTTTTCACCATAAGTTTGCCAATATGCCAATATCTCGACCGCAAAAACTAGATATTCATGCACAAATCAATAGGTCTTTTTTCAGGGTTATAATGGGGCTAGGGTGTACAGGTATGTTAGACAAAAAGTTAGGAACAAAAAGGCTTATAGAACTGAAAATACGCAAGCAATTCACCTATTAACCTCCATTTTATGTTCGAGAGTAGCTCTACAAAAAACAACATAGCCAATGTGTTATGCTCGAACCAAAAATACTAGGGAGAATAATAAACAAAATCTTAAATGAGAGCATGTCTCTTTTCCTTTTTTTTTATTTTTTTTTTCCTTCTTGCTCCTCTTCTTTTTTCTTTCTTTTTTTTTCTCTCTTTTTCTTTTCCGTTTTTTTTTTTTTTTTTTTTTTTTTTTTTTTTTTTTCTTTTTTTTTTTTCCTTTAAACCCTCATAGTGAATTGGTTTCACTCTTCCCACATACTAATCCAAAAAAATAAATAGAGTACTCATCTCAAAATATAGGTCAACTACTTGCATATTTTCAGTGGGATAAAAGAAGGTAAAAGAAAGGCTAAAGTTAATATATCAGTGAGTTTATTCACGAAGAAAAGGGATATTAAGGCACAAAGGGGCTCATTAAGGATGATATAAGGTGTTAGATAAATGAAAAAGGCTAAGAAAAAGGTTAATCCTAAATGCCTAAATCATTTTCATGCAAGAATATCAAAAAACAGTTTCGATTATGGCAACAAGGCAAACCAAGTATCAAGAAATCAAGTGTGAAAACTCTCGACAAAGAAACAACGAGCATATAATGATTTGCTCATAAGGCTCAATCCTCACAATTTATGTAGGCTCAATAAAGTGATCAACTTTGCATATTTTTCTCATCCAAGAACACATGTAGGCATATAACATACATATTTTTCATGAAAGAAAACAACCAAGCATTCCCAAACCAATCTTAATTCTCACCACTCAAATCATTCATCTCACTGTTGCCAAAAACTTGAAAAAAAAAATGACACTTTTTTTTTTGAAAAAAAAAACCATAAACACGTAGAGGTAAAACTCTCCCCCACACTTAGACAATACAATGTCCTCATTGTGTAGAAAGAAAAAAAAAAAAAATCCCCATAAAAACGGACTCAAAACATAAAGATAATAACAAAAATATAAGAAAATAGAAAACTTCCCTGAATAGTATCATCATCGCATGTGAAGGGATTTCTGATTCGCGTCCGGTGTGGGCATACTACTCAGCGGAATCTGTTGCAGCTTTGGTGAAGACAATGTGGTTCAAGTACTGGAACTTTTCTCCTTTTATTTCGGCCTTTGAACTACAAACCTGCCAATTTCGATAAAAATCAAGAATTTATCAATAAGACAAATAACTTAACTTTTATTTATTTATTTTTAAAGAAAGAAATAAAATAAATAAAAAAAAGAAATAAAATAACGGAAAATTCTTGGGTTGCCTCCCAAGTAGCGCCCTTGTTTAACGTCTTAGGCTAGACACAATTTAAGTTCATCAGTCAAGGAATCTTTGGTGACGCGAGATTCATCCCCTTAAAAGTAGCAAGCTTCATCCATTCAATATTGGTCGAAAACCAACCGATGTTGGTTAGATGCATGTTCAAATCTCCAACAAAATTTTCTTCTTGCTCCATGCAAAGACCTTTGAAAAGGGGCGAGTCATTCTCCCCCACACTTGGATTTTCCAGATGTTGTGGTCGTGGCTTCATGTGTGGCTCTGACATTTGCTCCGAAGATGATAGCAACTTTCCCTGTTCGGACAGTATGGGCGTACTGTCTGATGGATTCTGAGCAGAAGTTGTCGATCCGCTTAAAAACGCCTCCTCAAGATTGAGTGCTTCCAAGACCTCTTTTTTATCTTCGTCTTTCTTATTCTGAACATTCCTAGAAGAAACAAATGGTGGAGTTAGCAATTGAGAATTAGAAAACTTTGAATCTCCACTTACCTCATTGTGTTCCTTCTCGAGCTCATCCTCTATCAACGTTGTCCCACTCAATATACTTATCGAATTGACATACTCCCTAGGATTCATCTCATGTTGAGACAGGGATTCTCCTCGACTCGTATGAAGTTCATTAAATTGAGTAGTCAGTTGTGTGACCTGTGCACCTGAACATCCTAGTGCAGCTCGAGTATTCTCCTGGAACGATAGCTGACTTTGTGCGAGACTTTTGACTATTTCGCTCAACTCAGTGTCTGGACGTTGGTCAGTATGGGCATACTTCCTGAATGACGACTGGTTTCTCCCCCCTGGATTATATGATTCCGGGGATGTGGCATTCCAGTTCTTCATTAGTGCATCTCCAGAACCATGACATGCTTGCTCAGTTCGAGCTATGGCAAATCCTCTTACCAAAGAAGTCAGAGCATCGATCTTCTCATTCACATTCAACTCGTCAACTCCTCCTCCAGCTCTTTTGATATACCTCACTCGATCATCGTCCTCGTCTTCATATTGTTGGTCATTGGAAACTATATCAACGATGAGTTGCCTTGCTTCGCTCAAGGTTTTGTTCATCAAACTTCCTCCAGAGGCAGCATCAACAATTTTCCTATCAAAAGAAGACATACCACGATAAAAAAATTAGTAAGCAATTGATAATCAGAGAAACCGTGGTTAGGACATTTGCGACAAAGTTTTTGGAATCTCTCCCAATAATTAGCTAAAATTTCCCCTTGCTTTTGCCTAATACTACTAATTGCTATTCGCAAATTAGCAGCTCTAGATTCAGGAAAAAATTTGCGCAAAAATTTCTCTTCCAATTCATTCCAAGTCTTGATAGATTCGGGTGGGAGGTCAAACAACCAATCTCGAGCTCTTCCCTGCAAGGTATGAGAAAAAGTTAGCAGCCTCAAATTATCATAAGAAAAACCTTGCGGGCGTAAAGTAGAGCACACTAAATTGAATTCAGCAAGATGTTTATGCACGCTCTCTCTAGGTAGATCGCCAAACTTCGGAAGCACTTGGATAAAGCTCGGCTTGATTTCAGAGTTTTCATTAATGGTGGGCAGAACTATGCACAAAGGTCGATTGCTCCTACGACGACCTAGCTCCTTAATCAACCGATCTTCGAGTTTCGGCGCTTCTTCCTTGTTGTTGGCCATATCTCCAATATTCTGGAAAAAAAAAATTACAAAGAAATTTTTTAAAAAATACAAGTCGAAAGCTCAGAAGAAATACTACTTAAAAACCGATCCCCGGCAACGGCGCCAAAATTTGGTGCGTCGTTTTACACCAAAAATAATTTCGACTTTTCAGTCAGTATGCCCACACTGCACAGATAGCAGTAAGCAAGATCGTCTCCCAAAGGACCGGCGAGATTTCCTCCGAATTTCCAACTGTAAAATAGTGATTTTTTACTAAAATAACTACGGAAATAAATAGAACAAATAACATAAAAGACTACTTGAACTTTGGTTTTAAAGAAATTAAAAAAGATTCCGGCAGCGAACAATTCCACTCTAGCTTAATTATTCTGATCCTCGATGCAAAAATAACTCTAATTACATGCAAACAAATCAGTTATGACTACCGAAGACGCTTCTGACGTAATCTCATTTCTCCATAAATTATCGATAATCAGGAAGACGCTTCACCAATTATTTCCCTAATCGACTGACAACCGTAAGAGACGCTCTATAGATTTAATGAGCCGACAGCATTAAGAACTAGAGAAACCCGATTCAAAACCGACAAACTCTGACGCAGGATTGTCGAATTAAGACTATTATTCCCTCGACTTTAACAAGTCGATTTACCACTAATCGAACCTAATCACGATTACGTATGACCGATTCAATTGGCTACAAATCAACTCTACTCAACTAAGCATTGTACACTACCCAGACGAATAAAGCGATTAATAGAAATCAACACAGAGAATAATCGATGCTTGCATAGAATTAAAGTATGGAAACCAATTAGATCTCACAAAATAATCATGCCAGGGCTTCCTTGTTCTTTGCCGGAATAAACAAATTAACTAGAAATCATAAACAAAGTGATAGGCAAAATAAGATAAACAGTAAAAGAAAGGAAGAAGAAGAAAAGAAGAATGGCGGCTGCTCTCCTCCCTTCTGTCTCGTCTCCTTCCTCTAAGATCCTAAGATAATCAAATAAATCCCCAAACCTAATCTATATATAAAAGGGAAATATTAATAATATAAATAGTCTTTAAAACTAAATAAAATCCTAAAAACTGAAATATCTTTAATTAATCCCGTATGGAATTATTTAAAGTCTTGTAGATGGTCAAAATCCCGAAATTGCACCATTCTCGCCCAGCTACAGTACTTCACAGCCGGTATGGGCACGCTGCCTGATTTACGTTCTGCTCAATGTACACTTCAAATGCCCATATTCATTAAATTCATCCAAAAGTCTGCAATTTCTTCAATATTTGATATTTTCCCTACAAACACCATACATTCACACTTATTCCCAAATAAAGGGTATTTATTTAAGATTAAGAATAAAATGTACAAGAAATTCCACAAAATATGTAGACAAAATCCGCCCAATCAAATATCATCCAAATCGCCGTCGCATTCCGCCTCCACGAACAGCACCCCCTCACCGCTGCACTTGATCATAATGTGTCCGTCGACATCCTCGCTCAGCCTCCCGGCCACGGGGTAAAACTCGACCAGGGTACGGCTGAGCGCCGCCTTGAGTGCTGCCGGGTCGAAGAAGTCGGCAGCGCCGGTAGAGTGATAGAAGTAGATGTTGGGAATGTGGAGGTTCGACGGCATGATTTTGTCAAGAATAGATAACTCCACCGAGGTAGAAGGGGTCGCCGTCGTCGGCTTCACCATTGTTGAGGCCTTCACCGTGATCTTCATCTTTTCTTACCCAAATTTCTAGTGTGTAATTCAAGGGATAGATTAATTCAAGGGAACCTTCTCATTGCGTGTTTTATATTAGTGTAAACTTTCCTTCTCTCCCGATTAAAATGTTATGTTATTGATCGATATACATATATATATTTTTAATATATATAAAAGAATATAGAAAAGTATAAAATTCTCGAAAGAGGTATTATAAAAGTATAAAAGGCTCGTACATTATCAATCCATCCGAGTTAAATTTTTGTATTACATGTAATATTACAATAGTACATTGTTCATTATAATCCGACTTCGTTAGAATTATTATGTAGTATTAAACTAGTATATGCAGGATGATATTCTCTGTCTTAACTATGTTACACCAATTTTGTATCAAAATCAAGCTTTCCTTTCAATTTTCACTTATCTTTTTCTTCAATTTCATTGTAATTAACTCAATTATGGAATATACTTATTATTTTTGTAACTACTGTAATAAAGTTGCAAATAAATACTAAAAGAAAGTTAGTGTAAAGATAGAAAAACATATAATAAAAAAGTCTGGGGTAAAAACCAAATTTTAGGAAGATCGATTTAGTACATATGTGTGTGTATGTAGAAGATTATATTTACAACACCTCTAGTCCCCTGGCCCTGATGTCCTCCCTAAGAATATACATAATTTATTTCACTAAACCTTGTCAATGAAATTCATTTGAACAAAATCTGATCGAAGGGAAAAGATTACGGAATGCTCCTGAAATCAAGCATTATAGTAGTATCTTAGTGCCAATGGTTTTAATCTTAGTGTGCAAATTATAAATGCTAGCTAGCTCATATTGGTAATGCCTTTATTAATAAGTCTATCATAATTATCAATTTCACAAAATGTTCGAATATTGATATCGTTGCTCCTTTTAAGTTTTAATATCACATGTGTAAAATGATATGCATTAAATATGACGATTCTAATCTTTTCATTTCCACTTTATTATTGTACTAATATTTATGCCTTGTTGAAACCTTGTCAGAAAACCATGTAAGAGAAATGCAACCGACACGTGTTAATAAAGCGATGATTAAAAAATAAATAATAAAGACGTGCAAAGGTTAACTTCTCGAGCATAAGTAAGTTGTATATAGGTTGGAGAAGACTTTTTTTGTTTCTTGAAAAAAATATGAAAAATTGGATAATTAATACTCCTCCTGTTGCTTTTGAAAATTTTACTTTCTTCTTAGCACAGTTATTAAGAAAATCGATATTTGTTGTATAATAATGATGGTCTACATACTTTAAATCCGATTTAATGTAGTTATACTTAGGGCTGGGTCGGTACGGTATACCGAAAATTTTATACCGTACCGATACCGTACCGAAAATTTTCGGTATTCAATATTTCATACCGATACCGTACCGAAGGTTTCGGTATACCGTATATCGGTATACCGAAAATTCGGTATGGATCAGACACAATACCGAATACCGTACCGAATACCGAAAAATACCGATTGATACCAAAAATTCAGTTTTATTTTACTTTATATTTATTTAAATATAAAATGAAATTAAATAATAGCTAATTAATATATTAAATAAATATAATATAAATTAAAGAAATTCGCGGTATACCGCGGTATACCGAAGATACGGTATGTACCGAAGATACGGTATATTGGTATATACCGTATCTTCGGTACATACCGTGACTTCGGTATACCTCGGTATACCGCGGTATGACGATATTTGATACCGGTACCGTGCTGAAATGTAACGGTACGGTATCAATACCGTACCGAAAAATCAGTATACTGAAATTCGGTATTTTTGAGTTTTTTTCGGCACGGTATTTGCGGTATTTCGGTATTTTTTCCCACCCCTAGTTATACTAAGGGCTAACGAGGGAGTGCACAGGGTGTTGTTGGCCCAAAATAGAAAACTGATCATTTTGAACAATACATCTTCAACGAGGAAAAAAAAATGGCTATTTAAAAAGAAACAGAGAAAGTAACTATATACATTACACGCATCAATCCAACCACGCACACATATATTATTGTTTTGATTGTTTCATCGATGGTACATGAATATTATTGAGAATCCTAATGTGAGCCAATAGATGAGACGGAATTCTATTAAATATGATTATGATAATATGCCACGAGTTTAGACTAATAATTACCACATTCTTCAACAAACGACTTCGACTCTATATATTTAATTGAATTCCTTTCTAAAACAGTAGATGCATGGATTTATATATGCAGAAAAAGGGAAACAGGCACAGCCACAACACGCACAATTAATCTAATGCAAATCAACGTTACTACATATATAATTGGTCAATTAGGATATTGTTAGATTTACTTTAATTATTGAAATAAATAATAATAAAAAATCACACCACTAACACGCATTATACTTTCAATTATTAAAATAAATAATATTAATAATTCACTCTCCTAATTATCGTCGCGAATTTAGACATGATTTAAAGAACATAAGACACGTTTAAAAGTACCACTACTATAATTAGTACCTACCTAAATAGTGGAGGTAGTAATAAACTTTTTATTTTATTGTATATTTCCGTTATTAATAGCTACAAACTGAAAGAGTGAATGAGAGAAATAAAGTGGACTCCTTGAGTCGAGCGTGTTATTTCTTCACAGATTTATAGTACACTTACAAAGGTATATCCGCAATATGTGGATCTTAACAAACCTACTGATAAACCCTAACAAATCCTAGAAAATGTATCAACTAAAGAAGGAAAAGATAAGTACACGAAAATATACATATAATAATTATGAATTTTCCTTAACACCCCCCCTCAAGCGTTGCGTTGGATGCAAACAAACGCAGAGCTTGGATCGAAGAAACTCGAAAGTCGGACGAGATAAGCTTTTCGTAAAGATGTCGGCTAACTGAAGATGGGAGGGAACATGCTTCGTAGATAATTTTCCAGCTGAGACGAGTTCGCGAATAAAATGATAATCAAGGTCAATATGTTTTGCTCGCTTGTGTGAGACGGGATTTTGACTGAGAAATACAGCGCTGTTGTTATCGCACAATAGGATAGGACGAGTAGGTATGGGAATATGAATCTCACGCAGCAAATTCATAAGCCACATAACTTCGGCGGCGGTATTCGCGAGAGCACGATATTCAGATTCGCAATTAGATCGTGCAACCGTTGGCTGCTTCTTCGCACTCCAAGAGACGAGATTTCCCCCAAGAAATATAGAGTAGCCATACGTTGATCTTCAAGTGTCAAAACATCGTGCCCAATCTGCATCCGAGTATGCAAGTATGGATAAACCAGGCTGATGAGTAAAGGAAAGACCCATATGTACGGTACCCTTGACGTAGCGAAGGATGCGTTTCACGGCCTCAAAGTGTTCGTCAGTTGGTGAATGCAAAAACTGACTAACATGGTTGACGGCGTAAGAGAGATCTGGCCGCGTGATTGTAAGATATTGAAGAGCTCCGACTAACGAGCGATACAAGGTGGGATCCGCGAAGGAAGACCCTTGCTTATGAAGAGAATCGCCGGCGACCAATGGGGTAGAGACTGGTTTTGCATCAAGAAGTTTCGCATGTGATAGAATATCGTGTGCATACTTCGCTTGACCAACGAAGAGTCCATTTGACTAATGAGATATCTCAAGACCTAGAAAGTAAGATAAAGAGCCCAAGTCCTTCAATGCAAACTCATTGCTTGCACGAGATATGAAGTTGTGAAGAAATTAAAGGGTTTGTCATTTCCAGTGAGAACTATATCATCAACGTAAAGAAGAAGGAAAATAACGGACTTCCCTTGGTGAAGAAAAAATAGCGATGTATCGCAACGACTCTGTCGAAAACCAAGACTGAATAAGAAGGAACTGAATCGTTGAAACCATGCTAACGGAGCCTGACGGAGGCCATAGAGGGCCTTCTTGAGACGACAAACATAATCCGGATGTCGTGGATCGATGAAGCCCGGGGGTTGAGCCATATAAACCGGCTTTGTTAAGACACCATTCAAGAAGGCGTTCTTGATGTCAAGCTGATGTAATGGCCATCGGAAATGAGCCGAAAGGGCAAGGATTACGCGAACCGTTGATGCCTAACAACGGGGCTGAAGGTGTGGTGAAAATCAGCCCCGGGAACCTGTGTAAACCCTTGCGCCACGAGACGAGCTTTGTAACGATCGATCGAGCCATCGGCTTTATACTTCATGCGAAAGACCCATTTAGATCCAACAACATTCGTATTGGGCGGCGGAGGAACTAGATCCCAAGTCTTATTTATACGAATAGCATCCATCTCTTCTTCCATTTCCGAAATCCAATGTGGATATTTGGCAGCCGATTTGAAGCCTCGAGGTTCCGTGGCGGCAGTTGAAGCAACTAGCGCTGACAAAAGAGGAGTAGAGGCGAGGTGGACTGGATATTTGGGCTTAAATAAACCGGCCTTCGAACGTGTAACCATGGAATGCGTCGGAAGAGAAACCACGGGCTGAGATGGTGGTGTGGGCGGATCAGCAGCTGGAGATGGCTGTGAGGATGGAGGATCAGCTGCTAAAAATGGTGGTGGCGACGGCGGATCAGCAGCTGCAGCAGTCGGCAATGTCGAATCTGAAGACACCGATTCGGAGCAAGGAAGACACGGTGATGGCGAATGCAATATAGAAGATGGAGATGGAGATGTGTGATCTACTCGAGATTTCTCATAGAACGATGTGATATCCAATTTGTCGCACGCAACAGCCGATCCCGAGGATGCAAAGGGAAAATAGTATTCATCAAATTGAGCATCACGCGTGATGTAAACTCGAGAAGTCGCAGGATCGAAACACCGAAAACCCTTGTGGAAGGAGCTATAACCCAAGAATATGCAAGCTGCGCTGCGAGGAGCAAGTTTGTGAGGAGAATATTGACGTAGATACGGAAACACGCGACAACCGAAAGGTTTGAAGTTGAGATAATTTGGAGAGCATCCGAACAACATTTCAAACGGCGATTTTTGCTGCAAGACTGATGAGGGCAGACGATTGATGATATATGTAGCAGTAGCAAACGAATCAAACCATAGAGTAGCCGGAGCATTAGCATGAAATAACATCGATAAACCCGTCTCAGTGATATGCCGATGCTTGCGTTCAGCACGACCGTTTTGTTGAGGAGTGTACGAACAAGAAATGCGATGAAGAATTCCATGGCGATCGAAGAACAGCCGTAAACGAGCATTAATAAACTCAGAACCCCCATCACTTTGAAATTGTTTGATACGTGCAGAGAATTGGTTGCAAACAAAAGCATGAAACTTAGTGAATGCATCAAAAAAATCCGACTTTGCACGTAACCGATAAATCCACGTAAAACGAGAGAAATCATCGATGAAAGCAGCATAGTAACGAAAGCCATCAGAACTAGTAACTGGCGCTGGGCCCCACAAATCACAATGAATGAGATCCAAAACAGACGAAGCACGTTTATCATTCAAAGTATAAGAAAGTCGTTTACTCTTGGCAAGTTGACACGGAGAGCACAACTTCGGAGTTGGTAACAACGAGGTAACATATAAATGACCAAATTTATTCAGCAAAGTAATGATAGAGAACAGAGCGTGGCCCAATCGGAGGTGCCACAAATCATAGCTCGCCCTTGATTTTCGTGAATGAACAGCCGCTAGCAATGCTGGAGTACCCCTGCTCAACACGTACAAACCACGATTAAGATGTCCCTGTGCGATAGCTTTCTTTGTTGCCCGATTCTAAATAACAAACGTACGATTAGAGAAAACCACGTCAACAGGAAGATCATTAGTGAGCTTACTAATGGACAACAAATTTTTCGTGATGTGAGGTACGACAAGAACATCAAGAAGGCGAACATCATCATTTATCAAGGTATTTCCAGTATGAGAAATATGAAGAGAGTCTCCGTTACCAACTACAACGCTACCATTACCGGAATATTGTTGAATATTGTCGAGAGACGACGGATTTGCAGTCATATGAGCAGAAGCTCCGGAATCAACGAACCAATCTGAAGACGAGCCTGACACATTGCAAGAAGAGGTAAAAGCTTCGGCTAAATTTGCTGCAGTGGATAGAGCTCGTGCGTGATACATGGGACACTTGTCCGCGTAGTGTTCTCCCCGACAGATTTGACAACGAGGTTTTCGAGGTTGGCCATTACCACGACCGCCACCAGAACGGCCACCACGACCACCGTTCCCGCGACCACCAATGCCATGTCCACCGGAGTTATGCTACGTCCGAGAGGGAGCTGTAGAGAAGCTGCCGGATGAAGGTTGATTTGAAGAAGCCATGAAAGCCACCGAGGAGGAGGAATCGGAGGAATCCATGGATTTCGTCATCAAATCAAATTGAATTGCTTGGTGAAGAAGCACCGAGAAGGAAGGAATCGGCTGCATCGACATCCGAGCATCGGCGAAGTTTGCAAACACTGCACCAAGACCACGAAGAAACCAATGACTCTTATCAGATTCGTCAACCGGTTTCCCAACTGCCGAGAGTTGATCACAAAGAGTCTTGAATCGAGCCCCATAATCTTTGACCGAGAGAGATCCACGACGGAGAGAAAGAAGCTCCTCTCGAAGTTGATTTATCCGAGATGCCGAAGAGTGAGAATACGCCGCCTCCAAAGCGATCCAGGCGGCTCGCGATGTGGTACAGTCGACCACCTATGGATTCCTCGGAGAGAGTAGAGAAGAGAACAACAAGAAGTCGCTGATCCGTAGACAACCACTTTGAAAAATCTGGATTCGAAACAACCTTGCCACTGGCCGAGAGGATTGTAGGCGACGGCGCCGCCTTTGTGCCGTCAACATAGCCTAGAAGCTCAAAACTGGTGAGCATAGGGATAACTTGTCGCTTCCAGAGAAGAAAATTAGTCGAGGATAGTTTGATTGATACCATGTGAATCATGGTAGCAATCGGAAGGGAATCGGAGGATGGAGCGACGGCAGCCATGAGAAAGAAAGAAAGGGTTTTTTTTTTTTCTGGTGTTTTAAGCTGATACCATGAAAGAGTGAATGAGAGAAATAAAGTGGACTCCTTGAGTCGAGCGTGTTATTTCTTCACAGATTTATAGTACACTTACAAAGGTATATCCGCAATATGTGGATCTTAACAAACCTACTGATAAACCCTAACAAATCCTAGAAAATGTATCAACTAAAGAAGGAAAAGATAAGTACACGAAAATATACATATAATAATTATGAATTTTCCTTAACACAAACAAATAAATTAAAATCACATGTGTTTATTGGCGTCATGAATAATAATACTAAAAATTATGGATTTATAATTACCCCAAATGGTGGAAATCCAACAAATATACTTTGATACGAACCTAAGAAAATAGATAGGACGCGAAATATAATTAATTTCATAATATAATATCCCCAATATTAATAAATTGGTCGAGATTCGAATGTGAGATCCCACATAGTATACATTAATAAATATTATTTCCTCCGTACTTGGTACATTTGTTTGGGCACATTACTTAAGGAGGAGTAAATTAATAAGGCTTTGTGATGTCTTCCGTTAATTAATTACCTTGAATTTGTAGTTATCAATAAAAGAGAACAAAAATTAGATATTCAAATTTATTCTCAACAATTTATAAATGTTTAAAAAAAATGAAAGTTAAATGTGGAGCCAAAAAAGAAAGTAGTCTAGTCAACCGAGACATCTCAATTTAAAAATGTGGTTAAGTCGGCTGGGATAGAGAGTATAATAAAAATTGGATCTTGGAATATATTTTGATTTAATATAATATAATTTCCTCTTTTTGCATGGTCAAATATAACTAGACCCGCTGCTAAGAAAATGACCTGTAGTTATATCGACTTATATCACACTTCAAAATATATGTTATTATAAACTATTTAATAATGCAAATAGCTAACAGTATTGTATTTGACTGAAACGCTAATATGAAACTTCGATGGTAACAATTATTACGAAAAAATATTTAATGTACATAGCATAAATAACACTTAAAAAACATTATTATAAATAAACTGTAACAATAACTATTTTAATATAACATTTTAAAGTGTTTTTAAAAATTAATTTTCTCCCAATAACCCATAAATATAGATTTAATTAAGAGGGGAAAAATAAAATACCCAATATGGTATAAGAAAATCAAATTAAGGACACACATTTAAAAAACATAAAAAATACCCATTTTTTATGCGAAAGGACACAAATACCCTTACTAATAGACTTTGACTTTTACTAGTCAACACCACTCTTTTCTCCTCCCCCTCCTTCTCCCTTTTCCACGTGTCTCTTCTCTCCTCATTATTTTTCCTTTTTTTTAAAATTTTTTTTTATTTTATTTTCGAATTTTCGAATTTCAGTTTTTTTTTTTTTTTTTTTTTTTTTTCTGACTACTGTAGCTGTGATATTCGTACAACTTTAAGGAGGTACGAAATATAAAGAATTCGTACCGGTTATATATAAGAATTACGAAACACATATTTGAGTATGCAATTATGCAGTTATTGGTACGAATACATTCACTTCGTACTAAAGCAACTATGTATTGGTACGAATAAGATTCACTTCGTACTTAAGCAACTATGTATTGGTACGAAATAGATTCACTTCGTACTAAAAGCCTACTGAGGAATTAAACCCTGAAACTAAAAATTAAACCTTATCGTTGAATATTAAAATTTGTTGGAGAAATCTAAACCATATTTGTAAAAATCTAAACCCTATTTGTTTGATGGATCTAAACTCTATTCGAAAAAATCTAAACCCTATTTGAGGTATCCAAACCCTATATAGAAAATCTAAACCGTATCGTGTATTTTAACCAGGCACGAAAAGAAAATTGCGTACCAGATTTAAACGAACAAACTAAAACTCTGGCGATGATTTTCAATAAACTTAGTTTCAATGCACAAACAAAATTGAAATCCTAGTAAAAATATTGTAAAATTAATGTCAAATTGTTACGAAATATGACTATTTGTACTTGATGATAGTGCAAAAATTCTCTCTTCTAAATATTTAACACACTCACTTTTTTATCTTATAAATTGGTACGAAAATAAAAAATTCGTGACAAAACTATTGTTAAGGAAGTACGAAATCAACAAGTCGTTACATTAACAAGTCGTTACATTAATAATGACACAAACGGATGCGAATTATGGTTTATTAATCCCTCCCATTTCAGCCGCTAAAACTGCAGCCAAACACCCTAATCCTCCTCCTATCAACGCCCCAATCCCTCTGTTTATTCCTTTGCTCAATGTAGCTCCTGCATGTAGTGGTGGCCACGGTTCCATATCCGGTTCGGAACCGGAACCGAACCGGCGGTTCCCGATTCCACACCCTTGGAACCGGAACCGAACCGCCTATCTCACGGTTCCATATCCGGTTCCGGTTCCGGTTCCGGTTTGGAACCGGTGGAACCGGCCAATTTTTTTTTTTTTTAATTTTATAATTTGAAATTTAAACATAGTATTCAATAAAGGTAGAAACTACATTCAAATATATAAATGTTAGTTTCACACCCACTTATATTATTTTTTCAATGTGGGAGGAGTTCTCTACATTTATAGAGTGTTATCTCCTCCCAACTCTAGTATTTTTTTCGATGTGGGACAAGTAAAGGTGTGAGATGTGCTCAAAGAAGAAGAGGTATTTGTCAAAGAAGAAGAAGGTAGTTGTCCCACATCGAAAAAATACTAGAGTTGGGAGGAGATTACACTCTATAAATGTAGAGAACTCCTCCCACATTGAAAAAATAATAGAAGTTGTTGTGAAACTAACATCTATATAATTGGATATAGTTTCCACCTTTAAATTATTAATAATATATATATATATATATATATATATATATATATATATTATTAATAATTAAATTTTGAATTATTAAAAAAATATTTTAAAAAATAATAAATTGGCCGGTTCCAACCGGTTCTGAACCGGAACCGAACCGGAACCGGAACCGCCGGTTCCGGAACCGCCGGTTCACCGTTCTGGCCTTCAAGAACCGGAACCGGACCGCCGGTTAGTCCGGTTCCTTTGGCGGTTCGGAACCGCCGGTTCCGATTCCGATTCCAGAACCGGCGGTTTCGGTTCCGGTTCCCGGTTTTAACCGGCGGTTCCGGTTCGGTTGGGCAGCACTACCTGCATGTACACATCTTGATTATCATGATCATTAGAGAGAGAGAGAGATTTAGAGAGAGAGAGGTGGTGATGATGATATTTACCTGCGTAGAGCTCGAACATGACAACGGTCATGATAGCCCACATGGCGTTCTCTCCGATTTGTTTGAACATAGAATTCACCAAATACAGCAAAGAGACAAGAACCAAGGCGATCCCAAGCTTGATGTTGTGAATGATCCTACCGCCATTATAGAACGTACCACTAAACTTCAACCATAGCCAATCCAAAAAGGGTTCAAAATATGAGACATTGTTACTGCTTCTCCCTGCCTCTGAAGCTAAGCTCCTCGCATTCAATCCGATGAAACAGAACCCCATCAATACAGTCACGAGGAAAGCAGCATCCCTAATCGAATCGCGATGAATAATTCTCTTCAATTCCCTCCGCATAAATTCAACACCAACACTTCCCCCTCCCCTCTGCAACTCACATGTTTCTCCAGATCTTCCTTCCTAAAACAGCACAATACATTTACAGCGGAAAATCAAACATGATGAAACGATTGAACAGAGGAGGAATTAAATTCGAAAAAGCCAAAATACCATACCTTTTCCTCCACTCACCACCTTTCTTAGCGAGAGAGATGATTTAGTTGCAGTGACCTAGAAGATGAAGATATTTAGAGTATGATTGTCGGCTATCAATTCACAGACAATTTGTGAGCTCCATTAATCAATTCCACCAGTTCCCTCACAATTTCATCCCTCCTCATCACCCCTCTCTCCACCGCCGCCACCAATTCCCCGGCCTCCACTGCCGCCGTCGATGAACACCCTGCCTCTTTTCACCGCCTCGTTGTCGCACTCCCTCATCGACGGCATGAACGACTCCACCAGATCCAGATGCGCCCCGGCCTTCAGTTCTGCCCCTCTGACTAGAGCCGCCTCCGAATTGGTGACGCAGCTTATGATGTCGCCGATTCTCCCCCGCCACCAGCTGCTCGATCGAATCGAATCTATCCTTAATCCCCCTCACGATCCCCAAAATCTCACCCTTACCTTCCTCCCCCGCCTCCCTCGTCCACCGCGAACAGATTCGCCGTCGTTCGCTTCTTCCTCCACCACCGCCGTCGTTCACTTCTTCCTCCACCGCCGCCGCCGCTGTTCACTTGTTTCTCCATTCTCCACGCCCCGTTCGATAAAAGAGAGAAAGGGGTTTAGAGAGAGAAATACGGAGAGCGCGAATTGTAATGACGGAGAGCGCTAATTGTAGAAAGAAAAAACTAGGTTTTAGAGAAAAGTGGGGGTATTTATGTCATTTCGCGTTAGAATTGAGTAAATTTTGTGTTTTTTAAGTGGGTGACCTACTATTGATTTTACTAAACCATATGGGGTAGTTTATTATATTAACTCTTTAATTAATGTGTTTTGGGAGGGGCTACCTCTGTTTCCTTGAAGATAGTGAATCTCCCACCGAAATAAGTAGGCGGGATTCTAATAATTTTGTTGTTGATGTAACGGGAACATGCATGGGGTAGTTTAACTTTGCAATTAAGAACAAAGATAACAATTTATTTAATAATGAAAAAGAAGACATCACTTTATTAGCCCTTTATTTGCTTTAATAGTAGTAGTTGTGATTATTCAATAAAAATCTGGAATGATTAATAACGTTCATCCTGTTTTTCTTACCACGTCCATTTTTTTTTTTTTTTTTTTTTTTCAATACAAAAGTTAAAGAGTTATTGTACAAGGAGCTTTTTGTAAAAATGAAATTATTACCGTAAAATAAAATATGTGATAAATTAAAATATGGTACGAGAATTAAGAAACTTTTGTTGAGATGACTAATTATCAGTATTACTCCTTCTAATTCATTTAATTATTTCACCTTTCTTTTTTCGCCTCCGTAGAATGTATTAGTTTCAATTCTAAACAAATTAACAACTGAAAATGCTTTTTAAAATTATTTTATCATTATTTTTCTTGGTTTTGTATCGCATCCTAAAGAGACAAATTAAGTGAGACGAAAAAAGTATAATAATAATAAAAAAAAAACGTATCAAAAAATTAGAGACGACCTTAAGAAGAATACGTAGCATGAAAGATACATGGAAGGAGTAGTAGGTACTCCCTCCTTTTCTTCTGAAATGACCACGTTTCCATTCTGGGGCGTTTTATTCGAAATGACCAATTTTCTATTTTGGCCTAACAAACACATGTGCACACCCCGTTAACCCCTTAACACACTACCTTTATACACTAAACCTATTAGAGAAAGCTAACCTCCAACTTGTAGGGGAAGCTAAACCCTTATCTATAGGGCCAATTCACGCGACTCGACAACCTCACCACGTGGAATGGAAATATGCTGCATTATGTCGTGTGCCATCAGGTCATCCCAGACCCCATCATTGACCCGACAACCCTTTACTTCAAAATTGGTTGCCGGGTCATCAGATTCTCCAGGACAAAGTATGCCCTTGTTAGTGGGTTGAAGTTTGGCCTTGTCAACTTCAACCCTTATACGAACCACGACATTCACAAACGTATGTTCAGTGAAAATCCGAACACAAGGTTGTGCGATGTGCGGTTGTCAATCACTTCGAATAAGTTCAAGGTCAATGGTGAAAATGTGCGGGCAACGACCGACGACTTAGTGAAGCTCTGTAAACTTATGATGCATGTCCTTGTGTTTTGCTTTGAGAGTGGATGGGAGCTAAAAAAAGATACCTACATAGATTTGGATTCTGCTGGAAAAAGAAGATGAGTGGGAAGACTTCCAGTGGGGAAGCATTTCTTACCAGGTATTGGTGGAAGCAGTCAAAGGGATCACAACAAAGCCCAAGAAATGGGGGACGTAGAACGTTACCTTTAAAGGCAACACGATTGCTTTCTTATTAAGTAAACACTAATAATTGCCCTTTCATTTGATACCCTAGGTTCATGAGGTACTCATACAAGGACAGAGGATACCCCACTTTGAGCAGATTACAAAGGTGAGAATTTATATGTTCTCTTACAACACTTCTTGAAAAAAAATAACAATGCTTGTAGAAATATTTCTCACTGTGTTTTATTTAGTTTCTTACGTAAATGTCCTTGATTGAGTGATAAACGTCCTTGTTTCTTACCTTAAATTTTGTTATAAAGTGTGAATTTGTATATACATATCGTCGTAATAAGGTATACATTTTCTTACATTATATACTGATTTTGTGATTGATGAATTACTCATTACTCTTTTATACTCTATAAGAAACATCCAATTTCTTACTATGATTATATTAGTTTTTGCTTATTTGTGTTGTTTTGATATGAACAGTCTTGCCTGTTACCTAAGTAAACGTCTTGTTTCTTACTATGTTTATATTAGCTAGTTTGTTGCTTGTTGTCATGGTTTTGTAATATACTACCTGATATTATTTTCCACATCTAATAAGTTAGTAAGAAAGTTCGAATTCTTACTGGTTTTTGTTCTTTCTCACTTGATTCAGAGGGTGGTGCGCATACTAAAGCCGCATAAAGATGAGAATGTGGAAACCTTCTGGAAGTCACTGGAGTTTGATCTAGCACCGCATCCATTGTTGTTCCAGTATGACCCCACCAACAACATGAAGAAGAAAGGAAGAGTGGAAGGGGATGAAGAAAAAATTCAGGAGGCAGAAGCCACGACAATACACATGACAACAAGCTCCACCGCCTTGATTGATGCAGTAGCTGATACTGTAGTTAAAAAAAACAAGCTGCAATGAAGTCCATTCTAGAGGAATACCACAAGTCCCTATTAGGAGATGTTGCTGAAAAGGTCGCAAGTCTTCTGCTTGAGAGAGCCCCGGCTGACAACGCTTACAGTTATGGTGGCGAGGTCCATTACACTCTCGGGACTATGGATCCAATGGCAGACACCCAGAATACCGTTACGGTACGTCCCCCGAGCGATCTAAGTTCGATTAGATGGTGGTTATTAGTACTCCAGCAACAACGAAAGTTGTTGAAATCACCACAATTTCAGAGGGTGCGTTGGGATATGGTACTTCCTTATTCTCCTTGGGTGTGAATTTTGATTCATCGCCACAAAGTTGTTGCCAGTGAGAAATTTCACCATTCTAGCATCAACAGCAGCATCGACAGCACCAACAACATCAACATCGACAACAACAAAAGAAGCACCACCAGCAGAAGCAACAACAACAATGCAAGCAACACCACCGTCAGCACCAACAGCAGCACTAGCGGCAACACCAGCGGTAGCACCAGCACCAACGACAGTACCGACACCAGCGCGCACCTGAGCTCATTTACTTGTACACCTATAAATTCTAAACTAACTAATTTGATCTACTACATTCATTCCTCCATATATTTATTCACAAAACGCATTTTCATTTGAATATGAGTAGGGGTGGGAATTTGAGTTCGGGTTTTTGGGCTGGAACTAAAATATCCAAACCCGAACGGATTTTCAGGTATCCAAAACTAGAAAGTTCGGATTTTGTGTCGGGATTGGGTTCAAGTTTAATATTTTAAAAAAAAATCGAGTATCGGGTTACCCGTACCCGAAGTTCGGGAATTCGAAAAACCTGAAAAATCCAAAATTATAAATATATTAATTAGATAAAATTTATTAATTATTATAATTAAACATATATTTGATTATTCATTTACGAAAAGAAAGAAAGAATTATAGAAAAGCCAAATATATGTTCTTTTTTTTTCCCTTTCCGAAAAAGTATTTATATTGATTAAATTAATATTTCAAAATCGCTATGCTTTATGTTAACTAATTGATCATCCAATTAAATTCTTAATATTTGTATACTTAATAATTAGATTTTATCACGTGATGTACATTAAAATTTTAAGGTAGTACTGATTTAAATAACCCTACTGTGTATTTTAGTTCACTCAAAGAAGGTGGATAATGAATATAGTAACACACTAATTAATTAACTTTTAAATAAAATAAAATTTTAAAATCATTTCGGGTTTTTCAGGTATCCTAAAACCTGTTCGGATTTTCGGGTACCCGAATAGAAGTTCGGGTTCAAATTCAAGGTTAAGAATTTGCGATTTTCGAGTTCCGATACTGTCACATCCCGGTTTTTCGTAAATCTAAAATAATATTTAAACCATTAAATAAATAAACCGGAATGCAACTAAGGGTAAAATAAAAAGGGAGAAATCACAATTTAATTGATTTTAATTAGTTTTAATTAAAATTCATTTAGTTTAGCCCGAAAATTTGGGCACCATCTCCCCTATACCAGGATCAAGTCGTAGTAAATACCAAAGATAATTCATCAGCTAACCAAGTACATAAACCGTAACGATGAGGTCGGACCAGACCGCGCCATCATCGGATCCATTATATTAAATAAAATGTAACTACCGAGGTGGACCAGACCGCACTACAGTAGGATCCAAAGTATATAAGAAATCATAACAACCGTGGCGGACTAGACCGCACTACAGTTGGATCCAAAATACATATACGAAAGCATAACAACCGTGGCGGACCAGACCGCACTACAGTTGGATCCATAATATTCAATTTTCGATTTTAAAGTAAATTCGAATTATCTAACATGCATCAGAGTTACGTTTAAATAGCGGAAGCGAAAGAGAATAAATAAATTTTCATCTCATAAAACGTTATAGTCTTTTTATTATAAAATCGTTAATGTTTTCGTTATATAAATTCACTATTTTCAAAACGTCAAGTTTTTATAACATAAATTCTAAGTTTAGGTTTTAAACTATCAAAAGAATAACAATAAACTTTAACGAACTTTTAAACTTTCTAAGTTAACTAAAACTATAACTTTCATTTCATTTATTTAAGACGATAGTATTTCGATAGTTTTAGAGACGAAAGGAAAACTATAATTAGAAGATGAAACTTAAGAAATTGTTTATAACCAAATCGAAATTTAAGAAACGAGAAGGTCTAACGGTTTAAATTTTATTTTCTTCGTCTCTTGATTATTCCTCCTTCTTCTCCTCTCTCTCTCTTCTCCGTCACTACGCCTCCGGCTCCCAATCCGCAAAACAAAGAAAGTTCTGCAGGGCTGAGTACAACAAGCACTCAGTGTGATTATGCCGCAAATAAGAATAGCAGGTTATCAGGAATAAGTAGGGAGAATAGAAAGAAATGGAATTCGATTTCCGTAAAACCGATTCCTTGACACGGCCGGCCCATTTTCGGAAGTTCATGTTACTCTCATTTCATTTGCAGGGCGGCATATAAATGCGGGCCCATCTGCTATTTGCAGGGAAACACACGAACACCGTGTGCGACCCATCTGCTAGGTGCAGGGCTACATACGAAGAACGTATGCAACCCATCTGCTATTTGCAGGGCGGCCTACATAAGTTGTAAGCAAACCCATCTGCTGGAGATCAAGATTTGTGGTGATCAACCCACTCCTCTTGTCTCATGTGTACACAACTTCCCAAATTGATGTGTTAGACCAATCAAGAAGCCCGATCGTAAATATAAGAGCCTTAAACATGAAAGTCCGAGACACACAAAGTTTCCTGAACAAGCCTGCACTTGAAGAAAATGAGCTAAACAAGCTCAGAGATAATATTAGAGAAATAAAGAATCCCCACCTTTACCAATTACTCGATTTCTCGATTCTTGGGTCCGAATCTTAAGTTAGCTTCTTCAGAGAATATTCCTACAAATATTTTCCTGATGTTAAGGTACGTTCGTGGTTTCATTTTAGAACTTTTCTAACATAAACTTCTTTTAACTTTAATCTTCTCCAAAATTATATAAACAACTTATTAACCTTCAAAAATTATTTTCTTATGTTTTCGGCATTTGCATGGCTTAGACTTCAACACAAAAGTTGTTCAACTAAATATTTAGAATATTTTTGTGTAAAAACATTTAACATGCAAAAGGGTTAGGGGTCCTTCAAATCAAAATGAACCTAGTTTTATTTTTAGAAAATTAACGGTGACTCCGATTGTTACCAAATTTTATAGGATGCTAGAAAATATTATTTCGAACCTATATTAATTTTTTTAAAAATTTTGGGCAGAGTCGACATACAGGGAAACATTATCCGTGAAAAAGAGGGGTATACCTGCAACAGTTCATTTTCAAAAATTCATTCCGATTAAGTGGTTAATTATTAGGTTACGAACAACTTTAATTCGGGGAAGGGGATGAAAAGAAGCACCGACAGCCACCAAAGAAAGGGCAGCTGCGACGGCGATGGAGAAGAAGAAGAAGATGATGATGATGGTGATGCATGTCTCTCCCGGGAGTTCGTGGCGACCATCAGCCACTACTCCTAGGATCTAAATGTCTCTACGAGTGCATGGGAACGAACGACATACCTTTTGAATGATCGGAGGTCAAGATATGCAAGAAAAACGATCACCGGCGATCGGAGGATGCTCGCGGCTTCCTTCGGCTTGAAGGGGAGAGACGGCGGAGGAGGATGATGGCGGTGGAGTTGGTGGCGTAGAGGAGCTGAAGAAGACGAGGCAGCAACTGCTGCTGATCGGAGGAGAGAGTGATGGTGTTGGGGTGGTGGGGGTGGTGGCGGATGATGAAGGGGCTGCTGCTCTTGCAGCTTTAGAGAGAGAGAGCGAGAGATGGTGATGAAGGTGGTGATCGAGTGAGGGAGATGATGGAGGAGAGGAGTTGCTGTTCGGTGGAGAGGAGGAGATGATCGGAGATGGGGTTGATCGGCGAGAGAGAAAGGGTGGGGGAGAGATATGGGGGAGGGGCTGTCGGAAGAGAAAGGGAGAGAGGGGGCTGATCGGTGGAGAGGGGTGTAGAGTGAAGGGGGATGTGCGAAGGGGAGAGGGAGAGGGGGCAGTCGGTGGGGGAGAGGATAATAATGGGGCTGTGCAAGTGAAGAAAAGGAGGCGGTGGGGGAGATTACTTAGGGGGAAGGAATTAATTGGGGGCTGATGTGCGAGAATGAGGCGGTGATGGCCTCTTTTTATAGGGGCCATCCCGTCTCCGGTTCGACGTCTCGCTCCCCGACGAAAAGATTTCCCTCCGGTAACGGGTTTCGATTTTAGATTTCAAAATGTTTACGGAATCCAAATAAAATATGGAACTCAACGATATAGGTTAAAGAATTTTCGGAATGAATTTTATAGCTGAAAGAATTTTAAAGGAACGAAAAGGATCGACATGGACAAACGGTGACATGGGTTTTCTTAACCGTTTATCCGAAAAATGCCTAACTTCTTTCATAAATCTTTTAATGTCAAAACTAGATTAAAAGTATTAGCATTATATTTTTAGGATTTTCATTGAGCTAGATATAATTATTTAGTTAAAGAATTTTAATTAAAGTAATATTTCTAAAATTCTTAAATTATATAACTATTAAAATTTGAAAAACTTTTATGAAATCTTAAATCACTTCTAATTATTTAATATTAAGGGAAATTTATTATAATAAGGAAAGCTATTTATTTTCTATTATTTAAAGTTTAGAGAATTTTAATTAAATAAATTTCAAAATCTTTTATATAAGAACTCTAAATAATTTATTTATCTTTCTAAAGACTTTTATTTAATCTATTATCATTCTAAAAATATTATTTGGGAAAATTTTTAATTTACTAAGGAAATTTAATCTATTTAAGTATTTTTTTTTTATTTAAAAATCCGGGTTATTACAGATACCCGTCCCGCCCCGCCCCGTATTTTCCCAGCCCTAAATATGAGTGAGAAAATGGGTATTAAAGACACTTCAAAATTGATAAAAATCACCTTATAAAATGAATTGCCGATTTTAGTTGCGGATCCGCAACTAAAATCGCCGAAGGACATATTCGCCACAGAAGTGAATTGTCGACGCGCATTTCTGCGTCAACTTTTGTCCGTCGCCAAGCCGCAGCCGTTCTGATTGCTGACGAAATTTTTGATTTATGTTGCGGAATTTTTCACAAGGAAAAGACTGTTTTCTTGTAGTGTGTACTTGTAAGAAAATGGGGGGTTAATTTTCTGCAAAGTACTCTAATTAATACCCCCTCCATCCCATTGGAAAGGAGGCCTTTTTTTTTCGGCACAGGAATTAAAAGGGAAGTGATGATAGTATGTTAAAGTAAAAGATAGAGGATTAGAGTGATGTGTCTGAATTTTATTGGGTTGTAATTTTTTATTTTGGGTGAGGTCCCTATATCAGTGGAAGGTCTCGAAAAGAAAAATGTCCCTTTATCAGTAAGACAAAGAGAGTACTGCATTTGTCCACGAAGAATGTGCCTAGATACTTATGACACCGTTTTTAATTTTTGTAATGAGTGATGGATGTAGTGATGTTTAAGGATAAACATGTAAACTTTCACACAATATCATATCTACCTCAAAAAATAGCGAGACATATATTATGGACGGACGAATGAAATACTAAAGCGCGCATATCTTGGAGGGATGAAATAGTATATAACTAGTATGTCACCCGTGCCGTTGCACGGGAAAATTTTCCTCTTTCTTATTTTGAATACATAAAATATGGAGTATGGAAATTTTAATTCACGAATTAATTAGTGTTTATACTAAATAAATGAAGAGTTAAATTTCACAATTTATGTGAATTTTCTTTAAGCTTTAATAATAAAAAATTTAAAAGTAGCGACACGGATGAGTCAAATTAAAGACCTTTGACCTCAAAACTTAACCCCTATTTATACGCACACAATTTATGTGAACTTAAGAACATCTACATCAAGTTCATTCATCAATATATATTATCAAGGCAAAATTACTACTACAATATAACAAAATATCACTATATATTTTTAAATTTCCAAGAACTTAAAGTAGCTCAATAATCATCTCTAGTTTGGGTTAAGTGAGTTTTTATTTTTTGACAAAAGGATAAACACTTTTTGAATATCAGAGATTCATTTAAAGAAAATGTAACACAACAATTACATCACATTCTTTAATAACAATATATATGAAGAACTTCAGACATCTTCAATCACTTCATCTTCAAATTCACTGTCAAACTTTCTTGTATATTAATAGTCTTTTGGTGATAAATATACTTCATCACAACTAATATGATCACAAGGAATAGAGTATCTAGACTTAGCAAAAAGATAATAATATGATCATTAGGGATGTCAAAAAAGTCCGAGCCCGACGGGCCGATCCGAATAGCCCGAAAAAAAAGTGGGTTAGGGCAAAAAAATAATAGCCCGAAAGTAAAAAAGCCCGATAGGGCTGGACCGAAAAAAGCCCGAGCCCGATAGGGCTGACCCGAAAGCCCGGTGGGTTGGCCCGGTGGGTTACCATAAATTATGAATTCATGACATATTTCATTACTTCTACTTATAAATTTGATAAATTAGGTTGTGTTTTTAATTATTATTGAGTATTTTTAATTTGTTTTATTAAAAATATAATCTTCATTTTAAATTCTATACGTTTTTACTTCGGCGCTTGGTGAAAAGTAAAATAAATATTGACATTCGAAAATATTTTTTTAAAATTCACAATATTTAATAATTTATTTAATTTTTTTATACAAGTATGTGCTAAAATAATTATTATTTTTATATTTATACGATATCAAATTTTTTTTTTTAATAAACTTAATGGCCCGGTGGGCTAGCCCGAAACCCGGTGGGTTAGGGTTAGGGTCAAAAAATAATAGCCCGAAAGAAAAAAAACCCGATTAACCCGATCCGAAAAGCCCGCAACCCGATAGGGCTAGCCCGAAACCCGGTGGATTGGCCCGTTTGACATCCCTAATGATCATGAGGAATATAATGATAAGGTGTTGGTTTTAATGATGGTTTGAAAATGCAAACTTGTTTTTTGAGAGTGAACCGCAACTTTACTATTGGAAATGCAAACTTAATTGTTATACTCTAGTGAAAAATGCATTGACTGTTTTTTAAAATGAAATTAATTTGCATTTAAAGAAAAAGGTGTATGCACAAAATTTCTTTGGAAATGAGAATTTACTTACATTTTTTTGCTCTACTCATTTATTAATTAATGAGCTCAAACATCAAGATTTTAGGAGGGAAAAAAAATTTGACATTGTATTTTGTTTTAGTAATATTATATAGATTTGAATTAAAAATTTTAAAATTTGTCTATTGCACTTTTGTTATCCAACTTTACTACAATACTATCTTTTATGTACAAATCTCTATGTGATCTCCTTTCAAAATCATAATCAATGTATTTTTATCGAATTTCTACTTCTTTTTTGTTTTGTTCTTTTGAATAAATACTCTGCTTCTATAAAACATAAAATTGGCATGAAACATTATACCGACTTCTAAATTTAATACTTCCCAGAATAAGTTTCATCCGATCAATTCATAAGAAAAATCTTGGATGAGACGATGAGACTTAATTAGTACTATTGTATTTAGGTTAACATGTTTTATTTTACCGTAAATGTTTATCGCATGTTAAAACATTTCTAAAATTAATATTTTTATTTATGAAAATTTTTAGTCATTAATGATTTTGGAATGTTTATGCCATGGGGTAAAGATATCCCACCGAAATATAATAGATGGTTTCATTCCAGATAGTTTTATGGCTACTCGAATTAAATTATATCACTATATATAGTAAATATGACATTGAATTCGACTTAAATATACAAGAACAAGAGAATGTACATATATAAGAGCTAGTCCTTAAATTTTGTTACCATTGGAGGTCTCCAAAATAAGAACTCAGGTTCTTATATAAGGTGTTGTATCTTAAAAAAAAAGTGGGCCCTTTTAAATTTTGATAAATGTTTTTCCTCTTTTTTTCCTTTTATTTTTTCCTTTTATTTTCCTTTTCTACTTTCATCCGATTTCATCTATTTTCAATAGCAAATTTGAATATTTAAAAATTTTAATCGTATTTATAGGATATAAACTATTTAAATACTAAAACATATTATTTGAAAGTAATTCATAATTTATATACCGTCAAATATTTAGTAAGTATATTTACGTTTATTGTAATCAAGTTTATTAATTTATGATAATAAAATAAAATCAATTGTAAAATAAAATAATAAAAATTAAATAAAATAAAATAATAAGTGAGACCCTTCAATTATGATAAGAATCCTTGTTAAGAACTTTACATTGTCATTTTTTAATAACAATGGATATTCTTGCCCTAAGCAAGTATAAATTCAAGTAATTACTACCACTATACAATCATAAAGCTAGTAATTACTCAACAAATTAAAGAAACAATTAACAAAAGAAAAAATTAATTGCCTTTATGAAGATTAGAGTGAAAGAGACGGCGGTGGTGAAGCCGACGCCGGCGAAGCCGCGGACGACCATATGGATCTCCAACCTGGACGCCATTTTGCCGGAGAACTCCCACACTCGCAGCCACTACTTCTACCGAAAAACTGCCGCCGCCGACTTCTTCGATGAGGCGGCAATGAAGGAGTCGCTCGCTCGGACTCTCTCCGAGTTCTATCCCGTAGCCGGGAGGCTGAAGAAGGAAAGCAACGGCCGCATCGAGATCGACTGCAACGGCGAGGGGGCGGTGTTCATGGAGGCAGAAGCCGACGGCGAGATCGACGATTTGGGGGATTTCGCCCCCAACCCTAACATCTGCCTCGCCCCCACAGTCGATTACTCTCGTGGAATTTCGTTTCCCACTGTTGCTAGTTCAGGTATGAAACTATTATATACTCCGGCCGTCCCAACTTACAAGAGTTAGACAACTGTGTTTATTACGTAAATAGTTGTTAGCTAGCTCCTCTTGTAAGTTGGGACAAAAACACAGTTAGATGACACTTGTAGGTTGAGACGAAGAACTAACCGAAAAGAATTGCGAGAACTTTTTTACCGTTTGAAATATAGGTCACGAGATTCAAATGCGGTGGAGTTTGTTCGGGCTTGGCGATGGACCATCAGGTGAAGGACGGAATTTCGGCTCTGCACTTTATCACCACATGGTGCGATGCAGCACGCGGCCTCGCCACCGCCGTGCCGCCGCACATGGACCGCCGTGTCCTGGCGGCGCGTGAGCCGCCGCAGCCGAAGTTCGAGCACGTGGAATTTCATCCTCCGCCGCCGCTAAAAAACCCCGAAGCTCGACGGAATGTCTCTGAAACAAAATTTGCAATGCTGAAGCTGACGAGGGAGCAGTTGAATATTCTGAAAGCTAACTGCCAAGAAGATGCGGTAGAGAAGCCTCCTTACAGTTCATTCGAAGCCCTCACGGGTATTTATTTTTACAATTTCTTTTTATTTATTTATTTCATTTTAAATTTGGCTGCTATTATCAGAATTTGAGTACTTTTTGTGCTGTGTGTTTAATTTGGTTTTGGTTTGATTTTGATAAAGGGTTTTATTTTATTATTAATTTTTTTTTTTCAAAGAGGATCAATAATGTTTCCCCATTTCCCCCCTTAATGTGACTTGAACCCCGACCTATCGGTTGCAGGGGAAGCGTCTACCAACTGAGCTGCGCTTTGTTGTCTGATTTTGATAAAGGGTTAGGATTGGAGAAGATTTTGTTAGAATTTACTAAAATAAACGTTTTTGTTTTTATTTTTATTATATAAATAAAAAATAACATGTTTTCAAATTTCTAACTTTGCCACTTTTAATAGGGCACGTTTGGAGGTGCATGTGCAAAGCTCGTGGGCTGCCGGAAGATCAAGAAACGAAGTTGACCATTATCGTCGACGGGCGATCGCGCCTACAGCCACCATTGCCCCCTGGCTACTTTGGCAATGCGGTGTTCAAAGCCACACACATCGACTCGAGTGGTGAAGTCGAATCGAACCCTTTGAAATATGTGGTTGGTAAAGTCCGCGGGGCCTTGGCCCGAATGGACGACGAATACTTGAGGTCCGCCATCGACTACTTGGAGGTCGAGGGCGGGTTGGCCCCGGATGCTAGAGGCACCGGGCTTTACAAGAGCCCGAACCTCGGGATCACAAGTTGGGCCCGACTGCCCTTCTACGATGCTGATTTCGGGTGGGGCAGGCCGTTCTACGCGGGGATTGGCACCATTCCTGCTGAAGGGCATTTGATTGTGATGCCGACACCGACAAACGACGGAGGCTTGCTGTTGGTCCCGGGAAAGAGTAATTGGTGTATGGGGGGGGGGGGGGGGGGGGGAATATACCAATAACCAACCGTTTCTGACTTTTATAAAATCAGGTCGATCTAAAGGTCGATTGTCAAGGTCGAACCTATCAGAGGCAGTTTGATCTATCAAGCTCGTATGGTATCAAGCTTGATTTATCAAACTGTTGTTAATGCGGAAGTTGGTGGAGGTTGATTTACTCTTTGAAAAATCTTAAGGCTGAAAGTAGATAGCAGGTTGATGCGTGAAATGCAGGTTGATGCTCGTCAGGTTGATAATGAAATATAAGGGCGATAAATAAAGAGAGAGAGAGAGAGAGAGAGAGAGAGAGAGAGAGAGAGAGAGAGAGAGAGACCGCGATTTAGCGTGGTTCGGAGAAACCCTCCTACATCCACGTCAGGCCGACTCGACCTGAGAATCCCTTTTCTTTTGGATCCACCTCTCTCTTATTTATACTGACTGAGTATCAGTTCTAGATACAATCTAACCTGAAAATATCTAGACACGAGTTTTGGGTCGTGACCCTTACAACCTTTCGTACTAAAATGTACAAACAACCTTTCGCTTTTACAGAGCTTGACTAACTCTATAATGGCGAAAACACAAACAAACTTTCTAACTTCGAACGGGTCAGAGAAGAAGTTGTTGAATCAACGACAAGCAGCAGTGAACGCTTCGTCGTTGTGGTGTTTATCGGAATCGGAAACCTCTCTTCGTCAAGTGTTTGGGAAACTAATGGGATTTCGAACACTTGAATGGATATGAACTTGAGAGAGGTTTTGGGCAGAGATTTGGCGTTGATAGCTTGAGTTTCCCGTGCTTGAATCCGATATGGCTTGAAGTATTTATAGGCAGTTTTGAAAAACTAGCTGTTGGAGTCAAGCTGACGTGGCACTAGCCGTTTGATGCTGACTCACTTCTAGCCGTTGGGAAAGTTCGTCCTTGCTGGCACACCACGTGGCAAGGATCAGGTCGTGACGCTCCATGAAGGTGGGGCATCGACCTTGATGAGAAAGTCCAGCACTTGAAATCTTCTAAGGCAATGCAGGCTGGAAGCTTGATAAGGAAGGTCGATAGACAGGCTGATGATCCAGCTCGATCCAAATGAGGCAGGCCGTATAAATGACCTTTCTCTTACAGGGTGGATCGAACTTGATTCTAGACTTTATAGAGTATCGACCTGCACTAACAGATAGCAGGTCGATCTATCGGCCTTAACCCTAAACAAGTAAAATATGCCTAAGTGTGGTTTCGATAAACATCATCAAAATCAAACTGCAAGGGGTTCCCAACACTTGCGGCTGGCGATCGCGCTGCCGGAGGAGCAAATGAAGATGTTCGAGAAGATCTTCTACGACATTTGATGTTTTTACTAGTGATGTACTTATTATTATTATTATTATTATTATTATTATTATTATTATTATTATTATTATTATTATTATTATTATTATTATTATTATTATTATTATTATTATTATTATTATTATTATTATTATTATCGTTGTCGTTGTCGTTGTTGTTGTTGTCGTCGTTGTTGTTGTTGAGTTTGTTTCAGGGGAAATGAGTACAAATATTTATTTGGAGATAGTAAAGATAAATAATAATCATTTAGATAGAAATAATAAAAGAATAGTCACTCGTACCATAATACCCCACACTTTCCTAATTTGCAAATTTGATGAAGGAGTGCATCTGTTTGTGAATTTGTGTTATAATTCATTAAGGGTCTGTTTTGGCACATCATATTAGCCCATGTTTAATTTCTTATTCAGGCTGAATTGGGTGTTTGGTATCTGAGATCCGTAATCGCAAGGCCCACGTTTCAATTCTCGGCCTGTGAATTTTTACTGTTCATCTGTAGTGAATTTGGGGTGGGGGTAAGCATCTCTAAAAAAACACTCATTTGGGATTCTAGCATTGTACATGCTCTGATAATATACTCATGTGAAACTTCAATGATTACTATTGAAATATGATGAAGACATGGGTTTCATCAATTTCCATCTTTAAATTATTGAACTTTGTAATTAATCACCATTCAAAATCTAGAATATCGAATACTTTGATCAACCTCGTAATGACATAGAGATGGGGGCCTTGACGTATATATTTATATCTAACATCAAGGTTTTGTTCTCTTTGATGTGAAAGAAAATGAGAGAAAAGAGAAAATTACCCTATAAATTATACCTCTTTTCTCACCTTTTCTCAATGAGGGAGGACTTTACACTTTAAATTGGAGAAAATATTTACAACACCAAATTAGAGAGATAATATTTTCTCTCCATTGTAGTGCAAATGAAGGGGGAAATATAGAAAAGGTGAGTGATAGGAAATGGCCCATCTCCCTAGGCCCAAAACAACTACCTCGGAAGCCCAAAGCCCAACCGCCTCACCTCGGCACAAGCCCAGCTCGGCACAGGCCGAATCAAGGCAGTCCGGCCCAACACCAGCTCGGCCCAGTCCACATCAAATACAGGCCCAGGGAGTTGAGCCCTAACCACCAATACGTGGGGTGATGGAGAGAGAGGCGGAACAGAAAACCACCCATGATCTCCACGTTCCCACTCCCACAATCGGCATCAACATCAACTATAAATAGGAGAACCATTTGTATTGTACGCACTCATGCTATTTTGAATACAAAAACTCTCTCTTTCTCCCCGTGGACGTAGATCTTACGATCGAACCACGTAATCCCTGTGTTATTTACTTTTCTGAGCACAAACTTCACACACAAACAATTTACTTTACCGAGCTACGAATCGAGGATTCATAACTGGCGCCGTCTGTAGGAAACGAAATTCGTGGTTGAATTCTTGTTTCTGCTGCTCACATTCACCATCTATGGTACCTGGAAGCCGATTGTTGCGAGGGACTCCTTCCCAGAGTTTAGGTAATACTCTGCGACGCCGACGAAGCCGCCGGAGGCAACCTGAAGAACCTGCCGCTGCGGCGACTCACGAGGAACAGCCGCATCTCGATGTCCTCGTCGATGACCAGCCTGAAGGCGAAAATGCCGCAGAAATCCCTCATCCCGGCGAACAGAACCTGGGAGAAGGCACCGCGGCTCCCTCACCACCACACTCACTGCAAACTCAAGCGACTCAGCCACACCGAGGTCCCGTAAGTTCGCGCCTAGGACCTCGAGTCCAACAAGCCACGCTAGAGGGCCACGTCGAAGACCTCACCGCAGATCGTGAACGTGAGTTGTTCAAGCCAGGAGTGGCCCGACGTCCGTCTCCGGTTGTTAGACCGAATCCAGCAGCCCCGCCGCCTCCTCCGCCAACCGGAATTGAAGAGTTGCTGAGGAATTATCTCACCACCGCTCAAGGGCGAGAGTTCCTCAGCTAGTACAGAGGAGTGCAGGGAGCATCTCATTTCGGCCCCGAGATCCGAAATGGACCGTATGGAATGCCCGAGGAGCGAGACTTGCGACACCACATCCAGCATCTCCGAGGTCAGCCCCAGGGGATTCCTCAACCGCATTACGTAGCTGCCCCACATAATGGCGCTCCTTCCCAGGGACACCTAGCTGCGGATGCACAAATTTTTGATTCCTTCGGTAGTATCATCAGTCCCCTTTCCGAGGACATTCTCAATACGCCCATGCCGTTTGGGTATAAGGTGCCGAATATCAAGCCATACAATGGGATAGGGAATCCCAGTAACTTCCTAAGCCAATTTAAGTACAACATGTTGAACCAAAACTTAGGGAGTGTTCACATGTGTAAGCTGTTCCCCGAACTGCTCATTGACAACGCGCGAGAGTGGTTTGATAGTTTACCAGCCGGGTCGATCAGGTCGTATGCCGATCTGATGAATGTCTTCTCACGAAGCTTCTCCCAGCGTGTCGAAGTGAGACACGCCCCGGCCCACCTACTCACTGTGAAGCAAAACCGGGGTGAATCCCTCCAGGATTTCATGACCTGATTTGACAGAGAATGCCTGCAAACTCGCTGGAGTCTCGCCTCGAACCTCGGCAGAACCCGGCACAACCACGAGGTCCGCCCACATCTCAGCCCGCTCAGCGGCCCCCTCCACAATTCACTCCACTGACAAAGCCGAGGACCGAGATCCTCGAGCTACATGCTAACTTGTTCGAGAAACCCCGGCCGATGAGGGAGGATAGCAAGCCGAGGTCAAAGAACAAGTTCTGTCAGTTCCACAACGACTATGGGCATGAGACAGAGAACTGCAGGAATCTGGCTTATGACATCGAAAACCTAGTCCGCAGTGGTTCACTAAAGAAGTACCAAGACCGAAGCGCGGGAGTCAATCATGTAGACGCCCCTCGAAGTCAGAAGAAGAAAAGGCAATACCGAGGTGGTAGTTGCAGTGCAGAAGCCGAAAAGAAGGTCAAGTATAATGACGATGACGATGACGCGGACAAGGATGGAGATTACCAATACGACGGAGTTGTTGCTACCATCTCTGCACTCGCCAAGGGACAGACAAAGTCCTCCCTTAAGAATAGGGCACGGACCCTCCCGAACAGGGAGCCAGCCAGCAAGAGATTTAAAAAAGATGAAGCAGTAACCTTCTCTGCCGAAGACCCGGTGCCCCCTATGATCCCGCACTCCGATGCCATCGTCATCGAGGCCGTAGTGGCCAACAAACTCATCAGGAGGATACACATCCACACTGGGGCATCCGTGAACATCATGTTCAAACATTGCTTCGACAATATGGGGATAGATAAGTCAAAGATAATGCCGACCACACGGTCTCTGCGTAGTTTTGCCCAAGAGGAAACACATCCGGTAGGAACGATCGAACTCCCAGTTACTATAGGGAAGGGGCCGAGGAGCTCCACCGACGTGACTGACTTCATTGTGGTAGAGGCCAAGTCCCCTTACAACATCATCCTAGGTAGGACTTGGCTGAATGCGGTAAAAGCAATATGCTCCACCTATCACATAGCCCTGAAAATCCTGACTAAGGGAGGAATAGCTTTGATCCGAGGTGATCAAAAGACGGCAATGGAGTGCCTACACGTGGCACTCAAAGGGCAGGGGCCCCCGCCCCAACTGCCCCAAGCATAGCAATTACAGATCTCCGAGGAGCCGAAGAAGACGTCGCCTGCCGAAGACAGCTCGGTGAAAGAGGTAGTGTTATACGAGGACGACCCCGCTAAAGTCGTCAAAGTAGGCTTCACCGAGCTCCCACATCTTCGTGAGCAGGTCATTCGGCTCTTGAAGGAGTATAGAGACGTCTTTGCATGGTCCCCACTGGACATGACAAGAGTGTCACCTCGGCTGATTACACATCGGCTCAACATTGACCCCGAGGTCAGGCCCATCAGACAAAAGCAGCGCTCTTTCGCCGCTGAGCGAAATCAAGTCATAAAGACCGAGGTGACGCAACTGGTGAATGCTTAAATTCTATTTGAAGTCATGTATCCGACTTGGATAGCGAATCCGGTGATGGTCAAGAAAGCTGGAGGAGGGTGGCGAATGTGTATTGATTACACCGATCTCAACAAGCACTGCCCAAAAGACTGCTACCCCCTTCCCGACATCGATAAGAAGGTGGATTCCCTAGTCGGCCACAAGATTTTCAGCTTTCTTGACTTATACAAAGGATATCATCAAGTCCTAATGGACACCGAGGACGCGGCCTAGACAACGTTCATTACGGACTTCAGCATCTTTGCCTACCGCAAGATGCCATTCGGATTGAAAAATGCAGGAGCTACCTATCAGAGGATGGTAGACAAAATATTCAAAGAACACATTGGGAAGGAAGTCGAAGTCTATGTTGATGATATAGTAGTCAAAAGCAAGGAAGAAAGCACCAGTATTGCCGATCTCCGAACTGTGCTCTCCCTACTCCGCGAAGTCAACCTAAAACTTAACCCCCAAAAGTGCACTTTTGCTGTGACTTCGGGGAAGTTTTTAGGTTGCTGGATCTCCCGAGAAGGGTTAAAGGCGAATCCATCAAAAGTCAGAGCTGTGTTGGAAATGAAGGTCCTGAAGTCAATCAATGATGTGCATAAGCTCACCGGATACCTTGCCGCACTGAGCAGGTTTCTCTCCAAAGCTGCAGAGAAACAGCTACCATTCTTCAAAATTTTGAAGAAGACGCCCGAATTCAGCTGGAGCTCGGAACACCATCGCGCACTCAACCAGCTGAAAGAGTATCTAAACAACCTGCCAACCTTGCCGGTGCCAAAGGAGGGGGAGGTGCTATTCTTATATCTAGCCACCTCGAAGGAGGCTATCAGTGCGGTGCTCGTACGGGAAGAGGTAGGACGCCAACTACCCGTGTATTTTATAAGTAGATCGCTTAAGGGACCCGAGGTGCGATATCAACCACTATAAAAGATCGCGTTGGCATTAGTCAATGCCGCTCGGCGCCTGCGCCCATACTTCCATGCGTACCCCATCCAGGTCCGAACAGATTCCCCACTTCGGCAAGTACTGACAAAACCCGAAGCATCGGGCAGAGTAGCGAAGTGGGCCATCGAGTTGGGGGAGCATGACGTTACCTACGCTCCTCGTCAGGCCATAAAAGGGCAAGCTCTAGCGGACTTTCTGGTTGAAATCTCCATACCCGATGTCCCGACCTCTACATCAGTGCTGACAACAGTCCCAGCTCGCTCAACCGCAGTAGAACCTCCTGATTGTTGGCACATGTTTGTCGACGGAGCTTCAGGGAAAACTGGGAGCGGAGCCGGAATCTTCCTAGTCAGCCCCGAGAAAAAGGAATTCATATACGCACTTCGTTTTCAGTTCGATACAACGAACAACGAGGTGGAATATGAAGCACTACTGGCCGGGCTCCGGATAGCCACAAACCTGAAGGTCACCGCCATCAAAGTACACAGCGATTCTCAAGTAGTTGTAAATCACATGCTGGGAAAGTACGAAGCAAAGGGAGACAGGATGAAGAAATATTTAGCTAAGGCACGGGGTATGCAGGAAGCCTTCACATACTTCTAGCTTGAACGCATACCCCGAACTCAGAATTATCGAGCTGACATTCTCAGCAAACTGACGGCGGTACCCGGCTCTTCACCTGTTGAAGATGTCCAACACAGAAGTATAGAGGAAGCCGAGGTCAACGATTTGGACGAAGAGCAACAACCCACATGGATGACACCTCTACTTGACTACTTAGTAAGTGGGAAGTTGCCCGAGGACAAATCAGAAGCGCGAAGGATATTGTTGAAGTCATTACGATACACCACTGTGGACAACATCCTCTACAAGAAATCATAACTCCAACCCCTGCTCAAATGCGTTGGCCCACCTCGGCAGATTATGTCATGCGTGAGGTGCATGAGAGATCTTGTGGAAGCCATATCGGACCTCGGGTCCTAGCCAAGAAGATCATGAGATGGGGGTATTTCTGGCCCACGATGCTCAAACTTAAATATTGCACCGAACTCGTGCAGAAGTGCGAGAAGTGCCAGTTACATGCAAATGTAACAAGGCTACCCCAAAGTGAGTTGGCAACGATACAAAGCCCTTGGCCATTTGCGCAGTGGGGAATAGACATCATGGGACCGTTCGAAAAGGCACCTGGTCAATTGCGGCATCTTATAGTCGCAATAGATTATTTTACGAAGTGGGTAGAGGCAGAACCTCTAGCCAAGATCACAAGTAAGAATGCTCGCAATTTTGTATGGAAGAACGTGGTGTGCCGTTTCGGAATACCTCATGTCCTAGTCTCCAACAACGGAACACAGTTCACGGACAAGGTCTTCAGAGATTGGTGTGACGAGCTGCGGATCCAACAGCATTTCACTTCGGTGGCTCACCCTCAGGCAAATGGCCAAGCCGAAGTGACAAATAGGACGCTCGTCAAGGGTCTTAAAACCCAATTAGAGAAAGCCAAAGGGATGTGGGTGGAACACCTTCCCAATGTCTTGTGGTCTTATCGAACTACACCTCGCTCCACCAATGGAGAAACCCCGTATAGCTTGGCTTATGGAACAGAAGCTGTTATCCCAGTTGAATTCGGATTGCCGAGTCCGTGCACAACTCATTTCATCTCCGAAGTGAACGACGAGAACCGATATGCAGATCTCGATTTATTAGAGGAGAAACGGGATACCGCTTACATCAAAGAAGCCCTGTATAAAAGGGCTTCTACGTAGGAGACTTAGTCCTGCGGAATAACGAGGTCAGTAAGGCTTGCAAGCTCGGAAAACTGGAAGCTACATGGGAGGGCCCTTACCGAGTTGAAGAGGTCCTCGGCAAAGGTGCTTATAGACTCTCTAGCTTGTCCGGGGAGCCCATCCAATGACCATGGAATGTTATTCATTTGAAGAGGTATTATGCATAGCAGTGGAGTATCATAGAGGATAGAGTCAAGTTTCGGTCATTAGTTTGTTTCACTTTTACGTGTGTTTCAGTCAGTTCGAGTTGCTTTTTCAGTTCGGGTCTATGTCTCAGTTCAGGTCTGTTTTTGTGAACAATTTCCAAGTTAAATGAAAATTTGTAGTTCTGTGTCTATGTTATTTTTGCATTGCTCCACTTATATGCGTATTACCTCTACTTTTTCAACACTGCCCTGATGAGGACAAGTGTTAAATACAAGAATAAAATCGTACGACTAGGGGACCACCCCTTCCGACCGAGTCGGCAAACCAGGATCCCGATGATTGACCCAAGTGTCACTTCGGAAGCCGAAGTCAGGCCTCCGGGTCACTTCAGAAGACCCGATAACTGACCCAAGTGTCATCTCGGTCATCGACGATAGGCTTATAAGCCGTCTCGAACCCGAGAATTGAATCAAGCGTCACTTCGGAAGCCGATGATAGGCACTAGTGCCACCTCGGAAAATAGGCTATAAGCCAAAATGCTAATAACGGGCTTTTAAACCGAGTTCAGCAAACAAAACAATATAAACAATGCTATAAGAAACAAAATATTTATTACTTTTATGCAGGTCATACAATTTAAGGATCAGCCAGATGGACCACTACCATCCGGCCTCTTGCTACAATAAAAATAGCTAGCCAAGCCGCTAGTCGGAGGGTTAAGCAAGTCGTCTATGTTCATGTAATCTTTCTTCCTTGCACTTTGGCCCCCATTACGACCAGCTCCTCCACCTCGGCTTATTCCTCCTCCCAGTTTCCCGGCAGTTCGGCCTCTGTGAGTGATCTGAGAAGTTGTGTAATTGCCGTCTCCACGGTTCGGAATAGGAGGGCGTTTCGAAGCAGGCAAAAACATGTCAATGCGATCCCGGACCAAGCGAGAGGGCACGGTAGGGCTTAGTGCTCGAAATCGAGACGCGTTCTTCTTCGCAGCTTGAATCTGCGGGTAAGCATCAAGCCATTCCTTCAGTACGGACTGCCTCGAGACAATTATGGGAAATAGGTTGGCTAAGTACCGCATCTTGGCAACGTACTCCTCTACCTCCCATGAATCCGGTCCGCGGTGTTTCTGTTCTCGGTTGGCGTGCCGAATTACTTCAAGAGCTTCGGACTCCACTTCAGATATAGTTTTGCCGCCGAGCTCATGGATTACTCGTTCATACTCGGCGTGCTCCTCGGCAGTAACCTTGGCGTAAGCATATTCTTCCTTCAGTTGAATATACCGAGCTTTATTGGCATCGGACTTGACTTGCAGTGCTTTGTACTTCGCGTCGAACTCGTTTTGAAGATGTTCAGCACGTTTGACGAGCGTGCAATTTCAACGTCTTTAGCGTCAAGAAGATTTTTCAATTGTTTGATCTCAGTAAGATATGGAGTTGTATCCAATTCGGATTTGTTCTACAGAAGATAAAGTAACAGAGACTCAGCGTTGCGAAAAGGAGTTCATTTCATTGATTACAGAACGGTACAGGACATTACAGTTCAACAAAAAAAAAAAAAAAAAAAATACAAGGGGGGGGGGGGGGGGGGGAATCAACTGACCCCGCTGGAAGGATCAGCCTCGGTGCTCGGCCGTTGGACTTCGGCGGTTTTGGCCACCTCCGCCTCGGCGTCCCTCTCCTCGGCATCCTTCTCTTCCTCCTCGCCCTCCTCATCAGACACGTCCGAAGAGAGCGGGCAAGTCTTCAACTCCTCCCTGAACGGACCGAGAAGGGCCTCAAACTTCACATCCCGATCAGTGGGACACTCCTGCACCTCCTCCACGGTCAGCAGTCCGCTCTTCCCGGCTAGGTGCTCCACGACTAGGGATGTCAAACGGGCCAACCCACCGGGTTTCGGGCTAGCCCTATCGGGTTGCGGGCTTTTCGGATCGGGTTAATCGGGCTTTTTTTTTTTCTTTCGGGCTATTATTTTTTGACCCTAACCCTAACCCACCGGGTTTCGGGCTAGCCCACCGGGCCATTAAATATATAAAAAATAAAATTGATATCGTATAAATATAAAAATAATTATTATTTTAGCACATATTTGTATAAAAAAATTAAATAAATTATTAAATATTGTGAATTTAACAAAAATATTTATGAATGTCAATCTTTATTTTACTTTTCACCAAGCGCCGAAGTAAAAAACGTATAGAATTTAAAATGAAGGTTATATTTTTATTAAAACAAATTAAAAATACTCAATAATAATTAAAAACACAACCTAATTTATCAAATTTATAAGTAGAGTAATGAAATAAGTCATGGATTCATAATTTATGGTAACCCACCGGGCCAACCCACCGGGCTTTCGGGCCAGCCCTATCGGGTTCGGGCTTTTTTCGGTCCAGCCCTATCGGGCTTTTTTACTTTCGGGCTATTATTTTTTGGCCCTAACCCACTATTTTTTTCGGGCTAATCGGATCGGCCCGTCGGGCTCGGGCTTTTTTGACATCCCTATCCACGACCGGAAAGGCAGAAGTCTTTTTGGCGAGCTGCCGGAAGTAAAGGCAAAGCATTTGCTCTTCTTCAATGACCTTGTAGCCATATTTCCCCTTGTCCAATTCAGGGAAATCGATGGCTACACGGTCTAGCACCTCGGCGACGGCCCGAGTGCTCACCGGTTCAGTCAATGCTTTGACCAGAGAACTGAACTTCTTGCTGAGAAAATTCTCTCAGCAACAGCCCGAATGACTCCGGCCTGCGTGGCAGCAGCTTCCTCCTGGCGGGCATGTGCCGCCGTCAACCTCTCCTTGGTCTCCGCCACTTTCTCCTTGGTGGCGGAGAGTTCGGCAGTGACGACGGCGATCTGCTTCTTCAGCTCCTCTTCTCGGACCGAAGCCGAAGCTAGCTCCTTTGACAACTTGGACTTGTCCTCGGCCAAGTCCCCAACCTTTCTGGTGGCCCGGTTGTACTTCGACACCGAGCCTTGAAGAAGCTTCAAGATTGCTCCAGAGGCGTGGTTGTAATCCTCAATTGCGGACTCCACGCTCTACATTTATAGAAAAGGAGATAAACATAGATGAGTAACTCAACGGAAAAAAAAAATGATTACCAACCGCGGGAAAAACCGGAGAAGGAGGCTGAGCTCCGGTAACGGCCACGTCCGGCTCTGACGATGCCGAAGTGGCCAAAAGTTTGCGGAGTCCCGCAGGGTTGATCTCCTCCACAGCATGGGAGGGGGAGAGGAGAGCTCGAGAGGGAGGGACCTCAGAACGGGTCCTTTTAGACGACTCTGTCGCCGGTTTTTTCACTCTGGCACTGGAGCCGGAGTTGGCGATCTTCCTCTTTTTCTGGGCCGGGCCCTTCTTCTTTACCATGTTCACTGCAACACAAAGACAAGAAAAAAAACATTAGTGCCGAAATGCGAGTAAAAGTAAAGGAAAAGAAAGATAAGGGAAGAGGACCTCACCCCTCCCCGGCTCCACCGCGGTGGATGGATCGTTGGGGCTTGGTTCGGCCGACTCGATTTTGACCAACGACATCGGCATTTCGCCATGGCTGTTAAACTGATCCGCCAAATCGGCGAAGTGTTTTTGCCTCGGCAAGGGTTTGACAGAACCCCGGCGCCATACCGACTCTGTAGCCCCCTCAAATCGGCAAAAGAAAAATTGCTTCTGCCAATTCGGCACTTTCGAGGGAGCAGTTACAGAAAAACTACTACGGGACGAAATGAAATACCATCCATGCTTCCTATCTTTAAACGTAAATAAAGCCCCAAAAGTCTCGGCCGAATAAGGAACAGTCAACCGAGAATAGGCTATCTTCAATCCGATAATCTGCAAAATACCGTTTGGAGTAATTTGGGAGGGAGAGAGACCAAAAACACCTAAAATGTCGGCATAAATAGCCGGATACGGGATACGCAGACCGGCCTTAAGGTGGTCGGCGTAAACAGTAACAAAGTTCCGGGGAGGAAAGCAAGCCCTATCACTGGCCCGGGGCTGAAGGAGAAGAACGGAAGGAGGGAAATTATATTTTACAACAAGTTTATGAAGAAAAGAAGAAGAAAGTGTAGAATCAAGGGTCCCCACCTTCCTGACGACACCGGGATAGACAGGGAACTCCACAAATTCCAGGTAAGGAGTTTCACAATCCGACCGGACGCACGGGCGCGTATGGTCGGAAAAAATGATCGGTTGCGTAGAAGAAGAGGACGCGGCGGCGGAAGAAATCGCCGCCGTTGAAGATGAAGAAATCACAAGGGAATGCAAGGAATTAGCAGAAGATGAGTTTACAGTCGAAGTTGACAACGAGGAAGCCATACTTACTTGTTTCTTGAAGAGTTGATGATTTGCAGAGGAATGAGGATGATAGTGAACAGTGCAGAGAAACTGGAAACTAGGGTTTCGTTCGAATTCTGAAGAAGAGTAAAATGATTTCCTTTCTCCAATCATCAGACATTAAGGGAGGGCAGAAGTTAATGCGTATTCAATACGCTTCATTAATGCGACGACGTTTCGAGTAACAGTCCGTCCAATCCCTACTTTATCGGGACACCAAACGTCCGCATTTAATGCACCTGACACACTTTACGCGACTTCGGCAGATAGTTACTTCGCACTTCGGCATACAAACTATCGAAGTCCAGTATTCGAGAGATGGTACAAGATGTTCAGCAAAGTAGCACCTCACTACGCAACTCAACAACATACCTTTGTCGAAACAAAGGCTATCTTTTAAGGGGGGATACGACAACCGAATTCCGATGCCATCACCTCAGCAACCAAGTACCACACCATTACACCCATCACCCCACGTCTTTTTTTTTGGGGGGGGGGGGGGGGGGGGGGGGGGGGATGTGATAGGAAATGACCCATCTCCCTAGGCCCAAAACCACTACCTCGGAAGCCCAAAGCCCAACCGCCTCACCTCGGCACAAGCCCAGCTCGACACAGGCCCGATCAAGGCAGTCCGGCCCAACACCAGCTCGGCCCAGTCCACATCAAATACAAGCCCAGGGAGTTGAGCCCTAACCACCAATACGTGGTGTGATGGAGAGAGAGTCGGAACAGAAAACCACCCATGATCTCCACGTTCCCACTCCCACAATCGGCATCAACATCAACTATAAATAGGAGAACCATTTGTATTGTACACACTCATGCTATTTCGAATACAAAAACTCTCTCTTTCTCCCCGTGGACGTAGATCTTACGATCGAACCACGTAATCCCTGTGTTATTTACTTTTCTGCGCACAAACTTCACACACAAACCATTTACTTTACCGAGCTACGAATCGAGGATTCATCAGTGAGAAAAGGGGTGGAGTTTATAGGGTGATTTTCTCTTTTCTCTCATTTTCTTTCGCATCAAAGAGAACGCAATCTAAGAGAATGACATTGATAAGAGAATGACATTGAGAACCTTCTAATTATGTCTAGTTGGTGACTATTTCGTTCAGAGACCATCCTATTTTAGGATTCTAGGAAATCTACATCGATAATCCTAGGAAGCAACCAACCAATGTTAATAGATCTTTAGAGTACATCACTGGATTTGATGTACGCATGAGTTCAGATCCTTCAAAAAGCCGAATTTGAGCTATCAAGAACATGGGGAGTATGGGTGAGCACGACTCGATTTTAATACCGAACAAAACGAAATAGTTAAAACCGAAATAACTAAATTTATTATTGTTAGGTACCAAAATCGAACAAAATTATATGAGAATCAAACATAACCGAACCAAAAATTTTGGTTCGGTTAATGGTAAAATGCCAACTTGCCAAAATTTAAAATGTTATTTTAGTTCAAATTTTTTTGTTGGCAAAATAATACATAAAGTTATGTACGTAGCTGAGAGGATGAAAGTGATATTTAGAAAATGATGAACAATGACCATAATATATAAGTAATTGTAGTTTCTGATAAAAAAAGAATAACATACTCCCTCCTATTTTTTATAATAGTCATTCTAACATATTTCACACATATTAAGAAAAAAATTGCCTAAAATAACCTTATTTAATGAACATTATATCTTAATGACATTAACTTTATTTTGGTGGAGAATCACATTATATAAAACAACTTTGAATAATAAATAAGGGTAATGTTGGTATAAATCTTCAAAATGACAATTAATTTACAAATAGTCAAAAAACTTAAAATGACTATTATTAAAAATAGGAGGGAATACTAAAAAGGAAAACGTAACGTCTATAAAGGGACGAAGCGAGTATAATAAAAGAGGAAACCTACCATTTGGAAAATAAAAACACTAGAGTATATGCTCGAGAAGACTACTTCCCCAAAGGTCATACTATTAAATTAAAATAATGGTTTGGGTTATGAATATTGGTTAAGCATACTTATAACATTAATTAGCTATAAATAATCTCTCTCTCTCTATTTTATTTTTTTATTTTTTAATTCTAGTTATCAAGTCTTGGTGATTGTCATTTTTATTTCAATTAGGAGACAAAATACAATTGATGCCCTAATAGCTAGTATTTCCATGGCCACAGAATTTCTATCATCAATAGGGAGCAAAATAATTCACGCAAGAAGCATAATTTGTGAAAAAAAAAAAGACAGTGATCACATCATGGAATTAGTTAAATATTATTAGTGGTTAATGGGTTTAATAATTTTTACTTTCCTACCCTATATCTACGTATCTTGTTCAGTTCTAAAGCATAAATTAAGTACAAATGTGTGAAGAATGAACAGATTTTAGAACTAGATTTTGGTGTCATTAGAAATAAAAATGTACCATTGGTTGATCGTACATGATGTATACTCCATCTCTTCGACACTTTACTGTTCAATCTGTATCTATTTTATTAAACAAAAGTGTAATCATAAAATGGACGGAGAAAGTACAATCAATATAAATATATTACTACTCCTTATGTTTCATTTATTAGTCTTGTGATAACAAAAAAAATAGAGTATCTAACAAATATAATTTGGCACGTGCAGCTAACACGTTTCAAATGCGGCGGAGTGAGCTTAGGCGAACGAGCACCACCAGTCCGACGGCGTCTCCGGCCTCCACTTCATCAACACGTGGGCCCACCTCGCCCGCGGCCACCCGCTCCGACGCCGCTCCCCAACTTCGACCGCCGCTCCCTCTCCGCCCGGAGCCCCCCTCAGCCGCAGTTCAGCCACCCGGAGTACCAGCCCCCTCCCACTCTCCCCACCCCCCTCGAGCACACCGACATCGCCTACTCCAAGTTCAAGCTCACCCGTCCCCAGCTCTCCGCCCTCAAGTCCAAGTGCAAGCCCGCCTCCGCCGACGCCAACGGCAACGGCGAGGCTGCTCGCGGCTCGCCCCTACAGCACCTTCGAGGTCCTCGCCGGCCACATCTGGCGCTGCGTCTGTGCCGCCCGGGGCCTGCCAGCAGAGCAGGAGACGAAGCTCCACATCCCCTTCGGCAACGCCATCTTCTTCGCCACCCCGATCGCCACGTGCAGGGAGGTCGAGTCGAACTCACTCTCCTACGCCGTGAGGAGGGTGAGCGACTCCATAAACAGGCTCGACGAGGAGTACCTCCGATCATCGCTCGATTTCCTGGAGTTGCAGGAGGATATAAGCAAGTTCGCTCAGGGGGCACACAGCTTCCCGTGCCCTAACCTGTGGGTGATAAGCTGGACGCGGCTGCCGATCTACGAGCCCGACTTCGGGTGGGGGAAGGCGGTGTACATGGGGCCGTGGGCGGCCCCGTTCGAAGGGAAGAGCTACCTGCTTCCGAATCCGGACAACGACGGCAGCTTGTTCGTCGCGATCACGCTTTACACGCAGCATATGGAGCGCTTCGAGAAGCTGTTCTATGATATTTGATTAGATATAATTGTGCTCTAAGGTTCTAAGTCTATGAATATTTTTTTTTTTTTTTTTTTTTTTTTCACCTTTGGAAATGGTGAGTGTATGTTGGTCTGATTTCGGTGCTTGCGTTGAGTAATTAATAAGATCTTGACAAGACTCGATCGTTTGGAACATCAATGATCGTACCAAAATATGAAGAGATTGTTTCATCATTCTCATCTTTAAATTACAAATACGTACTTTCAAAATCGAGACTCTCGAACACTTTGATATTATAACTGACACGTCTCATTATTTATATCTCATATGTATTTCAACTAACACGTTAACTGAAATGGGACGGAAGGGAGTATATTTTTTATAATAATGAAAGAAGAGTTCATCAATACCAAACTCAAACAAACTGAATCAACCCAAATCAACAAACAAATATACATTAAGTATTTCTTCGTCCATTCTTATCATCATGTACTTGACACTTCGTGATAAAAAAGTTTTTCGAAAGCCACCATTTGTTCCTCCGGCAAGACGATGGCGACGATCAAGCTTCCATCGTCGGCCGGAGTGGGCAACACCATAGTCAGTCCTTCCGATGGAGCACTAGGATATCCTAGATGCGCCGGACGGCCCCATCCAAAATCTGCCTCGTAGAACCCGAACCTGGCCCAACTCAGGATCTCAAGTTTAGAGCACTTGTAAGAGGCCGCACCACGTGTGATCGGGTCTAGCTCACCGCATATCTCGAGATGATAGATGGCGGACCTCAGATACTCGTCGTCCATCCGGGATATCGCATCGTGAACTTTGCGCACCGCGAACTCGAGGGGGTTCGACTCGAGTTCGCCGCATAGGGCAACCGTGGTGGCCTTGAACACCACGTTTCCAAAGTATCCTGACGGGAGGGGTTGCCGGAGTCGGGACCGGCCGTCTAAGGGGATGTACAACATGGTTTCTTGGTTCTCCGGCAGCCCACGGGCTTTGCTTACACACCGCCAGACATGCCCTGCATAACAATGAAGACACGTATCTTAATATAATTTGAACTGCAAAAATAAATGTTCTCTTTACTTTTCACTTTTAACACTTCGCGTATAAAATCTCGTATTCAAAAAACGTAAGACCAGTGAAGTTCGATCGATCCGTGGATTACCTGCAAGCGCCTCATAAGTCGCATTCGTAACGTGTTCCACGTTAGCTTGTTACGGCCGTTCGTGGAGGGCGAGTCCTCGAGGCAGGAGGAGTTTCCATCTCACTTTGCTAGGAGTCGGGTGGTATCGAGACCGGTGCGCCTTGTTGATCGGCGACAGGTGTTGAGGAATGGTGCGATGGTTGAGGAAGGTTTGATTCATTGGGACGATGATGATGGTCGTGTCCCGTCTTGGGAGCCAATGCGTGTTATCCAACGCCGTTTTCCCTTTCTTATCCTTGAGGACAAGGATGTTTCTAACGGGGAGGGAGTTGATACGAGTCCGTACGAGGAAGAGCTGCCGGAGGCCGCGTCGGAGCCGCCTAACATTGTCACGTTTGATATTAATGGAGAGGTGACGGAAGAAGGGGGCTGATCTAGTAGGCTGAAGAGGAGAGTTCGAGGTCCAAGGAAGTTGGACGATTTTATTGTTTATCGTTAGTATTTTTCTATTCTTTATTTGGCGATTGTTGGGCTTGGCCCGTGTTTTCGTTTTATCGAGTCGAGCATTTTATGAGCTCCTTTCCGGGTTTTCTTGTTGGTTCTTTCCCGGACCGTAAGTCGAACCAACCCTAGGGTCTTATTATTTATAGGTAGAAGGGGTGTATTGCCGAAATCATCTAATCAATAAACCCTAAATTCTATCCTTATTTCGTGTTTTTTTCTTTTCTCGTTCGGTGTGTACGTCGAGAGCTGCTCTCGCGTCTACCATTATTTCTCGATAGGAATCGATAACCTATCAACTGGTGCTTTCATCCCGAACCATGGCAAAATTTCAGAACAACGCCAGCAACAAGGGGATTCCCACGCCCGTTTTTGGCGCATCGCATTCGTCGGAATCGACACCGCCGGCATCTATGGAAGCGGTGTTGGAGAGGTTACAAAGGCTGGAGGCGAGGTTCGTGGACGAGGATGGTCAGGAGGGGAGTAGGCAGCGTCCTGACCCGGACCCACCCTATGGGATGCCGCCTTTGTGGAAAACGCCGGCGTGGGTCCCCGGCGGTCAGATGGGGACAGGTTCGGATTCGCGGCTGGTGGCGTCGGGCCTCCTCCTCATACACCCGCCATGCAAACGTTCCCGGAGCCTCGGTTGTCGGGGGGTAACTTGTAGCAATTAGGGTTTCGTTCTAACCCTAACCCTAGCCAGACGTCCACATGGGAGCTTGGCCCAGTTCGCACGGCGTGGGACCACCCAGCCAACGCACGGTTCCCCAATCGCAAGGCCACGATCCGGGACGTTTATTTAAGTTGGAGCCCCCTATTTTTTATGGAACCGAGGCGCACAGTTGGGTGATTCGGGTGCAGTATTATTTTGATCACATCATGCTACCCGAGGAACACCGCCTTCACTACGTTGTCATATTATTCGCTCCGTCGGTCACAGATTGGATATTTGCATATCGTGCTAGCAATCTCATGGTCTCTTGGCGCCAGTTCTTAGATGATGTTCGACGATGGTTCGACCCTAATTACTTCGTTAATTATGTGGAGCTATTATCCAAGCTTACGCAAACAGGGCCTCTCGCTGACTACAATTGAGAGTTTGAAAAAATGATGAATCAGGTTCAGGGAGTGTCAGAATCCACGTTGTTGGCCATGTATTTTAGTGGATTGCGCCATCCACTTCGAAACCAAGTGCGATTCCAACATCCCTCCTCAGTTGCGTCGGCCATGGCGTTGACGGTCGAATTTGATACGGGTTCAGATAGGAGTACTCCTCAACGTCGTCAATGGCCGGCTCGGGAGACCCGCCCGATGCGAGCATCGGGATCCACGGTCGGGGTGCCTGATCAGCTTACGGCGCCTTCTACATCGGCTGCCACGGCCCGTCCTAAAGATTACTCAAAATTGTCGATGGTGCGGCTATCGGCAGCTGAGCGGGCCGAGAAGACCAAGCTCGGTCTTTGTTGGTATTGTTCGGAAAAGTGGGTGCCGGACATTCTTGTAAGGGACGTTTCTAGCTTATATTGGTCCCGATGATGATGATTAGGACAGTGGGGAGCCTGCGGAGTTGCCAACGGAGACACCGGAGGTGATAACGGCGGACCTTTCTCACATGTATAGCTTGGACGGGCAACCGAGGGCATCAGCTTTGATGTTTCAAGGATTTTTGGGAAGCTCGGAGGTGCGGATAATGGTGGATTCGGGCAGCACACATAATTGTGTTCACCCCCGTGTCGCAGAGAAGGTGAAACTGTCGGTGCAGGCTATTCGGCCGTTTAGGGTTTACGTCGGGAATGGCCAATCATTGGTGTGTTCGACTAAGGCCGAGGGGGCTGAAGTTCGAATCCAAGGGCCCTCGATGAGGATTGATCTACATGTTCTTAAGGTGCACGGGCCCGACGTCATTCTTGGGATTGCTTGGCTTAGCTCTTTACACCGAGTGACGAGTGATTACTATATGGGGACGCTTGAATTTCAAAACAACGGCAGGCCAGTTCGTCTAAAGATGGTGCCACGCTTGTCGAGGCAGATTTCCGCCAACATGTTCGCCGCCATTATGCTTCATCAAGGGGCCGCTCAATGTTTTGAGATCATCCCGTTGGACGAAGGGGCGGGGGCCGTCGATTCTGATGTTGATTTTCCTTCCGATCTGCCGGCCGCAGTTCGTGAGGTGTTGCTGCTTCACAAGGCTGTGTTTGCAGTTCCTTCGGGCCTTCCCCCGTCCCGGGCGTTCGATCATAAGATTCACTTGCTGCCCCACACAAAGCCCGTGAACGTCCGGCCATATCGGTACCCGTATTTTCGAAAGAGCGAGATAGAGAAACAAGTCCGGGAGATGCTCGATGCTGGGATCATTCGACGCAGCTCGAGTGCATTTTCTTCCCCGGTCTTACTCATTCGTAAGAAAGATGGGACGTTTCGGTTTTGCATTGATTATCGGGCCTTGAACAACGTGACGGTGGCGGATAACTTTCCTATTCCAACGGCGGATGAGTTGGTTGATGAGCTAGGGGCGGCGCGCGTTTTTACCGAGCTCGATCTCCGTTCGGGGTACCACCAAATCAGGATGCATGAAGAGGATGTCTAAAAGACGGCGTTTAGGACCCACGACGGGCATTTTGAGTGTCTCGTGATGCCATTTGGCCTCACTAACGCCCCGTCCACTTTCCAAGCGGCGATGAACGAGATCTTTTTTCCTTTGCTTCGTCGATTCGTCATCATTTTCTTCGACGACATCCTCATTTACAACACTTCGGTGGACGAACACGCTCGTCACTTGCGCGAGGTCTTTTCTATCCTTGCTCATCACCATTTTTTTATTAAATTGTCCAAGTGCACTTTCTGCTATTTGACGGTGGAATATTTAGGTCACGTTATCTCGGAGGGGAATCTGAAGGCCGACACGGCCAAGATTGAGGCGATGGTGGCTTGGCCGAAACCCACGTCCGTTCGGCAGCTTCGGGGTTTCCTGGGACTGACAGGCTAAGACCGGAGGTTCGTGGCGGGCTATGCAATGTTGGCCGCCTCGTTAACCGACCTCCTCAAGAAAGACGCGTTCGCTTGGAGCGAGGATGCCGACGCGAGCTTTCGGTCTTTGAAGGATGCCATGATTTCTGCTCCCGTCCTCCGCTTGCCGGATTTTTCAAAGACATTTGTGGTCGAAACGGATGCCTCGAATGTGGGAGTCGGGGCGGTGTTGATGCAAGATGAACACCCTATAGCTTTTTTCAGCAAGAAGTTGGGGCCTTGGTGTAGGGTTACTTCGACTTACCACAAGGAGCTCTATGCCATTGTCGAGGCCGTCCAAAAGTGGCGTCAATATCTATTGGGGCGCGAGTTCGTCATTCGCTCTGATCAGAAGAGCCTACGAGAATTGTTGCAACAAATTATCCAGACTCCCGATCAACAACTTTATGTCCGGAAGTTGATGGGATATAAGTTCGTCATTGAATACAAGCCGGGAAACAGTCGGATGGCCAAACGGAGGTCCGAAACCGCGGCCTCGAGCAGTACTTGCGCGCCTTCGTGGCGGACCGGCCCAACAAATGGACTTCTTTTTTGCCGTGGGCCAAGCTGGCTCTCAACTGCATGCATCATGAAGGATTAGGGACCTCTCCCTTCACGGCTCTGTACGGACATGAGCCACCTTCTCTCGTAGCAGCTGATCCGCCGGCTACGTGCCCGCCAGAGGTGGGGGAAGTTATTCGGCAACGAGGGGAGTTGCTCGTGGAGCTGCGCCGTAACTTGGAGAAGGCGCAGCAGCGGATGCGTGACTCCGCTAATGCATACCGCCGTCACGTCGAGTTTAAAGTCGGGATAAGGTCCTCTTGAAGCTTCAGCTGTACCGGCAGCATTCCGTGGCCCATCCTATTTCTCAAAAGCTTGCTTGCCGATTTTATGGACCTTTTTCGGTGTTAGAACGTATCGGGCAGGTGGCTTATCGTTTGCAGCTGCCCGAGGGAAGTCGCATTCATAATGTGTTCCACGTTAGCTTGTTACGGCCGTTCGTGGAAGGCGAGTCCTCGAGGCAGGAGGAGTTTCCGTCTCACTTTGCTAGGAGACGGGTGGTATCGAGACCGGTGTGCCTTGTTGATCGGCGGCAGGTGTTGAGGAATGGTGCGATGGTTGAGGAAGGTTTGATTCATTGGGACGATGATGATGGTCGTGTCCCGTCTTGGGAGCCAATGCGTGTTATCCGATGCCGTTTTCCCTTTCTTATCCTTGAGGACAAGGATGTTTCTAACGGGGAGGGAGTTGATACGAGTCCGTACGAGGATGATCTGCCGGAGGCCGCGTCGGAGCCGCCTAACGTTGTCACGTTTGATACTAATGGAGAGGTGACAGAAGAAGGGGGCCGATCTAGTAGGCCGAAGAGGAGAGTTCGAGGTCCAAGGAAGTTGGACGATTTTATTGTTTATCGTTAGTATTTTTCTATTCTTTATTTGGCGATTGTTGGGCTTGGCCCGTGTTTTCGTTTTATTGAGTCGAGTGTTTTATGAGCTCCTTTCCGGGTTTTCTTGTTGGTTCTTTCCCGGACCGTAAGTCGAACCAACCCTAGGGTCTTAGTATTTATAGGTAGAAGGGGTGTATTGCCGAAATCATCTAATCAATAAACCCTAAATTCTATCCTTATTTTGTGTTTTTTTTTTTCTTTTCCCGTTCGGTGTGTACGTCGAGAGCTGCTCTCGCGTCTACCATTATTTCTCGATAAGAATCGATAACCTATCAGGCCTTCACCGTGATCTTCATCTTTTCTGACCTAAATTTCTAGCTAGTGTGTAATTCAAAGGAACCTGCTCATTGTGTGTTTTATATTACTGTGTAATGAGATAAGTTGTATGTCCACGTGGCAAGCATTGGTGGAAGCAAGAAAATAATAGAGACTTTTTAGTTGAAATCGTGTATGCTTTTAATCACGTTTTTAGTACGTTTTACTTCCTTGTTGCCTAAGATTTGAGTAGGTGAGAATATTTGTAGGAGTTTTTCGACTGGAAAAATTATGGAATGAAATTATCTTTTCTCTCTCTCTACATCTCTCCTTTTCCTTTTTGTGAGAGAAGAGAAAGAGATAATATTTTTCCCTTGAATTGGTTTAGTCTATTACTGGGAATATATAATGCATATTACAACAAAGAGATCCGAGATTAATGGATCAGTGACTAACTTTCCTAACAAAGTAAAGGATAATTACAAACTAATTAAGGGAGGTTTACGTGATTTACGTGAGGTTTACTTGATTTACGTATTATCCTTGATACCCCCCCTCAAGCTTTGCGTCGGATTCATGCGAACGCATAGCTTGGAACGAAGCAACTCATACGTGGGACGAGGCAAACTTTTAGTGAAAATATCGGCCAATTGAAGATGAGAAGGTACAAATTGAGTGGAAAGTTTGCCTGCCGAAACTAGATCATGAACGAAGTGGTAGTCTATGTCAATATGCTTTGCTCGTTTGTGTGCGACTGGATTTTGGCTAAGAAACACGGCACTGTTATTGTCACACAAAAGAGCATGTATTGAATGAAGTGGAACCCGAATTTCACGAAGAAGATTTGTGATCCAAACTACCTCAGCCGCAGTATTGGCAAGAGCCCTATATTCGGATTCACAACTTGAACGAGCTACCGTAGGTTGTTTCTTTGCACTCCAAGAAACAAGATTTCCTCCAAGAAATATTGAATACCCATAAGTTGATCGTCGAGAATCAACACAACGCGCCCAATCAGCATCCGAATAGCCAAGTAGAGATAAATCAGATTTACGATTAAAGGTAAGACCAAGGTTCACCGTACTCTTAACATATCGGAGAATGCGTTTAACGGCCTCAAAATGATCAATCGTGGGCGAGTGTAAGAATTGGCTTACGTGATAACAGCGTAAGATAAATCGGGGCGAGTAACAGTGAGATATTGAAGAGCACCGACCAAGGATCGATATAACGACGGATCGTGAAATGGAGAACCATGTTGCTCTAGTGAGATACCAGCAGTCAAGGGAGTAGCAACAGGTTTGGAGTCGAGAAGTTGTGCACGAGAGAGAATATCATGAGCATACTTAGCTTGGCCTATGAAGAGACCATCGGGCTGAGAAGTAATTTCAAGGCCAAGAAAATATGTCAGTGCACCTATATCTTTAAGAGCAAACTCATGACTTGCTCGATCGATGAACTTTCGAAGCAAGATTTTGTTGTTACCGGTGAGAACTATGTCGTCGACATAGAGAAGAAGAAAAATAAAAGAGTTTCCTTGATGAAGGAAGAAAAGAGAGGTATCGGAGCGACTCTGGTGAAAACCGAGGCTGAGCAGAAAGCGACTGAAGCGTTGAAACCAAGCCAACGGAGCTTGACGAAGACCGTAAAGAGCTTTCTTGAGACGACAAACATGATTTGGATGTCGTGGATCAATGAATCCTGATGGTTGGGCTATATACACGGGCTTAGATAGAACACCATTGAGGAAGGCGTTCTTAATGTCGAGCTGATGCAACGGCCATCGATAATGAACTGAAAGAGCAAGAATTATTCGGACAGTTGAGGCTTTGACAACCGGACTAAATGTGTGGTGAAAATCTGCACCCGGTACTTGAGTAAAACCTTGAGCAACTAAGCGAGCCTTGTAACGATCACTAGATCCATCGGCCTTATACTTGGTGCGAAAGACCCATCAAGATCCGACGATGTTGACGCCGGAGGGAGGAGGAACTAGATCCCAAGTGTTGTTGTTGTGAATAGCGTCCATTTCCTCTTGCATGGCGGAAACCCAATGTTGAAACTTAGAAGCGGATTTAAAACCTCGCGGTTCGGTGGCAGCGGTGGAGGCAACCAAAGCCGATAATAGAGGAGTGGCAGCAAGATTTAAGGGGTAGCGAGGCTTGAAAATCCCATTCTTCGAACGAGTAATCATAGGGTGCGTCGGTTGCGGAGCGACGACAGTACGGTTTTGAGTCGAAGGAGAATTTTCAATAGATGATGATGAAGGCGAGGGAGGATCAGCCGCCGGTGATGGTGGATCAGCAGCTGGCAATGGTGGATTAGCCATGGGAGAGTGTGGTGGAGAGATTTCAGCCTGTGGAATAGTGTGTTGCAAAGGCGAGTCATGCAAGCACGACTTGCATGTAGAAGAAGGTGGTGGAGAGGTAGGTGACGACGTAGCCTGTGAGTTTTCAAAAAATGATGTAATATCCAATGTAGTGCATGGAGTTGCCGAGCCAGACGAAGCAACAGGAAAATAGCCTTCGTCAAACTGAGCATGGCGTGTGATGTAAGTACGTGAAGTGGCAGGATCGTAACACCGAAAACCCTTATATGTCGAGCTATAACCCAAGAAGATACAAGGAGAGCTTCGAGGAGCTAGTTTATGAGGTGAGTAATCACACAAATAAAGAAATACACGACAACCAAACGGTTTAAAATTCGGATAGTGCGGAATACAACCAAAGAGCACCTCGAAAGGAGATTTATTTTGCAAGATGGCAGAGGGCAGCCTATTGATAACGAATGTTGCTGTAGCAAAAGCATCGAACCACAAATTAGCCGGAGCATGAGCATGAAAAAGCATAGATAAACCCGTTTCAGTAATGTGTCGATGCTTTCATTCAGCACGCCCGTTTTGTTGAGGTGTATAGGGACAAGAAACCCTATGATGGATACCATGAGTGTAGAAGAACGAACGAAGACGAGCATTGAGAAATTCCAAACCACCATCACTTTGAAAGTTCTTAATGCTTGTAGAGAATTGAGTGCATACGAAAGCGTGAAACTTGATAAATACTCCATAAAAATCAGACTTTGCTTTAAGAGGATAAAGCCATGTAAACCGAGAAAAGTCATCCACAAAGGCAGCATAATATCAAAAACCATCGACACTAGTGATAGGCGCCGGACCCCACAAGTCACAATGAATTAATTCCAAAACCAAATCAGCACGTTTATCATTCAAATCGAAAGTGAGGCGTTTGCTTTTAGCAAGCTGACAAGGAGAACACAATCTCGGAGTAGGCAATATAGAAGTAACAAATAAATGGCCTAATTTATTAAGAAGCGAAATAACAGGAAACGGAACATGGCCTAGGCGCAAATGCCATAACTCATAACTAGCCTTCGAACGACTTGACTTGACAGCAGCGAGCAACGCCGGAGTCCCACGGTCAAGCACGTATAATCCTCGATCAAGACGACCCTGAGCGATGGCCTGCTTGGTTGCTCGGTTCTGAATAGTAAATTGTCGGTCAGAAAAGAGCACATCAACCGGTAGATCATTAGTAAGCTTGCTAATAGAAAGCAAGTTTTTAGTAATGTGTGGTACAACCAACACATCAAGAAGATGAACATTATTATTGATCGAAGTAGAGCCAGTATGAGAGATATGGAGAGAATTTCCATTACCGACGACAACGCTGCCATTACCGGAGTATGGTTGAACGATGTCGAGAGACGATGGATCCAAAGTCATATGGGCTGAAGCTCCTGAATCAACATACCAATCTGATGTAGGAGTAGAGATATTGCAGGAGGACGTGAATGCCTCGGCGAGATTGGCATGAGTAGAAGGAGCACGAGCTAGGTATAAGGGACACTTGTCCGCGTAGTGTTCCCCGCGGCAGATTTGACAACGTGGCTTGCGTTGTTGTTGTTGCTGTCCACCACCACGGCCACCACGACCGCCACGACCTCCGTTGGTGGAGCGACCACCGATAGAAGAACGAGCATCGGTATAATAAGCTATGTCTTCATTGGTGGAAGGAAGACGTGAAGAGGTTGCTGTGAAAGCAACAGTGGCGGAGGATTCAGAGGGATCCATAGACTTGAGCATGAGATCAAATTGAATTGCTTGATGCAATAAAACCGAGAGAGACGGGACATGCTGCATCGACATTCTTGCGTCTGCAAAATTTGCAAAGGCAGCGCTCAAACCGAGAAGGAACCAATGGCTCTTGTCCGACTCGTCAACAGGTTTTCCGATGGCAGAAAGTTGATCGCAGATGCTCTTGAAGGGAGAACCATAATCTTTGACAGAGAGAGAACCACGGCGGAGAGAGAGGAGTTCCTCGCGAAGCTGATTCACGCGAGATGTAGAGGAGTGGGAGAAAGCGGCATTAAGCGCAGTCCATGCCTCTCGAGAAGTTGTGCAGTCAACAACTTCTGACATCGCCTCTTCAGAAAGGGTGGAGAAGAGGACGGCAAGGAGACGTTGATCCGTGGAAAGCCATTTGGAATAATCAGGATTCGGAACAACCTCACCGGTGACCAAGCGAGTAGTGGGTGGCGGCGCCTGTTGAGTGCCATTGACGAAGCCTAAGAGCTCAAAACTAGTGAGCATAGGTATAATATGACGTTTCCAAAGGAGGAAGTTGCTGGAGGAGAGCTTGATCGATACCATATGGATCATGGTAGCGATCGGAAGAGAATCGGAGGAAGAGGATGAGGCGGCGGAAGACATTGCAGAGAGAAAGAAGGGAAGAGAGATTGGGGTTTTCAGTGTATCAAGCTGATACCATGTGAGAGAAGAGAAAGAGATAATGTTTTCCCCTTGAATTGATTTAGTCTATTACTGGGAATATATAATGCATATTACAACAAAGAGATCCGAGATTAATGGATCAGTGACTAACTTTCCTAACAAAGTAAAGGATAATTACAAACTAATTAAGGGAGGTTTACGTGATTTACGTGAGGTTTACTTGATTTACGTATTATCCTTGATACTTTTATCTTCTATCTACTGTTCCATTGGTTCTACAACATCTTACAGAAGAAGTACTCCCATAGTATAATACAATCCATTATACACTTGTAGTGTTGGTCCCGGTTTAACACAAGCAGGAGAACACATGGGGGGAGGTGAATACGTGTTCTAAAAGTTTTCAACTTCTTTTTCAAGCTTGTTTCAGTGTATGTAATGTCAGCAGCTAGAGACTTAAGACCAAAGCTGGCGCTAGATCTACAGTCAAGCTTCCAAGAGACTGAAGCGAAAGCTTGATCTCTCAAGTTGCTTACTTACACGAATGCGGAATTTAGTGAGCTATATCTTTCCTAAGTAATTGAAAATCTCAAGTTAAAGTTGTTTATGTGCTTGTGCAATATGAGATAATCAAAGCGAGTAATGTGATAATAAAAGAGTAAGGGCGAGAGATACTGTACATCGAGTTATAGAGGTTCGGAGATTAACGACTCCTACGTCCACTTTGTTCCAACACAGGGAACGAATTCTCTTCACTCAAGAATCCCATAGAGACTATGATGGGTTCTCTGGAAACCTAACAAAGATCGAGCTTTACACTATTGATCACACTATTTTCTACCACACAAAATAGGTGTAATATAAAGAAGCACGAGTATCGTATCCACAGGGATTGACAAGTCAAAAACGCACACAATACCTCTACTAAAGAACTAATGTGATGTTTAGGCTTTTAGGAATTTAGGATGTGGTATTTATAGACTAGGCAAATAATAAAAACTCAAGTAATCATATAAGGAAATAAATAAATAAGGAAATAACTAGTCAAGTAAAACAACTTAGGACACAAGCAATTAAATAAATAAGGGAAGTAAACAATTAAGGAAATGTGTTGATTCTAGGGAAGCCTACCTAATCAAATCTATGAGGCAATTAATGCATACAATTAACCAATTTAATCCAATCTAAATGTGATACATGAAAGATATCCTACACCCCGATAAAAGCAATGCAAGTCGTCACTTAATATGATCCTAATATCCTTTCGGACGCATAGATATCAAACTAAGTGCAAAAGAGAACAAGTATCAATGATATAATCAAGTAGGTTCAATTAAGACACCCAAATCAATTACATGCAAACATATGATAATTCAAACTCAATTAAGACAAATCAAATTATCATACCATGTATTCATGAGATCTATTATGCAATATCCTATCAAGGCATATAAACATAACTATGCATACATAATTAGTGGCCAATTAATCATGCATGAGAATAAGCACCATGAAAACATGCATCTAGATTGGAAGGCTAATTGTAAACAAAAACACTTACATAAATTCAAGTAGGCATTCAATCCCTAAAATCAACTAAGAAATTTAGCTAGACATAATTAAAGCAAACATAAACACAAAAGATTGAAAGAACATAGTTAAAGAGTAGAAGTAAGAAAAACTTGAACACAAACGAAGAACGTCGAATCTTGAATCTCGCATAAAATTGAAAAGCTCCAATGTTGAATACAAGAAATAAAAACTCTAAAGGAAAATATAATGTGCTAGAAAAGTATGAAGGATGATATCTTGCTTAGGTTTACAATGCTAGACTAGGAGTATATATAGGAGAAATTTACATAAGGAAACCTAAACCAAAAAGGAGTCTAATTAATTAAGGAGGAAATTCCCGGCTGGAACCCCCTCTCGACAGACCTCTCGATCGAGAGAGGTATCGAGAGGGTGTGAACTATGCTCTCGATCGATAGCTACGGCAGAATGCACCTCTCGACATACCTCTCGATCGAGAGAGGTATCGAGAGGCCTTCTCTCGAACTCAAATCTTGCACTTTGATCTTCGATCTTCACGCCTTGTCTCGTCTCGGGGTTTTAGCATCGAAATATACCTAAAAACTTAAGAAAACACCCACAAGCATAATATTGTCCAATATAATGAAAATCATATAAACCATAGACAATACTACACAAACGAGACATAAAATCGACTCTTTTTGGTTATAAAAACAAAGTAAATTTCACCTATATCAAATCCCCCAAACTTAAACATTGTTCGTCCCGAACAATACCAAAACATAAACAATAGACTCTAGCATTGTGAACTATATAGGCCTCAAAACTTTTTCAAAACAAATACTCATGATCATGATCAAAACTATGCACACAACCTTAACATCAATAACACAATCCATTTAACAAATTCAACTCATGTCAATCCATCAAAGAACACTCTCCAACATGTGAGATATTTATATGTGTATAAGTGAACACTCAACTCTCTCAAAGAAAAGATGTATGAAATAATGCACATCATATAGGTTCACTCAACATCAATGTAATGCAACATGTTTACCATAGGCTTGCCCCTAATCTCAACCTCTCCACCTAATGTAATACCTACAAATTAGGATCAAAAAGGTCTTCATAAAAGCTTGTAATGTAGGGACATTGGTTAAGGTAGGGAATGTATAGGCTAAGTGACTCAAATAAATTCAAACCATCAACCTCTTTTCAACTCCAACCAAAGTATGGTTTTTCAACTCCATCTTCTACCATCCAACACCAACTACAAAACATCAATATCATAGATGCACATAATACAATTCAAGCTAACTATCCCCTTATGCTTTTATTCTTTCTTTCTTTCTTTCTTTTTTTTTTTTTTTTTTAGAGCTTATCTAATGAATGTTCTTTCTAATGTTGAACGAAGGCTCTATATTTTTTTTCTTTTCACAACTATTTTTTCTAAGCTTATAGGGATAGCCAACTATACTAAATCAAGCATCTAAAATTCTTTTCTTTTTCTTCTCCATACCACAACAAGTATTCTTTTCAACACCTCCCACATCACCAACTATATCCACCAAAGATACCCTTATCCATCCAAACCTCCTATCATCTAAGCTTTAGAAAGAAAGGCTCATAACAAGGCTCAAAGGGGGTAAACAAAGATTATGATCAAGGTTAGTGTATGAGAATCATGTGGCTAAAGAAAAATGTCCTAAGATCATCTCCTAGTTCGTAAATATACCAAGGTCTTGATGGAGAAATAGGGCAAGTTCTAGAAACAATGAAGCATACATGATCACTCAATCAAGGAAATAGGCATCAACATGCACAAAAAGCTCAAATCTCACGGGCTCAAACTAACTAGTTCCCGACATCAAAACATGCTTCAAATTCATCAAATAAAATGCGTCGCTTCGCCAAGGATCTATGCATAATAAAGATCATGAATTTTTTCTCCAAAAATCAAGCAAAAATTTTCTATCATTGGCCAAATTCACAATACTGTCATCACATGCTTATTCAACTCTATTTAACCTAAGACTCTAACAATTCAAAACAATAAAAGACTCGACATAAAAGACTCAACATACCCCAAAATAAACTAACTACTAAAGCAATTAAAGAAAATACTCAAAAAGATTGTTAACTTTAGTTACTCTTCCCCCTCCCCCAAACTTATTTCGAAATCAAAGATTAAGGAATAAGTTTGCAAAAAGAAGAAGGAACTAAGTTAACAAACTTACCTCATTGATATGGCAGTGGGAAGGGAGGGTTGTCGGGGTTATTGGGGTCGAATCGTTGATGGTTCGCCGGGTAGTGAGGATAGAAGTAGTGCATCTCATGCACCATCCTATTGTAATTCTCCATATAAGCTCTCTCATCCTCACGCCTCTTCGCCTCATCCTCTCTTCTTTTCGCCTCATTCTCAAAATAAGTATTGAGAGAATCGAAACGACCTCCAATGTATGTACGAAGGTCCCCCACCTCGGTTCTCAATGTTTGCACCTCTTCTCGAACTCCTCTCACTTGAGACTCAACAAACTCCCTACCATCCCAATGGTAGTTGTCCATCGCCTCCATTGTCTCCGTGTGCCAATCTTGCATCGTAGAGAATTCTGGAGCTCTCATGTAGAAACCGGGCTGTGGAACACCTTCGTACCATTGCGCATAAGCATCCTCCTCTTGATCATATCCTTGCTCATATTGCTCGGCCTCTTCTTCATCATCATCGCCTCCTTCATCGGGCCTTGGACCTCCCTCGGCCCACATAAGCTCCTTGTGTTGAGGAGAGTTCATCTTCCCGTTCCCTCTCCGCAGCTTCTCATTCCCAATCACCTCGGTCAAATAGTTGTTCGGCAGCGGGAAGAGATGAACTCCACTTCTCCCATGTAGCTTAAAGAACCACCCGGACGTGTCGAATGAGATCATCCTCGCAAGCTCCAACGTGCGTCTATCCACAAAGATGGACCTAGACACGGGCTGCTCTCCAATCGGGCTGTTGAAGTGTTGAGCAAGTGGAGTGACGAATGCTCCTATCCCAATCTTTTGTCCCCCGAACAAGTATGCTTGGTTCTCCATATGATCAACGAGGTAAAGGGTTGCACATTGAGAGTGGCCTCGATACGAAGTCCAAATGAGATGAACGTCGGTGGCAAGGAAGGTGCCGGAGTTGTGGCGGGAATGGATGGTAGACGAAATCAGCCTATGGAAGTAGCGAATCGTGGGATTCCGAATTGAGGTGGCCTTTGCATTAGCCGGATTGTAAGATCTCCTCCTTTCCTCCTCAAAATCCACGAATTGGGCCCACAAATCTTGAAGATTCGGATGGTTGTTGCCAATGTACTCGCCATTCTTGTTTCCTCCGATAATATCATTGAGTTTATCCATGTCAAGCTCCCTTGGTTGACCACCAAGTTGGAAACGAATGACGTGGGGCACTTGATTGACTCGCTCCACCACCAAAGTTGAGAGAAACTCCACCGATAGAATGTGATATGTCAAGTGATTGCCGTGAAAGATGTTGGTGAAGCCTCCTCTTTGCATCATTTGTGTGATCTCGTCGGCTATCCCCATCACCGCTATCGTCTCTTGATAGAGGAAACGACAATGCTTGTGCTTGAGTTGCACAAGATGTGATCATCTCCTCTGTTGGTCCCGGTTTGTTAATAGGAAAATACGTAGAGGGGGGGGGGGGGTGAATACGTATTTTGAGGTTTTTCAACTTCAAATCCCTTAACTCAGAGTAACAAGTAAAGAGCTCGCTTGGAACTTAAGACCTAGCTGAAGTTAGATCTACAGTACGTAGCTAGCCTGCTTGACCGAAGTGGGCACTTGATCAAGAGGGAGTCTTTACTCGTATGTGCGGAATTTGGTGAGCTAAAATCTTTCCTAAGTATTTAAAATTTCCAGATTAGGTTTGTTTAGATGCAATATGCAATGGATAATCAAATAAGTAAGAGTTTAGGGTTAGAGAGATACGACACAAAGAATTATAGTGGTTCGGAGATAACGCTCCTACGTCCACTTTGTTGCACGACGGCAACCGTTCTTTTCACTCAAGAACTTGAAGATTTCGGGCTCTTCAAAAGCCTGGTCAAGATCGAGCTTCACTTGCTTGGATTTGACAGGCACTGGGTGATTCCGGGTTCACACCAAAAACCTAACTAGACTGGAAGCTTCACTCGCTTCAGTCAAACAGACAGGGAGATTACGGGCTCTCCTTACAGCCTAGCTTCGATCGAGCTTTACACAAACGATGTAAGTGTAAGCTTGGATCTAAACTCTATGATCGAGGCATCTTCAATCGGTGAAAGAAGGGCCTTGGATCGAAACAACCTAACGACAACACTCAAAAACCTAACAGACAGATTTAGGGTTTTTGGTTGACGAACACACTGTGAAGAACTCTTTACAGTAGATGCAAAGATTGGCTAGAGTTCTTCTTCTAAGCTTGGATATTTGAAGTGGGCTTAGACTCTAAGTGTGAAGGTTGTGAAGACGAGTTCCGATGAACTGGAAACTCGGAGAACACTTAAAACAAAGACTCGAAGATTTGCTCGAAGGCTTGGGAGTGTTTGTTTGCAGTAGGCTCGAATGCTCAAGTAGTGTTCTGCTCTTCTTCGTCTCCATCCTTCACTATTTATAGGCGGAGAGATTGCTGAGATCCGTTGCTTGGTTGGTGGCCTTGTCCCTCCTCCTCTCGACAGTACTTGCGCAGGCTGGCACCTTTTTCAGACGTCCAGTTTTGGCATTTTGCCAAAATTGGCTAACTTACAAGGTTAACAGTAACTGGAGCGAGCCAGTACTGTTGCGGCGCCTTTGTAGGCCTGGCAGTCAACTCTTCTGCTCCTCTCCGCTTTCGACACGTGGAGATCTTTTAATTAATGCTACGATCTCCTGTTGACTGGAGTTCAAATTTGGAGCGGGAAGTGTGCTGTCGCTTTCTGGTAGGTAGTGGCTTGCTTCGCTTTGAAGTTGTAGCGTCCGCTTTAGTTGAGTCACTTCGTAGTCAATCTGTAGTGAGCCGCTTCGGGAAATAAAGTTCCCTAGTGACTGCTTTGTAAACTGCTGACTAGAGTTGACTAGCTTTGACTTTGCACTGTAGCGTTTGCTTCGCTTCGCTTTGGCTTTGAACTGTAGCGCTCGCTTCGCTTCGCTTTGGCTTTGAACTGTAGCGCTCGCTTCGCTTCGCTTTGGCAGACTCACTTCGAATCTACTGTAGCGATCGCTTCGCTACACTGTTCTTCGGTACGCTTCACTTCAGCTTGCTAGACTTGCTTCGCTTCGAAAAACACACTCAAGCGAGTGGCCTTCACTTGAAAATTTGAAGCCTAAAATCTTAAGCAAATTAAAGAGCCATCCTAACAGAGTAGGCTTGGAAAAGTTCTAACTTATCAACTACATCAAAATGGGTCGCTTGGGAATAGAATGCTTTGGGGTTTTGGGATCAAATCAAAACACTAAAATATCCCTTATAGGTTCCCCCTTAACATATTCGTTCTTAACAATTCCCAACAATTTCCCCCTTTTTGATGATGCCAAAACCCATTCGACTTAGATAAAAAAAAAAATCTAATCTATCTAACCGTGAAGGGAACTTCAAGCGACTGCTTCCTTTGCAGTTTCGTTTGTAATTTTCTTTTAAGTTCCTTTCCCTTTTTTTTCGGTTAAATTAATTGAGTTTGTAGCAAAAATGTAAAGTCATTCACAAAGCGAGTAAATGACACAGAAGAGGCAGAAATTGAAATGAGATAAATGAACAAGCAGTTCACAAAAAGAGATATTAAGAAGCTTGAAACTCAATGGTTTCCTGCAGCTCCTTCTTTGTCATCCTCCTTCTTCTCCTTCACCTCCATTTCCTTCTCTTCTTCCTCTTCCTCCAAGTCCCTCGCAATCTTCTCTTCTGGGATAGCGTAAGCACTGAAAACCTTCACTTCTAATGAGCCAACAGTATGAATACTTGGCCTCCTCCAAGTCTCTTCAAGTTGGAAGGCTTCATCCACTTCAGCATCGATGATACTGCGATCAGGGATATTGGTGCCAGGTAGAAAGGGCATAGGGAATTCCTTCTTGGCTGGTACCTTGATGATTAGAGGCATGGGCTCTGCAAGCTGTGCGAGTGTGAAAGCCTTCCGCCTGAACTTCTCATCATAGGCACTTAGGAAATGGCTGAGTGCTTTGATTCTTGAGCATTGAGTCTGCAGTGGCACTACCTCCCAGTAGTAGTAGGCTGTAATGAATTTTTCTTTGTAGTACAGCCACTGCTCAAGTAGCTCATCAGGGATGAACTGCTCAATCTCTCTAGCATCAGGATGCTCGTCCCTGCGCACTGCCAATTCCTCTTCCGACAGGCTGGACATTTGTGCAATGATAGCATTGAATTTCTTTCCAGACTCGCCACTCCAGATAGGAAGCCTCCCGTTGAGTTGCTTCCGAATGTAGTTCTGTTCTTCCTTGAGGGGGTAGCGACCGGATTCTATCATTTCTCTCGCAGTCGCATGGCATGTGTCGATTATAGCTTGAGCTAGGCACGACTCAGACTCCTCTGGCATGAACGGAACATAGGCACTACGAACTAGAGCGGACTGGATGAGTCTCACTTCATTGAAGTGTTCCTCGATCCGGCCGTCTATCACTTGGAGTCGCTTGGCCTTTATTCTCCTCTCCTTCTCAGCTTCATCCCTTCCTCCGTCTCCTCTTTTCCTCCTCCTTTCTTCCTTTTCAGCCCTTGAAGCCACTGCTTGTTTGACCTTTTGGCGCTTGGCCGCGGGGTCATCTCCTTTCGTCTCCGGAGCAGTTCGCTTCAGTGGCTGCTTCGGTGGTGGGGGTGGCAGCATGTCCTTCTTTGCAGCACTTGACGGGACGACTGCTGATGTAGTGAGTGCAGCAGTGGTCGAAGTGAGTGCAGCTGATGAAGCTGGCGCGGCGGCTGAAGCGGGCGCTTTGGGTGAAGCAGCCGCTTTGGAGCTAGACGAAGCACCTGCACCCACAAAGTGTTTTGTTAGTTGCTCCATCTCCCACGCCATGGCAGCATCCTTCTCCACCTGCTTCCTCCTTTCCTCCTTTGTTAACACGGTCGCCGGAGGATGCTGTGCAATTGAAGCACTTAGTACTTTTTCCTGAAGCGGCCTGCTAGGCTCTTCGGGCTTTTTCAACAACTCCTCCTCCGTGAGCTTTGATTTGCCCTTCACTTCGCCCAGAGCCCTCGCTTCATCTACATCCTCCTTATCACCGGCAACACTGCCTCCTTCCAACATCAGCTCTACACCAATTCTGCTTCCCCCCGAACCTCCGACTCCTCCTAGCTTCATCTGTCCTTCCCCCTTTTTGGCATCATCACTGCCAGGGGTTAGGATGAACGATTTTCCTGTGATGGATTGGTGGAGTGAATTGACTGCGTTCAAGACAGCTTGAAGCATCTGCTCGTTCTTTCCCAAGGAGGGTGCTACTAAATCAGCTGTTTTAATGCTTATTTCTTCGAGCAGATACTCGCACTGTTTCTCTCTCTCAACAATCGACGCCATCATCCTCTCCAACGGCTCTATCTCCCTGAAGCGAGCCTCCAGCTCCGCTTCAACTTCCCTCTTCATTTCCTTCTTCTCCTCCTGCAGGTTGAAGTACCAAAATTCCTGAGCCGCTTGAAGTTCAGCTTGCATTGTCTCAAGGCTCCTCTCTCTCTGGTTTAGAGAGAGATGGAATTCTGTACTTGCAGCCATCTTTTCTGTGTACGCTTCACCCAGCTCCTTGACCTTTTCTAGTAGAAGGGTCAGTTCAGCGTTTTGTAGGTCAATAGCCTGCGCACTTCTCCTCCGACTCTCCAGTTCCTTCTTATCAAGCTCACTTTCTTGCTTGAGCAGCTTCATCTCATTACTGAGAGAGTCCAGGGACTTTTTGGTGCTCAGCAGCTCACTTCCTGTCCTTATCAACTCCTCTTCTCTCTTCTCATATCCCTCCTTCAACTTCTTCAGCTCCTCCTCCAAATCTTTCTTCTCTTTGCCAATAGAGACAAGTTTGGCATTCACCTCCCTCAAGCGGCTCCTTTCAGCATCAAGCGAGCCCTTGAGTTCGGTAATTGTAGCTGATTGTTCTCCCACCAACGTCACTTGCGCCTCCAGTGCCTTCTCTTTCTCCTCCAGCAGTCTCTCCTTTTCCTCCACCTTTTCCTCCAACTCCTTCTTCTTCCTGTCAAAGTCTTCTCTAAGACTGATGACCTCCCCCGCCTTCCTCTCCATTTCCTCACTCTTCTTTGTTATCTCGCTATGAAGGCTAGCGATCTCCGCATCCTTCAGTTCCACCTCCTCCTTATGCTCCCTGATCAGCTTCCTTTCATGGGATGAGGGCACTCGCTTCGGAACTATAGCGAGTGGATAGGCTTCTTTCACCTTAGCATCCAGCTTCTCCCAGAAGCTGGTCCCTTCAAGAAAGGCGTGGAAGCCGTTTTCGCCAATAAAGTTGAGTAACTTGGCCTCCATTTGAATCAGTTCCTCCTCTGTGAAGGCTTTGAGGAGCCTGAAGATTTTGTAGTACTCCGTTCCACGATACGTGATGTACGTCAGGAAGTCGACGACATTGGTGTAAAACACGTCGCTCCATGGAACGTTGGAGTATCGGAGATTGATTGTCTCTGCGGCTTGCTCTCTCTCCTTGACATAGCGTTCAAGAGCCTGTTTGTGTACGGTGAGGGCAGGAGGAATGAATTGTGGAATGATGGGGAGTTCACCAACAGTTTGGGCGGTGTCGGCTGTAGCTGCCGATGTCGTGGGGGATTGGGATGATGTGGCTTCGGGGGTTTCAGATATTTGGATGGCTTCAGTGGGTGGTGGCTGTATGGTTTCGGTGGTTGGTGGTTGTGTTGGCTGGGATTGAAGTGGTTGAAAGGTAGTGTAGGCAGCAGCTTCATCTGTGCTGAGGAATGGGATAGTGGGGATTTGAAAAGAAGATGCAGATTCTTCTTCATGGGAAGAGAGGGGGGTTATCTGTTTTAGTGGTTGTTGGGTTGATGAAGATTGAGGTTCTGGAATTTGGGTGGTGTGGGTTTGTATTTGGAATTTGGGTGGTGATGGCTGGGGTTGAGTCACTTCAATGTCCTCAAGCGGCTTCTCCACCGCCTCGCTTTCTTGGACAAGTAAAGCGACTCGCTTTGTCTTCTTGCCTCGCTTCGGCGCGGCTCGCTTCCCGGGTGAAGCGACCGGCCTCACTTGGCTTTCTTCAGCTTGCCTTTCGGCAACTGGTCTCGCTACGGGCACTTCGATTTCAAGAAGTCCCAAATCCATCGGAACCTTCGTTTTTCTCCATTTATCATAGTAGATGGATTGCTTGTTGTAGACGATGGTGTCAGTTTTTTCGGCCATGCTTTCCCCGGAAACTTCTTCTCCAAAGCAAAGGAGAGTCTCGAAAAGAACTTCAGTTTGCGGAGAATCTGATCGGTGCTTCCCTTCACGAATGCGAAGTCATCAGCGGCTTCGTGGATCTGTTTGGGAAACTAGCCATGCCAGTTGAATTTCGTTCCAGTGAGGCTGTCGACGATCATGGTAGTGCCGATCAGTTTTGTTTCCGACAGCGTCTCTAGAGATCCGACATAGCATGCGATGCTCTTTGAAAAGAGCTCGCAGATGAGGTTGAAGGGAGCCTTCAAGTTCTTACGAATACTGGCTTCCTTGAAATTTCTTGCAGCTCCGGCGACGGCAAAACGATCATATTGGACTTCGGCCGAAAATCCCAAATCCAACAAGGAATCTCCTCCTTCTCTCGGCAAGTCGAACACGCCGATTAGTTCGTCCAAGTCCACCTCCACCGGCATCTTGGACTGTGGATCTGTGAATGAAGATGAGTTCTACTCCTTCCTTAGATTTAGCAGGAGCTCTCCAACGGCCTTCGCCAGAATCTTAGACGGAACTGCCGTTACGAATTTCCATAGACCGGCCGTGGTCACGGCTCTACGGAAGAAGCCATCTCTCTCGATGACTACAAGGTCGAGATGGGGCTCGACGTTTAGATGTTTGTCTACCTCCGTCATGAACTGCTCCACCGTTTATGTGTTGAGTTTCTTTCCCATGGTGAAATTTGAAGAATTTTGAGAAGAGTTTTAACGATGAAGGGTAAGGGTTGAGACTCGTGAGTTGCAGAATTTGCAGATCTAAGCACGAGAATGGCAAATATTGAGGGCTGTGAAAGGTTCTGCAGTTCTGCATCGTCCCATATATATAGAGTTAGGTCTTGGCTGACGTGGCAGGGGTAGGACGGTAATATTGCCGTAAGTCCTGTAGGTAGGCGGCGGACGTGCGGTGATGGATCTGATGTGTCCGGCGTCACCACAGTAAAAGTGAACCGCCACTTGCTCGGCGTCTCCACGTGGCATGCTGCAATTGGTTTGTCTTATACGGCGCTAATCCAACGGTTGCAGATTGGGGGCTGTTGAGATTCGATGGCTGGATCTTTTCCGCCTTTTCCCGCTTCAAATTTGAAGTGAGAACCACGCGCCCGTTATTTTCGCCGTTCCTGATCCTGCATTAAATACTTGGCAGAAAGTAAAATAGGCACTCAACTCCAGACAGCTCATACTCGCTTCGTGCCCGCTCGCTTCGAGTTGGGCTGCTAGGCTTTGACTCGCTTGAGAGGCATTCGCTTGAGTGACTGTTCCGCACTTGCTTGCGATGGCTAGCTTTGAGTGACGTAGCACTCGCTTGGCCATCTGAAGTGACTGGAATAAGAAAATGAATTTCTTTGCTTAATTTTTAAAATGTTTCTGACTTACATACTTCGAGGATAAACAAGAGTGTTTTCCTCTTTGTATTTGTGTCAGATTCATTTCATATTTTCCACATAGCGAGTGAAGGTTTCTAGCACGCTTCAGCTCACTTAGTGTACTCAAAATTGAAATGCTTACCAGTCAATCTCACTTCGTAGGAGATTAATACCACAAGTTGAAGACTTCATTTGATTTGGACTTCAGGTTGTTGAATCCACTTGTTTGCTTTGAAGCTTGTAGATACCACCTGTTGGGTAATTCATCTTCTTAGCGTTCGTCTTCATGGCATTCATCTTCCTCTATGAATTAGAGCGTCCTCCATCGAAGTGAATGAGGGAGAAAATGAATATAGTACACAAGCTTACTACAACCCGAAGGGAGCATCACGTAAGTGTACTTATTCACGACGAATGGGGGATGAGTACAAGTCCTTATCTCAGAGCAGAAATGGACAGGATGACAATGAGAATGCTCTGACAAGACAATCTCGAATTTTACGCAGAAGCATGTCACCAGAACTGCAACCTTTTGTATAAAAAGGTAAACCTTCAAGCTTTCCTAGAATCTAGAGAATGAATCTGCAGTCGGCTCGCTTTGACCCAAGCTAGGGCAAATTGAAGCGATGCAGAATTCAAGATAGCAGCATTCTTTGCTCGCTTTGGAAGTAGCTTGCTCCGAGAGTAAACATTAGTTCCCCCTTAACCAAATACTTAACAATTCCTTTAAGTTGGTAGGGAACTTCTTCCAATACTCCACCTTTCTCCACCTTTCTTCATTTTCTTCAAGCGAGTGAGATTTTGAAGTGGCTCGCTTGAGTTGGTGAAGATCCGAAGCGAGTGACGCACAAAATATCAAGCGGTCACTCTTTCGTGCATCCTGGAACTAGCATTCTTCACCAGGGTCTAATAACCCTAATTCCATGCATAGCTGATTGAAGCGAGACTCAGCTAGAGGCTTGGTGAGGATATCTGCTTGCTGGAGATCGGTATGGATTTTCTCGAGCTTGATATCATTCTTCTCGACATGATCACGAATGAAATGATGTCGAATTTCCACGTGCTTGCATCTGGTGTGAAGCACCGAATTCTGCGAAATACATATGGCACTGTTGTTGTCACAGAAGATCGGAATTTCATTCGCTTCAACTTTCTAGTCCTTCAATTGTTGACGAAGCCATAGGATTTGAGAACAGCAGCTTCCAGCGGCCATGTATTCAGCTTCAGTTGTTGAAGTAGCTACGCTTGTTTGCTTCTTTGAGAACCACGAGATCAGCTGGCTTCCCAAGAACTGACACGTGCCTGACGTTGATTTCCTATCAACTCTGCACCCTCCATAGTCAGCATCGGAATATCCAGTGAGCTCCAAATTGTCCTACGCTGGATACCACAGCCCCATATTGACAGTGCCCTTCAAATATCGAAGAATTCTCTTGGCAGCTTCAAGATGGCTGTGCTTGGGGTTGCTTTGGAAGCGAGCGCAGACTCCGACTGCAAAAGCAATATCTGGCCTGCTTGCAGTGAGATAGAGTAGTGACCCAATTAGGGCACGATAATCTGTAGGATCTACAGATTTTCCTCCTTCGTCTGGCTCCATCTTCCAGTTGGTATTCATAGGGATCTTCACAGCTTTAGCATGTTGAACACCAAACTTGGCAAGCATATCTCTAGTGTATTTGGCTTGGTTGATGAAAATTCCATTATCCTGCTGCTTTACTTGAAGACCTAGAAAGCAGCTCATCAAGCCAATCATCGACATTTCATATTTGGTCTTCATCAACTCTCCAAACTTCTCGCTAAGCGACTGGTTTGGTGACCCAAATATGATGTCGTCCACATAGATCTGGACCCAAAGCATATCTTCTCCATGGTTGATGGTGAAGAGAGTCCGATCTATCTTTCCTTTGTGAAATCCATTATCCACTAGGAATTGAGAGAGTGTATCATACCAAGCTCTGGGAGCTTGCTTCAACCCATACAGGGCTTTCTTCAAGCGATACACTTTATCTCCCTGCTCGAAACCCGGTGGCTGCTCCACATACACTTCTTCCTTGAGTTCACCATTGAGGAATGCGCTCTTCACATCCATTTGATAGACCTTGAACTTCTTGGCTGCTGCATAGGCTAGAAGCAATCTTATAGCTTCAAGCCGTGCCACTGGAGCGAAGGTTTCGTCAAAGTCGATTCCTTCCTCTTGGCAGTAGCCTTTGGCAACGAGACGCGCCTTGTTCCTCACAACGTTGTGGTCCTCGTCCATCTTGTTTTTGAACACCCACTTGGTGCCAATAACGTGCTGGAATTTGGGACGATCCACGAGGTACCATACGTCGTTCCTGGTGAATTGATTCAGCTCCTCTTGCATGGCGATCACCCAGTTAGAGTCGGCTAGGGCTTCCTCCACGCTTGATGGCTCAATGTTTGAGAGAAAGCAACTGAACATGGCACTTTCTCCAAACACTTGACTTCTGGTCACTACACCCTTGGATGGATCTCCAATGATTTGGCTTGGTGAGTGATCTTTGAGCCATGCTCGCTTGGATCCGCCAGCTTCATCTTTATCTTCTTCTTTTTCGCTCGCTTCACCATCTGAAGCGACTGGATTGGGTGCTTGGCCTGCACTAGCTTCAGGAATCTTGGGGGCAGCTTCGACTTCTCCTTTGGGATTCTGCTCGCTTGAGTCCTTGATCTCATCATCTTCATCGAGCATGTCCCAAGTGAGTTGATTTGAGGGTTCCTTGCTTTGATCCTTTTCATTCGCTTGAGCCTGTTCCTGTGGAAGACTTAAAGAGGATTCATCAAATACGACATGGGGTGATTCCTCCACAATTAGGGTTTTACAGTTGAACACTCTGTAGGCTTTGCTAGACGTAGAGTATCCTAAGAATACTCCTTCATCAGCTTTGCTTTCAAAAGCTTTCAACTGTGACTTCCCATTGTTGTGAATGAAGACCCTACAACCAAAAATATGGAAATAGGATATGTTAGGAATTCTCCCTGTCCATATTTAATATGGAGTTTTGTCGTGCCGTTTGTTGAGAAGCGTCCGATTCTGTGTGTAGCACGCCGTGTTGGCAGCTTCAGCCCAATACTTCATCGGAAGCTTCGAGTCAGCAATCATGGTGCGAACGGCTTCTTTGATGATTCGATTTCTTCTTTCAGCAACTCCATTCTGCTGAGGAGTGCGTGCTGAAGAAGTTTGATGTGTTATGCCATGCTCCGTGCAGTACGCTTCAATTGTAGAGTTCAAGAACTCTGTGCCTTTGTCGGAGCGGATGGTCACAATAGCTTGATTCTTTTCCACAGCCAATCGCTTGAGTAGTTGTGGCAGTTTGGTCAGTGTCTCCTTCTTGCTGAAGAGGAATACAACCCAAGTGTAGCGAGAGAAGTCGTCGACTACAACTAGAGTGTACTTCCTTCCATTTACACTAACTGGAGTAACTGGACCAAACAGATCCATGTGAAGCAGCTCGAGCACTCGCTTTGATGAGGCTTCTTCAAGACTGGCGAAGTGCTTCTTCGTCTACTTCCCTCGTTGGCATGGTGAGCATGGATGGTCTTTGATGAAGACTTCATTCGGTATGCCTTGCACCAAACCCTTTCGAGCTAAGCGATTGATGGCTTTGAAGTTGAGATGGTTCAAGCGTTTTTCCAAATCCATCCAATTTCTGTAGCACTTCTTGCAACTAGGCAAGTTTCATCTTTGCAGCTGTCCCATTGTGCTATGTAGACGTTCCTTTGCCTAATTCCAGTGAGCACAATCTGGGACGAGAGTTTGTTCTTCACAATGCACTTGTTGGAGATGAATTCCACCCTGTACCCCTTATCACAAAATTGTGAAATGGATAACAGGTTGTGCTTGAGTCCTTCCACGTAGGAAACTTCTTCAATTGTGAGCTTTCCAACTTTCAGTGCGCCATATCCCCTGGTGCTTCCTCGAGAATTGTCACCAAAGGTTACGTGTGGACCCTTCTTTTCTATATAGTTGTGAAGTAGAGCTTTCATGCCGGTCATGTGTCTTGAACATCCACTGTCCAAGTACCATACTAGTTGACCCTCACTTGGCATGGGATCCACGATGCTCACCTGCAATTAGACAGATTTTGGGACCCAAATCAGTTTGGGTCCTTGCAGGTTAGGTCCCTTAGGTACCCACACTTGCTTCACTCTCTTTTGAGATGAAGCTTGTGTCTTGGGCTTCTCGACCTTCGAAAACTTGGTGTACTGCTTAGAAGCAGCTTCACACGTGCAACAGTGTGTGCAAGAGGGGTGGCGGCTCGCTTTAGACCTACCTATGCTCTTCCCATTTTGCTTATATCCTGAAGCGACTCGCTTCGGATTAGCTCTGGGTTTAGAGACTGACTTAGGGTTTCTAGTCTGTCGAAGCGGCTCGCTTGGTTTCCTCGAAGCGGTCCAACTAGGGTTTTGACCCTGACTCGCTTGAGAAACCCTGGGAATCTGAAGCGACCCAGTGGAAGCTTCAAAATCTTCCCCCTCAACGTTAGTCCGGTTGGACCATCTCCAGTCCGGATAACGTGACACATAGACATTACTCCTCTTTTTAGGAGGTAGATCCTTTGTCTCTCGTGTCTTGGCTTGAGACTTAGAAGCTTCAACAGTTCTCCCTTTATCCTTGGATTGGTAAGACTTAGCATGTTAAATGCTAGGGACAGTTGAACTTTGCTTGCCCTTAGGATCTGCCCTTAAAGATATAGACATCTTCATAGGCTTCCTTTTAGAGTCTCAGCCATTTTGCCTTTATCTTTGTTAGTGGTCGCTTTGGATGCAGTGGGCATTTCCAAGGTGACTGATGGTGTGTTTGAAGCACCAACAAAGACAGTCGGCTTGGAAGATCCACCCTCATATCCAAGGCCAGCTTTCCTACCAAAGGTAGTAGCGAGCCCTCTAGTGCCTGCCTAGCATATGATGCTTTGTTCAAGTTGGCAACTAGAGCGGACTGGGTTTCATACCTTCCCTCCAAGCTTTGATGTCTAGCGAAGAGATCCTCGAACTTACTAGTCATAGCCCTTAAATTAAGTTTGACTTCGTCAATCTCACGGGCTAGCTTTCGGTTCTCCTTCTCGCTTCGAGACAGAGCTTGTTTTACCACTTCGTGGTCGCTTGACAATTTCTGGTGTTTGTCAAACAACTCACTCCATGAAGAGGATTGTTCTTCCTCATTGACAGTGTGTGCTAGTGTAATTGAAGTGATTGAAGGGTAGAAGAATACCTCTCCTGTTTCTTCGTCGGTGAGCGCCATGAGTCCAAGATCCTCACCCTCACTGGAGTTGGGATCAGTGAATGCATCGGAGTCGCTAGCTGGATCTTCAGTTGAAGCGACCGGCACTTCACTCGCTACGAGCGCTCGCCTTGGAGCATCCCTCTTGGCCTTCAATTCCTCGCGCTCTTTAGCACTGAGCTTTGGGCAATCGGATTTGTAGTGGCCCATTTTGTGGCAGTGATAGCACTCCACATCCATCATGTCTCGCGGGATCGGCTTGGTCGTCTCTTCTCTCTTTCCTTTTCCTTCTCGAGCATCAGTGCTCCTCCCTTTGTACTGCTTGTAGAATCTTTTGTATTTGCCCACTCGAGAGTTCATTTTGTTGAAGTTCTTGGATAAGAACGCAATGTGTTCTTCCAATTCTTCCCTCGTCATCTTGGCTAGCGACTGCTCGCTTGGCCCTTCGGCAGCTTTGAATGCTACTCCTTTTGACGTAGTGGGCGCTTCATCCTCTTCGTCGAGATTCATCCGATTCAGATCGAATTCGTGAGCTTTGAGTTCGGAAAACAGAATCTCCGGTGTGAGCTTGGATAGATCCTTGGTAGCTAGGTACAGCTCCTTCATTGTCTGCCACTTTCTTGTGAGAGCTCGGACAATCTTCAGGTTGACTTCCTTATCTGTGAGTTCCTTCCCAAGCGAGTTGAGAGTTGCAATGATGTTTGTAACCCTCAGCTCAAAGGCGTCGATGGATTCTCCTGGCTTCATTATCAGACTTTCAAACTCCCGCATCTGAACGGCAAGTTTGTTTTCCTTGATTTTGTCTGTGCCTTGAGAAATGAGGGCTAGGGTTTCCCACATTTCCTTCGCCGTTGCGCACTTTCTTATCCGTGGAAGATAGGCGTCAGACACAGTGCTTTGCATCGTGTGAAGTGCGATTTTATCAAGGTTGGCGATCTTGAAGTCGTTGGGATTGTATTCATCTTTGTCCTTCTCGACGTACTCTTGTCTGACATGAGCTTCGCGTCCTTCAGCAGCTGGGACGTTCACAGATACGGCTTTCTTGATTTCGATTGGTCCGTCCTCTATGACTTTCCACATCCAGTCGTGGATGGAGCATAGGAAGCTCTCGACTCGGAAACTCCATGTCTCGTATCCTTCGATCGAGAACTGTGGAAGATTTGATGCACTGTATGTAGACATAACAAACTATCAGCAGTAAATGCAGTATGCGTGAGTGAGGTTTTGATGCACTTAGGAAAATAGGATCCGGTTCAGTGAGACAACGTGAAGCGAGTAGGGGCTCGCTTCAGGTATGCAAAGCAAAGGCTCGAAAGAACCGCTGCTCTGATACCACTTGTTGGTCCCGGTTTGTTAATAGGAAAATACGTAGAGGGGGGGGGTGAATACGTATTTTGAGGTTTTTCAACTTCAAATCCCTTAACTCAGAGTAACAATTAAAGAGCTCGCTTGGAACTTAAGACCTAGCTGAAGTTAGATCTACAGTACGTAGCTAGCCTGCTTGACCGAAGTGGGCACTTGATCAAGAGGGAGTCTTTACTCGTATGTGCGGAATTTGGTGAGTAAAATCTTTCCTAAGTATTTAAAATTTCCAGATTAGGTTTGTTTAGATGCAATATGCAATGGATAATCAAATAAGTAAGAGTTTAGGGTTAGAGAGATACGACACAAAGAATTATAGTGGTTCGGAGATAACGCTCCTACGTCCACTTTGTTGCACGACGGCAACCGTTCTTTTCACTCAAGAACTTGAAGATTTCGGGATCTTCAAAAGCCTGGTCAAGATCGAGCTTCACTTGCTTGGATCTGACAGACACTGGGTGATTCCGGGTTCACACCAAAAACCTAACTAGACTGGAAGCTTCACTCGCTTCAGTCAAACAGACAGGGAGATTACGGGCTCTCCTTACAGCCTAGCTTCGATCGAGCTTTACACAAACGATGTAAGTGTAAGCTTGGATCTAAACTCTATGATCGAGGCTTCTTCAATCGGTGAAAGAAGGGCCTTGGATCGAAACAACCTAACGACAACACTCAAAAACCTAACAGACAGATTTAGGGTTTTTGGTTGACGAACACACTGTGAAGAACTCTTTACAGTAGATGCAAAGATTGGCTAGAGTTCTTCTTCTAAGCTTGGATATTTGAAGTGGGCTTACACTCTAAGTGTGAAGGTTGTGAAGACGAGTTCCGATGAACTAGAAACTCGGAGAACAGTTAAAACAAAGACTCGAAGATTTGCTCGAAGGCTTGGGAGTGTTTGTTTGCAGTAGGCTCGAATGCTCAAGTAGTGTTCTGCTCTTCTTCGTCTCCATCCTTCACTATTTATAGGCGGAGAGATGGCTGAGATCCGTTGCTTGGTTGGTGGCCTTGTCCCTCCTCCTCTCGACAGTACTTGCGCAGGCTGGCACCTTTTTCAGACGTCCAGTTTTGGCATTTTGCCAAAATTGGCTAACTTACAAGGTTAACAGTAACTGGAGCGAGCCAGTACTGTTGCGGCGCCTTTGTCGGCCTGGCAGTCAACTCTTCTGCTCCTCTCCGCTTTCGACACGTGGAGATCTTGTAATTAATGCTACGATCTCCTGTTGACTGGAGTTCAAATTTGGAGCGGGAAGTGTGCTGTCGCTTTCTGGTAGGTAGTGGCTTGCTTCGCTTTGAAGTTGTAGCGTCCGCTTTAGTTGAGTCACTTCGTAGTCAATCTGTAGTGAGCCGCTTCTGGAAATAAAGTTCCCTAGTGACTGCTTTGTAAACTGCTGACTAGAGTTGACTAGCTTTGACTTTGCACTGTAGCGTTTGCTTCGCTTCGCTTTGGCTTTGAACTGTAGCGCTCGCTTCGCTTCGCTTTGGCTTTGAACTGTAGCGCTCGCTTCGCTTCACTTTGGCAAACTCACTTCGAATCTACTGTAGCGATCGCTTCGCTACACTGTTCTTCGGTACGCTTCACTTCAGCTTGCTAGACTTGCTTCGCTTCGAAAAACACACTCAAGCGAGTGACCTTCACTTGAAAATTTGAAGCCTAAAATCTTAAGCAAATTAAAGAGCCATCCTAACAGAGTAGGCTTGGAAAAGTTCTAACTTATCAACTACATCAAAATGGGTCGCTTGGGAATAGAACGCTTTGGGGTTTTGGGATCAAATCAAAACACTAAAATATCTATTATAGGTTCCCCCTTAACATATTCGTTCTTAACAATTCCCAACATCCTCTTAGACTCCGCTGTGGTGAGCTTGAGCTTGAACGCCTTGGGCTCCAAACTTGATGGTATCGACCTTGCCGGCAGCATTCGGTTCTCCGGAATGGTCTTGTCGTTTTTCCACGTCTCCTTTCCTTTGCTTGAAGAAGCGACCTTTTCCTTCCCCTTGCCTTTGTTTGAAAAGGTCGAAGCAACATTCTTTCCCTTGTCTCTTGCCATCTTAGCACCTAAAAATTTCACAAATTAGTCCAAGAGATGCAAGAATAAAGCAATATGTATCATCTTCTCCCAAACTTCAACCAAATTCAATTCTCCCCCATTATCAACTCAAATTTTTCATCACCAATCCATACATTCAATACATTACTCTTCCAAAAACATGAACTTATCATCACACAATTTCAATCTCATGCATATAGATACCAACGAATCTTCATCAATACATAGACCAATTCAAGGACTCATTCGAATATCAATACACAATCCTCTTCACATTCATCAATGAATTCAATTCATACAAATAATTCAATGAAATCCATGAATTCAATCTATCATGCTCAATCTAATACCCCATCCATCAATCCAAAAATTTAACCATCAAAATCGAATTTCAATCGGTCAAAACATATGAATTCATGTAGATATTCAAGAATTGATAAGAAAAGGGCAATCGAGTACCTTTTTGACGAATCGAAGAGAGAAATTGAGAGTTCTTATGCGTTCTTGAGAGAATTTGTGAGTTGTGTGTGTATGGTATGTGAATTGTGTGTATATGGTATATTTAAAGGGGTAGAAAAACCTGGTCAAAGTCGGTTTTTGCGCCGTCAACGACCCTCTCGATACACCTCTCGATCGAAAGAGGTGTTGAGAGGTAGTTACTGGACTCCAAAATTTGACCTCTCGACAGGCCTCTCGATCGAGAGAGGTGTCGAGAGGTGTTGGAATTCACGTACTGTCCTCCCCTTTCGATCGAAAACACGGGGGTCTCGATCGAGATACTTCTCGTGACAAATACCTGGGCACCTTTTCAGAATATCTCGATACCCCTCTCGATCGAGAGGGGTGTCGAGAGACCCCTACTGTACAAAATTTCTGCACCTCTCGACAGGCCTCTCGATCGAGAGAGGTGTCGAGAGGTCCTGCCCAAAATTTTTTTCTACACAACACTTTAGTATTCGTTAGTATATTAAGGGGTTCGACTCTAAAATATGAAAAATAATACCTATGACTCTAAAAAAAAATAAAACGAAACAAAATAAAAACGAGATATGAATATTGGGTTACCTCCCAACAAGTGCTAAGTTTAACGTCTTTAGCCCGACGATACCTCCTTTCTAACTTGGGTCATCAAGATAAGTGGCCGCTTTCTTGGGGAATAGAGGCAACGGCTTGAAATAGTGCTTGAGTCGATGTCCATTCACCACGAATTTCTCACCGTCATTCTTCAACACTTCGAATGCACCATTCTTCAAGTCCTTATAAATAACGTACGGCCCCGACCACTTGCTTTGCAATTTTCCTGGGAACAAACGAAGTCGAGAATTAAAAACAAGAACATCATCACCAATTTCGAACTTACGCTTTTTGATGCTCAAGTCGTGAAATCTCGCGGCTCGTTCCTTGTAAATCCTCGAATTCTCGAATGCCTCGTTTCTCCATTCATCAAGCTCCAACAAGTCATCACACCTTTGACCCATGGCTTCCTTGAACTCGAAGTTGATCCTTCTAGTCGCCCAATAAGCTTTGTGCTCCAACTCCATTGGTAGATGGCAAGACTTGCCAAATAACAATTGGTATGGCGACCTTCCAATTGGTGTCTTGAAAGCCGTCCTATAGGCCCAAAGTGCGTCGTCCAAGTATTTTGCCCACTCCTTCTTGTTGGTGACGGTCTTCTCCAAGATTTGCTTGATCTCTCGATTAGCTAGCTCGGCTTGACCGTTTGCTTGAGGGTGGTAGGGCGATGTAATGTTGGGAATTGTTAAGGACCAAATTGTTAAGGGGGAACTGTATGGGACATTTCTACAATGAAGTAATTTGTTTTGATTTGATCCCAAAACCCCAAATGTCCTGTTCCCAAGCGACCCACTTTGGTGTAGAAAAGAGGTTAGAATTTTTTCCAAGCCTATACTGTTAGGATGGCTTTGTTTTGCTTAACTTTTAGAAAATCCAAGTGAAGGCCACTCACTTGAGTGTGTTGTCCAGGCGAAGCAAAGCGTGCCGAAGCTAGCAAAGCGTAGCGAGCGCTACAGTAGAATCAAAGCGAGTCCACTAGAGCAAAGCGAAGCGAGCGCTACAAAGAAAAGCCGAAGCGAGTCAACGATGGTCAACATTTAAAGCGGTCACTTCGGAACCTCATTTCCCAAGTGACTCACTACAAATTGACCCGGAAGCGACTCACTTCAAAGCGGCCGCTACAACTTCAAAAGCGAAGCGAGCCACTACCTACCAGAAAGCGACAGCACAGTTCCCGCTCCAAATTTGAACTCCAGTCAACTGAAGATCTCCGCATTTATTACGAGATCTCCACGTGTCGAACACGGAGTGGAGCAAAGGAGTTGACTGCCAGGCCGACAGGGCGCCGCTACAGTACTGGCTCGCTCTAGTTACTGTTGGTCTTGTAACTTAGCCGTTTTCGGCAAAGAGACAAACTGCGCTCCTGCAAAAGCAACTGCCTGCGCAAAGTACTGTCGAGAGGAGGAGGGACAAGGCCACCAACCAAGCAACAGATCTCAGCCAACCCTCCGCCTATAAATAGTGAAGGACCACAACGTGAAGAGGTAGAACACTACTTGAGCATTCGAGCGCATACAGCAAACAAACACTCCCAAGCCTTTGAGCAAATCTTCGAGTCTTTGTTTCCAAGTGTTCTCCGAGTTTCCAGTTCATCGGAACTCGTCTTCACAACCTTCACACTTAGAGTCTAAGCCCACTTCAAATATCCAAGCTTAGAAGGAGAGCTCTAGCCTACTTTGCATCTACTGTAAAGAGCTCTTCATAGTGTGTTCTACAACCAAAAACCCAAACCTCTGTCTGTTAGGTTTTTGAGTGTTGTCGTTAGGTTGTCTCGATCCAAGGCTCTTCTTTCATCGATTGAAGAAGTCTCGATCATAGAGTTTAGATCCCAGCTTGCACCTACATCGTTTGTGTGAAGCTCGATCGAAACTAGGCTGTAAGGAGAGCCCGTAATCTCCCTGTCTGTGTTTGACTGAAGCAAGTGAAGCTTCCAGTCTTTGTTAGGTTTGTGTAGTGAACCCGCAATCACTACGTCTGTCGTCGGATCCAGGCAAGTGAAGCCCGATCTTGACCAGGCTTTTGAAGAGCCCGAAATCTTCAAGTTCTTGAGTGAAGAGAACAGTTGCCGTCGTGCAACAAGTGGACGTAGGAGCTTTATCTCCGAACCACTATAAATCTCTGTGTCGTATCTCTCTAACTCTAATCTCTTTATAGTATTTGATTATCCATTGCACGTGCATCTAAACAAACATAACTTGGATTTTTAATTACCTAGGAAAGATTTTAGCTCACCGAATTTCCGCATACACGAGTAAAGTCTCCCTCTTGATCAAGTTCTAACTTCGGTCAAGCAGGCAAGCTACGTACTGTAGATCTAGCTTCAGCTAGGTCTTAAGTGTCAAGCGAGCTCTTTACTTGTCAATCTTAGTGAAAGGGAAAAAGTTGAAAAACTTGAAATACGTATTCACCCCCCCCCCCTCTACGTATTTCCCTATTAAAAAACCGGGACCAACAAGTGGTATCAGAGCAGCGGTTCTTTCGAGACTCTGCTTTGCATACCTGAAGCGAGCCCCCACTCGCTTCACGTTGTCTCACTGAACCGGATCCTATATTCCTAAGTGCATCAAAACCTCACCCACGCATATTGCATTTACTGCTGATAGTTTGCTATGTCTACATACAGCGCATCAAATCTTCCACAGTTCTCGATCGAAGGATACGAGACATGGAGTTTCCGAGTCGAGAGCTTCCTATGCTCAATCCACGACCGGATGTGGGAAGTCATAGAGGACGGACCAATCGAAATCAAGAAAGCCATATCTGTGAACGTCCCAACTGCTGAAGGACGTGAAGCTCATGTTCGACAAACGTACGTAGAGAAGGACAAAGATGAGTACACTCCGAATGACTTCAAAGTCGCCAACCTCGACAAGATTGCACGCCACACGATGCAGAGCACCGTATCGGATGCCTACCTTCCTAGGATCAGGAAGTGTGTGACGGCGAAAGAAATGTGGGAAACTCTAGCCCTGATTTCTCAAGGCACAGACAAAATCAAAGAAAACAAGCTTGCCGTTCAGATGCGGGAGTTTGAAAGCCTGATAATGAAGCCAGGAGAGTCCATCGACGCCTTCGAGCTGAGAGTCACCAACTTCATTGCAACTCTCAACTCACTTGGGAAGGAACTCACAGATAAGGAAGTCAATCTGAAGATTGTCCGAGCTCTCACGAGGAAATGGCAGACAATGAAGGAACTGTACCTAGCTACCAAGGATCTTTCAAAGCTCACACCGGAGATTCTGTTCTCCGAACTCAAAGCTCATGAATTCGATTTGAATCGGATGAATCTTGATGAAGAGGATGAAGCTCCCACGACGTCAAAGGGTGTAGCTTTCAAAGCTGCTGAAGGGCCAAGCGAGCAGTCGCTAGCCAAGATGACGAGGGAAGAGCTGGAAGAACATGTTGTGTTCTTATCCAAGAACTTCAACAAGATGAACTCTCGAGTGGGCAAATACAAAAGATTCTACAAGCAGTACAAGGGGAGGAGCACTGATGCTCGAGAAGGAAAAGGGAAGAGAGAAGAGACGACCAAGCCGATCTCAAGGGACATGATGGAAGTGGAATGCTACCATTGCCACAAGATGGGTCACTACAAATCCGATTGCCCGAAGCTGAGTGCGAAGGAGCGAGAGGAACTTAAAGCGAAGAGGGATGCTCCAAGGTGAGCGCTCGTAGCGAGTGAAGTGCCGGTCGCTTCAACTGAAGATCCAGCAAGCGACTCCGATGCTTTCACAGATCCCAACTCCAGTGAGGGTGAGGATCTTGGACTCATGGCGCTCACCGACGAAGAGACCGGAGAGGTATTTATCTATCCCTCACCTAGTTCAATTACACTCGCACACACTCACCAAGAGGAAGCAAATTCCTCGACATGGAGTGAATTGCTTGACAAGCACATTAAACTGTCAAGCGACCACGAAGTGTTGAAGCAAGCTATGTCTCAAAGCGAGAAGGAGAACCGAAAGCTAGCCACTGAGCTTGACCAAGTCAGACTTAATCTAAGGGCTATGACTAGTAAGTTCGAGGATCTCTTCGCTAGACATCAAAACTTGCAAGGAAGGTATGAAACCCAATCCGCGCTAGTTGCCAACTTGAACAAAGCCTCATATGCTAGGCAGGCACTAGAGAGCTCACTTCTACCTTTTGGTAGAAAGGGAGGACTCGGATATGAGGGTGGACCTTCCAAGCCGACTGTCTTTGTTGGTGCCTCTCACACGACACCATCAGTCACTTTGGAAATGCCCACTGCATCCAAAGCGACCACCAACAAAGATAAAGGCCAAATGGCTGAGAACCCTAAGAAGAAGCCAATGAAGATGTCTATATCTTCAAGGGCCGAAACTATGGGTAAACAAAGACCAACTGTTCCTAGCACTTACAATGCTAAAGCTTACCAATCCAAAGGTAAATGGAAATCAGTTGTAGCTTCTAAGTCTCAAGCCAAGACACGAGAGACAAAGGATCTCCCTTTCAAGAAAAGGAGTAATGTCTATGTGTCACGTTACCCGGACTGGAGATGGTCCAACCGGACTAACGTTGAGGGGGAAGAATTCGAAGCACCAAAGGGGCCGCTTCGAACTCCCAAGGTTACTCAAGCGAGTCGGCCGGTCAAAATCCTAGTTGGACCGCTTCGAGAAAACCTAGCGAGCCGCTTCAACAGACTGTAAAACCTAAGTCAGTCTCTAAACCCATAGCTAATCCGAAGCGAGTCGCTTCAGGATACAAGCAAAGTGGGAAGAGCATAGGTAGGACTGAAGCGAGCCGCTACCCCTCTTGCACACACTGCTGCACGTGTGAAGCTGCTTTAAAGCAGAAGTCACAGTTTTCAAAGGTCGAGAAACCCAAAACACAAGCTACCTTTCAAAAGAAAGTGAAGCAAGTGTGGGTACCTAAGGGAACTAACCTGCAAGGACCCAAACTGATTTGGGTACCAAAATCTGTCTAAATGCAGGTGAGCGCCGTGGATCCCATGCCATGTGAGGGTCAACAAATCTGGTACTTGGACAGTGGATGTTCAAGACACATGACCGGCATGAAAGCTCTACTTCAAAACTACATAGAGAAGAAGGGTCCACACGTTACATTTGGTGATAACTCTCGAGAAAGCACCAAAGGGTACGGCGCACTGAGAGTCGGAAAGCTCACAATTGAAGAAGTCTCCTACGTGGAAGGACTCAAGCACAACTTGCTATCCATTTCACAATTCTGTGACAAGGGATACAAGGTGGAATTCATTTCCAGCAAGTGCATAGTGAAGAGCAAGCTCACATCCCAGATTGTGTTAACTGGAATTAGACAAAGGAACGTCTATATAGCACAATGGGATAGCTGCAAAGAGGAGACGTGCTTAGTAGCAAGGAGTGCTACAGAAATAGGATGGCTATGGCACCGACGCTTGAACCATCTCAACTTCAAAGCCATCAATCGCTTAGCTCGAAAGGGTTTGGTGCAAGGCATACCAAATGAGGTCTTCATCAAAGACCATCCTTGCTCACCATGCCAACGAGGGAAGCAGACGAAGAAGCACTTCGCCGGTCTCGAAGAAGCTTCATCAAAGCGAGTGCTCGAGCTGCTTCACATGGATCTGTTTGGTCCAGTCATTCCAGTCAGTGTAAATGGAAGGAAGTACACTCTAGTTGTAGTCGACGACTTCTCTCGCTACACTTGGGTTGTATTTCTCTTCAGCAAGAAGGAGACTTTGACCAAACTACCACAACTGCTCAAGCGATTGGCTGTGGAGAAGAATCAAGCAATCGTGACCATTCGCTCCGACAAAGGGACAGAGTTCTTGAACTCTACCATTGAAGCTTACTGCACGGAGCATGGCATAGCACATCAGACATCCTCAGCGCGCACACCTCAGCAGAATGGAGTTGCTGAAAGAAGAAATCGAATCATCAAAGAAGTCGTTCGAACCATGATTGCAGACTCGAAGCTTCCAATGAAGTATTGGGCTGAAGCTGCCAATACAACATGCTACACGCAGAATAGAACGCTTCTCTGCAAACGGCACGACAAAACACCATATGAAATATGGACAGGGAGAATTCCTAACATATCTTATTTCCATATCTTTGGTTGTAGGGTCTTCATCCATGACAATGGGAAGTCACAGTTGAAAGCCTTTGAAAGCAAAGCTGATGAAGGAATATTCTTAGGATATTCTACATCAAGCAAAGCTTATAGGGTGTTCAACAGTAAAACCCTAATCGTGGAAGAATCACCCCATGTCGTATTTGATGAATCTTCTTTAAGTCTTTCGCAGGAACAGGCTAACTCGAATGAGAAGAATTCAAGCAAGGAACCCTCAAACACACTCACTTGGGACATGCTCGAAGAAGATGATGAGATCAAAGATTCAAGCGAGCAAAATCCCAAAGGAGAAGGTGAAGCTGCCCAAAAGATTCCGGAAGCGAGTGCTGGCCAAGCACCCAATCCAGTTGCTTCAGATGGTGAAGCGAGTGACCATGAAGAAGATGAAGATGAAGCTGGCGGATCCAAGCGTGCATGGCTCAAGGATCACTCACCAAGTCAAATCATTGGAGATCCATCCAAGGGTGTAGTGACCAGAAGTCAAGTGTTTGGAGAAAGTGCCATGTTCAGTTGCTTTCTCGAGCCGTCATGCGTGGAAGAAGCCCTAGCCGATTCACATTGGGTGATCGCCATGCAAGAAGAGCTGAACCAGTTCACCAGAAACGACGTATGGTACCTCGTGGATCGTCCCAAATTCCAACATGTGATTGGCACCAAGTGGGTGTTCAAGAACAAGACAGACGAGGACCACAACGTTGTGAGGAACAAGGCACGTCTAGTCGCTAAAGGCTACTGCCAAGAGGAAGGAATCGATTTTGATGAGACCTTCGCTCCAGTGGCACGGCTTGAAGCGATCCAACTATTCCTAGCCTACGCAGTAGCCAAGAAGTTCAAAGTCTATCAAATGGATGTGAAGAGCGCGTTCCTCAACGGTGAATTGAAGGAAGAAGTGTATGTGGAGCAGCCACCGGGTTTCGAGCAAGGAAATAAAGTGTATCGATTGAAGAAAGCCCTATATGGATTAAAGAAAGCTCCCAGAGCTTGGTATGATACTCTTTCTCAATTCCTAGTGGATAATGGTTTCCACAAAGGGAAGATAGATCGATCCCTATTCACCATCAATCATGGAGATGATATGCTATGGGTTCAGATCTACGTGGACGACATCATATTTGGATCACCAAAGCAGTCGCTTAGCGAAAAGTTTGGAGAGCTTATGAAGACCAAATATGAGATGTCGATGATTGGCTTGATGAGCAGCTTTCTAGGTCTTCAAGTGAAGCAGCAGGATGATGGAATATTCATCAATCAAGCGAAGTATACTCGAGATATGCTTGCCAAGTTCGGTGTTCAGCATGCCAAAGCTGTGAAGATTCCGATGAACACGAACTGGAAGATGGAGCCAGACATAGATGGGAAGTCTGTGGATGCTACAGACTACCGAGCCTTGATCGGATCCCTTCTATATCTCACTGCAAGTAGGCCGGATATAGCTTTTGCAGTTGGAGTCTGTGCTCGCTTCCAAAGCAACCCCAAGCACAGCCATCTTGAAGCTGCCAAAAGAATTCTTCGATACTTGAAGGGCACTGTCAATATGGGGCTGTGGTATCCAACGGAGGACAATTTGGAGCTCACTGGATATTCAGACGCTGACTATGGAGGATGCCGAATTGATAGGAAGTCCACTTCGGGCACTTGTCAGTTCTTGGGAAGCAAGCTGATCTCATGGTTTTCGAAGAAGCAGACGAGTGTAGCTACTTCAACGACTGAAGCCGAATATATGGCCGCTGGAAGCTGCTGTTCTCAAATTCTATGGCTTCGTCAGCAATTGAAGGATTACAATGTTGTAGCAAATGAAATCCCTATATTCTGCGACAACAACAGCACAATCTGCATCTCTCAAAATCCAGTACTACACACCGGATGCAAGCACGTGGAAATCCGACATCACTTCATTCGTGATCATGTCGAGAAGAAGGATATCAAGCTCGAGAAAATTCATACCGATCTCCAGCGAGCAGATATCCTCACTAAGCCTCTAGCTGAGTCTTGTTTCAATCAGCTATGCATGGAATTAGGGTTGTTAGACCCTGGTGAAGAGTGCTAGATCCAGGATGCACGAAGGAGTGGTCGCTAGTTCTTCGTAGCGTCACTCGCTTCAGATCTTCACCAAATCAAGCGAGTCACTTCAAAATTCCACTCGCTTGAAGAAGGAGAAATAAGGTGGAGTAAGGTGGAGTGTTGGAAGATGTTCCCTACCCGCTTACAGGAATTGTTAAGCCATTGGTTAAGGGGGAACTATTGTTTGCTCTCGGAGCAAGCTACTTCCAAAGCGAGCAAGGAAAGCTGCTACCTAGCCTAGGATTCCTAGCGAGTGGGCATAAACACTCGCAAGTGCCGTTACTAGTAACGGTTGTGGGGTCTTGTATCGGGCCTTCCCACGTAAAAATGGTGAAAGCTTAGGCAGGGCTGGCACCTAGACCTTGTGTCCTCTTCCCATCTTTCCGTCGAAGAGGAGCAAGTCTTCTCATCTCCTTCATCGTGGATAAATTTCCATTCCTTACTCACTCTTCATTGAGTTGAGCTGCCGGATGTCTATCCATTCCTCCCCCACTTTGAATTTTGCATCGCTTCAATTTGCCCTAGCTTGGGTCAAAGCGAGTCGATTGCAAGTTCATTCTGTAGCTTGTAGGAGGAAGCTTGAAGGTTTACCTTTTTCTACAAAAGGTTGCAGGGCTGGTGACATGCTTCTGCGTAAAATACGAGATTGTCTTGTTAGAGCCTTCTCATTGTCATCCTGTCCATTTCTGCTCTGAGATAAGGACTTGTACTCATCCCCCATTCGTCGTGAATATGTACACTTACGTGAAGCTCCCCTCTGGGTTGTAGTAAGCTTGTGTACTATATTCATTTCCTCCTTCATTCACTTCGATGGAGGACTCTCTAATTCGTAGAGGAAGATGAATGCCATGAAGATGAAGTACTCTACAGGTGATATCAACAAGCTTCAAAGCGAATGCATTCATCAACAAGTGGATTCAACAACTTGAAGTTCAAATCAAATGATGTCTTCAATAAGTGGTATCAATCTCCTACGAAGTGAGATTGACTGGTAAGCGTTTCAATTTTAAGTACACTAAGTGAGCTGAAGCGTGCTAGAAACCTTCACTCGCTATGTGGAAAATATGAAATGAATATGACACAAATACAAAGAGGAAAACACTCTTGTTTATCCTCGAAGTATGTAAGTCAGAAACATTTTAAATTAAGCAAAGAAATTTTATTCCAGTCACTTCACATGACGAAGCGAGTGCCACGTCACTCAAGCAAGTCATCGCAAGCGAGTGCGGAGCAGTCACGCCAAGCGAGTACTTCGCAAGCAAGTAGAAGCCAAACGGTTACTCTCGTAGCAAGCGAATATGAAGCGAGGCGTATGAGCTGTCAGCACTCGAGTGCAAAATTTCACTTTTTACTTTAGCATTTAATGCAGCGGCGCGTAGAAAGAGGAATGACAGGCGCGTGGATGCCAAGCCGAGAAAAGCGGGAAAATCGCACTCAATCCAGCCGTCGAATTTGAACCGCTTTTAAATTTCAACCGCTGGATTGACGCCTATTGGAGAAACGAATCAAAGGCTGCCACGTGGCAACGCCAAGTCAGTTTGACGGTTCACTTTTCCTGTGATGACGCCGGACACATCAGATCCTTCACCTAGAGTCCGCCGCCTCCGCACAGGATCTTCAAAGATATTACTGTCTTGCCCCTGCCTCGTCAGCCGAACCCTAGTTTTCTATATATATGTAACACTGAAGGCCTGCAGAAATATTTACAAGTCTCAAAAACTGCCATTTTCGTGAAATCTCTGCACCTCTGCAAATTCACAAGTCTAAAACCCCTCAAAATCTCAAACTTTTCTCAAATCCTTCTACACATATACCATGGGCAAGAAGGAAAAGACCGAAACGATGGAGGATTTTCTGCGAACCCTCAATGATAACATCAATGTGGAACCACATCTTGATGAAGATGTGGTGACTGAAAACGGATTCTTCCGCAGGGCTGTGACCACGGCCGGCCTGTGGAAGTTTGTAACGGCGAAGCCAAAGCAGATTCTGGCCAAAGCCGTTGCCGAGATTCTCTTGAATCTCAAGGAAGGAGAAGAATCATCAACCTTCACTCATCCACAGAGAGGAACAGTGGTGGAGATCGAGCTAAGCAGAATAGCCAGTGTATTCGATCTGCCGATGGTCGGACCGGTATCACTGTCAGAACTGGGTATGTCTACCCAAGTGGAGTATGCTCGTTTTGCCAAACGAAGAGGAGTAAAGTTTGGGAATCCAAAGTTGAGTAACATCAGGAACGATTTAAAGGGTCCATTCAACTTGATCTGCGAACTGTACACGAAGACTGTACTGTGTGGAGTTGGTTCGCTGAGCCAACTGTCAGACACCAAAATCTATGCCACTTCTGTCATTGTTGATAGCTTGACAGGGACAAGCTTCAACTGGCACCGCTGGTTCATCAACCAGATTCACGACGTTGCGGCAGACTTCAAGTACGAACAGGGAAGTACCAGTGAGATCGTTCGAAAGGGAAAGTTAAAGTTTTTCTCCAGAATCTCCTACGCTCTGGAGACGCTGTTCGAAAACATGCGGTGGTCAGGCAAGAGGGAGACGGCACCGTACAAGAAAAACACTCTCTACTTTGATTCATGGAAAGCTGAGAAGCTCCCGATGGACCGGGACTGCGTCAATGTAATAGTCCTTCCTTCCGCTCCAGTCGCTGAATCTTGTAGCGAGGCGGAGGAAGAAGTTCAAGCTCCTTCATCATCGAAGCGATTATCAAGGAAAGCGAGGTCAAAGCGACCTCAGAGATTGAGAAGCGTTACCACAATAATTGAAACGAGCGAGGCTGAGGAGCAGCCGCTCGTGAAGACAGCTGAAGAAAAACAACCCCAACCCCCACCGGAAAAAGAACAACCCCAATCCTCACCATCCAAAGTCCAAACACCCCCTACCCAAATCCAAATTCAACCAACCACCACCATTCCAACCACTCAAATTCCTACCTCACCCCAGGAATCATCATCATCTTTCCAGATTCCAAATATTCCATTTCTAGGCACGGACCTCACCGATGCCTACAAACTTTTCTCCGCCCCACTCAATCCTCAAACAGAAACCAACAACCCGAAGCTACTGAAGCTTCCACCCCCAACTCACTGTCCTCATCAGCCGAAAGCGCTGATACCGCCCAAACAGCCAAGACAGCCGAAACCATCCCCTCTGCCATCCCTGGAACTCCCCAATCTCCGACCGAGGAAGAGAAGATCCTAGAACGATATGTTAAGGATCGAGAGCAAGCGGCCGAGATCATCTGTGATCGCTACCCCTCCTTGAAGATGTCAGACGACTTCTTCACCAGCGCTGTAGACTTCCTCACGTACATCACGTACAGAGGAACAGAGTACTACAAAATCTTCAACTTGCGCAGAGCAATGAAGGAGGAAGTGATCGGGCCAAGGAGATAGAGGCTCTCACATTCGTCGGAGTTGATGGATTCCACACCTTCATCAACGAGGTCAACTACTGGGATGTGCTTGACGCACGGGTGAAGAAGGAGTACCCTAATGCGCCCATCCCAGAACGTGAGCCTTCACAGCGTGAACTCCAGTTGATCAAGGAACATGAAGCTGAGGTGGAGGTGAAGGAGGTGGTGATCTCTAATCTGCAGAGTGAGATCACCAAGAAGGATGCGGAGCTAGTCTCGAAGGTGTTGGAGGTCAATAATCTGCATGCAGATTTTGACAAAAAGAAGGCTGAGTTGGAGAAAGTTGTTGAGGAGAAGGAGAGACTAGTGGAGGAGAAGGAAAGCTTGCTGGAGAAGAAAGGAAGCAAGCAGAAGAGTCAGCAAAGGATGCTCACGAGTCTAAGCAATTGCTTGAGGCTGAGCGTAGCAGGCTGAAGGAAGTAAATGCCAAGCTTGTGGCATTGGAGAGTGAAAAGAAGGATCTGAGGAGGAAGTTGGAGAGAGAGAGGAAAGAGTTGGATAAGAAGAAGGAAGAGGAAATCAAGCTCGGAAGTGAGCGGACAAGGGAGAAGCTGAAACTCCACGGCCTAGAAAAGGAGGTCCAAGTGCTAAACAGCAAGCTTGACGAAGCAAATGCTGAGTTGAAGAGCTGGAGGAAAGCAGGTCTCGATGTAGCCCTCAAGCAGGCTCAACTTGCTAACGACATCGAGAAGGCACAGAAGTTGGCAGGAGATTTTTCAGTCAGAATGGCCAACGCTGCTCAAGTCTACGTAATGCTGAAACAAAGAGAGAATGCCGTTATAACTGAAAAAGCAGAACTTGCTGCTTCCAAAGACTTCTGGTACTTTAACTTGCAAGAAGAAAGAAAGAGGATGAAGGATGAGATTGAAGCGGAGCTGGACGCTCGCTTCAGAGCTGTAGAGCCGTTGGAGAATTTGATGCGGTCTGTGATAGAAAGAGAGAAGCAATGCAGCTATCTACTCGACGAAATCTCCGTGAAGACGGCAGAGCTTGTCCTTTCCAAGGAAAATGTGTTTGCAACACGGTCAGAGAAGTTGCTTCACGATGTGCTGAACAAGTTGACAGTCATCCACCAATCCATCAGCGGAACGGTGATTTCAACGACCCCTGGCAGTCTTGATGATGCCAAAAGGGGGAAAGTATGCAAAGATTAACCATTCAATCTGGAGAAGTTGGAGGATCAAGTAGTGGAGGAAGAGCGATTGAAGCCAGTGGCTTGATCGCAGGGGGAACTGGAGGTGTTGGAGGCAGTGCAGTCGAAGAAGTGGTTGATGAAGCTAGAGCTGAGCTAGCAAGGATAAAAGGCAAAGGAAAGGTAACGGAGGAGCCCCGCTTGCCGTTGGCCGGAAAACTTCTAGGCTCTTCAATCGCCGCTCATTCCGTTGTCCCCGGTGTTCCTTTAACTAAGGAACAGAAGGAACGACAAATTGCTGAGGATGAGGCCCTGGCCCGCTCTATGGAGAAAGATTTCGAGCTTCAAAGAGCAGCTACTCGTGCAGGCGCATCCTCTCAAGCACCCATTTCTGCTTCTGCCCCTGTCTCATCACAGGCACTCACTTCAGCTCTGGCCGGAATTGTCCCTGCTGATGAAGCTGCTGTTCAAATGCCACCACCACCACCTCCTGTTCAGAAAGCGTCCTTGAAGCGGTCGATGCCTGACGAGCTAAATACTAACTCCCGCAAGAGTACGGGTAATCCTAATATAGAGCAAGTAAGGTCGAATTCCACGAGGATCAATACAAAGAAACGATAGTGAATACTATTACTAAGTTCTTTGGATCTATCTAAGCTAACGAGATTTTTGGGTGATTTTCTAAGCTACTAATGCAAGTAAACAAAGCACATAAATGAAAACAAGTAAACGAAAGTGAACTAATGAAGAAACGATGAAGTAAAGTTATTCTAGGGCTTCGGAATCGATGGAATGCAATGGATATAGCCTAAGTCTATCAATACATGAATCAACTATCTCTATCTAGGGCGATCTCTAATTCGTATTTGCCTCCTCTCGGACGACAACTACCGTAGATTACAAGCCATGGTCATAGTCTCCTATCAACCTCTAGCCTATAACTCCTAAAAGCTCCTAGGATCAATTGCCCCCACAATTACTCTCACCCTCTCGGTTTATCAAGCAATTATGCCTTGTGATCGGTTTCCAACATCGAATCTCATCTCTCGATACTCAATTCAATGTCTAAAGCATGCATCAATGGTGATCAAGCATCAAAGCATCCATAAAAAATAAGATCACAAGGAGATAAATCTAATCAATCATGCATTAATAGGAAATAAGATCAATCCATTACAAATCCAACTATCCTTCTCCCTAGAATAAAGGAATTTAGCCAATCAAACACATGATGAGCATAAATACCAAATCCAAGCTAAACATGAATAAAAGACTAAGGAAAAATGGGTTTAGAATCAAATCCAAGCTCTTGATCTTCTATTCTTGCTCCTTAGACTCTCTCCTTCAACAATTCTTCAATCCCAAGTGAAGCCCCAAATGTGGAATGAAGATGATGGGTGAAAAGATGGTGTAGAGATTAGTGTGTGAAAAAGTGTGTTGGTGTGTGAAATAATGAGGCTTCCCTAGAAAATGAGGTTTGAAATGGTATTTATATGTTTTGGGAGAGAAGTACTAAGTAGCAATTAAGATTGGGGAGGAAAATGAGAGAAAATGGGGTCGAAAACAAGAAATAGGAGAAGAATCTGGGCGAAAACGAAGTTGGAAGGAAGTCAAGCCGGAAGGAGTACCCCCGCAGGCTACCCCCGCAGCGCAGGCCAACGGCCATGTTGACTCGCGGGGGCAGACCCCGCCCTGGACCTGGGCGCGCGCGCGGTCCCGCGAGCGGGCACTCGCCGCTGCCTTGCGTTGCTGCCTCGGCGCGCGGCCCGGGCGCTTCGTCGCCCGGCCGTGCGCTGTCTCGCTGTTTCGCCTCGTTCTCCCTCATACGAACTCCGATTCGATCGCCGTTTTCGCCTACGCGCTCCTCTCGAACTGAGCTACGTCTTGGACTTGCTTCCATTGTTCAATATTCTCTTGTTTCCTGTAAAAATAAGCAAAACTAAGCTCGAGAAGAAAGATTCGACAATTCAACGTTGAACCGACCATAATCACTAAAAACAAGCACGAGGAGACTATAAAACGACACAATATCACCCCATAAACTCTAAGAAAACCATGTTTGTCAACCCCTCAAACTTGAATCGTTGTTTGTCCTCAAGCAACAAAGATAAAAATAAGAAGAATTACAAACATGGAGGGGTGATGTTGATATACTAAGCTTCAGAATTAAAAACACGCATACAAGTGAAATCCCCTAATCAAAGCTCAACTCAAATCAATGGAACATGAACATAATGCTTCAATAGGAAAAATGAACCTTACGGCATGTGGAAATAATCAAGTGAGCTCTCAACTCTCAAGTGAATGGCAATAATGGCACACTCAATCCAAAACAAGACATGCAATCTACCATAAGCTTGAAATTAGTCTAACTTCTCCATTGCTAAACATACACTTGAAATAAAGATCAATGTGATCTTTTAAGGGTTGTAATGTAGGCTCTTTGGTTAGGTATGAAATTTTTAGGCTAAGTGACTAGTTATCCCACAACGCAAAACTATGTATCAAGAAAACCCACTAAGCCCCAAACTCCAATCATATGAGACTAAATATATAATCAAAACATCAATCATCCAAAGATAACCTTCCTCCAAAACAAAATTTCAATCCATCCCTCTTATTCTTCCATACTCTCTTGAAAGTTTCTCAAGTACTACCCCATAAATGCTCCTTCGTGTACTAACTCTTTTTTTTTTTTTTTTTTCCTCTTTCTCTTTCTCTTCTTTTTTTTCTAAGAGCATTATTATTGGCTCTCATCATCAATTTTTTCTCTCTTTTTTTTTTCTTTTTTTTTTTTTCATTTGTTTATGAGATTAATAACTCGGGAGCTCATATAGAAGTATACTCAAGTATCGCACCTATTCAAACCATAACCATACCTCTTTACACTTTTTCCACATATCCACCTCCAATACCCAATTATCCCCTTGGCTAGATCAAAGAAAAGGCTAAGGCTCAAAAAGGGTTAACTAGGATTGTATAGAGTAAATGGACAAGTGTATGGATAAAATGGCTAGCAAAGAAAAATGCCACATATCATCTCTACATTTCAAACACAATAATGCAACCTCAAAGAAGACTCAAGACAAGTTCTAGAGAAAGTCATACTTGTTAGGATAAAAATCACACAAGAAAGGAATTAGACTATAAATATGCAATAGTCTCGGCTCAAATCCTCTCACGGGTACACAATTTTTTTTTCGTTCATATTCCACAAGAAGTAAGTGTTCAAGTTCCATTGATACAAGTCTCACTATCACAAGGAATCATCACAAGCATGAACAACTTTAGATTTTCAAAAGAATTCATCATGAGCTTGTATCAACATTCTCCCAACACTAGTTCATAGTACTTCTCACATTCATCATGTAAACTCAAAGCAAACACAAATCAAGATCAAGATCCAAGACAAACTCTAAAATCCCTTATTACATACCATAATCCGAATGAAAATAAAATAAAATCCAAGTATCCCAAATACCATAATCCATCATCAACATCCAACGAGAAAGAAAGATAGGAAGACAAGTAGGACGACCGGATAAGCAAACCAACTTCCAACCCCTCAAACTTATTCCCTACATAGTGAGGAATAAGTTTGCATGAAAGCTTGGTTTACTTATCGAGAGCTCACAACATCAACCGGAAGGGGGAGGTGAGTGTGAACGCCTTGCATGTCGAGCTTGAAGATTCCCCATGTATGTGATGATTTGATCCATCTTCCCCTCCATGGAGACTTGTCTCGCCTCCATGGAAACTTGCCTCTCATGAATCTTCGTGGAGAACGTCCGAATCTCCCTTAGCTCGTGTGCAACGACAGCATGCCTCTCCATTTGCCTCTCCACCATTGCATCCATCTGTTTGCCCATTGCTTCGTAGTTGGAGAGAGAGGTGCCTTCAATGCCTAGGAGACGGGTTTGAAGCGATTGGAGAAACACCGTTTGATCCAATGCATTCATACCTCCTAGGCCTCCTTGACCCGAGCTAGTAGACACACCGAGATCCTCCGCCTCACCATTATTGATCCATTCCTTGTGAGCCGGTGTATCCATGAGCAAGTTCTCACGAGAAAGGATGGTAGTAAGGGGAGTGTTTGGCAACAAGAAGTGATGAGCCGACGGGAGGACAAGGGAAGGCTCCTCTTTGCTTGATATTATTTGCATCCTCCGGAGGGCATCCATATCCAACACTTTCGATCCCTCCACTGGTGTGTAGCCATGTTGGAAACGAAAGTGTTCGGCAATAGCCGTGATGAATGCTCCAGTGTAGATAACGCCCTGCTCCTTCATACTGATAAAGGCAAAGTGCTCCATAAGATAAAAACCAACATCGAAGTTGGTGCTAGTGAGCATACAGTGGAGGATGGCAGTCTCCTTGACGGTGATCCCGGTGTTGTGCTCCCGGCCACATAATCCGAAGGCAAGCACCCTATTCACATACCGGATAACCGGATTGCAAATATCCGAAGATTTAGCCCTGTTAGAGACATACGGCATACCGGTCACCTCCTTCCACAATAAGTCGGTATCGAAGCCCGGCAAACTAGATGAGAGGCCACCTTGAGGAACCTTCAAGATGGTGTTGAATTGGGCCGCTGAGAGGGTCCGAGACACATTCCCCATACGGAATGTCATTAATTTCTTCCTCTTGTCAAGTTCGAATGCGCTCAAGAACTCGCAAACGAGAGGTTTGTAAACGTCCCATTTAGCCTCCATTAAGTGCTTCCATCCCACATTGCCGAACAAGGTCCACACATCATCATGGAGGCCTAACCTCCTCAAGGTAGCACTGCATGGGAATCTGGTAGGCTTAATATCGGCTCTATAGGCAATATACCATCCATGCTTAGTCTCCGAATCCGGAAGCACAAGCCCATAATGGCCGGGATCCGAAAGAGGAAGTGATGGATCCGGAGAAGGGATAGGAGCTTCCTTTGATCCGGCCGTCTTTCTCTTCTTGCCGTTTTGAGCGTTGGATGGGCTCATTGTTCCTACAAGGAAATATGGTATTAGGATATAAATAAAAAAATCTAAACCAAAATAAAAGTAAAAATAAAAATAAAAATAAAATAAAATAAAATGAACCCCTATCCTAAGCAAACTCTTCAAACTTTCACCACACAAAGCATAGCAAAGGATACCAAATAAAATCCCAATGATGATAACTACCATCAAGAAAGACAATAAGAGCAACCCCTAAACCATGCTATGTTCTCTAATCCATATACCCAAAATAGATAATATCATCATGATATTCACATAAGCTCTATCAACCAAACAATTCTAAAAATATCATCCATCGAAAGAGCTAAATATAAAATCATGATAATATCACCATAAGATAAGCACACAATGCATTCTCAAGCAAGAACTCCAAAAATAAAGTAAGCACTTTTCAATTAAAATCCAAATTTGAGAGTTCAAATGCCCAAAATTAGAATGAAAATTCATAACTACATTCTCACTTATCATATAAACAATGCTCAATCCTCAATTGAAGCAAAAATACACACCAAGCAAAAATCCCAAATTCAAGAACCCTAATTTGCTAAATTGGGGATTTTCAATTTCACCACAAATTCCACTAAAAACATGAAATTAAAGCATGAGTACAAGTTAATAAGCATATATTAACACTACTCAAAGCAAAAAAATTTCATTATCTAAGCATATCAAATTTGTGAACTTGAAGAACCCCAATAAATAAAAAATTTTCAAATTCATGATATTAGGCAAAAATACTCCATAGAAGAGTGCCAAATCATATAAGGAATATGAAAATACAAAAATTTTGAGCAAAGAGTACATACCTTTAGGGATTTGATACTTGGGTGTGAAAGAGGAGGAAGGGGAATGGAATAGAGAGTGAAAGAATGAAGGAGAAGAAAGAAAAAAATAAAAAAAAAAAACGCTGGGAAGAAAAATGTTTTTTTTTTTTTTTTTTTTTTTTAAGCGGGTCAACGGTCAACGGGTCGGTCAACGGGTCAACTCGTGAGTCAACCCGGTAAAACCCGAGTCAACCCGCCGAGTCAACCGAGTCAACTCGGGAAAATGAGTGGACTCGGCCTGTGAGCGCCCGCTCGGGTTGCCCGCGTGAGCCAGACCAATGCCGGCTCGAAGGAGCGCGGGTGAGGGCCGCCCTGACCCTGGGCGCGCCCGCGGGCTCGTGAGCGGGTCCGCGATCCTGTTCCGACTACGGGCAGCCTCGCGGGGTCTGCCCGAGCTGCCCGATTTTTTTTTTTTTTTTTTTTTTTTTTTTTTTTTTTTTTTTTACCGAGTTCCTTCACAGCCACCTGTTTCTACGTTTTTTTTTTTTTTTTTTTTTTTTTTTTAAATAATAAAATCAAATGTAAAGTGAAAGATAACTCAAAATAAAATACGATTTTTTTTTTTTTAAATTCAAATTAAGAAAATATTTTTGATTTTTCAAAATTTCAATTTTTAGTGATTTTTTTTTTTTTTTTTTTTTTTTTTTTTTTTTTTTAAAGAACAAAGTGAAAGTGAAATTTTATATGAAAATTAAAAATACGAAAAATAAAGATACCTCGTTGGGGTGCCTCCCAATTAGCGCTTTGTTTAACGTCGTTAGCTCGACTCTTCCATGACTCAAGCATCGAGAAGGTTGGTGATGAACACTTCATCCCTTTGCTCGGGATGATAATAAGACTTCACTCGTTGTCCATTGACAACAAAAGTCGAACCATCCTTTCCCTTCAACTCAAGTGCTCCATTCATCAACACCTTGGAAATGGTGAAAGGGCCCGACCACCTTGATTTGAGCTTTCCCGGAAAGAGTGAAAGTCGAGAATTATAGAGGAGGACCTCATCTCCCGGACTAAACTCTCTCTTCTTGATCATCTTATCATGATATCTCTTCAATCTCTCCTTATAAAGGCAAGAGTTCTCAAAAGCTTCACATCTAAATTCTTCTAACTCATTGAGTTGAAGAACTCTAGCCTCTCCCGCCTTGGCAAAGTCGAAATTCAACTTTCTCACGGCCCAATATGCTTTGTGCTCAAGTTCCACGGGTAAGTGACAAGATTTACCAAAAACCAATTGGTATGGAGACATACCTAGTGGAGTTTTGTAGGCCGTTCGGTAAGCCCAAAGTGCATCATCCAAAAGGTTCGACCAATCCTTTCTAGTGCCATTGACCGTCTTCTCCAATATCCCCTTGATCTCCCTATTAGCCAATTCCGTTTGGCCATTGGCTTGAGGATGGTAGGCGGTAGTCACCTTGTGTTTGATTCCAAACTTAGTGAGAAGATGTGATACCCATCTATTGCAAAAGTGAGATCCTCCATCACTAATTATGGCCCTAGGTGTCCCAAACCTTGTCAAAATGTTCTTTTGTACAAACTTAAGAACAACTCTTGCATCATTTGTTTGAGTAGGGATAGCCTCAACCCACCTAGATACATAATCAATTGCAAGCAAGATGTATTGATTCCCAAAAGAGCTAGGAAATGGACCCATGAAATCAATGCCCCACACATCAAATAATTCAACTTCCACAATATTAGTCAAGGGCATCTCATGTCTCTTAGAAATATTTCCTACCCTTTGGCACTTATCACATCTACTCACAAATTCATAACAACTTCTATATAGAGTAGGCCAAAAGAAACCACATTGAAGTACCTTCATGGCCGTTCGGTTTGGTCCAAAATGCCCACCACTCAAAGACGAGTGGCATTGCTCCATGATAGGATGCCATTCTTTTTGAGGCACACATCTCCGAATAACCGCATCGGCACATCTTCTATAGAGATAAGGCTCTTCCCACATGTAGTGCTTTGCATCATGAAAGAATTTCTTCTTTTGATAGGAGTTGAGAGTAGGAGGTATGGCCTTTGAAACTAGAAAATTCACAATATCGGCATACCATGGGAGATCACCATCATTAGAAACAACTCCATCCTTGACCAAGAAAAGTTGCTCATCCGGAAACTCTTCAACAATTGGTACACTATGGTCTTCACCTTCCACCGGACTCTCTAATCTTGAAAGGTGGTCCGCTACCACATTCTCACACCCTTTCCGGTCTCTCACCTCAATATCAAACTCTTGAAGCAATAGAATCCACCGTATCAATCTTGGCTTAGCATCCTTCTTCTCAAAAAGATAACGAAGAGCGGCATGATCGGTGTACACAATGCACTTAGCCCCAATGAGGTAGGAACGGAATTTATCAAAAGCATACACAACCGCAAGCAATTCCTTCTCCGTGGTGGTGTAATTAGATTGAGCTTTGTCAAGTGTCCTACTAGCATAGTAGATCACTCGAAATAGCTTATCCCTCTTTTGCCCCAAAGCAACTCCCACGGCTACATCACTTGCATCACACATGAGCTCAAAAGGCTCATTCCAATCCGGAGATACTAGAATAGGAGCACTCACCAAAGCCTTCTTCAAGGACTCAAAGGATGCCGTACAATCATCATCAAACTTGAATGGTGTGTCCTTCTCAAGGAGGTGACAAAGAGGCCTTGCAATCTTTGAGAAATCCTTTATGAATCTCCTATAAAAGCCGGCATGCCCAAGAAAACTCCTCATACTCTTCTCATTTGTTGGTGGTGGTAGTTTCTCAATTGCAACGATCTTGGCTCGATCCACTTCCAAACCCGTAGAGGAGACCTTGTGCCCAAGGACAATGCCTTCCCTAACCATAAAATGACATTTTCCCCAATTCAAAACAAGATTAGTATCCTCACAACGTTTCAAAACAATGGCAAGGTTTTCCAAACAAGTATCAAAAGTAGAGCCAAAGACCGAAAAGTCATCCATAAACACTTCCATTATCTTCTCAATTAGATCATGGAATATAGACATCATGCATCTTTGAAAAGTAGCCTGAGCATTACAAAGCCCAAAAGACATTCTCCTATATGCATACACTCCATAGGGGCATGTGAAAGCGGTTTTCTCTTGGTCTTCGGGGGCTATCATTATTTGATTATACCCCGAATAACCATCGAGGAAGCAATAATACTCAAAACCGGCCAACCTATCTAACATTTGATCAATGAATGGAAGAGGGAAATGATCTTTCCTAGTGGCGGCATTTAGCATTCTATAATCAATACAAACTCTCCATCCACTAACCACCCTAGTAGCAATCATCTCATTGTTCTCATCCTTAACTACGGTCATTCCTCCCTTCTTTGCCACCACTTGAGTGGGGCTTACCCATTCACTATCCGAAATAGGAAAAATGATGCCCGCATCAAGCAACTTAAGAACCTCTTTTCTAACAACTTCTTGCATCATAGGATTTAATCTTCTTTGATTTTGTCTCCTAGGTTTGTAGTTCTCCTCTAACAAGATCCTATGCATGCAAATGGAAGGACTAATCCCCTTTAAATCCGAAATACTCCACCCTATAGCTAATCTATGTTCCCTTAAGACTCTAAGCAATTTTTCAAGTTCGAAAGAGTTAAGGGAAGAAGATACTATAACCGGGTAGAGCTTCCCTTCATCGAGGTAAGCATACTTCAAGTGCGATGGCAATGGCTTCAATTCCAACCTGGGTCCCTTCACTCCATCGCCTTCTTGCTTATCCTCCTTCTTGGGCTCTCCATTTCTTGGATCAAGGAATTGCCCCATTCTCCTTGGAATTTCCTGCATACCATTCAATGTATTAGCACATTCCATCAACTCAAGATTATATTCATCATTATTAGGAAAAAGAGATGAAGGAAAGTCTAATAAATAATCCTCTAATGGATCTTTGGATTCATGAAACTCCTTCATTTGAACACAAGAGTCTATCATATCAAGAGCCATGCACTCTTTAACTCCCTTTAGCTCTCCATCTTCATGAAATTTGAGGGCCTTGTATATTGAAAAAGTGTGGCTCTCATCATTGACTCTAAGAGTGAGTTCTCCTTTAGCAACATCAATGAGAGCTCTTCCCGTGGCAAGGAATGGTCTTCCAAGGATTAAGGGGACATCCTTGTCTTCATCCATGTCTAGCACAACGAAATCCACCGGAAAAATAAAGTCGTTCACCTTGACTAGAACATCTTCGACTACTCCTTTGGGATATGAAATGGAACGATCCGCCATTTGAAGAGCAATGGTAGTTGGCCTTATCGTTCCAATCTCCAACTTCTTGAAGATTGACAAGGGCATCAAATTGATGCTTGCACCCAAGTCACATAAAGCTTTTCCAAAACGATCATTCCCAATATCACAAGGAATAGTGAAGCTTCCGGGATCCTTGATTTTAGCCGGCAATTTCCTTTGAAGGACGGCACTACACTCCTCGGTCAAGTTGACCGTGCCAAACTCCTCAATGTTCCTCTTCTTGGATACAATCTCCTTGAGGAACTTTGCACACGAAGGCATCCTCCTCAATGCTTCCACTAATGGAATATTGATGTGGACTTTTCGGAAAATGTCAAGAAAGCTTGAGAAATCTTCCTCCATCTTCTTCTTTTGGAACCTTTGAGGAAATGGAAGAGGAGGCACATAAGCGGGTGGAGCCACATACTTAGGAACGGGCTCCTCATCTTTCTTTTTGGGACTCTCCTTTTCTTTTTCTTCCTCTTCTTTTTCCTCCTCCTCATTGATGTCAACTACTTCACCTTCTTGATCGGGCATCTTGGGACCTTCATATCCCCTTCCACTTCTCAATTTGATAGCCTTGCAATGCTCTTTAGGATTCACAATTGTTGCACTTGGGAATTGCCCTTGTTGATGTTGATTGCTCAAGATGGTGGCCAATTGCCCAAGTTGCTTCTCAATCATCTTGAGTTGAGTACCTTGAGATTCAATGTTTGTCTCGGCTTTCTCCATTCTCGAGTCATTTGTCTCCATCTTGGATTGGATAGCCGTGAGCACTTTGAGTATAGCCTCATCGGTACCCGGCTTCCTTTCCTCAACAACAACTCCTCCTTGAGTAGTAAATCCGGGGGGTGCTTGCAAGGCATTGTTTGGATTTCCATAATTGAGATTTGGATGCCTAGACATACCTTGATGATATGAGTTCCCTTGATACCCCCCTTGTTGTGGACGAGAATTTTGATAACCCCTTTGATTTTGGATGTAATTGGCATCTTCAAATCGAAATTGCTCCTCCAAAGTAGGAGTAGGTTCCACCTTTTGTTGGGCCATAGCATCAATCTTGCTATTCATTGTGGTCATTTGAGCCGCAAGCAATGTTATGGGATCCGTTGGAGTTGTAGGAATAGTAGGAGGAGTGGGAGTAGTGGAAGCCGAAGCCACTTTCCTCAAAATGGACCTCTCCGTTGGCCATTGATAATTGTTCATAGCCATGCTCTCTATGATAGCCAAGGCGGATACACTATCTCTTCCCATTAAAGCTCCACCGGCCGCGGCATCTAGGAGTCTCTTCATCTCACCATTGCATCCATTGTAGAAGAAGCAAATCTTGGACTCTTGATCAAACCCATGGTTCGGGCATTTCCTCAACATCTCTTTGAATCTCTCCCAAGACTCATAGAAAGATTCTCCATCAAGTTGTTGAAATTGAGTAATCTCCGACTTGAGCCTCATAGTCATGCCCGGGGGAAAGAACTTCAAGAGAAACTTCTTCACCATTTCATCCCATAAATCAATACGCTCGGGATTGATTGAGTGGTACCACATCTTCGCTTTATCCCTTAGAGAGAAGGGAAAGAGCCTAAGCTTGAGAGCATCATCCGAGACCCCATTCATCTTTATGGTACTACATAGCTCAAGGAATTGAGCTAGGTGAGTGTTGGGATCTTCTAGTGGCCTTCCTCCATATTGATTTTGTTGCACCATACTAACGAGAGCCGGCTTGATTTCATAAGTGTTAGCCGCTACTCTTCCTCCATTCACTAACCCTTGTGGTGCAACGGGTTGAAATAGCTCATTAATAGGCGTAGGTGGTGGCCTATTCCTCTTGGCTTCTTGAGCTCGAAGTTGAGCTTGCATAGCCTCGAGTTGTTGTTGCATTTGGCGAATAAGCTCCTCATTGGGTGGTGCTTGTGCCATCTCTTGTCTTGCTTGGATATTTCTTCTCCTCCTTGCGTTGTTTCTTCGGCAAAGTACTTCAATCTCAAGATTCAAAGGGTTGATTGGATCACCTTTAGACCTTGTTCTCATGCACCACCTAGAACACACAAGTAAAAGTAAATATCAAATACAAGAGCTCACTTAAGAACCAAAAAGTAAAAGTGCATAAAATAAATGCTTAAAGTAGGCCTTCCAAACTTTTCACAATATCACTATTCAAATCATAATTGATCCTCGGCAACGGCGCCAAAATCTTGACGAGCTAAATACTAACTCCCGCAAGAGTACGGGTAATCCTAATATAGAGCAAGTAAGGTCGAATTCCACGAGGATCAATACAAAGAAACGATAGTGAATACTATTACTAAGTTCTTTGGATCTATCTAAGCTAACGAGATTTTTGGGTGATTTTCTAAGCTACTAATGCAAGTAAACAAAGCACATAAATGAAAACAAGTAAACGAAAGTGAACTAATGAAGAAACGATGAAGTAAAGTTATTCTAGGGCTTCGGAATCGATGGAATGCAATGGATATAGCCTAAGTCTATCAATACATGAATCAACTATCTCTATCTAGGGCGATCTCTAATTCGTATTTGCCTCCTCTCGGACGACAACTACCGTAGATTACAAGCCATGGTCATAGTCTCCTATCAACCTCTAGCCTATAACTCCTAAAAGCTCCTAGGATCAATTGCCCCCACAATTACTCTCATCCTCTCGGTTTATCAAGCAATTATGCCTTGTGATCGGTTTCCAACATCGAATCTCATCTCTCGATACTCAATTCAATGTCTAAAGCATGCATCAATGGTGATCAAGCATCAAAGCATCCATAAAAAATAAGATCACAAGGAGATAAATCTAATCAATCATGCATTAATAGGAAATAAGATCAATCCATTACAAATCCAACTATCCTTCTCCCTAGAATAAAGGAATTTAGCCAATCAAACACATGATGAGCATAAATACCAAATCCAAGCTAAACATGAATAAAAGACTAAGGAAAAATGGGTTTAGAATCAAATCCAAGCTCTTGATCTTCTATTCTTGCTCCTTAAACTCTCTCCTTCAACAATTCTTCAATCCCAAGTGAAGCCCCAAATGTGGAATGAAGATGATGGGTGAAAAGATGGTGTAGAGATTAGTGTGTGAAAAAGTGTGTTGGTGTGTGAAATAATGAGGCTTCCCTAGAAAATGAGGTTTGAAATGGTATTTATATGTTTTGGGAGAGAAGGACTAAGTAGCAATTAAGATTGGGGAGGAAAATGAGAGAAAATGGGGTCGAAAACAAGAAATAGGAGAAGAATCGGGGCGAAAACGAAGTTGGAAGGAAGTCAAGCCGGAAGGAGTACCCCCGCAGGCTACCCCCGCAGCGCAGGCCAACGGCCATGTTGACTCGCGGGGGCAGACCCCGCCCTGGACCTGGGCGCGCGCGCGGTCCCGCGAGCGGGCACTCGCCGCTGCCTTGCGTTGCTGCCTCAGCGCGCGGCCCGGGCGCTTCGTCGCCCGGCCGTGCGCTGTCTCGCTGTTTCGCCTCGTTCTCCCTCATACGAACTCCGATTCGATCGCCGTTTTCGCCTACGCGCTCCTCTCTAACTGAGCTACGTCTTGGACTTGCTTCCATTGTTCAATATTCTCTTGTTTCCTGTAAAAATAAGCAAAACTAAGCTCGAGAAGAAAGATTCGACAATTCAACGTTGAACCGACCATAATCACTAAAAACAAGCACGAGGAGACTATAAAACGACACAATATCACCCCATAAACTCTAAGAAAACCATGTTTGTCAATGCCTGAATCCAGAGAAGATGACCCTGCTGCCAAACGTCAGAAAATGCAGCAAGTGGTCAAAGAGAAGGCTAGTCGCTTCGAGAAAAGGCAGAAGAAGAAAGAGGAGAAGAAGAAAAGGAAGGAGAAGGATGAGGAAGTGAAGGAGAAGAGGCTGAGGAAACTGGATGAACGGATCGAGTCTCTCTGGAATGAAGAAAGGCTTATCCAATCCGCGATCACGCGTAGTGCCTGGATTCCTCACACGCCTGAAGAATCTGAAGCTGTCCAACTCGAAGCTTGGATGGAAACTGGCAAGGTCACACTGAAAGAAATGATCGATTCAGGTCGCTATCCACCCGAAGAGCATGATTTCATTCGGAAGCGACTGAATGATATGAGTCCGAAGTGGAGCAGTGACGCCAGTGCTCAATTCAACTCCATCATGAAAGAAATGAAGAGCAGAACGGAGGAGGAATTGGAAATTCGGAGAGACCATCATCCCGATTCGAGGCAAATCGAGGACTTCATCCCAAGAGACCTCCTCAACACTTGGCTAAATCTGAAAGACAAATTTATCAAGGCATACTACTGGTGGCAGGTAGTGCCTCACCAAGACAAGTGCTCGGGGATGGAAGCTCTCAACAACTTTCTGCGTCATTACAACGAGAGGTTGCGGCGAAAGATTTTTAGTCTTGCAGAGCAAGCAAAGCCCCTACCACTTATCGTCAAAGTGCCAGCAGTAAAAGAATTTCCCATGCCCCTTCTACAAGATATTCCCAACAGAAGGGTGATTGACGCAGAAGTAGATGAAGCTCTTAGATTGGAGCGAAAATGGAGAGAAAATCAATTCAATATCAGGACAATGGAGCCGAATGTCATGTCGGCTTACTTCATGAAAGAGGAGGAGAAAGAGGAAAAGAAGGATGAGAAGAAGGATGAGGAGAGAGAGAAGATGGAAGAACCATGATGAAACTGCAGGAAACCTTGAGTTTCAAGTTTCATATTTATTTTGATGAACTGCTTGTTCATATATCCTAATTTCAATTTCTGTCATACTGTGTCATTTACTTGCTTGTGAATGACTTTATCCTATTGCTACAAACTAAATAAATTTAACCGAAAAAAAAAGGGGGAAAGGAACTTAAAAAAAAAAAAAAAAAAAAAAAAAAAAAAAAAAAATCAAACGAAGCCTGCAAAAGGAAGCAGTCGATTGAAGTTCCCTTCACGGTTAGATAGACTAGATTTCAATAATCTTAAGTCTTTGGGTTTTGGCATCATCAAAAAGGGGGAAATTGTTGGGAATTGTTAAGGACCAAATTGTTAAGGGGGAATTGTATGGGACATTTCTACAATGAAGTAATTTGTTTTGATTTGATCCCAAAACCCCAAATGTCCTGTTCCCAAGCGACCCACTTTGGTGTAAAAAAGAGGGTAGAATTTTTTCCAAGCCTATACTGTTAGGATGGCTTTGTTTTGCTTAACTTTTAGAAAATCCAAGTGAAGGCCACCCACTTGAGTGTGTTGTCCAGGCGAAGCAAAGCGTGCCGAAGCTAGCAAAGCGTAGCGAGCGCTACAGTAGAATCAAAGCGAGTCCACTAGAGCAAAGCGAAGCGAGCGCTACAAAGAAAAGCCGAAGCGAGTCAACGATGGTCAACATTTAAAGCGGTCACTTCGGAACCTTATTTCCCAAGTGACTCACTACAAATTGACTCGGAAGCGACTCAATTCAAAGCGGCCGCTACAACTTCAAAAGCGAAGAGAGCCACTACCTACCAGAAAGCGACAGCCCAGTTCCCGCTCCAAATTTGAACTCCAGTCAACTGAAGATCTCCGCATTTATTACGAGATCTCCACGTGTCGAACACGGAGTGGAGCAAAGGAGTTGACTGCCAGGCCGACAGGGCGCCGCTACAGTACTGGCTCGCTCCAGTTACTGTTGGTCTTGTAACTTAGCCGTTTTCGGCAAAGAGACAAACTGCGCTCCTGCAAAAGCAACTGCCTGCGCAAAGTACTGTCGAGAGGAGGAGGGACAAGGCCACCAACCAAGCAACGGATCTCAGCCAACCCTCCGCCTATAAATAGTGAAGGACCACAACGTGAAGAGGTAGAACACTACTTGAGCATTCGAGCGCATACAGCAAACAAACACTCCCAAGCCTTTGAGCAAATCTTCGAGTCTTTGTTTCCAAGTGTTCTCCGAGTTTCCAGTTCATCGGAACTCGTCTTCACAACCTTCACACTTAGAGTCTAAGCCCACTTCAAATATCCAAGCTTAGAAGGAGAGCTCTAGCCTACTTTGCATCTACTGTAAAGAGCTCTTCATAGTGTGTTCTACAACCAAAAACCCAAACCTCTGTCTGTTAGGTTTTTGAGTGTTGTCGTTAGGTTGTCTCGATCCAAGGCTCTTCTTTCATCGATTGAAGAAGTCTCGATCATAGAGTTTAGATCCAAGCTTGCACCTACATCGTTTGTGTGAAGCTCGATCGAAACTAGGCTGTAAGGAGAGCCCGTAATCTCCCTGTCTGTGTTTTGACTGAAGCAAGTGAAGCTTCCAGTCTTTGTTAGGTTTGTGTAGTGAACCCGCAATCACTACGTCTGTCGTCGGATCCAGGCAAGTGAAGCCCGATCTTGACCAGGCTTTTGAAGAGCCCGAAATCTTCAAGTTCTTGAGTGAAGAGAACAGTTGCCGTCGTGCAACAAGTGGACGTAGGAGCTTTATCTCCGAACCACTATAAATCTCTGTGTTGTATCTCTCTAACCCTAATCTCTTTATAGTATTTGATTATCCATTGCACGTGCATCTAAACAAACATAACTTGGATTTTTAATTACCTAGGAAAGATTTTAGCTCACCGAATTTCCGCATACACGAGTAAAGACTCCCTCTTGATCAAGTTCTAACTTCGGTCAAGCAGGCAAGCTACGTACTGTAGATCTAGCTTCAGCTAGGTCTTAAGTGTCAAGCGAGCTCTTTACTTGTCACTCTGAGTTAAAGGGAAAAAGTTGAAAAACTTGAAATACGTATTCACCCCCCCCTCCCCTCTACGTATTTCCCTATTAACAAACCGGGACCAACATGTAACCTTGTGCTTGACTCCATATTTTGCAAGAAGCGATCCTAACCAACGATTGTTGAAGTGGCTCCCCCCATCGCTAAGCAAAGCTCTTGGAGTTCCAAACCGAGTCACAATATTTCGCTGGAGGAATTTGATCACCACCTTCGAATCGTTGGTTGTAGTAGGAATGGCCTCGACCAATCTAGACACATATTCCACCGCAAGTAAGATGTAGGAGAACCCTTGAGACTTGGGGAAAGGACCCATGAAGTCAATTCCCCAAACATCAAAAAGTTCCACCTCCATAATAGTTCGTTGCGGCATCTCGTCCCTCTTCGTGATGTTCCCCATCCTTTGGCATCGATCACATGACTTGATGAACTCGTGGCAATCTTTGTAGATCGAAGGCCAATAGAAACCACTATGAAATATCTTGAGAGCGGTGCGATTTGCTGCAATGTGTCCCCCATTCGGAGCGCTATGGCAATCTTCGATGATCTTTTTCCACTCCGATTGTCGAACACATCGTCTTATAACTCCATCGGCACACCTCCAGTACAAGTAAGGATCATCCCAATAGTAGAACTTGCAATCATGGAGGAACTTCTTCTTTTGATGAGACGATAAATCCTTGGGCACATGATGAATCACCAAGTAGTTGATGATGTCGGCGAACCAAGGTATCAAATCGTCCATCTCAAAAATCTGCTCATCGGGGAAGCTTTCCTTGATAGCAATTTTCGAATCCTCCCCATCCACGGGCTGCTCAAGTCTCAAAAGATGGTCGGCCACCATATTCTCGCATCCTTTCCTATCCTTGATCTCCATGTCGAACTCTTGAAGAAGCAAAATCCAGCGAACTAACCTTGGTTTCGAGTCCTTCTTGTTGAATAGGTAGCGGATGGCGGCATGGTCGGTGTGCACAATCGTGTGAGATCCCACCAAATAAGGTCTAAACTTGTCGAAAGCATAGACCACAGCGAGTAACTCCTTCTCCGTGGTGGTGTAGTTCCTTTGAGCCGAGTCCAATGTCTTGCTAGCATAGTAGATCACTCGGAATAGCTTCTCCCTTTTATGCCCCAAAACTGCTCCTACCGCCCAATCGCTTGCATCGCACATGAGCTCCAACGGGGCACTCCAATCCGGTGACACCAAGACGGGAGTAGAGATAAGCGCTTTCTTCAACGTCTCGAAAGCTTACAAGCAATCTCCATCAAAAATAAACTTGACATCCTTCTCGAGCAATCCACAAAACGGCTTTGTAATCTTCGAAAAATCCTTGATGAACCTTCGATAGAAGCCGGCATGTCCTAAGAAACTCCTCACCAATTTGACGTTGGTTGGTGGTGGCAACTTCTCGATGGCTACGACTTTGGCTCGATCCACCTCTAATCCTTGCGAAGACACCTTGTGACCTAGTACAACTCCTTCTTGCACCATGAAGTGGCACTTCTCCCAATTAAGAACGAGGTTCGTCTCTTCGCACCGTTGAAGCACCGTGGCAAGATTCTCCAAACATTGGTCAAATGAAGAACCAAAGACTGAAAAATCATCCATGAATACCTCCATAATTTTCTCGATCAATCCATGGAAGATGGCCATCATGCACCTTTGAAAAGTGGCCGGTGCGTTGCATAACCCGAACGGCATCCTCCGATAAGCAAAGACTCCATATGGGCATGTAAATGCCGTCTTGTGTTGGTCCTCCAGAGCGATGGCGATTTGGTTGTAGCCGAAATATCCGTCGAGGAAGCAATAATACTCATGGCCGGCCAATCGATCGAGCATTTGATCTACGAACGGGAGGGGGAAGTGATCCTTCCTAGTTGCTGCATTGAGAAGCCTGTAATCGATACAAACTCGCCATCCCGTGACAAGCCTCGTTGCAATTAGCTCCCCATTCTCATCGTTGATAACCATCATGCCTGCTTTCTTTGACACCACTTGAGTAGGGCTCACCTACTCACTATCCGAGATAGCGTAGATCATGCCGGCATCGAGCAACTTTAACACCTCCTTCCTCACCACTTCTTGCATCGCTGGATTCAAACGCCTTTGAGGTTGTACTCTTGGGCGATGGCCTTCCTCGAGCAATATCCTATGCATGCAAAGCGAAGGCCTAATACCTTTGATGTCGGCAATCGTCCATCCAATTGCAGATTTGTGCTCCCTTAGAACCCTCAATAGCTTGTCCGTGTTCGCCTCTGTGAGTTGGGAAGACACGATCACCGGATACGTCTCTCCTTCTCCTAAGAATCGATACTTGAGGTGCTCGGGCAATGGCTTCAACTCTACCTTAGGGGCTGCATCCTTCTTCTCTTCCTCCTCGAGAACTCCATCATCCACCTTCTTGTTGATGTCGAGGTAAGGAACTTCCTCGTGTCGAAGTTGTGGTGGGTTTGCCTCCATTTGATGTAGGTACTCGAGAATCTCATCACAAGCTTCATCTAACTCCTTGTAGGCATATAACGAACTTGAGATGCAATGGTTGAGTGCCTCCTCCGATGTAGGTGGTGTCAATGTCTCGATGGAGAAGATATCATCACGGTGATCATCGGGTCTCTTCATGGCTTCATAGATAGAAATCTTCAGCTCCTCGCCATTGACTCGAAAAGTGAGGTCTCCATCTTGAACATCGATCAATGCTCTCCCCGTGGCTAAGAATGGCCGTCCTAAGATCAATGGTTGATTTGCATCCTCGGGCATATCCAAGACTACGAAATCCGCCGGGAAGACAAGGTTGTGCACTTGAACGAGAACGTTCTCCACTATCCCTCGTGGATAAGAAACCGATCGGTCCGCCATAAGTAGAGAGATGGTGGTTGGCTTTATCCTCCCGGTCTTGAGCCGGTTGAAAATAGAGAGGGGCATCAAATTGATGCTAGCACCAAGATCGCATAGAACATTTTGGAAGACTTGATCTCCAATCTTGCATGCTAATGTGAACCTCCCGGGATCCTTCCGCTTCATTGGTAACTTCTTTTGGATTACCGCGCTGCACTCCTCCGTGAGGTTGATTGTTTCGAACTTCTCCCACTTCTTCTTTCCCGATACCGCGTCTTTGATGAACTTCATATGGTTGGGCATGTCTCGAAGAGCATCAAGGAGTGGTATGTTGATGTTGACCTTTTGTAGTATCTCCATGAAGCGTTGATACTTTTCATCTTGCTTCGTCTTGGTCAATCTTTGCGGGAAAGGGGCCTTCGGAGTGTAAGTCGGCAATTGGGGCGGCTGCTTGGCCTCTCGACCCCCCTCTCGATCGAGAGAGGTGTCGAGAGGTACCTTCTGACTTCGATTTTTCACCTCTCGATAGGCCTCTCGATCGAGAGAGGTGTCGAGAGGGTCACATTGGATCTCCTCGTCTTAAGCCTCTCGATCCTCCTCTCGATCGATAGAGGTATCGAGAGGTGGATTCTGACTTCCAGTATTGACCTCTCGATCCACCTCTCGATCGAGAGAGGTGTCGAGAGGTCCTCGCCTCGGCTCTTGGATCCTCGTTTCCTCGCGCTCCGCATTCTTGAAGCTCCTGTCTCCTTTCTTTTCTGTTTCCAAGGATGGATTTGTGTATTTTGTGCCACTCCGAAGCTCAATAGCATGAACATGATGGTTATTTTTCGGGTTTTGCTCGGTGTTGCTTGGGAATTGGCCGGGCTTATGGACTCCTCCTTGAGCGTTGGCTATTTGACTCATTTGCGTCTCCAACATTTGCATTTGCTTGGTCAACGCATTGATGCTACTCGCCAAGTTGTTGGTTGAGGTGCTTTGAGTAAGCTCCAATGTCCTCAACTTCGCATCTTGTTGTGTCATCCTCATCTCCAATTGAGCCATATATTGACGAATTAAATCGTCGGTGGACATCTCCTTCTTAGGCTCTTGGATGACTTCGTTCTCAACATGGAAGCCGGGAGGTGGTTGCAAGTCATTGTTTGGATTGGCATAAGAGAAGTTCGGATGATTTCGGTTGTTGGGAAAATAAGGCTTCTTGTATCCTCCTTGGTAGTTTGAACCTCCTTGTCCTCCTTGTCCTCCTTGCCACTTGTTTCCTTGATTGGGTTGCCACTTGCCTCCTTGTTGCACAGAATTGGCATCTTCTTCTCCGGTTGGGTTTGCTTGTTCGTCTGTGATCGCATCGCACCGAAGTACTCCTTTCTTGATAAAATCCAACTCACTTGCTGTTTTTGTATACTTCTCCATCAAGTCCTCGTAAGCATCGATCCCAATGTTGGCAACTCTCCTTCTTCCAAGTCATCGATCGGTAGCTTCTTCATAACTCGAATTCACGGTCAGCTCAATGATCTCCATAGCCACATCATACTCATTGTTCAAGAATCCCCCCTTCGAAGCGTAATCGAGCTCCTTCCTACACAACTTGTTCAAACCACGATAGAAGCACGTGATTTGATCCTCCTTGCTAATTCCATGGTTCGGGCATGCTCTCAATAGCTTCTTAAATCTCCCCCACGCCTCGTAGAAGTGCTCATCCTCATATTGTTGGAATTGATTGATCTCGTTGATAAGCTTTTGAGCCCTTGAAGGTGGGAAGAATTTGTTGAGGAACTTCGTGCACATCTCAGCCCAAGTAGTGACCTCCTTCTTGTCCAATCCATCTAACCACTCTCTTGCATCATCCTTGAGAGACCACACGAAGAGGCTAAGCTTGAGGTAATCCGAAGACACTCCATTGGCCTTGTATGTAGCACATATATCCAGAAATTGCTTCAAGTGTGCGTTGGGATCCTCCGCCGGTGAACCTCCATATTAGTTGTTTTGGACCATGTTGATGAGGAACGTCTTGAACTCATAGTTGTTGGCTTCCGTGGTCCCCCATCCTCCTTGCTGAAATTGGTCCACGACCGGTTTGAATCGATCGTTCAAAGTCCTCCTCACTTGATCCGCCATTGAATCGAAACTCCTTGGTGAATCGGGTGGTGAAGAATATGGTGTATCGATCTTGCTTGCCTCCTTCTCTCGCCTCAAAGTCCTTAGAGAGCGCTCTAACTCCAAGTCCAACGAAATAGGATTTATCCCTTTAGACCTTGTGGTCATGCACTACCTAAAACCAAAGAGAAGACAAGAAAAACGTTAGATCAATAAACCGAAAACAGAAAAATAAAGCGCCTAAATCACCTATTAATTCTATTTCAAAATATGTATGTGAAATCTAATCAATCCCCGGCAACGGCGCCAAAATTTGATCGCACTATTTTCTACCACACAAAATAGGTGTAATATAAAGAAGCACGAGTATCGTATCCACAGGGATTGACAAGTCGAAAACGCACACAATACCTCTACTAAAGAACTAATGTGATGTTTAGGCTTTTAGGAATTTAGGATGTGGTATTTATAGACTAGGCAAATAATAAAAACTCAAGTAATCATATAAGGAAATAAATAAATAAGGAAATAACTAGTCAAGTAAAACAACTTAGGACACAAGCAATTAAATAAATAAGGGAAGTAAACAATTAAGGAAAAGTGTTGATTCTAGGGAAGCCTACCTAATCAAATCTATGAAGGCAATTAATGCATACAATTAACCAATTTAATCCAATCTAAATGTGATACATGAAAGATAACCTACACCCCGATAAAAGCAATGCAAGTCGTCACTTAATATGATCCTAATATCCTTTCGGACGCATAGATATCAAACTAAGTGCAAAAGAGAACAAGTATCAATGATATAATCAAGTAGGTTCAATTAAGACACCCAAATCAATTACATGCAAACATATGATAATTCAAACTCAATTAAGACAAATCAAATTATCATACCATGTATTCATGAGATCTATTATGCAATATCCTATCAAGGCATATAAACATAACTATGCATACATAATTAGTGGCCAATTAATCATGCATGAGAATAAGCACCATGAAAACATGCATCTAGATTGGAAGGCTAATTGTAAACAAAAACACTTACATAAATTCAATTAGGCATTCAATCCCTAAAATCAACTAAGAAATTTAGCTAGACATAATTAAAGCAAACATAAACACAAAAGATTGAAAGAACATAGTTAAAGAGTAGAAGTAAGAAAAACTTGAACACAAACGAAGAACGTCGAATCTTGAATCTTGCATAAACTTGAAAAGCTCCAATGTTGAATACAAGAAATAAAAACTCTAAAGGAAAATATAATGTGCTAGAAAAGTATGAAGGATGATAGCTTGCTTAGGTTTACAATGCTAGACTAGGAGTATATATAGGAGAAATTTACATAAGGAAACCTAAACCAAAAAGGAGTCTAATTAATTAAGGAGGAAATTCCCGGCTGGAACCCCCTTCCGACAGACCTCTCGATCGAGAGAGGTATCGAGAGGGAGTGAACTATGCTCTCGATCGATAGCTGCGGCAGAATGCACCTCTCGACATACCTCTTGATCGAGAGAGGTATCGAGAGGCCTTCTCTCGAACTCAAATCTTGCACTTTGATCTTCGATCTTCACGTCTTGTCTCGTCTCGGGGTTTTAGCATCGAAATATACCTAAAAACTTAAGAAAACACCCACAAGCATAATATTGTCCAATATAATGAAAATCATATAAACCATAGACAATACTACACAAACGAGACACAAAATCGACTCTTTTTGGTTATAAAAACAAAGTAAATTTCACCTATATCAACTATCAAGGAAAGTGCAAGCTTGGATCTACACAAACTACAACCTTCGATCAAGCCTTTCGCAATCGGTGAAAGCGAATCTATTACAACTTAACACACAACACTAACACAACAAAACACACTCGACTAAACGAGATACAGGTTTTGGGGTAGGGTTTGTGTAACACACACTCTAACTTGAAGAATCTTTTACAATATGAAGTAAAGGGCTAGGATTCTTCTTCTAATCTAGGCTTTGGATGTATATATGAGCCTAAGATCTAGAGTGGAACCACAAACTTTGATGGGACCAAAGCTTAGAACACTCTTTGAGGAACTCGAGAATGAATCACTTTGAAATTGCGAGAACTTGCAATATGAGCGCATGAAAATCTGGAGAAGTGTTTTATGTTCTTCGTTTCTGCTGGGCTCCTATATAGTGGTAGAGACGCGATCAAACCGTTGTTTGGTTGGTGGCTTTGTCTCTCCATGCTCGACAATACGGCGGATTTGACCTGCAGTTTTTCAGGGCAACAATTTGTCTTCTTTCCCGAAATAGCTTCCTTCCAAGTTTAACAGTAACCAAGCTTGGACAGGTACTGTAGCTGCTGCCTGCTGGTACTTTGGAGTCAACTTTCTTATCCAATATGCAAGAGCCACGTGGAGATATGCATTTAATGGTGGCTAATCTTCACTTGACTAAATTCAAACTCAAGTTTGAATGAGGATGGTAGTTGAGCTGTCGCTTTCTCGCTTGGCAGAGTGATCGCTTCGCTTTCGGAAATTGCCTAGTCTGGGTCTTCTCGCTTCAGCTTTACTGAGAGGACTCGCTTCAACTTTTGAAACACACTCAAGCGAGTGGCCTTCTCGCTTCACATGTAAACCTGCAAGCTAGATCTAAAGCGACTAGAATAAAATGAGCTTTCCTAACATTATTGATTGGTGTGTAAATGTTAGGATTTTCGTAGTGTTTTCGAGTCCGTTTTCATTATGTTTTGTGTCTCTTTCGTTTGTCTTTTGCTATGATTTGGTTGTTTGGAGTTTGGTTCGTGTAGGATCAGTAGGTGGAAGAAACGGAAGGAAACGGGTCGAAAAAGGCGAGGAATTGAGGAAAAATCAAGCATGGAGCGAGCATGACGTTGGACGACCGTCCAAGGCACTGGACGGCCGTCCAGAGTACGCTGGACGAGCGCGCGTATACACTGGACGAGCGTCCAGGGAATAATTGAAGAGCAGAGCGAGTGCTACGTTGGACGAGCGTCCAACGTTCCGGCCAGCTGTTTTCCTTGTATATTTAGGTTTTCATACCTATTATATATACTATCCCTTGTGCACGAATTCTACAACACTTTTAGCATTATTTAGCTTTAGTTTTCAGCATTCAAATACTCTAGATTAGTTTTTATTGTTCGGATCCGAATTCTTCGTTTCGTTTTAGATTCGTTTTCTTAATTGCTTCGTTTAATTTCCTTAGTTTAATTTCGTTCGTTCGATTTTCAAGTTCTAGTTTAGATTCGTTTTTCTCAAGTTCTAGTTTAGATTCGTTTTTCTCAAGTTTCAATTCTCTCATTTTTAAAGCTTTCAAAGTTAGATTTATTTTTCCTTTAAATTTCCAGATTTTATTCATTATGTCTAAGGTAGTTTATGCTTTCTTCGTTGCTTTCTTTATTGCTTTCTTTTCGATTCTTGCCTAGGTAGATTAATCGTTTTATTTAGTTTAATACTTAGATTTATTTCTTGAGTTCTAGATTAGTTATTTACTTGTTTTTATTTATTGCTTTGATTTATTTTATTTGCCTAGGATTTAAAACAAAAACTCCAAAATCTTCTTTACTTGCTTTCTTAGTTTTAGGCTAGATTAGGTTTTACTACATAAATATTAATTGTCCTGCAAAGTTTTCCTTCGAGATTCGACATTGGGTTTTACTTGCTAGTGCTACGATAGGATTTCGTTCTATTGCGAACACTTTTTAGTGAAACAAATAACATTATAAACTCGAAAAATTATATTCCTATAAATCTAATCAAATAAGGGTCGCTTGGGAATAAGATTTACAAAGAGGGGTTTTGGGATCGAATCAAAAATACTATCTATTAAATTTTATTAAGTGTTCCCAAATAGTTTTCCCAAACAATTAAATCGTTAACAATTCTCAACATGTAGCAATCACTACAAATCCCCTATCCATTATGGACACGTTAAAGTGCTCATGGATATATATACGTAAACAATCTCGCCCAACGTGTTCAAAGTCAACCCCACGTATGTGAAGGTGTACAACACGTATGTATAAATATAAATTAAACTAGTTTACTGCCCGTCGAAAATCGAGGGTGCTAATTATTTTTAACGTTCAGATATTTTATCTGTGAAATTTATTTTAAAATAATTTGTACAATGATCTTCCATTTCTATGTACCTACAAACAATAGGAGGAAGTTAAGAAAAATAAATGTGAAGAACCAATTCAATGCCGATTCATATTATATTTAAATCTTCGACGTTTAAAGTATTACTCCCTCCGGCTCAAGATTCGTGACACGTTTCTTTTCAGCATTTGTGGCAAGCGTTTTCGAGCGTCTTGATGATGAGTTTCAAAATATTTTTTTAAGGAAAAAATTTTCTTTTACGGGATACTAAAAGTATCAAGGTATCCCGTAAAAAGAAAAAATTCCTTAAAAAGATATTTTGAAACTCATCATTAAGACGCTCAAAAACGCTTGCCACAAATGTTGAAAAGAAACGTGTCACGAATCTTGAGCCGGGGGGAGTATAAAACAACTTGGTGATTTCAAACCGCTTGTTAATTGTTATAATAAAAGAATAGGTTAATAAGAATTATATTTCGATTATAGGTGCATTGTATCTCATCAAAATTCGATATGAATAATTCGTAGTATTATTTTTAAGCAACTGGAAAGAGTTATATTGAGATGATTAAGTTAAGTCGCACGTTGTTTATTCTAATAAAAAGAAAATGTCAAAGAGGGTATACTCGATTTATCCTGACACGTCTAAATACGATGTTGATCAGTTCATATTGTTATTTTTTTAATTTTAAAAAAAATCAATTTATTATATTAAAATAAGTCAAGCTGCATGTTGTTTATTATAATAATAAAAAAATGTCAATGACGGTATAGTCGATTTTAACCTGTCACGTCAAAATTTGATGTTCATTTCATGTTGTTTTTTTTAAATTAAAATATATTTCAATTCATTATATTAAAATAAGTCAAGCAGCATGTTGTTTATTTAAAATATATGTTGTTCAGGCAAACTTACGATAATTTAGAAAATTAATCGAGAAGAATTCAAATAATTTCACGTGGGATTGATGCATATAATATATTCGAGTTTAACTTATGAAAATATTAATCTAAGTCGCCCGTTGTTTATTTCAATAAAACGGAAATGTCCAAAATAGTCTCAAATAGTTATATTGGTTTTATCTCGCATGTCAAGTCACTCGTTGTTTATTTTAATAAAAAATAGTATGTCAAAGAAAGTCTCACATATGTATAATCAATTTTAAAGTCAATATTCGATATAAAACACTTTACATTAGTAGCCCGTTGTTTATTGTAATAAAAATAAAATGTCGTTACATCAAAATAAGTCTAGCCGCCCGTTGCGTATTTTAATAAAAACATAATATATCAATTTATAATCAATTTTAACGTCGATATTCGATATGAATCAATTTATATTGCTACATTTATAGGTAAAATACGAATTTTGTATACAAAATATTAGCTATAACCAATTTTAACGTCGTTTATTTTAATAAATAAAATATGTCTGGGGGGCTCACATAATTATAATCAATTTTAACGTCAATATTCGATATGAATCACTTTATATTGCTACTTTTAGGTAGCCCATTGTTTAATGTAATAAAAATAAAATGTCGTTACATCAAAATAAGTCAAGTCGCCCGTTGCTTATTTTTTAAAATAATATTATTTAAAAAAAATAATATATAAATATAATTTATAATTAAATTTATAAGAGGAACTTGATTTCGCCATTTTAGGCACCAAATTGATTTATAAGTGTTTAAACGTCGAAGATTTAAATATAATAAGAATCCAAATTGAAAGGAATGATAAATGATATAAAAAAAAGAGAGGGAAAAATAAATTAATATTCAATAAAAATGAAGTAGAAGAACCCAGATTCCAAATGAACAAATTCTTATCTTAAAGGTAAGGATTTTCTACCTTCCATCCAAAGAATGAAAAAGGAGATCCCTACCATTCCCATTCCCATGAGGGCCTCGGAACTCAATTGGCAAGTTCTTTCATATTTATTATTCTTAAATTCTTTTTATTATTATTGAGTACATAAAAATCGAAAATCATAGTATAAAATATTTTTAAATATATTTCATTGATAAAATATCTAAATGGTAAAAATAATTAGCACCCGTCGATTTTCGACGGGTTGTAAACTAGTCCTTTTATATATAATAGCAAAGTGGATTCGTAGCCCCACGTTAATTCACGTGCCTACGTGGCGCTTCCTATGCTCTCCGTTCCTATTTATCTAAAAATTCAATTTATTTATAAAAAAATATTACAAAATAATTCATACAAAATTCTTATCTGCGTAGAAGAATCATGTATATCCCATTTAATATTACGTATAAGATTAGAAGGTATTACTATTCATATTACTACAAATTATAATATTGTAATATTAAATTCAATCATATTCAAATACAATATCATTAAATTCAATCATATTCTTTAACTTATCACAATATTATATTCTAATTGTTCTTAAATCAGGAGCTATTTTGTTGACAACCTACTTTTCAATTACTACGAGCAACAACAGCGGTGCATCAATCAAAATTTTAATGAATAAAGACTATTCGAAAAAAAAAAGGCTCACTAATTCACATAAGCATATTCTTTAACGTTTTCTTTTTATATTTATTACAATAAATATAAACAATTGACGGGCGACTTGACTTGACTTATTTTAATATTTATTTATGTGTATAAATTATTTTAATCTGCCCGTTACTTCTGACGATAAAAAAAACTGTTAAGACGTAATATTACAATTTTTCGATTAGCTCATTTGCTCGATATCACGTTAGCATGAATAGTGCAAATTTGCCCGTTAATTTTTCTGTTAGCCCGTTGTTCGATATAACGTTAGCATGAATAGTGCAAATTTGCCCGTTAATTTTTGCGTTAGCCCATTGTTCGATATAACATTGGCATGCATTAGTAATGCATTTGCTCGATATCATTGTTAAGGATGGAGATGTAATCGAGTAACGGTATTCAGGATATCAACGTTGCCCATTGGTTGTTACGTTAATGAAATATGTTAAATGCTAAACTAAAAATAAAAATCTTAGTTACAGTTCTCTTAACACAAAACCTATTGCTCCTTCATATAGTCTCTTAAAATAAATTACTTAAGGAATGAGCTACATTCTCATGTAGATATACAATTAAAATCTTAAGCCATCTGTTATTGAACATACTTAAAAAGAAAAATAATTAGAGAAAAATACATAATTATTCATATGAATATATTGTTTAAAATAGCCCGCTACTTGTGGTAATAAAAAATTAGGGTAATTTTCACGATAGGTGTTATTAATCTCGTCAAAATTAACATAAATCACATTATAATGTTACTTTCAAGAAAAATACAAAAACATAAATATTAACATACGTCAAGCCGCCCGTTATTTATATAAATATTTTATCATCAAAATTATATAAAAAATTTGATGGGTGATAAAAAGTCCTTATTTTGAATTAAATAATAATATGAATTCAAGTATCCCTTAATCTACTTACCCTCAGGAATATTTTTTTTTTATTTATTTGATTAGCATCTTTAAAAGAGGCAAAAATTATGGTGTCTATCCAGCTTAGTAGAAACAAATAGTTGTTGGAAACTTAAGAAAACACAAAATGTATCCAATTTACATGTGAGTGGACTAATTTACCCCCAACACCACCCCCCCACCCCACCCACCCATGTGCACTTTTTTTTTACTTTAATTTGAATTCAAATTTTACTTTAATTTGAATTCAAAATTTTACATTCAATTATTAAAAAAAAAAAAAAAAAAAAAAAAAAAAAGAGAGAGAGAACAAAAAAAACAAAACTGACAAAAAGTTTTTTTTTTAATTTTCCATTTTCATTTTTAATTCGAGCTTGAATTCAAAATTTTACCCGTTAGAATCCACCCCGTTAGAAATACAAAATTTCTAACGTTATGATCGCATATCGCGAGTTAGAATGTAGTATATTCTAACCTGTGTCGTGGCATTCCCAACATGTTCAGTCCACCCGTTAGAAATACCAACTTTCCTACGTTATAATCGCATATCAATGGTTAGAATTTAGTATATTCTAACCTGTGTCGTGGCATTCCCAACAGGTTCAGTCCACCAGTTAGAAATACCAACTTTCCTATGTTATAATCGCATATCAATGGTTAGAATTTATTATATTCTAACCTTAGTCGTTGCATTCCCACCACATTCAATTCACCCATTAGAACTACAAAATTTCTTACGTTATGATCGAATATCGAGAGTTAGAATTTATTATTTTCTAACCTGTGTCGTGGCATTCCCAACAGGTTCAGTCTCCCCCGTTAGAAATACCAACTTTCCTAGCAAGGGGGCCAGAGTCACCACACCTGCTCAGGAACAATGATGAAATGAAGGCATACAGACACCATATTGCACAAGCAATCTTCAACAACAGCACCGAACCAGTGGCTTTGCAGCAGCTGGTGGAAGGATTGTATGGTGATGCAACGAGGCTGTTTTAGAATCATGTGTTGGTAAGTTAAAAACTTTTTTTGGGGGGGATAACAAACATTGACGCGTCTCTGTAACCAATCCAGGGAACGCATCTCCATTTTTTGTAAATGTGGTAATGTATGTAAAGTGTCTATGCATCACTGGTTTTTTTGTATTTTGTAAAGCTTTTGTAAAACAATGATAACCATCTGATTTAGTACATGTATATAGTAGTTATGATGCAAATTGTCGCGTAATAGGTTAAGAATGTACACAATACTAACCTTTGATATGAGATTATAACGTATTAAAGATAGTATTCCTTACAGATTTAGACGACCTGTTGGAATTCCAAAACGAATGTTAGAATTACGGATATTCTAACCTTTATTATGCGATTATAAAGTTAGAAAATTGGTATTTCTAACAGGTGAAATGAACTTGTTGGAATCACATAGCAACGGTTAGAATGAAACAAAATCTAACATTTAATAGGATATTTTAACGTTGGAAAATTTGACTTTCTAACAGGTGGACTGAACCTGCTGGGTTTGCCACGCAGTGGGTTAGAATATAGTATATTCTAACCTACAATTGGTATTTGTAACGAGTTGACTGAACCTTCTTGGAAAGGCACGGAATAGGTTAGAAGAAACTAAATTCTAACCTTCGATATGAGTTTAAAAAGTAATAAAAATTGTATTTCTAACAGGATAGACGTCTAACTGTTGGAATCGCATAACAAAGGTTAGAATTAAATCCATTCTAACCTTTATTATTCGTTTGTAAAAGTTAGAAAATAATTATTTCTAACAGGTGAGCTGAACTTGATGGAATCGCATAGCAATGGTTAGAATAAAAAGATATTCTAACATATATTAGGAGTTTTTACCGTTAGAAAATTGGTATTTCTAACAGTTTGAAGGATCCTGTTTTTAATTTATGTTAAAAGGTAAGAATAAAACAAATTCTAACCTTGAATATGGTCTTATAACGTTGGAAAGATTGACTTTCCAACAGGTGGACTGAACTTGTTGGGACCACATAGAAACAAACGTTAACTCATAAAGATATTCTAAACCCTAAACCCTAAACCCTAAACCCTAAACCCTAAACCCTAAAACCCTAAACCCTACACCCTAAACCGGGAAGCTTCTGCTCGAAACGGCGACCGGGGACGGCGAGCAGCTGGGTCGCCGGAAAGCTTCTGTCCCAAACGGCGACCCACGACGGCGAGCAGCGGGTCGCCGGCGGGGTCTTCGCAGCTTCTTTTCCGCGAGCAGCGGGTCGCCGTCTTGATGAAACTCACCGGAGGAAACTCACCGCCGCCACCGCCTTCGTCTTCGCCGCCACCTTCGTCTTCTCGAACCCACCGCCGCCACCACCTTCGTCTTCTAGAAAGAGAGCAGAGAGAGGAGAGAAAAAGAGAGAGAGAGCTGAGAGAAGAGGGAGAGAAGAGAGAGAAGGGAGAGAGGGATGCATATGTAGGAAGAAAGGTGAATAGTGGTTAGGGGTAGTTTTGTCCACTCACTTGAAAAATGAATAGATATTGTGTTTTTTTAAGTTTTGAACAACAATTAGTTTTTGTTAAGCTACATAGACACTTGACTATATTTTCTCTCTTTAAAATGCAATTCACATATTATACATGAGAAGTATCAATTACTATATTGTAATTTTGCGACAATTGTATGAATTAGTTATTAAAAAAAAAAAAATCAACTTACAATAAAATGAAGAGTGAAATTTTAAACAAATAGAAAATCGTTCGATTTTTGTTTATGAGATTTTTACATTAATTATGTAGTTTCTCAAATTAAAGATGAATTTTGTTGGAAATATATATAGATCTATTTACATAGGTAATACATTGTTAAGTTCTTGTAAAAAATCGATGTGGGTCAAAATTCTTTAATGTGATATAATTGGATTAAATATATATAATAAGTCAAATAAATGAGATCTATGTATATAGGTAATACATTGTTAAGTTCTTGTAAAAAATCGATGTGGGACAAAATTCTTTAATGTGATATTTTGGATTAAATATATATAATAAGTCAAATAAATGAGAATATTCAAAAATAATCATAAAAATCATACGTGATGCCACGTAGGATAGAGTTCCATATTGCTATTATGTATATATTGATATATACATATATAGAGGTCCATGCACTTTCATTCATAACATGATGCACTTTCATGCATATCATGTTGCACAAAAAATATATGCATTTTTTTTAATAAAATAATATTTATATTTTTGGTGCAACATAATATGCATGAAAGTGCATCAGTTATGAATGAAAGTGCATGGTTTTCACGTTTTCACGGAATATTTGGTTTTCATATGATCCAACTCCTATATATATTATTTATATTTTTTTATAATTTATAATATTACGTATAAGATTAAAAGGTATTACTACAAATTATAATATTGTAATATTAAATTCAATCATATTCAAGTATAATATCGTTAAATTCAATCATATTCTTTAACTTATAACAATATTATATTCTAATTGTTCTTATATCAGAGCTATCATGTTGACAACCTACTTTTCAATTACTACGAGCAACAACAGCGGTGCATCAATCAAAATTTTAATGAATAAAGACTATTCGAAAAAAAAAGCTCACTAATTGACATAAGTATATTCTTTAACGTTTTCTTTTTATATTTATTACAATAAATATAAACAATTGATGGGCGATTTGACTTGACTTATTTTAATATTTATTTATGTGTTTTCAACATTATTCTTTTATTAGAATAAACAACGGGCAACTTAAATTATTTTAATATTTTTATATTTGATTACAATAAATAACGGGCAACTCCACATTTTAATAATTTTTATTTATATTTTACTTTAAAATAACGTTATAAAGTAATTCGTATCGAATTCTGACATAATACAAATGCATCTACCATCATCATATTCCCTTTTAAACCTATTTTCTTACAAACACGAGTAACAAACAACTTTATATAATTATGCATTCTTCTACTAATTAATTTAATTTAAAATTTATAACTAAGCTAATACTTAATAAGCATAGATAGTAGTATACAATACAAAACTAAATATAAGATAAATATTGTGTGAGATTGAAATATATCATAATATTGTATATAATTAATATTTTACAAATATATGTATTTTAGATAAATAACAATATAATGGCAAATGTAGGAATAAACACGTATGCATGTCGATCAACGTGGTGGTTCGGAACGGGCATCTTACTTATTTTGATATAACGACATTTTTTTTTTATTAAAATAAACAACGGGTGGCTTGACATATTTTAATATTTTTTATTATCATAGTATTTTATATTATATATATTTAAAAATATATGTATTTTAGATAAATAAGAATGGCGGATGTATGAATTGACACGTATGCGCATGCGTGTATATATATATATATATATATATATATATATATATATATATATATATATATATATATATATATATGTCAATTATTTTTAATGTTTAGATATTTTATTAGTGAAATATATTTTAAAATATTTTAGACTATGATTCTCGATTTTTATGTACTTACAAACAATAAAAAGAATTTAAGAATGATGAAGAACTAATTCAATGATGATTCATATTATATTTAAATCTTCGACGTTTAAAGACTTATAACTCAATTTGGTGCCAAAAACGACAAAACCAAGTTCCCCGTGAAATATAAAAAATATATTTAAAAGTAATACAAAAAATACTAAAAGTAAATAAAAAATATGAAAATTATATAAGAAATATGGACCAAAATAATATGCTCAGCTCATCTTCTACAAAGCTATTAAAGTTTGAGCGTAGTCTCCCGTTACTCGTGTTTATAAGAAAATATGTTTAAAGGGGAATATTTTGATGATAGGTGCATTTGTATCTCGTTAAGCCGCCCGTTGTTTATTTTAATAAATAGAAAATGTCAAACAAAGTCTCCCCGTAGCCTCTTGTTTATTGTAATAAAACAAAATGTCAATATAAAGTCACTCGTTTATCGTGTTTATAAGAAAATAGGTTTAAAGGGAAATATTTTGATGATAGGTGCGTTTGTATCTTGTTCGAAATTCGATACAATCACTTTATAACGTTATTTTTAAGTAAAGTATAAATGAAAAATATGAAAATATGTCAAGTCACCCGTTATTTTTTTCAATAAAAAGAAAATGTCGTTATATCAAAATAAGTTAAGATGCCCGATTCGAACCACCACGTTAATCGACATGAATACGTGTCAATTTCTACATCTGCAATTCTTATTTATCTAGAATACATGTAAACGTAAATATTGAATATGATATATTTCAATCTCACACAATATCTATCTTATATTTAGTTTTATACTGTATACTACTATGTATGCTTATCATATAAGTATTCACGTAGCTCGATGTTTATTGTAATAAAAACAAAATGCCGTTACATCAAAATAAATCAAGCCATAACGCCAATTCTTGTTACATTTAAATCTTCGACGTTTAAAGACTTATAAATGAAATTGATTGTTGGGAACCCCTTGCAGTTTGATTTTGATGATGTTTATCGAAACCACACTTAGGCATATTTTTACTTGTTTAGGGTCAAGGCCGATAGATCGACTTGCTACCTGTTAGTGCAGGTCGATGCCCTCTAATGTTCTAATGCAAGTTCGATCCACCCTGTAAGAGAAAGGTCGATTCATCGACCTGCCTCACTCGGATCGAGCTGGCATATCTAGCTGTCTATCGATGTTGGGAATTGTTAAGGACTAATTTGTTAAGGGGGAACTTCATGGGACATTTGATAAATGAAGTCATTTGTTTTGATTAGATACCAAAACCCCAAGTGTCCTATTCCCAAGCGACCCATTTTGATGTAGTTAATAGGTTAGAATTTTTCTAAGCCTACTCTGTTAGGATGGCTCTTTTATTTTGCTTAGATTAGGCTTCAAAAGTTCAAGTGAAGGCCACTCGCTTGAGTGTGTTTTTCAAAGCGAAGCAAGCCAAGCAAACTGAAGTGAAGCGTGCCGAAGAACAGTGCTGCGAAGCGATCGCTACAGTAATCGAAGCAAGTCTGCCAAAGCGAAGCGAAGCGAGCGCTACAGTGTAAAGTCAAAGCTAGTCAACTCTAGTCAGGAATTTCCAAAGCAGTCACTAGGGAACTTTATTTCCCGAAGCGGCTCACTACAGAATGACTATGAAGTGACTCAACTAAAGCGGACGCTACAAAGCGAAGCGAGCCACTACCTACCAGAAAGCGACAGCACAAATTCCCGCTCCGAATTTGAACTCCAGTCAACTGGAGATCTTCGCATTTATTACGAGATCTCCACGTGTCGACTCAAGAGAGGAGTAGAGGAGTTGATTGTCAGGCCGACAAGGCACCGTAACAGTACTGGGTCGCTCCAGTTACTGTTGAAATTGGAACTTAGCCATTTCCGGCAAAAATCCAAAACTGCGCATCTGAAAAGTAGCCAGCCTGTGCAAGTACTGTCGAGAGGAGGAGGGACAAGGCCACCAACCAAGCAACGGATCTCAGCCAACCCTCCGCCTATAAATAGTGAAGGATCACAACGTGAAGAAGAAGAACACTACTTGAGCATTCGAGCGCATACAGCAAACAAACACTCCCAAGCCTTCGTGCAAATCTTCGAGTCTTTGTTTTCCAGTGTTCTCCGAGTTTCCAGTTCATCGGAACTCGTCTTCACAACCTTCACACTTAGAGTCTAAGCCCATTCCATATCCAAGCTTAGAAGAAGAGCTCTAGCCATCTTTGCACTTATTGTAAAGAGCTCTTCATAGTGTGTTTCGCCAACCAAAAACCCTAAACTCTGTCTGTTAGGTTTTTGAGTGTCGTCGTTAGGTTGTTTCGATCCAAGGCTCTTCTTTCATCGATTGGAGAAGCCTCGATCATAGAGTTTAGATCCAAGCTTGCACCTACATCGTTTGTGTAAAGCTCGATCGAAGCTAGGCTGTAAGGAGAGCCCGTAATCTCCCTTTCTGTTTGACTGAAGCGAGTGAAGCTTATAGTCGTAGTTAGGTTTGTGTAGTGAACCCGCAATCACTACGTCAGTCGTTTGATCCAGGCAAGTGAAGCCCGATCTCGACCAGGTTTTTGAAGGACCCGTAACCTTCAAGTTCTTGAGTGAAGAGAACAGTTGCCGTCGTGCAACAAAGTGGACGTAGGAGCGTTATCTCCGAACCACTATAAACCTCTGTGTCGTATCTCTCTAACCCTAAACTCTTTACTTTGTTTATCCATTGCACGTGCATCTAAACAACTTAATCTGGATATCTTAATTACTTAGGAAAAGATTTAGCTCACCAAATTCCGCATACACGAGTAAAGACTCCCTCTTGATCAAGTACTCACTTCGGTCAAGCAGGCTAGCTACGTACTGTAGATCTAACTTCACCTAGGTCTTAAGTTTCAAGCGAGCTCTTTACTTGTTACTCTGAGTTAAGGGATTTGAAGTTGAAAAACTTCAAAATAAGTATTCACCCCCCCCCCCCCCTCTACGTATTTTCCCATTAACAATCCGGGACCAACAAGTGGTATCAGAGCAGCGGTTCTTTCGAGCCTCTGCTTTGCATATCCGAAGCGAGTCCCCACTCGCTTCACCTTGTCTCACTGAACCGGATCCTATTTTCCTAAGTGCATCAAAACCTCACCCACGCATATTGCATTTACTGCTGATAGTTTGCTATGTCTACATATAGTGCATCAAATCTTCCACAGTTCTCGATCGAAGGATACGAGATATGGAGTTTCAGAGTCGAGAGCTTCCTATGCTCAATCCACGACCGGATGTGGGAAGTCATTGAGGACGGACCAATCGAAATTAAGAAAGCCATATCTGTGGATGTTCCAGCCGCTGAAGGTCGTCCAGCCCACGTTCGACAACAGTACGTGGAGAAGGATAAGGATGAGTACACTCCAAATGACTTCAAAGTTGCCAACCTCGACAAGATTGCACGCCACACGATGCAGAGCACTGTGTCGGACGCCTATCTACCACGAATAGGAAATGTGCAATGGCAAAGGAAATGTGGGAAACCCTAGCCCTCATTTCTCAAGGCACAGACAAAATCAAGGAGAACAAGCTCGCCGTTCAGATGCGGGAGTTTGAAAATTTGGTGATGAAGTCAGGAGAGTCCATCGATGCCTTCGAGCTGAGAGTTACCAACATTACTGCAACTCTCAACTCGCTTGGGAAGGAACTCACAGACAAGGAAGTAAACCTGAAAATAGTCCGTGCTCTCACAAGGAAGTGGCAGACCATGAAGGAGCTATATCTAGCAACCAAGGATCTAACGAAGCTCACGCCAGAAGTGCTGTTCTCCGAGCTCAAAGCTCACGAGTTTGATCTGAATCGAATGAGCCTCGACGACGAGGATGAAGCGCCCACTACGTCAAAAGGAGTAGCATTCAAAGCCGCCGAAGGGCCAAGCGAGCAGCCGCTAGCCAAGATGACGAGAGAAGAATTGGAAGAACACATTGCGTTCTTATCCAAGAACTTCAACAAGATGAACTCTCGAGTGGGCAAGTACAAAAGATTCTACAAGCAGTACAAAGGGAGGAGCACTGATGCTCGAGAAGGAAAAGGAAAGAGAGAAGAGACGACCAAGACGATCCCGCGCGACATGATGGAAGTGGAGTGTTATCACTGCCACAAGATGGGCCACTACAAATCCGATTGCCCAAAGCTAAGTGCCAAAGAGCGCGAAGAATTGAAGGCCAAGAGGGATGCTCCAAGGCGAGCGCTCGTAGCGAGTGAAGTGCCGGTCGCTACAACTGAAGATCCACCAAGCGACTCAGATGCATTCACCGATCCAAATTCCAGTGATGGTGAGGATCTTGGATTTATTGCGCTCACCGACGAAGAAACAGGAGAGGTATTCTTCTATCCTTCAATCACTTCAATTACACTAGCACACACTGTCAATAAGGAAGAACAATCCTCTACATGGAGTGAGTTGTTTGACAAGCACCAAAAATTGTCAAGCGACCACGAAGTGGTAAAACAAGCTCTGTCTCAAAGCGAGAAGGAGAACCGAAAGCTAGCCCGTGAACTTGACGAAGTCAAACTTAATTTAAGGGCTATGACTAGTAAGTTCGAGGATCTCTTTGCTAGACATCAAAGCTTGGAGGGAAGGTATGAAACCCAGTCCACTCTAGTTGCCAACTTGAACAAAGCATCATATGCTAGGCAGGCACTAGAGGGCTCGCTTCTGCCTTTTGGTAGGAAAGCTGGCCTTGGATATGAGGGTGGACCTCCCAAGCCGACTGTCTTTGTTGGTGCATCACACACTACACCATCAGTCACTTTGGAATTGCCCATTGCATCCAAAGCGACCACCAACAAGGATAAAGGCAAAGTGGCTGAGAACCCTAAAAGGAAGCAAATGAAGATGTCTATATCTTTAAGGGCAGATCTTAAGGGCAAGCAAAGTTCAACAGTCCCTAGCACTCAACATGCTAAGTCTTACCAATCCAAGGGTAAAGGGAAAACTGTTGAAGCTTCTAAGTCTCAAGCCAAGACACGAGAGACAAAGGATCTACCTCCTAAAAAGAGGAGTAATGTCTATGTGTCACGTTATCCGGACTGGAGATGGTCCAACCGGACTAACGTTGAGGGGGAAGAATTCGAAGCACCAAAGAGGCCGCTTCGAACTCCCAAAATTACTCAAGTGAGTCGGGGTCAAAACCCTAGTTGGACCGCTTCGAGGAAACCAAGCGAGCCGCTTCGACAGACTAGAAACCCTAAGTCAGCCTCTAAACCCAGAGCTAATCCGAAGCGAGTCGTTTCAGGATATAAGCAAAGTGGGAAGAGCATAGGTAGAACTGAAGCGAGCCGCTACCCCTCTTGCACACACTGTTGCACGTGTGAAACTGCTTTAAGGCAGAAGTCACAGTTTTCTAAGGTCGAGAAGCCCAAGACACAAGCTTCATCTCAAAAGAGAGTGAAGCAAGTGTGGATACCTAAGGGAACTAACCTGCAAGGACCCAAACTGATTTGGGTACCAAAATCTGTCTAATTGCAGGTGAGCGCCGTGGATCCTATGCCAAGTGAGGGTCAACAAGTATGGCACTTGGACAGTGGATGTTCAAGACATATGACCGGCATGAAAGCTCTACTTCACAACTACATAGAGAAGAAGGGTCCACACGTAACCTTTGGTGACAACTCTCGAGGAAGCACCAGGGGATACGGCGCACTGAAAGTTGGAAAGCTCACAATTGAAGAAGTCTCCTATGTGGAAGGACTCAAGCACAACCTGTTGTCCATTTCACAGTTTTGTGATAAAGGGTACAGGGTGGAGTTCATCTCCAACAAGTGCATTGTGAAGAGCAAACTCACATCTCAGATTGTGCTCACTGGAATTAGGCAAAGGAACGTCTACATAGCACAGCTGCAAAGAGGAAACATGCTTAGTAGCAAGGAGTGCTACAAAAATTGGATGGCTATGGTACAGACGCTTGAACCACCTCAATTTCAAAGCTATCAATCGCTTAGCTCGAAAAGGTTTGGTGCAAGGCATACCGAATGAAGTCTTCATCAAAGACCATCCATGCTCACCATGCCAACGAGGGAAGCAGACGAAGAAGCACTTCGCCAGTCTCGAAGAAGCCTCATCAAAGCGAGTGCTCGAACTGCTTCACATGGATCTGTTTGGTCCAGTTACTCCAGTTAGCGTAAATGGAAGGAAGTACACTCTAGTTGTAGTTGACGACTTCTCTCGCTACACTTGGGTTGTATTTCTTTTCAGCAAGAAGGAGACACTGACCAAACTGCCACAACTACTCAAGCGATTGGCGGTGGAAAAGAATCAAGCTATCGTGACCATTCGCTCCGACAAAGGCACAGAGTTCTTGAACTCTACAATTGAAGCGTACTGCACGGAGCATGGCATAGCACATCAAACTTCTTCAGCACGCACTCCTCAGCAGAATGGAGTTGCTGAAAGAAGAAATCGAATCATCAAAGAAGTCGTTCGTACCATGATTGCAGATTCAAAACTTCCAATGAAGTATTGGGCTGAAGCTGCCAATACAGCATGCTACACGCAGAATCGAACGCTTCTCTGCAAACGGCACGACAAAACTCCATATGAAATATGGACAGGGAGAATTCCTAACATATCTTACTTCCATATTTTTGGTTGTAGGGTCTTCATTCACAACAATGGGAAGTCACAGTTGAAAGCTTTTGAAAGCAAAGCAGATGAAGGAGTATTCTTAGGATACTCTACGTCTAGCAAAGCCTACAGAGTGTTCAACTGTAAAACCCTAATTGTGGAGGAATCACCCCATGTCGTATTTGATGAATCTTCTTTAAGTCTTCCGCAGGAACAGGCTCAAGCGAATGAAAAGGATCAAAGCAAGGAACCCTCAAATCAACTCACTTGGGACGTGCTTGATGAAGATGATGAGATCAAGGACTCAAGCGAGCAGGATCCCAAAGGAGAAGTCGAAGCTGCCCCCAAGATTCCTGAAGCTAGTGCAGGTCAAGCACCCAATCCAGTCGCTTCAGATGGTGAAGCGAGCGACAAGGAAGAAGATAAAGATGAAGCTGGCGGATCAAAGCGAGCGTGGCTCAAAGATCACTCACCTAGCCAAATCATTGGAGATCCATCCAAGGGTGTAGTGACCAGAAGTCAAGTGTTTGGAGAAAGTGCCATGTTCAGTTGCTTTCTCTCAAACATTGAGCCATCAAGCGTGGAGGAAGCCCTAGCCGACTCTAACTGGGTGATCGCCATGCAAGAGGAGCTGAACCAGTTCACCAGGAACGACGTATGGTACCTCGTGGATCGTCCCAAATTCCAGCACGTTATTGGAACCAAGTGGGTGTTCAAAAATAAGACGGACGAGGACCACAACGTTGTGAGGAACAAGGCGCGACTCGTTGCCAAAGGCTACTGCCAAGAAGAAGGAATCGACTTTGATGAGACCTTCGCTCCAGTGGCACGGCTTGAAGCTATCAGATTGTTTCTTGCCTATGCAGCAGCCAAGAAGTTCAAGGTCTATCAAATGGATGTGAAGAGCGCATTTCTCAACGGTGAACTCAAGGAAGAAGTGTATGTGGAGCAGCCACCGGGTTTCGAGCAGGGAGATAAAGTGTATCGCTTGAAGAAAGCTCTATATGGGCTGAAGCAAGCTCCCAGAGCTTGGTATGATACACTCTCTCAATTCCTAGTGGACAATGGATTCCAAAAGGGAAAGATAGATCGGACTCTCTTCACCATCAACCATGGAGAAGATATGCTTTGGGTCCAGATCTACGTGGACGACATCATATTTGGGTCACCAAACCAGTCGCTTAGCGAGAAGTTTGGAGAGCTGATGAAGACCAAGTATGAGATGTCGATGATTGGCTTGATGAGCTGCTTTCTAGGTCTTCAAGTGAAGCAGCAGGATAATGGAATTTTCATCAGCCAAGCAAAGTATACTAGAGATATGCTTGCCAAGTTTGGTGTTCAACATGCTAAAGCTGTGAAGATTCCTATGAACACCAACTGGAAGATGGAGCCAGACGAAGGAGGAAAATCTGTAGATCCTACAGATTATCGTGCCCTAATCGGGTCACTACTCTATCTCACTGCAAGCAGGCCAGATATTGCTTTTGCAGTCGGAGTCTGCGCTCGCTTCCAAAGCAACCCCAAGCACAGCCATCTTGAAGCTGCCAAAAGGATTCTTCGATATTTGAAGGGCACTATCAACATGGGTCTGTGGTATCCAGCGGAGGACAATTTGGAGCTCACTGGATATTCTGATGCTGACTATGGAGGTTGCCGAGTCGATAGGAAGTCAACTTCGGGTACATGTCAGTTCTTGGGAAGCAAGCTAATCTCGTGGTTCTCAAAGAAGCAAACAAGCGTAGCCACTTCAACAACTGAAGCTGAGTACATGGCCGCTGGAAGCTTCTGTTCTCAAATCCTATGGCTTCGTCAACAATTGAAGGACTACAAAGTTGAAGCGAATGAAATTCCGATCTTCTGCGACAACAACAGTGCCATATGTATCTCGCAGAATCCAGTGCTTCACACCAGATGCAAGCATGTGGAAATTCGACATCATTTCATTCGTGATCATGTCGAGAAGAAGGATATCAAGCTCGAGAAAATTCATACCGATCTCCAACGAGCAGATATCCTCACCAAGCCTCTAGCTGAGTCTCGATTCAATCAGCTATGCATGGAATTAGGGTTATTAGACCCTGGTGAAGAATGCTAGTTCCAGGATGCACGAAGGAGTGTTCGCTTGTTCTCTTGTGCATCACTCACTTCAGATCTTCACCAACTCAAGCGAGCCACTTCAAATCTCACTCGCTTGAAGAAAATGAAGTAAGGTGGAGAAAGGTGGAGAATTGGAAGAAGTTCCCTACCAACTTATTGGAATTGTTAAATATATGGTTAAGGGGGAACTAATGCTTCTCTCGGAGCAAGCTACTTCCAAAGCGAGCTAAGAATGCTGCAATCTTGAATTCTGCATCACTTCAATTTGCCCTAGCTTGGGTCAAAGCGAGTCGACTGCAGATTCATTCTATAGTATGTAGGAAAGCTTGAAGGTTTACCTTTTTATACAAAAGGTTGCAGGGCTGGTGACATGCTTCTGCGTAAAATACGAGATTGTCTTGTCAGAGCATTCTCATTGTCATCCTGTCCATTTCTGCTCTGAGATAAGGACTTGTACTCATCCCCCATTCGTCGTGAATAAGTACACTTACGTGATGCTCCCTTCGGGTTGTAGTAAGCTTGTGTACTTTATTCATTTTCTCCCTCATTCACTTCGATGGAGGACTCTCTAATTCGTAGAGGAAGATGAATGCCATGAAGATGAATGTCATGAAAATCTAATTCGACGTGTAGCATTCAACAAGTGGTATCCAATTCAACATGAAGTCTTCAATTTGTGGTATCAATCTCCTAAGAAGTGAGATTGATTGGTAAGCGTTTCAATTTTAACTACACAAAGTGAGCTGAAGCGTGCTAGAAACCTTCACTCACTACGTGGAAAATAAGAAGTGAATCTGACACAAATACAAAGAGGAAAACATTCTTGTTTGTTGGGAATTGTTAAGGACCAATTTGTTAAGGGGGAACTCTGAGGGATACTTGATAAACGAAGCCATTTGTTTTTGATTGGATCCCAAAACCCCAAGTGTCCAGCTCCCAAGCGACCCATTTTGATGTAGTTAATAGGTTAGAATTTTTCTAAGCCTAAATCTGTTAGGATGGCTTTATTTTGCTTAGCTTTAGACTACAGGAATTCAAGTGAAGGCCACTCGCTTGAGTGTGTTCTTCCAAAGCGAAGCGAGTCTAGCAAACCGAAGTGAAGCGTGCCGAAACCAGCAAAGCGAAGCGAGCGCTACAGTGGAGTCAAAGTGAAGCCACCAAAAGCGAAGCAAAGCGAACGCTACAAAGAAAAGCAGAAGCGAGTCAACGCGGGTCAACACTTATTAAAGCGGTCACTACGAAACTTCGTTTCGGAAGCGACCCGCTACACTATGATCCTGAAGCGACTCACTTCAGAGCGGACGCTACAACTTCAAAGCAAAGCAAGCCACTACCTACCAGAAAGCGACAGCACAACTCCCGCCCATATTTTGAACTCCAGTCAACAGGAGATCGTAGCATTAATTACGAGATCTCCACGTGTCAAAAGCGGAGTGGAGCGGTAGAGTTGACTGCCAGGCCGACAAAGGCGCCGTAACAGTACTGGCTCGCTCCAGTTACTGTTAAGTTTGTAACTTAGCCATTTTCGGCAAAGAGACAAACTGGGCACCTGCAAAAGCTACTGCCTGCGCAAGTACTGTCGAGAGGAGGAGGGACAAGGCCACCAACCAAACAACGGATCTCAGCCATCCCTCCGCCTATAAATAGTGAAGGATGAAGACGAAGAAAAGAGAGAACACTACTTGAGCATTCGAGCGCATACAGCAAACAAACACTCCCCAGCTTTCTAGCAATCTTCGAGTCTTTGTTTCAAGTGTTCTCCGAGTTTCCAATTCATCGGAACTCGTCTTCACAGCCTTCACACTTAGATTCTAAGCCCACTTCATATATCCGAAGCTTAGAAGAAGAACTCTAGCCAATCTTTGCATCTACTGTAAAGAGTTCTTCATAGTGTGTCGTCAACCAAAAAACCTTATACTTCGTCTGTTAGGTTTTGAGTGTTGTCGTTAGGTTGTCCAGATCCAAGGCCCTTCTTTCATCGATTGAAGAAGCCTCGATCGTAGAGTTGAGATCCAAGCTTACACTTACACCGTTTGTGTAAAGCTCGATCGAAGCTAGGCTGTAAGGAGAGCCCGAAATCTCCCTGTTGTTCGGACAGAAACGAGTGAAGTTTCGTGTCCAGTTTAGGTCATAGTAGTGAACCCGTAATCACTGCACTGTTCGTCAGATCCAGGCGAGTGAAGCCCGATCTCGACCAGGTTTTTGAAGGACCCGTAACCTTCAAGTTCTTGAGTGAAGAGAACAGTTGCCGTCGTGCAACAAAGTGGACGTAGGAGCGTTATCTCCGAACCACTATAAATCTCTGTGTCGTATCTCTCTAACCCTAAACTCTTTACTTTGTTTATCCATTGCACTTGCATCTAAACAACTTAATTTGGATATTTTAATTACTTAGGAAAAGATTTTAGCTCACCAAATTCCGCATACACGAGTAAGGACTCCCTCTTGATCAAGTCATCACTTCGGTCAAGCAGGCTAGCTACGTACTGTTGATCTAGCTTCAGCTAGGTCTTAAGTTTAAAGCGAGCTCCTTACTTGTTACTCTGAGTTAAGGGATTTGAAGTTGAAAAACTTCAAAATACGTATTCACCCCCCCCCCCCCCCTCTACGTATTTTTCCTATTAACAAACCGGGACCAACAAGTGGTATCAGAGCAGCGGTTCTTTCGAGCCTCTGCTTTGCATATCCGAAGTGAGTCCCCACTCACTTCACGTTGTCTCACTGAACCGGATCCTATTTTCCTAAGTGCATCAAAACCTCACCCACGCATATTGCATTTACTGCTGATAGTTTGCTATGTCTACATACAGTGCATCAAATCTTCCACAGTTCTCGATCGAAGGATACGAGACATGGAGTTTCCGAGTCGAAAGCTTTCTTTGCTCCATCCACGACCGGATGTGGGAAGTCATTGAAGACGGACCAATCGAAATCAAGAAAGCAATATCTGTGGAGGTTCCAGCCGCTGAAGGTCGTCCAGCCCACGTTCGACAACAGTACGTGGAGAAGGATAAGGATGAGTATACTCCAAATGACTTCAAAGTTGCCAACCTCGACAAGATCGCACGCCACACGATGCAGAGCACCGTGTCGGACACCTACCTTCCAAGGATTAGGAAGTGCGCAACAGCGAAGGAGATGTGGGAAACTCTTGCCCTCATTTCTCAAGGAACAGACAAAATCAAGGAGAACAAACTCGCCGTTCAGATGCGGGAGTTTGAAAGCCTGATAATGAAGCCAGGAGAGTCCATCAACACCTTCAAGCTGAGAGTTACAAACATAATTGCGACTCTCAACTCGCTTGGGAAGGAACTCACAGATAAGGAAGTCAACTTGAAGATTGTCCGAGCTCTCACAAGGAAGTGGCAAACTATGAAGGAGCTGTATCTAGCAACCAAGGATCTATCAAAGCTCACACCAGAGATTCTATTTTCTGAACTCAAAGCTCATGAATTCGATCTGAATCGAATGAACCTCGACGAAGAGGATGAAGCACCCACTACGTCAAAAGGAGTAGCATTCAAAGCTGCCGAAGGGCCAAGCGAGCAGTCGCTAGCCAAGATGACGAGGGAAGAGTTGGAAGAACACATTGCGTTCTTATCCAAGAACTTCAATAAAATGAATTCTCGAGTGGGCAAATACAAAAGATTCTACAAGCAATACAAAGGGAGGAGCACTGATGCTCGAGAAGGAAAAGGGAAGAGAGAAGAGACGACAAAGCCGATCCCGAGAGACATGATGGAAGTGGAATGTTACCATTGCCACAAGATGGGCCACTACAAATCCGATTGCCCAAAGCTGAGTGCGAAAGAGCGAGAAGAACTGAAAGCCAAGAGGGATGCTCCAAGGCGAGCGCTTGTAGCAAGTGAAGTTCCGGTCGCTTCAACTGAAGATCCACAAAGCGACTCAGACGCATTCACTGATCCCAACTCCAGTGATGGAGAGGATCTTGGACTCATGGCGCTCACCGACGAAGAAACAGGAGAGGTATTCATCTATCCCTCACCTAGTTCAATTACACTCGCACACACACACCAAGAGGAAGCAAATTCCTCTGCATGGAGTGAGTTGCTTGACAAGCACGTTAAACTGTCAAGTGACCACGAAGTGCTGCAACAAGCTTTATCCCAAAGCAAGAAGGAGAACCGAAAGTTAGCCACTGAGCTTGACCAAGTCAAACTTAATCTAAGGGCTATGACTAGTAAGTTCGAGGATCTCTTCGCTAGACATCAAAGCTTGGAGGGAAGGTATGAAACCCAATCCACTCTAGTCGCCAACTTAAATAAAGCATCATACGCTAGACAGGCACTAGAGAGTTCTCTTCTACCTTTTGGTAGAAAGGGAGGACTTGGATATGAGGGTGGACCTTCCAAGCCAACTGTCTTTGTTGGTGCTTCAAACACGACACCATCAGTCACTTTGGAAATGCCCACTGCATCCAAAGCGACCACTAACAAAGACAAAGGCAAAATGGCTGAGAACCCTAAGAAGAAGCCAATAAAGATGTCTATATCTTTAAGGACTGAATCTAAGGGTAAGCAAAATACAACTATCCCTAGCACTCACAATGCTAAAGACTACCAATCCAAAGGTAAAGGGAAACCAGTTGTAGCTTCTAAGCCTCAAGCCATGACACGAGAGACAAAGGATCTCCCTTTCAAGAAAAGGAGTAATGTCTATGTGTCACGTTATCCGGACTGGAGATGGTCCAACCGGACTAACATTGAGGGGGAAGAACTCGAAGGACCAAAGAGGCCGCTTCGAACTTCCAAGGTTACTCAAGCGAGTTGGGGTCAAAACCCTAGTTGGACCGCTTTGAGGAAACCAAGCGAGCCGCTTCAACAGACTAGAAACCCTAAGTCAGTCTCTAAACCCAAAGCTAATCCGAAGCGAGTCGCTTCAGGATTTAAGCAAAGTGGGAAGAGCATAGGTAGGACTGAAGCGAGCCGCTACCCCTCTTGCACACACTGCTGCACATGTGAAGCTGCTTCAAAGCAGCACACCAAGTTTTCGAAGGTCGAGAAGCCCAAGACACAAGCCTCATCTCAAAAGAGAGTGAAGCAAGTGTGGGTACCTAAGGGAACTAACCTGCAAGGACCCAAACTGATTTGGGTACCAAAATCTGTCTAATTGCAGGTGGGCGCCGTGGATCCCATGCCAAGTGAGGGTCATCAAATCTGGTACTTGGACAGTGGATGTTCGAGACACATGACCGGCATGAAAGCTCTACTTCAAGACTACATTGAGAAGAAGGGTCCACACGTTACTTTTGGTGATAACTCTCGAGGAAGCACCAAAGGGTACGGCGCACTGAAAGTTGGAAAACTCACAATTGAAGAAGTCTCCTACGTGGAAGGACTTAAGCACAACTTGTTATCCATTTCACAATTTTGTGACAAGGGATACAAGGTAGAATTCATTTCCAACAAGTGCATTGTGAAGAGCAAGCTCACATCCCAGATTGTGCTCACTGGAATAAGACAAAGGAACGTCTATATAGCACAATGGGATAGCTGCAAAGTGGAGACGTGCTTAGTAGCAAGGAGTGCTACAGAGATTGGATGGCTATGGCACAGACGCTTGAACCATCTCAACTTCAAGGCAATCAATCGCTTAGCTCGTAAGGGTTTGGTGCAAGGCATACCAAATGAAGTCTTCATCAAAGACCATCCATGCTCACCATGCCAACGAGGGAAGCAGACTAAGACGCACTTCGCCAGTCTTGAAGAAGCCTCTTCCAAGCGAGTGCTCGAGCTGCTTCACATGGATCTGTTTGGTCCAGTTACTCCAGTTAGTATAAATGGTAGGAAGTACACTCTAGTTGTAGTCGACGATTTTTCTCGCTACACTTGGGTCGTATTTCTCTACAGCAAGAAGGAGACTCTGACCAAGCTACCACAACTGCTCAAGCGATTGGCTGTGGAGAAAAATCAAGCTATCGTGACCATCCGCTCCGATAAAGGCACAGAGTTCTTGAACTCTACCATTCAAGCTTATTGCACGGAGCATGGCATAGCACATCAGACTTCCTCAGCACGCACACCACAGCAGAATGGAGTTGCTGAAAGAAGAAATCGAATCATCAAGGAAGATGTTCGAACAATGATTGCAGACTCAAAACTTCCAATGAAGTATTGGGCTGAAGCTGCCAATACAGCATGCTACACGCAGAATCGAACACTTCTCTGCAAACGACACGACAAAACACCATATGAAATATGGACAGGGAGAATTCCTAACATATCTTATTTCCATATTTTTGGTTGTAGGGTCTTCATCCATGACAATGGGAAGTCACAGTTGAAAGCCTTTGAAAGTAAAGCTGATGAAGGAATATTCTTAGGATATTCTACATCAAGCAAAGCTTACAGGGTATTCAACTGTAAAACCCTAATCGTGGAAGAATCACCCCATGTCGTATTTGATGAATCTTCTTTAAGTCATCCACAGGAACAGGATCAATCTAAAGACGGAAAGTCAAGTGAGGAACCCATCAACACTCTTACTTGGGACATACTTGAGGATGAAGAAGAAATCAAAGGCTCAAGCGAGCAGAAGGTCCAAGGAAAAGATGAAGCTGCCCCCAAGACTCCTGAAGCGAGTACAGGCCAAGCACCCAATCCAGTCGCTTCAGACGGTGAAGCGAGTGACAAGGAAGACGATGAAGATGAAGCTGGCGGATCCAAGCGCGCGTGGCTCAAGGATCACTCACCAAGTCAAATTATCGGAGATCCATCCAAGGGTGTAGTGACCAGAAGTCAAGTGTTTGGAGAAAGTGCCATGTTCAGTTGCTTTCTCTCAAACATTGAGCCGACATGCGTAGAAGAAGCCTTAGCCGATTCAAATTGGGTGATCGCCATGCAAGAAGAGCTGAACCAGTTCACCAGAAACGACGTATGGTACCTCGTGGATCGTCCCAAATTTCAGCACGTCATTGGCACCAAATGGGTGTTCAAGAACAAGACGGACGAGGACCACAACGTAGTAAGGAACAAAGCGCGTCTCGTTGCCAAAGGCTACTGCCAAGAGGAAGGAATCGACTTTGACGAGACTTTCGCTCCAGTGGCACGACTTGAAGCTATCAGATTTTTTCTAGCCTATGCAGCAACCAAGAAGTTTAAGGTCTATCAAATGGATGTGAAGAGCGCGTTCCTGAACGGTGAATTGAAGGAAGAAGTGTATGTGGAGCAGCCACCGGGTTTCGAGCAAGGAGACAAAGTGTATCGCTTGAAGAAAGCTCTATATGGGTTGAAGCAAGCCCCCAGAGCTTGGTATTTCTCAATTCCTAGTGGAAAATGGATTTCACAAAGGAAAGATAGATCGAACCCTATTCACCATCAACCATGGAGAAGACATGCTATGGGTCCAGATCTACGTGGACGACATCATATTTGGGTCACCAAACCAGTCGCTTAGCGAGAAGTTTGGAGAGCTAATGAAGACCAAATATGAGATGTCAATGATTGGCTTGATGAGCTGCTTTCTAGGTCTTCAAATGAAGCAGCAGGATGATGGTATCTTCATCAATCAAGCGAAGTATACTAGAGATATGCTTGCCAAGTTCGGTATTCAGCATGCTAAAGCTGTGAAGATCCCAATGAATACCAACTGGAAGATGGAGCCAGACGAAGAAGGAAAATCTGTGAATCCTACAGATTATCGTGCCCTAATTGGGTCACTTCTCTATCTCACTGCAAGTAGGCCAGATATTGCTTTTGCAGTTGGAGTCTGTGCTCGCTTCCAAAGCAACCCCAAGCACAGCCATCTTGAAGCTGCCAAAAGAATTCTTCGATATTTGAAGGGCACTATCAATATGGGGCTGTGGTATCCAACGGAGGAAAATCTGGAGCTCACTGGATACTCAGACGCTGACTATGGAGGGTGCCGAATTGATAGGAAATCAACTTCGGGCACGTGTCAGTTCTTGGGAAGCAAGCTGATCTCATGGTTCTCAAAGAAGCAGACGAGTGTAGCCACTTCAACGACTGAAGCCGAATATATGGCCGCAGGAAGCTGCTGTTCTCAAATTCTATGGCTTCGTCAGCAGTTGAAGGACTACAATGTTGAAGCGAATGAAATTCCGATCTTCTGCGACAACAACAGTGCTATATGCATCTCGCAGAATCCAGTGCTACACACCAGATGCAAGCACGTGGAAATCCGACATCACTTCATTCGTGATCATGTCGAGAAGAAGGATATCAAGCTCGAGAAAATTCATACCGATCTCCAGCGAGCAGATATCCTCACCAAGCCTCTAGCTGAGTCTCGTTTCAATCAGTTATGCATGGAATTAGGGTTGTTAGACCCTGGTGAAGAATGCTAGATCCAGGATGCACGAAGGAGTGGTCGCTAGTTTTTCGTAGCGTCACTCGCTTCGGATCTTCACCAACTCAAGCGAGTCACTTCAAAATCTCACTCGCTTGAAGAAGGAGAAATAAGGTGGAGCAAGGTGGAGTGTTGGAAGACGTTCCCTACCCGCTTACAGGAATTGTTAAGCCATTGGTTAAGGGGGAACTATTGTTTGCTCTCGGAAGCAAGCTACTTCCAAAGCGAGCAAGGAAAGCTGCTACCTAGCCTAGGATTCCTAGCGAGTGGGTATAAACACTCGCAAGTGCCGTTTCTAGTAACGGTTGTGGGGTCTTGTATCTGGCCTTCCCACGTAAAAATGGTGAAAGCTTAGGCAGGGCTGGCACCTAGACCTTGTGTCCTCTTCCCATCTCTCCATCGAATAGGAGCAAGTCTTCTCATCTCCTTCATCGTGGATAAATGTCCATTTCTTACTCACTCTTCACTGAGTTGAGCTGCCGGATGTCTATCCATTCCCCTCTCACCTTGAACTTTGCATCGCTTCAATTTGCCCAATCTTGGGTCAAAGCGAGTCGACTGAAAGTTCATTCTGTAGCATGTAGGAGGATGCTTGAAGGTTTACCTTTTTATACAAAAGGTTGCAGGGCTGGTGACATGCTTCTGCGTAAAATACGAGATTGTCTTGTCAGAGCATTCTCATTGTCATCCTGTCCATTTCTGCTCTGAGATAAGGACTTGTACTCATCCCCCATTCGTCGTGAATATGTACACTTACGTGAAGCTCCCCTCTGGGTTGAAGTAAGCTTGTGTACTATATTCATTTTCTCTCTCATTCACTTCGATGGAGGACTCTCTAATTCGTAGAGGAAGATGAATGCCATGAAGACGAACGCCAAGAAGATGGGACACACAACAAGTGATGAACATTCCAACAAGTGGGTTCAACATGAAGTCCAAACCTAATGAAGTCTTCAAATTGTGGTATCAATCTCCTACGAAGTGAGATTGACTGGTAAGCGTTTCAATTTTAAGTACACTAAGTGAGGTGAAACGTGCTAGAAACTTTCACTCACTACGTGGAAAATATGAAGTGAATCTGACACAAATACAAAGAGGAAAACACTCTTGTTTATCCTCGAAGTATGTAAGTCAGAAACATTTTAAATTAAGCAAAGAAATTTATTCCAGTCGCTTCAGATGGCCAAGCGAGTGCATCGCCACTCAAAGCTAGCCATCGCACGCGAGTGCGGAACAGTCACTCAAGCGAGTGCCTCTCAAGTGAGTAAAGGCCAAGCGGCCCAACTCGAAGCGAGTAGGCACGAAGCGAGTATGAGCTGTCTGCACTCGAGTGCCTATTTCACTTTTTGCCAAGCATTTAATGCAGTGGCGCGTAGAGGAAGAAACGACAGGCGCGTGGACGTCAAAGCCGAGGAAAGCGGGAAAAATCGCACTCAATCCAGCCGTCGAATCTGAACCGTCTCGAAATCTCAACCGCTGGATTGACTACTGTTGGGATAGACGAATCATCAACAGCCATGTGGCCACGTCAAGCGAAATTGGCGGTTCACTTTTCCAGTGATGACGCCGGACACGTCAGTTCCATCACCGGAGGTAGCCGCCCATGCACAAAACCCTAGGAGTGATTTTACCAGAATACCCCTGCCACGTCAGCCAAGACATAACTCTATATATTTGGGACGAGGCAGAACTGCAAACCTTTCACAGCCTTCAAAAACTTCCATTCTCGTGCTTAGATCTGCAACTTCTGCAACTCACGAGTCTCAACCCCTTTCTATTTCATCGTAAAAATTCTCTTCAAATTTCTTTCAAATTCACCATGGGCAAGAAGAAGAGTACAGAAACGATGGAGAAGTTCATGACGAAAGTTGGCGAGCACATCAACGTCGAGCCCCATCTCGACCCTATTGTCGTCGAAGTTAATGGTTTCTTCCGTAGAGCTGTGACCACGGCCGGTCTATGGAAGTTTGTAACCTTGATACCGACGAAGATTCTGGCGAAATCCATTGGAGAGATTCTGCTGAATCTGAAGAAGGAACAAAATACATCTTCCTTCACTGACCCACGGACCAGGAAGCCGGTGGAGGTTGATATGAGTAAACTCATCGAGGTGGTCGATCTACCTAGAGAAGGAGGAGATTCTCTGCTAGATCTAGGTCTTTCGGCCGAAGTGCAGTATGTTCGATTTGCAACCGCCAGAGCAGATCCGAACTTCAAGGAGGCCAACATTCGCAAAAGTCTGAAGGAACCGTTCAATCTCATCTGCGAACTCTTTACGAAGAGCATTGCATGCTATGTCGGTTCCCTCGACACGCAGTCAGAGACGAAGCTGATCGGCACCACCATGATCATCGACAGCCTCACTGGAACAAAGTTTAACTGGCACGGGTGGCTTCTCAAGCAAATCCACGAAGCTGCTGACGATTTTGCATTCGTACCAGGAACTCCAGATAAGATTCTGCGCAAAGGAAAATTGAAACTCTTCTCAAGGCTGTCTGTCGCACTGGAAATGAAGTATCCAGAGATGATATGGCCGGAATCTGACACGATCATATACAACAAGCACACCATCTTCTATGAAAAGTGGAAGAAAACAAAAATCCCAATGGATCAGGGACTTCTAGTTGTAGAAGTGCCCGCAGCAAGGCAAGTTGTGAAAGCACAAGCTGAAGCTTCCCAAGCAAAGCAAGCCGCTTCATCTTTGAAGCAAGTGGCTGCAAAGCAAGGGAAGAAGAGATTGAAGCAAGACACTTCACCTGTCCAAGAAAGCGAGGCGGTGGAGAAGCCGCTTGAGGACGTTGAAGTTAACAAATCTCAATCCTCACCTACTAAAGCTACCCAAATCCCTGAAACAGAACAAACTCAGCCAGTCAAAGAACCTACCCATATCCCTGACACCCCTGAAGCTACACTTTTCCAATCCCCTTCAACATCGGCGGGAACAGCCGATACCGCCCATACTTCCATGCTTCCCCAGTTCCAAATCTCCAAAACCCCCACTCAGATGAATGCTCTCAAAAGATACAAGAGAGACAGAAAGCAAGCAGCTGAAACCCTCAGAACTCGATATCCCTCAGTGCCAATGTCAAATGACTTCTTCACCAAGATGGTCGATTTCTTAACATATGTCACCTACCGCGGCACAGAGTTCTACAAAGTCTTCAAGCTTCTGGAGGCCTTCTCAAAGGAAGACCACATACAGATGGAAGGAAAGCTCCTGGACTTCATCGGTGAGAATGGTTTTCATGCATTTCTCACTGGAACCAGCTTCTGGGATACGCTGGACGCAAAAGTAAAGCGTGCCTATCCGAACGCTAAAGTCCCTAAGCACACCCCAACCATGCATGAGAAGAAGCTAATGAGGGATCACGCAGAGGAGATGGAGGTCAAGAACGCAGAGATCTTAAGTATACAAGACGAGATCACCAAAAAGAAGATGGAGTTGAAGGAGAAGGAGAAAGTGCTGGAGGCACAAGTAAATCTAGTGAATGATCTCAAGGACTCGCGTGACGCAGAAAGGAGCCGCTTGAGAGAGGTGAATATCAAACTTGTCACAGTTGGTAAAGAGAAGGAGACGTTGGAAAAGGAGGTGAAGGAGCTGAAAAAGAAAGTGGAGAATAAGGAGGGAGAGTTGGTGATGAAAGAAAGCGAACTCCTCAGTACCAAGAAGACTCTTGACCTACTTCGAACCCAATTGAAGGAAGTCAAAGAAAAGAGTGTCATTGACAAGAGAGAGCTTGAAAGTCTAAGGAGAAATGCACAGGCTCTTGACTTGAAGAATACTGAATTGTCGGAAAAGCAAGTCTTCGCGTCTCGAACGGAAGAAATGTTTCATGCCGTACTTGACAAGATTGAGGTACTTCACAAGTCTCTTACTGGAAAGACAATCGTCCCAACCCCTGGTTTTGATGATGCCAAAAAGGGGGAAGGGATGGTACTGAAAAATGTCAATCTCTTGGAGCCACAAGGTGGAGTAATTGGAGCTGTTGAAGTAGAGAAATTGCTGGAGGAGTGTAGTGGTACTGGAGAAGAGGAGAGAGAGGCGAAGTCTGCAAAGAAAGGCAAAGAAAAGCTCACTGTGGAGGAACCGCTGAAAAAGCCTGAAGAACCCCGCAAGCCACTTGGAGATAAAGTGTTTGCCTCTTCCATTGCTCGACATCCTCCAGTCACTGTGCTAACAAAGGAGGAAAGGCGGAAGCTAGCAGAGGTGAGCGAGACTATGCAAGTCATTGACGAACGAATTGAGAAACACTTCAATGAAATGAAAGTCATCCAGTCCGTCTTGGTCAGAAGTATCTTTGTTCCAATCACGCCAGAAGAATCCGATGCATGCCTAAGTCAGGCTATGATCTATACATGTCACAAGACTGCGAAAGAAATGATTGACTCTGGCTGCTACACTCTCAGAGAAGAACGCAACTACATTCGCAAGCAACTCAACCGGAAGCTTCCTTCCTGGAGCGGCGAGTCAGGAAAGAAGTTCAAAACGATCATAGCACAGATGTCCAGCCGGTCGGAGGAGGAGTTGGCTGTGCGCAGAGATGAGCACCCTGATGCCCGTGAGATCGAGCAGTTCATTCCTGACGAACTACTCGAGCAATGGCTTCACTACAAGGAGAAATTTATCAAAGCATACTACTATTGGGAGGTAGTGCCATTGCAGACTGAATGCTCAAGGGTCACTGCGCTCAACAACTTTCTTAGTGTCTATGATGAGAAATTTAGGCAAGAAGTCTTCGCTCTCGCACAGCTTGGAGAGCCTACACCATTAATCATCAAGGTACCAGCCAAGAAGGAATTCATCATGCCATTCCTACCTGGCACCAGTATCCTCAATCGCAGCATCATCGACGCTGAGGTGGATGAAGCCTTCCAACTGGAAGAGACTTGGAGGAGGCCAAGTATCCACAGTGTTGATTCGCTGGAAGCAAAGGTTTTCAGTGCATACATCATACCCGAAGAAATGATTGCAAAGGATTTGGAGGCAGATAAAGAAGAGAAGGTGAAGGAGGAAGAAGGGAAGTGACGAAAGAATGAAAGGAGGATGACAGGGAAGGAACTGCAGGAAACCTCTGAGTTTCAAGTTCCTTACATATTTTTTTGTGTGAACTTCTTGTTCATATATCCAAATTTCAATTTCTGTCTCTTCTCGTGTCATTTACTCGCTTTGTGAATGACTTTACCTTTTTGCTACAAACTCAAATAATTTAACCGAAAAAAAAGGGGAAAGGAACTTAAAAGAAAATTTACAAACGAAACTGCAAAGGAAGCAGTCGCTTGGAGTTCCCTTCACGGTTAGATAGGCTGGAATTTTCTAAATCTTAGCCTTTGGGTTTTGGCATCATCAAAAAGGGGGAAATTGTTGGGAATTGTTAAGGACCAATTTGTTAAGGGGGAACTCTGAGGGATACTTGATAAACGAAGCCATTTGTTTTTTATTGGATCCCAAAACCCCAAGTGTCCAGCTCCCAAGCGACCCATTTTGATGTAGTTAATAGGTTAGAATTTTTCTAAGCCTAAATCTGTTAGGATGGCTTTATTTTGCTTAGCTTTAGACTACAGGAATTCAAGTGAAGGCCACTCGCTTGAGTGTGTTCTTCCAAAGCGAAGCGAGTCTAGCAAACCGAAGTGAAGCGTGCCGAAACCAGTGAAGCGAAGCGAGCGCTACAGTGGAGTCAAAGTGAAGCCACCAAAAGCGAAGCAAAGCGAACGCTACAAAGAAAAGCAGAAGCGAGTCAACGCGGGTCAACACTTATTAAAGCGGTCACTACGAAACTTCGTTTCGGAAGCGACCCGCTACAGTATGATCCTGAAGCGACTCACTTCAGAGCGGACGCTACAACTTCAAAGCAAAGCAAGCCACTACCTACCAGAAAGCGACAGCACAACTCCCGCCCATATTTTGAACTCCAGTCAACAGGAGATCGTAGCATTAATTACGAGATCTCCACGTGTCGAAAGCGGAGTGGAGCGGTAGAGTTGACTGCCAGGCCGACAAAGGCGCCGTAACAGTACTGGCTCGCTCCAGTTACTGTTAAGTTTGTAACTTAGCCATTTTCGGCAAAGAGACAAACTGGGCACCTGCAAAAGCTACTGCCTGCGCAAGTACTGTCGAGAGGAGGAGGGACAAGGCCACCAACCAAACAACGGATCTCAGCCATCCCTCCGCCTATAAATAGTGAAGGATGAAGACGAAGAAAAGAGAGAACACTACTTGAGCATTCGAGCGCATACAGCAAACAAACACTCCCCAGCTTTCTAGCAATCTTCGAGTCTTTGTTTCAAGTGTTCTCCGAGTTTCCAGTTCATCGGAACTCGTCTTCACAGCCTTCACACTTAGATTCTAAGCCCACTTCATATATCCGAAGCTTAGAAGAAGAACTCTAGCCAATCTTTGCATCTACTGTAAAGAGTTCTTCATAGTGTGTCATCAACCAAAAAACCTTATACTTCGTCTGTTAGGTTTTGAGTGTTGTCGTTAGGTTGTCCAGATCCAAGGCCCTTCTTTCATCGATTGAAGAAGCCTCGATCGTAGAGTTGAGATCCAAGCTTACACTTACACCGTTTGTGTAAAGATCGATCGAAGCTAGGCTGTAAGGAGAGCCCGGAATCTCCCTGTTGTTCGGACAGAAACGAGTGAAGTTTCGTGTCCAGTTTAGGTCTTAGTAGTGAACCCGTAATCACTGCACTGTTCGTCAGATCTAGGCGAGTGAAGCCCGATCTCGACCAGGTTTTTGAAGGACCCGTAACCTTCAAGTTCTTGAGTGAAGAGAACAGTTGCCGTCGTGCAACAAAGTGGACGTAGGAGCGTTATCTCCGAACCACTATAAATCTCTGTGTCGTATCTCTCTAACCCTAAACTCTTTACTTTGTTTATCCATTGCACTTGCATCTAAACAACTTAATTTGGATATTTTAATTACTTAGGAAAAGATTTTAGCTCACCAAATTCCGCATACACGAGTAAGGACTCCCTCTTGATCAAGTCATCACTTCGGTCAAGCAGGCTAGCTACGTACTGTTGATCTAGCTTCAGCTAGGTCTTAAGTTTAAAGCGAGCTCCTTACTTGTTACTCTGAGTTAAGGGATTTGAAGTTGAAAAACTTCAAAATACGTATTCACCCCCCCCCCCCCCCCTCTACGTATTTTTCCTATTAACAAACCGGGACCAACATTGTTTATCCTCGAAGTATGTAAGTCAGAAACATTTTAAATTAAGCAAAGAAATTCAATTTCTTATTCCAGTCGCTTCAGATGGCCAAGCGAGTGCTTCATCACTCAAAGCTAGCCATCGCAAGCGAGTGCGGAACAGTCACTCAAGCTAGTGCCTCTCAAGTGAGTCAAGGCCAAGCGGCCCAACTCGAAGCGAGCGGGCACGAAGCGAGTATGAGCTGTCTGCACTCGAGTGCAATTTTACTTTCTGCTGTGCATTTAATGCAGGTACAGGAACGACGAAAATAACGGGCGCGTGTTCACACGTTTGAATTTGAAGCGGGAAAAGGCGGAGAAGATCCAGCCGTCGAATCTCAATCTGGAGTCGTTCGATTAACGCCGTATACGACAAGCCAACCAGAGAAGGCCACGTGGCGACGCCGAGCAAGTGGCGGTTCACTTTTACTGTGATGACGCCGGACACGTCAGATCCATCACCGCACGTCCGCCGCCTACCTACAGGATTTTCGGCGTTATTACCGTCCTACCCCTGCCACGTCAGCCATAACCTAACTCTATAAATATGGGACGAGGCAGAACTGCAGAACCTTTCACAGCCTTCTAAAATTGCCATTCTCGTGCTTAGATCTGCAATTATTCTGCAACTCACGAGTCTCAACCCTTGATTTTCATTGATTAAAACCTCAGTCAAACTCTTTCAAAATCCACCATGGGCAAGAAAAAGAATACAGAGACGATGGAGCAGTTCATGACAATTGTTGGCGAGCACATAAACGTCGAGCCCCATCTCGACCCTATCGTCATCGATAGACATGGTTTCTTCCGTAGGGCCGTGACCACGGCCGGTCTATGGAAGCTTATAACATTGATGCCGACGAAGATTCTGGCGAAAGCAGTGGCAGAAATCCTACTGAACTTGAAGAAGGAACAAAATACTTCATCATTTACAGATCCTAAGTCCAAGAAGCCAGTGGAGGTGGACTTGAACGATTTAATCAGTGTGTTCGATCTGCCGAGAGAAGGAGGAGACTCACTGTTAGATTTGGGTCTTTCGGCCGGGGTGCAGTATGGTCGATTTGCAGCCGCCGGAGCAGATCCGAATTTCAAGGAAGCCAACATTCGCAAAAGTTTGAAGAACCCTTTCAATCTCATCTGCGAACTCTTTACGAAGAGCATCGCATGCTATGTCGGATCCCTCGATACACTGTCGGAGACGAAACTGATCGGCACCGCCATGATCGTCGACAGTCTCGCAGGAACGAAGTTTAACTGGCACGGGTGGTTCCTCAAGCAAATCTACGAGGCTGCTGAAGATTTCGCGTTCGTTCCAGGAACTGCGAATAAGATTCTTCGCAAAGAAAAATTGAAATTCTTTTCAAGACTGTCTGTCGCACTGGAGATGAAGTTTCCAGAGAAAATATGGCCGGATTCCGACACGACCATATACAACAAGCAGACAATCTTCTACGATTCGTGGAGGAAAACCAAGACTCTAATGGATCTGGGACTTCTGGAAGTTGAAGTGCCCATTGCAAGACCAGTTGCCGAAAGGCAAGCTGAAGAAGGCCAAGCGAGGCAGGTCGCTTCACCTGTGAAGCGAGCCAAATCCAAGCGAAGCAAAAAGATGAAGCGAGTCACTTCTCTTGTCCAAGAAAGTGAGACGGTGGAGAAGCCGCTTGAGGACATCGAAGTGACCCAATCCAAGCCTTCACCAACCAAAGCCCAATCCCCACAACTCCAAATCACCCACATACCAGAACCCCAAGCTTCATCAACCCAACAACCTCTCACACAGACAAAACCCCTCTCTCCCCATGAAGAAGAGTCAGCATCTTCCTTTTACATCCCCACTGTCCCATTCCTCAGCATAGATGAAGCTGCTGCCTACACTTCATTCACCCCACTTCAATCCCAGCCGATACAACCACCACCCACCGAAACCATTCAAATTTCAGAAACCCAAGAAACCTCATCACCTACCCAATCCCTCTCGACATCGGCAGCTACAGCCGATACCGCCCAAACTGTAGGAGAACTTCCCATCATTCCTCAATTCATAACCCCTGCCCTCACCGTACACAAGCGGGCTCTCGAACGCTATGTCCTAGACAGAGAGCAAGCCGCTGAGACTATCAATCTTCGCTACAATCTTAGCTCCGCGAACGTTGCATGGAGCGACGTGTTCTACACCAATGTAGTCGACTTTCTGACGTACATCACGTACCAAGGAACGGAGTACTACAAAATCTTCAGGCTCCTCAAAGCCTTCACAGAGGAGGAACTGATTCAAATGGAAGCCAAGATACTCAACTTCATTGGCGAAAATGGCTTCCATGCCTTCCTTGAAGGGACCAGCTTCTGGGAGAAGCTGGATGCTAAGGTGAAAGAATCATATCCACTCGCCACAGTTCCGAAGCGAGTGCTCTCCTCCCATGAAAGGAAGCTGATCAGAGAGCATAGGGAGGAGGTGGAGTTGAAAGATGCTGAGATTGCTAGTCTCCAAAGCGAGATTACAAAGATGAGTGAAGAGATGGAGAGGAAGGCGGGGGTGGTCATTAGTCTTAGAGAAGACTTTGACAAGAAGAAGAAGGAATTGGAGGGAAAGGTGGAGGAGAAGGAGAGGCTTCTAGAGGAGAAAGAGAAGGCGCTGGAGGCGCAGGTGAAGCTAGTGGATGACAACACCAAAACCATCACCGAACTCAAGGGCTTGCTTGAGGCAGAAAGAAGCCGCTTGAGGGAGGTTAATGCCAAATTAATCGCTCTAGTCAAAGAGAAGAAGGTGTTAGAGAAGGAAGTGAAGGAGCTGAAGGAGAAGGTGGAGAATAGTGAAGGAGAGTTGGTGATGAAGGGAAGCGAGCTCCTCAATACCAAAAAGGCTCTTGACTCACTTCGAACTGAGTTGAAGGAAGTCAAAGAAGACAGTGCCATTGACAAGAGAGAACTTGAGAGTCTAAGGAGAGGTGCGCAGGCACTTGACTTGAAAAACGCTGAATTATCCACTCTACTGCAGAAAGTCAAAAGACTAAAAGAAACTCTCACTGTAAGGATCACTGCAGATGCCGAATTTCACAACTCTCTCAATCGGAGGGAGAGGAGACTTGCCGTGATGAAGGCAGAACTTGAAGCTTCCAAGGAACACTTGGAACTCACACTTCAAGAAGAAACAAAGAAAATCACCAAAGCCGTAGAAGCGGAGCTGGATGCTCGCTTCAGAGAGGTAGAGCCATTAGAGAGTATGATGGCATCAGTTGTGGAGCGAGAGAGGCAGTGTGAATATCTGCTTGAAGAAATAAGCATCAAGACTGCTGAACTAGTGGCGCCCTCCATGGATAAAACCCAGCAGATGCTTCAAGCTATCTTCAATACAGTCAACTCTCTTCAACAATCCTTTTCTGGAAAGTCTATCATCCTAACCCCTGGCAGTGATGATGCCAAAAAGGGGGAAGGACAAATGAGGGAAGGACAAGTGAAGCTAGGAGGGGAAGGACAGCTTCAGGGAGGAGGAGTTGGAGGTTTAGGGGGAAGTAGAGTTGGAGTGGAGAGAATGCTGCAGGGAGGCAGTAGTGATGGAGGTGTTGCTGAGGTGGTAGATGAAGCGAGGGCTCTTGGCGAAGTTAAGGGCAAAACGAAACTCACGGAGGAGGAGTTAATGAAAAAGCCCGAAGAGCCTAGCAGGCCGCTTCAAGAGAAAGTGCTAAGTGCTTCTATCGCACGGCATCCTCCAGTGACTGTAATAACGAAGGAGGAAAAGAGGGTGCAGGTGGAGAAGGATGCTGCCTTGGCGTGGGAGATGGAGCAGCTGTTTAAACTAACCAAAAATTCTATTGCTGCAGGTGCTTCATCCAGTTCCCAAGCGGCCGCTACACCCAAAGCGCCCGCTTCAACCGCCGAGCCAGCTTCGTCAGCCGCACTCACTTCGGCTACCGCTACGAAGAAGGATATGCCGCCTCCCCCATTACCTAAGCTGCCAGTGAAGCGAACTGCTCCGGAGACAAAAGGAGATGACCCCGCGGCCAAGCGCCAAAAGGTCAAGCAAGCAGTGGCTTCAAGGGCAGAGAAAGAGGAGAGAAAGAGGAAAGAAAGAGAAGAGGGAAGGAGCAAAAGCGAGAGGAAGAAGAGGAGTAATGAAAGGCGACTCCAAGTAATTGACGCACGGATCGAGGAGCACTTCAGTGAAGTGATACTGATCCAGTCTTCACTAGTGCGCAATGCCTTTATTCCCTTCATGCCAGATGAGTCCGAAGCATGTGAAGCTCAAGCCATATTTGATGCATGCGACGTGACTACAAAGGAGATGGTTGAGTCTGGTCGATATCCTCTCAAGGAGGAGCAAGATTACATTCGCAAACGACTCAATGAGAAGCGTCCATCGTGGAACAGCGAGTCGGGAGCAAAATTCAAATAGACTATGGCTCAACTGTCAAGCAGGTCAGAGGAGGAATTGGCCAAGCGGAGGAATGAACATCCGGACGCCAGAGAAATTGAAGAATTCATCCCGAGAGATCTGCGCGATCTGTGGCTTGACTACAAGAACCTGTTTATCAAAGCATACTACTTTTGGGAGGTAGTGCCACTTCAAGATCGTTTCTCTCGGATGAGTGCTCTCAGCAATTTTCTCTGCGCGTACGATGAGAAGCTGCGAAGGAAGATTTTCACCACAGCTGAACTGGCTCAGCCCAAGCCTCTGGTCGTCAAGGTTCCTGCTATAAAAGAATTCCCCATGCCTTATCATCCAGGAACGGACATTCCAGATAGAGGAGTCATAGATGATGAAGTGACTGAAGCTTTCAAGCTGGAAAGTGCATGGAGAAGACCTAGTATCCACACAGTTGACTCTATGGAATCAAAAGTTGTATCAGCTTATGTGGACACTGCTGCTGAAGAAGAGATGAAGGAGGAGGAAGAAGGAAAGGAGAAGAAGGATGAAGCTGCAGGAAACCTTTGAGTTTCAAGCTTCTTAACATATCTCTTTTTGTGAACTGCTTGTTCATCTATCTCATTTCAATTTCTGTCTCCTCTGTGTCACTTACTCGCTTTGTGAATGACTTTACATTCTTGCTACAAACTCATTAATTTAACCGGAAAAAAAAAAGGGAAAGGAACTTAAAAGAAAATTACAAACGAAACTGCAAAGGAAGCAGTCGCTTGGAGTTCCCTTCACGGTTAGATAGACTAGATTTATTTTTATCTAAGTCGTATGGGTTTTGGCATCATCAAAAAGGGGGAAATTGTTGGGAATTGTTAAGGACTAATTTGTTAAGGGGGAACTTCATGGGACATTTGATAAATGAAGTCATTTGTTTTGATTAGATCCCAAAACCCCAAGTGTCCTATTCCTAAGTGACCCATTTTGATGTAGTTAATAGGTTAGAATTTTTCTAAGCCTACTCTGTTAGGATGGCTCTTTTATTTTGCTTAGATTAGGCTTCAAAAGTTCAAGTGAAGGCCACTCGCTTGAGTGTGTTTTTCAAAGCGAAGCAAGCCAAGCAAACTGAAGTGAAGCGTGCCGAAGAACAGTGCTGCGAAGCAATCACTACAGTAATCGAAGCAAGTCTGCCAAAGCGAAGCGAAGCGAGCGCTACAGTGTAAAGTCAAAGCTAGTCAACTCTAGTCAGGAATTTCCAAAGCAGTCACAAGGGAACTTTATTTCCCGAAGCGGCTCACTACAGAATGACTATGAAGTGACTCAACTAAAGCGGACGCTACAAAGCGAAGCGAGCCACTACCTACCAGAAAGCGACAGCACAAATTCCCGCTCCGAATTTGAACTCCAGTCAACTGGAGATCTTCGCATTTATTACGAGATCTCCACGTGTCGACTCAAGAGAGGAGTAGAGGAGTTGACTGCCAGGCCGACAAGGCGCCGTAACAGTACTGGGTCGCTCCAGTTACTGTTGAAATTGGAACTTAGCCATTTCCGGCAAAAATCCAAAACTGCACATCTGAAAATTAGCCAGCCTGTGCAAGTACTGTCGAGAGGAGGAGGGACAAGGCCACCAACCAAGCAACGGATCTCAGCCAACCCTCCGCCTATAAATAGTGAAGGATCACAACGTGAAGAAGAAGAACACTACTTGAGCATTCGAGCGCATACAGCAAACAAACACTCCCAAGCCTTCGTGCAAATCTTCGAGTCTTTGTTTTCCAGTGTTCTCCGAGTTTCCAGTTCATCGGAACTCTCTTCACAACCTTCACACTTAGAGTCTAAGCCCATTCCATATCCAAGCTTAGAAGAAGAGCTCTAGCCATCATTGCACTTATTGTAAAGAGCTCTTCATAGTGTGTTTCGCCAACCAAAAACCCTAAACTCTGTCTGTTAGGTTTTTGAGTGTCGTCGTTAGGTTGTTTCGATCCAAGGCTCTTCTTTCATCGATTGGAGAAGCCTCGATCATAGAGTTTAGATCCAAGCTTGCACCTACATCATTTGTGTAAAGCTCGATCGAAGCTAGGCTGTAAGGAGAGCCCGTAATCTCCCTGTCTGTTCGACTGAAGCGAGTGAAGCTTATAGTCGTAGTTAGGTTTGTGTAGTGAACCCGCAATCACTACGTCAGTCATTTGATCCAGGCAAGTGAAGCCCGATCTCGACCAGGTTTTTGAAGGACCCGTAACCTTCAAGTTCTTGAGTGAAGAGAACAGTTGCCGTCGTGCAACAAAGTGGACGTAGGAGCGTTATCTCCGAACCACTATAAACCTCTGTGCCGTATCTCTCTAACCCTAAACTCTTTACTTTGTTTATCCATTGCACGTGCATCTAAACAACTTAATCTGGATATCTTAATTACTTAGGAAAAGATTTAGCTCACCAAATTCCGCATACACGAGTAAAGACTCCCTCTTGATCAAGTACTCACTTCGGTCAAGCAGGCTAGCTACGTACTGTAGATCTAGCTTCACCTAGGTCTTAAGTTTCAAGCGAACTCTTTACTTGTTACTCTAAGTTAAGGGATTTGAAGTTGAAAAACTTCAAAATACGTATTCACCCCCCCCCCCCTCTACGTATTTTCCCATTAACAATCCGGGACCAACAATCGACCTCCCTTCTCAAGCTTCCAGCCTGCTTTGACTTAGAAGATTTCAAGAGCTGGATTTCAATATCAAGGTCGATGCTCCGCCTTCATGGAGCAACACGACCTGATCCTTGCCACGTAGTGTGCCAGCAAGGATGAACTTTCCCAAAGGCTAGAAGTGAGTCAGCCTCCAACGGCTAGTGCCACGTCAGCCTGACTCCAACGGCTAGTTTTTCAAAACTGCCTATAAATACTTCAGCCATTATCGGATTCAAGCACGGGAAACTCAAGCTATCAACGCCAAATCTCTGCTCAAAATCTCTCTCAACTTCATATCCATTCAAGTGTTCGAAATTCCACTAGTTTCCCAAACACTTGACGAAGAGAGATTTTCAAGTCCGATAAAAGCCCAATGACGAAGCGTTCACTGCTGCTTGTCGTTAATTCAAACAACTTCTTCTCCGACTCGTTCGAAGTTAGAAAGTGTGTTTTGTGTTTTTCACCATTGTAGAGTTAGTCAAGCTCTGTAGTGTGTGAAGGTTGTTTGTACGTGTTTAGTACGAAAGGTTGTAAGGGTCACGACCCAAAACTCGTGTCTAGATATATTCAGGTTAGAGTGTATCTAGAACTGATACTCAGTCAGTATAAATAAGAGAGAGGTTGAATTTAAAGGTAAAGGGATTTACAGGTCGAGTCGACCTGACGTGGACGTAGGAGGGTTTCTCCGATACGCTATATCGCGGTGTTTCTCTCTCTCTCTCTCTCTTTATTTATCGCCCTTATTATTATTATCAAACTGAAGAGCATCAACCTGCATACAACATATCAACCTGCTACTGTTCATCAGACAGATTTTTCAAAGAGTAAATCAACCTCCACCAACTTCCGCATAAGCACAGTTTGATAAATCAAGCTTGTTCCCAAACGAGCTTGATAGATCAACCTGTCTCTGATAAGGATCGACCTTGACAATCGACCTTAGATCGACCTGATTTTACAAAAGTCAAAAACGGTTGGTTATTGGTGTATTCCCCCCCCCCCCCCATACACCAATTACTCTTTCCCGGGACCAACAAGTGGTATCAGAGCAGTGGTTCTTTTGACCGCTGCTTTGCATACTAAAGTTTTTCTTTTAAACTTTTGGTCATTTTGAACCGATCCATTCGAAAAATCTTTTCATTCATATCATATCATATTATTTGCTATGGAGGCTTCTCTTCTCAGGGTTTGTGAAGATTTCTCCATCCAAGGCTATGAAGATTGGAGCTTCCGAATCAAGATGTGTCTCAAGGCACATCACGTCCTTATGTGGGATATCATCGAAAATGGGCCCTCCCCCATCTATGCAGCAAACATCATTGTGGATGGAACATCCCCCGGGGAGGCCACTTACGAAAAAGTCCTCAAAAATCCTCGCGATTACACAACCGAGGAAAGGAAGGAGACCAGCCTTGATGACTACGCAAAAGGACTCATCTCTAGCACCGTGAAGGGCGTCTACCTTGCCAAGATTTCAAAATCTTGAAACAGCCAAAGAGATGTGGGACACCCTCCGGTCCATCAGCCTGGGTTCAGAGGAAATGAAAGAGAACAAGCTATCCATGGCGTGCAGCAAGTTCGATGACTTCAAGATGGTTTTGGGTGAAACCATAGAAGCAATGAAAATTCGCTTCACCGAGATTATTCTCGAAGTCGCTGCAATCAACCCGTACAAATATACGCAGCGCGAGAAGAATCTTAAAGTGATACGTGCCCTTCCTGCAAATTGGCACGTATACGCCGCCATGCATCCAGCCCGTTCGGATTTCAACTCCCTCACCACCGAAGATCTTTTCGACATTCTTGTCGGAAATGAATATGAGATGATCCGCATCCATGGATCAACACAGCCTTCCACCAGCAAGAAGGCTGATGAAAAGAACAAGGAGGTAGCTTTCAAGGCCGACTCAGCCTCTGCTGCTACCCCAAGTCCGATTGACGAATCCATCGTCAAGAAGTTCGAGAAGATGACTCTCGACTATGCCCTAGCTGCTAGGAGAAATGAGAAGCTCCTAGGAAAGGTTGTCAAATACAAAAAGTTCTATCGTGACAACAAGCGAAACTTCTCAAACCGCAACCACGACCGCCCTGACAAAAAGGGAGAAGGTAAACCCTCAACCTTCAATTCTTCTAACACACCCCAGGGTGGTTGCTTTAATTGTGGCAGGCCAGGTCACTACAAGACCGACTGCCCGGATCTTACCAAGGCCGAGAGAGACGAGCTCCGTGCAAAGCGCGATAAGAAGCTTAAGGATCAACGAGCTGCCATGATCGCCGAAGAAACAAAGGAAGCTCACTTCTCTGACAGTTCGTCAAGTGATGACGAAGGTTACATCGCTTTCGACGAAAGTGATGATGAAGAATGTTTCATTGGAGAGCACCAACAAAATGAGGGATCTTTAAAGGTAGATCCTCAACCCATTTCACTTTCTTTTTCTGACGATGATTGTGCAGAAGAAGGTGATGAAGACCTATCCGAGGCTGTGTCTTGGGAAGAAATCAAGAAACAGCTCGATGACTATGCCGACCTCGTGGAAACACTCAAAGAGGTCGTTGAAGATAATGCTGAGCTAATGGACAAAAACGAAAAATACAAGCTGGCATTAGAAGAAAGATTCTCTCCCTACGATGAAGAAAAAGAAAGGGAGATCGAAGCCCTAAAGTCAAAGGTTGATGAATTGACTTTCCGGGTTAAGGAGTTCGATACCAGGGCGCTCGAGAAGGACGAGTCCCTCAAGACCAAAGATGCCGAAATACACAGCCTTACCTCTAAATTGGCTGACTTGGTTATTCGACACGAACTCCTCGTGAAAAAGGAAGAAAAACTTCAACTCACTTTGAGTCAGTTGAAGAAAAGTGGAAAGAAATTGGAAGAAGTCCAATCCATGCAACGCAATCCGCGCGATCACTCTGGTATTGGATTTAATGGAAAATCCAAAGAATGCAAGGACAAAGACTGCGAGATCACGTTCGTGAAGGCACAGTCTAAATCAAAGAATACCAGAAGAGGTCATCAAACTCTTCCAGATAAGATGGTCCAGCTGAAGAATCCAGTTCGACAGCCCCAAGCCATCCTTGTAAAGCAACACAAGAAGGAACAGCCTGTTCCTCAAAAGAAAGAGAGTCGACCTGCTCAGCATCGTCGACCTGCCCCCTCTCATCAAAAGCAGGCTGTTCATCAAGGGCGATACCAAGGCCAGTACTATCAAAGGCCGTATCACCCTCAGTTCTTCTACCCTGCTCATCAAGGTTGTCACTGCCATTACCCTCAACAGTCGAACTTTCAAGATTGGCAGTATCAACCTGGTCTTCATGAAGAGCAGTATTATCAGCCTCGTCGCCCTCGCTCAAAGAAATCCAAGGCTCCCAAGCTCAAGATCGCCACTGCCTCGTCCTCAGCCTCGGATAGAAGCAGACCGGTGAAACAAATCTGGGTCCCAAAGGCCGTTCCCGCAACCGATGTAGCACCCAATCTCAAATGGGTTGCTAAGTTTAACTAATTGCAGGTCGGGAAGGCTCAAAGAAGGAGCCAAGCAGCTCGTGGAGCTGTATGGATCATTGATAGTGGATGCTCAAAGCACATGACGTGTGACAAAACGCTACTATCAAACTATCAAGAACGAGACGGGCCACTTGTAACCTTTGGAGGAAATTCCAAGGGACTTACGAGAGGCCAGGGCGATCTGAAAGTTGGTAAAACAACTATTTCTAATGTCTCATATGTTGAAGGTCTTAATCATAACCTATTCTCTGTGTCGCAATTCTGCTCGAGTGGTAAACGAGTAGAATTCACTGCTAACAAATGTCTCGTGAAAAATGAGGAAGAAGAAATACTTCTTACCGGAATCTTGCAGGATAGACTCTACATTGTTCAATGGAATGATTGGATAGAGACCTGCCTGGTCACAAAGGCTGATTCCGAGACAAGCTGGCTATGGCACAAGAGGTTGAGTCACTTAAACTTCAAGGCCATCAACAAGCTCGCACGCAACAAGCTGGTGAACGATCTGCCAGATCAAGTCTTCGATCGTGATCATATTTGCAAAGCCTGTCAAGCTGGAAAGCAAACAAGATCATCATTTCCAAGTGTGACGGCTCAAGCTTCAAATCGAATTCTTGAGCTTCTCCATCTCGATCTCTTTGGTCCAGTCACTCCCTTGAGTATAAACGGTAGAAAATATGCTCTCGTTATTATAGATGATTATTCTAGATTTACGTGGGTTATTTTCATGTACAAAAAGAATGAGACTTTAGAGAAGCTACCTGCGTTGCTGAGCAAGCTGTGCAATCAAAATGAGAAATCCATCATCTCCATTCGATCAGATCGAGGCACAGAATTTATCAATGCGATGATCGAAGAATATTGCACAAAGAGTGGAATTCATCATCAAACTTCAGCTGCACGCACACCTCAACAAAACGGCGTAGTGGAACGCCGTAACAGGTCGCTGAAGGAAGCAGCTCGTACCATGTTGGATGAAACCAACCTTCCAAAGAAGTTTTGGGCAGAGGCCGTTAACACAGCCTGCGATACCCAAAACAGGTCGATCATCACTACCCGACAGACTCCATACGAGCTGTGGAACAACAAGCTCCCCAGGTTAAAGTATTTTAAAGCTTTTGGGTGCTTGTGTTACATTCATAACAATGGGAAATCTCAATTAAAAACTTTCGATAGCAAGGCCGATCCAGGAGTATTTTTAGGATACTCTGAGGTTAGCAAAGCTTATAGAGTTTTTAATAAGAAAACCCTAGTTGTGGAGGTAACACCTCATGTTGTGTTTGATGAATCTACTTGTCTGTACAGAGAGTTAAGTACAGGTTCAGATCAGTCCGCTGCTAACAGGCCGTCTAACTCCCCCATTGACGACCTGCTAGTGTGGACTCCGAATAATCTAGAGGAAGAGGATCAATCTGATCCAAAGGTCACACAGCAAGGGGGAAGTGATGCAAATGATACTTCGAGCTGTAATACATCAGCCGGACTTAACCAGGCTGATCCCCCATCCTCAGTCCCCCAGACTGATGCTGTTCACGACCTTACATCCCAAATTGAGCAGCTTGATAGCACAATGGAGCAGCTCAACATCCAGGCCGAACAGCAGCCTGATCAACAACCCGATCAACAGCACGTCCTCACTGATCAACCTTCAACTCACCCGGAGTTTGACGAACCCATTAATGAGCCCGATCCAATCATTTCAAATGAAGAAAGAGCTCGACGCAGACGTTGGATCGATGCTCATCCAAAAGAGCTCATTGTTGGGAACCCAAACCAAGGAGTGCGAACAAGAAGGACGATTGGTGAAAGCGCGCTACTAAGCTGCTATCTCTCTCGAATTGAACCCAAAGATGCCATTGAAGCTCTTCGTGATGCTGACTGGATTCAAGCCATGCAAGAAGAACTCAATGAATTCAAGAGAAATGAAGTATGGTCTCTAGTTGATCGTCCTTATCATCAGGGCGTCATTGGAGTCAAATGGGTTTACAAAAACAAGAGAGATGAATCTGGAGAAGTTGTCAGAAATAAAGCCCGATTGGTAGCAAAGGGTTACTGTCAACAAGAAGGAATCGATTATGATGAGACGTTTGCCCCCGTTGCAAGATTAGAAGCTATAAGGCTGTTTCTAGCTTATGCCGCTCATCAACGATTCAAAGTCTACCAGATGGATGTTAAAAGTGCGTTTCTCAATTGCGTTCTCGAAGAAGAAGTCTATGTGGAACAGCCTCCAGGATTCGAGGAGGGTGATTCAAGCAAAGTCTACAAACTGCACAAGGCCGTATACGGACTTAAGCAAGCTCCTCGAGCTTGGTATGAGACGCTATCTTCCTTTCTCATCGAATCTGGATTCAAGCGTGGTTCAGTCAACAAAACGCTATTCACTATCAAAGTGAATGAACATATCCTTTTAGTACAAATTTATGTTGATGACATTATTTTTGGATCTAAATCTCCCATTTTATGCGAAAAATTTGGTAACCTCATGACAGAAAAATATAAAATGTCTATGATGGGGGAAATGAATTTCTTTCTAGGGTTACAGGTTAAGCAGTCCGATGAAGGAATCTTCATTAGCCAAACAAAGTACGCACACGAGCTGGTAGATAAGTTTGGTGTCAAAGACAGCAAGCCCGTCAAAATACCGATGCTCTCTGGTGGGAAGATCGACCCGGATCCCGAAGGAAAACCTGCCAACATAACTCAGTACAGGGGTATAATTGGTTCATTACTTTATTTAACTGCTAGTCGACCTGATATCATTTTTGCAGTTGGAGTGTGTGCTAGATATCAAGCTAATCCGAAGGAATCACACTTGGAAGCAGCAAAGAAAATTCTTCGATACATCAAAGGAACCACAAATTTAGGTCTTTGGTATCCTTGTGATGATAATTTGCAGCTTACAGGTTATTCAGATTCTGATCATGCAGGGTGCAAGCTCGATAGGAAATCTACCTCGGGTACTTGCCACTTTCTCGGAAACAAGCTGATATCGTGGTTTTCAAAGAAACAAACTTCAGTAGCCACCTCCACCACAGAGGCCGAATACATGGCCGCAGGGAGTTGTTGTGCACAAATCTTGTGGATCAAACAACAACTCAAAGATTATGAAGTTGAAGTCAGTGAAGTGCCAATATTCTGCGACAGCTCGAGTGCTATCGCCATTACTCAAAATCCAGTTCTCCATTCAAGATGCAAACACGTGGATATTCGACATCACTTTATTCGTGATCACGTGGAGAAGAAGAACGTGGTTATTGAGAAGATACACACTGACATTCAACGGGCTGATATCCTAACAAAACCCCTAGCCGAAGAAAGATTCAAAATGCTATGTGGAAAGCTAGGGTTATTAAATGTTGAGTCATCAGGCCGATCATAATACTACAGGCCGTCGTCTTCTCAACAACTTGAGGCCGTCATCTACGCAGGCCGGTTTTCTCACATCAGGCCGTCCATAACTCAACAGGCCGCTCGTAAAATAACAGGCCGTCACCTGTTTGGGACCAACAAGGATTCAACAGGCCGTTCGTGACTCTACAGTCCGTCTCTATTCTGCAGGCCGATTGTGAGTAATCAGGCCGTTCATGAGCAAACAGGCCGTCAGTCTCTATGCAGGCTGATAGTCAGATGACAGACTGTCCCCAAATCAACAGGTCGTCTTCTAAATCATCAGATCAACCTGGATTCCTCAAATTAAGGGGAAACTCTTAATCGAGTGATCCATCATTTGAGGGGGAACAAAGACTGATGTCTGCCTCCAGGTCGTTCAGTTAGACAGGCCGTTCTCTGCCACAAGGCCGATAACATCAGGCCGATACCAACCTGAATGCTCACTGCATTAATGAAGGGAGAATCAAAAGGGCAGTATCACCCTTTTGTCATACATTTAAACCTCTTTAATACGCATTGAATTCTTTCAATTATTAAAATTTATGTCTCAATGTGTTACATTGTTTAAGGCTCTGTTATTTTGCAGAAAATAAGGAAAAAGGGAGTAATGATTACCATTTTTGTAACACATCTAGTCAAGTGTCAAATATTGACACATTGACCAATGTTGCATTTAATTCCCTGCCACTTTTCTGAAAAAGCACCATATTTCGCACGTTTCCCTTATCTCACGCGCGGATGTGAACCGTTTCACATTCCACGCGCTTTAATCGTGCGGACGTGGTGTAATTTGAAAACATTAACCTTTTCAAATTCGAACAATCACAACCGTTCGAAATATCTATATATGGCATGCAGTTTTTCCGTTTTCAAAATATTACTTACTCTCATCATCTTCCTCGTAAAAACCTAATTTCTCTCTGCAAAAATCAACCGCCGCCGTCGTGTTCTTTTATTCAACTGCTGGTTACTGCTTTTCACTCGTTGCACAAAAACCTTCACCGTGGTTTGTGCCTTATTGATATCTTTACTTTCATCTTTCATCAAGTATTTGATTACTGATCTAATCCATCTATCTTATTGCAGAAAACCAGCATCCATGGCACAAACATCAACTTCCGGCAAACCGGAGATGCACTGGGACGAGATCTCTGCCTATTTGGAGTCTCACATCAAATACGAGCCATATATGGTTCGTAATAACTTCGGTTTCCGCGATCTGGACTCCATGTTCGCGCTGGTGGAGACGTGTTTTCCCTTCCACCAGATTATCTCAACCAGACCGGCGAAGTTCCTCCCCAAAATAGTGTCCGCCTTCTTCTACAATTGCAATAAGGGCGATTCCATCTCATCCCACACTATCTCCCTCGGGACACAGAAGGCCGTTCATCACATTAACGTCCTTGACGCCGTTAAAGCGGCTTTCGGCATTGGAGATGGCGGAGAAATGCAACTCTCCGACATCAAGAAGGAACAACTGCAGTCCGTGATCGACCGCGTCCTCATTGAACCAGGGCCGTACTTGGAGAGGTCGTTCAAGAGGACCGAGCTGCGTCCTAAGTACAGGCTACTTATGGACTTTATTCAACGGTGCTTCCTAGGGCACGTTGGCAACCACGCCCAGGTCACGCCCTTCAAGTTCCAAATAATGACGGCCGTGATACTCAACCTGCCTATCAGCTGGGCCAAGCTGATGGTCTCCCTGCTCTGGGAGGAGGCCAGGCAGATCGAGTGCGAGATGGACGGAGAGGCCGTGGTGGGAGTGCGCCTCCACATGGACAAGAGGCCGCTTCGTCTTGGGACGAAAGCGACCAGCATAATTATTTCCTTCTTCAAGCAAAGGAAATGGTCGGACGCGGAGGACTTCCCCCACAACTTCATTCCCAAAGATCTCCATCAGTTGGAGATGGCGATTGGGGTCGCACCGCAGAATTACTACGGGTCGTCAGACCACGTTAGGGAGCATCTCAATCGGACTGGTCAGTCCAAGATTGGGTGGAGGGTGCCAGCTCACCCTGTCCAGAAGAAGAGGAAGGCCGATGATGTGCCAGTGCCTCCTCGCCCTGCCAAAAACACTCCTCCCCCAAAGAAATCAAAGACAACTGCTCCTCATCCGACCAGGCCGTTTCACAAGGTCCTTCCCATGGTGCCCGTGGCCGTGGAGCCTATTTCTTTCAGGCTGCCCACGCCCTCGCCCTCGCCCTCGCCCTCTTCCTCCCCGGAACGGACTCCATCTCCAGTCCGTACCGCGATCGAGCCGACCGCCTCGCAGCATCGCCCTGCATCATCTCTGCAGGTCGTTGCCGGTTCCTCGCCCTCTCCCTCTCGCTCCCCTCCTCGCGTTCGCGTTGGATCGGTGGAAATCCAAGATCTCACTGGAGAGGAGGAACCCCAAGACACCATCCTGCCAGTTCAACCAATCTCCGAGCAGGCCGTGTCTCCTGCTCACGCAATGGTGGCTTCAATGAAGGCTGAAGCCAGGCTGAAGGTCATCGACCTGATGCCGAGGATCAATCAACTCCCCAAGTCCCTCGACCTCGCAGCTCGCCTCCAGTTCTATCTGGTGTGTAAGTCGAGCTATTACTACGTATTTCAAGCATTGCTGCAGGTCGTCACTCTCGACGACCTGAAGGTCGAGGAGCTGGAGTTGGAGGCCGAGTTCAACTTCTTCAATGTGGAGGATGCAGCCGCCAACTTCCAATCTCTCGTGCTGCGGCGCATGAAGGTCGAGGCCAAAATTTTGGGCATCGACCTTCGCCCCCTCTACACCAACGCCCGCGCCCTCTTCAACTCCGCAGCCATCCATGGAGACGAGTTCGATGCGACTCGAACTCCGGAGCAATCGCCATCCAGGATTGTGGGTGGTGATCAAGCCCTTGATGCTGCTGCTCTGTCTCCTCAAGGGTCGAAGGTTGACATTGAGGTCGAGCTTAATTCTCTATCTGCCAAGCTCGATTCTCTTGTCATCAGCCTTCCCGACCAGATCAAGCAGGCCGTAGCAGAGGCCCGGGTCGATATTGTGAATGAAGCCAAGACCCAGGCCGATGAAGCTGCCAGGGAGCGTGTCACAGACTTTGCTGTCAATCTGTTGAAAGAATACACTGACAAGCTCCTGCCGGCCCAGCTTGTTGCTAACCGAATGGCGTCCCTGGAAGAGATCGGGGAAGTCAAGGAGGACGTTGCCAAGGTCGATCAACGTGTGACCGACCTGACCGCATCTATCTCAAATTCGGCATCGGCCTCCAATGACCAAGTCAACGCCATTCACGACACCCTCTCCTCCCTTCTCAATGGCCAACAGGAGTTGAGGGATGCCGTTACCAAGCTGCAGGAGGAGGACGCTACTCTTCTTTCCCTCATCAGAGCCCTTTCTGATGATGTCGAAAAGGGGGAAGAAGAAAGAACAGCCGCCACCGCCAAGAAGAAGAGGTCAAGCAAATCCAAAACCTCTTCATCTTCCTTGGCTCCTTCCCCTCCTCCTCCTCCGCCTCCTCAAAAGAAGTCCGCCTCCCAGGCCGCCTCCTCCAAGGCCGTCGCCTCCCAGGCCGATCCCATAGCCGCTGCTGCTGCTGCCGAGGCCGCCGCCGCCAAAGCTCGATTGGTGGCAGAGGCCGAGCTAATAACTGCTATGACACTGGCCGGAGCAACGCCGGAGCAGACCACAGATCCAGAAGAGCAGCGGCGTTTCATGGCTGAACGCCGGGCTGCTGAAGCAAGGAAGAAAAAGGAGTTGGATTGGATCAGCCAGTCCGCCTCCGCCCTCATTTTGGAAGCTGGAATTCAGCACGACGAAAGGCAGAACGCCCTGCTGCGGGAACTCAACAGCTGCTTCATCCTCCTCCACTACTGGATCCATGACCCCTCCCTTCCGGAAGACGATGATGACGCCTATGCAGCCTACATGCTCAAATTCCCCCACCAAGACTTCATTGGTGAATTGCGGAAGAAGGCTGCAGAGGCCGGTGCGATGTTAAGGGCTCCAGCAAAGCAATTTTTCACGCCCTTGCTTCTTGGTAATTCGGGGTACTTGGATTACTCCCGAATCGACCAATACATCGCACTGACCGCCATCGGTCTAAATGTCAATGTGTCAAATTCCGATTTCGCCGAATCAGGGATGGAATTTACGCAAGTATGAAGTCGAAGTCGAGGGAGCAGATCCAGGAAGAGCGAGTTGCAGCCCGTGCCCAGCAGAGGCAGTAGTTAGATGATTTTGTTGTTTTTGTTATTCATTTATGCTTCCAGCCTGTCTTGTAAATTCTCTATGTATTTCGCTATCGAGCTTAATGAAGCAAAAATCATCTTTCGACCTGATCTCTTTGTCCAGGCATCTGCCTTTACTGCTTTATTTTAATTATGTTATTATCTGCCTTTCATATAATTCCTTATCTACCTTAATGGTTAATCGATCTTTCATTGTTTTAAAATCTTAGGAATTATTTGTAAAGTGTATGGTTTCGACATCATCAAAAAGGGGGAAATTGTTGGGAACCCCTTGCAGTTTGATTTTGATGATGTTTATCGAAACCACACTTAGGCATATTTTTACTTGTTTAGGGTCAAGGCCGATAGATCGACCTGCTACCTGTTAGTGCAGGTCGATGCCCTCTAATGTTCTAATGCAAGTTCGATCCACCCTGTAAGAGAAAGGTCGATTCATCGACCTGCCTCACTCGGATCGAGCTGGCATATCTAGCTGTCTATCGACCTCCCATCTCAAGCTTCCAGCCTGCTTTGACTTAGAAGATTTCAAGAGCTGGATTTTAATATCAAGGTCGATGCTTCGCCTTCATGGAGCAACACGACCTGATCCTTGCCACGTAGTGTGCCAGCAAGAACGAACTTTCCCAACGGCTAGAAGTGAGTCAGCCTCCAACGGCTAGTGCCACGTCAGCCTGACTCCAACGGCTAGTTTTTCAAAACTGCCTATAAATACTTCAGCCATTATCGGATTCAAGCACGGGAAACTCAAGCTATCAACGCCAAATCTCTGCTCAAAATCTCTCTCAAGTTCATATCCATTCAAGTGTTCGAAATTCCACTAGTTTCCCAAACACTTGACGAAGAGAGATTTTCAAGTCCGATAAAAGCCCAACGACGAAGCGTTCACTGCTGCTTGTCGTTAATTCAAACAACTTCTTCTCCGACTCGTTCGAAGTTAGAAAGTGTGTTTTGTGTTTTTCACCATTGTAGAGTTAGTCAAGCTCTGTAGTGTGTGAAGGTTGTTTGTACGTGTTTAGTACGAAAGGTTGTAAGGGTCACGACCCAAAACTCGTGTCTAGATATATTCAGGTTAGAGTGTATCTAGAACTGATACTCAGTCAGTATAAATAAGAGAGAGGTTGAATCCAAAGGTAAAGGGATTCTCAGGTCGAGTCGACCTGACGTGGACGTAGGAGGGTTTCTCCGAACCACGCTATATCGCGGTGTTTCTCTCTCTCTCTCTTTATTTATCGCCCTTATTATTATTATCAAACTGACGAGCATCAACCTGCATACAACATATCAACCTGCTGCTGTTCATCAGACATATTTTTCAAAGAGTAAATCAACCTCCACCAACTTCCGCATAAGCACAGTTTGATAAATCAAGCTTGTTCCCAAACGAGCTTGATAGATCAACCTGTCTCTGATAAGGATCGACCTTAGATCGACCTGATTTTACAAAAGTCAAAAACGGTTGGTTATTGGTGTATTCCCCCCCCATACACCAATTACTCTTTCCCGGGACCAACATTGATGCCGAAATTAACAAAGTCAAGTTTCCCGTAAAATACATAAAAAAATAAAAATGTAATACAAAAAGTACTTAATAATTTACTACCCGTTGAAAATAGTTTACATTAATCGAATTCTGCCTCTTTTGCAATCTAACATGTAACTTAATTTGATATGATTTTAGTAGGAAAATATATAATTATATAAAGTCACCCGTTACTTATGTTTATTAGAAAATAGGTTTAAAGGGGAATATGTTGATGGTAGGTGCATTTGTATTCTGTCAGAATTCAATACGAATCACTTTATAACGTTATTTTAAAGTAAAATATAAATGAAAATTATTAAAATGTCAAGTTGTCCGTTATTTATTATAATCAAATATAAAAGAAAAATATTAAAATAAGTTCAAGTCGCCCGTTGTTTATTTTAATAAAAAGAAAATGTCAATGAGGGGTCTCAAATAGTTATATTGATTTGATCTGGTAATGTCGTTATTTCAAGTCGCTGGTTAATTGTGATATTAAAAGTAGGTTTATTAGAGTAATATTTTGATAATAAGTATAATGTACCTCGTCAAAATTCGACATGAAAAAATTAATTTTTAGTGTTATTTTTAAGCAAACATAAGATAAAAATATTAAAATAACTCAAGCCACTTATTGTTTATTCTAATAAAAGATTAATGTCGAAGAGACATAGAAAAATACTAAAATAAGATATCATTATTTCAAGCCGCCAACTAATTGTGATAATAAAAATAGGTTTATAAGAGTAATATTTCGATAATAGGTATAGTGTATCGCGTTAAAATTCAACATGAATAATTAATTGTTTAATAAACATAATTATAAGATCCAAATATAAAAATTCAATTTATATATAATAAAATATAATTTATTTATAATTTAATATTAATATATTATTATTATTTAAAGTCACATAATTCCAATATAACTAAAGAAAGTCGTAAATAATTACCTTTATTCATTCACATATTATTGATAGTATTAAATTACTACCAATTTCATAATACTAATAAAGCACATAATATATAAAGCATTCGGTTAAATACTTACTAATCATTGCATAATACTACAATTAAATGCTAATCATGTTTGCATAATTATTTGCATGTAGATTCTATTATTTTTTCTATTATATGGAATTGTAATTGTTATTGTTATTTTATTATATATATTAAAATCTTTTTTTTCGAAATAATATATTAAAATCTATTAATGTATGAATAGAATAATATTGAAGATAACTATTAAAGATATAATAATATTATTAATAATGATAATTATAGAATAATTAGATAATATTTTTTATTATAAAAAATTGAATTTTTAGATAAATAGAAACGGAGAGCATAGGAAGCGCCACGTAGGCACGTGAATTAACGTGGTGCTCCGAATCCGGTTTGCTATTTTATATAAAAGGATATATATATATATATATATATATATATATATATATATATATATATATATAGGGGAGGGTTATTATGGATACTAGTATTAATAATGAGAACTAGGAACCAATCACAACCTTCCATCCAAAACTAATTAATGGATGAAATTTAATCTTAACAATAAAATGAGGCTGCTACTTTTCAATTTTTTATGCTTATAAGGGCATTTTAGGAAGCTCTGATTGGAGGAGATCCCACCAAATTCGATAATTAAGGAATTAACAATCATATTCTATCTAAATATTTAACACCATATTTTTCCCTAAATTATATGAATTCAACGTCTCTTTTAATACAATTCCGGCGTTCTCATTTTATATACTAGTATCACACCCATGCAATGCATGGGGTAAGCCATATATGTCGAATATGATTATTTTTTGTTTTTTTATATATATAGTTATGATTTTTTTTTTGAAGTTTTTAATAAAATAATTCAACTTGATATATTTTGTTGAAGTTTCTTAAAAAATTCAAATTATAATGTACACATGTGAGTACAATAATATGCATCTAAATCTTTTGTGAAAAATATGATTGTGAATAAAAGAGCATGACAATCAATTTGTGATAAAATAGGTTGTGAAATTTTAATTATATGTTGCCTTCATTGAGGCAATAGAAGACGGCGATCAACTTTCGTAAACCAAAAACAATCGAGTAACAAACAACTACAAAGTTCATTGTTTGTAGCAAAGATATATGCTAATTGAGAAAATGAAACTACATAGAAAAATAAACGACAATTAATAAGTGAGGATGACATGTTGTATTTATTTCACATACAGTTCACTAAATTACACTAATTCACATAAAACAATAATTAATCTATATAAAGTTGTATTCCTTTTAGAAACTAATTTTGCAATTTTTTTTTATATATAACAATACATAATAATCTATACAAATTGATCAGTAAGCGTTTAAAATTCATAGGTATATATTTGTAATATAGATTAATATATCTCGTATTAATAAATACATTAAAGAAATTTTAAGAAAAATTAAATTTAAAAAACCAATAATCAATATATTATATTAAAGTTGGATATATAAGCACAAAACATAGATTAAAATAGGAATGGAAAAAATAATAATAAGTGTTTGCTTGAGTTAAAGACATTCACAATGTTATCGAGAGCATAACAAATTCATCGTAAACCTAAGTCTTTGAATTTGAACAAAAATGTAAATAGAATGACAGAAAATAGTTGGAGCGTGAATGTATTAATATATATTTCTAGAATATATATAAGCACGAAATATTATAAATATTGAAGAAGGAATTTAATTACACATGATTTATGCTTATAACGTCAAAATTAATTTATTAACTAACACAAATATAGTGGAACATTTATAACATCGTATTTCCAAATTCGATACATTGAACATAACTTACAAAGATGTTACTTATAAATGGATTTTTTTTTTACTTTTACATTAGGTTAATTTAATATTGTACGTATTTGGGATTGGAAACCCAACAAAACAATAAAATAAAACATTTAATTAAGTTTGACTTCCTATAAAATTCGATTCGTGTTCACCGATGCGTTATACCATTGCCTCCAGGGGCGGAACCAGGACTAAATTACCATGGGGGCTAATCTATAAAATTCGACAATATATATACTGAAACGTAATACGAATAAAAAAAATGAAAAAAATAAACTATAACGTAGAGATTCCGACGACGACCGTGGGGGCTTCAGCCTACGCTAGCCCCCATCTAGTTCCGCCACTGATTGCCTCGTTTAACAATTGGTTAATCTTTATTTTGTGATCAACTATGTCGATTAATGACAGTTACATATTACACTAAAAGTAAAACAAAATCAAAATTAAAACTAAATTATGTACATAAGATAAGCTTAATTATAATTACTTTAGGTGCAATATCGAATCAATAAAAATAAATGATGATATTTAATCAAACTACATACCTAATGGTTTAAGAATTATTGGAGTTACAAATGCTTATAAAATTGTTTATAATATTGAATCATGTTATGTCAACTTAATAAGATATTATGAATACTTCTTCACTGCAATCACTTATTTATCTTTAAATCCTAACTTCAATCTCAATAATCTATCCAATATGAGACCTCCAATATTGATTTCATTGTGTAGGAGTTGTTCGTTGTGCTAAATTTTAAAATTCATTAGTAAAAATTGATAATACTACTACTATTTATTTATTTATTTAGATGTGTATGCGTCCATCGTTATTTCAATTGTACTTGATGATATCGGACATTGATATTTAAATTACCACTTTCTATTAGACAAATAATCATTTTATACATGAAAAAATGAAATCAATGTAAGTGAATGAATACATAAATAATTACTACGAATGACAAAGAGAATGAATAAAATAATTAAATAAAAAATCCAACTATACAGGGAAAGAATATAGGTTGCAATTGAAAGAATTCAATTATATTTATATGAATTAAAGATTTTTTCCCTCTTATTAATATTGTTCCATAGAGTTTGAGAGCAGAAGGGGGAGAGTGAAGCAACACAACAATGGAGAAAGGAAACAGAGAGAAGAATTGAGGGAGGCCCACCAAAACCAATTGCTGCTTCTTCATCTTCCTCCTCTTCTGGAAAATAAAAAATGGAGAGTATAAACCAAATGCAAGTAAAATGTGCATATGTGTTTATTTCATAACATTTCAGAAATATATATACACATAAAATTATATGAAAATGGAAAAAAGTTAATACACATGGCAAAATTATGCATTTGTAACTTATTTTGTTAAATGAATGATTGAAAATATTTATGCACCATTATGATATAAAATTTATACATTTTATTTTCATAAATTAATATTAAAAGTGACATAAAATGGAAGTTACTAATTATAAATTGTTAAAATTACTATAAACGGCAGGTCGGTGCTGCTATTAGTATGTGTGTGTATATATATATATATATATATATATATATATATATATATATATATATATATATATATATATATATATATATATATTCCTACAATTTTTATTGCTTAATTAGCTTTCATCAATTCTTATTATAAAATGAACACCTAAATAAGCTAAATATTAGTGGTAAATAAGCAGCCTAATAAGCATATATATTTCTACAATTTTTATTGCTTAATTAGCTTTCATTAATTCTTATTATAAAATGAATACCTAAATAAGCTAAATATTAATGGTAAATAAGCAGCCTAATAAGCATAAAAATTATGAAAATTGTGTTGCTTAATTATCATCACCACACTAATATTCCTAAACGTATCTTTTAATACAAGATCGACGTCCTCGTTTTTTTATATATATATATTCCTACAATTTTTATTGCTTAATTAGCTTTCATCAATTCTTATTATAAAATGAACACCTAAATAAGATAAATATTAATGGTAAATAAGCAGTCTAATAAGCATATATATTCCTACAATTTTTATTGCTTAATTAGCTTTCATCAATTCTTATTATAAAATGAATACCTAAATAAGCTAAATATTAATGGTAAATAAGCAACCTAATAAGCAAAAACCTTATGAAAATTGTGTTGCTTAATTACAATGGCAGAAAACGCGAAGAAAAAAAATGCAGAAAGGAGAAAATAAGATTTGCAGAATCACGGTAATACATGAGTAAGAGAGAGAATTATTAATAATACCTTAAATTTAGGAACAATAAAAAGCAAATTACCCTAATATCCTTATTCAATTTAAAAGCTGCCATATATATTTAATTAGAACTACAAATCTTGATCATTGATCAATAAAAAAAAAAAAACTGATGGTTGAGATTGGTTCCTAGTTCTCATTATTTAAAAGGGTTCTCATATGATCTATTCTCTCTCTCTCTCTCTCTCTCTATATATATATATATATATATATAGGGATTGGATCATATGAGAACCATTTTATTGGTGAGAACTAGGAACCAATCTTATTCATCCATATTTTTTGATCTAATGGTGTAAATTAAGTAATAATCTATTTAATAAACCGTCTTTTAGACGGATTGAAGGCTATTTTTGACAATTTGTTATAACTATAACTCCCACTCCCTATAATCATGGGATTATTTAATTCATTGAATTTGTATTAACACTTCTTTGTTACGTATGAAAATTTCGTTTTATTATTTTATTATTTTATCTCCTTTTCAAAAACATCATTTATAATGAAACGATACTTTAAAAAAGAAACGAAAAAAGGAAACAAAATTAAACTTATTTTATTATGTGTAATGCTTAAATTTATTATTGTATTGCTTATATTTATATATATATATTTATTGAGGATGGATCATATAGAAATAAGTCCGGGTGTGAGAATTAAGAATAGATCTGGACCATTGATCTTAATTTGATATGTGGCTGCAATTGATTTAAGCATGATTATAAGGTATTATAAGCATGACTAGGTTTAAGCATGAATTTGTACATTAAAAAGCATAATGGTGTTGTAACATAAATATATACTGATTTAAGCATGATTTTATATAGTTTTAAGCATCTTTCACACTTTAGCACGCCATGCTTTATTTGCACACGAACCATTCCCTATATTTATTACTACCTTATTTTATATCCATTAATTGCTTATTTAACTTTTCCTTGAGGCTTTTATTAACTTGTTTTTTTCGATACTTTTACTACGTCCGTAAGACGAAACCCTTGCAGAAAAATAATACCCCCGGGTTTAATTACATTTTCTCCCCTAGGATTTAGTTTTTTCCTGACATGGTTTATTTTGTGACAAAGTTTAATATTACATCCAAGAGTAAATTATAAATTTTCTATTCTTTCTACTTCCTAGAGGTTATTATTGTACTCCCTCCGTCCGATTCTAATTGATGTGTTTTATTGTTTTATAATTCACATATATTCGACGAACGCGTCAACTGAAATGAGATGGAGGGAGTATTACTTATCTTGCTATATACGTATTTATCAATAACTTATTTTATATCCTTAAAATGCTTATTTAATTTTTCTTTTATGCTTTTATTAATATTATAGAATTATGAAATCAACACTAAAAGGCATTAAATTAATATTGTATAAGCATGAAACTCGAGACTTAAAAAAGCATGAAACCAATATTGTAGAAGCATAAAATCGAGACTAAAAAAAGTATAAAATCCACAACTGAAAAAATTAAAGGACACATGAAATCAAAACTAAAAAAGTATTAACACAACACTAATGAAGCATGGAAAAATAAATATCGTACAAGCACAATCAACACTCAAAAAAGCGTTAAATTAATAATAATTATTACAAAAAAAAAACGATTAAAAAAAACTTTTAAAAAAACAAAATAAATATTAAAAAAGCATGAAAATAACATTAAAAGGCATGAAAATCAATTTTTAATTTTTCTTGTTATATTAAAAAACATAAAACGCAATATTCGAATTAGATAATAGATTATGATTCTATTGAGTCTATTATTATTCATGATATTTTGGTCTGACATCATATTGGTTAATTTCTAATTTTCAAGTTAGTTGGAAGAAATATTAAAAAACTTACATAATGAAAGTGGGTGCCGTGAATTTTGGACGAATTCAACCATATTTGTAAGAAAATTCCCATAATAACCCTCTTTTGTTATTATAATCCGACGTGGAATTAATTAAGAGGAAAAGGCGGATCATCTACAAACCACACGATTTTGAAAAAATGATGGTTCAGATTGGTTCCTAGTTCTCATAATCTTAGTAGTCTCCATGAGAACCATCCCCTATATATATATATATTGATATTTTCATCAACTAATTGCAGTAAAAATAAAACATTATATGTGCAATTTCAATTATACGTGCATCGCACGTAATCTCCTGCATATGAGCTAGCTGATGAGACGAATGGAGATAAACAAAAGAGTCTTGAAAAGAAAGCAAGATAAAAACAAAATGGAGAAAACCATGGTTGTGTGGCTTTGGTTTCCATAGAGAATGGTGTGGTTGAAATCCCTTTGTCACTATCCTCCTCGTGTTGTTTTCCACCTCAATCATTCAAACTTATTCTATGGTCTGTGATTCATACATGTTTTTTCTATGGTTTCTATTTCTAGCTCTGCGGTATGAATTATTATATTTAATCTATTTCGTTCAAATTAAATTGACATATTTATATTATTTTACGTATATTATTTTATTATAAATGGGACTGAGAGGAAATTGTTATTGTACTTCTAAACCTCATACTTCTTATGTATATATAGATTAGGCACACATGTTTATATCAAGTATATTTTCATGCATGCAATTTTAAGTCTTTCGCACTTTAATGACTTAACTCTAAATAAAATATAATAATGTTACTTCTTTTTTTTCATCCACTTCCATGTCTATTTGATTATTCCCTCCGTTTCTTATATTAGTTTGAGTATGAGTGTGATTGACTAAATTGAAAAGATTTCATTAACAAAATGATAATTTTATCTTTAATATCATTAATAAAAAACTTATTTTACTATTCATGAGGTGGAACCCTGATTTTCTACCACTCCGGTCCTAGACAATTGAATCATTTGCTTTATACACGGGAATTAAGACGAAAATATTTATTGTATAAAATGTATTTTATAGGGAATGTAATGTGGTTTATGTATTTAGACATATTTTAGAAATAGAGCATCATAGATGCATAAAAACATGTTCTTGTCTAATCTTTAATGAAAGATTGTATCAAATCCTTTAATTTGATATAAAAATCATAAAATCCGATAACAAACGAGCAAGTTATAATAATTTAAACTTTCAAAATTTAAATTATATTGAACTACGTGCAGAAAAATGAGTGGAAGAGATTTAAGTATGGAATGTTAAGTGTAATAAGGGGTTTACTAATTGTACTAATTATACTCTAATTATTTCTAAAAAAGGAAATGAGTCAATAGGTGTGGGACGTCCCAAAAATGAAAATGAGTCAACTGCTTGGGACCAGAGTGGTACTACCTAATTTTCTTCACCTTTACCTACCATTTTCTTTAAAACTTTGTCGTTTTCGTTTCTCTCCCCATGCTAATACGAGGGACGGAGGTTGTAGTACTGAAGTGTTAACTATACAAGATAAGAAAACCCTAAAAGTGTATTAGGATTGGATAAGCAAAATATAAACCTTTAGTTTTCATTTAATTTGTTCTGGATTAGATGTTTTTGCCACAAACTTTACCAGCTAAATATATGGTACCCTGTGATATATATATATATATATATATATATATATATATATATATATATATATATATATATATATACTAACTATACTATTATAAAAAGTGTCTTGTTTACAAAATTTGATTTGTCTATTTTGTCCTTACAATTAAAATAAATAATTAGTACATTAATATTATCATTAGAATATTAATTTCGGATATATTTCAATTTATATTCAACTTTTATATATATATATATATATATATATATATATATATATATATATATATATATCTTCAAATGTATTGATATTTATAATATACTAATCACATTAAAAATAATAATTATATTTCGAACAAGATTATACATTTATCGCACGTAATCTCCGTTAGTTAATAAGAAAAGGAAGGCGACGATGATATAGATATGATAAATAATTTTAAGTGGAAAAAAAGGACAGGAACGACTAGTCCAAAAATCACCTATAAATAAACGATAAAATGATGAATCAAACATTATTCGAAAACACAGTACAGAAGTGAGTAGGGATAAAATCAGCGTGAAAATAAAATGGGTAAAATTAATTCATCGGAAGAGAGCAAATGCATGGAGGAAATCCGTCGATCGGTGATATATCATCCCAGCATCTGGAGAGATCATTTTCTTACATATACTGACGACATTACGGTATGTCCTTAATTCCTAGCTCCGCCCCTGTGTATATACGTACTAGCCGTGTAGAATTAAGTTATACTACTTTAATATTAATTTTTACTTGCTTGCACATGCACGAACGCTTCAATCATGTAAAAAAAACACAGGAAATTACTAGAGCTGAGAAGGAACACCACGAAATTCAGAAGGAAAAGGTCAAGGATTTGCTTGCTCAAACTCCAAACGACTTGGCGGTGAAGATCGAGCTCATCGATGCAATCCAACGTCTGGGAACGGGTATCATTTCGAAGAAGAAATCGACGAATCCTTACGTCAGATTCACGACACTTATCAGATGCAGAGTAGCAAAGATGAGGGGAAGGAGGAGAACGACGACGACGTTCGTCTTCTTGCTCTTCGGTTTCGTCTCCTAAGAAACCAAGGCTATCGCGTTCCATGCGGTAATTAGTTATTTACTAATGCAGTGCCCGTCGAAATTTGACGGAATTCAATTTATTTAGTGGTTTTAAATAAAACTTTAATGAAAATTACATAATTTTGTATGTTAATTATTTCAACCAGCCCGTTACTCGTGATAATATGAAAATGAGTTAAGAAATAAATGAATAGTGCAAATCTACCCGTTAATTTTTTCAATTAGCCCGTTCGATATAATGTTAGCATCTATATTTAACTATTGCAATCCGCCCGTTACTTGTAACAATAAAAAAATACGCTAAAGTGTAATATTATAATATCCTGTTAGCCCGTTGTTCAACATAACTTTAACATAATTAGTGCAAATCTACCCGTTAATTTTTCCGTTAGCCCGTTCGAGGCTTTTTAGAAATTTTCATTTTTGAGAATTCTACATTAATATATTATAGTTCCTCAAATCAAGTATGATTTTGATGAACATATATAATCTATTTATATATGTATTTTGTCACTAAGTTCTTATAGAAATTCGATATGGGACGGGAATCCTTATTATAATATAATTGAAGTAAATTATCGATGAACATTGATGTTTCGTTTGTAGGCATAAAATTTGAAGATAAAATATATATTTATATTTATTTGAGGGCATATAGAATAATCGTAATGTGTATGTGATATGTTTAATTAAATTTTAATCTTTAATAAGCCAAATCAATGAGAATATTGGAAAATATTCATAAAAATCATACGTTATGCCACGTAGGACCAAGATACATAACGCTATTATATATATATTGATATTGATGTACCAAATAGTTTATCTTGTTTTGATAACCTATATAGTAAGTACGCCTATGGTAATATAGTTTTTTTTTTAAATAAAATAAAATAAATAACTTAAGGTAAGTTGAAACTATTGTAATGCATGACTATTTTAGCATACATTATATATAATGTATTCTATATATGAATTAATTATAATTCACCAGTTACTCTGGACAGTAGATCATACATCGACAAATTAATAAACGAAATTCAATAATTCTAGCTTATATGGAATTCTTTTTTCTTTAATGTAGTTGTGTTCAACAAATTAATAGACGAGGAAGGGAATTTCAAGGAGAGTTTGAAAATTGATGTTGAAGGGATGCTAAGCTTGTACGAGGCTTCAAATTATGGGATTAGTGGAGAGGAAATTCTTACTAAAGCCTTAGAATTTTCTTCTTCTCACCTTGAATCATTCATACTCCAATCGAAAGACGATTCGTCTTCTCTTTCAAAGCGAGTGAGTGATGCTTTGAGTTTGCCAATTCACAAGACTCCAATCAGATGGGGTGCAAAGAAATTCATGTCTATTTATGAAGAAGATGAGTCGCATGATGAAATCTTGTTGAATTTCGCGAAATCGGATTTCAATGTAGTCCAGAAGATATATCAAAGAGAGCTGCACCATATTACAAGGTTTGTCAATTAGTATCACTTGACAAGTATTACTATATGAAGTATTTTTCGTATATTCGTACATACAAGTATTATATAGGTTGATAATTGAATTGGCGCAGGTGGTGGGAGGCTTTGGATTTTGCAAATAAACTACCTTTTGTAAGAGATAGAGTGGTGGAGTGCTACATTTGGACGATGGGAGTTTACTTTGAGCCAAAATACAAAAGTGCAAGAATATTTCTAACGAAAGTCATTGCTATTACTTCCGTCGTTGATGATATCTATGATGTCCATGGCACTTTAGATGAACTCCGACGTTTTACCAAAACTATTCAAAGGTCAGCTTTATAGCAGACGGGATCCACTATCTCAAAATTTGTGTTCCAATCGTATACTCAAGTCAAATATACGTAGTTTTATTCATTATTTTTAATGGCTACAAATTCAAGAATTTCCTGAACTAACAAAACTACGTAATTTATACACAATTGGAACACAAGTCTAGGGATAGAGGATCCCATCTGGTTTACCTTGATATGATTTTATTTATAGTAATTACCTTCTCTCTCTCCCTCTATAAATATATATTTTCTTCTATATATCAGTTGGTATATCAACACCGTCGACGAAATGCCAACATATATGAGAATATGCCACGAAGTCCTTTTAGGTATTTATGCAGAAATGGAAGATGAATTAATGGTGCAAGGCGAGTCGTACCGGGTTCAATATGCAAAAAGAGAGGTAAAGATTTAATACAATTAAAGTAACCAAGTCGTGGCATATATAAAATCCAAATGTTTATTGATGTTTTCGTGACATGCATGCAGATTATAAAAGTGGTAGAGGCATATATGACGGAGGCTGAATGGTGTTACAGCAAGCATATACCAACGTTGGATGAGTACATGAAAGTTGGAATTATATCCGGCGCTTACGTAATGTTGGGGGTGTCGTCTTTAGTTGGAATGGAATACACTCCAATTACGGAACAAGATTTCGATTTGCTCTCGAACGTTCCCCCAATATTAGGGGCGTCGGGCCTAATTGCTAGATTAATTGATGACATTGCGGGACACGGGGTAAGTTTACATTTTAATTTACTCGATTCGATTCGATCTGCCATAACAGTACGTTGTCTTGAAAGAGAGTATTATTAAAAACCGAAAACCGCAATGGAACCTCTAATTATCTTCCTCTTAACACTCACATTGCATTATATTAATATACTTGCAGTTCGAACAAAAAGTGTCAGCTGTGGATTGCTATATGCATGAAAATGGGTGCTCTGAGATGGAAGCTTCTAGAGAACTCTCGAAGATGATAAATGAATTATGGAAGGGTGTTATTGAAGGAATGCTTGAGCCAAGAGTGCTTTCTATGCCAATCCTTGAGAGAATTCTCAACCTGACACGTACCCTATTCATAATGTATGACGGCGGTGATGATGATGGATACACCAATTCAAAGACCAGGATTAAGGACTTGATTCAAGATGTGCTTGTGGAACCCGTTCGCGACTCCTTTTGATTATTACTACTTAATGCATGCAGTTTGTGAGAGTTAAGTGATATATTAATTAATAATGTTACAGTTTATGTAATGTGTGTGAGGTGAGGGAATGTTGAATGCCTTGAAATTTGTATGCTTGTAATTTCGATTCTTATGCACTCCCTCCGTCCCACTGCGATAGAGACCTTTTGTTTCGGTACTGAAATTAAGACAAAAGTGACGTGTGTTAAAGTGATGGGTAATGCATCAAAGTGATAAGCTGAATTTTATTGGGTTAAAATTTTCTATTTTAGACAATGTCCCTATATCAGTGGGACGTCCCAAAAAGTCTCTTTATAAGTGGGACAGAGGGAGTATGTGATTGGCTTTTCTTTTATAATTATGATAATTGTTGGTGTGCGGAATTCTTTATCGTATGGTTTCATCATTTTGTATTGATGTGTATGAAAATATACTTTGACTTGTTTTTCATTTTTAACATAATCTTTTAAAAATAATTTAAATATATATATAAACATTTATATTCTAGCAAAGTTTATGTGCATTGCAAGTAAAATCTTGCTACATATATTAAACACTTGATAATAAAGAAAAAAAAATTATAACTTCAAAATATAATTAATTACATTATCAACTTTAACAAAACGTTAGAAAATAAGTGTAAAAAGTATTAATTTAAATATTATTAGAATTTTAAATTGACATCATAGAGGACTAATAATATTTTAGGACATACACTAAGTATATCTATTAGGCATTAACTCGAGTGGGGTTTGAATTGAATTGATTGTATTTTCCTTACTTTTACCTCTCTGTGTTCCTGTTTTCAATTCGATTTTGGAGTTACAATTCTGTGTTTTCTTTACTTTATTCATTGAATTGGCCCTTTTCTCTATAAATTTGTGCTTGTACTACTACCTCTTTTTTTTTTTTTTTTTATTTAATCTGGGAATTTGATTTCGGAGTGATGTTTATTTCCTGTTGTTAAAATTTTTAATTTTTTTTTCAGTTTAATTTTGTGATTATAATTCTTTGCAGGTCCTCATATCTTGTTTATGTTTGGGGGTTTATTTCAGGAGGATGATTTAGCTTCTTATTCTTGTTGGGATTATGTTTATTCTTGGTTTTGCAGTGTGCCAAGAGTGCTATGGGGGTTTATTTCAGGAGGATGATTTAGTCATGATGCTTGAACAGTTTCGTGTTTTCTGTAGTTTTATTCCTTTCGTTTTTCGATTAGACTTTGTGGTTGTAATCTTGTTCTTCATTGTGTTCTTTTTTGCTCTCGTCTTTAATTTCTTGTTTCTGTTTCTAATAAATCCGTGCTCTGCATTAAGTTTCTGTCTTGTAATTCATTTCTGGGTGATGTTTTCTCTGCTCTTTAATTATTCAGGATACTAGCGGAGATTGCGAGCTATGCACGTATAATCTTGTTGGATATGTAATTATTATTTTTAATGTTATTAGTATATTATAAATATCAATACACTTGAAGATAAATAAAAATATAATATAAGTTGAATATAAATTGAAATATATCCGGAATCAATATTTTAATGATAATATTAATATTCTAATGATTTATTTTAATTGTAAGAGCAAAATAGGTAAATTAAATTTTGTAAACAAGACACTTTTTATAATAGTATAGATTTGTTGCGAAATAGGAGTATAATATATTTTCTACCTTTTTCTCTGCACTCTCTGTCCTTTTTATCTCCAGTTTGATTTTGTGTTTATATGCTTTGCAATATTTGGTTTTATCTCGTCATGTCATTATTTCAACTTTCAAGCCGTCTGTTAATTGTGATAATAAAAGTAGGTTTATAAGAGTGATATTTAAAATAAAATATTTTTTATTGTAATAAAAAGAAAATGTCAATTATATCAAAATAAGTCAAGCTGCCCATTTCCGTTATTTATTTTAATAAATAACATAAGTCAAAGGGAGTCTCACGTAGTTATTATCAATTTTAACGTTAATATTCGATATGAATCACTTTATATAATTTATATAATTATATAAATAAATACTTCCTCTGTCCCGCGATTCTTGCCCCGTATTCCTTTTTGGGACGTCCCAGGATTCTTGCCCCATTTCCTTTTTGGGAAATAATTAGTGTGTTAATTGTGCAATTAGTAATTCCCTTATTACAATTAACAATAATAATTTATTTTACTTAAAAAAAAAAAAACAAAAACTGAATCATAAATTCCCCACCCACTCACATTTATTCCACCAAAAAATTGTCCCGATTTCAACTCTAAACACAAACCTGTCTCTCTTCTCCTCTCACTCTCACTTGTGTTCCCCACCAAAAACCCTAATTTCACCCATCTCCCCCCCTCACTCTCTGCGATCTGCCATGGAACGTACTCCCTCGCCTCCGCCGGCGTGGAGAACGACCCGCCACCGTACCCCCCCTGCCGATAGTTCAAGGCGAGGCCGCCGCCGTGGTCCTATTCGGCGCAAATCCCATGCCTTCTTCCCTCTTGGACGCCGCCACTGCCCAGAGCCGCCGCCCCTGCTTTCGGGAGACTCTTCAACACCGCCGCCGGCCTACCGTGGAGGCGATGAAGAGTCTCCCGGAAGCAGCGGCCCAGAGATGTTTCTTCGTCCCCAAGCCCGTTTGAAGATGAAGCCGCCGGCAGGTCTTCCCGGTTCCTTCGACCTGAATCCCCTTTACAGATGAAGTCTGTAAAGGGGATTCGGGTCAGGAGGAGGTTGAAGACCACTGATGAATGGGCCGCTTGTAATGAATCGGTGTTCTGATGCATTTGGGGGTTCAGCTCTCTGTTTTGCTCTGATGAATTGATGAATTAATGAATTGTTTCATGTCTCTGTCTATTTGGGTTCTGCTCTATGTTTCATGAATTGTTTGTGGCTCTGTCTATTTGGGTTTGTTCGTATTTGTTTGTGGCTCTGTCTATTTGGGTTTGTTCGTATTTGTTGGTGGCTCTGTCTATTTGGTGTTCTGATGAATTGATGAATTGGTGTTCTGAATTGTTGATGAATTGGTGCTCTGATGAATTGATGAATTGATGTTCTGTCTTCTTGGTGAATTGGTGTTCTGATGTTCTGATGAATTGATGAATTGGTGTTCTAAATTGCTGATGCATTTGGTTCAGAAGCTGTAATGATGAATTGGTGTTCTGAATTGATGAATTGGTGTTCTGATGAATTGATGAATTGGTGTTCTGTCCTTTGTATTGTATGTTTCGCTTAGATGCATTTGGTTCAGAAGCTGTAATGTTTATGTATTTGGATCTCTGTCTTGCCTAAAGATCTGAGGTAAACCATCTCTTTGGGAGTTGATTGTTTATTCGTGGAAACAATTATATCGTCGGTGAAATTTTGGTTGTTTTTACTTGAATTCGTTCATGTTGGCTACTCTGATCCTTCAGTCACTGACTTGAAAGAATGTATGCTCCCCCCCTTGTCCGCATCTCATGTTTCAGGTTCGAGATCTTGAGTTTGGGATTAAAATTATTGGTGCAGAGCTAATACGTGACCCTGATGGCCTTGCAATGAGTTCACGCAATGTTCGAGATCTTGATTTTTTCTCTCTTGTTTAGGGTTTTGTTGCTGGAAAATGGAGTAGGAAGAAGAGAGAGTGTAGAATTAAAGAGCTGTTGAGGGTGTATTTTTACAGATTGAAATTAGGCGCCTCTTAAATATTGGATGATGGGATTACTTAGTTCTTAAACATGTGCACAATTTGGTTTTTTTTATAAATAAAAGCTTTTGTTTCTAATTTTAAATGCAATTTTTTTTTAGCATGTACTAACATTTCTAATTTGTCTAACTGGTTTGAAGGAAAAAAAAAAAAAAAAAATCATTAATTTTTAATTAAATAAAGCAGTAAATATTTAAAAAATAATTTCTGGAAATAAAATAATTTAATTATAGAATATATATTGGATTAAATAGCCTAAACAAAAATATATTAAACTACACTCAATACCTAACCCATCCACTTAAAACACTAATTACTCCCGTCTTAATTCCCGCGCCCAAAAGAAATGGGGCGAGAATCCCGGGACGGAGGAAGTATTATATATAATTATAATTAGATACTCCCTCCGTCTCACTTCACTTGTCCTCTTTCTTTTCGGCACGAGATTTTATGCGTAGTGTTAAATTGAAAAAGTAAGGGGTCCACATCAAAAAGTAAGGGTTAATTCTTCCATTTAAGGAAAAAGGACAAGTGAAGTGGGACGGACGAAAATAGTATTGAGAACAAGTGAAGTGGGACGGAGGGAGTAATATTTATAATTATATAAATTATATATAATTATATAAATTAAACGAAACGTATCTATAATTATATATAATTATAATTATTTATAATTAAATGCAACATATCTAGATATTACTACCTCCATCTCACCATATTAGTCCATATTGGGATTGACACACCAACCAATATTTTACTGTAGAAAGTACTAATGCAGAAAATTAAGGAAAAATTAAGAGAATGTGTTACTGTTCAAAATACACTGTAGCGGGTTTTACTGTTCTTCATTTAACTGTTCATGTAAAAAATACTAATAAAAAAATCGAAAATTTTAAATTTTACAGAGATGGAGCCAAGTTACAATAAAACTTTGAAAATTTTAAACTTCCCACTAAAATTTTCAAAAACACACTATATACTCCTCATTTACTCCTCTAAACGCTCATTTACTCCATCTGCTCTCCCTTTTTTCTCTGCTCATAACTTTCTCTGTTCCACCATAGAATCTCTGCAAAAAACTGGAGTCATAAAGGCAGCATCTATGGGGTTTAGTGAAGACATTCCTGACAGCTTAAGGAGGGAGATCGTCCACTTTTTGTTGTCCAAGTGCAAGAAGGAAAGCCAGCTTACTCCTCAATTTCTGCAGCTGCAACCAAGTATGGAGTCTGCAACAGGTCAGTCTCCAGAATCTGGAAAAAAGTACAAGAACAACAAATTAGGGGTGAATTTATCAATGTTAGCAGTATTAGACACAAAAGAGTTAGAAATTTGAAACATCATATTGATTATAGCCAAATTGAAGCAATTGACTTGGAGAAAAGAGGAACAATTGAAGCATTGGCAGACGCTCTGAAAATCAGTAAGTCTACTGTGGGCCGATGGGTTAAAACTCACTTGATCAGAACTCACACAAATGCATTGAGGCCTCTATTGAAAGCTCCTAATATGATTATGCGGTTAAAGTGGAGTCTGCAAGCCATTATGTTTGATAGAGAGCAGAACATTCTGAAATTCAAGGCCATGGAAAATACAGTGCATATAGATGAGAAACGGTTTTACTTGTCAAGGAAGAGTTGTAGGTACTGCCTCATGTACACCAATGGAAGCTAACCCTCTAAGAGTCACACAATCAAAGAATTTCATTCCTAAGGTGATGTTCATGTGTGCTGTGAGCAGACCGGTGTATGATGCAAATGGGGAACTGTTATTTGATGGGAAGATTGGAATATGGCTATTCATAGAAGAATACACAGCAAAGAGAAACAACATAAAGAGAAAGAAGGGCACTAAAGAACTCAAACCAGTCCAATGCATCACAAGAGAGGTTATCAAAGACCTCATAATCAAAGAGGTAACATGTGTAAATTCATGCTCTGTTTATTTTCAGTTCAGTTATTGACTTCAGTGTAAGCATGCTCTATTTATATCATGATTGCAGATTGTCTCAGCCATAAAGGCTAAATGGCCAGCATGTTTAAGCACAAATTAAATATCATGATCCAGCAAGACAATGCAAGGCCACACATGAATAACAAAGATGCAGATTTTCAGCAAGTGGCAAGTGCAGATGGATTCAATATCACTTTTATTCAACAACCAGCTAACAGTCTAGATTGCAACTCACTGGACTTGGGATTTTTCTGTGCAATTCAAAGCTTACAGCAAAGGAACAGATGCAAGAATGCGGATGAACTCATACAGGCTGTTACAAACAGTTTCAATGATCTAGCCCCAATGACATTGAATAAGGTATTCTTATCCCTACAATGTGTGTTAATAGAAATTCTAAAGAAGAATGGTGGGAATGATTACAAAAATGTCCACATGGGGAAGGATGCTTTAATTAGGATGGGAATGCTACCAGATAATCTTAATATGCCTGAACATCTAGTAAGAGAGAGCATTGATCATCTTATAGGGGAAGATGCAGATTTAGAAGGACTTGAACAGCTAATGGAGGACTTGAAGATCACACCCCCACCGAATGGAGATGGTGTTTTAGATTTGAACTACTAAGAAAAATGCAGTGCAGAATCCAGTGTGCAGATCAGTTTGAAGAATGCAGATGACTTTTTGTGCAGTTAAGTGTCAAATGCAGATGATTAGATGATTTTTTGTGAAGATAAAAGAATGCAGTGCAAAATAGGGGAAGATGCAGATCAGTTAGAAGAATGCAGATGACTTTTTGAGCAGTTAAGTGTCAAATGCAGATGATTAGGTGATTTTTTGTGAAGATACAAGAATGCAGATCCTTTTTTGTGCAGTTAGAAGAATGCAGTAGCAATTTTTTTTGTCAATTTTCAAGTTGTAAATTTAAGTACTACCTTTTGAATGAGTGAAATAATCCATATTAAGATAATGTTATTGTAATTATGTTTTTGCCATCATTTGGCCAATAGATGCCATCAGATTAGACTGTATTTATACATCACATACTGGACCCTCACTGAACACAAACTTAGACATTTAATTGGACCCTCACTGAACACAAACAGGCTTGTACATGCATAGGTGAGCATAATTCATCATAGCATTAAGTTCCCCATCGTCCCACAATATCCAATGCATCAGAATAACAAAGAACCAACTCAGTTCATTGCATCAGATAATCAAGGAACCAATTCATCATTGTATGGATTACAAAAGCACAGAAGCCACATTGATTAAGCTATCATGTACGAAAACAGAAAAGGAATAGAAGTCACCGAGTTTCACTAATCTGCAGTCTTCAACGGCACTAGGGCACCTCATCGTCGTCCATCTCGACCTCCTCGCCGTCTTCCATCACAGCTTCTTGAGCCTCCTCTGCAGCCGCGGTCGCCCGCCTAAGCCGAGCCTCCTCCGCCCTCGCCCGGGCCGCCACAGAGTTTGCCTGGGCAGCCCGAGCAGCAGCCGCCGACGTAGAGGTATCGAAGATGTAGAAATAATGCGGAAGTGTGCGGGAGTAGTAAGTTGGGAGTATGCGGCCCCCATGTATCTTCTCCACATCGGAACTCCGGGTACGCGACGGCGCCGACAAGGGCAGTGCAGATCTATTAGGAAGAGGCGGCGACGACAACGGCGGCGGTGCAGATCGGAGGACCTCGGGTCTCGGGGATGGCGGCGCCGGCCGGTGCAGATACAGGCTCCGGACTACTGTCCGAGTCCGTCGCCAGCTTCGCCCCCCGCCGGCGGTGGGGTTTAGGGTTTCGACGCCTCACTTTGCCGATTGAAGAAAGCCTGAGAGATCCGAGGCTGTGAGGGTGCAGATTGATTGGTGTTTAGATGTTAGGATTTTCGTCATGTTTTCGTGTCCGTTTTTGTTATGTTTTGTGTCTTTGTAGCTATGATTTGGGTGTTTCGAGTATTTTTATTGTTAGGGATCATGGGAGCCGAGAGAAGGAGAAAGAGCGAGAAAAGGACGGAAAAAGGAGCAGAAACTGGATGACTTGCTCGGAGCAACTGGAGCGCTCGCTCCGTGAACAGTACCCGAAGATTTGCATGGCACCGTCGGAGCGCCCGCTCCAGGTCAAGATTTAAAGATGGATTGGCGCAGCTATTACGGAGCGCCCGCTCCACGCCTGGCGTGTTTTATTAATTGTTTCCTTATTGGAGTCGAACTTCTATCTTATTATATATAGGCCATTAGGGCACGAATTAGAACAACCTTTTACCTTAGTTTTTCAGTTCTAAATTCTTTAGCTTTAGTTTTTATTGCTTTCTTTTGTTCGGATCCGAATTCTTAGTTCGTTGCAATTTATTTCAAGACTTTTCCTTTATTTTGAGTTCTTCGTTCTTCGTTCAATTTCATAAGTTATTTATTGCTTTCGTTTAATTGCTTTAATTACTTTCTTTAGTTTTAGATTCGATTTCTTAATTGCTTCGTTTAATTTCTTTAGTTTAATTTCGTTCGTTCGGTTTTCAAAGTCTAGATTCGTTTTTATTTCGTCTTCAATTCTCTCGTCTTTCAAAGTTCTTAGAGTTAGATTTATTTATTTAATTTCCAGATTTTCATCTTTAGTTTAATCATGCTTAGATTCGTTATTGCTTTCTTTTCGATTCTTGCCTAGGTAGTTTAATTATTTTCTTTTAATTTAATTCTCTAGTTTACTTAGTTCAATTTATTTCCAGCTTTCTAGATTAGATTTATTTGCTTTGATTTAATTGCTTTGATTTATTTTCTTGTCTAGGATTTAAAAAACCAAAAACCCAAAAATCTTATTTACTTGCTTTCTTAGTTTAGGTTGTTTTTACTACACAGTTATTTGTCCTGTTAAGTTTTCCTTGAGATTCGATACGTAGGTTTTACTTGCTAGTGCTACGATAGATATCGTCTATTAAGAACACTTTTTAGTGAAACACAGATCTAACGAGATCCAGTGCCGCGGAAGGCGGTGAGCGGATGAAGAATTAGGGTTTCGGGAATTTTCGAGAGATTCCAGGTCCGGCGCCAGCTTCGCCCCCCGAGACACGCTGTGAGGCCCAGCGTTCGGCTGGAGGCGAAGAGAATTCCGACGCTTCATTTTTCGGGAGGAGGAAGAGGGTGGGACGGCGAGTTTGAGGGAGGGACGACAAGTTCGTGGGAGAGCTGGAGAGGAAAAGAGGGAATGTGAGGGTTGTGAATGACGGAGAAAATGAGGGAGGAGGGGGGTATTAGGGTTTGGGGGGTGGTTTGGGCTAAATTATTAGAATTGGGCTGTTAAGCCTTAATCAAGATTTGGGCCTGATTAGTAGTAATTGGGCCCTGATTTTTTTGTTAAACTATTACCCGAAATGGAAAGCGGACTAATATATGAGATGTTCCGATTAGGAAATGTGGACTAATATAACGGGATGGAGGTAGTATATAATTATTATTATATATATTTTATATAATTATTTATAATGATAACAATTAAATAATTAGATAATATTTTTATTATAAATAAATTGAATTTTTAGATAAATAGGAACGGAGAGCATAGAGAGCGCCACGTAGGCACATGAATTAACGTGGTGCTCCGAATTCGCTTTGCTATTATATATTAAAGGATTAAATAGAAATACGATACATTGAACAAATTGTATACTCCCTCCTATTTTTAATAATAGGCATTTTAAGATTTTGACTATTTGTAAATTAGTTGTCATTTTGAAAATTTATACCAACATTACCCTTATTTATTATTCAAAGTTGTTTTATAATTTTGATTCTCCACCAAAATAAAGATATGTCATTAAAATATAATCTTCATTAAATAAGGTTATTTTAGGCAAAATTTATTTTTCTTAATATGTGTGAAATTTGCTAGAATGACTATTATAAAAAATAGGAGGGAGTATATACTAGAATTTTCTACTGCACGTCCAGCTAGCGTGTACATTAATAAATTAACGGGATTTGATTGGTGAGATTAAATTCAATCAAAGGGGTGTTTGGTTTTAATTATGCTATACATTATGCTCACGCCGTTTATAAATTTTAAGATCTATTTAGTTCCCCGTTAGTTCACAATCTTTTAGATCTTTCCATTTTAGATAATTTATATCTACGCAAACATTACAATGATAGACACTTTTTAAACATCATTTTAACACTTCACAATCAGATCCACCACAACACATTAAACTCATCGACGGAGGGAGTATTTAATTACTTTGGTTTGTGGTGATGGAAGCAAACCGAAAGTTTCGAGGAATGGAATAGTACCTCCCTCCCTTTGCGATGTGTTTGTGCTGCATCGCTGATTATTGTATACCCTGGTACTTCTTGTACCTCTTTCTCCGATTAAAATCCTCTTATTTTGGTTGAATAAAATTCTCTTTTTCCGATAAAAAAAAAGAGTGTACATTAATGTGGCTCCTTACTTTTTTTACTTTTATCTAGGGCTGCAAACGAGCCGAACCTGATCGAGTATTGGTCTGCTCGGGTTCGGCTCGTTTAGTATTTGACAGGCTCGGGTTCGAGTTCGATTCGAACTTTAAATCTGGGCTCGAGCTCGGCTCGGGTTAAAAATTTTGAGCTCGAATTCGGCTCGAGTTCGGCTCGTGCTCGGTTCGGACTTGAGCTCGAATTTGGCTCGTGAAAAGCTCGAGTCCGAGCTCGTTTAAAATTTTGAGCTCGTTTAAAAGACATGATATTTGTATTTAGTTAAAACTTAAAAGTATTGGATACTATAAAATAATAAATAAATAAATAAATGTACAAAATATAAATAAATAAATTGATGATATTTGATGATATATATTAAATATTATAAGTTAATATTTTTATAATTTTAATTATGGTATAGTCCTTAATTAGTTTTGGTTGTAATTTGAAATTAATTTTACTCATTAACATTTGACAATAATTCAAATTCTCTTACCTACAATTTTTTACACATAAATGCTAAAGCTCGTTTACAGGCTCGATTAGAGGTTCGATTAAGAGTTCGCGAGCAGGCTCGCGAACATGTTCGATTAATATACGAGCCGAACACGTTCACGAGCAAAACGAGCCGAACACCTTACTGCTCGAGTTCGGCTCGTTAAGTTAACCGAGCTCGAATTCGGGCTCGAAGCTCGGCTCGTTTGTTAACGAGTTCGAGCTCGAACGAGCTTTTACCGAATCGAACACCGAATAAGTCCCGAGTAGCTCGGCTCGTTTGCAGCCCTACTTTTATCACTAAATCTGCAATCTTGTAACAAAGGAATTGAAATAAAAGGATTGAAATGAAATGAAGGGAGTAATTGATTTGTTTAGAATTATCAAATCTTGGCCTCTTCCAAAATTGACTTAGCTTGCTTGAAAAACACACATATAAAAAGGAGAATAAATGTTACAAATTAAAGTGAAATTCTCTATAGAGAAAAGAGATAAATAAGAAAAATATGCGGAGAAGAGGGGTTAGAGATTGGAGTTAGGCTGTTAGGGGATTATTATTACTAATTTACTACTACATGATACTCCCTCCCTCCGTTCCATTTCAATAGTCCTACTTTTTTTATACGAGATTTTACGTGAAAGTGTTAAAAGTGAAAAGTAAGAGGTCTATATTGAAATGAAGGGTCAATTCTTTTCCTGATAATGGCCGTCTAAGAATATACATAATTTGTTTGATCACTAAAACCTTTTGATTGGAGCCTGACTCGATTGTTGACAAATTTGTATTCAAAATTATAACCTTTTCTCGACCTGATCGTGCAGTTCCCAAATAAGTGAAAATCTCAGGTCACCGTAAATACCCACTAAATAATTACAAACTTATTTAAATCGTGTTGACTTTTGAAACATCACATATTCACATGTGATAATCTATATATATATAAAAAGGGGTTTTTCAATTTCAAATCAATTGAAAAGTAGTTAGAGTGGCAATTTAATAATTTTAATGTAAAATAAGAGTTAAAAATCAACAATATTATTTATCTCTTCTTCATATGTTTATTGCGGTTATCTTTCTTTCTTTTTTTGCTTTTTTTTTTTTCTTTTTTTCTTTTTTTCTTTTCCTTTTTATCTCTTTATGTATAACTTTTATCCATTATATTTTTCTTGGAATTTTCTTTATAAAAAACATATGCAATATGTATCTTGGATTAAAGAGTGCAAAATGGTTTTTAAATTGATATATTATTTGATAGAAGTAGAATAAAAGCAAATAAGTTATAAGCATTCTAAAGATTGGAGACAAATTCAGAAGTATAGGTAAATTGTATGTTTATGATGTTTTGGATTTTTTTTTTGTAATATCCATCTGAAATTCGTATGTATATATACATTTTAATTATGATTCATTATTTTTTTCAATTTTTTTATTATAATCAAAAAAGTTATGGATCTACTTTCTTAAAAATCTAATTTGATTATTACATTCAATGCAGCATATATCTATAATTCTATACAACGAGTCGATGATGCATAAAAACCAACTTATAAATTAACATTATATAGTATGTGAATGGTAATTAATATCTAAATGATCACAAAATAACAAAACGTAAACTTATAAATTAACTGGTCCTTATTTATTTATTTTATTTGTTTATTTAACCAGTGAAAAAGCAATCATAAAGATTTTATGGACAAAATTATTTGGATAGTGGTAGATTATCGCAAACTCTCCTATGGATTTTGAATGCACTTAATGTGCTTAGGCTGATGATCATTGATGTGTGACACTGTCACGTTAATAATTTTTTCAGTCAAGATATATAGATTCTTTTGGGGGCAAAAAATAATCTAGCTAATTAGGATAGTGTATACTAAAATCTGTTAGAAATATAAGAAACAACAAAATCTAGACAACTTTGATGCGAACTTCCTAAATTGCCCCTAAACCCCCCCCCCCCCCCCCCCAGCTTTTTCACTTTTAAGTTTTTTTTTCTCGATTGGAGTGTTTTTTTTTTTTTTTTTCCTTCTGCTCTTTTTTAACTTTGATACACATTACTAAAAAATCATAGTAAGAAATTGTTAAATTCTCACATTTCTCAATTTATATTTGTTAAAACTAGGTGAGAAATCGTATACGTAATCGTAATTTTTTACCTTATTTGTGACAAATTCGCATTTCTTACTAATAAATTCATAAGGAGTTCAATCCACCAGTTAGAATTATTATATTTCCTAAGAAATTGATGCATACGATATGTATTAATCTAGTTGATTCAAACCAAGTCTAAGAATTCTAATTGGTTCAATCAACCTGTTAGAATTATTCATTTTCTTACTAAACGAATTCGCATGTTTGGTTATATATTAACTAATTCTAACCTAAATGGTATATATTCTAACCGATTGGTTAGAATGAGATAATTTCTAACCAAATCTTTGAATTTATTTAGTAAGATAATCAATAATTCTACCAAGTTGACTGAATCGATTGTATTATTACATATCGTATGAATTCATTTCGTAAAGAATAAAATAATTCAAACTAGTGGATTTAACCGGTTAGAATGTACGCGATTAGTTAGAATTAATGAATTTATAACCAAACATGTTAATCTTTTAGTAAGAAAAATGAATAATTCTAACATGTTGATTGAACCAATTAAAATGCATAGGCATAGTTCCAAACTAGACTATATATGTGTTGGTATGTGTGCCTGTAATTTGGTGCCTCTTCATGTTGGAATAACTTACATGCATTTATTAATTTTATATGTCAAGTTAGAATATACAAAATCCAAACAGTCATATGCAATCATAACTTAAGAAAATTAGAAAATCTAACAAAGGAACCTCTTCATGTTGGAATGCAAAATGATGGGTTAGAATATACTAAATTATAACCGGTTATATGCGATAACAACGTAAGAAATTGAGTATTTCTAACGGGTGGACTGAACATGTTGGAATGCCACGAGACAGGTTGGAATATACTAAATTCTTACTCGTGATATGCGATTACAACGTAAGAAAGTGGGTATTTCTAACGGGTGGACTGAACCTGTTAGCATGCCACGGGATGCATTAGAATATACTAAATTCTAACCGGTCATTTGCGATTGTAACGTTAGAAAGTTGGTATTTCTAACGGGTGGACTGAACCTGTTGGAATGCCACGGAACAGGTTAGAATATACAAAATTCTAACCGGTCATATGCGATTATAACGTAAGAAAGTGAGTATTTCTAACGGGTGGACTGAACCTGTTGGAATGCCACATAATAGGTTAGAATATACAAAATTCTAACTCGTGATATGCGATTATAACGTAAGAAAGTGGGTAATCTAACGGGTGGACTGAACCTGTTGGAATGCCACGGAATAGGTTAGAATATACAATATTCTAACTCGTGATATGCGATTACAACGTAAGAAAGTGAGTATTTCTGACGGGTGGACTTAACCTGTAAGCATGCCACGGGACGGGTTGGAATATACTAAATTCTAACCGGTCATATGCGATTGTAACGTAAGAAAGTAGATATTTCAAACGGGTGGACTGAACTTGTTGATTAATTTGAACTCAGACCTTAATACACTTGGACATTTCTTACTATGATTTTATTAAATTTTTACTGCGTAAGTTTTTGATTTTAATTTGTTACATATTGTTTGCTATGAATTCGTTTCTTACGATTCTATAAAAATTTGTATATTTTTGGGTTTCCAATAAGACTATGTTCTGTAAGAATTTGTTATTTTGGTGAGAATTTGTTATTTTGTCAGAATCACGAGAGAACGTATTCAAATTCGTATAAGAAAATTATATATACAATACAACTAGTTAGAATTATTAAAATAACAAATAATGTGTATTCAATTTCATAAAAGAAAAGGGCATATTCAATTTCATTACACATCCATAAACAAACTCAGTCTTTCATGACTGAATTCACACCACCAATCAAAACACTAAACACAAAAATATATTATTAAATACATTATTGAGTAAGAAATTACGATACATATACAAATTCTCACCCCTGTTACATTTGAAAAAATCAAAATTGTTTTTGATGCAAGACCTTCTTCCTCCTGCACTTTTTCCACTTTTCAAAAGTCTATCTCTAAATTGATACAAAAACTCATTAAATTACTCAACAAAAACACAACACCACAATTCTCAATTTAAAAAAAAAAAGGAAAATTAAAAAGAAGAAAAAAAATGTAGAAAAAGGGAATCAGTTACACTACGAAATTATAAATAAGTGGAATGAATAATAAAAATAAAAATCAATTCTTGATCGATTGATCTACTGCCATTGCCATGGATGATGATGCTCCTCAACCCAGTAACCCTGCTGCATCGCATCCATCGCCATCGAATCGTAATCGAAATAAAAAATAAAATAATTCTAACTAGTGGATTTAACCGGTTAAAGTGTACGCGATTAGTTAGAATTAGTGAATTTATAACCAAACATGTTAATCATTTAGTAAGAAATTACGATACATATACAATTACTCACTCCTGTTACATTTGAAAAAAAAAAAAATCAAAAAATTAAGTAAGAAATTACGATACTTATACAAATTCTCACCCCTGTTACATTTGGAAAAAATCAAAAAAAAAAAAATTGATGTAGGACCTTCTTCCTCTCCTTCTTCCTCCTGCACTTCTTCCACCTTTCAAAAGTAAATTTTAAATTGAAAAGAAATTCAAAAATGTAGAAAAAATTTTTTTTTTTAAAAAGTAAAAGGATAAAGGAAGAAAAATAAATAAAAAAAATCTGTTAAGGGGCAAAATAAGTAAAAGGAAAAAGGAAGGAAAAATGTAGAAAAGGAAAGACGTAAAAAATCTGGAAAAAGGAATAATGATGGAAAATAAATAAAAAAAAAAAAGGAAAGGAAAAAGGAAAAGAAAAGAAAAGGAGAAAAAGTAACGGAAAAAAGAAAAGTAAAGAAAGGAAACCAAACCAACGCCGCCGCCGCCGTGAGAAGCTCCAGATCGGAGCAGATCGGAGATCCGGTCAATGCGGTTGCTGTCGGAGTAGATCGGAGCTCCTCCTCTCGCCGTCAGCTCCGCGCCCTTCAACAGCCCGTCCACCACCATCCCAACCTTCTTCGACTCCGGGCAAAACCATCCTCTCCGTCAGCTCCGTGCCTCAACCACCCGTCTCCTGATACCGCCTCCATGGCGAGAAGAGAGAGAGAAGAGAGAGAGGTGAGAGATAGAGCATAGAGAAAGAGAGGGGGTTGCTGGTGTTCCAAGTCGAGAAGAGAGAGAGAGAGAGAGAGAGAGAGAGAGAGAGAGAGAGAGAGTGAGAGGGGATGTGGATATGGGAGGGAGAAAAATTGATTGGACATAAAGTAAAAGTGAGTGGGGGTATTTTTGGTTATTCACATAAACTTGTCTATAATTTGGTGTTTTTTAAAATTTTCTATTATTTAATATACACTATAGTGTTTTGCTAGAATACTACATTTCCTCTTCTTTTGGTAGTTGCGTAGGTTCTTATGCGGTTTATTTTAGGATAAATATTTATAATAATGTTATTTAATTATGTCACAACTACGTAAGTGGTTGACACATTAAATATATCCACAGTGGAACATTTCGTAATAAATCATAATATGATATTTCTCCGTCCTACTTCACTTGACTTTATTTTCTAATCGAGACTCCCCACTTTAATTGGCATGTTTTCTAAAATTGAAAGAATTAACCCTTACTTTTCAATGTTAACCTTTACTTTATACTTTTAGGGGTGATGCTATTCGGCCATAATGTGGCCGGCCATAATTTAACTTTTTAAATTTTTTTAAGTATCAAATAATTTATATTTTTTTGCCAAACTTTTTTATATCATAAAAAACTCAAAAAGTGATGCTCCGTATTTTTTATGTATTTTTTTAAAATTAACCCTTTAATTATTTGATATTTTTTACTATTTTAAATAATTTTTTACCTTTTATCTAGAAAAAAAAAGAGAAAAATATGTATTTTTTGTGGAAAAAATATTTTTAAATTAAAATATAAAAATAATAAACTATAGTTATCATTTACCATTTTTAAAATTACGTATATTAAGAAAAATGTCGTTGTGTGGCCGGCCACATTATGGCCAAATAGCGTTATTGATACTTTTAACATCGCCTATAAGATAGGGATGACAATTTTACCCGCAAACCCAATTACCCGCGGGTACCCGCCCCTAATGGGGTGGGAGCGGGGGGGAGATTTAGGGTTCGTGGGCAGGTTTGGGTATTGAATCTTGTACCCGACTCGGGTTCGGGCGGGGGCGGGTTTGAGGGTCCCCACCCCGTACTCACCCCGATAGTAAATTAAATATTAATAATTTTAAATTATATTTAAATTTTTAATAAATTTAATATTTTGTTATTAATATTTAGTAAAAAAAAAACAATAATTTATGAATATTATATTAATCAATTAACTATTTTTTAATTATAAATTAATTTTAACATTAAATTAATTATTACTCGACGGGTACCCGACGGGTATCCTTCTCCCGCCGGGTAATCCTCGCCCAGTACCCGTATTGATTTAATCGGGTTTCGGGGCGGGTTCGGGGGGAATTTTCGGAGGTGGGTATGGGGTTGGAGAAGCTCGCCCCGCCCCGTTGCCATTGCTAAGATTCTGTGCTTAAATGAAACAAACCAAGTGAACTAAGACAGAGAGAGTATAATGGGATGCCCACACTTAATACCATATTCGTAAATATCATTTTAGTCTTAATATAAGTATCTTTTAATTATTGATAATCGGGTAATTCTATACATAGCCTTCAAATTACTCTTCATAGCCTCTATTTTAAATAAAATTTAATCAACAATATAAATGTACAAGTTTACCCCTTAGCCCCCCAATTTTAAATAATAATTACGAAAACATAACCCTAAATAATACTATATTGATGTACACTACTCATCAATTCTTCATAGCCCCCATTCATGTTAATATGCATTTAACCATGGAAGAATATGATATCAAGTTGGAGTACACATAACTTCAAAAAAGGAGATAATTTTTTCTACAATCGAAACGAAGACCAATACCACAAGTTTTCCTAATGGGCACCGCCTCTCTCGGCGTCGTCGATTCCAGCGGCAGCAATTCATCGTTCGAATTGAGTAGTAGGAATATGCTCGTGAGCCTTTCACTGATTGATATAAAATCCAAACATAATTTTTATAAGAACCTAATTCGAATATTCAGAAACAAAGTAGGAAGAAGAATTGAACAATCCCTCGCCGCCGGTAGTGGCACCTCCAACAAATGAATACTATATCGTTTTAATTTTCTTTCTAGTAATGATTTTCAATAGTTATTTTATGTAATTCTTCAAATTATTGGTTATCTTCAATTTCTTCATAATGACGGCTAGATTCTGAAAACAAAAGCAAAAGCAAATGTGAGGCTAGAAATGATATGTTTTCGTAAGTTATTATTTAAAATTTGGGGGCTAAGGGGGTAAACTTGTACATTTATATTGTTAATTACAACTTATTTTAAATAGGGCTAAGGGGGTAAACTTGTACATTTATATTGTTGATTATAACTTATTTTAAATAGGGGCTAAGAAGAGTAATTTGAAGGCTATGTATAGAATTACCCTTGATAATCATATACTTTACCGTGCATCGCACGGGTGCAAAATCTAGTTATAGGATAATATAGAGGCTTAGCTAGTTTTAATTGTGTCATAGATCTCCATGTTTATCGCTTCACAATTGCATAGGGGAACTAATACTCCATCCGTCCTCCATTTATTACATAATTACTATATTGGGACGTCCACCATTTACTGACACTTTCCGTTTTTGAACGTAGGTCCCACACTGAAATGACAATTTTACCCTCAACATGTATAAGTAATTACACCAAATTTATGTTGGGCCCACAATTAAATAACCACTAAACATAAATTACCAACTCTAAACCTCAATCCACTTTATTAAACCACACAGCCCAAATAAAACATGTCCAAGCCAATTACACCTACCCACCAACCTCTATACCCAATTAATCAATGCAGTAACTCAATTATTCCACCTCTCTCGATTGTTCTTCATTCCTAAGAACACTCGACGCTCACTCTCTCTCTTCTTCTAGTTCAATCTATGAGTTTTTTGTGTACTGTAAAAGAAAAGAAAAATTCTAAATTTAGTTAATCTGCAACTTTTTTTTACGTCTTTTACTTTTTTAATATTTAATCAATTAATTTAACTATTTTAATTCCAGCTGTACTATCCCACCAGCTAATTAGCATACTAATCCATTTGTGTTACTTTAGCTAATATACCCCTACAATTTTACAACTTTCCACCTCACTAGCCTTGCAAAAAAACTTGTGCCCATAAAATTATGTCAATATATGGAGGACGGAGGGAGTATAATTTTTTAAGGATATATACTTCCTCCGTCCATTTATTTATGGATAAGTTTTATTTTCGTTTGTCCCATGATATAGGGATATTACTTTAAATTATAGTAAAATTTTAATCCAATAAACTCACTCACGCTACTTTATCTACCACCGTCATTTACGTGTTAATTCTTGTGCTGGAAATAAGTTCTCCCCATATGAATGGGACGGAGGGAGTATATAGGAGGTGAGCGAGATGATGTGATACTCACCTATATATAATCATATTCTCGAGCACTTTCGTCGTTAATTTACTTTGACATTATTTTTTTTGATTTTTCAATTTTATAATCTAGTATTAGTAAATTGGAAATTACTATTAAGATCATTAAAATCTATAAAATACATAAAAAACGATATTCGAATTGTGTAACTCTTCATTTTGTTTATGTTGGAAGGGGAAAAAAAATAAAGTTTTGGTTTTTGCGTATTATGTAGATATCACGATTTCAATATTAATTTCTAAGATACTACTAGAATATAAATTGAAAACTGAAATTGAAAAAAGGTAATACGGAAATGAAAAACTTACGAAGGTAATTAAAGGTTGACAGTACCACAATGACAGAGTAATACAATACTCCCTCCGTCTCACTTCACTTGGCTTGTTTTCATTTTGACAATGGATTTTATGTGCAGTGTTAAAAGTGAAAAGTATGGGTAAATTCTTCTCATTCTTAGATTACAAGTCAATTGAATTGGGACGTCCCGAGTAAAAAATGAAGCTAAGTGAAGTGGGACGGAGCAAAGGAAATCCATGATTATGAGTTTATTAATTTGCATCACATGTGATAATTATAAATTATGGATGTATGCATCGCATGTGATGATTATAGATTATGAGTTTATTAAATTGTGTCATAGATCTCCATGTTTAACGCATCATAATTGCATTTATTTTATTTTTCTATATATTTCAAAACTTGTTTCATTTACTACAAGCAAAACACAGAGATTGGAAGAAGCTGCATTGATCGAGCATGAAAATCGAGGTGAAGGAGTCGACGGTGGTGACGCCGGCGCCGGCGAGGCCGAGGTCCCGAGTTTGGATCTCGAACGTGGACGACGTGTTTCTCGAAAACTATCACACCCGTACACACAGCTTCTACCGCCCAAACGCCACCGCCGACGATGACTTCTTCAACACGGCGGTGCTCAAGGCGGCGCTCGCTCGGACCCTGTCGGAGTTCTACCCTATAGCGGGGAGGCTGTGCAAGGACGAAAACGGCCGCGTCGAGATCGACTGCAACGGTAAGGGGGCAATATTCATGGAGGCGGCGGCCGACGGCGAGATCGACGACCTAGGTGACTTCGCCCCCCGCTCCGACATCTCGCTCGCCCCACATGTCGACTATTCTCGAGGAATCTCTTCATTCCCTCTATTGCTCGTGCAGGTTATTGTTATTTTTTTTTATCAGACAAACACAACTCACACACTCACAAAAGGGGTCTTGAACTCCCGACCTTTTGGATCAGAGGGGAGCGTCTTACCAATAGACTACACGTTGTACGTACTGACATTAGTAATTGTTTTCAAAATTTTAAAGGTGACTCAATTCAAGTGTGGTGGAGTTTGCTTGGGTGTTACAATAGGGCATAAGACACAAGATGGGATTTCCTCTCTACATTTGCTCACGAGGTGGGGCGATATAGCTCGCGGCATCGACGTCGCGCGCGGATGTCAAACCTTACTTTGACCGCCGTGTCCTGGCCGCGCGCAACCCTCCGCAGCCGAAGTTCGACCACATTGAATTCCACCCCCCGCTGTCGTTGAAAAACGCTTCCAATAACTCGAACATTTCCGAGACGAAATTCTCGGTTTTCAAGCTAAGTCGCCAGCAGCTGAATATTCTCAAAGAGAATTGCAAAGAAGATGGTGGCAAGTTGCCTCTTTATAGCTCGTTTGAGGCACTCACAGGTAGTTTCTCTCGTTTTATTTTAATTTTATTACTATAATTAACGTACATATGAGATCTTATGTTTTAATTAATTAACTAGTAGGAATTGGATCGATAAAATTTTGGACCCGATGGACTCAGGTCGGACCTGGACATCTTGTAAAATTTCGGATCCCGACCTGAATTTTTTTGGGAAACCTAGAGGCTAGATGCGGTCCAAATCCGACCCACAGATCTGATTATATTATTAATATATTATATATACGTGTATATTAATATATTTCTTATACCTAATATCTAATTCTAATTCTAGTTTGATACCTCTTCTAATTTTAGCTAACACGTAATTAGTATTTCTTTCTTATTTTTAAGAATTTCTTTTCAACTCTGTTCATTTTGAATGTTTTTTATTATTATTATTATTATTATTATTATTATTATTATTATTATTATTATTATTATTATTATTATTATTATTATTATTATTTTTTTATTTTTTTTTTTTCTTTTTTTTAATTTATTTTTTTAAGTTTTAGATTCAAAACTACGGACCTCTGGGTCTATTAAATCCAACAGGTTTGGATACAAATTCGATCTTTTAGACGTAATGGATTTGGGCTGGATTTGGACCCGACTCCAAAAATCCGAATTTAGATCTAGACCATACCATCCCTGATCAACAGCCATCCCTAAATATAGATAACCATATAAGTAAAGTTTAAAATCATATAACCATATAGATAACCATATTGATGTCATATATTTCATCTATGTAATGTGTATATTATTTGTGTTATGGGACGTCCATAAATATGGCCTACATTTATATTTTAGCACATGATACCACATATTAATTTTCTATTGAAACACTTTTTCCGCACTTACAAAATAAGTCACATTCTTCATTTACAGCTATACTCACCAAAAACTGTTATTGAAACGATCATATATATAATCAAATAAAATGGCACGCTTGTTATAGACGGAGAGAGTTATATAATTATTTTTTCATTACCAATATTGATAGGGCATGCATGGAAGTGTATATGCAAAGCTCGTGGCCTTGAAGAAAATCAAGAAACTAGACTAATCGTGATGGTCGACGGCCGCTCACGGCTGCGGCCGCCTCTGTTGCCGGGTGACTACGGCAACGTAACATTCAAGGCGGCCCTCATTGCTTCGAGCAGTGAAATCGGGTCGAATCCACTGAAATTCACAGTCCAGAAAGTTCGTGAAGCGCTGGCCCGAATGGACGACGAGTAGCTGAGATCGGCCATTGACTACTTGGAGGTGCAGGGCGGGCTCGGGACCGATGTGAGAGGCAGCAAGATGGGTAATTCTATCCACAGCCCCCAAATTTCTCCACACAGCCCCCTAATTAAAAATAATAGTTAATTTAATATCAAATGTACTAACTTACCCTCACAGCCCCCTCCAAACCGTACCTGCGTGTATTCAAGATTTTGTTCTTTGTTTTTTATTCATCCCCTCCTCTTTCTTCGATCCTCCTCTTCTTCTAATAATGCGTCTATTTTTCATCTTCCGATTTTGTTCCTTATCCCCTTTTTATATCTTCTTCATCCCCTTCTCCAAGTTCCCTGGGAATAAAAATTAAATTTTGGGATAATTTTATGGATTTTCTACCAAACTAATTTGTGGGCACTTCTTAGACATCAAGAGAAATGATTGCTCTGTTTTTTCATTTAAAATTTTGAAATCTCAAGTAAAACACCTGTGTTTCATTCCTTCTTCGATATTGGATTTTCTAAAAAAATTGTGTTAATTCCCAAAATTTCAAGGAGCTTTAATTTAAACATCGCAATTATACTCTAAAATTGAGTATATATGGACGCAAAAATTAATTAGATTTTTGGATTCATGTTGATTTCATTCCAGAAAAGCCGATAGGGGTTGGGCGTCCGTTCATGTGTTAATATTGGGGGTTATGAGGGTAAATCGGTACATTCGTTATTATATTAACTATTATTTTTAATTAGGGGGCTGTGGGGAGAAATTTGGGGGTTGTGTATAGAATTACCCCAGCAAGATTCATAAGAGCCCGAATATGGGGATAACGAGTTGGGCCAAACTACCACTTTATGATGTCAATTTTGGATGGGGTGGGCCCTTCTACGTGGGCCTCGGCTTTGTTCCGGTTGAAGGGCATGTGATTTTGATGCCGGCTCCGATTAACGACGGCGGCTTGTCGTTGGTGATTGCATTGCCTGCGGAGGAGATGAAGTTGTTCGAGACGAGCTTTTACGAGATGGTATCCTCTGTCTTAATTTCGGTGTTCTGTGTACCAAACTTTAAATGGGATCCTCTATCCCCATTTCTATGGAACAATCGTGTACCAAATGTCTATTTTTATTATTTTTGTACGTTTTCTTTCGACAATTTCGACATATTATGATTTGGGATAATTTTTTAATATTTTTTAGAGTCATCAATCATTTTAGGGGTTATAATGATTTTTTTAATATTTGATTTCAATTTTATTAGATAAAATAAAGTAGATAAATCAGTAAAACTTCGTGCGATAGAGGGGTCCTTGCATGAAATAGTCTATTTCCTAAGCTGTTGATCCTGGAACTCTGCACCTAAAATCTCGTCACACATTATGTGCCTTCCACCTTGCATAAGAACTAAGTTTCTTTGTTATCTGAGGATTTTGGGGGATTGTTTTAAGGTAGATTATGCCTTTTAATCCACCACTAGAAAATTAGCTTTTAAGGACACTTAAAATGTCATGTTAAAGTAGTTATCACCACAGTTTATTTATAATGACATTTTTTAAATGTCATCTATGTTGATGTAGCAATAGATGAAAATGTAACATTAAATATTTTTTCGTGACACTTGTTACCAACGAAGTGCCATATCAGTATTCATTCGAGTGTAGCGTTAACTATTTGCATTATTATGTACTCTCTTTGTCCCTTCTAAGATGTTACCTTTGCTTTTGGGCACGTGAATTAAGAAAGGATGGATTTGTGTGTTAAAGTAAAAAGTGAATATGCAAAAAGTGCTTTTCCTTTAGTAATTTTTTACCAAATAAGGAAACGTAACGTTTTTCGCGGGACGTACCAAAAAGGAATACGTAACGTCTTAGAAGGGACGGAGGGAGTAGTTTATAAGACTATCGCCATCCATGATATATGGCTTAGATTGTGCATAAGAGACAAAAGACATAATTTTAAAAAAAAAAAGAGAAGAAAATCTCGGTTGGGTTGGCGACCTAAGCCTTCCACCAATCTAGTCCTCCGTTTAGGTGAGCCAATAGGATTATGACATGTGGCATTTTCTTATTGGATGGTGTAATTTCATGAGATAAAATCTTATCAATCAAAAATTCTGGATAAATATTTATAATTTACTTTTTGTGTTCTATATCGTATTAAGCATCTTGTAATTTTAATTTTATTATTTGATTTGAATCTTTTAAAAGTATAAATAAAAAAATTAGCATAATATATAATGCATATAAGTTTATAAATTTTAAATATAATAAAGTTAGTTATAATATCCAAAAATAATGTGTAAAATGATCATTGATAAAAGGTGTAGATTGCGAAATTGGGTTGGATTGTAGATTGTATAGGTGGAGGAGAGAGAAAATAATATTTTATTTATATATTGGGTTGGGTTGGGTTGTGGATGAGGATAGTCTAAGGACATTTTCTGAAGTCTCATGTATGTCAAGATAGTTATAAATCATTTTTCTAGTAATGCAAGCAAGTAGAGGTGCCCACGGTTCCGGTTCCGACGGGGGAGGAACCGAAACCGAACCGCCAACACACGGTTCCGGTTACGGTTCTGGAACCGCCGGTTCCGGTTCCGGTTCTAACCGGAAAAAAAACCGGACAATTTTTTTTTTTAATTTTAAACTTTTTTATTTCACAAGGCTTTGGACCTTCTTTCAATTATATATGTGCATGTTCCTCTCACACCCTTATTTGCTATTTTTCAATATGAGACAAATGTATGTGTTTTTATAAGGGTGTCACTCTTCTCAAGTTTGATAGGGTTCAATGTGGGATGGTGAGATGTGCTACTCTTCTCATAGTTCGGGATGTGTTAGATATCTCACATCGAAAAAATAAGAAACTTGAGAAATGTAATACTCTTATAAAAGCAATAAGCTATCTCACAATGAAAAAATAACAAATGGGTGTTTGAGAGTAACGTCTATATAATTGAAAAAAGTACAAGTTTTATATATATTTAGTTATTGCTAGTGGAAAGTTACGTGCATATGCACGTAAAAGAAAATTTAAATAGATAATTAATTATTAATGTATTTATTGAATTTATTCATTAGTTTTACTATTAATTACTCCCTCCGTCCACCTATTTCTGACACGCTTTCCTTTTTGGGCCGTCCACCTATTTCTGACACGTTTCCTTTTTTGGAAAGAATTAGCCACTAAGTAGTACAATTAGTAAATCCCTTATTACACTTAACATTCCATACTTAAATCTCATCCACTCATTTTTTCTGCACGTAGTTCAATATAATTTAAATTTCGAAAGTTTAAATTATTATAACTTGCTCGTTTGTTATCGGATTTTTATGATTTTTATATCAAATTAAAGGTCTTTATACGATCTTTCATTTAAGATCAGACAAGAACATGTTTTTATGCATATATGATGCTCTATTTCTAAAATATGTTTATTCCCTACAAAATACACTTTATACACTACATCCATAAACACAATACACTTTACACACTAACCACTCCCGTCTTAAAACTCGTGCAAAAAGCAAACGTGTCAGAAATAGGTGGACGGAGGGAGTATTAAAAATTATATAGAAGGGTAAAATAGGCAAATCACATTTTGTAAGAATCCACACTTTTATAATAGTAATAGATACGGAGTATTTGTTTAGAAATCATAATTAAGAAAAAATTAAAATAATAAAATTTATATAAATTGGGCGGTTCCAAATTTTGGAACCGCCGGTTTGGAACCGGAACCGGAACCGAACCGCCGATTACGGTTCCAAGCCCTAGGAACCTTAACCGAACCGGCGGTTCCACAGGTTCCTTTTTCGGTTCTGAACCGCCGGTTCTGGTTCTTTTGAACACCACTACTAGCAAGTACAACCTCCCTAAATTATGCACTTATCTCTTTCACAATCCCCCGTTTCTGGACCCTGCATCTCAGTCTTCTTTATCGACGAATAGGGGTGTTCACAGTTTGGTTTAAACCGTAAATCGAACCGGATCAAACCGTATTTGTGTGGTTTGTTTTGGTTTATGGTTTGAAAAATATGGGTTGGGTTCAATCTTTTTTTTTTTTTTTTTTTTTTAATATGGTTTTTGGTTTAGGTTTGATTTTTGAAAATAAAATACCCAAACCAAACCGTAAACTGTAAAACCGTAATAATAATAATAATAATAATAATAATAATAATAATAATAATAATAATAATAATAATAATAATAATAATAATAATAATAATAATAATAATAATAATAATAATAATAATAATAATAATTTGATCAATATTGCTATAAAAGATTCACATACTTATACATAATAGATATCTTAAATTTGAAGAAGAGAGACGATGAACTACTCATATTAAATAATTTGATTTCATCAACAAAGGTAATTTATATACAAGGAATATACATCAGATGTTTACTATGCTTTCATCAAACATAAGTGCAATGTTATTTTATTTTATCTCAATTTTATGTTAGAGAACGATATTGATACTATAATTTTAGTTAGTGAATTTTTAATTTTTTCCTACGATTGCAAACCGCAAACCAAACCGTACCGAACAGTTATAATATGGTTTGGTTTGGTTCGGTTTCATAGTGAAATGGTTTGGTTTGGTTCTATAAAATGAAAAAACCTTATTTTCGGGTTTGGTTTGGTTTTAACGCGAACCCGCACCAAACCAAACCGCGAACATTCCTACCGACGAATCTTCAATCTTAGCTCCGGCTCTGGCTTCAGGCGGAGGCTGGCTGGTGGTGAGGAGCTCCAGATCACCAAGGCCGTGATTTTCCACCGGTACATTTGGTTCGTAAAACTAAATTTATTGAATCTATATATTATTACTAAAGTAAAATACCCTTGCAAACTTTTCCCGCCTAAAACTTCTTTTTCACTTTTTTTTAAAAAAAAATTTTTATCCAAAATTTAATGTAGTCAACACACTTTAATTTTACATTTGTAATCCCATTGTAATGAATAATTATTATTATAGTTTGTTGATCTTATTTAATACGGAGTACACTTTTTTTAAAAACTAATTACATGAAATAATAGGTGACTTTCTAACTACAGTCTAATAGTCTAATACATTTTTTTTTTTCGTTAGTGGCTGCCTAAAACTTCATTTTTCCTTTTTTTTATTATTTTTTTAATCTGTAAAGTATACTAAAGTATAGTATGATAGTTTCCCATTTCACTTTTCCGCTTAAATCTCTTCTCACTTGCATTTATTTATTTTGACGTCGATTAAAATTTTCAATTACATAATATTTTAGCATTGGAATTTATGAAAAATCGTGTGAAATTTATTGAATCAATACTATTTATTCTCCAAACAATGAAATCATTATAACACATTTTTACTTCCCATTAGTGTTGACCGATGCATGAAAATACATTGTATATATTAACTATTAAACCAAGATGCAATTAATTCATATATATTTCTCGGTAGTGGGCGTTCAATATTTGTTTACATTGGTATTTACATTGCCTTAAATCGGAATATTGATTGTCGAAAAACATTGCTTACTTCATTCCTATAAATTCCATTTTGCAAGAATACAAATCATATTTGTTGATGCACACGTCTCCAATGCATTTTGTTCTTCCTCATTAAACTGTTTTTTTTTTCCTCATATAAATTATGTTTGGTGTTACTATTTATTTTATATGATTCGTGTTTTTACAGTTGCAGTTAAATATTTGTAATATTATGCGACAATGCCATCGTTGAAATCAAGTTCAACTGTTCCAAGCACTACAACATTTGGAAACAAATAACTTAGTTTACTGGCAAACAATTCAACGCATGCGGATTATCTTTTCTGCCTCAACTTTACAATTCAATTTATGCAGCAAAAATCTTCATAAAGCTCAAACTTTTAACTGTATGTATATTTCCACTCCAATCATTTTGGTGCCAATACGCATAGTCCTTTGATATTGTTGAATGAATAAATAAAGACATTTCTGAGGATTTCTTGAAGGCAGAAGTAATGAACATAAAAAGAATAGTAGTTATCCAATTTATAGTTAGTAAGACTTTGCTTTTCATTTGACGGGCCCAACAATTAATGTTGGTACATATAATTCTTCTAATAGAATAATTATGTACTTTTTATAAAAAAAATTATTTAACACTTACAAATATATTAAATCCCGTCCCGTCGATTTTCGACGGGTACCAAACTAGTTGGTTCCTAAAACCAAATAAGGTTTGGTGTTCTTTACTATTTGGCATATCTTTTTTAAATTAAGTCAAAATTTTTCGATACGGGAATTAAGGTAGCAATGTTACTTTTAAATTGGAAAATGTGTGTTCACTTCAACTTTTATACTTTTTCCTCTTAGAACTCTTTAAAATGTAAACTTATCGTATTTCGATTTTGATATAATTTGTACTCATGTTGAAATGATAATCCTTTTAATAGTAAGTTTTGCTAAATTCTGAATATACTCCTTACTCTAACAAAATATTTCTATTTTAAAATTAATAAAAAATTATTTTTCAATGCCTCGCATGAGTACAATACTAGTTCAAAAAATTAATTAGGAGATATTCGTCGAAATTAATGGAATTGTTCAATGCATCTTATAGGCGAGAGATTAGTAATCTGAAAGTGAAGGTACCTCTTATATATCATGCACATGTTCTAATCTTTTACTTTCCCCGTCCTCTATATTAACGTAAAGAGTGAAATGATACGGATTTTAATAAAAGTGTAGGTAAAGGTGAAAAAAATGTTCACGTGAATGATAAGACAATTTTTTTTTTATGAAATTAAAGGGGTCATTTTGATGAAGAGTCTTTGTATTTTGGTCCATTACACTAATATAAGGACGTCTTCGGCGGGAGATTCTCTCACCAATATGAGGTACAAAGGGAGTATAATGTTGTCATTTTTCTCTTTTGAATTAAAAAGAAAATTTAACGTGTTCACGATTGACAGGATAAAAGTATAATTTAGAAAAACTACTAAAATATATTATCACCCGGTGAACAGTAAAATGAGCTACAGTAAACCCCGCTACAGTACATTTTGTAACAGTAACCGGAAATCCTAATTTTTTGCTAATGTTGTACTTAAATTCCCTTATCTCTTTTTCCTTGGTTCTTGGTCCATTCTCAAATGGAGCTTATTTAATGAGATGGAGGTAGTATGATGCATCGCAAAATCCTCAGGGTTGAATGGTTCGGATGTTTTATTTGCTCTTTATTGCTTCTATCAATCGTTTTAGATCAAGTTCACTTAAAAAATATAATTTCCATTTAGCTGATGTGGATTAGCATTATTTTAATAATAAATAATGATGTGGTATTTAGTTAACAAAAAAATTTAACGGCCATAATAGATGAAAGTAGGAGGATTCATTAAAACGAAAATATTGTACATAGACTTGATGAAATAAAAAATGAAAGTACAAGGACCCGATGATGGGTTTTGCCTAGACGTAATCAATATACTCACACCCTGGTAAATGAGCATTTCTGACAATAACAATATGGAAAAGACACGATCATTCGATATTAAACTTGTCAAAAAAAAAAAAAAAGAAAAAAGAAAAAAAAAAAACTTGTGTATTAACAAATCATCAAGCAAAATTAACTGCCCATAACTTAGCAATGTGAACATTTATTTCTATTTATTAATAGTAGAAGCCACCACTGCACGTTCGATGTTCAAAAACATGCAACATCTTATAATAAGAAAGTACAACATTAAATAGTAAAAACGATCAAATGTCGTAGAAAATCTTCTCGAACATCTTAATTTGCTCCTCCGGCAGCGCAATCGCCAGCCTCAAGCCGCCGTCGTTGGTCGGTGTCGGCATCACAATCAAATGTCCTTCGGTCGGAACGGCGCCTAGCCCCACGTAGAACGGCCTGCCCCACCCGAAATCGGCATCGTAGAAGGGCAATCGGGCCCAACTTGTGATCCCGAGGTTCGGGCTCTTGTAAAGCCCAGTGCCTCTGGCATTCGGGCCTAACCCGCCCTCGACCTCCAAGTAGTCGATGGCGGACCTCAAGTATTCATCGTCCATCCGGGCCAAGGCCTCGCGGACTTTACACACCGTGTATTTCAAAGGGTTCGATTCGACTTCACCGCTTGAGGCGATGTGTGTGGCTTTGAACACCGCATTGCCTAAGTAGCCAGGGGCAATGGCGGCCGCAGCCGCGATCGCCAATCAACTATGATAGCTACATTTCTTTTTGTCAATTTCTGGCACGTTTTTCCACTCTTCTTGATGATACGTTTTAAAATAGATTTTTGAAGAATTTTTTCTTTTACGGGATACTATGGTAGTTGTATTATCCCGCAAAAGAAAAAATTCTTCAAAAATCTATTTTAAAACACTTCATCAAGAAGCGTGGAAAAACGTGCCAAAAATGACAAAAAGAAATATAACATCTTTAACGGGACGGAGGGAGTTGATTTTACCATCTCTACAAGTTCGAATATTTGGATGAAATAGGATTTTGTTATAATATTAGAACCCTTTGACTAACGCCAAGGTCCTAAACTCCTGATAAGTGAAGGGAAGTATTGGAATGAGACGAAATTCTTTAAAATCTGATTATTCGTTCTAACGTCATGCCACCTTAATTCAAAAAAAAAAAAAAAAAAAAAAAAAAAAAAAAAATTGAACAATACACAAATTAATATTTTGTTTTTTCTTATCTGTCTTCTACCGTTATTAATATACATACAAATTTATGAAGTTCTTCTCTATTACTTAAATCCTACTATAATTTATCTACCGGCTTGAGAGTGTTTGCAAGATCAACCGGCCTAACTATACCTCCAATTTACTTGACCATGTCAAAGTCAACGGAAAATATCTCTCTATGAATGTTAGTGCATGGGCTGCATGCACTTCATATTTGTATTGACATTTTATGTTAAAGTCTTCGCTGCGTTGTTTATGGATTAAATCGCATGTATCAAGTATATATATATATATATATATATATATATAGGGGTGGGTTTTTATGGGAGATGGTATCAATCTTGAGAACTAGGAACCAATCCTATCCACTCCTTTTAAAGAATCTAATGGTGGATATTAATTCTCAAATTATCTATTTTACTTATTTAATGATTTATTTTTAATTTTAAAGGGTGGTTTAGGGGAAAAAAAAAAGAGAAAAAGATTATGCTTTCCAAGATTGTTGCCACTTCCTATAACTAATTATAATATTAATTAATATAAATATTTGAATGCAACTAAGACCTATTTCTATGCTTAAATGATCATATAAGTGTCAGCGGGGCTAACCTAACCAACTAGTCTAAGAGCTATGTGATTGAAGGAGTAGAGATATGAAGGCAGAGAGTGCTAGAGAGTCGTGTCTGTCAAATCGCGAGAGTAGAAATGGTGTTTTACTTTAAGTGAAATGGTGTTTGTTGTGGTCAAGTAAATTGTAGGTATAGTTGGGCCGGTTGATCTTGGCAAACACCCTTAATTAAGCCGGTAGATAAATTATAGTATGATTTTAGTAATAGAGATAAACTTCATAAATTTGTATTTATATTATTAATAAGTGTAGAAGACTGACAAGAAAAACTAAAATATATATTTATTTGTGCATTGTTCTATTTTTTTGAATTAAGGTGGCATGATGTTAGAACGAATAATCAGCTTTCCTATAATTCAGTCTCATCTCAATACTCCCCTTCACTTATCAGGAACTTGGCGTTAGCCAAAAGGGTTCTAATATCATAATAAAATTCCGTCTCATCTAAAAGTTTAAACTTGTAGAGAAGGGTAAAATCTATATTGTTAATATTATTATTCCCAATAAACTTAATTATAATATCCGTAGTTATTACTAATTAATTCAACTACATTATTATTTACCACTAGATTAAATATATCATTGAATTCGGCTTGATTAAACATGAAAGAGAATGTATAATTAAGTGCAAACCTAATTTCTTGTTCATCATTCAATTACAATTCATCCTTCAAACACCCAATAATTTACAAAATTATTTAAACCGTATCATGGACGTGGAGAGGAGTAGGAAAAAGAAAAGGCAAAAGAGTTGTCTTTTGCAGCATCACATGTGGAATACAGGGTTCACAATAATTCATAGATCTCCATGTTTAACGCTTCACAATTGCATATACGAGGTGAGAGAGATCATGTGCTGCTCCTCCTATTCGCCTATTCGTAATCATATTCGCGAGCACTATCGTCATTTATTTATTTTGACATTATTATTATTTAAAATTTTTCAATTTTGTATCCTAGTATTATAAGTAGTTAGAAGTTAATATTAAGATCATTAAAATCCATAAAATCGAAACTCAATTTGTCTAACGACTGTTCATTTTTTTTAAAGTCGGAAGGGGAAAAAAAAATCAAAATTTGAATTTCGTATATTTTGTAGATATTACGATTTCAATATAATTTTTAAGATGCTAGAATATAAAACGACATATTAAATGACTTGGGATCCTCTGTCCCGAATTCTGTGTCACAAATCTCGATTTCTCTTAGTTTTGTACATTTTTTTCACAAATTTTAATTTATAATGATTTATTTAATTTTATAATTATTTCTAGGGTTCACTAATCCAAATTAGGGTATATAATTATTTTTTCAAACATTTAACTTCACTTTTATTGGTTATATTATATAATGCTTGAAAATTCAAAATTAGGCCATACTACTATTAAAAAATCTAATTTTTTCCCCTAAATTTAATTGAGATACAAAATTTGAGACAGTGGATACCATCCGATTTAAATAGAAAATAGTAACACAGAATCAAATGACAGAGTAATACATGTGATAATTATAGATTATGACTTTATTAATTTGTGTCATGATCTCCAGATCTCCATAGCTTTCAAAACTTGTTTCATTTACTACAAGCAACACACTGAGATTGGAAGAAGCTGCATTGTTCGAGCATGAAAATCGAGGTGAAGGAGTCGACGGTGGTGAAGCCGGCGCCGGCGAGGCCGAGCTCCCGAGTTTGGATCTCGAACGTGGACGACGTGTTTCTCGAAAACTATCACACCCGTACACACAGCTTCTACCGCCCTAACGCCGCCGCCGACGATGACTTCTTCAACACGGCGGTGCTCAAGGCGGCGCTCGCTCGGACCCTGTCGGAGTTCTACCCCATAGCGGGGAGGCTGTGCAAGGATGAAAACGGCCGCGTCGAGATCGACTGCAACGGCGAGGGGGCGATATTCGTCGAGGCGGCAGCCGACGGCGAGATCGACGACTTAGGTGACTTCGCCCCCCGCTCCGACATCTTGCTCGCCCCACAAGTCGACTATTCTCGAGGGATTTCTTCATTCCCTATGTTGCTCGTGCAGGTTATTTAATCTTTGTATGATTATTCCTTACGTCCTAACGAATCTAAGTACTTCCTCTATTTCAACGAACTAAATGTCTTGTTGCTATATTAATATATATTACATACACTTAAAACTATTAGGACTAACTATCTGAAAATAAAGTAGTTTATTTTGCTAAAATACTGATCTGACATTTCGTTGGTAAAAAATGTTCTAATAAAACATGTAGTTTATATTTCATCTATTGTTATATTGGAAAACACGGCACTTCAAATATGTCATTATAAATAAATTGTACCAATAGTTATTTTATTGCCACATGCCTTTCTAAACATCCTCTAAAGCCAATTCTATAGGAGTGCAAGATGGCGGAATTTTTATGCACATGGGATATTCTGTCCCGGATTTGGTATCTCAATCGTTTCCAAATTCCAATTCTTAGTATTTTTATACTACATTCGTCTCACTTCAACAGTCTTGTTTCTTTTTTACACGAGATTTTATGCTCATTATTAAAAATAAGAAGTAAGAAAAATGTAGGAATCAATTCTTGCCATTTTAGAAAATATGACTATTGAAGTGCGTGAAACATCTCAATATAGTAGTACAAGATTATTAAAATGAGACGAAGAGAGTATATTTTTTCTAGGGTTCACTAATTTTCATTTAGGGGTTTATAATTATTTTTAACATTTCATTTCATTTGTAATGATTATATTAGGGTTGATTTATTTAAACTTAGGGTATATAATAATAAATAAAATAATTTTTGCTTTTTTTTTTTTTTGTTTCTTCTTTTGTATAAATTTGGCCTCAAAATTGTTCTTTTACTATTCTTCTTTCTTCTACTAGAGAATAATTGTGTAGGAAATGAAAAATGAAAACGTAACGTTAAATTGCATGTCATGGTACATACTAACATTAGTAAATTCTTAAAATTTTTAAAGGTAACTCGATTCAAGTGTGGCGGAGTTTGCTTGGGTGTTACAATAGGGCATAAGACACAAGATGGGATTTCCTCTCTTCATTTGCTCACGAGGTGGGGCGACATAGCTCGCGGCATCGACGTCGCGGATGTCAAACCTTACTTTGACCGTCGTGTCCTGGCCGCGCGCAACCCTCCGCGGCCGAAGTTCGACCACGTTGAATTCCACCCCCCGCCGTCGTTGAAGAACCCTTCCGATAAATCGAACATTTCCGAAACGAAATTCTCGGTTTTCAAGCTAACTCGCCAGCAGCTGAATATTCTCAAAGAGAATTGCAAAGAAGATGATGGCAAGTTGCCCTTTTATAGCTCGTTTGAGGCACTCACAGGTAGTTTCTTTCGTTTTATTTTATTTTAAATATATTTCTAACCTTTTATTTTGCATGCGAATGAGATCTATTTTAATTAATTATGTGTAGTGAAATTGTTTTATTGATCTATTTTTTATTTTATTTTTTCCATTTTATCCTTAGTTTTTTATGCAATTTAGTGAAATTCTACGTTTATTAACTAGGGTTCATTAATCTAATCACGAACAATAATCATTCTTATATTATTTAATTTCATTTTTAATTACTATAATTAACATTTAAAAAATAACTAATAAATCTCGATCGATTAAGTGAACAAGAGCCAATTAGGGTAACATTAAAATAAACCAAAATATTTAGATATTCGAAATTTGTAATGTATACATAAGAATCCACCTGTCTTTCCAAGTTTGAACTTTTTAGATGCTGCATAGTTCCATTCCATTGTGGTATCACAGGCTTTAGCTAACACCAATGTCACGTGTCCAAAATCCCGCTAATAGTAACTCCACTTACCGATATGGGTAGGGCATGCATGGAAGTGCATATGCAAAGCTCGTGGCCTTGGACAAAATCAAGAAACAAGACTAATCATGATGATCGACGGCCGCACACGGCTGCAGCCGCCGCTGTTGCCGGGTTACTACGGCAACGTCACATTCAAGGCGGCCGTCATTGCTTCGAGCAGTGAAATTGTGTCGAACCCGCTGAAATTCACAGTCCGAAAAGTTGGTGAAGCGTTGGCCCGAATGGACGACGAGTATCTTAGATCGGCCATTGATTACTTGGAGGTTCGGGGCGGGCTCGGGCTCGAAGTGAGAGGCAGCAAGATTCATAGGAGCCCGAATATGGGGATAACGAGTTGGGCCAAACTACCACTTTATGATATGGATTTTGGATGGGGTGGGCCCTTCTACGTGGGCCTAGGCTTTGTTCCGGTTGAAGGGCATGTGATTTTGATGCCGGCTCCGGCTAACGACGACGGCGGCTTGTCGTTGGTGATAGCGTTGCCGGCGGAGGAGATGAAGCTGTTCGAGACGAGCTTTTACGAGATGAAGCGTTCCAAACTTTAATTTCTTTCAGTTTTTTAATAATATTTTTTAAAATAAAATTTGAGAATTTTCAAATAAGATAACACTGTGTTCGATTTTTCAAACATACTTTAATCAACTAGCAGAGGTAACGTGCTTTGCACGTTAAAACTATTCTTTTTTCATTTCATGATTAAAAAAAATCATTATGCATAAATTTGTAAAAGTAGTAGACTATAGAAAATACTCTATATTTTCATGAAGAGGTGAATAATCTAAATAAAACAAACTATTCAGTTGTATTATATATATAAATTACTATTTTGATTGAGTAGCTATCATATTATATACTGTACATTGCAAGTAATTTTGATTAGAACTTAAACTTTAAGAGAAAAAAGGTGAATACTTAACTTTAACTTCAATGTTAAACATTTTTATTTAACAGTATAGGCTACCCACACGATACGATATGATTTCTCCGTATTTTAACAAAAGTCCAATTTCCAAATTCCTATTGCTACCGTGATCGTCCTCAAGTCATTCATTATCTTCTCCTCTTTAGTCCAATTCATCTTCTTTCTTACCTAAAAAGCAAACAATAATTACTAGAACTCATCTAAATTCATTCACTTGCTAAGAGAAGCTACACCATAGATTAATTTTGACATTAAACATGAAAAATGACTTTAAAAGTATGTATTTATAAAGGTGGGTATTAAAGTATTTTTCTTATCCAAAACAGCTATTTTAATTTTTGCCTCTTTTTTATATACTAAAAATCAACTTATAAATACTCCCTCCGTCCTCCATTTTGTGACATTATTTTCTGGGCACAGGTTTTTTTGCATTTTGATGATATAATAATAAATTAATGTGTTAATTAGTGTTAAAGTGTTAAAGTGGAATAATTGTGGGTCCATTTGAATTTTTTAATAGTATTAAAATGTTAAAATAATAAAAAGTAGATGTATAAAGTGTTAAAGTGTTAAAGTGATTGTGGGGTCTACGTCCTAAAACGGAATATGTTAGTAAATGGAGGACGTCCCAATATAGTAATTATGTTAGTAAATGGAGGACGGAGGGAGTATAAATATTCATGTATTTAAATGATCCAATATCTCTTTTTTATATACCAAAAATCAACTTATAAATACTCTCTCCGTCCTCTATTTATTGACGTTAATACTATATTGGGACGTCCTCCATTTATTGACAATTTCCATTTTTGGACGTAGACCCCACAATCACTTTAACACTTTAACACTTTATACATCAACTTTTTATTATTTTATCATTTTAATACTATTAAACAATTCAAATGGACCCACAATTATTCCACTTTAACACTTTAACACATTAATTTATTATTATACCATAAAATGCAAAAAAACACGTGCCCATATTCCCTCCGTCAATAAATAGAGGACGGAGGGAGTATAAATATTCATGTATTTAAATGATCCAATATCTAGATCCATATTCATACTAAATATATATATATTTTTTTCTAATTTTACAACTATAGATATTTTTTCGTCTTATTGAATTCAAAGGTTTTTTTTTAACTATATATTTTTTTTTTTTCTATTCAAAGTTGGTTCATGAATAATTTGTTTCTTTAATAACCTTTATTTTGTCTTATTCTCTTGTTAAGTACTCCCTCCGTCCCTTTCAAGTTGAGTCAAAACTTTTCAAAACGGGAATTAAGGTAGGGGTCTTTAGTTGTTAAAATAAGTTAATTAATTGAGGAGATGATGAAATTAATATTATAATTTATATTTTCAATATTCAATATTAATATAATATAATTTTCAAAATTATTTTTTTATCAAATTACGTTTAAATAATTAAATTAATTCTTTTTTCGTAAATATTTTTTGAAAAAAAAAATTACAAAAATTTCAGTCGTTTTTAAAACTATTTTATTCCTCAAAATTTTAAAACATTTTGAATTTATGAAATTTTTAATTCTATTTTTTTTTAATTTTTAAATTTTTAATTTCATTTAAAAAAAAATTATTTTCGTTTTAATTTTTTTAATTTTGTAAAACTTTTTATAAATTCAAAATTTTTAAAATTTTAAATATTTCAGAATTTTAATTTTTAAATATTTCAATATTTCAAATTTTCAAAATTTTTAAATTTTCAGTTTTTAGAATTTTGAACTTTTTATTATTTTAAAATTTTTTAATTAGGGTGTTAATTGAAATTAGGGGTAAAATTAGTTGTGCCTAATTATGTGTTAAAGATCCTAATTTTTGCCAAAAAAGGATATGACTCAACTTGAAAGAGACGGCCCAATTGGGAAAGTGACTTAACTTGAAAGGGACGGAGTACTTTCCCCGTCCCACTTACAAGGGGATAAATGGGACGGGGAATCATCCAAGCCTCGAGTTTATCATTGGGTAGTTCCCCCTTCTCTAAGTATTCTCGAAGGGGAATCATCCAATTAGGCTCGTCATCCGTGACTAGGTTGACTTTGGCTTCCTCTATGCTTCTCTTTTGGACTTCTTCTACTGCCGTTGATGACAAAGCTAGCTTGCTTAGGGTATCAGCTCGGCTATTTTGCCCCCTTGGAATGCAAACCACTGAAAGTATGAGAAAAATATTTGTAGACCTTTGGCCTTTTCAAAGTATGAAAAAATCAAATGATAAGGTGTTAAGATTCCAAATTTGAATTATATTCTATGTAACATGTGAAATGTAGATTTCCTATTAATAGTTATTATAAATAAAAACTATAACAGCTAGCTGAGCCTTGGGAATCTTACAAATACAAAATGCGTTATCATACTCTATCATGTGCTATCATGTGTGATTAATTAAGACTCTTTGTGACAACCATTGCCAATAATTATTAGTTTTAAACTAGTGCAGTGCCCGTCGAAATTCGACGGGATTCAATTTATTTTGTGATTTTACATAAAATTTTAATATAAAATACATAATTATCTATATAAATTATTTTATTCTGCCCGTTACGTGTGAAAATAAAAAAATAAATATGTTAAGACGTAATATTATAATTTTTCAATTTTGTTAGCCCGTTAATATAACGTTAGCATGAATAGTGTAAATTTGCCCGTCAATTTTTTTGTTAGTTCGTTGTTCGATATAACGTTAACATGAATAGTGCAAATCTGCCCGTTAAATTTTCAAATAAAAATATATTAAGTTTCCCCGTTTTTATTTTAACTAAAACATCCTTCAGATGGATCTTTTTGACCAAATAAAAAGGGATGCTTAGGGTTACTAAGTCACGCCAAAATTCGACTATATATTGTTAATTTTAAGCAAAATATAAAAGAAAATTATCAAAATATATCAAGTCACCCGTTGTTTATTTCGATGAAACTGATAAAAAGTTGTATTTATTTTATATCTAAAGCACCCGTCGAACATGTATATTGAAATAAAAATATGTCGATAAAGGCTAACATTTCTCAAATAATTATATGTGATATGAATGTCAAACCTCCCGTTATTTATTATAACAGTTAATTTGCCCGTTCCTTGTGACATTAAAAAAAATGTTAAGACGTAATATCACAATTTTTCGATTAGCTCATTGCTCGATATCACGTTAGCATGAATAGTGCAAATTTGTCTGTTAATTTTTTTGTTATCCCGTTGTTCGATATAACGTTAGCATGAATAGTGCATATATGCCCGTTAAATTTTCCGTTAGTCCGTTGTTCGATATAACGTTAGCATAAATTAGTAATGCATTTCCTCACATCAGAAATGAATTTTGATGAAGATACATGATCTATTTATATATGTACTTTGTCACTAATTTCTTGTAAAAATCCTATATAATCAACGTGTAGTTTTTCACATATAAAAATCGTTTGATTTTTGTTTTTGAGATTTTTACATTAATTATGTAGTTTCTCAAATTAAAGATGAATTTTGGTGGAAATATATGGATCTATTTATATAGGTAATTCATTGTTAAGTTTTTGTAAAAATTCGACGTGGGACAGAATTCATGATTATTACTTGGTAATTAAAAAATTAGGGTAGTTTTTCACATATAAAAATCGTTTGATTTCTAATTTCTTGTAAAAATCCTATATAATCAACGGGTAGTTTTTCACATATAAAAATCGTTTGATTTTTGTTTTTGAGATTTTTACATTAATTATGTAGTTTCTCAAATTAAAGATGAATTTTGGTGGAAATATATGGATCTATTTATATAGGTAATCCATTGTTAAGTTTTTGTAAAAATTCGACGTGGGACAAAGTTCATGATTATTACTTGGTAATTAAAAATTTAGGGTAGTTTTTCACATATAAAAATCGTTTGATTTTTGTTTTTGAGATTTTTACATTAATTATGTAGTTTCTCAAATTAAAGATGAATTTTGGTGGAAATATATGGATCTATTTATATAGGTAATTCATTGTTAAGTTTTTGTAAAAAATCGATGTGGGACAGAATTAATTAATGTGATATAATTGGATTTGTGATGTAAATTATAAAAATTAACAAACAATTCTTAATATTGTGACGTAAAAGTATAAAAATAAAACTAAAATTCAAAATTCAATTCCTTATTTTGGAACAATTCTGAATGTGAGATGTGATGTTTTTTTTTTTTTTTCTTGTATATGTGATGCTCCTTTTATATAGGTAACTAGTGCCACACCCGTGCGATGCACGGGGTAAGCTATACTGGGTATGTTATTATTTTTATAAAATAAAATGTTATATATCTGCATTAGTACATTATTATATTTGAGTTGTAAATATATAGATTTTATATCTCTTTTTAGAGTATGTATCAATGTTTATTGAAATTTATAATGCTTAAATTAAAGTAATGTGTTATGAAATGTATGAAAATGATAACAAAATTGTAATACGAAATATAATGAGATTAGTCGGAAAAATATTAAAATTTCATTACTAATTTATAAATCTACAAATTATGAAACACTTCCTTATACACGACATTCGTGGTATATGGGCTGGCTTTATTATCTTTGTCGCATATCAATATTTTCAAACCACTCCGTCTACGAACTCGTGAAACGGCAACATAAAGTTGGCCATGTGAGAAGACCGGTTTCTTGAGAAAAAGTCCAACATGTGATAGTGATTGTCCTTGACTCTTGTTGATCGTCATGACATACGAAACAATTATAGGAAATTGTCTTCGTTGAAACTTGAAAGGAAGACGTAGATCAGTGGGAGTTAATGACATTCTAGGAATCAATACCTTCTGACCAGCATTACTTCCTGCCAATATCTTAGCCTCTAGAACATGGTTACCAAGTTTTGTTAGAATCAAACGTGTGTCATTGCACAATCCAAGAGAATGGTCAATGTTCCTTAACAACATAATCGGAGTTCCGACCTTTAAATTCAACATGTGGTTAGGCAACCCCGAACACTTCAAAGAATTCAAATATTTAGGCGTGTGTACATCGTTCATAACATCAAGAATTCCATCCGAGCTGCATATTTTGTCCGAGCTTAAATATTCTCTGCTTTCAGACTTATTCAATGAAATCATGTAACGATTTACCATCTCAACTACATCAAGCGTTGGTGCAAGTATCGCCCTCTCATCAAGGTAACACAAATCTTCTGGAGAATCTATAGATGAAGGGTACGTACTTTTGACAATTGTTTCAATCGGATCTATTGAATATTTCAAATGAATATCATCCGGTATGACAACAACTGCATGACAGTCATTTGAGCCCCCAAGAACACCGTCGCCTATGGCTGCAACCCAATTATAAAACTCTTGCGATTCCGTAGCTTCAAGTGAAGAGTCCATGTTATGCAACCTCATATTTTTTGTTAGCCTCAAGACCTGAACATCTTTCCAAATGTACGAAGCATTGATACTTGCATTGACTATATCTTGTCTGCTTCCAGCGGCTATGACGGGCAAAATTTGTCTGAAATCACCTCCAAACACTATTGTTTTACCTCCAAATGGTAAACCAAAAGCCAGAGAGTTTTTTAACCGCATGATGTCTCTTAAAGTTCTATCAAGAGCTTCAAAACAATGTTTATGCATCATCGACGCTTCATCCCAAATAATGAGCTTACATCTAATGAGTAATTCTGCAAGCGGGCTTCCTTGTTTGATACTACACATTGTATCTTCATTTGGTTGGACTGGAATAGCAAAACGGGAGTGTGCAGTCCTTCCACCGGGTAACAACAAAGATGTTATGCCACTTGAGGCTACATTGAGTACAATGTCTCCTTTTGATCTTATTGCAGCAGACAATGTTTTCCAAACAAATGTTTTTCCAGTCCCGCCATAACCGTACGCGAAAAAAACACCTCCTAAATCGGATTGTGTTTTTTCGATTATCTTGTGGTACACATGACGTTGTTTTGATCAGTGTTCTAAAAATCGGCCTAGGCGGCCGCCTAGGCGCTAGGCGGTGCCCGGCCGCCTAGATTTTATGCTAGGCGGCCGCCTAGCCGAGCACCGCCTAGATGCGGCTGCCTAGGCGGCCCTAGGCGGAGCTGGGCGGAGCTAGGCGGGGCTGGGCGGAGCTAGGCGGGGCTGGGCGGGCTGGGCGCAAATTTATGTTAAAGACTACTAAATTTGTAGAATTTGAACCATTAATTAGCATATTATATTATTATATAATTTATATTTGTTGAATCTTGTCCATTAATCATAAATTAGTAGATGAAAGTATATTAGTAAATGATATATACTTTTTATTATATGATATTGTGTAAAAATAATAGTAAAAATACATAAAACAACTCTTATCCGCCTAGCCCGCCTAGAAGCCCGCCTAGCCGCCTAGACGCTAGTCGGCAGCCCGCCGCCTAGCTACCGCCTAGCGTATTTTAGAACATTGGTTTTGATGTGAGATCTCTAAGCAATGAAGCATGTTCTATCTCGAGTTCAGACCGATCATAGCTTAACTCATCATTTATCAAACTATTATGTGTCTTGCATAAATACTCAGCATCTGGATACGGCATTTCGCTGAACTCACGAAGACTATGACCGCACTTCAATAATATCTTTTCTATCTCAGCCAAGGCGTGATTCTTTATTTGTTCTTCACTTAAATGAATATTTGAAATCATTAGAAAGGGCATTAGTATTTATGACGTATATATGTCTACTAAGAGATTGCGTTGTATTAAATACCTGGGCGACGTAGACGTTTGCGTTCCATGTATAAAATATCATCTGATAGATATTGCCAACACTTATCCCAAACAACTTCAGGCCTGTTCATAGATTTAACAAAAAATATATTTGCAAATAAATGTCTAAGAGACTGAGCAGAACTCCATTGACTTTCTTCAATAATGTCATCACTGTACTCTCTATCATCATCTAACAGCCCGTATGCAAAGCATGCGTCGCGAAAAGAATCATATTGCACACCATGTACGCGTTTTATATCTTCAAAACACGTGGGCCCACGTACAATATTTAAAAGCAATCTAAGATAATAGATTTCACCAGTTCCTGGATGAATGTAGAAAATTCTCCCAATAGAGATCCCTTTTTTTCGAGGAACCCATTCTCGAATATCCTTTTTTCAAACAAATAAAGTCGGAAACTTAGAATATGTCAACAATCGAGCTTGTGGGTATTTCTTATTTGCCTCAAACCAAGCTAAGAACATACTATCTCCAAAAGTCGAACAATTAACAATATTCTCAAGTGCATCATTTTCAGAGAATATGATTGTTTGTTCATTTGGCAAATGAAAACTCAAACGCTCTACTGGGGGATGTTTGTACTGAATGTCATAACTGAATATCCTCCATGATGCTTCACAAGGTGAGATATATCTGCAATCATAGTACATCTTCACCTCATCCACAATTTTTCCTTGTGCTTCATCTTCAGTACTTTGACAGAACGTTAGTGTTACTCGGTCGTCGCCTTTATTTATATACTTGAATAAGTACTTTATGGACCTTGATTGGTTGCACCACTCAACATTGATATGACCTCCATATGTTAACAAAAGATATTTGTTATGGGGTACAACATGTCTATTGTCTAGTAAAACACCACTTTTCTCAACAGTCCGACCGTTATCCCTCCTTCTATAGCTTGGATAACCATCTTTATCAATGGTTGTGATTTCCGTGTATTTCTTCAGGAAATGTTTTGTGCACTTACCACCATCCATACAAGGTGAATTTTTCCTAGCAGCACCACATGGTCCATGAATCATGAATTCCCGAACATAATTGTAGTAACACTCATCTGATGTCTGGTCGGTTATATCAGCCGATATGATACGATCTATGTCTTCACCAGTTGGATATTTATCCTCAGTTGATAGAAAGATAAGAATATGAGCATGAGGAAGCCCCCTTTTTTGGAACTCTATAGTGTAGATTGCTGCATTATTACAAAGACAAACATGTAATAAAATTAATTATTAATTATTTTATAAAATCCAACTTGATTTAATGAATGATAGAATACATATTTAAGAAAAGTATTAAATGTACCTGCACGGACCGTCCCAAATATTTTATTTTGTCGGATATCTTTCATCAACTGGTCTAACTTCATTTTAAAGACTCGACATACTATATCCGGCCTGTCTTCTGCCTTTAATGAATGACTTTCCAAATACCGAACTATCTCGGGCCATTTAGGATTACACGTAAATGTTATAAACAAATCAGGGTAACCTGCCCATCTACATATTGCCATGGCGTCCTGATAGTTCTGTATCTTATATCTTACTCCTCCTGTAAAGCTAGATGGTAATATCACCCTCTTGCCTTGCGTGGCCTGATTATTTTCTCCTCTGAGAATCGCTTCGCTTAACTGTTTTTGGTTCATCCGAATATAATTCAATCTCCAAGACTCGATCATTGTATAAGCATCAACAACAAATTGTTGAAATAATCTTCTCGAAGAAAGAATGTGAGATGACTCATCGTGTCGTTCGTGCAAGCGGTATGAGAAAAAAAATCCCTAAAGGTGACCTTTTAATCATTATTCAGAGGTTTTGTGGACCTTCTACTTGGGGCTGAAATTGATATATCATCTCTGTAACCATCTTCACCATACAGAAATAGTAAAGGATATTGGAGAGGCAAATATGAGGGATGCATCTCGCTAATCCGCTTTAGATCACCATTTACAGATTCTATCAATATATCCCTTTGGCCTAATGATTCGTCGAAATCCCCGACAATCAGCAGCAACTTCAAAAACCATTAGCAAATTATATGTGCGCCCGTCTGTGACTCTCCTTCCTATAAGTTTTAACTTCAAATTCGTGTATTCGGAGTTGTGCAGCTTATCACGAGCCATTCTAAATGACTTTACCAAAATATTATTGTCATCAAACATTGCCATCAATGTTGACACAACCTCACTCTTTATGGTATCAATATCTTGCACGTCTCTGCAATGGATATGCATACACTAATTATAAAATGAATATAATCTTAATATATTTGAGAAGATCAAATGAATGAAATATTGTGTATACCTTACAGCTAATATCTTGTTGGTCACTTCATTATCAGTGTCGTATATGTATAATTGTGCAAATTTTGGAATTCCACCAACCTTTGGCATCAAACTACCTATACGATGATAATTTTGCCCAGAGAGCGTAAAGATAGGCGGAGATCCACCTTGGTTTAGATTTGTCTCGACCTTTGCGCCCAAAGATGTAAAAGTAAACATACTATTAGAAGAACGAATGTTGTCATTAAAATGTTTGTTGTTCGGATGCCGGCCAAACAAAAGATCACCTAACACCCTGGGTGGATCTAGTAGACGTGGCAGTTTTATTTTACCACTAAAATAACATATTGAGTATGTCGGGTTTCGAGGCTTGTAGTCCTTTCTCTGTCTCTCATCATACCAAAAAATAGCTTTGCAGTATTGACACTCATATACAGGATCCCCAATATCGTAATAAACTGTTTCATAAAATAGACATAAAATTTATGTTTTTTCATTATAAATATATCAAATAAATACTCCCTCCGAACTTTTCAAGTTGTTACACTTTCCTATTTGGGCCGTCCCTTTCAAGTTGTTACATTTCCTTTTATGGCAAAGATTAACGATTTAATGGCACAATTAGTAAAAAAAAAAAATTAGGAACTAATTGAACCCTAATTTTTTTGGATTAAATTTTTAGTTCTTTTAATTACAATTTAAAACAAAGGGAAAATAAATAAATATTTAATTAATTCAAAATCAAAAAAAATAAATTATTAAATTTTAGTTTTTTTAATATTAATAAAACGGGGCCCTAATTTTTGTAAAAATAAAAATTGATTTTTTAATTAAAAAAAGATATATATTAATTAATTAATTAATTAATTAATTAATTAATTAATTAATTATAAATTGAAAATTGCAAATTTTAAATCATTAGAATTTAAGTTTTTATTTTTATTTTTTTAACAAAATAAAATTAAATTATAATCCTAATACATTATTCTCCTCAATTACTAAACTCACTTAAGAAACTAAACACTTCTACATTAATTCTCGTGTCGAAAGAAATGTAACAACTTGAAAAGTCCGGAGGGAGTATTAGATATTATATATATAATTTCATTTTATTTTCATTAGAAATATAAAACAACCAACATATTATATATAACAATACACATTACATATCTATAAAATATAAGTTTCACTTGAATATTGTATCACAAATATTGACTCTATACAATGAATAGTATATCATATATCAAAAAATGGTATAACATATTTACTGTTAGTTGCGGCAACAACCGTGTGGGAGTTCAGATTTTGGTTACTTGGACCGACATCCAAATTTTGATTGTGGACTGTAAAAGCTTGTGTGCTATCACTACTCCTAATTAAGGTTGTAGGTGAATCTTCAGAAGTTAAGTCAATTAGTATCGTGTCGATAGTCGTCGAAACTCCTGTTACTGACGGACAGATCTGATCATCCCTAATTTGAAGTCTTCGCGTTTTTGAATCATGACCTGACATAACAACATATATATATATATATATATTGTAATGATAATGTTGATGGAACATGTATGAACAATGACCTTATGGATATCATCACTGCATTATAAATAATGATTGAAACATATGATGACGAAAATAGTTATATATATTAATAACATAAATTAGTAATTGTTAAATTTAAGTAACCGATCATCGCAAGGAAATGTAGTAAATTAATAAAGTGCAAAAGTGTATTTTTGTGGATGGTTTTTACAAATAATATTTATTTTGTATTGTGTAATACGTAATAATTGGGATGACAATATTTTTACCACGTTACTATTCAAATACTAAATGTATAAAACAACATAGCAAAACATACTTACTTATTTTTTTTTTATTATCTTTAATTTTAATTTTTTTAAATAAATGTATATCATGCTATATCAATAATTGTCTTTTATATTTAAGAATGAAAAGAAATTAATAATTTTCAATCAAATATATTTTACTTTTGTAACTTCTACATTCAATTAATTTGTTGGTTAGTAAAAATTAAAAGACAATTATGATATATCATAATATACATTTATTGTAAAAATATAAATTAAAGATAATGTAAAAAAAAAGTTACTATTTATAGAATATCGGACTTACTATATACGGCAGCCCGGTGCTGCTATTAGTATATAGATATATCATGTATGTTTCATAAATAATCGAAGATAATAATTAGATAGATTTAATGAATTATTAATTCAAAATTATGAGAATATTCGAAAATATTCAAGAAAATCATACGCGATGCCACGTAGAATCGGGATCCATATCGGTATCATATATATATTGATAACAGTTAACGTACATCAACTTGGCAACTCCCATGCACGATGCATACATAAAAATCTCTTCATTATTAGAAAAAAAAAAGATAGAGAATCCCGATCCGATACCCACCCATATAAAATATACTGTACTTTATAGTACTCCGTATTAAATAAACTTCTACTAACTACTCGTTTATTTAAACAATCTGCATCTACTGCAATATTTTAATTTGAATTACCATATTTAAAAAAAGGGGAAATATATTAAACTAGCTACTTTGATATTGCAAACCAAAATAATAGTCACTAATATAAAAAACACAAATACTAGCCACTTTTTGTGTTAATTGTCCCATTTACCCTTAATTATCCTACTTCTATTCTCCCTCTTTTTTCTTCTATTTCTCGCCACTTCGTTCTTCTTCTATTTTTTTTTTTCCTTTTTCTGTTTCCTTTTTTTTTAAAAAAAAAAATTCCCTGTTCTTTTTCTTCTTTTTTTTTTTTTAAAATTCTTTTTCTTTTTCTTTTTCTTCCTTTTTTTCCCATCATTTTCTTCCTGTTTCTTTCCTTTCCCTTTTTTCTTGTTTCTTAAATATATATTTTCGTTCCTTTTCTTCTTTTAATCTTTATTTTCTTTTCTTTTATAATTTTATTTTAAAATACACGAATACAAGAGTAAGGTTTTTGTGTATTCATATATTGGTTAAATGTTTATATTAATGTATTGGTTAGTTTTAATTTTATATTATATGAATACATGAGTCTTGTAATTATATATTCACGTATTAGTCAAATGTTTATACTCATGTATTCATCAATTTTTATTTCATAATACATGAATACACGACTCATGTATTCGTGTATTCATGTATTGGTCAAATGTTTATATTCATGTATTATTTTGATTTTATTTCATAATACATGAATACACGAGTCATGTATTCGTGTATTCATGTATTGGTTAGATTTTATTTTATAATACATGAATCACGAGTCATGTATTAGAATACATGAGTCATGTAATGTTAATCATGTATTCGTATAAATTTATTGCATAATACAAGAACAAGTGAGTCTTATATTCATGTATAAGGGTAATTTGGTAAGAGTGGCTAGTTTTTATGTTTTTTATATGAGTGGCTATTATTTGTGTTTACTATATGAAAATGGCTATTTTAAGGGTTGCCCCTATTTAAAATATCATATAACACCCTCCTTATTAGTTATAAATAGAAGGGGAGAGGAGTACTAGCTGCATACTTCCCATCTCTCTCTCTTACTAGAGAAGCATAATGAAGATCACGGTGAAAGAGACAGTGATGGTGAAGCCAATGAAAGATACGCCGAGTGGCAGCGTGTGGCTCTCCAATATAGACTTACTTTTTCCTTTCTACCATTCAACCTCCGTCATCTTCTACCGGTGTAGCAGCGGCGGCCGCAGCTTCTTCGACTCGGCGGTGATGAAGGCGGCGCTCAGCCGGGCCCTGGTCGACTTCTACCCCTTCGCTGGGAGGCTGAGAGAGGACGACAACGGCCGCATCGAGATTAACTGCACTGGCAAAGGGGCGGCGTTCGTGGAGGCGGAGTGCGACGGCGCCGTCGCAGACTTGGGCGGCTTCATTCCCAGCCCCGGCATCGCCCTCGTCCCGGCGGTCGATTATTCCAAAGGAATCGCCACTTTCCCGCTTTTCCTCGTGCAGTTAACTCGCTTCAGCTGCGGCGGAGTCTGCTTAGGCATCGCGTATGATCATCAAATCGGCGACGGGACCTCCCTCCTCCATTTCATCACCACGTGGTCGGACATCGCCCGCGACGGCACCGCCTCCGCCCCCCCTCCTTATTTCGACCGCCGCCTCCTCGCCGCGCGGGACCCGCCGATGGTGCTGTTCCCCCACATCGAGCACTACCCCATTCCGTCCCTCAAAACCCCTCCCGGCGGCGCGGCCCCGGCGCCGGCTGCTACTGCATGCTCGACTTTCCGGCTGACTCCCGGCCAGGTCGACGCCCTCAAGATGAGGTGCGGCGAGCCGAGCCGCACCACGTTCGAGGTGGTCGCCGGCCACGTGTGGCGGTGCACCGCCGCCGCGCGAGGGCTGCCAGATGATCAGGACACGAAGCTGCAGTTCCCCGTGGACGTGCGGCGGAGGCTGCAGCCGCCCCTCCCGCCCGGGTTCTTCGGCAACGGGATCTTCATCGCCGCCACGCTGGCCAGCGGCGGCGAGCTGGCGGCGAAGCCGCTGAGCTTCGCGGCTGGGAAAGTGAACGAGGCGGTGGGGCGACTGGACGACGAGTACTTGAGGTCGGCGCTGGATTACATGAAGGTGCAGCCGGAGACAAGAAAGGCTCGGCGCGCCACAGGCCAGCCGAACCTGAGGATCGTAAGCTGGGTGAAGCTGCCGTACTACGAAGCCGATTTCGGATGGGGGAAGCCGGCTTACGCGGGGCCCGGTACGCCGCCGTTCGAGGGGAAGTGTTACTTATGTGCTGATCCTGAGAATGAAGGGGGCCTTTTGGTTATCATCACCCTCTACGAGAATCACATGCCACCATTTCAGAAGCTGTTCTTCGATGGAATTTGAATTTGATGTTTTAAATTTCTTGTTATTGATTTGAATTTTTTTCCCCTTTCCTTCTTTTACATATGTATGTTGTGACTAGGGCTGTCAATTCGTGCGTGTCGGGTTGTTATCGTGTCGACCTGATAACGACCCGACCTGTTAAGGCCAAACCCGAACCCAACCCGTTAAGAATTCTCCAAACCCAACACGAACCCGACCTGTTAAGGTTCAAACCTGAACCCAACCCGAACCTGACACGAATATGGTTAAATTAATGTCGGCACGAACACGGTAGCGACACGTTAAGAACTCGATTTACCATAACACGAAATAACACGAAAATTAACTCGATTTTCGGCAGAATCTCGTCTCCGGCGAGTCGACGACGATTGAAGGGAAGGGCCGAAGGGAGCGGAGTTGCCTGACAGAGGGCGTTGCCGCGTCGGGTTGGGTGAGGCTGGTGAGCCACTGAGCCGTGAGGGCCTGACAGAGCGTCTCCGGCGACGATTGAAGGGAAGGGCTGAAAGGAGCGTCACGGCGTGCGGCGGCGCTGGATGAAGGTCAGAAGGGGTTAGGGGCGCTGGGGCGTGCGGCGGGTGGGATGGAATAAGAAGAATAAGTGAATAACCTTAAAATTAATTAATTAAATGACAAAAATACATAATATTATAATATATTAATAAAATAATAAATTAATTAATATTTATATTAACGGGTTACACGAACCCGACACGAACCCGACACGAAATTTTCGGGTTCTTATTGGGTCAACCCGTTAACGACACGAACCCAATAAGCCTCAACTCAAACCCATTAATTTCGTGCGTGTTCGTGTCGGATCGTGTCGGGTTGAAAATTGACAGCCCTAGTTGTGACACATGGTTTCCTCTGTTTCGAACTCGGAGTATATTTTATTAACAATTTAATTATAATGATTTAGTTTAATTTTAATTGTAACCGATGTTTTTGCGGGTGTGTTGTGCACTTGTGCGCGCATGCATGCAACCGCAACGTTAACTCTCTATATACCAACAAGCCTAATTAAAGCCTGGGCCGGCCCTAGTCAATGAGCCCAACTGCCCAAGTACATAGAACACAAGGAAAGCCTTTCTAAAGGTACTTGAATACTCCCTTCACATTCCTATGTCTCGTTCATATTCATATATAGAGTCATTTAAATATTACTAATAGACTCATATTTAATAAATTGACTCTATTATAGAGACGGAGGGTGTACTTCAAATTATCTTCATCTTTAAAGGTAGAAATACAATTAAATATATCGTTCAAAATGTGTAGGATGTCCAATACGGCATATACTAGCAGCCAAAATCACAATCAATACACGTGAGTGCCCTTCAAAAGAACCGATAGGGGGTGTTAGGTGAAGGGTCTTCAATGCTCAAGTTAAATAGTAAATATCGTAGGAAATTGAATAGATTAAATAAACAATAAATAAAAGATGGTGGAGAGTTGATGGCTGAGATCTTAAGCGTGTAGAACGTCCAAGAGATCGTGATATCCAGGGATAGAGCATGCGGAGGTCCGAAGTGCCGGCGGGGCTAGCCTACCCAACTAGTCTAGGAGTTGTGTGATTGAAGGAATAGAGTGATGGAGTGCTGGAGAGTCGTGTCTATCTAGTCGCGAGAGTGGAGATGGTCGTTTAACCTAAGAGAAATGTATATATAGGACCGCTCTCCCCTTAGGATCTGTTGTGGTCAAGTTTATCCCTGCCTCAACGGCCTCATTGGTTGCAATATTCATCAAGATCCCCGTTGGCTCATTATCCCACAAATTATGAAATAAATTCCTTTGATATGGTCAAGTAAATTGTAGGTATAGTTGGGCCGGTTGATCTTGGCAAACACCCTTAAGCCCGATAAATTATAGGATTTTAGTACTCCCTCCTATTTTTTATAATAGTCATTTTAGCTATTTGCACAAGTTTTAAGAAATTTAAATTTTGTCTAAAATACCCTCAATTAATATTATGTGTCTATTTATGAATGAAATGAGTTCAATGCATAATAGAGGGAATAAACATAATTTAATAGGGACATTATTGGAAAAATGGAGTAGAATGACATATAAAGTTTAAAAAGTGAAAATTCTAAAATGACTATTATAAAAAATAGGAGGGAGTATATACTAATAGCAGCACCGGTCTGCCGTAACTACTTTCATCTATAAACAGTAATTTTGGGATTAAATTTCAATTTATAAAATAATTAATTATGAGATGATTTAACGCCATTTTTGATACTTTTTGGATTAAATTTCAATTTATAAAATAATTAATTATGAGATAATTTAACGCCATTTTTGATACATAGAATTTTGACAAAAAAATATTAAAAAAATTGCCTCAAAATTAACAAAATTAAATATAAATATTTTTTGTTATAGAATTTAAAAATTAAAAGTAGTACTATAATAATACAATTTTAGTAATTTTAATTTTAATTTTCTCACTATTTTGTTATTGAAAATATTCTTATAAATAATACTCCGTATATAATAAATGTGTAGTCATAAGTTTTAAGAATATAATTAATAAAAATGTTACAAAAGCAATAATCATGGAAGACATTAATATCTTTCCTTATTTTATATTGTTTTTTGCCTATAAATTTCGAAAGTTTGTTAATAAAACGTACTTGATCTATTTTCACGTTGGAGGAGGAAGAGTCGGATCATGAAGGCTTTTTCTATCTATTTAACTCATTTGTCTACGAATTCATATTTTTGCATTTTCCTATTTAGATAATTCACTATTGCCATTCTTTTCGGATAATCATTGTCTTTAAATCATGTAAAGAGTTTGTTTATGTAATTCGTTTATGATCTATCTATCACCTTTAGCTTTTATGGTAGAAGGAACTTCTGTATATATATATATTTTCTATACTTATATGCATGTATTGTATCAATTTTAATTTTAAATGATCGAGAATATATAGTAATCTATTTGTTCTCCAAATTGATAATTGTTCTTATAAAAAAGAAAGTGCAAAAGCAATTTAAGTGATCAACACTGGGTAGAAACAATTGCATGGTGTAGCTCGATTCGAGCTTCACAGGGAGGAAGAAGCAGAGCATGAAGACATTTTTATGTATCGAAACCTTATTAGATTTTATATTAATTTTATCATGCATCTATATAATCATGTTGAGCATTTTCCTATTCCGATGATTTCAGTATTGCCATTTGTTTAAGAAAACCAATGTATCCAAATCATGTAAAAAGATTGTCGATGTAATTCGTTTATAATTTAAGTATCATATTTGGCTTTTAGATTGAGAATTAATAGATATGTTATCTTATGGTAGAAGGAACTTATATGAGTACTTTTGTTTTTCTTCTATATTTATGTATCAATTTTAATTCAAAGTGGTTGAGAATGTATAGTCAATTTGTTTTTCAAATTGTTGTTCTATATAGAAAAAAAATGTAAAATCTAATTAAGTAAACACTATTTTTCAAGTTACTGTTTTACACTTTTTTTTCTATAGCAATTAGTGTTTAATACTTTCGTATTTTCTGATTTATTTTTTTTTATATCTCTATTCTCATGTTTATGATAATTAACCTCAAGTCATAGAATTATTAGTGTTTAAAGATTTGAAATTCGAAAATTTATTACTCTCAAGTCTCAAGTCACTGGATATGAACAAACGAAACTAATAACTTTATTTATGCCTTCTCCATATTCGAAGATGTCTATCAATCAAATTCTTTAATATCTAGCAACAAATCTTAGAATTATATAATAACATCAATGGCGCTAAGTGTTATTGTTATAGAAAAAAATGAAACGAAAAATGAAACCATCCAGTTAGATGCTTATTATCTATACTAATAGCTAACTTACTATTTTTGTTATTTTAAAATTTCCATTTTCAGAAATTATATATGTAAATGACATCATAATTGTAAATTAATAGTTTACAACACCAATTAATAGTTAACATTACAAAAAACGCATATGAGATGTGAGGAATATGAATTGAGATTTTATAGAAAAGTCAAAATTAATTCACTTTTGGTCTAAATAATATTCCATATTATAAAAAAAAAAAATACTTTTGTCTCAAGATGATTATCTAAATACTATCCATATTACAAAAAATGTTCCACACAAAATTAATAAAATGAAATATATTTTTGTTGTTTCTTGAATTTTAAAAATTAAAATGTAGATAATAATATGAGAAAATATAGTGAAATACCCACTTCACAACAGAAAACATAAAATTTGTCATACTAATAATATTCCAAAAAAATAACCCAACATTTCATAGTTGGGACAAAAATACCCCCTTGTTTTCTTCTTCTTCTCTCCCCACTCTTTTTCTCTCGTCTACTTACTGCTCACATCAGTGGGTTTTTTAAAAAAAAAAAAAAAATCGATGAAATTTTTTAATTTTCTCTTATTCTTCTTCTCTAGACCTGCTGCCGGTTCACGGCCCGCCGGTTTCTAGGCCCGGCCCGCCGGTTCACGGTTCACGATGTTATGAACCGTAACCGGCCCGTGTACAGGGTTCACGGTTACGGGCCGGGTTTTAAAACCGACGGTTCCGGGCCGGTTCTAAACCGCCGGTTTTTGCCGGTTTTCCGTTTAAAAAAAAAATGAAATCTGAATTATCGGAGGGGTTGGCGACGTTGCAGAAACTCGCGACGGCGACAGTGTGTTGGGGCGGCAACCTCGCCGGAAATTCATGGAGAAGATGAGAGAAGAATAAGATATGAATTTGTGGAAAAAAGGAAACTCAATTGGAGAACTGGTAGAAGATGCCGAGGAGGAACTGAAAGAGAAGAAGAAGAGGCGACTCGACGATGAAGAGAAAGAGAAGAGGTGGCGGTCGAAGGGAGAGAGGAAGGGAATAGACGGCAGATTCAATTTTGGGAGTAGGGTTTTGAATTGTAATACTACTATATTTAATATGTGATTTATTTTAAAATTTTGAGGGTTGAGAATTTGGGCCCAATTTAAATGCTACTTCTATATTTTGAATAGCCCAACATGGCCCAAAATAAATTAAAATGGCGGTTTAACCGGCGGTTTATCGGTTAACCGCCGGTTTTAGCACTATACTTCGGCCCGCCGGTTTATTGGAGGCCCGCCGGTTCAGGCCCTCCGGTTAACCGCCGGTTAACGGGCCTTGAATTCCTTGAACCGTAACCGGCCCTTCATTAGCCGGTTCCGGGCCGGTTTTCGGCCCGTTGACCGACGTGCCGGTTAAAAACCGTTGACCGACGGGCCGGTTCCGGGCCGGGCCCGCCGGTTCATCTAGAATGGGCAGGTCTATTCTTCTCTCTCTATCTTTCTCTCACCTACTTTCTCTCTCCTTTCTACCTTTCTCTCATAAATATTATAAATAATTACGAATTGCTTAAATTCGTAACATATATATTACAGGTACGAAGTACGATTCGATATAATTATTTCTATTTACCATGGTTAGATCTTGTACGTTCATTAAACATTGTTACGAATAGTAAGAATTCAATATTTTGTACCAATATTAAGTTAATGTGTTATGCTAATTAGGCAGAAGGATGATTTGTATTCTACAACTTTTAAAGGTACGAATTACGAACTATATATTTCGTTCATTACGTCCGCTTACGTAGAAGAAAAATCATGTTAGCAAATGCAACATAAATTTAAGGTTTGAATGATACAAAATTCAATTTTCGTACCAAATTACATGCATGGTTCGAATGACACGAAATTGAGTTTTTATAGCCAAATGTGTTTTTTTTTATTGCAATTTTCATAATTATACACCAAAAGCACAACTACCAAAAGTTTGTTAGGGTTCAAAATAAAAAGAAAGAAAAAAACAGAGAGAGGAGAGAGAATAATCATTTGTTGAAGCAACAAATGAGAGTTGTTGGCAGGCACCGTCAACCGCCATGTCCTCCAGCAACCCTTCTTCCTCCTCCTCTCTCCGATTCCTCGATTTCTCCGATCACGCCCCGATCCGGATCCAGGACCCGCTCGAGCTCTACGAGAGTGACGTCGTCAGGTCCTTTGCCGTCTCCACCGCTCAGACCCCGTCCCTTCCGCCCAATCGCCACCAGGAGGACGGCCGCAACCGCCGCCAATTCAGCCTCGCGAGCTCCAGCCTCTCCGCCGCCCTCTCCAGCGGCGACCACCACTTCTTCTGCCGCAAATACACCGTCATGGTCAACTCGGCGGCAAGGCAGGTCGGAATCCCCCACTCGAGGTTCCACCAATCGACGCCGATGAACATCTCAATGTGGCCGGAGGAGTTCTGACGGGGAGAGAGAGAGAGAGAGAGAGGGGAGAGAGAGAGATGTAAAAGAATAAAAATGGAGGAGAGGTGGGCGGGTGACTTGCGATGGATGAAGGGGAGATAGGAAACCTAGGGGTATTTTTGTCCCATAAGTGAATTATTGGGTATATTTTTTGTATTCTTATTAGTCTGATAAATTTTGTGTTTTTATTTGCTGAATGGGTATTTTATTTTTTCACTCGTTTTGGTAAAAGTGCAACAACTATCTTCTTAGCATGCATTTTAACTTTTATTTTTTTATCATCTTTAATTTTAATTATTTTAAATAAATGTATATTATGTTATATCATAATTGTTTTTTTAATATGTAAGAATGAAAAGAAATTAATAATTTTCAATATATTTTGCTTTTGTAACATCTACATTCAATTAATAAATATTAAAAGACAATTATTATATAGCATAATACACATTTATTGTAAAAATATAAAATTAAAGATAATACAAAAAAGAAGTTACTAATTATAGAATATAAGGGTTACTAAAAATAGTCATTTGGTGTTGCTATTAGTTATAGATATTATTATATCTTTAATAGTTATCTTTAATACTATTCCATTCATACATGAATAGATTTTAATATATTAATTTATTTATTTTTATAATAAGATAAAAACAACAATTACAATTCTATATAATAGAAAAATAAAATTAAACAACGGACGTTTTCTTTTTATAAAATTAAACAACGGACAACTTGATTTATTTTAATATTTATTTATGTGTATTCGACATTATTCTTTTATTAGAATAACAACAGGCGCCTTGAATTATTTTAATATTTTTCTCTTATGTTTGCTTAAAATTAAAATAACACTAACCAATTAATTATTCATGTCGAATTTTAACAGGACACATTATATCTATTACCGAAATATTACTCTTATAAACCTACTTTTTTATTATCACAATTAGTTGGCGGTTTGAAATAATGATACCTTATTTAAATATTTTTCTATGTCTCTTCGACATTAATCTTTTATTAGAATAAACAACGGGCGGCTTGAATTATTTTAATATTTTAATCTTATGTTTGCTTTAAAATAACACTAAACAATTAATTTTTCATGTCGAATTTTGACGAGATACACTATACTTATTATCAAAATATTATTCTAATAAACCTACTTTTATCATCACAATTAACTGGCGGCTTGAAATAACGACACAACGAGATGAAATCAATGTAACTATTTGAGACCCCTCTTTGACATTTTAAATAAACAACGGACGACTTGACTTAATGTCGAATTTTAACGGGATACACTATACCTATTACCGAAATATTATTTTTATAAACCTATTTTTTATTATCACAATTAGTTGACGGCTTGAAACACTGATACCTTATTTTAATATCTTTCTATGTCTCTTCGTCATTAATCTTTTATTAGAATATACAACGGGAGGCTAGAATTATTTTAATATTTTTATCTTATGTTTGTTTTAAAATAACACTAAACAATTAATTTTTCATGTCCAATTTTGACGGGATACACTATACTTATTATCAAAACATTACTCTAATAAAGCTACTTTTATTATCACAATTAACTGGCGGCTTGAAATAACGACACAGCGAGATGAAATCAATATAACTATTTAAACAACGAGCGACTTGACTTATTTAATATTTTTCTTTAACGGACAACTTGACATTTTAATAATTTTCATTTATATTTTATTTTAGAATAACGTTATAAAGTGATTCGTATCGAATTCTGACATAATACAAATGCACCTACCATCAACATATTCCCTTTTAAACTTATTTTCTTATAAACACGAGTAACGGGTGACTTTATATAATTATGTATTTTTCTAATATATTTTTATTAAAAATTCACTAAGAAAAAAATGCTGGTAAGAAGTTTTCAATTGCAAGAATGACGATAAAAACATCAAATCAAACTAAGTTACTAGTTAGATTGCAGAAGAGGCAAAATTCGATTAATGTAAACTATTTTCGACAGGTAGTAAACTATTAAGTTTTTTTTGTATTACTTAATTTTTTTATTTTTATTTTTTTGCATTTCACGAGAAAATTAGCTTTGTCAATTTCGGCACCAATTTCATTTTTAAGTCTTTAAATGTCGAAGATTTAAATGTAATATGAACCGGTGTTGGATTGGGCCTTCACATTTATTATTATTAACTTCCTTTTATTGTTTGTAGGTACATAGAAATCGAGGATCATAGTACTAACTATTTTTAAAATAAATCTCATTGATAAAATATCTAAAATTTAAAAATAATGGCACCCGTCTATTTTCGACGGGCAGTAAACTAGTAATTCATAATTCAAAATACAACAATAAAAAAAATATTAAAAAATGGGTTTTGTGTCTCTTTTTTATAAAATATTATTAAAACTGAAAGAAAATTAAATATAATTACTTATTTTGATTATTAAACACCCGTGATGTTAAGATTTAATTAACAATAAATACAAAATTCAGTTTATCGCGTGCATCGCACGGGTGTATTACTAGTGCTACTAGTAGTTTTTTTTTTTTTTTTTTTTTTTTTTTTTTTTTTTTTTTTTTTTTTTTTTTTTTTTTTTTTTTTTTTCGGGCAAATGTTAGATGTTAGATTAGATGTTAGTACGCCTAGCTCCCAAACATTCCAAGAAAATCTCCAAGCCACCTTATATCTCCCTAATTCGCTCCCACCAGGGATCGAACCCAAATCACTCCTTCAAGGGAGGAGCCCGGTGGCCAAGTGCGCTACCAAATTCTAGACAATCGACGTGGCGCGGGATCTATCATCATCTACACTATTGTATTTAGGGCTGCAAACGAGCCGAACCTGATCGAGTATTGGTCTGCTCGGGTTCGGCTCGTTTAGTATTTGACAGGCTCGGGCTCGGGTTCGAGTTCGATTCGAGCTTTAAATCCGGGCTCGAGCTCGGCTCGGGTTAAAAATTTTGAGCTCGAATTCGGCTCGAGTTCTGCTCGTGCCCGGTTCGGATTTGAGCTCGAATTTGGCTCATGAAAAGCTCGAGTCCGAGCTCGTTTAAAAAACATGATATAAACATATTTAATTTTGTCTTTTAAAACTTCAAATGAACTTAAATTAAAATGAATTTCATCAAATAAAAATCCACCTAATGAAATTCATCCAAAACACAAAATATAATCCAAAAAGAACAAAGCATATATACATATTTTTTAATTTTAATTATGGTATAGTCCTTAATTAGTTTTGGTTGTAATTTGAAATTAATTTTAACTCATTAACAATTGACAATAATTCAAATTCTCTTACCTACAATTTTTTACACATAAATGCTAAAGCTCATTTATAGGCTCGATTAGAGGTTCGATTAAGAGTTCGCGAGCAGGCTCGCGAACATGTTCGATTAACATACGAGCCGAACACGTTCGCGAGCAAAACGAGCCGAACACCTTACTGCTCGGGTTCGGCTCGTTAAGTTAACCGAGCTCGAATTCGGGCTCGAAGCTCGGCTCGTTTGTTAACGAGTTCGAGCTCGAACGAGCTTTTACCGAATCGAGCACGAATAAGTCCCGAGTAGCTCGGCTCGTTTGCAGCCCTAATTGTATTGCATCTTAATGCTTCATAACCTCTAATTAATATTTTTATTAATAAAGAAAAATAAAATATTTGTATTAAATATTAATACCTCCATCCCGTTTAAGTAGACTCGTATTCCATTTCGGGACATCTCATTTATTAGACCCGTTTCCATAAAAGGAATAATTTAACATCACATCACCATCTACATCACACTTAAATAGCCTAAATTAATTTTAATTAAAAATGGATGTGAGTAGTACTAATAATTTAAATTAAATTAAACTCTAATTTACCATCACATCTCCATCACATCACCATTTTATCCCATTTTCATTGGCTCTAGTGCCATTTAGAAACGTCTCAACTTAAACGGGATGGAGGTAGTACTAGAAAACTTAGCTTCTAAGGCTGATGGTACCCTCTGTTAAGAATTCTATATTTCAATTGTGTCTCAAATCTTAATTTCTATTATTTAAATATTATATTTAAAAAAAATTACTATATATAAAAAATTATGAGTTAATATAATAAACTACCCAATATGCTTTAGTAAAATCAATAGTAGGTCACTCATTTAAAAAACTCAAATTCTACCCAAAATTAATGCGAAATGTCACAAATACCCCCACTTTTTTCATATCTCTTATATTTTTCTTCCCACGCGAATTTTGTCTCTTCCTCTCTCTCTGCTATTTTTTTTCCCTCTCTCTTCTCCACCCCCTCCCTCCGCTGCCTCATCCATTGCCGCCGTCGCGGAGGCCCCTGTTGGTTTTCCCTTTCGTCGACCATGAGGATCTCAAATTCCACCAAATCCACGATATCCACGCCGGTAATCTCCAGATTTTGTTCACAGATTCCGATTCGGATACCGATTTGAACTCGTCGTCCACGTTTTCCCCGTCTGATTCGAGTTCGCCGCCGTACTCCTCGATTGCTCCGGCGAAGAGGAAGGCGGCGGATCAGGCTAGGAAGTTCGGTTTCAGGACGGGGATGTTGAATTCCAAGGCGAATGCCTTTGTGCGGTTCCTCTGCAGCGCGCTCGCCTCCACGCGAGGGGCGCTGATGACTTACCGATTCGCGGCGTTCGCCACCGTTTTGGTCACGTTTCTGTACTTCTAGCGGCGAAGGAGGTTGCGTGGCGAGGAAGAGCGATACGTCGTCGCAGCAGGACGTCGATGTGTACAAGGAGAGAATGGAGGCGCTCATCCACAACCTGCGCGCAGATCTGGATTCGCCCAATCTCTCCATTCTTCAGGTTCGCGATTACTTCCATTGATGAATTTATGTGTACAGTCTTTGATTTCGATCTTTCGCATTTCGAATTCCGATTGAATGAAGAATTGAAGTACTGCAGGTAGCGTTAGCATCTGGACTTGAAGAGAAATATATGGAAGAAATAAGGAAAATTCACCTGGGAATCGATCTCCCAAATGTAGTGAGCGTTGATGCGAAGGGATTGGAGCTCAAAGAAGACAATCTCATCTAATTACTGAATCTCAAGTTCAATTGGCCCAAGCCTTTCTCGCCAATTTTGTCACAACCCAAACTTAATTATGAATGCATGTGTGTGTTTTGAATGCATGTGGATTTTGATTGTTGACGCACGGTGTGTTGGGTCGTGTTTTTGATTGTTGAATGCATGTGGATTTTGATTGTTGACATAATTTTATTAAGATATTTGCTTCTTCTTTTTGACTCATGTATTAACTCATTTGCATTCATAGAAAGAGTCTAGATTGCTTAAATGTGCCATATTCTTGTGGAATAGCTCCTATTTGTATATAATATGAGAGTTAGTTAGTGTAAGCTTATATTGTTGTAAGATACGAATATCTTAGTTCGTACCTGTTTGTGTCATTATTAATGTAACGACTTGTTTATTTCGTACTTCCTTAACTATAGTTTTGCTACGAATTTTTTATTTATGTACCAACTTATAAGATAAAAATGAAGTGTGTTAGATATTTAGAAGAGAAAGAATTTGTAGGTTGGATGCTGCCTGTTTGTAGAAGAAATGATAATGTTGTAAGTTAGGTTTTCTTAAGTTAGGATTACTTGTTTTTTTATGCACTTGTTTTATTTTTGGTGTTGATTTTTGCCAATTAGTAACTCCAAATTCTGTTGTATGTGAACTTGGATTAAAGTAAGATGATTGGCAGCTGAAAATCTTTGCTTGTTTTGTAATTTGGGTGTCACATTTTCTTTTAAGTTTGCTTAGTTAACTCCTGGGTAAACACTTTGTGTAAATTAGTGTAGGCATCATGTTCAATGGTGTTCAGGTGCGATTTTTCTCTTCCGATTGTGCTTCGTGCTCGTTTTTTCTCTTCTGCTTGTTCTTTATGCTTGAACGCCGATCATTGTCCCGGATAACATAGTAGTAACATGCAAGCTCGTTATTTCTGTAGGAATTGCAAGTGTGTAGTACAAGAATGTGTAGCTGCTGATTATTTAAGTCCATATGCGAGCTCGTTAATTCTGTTTGTGCATTGAAACTAACTTTATTGAAAATCATCACCGGAGTTTTAGTTTGTTCGTTTAAATCTGGTACGCAATTTTCATATCGTACCGATCTGACATTAATTTTACAATATTTTTACTAGAATTTCGATTTTGTTTGTTCATTGAATTAAGTTTATATTGTTCGTTTTTTATTGTTCGAGGTTGATTTGTTGTTGTTTAATTTAATGTTCTGGAAGGCTTTGGATTGTTGAATTGGACTTCCAATAGCTATAGCGTTGATAAACTATGTACAGGTGCATTAGCTTTTGAAAGGCTGAGATCTGGTAATCAGTTGACCATAATATGCTTGACCATAATATGCTTTGCTTCTCGTGAAAGCAATAGGTGTTTTATTCACTTTGTGATTTGAGGATTTATGTTCAAGTACAATTGGCGAGTGGAAGTTGTAAGAGTTGGTACAAAGAAAGGGTATATAGAAGTCCACTTAGCTTCTGCAAGTGTAATATCACATTTACATTTCATGAATCTTCTTGAAGTTGTAGGAAGACTTGGCCTATCTGCGTCAACACCTTTATAGCTTCTTCTCCTCAAATCTTTATGTGCTTCATAAATCACCTTCTCTAGTTTTGGGGTCTTTTATATTAGTAAATTGTAGTTTTCAGCTCTCTTTTTGGGGACTCGTCAATTTTATTTTTAGTTTCAGGGTTTAATTCCTCAGTAAACTTTAGTACGAAGTGAATCTATTTCGTACCAATACATAGTTGCTTTAGTACGAAGTGAATCTATTTCGTACCAATATATAGGTGTTTTAGTACGAAGTGAATCTTATTCGTACCAATAACTGCTTAATTACATTCTCAAATATGTATTTCGTAATTCTTATATATAACTGGTACGAATTTGTTATATTTCGTACCTTCTTAAAGTTATTAGAATATCACAGCTACAGTAGTCGGGAAAAAAAAAAATTCGAAAATTCGAAAATAAAATAAAAAATAAAAAATAAAAAAAAAAGAAAAAAAATGATAGAGATGGTGATCGAGCATCTTGGAAGACGTATGTGCGTGGGCAGAGAGATGTGGTTCAGTATTGAATGGCGGCAGCAACAGATTTTATTTAGTTCTATTTCATATAGTTATTTTATTATGTTATTAATTGGTAGGAGTATTTGTTTAATTTGTGGCCCACGAGTGCATGGGCTTTTGAGTAGGTTTGGAGTCAGTAGTATTTAAGTAGTAGTAGAGAATTAGGGTTGGATCATCTGGGAAAAAAATATTCAGTTTGGTGGACAGCGTATTTGCTGTAGGGCCTCTCTTGAGGAGCAAGTTATTCAGTTTTATTGTTCTTGTGGTTTTCTTCCTCTGTCTCTATCAATTGGTCCGAACCTGCCACTTGTGTTTATGCTAACACGAGCGCAACGAATGGAAAATTTAGAGAAAGTGGTTGCTGAGTTGCAGGGTGCTTTCGAGACGTTCCGCACGTCGGTGGAAGCAAATCGCACTGCTGTGGATCGCAAACTGGAGATTATCCTGGCCAAACTATCCGGATTGCCGACCGATGGTTCTGGACCAGATCCACGGCTTGAATCTGAGACGATGGGTAGCAAGCTCGAAACCCTAGTCATGCAGAAGATGGATTTGCCATCTTTTGATGGTACCGAACCCTTGGCATGGCTAGCACGAGCCGACCAATACTTTTTGGTTCATGAGATTCCGCAGGAGAAACGGGTGAAAACGGCACTCATCGCGATGTCTGGGGCAGCAATGTCGTGGGTGCAGTTGCTCCTCCGGCGATTTCCGAATCCCTCTTGGTCCCAATTTTCGCAGGAGCTTTTAGAGCGTTTTGAGGAAGAGACTGCGATTAATGAGTATGAGGCGTTAATTTCTACGCGTCAAACCGGATCTCTCGAGGAGTATATCGCCTTGTTTGAAAGTCGGGTGGCTCAATTGCCTGACTTTAAGGACAATCAATATTTAGGATTCTTCTTGGGAGGGTTGAAGAAGCATATTCGGGAGCAAATTCATGACACAACCATCTCAGATTATGCCTCTGCTGTGAGGGCAGCGAGGAAAATTGGGCGGGCTTCTAAACCGCCGAATATTGTGCCACGTCCTACCACGGTGTCTGGATTTCAGCCTCGGCCTTCGTTTACACCACGTCCACTGCCAGCGAATGGTGGGAGCACCAATTCGCAACAAAATTCAGCGGTGCAATTGACTTCGCCCGGTTCGAACAACTCAAATGGAAATCGCAACAACCGCAACATACGTCGTATGTCTGATGCAGAATATATGAAACATAGAGCTGCGGGAACTTGCTTTCGCTGTGGTCAGATATTTGGCCCTCTGCATCGCTGCCCTCCTAAAACTCTGAACGTGATGGTGGGGGAAGAGGAGACTGATACTGACGCTGACGAGACCCCCACGGATGAAGCACACTTGTCAGGTTTGGAATCCCCAGAGCTCACGCCGGAATTCCAAAATCTACAGCTTTCGGAGCTTACATCATACGGAATTGATGGTCCTCAGACTATGAAGTTGTTCGGGTTTGTAGGCAAGAGACGGTTACTTCTGATGGTCGACAGTGGCGCTAGTCACTGTTTTATTTCGGATGCTGCTGCTAGCCGATTGAAGTTGCCTATTGCTGCAACTTCTCGATTTTCTGTCACCTTGGGCGACGGCACTCGAGTACAGACTGGGGGCATCTGTAAGGACATTCCTCTGTTAGTTGATAACGAATTATTTCATATTACATGTTATGTGTTTCCTCTTAGTAGAAGTGTGGACATGATTTTGGGTGTTTCGTGGTTGGCTACCTTGGGGGACGTTAAGGCGAATTGGGCTTCACTCACGATGGAATTCTCTATTGATGGTCGCAGCCGTTGTTTGCGTGGCGACCCTACACTTACGCGCAAAGCTTGTGATCATAACGAGATCCAAATCCACACGGAGGGGGATCAATATTGGGTTCTTTGGGCCATGGAAAGTCAGGAGGCACTTGCTCCGTTTGGAGTTTCTGATAGTTTACCCCCGGCAGCGAGAACCCAACTTGCAGAGCTCATCTCGCAGTTTCCAGGGGTGTGTGCTCCACCTTCAGGTCTACCTCCGTCTCGTGTGAATGATCATCATATCGTATTGCAGCCGGGTTCACAACCTGTGTCGGTGCGTCCTTACCGCTACAACCACACACAAAAAGATGAGATGGAACGCTTAGTAGCAGAAATGTTGGCAGCAGGTATAATTCAACACAGCACCAGTCCGTACTCCAGCCCCGTACTCTTGGTACGAAAAAAAGATGGATCATGGCGATTTTGTGTCGATTATCGTGAGCTTAACAAAATTACAGTTCCAGATAAGTATCCCATTCCAATTATTCAGGAGCTGTTTGATGAGCTTCATGGTGCACAGTGGTTTAGTAAATTGGATCTCCGTTCTGGATATCATCAAATTCGGGTTGCGCACTCGGACATTCCGAAGACGGCTTTTCGGACTCACTCGGGCCATTATGAATTCTTAGTAATGCCCTTTGGCCTGACTAATGCACCTGCAACTTTCCAGAGTCTCATGAACGATATATTTCGACCTCACCTTCGTCGATTTGTGTTGGTTTTCTTCGACGATATCCTTGTCTACAGTCGTTCATGGGCAGATCACCTGGTGCATCTTCGCACAGTGTTTCATGTGCTGCATACTAATAAGTTGGTGATTAACCCTAAGAAATGTTCGCTGGGCAAGCAAGAAGTGGAGTATTTGGGACACGTTGTGTCGTCTAACGGAGTACGTATGGATTCGACCAAGATTTCAGCAGTTGTGCAGTGGCCGACCCCAACGACACTTCGTGGATTACGCGGTTTCTTGGGCTTGACCGGTTACTACCGTCGATTTATTCGAGATTATGGTAAGATCGCTGCTCCCCTTACGGATTTGCTTAAGAAAGATGTTACGAGACCGTGGCAATGGTCTTTGGAAGCAGAGGCAGCGTTTCAAGAACTGAAGCATGCTCTTACTTCGGCACCCTTATTGCGGTTACCAGATTTTACTCAAGAATTCACCATTGAGTGTGATGCTTCGGGATGTGGTCTGGGGGCTGTTTTAATGCAGGATAAACAGCCTATTGCTTACTACAGTAAGCGACTTGCAGGCCGTTCTTTGTCTAAATCAGCCTACGAAAAAGAGTTGATGGCACTAGTCCATGCAGTGCAACACTGGCGTCCATATCTTTTGGGTAGACATTTTTTGGTCCGAACGGACCAACGAAGCCTCCGGCATTTACTCACGCAGCCCCTCACTACTCCAGCACAACAGAATTGGGCGGCAAAGCTGTTAGGATACGATTTTAGTATTAATTATAAAGAGGGGCATTTGAATCGGGCTGCCGATGCGCTTTCGCGCCGTGACGGGGAAGGGGAACTCACAGCGATCTCCCTCCCTCGTTGGGTGGACTGGTCAGATTTAAATTCACAAATTCGAGCTGATTCGGTTTTGTCTAAAGTTCTCACAGCTTTAGAGACGGGACAGCCGGCTCCTACGCATTATTCAGTGGTACATGGAGCTCTTTTCTATAAAGGGCGACTCGTCCTACCATCTACTTCTGACTGGATTCCGAAGCTACTAATTGAGTTTCATTCTACACCTACTGGTGGTCACTCCGGCGCCTTAAGAACTTATAGGCGTTTAGCTGCAAGTGTTTACTGGCCTGGAATGATGCGGCGCGTTACTCAATTCGTGGCAGCGTGTGAGGTATGCCAACGCAATAAATATGAAACTAAATCTCCAGCTGGACTTTTGAATCCACTACCAATACCGACGGCGATATGGGAGGATATTAGTTTGGATTTCATTTCCGGCCTACCTCGGTCTGCGGGAGTGGACTGTGTGCTCGTTGTAGTTGACCGTTTTTCAAAATATGGACATTTCTTGCCATTACGTCATCCATTTACAGCAAAAACGGTGGCTGAACTATTTACAAAGGAGGTTGTACGCTTGCATGGAATTCCCAGTTCAATTGTGTCGGACCGTGATCCTGTCTTTCTTAGCTCTTTTTGGCAAGAATTGTTTAAGTTGGCTGGTACGACTCTTCGCATGAGTTCTGCGTATCATCCCGAAACTGATGGTCAAACAGAGGTGTTGAATAGATGCTTGGAAACTTATTTGAGGTGTTTTTCTTCGGAGCGACCTAAATACTGGAGCAAGTGGTTATGTTGGGCAGAATTTTGCTACAATACTGGATTTCATAAGGCAGCAGGCACTACCCCTTTTGAGGCGGTTTATGGTCGACCCCCTCCAACGCTCCTTACCTTTTTGCCCGGAGAGATTCGTAACCAGGTTCTTGCTGATACTCTGCGTACTCGCGATGAAGTTTTGGGGCACTTGAAGTTCCATTTACAACGAGCTCAGCAACGTATGCTTCGTGAAGCTAATAAGCATCGTCGCAAGGTGGATTTGAATGTGGGAGACATGGTCTATTTGAAGTTTCGCCCCTACCGCCAGTCAACATTGTTCTCTAAACAAAATGCAAAACTAGCACCTCGCTTCTTTGGCCCATTTGAGGTTGTGGCGCGGGTTGGGCCAGTGGCATATCGGTTGCAGTTGCCTCCCATGTCGCGTATTCATCCTGTTTTTCATGTCTCGCTGCTTAAGAAAGCTATTGGATCTGCAACTGCAGAGGCGAAATTGCCCGACACTTTGCTGGATGTTGATCCACATTATAGGCCCGAGGAGATCTTGCAGCGTCGTGTGGTGGATCGGGATGGTCTGGGTGTTCCTCAAGTGTTACTGAAGTGGCATGGTTTGGGTGTTGACGAGGCTACGTGGCTTGATGAGGCTGATGTTCGGGGTCAATTTCCTAATTTCAGCCTTGTGGACAAGGCTGTTCCGACGGGAGGAGTAATTGATAGAGATGGTGATCGAGCATCTTGGAAGACGTATGTGCGTGGGCAGAGAGATGTGGTTCAGTATTGAATGGCGGCAGCAACAGATTTTATTTAGTTCTATTTCATATAGTTATTTTATTATGTTATTAATTGGTAGGAGTATTTGTTTAATTTGTGGCCCACGAGTGCATGGGCTTTTGAGTAGGTTTGGAGTCAGTAGTATTTAAGTAGTAGTAGAGAATTAGGGTTGGATCATCTGGGAAAAAAATATTCAGTTTGGTGGACAGCGTATTTGCTGTAGGGCCTCTCTTGAGGAGCAAGTTATTCAGTTTTATTGTTCTTGTGGTTTTCTTCCTCTGTCTCTATCAATTGGTCCGAACCTGCCACTTGTGTTTATGCTAACACGAGCGCAACGAATGGAAAATTTAGAGAAAGTGGTTGCTGAGTTGCAGGGTGCTTTCGAGACGTTCCGCACGTCGGTGGAAGCAAATCGCACTGCTGTGGATCGCAAACTGGAGATTATCCTGGCCAAACTATCCGGATTGCCGACCGATGGTTCTGGACCAGATCCACGGCTTGAATCTGAGACGATGGGTAGCAAGCTCGAAACCCTAGTCATGCAGAAGATGGATTTGCCATCTTTTGATGGTACCGAACCCTTGGCATGGCTAGCACGAGCCGACCAATACTTTTTGGTTCATGAGATTCCGCAGGAGAAACGGGTGAAAACGGCACTCATCGCGATGTCTGGGGCAGCAATGTCGTGGGTGCAGTTGCTCCTCCGGCGATTTCCGAATCCCTCTTGGTCCCAATTTTCGCAGGAGCTTTTAGAGCGTTTTGAGGAAGAGACTGCGATTAATGAGTATGAGGCGTTAATTTCTACGCGTCAAACCGGATCTCTCGAGGAGTATATCGCCTTGTTTGAAAGTCGGGTGGCTCAATTGCCTGACTTTAAGGACAATCAATATTTAGGATTCTTCTTGGGAGGGTTGAAGAAGCATATTCGGGAGCAAATTCATGACACAACCATCTCAGATTATGCCTCTGCTGTGAGGGCAGCGAGGAAAATTGGGCGGGCTTCTAAACCGCCGAATATTGTGCCACGTCCTACCACGGTGTCTGGATTTCAGCCTCGGCCTTCGTTTACACCACGTCCACTGCCAGCGAATGGTGGGAGCACCAATTCGCAACAAAATTCAGCGGTGCAATTGACTTCGCCCGGTTCAAACAACTCAAATGGAAATCGCAACAACCGCAACATACGTCGTATGTCTGATGCAGAATATATGAAACATAGAGCTGCGGGAACTTGCTTTCGCTGTGGTCAGATATTTGGCCCTCTGCATCGCTGCCCTCCTAAAACTCTGAACGTGATGGTGGGGGAAGAGGAGACTGATACTGACGCTGACGAGACCCCCACGGATGAAGCACACTTGTCAGGTTTGGAATCCCCAGAGCTCACGCCGGAATTCCAAAATCTACAGCTTTCGGAGCTTACATCATACGGAATTGATGGTCCTCAGACTATGAAGTTGTTCGGGTTTGTAGGCAAGAGACGGTTACTTCTGATGGTCGACAGTGGCGCTAGTCACTGTTTTATTTCGGATGCTGCTGCTAGCCGATTGAAGTTGCCTATTGCTGCAACTTCTCGATTTTCTGTCACCTTGGGCGACGGCACTCGAGTACAGACTGGGGGCATCTGTAAGGACATTCCTCTGTTAGTTGATAACGAATTATTTCATATTACATGTTATGTGTTTCCTCTTAGTAGAAGTGTGGACATGATTTTGGGTGTTTCGTGGTTGGCTACCTTGGGGGACGTTAAGGCGAATTGGGCTTCACTCACGATGGAATTCTCTATTGATGGTCGCAGCCGTTGTTTGCGTGGCGACCCTACACTTACGCGCAAAGCTTGTGATCATAACGAGATCCAAATCCACACGGAGGGGGATCAATATTGGGTTCTTTGGGCCATGGAAAGTCAGGAGGCACTTGCTCCGTTTGGAGTTTCTGATAGTTTACCCCCGGCAGCGAGAACCCAACTTGCAGAGCTCATCTCGCAGTTTCCAGGGGTGTGTGCTCCACCTTCAGGTCTACCTCCGTCTCGTGTGAATGATCATCATATCGTATTGCAGCCGGGTTCACAACCTGTGTCGGTGCGTCCTTACCGCTACAACCACACACAAAAAGATGAGATGGAACGCTTAGTAGCAGAAATGTTGGCAGCAGGTATAATTCAACACAGCACCAGTCCGTACTCCAGCCCCGTACTCTTGGTACGAAAAAAAGATGGATCATGGCGATTTTGTGACTCACGAGATTCAGATGCGGCGGAGTTTGCTTGGGCCTAGCGATGGATCATCAGGTGAAAGACGGAATATCGGCTCTGCATTTTATCACCACATGGTGCGATGCGGCACGCGGCCTCGCCACGGCCGTTCCGCCGCACATGGACCGCCGTGTCCTGGCTGCGCGTGAGCCGCCGCAGCCGAAGTTCGAGCACTGGGAGTTTCATCCTCCGCCGCCGCTGAAAAACTCCGACGCTCGATCGAATGTTTCTGATACAAAATTTGCCGTACTGAAGCTGACGCGGGAGCAGCTAAATAAACTGAAAGCTAACTGCCAAGAAGAAGAGGGAAAGAGGCCTCCTTACTCTTCATTCGAAGCCCTCACAGGTATTTATTTATTTTTATTTTAACAATTTTTTTTATTTGTTTTTTTAAGTCAGATCAAATAGAATTTAATGTGATTTTGATAAAGGATTAGGATTGGAGAAATTTTTAAATAGAATTTACTAACATGAACTTTTTTTTATATATTTTTATTACAATACATAAGCAAAAAATAATACTCCCTCCGTCCCAAAGATAACGTCCTGTTTCTTTTGACAATATTTTCGTACTACCTTCATCCCATAATTTTGGGCACGGGAATTAAAGGATTGTGTAATCTTTTTGTAATTATGAGTAATATAATACTTATACTATAATTATTTGGAAAAAGATTACACATCCCGATAATTCTCATGTCCAAATTTATAGGACGAAGGTAGTATAAAAATATTGTCAAAAGAAACAGACGTTATCTTTGGGACGGAGGGAGTACATTTTAAAATTTCCGACTTTGTCACTGCTAATAGGGCACGTCTGGAGGTGCATCTGCAAAGCTCGTCAACTGTCGGAAGATCAAGAAACGAAGCTAACTATCATAGTTGACGGGCGATCGCGGCTGCGGCCGCCATTGCCCCCTGGCTACCTCGGCAATGCGGTGTTCAAAGCCACACACATCGCCTCAAGCGGTGAAGTCGAATCGAACCCTTTGAAATACACGGTGTGTAAAGTCCGTGAGGCCTTGGCCCGAATGGACGATGAATACTTGAGGTCCGCCATCGACTACTTGGAGGTCGAGGGCGGGTTGGGCCCGAATGCCAGAGGCACTGGGCTTTACAAGAGCCCGAACCTGGGGATCACAAGTTGGGTCCGATTGCCTTTCTACGATGCCGATTTCGGGTGGGGCAGGCCGTTCTACGTGGGGCTAGGCGTCGTTCCGACCGAAGGACATTTGATTGTGATGCCGACACCGACCAACGACGGCGGTTTGCGGCTGGCGATCGCGCTGCCGGAGGAGCAAATGAAGATGTTCGAGAAGATTTTCTACGACATTTGATGTTTTTACTAATTAATGTTGTACTTTCTTATTATAAGATGCTGCATGTTTTTGAACATTGAACGTGGTGGCTTTCTACTATTAATAAATAGAAATAAATGTTCACATTGCTAAGTTAATTTGCTTGATTTTTTAATACGGGTTATTGGATTATTTATACACGAACTTTTTACGCAATTTGCTTTTTCACATGAACAAAAAAAGGATCTTAATTATACACGAACTTTTTACGAAATTTGCTTTTTCACATCAGTTTCAATTTCCCCCAATTTGAAGCTGACATGGCATCCCGGAATTGCGTATGTGGCTTGCTCGGTCCACTACTTCGAGGCAGCAACCATTTAAGGTTTATTCCGAAAATAAAGAATGAAATTTAGGGATTGTGATTTTGATTGACGACCCCCTTTTAATTATGTTTTTAAGCTAAAACGACGTCGTTTTAGGTGAAAACGACGCAGTTTTCATTAATTACGAACGACGTCGTATTGCTTGCCGCCGAGCAAGCCACATACGCAATTCCGGGATGCCATGTCAGCTTCAGATTGGGGGAAATTGAAACTGATGTGAAAAAGCAAATTTTGTAAAAAGTTCATGTATAATTAAGATCCTTTTTTTGTTCATGTGAAAAAGCAAATTTCGTAAAAAGTTGGTGTATGAATAAGCCAATAACCCTTTTAATACTAGTAGTATTAGTTATGATACAAAAGTTTTTTTTCCTTTTTTTTTGACAAGTTTAATATCGAATGATCGCGTTTTTCTTTATTATTATGGTCGGAAATGCTCATCTACCATTGTGAGCACATTAAGTACGTCTATTATTCATGTAACATTGTTATGTCAAATACTTGTACATTTAGGGTTGCAAATTTATATTTTACCATAAATAAACATCTTTACATCGCCTATATAGGGGTGAGTTCTTATAGGAGATGGTATCAATCTTGAGAACTAGGAACCAATCTTATCCACTCATTTTATAGAATCTAATGGTAGATATTAAATCTCAAATTATCTATTTTACTTATTTAATGATTTATATCTAATTTTAAAGGGTAGTTTAGGGGGAAAAAGAGAAAAAGATTATGCGTTCCAAGATTGTCGCCACTTCCTATAACTAATTATTCTATTAATTAACATAAATATTTGAATGCAACTAAGACCTATTTCTATGCTTAAATAATTATATTTATATGCTATTTTCCTATTTATTTATGCTTAATAACTTGTATATGAAAATTACATGCTTTTTATTTTTATTTTTTTTTATATCAATTCATGACGATGACAAATTGTGAATGACGATGAATATTAGAATGCAACTAAGACTTATTCCTATGCTTAAATAACCATTTTATATGCTATCTTCCTATTTATTTATGCTTAATAACTTGTATATGAAAATTACAAAAAAAAAAAAAGAATAATAATAATAATAAAACATAGATGAATATTCGAATACATCTAAGACCTATTCCTATGCTTAAATAATCATATTTATATGCTACGATCCTATTTATTTATGCTTAATAACTTGTATATGAAAATTACAAAAAAATAGAATAAAAAAACATAGATGAATATCCGAATGCAACTAAGACCTATTCCTATGCTTAAATAATCATATTTATATGCTATTTTCCTATTTATTTATTCTTAATAACTTGTATATAAAAATTAAAAAAAACAGAATAAAAAAACATAGATGAATATTCGAATGCAACTAAGATTTATTCCTATGCTAAATAATCATGTTTATATGCTATCTTCTTATTTATTTATGCTTAATAATTTGCATAAGATAATTTTAAAAAACAGAATATAAAAACATAGATGAAAATGTCAAGATAGAAGAAGAAGAAGAAGAAGAAGAAGAAAGAAGAAGAAGAAGAAGAAGAAGAAGAAGAAGAAGATTACGGTATGAGAGAAATTAAATGAGTGATTAATCCCTTAAAATATGGAACAAATAAACGAAGATTACATTAATATCCTTTTCCTAAACAAAATATGCCTTATTTAATTAATTTCCATGAATAAATCATAACCATCAATCTATTGAAATGGAGGGCCTAGATTAGTTCCTAGTTCTCACTAACTAATATGGTTAGCATATGAACCAATCCCTATATATATATATAGGAGTTGGATCATATGAAAACCAAATATTTCGTGAAATCGTGAAAACCATGCATTTTTGTGCATTAAATGATGCATTTTTATGCATAACGTGTTGCATTAAAAAATAAATATTATTTTATTAAAAAAATGCATATAATACCTATATATTTTTTATGCAACATGATATGCATGAAAATGCACCATGTTATGCACAAAAATGCATGGTTTTCATGGTTTCACCAAAAGTAAGGTTTTCACCATATCCCAACCCTATATATATATATATATATATATATATATATATATATATATATATATATATATATATATATATATTTCCTCCGTCCAGTTCTAATTGATGCATTTTGATTTGGGCACGAAAATTAAGGGGGAAATATTTAGTTTTAAGTGTATAGTTGTTAATAATAAAGGTTGAAATGTATAATTGTTAGTAAATGAAAGAGTTGTTTACAGACATTACGAAAACGAATACTCGTTAATTAAAGGGACGGAGGGAATATTAAATATGCGCACGGATGTGAAAGTGCAGTCATAAGATAGCCGACCTACTGTACAGATGTCCTCAACTTCAGTTAATATTAATGGTAAATATAGGTAGGGTGGGTGAAATACACCAATTAAAATGGATTATTATGCTTCTAATTTATTTATTTATTTATAATCAACACTGTATAAATAAATAATGACACTAACAAGTACATACGACACATAATCAACTAATGAGTTCACAATTTAATTACTAATTTTAGTTTATTGTACTTATAGGAAATGACCAATCTCCCTAGGTCCAATACCACTACATCGGCAAAGGCCCAAGCACCACCTCGGCATAGGCCCAATAAGGCCACCTCGGCCCAATGGCAGCTCGGCCCGGCCCATACTAAATAGCCCAAGTGCAGGCCCAGGGAGTTGAGCCCTAACACAACGTGGAGTGATGGAGGCTGTAACGGCCAACCCACGATCTCACGTCCATCACTCCCATGATAGACGATAGATTAGCTATAAATAGTGAATCAAATGTATTGTAACACACTCATGCTACTTTGAATACAAATACTCTCTCTCCATTCTCCCGTGGACGTAGATCATTCGACCGAACCACGTAATTCCCTTGTGTTCTTTACATTCCCGCACTCAACTTTCACAAACAACGAATTTAGGATTCATCACTGGCGCCGTCTGTAGGAATCGTAAATTTGTGATTCAAATTCCAAGTTTTCGTTGTTTTTGAACCATCGCTCATGTCTCCTGGAAGACGATTGCTGCGAGGAACCTCGGCCCGAAATTCCGGTAGCATCCCGCGACACCGGCGAAGCCAGAGGAGGCAACACGAGGAATCAGCCGTGGCGGCAACTCGTGCAGAGCAGCCACACTTGGACGTTCCCCTCGACGATCACGACAAGAACGAAGAAGTGCCGCCGGCGAACGGACACCGGCCCGGAGGAGGTACCGAGTTGCCATCGTGGCCATCTCCTCCGCTCGTTCAAACACCCGAGGATGCCGCGCTACCACCCTTGGGAATGCCGCATCCTCCTCCAGGGTAGCCATTCCGCGGTCCCATAAGGTCACGCTTGGGACCTCGGGGAAATTCTCCAGCCCCCACTGGGCCACAACACCATCCAACTCCGGATGGCCATGCCGAGGATCTCACCTCGGAACGCGAACACGAGCTGTTCGAGACCGGGGTCAATCCTCGCCCTCCCCCTGTCATCCAGGCCAACAACGCTGCTCTGCCACCTCCTCCCCCTCCCGGGATCGAGGAGCTGCTAAGGAACTACCTCACCACGGCCCGAGGAAGAGAATTCCCGCATCAGTATGGAGAGGAGCAAAGAGCACCTCAGCCCGGCACCGGATACCGAGTTGATCCGCCCGTGGCACCGGAGGGCAGGATCTGCGGCAGCACCTCCAACAGATCCGGGGTCATCCCCAAGGACCACCTCCACCTCCACCTTATGTCGCGGCACCTCCGCCGCCATATACCGCCCCACCTCGGACCAACATAGCAGGAGGGGCACATATTTTTGATGCCTTCGGGAGAGTTGTCAGCCCTCTCTCGGAGGGCATACTTAATATTCCCATGCCCTGGGGGTACAAATTTCCCAACATCAAGCCCTACAACGGGATAGGGAATCCCAGCAATTTCCTCAGTCAGTTCAAGTACAGCATGTTGAACCAGAACTTAGGGAGTGTCTACATGTGTAAGATATTCCCCAAGCTGCTGGTTGACAACGTTAGGGAATGGTTTGACAGCCTACCGGCTGGATCCATCAAGTCGTATAACGAGTTGATGGATGTTTTCTCACGAAGCTTCTCCCAGCGCGTCGAAATGAAGCATACGCCGGCACACCTCCTCACCGTGAAGCAGAACCGAGGTCTCAACGACCCGCTTTGATAGGGAGTGCCTCCAGACCCGAGGTCTCAACAACCCCCTTGTCATCTCGGCATTTCAGAATGCCATCACCTCGGATGCCCTATACAAATAAGTGCTGGCAAAGGAGCCCAGAACGTCACCGAACTATGGGCCATCGCCAATAAGTTCGCAAAGATTGATGAGGCGACTAGGCGAAGGAAAGAAGGAGACCGAGGTGACACCTCGGACAAGAAAAAGAAGGAAGAGGCACCGTGCCAAAACGTAATAGAGCGCATCCAGCGCGGCCCGTTTGAATCTCGCTTAGGACCCCAGGGAAACCCAGCGTTGCCCCCCCGGGGTCAATTTACGCCTCAACCCGCTCAACGGCCTGCAGTACAGTTCACCTCATTGACGAAGCCGGGGACCGAGATCCTCGAGCTGCACGCCAATCTATTTGAGAGGCCTCGGCCCATGAGGGATACTGGAAGGCCGCGGTCGAAGGATAAATTTTGCCACTTCCACGAGGACTACGAACATGAAACCGAGGAATGCAAAAACCTGATGTATGACATCGAAGGTTTGGTTCGTAGTGGCCCATTGAAAAAGTACCAAGACCGAGGTGCGGGAGTCAACTAGTTTGACGCCCCCCGAAGTCAGAAGAAGAAGAGGCAACACCGAGGTGGGAGTTGTAGCACCGAGGTCGCCAAGAAAACCAAGTATGAGAATGAAGAAGGTGGGGACGGAGACTACCAGTTTGATGGCGTGATCGCCACGGTTTTCGGGCTTGCCAAAGGACAGACCAAGTCATCCCTGAAAAATAGAGCACGAACGCTCCCGAGTAGAGAGCCTTTTAGCAAAAGGCTCAAAAGGACGAGATGATCACTTTCTCCGAGAAGGATCCAGTCCCTCCCGTAGTTCCCCACTCCGATGCCATAGTTATAGAAGCAGTAGTAGCCAACAAACTGGTGAAGACAATCCACATCGACACTGGAGCGTTTGTAAGCATCATATTCAAGCGATGCTTTGATCAGATGGAAATTGACAAGTCAAAGATCTCACCAGGAGCTTGGCCACTTCGTAGCTTCGCACAAGAGGAAACACACCCCTATAGGAGCAGTGGAGCTTCCCCTCACTGTTGGGAAAGCCCCGACTAGCTCCACCGAGGTGACAGAATTCTTCGTAGTGGATACAAAATCTCCCTACACCATTATTCTAGGGAGAAATTAGTTGAATTCGTCAAGGCTGTTTGTTCCACTTACCACCTCGCGTTGAAGCTTCCAACCAAGGGCGGAATTGCTGTAATCCGAGGTGACCAAAAGATAGCAAAGGAGTGCTTACATGTGGCCTTGAAAGGCGCGGGGTCTATGCCCCAACTGCCCCAGGCATAGCAATCACAGAATCCCGAGGAGCTGAAAAAGACATCGCCTGCCGAGGTTAGCCCGGTGACAGAAGTCTCTTTGTATGAGAACGACCCCGCTAAAGTTGGCAAAATGGGATTCACCGAGCTGCCTCATCTTCGGGAACAAGTTATTCAGCTCTTAAGGGAATACAGAGATGTCTTAGCGTGGTCTCCGTCGGACATGACTGGTGTATCACCTCAGCTGATCACGCATAAACTCAACATACACACAGAGGTCAAGCCAATCAAACAAAAACATCGCTCTTTTGCCGCGGAGTGGAGTGAGGTTATCAAGTCCGAGGTGACTTCACTGTTGGAAGCTGGGATCCTGTTCGAAGTAACATACCCGACGTGGATAGCGAACCCGGTGATGGTCAAGAAAGCAGGGGGGGTGGCGGATGTGCACTGCCCAAAGGACTGCTATCCGCTCCCCGACATCGACAAAAAGGTAGACTCGCTAGTCGGCCATGAGGTGTTCAGCTTTCTCGACCTATACAAAGGATACCATCAAGTGCTGATGGATGCCGAAGACGCGGCCAAAACGGCCTTCATCACGGACTTCGGCGTGTTTGCCTATCGCAAAATGCCATGCGGGCTCAAGAACACTGGAGCCACTTTTCAAAGGATGGTGGATAAGATATTCAAAGAGCACACCGGCAAAGAAGTTGAAGTCTATGTAGATGACATAGTGGTAAAAAGTAAGGAGAAAGGCACCAGTACTGCCAATCTCCGAACTGTGTTGTCGTTACTTCAAGAAGTTAACTTGAAGCTTAACCCCCAAAAGTGTACTTTCATTGTACCATCTGGAAAAATTTTGGGTTGCTGGATTTCCCAGGAAGGTTGAAAGTTAATCCTTCCAAGGTTAAAGTTGTACTAGAGATGGGGGCCCCGAGGTCAATCAATGATGTTCACAAACTCACTGGATGTCTTGCCACGCTAAGTAGATTTCTCTTCAAAGCCGCGGAGAAGCAATTACCCTTCTTTAAGATTTTGAAGAAGGCACACTACAAAAAAACAGGCAGAATAATGACGGACTTAGTTACGGACAATGATCCGTCACCATTTAGTGACGGATCTAATTACGGAATGCTTACTGAATATACTTACAAGGTCTGGTAACGGAATTGGTGACGTACTACTCACGGACTTTCGCGCCAATATTTAGCGCCATATTTAGTTACGGAATCAATTACGGATTTTCCTTAATTATTTTTTTAATGACGGAATAGTCCGTCATTAAAATAATAATTTTTATTTTTATATTTATTTATATATTAGTTACGGATTTAATTACGGAAATAAATTTACTTGTAATTTAATTTAATTTCTAAGACTTATTTTTTTAATTTAGTTGAAAATATTTCCCCCATTCTCTAATTCTCTCGTGAGCACTATTCCGCCGGTTCAATTGAATTGCCGCATGCTTCCCTTTCAACTGGAGTTCGGAGCACCATATCGCACTGAGTCAATTGAAAGAGTACCTCGGCAGCTTCCCTACCTTGTCGGTGCCGAGGGAAAACGAAGTGTTATTCTTATATCTAGCTACCTCGGAGGAGGCAACAAGCGCGGTGCTAGTCAAAGAAGAGGCGGGACGATAGCTCCCGGTGTACTTTATCAGCCGGTCACTAAAAGGACCCGAGGTCAGGTATCAACCTTTGGAAAAGCTCGCGTTAGCTTTGGTAAATGCAGCACGTCGCATTCGCCCGTAGTTCTAGGCTCATTCTATCCAAGTCCGATCTGATTCCCCACTTCGGCAAGTATTGAAGAAGCCTGAAGCATCGGGCCGAACAGCGAAATGGGCAACAGAGCTCGGGAAACACGATATTTCATATGTTCCTCGGCAAGCTATCAAAGGGCAGGCCTTAGCAGATTTCCTAGTCAAAACCACCATCCCGGCAAGACCCATCCCAGTCCTAGCCCCGACATCAGGCTCCACCTCGGTAGTGCCACCAGACTGATTTCCTGGTCGAAACAACCATCCCGGCAGATTTCATATGTTCCTCGTTTAATCAGTAAGCTTGCCGCGGTGCCGGGTTCTTCACCAGTAAAAGAAATAAAGCACCGAAGTATTGATGAATCTGAGGTCAACGATATAGCCGAAGAAGGTCAAACCACATGGATGACCCCTCTCATCGACTATTTGGCGCATGAACGGCTACCCGAAGACAAAATAGAGGCTAGGAGGATACTCGCCAAGTCATTGCGCTATGTCATGATAGATGGCGCGCTCTACAAAAAGTCATATCTCCAACCTTTGCTTCGGTGCATAGGACCTGCCGCGGCCGACTATGTCATGCGCGAGGTGCATGAGGGAGCATGTGGAAGCCACATCGGACCTCGGGCGTTAGCAAAGAAAATCATGCGATGGGGCTATTATTGGCCCACGATGCTCATGGATTGCACCGAGCTCGTACAGAAATGTGAGAAGTGTCAAAATCCACGCCAACATCACAAGGATACCGCAGAGCGACCTCGTCTCCATGCAAAGCCCTTGGCCATTTGCTCAATGGGGGGTCGACATAGTAGGTCCTTTTGACAAGGTACCCGGGCAGCTGCAGTTCCTTATAGTCGCCATAGATTATTTTACGAAGTGGGTAGAGGCCGAACCCTTGGCCAAAATCATTAGCAAAAATGCCCTCAAATTCGTATAGAAAAATGTGGTATGTCGTTTCGGGATGCCCCATGTCTTGGTTTCAGATAATGGGACTCAGTTCACCTATAAAGTGTTTCGGGAATGGTGTGACGAGCTGCAAATCCAACAACGTTTCACCTCGGTGGCGTATCCCCAAGCGGCCAGACCAAGGTGACGAACAGAACACTGGTCAAAGGGATCAAGACAAGGCTGAACCAAGCTAAAGGCAGATGGGTGGAGCATCTACCCAACGTCTTGTGGTCCTACCGGACTACACCTCGCTCAACAAACGGCGAAACCCCATACAGCCTGGCTTTTGGGAGTGAAGCTGTTATCCCGGTATGCCGAGTCCACGCACAACTCACTTCACCCCCGAGGTGAACGATGAGAACAGGTGTGCGGATCTCGATTTGTTAGAAGAAAAGTGAGATCTTGCCTACATAAAGGAAGCCCGTTACAAGCAACTCATGACTCGATATTACAATCGCCGAGTTCGAGGGTGGCAGTTCAACGTAAGGGATCTCGTCTTGAATTTGGGCAGCCTTAACGGCTCTGCCCCGGCCGTGGGTTCGCCGTCGTCACGATTCCCTGCCGAGCTTCTGCCCTCGTGTGGCTTCCCACTCCGGTCCGGCGATGTTCTCGTTGCCAACGGGGTGGTGACGGCCCTCGTCTTAGTTGTCGAGCTGCTGTCCTTTGTCAACGGCTCTTGCCGCTGCTGTCCCTTGCCGTGCTCGTGACGGGCGGGTCGCGCCGTTGCTTGTTGGCGGTGTCGTTCCCGTTTCCGTCCGATAACAACCGGAGACGAGAACTCCGGACAGAATTTCTATTCTTGCCCGTTAACTCGTTCTCCTACATTTTCTCGTTCATTATCTATTTTATTCGATTTATACTTGTTTTCGTTTACTAACTTCTCCGTTTTTGTTGTTGAAGGTTCTCTTCAAATGGTTAACACTTCACTGTGAGTGTTTTCATTTCACACTTGAGCTTAAGAGGTAATCTCTCCTTTATCCTCTTTGATTATTCAATATATGAATATTAAGCATGCTTTGTTATTGGTAAGTTTGATAAAATTCTTATGACTTCAAAATATTATTAGAGGCTTTTAGTTTCTAGTTTTTAAATTATTCATGCCTTGATCTTACGTTGCACGCTAAACTGATGTGAGAAATAGGAATAGATCTGAACCATTGATCTTAATTTGTTCTATGGCTGTAATTGATTTAAGCATTGATTATAAGGTATCATAAGCATGACTAGGTTTAAGCATGAATTTGTATAGCTTTAAGCATCTTTCGCATTTTAGCACGCCAGGATTTATTTGCACACGAATCATTCTCACATATATATATATATATAAGAGTTGATCAAATGAAAACTAATTATTTCGTGAAAACTAAAAATCATACATTTTTATGCATAGCATGATGCATTTTTGTGCATAGCATGTTGCATAAAAAATATATTATTTTTTGCATTTTATGTTCATAAAATATTTTTTTTTATATCCAACATGTTATGCATAAAAATGCGTCAGACTATTCATAAAAATGCATGGTTTTTAGTTTTCACGAAATAATTAGTTTTCACAAGATCTCATCCCTATATATATTTGATAGTGTCGGTAGGATTTTTTTATGAGAGTGTCGGTAGGATTTTTTTGTGTGAAGAAATATTTGATAGATTGCTTCCCGATTGTTTCACTAAAAGTGTTTGCAATAGAACAAAATCCTATCGTAGCACTAGTAAGTAAAAACCTAAGTCGAATCTCAAGGAAAACTTAACAGGGCAAATAATTGTGTAGTAAAAACAAACTAAACTAAGAAAGCAAGTAAATAGAGTTTTTGGGTTTTTGGTTTTTAAAATCCTAGACAAGAAAATAAATCAAAGCAATGAAATTAAAGCAAATAAATTTAATCTAGAAAGCTGGAAATAAATCTAAGAATTAAACTAAAGAAAACAATAAATCTACCTAGGCAAAAATCGAAAGGAAAGCAATAAAGAAAGCAACGAAAGAAAAGAAAACGAATCTAGACATAATTAAACTAAATCTGAAAATCTGGAAATTAAATAAATAAATCTAACTCTAAGAACTTTGAAAACGAGAGAATTGAAAACGAAAGAAAAACGAATCTAAACTAGACTTTGAAAACCGAACGAACGAAATTAAACTAAGGAAATTAAACGAGGCAATAAAGAAATCGAATCTAGAACTAAAGCAAGTAATTAAAGCAATTAAACGAAAGCAATAAAATAACTTACGAAAATAACGAAGAACGAAGAACTTGAATTAAACTGCAACGAACTACGAATCCGGATTCGAACAAAAGAAAGCAATAAAAACTAAAGCTAAAGTATTTAGAACTGAAAAACTAAGGTCAAAGCTTGTTCATAATTCGTGCCCTAATGGCATATATATACTAAGGTAAGAGTTTGATCCCAACTAGGAAAGTAATTAATAAAAACGCAACATGGAGCGAGCGCTCCAAAGATCTGGAGTGGGCGCTCCATAATGGCTGCGTAAATTCTGCTTCACTTCTTGAACTGGAGCGGGCGCTCCAACACCCTGGAGCGGGCGCTCCAACTAGGCCATGCAAATCCTTCTCGAACACTGTTCATGGAGCGGGCGCTCCACACCTCTGGAGCGAGCGCTCCAACTCATCTGCGCACTTTATCCAATTTTCACTCCTTTTTCTTCCTTTTCTTCTTCTTTCTCCTTCTTTCGGCTCCCATGATCCCTAGCAAGTAAAATACTCGAAACACCCAAATCATAGCTATAAAGACACAAAACAACTCCAAAACGACACAAAAACAAATAATAAATAAAGACTAAATCCTAACAAAATGACACCAAACAACTCCCCCACACTTAGACCTTTGCTTGTCCTCAAGCAAAATAATCATATAACTTAGACTCAATTCAAATAATCCAAATCATAGAACATTTAATCATCGGAATCGACAAACTCAAACAAGGTCACTTTAATCCCAAGTTACGAACAATCATCATCAACAAACTATGCGGCTTATAAATCAATCCAAGTAAGAGGAAAAGCAATGATATCACACATCTCACAAATATCTAGATCACCACAACTTAGACGACTAGCCTACTTCCCCTTTTTATTCAACAAATAAACAACTCTTTTTTTTTTTTCTTTTTCTTTTTTTTTTTTTTAACTTGTGAACGTTTATAGCACAAAATTCACTAGGTTTAATCATCGATGGGTCACATCGAGCCTCCTAGTGCGGTTTCCCGTACCCATTGTCAAGAGGGGTAGAATGCCTACGAACACTTATTCAAACATACACGAGTATCATCTAGGACGATGTTCATGAAATGTGATCATTCGAGGGTCTCTCGAAGCCTTTTCATGTGGTTTCCCGTGCTCATTACTCTAGTATTTTTATACGTTACAAGCAAGAGGAGCAGAAATCCTATCAACTCTTTATTCACATAAACACAACTATTTTTTTTTTCTTTTCTCTTTTTTTTAAGGGGAAATTAAACTAGCAATCCAAATTACAACAATCTAGATTAATCACTCAACCAAAAATCATAAATCATTTTCCTCAAACTCACATCAATTCATGCCCCACAATTCATCGAATCATAATATCTCACAACTCAAGATTAAACCAACCTAATTTATGCTCAAATCAATTCCAACAACTAAATACACCATCATCAAATCATTCAAATTAATCCTAAATTACATGCTTACATGCTTGAACACAAACAAATTTCTAAGTGGGGAAAATAAACAAAGACACAAAAACAAACAAGACACGAAAACACAAACATCAACTAACATGTCAAAAGTGATAATTATTCACCCCCCCCCCCCCCCCCCCCCCACACACACACACTTAAAATCATGCAATGTCCCATTGCAAGAAAATAAATAAAAAGAGAGGAGAAAACTTATCGCTTTTGACGACCACAATTGGCACAAAAATCGGGACCGTGATCGATCCCAAGAATTGCAACCTACAAAACAAACCAAAAACAAAAATACCAAACAAGCATAATATCATCTAAAATAACAAAAACACGACAAATAAAAATAAAGAAAAACAAATAGCTATCAAGGGTGAAAGTTTCGAGGATCATTTGGATCATTAGGATCCCAAGGTGCCTGAGAAGAAGAAGAAGTAGGGTGAAAATCGGTATACCTCGAAAGATGGCGCTCAATATCATATACCTGACCCGGAAGAGGTGGAGCGGGCGCGCGTATCTTCTGGAGCGGGCGCTCCAAGCTGATGAAGGGCGCGGGCGCTCCTAGTTCTTGGAGCGGTCGCTCCTGCAGAAAAATGGCAGCGCTGGTTCTGCTGACGGCGGCGCACGCGGCGAAGGCAGGCGGCGGCAATGACGGCGGCTTCGGGCTGGTGGTGGTGCGGACAGCGGCGGTCGGCCCCGATGCGGTGAAGACTAGAGACGATGACGGGTTGGTGAAGGTGGTTCCGACAACGACGGCTCCGGTGATGGTTGGCGGCGGCTCCGGTGGTGGTAAAGATGGAAGAATTGAGAGAAATTGGGGCTAGGGTTCGTGCACAAGTAAAACAAATGGAGTTAGAATGAAAAATAGAAAAGAAAAAGAAAATATACCTGATTTTGGCAAAGTGGAGCGGGCGCTCCAACAAGAGGGAGCGAGCGCTCCATTCGGGCTTTGCTAAATAATTTTATTCAGCACAACTTGGAGCGACCGCTCCGATGATTTGGAGCGAGCGCTCCACTCCATCCTCGAAAACCTGCAGAAAAATTAGATTTTTTTTTTTTTTTTTTTTTTTTAAATACGTGGGTTGCCTCCCACCAAGCGCTCTTTTAACGTCATTAGCTTGACTTACAAAAATTTAATCAAGACGAAAAAGAAGGGGGATCGGAAATAAAAATGGTCTCGACCGTTTGAGGCAACGTCTCTCCTTTGATGTACGGTTTCAAATGTTGACCATTAGCTGAAAATATGTACCCCGACTCATCATTCTTGATCTCCACAGCTCCGTGGGGAAAAACTCGAACGACCGTGTAAGGATCTCCCCACTTGGACTTGAGCTTGCCCGGAAAGAGACGAAGACGAGAATTGCAAAGAAGTACCTTCATCCCGGGCTTGAACTCCTTGTAGGTGATCTTCTTGTCATGGGGCCGCTTCACCTTATCCTTGTAAATCGTCGCATTCGATGGAGGTGGCGAGTTTTCCTCATCTACTTCATCAATCTCCTCTAAATCCCGTAGACGTTGCTCGATGTCCTCTTCCTCATCCACACAACTAAAGAACTCGTCATCCTCTTCTTCAACGAGCTCTTCATGACTTGCTACCCTATTAAAATCCTCACAAATATTTTCCTCAACAAGAGGGTTAGCAAGCTTAACATAAGAGCAACTATGAATAGAGGAAGTAGGAATAGAAGAAGAGTTTCGAAATACCGAAAATGTCACCGAACCTCCTTTGCCGGCCATGCTCAATGTTCCGGAGCCAACGTCGATTCGAGTTTGAGTAGTAGCCATGAACGGTCGTCCTAGCAAAAGAAGATGACCTTTCCCACTCCTAGCTCCTCGCCCCACGTCTAGCACAACGAAATCGGCAAGAACTCGAATACCTCCCACAAGTAAAACAACATCTTCCATAATCCCCAAGGGTCGACTCAAAGAACCGTCGGCTAACTCGATGTAATAATCTGTAGGCTTAAGATCCCTTGAACCCATTCTTTCATAAATCGAATAAGGCATCAAGTTCACCGCTGCCCCCAAATCCAACATTCCCGACACACGATCCCCATTATCCAAACTAACATCTAATGTAAAGCTTCCGGGATCACCTTGTTTCGGTAGAGATGAGAGATGACCGGTCGAGGTAGGAGAGGTGTTAGAACGAATTCGGCTAGCTTCGACGGCGGCCACCGTGTGACTCCTCATTTGCTTGTCTTCGCCTTGCTTCTTGTTTTTCAATCTGCTCGGGAAAGGGATAGGAGGGACGTAAGGGTTGGGCGCCTTATGAAAGATGGCCTCTTCCTCCTTTTTCTCTGTTTCGGCGGCTGGAGGTGCAACAGGGGACGGGAGCGGGCGCTCCATCTGTTGGAGCGGGCGCTCCATGTAGGGCGTGCTCGAAAAATTACTCTGGGAGACTTGGAGCGGGTGCTCCAAAGTCTGGAGCGGTCGCTCCAGTTGAGACTCGCTATGGATTTGCAGGCGTTGGAGCGGGCGCTCCAAGGGTTGGAGCGGGCGCTCCAAATGGGGCGCGCTGGAATTTAAACTTTGCTGGAGAGGGAGCGGTCGCTCCAATGTCTGGAGCGGGCGCTCCATTTGCTGCGCGCTGGGACTGCTTCTCGACGGGATCCAGCTGCTGCTCGGGTCCCAACGTCCACTAGTTGGGCCCGTTCCTTGTATATCGGGCATGGCGACACCATTATCCACCGTACTTCCATCCCTCAATACCGAAATTGATTGAGCTTGATAAGTTGGCGGATGTTGGGGCGGAATCGGAGGAACATATGGAGGATATTGCACCTCGTTGGCTTGTTGTGGTTGAATCCCTTGGCTCGGAATTCACCCCGGTTGTTGAATCAAGTGCATTGCCCCTGAAATTTGTCCAATAGCCGTCTCGAGCCTCTTTATGTTTGCATCAAGGGCATGGAAACGATCCTCATTGACGAGAGGCTTTTGTGGAGGTGGTTGAGGACGAGGATTTTGGGGAGGAGGTGGAGGGTATGGCGATGAAGGATAATATGGAGGAGGTGGTGGATAATATGGGTTTGGTGGATATTGATGAGGAGGATAATATGGTGGTGGAGAGGGATAGTATGAATTTTTAGGAGGGTAGGGATAATTATAAGGAGGGGGGCGACGATTTTGAAAATTCGGGTTCGTACCTTGCCCTTGAGGTGGTGGTCCTTGTGGCATGTAACCTTGGGCGGCATAGACCTCGGCTCCTCCTTCGTATGTGAATGCTCCCATATTTTCGCAAACCTCCTTGATATGGCCTAGCTCTCCACAAACATCGCACCGGTCCGGCTTCCTAGTCTCCACTTGAGGTGCCGGTGCGTTCTGCTTCATCTTTAAATTCTCGAGATCTCTCAACATATCGGCCATCTGCTTCTTCATGTCGGGGCTCATCGTGACCGCCTTTGCCTCTATCTTCGTTGACCTAGATGACTTCTGTTGGGAACTTGCAGCAAGAGTCTCGAAAATCTTCTTCATGTCATCGGCTGTCTTGACCGCAATATTTCCTCCGGCCGAGCTGTCCACCATGAATTGGCAGGTCTGATTCAATGCATCGTAGAAGTATTGCCAAATAAGCTCAGGAGCCATCTGATGGTGAGGACATTGTTGAAGTAATTCCTGAAATCTCTCCCAAGCCTCGTGAAATGGCTCGTCGTGGTCCTGAGAGAAATTCATGATTTGCGACCGCACCTCCTGAGTCTTGCGGCTAGGATAATACTTCAACATAAACTTCTCACACACCTCATTCCAAGTGTGGAGAGATTCGGCTGGGAGCGACAGGTACCATGACTTTGCCCGATCCTTCAGAGTATAGGGGAAACACTTCATCTTCAGGTTGTCCTCCGTAAGGCCTGATAGTGGAAAAGACTGCACAACGATGCAGTACTCCCGAATAAACGTAAGTGCATCCTCGTTGGCCAGCCCGTGATAGGAAGGGAGCAACGCCAGGTGGTGAGGTTTCAGCTCGTGATTTCTGACCGCTTCCGTCAGAACAATCGCCGAAGTAGTGGCAGTGAAGGTAGGGCGAGCAAAATCTCCCATATATCGTGCCATCGCTTCGGTCTCAGCAAAAACAACACTCAGCAAACAGGGTTAAACGCACCGAGTGGGAGAAATAAGAAAAACGAATAAACACAAATAAAAATAAAACAAATAAAAATACTACACAATCAAAAGCCTAAAGTTTTCCCCGGCAACGGCGCCAAAATTTGTTTCACTAAAAAGTGTTTGCAATAGAACAAAATCCTATCGTAGCACTAGTAAGTAAAAACCTAAGTCGAATCTCAAGGAAAACTTAACAGGGCAAATAATTGTGTAGTAAAAACAACCTAAACTAAGAAAGCAAGTAAATAGAGTTTTTGGGTTTTTGGTTTTTAAAATCCTAGACAAGAAAATAAATCAAAGCAATGAAATTAAAGCAAATAAATTTAATCTAGAAAGCTGGAAATAAATCTAAGAATTAAACTAAAGAAAACAATAAATCTACCTAGGCAAAAATCGAAAGGAAAGCAATAAAGAAAGCAACGAAAGAAAAGAAAACGAATCTAGACATAATTAAACTAAATCTGAAAATCTGGAAATTAAATAAATAAATCTAACTCTAAGAACTTTGAAAACGAGAGAATTGAAAACGAAAGAAAAACGAATCTAAACTAGACTTTGAAAACCGAACGAACGAAATTAAACTAAGGAAATTAAACGAGGCAATAAAGAAATCGAATCTAGAACTAAAGCAAGTAATTAAAGCAATTAAACGAAAGCAATAAAATAACTTACGAAAATAACGAAGAACGAAGAACTTGAATTAAACTGCAACGAACTACGAATCCGGATTCGAACAAAAGAAAGCAATAAAAACTAAAGCTAAAGTATTTAGAACTGAAAAACTAAGGTCAAAGCTTGTTCATAATTCGTGCCCTAATGGCATATATATACTAAGGTAAGAGTTTGATCCCAACTAGGAAAGTAATTAATAAAAATGCAACATGGAGCGAGCGCTCCAAAGATCTGGAGCGGCGCTCCATAATGGCTGCGTAAATTCTGCTTCACTTCTTGAACTGGAGCGGGCGCTCCAACTAGGCCATGCAAATCCTTCTCGAACACTGTTCATGGAGCGGGCGCTCCACACCTCTGGAGCGAGCGCTCCAACTCATCTGCGCACTTTATCCAATTTTCACTCCTTTTTCTTCCTTTTCTTCTTCTTTCTCCTTCTTTCGGCTCCCATGATCCCTAACAAGTAAAATACTCGAAACACTCAAATCATAGCTATAAAGACACAAAACAACTCCAAAACGACACAAAAACAAATAATAAATAAAGACTAAATCCTAACAAAATGACACCAAACACCGATCACGGGATTTTCCTATGCATACTCCAATTATATGAGGTATTGTCTTTTCCTACTTCTCTACTCCTCTCATGCATGTTTTAATGTGTGCAGGGAGTCATAATTTGCCTTGGCTATAAAGTACACTTGAGTGCTTTGGTAGAGGAGGGTCTACTAGTGTTTAAGACCACGTTCCCCATTTGTACCCTTCCTCCTTTCTCTTTTCCTTGTACGCATTGTTCTTGTAATGTGTGGATAGTGTTGATATCATTATTGTAGTGTAGGGAGGGGTAGTGGGGTTAAAGTGTAAGAGATGTAAGGGTAAGAGCATCTCCAGCAATGCAGCACTATTTTAGTGCAGAGTTTTGCTCCAACAGTCCACACTAAAATAGAGTAATTATAGTGCAATGAACAATGTTCCCCTAAATATAGAGTAACACTATTCACTGCACTATAATTTTGTATTCATCATTTTGTGCTCGTTTTTGTTTGCGATTTTATATGTGGTGTATTTCAATTTAGTTTGTTTTATTGATAATTTTATTTTTTCTTTTCACAATTTAATTTGATATATGCTTTTTTTTTTTGTGTGTGTATCATTTTTTTTTAATTTTTTTTGGTTCTTTTCACAATTTATTACTCGTATATTACTTTTAATTAAACTAATTTTTCTTTTCTTTTAAAACTCTATGTATAATTTACGTGTGATACAAATATATATACAAAATGATTGTATAAATTAATGAAACAAAATAAAAAAAAAAATGCATTAATAAGAAAAACATAAAATTACATAACATTGCCAAATTAAAGTACAAAACAAACTACATATTTACAATTATTGGCAATATCTACTTATTTTATCTTAATTTAATGAGTTAAAATTTATATCATTGTCATTTTTTTAAATCATGTTTACAATTTATTCAAAAAATAAATGAAAAAAACATATTTTGAAATATTCCTTTTCTGTTGTATTTTAGTGCGAACTGTTGGAGATGAGTTACTATTTCTGCACTATTTTAGTGTTAGTGCTGCTGGAAAATAGGGGAAACTGTTGGAGATGCTTAGGCCTTGTTTGGTAGATAAGATGAGATAAGGTGGGATAAGATAAAAATTATCTTGGGTTCTTAGGATAAGAATTATCTTGGGGGAGAGGTGGGATAAGAAATAGGGAAAATGTAGTTGTTTTTATCCCGAGCCTCACCCTTATCACGGGCCCCCGTGATAAGTTATCTTGCCTACCAAACATAGGATAAGCCCAGATAAATTTTCTTATCCTGACATATCTCATCTACCAAACGGACCCTTAAGGGAGTGTGTCTCCCACTTAGTCATATTTGATGGATTATTTACGTAGAATTCATAGGATGTAGTGTAGTGTTTCTTCCCTTCTTGTTGCAGTAGAGTAGAGATTATTGTATGTAATGTATTTTACTTTTATTGTATTATTGTATTTTTATTACAACAATGACGTCCTTTATTTACTACGACGAATGCCGATTTATCGTACACTTATGATTCGACAACTTCGTCTCGACTTTCTTCAATACAACTTCTCCTCTACAACTCCAAATGTCGACGCCTTCACTTCTCTTATTTATTCGATGCACTTCGAATAAAATCATCGTTGAAACGAATAATATCTCCTTTACTTGATTCTTTAATATCTATGTATACTCATAAATCGAATGATTTATATTCTAACTCAATAGATATATATATATATATATAGAGAATAGATCATATGAGAACCCTTCCATTTATGAGAACTAGGAACCAATCTCATCCATCCATATTTATAGATCTAAAGGCTACAAATTAAGGATTAAATTGCCTTTTTAGCCGTTTTTACACGCCTATGGGGTTATTTTTGACAAATCCTAAAAATTATATCCGCCTAATCCCTATATTCTCGGTATTTAATGCAATCAATTTGTATTCATCTTCTCACACGTTGATGATTTTTATTTATTTTTTTCATTTATTTTTTGTTCATCTCTTTCTCTCTCCTTAGTTTAACTGCCATAACCCCCCCCCCCCCCCCCCCCCCCCAAAATTCGATCTAATCACATTAGCCATTAGCACAATATAAAACATAAAAAGCATGAAATCATTATCTACGATGCATAACATAAACATAAATAAAGAAAAGTTGTTCATCTTTGGAAATTTTTAAATTATTTTATTGAAATGTATTTATATTCTTGACAAATGCGTATAATTCATTATTTCTCATTCAATTTTTGTATTCATCTTTGATATTCTCTAATCAACTTTATAAAATATTTCAAGCATAAGCTTTTGATTATTTGTGCATATTATGAAATGTAAGTTATTGCAACTATTAGATTTGTTTATGTTTGATAATTTGAAGCATTATTTCATAACTATTTAAGCACTGATTTTGCTGACCCTATATTTGATAATTTCATGGTTTAATTTTACATCAAAGAGTAAATCTATGCTCGATATGTTTTGTTGGATTGCTTAATTTATTACTTATTTATAATAGTATTTTTTAATGCTCAATTAATATTTCCCAAATGTTTTTTCCATTTTTTCAAAATCTTAAAATAGGGTTTATTAATTCCACATAGGGTTTATTGAAACTTCAGAATAATGTTTATTATTACATTTTAGTTAATTAATGAAACATGATGCATATAGTGACCGGAAAACATAGTGATAACATATATAAGCATTCTTACGAAATAATTCAAGCACTTTATAAATAATAAATAAGCAATGATCTAATGTATGGCTTTAGTGTTCAATAAGTTTTCAATTTTTGCTTATTTATAATAGTCTTCATGCTTAATAACTTAATTAGTTAATTTGCTTAAAACATTCAAAACGTTAATTATAGATTTTTGCATTTTTCTTAATTATAAGATTCTTGATGCTTTTTAATGTTTATGTTTTAGGTTAGATAAGAGTTGTAAAATAATATATACCAAAAGCATTATTTAAAACTATTAAAAGCATTGATATCATATAAGGTAGAAGCAATATTAGAACAATAGAAAAATCATTGTTATACGTACAATAAGGAATAAAATTAAAAAAAAAAAATGGTAAGAGAAAATAGAAAAAATCCGGCAAACATAGAAGAGAATAGGATTATTTGCTAATATACTTTTTTTTTGGAAGGGGTTGCAAATCAGCTGCCGTGAATATAGGCCGGGTGGTATATATGTGCACAGAAAATGACTATATTATCCTTTCTTTCCATAATTATAATTAGAAATTCAGTTTTATAAATGTAATCGGTTAAATCTACACCACACAATTCAAAAGGATCAAAGGCTATTATTAGTTCCTAGTTCTCATAAAGTGAATGGTCTCCATGAGAACCATCCCCTATATATATATATATATATATATATATATATATATATATATATATATATATATATATGTGCTGGGAACCCCTTGCAGTTTGATTTTGATGATGTTTTTCGAAACCACACTTAGGCATATTTTACTTGTTTAGGGTCAAGGCCGATAGATCGACCTACTACCTGTTAGTGCAGGTCGATGCTCTCTATAGTTCTAAATGCAAGTTTGATCCACTCTGTAAGAGAAATGTCGTTTATCGACCTGCCTCATTCGGATCGAGCTGGCATATCTGCCTGTCTATCGACCTCCCTTCTCAAGCTTCCAGCCTGCTTTGACTTAGAAGATTTCAAGAGCTGGATTTCTATATCAAGGTCGATGCTCCGCCTTCATGGAGCTACACGACCTGATCCTTGCCACGTGGTGTGCCAGCAAGGACGAATCTTCCCAACGGCTAGAAGTGAGTCAGCCTCCAACGGCTAGTGCCACGTCAGCCTGACTCCAACGGCTAGTTTTTCAAAACTGCCTATAAATACTTCAGCCATTATCGGATTCAAGCACGGGAAACTCAAGCTATCAACGCCAAACTCTGCAAAAAAATCACTCTCAAAGTTCTCATCCATTCAAGTGTTCGAAATTCCACTAGTTTCCCAAACACTTGACAAAGAGAGATTTTCCACTCCGATAAAAGCCCAACGACGAAGCGTTCACTGCTGCTTGTCGTTGATTCAACAACTTCTTCTCCGACTCGTTCGAAGTTAGAAAGTTTGTGTGTTTCACCATTGTAGAGTTAGTCAAGCTCTGTAGTGTGTGAAAGGTTGTTTGTACGTTTTGTACGAAAGGTTGTAAGGGTCACGACCCAAAACTCGTGTCTAGATATATTCAAGTTAGAGTGTATTTAGAACTGATACTCAGTCAGTATAAATAAGAGAGAGGTTGGATCCAAAGGTAAAGGGATTCTCAGGTCGAGTCGATCTGACGTGGACGTAGGAGGGTTTCTCCGAACCACGCTAAAATTGCGGTGTCTCTCTCTCTCTCTCTTTATTTATCGCCCTTTCATTTTATTATCAAACTGACGAGCATCAACCTGCATATCAAGCATCAACCTGCATTTCAGTATCGACCTTAGATTTTTCAAAGAGTAAATCAACCTCCACCAACTTCCGCATAAGCACAGTTTGATAAATCAAGCTTGTTCCCAAACGAGCTTGATAGATCAACCTGTTTCTGATAAGGATCGACCTTGACAATCGACCTTTGATCGACCTGATTTTATAAAAGTCAAAAACGGTTGGTTATTGGTGTATTCCCCCCCCCCCCCCCCCCCATACACCAATTACTCTTTCCCGGGACCATCAATATATATATATATATATATATATATATATATATATATATATATATATATATATATATATATATATATTTATTGAAGTTAGCAAGCTAGAATATTAATCTTTCGATTAATAAGAATACATATATATATATATATATATATATTCTTATTAATCGAAAAATTAATATTCTAACGTGCTAGCTTATATATACTTATATCTCATATATATGTTGCATAAACATATATATTATTTATATGCATTTTTTTTATATATAAAATAATATATTATTTATGCAAAATAATATGTATGAAAATGCGTCATGCTAATCATAAAAATGCATGGTTTTTAGTTTTCACGAAATAATTAGTTTTCACCAGATATATATATATATATATATATATATATATATATATATATATATATATATATATATATATATATATATATATATATATATATATATATTCTTATTAATCGAAAGATTAATATTCTAACTTGCTAACTTTAATATATATATATATATATATTTATATATATACATATATATATATAGGGAGTGGTTCGTGTGCAAATATATCATTGCGTGCTAAAATGCAAAAGATGCTTAAAGCTATACAAAATCATGCTTAAATCGGTATATATTTATGCTTACAACACCATCATGCTTTTTAATGTACAAATTGATGCTTAAACCTAGTCATGCTTATAATACCTTATAATCATGCTTAAATCAATTACAGCCATAGATCAAATTAAGATCAATGGTTCTGATCCATTCCTATATCTCACACCAGGACTTATTTATATATATATATATATTTCTTATTAATCGAAAGATTAATATTCTACCATGCTAGCTTTAATAAATATGGTAACGTAGAGTTTAGAAAGTACGGGTATTACATTATCAAACTTGGCGGGATCGTCATCTTTCTAACTTCACCTAGAAACGTATACAATACCAAAGAATCGATCAGGTCCAACTTTCAGCAAATCGTGAACAACGGCCCGCGGTCCGGAATCAACTGGTCTTGAATATGTTCACAACTAAATAATGTGGCAGAGTAAGTTAATAAAAAAAATTCCATTTTGAATTTAATAATTTTTTAAAATTATATTATTGCAACATCAACCGTGTGAAAATATTATTTAAAATAGTACCGGCATTATATTAATAGAATCATGATTTATCAAGATCAGGCAATCGTCAATCTATTTTAAATACTAGCGGTAAATCTGAAAAAAATAATAATAATAATAAGTTTAATTATTTAATTGATGATCAATTTGATACGAGTATCTAAAAGTCATAAAACCCTAGACCGATAAGAAAATTAAATAATCAAATTCAACACATAAATTAACATAACCTGAAACATTAAATAAACTCAGAAATTTGTAGCTTCAGTTAATCACAAATTAAACTAGGGTTTATTCTGAGTTGGGGTCTATAGGTCATTCTTTTCTAGGGTCTATTTTCTCCGATATAAATGAAGTCATTATTTTATTAAAATCTTAGCTCGGAGGATCTAGGGTTAAAATAGTTAAAAATAATATTATTGCGATATGAAAAAAAAATCCGAACTCGACGAGCCGATTTGAATAGCCCGAAGAAAATAGTGGGTTAGTGCCATAAAATGCTACCTCGAACGGAAAAAATTAATCAGATAGGGGGACCGAAAAAAATCCGAAGCCGATACGAATACGATTGGCCCGAAAGCCGGTGGGTTTACCACGATTCATAAATTCATGTGATATTGCATTACACTACTTATAAATTTGATAATTATGTCAACTTTTTAATTATTATTGAGTATTTAAAAAAAAAAATTAATCAAAATGTAATCATATTTTAAAATTCTATTCATTTTTAATTCAACACTTGGTGAAAATTAAAATAAAGATTAATATTTATATAGTATGTTTGCTAAATTCACAATATTTAATAATTATTTATTTTATTTATACAAATATGTGTTAAAATAATAATTATTTATTTTATGCGTATACGATGTTAATTTTAGTTTTTGTATACATAATTACCCTGTGGACTAGGTCGAAACCGAGTGCGTTAGGGTTAGACAAAAAAATATTAGCCTAAAAAAAAGGTTCGATAAGCACTAGCCGAATATCCCGCGACCCGATAAAACTGACTCGAAACCTGGTGGATTGACTTGTTTGAAATCCATTTATATATGAGCTTTAAGCCTTTAATAATCGAATTCAATTGTATTCTTCATTTCATTTTACAGGACTTGCTCTTGGGCTTTAACCTTTCATTTGATATGGGCTTTATCCAAACTATACATTTGATACTAAGTAGACTAATTCTGAAATTATTATATACTATAAAATTGACTTCTTGGCCTTAAATAATCTTACAAAGTTTCTAAACAGTTTGATCCGTTAATCATGAAATGTAATATGCTCCTTTTGTTCACTCTATTATAATGACTTCTTGGATTATTATAATCGGTTTCATTCATGAATAGAATATAGTTAAAATTTCGTTAACACGTGTAGAGCATAAATCTAAACGATGTTATAGATAACGTTCGACGTTGCGGGAGTGATTGGTGTCTAGTTGTTAGGATTTTCGTTGTGTTTTCGAGTCCGTTTTCGTTATGTTTTCGTGTCTTTTTATATGTCTATGGTTATGATTTGGTTGTTTGGAGTTTTTGGTAGTCGTAGGTACTTATGGATGAAAAAGGAGCGGTAATGGATCGAAAAGGGGGGAAAAGACGAAGGAGGACGAAGGAGGACAGTTCGGAGAGTTGGACGGCCGTCCAACTCATCTGGACGGCTGTCCAAGGTGTCATGTCCAAATGCTGGACGCACGTCCAGCGTGCGATCAAATTCCTACAGACCCAGGATCTGGACGTACGTCCAACTTCGGCGGCCAGCTTTGTTTCCTTGTATATCTAGGTTTTTATACCTAGTATATATACTACCTCTTGTACACGAATTTGACAACATTTTTACCTTCGTTTAGCTTTAGTTTTCGCATTCAAACACTTTAGATTAGCTTTCCTTTGTTCGGATCCGAATTCTTCGTTTCTTTTTACTTTAATTCAAGACTTCTTCGTTTAATTCAAGTTCTTCGTTCTTCGTTTAATTCCGTAAGTTCTTTATTGCTTTCGTTTACTTGATTTAATTGCTTCCTTTAGTTTTAGATTTAATTCGTAATTGCTTCGTTTAATTTCCTTCGTTTAATTTCATTCGTTCGGTTTTCAAGTTATAGTTTAGATTAGTTTTTCCTTCGGTTTCGATTCTTTCGTTTTCCAAGTTCTTAGAGTTAGAATTAATTGTTTAAATTTCCATATTTTATTACTATGTCTAGATTCGTTTACTTCGTTGCTTTCTTTATCGCTTTCTTTCCAATTCTTGCCTAGGTAGTTTAATTGTTTTCTTTTAGTTTAATTCTTAGATTTATTACTTGCTTTCTAGATTAGTTATTTACTTGCTTTTATTTATTGCTTTGATTTATTTTATTGTCTAGGATTTAAATACAAAAACCCAAAAATTATTCTTTACTTGCTTTCTTAGTTTAGGTTGTTTTTGCTACACAATTATTTGCCCTGTTAAGTTTTCCTTCGAGATTCGACATTGGGTTTTACTTGCTAGTGCTACGATAGGATTTTGTTCTATTGCAAACACTTTTTAGTGAAACAAATTTTGGCGCCGTTGCCAGGGAAAACTTTAGGCTATTTAATTGTGTAGTATTTTTATTTATTTTATTTTAGTTTGTTTTGTTCGATTTCTTGTTTCTTCCACTCGGTGCGTTTAATCCTTTTGTTGAGTGTTGTTTATGCATGGTCGCCGAAGTCTTCAAAGGAGATTAGCGCCGCACATCGACAACATCAATCAAAGGAAAGCAGTTCTAGCCGCGAGGGAGGAAGAGGAGATCAATTCCCAAGACTTTTCCTTAGTCTTGTTGTTTGCAGAGCCCGAAGCAATGGCCGCTAGAATTATGGGCGATTTTGCTCGCCCTACGTTCACAGCCACCACTTCGGCGATTGTCCTGATGGAAGCGGTCAGGAATCATGAGCTTAAACCTCACCACATGGCGTTGCTCCCATCCTACCTAGGGCTGCCCAACGAGGATGCATTGACGTTCATCCGAGAGTATTGCACGGTGGTGCAATCTTTCCCACTCTCGGGTCTCACGGAGGACAACTTGAAGATGAAGTGCTTCCCGTACACCCTCAAGGATCGAGCAAAGTCATGGTATTTGTCACTCCCGGCCAACTCTCTCACCACATGGAATGCCGTTTGTGAGAAATTCATGCTCAAGTACTACCCGAACCGCAAGACTTAAGAGGTGCGGTCGAAGATTATGAACTTTTCCCAAGACAACGATGAGCCGTTTCACGAAGCATGGAAGAGGTTCCAAGAGCTACTTCAACAATGCCCTCATCATCAAATGGCATCGGAGTTTCTTTGGCAATATTTCTACGACGCACTCAATCAAACTTGTCAGTTCATGGTGGATAGTTCGGTCGGAGGCAACATAGCGGTCAAGACAGCTGATGAGATGAAGAATATTTTTGAGACGCTCGCTGCGAGTTCTCAACAAAAATCAGCTAGGCCGAGGAAAGTGGAGGCGAGTGCAATTTCGATGAGCCCCGATATGAAGAAGCAAATTGCCGACATGTATAGGGATCTCAAGAACTTGAAGATGAAGCAAAGTGCACCGGCCCTGAAGGTTGAAGAGAGGAAGCCAGGCCAATGCGAGATTTATGGAGAGCTTGGACACATCAAGGAGGTGTGCCACAACATGGGGGAGTTTCCATACGAAGGAGGAGCCGAGGTGTAAGCCGCTCAAGGGTATCCGCCTCAAGTGCCTTCACCTCAAGGATATCAAGGAGGATACAATGGACGCTACCAAAATCCGAGGCCGACACAAGGGCAAGGTAATCCTCCTACCTATCCTAATAGGCGCCCTCCACCATATAATAACCCCTATCCTCCACCAAATCCCTACTATTCTCAACCACCACCATATTATCCACCTCCACAATATCCTCCAAATCCATATTATCCACCACCTCCATACTACCTACCTCAACCCACTCCTACACCACCGACACACCCGAATTCTCGTCCTCAAGGACCTCCACAAAAGCCTCCCGTCGATGAGAGTCTCTCGACATTCCTTCATGAAGCTAAATTGGCTCGAGAGGCTCAAGATGCTACCATTAAGAGGCTTGAGACGGCCATTGGCCAAATTTCTGGTTCCATGCACTTGATGCAACAACCGGGGCAAATTCCGAGCCAAGGGATTCAACCGCAACAAGCTCACGAGGTGCAAGCCCCATATCCCCCGTACGTTCCTCCTTTTCCACCTCATCAAGCCCAAGCAGTTTCGGTGTTGCGGAGTGGAAGACAGGTGGACATGGTGTTAATATGCCACCTCAAGGGCATTCAAGTGATAGATGGAGCCCGAGCACGCGTTGGAGCAACGCCAGAAATCCGGTAGAATCAGGAGTTGGACGGGCGTCCAACTTTTCTGGACGGCCGTCCAACCCTGGACGGACATCCACCCCTCCAGCCATAGTTGGACGTGCGTTCAACGAGGGTTCTCAACATCCAACAGGAGCCGGAGTTGGACGGCCGTCCAACTCACCTGGACGTACGTCCAACCCCGTTTCTCAGCGTCCAACAGTTCTAGAGGTTGGACGTCCGTCCAACCCTACTGGACGGCTGTCCAACCCCGACGAGCCATGCACGGAGTCCGAAGAGCCCGAGAAGGAGGCCCAACCTCTTCACAAGACGTCCAACCCTTATGTTCCTCCCACTCCTTATCCAAGTCGTGTGAAAAACAAGAAGCGTGATCAACAATTCATGGATCTATACAAGCTTCTTTCAAAGGTGGACATGAACTTGCCTCTTCTTGATGTTATTCGCAACGTGCCACCATTCGTGAGGTTCGTGAAGGAGTTGACATCAAGGAAGAAGCCGTTCGATGAGATGGAGACGATTGCGGTGTCGGAAGTGGCGACATCGATAATGCAACACCCTCTTCCACCTAAGCAACGAGATCCAGGTTCTTTCGTTATCACTATCTCTTTAGGTAATGGTAAGGAAGCATGTGGTATGCTAGATTTAGGTGCCGGAATTAATCTTATGTCTTATTCTATCTTTAAGCAATTAGAGTTAGGAGAGCTTAAACCCACTCGCATGAGCCTTCAATTGGCGGATAGGTCTATTAGGTACCCTAGAGGTATTATTGAGGATATTCTTGTTCGTGTGGGGGGGTTGATTGTTCCCGTCGATTTCGTTGTTTTAGAGATAGGTGGGGTACAAGAGAATGGTATTGAGCATACACTTTTGTTAGGCCGTCCTTTTATGGCTACTACTAATACTTTGATTGATGTGAAGAGTGGTGTGCTTAAGATGTCTGTTTTGGGTGAGGATGTCTCATTTTTTGTGCATAAGAGTCGGCCTATGTCATCGGTCAATTTAATTGATAATTGTTCTTTCATCGATAAAGTTGATGCCTTGGCCGAGTATTCTTTTGTGCAGGATTTTGATACCGAGGAAGTATGTTGAGGATCCGGAGATCAAATGGAATGGGAGCGAATGGAGAGGGATATTGGAATCAAGCTTCCGTTTCCACCTCAAGATCCCGAGCCCGGCTCAAAAATTCCGGAGCCGTTGGAGTTGAAAGAGCTTCCTTCGCTTTTGAAATATATATTTTTAGAGGGAGTAAATCAAAAACCTGTAATTATCTCTTCTTCTTTGTCTCTTGCAGAGGAAGGAGCATTGGTGGGCATACTCAAGGAGAACAAGCTCGCTTTTGGATGGAGCTTGGCGGATATTCGAGGAATTAGCCCGGCCACTTGCATGCATCGCATCAATCTCGAAGAAGGCGCTCGCCCCAAACGAGATGGTCAAAGGAGGCTCAATCCAATGCTCATGGAGGTCGTGCGCAAGGAAATTTACAAGCTATTGGCAGAGGGCATTATTTATGCCATCACCGATAGTGAGTGGGTGAGCCCGGTGCACGTCGTTCCAAAGAAGGGAGGAATTACGGTGTTGAAGAACGAGAAGGACGAGTTGGTCGCCTCCCGCCCGGTTACCGGTTGGAGGATGTGCATAGATTATAGGAAGCTCAACGTTTCCACCAAAAAGGACCACTTTCCTCTCCCTTATATTGATCAAATGCTTGATAAATTAGCCGGGCAGGAATTTTATTGTTTTTTAGATGGCTTGTCAGGTTACTACCAAATTGCGATAGCTCCGGAGGATCAAGCAAAGACGGCCTTTGCAAGCCCTTTTGGGACCTACGCTTATAGGAGGATGCCATTTAGTCTCTGCAATGCACCGGGTACGTTCCAAAGATGCATGATGTCTATTTTCTCAGAATTTATTGGTGATTTTGTAGAGATTTTTATGGACGATTTTTCTGTTTTTAGGTCGTCTTTTCATGATTGCTTGATGAAAATAGAGAGAGTTCTTAAGAGGTGCATTGAGAGTGGTCTTACTTTGAGTTGGGAAAAGAGTCATTTTATGGTTAAAAGTGGTATTGTTTTAGGCCATGTAGTCTCGAGTAAGGGTATAGAGGTCGACAAAGCGAAAGTGGAGGTTATTGAAAAATTGCCACCACCTAGTGATGTCAAAGGTATTAGGAGTTTCCTTGGTCATGCTGGCTTTTATAGACGATTTATTAAGGATTTTTCTAAGATTAGCCAACCTCTTTGCCGTCTTCTTGCTCAAGATGTTCCTTTTCACTTTGATGATTCTTGTATGCATGCTTTTCTCACTTTGAAGGAAAAACTCATCTCTGCGCCTGTTGTAGTTGGTCCCGATTGGTCATTGCCTTTTGAAATCATGTGTGATGCTTCTAATAATGTCGTAGGGGCTGTTTTGGGTCAAAGAGTCGATAAGATGCTTCGTGTGATTTACTATGCTAGTTTAACTCTTAATCCTGCTCAAGTGAATTACACCACCACCGAACAAGAGATGTTTGCTGTTGTTTTTGCCTTAGATAAGCTTAGATCTTACATCATAGGATCTAAGGTGATTATTTATAGTGATCATGGTGCTCTTAAACATCTTTTGACTAAAGCCCAAGCAAAACCTAGGTTGATTAGATGGGTCTTATTGCTACAAGAGTTTGATATTGAGATACGTGATAGGAAAGGTAGTGATAATCTTGTGGCCGATCATCTCTCTCATCTCAATTCACCTCCCCCATATGCTTCTCTTGATGATATTTGTGATTCCTTCCCTTTTGAGAATGTTAATGAAGTTGATGTTACTCCTTGGTTTGCCGATATTGCTAATTACTTGGCCGATAAGGACAATAAACCCGTCCTTAACGCTCAAGAAGAGAAAAGGTTTCTTCGTTTGTGCAGGCAATACTATTGGGAGGACCCTCACTTGTTCAAACTTGGGAAGGACGAGGTGATTCGAAGGTGCGTTCCCGACCACGAGCAAGCTGAGGTGTTGCGACATTGTCACGAGGAACCGAGTGGAGGCCATTTTGGTGGGCAAAAGACTGCACATAAGGTACTTCAAAGTGGACTATATTGGCCCACTCTTTTTAAGGATGCCCAAGCCTTCTATCTTTCTTGTGATCGTTGTCAACGCGTCAGCTCGATTAGTCGACGCAATGAGATGCCTTTAAATCCTATCTTGGTGGTCGAGGTATTTGATGTATGGGGTATTGATTTTATGGGTCCTTTCCCCAAGTCTCATGGATTCGAATATATTTTGCTTGCCGTTGATTACGTGTCTAAGTGGGTTGAGGCTATACCCACGAAGACATGTGACTCTCACGTTGTCTTGAAGTTTGTGCAGGAAAATATTTTGTATAGGTTTGGTTTCCCTCGTGTGATCATTAGTGATGGGGGAAAGCATTTTTGCAACAAATTATTCGCGAAGCTCATGAAGAAGAACGCCATCACACACAAGGTGGCGACTCCTTATCATCCGTAGACTTCGGGACAAGCGGAGACGAGCAATCGGCAAATCAAAGCGATCCTCGAGAAGACGGTGAGACCATCAAGGAAGGATTGGGCCGACAAATTGAACGACGCTCTTTGGGCATATCGTACAGCTTACAAAGGCGTGCTTGGGATGAGTCCCTATAGGCTCGTCTATGGTAAGTCGTGTCATTTGCCCATTGAGATTGAGTTCAAGGCGTATTGGGCCCTCAAGCGCATCAATTTCGACCTCGATGACGCACATGATCGGTGGATTTTGCAAATGGAGGAGCTCGACGAGCTAAGGAACGAAGCCTACGACAACGCCAAGATCTACAAGGATAAGGTGAAGCGTCTACATGATAGACGAATAGCCTACAAGGAGTTCAAACCCGGAATGAAGGTACTTCTCTTTCACTCTCGTCTTCAATTATTTCCGGGTAAGCTAAAGTCTAGGTGGGGAGGTCCATACACGGTGGTGCAAGTTTCCCCCATGGTGCGGTGGAGATCAAGAACGAGGATTCGGGATACATTTTCTCGGTCAACGGGCAACGATTGAAGTCGTACATCGAAGGTGACGACATTACCTCAAACGGTGGAGACGATTCTCATCTCCGACCCCCCACTTTCCTCTTGAGTATTTGGTACGTCAAGCTAATGACGATAAACAAGCGCTTGGTGGGAGGCAACCCACGTAAAAAAAAAAAATGTAGTTTAGTATTCGTTTTTGTTATTCTCATTGTTTTCGTTTGTTTTCTTTCAGATTTTTCGTGCAGGGAGTAGTTCACAAGGATTGGCGTGAAGAGAGGTCGAGACGGGAAGGAAAAATCGATTTGTGAGCAGTTTCGAGAGTTGGACGGGCGTCCAACTTAAGTTGGACGTGCGTCCAACATGTGCCAACCAAACTCAGTACCGTGGGTTGGACGCCGTCCAACTCGGGTTGGACGGGCGTCCAACCCGAGTTGGACGGGCGTCCAACTCTAACCTCTCCAGCTCAGTTACGCGAGTTGGACGTACGTCCAACCCTGGACGGGCGTGCAGTTTCCTTTTCAAAATCGATTTTCTTATTACTTAACCTAATTTCTCCCTTCTCCCTCTCACTTTTCTTCTTCTCTCGACAAGTGCAGTATACATTGCTAACCGCCGCCGTTCGCCGTCCATCGCTGCCAGTCGCCGTCCGTCGTTGCCGGTACTGCCTCGCTGCCTCAAGCCTCCGCCGCCACCTGTTGCTGCCATTCTCTACCGCCGCACGCCGCCGCTACCTCCTCAGCCACCGCATGCCGCCGGCAGCCTGCCGTCACCGTCGTCGCCGTCCAGCAACGCCGTCGTTACAGCCGCAGCCAGCCGTCGCCACCGTTTTCCGTCGGTGAACCTCCCAGCACCCAATTTTGAAGTTGGACGTGCGTCCAACTATTCTTGGACGGCCGTCCAGTTTCAACTGCTGCCCAGCGAGATTTGTGCACCGATTTTCCCCGTTCCATTCCCGATTCCACTCTCCAGCCCTCCTACAACACCATGGCACGTGGAAACTCCTTCAACAACTCCCGAGTCGCTCTCGGCACTCGACTCGAGGCCAATCGACCCACCGGAGCCACCCCGGAGCAACTCGGTGAGCAACAAGGGGTTCCATTCCCGATTCCACTCTCCAGCCCCCCTACAACACCATGGCACGTGGAAAACTCCTTCAACAACTCCCGAGTCGCTCTTGGCACTCGACCCACCGGAGCCATCCCAGAGCAACTCGGTGAGCAACAAGGGGTCCCCTTCCCAACTGACAGGTGCGCCACTACGCATTTTTATCTACGATTTCGTGGTTTAGACATTAAACCCCGTAGGCATTTTCGAGTTGATTTTCTTCGTCATTTGCCTGTGTGGAATACGCTTAGGGGGTATCTTGATTGTCTTGGATTGACTCGTTTGATTACACATTAGTGGGAGGGCCACGATAGTCTTTGCTTGGAAATGTGTTGTAGTTTTCGGCTTGAGACAAACGAGGAAGGGGAATTGTGCATGTTTAGTACTTTTAATGGTGTGTTGTGGGAGGTGTCTAGGGCTATGATGCACTCTGTTTTTGGCTTTCATGTTGGTGATAACTTGTCTGAATTTGTGCCCTCTGATTTTAATGTGTCTAATGCTTGGTATTCATTGTCGGGGGTTGCAAACTATAGGACTTCGGGGGTCTCTAGTGCTTTCATTCATGATGACGCTTTACTTATCCTTCATCGTTTCTTGTCTTGTATGGTTACTGCTAAGAAGGAGCATAGTAAGGTGAATGCTGTGGAAATATATTTGCTTACTTGTGCTAGAGATAATGTGCGTGTGTGTTTAGCCCCTTTCATTTGGGCTTAGTTGGCTATGCAAAACAAGAGGGGAGCACACCCTACTTTGAGTTATATTGCCACAGGTTTAGCTCGTCATTTCGGAGTTGACACCACGCACTGTGAGGGACGAACCCCTAGTCAAGAGATCACTCCAACTGATTTCATCACGGCCCACCTTATGCGGAGCCCGACCGAGTTCTTCCCTATGCAAGAGCGCCCCTCGGTGATAGCTCACTATGCAAACCGACGACAACGAGGGAATGTGCAAGAGGAAGAGCAAGAGGAGGAGGAGCAAGCGTATGAAGCCGAGGGAGACGAGGAGCAAGGTGAAGATGAAGATGGCGAAGGGGACAGAGAAGAGGAGGAGCGACAAGAGATTCCGGCCGATGATGAGTTGCTAGTTCGCCACTACACACGCCGCGATCGAGTCCGTGCTCGCCAAGCTATGGAGGCCGAGGTTCCGCCCTATTGGGCTGATTTTAGTACCACCTTTACACAGTTCCAAGAGACTGTGTTAGGAAGGTTTAATGATTTGTCCACCCAAGTGACGGCTTAGGGACCCGGGTCTACAACATCGAGCAACACTTGACTCGATATACCAACTTCTCGGTAGGCTCTACCTCCGCTCCACCGGACCCGAACGATCCTCGTTTTTGGGCTCCAAACGATCCCCGTTGGCAAGATCCACGGTTCCGAGCTCCATTCAACCAATAGCCTTGTTTTGTGTCTTTTCATTTTTGTTTTGAGTCTTTTATTTTGTTTTCTTTATTTTGTGCACTTTTACGCTTTGGTGTTTTGTTTTTGTGTTTGTTTTGTAGGTGCTACTTGGAGTCTTTCGAGATTTTGAGTTATTGGTCGTTATCTTGCGATAAGTTCCTTCTATCCCTTCTCCTTTTTATTTTCTCGCAATGAGGACATTGCTTGATTTTAAGTGTGTGTGTGTGTGTAGGGGTGGGTCGGTACGGTATACCTTCGTATTTTCGTCATACCTTATACCTTACCTTAAGTGAGGGTATGCTAATTTTTCATACCTTTACCTTACCTTACTTGTCGGTATACCTTAAACCGGTATACCTTAATTTCGGTATGAAGCAAATTACATACCTTTACCATACCTTATTTTCGGTATACCATACCTTAAGCCGGTATGCCACGGTATACCTTAAATTAATTATAAATAAATAAATCAATATATGTATAATTTATATCTTAGAAACTTACAATACAATAATAGCGCCCAAATATTTAAACTCTCAACATTCTTCAAAACAAAACATATTATCAAATCCAAATCCAAAACATCTAAATTCAAAGCACAACGAGAGCATAAAAAACTTTCCAATCTCACTCCATAATTTAAGGTATATACATAATTTAAGGTATATACCATACTTTCAGTATATATTGTGATAGTTGTATATACCGCGATATCGATATATACCTTATTTTCGGTATATACCTCGATAACGGTATGTAACGGTATACCCTGGTATTCAAAAATTGATACCTTTACCTTACCTTTGTCTTCCGGTACGGTATGATACTTTACCAAAAATTTCGATATACCTTAATTACGGTATTTTCGGTAAATTTTCGGTACGGTATGGACGGTATACCGAATTTTCGGTATATTTCCCCAGCCCTATGTGTGTGTGTGTGTGTGGGGGGGGGGGGGGGGGGGGGGGGGAGAGGGGGTCTTTGAAACTTTTGGCATGAAGTGTTCGTTTTTGTTTTGTGTCTTGATCGAGTTTTGTTTGGTTTGATCGAGTCTAGTTTGTGATCGAGTCTTGATGTATTCCCCACTTAGGAATTTGTTTGAAATTGAGCTTATAAGCATGTGATTTAGGATTGATTTGAATGATTTGATGATGGAGTATTTAGTTGTTGGAATTGATAGCATGAGTTAGGTTGGTTTAATCTTGAGTTGTGATTGATTATGACTTGATGAATTGTGGGGCATGATCGATTTGAGTTATGAGGAGTTGATTAATGATTTTTGGATTATGAGTGTTAAAATCTAGATTGTTGCAACTTTGGATTGCCAGTTTACTTTCCCCTTATGTAAAAAAAAAAAAAAAAAAAAAAAAAAAAAAAAAAGAGTTGTGTTTATATGTGAATAAAAGAGTTGATAGGATTCTGCTCCTCTTGCTTGTAACGTATGAAAATACTAGAGTAATGAGCATGGGAAACCACATGAAAAGGCTTCGAGAGACCCTCGAATGATTAAATTTCATGAATTATGTCCTAAATGATACTCGTGTATGTTAGAATAAAGCGTTCGTAGGTACTCTACTCCTCTTGACAATGAGTACGGGAAACCGCACTAGGAAGCTCGATGAGACCCATCGATGATTAAACCTAGTGAATCATGTACCAAATCGTTCACGTGTTAAAAAAAAAAGAAGAAGAAAAAAAAAAAAGAATAGAGTTATATTTGTGATTGAGTTGAATAAAAGGGGAAGTAGGCTAGACGTCTAAGTTGTGGTGATTTTAGATATTTGTGAGATGTGTGTATCATTGCTTTTCCTCATACTTGGATTTGATTTATAAGCCACATAGTTTATTGATGATTGATTGTTCGTAACTTGGGATTAAGGTGACTTCGTTCGTTGCTTGTCGATTCTGGTGATTAAATGTTCTATGATTTGGATTGTTTGAATTGAGTCTAAGTTGTATGTTTATATTACTTGAGGACAAGCAAAGTTCTAAGTGTGGGCGATTTTGATTGGTGTCTAGTTGTAAGGATTTTCGTTGTGTTTTCGAGTCCGTTTTTGTTATGTTTTCGTGTCTTTTTATATGTCTATGGCTATGATTTGGTTGTTTGGAGTTTTTGGTACACGTAGGTACTTATGGATAAAAAAGGAGCGGAAATGGATCGAAAAGGGGGAAAAGACGAAGTTCAGACAAAGGAGGACAGTTCGGAGAGTTGGACAGTCGTCCAAGGTGTCATGTCCAAATGCAGGATGCACGTCCAGCGTGCGATCAAATTCCTACAGACCCAGGATCTGGACGTACGTCCAGATCAAGTTGGACGTACGTCCAACTTCGGCAGCCAGCTTTGCTTCCTTGTATATCTAGGTTTTTACACCTAGTATATATACTACCTCTTGTACACGAATTTGACAACACTTTTACCTTTTTTTAGCTTTAGTTTTCGCATTCAAACAGTTTAGATTAGCTTTCCTTTGTTCGGATCCGAATTCTTCATTTCTTTTTACTTTAATTCAAGACTTCTTCGTTTAATTCAAGTTCTTCGTTCTTCGTTTAATTCCGTAAGTTCTTTATTGCTTTCGTTTACTTGATTTAATTGCTTCCTTTAGTTTTAGATTTAATTCGTAATTGCTTCGTTTAATTTCATTCGTTCGGTTTTCAAGTTCTAGTTTAGATTCGTTTTTCCTTCGCTTTCGATTCTTTCGTTTTCCAAGTTCTTAGGGTTAGAATTAATTGTTTAAATTTCCATATTTCATTATATGTCTAGATTCGTTTTCTTCATTGCTTTCTTTATCGCTTTCTTTCCAATTCTTGCCTAGGTAGTTTAATTGTTTTCTTTTAGTTTAATTCTTAGATTTATTACTTGCTTTCTAGATTAGTTATTTACTTGCTTTTATTTATTGCTTTGATTTATTTTATTGCCTAGGATTTAAATACAAAAACCCAAAAATTATTCTTTACTTGCTTTCTTAGTTTAGGTTGTTTTTGCTACACAAATTATTTGCCCTGTTAAGTTTTCCTTCGAGATTCGACATTGGGTTTTACTTGTTAGTGCTACGATAGGATTTTGTTCTATTGCAAACACTTTTTAGTGAAACAGGGAGCATGCACAACAAAATAGCACCAACCAATGATAACTCAGTTCGGTTAAATCAACCTACATCTGGGGCGACACGCCCAAGAGCCAATCCACTATCAAGAGCTTCAGAGATACAAGTATACGAATACTAGCCACCACTATGTATTCACTTCTCACCCGTCTACACTCTACTCAAGTGAACTTGAATTTAAACCCTCAGCCTAACCAAACCTATTATAGACTTACTCTTGAGAGATCTACCCACAATATTTAAGGGAAAACGAAATAAAAAGGAAAAATATTATCTGGGACAAACTGTGTTATATGTACCACATAATGTCTCGGATGATGTACAAAGACACAAGAAGACTCTCGGCACTACATTGTGCGAGGATAACAATATCAGCTCTCTTCTCTTTCTCTTGTGAACGTGCATCGGCCTCCTTATATAGCCTCAAAGTCCCAGATCTTTTCTTGTAGCCCAAGTAAGAGAGTTTCGTTACTTCAATAGAATTCTGACTTGGAAGGAATCCTTCTTGATAGGGGTGTTCACAGTTTGGTTTAAACCGTAAATCAAAGCGGATTAAACCGTATTTGTGCGGTTTGGATTGGTTTATGGTTTAAAAAATATGGGTTGGGTTTAATTTTTTTTAAATATGGTTTTTGGTTTAGGTTTGGTTTTTGAAAATAAAATACTCAAACCAAACTGTAAACCGTAAACCCGTAATAATTTATAATAATAATAATTAATAATTATTTAATCAATTTTGCTACAAAAGATTCGCATACTTGGGTCAAAATAGTGTTATCTACTTCTTTTTCTTTCTTTCTTTCTTTCTAAATTTAATTTTTTATTATTATTTTAAACCTAAAACCTAAATATAACAACTTTGGGAATTATTTTCTTCATTTTATTTACAGAACGACGACGACTTATACAGAATACATATTTAAAATTTTAGGAAGAGAGAAGATGAACTGCTCATATTAAAGATTTTGATTTCATCAACAAAGGTAATTTATACATCAAGGAATATACATCATATGATTACTAAGCTTTAATCAAACATAAGTGCAATGCTATTTTATTTTATCTCGATTTTATGTTAGAAAACGATATTGATACTATAATTTTAGTTAATGAATATTTAATTTGCCCCTACGATTGCAAACCGTAAATCTAACCGTACCGAACTGTTATAATATGGCTTGGTTTGGTTTGGTTTTCATAGTGAAAAGATTTGGTTTGGTTCTACAAAATTAAAAAAAACCGCATTTTAAGGTTTGGTTTGGTTTTAACGTCAACCCGCACCAAACCAAACCGCGAACACTCCTACTTCTTGATTTAGATCTCCTCATTATATTGACTAGGAAGCACGGGGACGTTCATAGTGTTGGTCCCGGTTTGTTAGAGGAAAAACACATAGAGGGGGGGGGGGGGGTGAATACGTGTTTTGAAGTTTTTCAACTTCTTTTCCTTTAACTCAGAGTAACAAGTAAAGTGCTCGCTTGATCAACTAAGACCTAGCCGAGAGCTAGATCTACAGTGTTTGCAAATCTCTTGACCTAAGCTTAGAGCTTGATCAAGAGTGAGACTTTACTCTAAATGCGGAAATTCGGTGAGCTAATCATTCCTAAGTAATTGAGAACTCAGTTTAAGTTTGTTTAGAATGCTTGTGCAATGAGTAATCAAACAGTAAACAGAAAATAGAGAGATTAGGGTTAAAGATACGACACATCGATTTATAGTGGTTCGGAGATAAAGCTCCTACGTCCACTTGTTGCACTAGGCAACTAGTTCTCTTCACTCAAGAACTTGAAGATTACGGGTTCTTCAAAAACCTATGTCAAGATCGAGCTTCACTTGCTTAGATCTGACGAAGACTGGGTGATTACGAGTTCACCACACAAAACCTAAACTGGACTTGAAGCTTCACTCACTTCAATCCGACGACAGGGAGATTACGGGTTCTCCTTAAGACCTAGCTTCGATCGAGCTTCACACAATCGATGAAAGTGTAAGCTTGGATCTAGACTCTATGATCGAGGCTTCTACTATCGAGGAAAGTAGAGCCTTGGATCGGAACAACCTTTCGACGAACACAAAACCTAACAGAACTTTAGGGTTAGGGTTTTTTGTTTCGACAGACACACTAATGAAGAACTCTTTACAACAAGTGCAAAGTAGGCTAGAGTTCCTCTCTAATCTTGGATATGGAATGGGCTTAGAAATCTAGGTGTGAAGGTTGCGAAGACGAGTTCCGATGAGACTGGAACTCGGAGAACACTTGGAAACAAAGACTCGAAGAATGCTGAAAGCTGGGAGTATTTGTTTGCAGTAGGCGCTCAAAGCTCAAGTAGTGTTCTGCTTCTCTTCGTCTTCATCCTTCACTATTTATAGGCGGAGGGTTGGCCGAGATCCGTTGCTTGGTAGGTGGCCTTGTCCCTCCTCCTCTCGACAGTCCTTGCACAGGCTGGTTGCTTTTCAGATGCACAGTTTTGGCACTTTGCCAAAAATGGCTAAGTTCCAAACTTAACAGTAACTGGAGCGAGCCAGTACTGTTGCGGCGCCCTTGTCGGCCTGGCAGTCAACTCTGTTGCTCCTCTCCTCAATCGACACGTGGAGATACGCAATTAATTGCGTCGATCTCCTCTTGACTGGAGTTTGAACTCTACGTTCAAATTGGAGCGGGAATTGTGTTGTCGCTTTCTGTTAGGTAGGGGCTCGCTTCACTTTAGAGATATAGCGTCCGCTTCAAGTGAGTCGCTTCAAAGTCATACTGTAGCGTGTACTTGGAAAATAAATTTTCCGAGTAACTGCTTTAGTAATCGTTGACGTGTTGACTCCCTTTGGCTTGTTACTGTAGCGCTCGCTTCGCTTCGCTTTGCTATACTTCGGCACGCTTTGCTTTGGCTGGGCAGACTCGCTTCGCTTGGAAAACACAATCAAGTGAGTGGCCTTCACTTGAAATTCCTGTAGTCTGAAATCAAAGCGACTAAAGCCAAAACTAAAAAGCATCCTAACAGTATAGGCTTAGAAAATTCTAACCTATCTCTACATCAATTAGGGTCGCTTGGGAATAGGATACTTAGGGGTTTTGGGATCAAATCAAAACATATAATTTTCAAGTGTCCCACTTGAGTTCCCCCTTAACACATGTTATATCCTTAACAATTCCCAACACATAGGCTAGACGTATCCGTACCGGGGACGTCCCGGAGGCAGGGACATCCCAATACGCCTAAAATACGTCCTTAAGGCATTTTTTTACATTGACTTATTTTTAATTTTTTTAAAAATGTGTTAAAAGATGGTGATGAATAAGAGTATGGTCTTTAATTGTATTGTGATTAACTTTAATTTATTTTTGGAGTGTTTTAATTTTTATTAATGTATTAGTAACTATTGTGACAATGTTTGATTTGATATTTACTTTAAGTTTATTATGAATTATTTTCTATGTGCATATCTTCTTCGTATATTTTGAATATTTGATAATTATTTCGTGAAAACTAAAAACCATGCATATTTATGTATAACACGATGCATTTTAATGCATAGTATGTTGCATAAAAAATTATTATTATTTTTTGAATAAAATGCATTAAATAAATTTTTTTTTTTATGCAACATGTTATGCATGAAAATGCATCATGTTATGCATAAAAATGCATGGTTTTTAGTTTTCACGAAATAATTAGTTTATGAAAACTAATTATTTCGTGAAAACTAAAAACCATGCATTTTTATGAATAGTCTGATGCATTTTTATGCATAACATGTTGCATATAAAAAAAATATTATTTTATGAATATAAAATGCATAAAATAATATATTTTTTATGCAACATGCTATGCACAAAAATGCATTATGCTATGCATAAAAATGCATGGTTTTTAGTTTTCACGAAATAATTAGTTTTCATTTGATCCAACTCTTGAAATAAGAATGAATCAGAACCCTTGATCAAAATAAGATCTGCAGTTGAGATTGATCGATGCATTGAATTAAGTCACGCAATGCATCAAAATGACGATGCATGAATTTATTGAATGCAATGCATGAAAATGACAGTGCATCAAATTAAGGCATACGATGCATAATTTAATGTGAGAATTAATCTGGACCACTGATTTTGTGTAAATCTATGGACCATATTTATTCTTATTTTCTACCTAAGCATTTATTCTCACGAGAACCATACCCTATATATATAAAATTAAAATATAAAATGTATTTTTGATGTATCGTATTCTTCATTTTTAGATAATTGATGTATTTCCGTCCTCGTATCGTACTGTACTCGTATTTCATATTCGTTCCCGTGCTTCATAGATAATTGACAATAAAATTATGCAAGAAGATACGCATTCATAATAGTTTTGTTGCAGAGTGGAGGAAGGGAGTATATAATAAAAAGAACTAATAGCTAGAAAATAACCAAACCTTTGCAAGTTTTTCAGATTTTTGCAAATTCAATTAAATAGCTATTTATATTTTGATTAATTGGAAAAAATTGTGGCCTAATTATTATTTGGTCGAAATTGAGAAACATTAGCATTTATTTTATTTGATTAACTTCTATCTCTTCGTGAATGTAAATGGAATGTGATACAGGGAAGCATTTAAATCCGTTGATTGTGACTCACACATTATCGGAAGAGAAAGCAGATGAGGTGATATCCTGTTGATTTACAACTGAATCCTGAAAGAATACAAGAAGGAAAAATAAACCATAATTTTCAATATCAAAATTCGATTCCCACATAAAGAAATTACATATATATACAGAGTAAGCAAACTAAATAGATTATGCCCATAAACTGAAACCAAAAAACACAATTAAATAAAACCTAACTATTAAATAATAAATAAAGTAATATATAAAATATTATAACTATTTTCCATCACAAGTTTAATCCTCCGTGTAGTAAAAATAATTTTGAAATAAAGCATAGTCATATATTTTAGATAATAAAAATAGAATTTTGATTTTTTTATGAGAGAAACTATTAATAAAAAAATAATAATTATGAGGTGGACTTTGGTAGTTGGAATTACAGTAAGTGTTTGCTCATAAAAACTAATTATTTCACATGATATAACGTATTAACGATTGACATGACAATGATATAATTTAATAAAATCATTATAATTAAATATATAACCTAAAATGGAATGCTACCAAAAAAAAATAAAAATCAAGCCTTACCAAGAAAAATTGATCAATTAATCAAATTATTATGTAATATTATCAGATCAACGATAAACACAATAAGTATGGCCAGAATTTACAAGTGAGTGTTTGTTTATTTCATTTATGGTTTTTTACTACTTAATTTTCTTTTATGGTTTTTTTTTTTTTTTTTTTTTGCAGCTGAATATTGTTTAAACATCTAATCGATCAGTTATTACGAATCAATGTATCTACTTTGGTTGACCGATGTTTAATACAATCGGCTATTCAACTAATACGAAGTCTTCTCAGCCGAATTGTTTGATTTTAAATGTTGAACAAATCTTACTTTTTGTGTATTTTTTTAATAGTTCAAATGGATACGGTCAAGTTTAAAATTAAGAATAGTAAATTATTAGTTAATTAATTAATAAATAAATAAATGGGGTTAAAATTTTTATGAAAATTAGAATGGCCGGTGAGGTATATATATTCTTGTCTTTGCATATACTCCATATATTCTATTTATTCCACTATATTATATTAGCTCGATAAAAAAAATTATATCTCATATATATTCATACAATGAGAATAATGTGATAAAACGGAGGAGTACTTTCTATGACATGGTCATAAAATAATTATTCCGTTTAAACGATATTCTGGAAAAAAATTATTAGGAGCTCAATTTCTAATTCACACGTAGTCTCCATATTGATTGAGATGTATATGACCCTATTTGACTTTTTCGTTTTGTTCTCTCAATATAGTATGATAACTAATACTAATAATTATGGAGTTGAAAGAAAGAAAATCGGGGCTAGTTTTTTCAACTCTATTATAAATAGATATTCATTATTCACGAGTCAACGGGAGGCAATGCATACTATCTTGACCTTTTCAAACCGCGTAAGTCAACTGTAAAAACTCGAAGACAGTTGGTGAGGATTCATTCTGAATCTTGCTATTTCAGAAATGCAATTAATAGATAAAGATAAATGTTCAGATGTTTGAGTGAAACCCGACTTTAGTAGGAGATTGTTGAGCAACAAGGAGGGCTCATTCATAAATTTTTTTTAAATAATGGGTAAATACGTAAATTTAGCTCTATGCAATCATCTTGTGATAGATTTAGATCGAATCTTAATCGTGTAAAAGTTTTGCCTTACAATTAAATGCGACAAAATTTTAGCCATTTAGTTGATTTCTTCATCGAAAAACCAAGTCAACCTCCATACCATGTCTTTAAAATGTATTTTACTTTCTAATACCCTTTCCGTCCCATTTCGCTTGACTTTATTTTCTTATCGAAACGTCCCATTTTAATTGATATATTTTCTAAAAAGGAAAGAATCAACTCTTAATTTTCAATGTGGACTAAGATTGTCGTATATTTGAAGTACAAATAAAATCTATAACAAGATTAATTTATAGTGATAATTTATAGTGATTAATTTATAGTGCTAATTATGGTATGGTTCTCGTGAGAATGAATGCTTAGGTAAGAAATAAGAATAAATCTGGTCCATAGATTTACATAAAATCAGTGGCCCAGATTAAATCTCACATTAAATGATGCATTGTATGTTTTAATTTGATGCACTGTCATTTTCATGCATTGCATTCAATAAATTCGTGCATCATCGTTTTGATGCATTGCGTGACTTAATTCAATGCATCGGTCAATCTCAACCGCAGATCTTATTTTGATCAAGGGTTCTAATTTATTCTTATTTTTACTTAACAATCTATTCTTATTTGATCTTCTTCCTATATATATATATATTTGAGGGGGACAAGGCGTGCTCGAGAAAAGAAAACATTCCCTTCATGATGAATTTATTGCTTATTTTCATGTATAAATTAAGTGTAGTTTTCTTTATCATTATTTCTTTTTTTCTTTTTTTGGTATGCTTTTTAGTTGAAAAGTGACCAAGCGCACAATCACAACATACCCTATGGTTCATGAGCTTAGAACGACGCCGTATCGCCAGATATTATAATTTATATTCTCAAATTGAATTTGTAATACGTACTTACAATATCCATAATATTTTCCCAAAAGAATCGTGGAATTAATTTTACCCCAAAATTATCTACGTACTCAAAGTCTTAAATTAAATATACCAAGCTCAGTCACGCTCACAAACATTTACATCTCTAACATATACTCTTATCTGAAACTTTTATAATAAATTTTAAAAATCGTGTTACGGGGAACTCGATACATAAATTCAACTACATGATACATATCATTATTTCAATGGTCGTTGATGACCTAGCTAAAAATTGTTATGATTCGGTTTTGGGGGTTGGTGATTTTATTTTTATTATTACTAATTAATTACTAGTTTTATTTAATAGTATAAGTTGGTGGTGACACATGACCTATAGTCTAAATTGTGAGGCTCACCAACTCCATAATGGGACATCCACTTCCACTCACCAAACATTATACTATCACTTCTTTTTCTTTTTTCTTTTTTTTTTCTGTCCCATATATATAAATTAATTTATTCCCATAATCTCAATTGATCGCAAAATATATAGTTTTTATTTTAAAATTTCGATCTCCACAAATTATATATCCTCAATTTCATTAGTGAAGTGGTCCTTGTAGTTGTAGTTATTAGTATGTACTTTGTTTATAAATGTTGGGGTCCTTTTGCAAGCAATTTGAGTAGGGGTTAGTATTAAATTGCATTTCCTAAAAACTAGCAAGATAGTACATTTTTACGTTAATTTGAAAGTGGATATGTGCATTTAATCCAACCGACGACGAGTGCTCCCTTAATCTCCGTTGACATACTGAATGTGTCAACAGGTGACATTGTAATGTTATATTGTAAGATAAGTGGTGTTAACATTCTTCATTTCCTATGAATAAATGCTAATCTTAAAAGACACTAGCCCACGAAATGGAAAAATCATTAACGTGACACTGATACAACGGTGATGAGCATACTTATTGTGATCGCTGTAGTTATTGCTGCATTTTTCATTGAATCATAAGTTAACATTACTCCTTTGACTCATATTTATGCCAATTTTAATCTCTTCATTAATAATAATAATAATATAATCTTAAAATAAAAAAGTGAAATATTAATTATCAATATTTTAAAAATCGAATCGTTTCGTCTATGTTAAGGAATCAACACAAACCGGCTGATCTCACTCAAAATTTTGAAACAGGTCTAATCAGATTGATGGATCGGCAATCAGAGCATAAGTACAACTGGTTCGACTTCCGGTTCGATTTAATTTCAAGTGATGATGAACTTCCACATACATTAGTGGGGGCCACTTGAAGTATCAAGAAAGCAAAGTCTCCTCCATGACTAGTTGAGAATGGCAAATTATGAATAGTTCGTAATATTTTATAACACGTCGTTTTTGGTCACCATCTCACCAACTTTGATCAATCCACAATTGCAATTTTCTTTTTAGACTATATTTCAATTTTTAATTTGCTAGTAGTTGGACATATTATCTTTTACGATACCTCATTTAAATAAAGGAATCAATACCAAAGTAGAGCATGAAATTAATTGATGTGGGTTTTATTGAGCATTCTTTTCGAGTTTGTAGATTAATTTGAGTAATTACTGTAAATTACTGTATAACAATTGGCTAAATTAATATTGGTGGTCTTTATCAGATTATATATAGGTAATTATTGCGTTGAATCTTTAATATTCTTTTTCTTTTCAAATCAAATTTAAAATCTATTGTTATACTTCATATGTCCCGTTTAAATCACTTGACTATATTATTTTATGTTTATTTATGCTGTAGAAATGTATCATTTTATACTAGACCATAGTGAATATTGTTTATTATTGCAAATAATTTTGAGGGCCTTATTGCTCAAACAATTTAGGGAAATTGGTAATCTATATATTATATAAAAACAAAGTACGGAGGGTATTTCTGTAACTTCACTACTAATATTTAATTTAATTTCTGTAATTTTTATAAAAAATATTTTATGAAGGGTTGTGTTGTTTCAAGTTTCAACTTACCGTTCTACTAAAAGAAAATGATTTGTTTGGAAAAAAAAAAACTAAAAATTAAACCAATATGTCCTTTGAGTGAAGAGTGATGTGTCCTTTTATTAAGTTTGTTGCTACCTTTATATAAAGCCATACTCTCACGACCAATAAGACCAATCTCATTGTTCGTCAAATAACAGATGTTTAGATTGAATTGAAATGATGATTATTCAGTAGACACTTCACGCCTAATAAAGAGGAGGAGTAGATTATAATGAATTCCGAAAGTTCAGAAAAAGATCGTAAAATCAGTGGATGATAACGGAGGTAAGTACGCTGACGAATCTAATTTACGCATGTATCAAAACATACAACTTTTTATTATTCCCGGAGATTATGAGAAGTAATCCAAGGTAATCTATATTTTTATCTCTTCCTTCTCTCATACAAATGAAGTTAATCATTGTTATTGTTTTTATTATTACTGAATTAATAGATTATTAATTGATCTGCATTTTATACGGTAAATATTGTATTCAATAGTATCGGTTAACACTATTAAATAACAATAACTTATATAAAATTTGTAGGGGTGGGAATTCGGGTCGGGTCGGGTACCCGCCCCGAAATTTTCGGGTACCCGAACCCGAAAATCCCAGAATCTCAGTCCCGACCCCGACCCCGAAAATATACCCGAACGGGTATTCGGGTACCCAAAAAACCCGATTTTGTTTTAACTTTTATATTTTAAAATTTATTTCATTGTAAATATATTTTAAAATTTAGTTTGAGTCACTTTTTCCAGGTGCTGGCAATTTTTGCATGGTTTACGAAGCAATTTTGCATGGTTTACCCGTTGAGTGCTTGCTGCTTCGCAGCCTTCGCTTGCTTCGACGGGAGTTCAAGAATGAAGAAAATAAGAAATAGAATTCAATTCTCAATTCTGTTCAGTAACTTACTAATTTCTATTAAGTATTAAATTTATTAATAGTTAATACCATAAATTTTAATATATTATATATAATATATTATTAGAATATTATTAGTTATATAATTTCGGGTATTTTCGGGTTTATTCGGGTACCCGAACTTCGGGTTCGGGTTACCCGATACCCGATAATTTCGAAAATTCAATACCCGATCCCGACCCCGAACCCGAACTTTCGGGTTTCGGGTACCCGAAAACCCTCGCGGGTTCGGGTATTTTGTCCCGGACCCGAAAACCCGAACCCGAATTCCCACCCCTAAAAATTTGGAGTAAGAAAATAGCGTGTATAAGATCATTTACAACTAAATTGATTTTAAATTGGAGTAGCAGTATATGGCTCATAGTTTATTATTTAATTTAATTTTTAATATGATAGTTCAACTATCTCTATATTCAAGATATCCATTAATTTTTAGGGCCAGGATATCCATTAATTATATGAATAATTTTATATTTTAATTTTTGTTGCATATAGTAGGTATGAATAATTTAATTGCTATTAGTATTACCATTTAATTACAGATTTAAATATAGCAGGGCCTTCCAAAGTCCAAACATGCTCATATTTAAGAAATGTTAAATATTGCTTTTAAACAATGGCTAAATTTATGGAACAATATGTACAATTTGATGCATTTCAAAAGCATCATACTTTTACAATGTTACTTTAATTTGTATATTTTCTTCAATGATAACTACTTTTTAAACTTATTTAGGCTATATCGATACATAAAATACCATAGATTGCAAAGGGTAAAATACATTTTCTAATCGTGGTATTTGAAAAGATAGAATAAATAGATGATATTAGTTTATAATATACTAATATAGGGATAATGTTAAATTGTAAAGTAAAATAGTGGGACAACGTGATAGTATATGTCAACTACATAAACAAAATTAAGTACAACAATATAAAATTAGTACACCATAAAACTGTCAACTACATAAACAAAATTAAGTACAACAATATAAAATTAGTACACCATAAAACCATCAAACTAAGTGATAATTAAATACACCATCATATATTAATTTATTCATTGTTTTCTTCAAATTTCAAATACTCCGTATAAAAATTTCATAACAAAGCATGTTATTCGGAATAGGATTACTATTTAATTGATTAATTGTATGTAAGCACCGATGTTTGAAGTTAAGCAAACCTGAGAAATAAAATACGAGTGTACATAAATTAGAAATTATTTATCATTTATCTCACAAAATAACAAAAACATTTAAAATTATTAAGTTACTATTTGGAAATCATTGAATTAATGATCTAAAATTAATTTTAAAATCTTAAGTTATTATAAAAATATTTGGCCGAGCATAGCGCGGGTAAATTTTCTAGTTGTATATAAATGAAATTTGAAAAGCTAATGTTTGTTTTTATATTAGAGAGGGCAATTTTGACCCAAATTGTCAAATCATGTCTGATTTTTTTTGGAAAAAATAGTACTTATTTGAGTATGAATTGATATTTCGTTTGAAAATCACTCATCTGAAATTTTGATATGATTATTTTTAATTAGTTCTAACTTCTAAACAAACAAATTAATGAAACTGGAACTTTTAATACAAAAATTCTCGTACAAATGGGCTCCCTCAAATTTATTATAAGCCCATCTTTCATCGAGAATATGCTTTTTTTATTATTATTATTATTATTATTATTATTATTATTATTATTATTATTATTATTATTATTATTATTATTATTATTAAAGAAATTTAATTCATTTATGGTAGGTGCAGAAGGAGTCATTTGAATTGTTGTTGCTCCTTTTTCAGATTCATGAATTGTTTCAATCTATCTTTTTATTTCTATGGTAATGATTAGTTTTTATTTTCTTCTACTACATATTTTATTCATATCCATGTACATTGTTTGCATATCAGTGTGTAATCTATATATTATTACTAAAACAAAATACACTTACCCAATTTTCCCGCCTAAACACCCCTTAATTAATGAATTAATAAAAAAAATCAATTAATTAATATCATTAATATTGTAGTAATTCATGAACATAGACAACCCAATTCATTTTCAATTAATGAATACTATAATAATTAAGTGAACGTAGTAAGAGTGCGGTTCACTTCTCAAAAAAAAAGTTTGCATTTTCAAATCATCATTGAATTTATTACTATTATTATTTCTTAATTTTTGTGTTGCTTTAATTTCCAATATATAAATATACTTTCAATCCTGATTTTTATTTATTTTTAAATTTCAAAGTGTCCATTGAGTTTCCTAACTAGATTATTTTATTAAATGTGACCTGACCACCTTTGTTTACTATTTTCCAAGTCAAGGAGTCAGTTCAGTTCGGATCAATTAACATAGTTTTTATAAATGTATGCATTAAAATTTCAATAAAAATTAAGATTGAAATTTGAAGCCAAATTCACAATTAAATTATAAATACCAATACCCCATTCATATCACAAGGTTAATCATTATGTCTATTGTTTTGTCATGTACATTTTGTCGTTTTATACTATTCTTTAAAGTTCTTGATTGTTTATCCCTTTTCGTATAAACTCCATATATATGAGTTATTCTTTTAATCCTTTTACTTCTTTTGTTTTTTTTTTTTTTTTTATAATTCTTAGCAGATAGATGGCCATTGTATGATGTATCGAAAATCCATTCAAGTTCACTCTTTTGGTAAAAAGGATGACAACCACCGAATTAAAGGTATCCATGCATTTAATATTTTTGTTTTTGTTTTTGAAGCTTCACTTATTTGGAAGTCTTCGTCCATGCCCAAAGATAATAAGACTGTTACAGTTGAAGAAATATAAGAGGAGGTACCAATGTAGATGTAGGGTTTTTGCCATTTTTTCCAATTGTTTTTTCTTTTCTTTGACTTAATTATTAAGAAAATGTATGCTCTTTATAAATTTTTGAGGGTTCTGAAACTGTATATTCTAATTCTTCATTCTTTTTGTTTATACTCGACTGGAAGTGCTTTTGAGTTTTTCTCCATTAATGTGGTTTAAATTTCTTAAATATTAATGGTGTTGCTACACAACTACAAATTAAGGTAATTGTTGTTACTTTAATTCCAATTCATTTATAAAGTATTTCAGACATTTGAATAAAATTATCAAGTAGTCTGAAGTGAAAAATGTCACACAGGGTTCTCCGACACAATAATATATACAACTGTACATTGCATAATGCTATAATATTTTGATTGTTGTGATTAATGAACAAAACACTGTAATTCGTCAAATGTAGCAATAGTTGTTCAATGATTAATTCAACAGAATTAAGATTATAAATTTTACTCTATATCATTATAATAAAATTAAATACAATAGTTCATTTATGTTTTCACTTTAAAACCATTTTCTTAGATCAAATTTTCGAGTATCAATTGAAACTCAAGTCAACAATTATTTTTTAATAGATATCTTTTACAAATCGGTCGCTAAACTATTTTGCCTACAATTATTCAATTTAAAATATTTTATGCCTAATTCAAATTGCCCAATCCAAAAATTGATTTTATTAGTTGAATTTCTATGAAAATAGGAGTATTTTCTGAATATTAACTTTATATTATTTTCATTTTTTTTTAAAAAAAAAAATCGGACAAGACTTGGGAATTTTAGGAGGGTTTGAACCCGTGAACTACTGGCCCCCATAAATTACCCGGCAACGCGGGTGGAAAATGCTAGTTATAAAATTATAATTAATTGAAGGCCCTTTAAAATTTAATTTGTTTTTGAACCGTTCAACCATCAATATTCATAAAGACTAATTCATACGTCTTTATTTAATTTATTTTACATTTTAGTGGGGCAATCAATCCATTGCCTAGTCAATTTGTACGCTATTGCACTTGTTCACCTAATTTTTATCACATTTAAATTTCCCTACTTTTTTCACCAAATCACACCTAAATATACAATGAGTGTGTATGTGCATGAAAGGTACATATATGTAAATTGTACGAGATTGTATACGTGTGTTTGACCAAGCGATAAAGATATAACTTTCGAAACTAAAAACTTAGAATTTGAATCCTCTATAGACGGTCTTAAATTTACTGTCGATTGTTTAGCCACAATTAATGAATTATATATGGACCCACTAAATACGTATCAAGCAATTGTAAGTGTAAGAATTATCGTAATATAACAAGAAGGAAGGTCATATACCGCAATGACCAAACACGAATAAGATAGTGAATGTTATTACTACAGTCTATGAATCTATCTAAACTAATAAAAATTGGTTGTGATTTATTTAAAATGAACAATGCAAAGAAACAGGAAACAAAAAATAAAACAAATGAGAAATTCATAAAAGGGGAAACTATTGTAAGGACTACGTATCGATGTCATGCAATGAACATCACCTAAATCTACTTAACACATGATTTTGCTAATTTTATCTCCTAAAAGTCCCATATGATCATTAGCCCTCATATTCCCTCTCACCCTCTAGGCTTGTTAGGAAAATATCATCATGATCCCGTTTCAATCAAATCTCATCTCTCAATATCAATTTAGTATCCAGACCATGCATAAATGACGATCAAGCATTCAAGTGTCCATACAGACCAAGATTACAAGGAAATAAATCAAGTCAATTATATATTAATGAAAAGTAGGACCAATTCAATACAAAACCATCTACCATACTCCTTAGAATGAGGGATCTTAGCTAATTAAACACGTAATTGACATAAATTTCAAGTCCAAGATGAACATGAGTAAAGGACAAACAAGATGGGATTTAAAGACAAATTCAATCTCTTAATTTTTCACACTTGCTTTGTAAATCTCTCCTTCTTCAATAATTCTCCAAAGATCTGATCTAGCCCTAGGTGGATGAATAATGATTATGAAAATGAGTATAGAGGAAAGTTCGAGTCACTTTGGATGGTGTGTATGAGTGTTGTTTTTGCTTGAATAAAAGAAAGGAAGGAAAAAAAATTGGGCTATGATCTCAATTTATATGTTTGGATGAGAGAGACATGAGTGATGAGTGTAAATAGGTTTGGGGAGAAAATAATATATAAATGGCGGTAGAAAACGAAAATGGCAGAAAAGAGAGAAGTTGGGGTGCCCGTTCACTCTGACCGCTCGGGCCAAGCTAAAGAGGCTAGCCACATGAGTTGTCAAGGGGTGGCTCTGAACATGCCTCTCTCGCACCCTCTCGACTGATTGCTCAGCTCAGGCTTGATTTTATTTGATCACGGATCAATCCTCTAATTGTTCGGTTGTGCGCGACTTTCTCCTTTCGCCTCGTTCTTGTTCGTCCGAACTTCAAATCGACTTCAGTTTTCATCCACATACCCCTCTCGAATCAAGCTATGATGTGCAATTGATATTCATACTGTTTTCTCCCTTGTTTTCTACTCACTCGGTCTCATTTATATGGATAACTTTTTTTCGGTACGGAAATTAAGACGTGAGTGATAGTGTGGTTTATAAAGTAGTCTGAATGAGTTTTTATGGATTAAAATTTTGTTATTTAAAGTAACAACCCTTATATAAATGAGATGATGAAAATAGAACGTATCCCTGGATGAATAGGATGAATGGAGTACAAAACTCTACACAACACTAAACACGAGAATAAAAAGCTCCCAAAATAAGATCTAAGTGCTTATAAGCACTCCAAAAAATAAGCTCCTCCACCTCAACTTATTTTTTAAAAACTTGACTCTTTCATTGTATACCTTCATATTATTTTAATATTTCTGTTATAAACACTTTCATTTGATTGTAGAAAATAATAAATTCCAAAAAAAAAAAATCATTTTTTTTTTTATTTTCAGATTTAAATTTATTTTGAGCTTATAAGCTATTTTATCCAAACACTTTGAAATCTTATAAGATCTTAAATTTAAAAACTTATAAACTCTTAAAACATTTTATAAGTATTAGTGATTATTAGAGGTGTCCACGGTTCCGGTTCCGGTTAGAACCGGAGCCGAACCGCCGGTTACGGTTCCGTCGGGGGAGGAACCGAAACCGAACCGCCAACACACGGTTCCGGTTACGGTTCCGGAACCGCCGGTTCCGGTTCCGATTCCGGTTCTAACCGGAAAAAACCGAACATTTCTTTTTTTCAAATTTTAAACTTTTTTATTTCATAAGGCTTTGAACCTTCTTTCAATTATATAGGTGCATGTGCTTTTATAAGGGTGTCACTCTTCTCAAGTTTGATAGTTTTTCAATGTTGGATAGTGATATGTACTATTCTTCTCATAGTTTGGGATGTGTTAAATATGTCACATCGAAAAAATAAGAAATTTGAGAAGTGTAATACTCTTATAAAAGAAATAAGCATATCTCACAATGAAAAAAATAACAAATGAGTGTTTGAGAGTAACACCTATATAATTGAAAAAAGTCCAAATTAATATTATATTTGTTTAACACCTATATCATTTATGAAGTTTAACAAATAATGTTATATTTGTTTAGAAATCATATTTAAAAAAATAATAAAATTAATATAATTTATACAAATTGGGCGGTTCCAAAATTTGGAACCGCCGGTTTGGAACCGGAACCGGAACCGAACCGCCGGTTACGGTTCCAAGCCTTAGGAACCTTAACCGAACCGACGGTTCCACCGGTTCCTTTTTCGGTTCCGAACCGCCGGTTCCGGTTCCGGTTTTAACCGTCGGTTCCGGTTCTTTTGAACACCACTAGTGATTATAAGCTCCTCAAAATAAGCTTAGTCAAACACCCCATAAGTCACCGATAAAAGAAGAAATAATCATCAACAAAAGCTCTAAGTAAGCATAAAAAAGATTGAAGACATTACATCAAATAAAATATTACTATTACGTTAAATACATAGTGAAACCTACCCCCTCTAGAAGAAGACATTTTTTCTTTTTGGCACGAAATTTTAAAAAGATTGAGTTTATGTGTTAAAATGGAAAGTGTATGTATAAAAATTGATTTTCCTTTAATTTTTACCAATAACAAAATATATCTTCATACAGAGAATGTACCAAAAAAGAATATGTATCCTTCTACGAGGAATAGAGGGAGAAAATTTTTCGTAATATTTCCTCCTTAAATTACTTAGGGCGTATTCCTTTTTGGGATGTCAAAATTACTTGGGAGTTTCTATTTTAGAAATAATTTAACCATTCATTCTCTGACGCGACTCAATATATATTCTAATAAATTTGTTCAAATACTAATCATTATTCTAATACTCGAAAAACTTTTAATATGATCATCAGATTCACAAATTAACTAAAATCAAAACCGGCTCGAACTTCAAGAAACGAACAAAATGAAGGAAATGTAGTTTGATTTATATATTATTTAGCTGTATTCAGGGGCGGAGCTAGGAATCTAAAAGTTCTCGGGCGAGATTGTGTTTATATGAATTTGACCGGGCGAAACAACATATATACATGTAAAAAATAAAAAATACACTGCAAATATATATAATACAGGATAGTAAAAAAAAAATTTGCCCGGGCGGAGGCCTGCGTTGCCAGGGCCTTGGCTCCGCCCCTGGCTGTATTGGAATTAAAGTCGATCTGCAACATGAAGAAATAAGAATTGTGTGGCCAAAATGTGAATGAGGCCTACTTAGAATAAATAAATTGGATATTGATCTTTATCAAATAAATAGATATCAAAATTAACATCTAACATTTGCCCGATCAAAAAATAATAATAATAAATAAAAATAATAAAAATAGATAGATATCAAAATTAACATTTAAAACACTCATTCCGACCCCGATCTATAGTAGGTCAAGTTTGGATCGACACGTATTTTACAAAAATATTGATTTATATATTTGATGATCGGTATTTTCCTTTAGAAAAAATAACAAATACTACAATACAATAAACGTTCCAAAAAGAAAATTACAATACAGATATTAAGATATTATCAAGTAGTATGATATCTCAATTGTGGAAAGAAAACATAAACATGGGCACTAAATTTGTAATCATTTACTGTACTATCAAAATTTAGGTCTAGTGCTATAGTAAAATAAATTCAAAAATAAATGGAATTATAATTCCACTTCTCATTAGTTCTCCTATAAGCGAAGAAAGAGAAACAATACAAGTTTTAAGAAAATGACAAGTGAAAGTAAATGGATAAAAGGATCCCGCCCCATAAACAATAAAACGAGTATTCTAGAAACAAAAAATACTTACACTAATATGGGAGATGGACTAAGTAATACTACCTCCATCTCACTATATTAGCCTCATTTGCTTTTTGACTTTTTCCGGCACACGTTTCCACCGAAATCTAGTACGGATTTTACGATATAATATTGAACTATTATTTCGTTTACGGGATACTAGGAGTGTCGGGCTATCCCGTAAAAGAAATAATATTTTAAAATTATATCGTAAAACCCGTACTAGGTTTCGGTAGAAAAGCGTGCCGGAAAAAGTCAAAAAGCAAATGGGGCTAATATAGTGAGATGGAGGTAGTATACAATTATACAATCATCCATCTAACCATCCATACTTTATCTAATTGTGGAGAAAATATTACACACTACTAGTATTTTACTAGATTGGTTGTGACTAGTCATCTTCATTTGGGCCGTGGTAGGTAAACCCCAATCGCTTTATATAATTAACCCCTCATATTTCTCTTCTCCCAAATTATTCTACAAACCACCACCTCCTCCGCCGCAACAACCTCCTCCGCCGGCTTCCGCCAAATTCCGATCCACGCCATTCTGCAGTTAATAAGCTCAATCGAGAGCTCAATTATCATCAAATCGAGAGGGAATTAGCGAAAATGAAGATCGAGGTGCGAGACTCGACGCTGGTGCGGCCGTCGGCGGCGACGCCGGCGGTCAGCCTGTGGAATTCGAACGTTGACTTGGTGGTGCCGAACTTCCACACCCCGAGCGTCTACTTCTACCGCCCCAACGGCGCCACCGAGTTCTTCGACATGGCGGTGATGAAGGCGGCGCTCGGCCGGGCGCTGGTGCCGTTCTACCCGATGGCGGGGAGGCTGAAGAGAGACGAGGACGGGAGGATCGAGATCCACTGCAACGCCGAGGGAGTGCTGTTCGTGGAGGCGGAGTCCGACGGCACGGTGGACGATTACGGCGATTTCGCCCCCACTCTGGAGCTTCGCCGCCTCATTCCGGCGGTGGATTATTCGCAGGGAATCTCGACCTACGCGCTCCTAGTGTTGCAGGTACGTTATTGGTTCAATTTATTTAATTAAATAGAATAATTTAATTTTGATGAAATTATAAGGAACTCACACTCAATCCATGACAAATTTTTTTTCTTTTTCTTTATTGAAAATATATTTTTTACTTTCAAAAAAGAAAGAAGAAAATATCTTTCTTTATTTCCAATTTGTTTGAAGCAATGTTTTAAAAACCGGACCGGACCGGCCGGTTCGACCGGGAATTGGCCTTGATCTGGTCCGGTTCGGACCATAAAACCGGAGGTCCTATAGAATCGGGTTTGAACCATTCAAACCGGTGAAAACCGGCTGAAACCGGAAGAACCGGCGAACCGGGCCGATTTTCGGAAAACCGGCCGGTTCAATACTCTTATCCAAAAAAATTTAATTTATTTTTGCGTTGAGAGGGATTTGAACCCATGACCTAGTAGATAAAAAACTAATAACTCTACCATCTGAGCTACAATAATCAATTATTCATAATAAGATATTTAAATGTATTAATTGTAATTGACATAATTAAAGTATTATTTTTATATGAATGTCTATTTTAACTCTATTCTAATTTTTAATAACTTTTCACTTAATTTTCTCCTAAATGACCTATTAGCATAATTTTTTATGATAATAAAAATAACTTTACATTTTTAAACCTTTATATAGTAGTTAGGAATACAAAATTAAATATAACCAATAAGTTTTAATTGTAAAAAATATATTTAATGTATTTTTTACCATATAAGGTATACATTTATTCATATTTTTATATATATTATGTATTTTTATAATTAGTTTTATTTAATAATTAATTTAATTGTAAAACGGTTCAACCATGGTTTAATCGGTTCAACCAATTGAACCATGACCCGAGAGCCTCACCGGTTCGACCTCCGGTTCAGTTTTTAAAACATTGGTTTGAAGTGAACGTTTGAGAAAAAGCACTAATCTAAATGGAAAATTTTATGAAAAACTGATAATTTTATTCCATAGCCGTTATGCGCTTTGCCTTTTGTGTGTGCTGATTTATTGCTTAATATACATAGTTGTGGTATTTATTAATTTACCTCTTTAGCTAGCCTTGGGACCTTTTTATGGTAGCCAGTGTTTTAAAAATCAAATCAAAAATTGAATCGAACCAACGTTTAATTTAGTTGAATTATGAATTAGTAGTGGTTTCCGTTTGCGGTTTTTTTCCAATTATATCTAGTTTAACTACGAATAAACTGAAAAAATGGGTCATGCCCATTTAACCTACTGTTCGGTTTTTATAAAATTTTAGGACATGTGATTTGAGTAAATTTGGATGAACATCAATAATTATTTCGTAGATTAGAGGAAATATTAGTAGGAGGTTTGGTACTCATTAATTTCCACTTTCAGATAAAGCCATGATTTTTTAAATTTAATTTTCATAAGGATAGGACGGTTTGCAACTTGCAAGGCTACACACCCCATTGTTATTATTATATTTAATTTTTTTTTTTTAATAGTCCGTACTAATTTTATTTAATCTTAGTATGAAAACTGTTTAATATTCTTGCTCCTGATACTTATCTATTAAGGAATTAACTAGGTATTATATTATCCATTGTTAGAGTTGATAGTATATATGTTGAATCCCTTCGTTTCATTCCATTTGATGTATTTGTTAAATATACGAGTGATATAAAATAATGAAACAAGACAAGTGAAAAGAAACAAATAGGTATTATTTATTGTGCATTTTTCCTAAGATTATTCTTCAGGTGATTAATGATTTGGGAGATAAAATCTGTGTACCTAACTCCTCTATATATTCATCCATAGCTTTGCTTTAAAAGGAAAGTCCCAATTTGCTATGGTATTTCAGTCTCGTACACATCACATCACATCACATGTGTATAATAATTCGCTCATAGCAAAATTGAATGTCGATTTAGAATATATACAAGATTGCATCGCTGAAACCAGAAATTCAATGTTTTTTGCAGGTAACATATTTCAAATGCGGCGGAGTTTCCCTCGGCGTCGGTATGCAGCACCACGTCGCCGACGGGTTTTCCGGGCTCCACTTCATCAACGCGTGGTCTGACATGGCCAGGGGGCTCGACGTCACCCTCACGCCATTCATCGACCGGACCCTCCTCCGAGCTCGGGATCCCCCTCAGCCGCAGTTCAAGCACATCGAGTACCAGCCCCCTCCGTCCATGAAAAGTTACGACGCAGCAGAGACCGTGGTCTCGATATTCAAGCTGAGCCGCGACCAGCTCACGACTCTCAAAGCCAAGTCCAAGGACGAGGGCAACACGGTCAACTACAGCTCTTACGAGATGCTCTCGGGCCACGTCTGGCGCTGCGTCTGCCTTGCCCGCGGCCTGCCCGAGGATCAGGAAACGAAGCTGTACATCGCAACGGACGGGCGCTCCCGCCTCCAGCCCCCGCTCCCACCGGGCTACTTCGGGAACGTGATCTTCACGGCCACGCCCCTTGCCGTGGCAGGCGACCTGGCGTCGAAACCCGTCTGGTACGGCGCTAGCAAGATCCACGACGCACTGGCCCGGATGGACAACGAGTACCTAAGGTCAGCCCTCGACTACCTGGAGCTCCAGCCGGACCTCAAGGCGCTCGTCCGCGGGGCCCATACATTTAGGTGCCCGAACCTCGGGATCACAAGCTGGGTGCGGCTCCCGATCCACGATGCGGATTTCGGATGGGGGAGGCCAATCTTCATGGGGCCCGGTGGCATAGCATACGAGGGATTGAGCTTCGTGCTGCCGAGCCCGGCCAACGACGGGAGCCTGTCAGTTGCGATTTCTCTTCAAGCAGAGCACATGAAGATTTTTGAGAAGCTGCTCTATGAAATCTGAGTTCGAATTTTCTCGTTTTGATTCTGAAGACTTCTATCTATTTTTTTTCCCATTTCTTTTTAAAAAATGATCTCAGCTACAATGTATGAAGGTGTAATATATGCTAATCTGGAAGGATTTTGATGCAGTTGTTTGTGCATCATCACTTTTCATCAATCTCTACATGGACTGCTAATACATGATTCATTGTTCAAGTTTAAATTGTTTTGCCAAATTGTGGGACTTTTATGTTAATGTTATTTGCTTTTGTCTTACTCATGCTAGCGAGTCCGGTTAGATCTTTTATGGCATAGTGATGTAACATCTCTTATTGCGCTGTCGGATATTTGACATATGTCAAAAACACATAATGAGTATGTTCAAGGAGGATGTTTAATTGGTGACACCTAAAGTTTCTTTCATAAAATCAACTTACTCGATCAAATTAGGACCATTCATGTTGTGAGATCGTCAATATCGAATATCAGGCACATGAAAACTTATGTCCCAGTTTTAGTGTTTCATAGGTTGATTAACCAACTTCATAATGAGACCTGTCTAGCACACCGATAACCTTGTACGAGATTTGGCCTGCATCAACGATGAGTACTTGAGATCGGCTTTCAATTACTAAGTCATCATGGGTTTGGGCCGGGCTTGCAGATGCTCGGAACTTCTGCTCCCCGGCCCGATTAGAGACGATCAATATATTTTGCCGATTGGTTGATGCATCACCTTTAATTATATTTGTACAAATGCTTGGCTATCTACTTTCTATAATGATAAAATAAAATACGAGACCGACATACAATAAAAGTTTTAAATACGAGATTGAAATGGGACAAAATATTAGAAAAACACGATGTCGATGCTAGATACAGCTAAGTAGGAACTATCAAATCAAACACACAATCCATAGCCAATTACACAGACAAATATTCCTCTTCTAAATTAACAACACACACAATATATTTCAAAGGCAAACATACATTAGTAAATAATTATAAAAGAGAGAAATAGAATTCATGAGACGAAGATGGAGAAGACAAGAATAACGGCGGATACGGTAAAGAAATGGTTGCAAAACGACGTCGCAGCAGCGCCCTTGTCGGCCGGGCGGTGAGCGTTGTTGGAGCCACCGCTCGCACCTTTCCCTCCTTTCTGCCCCTTCCCGATTAGCGAGATCTCACCCTCCGCCGTGAGTGCTCTCACGTGCTCCGAGTCTGTGTTCGTAAATTATCAATATCATATCATAGCTGAAAACTAATTAATATAAAAAATCAGAAACAAAAAGAACTAGATAGAGTTTCTCCTCACCATGCTTTTTTCCCATAATCATACTATCAGAAGAAATAGATATTTCTTTGCTCCTTACAACCCCAGATTCTTGATGAGAGAAAGTTGTGAAGAAATTAGCTGCTGTGCATATGAAGATTAAGAGTATCCAACCAAATGAGCTCATTCTACTCATCTCTCTCTCTCTCTCTCTAGGTGGTGATTCTTTGAGATGATTATGATGGATGAAGAGTGCTGCACACATACGTATATATATAACTGATATTTTTCTCTTTATCATGTGAGAAGTGAACGGTAGAAAATGATGTTACAGTGTGATTGCTGAAAAAGTGGGTTTGCTTTATTTCTTCATTTTACCTCCACCAATAATGCTGAGAAACAACCAAATACAGAAAAAAGAAAAAGAAAAAGGAAAGGAAGAAAGATTGAAATGAAATGTCTTCTAAAAAGAAATAAAAAAGTGAAAATGAAAATGAAAATACCAGTTTAATTCAACTTATGTAGCAGACAAGAAGGTTTTGCGATTAGAAATAGAGGAGAAACGAAGAAAAATGGAATCATTTGAGTGCTTCATTTTCAGTATTGAACCAAGCACTCGGTGCAACGAGTAACAACACAACATGTAACGGTTATAGTTTACATTCTTTCCTAACTTGATTTTATTCCCCCTTGATGATTTCATTCTTCTGTTCTCGTATTTGAACCAAATGGCACTTGGATGTTGTTTGTTTGGTTCCCATCGATCCTTACTAAGTACTCATTCCCTCCGTGACTTAGTTGGTGCTTTAATTTATTTTTCTGATCGTCCGTAATGCTATATGTTATTCTTTCATTTTTTTTAAATGTGAATTACACATTCATTATTATATGTTCAGAAGCCATTTAAAATACATTATTATATCCATCCATATTAGGATCTCTTTATCTTAAGCATAGAGTAGTAGGATCTCTTTATGTTATGGTAGGACCTTAATGCAAGATATATCTGATACACATGCATAAAGCTTTTGACAATTGGAACTTTATTTTTATCACTCCCTCACTCCAACTCAAAACGACCGATTTTTTGAATATATGTAAGTGTAAAACAATAGAAATATGTCATTTTGAGACGAAGAAAGTATTGTATACGATTGAGATTACGTATACAAAAATGGCTTTTTTCGTAATGAAAATGATGCGCATTTTATGCACAATTATAATGCATGACATGCATAATTATAATGCACCGCATTTTCAATGCAACAATAATTCATCTGCAGTGGCGGAGCCACCCATATGTCACGGTGGGCTTAAGCCCACCCCACATATTTTTTAGTTCTTATATATTTGATCTCTTTTGGAAATTTCCATTGTAAGTCCATATTAAATGTAAGGAATTATGAGTAATTCTTGTCCCGCCCATACAACCAATGGATTGAGCCCATCCCATTTGAAATTCTTAGCTCCGCCACTATTTATCAGTCGTCTGAATGCTCTTTTTTTTTTTTTTCTTTTTTTCTTTTTTTTTAATCAATGTAGGCAATATTTGAAAATTTTACTTGAAGAATGCATAAAGTGAAAATTGAATAATTAAAGTGCAAAGTTTTGAGAAAGTGTCTAATTAATTTTCTGAATTGATGGTCATTAGAAAGAATAAGATTCTTCAACTTTTTCTTAATAATTCTGGTTTTGAACAATATTATTCAAACTGGAAATCTATTTGAACCCCACATTAAAGTCGAATTATTCTTTCTAAAAAGAATAATCAATACTAGAATATGGTATATAATATTGTGCTGTGAAATGCATATTTCTTCTTCTTCTTCTTTCCTTTCTTGTTTTTGTTTTTCGGCTAATCACCGCTTTGTAGATTTCTCATATCAGATTTGAAAATGAGATTTGGAACAACATGCTACCCGGATTGCTCTGAAACATACTATACGCATACTTAACGTGCTCACGGTTGAAGTCGCATTGCTACCTTAATAAAAAATTTAGAATTTAAATTTGTGGATAGGTTTTATGTTTAGTGCTTATATTTATAATAATTTTCTTTAATTATATGACATATTGAATATGCACACGCTGAATATTATCAGCTTCTAAAAGTAACTGATGACATCTTGCTTAAGTGACTCGAATGAGGTACAAAAGTCTCTCCATGGTAGGAAGTTTTGGATTCAAAACTCACCAAGTATCGTCCCATTTGTATAAGTTTGTTTAGATTTGTTACACAATTTGGTTAATAGTTCTTTGTATATTGAAATTGCGATAGCTTGTTTAGTTATAGATATGATTATTTAAGTTAAAATTCTCACCACCCCTTTTCCCGATCTAAAAACTCTAGCTTCAAACTCCATCTATGAAACAAAGCTCCAAATATCCTTCTCCTATCAATCGATTCCCTCTTTCTATTTTTTTTCCCTCTCCTTTTACCAACTTTGGTGCTCATTATCACCTGTCGTTGATATTAAACGGTGTTAAGGGAAATTAGATCGATGGGAATGTATTTACCTAACTAAAAGTAAGTTGTAGTTGTAGTGGGATACGTCCCTAAACCTAACATTGGTTTGAGATCCGTATCAAAGTCACACCCGTAAAAGTATTTGTGTACAATAGTACAAGTTTAGAATAGTTTACCATATTTTTAAATGTTATACCAATTCATGTAAAGTTCTTTACTAAGATTACTTGTCTCTGCACTCAAAATAAAGTTGCCAAATCTTTCTATTTCATTTTAAAACAAATACTTCATAGGAGTATTTAGTAAACGAGGCAATCATTAAAGTGATTGTGTGAAAATATATTTTATAATATTAGTTCCGCAGATTGTTCGATTTCAGGAAAAGACATGTGAAAGATTCTTTCATTTTTCGTAAAAATGTCAATTGTCATGAATAAAAGTGTCAGTTGAATTGAACAAAAACGTCAAGCTCCGCAATGGTTTTAAAACATATTAACTTGATCTCATGCCAGTTAAAAAAAGTGTCAATTCAAATTGAGTCTCGCCATGAAGCTGGATTGATAGGAGTGTGTCCCGATTATTTATTCATGTCTATTAAATTAGTACTCACTCCGCCTCAATTGAAATGTCTCATTTGTATAAATGAGAACGAGGGTGTAAATGATTTGCATTGCATAAGTTAAACAATTCAATTTTACACTTGATTTACCGATATAACTTAACGTGTATGATAATCTCTATCTCAACTATCGTGTATCACTTGTGTATCAAAATTACATTTTCTTGATTTTTTTTTTTTGCCTTTTTATTCAATTTCAACGTACTATGATACAATCTAATCTAATATAATTAACAATGATTCATTAGTTCAATTAGGATATAGAATCATATTTATAGCATTTATGTTCATTTTTTTAATAAATAAATAAAATCGACATTAAATATTATAACTAATAATAAAATAGTTGAACCCTAATCAATTAGTGTAAAGTTAAATTGAATCTTAAAATTAAATTAAGGTTGCGTTTCTCTTTGATACGAAAGAAAAAGGGAGAAAAGAGAAAATTACCCTATAAATTCCACCATTTTCTCACATTTTCTCAGATTTTTTATTTATTTTCTCCAATTTAAGGAGTAAAATTCCCCCTTATTGATAAAAGGTGAGAAAATGTGTAAAATTTATAGAGTAATTTTTTATTTTCTCTCCTTTTCTTTCGCTAAAGAGAACACAACCTAAAAGAATAAGATAAATTAAGAAAAATCAATTTTGGTACACGCTAAGACGAGATCACTAGAACTTGGACAATTATAATAAAAGTATTGAGGACCAAATCGAAAAGATTAAGAAAGTTAAAGGATTTAATTGCAATTTATTAATGGTTATGAGAGGGCGTAGAAGTAAGAATTTCCATCACCTCCTTTTTTCTCTCTGACTTGGCTCTCTCCACTGTGCAACCGTCGAAGATGTTGGGATTTGAAGACTGCGGGAAGCTGCTCCGCCTCCTCAGCGGCGGCGAAGAAAAGACCGTTGACGAGATCGTGGCGGAGTTTTCCTCCAAATTCCCTCGCTCCCTGCACTTCTACGCCTGCTCCGCCCTCGACTTCCTCACTGCTGACCCCAAGGTTAGGGTTTTTTCTCCACCTCGCTTTAAATTCTGCTACCGCCACTGTTTTTCTGCTTCTTTTGCGATGATTGAATCGATTGCGGTGTGAATTCGGCCGTTCGAGTTCTGATTTCCGTGATTCGCCGGAATTGTCTCTAGAAGAGTGTGGAGTAGCTATTGGAGCTTTTCATTTCTGAACAGTGTGAAGTTTTTTCCGACCGTTTTGTTCGTATCGGAAGTTGTAATTGGATTGAGTGGAATAGTGTGGTGATGGGAAAAGCGACTGAGGGAGTGAGTTCTGAGTGAATCTAGTTCCTTGCACTGACTTGTGCCTTCGTCGTGCACTGTCTTTTGATATAAGCTTCCATTTTCTGGACTAGCTTGGAAATTAGGAATCGGGTTTATTGGTGTGGAGTTACCTTGTGGATTTGGGTGGCATAACAATGTCTATATGTGTTTCTTGTTTGGGCACTTACTGAAACAGTTAAATGGCACATTGTGGGAGCGTGCTAAAGTTTCCGATTCTGTTACTGCAGGAAAAATTTCTAAATTCAACTCAGCGGCTGATTGCTTTTGCGATCATTCATCAAGCCTATGCATCACAACAGCCTTCGTCGAACCCTTTTGTGTCCAGGCTTGTTGATGTAAGTTCAGCATGTTCGGGTTTTTGTTTGCTCTATGTTGTTACTCACCATCTGTAGCTGTCTAGAGGTGTCCGATGCTTTCTATTGTTGTTGTATAAAGATCTTTCTGCACTCTGTTATACTGTAAGATGATTCGTTATCTGACTCTTCTGGGAACATGAATTCTCAAGGTTCTTCCATTTCTATGGATTTTGCTCTTATCAGTTCTCTTTATTGCTAAAGTTTCATTGTATAGGCTGTTTTCATCGTGTACTTGGCATTTTAGTTTCTGCTCAAGTTTGACTTTCTAACAACTTAATTTAGGTCATATTTGGGGAACGATTACCTTCCAACTGTCGTTGTATTTAGACTATTGGTCTACTACATCTATTTGTTGATGAAATTGAATTTGAACATCATTGATAGTTATGCTTCACAGTGTTGTCAATTTGCAGGCAGCTTGTGACGAGGCAGCTGAAAACTATGAAAAGGCATTTGTACTTCAACTATTGAGCTCTTCTAGTGTGAATGACAGAGAGGTTACTTATCCATTTCTCCTTCTGTGGTTAAAACATTACCATTTTATATGCTTATGCTTGTTCCAAGTTGTTCATGAATTTTATGGTTATCCAATTGTTTCCTATTTAAATGTGAAAATCATGTTATTCCTGCATTGGGTAAAAAGGCACTGCCTTTGGAATGCCTAGTTCGCATGCATTCCAGAACACTCTCCACGTGCTTGCTGAAGTTGCTTCTTATCTTTATCCGCTTTCTGTAAGTGATGCAGCCTCTTTCTTGCAGTTTCTCAAGCAAACAGCGGCAGATTACATAAAAAACTTTGATGCTTCATCACATGTAAGTGTAGATGAAATTGACATTCCAGTCCATGCAAATAATTATTGTTTATAGCCAGTTAATTTGCCACTTGTGCTTTCTGGGATTTCTTTTTTTTGGTTATAGTTATTGAGCATTTTATCTCTTGTTCAACATGTCCTTTATCATTTTCCATCTCTTTCAAACTTCCAGTCCTTTCCACAACGTGAGCAATTGCAGCAACAGTATTGTGGCAAAATTCAGCCAGAACCGTTTAAATGCTTGTTCAAGGACAACTCTGTGAAAAATATAGTACCTGATCCTGATGTGCCCCGTGGATGTGATAGTAATTCATCTGAGTATGACTCTTACCAGTGATTTTGTGTGATGTCACTTTGGAATTATTCACAACACCACTCTTTATGCACATGCTTGTTTTCATCTATTTATGTGCTTTTCTTTGTCTTGGTATTGGGATTCACAATTCAGGTTTGATGCTCAACCCGGAGTTACATCTAAAATTGGATCTGGGAATAGGGAAGAAACTGTAGTTGGGTTGCTGTCCTCTCTTTCATTGGAAGGACTAGGTCCACAATGGATCAGGCCTCTCCCTCCAAGGCTTCCAGTTATGGATGGAGAGGTAACATGCAGGCACTTACATGTTACAATTGTTAGATGATCAATGATGACACAGTCGATGAACGAATGTATGAACTGTGTATGCTTCTAAAAAGTAACTCCTGGTTTTGAGCAGCTATTGTGGCTGAACCCCGATATGAACCACGAGCTCTTATGGGACTATGGGATGTGTGCTGATACTAGTAGAGGAGCTGCAGTAAGAGATTTAATAGCAAAAGCTTTGAAGGGCCCACTTGTCCCTGTGCAACAAGAGGTACTATGATTTTGTGGTTCTTTTTGGTTGCAACATCTTGGCCAAGTAGTTCATTTCGGGTGTTAAATCATGATGTGTGCTCTGAAAAGACAACCTGTGTTTACCTCATTGTGTTGAAACTCATAATATATAGATCTCCGATTCATTTTAGTTTTCATAAAGATGACCATGATGTGAAGCGATGTTCGTTTTGGGCCTTATGCTGTTAATAGTGTTGGCCTTTGGCAATCAATCTCATCCAAAGAAGTATTGTTCATATTTTTATGTGTAAAGACATGTTAGAACCAATAAAAGCATCTTAAACTGATGAATAAGCCAGGGTGGACCTTTATTCTTTGAAAACCAACTGCAGAGTCTCAATTATTCGTCTTCCGACAAATTTTATTGTGGCAAAATTATCTGAAAATGTATGGGGTGTCTTTTATTTTCAATTACTGAAATGTTCATACGCAATATAGTTTTTCTTTAATTTTAGCCCTACTGGTTATCTTGTAGTGTGCTTGTGGTACACTGCAGGCCGTTAATTTAGATGAACTAGGTGAAAATTATTCTTTTTTATCAAAGAAATATTCTTAGCAAGTGTCCCGTAAGAGTTTAATGATTTGGATTACTCATGTTTATAAAAAAATTGGAAACACATCATAAGTCATTTCAACATAAATGCCGTGGTTTATCCTCTATTTGGACCCTCTGTTTGGTCATGGAAGCTGCTATTACCATTGGATTATCTTCTTGTCCGTGATATATTTTTTCCCCCTTCAGCAAGTGCTGGTGGAATTGGCAAACGACCCAAAGCTTGTGTATCATTGTGGGCTCACACCTAAAAAGCTCCCAGTATGTCATTTTTCTGTTTACATGTTATTTTCGAATGACAATGTGGTCGCCGTCCATTCTTGTTATTTAACGTTCGTTCTCCAGGACCTGGTGGAGAATAATCCCATGATTGCCGTGGAAGTTCTGATTAAGTTGGTGAATTCTCCTGAAATATCAGAGTAAGGCATCATTTGTTACTTTTGGGATTTTGACTGGTTTTAGTACCCCATCAATTTGAGTAAAGTGGTTTGCAATTTTCATTTTCTTCCATCAGATATTTTACGGTTCTTGTAAATATGGAGATGAGTCTGCATTCAATGGAAGTTGTCAACAGACTGACAACGACTATTGAACTACCAACCGAGTTCTTACACACTTATATTTCAAACTGTATTAGTGCTTGTCAGGGTATTAAGGTTTGTAACTTTTACTTTCCGATTCTTCTGTTTTTTCTCAGTATAATACTCCATGGCCCAGATCCCTAACTATCTTTGTTCACATTTATCCTTCCAGGATAGGTACATGCAGAACAGACTAGTGAGGCTGGTTTGTGTTTTTCTACAAAGTTTAATCCGTAACAAGATCATCAATGGTAAGCAGTTTGTAAAATGATAAAATTGGAGATTGTTATGCTATAATACATTCACTCGCTAACCCCACTATGTCATTGTGTGTATATGTGTGAAGTGTATAATGTGCAGTTGTGAAACTTCTGTTTGGTTTTTTGCAGTGAACGACATCTTTATCGAAGTGCAAGCATTCTGCATTGAGTTCTCGAGGATCAGAGAGGCAGCAGGCTTATTTCGGCTTCTTAAGACCTTGGAGTAGATGTCATGTCATATAGTATTTGTTCACTGGATTCTTTTTAATGGACAATGTAATGTAGATACTAATGTTTGTTAATTCTTCTTTTTTGAATTTTACTAACCATAAGGAAAATTTATATTTTGCCCTCGCCGCCGGTATGAACCCGTAGTTACCAAGAGTTTCTTGAATTTTTTAAGTACCAATTAAAACAAACATCTCTGTATTTTCTTTTTCTTTTATAGGCAAAACGCACATAGTGTATATTGAAATAGTACTAATGTAAAAATATGTGGTTTCATTTTTACATAAGAAGTTTATTTCATTGATATTAAGCAGTAGTAACTTACATAATAACCTCAACATCTACTATATTGAAAACAAAAGCATTTATTTTATTTATCAAGTACAACAGCCAACCAGTTTTAAAATCCCCATTTAATCAACCTCTTCAATCTTCGGCCCAGCACCGCCGGCACCGGAGCTAGCTCCGCCGGCCCCTGGCATATCGGCTCCGCCTCCGGGAATGTCAGCGCTGCCTCCCTGATACATCTTCGAGATAATCGGGTTGCACAGATTCTCCAGCTCCTTCAACTTATCCTCCAGTTCATCCACCTCTGCCAGCTGATTTCTCTCCAGCCACTCCACTGTCTCCTCCACGGCCTTTTCGATCTTTGCCTTGTCGGCGGCGCTGAGCTTCCCTGCCACCTTCTCGTCCTTCACCGTCGTCCTCATGCTGTAGGCGTAGTTCTCCAGCGCGTTCTTCGCCTCCACCTTCTTCTTCACCACCTCGTCCTCCGCCTTGTACTTCTCCGCCTCCGCCACCATCTTCTCTATCTCGGCCTTGCTCAGCCGCCCCTTGTCGTTGGTGATGGTGATCGTGTTCCTCACCCCAGCCGTCTTGTCCTCCGCCGACACGTTCAGTATCCCGTTGGCGTCGATGTCGAAGCACACGTTTATCTGCGGCACCCCCCTCGGAGCCGGCGGGATTCCGGAGAGCTCGAACTTCCCTAACAAATTGTTATCCTTCGTCATCGGCCGCTCCCCCTCGTACACCTGGATCAAAACCCCCGGCTGGTTGTCGGCGTAGGTGGAGAAGATCTGCTCCTTCTTCGTCGGAATCGTCGTGTTCCTCGGGATCAACACCGTCATCACCCCTCCGGCGGTCTCGATCCCGAGGCTGAGCGGCGTAACATCGAGAAGGAGCAAGTCCTGCACCTTCTGGTCACCCTCGCCGGAGAGGATCGCAGCCTGCACGGCGGCGCCGTACGCCACCGCCTCGTCGGGGTTGATGCTCTTGCAGAGCTCCTTCCCGTTGAAGAAATCCTGCAGCAGCTGCTGCACTTTGGGGATTCTGGTGGAGCCGCCCACCAAAACGACGTCGTGCACAGAGCTCTTGTCGATCTTCGCATCCCTCAAGCATTTCTCCACCGGCTCCATACATTTTCTGAACAGATCCATGTTCATCTCTTCGAACCTCGCCCGAGTAATCGTGGCGTAGAAATCGATCCCCTCGTAGAGGGAATCGATTTCAATGGTGGTTTGGGCGGTGGACGATAGTGTCCTCTTCGCCCTCTCGCACGCCGTCCGCAGCCGCCGGAGAGCCCTGGCGTTGCCGGAGATGTCCTTCTTGTGCTTCCGCTTGAACTCCGCCGCGAAGTGGTTGACGAGGCGGTTGTCGAAGTCCTCGCCGCCGAGGTGGGTGTCTCCGGCGGTGGCCTTCACCTCGAAGATCCCTTCCTCGATGGTGAGGATGGAGACGTCGAAGGTGCCGCCGCCGAGGTCGAAGATGAGGACGTTCTTCTCCCCTGTTCTGGCCGCCGCCGCCTTCTTATCCAAACCGTAGGCGATCGCCGCCGCCGTGGGCTCGTTGATGATCCTCATGACGTTGAGGCCGGCGATGGCGCCGGCGTCTTTGGTGGCCTGGCGCTGGGAGTCGTTGAAGTAGGCGGGGACCGTGATGACGGCGTTCTTGACGGCGTGGCCGAGGAAGGCCTCGGCCACCTCCCGCATCTTGACGAGGACCATGGAGGAGATCTCCTCCGGCGAGAAGCGCTTCTCCTCGCCCTTGTAGGTGACGACGATCATGGGCTTGTCGGCGGGGCCGGCGACGACCTTGAAGGGCCAGTGGGTGGCGTCGGACTGGACGGAGGGGTCGGAGAAGCGGCGGCCGATGAGGCGCTTGGCGTCGAAGACGGTGTTGTGGGGGTTCATGGCGACCTGGTTCTTGGCGGCGTCGCCGATGAGGCGCTCGGTGTCGGTGAAGGCGACGTAGGAAGGGGTGGTGCGGTTGCCCTGGTCGTTGGGGATGATCTCGACCCGGTCGTTCTGCCATACTCCCACGCAGCTGTAGGTGGTGCCCAGGTCGATGCCGATGGCTTTGCCTTCGCCTTTCGCAGCCATTCTTTAATTCTTGATGAAGATGATGTTTATGTAAAAGCTGATGAGCGAGAGAGAGAGAGTGTGTGTGTGTGTTTTGATTGCTAGGTATCGAAGTTGTGTTGATGACTGAGAGTGGGAGAGGATTGAGCGTCTATATATATATATGTATTAGTGTATGTATAGGTCGGTGGTGAAGAAGATGATAGAGTGATCGAGGAAGGACTAGAAAAGTGCAGCTGCGTTTTTCAGTTTCAAAAGAGACTTCTGGAGAGGGCGGGAAAACAACTGAATATTCAAGAGAGAGAGGGGTGGGACCCGGGTGGGAGCGAGATTATTTCCACGTGTAGTTCTTCTATACTCTATACCCCGTTTATTTTTTTTATTATTATTATTTTTTTTAATATTACTTCAAAGTTTACTATACCCCGTTTATTAAATTTCTATTAAAATTATTAAAATGTAAGGGGAAAAGTGGAAACGTAAGGGATACATATTAAGACGTAAGGTTAATTCTTTTTATTTTAGAAAATAAGACAATTCATGGAACGGTTTGATTAAGAAAATAAGATAATAAGAATGGGATTATAAAAGAAAAACATTAGGTGTGCGAGACTTTCTCTCACTAGAAAATTCTCTCTCGAGTTTTTTCTAGTCCACGCCAATAACGGCTAACTTCCGATCACCTTCCTCCTTTTTCCGGCGACTTTACCGGCACCAACCACCACTTAAACCACATACTCGGATTCAGCTCTACAAGGCGCACAATCTGGTGTAGTTTCATTCAAATCCGACATCTTGGGGAATTAGGGTTCCGGCGCCGCTAGCCCTTTTCCGGCCAATCCGGCTGTCCGACCGCCACCAAACTTGGTGGGCGTGACGGGGCGGCCCCCAGCGACCCTTTGTGTGATTTTCACGGCCATCCAACGGTCGGATTGCCGGTGGCGGCTGTGAAGGTTCACGAAGCTATCCTTTCTTCTCCGGCGAATCCAGCCGGCCGTTTGGGCTGAAACTTTTTCTGGTGTCCCCCATCATCAAGGTGACGCTCTCCACAAAGTTTCAGCCCTATCCAACGAGTCAACCGACTGAGCTCGACTTTTCAAATTTCGGGGCGATTCTGCAAATCTGGTGTTCTGCGGCCTCTGGCACCGTTATTGTTCCATTGATTCATGGTGAATACGCTCGTGCGCTTTGGCTGATATTTACTGGGGAGCTTCCTCACCCTCTTACGAAGCCCTCCACCAAAGCCTATTCCATCGGGTCTGCGACTTTCTGGGAATTTATCAGTTCATCTACCGGCGAGCACTGACGGTCGGGTGTCAACATCACTGTTTCGATATATCATTAATAGTCTACTCGTGCATTTTGTCTAAAATTTTTACTGGTGTTTCCTTACTGGTATACGTAGATCCCCTGTGATTTTCAAGTAGTTTGGTTGATTGGAGGATTCTCTGGGATTTTCTAAAGTTCCAGCACCTGCTGGCCGGAACCTATGGAATTTCACAGCGAAGCCTTCCCGGATTTGATTGGGCTGCATCCACCCATCCCTTCTGTGGTTAATCGAACTGCTGTGATGAATTGGAAGGACAAACTCCCTCCAGAGGATCCCAACCCGGCCCCAGCGGAAGGCTGTGTGCAGTCCCCTACATCGGAAGAGAGGGCTCAAGCACGACCGGATACCGTCACCGGCCAACGGAGGAACCCGTGGCTACATGACGGTAATTTGAAAGTGAAGCCCACTATACTTAAAACTGACCTTGTGCTACCGAATGTACAGGGTAAGGTCGAGGGAGATATGCTTTGCTTAGAGCCGGCTGACTATGTCCCCGTCTCCAAAAGTTGGGGCCATTGTCTCCTCGGATTCATGGCGGGCAAGTTCCCCGGGAGAGATGCAGTGGAGAGGTTCACCCGTACATGGGCCTGGCCCTCACGCGTGGCCTTTCATCCGAACGGCTGGATGGTGTTCCGGTTTGAAACCGCGGAGGATATGGAGGCAGCGAAGGGTGAAGGGGACTTAGCAATTTTCGGGACCCCCCTAATGCTTTGCTCCATGCCCGATGACTTCAATTTTGAAGAGGTCCCTGAGTTCAAATTCAAAGTGTGGGCGACGCTTCCCGGCCTACAATTGGAACTTTGGCAGCCTTCCACACTTGCTAAGATCGCGAGTATGGTGGGCACCCCGATCGAAGTGGACCACCGAACTGTCGCAAGGATAAATATCGACGGGCCCCGGATTCATGTCGTGGTTGATGCTAAGAAACCTCCCCCGGAAGCTATAAAGATCAAACTTCCGAATGGTAAGGTCATATTGCAAAAAATTGTGTTCGATTTTTACCCTTTGTATTGTGCCCACTGCCGGCGCATGGGCCACTCGTTGGCTGCGTGTCGGCAGGTGGGTAGGACTAACCTCGGCCCGAGTGCTACCGCTCGAGGCGTTGGTAATGTAGGCCCCGATGAGGAGGGGTGGCAGATGGTACAACGGAAGGGTAGCCGTAATGCACAGCAGGCCCAAGGGCGTCGAGGATTACCTTCGAGCGCTGGCCGGCGCATGTCAAGGCCCCCCAACGGCGGGAATCGGGCGCGAAGCGCCTCCCGAGCACCCCAGGGCAATCCAAACCGTCCACAACATGAGCATAACAACGAGGAGCAGCTCCCGAGCGTGGCAACAGGCGCTGGTAGCACCAAGCAGGCCCCGGTGTTGCGCGACACCGCTGCCCCGGTGGGTAGGGCGTGGGGTGGGGACATTCACATCACACACACCAATGTCCCTGTCTTAATGGAGAAGGTGACCCACTCGGAACCCTTACTTGAGGAAAGGAGAGTTACGACGCAGCCCCCCGCCCCACACGCGGAGCGTGCGACCCTCCCGGTGGCCGAGACTACGGAGGGCGCGAGTGATGCCGACAGTGAAGCAAGCACCTCGGATGGTCACTTGAGTGACGCCCCCTCTCATGTTTCGGACTCGATGGGCACTGAACGCGTGACCCTAGAGGAACCTGTCACCTTGATCAATGTCCAACAAAAGGACCCTAACCGCACCACCGACGAGGCCAATGACACCATTTTGGAGGCGAATGTGAGCGCCGCGACCCCTACCACCAGCGCTAACTCCTCTTCAGATTGGACGTTGGAAAAGGAGGAAAACTCCATTGCTAATAACAGCAACACCAAAGGTAAGAAGGGCCGTGCTGGAGTGGCGACCCGACGCTCAAACCGTCGCCGATGAATATCGGTTTTTGGAACGTCAGGGGGCTCATGGAGCCGTCCAAACAAAAGGTGGTTTCTGATTTTATCTTTAAGAATAACTTGGACATTTTCGGTCTCCTAGAGACTAAGCTTAACCCCACTTCACTTGCTGATTTTAAGAAGAAATATTTTAAAAATTGGTCTTCGGCGGATAACTTTCACACCGCCCATAACGGGAGGATTCTACTTTTGTGGAATCCGTCCCGGGTATCTACTAATGTTTCAATTGTTGAGCCTCAGGTTATTCATGCTAGAGTGCAGTGCCTCTCTACGGGAAACAAGTTTCAACTAGCTATGTGTTACGGCCGAAATCAACTCCAAGATAGAAGGAATTTATGGGACTCGCTCATCAACAACACTGACCTAGAACAGCCGCTGCTCATGGGAGGTGATTTGAACAACGTAATGGAGGTTGAAGAGAGAGTGGGGGGAAGACCCCCCATTGAAAGAGAGATCCGGGAGCTTGTGGACACGGCGGCGTACCTAAATCTCCTGGATGCCCCGTCCACGGGGTGCTACTTCACGTGGACTAATGGCACTATCTCTTCCCGTATTGATAGATTGATGTTCAACAATGCTTGGCTAGATGAGGGCTGGATGATCAAATCTCACTTCCACACCCGAGGGGAGCGATTTGACCATTCCCCGTGCACGGCCGTACTTTTCAACCCGATTAAGAGATTTAGGAGGGACTTCAAATATTGCAACTATTGGAATGACGACCCTAAATTTCATGAAGTCCTAAAGGAGAGCTGGAACAAAGATACGGGGCTCTCTAATGCCCAGCAACTGCTCTCGCATAAACTAAAGCAACTTCGGCGTGACCTTGCGCCATTGAAGAAGAAGGACCTCACCAAAATTTCGGAACGAGCCAAGGCAGCCCGTGACCAACTGCATTTGATCCAAGAAAGGGTTGATAGAGACCCCCTCAATGCCGAATTGAGGATGGAGGAACTCCAAGCTCGAAAAAATTGCAATTTTCTAAGCAAGGCCGAGATGTCTTTCCTATCACAATGAGCTAAGTTCCTTAATCTAACAATCTTGATAAAAATTCGAAATACTTCCATTCGATTGTTAAGAACTCGTTTACTCGGAATTCCATTGCTTTCATTCGCAGGGAGGATGGCTCTATCACGGCTGATCTGAAGACCATCATCGATGATTTTTCCCGATTCTATCAATCTCTTTTCGGAACCTACAAGCCACGTTCGGGAGTGGACTGGACCATTTTTCAGGAGGGGCACGTTCTCTCCATGGAAGAGCAGGCTGGTCTTGCTTGTAGGGTCACGAGGGAGGAGATTAAATCGGCGCTCTTCAGCATCGGGAGCGAGAAAGCCCCCGGCCCCGACGGCTTCCCATCGGGGTTCTTCAAAAGGAATTGGGATTTGGTAGGCGAGGACACAACAAGAGCTGTGTTGGACTTCTTCGAGAAGGGGGTTATCCTTCGTGAGTGGAACTACACTACGGTCACTCTTATCCCGAAAAAATCGCACGAGCCTACGGTGGCAGACTTTAGGCCCATTGCTTGCACGAATGTGATATATAAAATTATCACCAAAATACTCAACAATCGTATGGCACCGTTGCTCGGCAATCTCATCAGCCCTGCCCAATCCGCATTCATCAAAGGGAGGAACCTTGCCGACAACTACATGCTTGCGCAATCTCTCATCCATCGATATGGCATGAAGCAACTCGCTCCTAAATGCATGGTAAAGATCGATCTTCAGAAGGCCTACGACTCTATTTCGTGGGAATTTTTACACGAAGTCCTTAGGGGTCTACACTTCCACCCGTGCTTCATCTATTGGATCATGACTTGCATCACGTGCCCCACCTATTGTCTTGCCATCAACGGGGGTGTCCACGGCTTCATCCATGGGAAGAGAGGCTTGAGGCAAGGGGACCCGATGTCCCCCACTCTTTTCTTGCTGTGCATGGAGTACCTTTCTCGGCTGCTCAAAAAGAGAACAAGGGAGTCTGATTTCAGGTTCCACACGAAGTGCGAAAGCCTTGGCATTTCTCACCTCGCCTTTGCGGATGACCTACTACTATTCGGCCGAGGGGATGCCGGATCTATGGACTTATTAGCGGACGCCGTGGCGGAATTTTCCTCCACCTCGGGGCTGGTGGTTAGCCCTAACAAGTCCCGGCTATTTTTCAGCAACGTCCCGGAGTTCACAAGGGGGATGATTTGTGATAAATTCGGCTTCCCGGAGGCAGCGTTTCCTGTCCGCTATCTCGGGTTACCACTTTCACAGAAAAACTTGCTAGTGACACACTTCTCTCCTCTCATTGATAGCATCACCGCGAGGATAAATAAGTGGAGTAACTCACACCTCTCGTTGGCGGGTCGGGCGGAATTGATTCGGTCTGTTGTTCAAGGGGTTGAGTGCTTTTGGCTGCAGTGCCTTCCCCTCCCCGGAGGAGTGACGGACAGAATTCACACTCTTCTCCGACGGTTCCTTTGGGGGGGACGCTACTGCCCGGTTGCGTGGAAGAAGGTTTGTTTGCCGAAGGCTGAGGGGGGTCTTGGCTTTCGAAACCTCACCTCTTGGAACAAGGCCCTTCTCTCGAAAGTGATTTGGAACTTTCAATCGAAGGCTGATTCGCTTTGGGTGCGTTGGATCCATACGGAAATCCTCAACGGGAGGAACTTTTGGGCGGCCCGGGTCGAAGCTAAGGACCCCGGACTTATCCGAAGCCTGTTTAAAATAAGAGATGAAATCCTAGCTGTGTGTAATGGCAACCGTGAGGGTGGTAGCAGGCTGGTCGAATCTTGGTTCAAAGGAGAAGGGGTCGCCGACGCTTATGAATTCTTCCGACCTAAAGGAACCCCGATGTTTTGGCATAAGGCCATTTGGAAAGCTTATATCCCGCCAAGGTATTCCATTACTCTTTGGTTCGCCCTCCAAGGTAGGCTAAAGACCGTTGATCGCATGACTTTTGTGGACCAGCCTTCTACTTGCCAAATTTGCGAGAGGTCCGAGGAGTCGCATGACCACCTATTCTTTTCATGCCCCAAAACCAGGTGTCTTTGGATTCTTGTTAAAAACTGGATCGGGATTAAAGGAAGGGGGCTGAACATTAATGCCGTGGTTCGATTCCTCATCCGCAACAAAGCGGGCTCCGGGGTTCTCCGCAAGGCGCGATGGATTGCCCTCGCCACGGCTGTGAACCGTATTTGGTTTGGGATGAATTTGCTCAAGCACCAGAAAATACCATTTAGCATCGGTTCTATCTTCCGAGATATCCAAACTGATGTGTATCGAGTTCTTTACAACCTCTTCCCGGCGGAGGTCGTCCTCTCACACATGGATGTCAACACTAATAGGTAGGATCCCGCTTGTACTTGTACCCATCATGCGTTTTTGTGATTATAAAAATTGGGTGTGTGTGTGTAAGGGACTGCCCGAGCTTGTGCTGGGCAGTGCACCTTGGTGTGTGCGTGTGTGCGACTGCTGGGGGCTGGCTGGGCGCTGCCTAGCCAGCGAGCGTCGGGTACTCGCCTGCCCGGGCCGCCGTGCTAGGGCTGTACGCATGGTGTGCTCCCCTTCCCGGCGGACTTGCGCTCCAGCCTTGGGATTACTTGATGAGTGGCCCAGACCAAAGTCTTGGGCTGCTCCTGGTTCTCCCCACCTCCGACTTACCCCACAAACTCTCCGTACCTCCGTTTCTCGTTGCTCCATCTTCTTTTGGCTTGTATTACGGCCACCCTAGATTGTAGATAGCTTGATATCCGGGGTTGTATCCCGACCCATTTTTATTTGCGTTCCATCTTTCCGGGTTTGTATTTCGACCCATGGTAGTTAGTATGTGGGCTTGTATTCCGGCCAATCGTCCCATTTCTTGAGTTTGAGTCTGTCCGATGTTTTCCCCCGGCACTGCCGTGGGGTTCAGTGGCCTGCATTGCGGGTTCACTTCTTTTACTTATTTTAATAAAATGTTTATTGTTTCAAAAAAAAAAAAAAAAGATAATTGAAAGGGGACGAAAATAGTATTTACATGTAGACCAACTAGTAATAATATGCGTTATAATTGGGTTTTCTTGTAATTCTTTTTTACAAAATTAAAATTTATGATTCGAACCTAATCTTGTAAGTAAGTAATTAAGATGCATCAATGCAACTAAGGTTTATTATTTATATTTAGTATGCAATTTCAATTTTGGTACATTGAAGTTAGTATAGAGGATAATATCATTCGGTTTCGTGTTAATACAAAATCAAATATGTGTAATTATGTATTACTATCATCATATTTATAATACTATAGATATTTCGTAGACCATAAATATTGACGTGGAATTATTTTACATGGAAAATATGATATAATTTAAATTATGATAACACATGATTCTAATTTGTAACTATTTAGGCCTATACAAAGTGGACCTGGATATTAATTTATGAATGGGCCCTTTCTAATTAACTTAATTAAAGGGCTTCATGTCATGTGATTTGGACTGCTTAGTTATTAGCATGCCTCAACTGTTCTATATTGAAAATTTTATTACTCTAGATTTATTCCATTTTTAACTCACTTTGAACAAAAATACACACGAGAACTCAGGACCTTTCGGCCCTGATACGTTAATCGTAACCCCTACCGTTAAGGCAACATACACACACTTCTTATTATATTTTTGAAGTAATAACTAATAACAGAGTTTTTTTTTCCCCTCTCTCTCTCTTTCTTGAGAAGTAATAATAGGGTTGATCTTTATATAAGTTGGTGAATGGATTGTTCTCCTATAATATTAAACCATGATGCAGTGCCAATAACAATCTCAGGCTTTAATTTATCGTGAAGGTAAAGAAATCTGATTCCTCACTTTGCCTTTTTAACAATCTCCAAAGATTACTCCCACTTTTCATATTAATATATATCTATCTATTCATTCTTTGCAACTCTTTTCGGTTAATTTATTTTCTTGAGTAGATAATAAAGATTACTCAAACCAAAAATGAGAAGTTTCTGTTACACAGCAAGGATCTGTAACCAGATCCATCAATGGCCCTGAGGAATTCAGAATTCATAACATTTTATACTAGTTCAAACAACTCACATACCTCTTTCCGTCCCAAACAAAACACATCCAGTGTCTGAAATTTGTGACAACTTTCCGATTCTCGATACTTACCATCACCGTATAAAGTCATACTTAACCATGAAAATGCATTGCACCATCTCCCATAATAAATGCATTGCATTTAGGGGAGTGAATACAACTGCAAAATCACCTTCAAAAATGGAAATTTTGTCAAAACAGTTTCTTTAACTATAGTCTATATATAGAATGAATTCTCAGACAACAAACAAACAGCTGATTACAGAATCTGAATCAAGCATGAATATAGAAGCAAAGAGAATAGCAGTTAGAATCAAATAACAACTTATATATATGTATAATAAAGAATCAATCTAAAATCAATCTTACATAAATGAATACACAGCCCTATCTTTGGCTGTAACTAATGAATTCAACCCATAGCAATGAATCCTATAATATATCTCAACAACAAAACTTGTTTTTCCCCAATAATGTCGACGAATTCGTCCCTACACTGCTGCAGGAATCGTGAAACTAACCGGATAGATCTCCCTACTTACTTCAGCTGCTGAAATCTGCCTCGACTTCTTGTTTGCTCGATGCAGATCAGCGTCCTCTTCGACTGTCTTTTCTTCTTTCAGCTCGATCTCTTCGGACAGACTAGATGTAGTAGCCTCGTCCTCCTCTGTGTATTCCTCGGACCAGTAACTTAAAGAATCCACCTCCCATTCATCATCGAACGAGCCCGAGCTCACCTCACTATCGCTCTCGCTCTCACAGACCAACAGGATCGACTCGAACTCATCCAGATCCTCGACCTCGTCGTGTTCTTGGACACCTTCATCGTCGTCCTCATCCAAATCTTCGAGGAACGGATGATGCAGGAGCATATCCGCAGTCAATCTGTACATGGATTTCCTGACGAAGCACCCTTTTAGGAAATCCTTCGCCTCCTTCGAAATCCCATTTGGGATCTTGGGAGACTCGCGGCCTTCCCCGATTCTCTGGAGCAATTCTTCGCTGCAGATGTCTTTGTGCTCGCTCCACGGAGGTGTCCCGGTGAGCATCTCGAGAACGATGCACCCGAGGGCCCATATATCGGACGGAGCCTCCTGCAAATTGTCGCTTATAGCCTCGGGAGCTAAGTACATCGGAGTTCCCCTCCAGTAGGGCTCGAGCTTCCTCTTCTTGCTGCTCTGCTCCGCCCTTTTGGCTAATCCGAAATCCCCGATTTTCGCCCTGAGCTTCCTCCCTCTCCCTCTCGAATCCGGCACAAGCAAGATGTTATCCGGCTTCAAATCGCAATGGACATAGCCATTCCCATGGATGTGATTCAATCCTCTCACAAGACTTTTCACAAACACCTTAGCTTCGAATTCCGGCAAACCCTTTCCCCCCGAACTCCTGATCCTCTCAGCTAAATTCCCACCGGAGCCGTACTCCAGCAGCAGATTAAACACCATAACTCCGTTCTCCCCCACCGTCGTCTCCTCCCCGAAACACCTAATTATATCATTACACCCCTTGACATTGCTCAAAACCTCCCTCTCCTTCTGAATCGAACCCGAAGCAGAAACCTCAGCCGATTTGACCGCCATTACAGAGGGGAAATAGCTGTATTTCGATCTGGGATTCCTCAAATTCGCCAAATAAACACACCCAAAACTCCCCCTTCCGATCACTGAACCCCTAATCCACGCCACCCCATCTCCGTATTCATTCGCACCCGCTCCTCGAAACCTCCCTCCCACCACAATTTCTTCGCCCTTCCAAACCATATTTTGCTCAAAATCCGGGCGAAGAAACGACTCAAAGAACCGGATGCAGAACAATTTCAAAGAGAATTGAGATGGCACAAGAAACTCATTCAGTTGATGAGCCCTTCCCTTTCTTCCTCCCTTTCTTTTTCCCAATTTCTTGAAACTGGGAAAGAATGCTGATTATCTAGGGTTTGCAAGGGGGGGAGATGGAACAAGTGGTGGAGGGTTTCTTTGCGGTTTCTTGTAATGTGGGATTGCGAGGAGGAAATTATAAAATACTATTGCATACAGCCGCGTTTCGTTGATGGGTGGTGGACAAAAAAGAAATTAAACAAGAAAGGGGAGGAGAATTAATGGAGTGAAAATAAGGGTTTTCCGAAATCGGAATATTGTAACAGTAATAACGGCCCGGTCGTTTTTTTTACGAGGAAAGAGAAGTTGGTCAGAAACTTCTAAAACGCGGTCGTATTTGGACTTCCTTCTTATTGCGAAGTCAACTTTTTTCGTTCATTAATGTTTGAATGAGCTTTATTTTTGTTTGTTTGCCTACGGACTTTTATTTATTAGCTATAGTATGTAAATTTGACTAGTATTAATATTGAGATTCGGATATTTGGGTTGATGAAAATTCATTGACTTTTAGTAATTCGTTGAGCACTCTTGTAATTTGGATTTTTAGAGATTCGTTTACCAAATTAAACGAAATAATTGATGCATGCATGAATTTTGTAATGTATAGTATGATCTTGAAAGATTGAGCATAGACACGAATGAGTCGAATTTCGTGTGTTACGATGAAATGAGTTAGTTGAAATACGAAAACTATAAAGTTAGGTTTATTGAGTTTTTGGAACCGATTTGAGCTTAGGAGCTCTCTCAGCTTAATTCACATCTCATGATTATCTTTCTTGTTAAGTTAGTTTGATTTAATTCATATGAAACCAATCTAGACCCTGACTTCTATGAAACTTGTTAATTCATATGATTATCTTGTACTATTGCTAGGGCTGAGCATAACCGAATAGCTGAACCGAATCGGGCGATTTCGGTCGGCTTTGGTCGGCCAAAAATATTAATGGTTTGGTATTGGTTGGTGAATGCAGAACCAAACTTCAAACCGGTCGGTTCTCGGTTCTTTATTTTATAGTTTCGTTGCCACCGAATAACCGAACTATATGTTTTAAAAGCATTATAATTATGTTTATAACTAAAAGTACATATATGGTTTATTGTATGGTCAATTTATATTGTTGAGCAAAAATATGATGATTGGATATTCATTAACTAGATTTGTTGTCATTTTTTAAAAAAATCTTAGTTAGTCACTGGACTACATTGTATGTAAATGAATATATGAAAATCGAGGGAAATAACATTCTACGTCAATAATTCGGTTTGGCCAAAATCGAACCAAAACCAATTATCAGTTTTTGGTCGGTTTTGGCTGGTTGAGTACACTCACTTTGGCTGATTTGATTACAAATTCTAAGTTTTTTCGACCTATCCATTATATTGGTTTCGGACGAAAACCGGCCGTATGCTCACCCCTAACTATTCCAATATACTTGAAAACAATTATAAAATTAATGAACATGGTTTTAGTATTGCATTATGTAAGGAATACCTCGATGATCATGTATAGTAATGTCAAATAGTGTCAATATTTGTTAACCACAGCACTGTAAAAATCTTCTACTTTAGGGTAAAGATAAGTAACACAAAAGAAAAACAAATAACTACTGTAAAAAATTAAAAAAAATAATAATTAAACGTGGTTAAAGAAAGGCGACAGTAAGACTATAATTATCAACAACCCCAACCATCCAACCTTCACATTATTATATTAATTTCTCTCTCTTATATTAATTCACTATTCATCCAACCTCAACCACTCCTGTTTTTATATGTTTATCCATGACCATACAAAATTACCCAACCCCAACATTATATATAATTTTTTAATATAATTTTAATAATAATTTAATTATATTCAATTAATAATTAAAAATAAAATAAATGAGAGAATAAGTATTTTACAAAATATAGAGAGAATTGGTGTAATTTTGGTAATCAGATAAAAAATTTCTATTAGGATCCATCAAAACTAATATAGAGAAGGGAAGAGATTTTCATTTCACAAATTATAATATATTTATATCTTTTAAAAAAATATATTGTATAAAAAATTATTTATTTATTATATTATATAAATAAAATAAAATTTTTATATTTATATAAAATATAATATTAAGCAACCACCGAACCTTGAGAGGTCGGTGGTTGCATGGAAATCGACCACCAAATTAATACATTCCTTTATTTTGATTTTTTTTTTTTTTTAAATGGTTGGGGTCGGGTGGCTTTTGTCGCCGATAATGTCAGTCTAAAGGGAATCACGTGCCGCCAAGTGTGAACGTGATCTCATATCTTATCTACAGACGGCGCTAACCTTTTCCGTTTACGGTTTACCCCTCCCTCTCTCTTTCTTTCCCATATGCGTGTGGGCCCCCACCCCGCAATTATTAATTAATTAATTAATTAAAATAATTAGGTCATTCTTAACGTGAGGATGTGGGTTTTCTTCGCTGTTATACTTCAAATCTAACATGTGCCTTATTTTTTGAACAATCTTCCTTTTTTTTAAATTCTCTCTCTCTCTTTTTTTTTGGCGTAATATGTATGTTTGGTATACATATTATTCTTAACGACTCAAGATTCTTTGATGTCTCGTTTGTTACGAGATAAAATGACGTTTAATATATTAATCACACTTTAAACAGTATTTTGTATTGTTCGAAACATAATTAATTTAAGAGTCGATATAACATGAGGGTTGGCCAAAGTGTTAGTAATACAATTACTAAACGAAACTCAAAAATCACTTGAACATCCATTAAACTTATAGTGAAATGTTGTGGTCGTGCATGTTTATTACAGATGGAGGTAGTACTATATTCGACAGGGATATTGTGAAGGTTTACCACAAATGTCTTACTCCCTCCGTTTTTCACTTTATTCGACATTTTCTTTCTTAATTTGAACGTTTCATTTTAAATGACTTGTTTCCTAAAATGGAAAGAATTAACTCTTATTTTTCACCGTAGAGCCCTTACTTTTCACGTTTAAAAAATTCTTCAAAAATCCGTTTTAAAATTCATTATCTAGAGGCGTGGAAAAGCGTGCTGAAAATCACAAAAAAAAATGACTCAACTTGAAAAGGACAGAGGGAGTACTCCTTATCCCACTTCAATTGATTTGTTTTATTTCGACATGAAATTTTAGGTACAGTATTAAGAGTGAAAAGTAAGGAGTCCATATTGAAAAGTAAGAGACAATTCTTTTCATTTCAAAAGACAAGTCAATTAAAGTAAGACGTCTCAACTAAAAAAGAAAGTCAAATAAGTAGGACGAAGATAGTATATGAAGCCTCCTTTTACTTAAGCTAATAGTAGAACTTTCAACTTTTGAGAAATAAATATAATGACCAAAAGTCTTCAATAAATGCAGTACATAAAAATTTAGGCAAAGTTGTTAGGTTCAAATTAGCTGTATATAACTATATGTTATTTTATTTTTATATATAGTAGTGGCTGAATTTGTTCATGGCCACTTGCTACACGTACATTAACTAACACGATGAATTCAATTCCTCGAACTCGATTAATTAATACCAACACTTTATTTTCACATGATAAACAATTATAAAAAAAGAAAAATTGTAGAACATATTAAATTTATATTTAAAGTAGTCATTTGTCTATACATATTATACATAAAAATAGTCTCATAAACCTGCGTAACAATTTTCCTTTCTAATACGTCCGTCCTGATGTATTTTGTATCAAGTTTATTTCCTATCCGAGAACTGGTTCCTATCTCCCATTTAAAACTCGTGTCGTTCGAAACTTCGCACATATTTAGGAGTCGGAAGGAATAATTATTCTTTCGCCTAATAATTGGGCCTCAATGTGGATCAAAAGAATAGCCCATGAAAATAGAAAATTATTTTATGAATTTATTCAGCCCAAAAAAAGAGTATTATCTTAATTTTGGCCCAATTAAAAAAGGCCCATTAGAAAAAGCCCATGGCTTTCTTTCTTGAGGAAAGGGAAAACCGATTTATAACAAATAAAGAAGGCGCAGAGCGCAAAATTTTCAGAACAAATTTCCTCACAAATCTCTTCAGTGATTCAGAAACTGATTGCAATGATGAATGTAAGTCTACACTGTTTTTTGAATTTCCGATTCGTGTGCGATCGCAGAAGATTAATGGGAATGGTGTTCTTGTGAATTTCTGATTTTTTCCCCTTTTTTTGGGTTGAAATGCTTGCAGTTGGCCGATTCAGCTCCAGCTACGCAGAAATTGCTCGGTTCGGAATCTGAATCTCAGCGAACTCTGTATGATTCTCGTGCTTAGTTTTCTACTTGTGAAGATCTGATCGTTAAAATTTTCTTCTTTGGAGCTAGGGTTTTAGCTGACTTCATTTTGATATGGGCGTTATTTTTAGGGCTGGCATAATTGGGTTAATTCTTGCTTAGTTTTCTGTTTCTGTGTGAATGGCTTGTTATTGGCAGTGTTGTTTTATAAAGGATTTGTTTCTTGGTTTATAGGTATCCATATGTTACTGGGACTTCGGTGATTGGGATCAAGTACAAAGATGGGATTCTCTTTGCTGCTGATATGGGAGGTTGGATTCTGAAACGCTCATCATCTCTTTTTTATTTTTTTGAATTGAGCATTTGAAATTGCTTGTGTTTGCAAGAAATTATGTTAAGGTTGAGTGTAACGAGTTTAAGTGTGGGCTTGGTTGAACGAGTGAGAATTCTTAGGGAATGCAAGTTACGAAGTGCACCTTATCGAAGCTCTATTTGGCTCTAGAAACAGCAAGGGTATTTGGATAATTGTCTTTGTTTGCTATTTATTGAAGCCCTATATTCTTGTGAATTTGACTTACGGTCCTGTACAATCGATTTCATGATTTTGCAACTGTACATTTGTAACTAAACTATATGGTATGTTGTATTTGTAATTTCATAAAAGGTTGATGGTTGGAAATTCTTTTGTTATCTATAACTTAAACAAATTAGAGGACCTGCACTTGATTTCAGCCCTTATAATCCTCAGTGGTGCTAGCTATCTCATATTTTGCTTCTAATTATATGGTTGCTTTTAATATGATACTTAGCATACATTATTTTATTCATAATAATGCTCTTATCGGTATAGGTTCATATGGCTCCACCCTTCGCTACAAGTCTGTGGAGAGACTAAAGTCAGTGGGGAAACATTCAGTTATTGGTGCTAGTGGTGAGATCAGTGATTTTCAGGAGATCATGCGTTATCTCGATGAGCTTATGTAAGGCATCTCTCCTGCTGGAAATACTCTTTTGAACTGGTTCTGTGTTTTTTCCCCATTGAACTGCTCGTTTTGCTTTAGGGCTGCTGGATATGTTCGACTCATCCATTTGCATATTTTGTGAATGTAGCTTATATGATAACATGTGGGATGATGGCAACTCTCTGGGTCCCAAAGAGGTGCATAACTATCTGACAAGGGTGATGTATAATCGCCGTAACAAGTTCAATCCACTATGGAATTCACTTGTACTTGGTGGTATCAAAAACGGAAAGAAGTATCTTGGAACAGTATGTATTATTTCTAACTTCGCACGTTACAGAGCTTTAGTTTCAGCCAAGTGATTTTGCTTTCTTATTGATACAATGTCAGGTTAGCATGATTGGTGTCCACTATGAGGATGACCATGTTGCAACTGGATTTGGTAATCACCTGGCTAGGCCAATTCTCCGTGACGAATGGCATGAGAACTTAACTTATGAAGAGGGTGTGAAATTACTGGAGAAATGCATGCGTGTGCTTCTATACCGTGATAGATCAGCTGTCAACAAACTTCAGGTATGGTTTCACTGCCATGAATTTGATGTGGGTTTGTTGTTAATTAGGCTTTGTTTACGTATATGTTAATCTTTCTTTGATGTTGAAAGGCCTGGTAGGCATCTTTTGATTATAAGCAATCTCAGATTTTGGTGTCGATCTGAATTCAATAGGTCTAGCTTTTAGTTTTTTTACTAATTGACTAACAATTAGAATTGGAAGTCTGTTTTGTTGATAAATCCCATCCTTAAAATAGTGAAGGAGGGCAAAATATTTTAGTAGATGCTAGTACTTCTTTCTAGTGTCTGCTGCATCTGTATATGTTCCGTCTTAAACACTTCAATGCAACTGCAAATAACGAAGCCTTACTTTTATCGAGCTTCAAAAGCACTCCTGGATTCTAATTCCTGACAATGGTTCTTGATTCCAGATTGCAAAGATCACAGAGGATGGCTTCACGATTTCTCAGCCATACTCATTGAAGACCTTCTGGGGTTTCTCTGCGTTCCAAAACCCCACCGCTGGTGCTGAGGGTTCGTGGTAGAGTACTGTCTCTTCTCGAAGATATTATGCCAAAGACTTGCTTCATGCTTCTCTTGTTAGATCTTCTGTACTTGTCGTATCTTTAATTAAAAACTATGTTGACCCTCTCTGGTTCTGTTGTCAAAAGTCTGGAAACAAGTTTCGTAAATTTGTTTAAACAATGGTTTCATTCTCGTGTTTCGCAACTCGTTTTATTACTCTATCGAATCATTGGGGAAGAAATGGTCTTTCGTTTTCGTATGTTAATAGTGAGTAATTTCTCGAGATCGATTTGGATTAGCAAGTAGAGTATTTGCTGTTGTGCTGAAATGAGAACTTTTGAAGTAAATAGAAACAATATACTTATAAAGTGTAGGGTAAAGCATTATATTTCACTTTATTTAAAGTTGCATCATTTTTCAACCAAACACTCAGACAGCTAGTTACATAGACAGATTAATGGACTACATATGTCTATATAAGCTGATAAACATGATCAGAAAGGATGAACTTCTTAAGAGGGCCTTCTTCATTCTTTCCTTTTCGAAGATCGGAAGCCGGAGTGGGTCCTGTTGCTGGAATAGGTGGTGGAGGTGATACACTCGGTCGGACAAGATTATTACCCGATTTGGATGCTGATATCATGGAGCCGTTGTCACCTTCGCTTTCTTTGGAATAACACTCTCTTGCAGTGACGATATATTTTTTGCTAATCGAATTCTCTCGAGGGCTCGAGAAAATTTCTGCATTCTCATTATCAACATATTTCCCATCTGCATATTTAGTGGTTCAAAAAAAGATTGAAGAAATTTGTAGATAGTATCTATTCTATACTTGAAGTTATTAACAATATAAATAAGTTTAATAAATGAAATTTAACCTGGTAATTTTCTTGCATCAATGGCGGCTAAGATTGCTACAAGTGCAATCACTCTCAAAACAAACAACATCGTACCTAATTAATTGTTCAAATATTATTGCAATGGTGTAAAATTATTGGATACTCATCAGCTTATATATTACTAATACAACTATAAAGGGTAATTTGCTGGGGAAAAAACAAAAACAAAATGCTTATCTGAATTTACTATTTCTACATGAATTTAATTCGATTAAGTATAATAACCTTTTGCAATTACAATATGTTTTTCAGCATGCTTTTAGGATACCTACTACTAACACGACGTCGTTTTACCGATAGAATGATGTAATTTCGTTGCTGAAAATGCTAGAGATGTTGTAATTGGATAAAAGGATGGTGTTGTAATTGTAACGTTTTACCAACATTTTTTACTTGTTTGTATGGATATTTTGGCTTATTAACCATTATTTGTAATGGAAAATGAAATGAAACTAACCATTTCAAATAAAGAAAATGAAATGTAATCACATTCATGTGCATTATTAGTTTATTTGTGTAAAGATGGAACAAGTCATTTGAGAATCCAATTGCTACATAAGTGACAAATTCTTAACAAAATTCTAACTTTCAAAATCCAAATTTGTTTAAAGTTAAGAGTTGTTACTTTTTACATTTGTGTTGAAAATACAATCCATTTAATTTCAAATTGAGGGTGCAAATTATAAATAAATACATAATTTGTCATGTAAATTATACACTGATCTATTGCCCGTTATAAAAGTGTAGATTCTATCAAAATAAGATTTGCCTATTTTGCCCTTCAATATAATTCTTTATAATTAATTAAAAATAATGAACAAATTCAATGAACATACAATTAAAAGTAATTACATATTATGAGTGCAAAAATATTGTAGTCTGCAGTTTATAAGCAACTTGTAATATGAAGCAAGAGAAGATAGGAGTAAACATTGAATCAAGTTCTACAGCTTGATTTAGCAACAAATATGAGTCCAAGAACTGGATCCCATCTTAGAATCGTCTGATGTTCGTTCATGCCGTCGAGCAACGACAACAACAACAACGTCATGAGCTACACATAGAAAATCGGGCTCTAGGTCGGGACCATAACATGGCAATCACCACGATCATTGCCTATCACCAACGAAAATCGAATTAGGAATACAGCAAACAAACCAACAAGGAGGCTGAAACCTAATCTTTTGGCAGAGCTGTGATGCTTCTTTACTTCCACTGGCACTGTTCCAGTAGGAACAAACACGTTGTCCGTGGAGGAAACTGATTCTGAGCTAGAACGGAATAGTTCGTTCCCAGAAGCCGACCCCTCTCTCTTCTCGCAATTCATGCCATTTTGTCCTCGTCTCCGTGCATTTGTTCTGGACATTGGGCTTACTGATTTCTCAGACAAGCCTGCATCGAAATCATCTAGATCCTGAAGTGAGCGGATCAGCCTTCTCGGGGTACTGAAAATCTTCACATCATCAATATCCACGAGAGGGTTTGATCGCTGAGAAACAAAGAAAGGGATTCAAACCGAGTTTTAACTATAAAACGGAGGTCTTACAAGAAAATAGCAATGCATTGCGATTACTAGTTCACCAAATCTTAACCTGAAAATTATTCGAGAAAAAACATTTAACGCGCAACGGAAATCAGGCAAAGGCTAACCTGGGGACTAGTGGTATTGCTTCCCACAACTTCATTTTCTCCTGCACTTTCTTGAACAAAACCTGCAAAATTTTCGAAACGCTCTCCTTGGTTGTAAAAAGCCTCGTCATGCTCGGTGCTTAAACTGTCTCCTGGGGCCAGAGATGAAAATATGCCATCTTTAAGAGATACATCGAGGAGCCCATTCTCACTCCTTGTCCACAGTCTACGGTTCACAGCCTTAGGACTATAACCGTGATTTATCGAATTTGGTGATTCAACATAACAATCATAACCACCAAACGAACCTACAGTTTGTGATTCGGGTGATGCAGTTGAGGGTTCGGAGCTACGATTGTTCCTCATTCTCGTGCTATCTCTACTGCAGAAGTTTGACCGAGAGGATGAGCTCACGTCTTTCTCCAATCTCGAACATCTATCACTACGTATCCTCTTGGCTGTTAGCAATACTTCAAATGCAGCATTACTAACAAAGGGCATTCTATCGCACTGGCACTTGTCCATTTCCTCGATTACCGACTCCAGTTCAGACGATACGCTCCTCGGATCCAAATATTTTAGCAGAGAACTAACCATATGTATGGCCGACAACCGCTTCTGAGAGTTGTCCTCTGTAAAACCAGCATCAAGAACTCGAAGTCCAGACTGTATCAACAGCCTACCATAGGCTTCAACGACGAGGCTATTATGTTTAGCCAGAGCTGCAACTAAGGCCATATGCGCATCAGTCCGCGAATGCTTCTCCAACGCCCCGGCAACCCTCTGGCAGACCACATTCACCAATTCATTCGAGGCAAACCGCCAGTTATCCGATTCAACGAGCGAGTGCAGGCAGAGCGCAGCTCCAGAGGACAGATTCTCCTGGCTGCCGAGGAGGCAATCGGAGAGGGGATCACAGAGACGACGAATAACATGCCTCTTTCGATCCTCTGCTGTCGTCGGGTCAATAGCATACCTCGCTATAGCCGGGACCACCTTCGAGCAAGCCTGATGAAGGGCGAAAGCTCCAGCACTCAATGCCAAGGTCTTGACGATGGTGTTCATGATGTTATCTATCTGTGGAACAATCTTCGGGCCATGGACTCGAGCGAGAACCTCGTAGAGCGAGATGGTGTGCTCGCCGGGCGACAGGCCATGGCCGATTTGCTTGGTCTCGGAAACCTGAGCAAGAAAGATGGGGATCGCCTGGGAATCCAAATCTTTCACATAGAGTTTCAATGCCTTCAAGGCCGATTTTCTACAATCACCATCCTTTTCAAGATTCTCCAACTCCCGCCGCACTATGGGGCTTAGACTTCTTCCCATTTACACCAACTGTAAACCCTAATAACCAAATCAAGACTCAGTTAATCTGCATCCCATTTTCTTAATTCGAGCTGGAAATCAACCTAATTTTGGTTTGGATTGAGAGAATTCAAATTCACACACAGACACACACACATCAACGAAATTACACAAGAAACAACCGATACTAGAAAGAAAATCAAGGAACAAAAGCTGCAATTTTTGAAGGGTTCGAATGAAATTGAAAGGAGAAACTGAATTTGAGCATCTGAACCAGAGTCTCCCTTCACTTGGAAAACTAAACAAGAAGGGATTTTTCTTCGATATACGAAAATGGATAGCCCAAGATTTTAAACAGAGTTTTCAGAAGGGGAAACAGCACGTACCTTGAGCGAATCGTGAATCGTGTGTTGAGCTGAGGAAGGAGAAGAATCGAGTCAGTTCGTACAAATCTGAGTGTGAATTAGGGCAGATCTACGGCACGCCGCTTTTGGTGCAATATTGTCTTAATATTTGAAATCGATTTATTCAAATCTTTCATTCCCCCGCTCACCCTCTCTCTCTCCCCTCTCTCTATATATAGGTACATTATATAATTTTATTAATTATTATGGGAGGACAAAACTTGAAATTAATGTTAACTAGCATTCTAGCAATGTCAATGGGTCGGGTTTTCGTGAGTACCTGCCTCGTCCAAACCTAATTGAAACGGTTTTGCGTATTATAAATTGAGTTTTGAACGAGTTTGGGTAATAAGTATATAGTAAAAGCATGTTTTGTTAGTTTTTTCACAGTATGCTTATAGTTTTTTCGCCATGTGAGAAGCAACAACTTTTTGGATTTTGTGATCGAAAAAAATAGTTTTATGTTTCTAAAACAATCTATCCTTCATTCCCATAAAATCGTAAACATATATAAATGAGAGTCAACTTTCAAATCAATTTGAGATGGAAGCAATTTGTTAGAAGATCAAAATAGTTTTTAAATTCCTATTATTTTGTATAATCCATTTTGTTTTTAATATAACGTAGAGGATAATCAAGTTATTACATAAATTTTATAAGGTTAATCCTGCCATTCTTCATTTGTAAGAATATATCTATAGTTTTATCTTAACTACCAAAAACAAATTTTAAAGTATCTAGTTTATTAGTACCTACCAAACAAGCATATATGCAAACTTTATTAAAGGTGAATTATGTACATAATTTAAAATTTATAAGAGGAAAATATGTTTAAGCATCTTATAAAGACATGGGACAAGATGAAAGGGAGATTGAGTACGAGTACGAGGTCGAGGTCGAGGACAACGTTGGTGTAGCCAACGCTACAGTGTTCTAGATCAGTGGCATTGCCACACTCACATGATCGACGCTCGCACAACTATCTACACGAAAGTGGACAATACACGAGATCGTTCTCGATGTCCAGCACTACTGGATAAGGCAATTGGATCCCGACATCGGCCGTCAGTGCTACAAATAGCTGAACACTGGGAGTTGAGGTTCCACTGCAGATGCAGTCAGAACAGGTGTCTCCCAATCTCCGGATTGAGACAGATGTGACATACTCCGAGAGTCTGAAGATATGTATTTCATCTATGATAACGTACGACGACAATGAATTGTCTATGCAAAGATGCATGGCCACAAGTGTCATGTACCGGATTTAGTCGAAAATGATTCGGCAAAAAGTTTTTGCGGTGAACTTTTTGCGTTCTTTAGAGCAGCAATAACGGCCCTACACTGCATAGACCTGACTCCGTACGTCATGATTGATTTCATAACGGATAGTCAAGATTTGACCAATAACATTGTTGCAGTAATAAGTTTATACACTCTCAGAGTCTGTTGGGTCAGGCCAAGGCAAAGTTGAAGATGCTCTTAGAAGACCGGCTTGTCAATGTTTGCTGATTGGGGAGAGAGAATGTTGGGATGATAGACTAATTCAGGAGGAGGCTAAGGTTAGCCTGCGAAAGACACTGCATTCATAACAACCAAACCATCACTGAATTTGTTAACAAACTCATGAACAACATAGACTACGACGGTACTACTATCCATCAGCTCATTCATGACATGATACGTATGTTGTGTGTATTTACTTTTTAATTAGTGGAGTTATGATTACTTTGAGTAGTGGTTCTAGAATGTCTGATGATATCTTTTCTTTTTTTTTTTTTTTTTTTTTTTTTTTTTTTTGCAGATGAAACTTAAGGTGAAGACGCTTAAGACTGGACTAATCTATCCATCCAATTGGTCTCTACCCTTATCTTCACCGAGAAAGTTAACTATGAGTTTTTATTTTAGTGTTGAACACAATTTATAAACTTCTCATGAAAGTGACTGTTGGTACATGTTAATTTAGACTATGGATCACCTAAATTGCCATCCCCCATGTGGAGCCAAATTATCTTTTGAATGTATGAAAATTTGTTTCTTTTGATGATGTGAAGTTAAGGAAATACTGAGGGATTTCTAAATTGTTTTTTTGGTTTGGAGAGGATGTGATTAGTTGATAGATTTGAGTTAGTTTTGTCTAGAGGCTTATGTTGAGTTCTGAAGCTTCAATTTCACTCTGATTATAAATTACGATATAGCAATTTGGTGAATGTTGTGAGGAACAATTGTTAATGATATTGCTCTGGTAAATATCTTGTTTATTAGTACCTACCACATATGCATATATGCAACTTTATTAAATGTGAATTATATACATAATTTAAAACTTATAAGAGGTAAATATGTGTGTAGATGTTTAAGCTTCTTAAAAAGACATGGGGCAAGATGAAAGGAAAATTGATACGAGTACGAGGTCGGGGCAGCGTTGGTTACGCCGACGCTACAACGTTCAAGATCAGTGGCATTGTCACACTCGTATGATCAACGCTCGCACAACTATCTAAATGAAGGTGGACAATACACCATATCGTTCTCAATGTCCAGCACTAGTGGATCGGCCAATTGGATCCCGACATTAGCCGTCATTGCTACAAATGACCGAACATTGGGAGTGGAGATCCCACTACAGATGCAGTCGCCAATCTTTGGATTGAGACGGATGCGACATACTCCAATAGTATGAATATATGGATTGCTTCTATCATAGTGCGCAACGACAATGAAATTGTTTATGCAAAGATGCATGGACGCATGTGTCATGTACCAGATTCAGTCCAAAACAATTCGGCAAAATGTTTTGACGGAGAACTTTTTGCGTTCTTCAAAGAGTGGGGATTGGCCCGCCACCTCATAGACCTGACTCCGTACGCCGTGATTGATTTCATCACGGACAGTCAGGATTTGGCCATTAACATTGATGCAGTTCGAGTGCATAACAAATTTATACACTCTCAGAGTCTGTTGAGCCAGGCAAGGACAAAGTTGGCGAAATAATTACAAGATCGGCCTGTCAATGTTTGCTGGTGTGAGAGAGCGAACATCTCGGTGACCGACGAATTCGGGAGGAGGTTGAGGTAAGCCTGCGAAAGACACGCATTGATAACAACAAAACCGTCACTGAATTAATTTGTTAATGAACTCATGAACGACATTGACTACGACAGTACTACTATCCATGAGCTCGTTCATGACATGGTACGTATGTTGTGTGTATTTGATTTTTAATTAGTGTAGTTATGATTACTTTGCGTAATGGTTCCAGAATGTTATCATGAGATTTTTTTTACCGGTTATTTTTACCGGATTTTTTTTTTTTTTTCCCAGATGAAGCTTAAGGTGGAGACGCTTAAGACTGGACTAATCTATCCGTCCAACTGGTCTCTACTCTCATCTGAGAAAGTTAACTATGAGTTTTTATTTTAGTGGACACAATTTATGATCTAACTAGTTTTTATTTTAGTGTTGAACACAATTTATGATCTTCTTTTGGAAGTGACTGTTTGTACATGTTGATTTAGATAATGGATCACCTAAATTGCGATCCCCGCATGTGGAGCCATATTATCTTTTGAATGTATGAAATTTGCTCTCTTGATGATTTGAATTTAAGGGAATAATGAGGGATTTCTAAATTGTTTTTTTGGTTTGGAGAAAATGTGATAGTCGATATACTTGAGTTAGTTTTGTTTGAAGGCTTTTGTTGAGTTCTGAAGCTTCAATTTCACTCCGATTATAAATTACAATCTTGCAATTTAGTGAATGTTGTGAGGAAAGATTGTTAATGGAATTGCTCTTGTTGTTCTTTGGGAAAATAATCGGGTAATGATTTGTTGTTATGTAAAGTGTTGATAGGCTAATGACTTGTTCAATAAAGTCTCTGACTTTTGTAGGATTGAACTCCCCCAACAGATAAGTTCCTTGAATCACATTGTGAATGCGCGGCCTAAATCTCTCACACCAGAAACGATTGTCCAGCGGCATCGAAGTCTACTCCTCCTATGCCGGAGCGGTTGTGGCAGGTGAGACGACCCATAATTTCTCTCTCTCACTCACACACACTCTAAGATTCAATCACACACATTTTAAGCTTCACGCCCTAATCTGTGGCTTTTTCTTTCCCAGTTCCTAATTTGTGCCCTAACGTGTGCCGAGAACGCCGACCGACTTCAAATTCCTTTAATAGAGAGTAGGTGTAAGGTGTTGCTTCCTTTTATTGTCTTGTAACATGCACTCGAAATTAATTTGAAACGACACATGAAATTAATTCCCGATTTTTTCCTGAAATAAAATTTTCGATTCTTTCAACATCAAAGAAAAATTGCTCTAAAATTTCGCCAAATGTCAAGCTAAATAAACATTGGAAAAAAATAGTCACAATTCAAAAGTTCAAACAACAAAAACTACAACTTCAAAATCAAAATCAAAGTGCAAAAACGTTCACTACCCTAATTCTCATGTTAATTGTTGTTGTTGTGTCAAGTTAAATAAACATTGGAAACAAATAGTCACAATTCAAAAGTTCAAACAACAAAAACTACAACTTCAAAATCAAAGTGCAAAGTGCAAAAACGTTCACTACCCTAATTCTCATGTTAATTGTTGTTGTTGTGTCAAGTTAAATAAACATTGGAAACAAATAGTCACAATTCAAAAGTTCAAACAACAAAAACTACAACTTCAAAATCAAAGTGCAAAGTGCAAAAACGTTCACTACCCTAATTCTCATGTTAATTGTTGTTGTTGTTGTTGTTGTTGTTGTGTCAAGCTAAATAAACATTAAAAATAAATAGTCACAATTCAAAAGATCAAACAACAAAAACTACAACTTCAAAATCAAAGTGCAAAATGCAAAAACGTTCACTACCATAATTCTTATGTTAATTGTTGTTGTTATTGTTGTTGTTGTCGTGTCAAGCTAAATAAACATTGGAAATAAATAGTTACAATTCAAAAGTTCAAACAACAAAAACTAAAACTTCAAAATCAAAGTTCAAAATGCAAAAACGTTCACTACCTTAATTCTTATGTTAATTGTTGTTGTTGTTATTGTTCTTCTTGTTGTTGTTGTTGTTGTTGTGTCAAGCTAAATAAACATTTGAAACAAATAGTCACAATTCAAAAGTTCAAACAACAAAATCTACAACTTCAAAATCAAAGTACAAAATGCAAAAACGTTCACTACCCTAATTCTCATGTTAGTTGTTGTTGTTGTTGTTGTTGTTGTTGTGTCAAGCTAAATTAACATTGAAAATAAAGTCACAATTCAAAAGATTTGTTTGAAACACACACACTCTCTCACTCTCACACTCTAAACTTTATGACCTAATATCTTGAAATAGAGGTTTTTATATTTCATGTTGTAATTATAAAAAAAAATTAAAATTCATGTCCAAAAGATTATTTTAATTAAGTTTTGGATTCATGAATTGATGTTAATTATATGTTACTATTAGCATTATTCTAGCTACGGTATGACTTATATTACCTTTTGTTGAAGAAAAGTTCAACAAGTAAGATGCAAAGTCCAGACTTATTAGATATATACTCTTGCTACAAGAGTTTGACATCGAAATAAGAGACAAGTAAAAATTAGAGAACTTAGTTGTTGATCATCTTTTGTTTTGTCGACTAGTGAACGGTTACAAGACGAATTTCTAGATGAGAATCTTTGTTTTGAAGAGTTTTCATGACCAATTAATCTTGAGAAAAAACATCACAATTGGTCAAAAAGTTTTTCTCTTTCACTCCAAGTTGAAATTGTTTCAGGATAAATTGCATCATAAATGGTTAGAACATTTTATACTTATTAACGTGTTTCTACATGGTGGAGTTGATATCCAAAGCCTTGTAACCAACAAGATTTTCTAAGTTAATGGATATCATTTCTATGAAGGGATTCAAGTGTCCGCCATTGAGAAAAGTGGACTCCAAGTTCCAATCTATTCCGACTAGAAGAGTGGTAAAGTCAGGTATAACAAAGTTCAATAAATTTACTTGTGAGAGGGGACACAACCCACTTTATTTTCCTTCCCTTATTCTTCTTCTTCTTCTTTTTTTTTTTTTTATAATTTTTTTGTATCATTTATTTAATTTGCAAAGTTTTAATGTTTTTTTTTTCTTTTTTCTTTTTTAATGAATAACCCTTTGGATTAGGTGCTTGTGAGGTAAGAGGATCAATGGAGATAAAATTCTTGATAGGTTTGTGTCACTATTGACAATTTGGGCAGAAGCAAGAAGCGAATAAGGCTTGACCATTCCTGTGTTGGAGAAAAAAAAAAAAAAATCAGTTTATACAATTTATGCAAAATCGAGTGAATAAGTCATGTCCATTCCTAGCTAGAGAAGAAATTTCGTTGCTTTGCACAATAAAGGGCATAAGCGAGAAATAATTAAATTGTGGGCACGCTTGGGTCACTTCGAGTTTGAAGGGGGAATTATTTCCTCAAGTTTTTGTCTTTTCAATTTTCGTTTTGTTTCATGTAATTCCCGTCATTTTGCGTCGCCACTTTCACCAAACCAAGCCGCCCACCATCTTCCTCTCAACATCACCGTCTCCATCGGGAATTGCCTCCCGCCACTGGTGGCCTGGTTCCAATCGCCTCTCGCAATACCGTCAATGGCCACACCTAGTGTTGGCCTTTTCCCTCTGCTGTCCACCATGGGTCGCTCGAAGACAGCCCCCAAAAAGCTTGACCCACCCGTTAAGCGAGCTTCTACGTCGAGGCAAGGTTTCGAAGATTCTTCGGAACTGAAGAGGTCTAAATTCAAGAAACGCCAACACACTTTCACATGTCGAGAGTCCGAACTAAAAGGTAAATTGACATTCACAACGAAGTTTATTGTATACCTTTAATATATTAAGAGATTTCATTTATGTAACCCCCTTTATCTCTTCTCTTTTGCGTTGTCATTTCTTGCATTTGGAGTTTTGAAATTCTGAAGAGATAGTTGAACAACATACATATAAGTTTATAATTCTATTCTTAAATAATTAAATTAATTTGAATATATATTTTTATTATCGTACATGTTACCCTTCTAGGCCCGAAGACCACCCAAATGACCAATTGCCAAGATCCAAGTCCAAGTCCACGAACCCGGGCGGCGGCGCGCGGGCGCGGGGCCCCTATTTCATTTGTCCACTTAGTCCACTTGATACTAAGCCTATTTCATTATTCACTTTTAAATAAGACTAGTAAATATAACGTGCGTTGCACGTATAATCTCTATTTTAAATTTTAAATTAGAATAATAATTTAGCGATTTTATAAAAGAGTAACCATATTTCATAACTAAAACTAAAATGATTTTTCCACCTTTTCAAGCTCATTTTTAATTGTTTTGTTTAAAACACGCTTTAATTTAATTGTTTTCCTAACGCGCAATCAAGTTTGAGTTTTGAATTAATTTCCAACAATTACTTTCTTTGTACGAGTAGGATAATAGTTGAATATGCTTTTGATATGGAATTGAGCCTAAGTTTGGCATTAAAGAGTAGATCTCTAGAAACAAGAACATTCCAAATAAATTAGAGTTCATTTACCATTCCGATTTACTTTGATGTTTTTTTTTTTTTTTTTTTTTTTTTTGTCAAGGCATATAAATTTTGGACAGCCTCTATATCATCGTATGTTATTAGAAGTATTGCATATAGAAATGGAGTAATATTTTTATACCATGTTTTACAAAAAAAAAAAAAAAAAAAAAAAAAAACTCTAATATTGCATGCTATTTCTCAATAGGTAGACAAAAGAAATTTGGATATTTCATATTTTACGTTATCCATTTTTTACCAAATAAATAAAATAAGTATACTACTCCTCAAACAATTATATGAACTATTATGGTATTAAGTAAACATGATATAAAAACCTTGGATCCCTCTATTTATTATAAATTTATTTTACATTACATAATCTGTTTTTAGCTCTCTAAATAGATAAAGATTTCATTATCTTATTATGAGGACTACTCGATATAACGATGTACTTCTTTAGAGTAAAATCTTAAAGAATGTATGTCTTATTTTGGACATTATGCCAATCAAACTAAAAAGGCGTAAAGAAAAGTGAAATGCATTCCTTAACATTTTTAGTCATGTGATGAACGACATATATTCAGACGAACTATGCGTGGTGGTTTTGAAATCCAACCAAATATATGAAATTATAAAAAATGAATAATTTCTAAAAATCAATCCCTTAGTCAAATGTCTCAACACAAATAATAAAAAGAAAATGTCTAAATTTCTAGTTACCAGAAAAATATTTTACTATTCTCTATTTTCTATACTTATTAAATATTCTCAATAGAAATTTCACATAATGTTATTTGAAATATATAAAAAGAATTATATAGCAAATAAATAACAATAAAAATAAAAATAAATCGTTTAAACTAAAATCTGACAACATGGGTTACCTTGAAATGTAAAGACTACATACGGAGGATTCGAACTTACGGCTTTGGTCGTATGCATTAGCCTCACGTCGATAAGAGAATATATATGTTAAACAAAAAATATCGATAGTTTATGCAACTTCACACGGTCACACCCAACAAATTAAATCAATTTTTAAGTTTTTACTAATCAACAAATTAACAAACAATGATATATTCACCACACTTATTATTATTATTATTATTATTATTATTATTATTATTATTATTATTATTATTATTATTATTATTATTATTATTATTATTATTATTATTATTATTATTATTAATTAATTAATTAATTAATTAATTAATTAATTAATTAATTAATTAATTAAAAAAATCAACCCTGAAAAAGCCATGCACTAACAATACGTCATAAAGCATCGCAAAATTTCTTATTCCATTATTTTATGATGATTTTTTATGATAGTAACATGTTACTAAATTAGGTAAATCAATTTACTTAAATAAGGTGAATTTTGAAGATCTTATAATTACTGTATTAGATTACATTATCACCTTTAATTTGAGAATTTTGTAAGGACATAATAGGCAATGCATATTTTGTAAAACAAGACTCTTTTTATTTAAGTATAGATTAATAAATGGTATAAACAATGAATTAACTCCACTACACTTTAAACATTCATATCTCACTCACCACATATTGGTTTCAAGAATATGAATATATCACGTTAATCTACTCTCGGAGAAGATTAACAATCTCATATTTAATTTAATAAATAAATTAAATATATTAAATTAAATATTGGTTAAAAAACCAATATTTCAACAATCGACACCTAAACGAAATATGCTACTACTATATGCATAATTTTTTAGTTATAACTATGAAATTAGTCTCTCGGTTGTCATATTATGCGTATTTATTATGAATTTGACAATCATATTGTAAAAATAGTGAAAACAAGCATTGTAGTTCTAATCCGCCTAGACCCCATCTTTTTTTTTTTTTTTTTTTTTTGGTTGGAAAAGGTAAATTTATTAAATCAACAATAACAAGGTACGAGACGTACCAAAAATACAATTAACCGTTTGGCCACAAAAGACATAGACGGCTGTTACTCCACAGTTCGAAGCTACAATTAGCATCAACCTTATCCCTAACCAAACACCAGCTCCAAAAACAGCACTTGATCTCTTCCTCAATACGACCGAAAAGCCACTCCTTGTGCTCGAATTTAACCGAATTTCTCCATTTCCATAACACCCAAACTACACAAACCCATAAACCACCAAGAAGGAGTTTAGCATTACCTCTGCCAAAAGAGTTGATGAAGCAAGTAAAATGATCCGCAATGTTTCTCGGAGCTGCCCAGCTGAAGCCACACCACTGCACGATTTTATCCCAGATTTGTTGCACCTCCGAGCATTCGAGGAAGAGGTGACGAGCTGTCTCGGGCTCGATCTTACAACAACAGCAGGTTTGATCATTAATCGGAGCCGCTATGCGCTTACAAAGATTGTCCATTGTCGGCAGTCTATTCCGAACAAGTCTCCACATCATGAGACGAGATTTAAAAGGAGCAGCTGCTTTCCAAATTAAATGAAAAGGGAAAGAAAGATGTGTTCTTGCCACACCTCTACGGCCCTTGTCAATCTCCTCATAGGCCTTTTTAGTTGAGAAGCCACCAGACGTCCCCCCACCATTCCACACCCACCGATCATCCCTCCCTTCAATTAAATGGAAATTATTAAGCAAACTAAAGAGTTCCTTCGCCTCGTCATTATCTCTACCCCTAGGCTCCCTTCTCCACCGAATTTCCCATTGCCATTCTCCCTCCATCCATTGTCCCATGTCACCGACAGTCGCTTCTTGGTTAGCGCTAAGGTGGAAAAGCCGAGGGAAACGATCTTTGAGCGTCTCCCTACCCGTCCATTTGTCTTTCCAAAATACCGTATCTTTCCCGTCACCAAGTCGCCTCTCCATCTTTTCCCAAAACCACCTACCTTCTTCATTGCTAACTGAGGTTAGAGTTTTCTTCCACCAACCAGACGGCCTACCCCTCGATCGAGAGCTCGTCGTATCCCTCCTCACCCACGACGGCGTGCCATGACGAGAGATTATGATTCGCTTCCATAGGCTGTCATCCTCATCATGAACATATCTCCAAACCCATTTCGCGAGGAGGGCGAGGTTGAAATAATTCAGGTTCTTGAAACCAAGCCCACCCTCCGAAATAGGACGGCAAAGGTCCTCCCATTTAATCCAAGCCAATTTTCGTTCTCCCTCCGCACCACCCCAAAGGAAATTACAAAAGAGGCGCCTTAGGGAATCACTAATCTTCTTAGGAAGATGAAGAACCGACATCCCATACACCGGAAGAGCCATAAGAATTGACTTGATGATCGTAATCCTTCCTCCTATTGATAAGGATTTCACATCCCACCTCCGGAGTCTGCTTTTCACCTTATCAATCAGATCCATCCATCCATCAATCCCGAGAAGGCTACCTCCCACCTTCAATCCCAAATGAGGAATAGGCAGGCCACCGACCCGGCACCCCAACCCGGCCACCATTTCCTCGATTTCCTCTCTCCTCACATTCATCCCGAAGGCCCAGCTTTTCTCAAAATTAACCGAGAGACCTGAGACGAGTTCAAAGTTATTAAGAAGCCGTTTAATAGCCACGGTGTTCTCTCTCCGTCCGTCAACAATGAACATAACATCGTCTGCATATTGAAGAATGGAGAGCGGAACCCTATTACACCCAATTTCAGCTGCCCAGATTAGCCTCCTCTCCACCGCCCTCTTCACCAAGAGACTGAGGCCTTCCGCAGCAATCAAAAAGAAGAAAGGTGAGAGGGGATCTCCCTGACGAAGACCTCGCTCGAGTGCAAACTCACCGGAAGGACTTCCGTTCACCAGCACGTTCGCCTTCGCTGAGGAGATGCATTCTTGAATCCACTTCACCCACCTCTCCGGAAAATTCATTTTCCGTTTCAAATCAAGAAGGTAATCCCAGCTAACCGAGTCAAAAGCCTTGGCAAAGTCGACTTTTAAGAAGAGTCGCTTTGATTTGGACTTTCGAGCGTCTTCAATGGCCTCGTTCAAGACAAGAACCCCGTCGAAAATAGATCTTTCACGAAGAAAGGCAGACTGCGTTTCACCAATGAGCTTACCCAAAACACCCTTCAATCTTTTGGCGAGGACTTTAGCCAAGATCTTGTAAAGACTGCCGATAAGAGAGATAGGACGGAAGTGATTGAGAGAACTAACTCCCGATTTTTTCGGAATCAAGGCTATGAAGGAAGAGTAACTGCCATTGACGAGCTTCCCATTAGCATGGAATTCATTAAACACTCTTAACAAATCGTCTTTGATGCAGTCCCAACAACATTTATAAAAATCCATATTAAATCCATCCGGATCGGGACTTTTCGAGCTCTCGCAATCCCAAATCGCTTGCCTGATTTCATCCTCTGAAAACAACCTGGTGAGGGCCGCACCATCAATAGCATCCAGGCGTCTATCCACCATATCCTCTGGAAGCTCCACCAAGTTCGACCCTCGTCTCAAGAAGAGGCTGGAGAAGTAATCTTTGACTGCTGTTTTCACGGAACTTGGCTCTTCTTTCCATTCTCCATTAATCTCCAAGCCCGTGATCCTATTGGAGAGACGTTTTTGGTTAATAGCTTTGTGAAACAATTTGCTGTTAACGTCACCTTCTTGCAGCCATCGGAGCTTAGCTTTTTGTGCGAGGAGGCTTCTCTTGTTGTTTGAATGGACAATCAACTGAGCCGTGACTTCTCTTCTCCGAGCAGCTTCCGTCTCTGTTAAACCAACTTCATCATCTTTATCATCGAGTTGTTTGATCTCGCCTTTTAACATACTAATTTTGGAATCCATGTTGCCGAAGTGGTGAGTATTCCAGTTTTTCAGAGCTCCTTTGTAATTAAGCTCCCGTCTAGCTGTGTAGACGCTAAACACCCTCCACCTCCTGACTAGTGCTTAATGATTTTCAGAACATTTGGGTAGGCATGTCAACGTACGTGTATGACTCCAAGTCTCCAATCGTTTTGAAACTACTCATTACCGGTTAGCTTATAATATTGTGGTTCTTTACTCTAGATTGGACGAGATATTACGGGTATCATATGTGTGTATGTATATTATACACCTAATAACTCTTAGTGCTCCTATCAACAAGTTATGATATCCCATAATGAATAATGAATAGTACTTCTCCCATTCCCCATAACGAGTCTCGGAGTTACGAGGTCATAATCGTACATGGATGTTAAGAAATAAAATATTTTATTGTAACATTAAAGAGAAAATATAATATGTTTAAGGGTATTATGTAGGAAATATTCAATTAATTCATAAATCCAGGAATCATGAATCACATATTACAATCCTAGATTTATAATCTCTACGACGATAATCTGAGAAGAATCAAAGCGGAAGCACTAACTTGTAGTCATAGTCGATGATCGCTTGGTCTTCTGGATCTTCCAGAGATACGAACTCAGAAACTGTATGTATGTTTTCTCTGATGGGGTAGAAGAAAACAGAAAACCGTAGTCGTTCTCTGGGGACCAGAATCTCTTTTATATATCTAATAATTTAAATTAGATTATTGATTATTTATAATTTGACCCCTCATCAAATTATAAATATAACTTGTGGCATATATATATATATAATATTAATTTCTACATTAAATAAATATATATATGCCCATAATTATTAAAAAATAAATCTAACATAGTATACTCAAATTAGGTGTAAATTAAAGAGAAAAATTATGAATAAAGCGTACTTAATATTGGTGCATTGCAAAAACAAATCATGCAATTATATAATACTAGTATGATGAGGGTATTAATTTATTACATGAAAAGTAATATTGGTAATGAGAATACGTAAAATGATAGTAGTTTCATTACGAAGGTGACATATATCCATAGCTAGATGCGACTAATTCAAGAATGAAGGTACGTACGGTTTAATTTTCTATATCATTCCATTCGTATGCTATAAAATTTGTCGGGTCGGTAGAAATTTTGGTCATTAAAAGGCAAAATTCCACGGTATCATGATATACCGATAAACTCCCTATTCATCAATTTTGTAGGTAAACTAAACGTTGGCAAAATTTTACTTACAACTTTTTATTAGTCGCCCACCAATGCGTATATATGCATTATGCTTGTGCATACATATTCATGTAATGTAGTTAGCATTAATTTTCATGCAATTAGAGCTTAGTAACGATGGTTTTATACTAAGTAACGGATGAATTAGCTTATTATTGTTATTATTATCGGGATCCATTTTGCTAGTATATATATTGATTCTACACTAATACTAATTTAATTTAATTCATTTCTAGAATCATTTACGGGATTGAATACAAAAAAACATGAGATAGCATACAATTTAGACTATATAACATCAACTTCAAAAAAAAAAAAAAAAAAAGAGTTTCTCACATCAACTACTCCTCCCTTAGTCCAGTTTCTTTCAATTAAACTTGTTTAATTTGCTATTTCAGCTGCACAAGACATAAAACTGAAAATAATCACTACTATATATCTGTATACGAAATCTGCCCCGGCCCGGTGGCTGACTTCGGCGGAGGAGGCGCCGCCGCATCTTTGCCGACGTTCATAGGTAGCGATCGGTGCCCATCAGTCCGTACACGTGGTATGTGATGACTGATCGCCATTATCCAGCTTGGCATGAAAACGGGAAATTTCACTTGGAATAAAGCTTCTCTTTTGACACCGTGAATGCCATCACCTGCAAAATCACAAAGCTCAAGATTAGAGAGAGAGAGAGAGAGAGAGGAGTATATTTTTTCCATGGTTTTTTTGAACTACCTGGAATATATCTGGCTTGAGTTCCAGAAATAGCAAGAATAACAGTTAATAACGATATAAGCTTCAAACTCGACATCGAATTTCTCGATTTTCTTTCTTTCTTTCTTTCTCTGTGTGGAGCAAATTAAAGGTATTAAATTATGAAGGCATTTATATAGAGAGAGATGAGATAAAGCTGAACTGTAGTTGGTTAATCAAATTTGTTTTTACTAATTTAATATTGATTTAAAACTCTGGGCAGGTATATGCATATAGTAGGAGTATAATAATTTGACAAAATAATTTTAGAACAGGTTTTGGTTGGACCCCTTCTGTTCTGGCCTTAAAATTGGAGTCTAGCAAAAACTGTTCACACCAAAGAACTGACTATTCTATATACACCACACTATTACTAGTAAAACAAACTAAAATATTCACGACTCTTTGAACTTTCAGTTAGTTTTGTGGTTTGTAATGATAAAATTTTAAATTATATTTTGAAAAATAGCTTTTTGTAATGAGTACTGCAACATTGGTATAGTACCCATTAAATAAAACTACACTCCAAAATTTTATTTAAAAATTAATCATTACAAAATTTCAAAACTAGCTAAAAAAGTCAATGGTCTAAAGACTGCACAAAGAGAGTCACGTATTAAATATAAGTCTCTTGAGTGCCTTTCAATTTGTAGTATTTCAAGTATGTATGAGTTGTCATACGATGTCATTAGGGTTAGTGTCTAAGACTATGGTAACAAAATGTCTCAAATTTGAAATTCGGTGACTCGATCTTTATATTTCGGATAGTGGATTTTGTAAAAAAAAATAATAATAATAATAAAAACAAAATAACTCACATCGGATAAAAAAAAAGTAATAATAATAATAAAAGGCAAAAGTAGTATGGAATATGCATGCTTTCCTACAAAATAAATAAATAAACAAATAGAGAGTTGTGCAATGTGAAACAGCGTTGTATGAATTGACCGACAATTGACGAGAATTCAATATTGAGCAACATTGACCTAATATAATTAATTAATTCAATTAAGAGTCATGATTTGGATAATAAATTAATAAGTGAAGATAATATAGAGTGAAGAAAATGGGAAAACATTAGTGTAACAACCAAAGCCGCCTTACCTAATCCATGCCATGCATGAATATTATATTATACGATAGAATTTCGTCTCATCGATCTAAAATCTCGGACTTGTAAAGAGGGTGAGAATCTATTAACTCATATTATGATTCTCAATTCTATAGGCTAATTAATTCCACCAAATTGAGTTACAATATTAGCCATAAGGTGTATATAAATGTATACTCCTATAGTTTTTTATGTGAACCTTTCAATGATGACTAGTACTGTGTTAATATATTGCCATATTGTCCGGTTGAGGATCAACCATGCATTTTTTAGAGAGAGAGAATTAATAAATTAAACTGTGTACGACTTCGTAAGAGATAAATTGGAATGAAAATTTAATCATTTTTAGCTTGTTTCGTAATTTAGGAAGAAAGCTTAACGAGTATTAACTTAATTATGACTCGATCGGTATCTATATATATACTATTCGGATATTAAATAAGGATATGGTCATAAATAAAATATCAGGTATAAGTGTGAGATTGATATATGAATATGATATATGTGTTTGGTGTGTAACTAGAGATACGATAATACTTGTGCATATATTAATTAGTATATGAAAATAGTTAAAAGCGAGGGTACAAGTACATCGAAGATATCAATTTGATATTAATATACGAAACACACAGATGGTATTAATATGAGATAGTTTTATACATCCATATTCAATACCCGAACATGGATACCAAACAACCCTAGTTGTATATTTCACTGTACTAGATCTTACTTCATTATAAAATATTGTTTAGCTGGATATAGCTAAACACTAAATATTGATAAATTAATGTTATTGCAAAAAATAAAATCAAAATAAATAACGACGGACTTGCGACAACTTACGACAAGAATTGCCTTGCCACAATTCTTCGACGAATCAACGATCAAGTATATACTGGAAATTAATAACGATTGATGCTATAATAGTATATCAGTATTTAAATTTCTTTGATATTTTAATCAACATGAATTTAGAGTCATATATGCAAATTGATTACCCTATTTACATACACAATTGAATAAATTGAAATTCAAGAATATGAAATTCATAAACACACTAAACCTTCAAACATTTCTGCTCACATTTCATATTCAAATAATTTACATCCCAACAAAAAAATATATAAAACGTCCAAATTTGCATATATGCATGGCACACACTTAATTTATTTTTTGCACTTTTATACATCGATGACATATTACAAACACATTTACCGATCTATAATACAACTTGATTGATAATTATATATGTCTTCATCATTCGAACTTCTTACGTGATTTCTCGGACGAGGGCATTTTATTGTGCGAAAATAGGAACAGGCCCCGCTGGTGCACTAGGTGGCAGAGGTGATCGTGGTGGCCGGAAAATATTCTCCGACTTTATGCGGGCATCGCCGTTTAACTCTTTAGAAGAGAAGTTTCTAATAATGGTAATAAATCTCTTTATTATAACATTTTTTCGTGCAGACGACAAAAACCCTATAATCTGAACATCTCGAAACGAAGAAGTTTTTCCATTCGCATCCACTTCATCATCTGCATGCAAAAAAGATTTCCAAAAAAAAAAAAAACTCAATCACCACAAACCATCATGCATGCTGGCCTTAGAAAGAACATAAAAAAGAGAACCTTGTTTTCCTCGAAAATTAAAAATAAAATAAAATGCAAAGTATTTTTTAACCTGGAAATTTTCTTGCATGGGTTCCAATAATGGCGGCGAAGATCGTAACAACTGCAATTACTCTCAACACAGACATCATCGTACTCGCACTCAAACGTCGAAATTATTGTATAAGTTTGCTACTATACGAGAGTTTTGAAGCTGAGTTGTGCTCTGTTTTGTACTCTGTTTCAACTTTTTCCAGCTTTCTTAGATTCTCTTCCATGGGGGTATGTTAGTAGAATATTAAAATGTTAAATATGCTGAGTCAGCATATTAGTTAGTTAGTTAGTGGAGGAATTAGTTAAAAGCCTCCTCCCTTTCTCTCTCTCTTCCCCCTTTCTTCTAACATTTTAACATTTTAATATTCTACTAACAACGAGGTTTAACTATTGGGCACTCACTAGATTTAAACTAATGTTTTACTAATATTTTAGGATGGTTTGGTGATTAATATATGTAATAATAATACGCGGCAGGTATTGACAGTTGACGTGAGCCTATCAACGATGAAGGTTGATTAATTAAAATTTTTAAATTCAATTTTGTTTCTTAACCATTCTTGTTATAGAAAGTGAAAACTAACCACTCCCACAAATTAAAACTAATTAAATCACCATGGTACGTAGAGTGTTATGATTGAAAGATGACAGTATCTATGAGTATCTTATGTGGAGATGCTGATCAGAAACGACATCTTGAACTCGGTTCCGATCCATAACTTCAAGTTTGATTTCTATAGTTGAGGCGTTTTACCTCTTCTCTCAATCACTTGTTTGGGGTGAACTTATCGACAATATATTCGTCTTCCTTAACATATGTGTGCTCGGCCCTCTCGGACTAAATTTGCGGGTCGTGGGGTGTATTGTGTAACCGCGTTCTATTGTTCATCTACTTTAAGATTCTATTTCATCCCTAGCGATGTTATAACTTATGTTACGTTGTTGAATATCATGCCATTTTTTGTTACTTGATGAAATAAATTTTGATTTAATTTCGTTTATTATTGTCGTACGATGTTTTCATGAATGTTGAAACCATTTTAAATGGAAAATATGGAACTAGGAAATTATATAATTTCGTGCAAAACATGTTAAAAATATAAATTGTAACTTTTTATGTAGTGTCGTCGTTGAAAATGGAGACACATGCAATTGAAAAATTCAAAGTTTCAAACGGTGTTTTAGAAGAAGACTTTATTGGTGAGCGTGGACTTGAAGAAGACAAACTTTGAAAGAGAAAGAACAAACTCAATTCAATGTTACAAAGTCAACGGAACGACAAAACAAAACAAAACAAAGTGAGAAATTCATGTGTGAACGAAGCTCGAGAGTAAGATATTGTGGGCAATGATGTTGCAATGGCAAAGTGCGAAAAAGTGCACGTCTAAAAAATAACGACGGATTAGCAGCGTCTCACGGCAACCGTTCATGCCGAAATTCTCCGACAGATCAACGAGGGGATTACGACTGGAAATTCATAGATGTATATACGCTATCGTACGCAGTGACGGAGTCAAGAATTTGAAATTAAAATTTTAAGAACTAAAAAAAAAAATTAGAGTGGGGTGGGCTAAAAAGCCCACTATCACCTCAATGTGGCTCCTCCACTGATCGTACCTAAGCTACATCTTAATGAATGTACTAATTTTCCACCTCGATTCGCAGATTTATCCGATATTTTCGAAAGTCTAGCTTGCATTAATTTGGACGAATAATAATTTAGATATGAAGGATTTATGGCCATATATGTAAACCCTATTTGCATACACATTGAAACGATCATGTTGCAAAACCGAATCGATAATTTCTTGAAAAAAAATCTTAATCTGCATAATTACAAAGCCTAACCTCTAAACTCGGATGGGATCCTCTGTCCCAAACGTCTGTGTGTCCCAATCGTGTCCCAAATCCTAATTTCTATTAGTTTTGTATTTTTTTTTTCAAAAATTTTAACTTATAATGATTTATTGTAATTTAAAGATTATTTCTAGGGTTCACTAATTCAAATTAGGGTATATAATTATTTTTTAACATTTAATTTCATTTTTATTGGTTATATAATGATTGAAAATTCAAAACTAGGGCATATTACATTTAAAAAAATCTATTTTTTTCTCCATAATTAAATGTCTATTACAATATGTTATATAATGCAATATTTATTTTTTAAAATATAATATTTAATTAATAAAAATTATGATTTGGGACACAGAGTTTGGGCACAGAGATCTCATTCGGACCAATTAAACCTTCAAATATATATTAATTACTATATTTCCGATCATATTTTAGGCAATATTCAAATAATTTACATTACATCAAAACATACATGAAAAGGTTCAAATTTACATATGAGATCAATTCCAACAGTTTGGAATTAACTTCTCAACATGGCACACTTCATTTCTTACATAAAACATCAATCAACCTATAAAACCTGGAAATTAGAAAAAACGTTCTCACAGTAGATCGATGAGGATTAACTGACCTGGAAATTTTCTTGCATGAGTTCCAACAATGGCGGCGAAGAGTGTTACAATTGCAATTATTCTCAACACAGACATCATTGTACTACTTAATTAAGGCTTAGTTGCAACTTAACGAGGAATAAGTAGTAGATTTATACTATAATGTTTGATTAATTTTTTTAAGCTGGTTGGTAATTAAATTGCATAACAATTACACACGCCAGGTATCAACAGTTGAAACAATAATATTTAATTTTGGGTGTTAACCATTCTTGTTAATGAAAGTGAAAACTAAACCACAACTCCCACTAAAAACAAACTAAATCTCATCATAGGGTGTTCAAATTCATTTAGATGTTAAAATGAGTATCTTATGTTGAGATGTTGTATAACCTTGGATCGTTATGTAGGTTTTGAATCAGATTTCGGGTTTTCAAAATTTTGGACCCGATCGATTTGGATTGGCTATGGGAACTTGTCTCGAATTTTGATTCTGAATCTGAGATTTTTAATTTTGAATTCGAAATCATAAAATATAGAATGTGTTTACGGTTATACGAATACGAATTTCTAACCGAATCAAAATTGTTTGATTCGTTTGCATCGCTACATATATTCGATAAACCCTAAATTTAAAACCGAATCGAAAATCCTAATTGCAAAAACAAGGTCTTGACCACAAACTTCTTATCTTACATACATAATTTCAAAAACCATACTAACACTAAACAAACATAGGCTCATATACATTGATAATGAATCTACATACATAATTTAATTAATTAGGCTGAGGCCGAGAGCAACAAATACTGCGTTGATCGCTCAAGCTGATCTGCCGCTCCGGCGCCACTCACTTCATGAGTTGGTGGCGCGTGGTGGGGACTCGGAGGCGCCACATGGCGGCCCTCCTTCCCGTAATTCGCCAACCCCGCCACTCCTCCGCCGCCACTCACCGTGAGTTGGTGGTGCGTGGTGTGGAGCCGGTGGCGCCACATGGTCGCCCTCCTTCCCATAACTCGGAAAAGCCGCCGACGCTCCTCCGCCGGTCACTTCGTGAGTTGGCGGTGCATGGTGGGGACTCGGAGGCTGCTGCCCCCCACCATCCTTCCCCGAATTCTCCGGCGCCACCATCGTTCCTCCGCCATTTACATGGTGCGTCGGCGGCATCCTAGGCTTCTTCTCCCTCCCATCCCATTCCTCCGCCGGTCCGCCGCCGGTTACTGCCGGCTGCAGCAGCTCACCCTTCCCTCTGCCATAAATAATCAGAATCTCAACAAGAGCTGAAGTCCACGCCTTCGGAGCCGGCGGCGGAGGAGTCGAAGGGCGGTAGTATCCCGCCGCTCGGATCGGTTTTGCCGTAGCTAGCGACGGCGGTTCGAGTTGGTTACTTTTTTCTGCTTCACATCAAAATTTTACGTAACGTAATTATATACGTGCATGGCTATATATATACAAATCAAGTAAAATTACATAACATTTAATTTCTATTTTTTCATGCTAATAATTAATAATTATGTAGAGAAAATATGGAAAAAAAATTATTACCTGTTAAAATTCTTGCGTGAGAGTTCACGAGAGCGCAGAAAAAAGTGATGAGGAGCAAATATTTCATGTTGTGAATTGTTGTGTTTAATTAGTAGCACTTAACAGTCCTGTTATTCAGAAGGTCCTAAGCGAAAGTAAAAAATGGGGCCCTTAATTAAAAAAAAATCAGATAAAAAAATATAACATAATAAAATATGCAATATTAATTAATTAAAATAATAATAATAAAAAAAGTTTCATAGTTTATCTAAAAATACTACAGTTCTCTTTTATACTTCCTCCGTTTCTTTTGAAACGGTCTGTTCTTTTTGTCACGCATATTAATAAAATTGAGGTTTGTTATATAATAGTGGTGATCCACATGCTTAAAATGAGTATTTAGTGTATGAATGTGATATATTAAGGGGTTAATGGGGGTGCACATGAAATTGCCGAACTAAAATAGGAGACATGCTATTTCACACGAAACGCTTCTATTAGGAAAACAAGCCGTTTTAGAAAAAACAGGGTGAGTACGGCTAATTGTAAAAGGAAAAGAAAAATATTTTGGGGCCCACAACAAATTTGTGGCTATGCATTACGTAACCATATACTAATCTATATATATATAAAACAGGAATCTTCAATTTCAAATTGATTTTAAAATGGCAATTTTGTAATTTTTTTCAATTTGAAGGTTTTAAATAACTAACCATTATATTTCAAAATAATTAACTAACTACTTCCCATACCATGCACACGATTTTAAATTTAAAAAATTAGATTTAATTTAACATCTAATTAAAAGAATAAATCTATTTCTCTTTTATGTGAGACTTTCATTTTAGTTGGACAACTCATCAAAACTTTAGATAATTTATCACAAATTATGCAAAAAATAAAACTTTATTTTTATTTTAATTTGTTTTATTCAAAATTCAAAAGTTAAAAAAAAAAAAAAAAAAAAAAAAAAAAAAAAAAAAAGATACTGCATTTGATTTTTTTATGTGATTTGTGAAATTTATAATGTTATTATAGTTTTTCAAATGTTACAATAAAAATTAATGAAAATATAAGAAAGGAAAAATAAAATTTATTTGATTTGACCGAAAGGTGACAAACGTATTGTTTCTTTTAATATATACTCCCTCCGGTCTTTTACAGTTGAGTCGAAACTTTTCGACACGGGAATTAAGAAGAGTTGTTTAGTACTTTAAGTATGTTTGGTAATTGAGAAAAGAATGGGATTATGTTTATAATTACTAAGTACTGTATTTTATTTTAATTAATATAAAAAATGTTTTTTATTAATTGATATTTTTTTTGTTTTTCAGTTTATTTTAAATTAATTTAAAATTTTCTGGATTTTTTTTATAAAATTATTGTTGGTGTTTAAAATTAAAATAAAAAACTTTTCTGGATTTTTTTTATATAAAATTAAAAATTTTCTGGATTTATTTTAAATTAATTTAAAATTTTATGGATTTTTTTTTATAAAATTATTGTTGATGTTTAAAATTAAAATAAAAAACTTTTCTGGATTTTTTTTTTATAAATTAAAACTTTTCTGGATTTATTTTAAATTAATTTAAAATTTTCTGGATTTTTTTTTTTAAAATTTATTGTTGATGTTTAAAATTAAAATAAAAAACTTTTCTGGATTTTTTTTTTATAAAATTAAAACTTTTCTGGATTTATTTTAAATTAATTTAAAATTATTTCGAGAGAGACGGCAATGGCGATAATGGAGAAATTGAGAAATTGGGGCGTAATTAGTATGTTAATTAAGTAAAATAAGGGGTACAATTAGTTGTGTGTTTAATACTTAATTTTTACCCAAAAAGGAAACGACTCAACTAGGAGAGACCGGCTCAATCGGGAAAGTGACTCAACTGTAAAAGACCGGAGGGAGTATACTATATATGCAACTTTATTGATACCCATTATGTCCTTTAAAACTCTTTATTGCATATATTTTTAAATGATGTAACTGACTTATACTATTAGTTACTGATAGTCTAGATTGAGTCTCACCACTTTAGTGTAACGTGATAGGTAAATATGTTATGTTAAAATGATGTAGTAATATGTCCGAAAATAGAAAGTAAATAATTTTGGGAGACGACCTAAAACGGAATTATATAAGGAGTTTTCAGGAATATGGGGATTATGTTCAAATTCTTTTTTGGGAGTATTATGTGCTTAGGGCGTTCTTGCTAATTATGTCTTCAATTTAAAATTTTCGATAGCAATTGAACTGATTCGATTTGATTTTTGCTTAAACCAAACTCTAAACCGTGCATCGCACGGGTGCAAAATCTAGTTGTAAAAGGAAAAGAAAAAGTTTTTTTTGGACCCCACAACAGAGTTGCGGCTATGCGCATTGCGCAACCCTCTTTATACTTTTTATAATTTTATTTATTTATTTATTTATTTATTTTTTTGCTGCATAGTACTACCTCCATCCCACCATACTAGTCCCATTTGCTTTATTGATTTTTCGGCACGCTTTTCCACCGAAACCTAGTACGAGTTTTAAAATATAATTTCGAAATATTTTTTTGTTTATGGGATACTATGACTCTATGAGTGTCGATGTATCCCGTAAACGAAAAAATACTTCGAAATTATATTTTAAAACTCGTACTAGGTTTCGGTAGAAAAGCGTGCCGAAAAGTCAATAAAGCAAATGAGACTAGTATGGTGGGATGGAGGTAGTACTAATTAAAAAAAGAAAAAAATTGGGCCTCCTATTTTTCTGGGCCCTAGGCCCAGGCCTACTTGGCCTTACAGCAGGTCCGGCCCAGTTAATTATGATTAGCGACTAATAGTTGGGGGTATTTATATATAAGGAAGGGAAAATGAGAAACCTAAATTATTCGTATTTTAATTTTAATAATAATGGTCACTTTCCATTATTGGCCAACCGAGCTAATTCTATATAGATATTTAATTTTGTTTGTTAATTATGAATTAACCCCACATTTGTGATAACTGTGTTTCCATAGTTATAATGGGTTCTCCTTTTATAAAAGGTGATATTACATGTCTTTAAATTTTACTATCATAATAAGAAACGAATGCTTCCTTATTTATTGTGGACATTTTTAATATATCTATGAAGATGACGTGACATATTGTCATTGAATACCTAACCTATGTAAACAAAATAAATAAATAAATAAACTTTATCACTGTTACACCAACGGTAAACACGTAAAGTGTACCTCACGGTAGTTGGGAGAGCGTTTCAACCAGAAAAGGATGCACATTTAAAGAAATAATCATACAGTACTGATATTGAATTATTAATATCTCAAACTTGAGAGAATTAATTTACGTGAAAAACGTTTTGAATAATTTGTGTTGATTAATTCTCGCAAAGTGAATTAATTAGGTAAAGTGAATTAATTAGGGTAATTCCCACACGTAGTCCCATCCAACTTTAAGGCATTAATTGTCCCTTTTACTACTTGAATAAAAACGTGTGGAAATAATATTAAGAAGTTGCTCACAATTTTACACGTAAGTGGTAATATTTATTTTGAATTAAATATCAGAGACTGAAATTTTACTCTCTTTTCATGATCAACGAGTTCTTACGTTATTTAGTTCTTTTTTGTTCTTACAATATTAATGGATTTTTATTAGTAATCAAAAAGAGGGCACGGGCAATAGCCGCAATACCATACTCAAAAGAGATTACATAATACTCCGTATAATAGAGTATTTGTGGCGTTTGATTTTGTCAATGACATTTTTTTTTCTCTGAACATTATCGAACACTACTTTAATTTATTTCTCTATTTCGCGCATCCACATCATCCACACAAATCCACGATGAGATTGAGAAAACGAAGCCGGCCCCCTTTTTCACGAAAAAATTGTTGTATGAAGTGTTTTGATCTAATATTGTTGAAAACAAACCACAGGAATATCGAGCCATTTTAAAATCTCAAGCCAAATAGATTGTGCCAAATTGCATTCGATGAAAAAATGGACATAGGATTCAACTTCTACCCACAAGCAATGCATTTAGCATCTTCTTCAAAGACAATCACGTTCTTTTATGAAGATTAATTACCTCTAATTGAGAGTCTATTCCAAAGTAGTCTCCACACTGTCACCGTTACTTTTGTGTGCCGAGAATGTCGTTTGACATCAAATACCGTTAATAGAGTTGGTGTAAGGTGCTAGAAATTTGTTTGAAACACACACTCTCTCACACTCTCTAAACTTTATGACCTAATATCTTGAAATAGAGGTCTTTATATTTCATGTTGTAATTATTAAAAAAAAAATTGAAATTCATGTCCAAAAGATTATTTTAATTAAGTTTTGGATTCATGAATTGATGCTAATTATATGTTGCTATTAGCATTATTATAGCTATGGTATGACTTATATTCCCTTATGTTGAAGAAAAGTTCAACAAGTAAGATGCAAAGTCCAGACTTATTAGATATATACTCTTGCTACAAGAGTTTGACATCGAAATAAGAGACAAGTAAAAATTAGAGAACTTAGTTGTTGATCATCTTTTGTTTTGTCGACTAGTGAACGGTTAAAAGACAAATTTCTAGATGAAAATCTTTGTTTTGAAGAGATTTCATGACCATTCAATCTTGAGAAAAATCTTCACAATTGGTCAAAAAGTTTTCCCTTTTACTCCAAATTGAAATTGTTTCAGGATAAATTGCGTCACAAATGGTTAGACCCTTTTAAGTATTGTAACCAACAAGATTCTCTAAATTAATGGATATCATTTCTATGAAGGGTTTCAAGTCTCCGCCATTAAGAAAATTGGACTCCAAGCTTTATGATCTAATATGTTGCTTCTTCTTTGCCTGTACTTGATTTGCCTAATTTTTGTGCCAAGAATGTCGTCCGACGTCAAATTCCATTCATAGAGTTGGTGTAAGCACCATGCTTCTTTTTATTCTCTTATTACATCCACTAGAAATTAATTTGAAATACATATTCTCTAAGCATTGCCTTAATCTCTTGCTTCTTCTTTGCTAGGGTACCTTATTTGTGTTGAGAACTTTGTTTGAGAACAATGTTTGACAATGCTGTTTGACTCAAATTCCGCCAAAGTGGGTGTAAGTTGTTGCTTCTTTTATGAATGTTTGACATTTGTTCTTATTATTCTCGCAACGGAGTTGTGGTGTCAACGTAGGACTTGGAGCAACTTTCAATTATTTTTCTCTCTTTTCCTCGCTTCAACGTACCAAATTCTTCATAATTTTCACCAATGTCAACATTCACAATGGTCTTGATCTTGATTTTCTTCAACATTGGAATATTGTAAAGCTCTTTGTTCAATTCCAACATAAAAGCATTGATAAAGACGTAATCAAATCAACATGACACGTTGGTTGGTATAATATGGTATCATATCAAAATTAAAAGTGAATCTAGAAATTTATAGGAGTCGTGAATTTTTTTTAAGTATGAATCTTTTGGGGAAAATGTGCATCTACTTGATTATTAATATGAAATTTAAAATTAAAATTTTTACTAATTAATGAAATGACAAAAATATCCTACTTAAAAGTGAAATTTAAAAAATATCCATTGTATTTTGCTTTTATATAGCATATAGTTTTTCATATTATTGAATTTGATTTTCACCATGTGAGAATAAAACAACTTTAGGGATTTTCCATTCCTATTAAACCGTAAATATATAGTATAAATGAGAGTCAATTGGATCCCGACATTTTGACCGAACATTGGGAGTGGACAATTTGGAGTATGTCGCATCCGTCTCAATCCGAAGATTGGCGACTGCGTCCGCAGTGGGATCTCCACTCCCAATGGACAATACACCAGATCGTTCTCAATGTCCAGCACTAGTGGATCGGGCAATTGGATCCCGACATTAGCCGTCATTGTTACAAATGACCGAACATTGGGAGTGGAGATCCCACTGCGGACGCAGTCGCCAATCTTTGGATTGAGACGGATGCGACATACTCCAAGAGTATGAATATATGGATTGCATCTATCATAGCGCGCGATGACAATGAAATTGTCTATGCAAAGATGCATGGGCACATGTGACATGTACTAGATTCAGTCCAAAACAATTCGGCAAAAAGTTTTGACGAAGAACTTTTTGCGTTCTTCAAAGCAGTGGAGATGGGTCCGCCACCTCATAGACCTGATTCCGTAAGCCGTGATTGATTTCATCACGGACAGTCAGGATTTGGCCATTAACATTGATGCAGTTCCAATGCATAACAAGTTTATACACTCTCAGAGTCTGTTGAGGCAGGCAAGGACAGAGTTGGCGAAACTCTTACAAGATCGTCCTGTCAATGTTTGTTGGTGTGAGAGAGCAAACATCTCGATGACCGACGAATTTGGGAGAAGGTTGAGGTAAGCCTGCGAAAGACACCGCATTGATAACAACAAAACCGCTACTGAATTTATATGTTAATGAACTAATGAACGACATAGACTACGACAGTACTACTATCCATGAGCTCGTTTATGACATGGTACGTATGTTGTGTGTATTTGATTTTTAATTAGTGGAGTTATGATTACTTTGCTTAGTGGTTCCCAAATGTTATCATAAGATTCTTTTACCGGTTATATTTACCGGATTTTTTTTTTTTTTTTTTTTTTTTAAGCTTAAGGTGAAGACGCTTAAGACTGGACTAATCTATTCGTCCAACTGGTCTCTACCCTCATTCGAGAAAGTTAACTATGAGTTTTTATTTAGTGGACACAATTTATGATCTAACTAGTTTTTATTTTAGTGTTGAACACAATTTATGATCTTCTTTTGAGAGTGACTGTTTGTACATGTTGAATTAGATAATGGATCACCTAAATTGCGATCCCCGCATGTGGAGCCATATTATCTTTTGAATGTATGGAAATTTAATATCTTGATTATTTGAATTTAAGGGAATAATGAGGGATTTCTAAATTGTTTTTTTGGTTTGGAGAAGATGTGATAGTTGATATACTTGAGTTAGTTTTTTAGAAGGCTTTTGTTGAGTTCTGAAGCTTCAATTTCACTTCAATTATAAATTACAATCTTGCAGTTTAGTGAATGTTGTGAGGAAAGATTGTTAACGGAATTGCTCTGGTTGTTCTTTGGGAAAATAATCGGGTAATGATTTGATGTTATGTAAAGTGTTGAGAGGCTAATGACTTGTTCAATCAAGTCTCTGACTTTTGTAGGATTGAACTTCTCCAACAGATAAGTTCCTTGAATCACATTGTGAATGTGCGGCCTAAATCTCTCTCACTAGAAACGATTGTCCAGCGCAATCGAAGTCTACTCTCATCCTCTGCCGGAGGGGCAGTGGCAGGTGAGACCCATAATTTCTCTCTCTCACTCACACACACTCTAAGCTTCAATCACACACATTCTAAGCTTCACGCCCTAATCTGTTGCTTTTTCTTTCCCAGTACCTAATTTGTGCCCTAACATGTGCCGAGAAAGCCGACCTACTTCAAATTCCTTTAATAGAGAGTAGGTGTAAGGTGTTGCTTCCTTTTATTCTCTTGTAACATGCACTCGAAATTAATTTGAAACGACACATGAACTCTCTAAGTTTCATGACCTAATCTCCCGCTTCTTCTTTGCCAGGGTATCTAATTTTTAATTTGTGTGCCAAGAATGTCGTCCGACATCAAATTCCGTTGACAAAGTTGGTTTTAGGTGATGCTTCTTAACATCCACTCAAAATTAATTTGAAACACACACTCTCACACTTTTTAAGCTTCATGACCTAATCTTTTGCTTCTTCTTTGCTAGTGTACCTAATTTGTAATTTGTGTGCTGAGAATGTCGTTTGACGTCAAATACCGTTAATAGAGTTGGTGTAAGGTGCTAGATTTTTGTTTGAAACACACACACTCTCACACTCTCTAAACTTTATGACCTAATATCTTGAAATAGAGGTCTTTATATTTCATGTTGTAATTATTTTAAAAAAAAAAATTGAAATTCATGTCCAAAAGATTATTTTAATTAAGTTTTGGATTCATGAATTGATGCTAATTATATGTTACTATTAGCATTATTCTAGCTACGGTATGACTTATATTCCCTTATGTTGAAGAAAAGTTCAACAAGTAAGATGCAAAGTCCAGACTTATTAGATATATACTCTTGATAAAAGAGTTTGACATCGAAATAAGAGACAAGTAAAAAATAGAGAACTTAGTTGTTGATCATCTTTTGTTTTGTCGAGTAGTGAACGGTTAAAAGACGAATTTCTAGATGAGAATATTTGTTTTGAAGAGTTTTCATGACCAATTAATCTTGAGAAAAAACTTCACAATTGGTCAAAAAGTTTTTCTCTTTCACTCCAAGTTGAAATTGTTTCAGGATAAATTGCATCATAAATGGTTAGACCATTTTATACTTATTAACGTGTTTTTACATGGTGAAGTTGAGATCCAGAGCCTTGCCCAACAAGATTCTCGAAGTTAATGGATATCATTTCTATGAAGGGTTTCAAGTGTCCGCCATTAAGAAAATTGGACTCCAAGTTCCAATCTATTCCTACTAAAAGAGTCGTAAAGTCAGGTATAATAACGTTAAATAAATTTACTTGTGAGAGGGGAGGCAAGCCACTTTATTTTCCTTCCCTTATTCTTTTTTTTTTTTTAATTTTAATTTTTTTGTCTCCTTTATTTAATTTGCAAAGTTTTAATGTTTTCTTTTTTCTTTTTTTTTTCTTTTTAATGAATAACCCTTCGGATTAGGTGCTTGTGAGGTAAGAGGATCTGTGGAGATAAAATTCTTGATAGGTTTGTGTCACTATTGAAGCAAGAAGCGAATAAGGCTTGACAATTCCTGTGTTGGAGAAAGAAAAAAAAAAAAAAAATCAGTTTATACAATTTATGCAAAATCGAGTGAATAAGTCATATCCATTTCTAGCTAGAGAAGAAATTTTGTTGCTTTGCACAATAAAGGGCAGAAGCGAGAAATAATTAAATTGTGGGCACGCTTGGGTCACTTCGAGTTTGAAGGGGGAATTATTTCCTCAAGTTTTTTCTTTTCAATTTTCGTTTTGTTTCATTTAATTCCCGTCACTTTGCGTCGCCACTTTCACCAAACCAAGCCGCCTACCATCTTCCTCTCAACATCACCATCTCCATCGTCACTCGCGGCTTCGTCTATACACCTAATAACTCCTAGTACTCCTATATATCAACAAGTTATGATAGCCCATAATGAATAGTACTTCTTCCATTCCCTGTAACGAGTCTCGGAGTTACGAGGTTATAATCGTACATGGATGTTAAGAAATAAAATATTTATTCTAACAAGAAAAGGAAAATATAATATGTTTAAGGGCAGTATACTCAAATTAGGTGTAAATTAAAGAGAGAAATTATGAATAAAGCGTACTTAATATTGGTGCATTACAAAAACAAATCGTGCAATTATATAATACTAGTATGATGAGGGTATTTATTACATGAAAAGTAGTATTGGTAATGAGAATACGTAAAATGATAGTAGTTCATTATAAAGGTGACTTATATGCATAGCTAGATTAGACTAATTTGTCAATAGAATTGAAATTCCCGTTGTTACATTCGTGTGTTATTACATTCGTATGTTATAAAATTTGTTAGTAGAAATTCCCGTTGTTAAAAGGCAATTCCATGATATCATGATATACTGATGAATTCCCGATTCATCAATTCTGTAGGTAAATTGAACATTGGCAAAATTTTATTTACAGATTTTTGTCGGCCGCCCGCCAATACGTACGTACATATGCATTATGTACACATATTTGTGCAATGTAGTTAGCATTAATTTTCATGCAATTAGAGCTTATAGCAATGATGGTTTTAAACTAAGTAGCGGGTGATGTAACTTATTATTATTATCGGGATTTATTCTGTTATTATATATATATATTGATTCTCACACTAATTTAATTGAATTCATTTCTAGATTCACGTGGATTACTTTACGGGATTGAATACAAAAAAACATGAGATAGCATACAATTTAGACTATATAACATCAACTTCAAAAAAAAAAAAAAAAAGAGTTTCTCACATCAACTACTCCTCCCTTAGTCCAGTTTCTTTCAATTAAACTTGTTTAATTTGCTATTTCAGCTGCACAAGACATAAAACTGAAAATAATCACTACTATATATCTGTATACGAAATCTGCACCGGCCCGGTGGCTGACTTCGGCGGAGGAGGCGCCGCCGCATCTTTGCCGACGTTCATAGGTAGCGATCGGTGCCCATCAGTCCGTACACGTGGTATGTGATGACTGATCGCCATTATCCAGCTTGGCATGAAAACGGGAAATTTCACTTGGAATAAAGCTTCTCTTTTGACACCGTGAATATTGCCATCACCTGCAAAATCACAAAGCTCAAGATTAGAGAGAGAGAGAGAGAGAGAGAGAGGAGTATATTTTTTCCATGGTTTTTTTGAACTACCTGGAATATATCTGGCTTGAGTTCCAGAAATAGCAAGAATAACAGTTAATAACGATATAAGCTTCAAACTCGACATCGAATTTAAAGACTTTTCGACTTTCTTTCTTTCTCTGTGTGGAGCAAATCAAAGGTATTAAATTATGAAGGCATTTATATAGAGACAGATGAGATAAAGCTGAACTGTAGTTGGTTAATCAAATTTACTAATTCAATATTGATTTAAAACTCTGGGCAGGTATCATATTCTTCATATTATATGATAAAGTATATTTTTACAAAATAATTTCAGTCCAATATGGGTGTGGTTGGACCCCTTCTGGCCTTGAAATTGGAGTCTAGCAAAACCTGTTCACACCAAAGAATTGACTAATCTATAAACACCACTATTACTAGTAGTAAAACATATTAGTAAAATATCAACGATATTTAGACTCGCCGACTTTTTAGCTAGTTTTGTAATTTTATAATGATAAATTTTTAAATACATTTGAAAAATAACCTTTTGTAATGAGTACTAGGCCGTGCATGGAGGAAGCGACGTATTGAATATAATTGAGAAATTTTTTTAAAAAAAAATCCGTACCCATATTATCTAAGTCTCTTGAGTGCCTTTCAATTTGTAGTATTTCAAGTGTGTATGAATTGTTAATTGTTAGGGCATTCGCATCAGCATAACTTAAGAAGAGCGCACGCCACGTGGCGCTGACGTGGCAGCGCCACGTCAGTGTGCGTACATGTCTGGACAAACGGATGCTGATGCGGGCGTACACGTGGCGTACGGTGTACGCCCGCGTGTACGCCCAAGCATACACTCGTGTGCAGCAGGCGTACGCCACGTGGCGGGCTCCCATTGGGCCGTCATTGTTGACTTTTCTTTTTTTTTTTTTTTCTTTTTTTTCCGATTACAGTTTGTGTTTCCTTTTTTTTTTTTCCCTTTTTTTTTCCCCTTCTTTCCGATTGAACTAGTGTTTTCTTTAATTTTCCTTTTTTTTTCTTTTCTTTCCTTCTTTATATGTTTAATTAAGTATTCTTCCTCATTTTTTTTCCCATATTTCAATTTTAATTTAAAGATTATGGATTATAATTTTAACTAGTTAAGCTTTTATTAATTTTGACACGTCCATTTATTTAAAATTAGTGTAAACAAGTTGGTGATTAATTTCCATTTTAAAACAAATATAGATTAAAATCGAATTGATTAATTTTTTTAACAATTTTTCACCTTTTAATTGTTTTGTTTGTTATATTTTAAAATCTTTGTATTGTAATTTTTCAAATGTACAATAGAATTTTATTTATTAAAAAACTCGTATTCGAACGACAAGAAAAATATTAAATCGAAATAAGAATTAACAAATAACTAACACTGTCCAGTCAGCATAGTCTAGTCAGCACATAAAATAAACACCATACACCGTACTCCACTGCACTACTTTTCAGCATACGCCGTACTCTGTCCTTGTCAGCACACTTTTTAACCAGCATACGCCGTACTCTCGTATTCTCCCGTACTCCACTGCTAATGCTCTTATACGATGTCACAGGGGTTAGTGTCTAAGACTATCGTAATAAAATGTCTCAAATTCAAGCCTCGGTGACTCGATCTTTAAATTTCAGATGATTTATTTTGTCAAAAGAAGAAGAAGTAGTCATTCAAATTACATTTAAAAAAAATAAATAAATAAAAAAAAAAATAAAAAAAAAAAAAAAAAATAATAATAATAATAATAATAATAATAATAATAATAATAATAATAATAATAATAATAATAATAATAATAATAATAATAATAATAATAATAATAATAATATCGAATATGCACGCTTTCCTGCAAAATAAATAAATGAACAAATAGAGAGTTGTGCAATGTGAAATAGCGTCGTTTGAATTGACCGACAATAGACAAGAATTCAATATTGAGCAACATTGACCTAATATAATTAATTAATCGAATTAAGAGTCATAATTTGGATAATAAATTAATACTCCCTCCGTCCCACTGGGATAGGGACTTTTTTTTTTTTTTTTTTTTTTTTTGAAGAAGGATAGGGACCTTTTTTTTCGGAGCGGGAATTAAGACGAGAATGATGATAGTGAGATAAAGTGAAAGGTAGTGGGTTAAAGTGATGTGTCAGAATTTTATTGGGTTAGAATTTTCCATTTTGGGAAAGGTCCCTATATCAGTGGGACATCCCGAAAAGGAAAAGGTCCCTATATCAGTGGGACAGAGGGAGTAAACGAAGATAATATAGAGTGAAGAAAGTGGGAAAACACTAGTGTAACAACCAAAGCCGCCTTACCTAATTAATCCAGGCCATGCATGAATATTATAGTACTAATTAATTCCACCAAATTGAGTTAAAATATTAGCCATGAGGTGTATATAAATGTATACTCCTAGAGTTTTTTTATGTGAACCTTTCAATGATGACTAGTACTACTATATATTGGCAAGTTGAGGATCAACCATGCATTTTTTTAGAGAGAGAGAGAGAATTAATAAATTAAACATCGTAAGAGATAAATTGGAATGAAAATTTTAACCATTTTTCTAGCTTGTTTCGTAATTTAGGAAGAAAGCTTAACGAGTATTAACTTAATTACGTCTCGTTTGGTATCTATATACTATATCGAATATTAAATAAGGACATGAGTATTAAGAGCATCTCCAACCCATACTTCATTTTGGAGTATTACTTCATTTTAGAGTATGGAGGTCATTCCAACCGTACTCTATTTTGCAGTTAGAGTATGAAGTATTGAACAGTAAAACTCTATATATGAAGTTTTACTGTTAAATACTTCATACTCTATTTTCACTATTCAACAAAAAATAATTTTAAACATTTAATTATTTAATTATACTTTTCATTGTAAATAATTATACTAATTTGTATATCATATTATTTCATTTACTCCTATTTATAAAAATCACATTTAAAGTATTTATAGAAAAAATTAACATTAAATAAATTATATTTTGCTTATAATGTATGTTATAAGATGATTAATATAATTAATATTTTGCTTAAAGAGGATGAATTTACATTAAGTATCATGTATAAGTGTGAGATTAATATATGATACTATATGTATTTGGTGTGTAATGCAGATATGATTAAAACTTGTGTATATATTAGTAAATGAAAATTGTTAAAAGTTAGGATATGAGTACAACGAAGATATCAATTTGATATTAATATACGAAGCACAAAGATGGTATCGATATGAGATAGTTTTATATACCCATATTCGATATCCATATATTGATACCAAACAACCTAGTTGTTTGATTTATGGTACTAGATCTTACTTCATTATAAAATATCGTTTGGCTGAATACAGCTAGACACTAAATATTGATAAAGTTATTGCGAAAAAAAATCAAAATAAATATCGACGGACTTGCAACAACTTACGACGACAATTCTTCGACGGATCAACGATCAGGTATATACCGGAAATTATTAACTATTGATGCTATAATAGTTTATCAATGTTTAAATTTCTTTGATATTTAAACAACATGAATTTTTAGAGCCATATGCAAATTACCCTATTTATATACATACACAATTGAATAAATTGAAATTCAGGAATATGACTTTATAAATACTACTAAACGTTCAAGCATTTCTGCTCACATTTCATATTCAAATAATTTACATCCCAACAAAATATATATATATATATATATATATATATATATATATATATATATAGGAAATGGTTCGTGTGCAAATAAATCCTAGCGTGCTAAAATGCGAAAAATGCTTAAAACTGTATAAAATCATGCTTAAATCAGTATACATTTATGCTTACAACACCATTATGCTTTTTAATGTACAAATTCATGCTTAAACCTAGTCATGCTTACAATACCTTATAATCATGCTTAAATCAATTACAGCCATAGATCAAATTAAGATCAATGGTTCAGATTTATTCTTATTTCTCACACCAGGACTTATTTCTATATGATACATCCTATATATATATATATATATAGAAATATGAATCGATCTGAACCATTGATCTATATATATATATATAATGAGTTATTCTAAAAACCATCCTTATTCTGAAAACTAAAACCCATGCTTCTTTACATACAAAAACTGTTTTTAATGTGTACAAATAATGTTTCTTGTATGACAATGGTTTTTTTATGCATAATAATGACATTTTGTCAACATACACCCTATGAATTGCAATAAAAAATGATATGCAGAATCACTTTCAGTTACTACAATAAAAAACATGATTATGTGCGTAAAAAACATTTTTACAAAAAAAATATATTGTATACATAAAACAACATTTTATATACATAAAAAAACATGGTTTTCAGTTTCTAGTATAAGACTGGTTTTCATTTGAACCTCTACCTATATATATATATATATATATATATATATATATATATATATATATATATATATATATATAACGTTCAAATTTGCATATATGCATGGCACACACTTAATTTATTTTTTGCACTTTTATACATCGATGACATATTACAAACACATTTACCGATCTATAATACAACTTGATTGATAATTATGTCTTCATTCGAACTTCTTATGTGATTTCTCGGACGAGGGCATTTTATTGCGCGAAAATAGGAACAGGCCCCGCCGGTGCACTAGGTGGCGGAGGTGATCGTGGTGGCCGGAAAATATTCTCCGACTTTATGCGGGCATCGCCGTCTAAACCTTTAGAAGAGAAGTTTCTGATAATGGCAATAAATCTCTTTATTATTACATTTTCTCGTGCAGACGACAAAAACCCTATAATCTGAACATCTCGAAACGAAGTTTTTCCATTCACATCCACTTCATCATCTGCATGCAAAAAAGAACATAAACAAGAAAGAGTGATGCTATTCGGCCATAATGTGGCCGGCCATAATTAACCTTTTTTATTTTTTTTAGAATCAAATAATTTATATATTTATGCCAAATTTTTTTAGATTATAAAAAACCCAAAAAGCGATACTCCTTATTTTTTACGTATTTTTTAAAATTAACCCTTTAATTATTTGATAATTTTTACTATTTTAATGAATTTGTTACCTTTTTATCTAAAAAAATTAGGAAAATATGTAATTTTTGGGGAAAAAATATTTTTAAATTAAAATATAAAAGTAATAAATTATAGTTATTATTTACTAATTTTAAAATTACATATACTATGAAAAATATCGTTGTGTGGCCGGCCACATTATGGCCAAATAGCATTATTGAACAAGAAAGAGTGATGCTATTCGGCCATAATGTGGCCGGCCATAATTTAACCTTTTTTATTTTTTTTAGAATCAAATAATTTATATATTTATGCCAAATTTTTTTAGATTATAAAAAACCCAAAAAGCGATACTCCTTATTTTTTACGTATTTTTTAAAATTAACCCTTTAATTATTTGATAATTTTTACTATTTTAATGAATTTGTTACCTTTTTATCTAAAAAAATTAGGAAAATATGTAATTTTTGGGGAAAAAATATTTTTAATAAAATATAAAAGTAATAAATTATAGTTATTATTTCCTAATTTTAAAATTACATATACTATGAAAAATATCGTTGTGTGGCCGGCCACATTATGGCCAAATAGCATTATTGAACAAGAAAGAGTGATGCTATTCGGCCATAATGTGGCCGGCCATAATTTAACCTTTTTTATTTTTTTTAGAATCAAATAATTTATATATTTATGCCAAATTTTTTTAGATTATAAAAAACCCAAAAAGCGATACTCCTTATTTTTTACGTATTTTTTAAAATTAACCCTTTAATTATTTGATAATTTTTACTATTTTAATGAATTTGTTACCTTTTTATCTAAAAAAATTAGGAAAATATGTAATTTTTGGGGAAAAAATATTTTTAAATTAAAATATAAAAGTAATAAATTATAGTTATTATTTACTAATTTTAAAATTACATATACTATGAAAAATATCGTTGTGTGGCCGGCCACATTATGGCCAAAATAAAATCAAATCAAAGTAAAGTACATGTACGCAGTAGATGGGTATGACATTTAATTAACCTGGAAATTTTCTTGCATGGGTTCCAATAATGGCGGCGAAGATCGTAACAACTGCAATTACTCTCAACACAGACATCATCGTACTCGCACTCAAACGTCGAATTATTTTATTAAGTTTGCTACTATACGAGGTTTAACTATTGGGCACTCACTAGATTTATACTAATGTTTCACTAATATTTTAGGATGGTTTGGTGATTAATATATGTAATAATAATACGCGGCAGGTATTGACAGTTGACGTGAGCCTATCAACGATGAAGGTTGATTAATTAAAATTTTTAAATTCAATTTTGGTTCTTAACCAATCTTGTTATAGAAAGTGAAAACTAACCACTCCCACAAATTAAAACTAATTAAATCACCATGGTACGTAGAGTGTTATGATTGAAAGATGAGAGTATCTATGAGTATCTTATGTGGAGATGCTGATCAGAAACGACATCTTGAACTCGATTCGGATCCATAACTTCAAGTTCGATTTCTAGAGTTAAAGGCGTTTTACCTCGTATCTCAATCTCTTGTCTGAGGTGAACTTATCGACAATAGTATATTCGTCTTCCTTAACATATGTGTGCTCGGCCCTCTCGGACTAAATTTGCGGGTCGTGGGGTGTATTGTTTAACCGCGTTCTATTGTTCATCTAATTTAAGATTCTATTTCATCCTTAACGATGTTATAATTTATGTTACATTGCTGCTTCAATATCATGCCATTTTTTGTTACTTGATTGATGAAATGAATTTTGATATAATTTCTTTTATTATTGTCGTACGATGTTTTCATGAATATTGAAACCATTTTAAATGGAAAATATGTAACTAGGAAATTATATAATTTCGTGCAAAACATGTTAAAAATATTAATTGTAACTTTTTATATATCATGTAGTGTCGTTGTAGAAAATGGAGACACGTGCAATTGAAAAATTCAAAGTTTCAAGGGAAATATTTTTGCATACCCCTTTTCAAAACCCTCATGTATAAAATACCCCTCCTTTAAAAACAATGTACAAAATACCACTTAATACCCATTTACCCATAATGCCCCTTATCCTTGTCTATGTGCAACCCCAAAATTGCTATGGGCAAGAATTTCCTTTGTTTGACGTATTAATCCATTAAATAATTGCTAAAAATGGGATGAGAATCTTGTTTTCACCAATTATGATCCAACGCTTCTAAAATGGTATCAGAGCCCTAGGTTTATTTGGGAATTATATTTGTTTATTGCATAATTGATTATTAACTAACTGAGGAGACACCAAGTTAAATGGAACCAGACAATTGTCTGAGTTGCGAGAGTTACAGAGTATACCTCAATTTATTGAGGGATCAGAAGGAGTTCGAACTTACTCAATTAAGAGTAAGACAAGGAATTCTCGAAGATGCCATTCGAGAAGATGCCACTCCCGACCGAATCCAGATCTGTGAGGAGGTCGTAAAGATGTACGTGGATCGCCTTTGGGTAAATCATTACCTAGAGGGAGTTCTAAGAAGAGCCATGAGTTTGTTTCACCAAACTCATACCAGATGACGGAGTCAACCGGAGGAGTTGGCCCTAATTTCCAAGAGATTGAGCCTGATTCGGCAAAAATCTCTATGGATTTAAGGGAGATCCAGAAGACGGTGCAAAACTACGGCAACAGCCAGTACGGAGTACCGCAAAAGGTGGAAAAGATATCTTCTCAACAGGATGAAATCCTAATCATCCTGAAAGATATCCAACAACGAGTGGAGAAATTGGAACAATCCCGTTCCAGTTCCTTCAAGAGGAATTTTTTCTTTAAAGGCGAGTCAAGCAGTCCTCAGAATGTATTGCCCATTCCCCGGACTGAGCTGCCCGTTAAAGAATCCAACAAGAAGGATCCAGGGTGGGAACTCATAAACAAACTGATTCAAGATAGAAATGGCAAATCTTGGAAGAATTGGTTTGGAGGACCTACAGGTGTTAGCAGAATCATTTGCTGACCTCAGAATGGTGGATCTAAAAACGAACGAAGTACCGGAGCAAAAGCCCGGAGTCCAAGCAGGATCTTTGTTCTATGAGCACCTTGAAGATGTGAGTTACGAGGCTCACAGAATCAATACGCGAAATGCAAGGTGGAAGCCATCCAAAATGCAGGACACACCTGTAGGTAGGGATGGAAATTCGGGTTCGGGATTTCGGGTAGGTACTAAAATTCCCGAACCCGATCGGAATTTCGGATACCCGAACCCGAAAAATTCGGGTCCGGATTCGGGATCGGGAATAGAATTTTGAAAATTTTGGGTTTCGGGAATTCTCGAACCCGAAATAATATTTCCCGAATACCCGAAAATAATAATAATAATAATAATAATAATAATAATAATAATAATAATAATTGTGAGCCATAAGGCAATTTTATTTGTGTTACTGCACATTGCATTGGAAAAGATTGAAGATTGCACAAGAAGATCATCAGCTTTTCTAAAATTGTGAACCATAAGGCGGCTGACATTGGTGCATCGGTTGTCACCGTCTTGGAGGGAATAAAAGGAATTTGCTTATTTGTGTTTATTAAGCTTTGATTCGTGGTAGTGAACGTTTTTGCATTTTACACTTTGATTTTTGAATTTGTAGTTTTTGTTGTTTTGAACCTTTTGAATTGTGACTATTTGTTTCCAATGTTTATTTATCTTGACATTTAACGAAAATTTTGTGCAATTTTTCTTTAATGTTGAATGAGTCAAAAATTTTATTTCAGAATAAAAATCGGGATTTTTTAGGGTACCCGAATACCCGAACGGGATACTCGAAAGGGTATTCGGATACCCGAAAACATTTTCGGGTCTGGGAACGGGAAGTGAATTCATAAAATTTCGGGCTCGGGTACCCGAAAATTTCGGGAAGGGTACCCGACCCGTCCCGAATTTCCATCCCTACCTGTAGGGAAGGCAACGATGGAACCAATCCATCCGTATGGAATTCATCTCAATCTTGATGATGTCAACTTCACGAAAGGGAAGAGGCCATCGAAGAATGAAAGAATTCCATGATTGTTGCAGCAGCCACTCTGATATGAGTCAAGATAGCTTTGCAAAAACTCTCGAGGTAAGCCTCATGGGAGTTGCCAAGATTGCTTGGGAAGGAATGAGCCAAGAAACAAGAGATGGGTGCCTAAAAGGAGACTATCAAAACATGGCTCCTGCTATGGCAAACTGGCTAAAACTCCATTTTTGGGGGGAAGGCTATTTCAAGGGATACGATGAGGAGAAAAGAAAGAAATATTTGATGGCGTTCTACAATCTGAGACTTGTGGTCTTAGAGCAGCAGACACTCAACAAGTTTTAAAGATCTTCACCTTATATCAACATCAATCTAGGATTGATGAAGAGAAGGCCAAGGAAATTTTCTTCCTAAAATTTCCAAACCCATGGAGAGAAATGCTCATTCATGGATATACCCCAGGTATCCATGACAGTGTTTCCAAGAGGATGTCCTATGTGCATGCTAAGTTGATGGAATGGTGTCAACAAGCCACAGCACAGAAGAACGTGAAGAAGTTGAGGAGGATCAACAAAACAACCACCCTCAATTGCGAAGGCAGTGACCTACCAACGGTCATTGGAGAAGAACCATCAGTAAGGAGAAGGTACAAGAAGAATAGGTTTCAGCCCTATTCAAAAGAAGGAAAATCCAAGAGGAAATCTTGGAAGCCAAGAACTATGTGGTCCAGACAGAAAGCCGGATCATATAAATATGGACAAAGAAGCGGTCCATCTAGAAGCAGATTTCAACCCAGAGGAACCAACCAGTCTAAGGGAAAATTTGCAGCCAAGAAAACCTTCAGAAAAGCCCATGCCATGGCAAATGAAAGTTTTAAGGATTGCAACTGCTGGACGTGCGGTGCACTTGGGCATATTTCAACCAATTGCCCAGAAAATAGGAAGATGAATAGATTCGAGTCAACACCTGACATTGAAGACGCGATCTATTTCAAGGACCTGGTACAAGTTTACCAGTTCGAGGATATACCCTCTGATGAGAGTATATATGAAGCCGAAGAAGACTTCGACAGCGAAGATTCCGATGGATCCACCGATTCAGAATCCAGCTGAAGAAGAGATACATCATCAGGAATGTGAAGATAGAACCGGATATTCTAGCCGGATGATTATCTCACAAAGCCAGATTGATAAAATCATGAAGAAAAACCTGAGTATACAAAGATATCAAGGTTTTTCAGCCGGAAACATAGACCAAGTTCTAAGGAACTTCAGTCTAAAGAGTCGGAAGCACCATATTGTCTATGGAATCACAAGACGAGAAATGGCGCTACCAATCGAGCTCACGGGGAATCAAGTGGAGATGCAGTTGATTCCAGCAAGCGATATCCGGGAAGATCTATCAAAGATGAAACCGGAGGTTGCGGAAAAGATGAATTGGATCCACATCGGAGCAATTCAACTCGTGCTCAAATCAGCGTTATTTGCAGGAGTCGATTCACCAATCGATATTACAATATGCGACAAGCGAGTACGAAACCTACAACATTCTGTGATGGGAACCATCGCAGGAAATCTATGTGCTGGACAAGTGGTGGGGATTATCTATCCAAAGATTGCTTACAATCTTAACGATACCAACTTCAGCAAGGCCCTGATGTTGTATCAGGACTTTAAGAGAAAGGATTTGTTGGAAGAAGGGAATAGACCTTATTCCATCACATATCAGGTATCATATGCGCTTTCTAACTCTCATCATACAGAGTTGTTCTTGGGAAAGCAATTCATTGAGATACCAGATATCTTCAAGAAGGTGACAACGGCGATTTGTCCCGATAGAGTCGAAATTCCACGATTAAGAGACGTGGATATCCAAACTCAAGAAAGGGTAGTCATAAGACATGATCAAAGTCTTAGATTACATTCAGGAAGGTTATCATTCCAGGGAGATAGGATTACTTCTCAACCTTTGGGAAGGAGCCTGAGTCTAAGACAACCTGCCCAACCAAAGTTGTTAGACTTCAACAAGACGGTTATCACCATCAAATGTCCGGAAGGATGGAGAGGAGTAACCACCAGATTTGATACTACAAGATGGGAAAATAATTTTCCTTGTAATATCTTGTATTATCTGGAACAACCGGAGATCCATCACTACAAGGCCATGATCGAAATGGGTGGATGGAAGGTTGAAGTCAATGGCCGAGCAGGGAGAGAAGAGAATATTCTTATCCTCGGTCTAGATTTCCTCGAGAAATACAAGCCCTGGAGAAGCAGGGAAGGGGGAATGGAGATCACGATCAATGAGAGAAACTGTTGATCGAATGACAAGTCCATTCTCAATCTACATCCTATTGGAGTGTTGTATGAGAAATATAAGGCAGAATACTTTGCTGCTTATATTGATTTAGGTGCAGGGATATGCACAGCAAGACGTGAAATCTTCCCAGCAGAAATTGAGGAAGAACTACCACGGATTGCAGGACGAGACTTTTCCAAAAGGGTCTTGATTCTATCAAAAGGAATTAAGACTGTGGAAATCTTGATTGGAGGAGCAGGTCAGACGCCTTGGTATAAGGTTAAAACCCCTCCAATTTATTTTCATGATACCGGTGCAGATATCTTGCTCGGTAACAATTTTTTGCAGATGTTCAAAAGATATATGCAGGATAATGAGAGGCAGAGATTAGTGTTCACAACGCAGTGTGATCACAAAATCATTGTTCAAAGATTGAAAGGAGCATTTAATCGACAAATGCCAATCAATTTTCGCAGCAAGCGTGGTGATGAAGGCCTACTTCGGAACCCAAAAATGCAGAATCAGAGAAGAGTTATACAGTGAGTCTCCGCCGAAATGCGTTGTAGACGAAGGTCACTGACTCTGAAGGTCACTTCTCATGAGTTTAGGTTTGCAAACTGATAGGTATCGTTTGTTGTGTTGCCCCCTTTCGGGGTACGGAGACAAAATGGTATCAGAGCATATGAAAAGCCCCGAGCCTCTGCTGCGTGATCTTAACACGAAGCGTAGATCTCCGTAGGGGATGACCTAGGCTCTGAGGATACAGTGAGGAGTTATACAGTGAGTCTCCGCCGAAATGCATTGTAGACGAAGGTCACTGACTCTGAAGGTCACTTCTCATGAGTTTAGGTTTGCAAACTGATAGGTATCGTTTGTTGTGTTGCCCCCTTTCGGGGTACGGAGACAAAATGGATGAAGGACTACTTCGGAACCCAAAAATGCAGGATCAGAGAAGATTCAACGAAGCATTGTTGGATTATAGGATCAAAGGGAAACTTGGCGAAAACGATGAAGAAAACGTTGCAAAGATCCAGATCTTAAAGGTATCTTTAATTTGTAAAGATATTGAAACTGATACACAGGTATCATTGGAAGATGTCAAAAGGAAAATTGTACGTTGTTACAATGAAAATCCTTTGGCATGGTGGGAGAAGAATCAACTCAGAGCAACCTTGACGGTCAAACCAAACAAGGTGCACGAGTTTGTTCGATACAGGCCGATCTTGATGAATATCAAAGATCAAGAGGACATGAAAGGCATCATCAAGGAACACCTTGACATGAAGCTGATCGAACCAGGGAACTCACCATACAGTAGCCCAGGCTTCTTGGTAAGGAATCATGGTGAGATTAAAAGAAATAAACCTCGACTTGTTATTAATTACAAAGGTATTAATGACATTTTGGAATTCGATGGTTATTTCATACCAAGTAGAGAACACCTTATTAACTGCATAAGAAATGCAAAGGTTTTCTCAAAGTTTGATTGCAAGTCAGGTTTCTACCAGATTCGCATGGATGAAGGGAGTAAGAAGTTCACAGCTTTTTCTACTCCACAAGGACATTACGTTTGGAACGTAATGCCAATGGGGCTCGCTAATGCACCCCAAATATTTCAGAGGAAGATGGATAATTTATTTTAAAATTATTCATCATTTATGTTCATTTATATTGATGACATTCTTATTACATCAAGAGATATGAATGAACACAATAAACATCTTGAGATCTTTGCAGATGTTTGTTACAGAGAAGGGCTAGTACTGTCTGAGAAAAAGGCAGTTATAGCAACCCGGAAAATGGAATTTCTGGGAATCGAGATCGATGAGACGGGGATTATTTTGCAGGATCATATCGTGCAAAAAGTGAAAGATTTCCCAGAAGATCTCAAGGAAAAGAAGCAACTTCAAAGCTTCTTAGGAGTGGTTAATTTTGCAGGAGCATTCATTAAGAATCTTGCAAAATACAGGAAAGTCTTTAGTCCACTTCTAAAGAAAGATGTGCCATTCATCTGGACTGAAGAACACAAAGAAGGAATGAGGATATTGAAAGGAGTATGTGGGAACCTTCCCAAACTTTCAATGCCACAGGACGAAGATGATTTAGTCTTGTATACCGACGCAAGTGATCATTGGTGGGCAGCAGTCCTTACAAAGATCACACCCAATGGAGAAGAACCATGCAGATATTGCAGCAGGGTTATTCTCAGCAGATGAGGCCGTCAGATGGCACATTAACGAGAAAGAATTCTTTGCAGTTCGAAAGGCGTTTAAAAAATGGCCTTTATTTTTATTAGCAAAGAAATTTACTTTGAAGGTCGATAACACGCAGGTTAAGGCTTTCTTAAAAAACAAGATAGAATCTAAACCTGAAAAGGCTAGATTACTAAGATGGCAAGCTGAATGTCAATATTTTGTTTTTGACATTATTATTGTGAAATCTCATGAGAATGTTCTTGCAGATTTCTTGACAAGAGATGGAGCCAACTGAGTGTAGCTCCATCATGATTTCCCAGAAGCATCTCCGAGAAAACCTCGAGATGTTATCAAAGGAATGGGACGAGTGTGTCTTGAGGGCTGAACAAGCCGGAAAGATACAAGCTGTCGATAAGACGAAAGTCACCGACAGAATACGAGTTTGTATGCTAGCACAAACCCAGTGCTGGAATGCAGTACAAGCGCCACTCCTTCGGGCGTCCTCTAAGGAAAAAGAAGTGATTCGGTTGCCGGCCCCTATAACGGCAGCAGAGGATTCAAATACCTCTAGCGCGAGTCCTAAGTTGGTAGATCTACCGGCCCAATGAGAAGATGAGATTCAGGTGTCCAAATCTGAATCATCATGTCAACCCGGCACCTCTGGGGTTAAAGAGGGAGAGATCAATCTTAGGCCGATGACTGGCAAATCTAAGGTTGATACTAACCAGGTTATTCAAGTTTCTTCCTTTTGGCAGGCATATCAAGCTAGCTGGGAGAAGCTTCTTAATGAAGGATTAATCCAAACCATTGTATTATTGATGGTTTTGGAAAATATCCCAGGGTGTGGATGAAGCCAGGAGTAAATCCACATGATGTCAAGCAATGGTATGATTTTGGAGCTCTTGCTTCAGTTTCAACCATATCACCAGCATTCACAGAAATCAAGAATCTACCCAAATGGATTCAAGAAGCTGTGTATGATTCGTGGGCTAACAATGATCAACTTAGCCGCGGTGATGTTTTGGAGTTATACTTCATAAGTGCAGCTCCCGAACCAGCAGGAAAAGGGAATCATGAAGCCTTCCATTACATAAGGCTAAGGAGACCCGATGAAAGAGCCTTAAATGGAGTTAAGGCACTTGATGGAGACGTTCCACTTGTCTCCACCATTTCAGAAGATGAAATCTCAACTCGACGAGCTTGGGGTTTATGGGTCTGTCTTACAGAGATGGACAAAGTCAAGTACCAGTTCAAAATTTTCCAGAACTCGGTAAACGGATCTTTCCTGTTAAATACCATGACAGGGAAAACAACAAGATTTGCAGAGGAAGCTTTCGAAAGGAAAAGAACTCTGCTATGGGAAAACAAGCTGGTGGTGAGCAAAGAGACTCATCGCAAATACTGCAACATGGCTCATTTTGGCCATTGGGATGAACGCATTTGTTCGGCATGCCAAAACCAGAAAGAGCTTGAGTTCGGGAAAGGATTCATGCCAAGAGCAGGACGAGCCCGAGCCATCGACAAGAGGGAGTCACAGGCAGTTCCAGCCAAAAGAATGCCAAGGGCCCCGGGGAGAAGTTTTCCCAACAGAAAATAATAGAGTCATGTGACTCTACACAAGAGGAACCCCAACCAAAAAGAAGACGACAATGGTGGGTGGACAGATAAAGACATTTCACCAAAAATTTCGGTGGAATTCAAAAATGGAGGACCCAGACTCCATCTATCAAGCTGCATTATTAACACTTTCGGTGGAGATAATGACAGGATAATTGGCCGATCCCCACCAATACCAAAAGTTGTGGTGGAAAAGGAAGATGCCAGCGAATTTGGCATCCAAGGCAATAATTCAAGATTGATGCCAGCGAATTTGGCATCCGAGGCAATAATGCAGGATCTAGGAGAACCAATCCTGCATCTATATAAAGAGAAGAACGGAGGAGGAGAAGATCATAGAACATTTTCTTCAGCTTCTTCAAAATAAACCTTGTAATAGTTTTAGTTTTCTTTGTGCATGAGTGTTTCTATTCCCGCTACCATAGGTAGCTAAACAAGTTTGTCTCCTCCCAAAAGGAGATAATCTTATGTAATAAATAGTTTATAATTCCCTAATAAAATTTGGGCTTTTGCTCATCACCTGTCGCCAAATTTTAATTTTTGTTTTACCAACAAAATACTCTACGCCCCGGGTAGAAAACGAACGAGGGCTGTGCTGTTTGTTGCTGAAGGAATCCGTGGCTGGAACCATCCGGTGCTCCGCGTGGTTGGAATGCGTTTGCCGCAAAACCCAGACGGATAGGACCCGGCAGCAACTCGGTCAAAAGGTATGAAGTTGGTTTTACAGAAATTTTAATTTTACGGAAGAGTGATGGGCCTGATGAAATTTTGCATGGCTGGAGTGGAAATATACAAAAATAAAGAGAAATACATTGTATAAAGGGCATTGATGACCTTTCAAAGCAAAATGGGTATAGAAGGGGTAGTTTGTGCATGTTTTTTGTTTAAGGGGTATTTTGTATATGGTTAGTTTGAAAAAGGGTATTTGAATTTTCTACCCAAATTTCAAACGGTGGTTTAGAACAAGACGTTACTGGTGAGCGTGGACTTGAAGAAGACAAACTTTGAAAGAGAAAGAACAAACTCAATTGAATGTTACAAAGTCAATGGAACGACAAAACAAAACAAAGTGAGAAATTGATGTGTGAACGAAGCTTGAGAGTAAGATTGTGGCCGGACAATGGTGTTACAATGGCGAAGTGCAAACAATTGCACGTCTCAAAAAAATAACGACGGACTTGCAACGTCTCACACCGGCAACCGTTCATGCCAAAATTCTCCGACAGTTTTAATGATGCATATATGCTATCGTATAGACGGTATAGTGTATCTTAATGAATGTTAATTTCTACCTCGATTCACAAATTTATCGGATATTTTCAAAAGTCTTGCATTAATTTGGATAAATAGTAATTTAGATATAAAGGACTTATGGCCATATAGGGAACCCTATTTGCACACAAATTGAAAATCATGTTGCAAAACCGAATCGATATATAATTTATGATAATTTTGTGAAAACCCCTAATCTCCACAATCACTGAAAATCAATAATCTCCCATAATGAAATATTTAGAATTTACAACAATATATGCTATACATTCCATCTAAGAATCATATATATAACAAGCCTAATATATGAGCTTAACAAAATAGCTTAGACAAATAAAATAATAAAACTCAATTAAACAGCTAAACTAAATAATTAAAATAATTAGTTGACTAATCAATTGTCGAATGAATCACACATGCAATTAAATAATTATTTGAAAATCAGAATCACATAATACTAATTTGCACATATATGAAAATATTCAAATAATTTACATTACAACAAAACATACATGAAAAAGGTTCAAATTTACACATGAGAGCAACTCCAACAGTTTGAAATTAACATCTCTCTACATGGCACACTTCATTAACTAATTACGTACATAAATTAAAACATCAATCAACCTATAAAAAACCCTAGATATGTATTGGGTCCTTATTCGGACTTATGGGGCACTTTCTTGGAGATAAATGGCATTTTAATACGCGAAAAAGGAACAGGCCCCGACGGTGCCCTAGGGGGTGGAGGTGGTCGTGGTGGCCGGAAAACATTCCCCGATTTTACACCATCATCACTGCCGAGCCCTTTAAGAAAACACATTCTCATAATGCTAATTATAAATCTTTTGCTTACATTTTCTCGTGCAGACGACAAAAACCCTATAATCTGAGTATCTCGAAACCAGGTTTCTCCATCGGCAATTACATTATCATCTGCGAAATCAAACAAAGCGTTTCAGAAAAAACACGATCAAGGTTATGAATCACAAGCTTAATAGAAAGACGTACACCACAAGAAACTCAAAAATTATATAACGATGTTTATATATGCTATGACAACCAAAATAACGATGGACAGCAACTGTTTTTCAACAAGAGGCCACATATAGATCCACAGACGACGGTGGTGACTTCGGTCGTTGAAATAAATTAATAACAGCCGAATTAATTAACGTCGGAAATTAGAAAAAAACTCACAGTAGATGAGGATTAACTGACCTGGAAATTTTCTTGCATGAGTTCCAACAATGGCGGCGAAGAGTGTTACAATTGCAATTATTCTCAACACAGACATCATTGTACTTCTTAATTAAGGCTTAATTGCAACGAGGAATAAGTAGTAGATTTATACTATAATGTTTGATTAATTTTTTAAGCTGGTTTGGTAATTAAATTATATAACAATTATACACGCAAGGTATCAACAGTTGAAACGATAATATTTAATTTTGGGTGTTAACCATTCTTGTTAATGAAAGTGAAAACTAAACCACTCCCACAAAAATTAAACAAATTAAATCACATTATAGATAGGGTGTGATCATTCATTAAAATATTAAAAATGAGTTTCTTATGTTGAGATGTTGTAGAACCTTGGATCGTTATGTATATGGGTTTCGAAATCGAATTTGGGTCTTCGAAAATTTGGACCCGATCGATTTGGATTGGCTATGGAACTTGCCTTTGAAGTTCGATTCTGAATCTGGTATTTTTACATTTTTGATCTGAATGTGGTCCAAAACTATATAGGTAGTAACTATTGCTTTTGGGCTCCTACCGAAAAGGTTTCATACTAATGTAGTGATATTTTCCTTTATATATAAAGGTTAATCTACCTTATATTATGATGTGGGACTTGATGTTTATCACAACAAACCCTCCTCTCAAACAAACAAGGGCCACATTATGTCCTCCCCACCACTCAAATCGTTGAATCGTTGAAGGTTACATGGAGGAGCTAGCCTCCCGATTCTCCCACGTCACAGTCACAGTCACAGTCCACTACACAGAGCTCTTTTATAGAAAATCTTATGTTATGAATCTCGTAGGTTTTTATGTTTTTGTTTAGAAAATGGTGAAATTAAAATTGTGTGCAATCTTTTATTTAGCTTGGACTTGAGAACACAAAACCATCCATGTCAAAGGAAAATCCTAATAGCAAAATCAAGCTCTTGATCGACCACAAAAACTTCTTATCTTACATACATAAATTCAAAAACCATACTACAATTAAGCCACAAGGCATAACACTAAACAAACACTGGCTCATGTATATAAATAATTAATTATCTACATACATGATTTTCGTCTATATATTTAGTTTATATATTAGGCTGAGGCCGAGAGCAACAAATACTGCGTTGATCGTTCGAGCTCCGCCGCTCTGGCGCCATTCACTTCATGAGTTGGTGGCGCGTGGTGGGGACTCGGAGGCGCCACATGGCCGCCCTCCTTTCCGTAATTCGCCGACCCCGCCACTCCTCCGCTGCCACTCACTTCGTGAGTTGGTGGTGCGTGGTGTGGAGCCGGTGGCGCCACATGGTCGCCCTCCTTCCCATAATTCGGAAACACCGCCGACGCTCCTCCGCCGGTCACTTCGTGAGTTGGCGGTGCATGGTGGGGACTCGGAGGCTGCTTGCCCCCACCATCCTTCCCCAAATTCTCCGGCGCCACCATCGTTCTTCCGCCACTTACCTGGTGCGTCGGCGGCGCTTCCTTGGGAGTTGGAGGTGGCAACCTAGGCTTATTCTCAGTCCCATCCCATTCCTCCGCCGGTCCGCCGCCGGTTACTGCCGGCTGCAGCAGCGAACCCTTCCCTCTCCCATAAATAATCAGAATCCCAACAAGAGCTGGAGTCCACGCCGGCGGTGGAGGAGTCGAAGGGCGGTAGTAGCCCGCCGCTCTGGTCCGTTGTGCCGTGGCTAGCGACGGCGGTTCGAGTTGGTTACTTTTTTCTGCTTCACATCAATTTTTTACGTAACGTAATTATATACATGCATGACTACATACAAATCAAGTAAAAATTTATGATAATATTTAAATTGTATTTTTTTATGCTAAAAAATAATAATTGAAGTATAGAAATAGAATATAAATATATGGAAAATAGATTATTACCTGTTAAAATTCTTGCGTGAGAGTTGACGAGAGCGCAGAAAAAAGTGATGAGGAGCAAATATTTCATGTTGTGTTTAATTAGTAGCCCTTAGTTATGATTAAGGACTACTCTAGTTGGGGGTATTTATATATAAGGAAGGATAAAGGAGAAACCTAAATTATTCGAATTTTAATTTTAATAATAATGGTCACTTTCCATTATTGGCCAAACGAGCTAATTCTCTATTGATATTTTATTTTATTTTGTTTGTTAATTATGAATTAACCCCTCATTTGTGATAACTGTGTTTCCATAGTTATAATGGGTTCTCCTTTTATAAAAGGTGATATTACATGTCTTTAAATTTTACTATCATAATAAGAAACGAATGCTTCCTTATTTATTGTGGACATTTTTAATATATCTATGAAGATGGCGTGACATATTGTTATTGATATTTTATTTTATTTTGTTTGTTAATTACTCCCTCCGGTCTTTTACAGTTGAGTCACTTTCCCGATTGGGTCGGTCTCTCCTAGTTGAGTCGTTTCCTTTTTGGGTAAAAATTAAGTATTAAACACACAACTAATTGTACCCCTTATTTTACTTAATTAACATACTAATTACGCCCCAATTTCTCAATTTCTCCACTATCGCCATTGCCGTCTCTCTCGAAATAATTTTAAATTAATTTAAAATAAATCCAGAAAAGTTTTAATTTTATAAAAAAAAAATCCAGAAAAGTTTTTTATTTTAATTTTAAACATCAACAATAATTTTATAAAAAAAAAATCCAGAAAATTTTAAATTAATTTAAAATAAATATAGAAAAGTTTTAATTTTATAAAAAAAAAAATCCAGAAAAGTTTTTTATTTTAATTTTAAACATCAACAATAATTTTATAAAAAAAAAATTTTCCAGAAAATTTTAAATTAATTTAAAATAAATCCAGAAAAGTTTTAATTTAAAAAAAAAAATTCCAGAAAAGTTTTTTATTTTAATTTTAAACATCAACAATAATTTTATAAAAAAAAATCCAGAAAATTTTAAATTAATTTAAAATAAACTGAAAAACAAAAAAAATATTAATTAATAAAAAACATTTTTTATATTAATTAAAACAACTCTTCTCAATTATAAACATAATCTCATTCTCTTCTCAATTACCAAACATACTTAAAGTACTAAACAACTCTTCTTAATTCCCGTGTCGAAAAGTTTCGACTCAACTGTAAAAGACCGGAGGGAGTATGAATTAACCCCACATTTATGATTAGTGTGTTTCCATAGTTATAATGGGTTCTCCTTTTATAAAAGGTGATATTACATGTCTTTAAATTTACTATCATTCATAAAAATAACGAATGCTTCCTTTCTCACTCTTACTCACCGTGGGTATTCTTAATATATATACGAATGAAGTGACATATTGTCAATGATTAAAAATTGTAAACATATCCCTAACCTATATATGTAAATAATAATTTAAAAAAAAAAAAGAGTAAACTTCATCAATATTACAACAGTAGTGAACACATTAAGAGTGTTCACGGTGGTTTGGCGTTTCAGTAAGAAGGGATGCATTTGAAGAAATAATCATACAGTACTGATATTGAATTATTAATATCTCAAATTGAGAGAATTTACGTGAAAAACGTTTTGAATAATTTGTGTTGATTAATTCTGGCAAAGTGAATTAATTAGGTAAGTGAATTAATTAGGGTAATTCCCACGCGTAGTCACATCCAACTTTAAGGCATTAATTGTTCCTTTTACTACTTGAATAAAAACGTGTGGAAATTAAAATGAAGAAGTTGCTCACAATTCTACAAGTACCGAAAGTTTTATCGAACCTTACCTCCAAAGTTTATCTCTGATTTGTCAAGGACACTTTCTTTGTTTCTTTGAACATTATTGAACACCACTTTAATTTATTTCTCCATTTCGTCCACATCGCCCACACAAAATCCACGATGAGATTGAGAAAACGAAGCCCCCTTTTCCACAAAAAAATTGTTGTATGAAGTGTATGTTCTCTGATACTGTTGAAAACAACCACCGGAATATCGAGCCATTTTAAAATCTCAAGCCAAATAGATTGTGCCAAATTGCATTCGATGAAAAAATGGACATAGGATTCAACTTCTACCCACAAGCAATGCATTTAGCATCTTCTTCAAACACAATCACGATTCTTTTATGAAGACTAATTACCTCTAATTGAGAGTCTATTCCAAAGCAGTCTCCACACTGTCACCGTCGTTGCTTTTGGAGTAGCGAAATTCTCCCATATCCATTCCAACTCATCCCTCCATTTTATAAAATTACGAAATAACCTCAAATGGTTATATATGATTAATATGCTCGTGTAATTTCATGGAATAAGATTCTCTTTAATGAGCAATGATCAATACGATTTGTGGAATACCAATAATACTATAGTCTAGTTTACCGACATCAACATCATAAATATTATGCCCCATTTTTTTACCGATACACATTTTAATATAATGCCAGATGGTATTGTATTATAATAATTAACTTCAGACGATAAGGAGTAAAGATAAAATGATTTGTGACGAAGTGCAACGGTTTGCATTGGAATAAATTGTTCAAAAAAAAGTGTGTACTCTATCGATACATTAAATAAAAAATATGCATATTATATGACCTGAACACCTGTCTTTCAAAATATAATAAGATATATCCATAAAAGTTCCAAATAATTTATATTGTTATGTTAATATCCAATTCCATCTAGCTACCTGGTGGGAAGGAAAATGTTACTATCAACAACAGAAATAATGCATAAGATTTCATGAATTATTGCCACCCAATTAGAGTAAAATAATAGTGTGATCTAAGTTAAAGAAAACGAATCTAGTGGAATGGTACAAAAAGAAAAAGTAGTTGAGCACTACGTACATAGAAATTAGCACTAGGCAAGCAGTATTGGCCCATGATCTTTTCAAAATATGATTTTTCACGAAGATCATATTCTATTTTCTATATATTTTAGCATTATTGCCCTACGATCATGATTAGAAATAATCTCCAACATTTGTTAAGTATATATGTACATGTGTGTGATCGTATAGAAATAAGATGTTGAGTGAGAATAAAAGTAGATTTGGACCATTGATACGAATATAATCTAAAGTTCATATTGAAATATTTATGACTGCAATGTACAATAAGCATGGTTGCTTATATGTTCGTGTGTTAACTTAGCGGTAGGGGGTTAAGTTTCGAGGTCAAAGGTTCTGAGTCCGAGTCCTCCGTAACCCATTTTTTAAAATTTATGTTAAAGTTTTAAAAAAAAATGCATAATTGTTCATATATAGAACTATCTAAAAAAGTAAACCCTATAGCACTACCACTTCAGCGGTGAGCACGTTAAAAGTATCCACGACTTTAATATGATCGTGGGTGACTTGCTATATTATTAATGAATAAAAAAATTAAAATACATACCGTAACCTATCTAAAAAAGTAAAGTAAATCCTAGCACTACCACTTCAGACGGGTGATTTGATATATTATTAATGAATATATACCGTAACATATCAAAAAAAGTAAACCAGAGCACTACCACTTTAGCGATGAGCACATTAAATGTGTTCACGGCGGTTAATAATACCCACGAGGGGCAGGGGAACGTTTATGTGAACAACATATATCCATGTTAACATAGTACTACTTGTTAGTATATAATATATTAAATTTTGGAGTAAAGCATCATTTATAAGAAAAATGCCAAACTAGGACAAACGAAGCATAATGCTATTATATACCAAGATGGAAAATGGGGGAAATATATGTTTAATTAGTTGGTGGGATTACCTTCAATAATTTGGTCATGTCCCACTGTAATAATTTTGTTCATATGTGTGTCTTAGATTACCTTTAATAATTCACGTCCAATAATTTTGATTTCTAAGTAAACTCTTTCGTTTCATTATTCTTGTCTCGTTTTCATTTATTATGTATGTGTACATATATGTGTGTGTGAAATTTTAAATTACAAATTGAGAGAAGGATAATAATACAATGCATTTGTTTTTTTATCCTTTTTGAGGCAATTCTTCAAATTATACATTTCCTATACATAGATGTTGCTCCACTGTTTTTTTTAAATGATTTGAATATTTGATATATATTTTTCCATTTATTTACAAAAACACTTAATTTAACCTACCTTTATTAAAGTAAAACTCATTTCTACACTTTAGATGGATCTCTCTCTCAACTATCGACTATCGTGACACTTGTTTGTGATGAGATTGTCATCGCCACTTCAGCCGTTGGGCTTCCTCTTTCTTTTTTTTTGCTTCATCTGTTCTTTAAAGAAACTTGTCCCTGTTGTAGGTAGAGCATCGACACATCGTCTTCAGAGCTTGACGATGTTGATGATGAAGACATATTTTTTATGAGAATTTTGAGATGAAAATGAAGAAATTAAGAGTATATATATAATACGATCGTGTGTGGATTTTATGAATTAGGGGATTAGAATTTATAGGATATTTTTTTTTTCAACCGTTAAGAGGCAATGGCTAAATTTTGATTTTTAAATTCGTTGACCCCCGACATTCAAAATTTTGATTTTTTTTTTCATAATAATAAAAAAAAAAAAAAAAAAAAAAAAAAAAAAAAAAAAAACCAAAATTTGACCAAAAAAAAAAAACCATGCCAGCTGACATCATAATGATGTCAGCATAGGGTATTGCATGTGTTTCGCTACCCCGACACTTACGCTTTGTCGCCGATGCGGCCGGGTATCGCTTAAGTGTCGCTCGGCGGTGGCGACACCCATGCTGCGACACCGGTGCTTTGGAACCGCTCTAATGAAGTGAGATGGAAAAAGTATATAAAATATAATATATACATGAAGAAAGTTAATCAATATTGGTTAAAAAACACATTTACTCCGTCTTTCCAATCTATCCACTTTCGTTTTGATACGGCAATAATTTTATTTTTTTTAAAAGATAAAAGTGTGAAAATATGAGTCTGTGTTTTTCAAAGAAATATTTTTCTTCTCTTAAGAGAAAAGAAAAGGAACAGAACAACTGAAAATAGAAATAGGAACGCTTTGATTGCACGAAAGGAGTATAAAATTTGATACAATAAAATTAATCAAGTAAACCCTAACAGACAATCTTGAGGATTTATCTCTCGTATTTTGATGGATTGGACCAATTAATCATAAGTTTCCAAGTCAATTCATATTTTGGGTTAAAACAATTAATGCATAAATTTGGGCAACTATTAACATCTAATTCACTTGGATCTTAATTCTCAAGCCCAAATAAAGTAAAGATAGCACCTCTCTATTGGGTTGTTGAGAACTGTGTCCACCACTAGTATTAATTTTAATCTTGATATCATATTCTATCTTATGTTATTTAATTAATTATGGTCCATTTATCAAGAATTGGCCCCTTATATGTTAAGCCCATTCTTTCAATGTAGGTTTTTTTTAAAGAGTATCAATAATGATTCCCCATTTCCCCCCTTAGTGTGTCTCGAACCCCCGACCTATAGGTACGGAGGCGGAGCGTCTTAACACTAGACTGCGCACCGTTGACTCTTTCAATGTAGGTCTTGAACGCGAAGGAGATTAATAATGAAATGTTCCCCTATCTACTATGCACAATTCTAGAGTATTCATAAATGAAGTGATATGCAATCAATAAATAAAATGATATAAATATATACCTTAACATATCTAAAAAAACAAACTCTAACAATGTCACATTATGCATATTAGAAGTGCTTACTATAGGTAGGGGTGTGTTTCTGATCATAAGCTTAATGTTTCTTATTTCTTATTATAAGTAAATGCAAAATAATAAAAACGTATCACTCAAAATAAAATTAAAAATACTACTATTACTCTCTGCAATCATTATCTTTAAATCCTTTTAACTTTCTTTAGCTAGTTTTAAGGATTTTTAACTATAGATTTTAAAATACTTGGAGTATGATTTTTTTTAGTAAATACAACAAATATACTACAAAAGTTATATTTCAAATGTACCATTAAAAATCCTCAAAATCAGAAATAAAAGGGTTAGGTTATGTGTGAGCAAATGGAAATGACAGGTAGTACTACTACTCTCGCTACAATAATACACGTGGGTATTTGGTAATAAGGATGCCAGGTGTCAATGTCTGGTGAGTTTCAGGTGTATCCCAACTTCCACCTCCAACTACGGACTTGAACTCACACGTGCCTCCTCAACTTACAACAACCCCTCTTTCCTTCTCTCTCTCCTATTTAAATTAATTAATCATAATTCAACTCAATTAAACCCAGGATTTATGCGCATCCCGGGCCTATTGAGGACAAAATAGTAATTTCAAGAGCCAATTATGCGTAGAATATCCTCAACCAATTTCCACACAGTAAATCGCTGTACCGGTTATGATTCTCAATAATTTTAGCAGTTACGTATTATTGGATTGAATTGAATAAATAAATAAATAAATAAATAAATAATGAGCCCATTTTTAATATTACTATGGTTGAATAATCAGAGGATTAATTAAACAAAAACAAAAACAAAAAAAAAAGGGAAAACGTGAATAAAAGCCAGAAAAAAATGGGACCAAAACCGAAGAAGAAGAAGAACAAGAAAGAGGTACACGAAACGAGGCAAAACTACCAAAACGACAAATCTCAACCCTCCAAACAACCTTTGTTGATGCCGTCAAACCCATTTCACCATATCCCTCTTTCTCTCTCTCTCTAGAATTCCTTCCTTCAAGGAGTTAATTCTGATTCTGATGCTGAGTGTGTTGAAGACTATTTTTAACTAGTGTTGGTGAAATCTTTGAGCTATGGGGGAAGCGGCGGCGAATAAGGGGGGAACTCTCAACGGATTCTCTCCGGTTTCTTCTGCTCCGGTTTTCTGGAAATCCAGGAAAAGATTTGCTGGTAATTTGATACCCTCCTCTGATTTTCTTCAACTCTTGATTTTCTTTTTTCTTTTTTTTTTTCTTGTTAGCTCAGCTGATTGAATTTAAGGGTAGTGTGTGTGACTGTGTGGAAAAATCATTGTTTCTGTTGTTGTTTTTAGTTTGGTAATTTGCATGCATGCTTCAGTTTCAGGCAAAGAACCAGATCCCCCATCAATCTAAAGCTGTGATAATTCTTAGAAATTTTACATTTTTTTATTGATTTTTATGAGTATTTGTTTATTTATCTTTGAGGGCTCTGGAGTGGTTGAAGATTGGGTCTAGAGAGAGAGAGAGGGAGAGGCTAACTGTATGTCTATTGATGAAATTTGATGAAACGTCGCCGTATTACTTAGCTGTGACCATGATTTGATTACCTGTTCCCTCACCTAACCATGAACTATCAATTTCTGTCAATTAAGTATACTAGTGCCCTTCAATTTTCCTTCAATTTATTTTTTTGTTTTTGTTTAATTCTAACCCTGCTTTGACTAATTATGAAATGAGTGTTCAAATTGCCAGTTTTCCCCCAATTTGTGATTGAAGGCAGAATTGAATATAAACAATGCAGCTAATGTGTTCTCTTTGATCCTCATCGGAGGAGCCCGATAGCTTCACTACTTGTTAGATTCAATTGCCATAGCTTCACTCCTAATCCGGGTTCGACACCGGGAAAAGGCTATAGCTTTCTTGACTCTTGCCATTTAGATAGAAATTACTTCTTAGTACTCCCCCCGTTCCTTCTGAAACGACCTGTTTCTTTTCGGCACTCAAATTAATAAAATTGAGGTTTGTTGTATAATAGTGGTGGTCCACATACTTAAAATGAGTATTTAGTGTATAAAGGTGATATATTAAGGGGTTAATGGGGGTGCACATGCAATTGTCAAGGTAAAATAGGAAACAGACCATTTCGCACAAAACTCCTCTATTAGGAAAACAGGCCGTTTCAGAAGAAACGGAGGTTCTGAAACGGAGGGAGTAGTTGTAAGTTTCAGTAAAACATTGGGCCTATAGCATTTGGGAATGATGTATTTGATTAGTGTATAGGTGTAATAGGCTTTTTCTGTAAGTGTTGCTTTACTCTTACTTAGTGTGGTTGAAACTTCTGACTTTAGCCATCAAAGAAATAATTAGTTTTTTTCTTAAAATAAAAATAAAAAATCCTTCTACTTTCAAGTGATAATTTCATGCCGATTTCCATAATACTTGTGACGTGGTGTAGGCTTCTGATCGGAACCTCTAAATAACAAGAGCAAGATTTCCTTTTCGTTTCATTAGTGTCGATTGAAGAAGTTGATGGTTCGCTATATGTAGTAGTATTACCTAATTGTGTTGCTCTTCTATACTAGTTTGACTGTTTTAACATTTGATCATGTGCATTATCAATCTAAGCCATCACTCGAAGTAATTTGACATTTTACGAATTTCACACCTCATGCTTCGTGCTTCATGATCACTCTTGCAGCAGCCACTGCGAAGAACACGAACGAGACTTTAGATGGTTCGCTCACTGACAATGTAACCCCTGAGAAACAACAAACAGAGTCGTCAGCGGAGGAGAAGCAACAAGAACCGGTTCTCTCAGAGAAACGGAAGGCTTTATTCGAACCCCTAACCGTCAACACAAACGGAAAGCGCCCTTCTGCAGAATCCCTACTTCCACCTCCGGACTTCGAGAACGCAAGTTATCCCAAGGGGTGGCTGATCGGAAAGAAGCGGAAGCTAGTCAACGTGGACGTCGTCGAGAGCATGCGGAGGATCGCAGTCCAAGAAATGAACCGGAAGGTCATGCTCCAACTCTTATTTAAAGACTAGCTATACTTTTCCGCATGAGACTTTATTACGAAAGCCTCGACTTCAGACAGTGTGTTTCACTGTCTAAAGTCGAGGCCATGAACTATAATACAAGCTTCCGTTGATGAACTGCAGGATAGGGAAATCGACGGGCTGAACGAGCAGTTGGAAGAGGATGCTCGGTGCATGGAGCATCTGCAGGTACAGCTGCTGGAGGAACGGAGCAAAAGAGCAGACGTCGAGAGACAAAATGCAATGCTGCAGAATCAGATCGGAATGCTCATGGACATGTTGCAGGAGAACGATGCGATGGACGATGAAGGGACCCCGGGGGACGACGACTAAAGTTTTTTAAGTTGTTTGAATCATATTATACTATATATGTTCTTTCTTTGTATATGTTTGAGAAAGGAAATGTAATACTAGTGATTAAAATGCTGAACTCAAATGTTGAATTGAATATGTATCTCTACATTTGTTCATATGTTTCTTTTTTTTTTCCCCTATAATAAAGAAAAGCCTTATTGATTTATTGAGCTTTTTAGACTCTTTTCTTGAGTTTATTTTGTTTCCACCAAAAAAGAAAAACAATTAAAATCACTACACCAAGAATTTGTGACACCTAGAATACATAAATTAATCATGAAATGTTACATAAATTATGTAAATTTAGTATCAAACTTATTAAAAATACACAAACAAGAAATAAGGTTACATTTAACAGCACAGACTTTAGTGCATGGTGCTTATCAATTTATCATAACAAGTAGCAAAAGCAGTTTATCTATATATATATATATTTATATCCTATGCCAATTTTTGAGAAAACATAGATAATTAAAGGAAAAGGATTCATCATCAATCTCAATTTCCGAATCCTCACAGCTACACAATATGCGACACCAAACATACAGCTACATCCATGTACAAATTACCAAGAGCGAAACTCGCCTCCCCTCCGCCTCGACTGAAGTAAGTGCATCATCTGGCTTGGTTCTCATAGTCTTCAGAAATGTTGAACAAAAACTGCGGAAGAGAAGCAATCCTTGGCAAATTAAGCAACAATTCCCCAACAGAATCTTTCCTCGACATCGAGGGAGCCTGGTTCGGGCCCGAGACATCTTCACCTTCGTCCTTGACCTTCTTTCCTGCATCCAACGAGCCATCGCTGCTAGACTCGTCGTCTTCTCCCTTTTGCATCAAGGATAGATCAAGGCTACTGGCCCTCTTGTTGGAACCTGCAGGTGCAGGGGTGTCTTTTTGCAGGAGGCAGCAGAGAGAATCAACCCTAGACATGAGTGACTTCTCGTCTGAATCTGGAAAGTGCTGAGTCTCAGTAAACAAGCAACGTTTGATGTCATCCAAGATTTGGAGGCTCTGCCATTCCTCACTCGAGAGAGTAGGGTTTTCGGATGTTCCTTGTTCTGATATGCGATTCTCGAGATGACTGACCAAGTCGCTCATTGACATTGAAGAGTGGAGACCAGGAGCCTTGACCTGGTCCCAGTTGCTGAGCTCCTTCAGTTGATCGATTCTGCTGTTTTTGATGTCTTCAACTGTCAAGGTGCCCACAGCTGTGCAGATATATGGGATCAGCAACTATGATTTCTACTACAAAGCAGCATATTAAATCCAGAAGCAACAAGCTACCTAACTTACACTCCTAATTCTTATGCAGTTGGTCATCATTAAACCCGAACAATACTAACGCACAATCATACGAAACAAGAAGCACACAGTTATAGCAACAGAGACCTCCATGCCCCTCAAACAAAACGATATATTCAGAAATTAGAGTTTACCTATACATCACTACAGCTGAACCGCTAGTTTTCAAGCTAGAGTGAGGAGAAAATAAAATTTGCTTAAACAGAAAGAAAAAAAAAAACCCTGAAAATCAACGGATAAAATACAACCTTCTGGTCATTTATTAATCCATGCTACCAACTTTTTCAACAAATGCCTTCACTTTCAAGTACACTAGCACACTGATTCTAATGTAGTTCATATTTAACAAGCCTAAACCTATTAATGAACAGGGAAGCTTCTCTATTAAAACACACCCCAAAATTCACTAATTTATCTTCTTCTATATATACAGCTAAAAGATGATAGACCAGAGGATCAACAGAACAATCCATTCACACATGTAACTAGATAAGAAGGCACAGGACTGTACAACTCCAAGCAAAACAGTTTCAGCTCTGTTCGTACAAAGAGATAATAAAAAAATTCTACTGCTTTCTGAAGTAAAAGAAGAATCATACCTGAGCTTGGAGATGGTGTTTCACGAGGATACGATTCTGAGTGTCTGCCACGAACATCTACATCATTCTTTGAGGATGAAGATTGAGGCCCTGATGGTGAAGCAGTATCCTGCAAGCTGAAGAACGATGGGCTTCCCTCCCTGTTTAAATCGAATTCATTATTGGTTTCACTCTGATCGTCAAAGGCAGGAACTCTGGGTTCAAAATATGGAGATTCCAGAGTTATTTCCCCTTGCTGACTAAGAAAGTTCAAACGAGGGTCGCATTGAATGAGTTTTTCAAAATGTTTCCCCAACAAGCCTTGGGGACACTCCAGAAAGTGTCGTCTGCAACAAAAGAAGCCCCGGTGAGTGGTATGGTAATAAGACTTTCATGGAATCAACGATTTGTCATCAGAAAATTATGAAGAAACAAAAGGATGAAATACAAAATATATGATAACAACCATCCTATGTGACTGACCCAAGAAAATTAGACACCCATTGCTCAATTGGGTAATTCCCTTTAAAATACCAAACTGAGTTAGTTATCAATGACCAGGAGTCGTAGGAAGCATTAGTCCGCTGGAGAAGATATCCAGAGCAATTGAAATTATGCACCATCAGCTCAAATAATGACAAGCCCAAACTCCCAGAGCAATTGAAATTATGAAAAATCTATACCGTCACCCTGCTATGACCTAAAAAGACTCATTTGTGAAGAACTCTGATGCTAACAGTTCCTTTTTTCTATTTTCATGCTTACAGATTTAAGGTTTTAAGGTATTTTTACTTGCGACAGAGGCTAAGCCATAGAATATTGGTCAACTCCCCAGCCAAAAGAACGATAAGCAATTACATTTTTAAGTTGTGCTTTATTAATTAGTTCCATCATTCATGGGAATATCATTTTAATTCTTACATTCTTGCCGTTCATCAAATCAACTGAAACAGACAGATTAAGTCCAGCATTTTCTTCATTTGTGCTATCCTTTATTTGTATTTATCTTTTGTTGTGTACTTATCTTTTCTTTGACAGAGAATGTCCAGGCCCTCAATGATGTCGACCAAATATTCAGCGTCGAAACAACCTCTATTTGTAAGATCCAATCATGTTTTGCGGATTTTGCCAGCACAGTTAGCACAACTACAGCGCTTAGGCTCAGCTAAATAGTAGTTCTAAGGCCACTAAGCACTAACCTACTATTACCAATCGAATGACACCAAAACTACTCAACATGCATCTTTGTTTTGTCAGCATGGTTATCATTTAACCCACATCCCAAGCTAAGTACACATCTCCAGGGCGGCTTTTAAGATCTTATGAAACCCCCAAACTTAGGATGTGCAGGACACTAGCAATTAATACTTTAGCTTATGATATATGTTGCGACTACTCAGACCCATCCTTGTTTTGCCAAAATAGTATATCTAATAATCATTTAAGTCAACGGTACACTTCTCAATAAATACAGAGCATAGACGAGTCCCAGTGTAACTTAAAGCCCGTATGCATTAATTGGATTTTCAGATTCTCGAAATTCAGTTTTCATGATAGACTGGGCAGGTTGTGAGCAGTAATTAGTAAAGACCAAGCTATTGGACATCACCCACTTACAACTAAACAAAAGAATAATGAAACAGTCGGGAAAAAATCACTAGATACCCAAAAGATGGTGTAAACAGGCTCAATCGGGTTACAGTCAGAAGCTAGGCAACAGAACCTCAAGTCAACATGAGTTAATTCTGAGAGGAGTAGTATCCCAGTAAACCCACCTTGCTCTGTTTACCCTTTTCTTAGTGTATTTCGAAAACTAATGTTTCAATGGCCATTTTGCTCATTTCTAGTTCGTCTAAAGACCTTAGCTTGCCAGTCTCATGTTCTAGCTTGCCAGTCTCATGTTCAACTTCGAAATGATACATGGCTTTAAGGCAATCCTAGAATCAAGAAACCAGGAAGAAAAAAAAAAAACAAAGATGAAAACCAGAGACACACACATGACGCAAATGACAATCTAATATTAATAAAGATGATGAAGAACATAGTTTAGGTCAATAGGAAACATGCCACTATCTTCAATTACAGAATGGAAGTCATGTCCACGAGACCTCAGAGGCTTCATAGAAACAACAACGGCGTGGCAAAGCCAGAATGCATGCACTTCCTAATTCTTTTATTTATAATGATGCACCACATAAAAATCCACACGATACACAAAGAAACACATTATCTACCCAGTGAGCATAATAATTGGAATAGTAAATTTATTAGTTGGATATTCAAGAAAATCGACAGGTTGCTGGAAAATCTTATCTTACCTGTGCATACTAGCCTGTCCACCAGTAAAATCTGATGTCGCTTGCCAAAGAGTGTGCTTCCTAGGTTGCGGATTAGTCTCCCTAAAGAAAAGAGGTTGTCGTGCTAGCTGTTTAATAAACAGAAAAGGGGGAGTTACGGATTCTGTAATACTTAAAGCAAATGCACTAAGAAATGTTTCTGATAAGACAAAGTGAAAGACAACATTTACAATCAAGAGACTGGTTATTACCACAACATCTAAGGTTCCAGGAGCATCATCAGCGTAGCTTGCCTTCAAAGCCATAATATCAGACCACTGAATTTCAATTTTATTCTTAAGACCACCATCAAGAACTTCCCAAACCAGCTTATGCTTCGCAAAGTAACATTTTGCCACCAAATCTCCTTCGTATCTTGACTTATACTGCAAATTCACTAGATATGATCAATATCACACACAAAGTGTTACTCATAATGCCCTCAGAAGCGTGAAATGCAAAAATTACCTCCCATGTACCAATTTTCAGAACTGAACCCGGAAAATTTGAGGCCTTCAACTTATCACCAGATGCTCCAACAGGTCTAGAGCACTCCTTCCTGCTATTACTCGGACTTCCGACTTTAGGGACAGAAGGCTGGGACAGTTTCATTTGAATCAATTCCAGCAGCGATGGGCTTTTCCTGAGGCGCAAACCCAACGGACTTGGCTCATCAAGAGGATTGTATTGCGAAGGTGGTACTCCGAATCCAGCCATCCCTAAACTTGGCTGCTGCTGCAATGGGGAACAGGCTACCATTGTTATAACCCACAGCAGATACCATAAATTTGGTATTTTCTTTAATAGAATACCGTTCCATATGCGGCATAAAAAAAAAAAAAAAAAAAAAAAAAAAACACTACAACTGAATCTAAATTTACCCCCAATCAGCCCCAAATCACCCTAGCCATAAGAGAACAGTATAACTATTAACTTTACCTTCCACTGGTTTATCCAAATCAGTCTAAAAATTAACAAGCCTAATATGAGACTATCGAATTCGATCAACAAAGGATTCCAGAAGCCATCCACCTCTCTAATGGAACCAAATGAAATACTTCCAAAAACCTAAGAACTTCAATAACCTCCAAAAAAATTTAATAACCTCCAAAAAAATTTAATAACCTCCAAAAAAAATTAATAACCTCCAAAAAACGAAAAGGGAAAAGAAGTCAAAATCGTTATCCGCCCAAATACACTGATACATTCTCACACAGCCTCGCTCCATTTCAGAGATCAAACGCGTGATTAATTGCACGCCTTCTGTTCGATTAAATTTCTCAACACCACACATCCACATATAAGAACTACACCTCAAAAGGAGAGTAATAACACCAATCAGAACAGCAGTAATTAGGGAAATAAACAGTGACAAGAGGCGAGTACCTTGGGACGCTTGTGGAGTGGGCCGTGCTCTTCCTCCAAGGGATCCTCCACCTCCATCTTCACCGGCGGCGCTGCCGCCTTCTCCACCTGCGGTACCGATTCGCCGTTCTTCATCAACTGCACCATTTCTGAGGATCTTCAGATCGGAAAAAACTCGGGAAATGGATAATCGTATTTCTGTACGGATTTTTTTTTTTTTTTTCCCTGAAAATTCCGCTCCCTTTTTAGTTTTTTCTTTTCTTTTTCTCCTTTAATTAAAACTGAGAAGGAAATTGTGGAGAAGGAGTTGAACTGGAAATTTTACTTATTTTATTCGGGGGCGGCGACTCACACGTGGCACCTTTGCGTGCTTCGGCGTTTCGGTGCCTCTCGCACGTGCTAACTCGAATTACCTCGTGTCTTGATTAATTACTTAATTAAATTGCAACGATTTTGTTCTAAGTTAGATGTAATGACTAAATGCACATCAAATGTTACTCTAGGTAAACACTAAAAAAAATTGCATATAATTTTGAATTATGAACTTATTAAGTGGCTAAAGTTGTATCTTCATCGATTTATCATTTGTTACGAATAATAACAATTCTCAACACTCGATTGAAACTAAAACGAATCAAAGAAAAATAACACGAACGATTTAACGTGGTTCGGATATAAATCCTACGTCCACGGAGGGTTAACGATGCTTCACTATAGAACTCACGCAACAAGGACAAGATTACAGCAAGAACAAGAATATCACCTTCCGCCCTATCTCTCCGTAATCTCTACGACAACTCTACGTCAAACCCTAGCTCACCATACATATATATAGGCGAGGCATGGGCCGAATACAATTAGGAAAAGGAAAACCCTAACCCTAGTGACACATGTCTCCACTTGATTGGTCCTCCCATAATCACAATAAGAAGAATTCCCAAGTTATGTAGACACCAAAATAACATTCTCCACCTTGGCTGCATAACTCCATAGAAACACATCGCTTCCCCTCGCTCCATTGCCCCATCACAGGGCAACAACGTCCTCCTACTAACGAGAACTCAAACCGACCAAATCCATGCAATACCTGAATTTGGTAACAGGCAATGCCTTGGTCAGCATGTCCGCCGCATTATCCTCGGTCGACACCTTAAGCATCTTCACCATGCCTCTATCAACTTCATCCCTTACGAAATGCAATCTCACATCGATATGCTTCGATCTTTTGTGGAAAACTTGATGCTTCGCAAGATGCAACGCACTCTGATTATCACAGTTAATAGGAACGGCGTCTTGGGGAACTCCAAACTCCTCGATGATCCCTTTCAACCAAATCCCCTCCTTGACGGCCTCCGTAACCGCCAAATACTCGGCCTCGGTGGTGGATAGAGCAACCATCGATTGTGAGGAAGATTTCCAACTTACTGCTGCTCCAAATAAGTTGAATACATATCCGGTCTGAGATTTCCTCGTATCAAGGTTTGCCCCGAAATCAGAATCCACATACCCCACAAGACTATCCTTCGCAGAATCTCCATCGCCCTTGTATAAGATCCCAATATTCGAACTTCCCTTTAGATACCTCAGAATTTTCTTCAAAACTTCCCAATGTAATCTCCCCGGATTCGACATGTATCTACTAGCCACGCTTATAGAATGAGCTAAGTCCGGCCTCGAGCAAACCATCATATACATTATGCTCCCGACGGCGTTAGCATATGGAACCTTGCTCATCTCGGCATGCTCCCTTTCGGTGTTAGGAGCATGCTTCTCCGACAATTTTACATTCGTAGATAAAGGAACGAGGGTTTCCTTAGCTTCATGCATGCGAAACCTTGTCAACACCTTTTGTACGTAGCCTTTTTGAGACAACCACAAGCTTCCTTCCTTGCGATCTCTGCTAATATCCATTCCTAGTATCCGCTTAGCACAACCAAGGTCCTTCATCTCGAACTTCGTCCTCAAATCCGACTTCACCTGCTCCACCTCAACCAAGTCAGCGCTAGCAACTAACATATCATCGACATAAAGTAGTAGATATGTTATAATCACGCCTCCTTTCTTCTTTAGGTAAACGCAGCTATCGAACATGGATCTTTCGAAACCAATATTCATCATGTGTTCGTCGAACTTGAGGTACCATTGCCTCGAACTTTGCTTCAATCCGTACAGCGACTTTCGGAGAAGACACACCTTATTCTCCGTCTCGGGCGTAGCATATCCTTCCGGTTGTGCCATGTATATAGTCTCCTTTAGATCTCCATGCAAGAAGGCGGTCTTGACATCCAGTTGATGCAATTCGAGATCAAACTTTGCAACCAAAGCGAGCAGAATTCTGATGGAGCAATGCTTCACCACGGGAGAGAAAACCTCGTTGAAATCTATCCCCTCCCTCTGCGTGAATCCGCGAGCAACAAGCCTCGCTTTGTACCTAACCGTTTCCTTCTCCGAGACCTCGATCTTCCTCTTGTATAGCCACTTACACTGATCAACTTCTGCGTCTTTGGTTTGTCGACTAAAACCCAAGTACAATTCTTCTCCAAAGACTCGATCTCCTCCTTCATGGCTAACAACCATTCGCTGCTCTCGCTGCAACTAATTGCTTCATTATAATTCCCAGGTTCATGATACTCTAGATTTTCCGCAACATTCAACGCATAATAAACCATGTCGCTATCACTGAACCTGCTTGGCGGAGCTATATTTCTCCTCGTCCTATCTCTCGCAAGGAGATAATTTCTAAGATCCGTGGCGTCCTCCTCTTGCCTCTCGATCTGCTCTTCAACTCGAGAGTCGGCCCCGAACTCATCCTCGCGAACCTCCACCTCAACGGCCTTAGAACCACTTCCAGCACCTGCATCGGTTGCCTCTCCTCGTCCAAGATAGGGCATTTGATCTTCTTTAAACACCACATCTCTGCTTATGATCACCTTTTGGCCCTTATCTTCGGTACACCACAGTTTGTAGCCCTTAACTCCCTTCGGATAACCTATGAGAACGCACTTGACTGCCCTCGGCTCGAGCTTGTCTTGTCTAACGTGAGCATAAGCTCTACAGCCGAATACTCTCAGAAAACTGTAGCCAGATGGCTTTCCGAACCACATCTCGTCCGGAGTCTTGTTCTCTATAGCCGAAGACGGACATTTGTTGATGAGAATGCACGCCGTGTTAGCCGCTTCACCCCAGAACTTGTGAGGCAGCCCCGAAGATAGAAGCATGCATCGAACCCTTTCGAGAATGGTTCTATTCATTCTTTCTACGACTCCATTCTGTTGAGGGTTTCCCGGAACCGTCCTATGCCTTTGGATGCCCTCTTTCTTACAATATTCGTTGAATTCTCCCGAAACAAACTCGAGCCCGTTGTCAGTCCTTAGATTCTTCGGAGTCAGCCCCTTTTCGATCTTAACTTCTTTGCACCACTCCTTGAATCTATCAATGGCCTCAGATTTGTTCTTCAAGATGTACACCCAAAGCTTCCTCGAATAGTCATCGATAATCGATAGGAAATATCTTCCTCCACCTAGAGTCTCGGTTTTGGACGGCCCCCAAAGATCCGAATGAATGTAATCAAGCACAGCATTCGATTTCATGTTGCTAGTTCCATACGCCAACTTCTTCCCCTTTCCAAGAATGCAATATTCACAATCACCGGCCTTGAAAACGTTGGTGCACTTCAATATGCCTTGTTTGATGAGATGATTCAATCCACCTTCCGACACATGCCCTAGCCTCCGATGCCATAAGTGAGCATCAACTTGAATGCTGGCCTCCGATTCTCCAATCACGGTCACGGCATCGAGGTAGTATAGAACTCGATCTCTAATACCCCTCATCACAACCTTGCCATCTCTAACAATGTGCATGACTCCTTTCTGAGATTCGAAACCACAACCCTTCGCCTCCAAAGCACCTAGAGATATTAGGTTTCTTCTTAAGCTAGGTATGTACCTAACATCAGTGAGCATCTTGTAGGATCCGTCATGCACCTTCAGTTTAATGTTTCCCACGCCTTCCACGTTGCATGTGTTGTCGTTTCCGAGTAGAACGGTGCCAAACTTTCCGAGTTTGAGATCCACGAACCAATCCTTGTGAGGACTCATATGAAAACTGCACCCGGAATCCAAAATCCATTCCTCTCCAATGTCCGAATCCACCACATTCAATGCTTCGGCATTTTCGAATCCCTCTACGACCTCCGCGGCTTCCGGCTTCGCCCCTTTTGCGTTCTGCTTATTCTTCAAGGCGAAGCAATCTTTCTTGAGGTGTCCTTGCTTCTTGCAATGATGGCATCTCCGCATCTCCTTCTCGCCTGAACCGCCCGAGCCCTTCCCCTTCGCTTGATCAGTCTTCTTCGCGTCCGAAGAAGGGCTGTAGGACTTTCCTCCCTTCGTGAATTTTTGTTTCACGTTGAGACTTTCACCCGCGGATTCCTTATTCACCTCGTTAGCCTTCTGAAGCTCCTTGGATTTGAGCGCGGACTGGACTTTCTCGAGTGTTATGTTACCATCTCTCCCATATATCATCGCATCCTTCAAGTGATCGTAGGTTTTGGGCAGAGAATTCAGAAGCATAATCGCCTTATCTTCATCATCGATTTTTACATCGATATTCTCGAGATCGTCTAGAACCTTGTTGAACTCGTCCACTTGCTCGACGATGCTCCTATCCTCCAAGATCCTATAGGAGTAGAGGCGCTGCTTCATGTACAAACGATTGGCGAGAGATTTCGTCATGTACAGCGACTCCAACTTCGTCCATACTCCAGCGGCGGTCGTCTCCTTCGAAACCTCCCTGAGCACCTTATCCGAAAGGCACAAGATGATAGCACTATGAGCCTTCTCCTTCATCTCTGCGCGTTTCTCCTCAGCAACAGATTTGTTGAGGTCGGCCTCAGATTTGATCGCATCCGCGAGGCCCTGCTGCACCAACAAAGCTCTCATCTTGATTCGCCACAATCCGAAATCGTTGCTCCCCGTGAACTTCTCGACATCGAACTTCGTTGAAGACATCACGACGATCTCAGATTCAAATCGAGTGTGGAAATATACTTCCCACAGACGGCGCCAATTGTTACGAATAATAACAATTCTCAACACTCGATTGAAACTAAAACGAATCAAAGAAAAATAACACGAACGATTTAACGTGGTTCGGATATAAATCCTACGTCCACGGAGGGTTAACGATGCTTCACTATAGAACTCACGCAACAAGGACAAGATTACAGCAAGAACAAGAATATCACCTTCCGCCCTATCTCTCCGTAATCTCTACGACAACTCTACGTCAAACCCTAGCTCACCATACATATATATAGGCGAGGCATGGGCCGAATACAATTAGGAAAAGGAAAACCCTAACCCTAGTGCCACATGTCTCCACTTGATTGGTCCTCCCATAATCACAATAAGAAGAATTCCCAAGTTATGTAGACACCAAAATAACATCATTCATTTCATCGACAATATAGTTACAATTTTTTGATATGAAAATTAATGCATTTTAAAATTTGAGTCTCAATGTGAATATAATTTATACTCAATCATGAGTACAATAATTTATCATTCAAGAAATTGATATAAGTTGGACAAGAAGTATTTTTCAAATTTTACGAATTAATGATTTTTTTTTAGCACTAACAAGAAGTTTAAAAATTGCTAGAGAATTTGTACCGAAAATCTTTAGCATCGAAACGTAACTTCCTACTATTAACCCAAAATGCGATCCTTAACTATTTTTTTCATAACAATTAAGTCAAGAATTAGGTGAGTGTGCAAGTTGATTACATGGAACGGCGGAGGGGTAAAAATGTAAATCGACAGGCACATGTGCGGTGCGGTCGAAGTGGTGCTGTCAGTCACGTGAGCATAGTGGATAAAAGAGTAGGGCCCGCTTCTTTTTCTTGAAGCTTCCGCCTCTTGTCGCGAGTGGAACGGTGGGGATTGAGCGAGGGTGACACGTGGAGGAATCTGGGAGCAAAGGGAGACACATAAGAAATAAGGCGAGTTGGAATTTTGCTTTAATTTTATTGGGAATGGATAATGATTGAGGGTTTTGTCGTGTAGCGGAACGGAATGAACACAGTGGCGTGGGGCGCCGAAATTTTTCTGGCGGCTGTCTATTTTTAGACCCAATCATTGCTAATTTTACGTCAAACCTCTGTTCTGTTCAACCATTTTTCAAAATTAAAATAAAAATTAAAATTGGTAAATACTAGTACTCCCTCCGTCCTCCATTTAGTGACGGAGGGAGTTTGGACACGCATTTTTTCGCATTTTATGGTATAATAATAAATTAATGTGTTAAAGTGTTAAAGTGAAATAATTGTGGGTCCATTTGAATTGTTTAATAGTATTAAAATAATAAAAAGTAGATGTATAAAGTGTTAAAGTGTTAATGTGATTGTGGGGTCTACGTCCAAAAATGGAAATTTTCAGTAAATGGAGTACGTCCCAATATAGTATTAACGTCACTAAATGGAGGACGGAGGGAGTATTATATCCCTTTGGCCCTTGCCATCGTTGTGGGTGTTGGGTGAGCTTATAAACTGTTTAACTGCTTATAATTTGTTTGATTTTTTATAATAATGTTTTGGAATTTGATTGGATTGCCCGGTTCGATTGGTTCAACTGCAAACCGGCCTTGGTATTGGTCCGGTTTAGACTATTGAACCGGATGGAGATTTGATCCTATGACCCATTTTTATTTTTATTTTATTCTTTTTGAAACAATTAATTGAAAATTTAAAGGTTGTGCTAACAGGGACTCGAACTCAACATCTTTGGTCCCATGACTTCACTCCTACCGCTTGGCAAACACACCTACACCCTATGACTAGGGGTGTCAAAAAAGTCCTATTCCGACAGGCCGATCCGAATAGCTTGAAGAAAATAGTGGGTTATGATAAAAAATTATAGCCCAAAAGTAAAAAAAAAAAGGCCAATAGGGTCGGACCTGAAAAAAACACGAGCCCGATAGGGTTGACCCGTAAGCCCATAGATTGCCCTGGTCAATTTACCATGAATCATGAATTCATATGATATTTCATTATTATACTTATAAATTTGATAATTATAGCTGATATACGAACTATATCGACCTTGAATGTTAAATTTCACAGTTGTTCTTAAAATAAAATTATACGAAACGATCCCTATTTCAAATAAATAACGCTTGACTCTGACTATTAATAATATTGCTTCAATTTCTATATAATTCCACGTTTTTGAGTCACTTTACGTTTAAGTAGTTTTATAATTAAGGGTTTGCTTCTTCATACTTCCTTTCTTCAGCATATTCTCTATTTCTCTTACTATTTTGGTCAATAATTAAATTTTCAACCAATTAATTTGTTTGGAATTATTTGGGGGAAAAGAGAACTAATTAATTAGTTTGACATACTTCACAAAAAATTCCAAAGGACTGAGAATTAATTAATTAAACTACGAACTTCAACAATTTTCTTCGGTGAAAATAAATCTCTTGTTCAACTCTCATTTAATAAATTGTCATTATTTATTAATCACATATAGATATAACTGCCTAAAAAGTATACTTTGAAATTAACCAAAGCCTTTGAAGTTCAATAGTGAAGCCTTTGGGTATACCATAGTTTAATTATTTTATTCATTAATAGTACAACACGATATCATAGATATATTAAGAATGTTTAAGATAGGTAGAAAAAACATTCCTCGTCTAACTAATATTTAGTTATGTAGCAGTACTAAATTAAAATAGAGACATATCTCTTTTAATTTAGAAGCTATATATAATGAAACAATATGAGAATCTACCAAAAGAGTTTATTATTATAGTAGCGGAATATTATTTTAAAGCATATTGAAATAAAATTGAGTATCTAGCTATGCAAATTTCATCTACTTTTTGTGGAATAATATTTATTTTTAATGCATAAATACGAGCATCTAGTCCTTAATTTATAGATGAATAGACACTAGTATTATCTTGTATCCATATCATAATCTAGAGGCCAAAAACTCTAATGGGCAACCAACATTATTATTATTATTATTATTATTATTATTATTATTATTATTATTATTATTATTATTATTATTATTATTATTATTATTATTATTATTTATTTTCTTTGCTATAACCAACACGAGAGCACCACCAAAACTTTCCAAAGTTGTGGTCGTGTCGTGACTCGTGTAATATCATCGTGTCTTGCGGGTTGTGTGAATGTACGACCACGATTCACCCAACGGGTGGTTATGTCGACTGCGTCATGCCAGGTTCCATGTCATATGGGCCTCGCGAATGCACAATCACAACCCCAACTGCGTTGTCATGTCGTGGCACGCCAAGCACATGCACCCCTTGGTCGTGACTTGAGTATGTGCACTGGGATGTTCAAGTGCACGACATGGACCATTCCCAATTCATGGTCGTGCATTGGCACACGTGGACTCGATGTGTTCCACCATCGTTCAAGTGCATGCAGTGGCAGAGCCGCATGTACTTCATAGTGGGGGCTTAAGCCCACTCCATTTTTTTTTAGTTCTTAATATTATTCCATTTTTATCGGAAATTTATGTTGTGTACATCCATGTTAAATGTGAGAAAAATGAGTAACTCTCATCTTGTATATGCCATCAATTGATCAAGCCCACCACTTGAAATTTCTGGCTCCGCCACTAATTGCACTACCTCCCCGAATCATGCTTGTGTCACACTTGGCCTAAGCGTGAGCTTACGACCAACATAACACGACCTATTGATGTGTAATCGTCGCGAGATATGTAATTAACTTGAAGGACAAAAATAGATAAAATTGACCTATTTTTATTAAGAATAGCTAAAATTTACTATTCTTGTAACAAAAATAGCTATTTTTGGCATTAACTCATTTTTGACGTCATATTTTGGTTAAAACATCATATACCATCTCTTAAAAATAATATTTGACGCATACCCTAATTCGTCAAATAAGGAAATAAAATACCTATGTATTATTACATAGGGCCAACTTGACCGACAAGTTTGGTTGGGTTTAACTAAAGGAGTTAAGATGGTCAACATCAACTATATCGATCGTATTTTTCTTTCTCGTTTGTTACATTTATTAGTTTCATCTCGTAAAAAAGAAATAAACTAACATACAAAAGTCAAGTTGCATATGTTAATAAGGCCATTAAGTGAGACTTAATTTCTGACTTTTCCTAAGAAATTGATCGTCTCTTAATGCAAATGAAGAACATTTATGAGTACACATGAGATCATAAATGTTATTGATTTCTTAATTTGGACATTACATATTATTCCAACTACACATTTTAAGAAACTGTCTAGTAATTATTGTTATATTAGATTTTTTTTTTTGAAGAAATGGGTGCAAATATATACTCTCCGTCTCACTTTATTTGAATCATTTGAATATAATAGTACACTCAGTTTTAATATAATGGACTCAAGCAGAATGAGACGGAGGTAGTATATAATCCAATTAGAATTAGCTAGGTTATTTAGACTAAGATTTTCAACATCAAATCTACTTATATATAAATATTCATAAAATTTTTAACTCGTAGAAATTTAGTTATAAAATGCACAATATGGGCCGGTTTTATTTTATTTCATTTTGAAAATTCATATTATCCAATATTCAAGGCCCATTTGATATTTGGGCCAAACCCAAATTTAAGGCCCGATTGATTTTTATTTATTTTTAAATTTTTTTTTTTAAAAAAAACGATTCTCAATTATATTCTTTGTCCTTCTCACAATTCTAATACCAAATTTTAATTCTAATGTCCGCGACTACGTCAATTTTACTATATAAACGGGAGAAAGAAAAGTTGCGATTGAAACATCCAAGTTTAGGGATATTAACACTCGAAACGACGACGTTCTTTTAATCGATTATTCTTTAAGGAATCAAAATATATAATTTATACTAGTAACGAAATTATGTCGTTTTGAACCCTAGATTCCTAAATTCTAATATCATAGTAGTATTAGTTGGATTGGTCAAAATTCCATCTTGAAGTTAATTTTTCTACTTTTTTCCCAATTAAAATTTAAAACAACGTTATATTGATTATTGAACTTGGCTAAGTCTCCAAATTTGGCTACTAAAGATAGGTTTGTGTGAAAATTCAAGGGAAAATGATGGTTAGAGCAATGTTTTAACCGATTCCGAGGCCTCCGATTCACGATTTTTTTTTTATTTAAGCATGGTTGAACTGATCGTGACTGAAAATGATCGAAAAAGCCACAAACCGAAACCACAACCAGTTCATAGTTCAACCGATTTCACCCTGAGATATAGGTTCAACAAATTATGAGAAGAAAATGAGAAATTGTAGAAAGTTTATAGCTTATACAAAATCCATGAAATTTACTCTAAATAGCTAGGCAATGTAGGAAAGATCGACTCGTGTGATAATTAAATCTACATAAACACATTTAACATGTAATCTCTCCGTCGATTCTATAACAAGTCATTTTTATTCAACACAAGTTTATTATAATAATAAAATGACTTATTATAAAATGGACAGAGATGTCTATAAAGTAAGAATTGATCCAATAAGAAAATGAAGATGATTACAAAGATATTTAGACAAGTTGGAAAAACAGCCATAATGCTGAAAACTAAGGCTGGTCCAAAGCCAGCAAACAGATAATGACTCAAGAATTGCATGCCAACACTTAGTTATATTAATTGGACCCACTTTTCTTTTTATTTATTTATTTGAAAAAAGGACCCACACTTTATTATTTTTCACTTGTACTACTTCCTCTGGCCCAGGATTTCTTGTGCGTTTTCCATTTTGGGACGTCCCACGATTTCTTGTGCGTTTCCTTTTTGGGAAATAATTAACAGTTTAAGTGCACAATTAGTGATCCCTTATTACAATTAACATATTTATTAAATAAATATAAAAAATAAAAATAAATAATAAATAAAATAAAATTTTAATTGCATATTTAATAAAATAAATAAAATAAATTATAAAAATATAAAAAATAAATAAAATAAAATTTATATTGCATATTTAATAAAATAAAATATAAAAAATAAAAATATAAAAATATAAAATAAATAAAATAAAAATTTTAATTGCATATACGTAAAATAAAATAAATAAAATAAATTATAAAAATATAAAAAATAAATAAAATAAAATTTATATTGCATATTTAATAAAATAAAATATAAAAAATAAAAATATAAAATAAATAAAATAAATTTTTTAATTGCATGTACGTAAAATAAAATAAATAAATAAAATAAAAAAATAAATAAAATAAAATTTATATTGCATATTTAATAAAATAAATAAAATAAAATATAAAAAATAAAAATATAAAAATATAAAATAAAATTTTTAATTGCATATACGTAAAATAAAATAAATAAAATAAATATAAAAAATAAAAATAAAAATATAAAAATATAAAATAAATTTTTTAATTGCATATACGTAAAATAAAATAAATAAAATAAATATAAAAAATAAAAATATAAAATAAATGGATTGCTTTTTTTTATAACAACCACAAAAAAAAAATTATTAAAAAAATTATTTAAAAACTGCTCATAAATCGGAAATACATTTTATTAATTAACAGAAAAAAAAAATTTACATTCTTTTTTATATTTATTCTAATTTATATAAATAATGCAAAACAAATAAACAAAATACCATCACTAAACAACTTACTTAAAACACTAAACACTCTCGCCATAAAAACCGTGCCGAAAAGAAACGCACAAGAAATCCTGGGCCAGAGGAAGTATATATTTTTGTTTCTATGTTTACAGCCCATACACAAGGACAAATATACATCACAATTAATACTTGTTCATTGCATACATCATTTTTCACATAATGTCTCTGTATTTTGGATTTTTTTAGTATATTGTACCACTAAACTTGCCACTTGTATGAAGGAAAAGCATAACTCTTGAGATTTGCATTAAAGAAATGGAATAAATGAGAAATTTTTGAAATTTTGAACTTAGGATTTGAGTCTAGATGATGTTATAAAACTTGTTCTAGTTGATTAATTCAATATTTAAGTATTATAGCAAAAAACAAATGCATAAAACTCTTTTGCTTTATCTAATAGTGCTTAAAACTGTTGTAGTTTACGATGTTTTTTATATAAGTAAAAGTTAATCAGAAACACACGAAAAGGCGTAACACAGACTCAAACAAGTTATGAATTAAGGTCGGCAACAACAAAAAGTAAACAAGTTGAAATAAAGAGAAGGTTTACAAATTCAATCTCCTAAACTAAAACACATGTCGTTTGAGAGAAGATTTGAGATCCAAAAAACCTAATTTAATTTAATCGAATTTTCGCTTCAATTAACGCCTATGAGATTGAATCATACTCTTTATATTCCAATGCATAAGTTCTACATACATTAAAACTCATTCACGCTCGTCTTGAATTGTACGTAAACATATACTCACCTAGTAACATTTAGTTGGAAATTAATTTAATCAAAGGGGAGTTAATATTCCCAAAAAAACATAATTTATAAATGGCAAAACATGAATTGATATTGTCAACCCACACACACAATTATATTCAAATGGTACTTTGAAATTATGCAATTAATTATATCTCAAAATGAAGCATTGGTGGAAAAGCAAAACCATGATATTGTTACTGAAACACTCAAAACCCTTGCCAAATTTGTCACTGCCCAATCAGATAAGCTTGAACTAAATTATTTTTTGTGGACATAATCATTGAAATTATAATAAATAAATAAACTTTGTAATATACTTAACAACCTTGCTAAACAGATCTATATAGTGGAGATAAAGAAATAATTGCAATCACATTGAATAAGAAATATGAAGATAATGTGTAATTGTGTATATATTATGTGGCCAAGAGATCATATAAAAAAGACTAATTGTAATAACCCGTATTTTTAAATACTAGAAAATAGAAAAATAAATAGTTTCCTTTAATAAAATAAGCCTCTCGTAATTATATAGTCATAAAGGATAAAAGAATTTTAACTTGAAAGCCTTAATGTTATTAGTTATATAAATTTCTTAATAAAAGAATTTTAGAATATTTTATTTAAATTAAAACTAGTTAACTAAAATATTATATTTAACTTAATATAATTTCCAAAAATGTAATGTTAATACCTTTAACCTAGTTTTGACATTAAAAGAATTATGAAAGGAGTTAGGTATTTTTCGGATAAACGGTTAAGAAAACCCGAGTCGCCGTTTGTCTATTTTCGATCTTTTCGTTTCTTTAAAAATCTTCGAGCTATCAAATTCCTTCCGAAAATTCTTTAACCTATATCGTTGTGTTCGATATTTTTCATGGATTCCGTAAACCCTTTTGAAATCTTGAATCGGAATTCGTTGCCGGAAAAATATCTTTTCGTCGGGAAACGAGACGTTCGATCGGAGACGGGATGACCCCTATAAATAGAGGCCATCACCGCCTCATTGATCATTATCCTCATCTAATTCCCCACTTGGAGGAAATATCCACCAACTCTCTTCATCTCTCTCTCTCCCGTACTTCACCTCCTCCGCCTTTCCCCTTCCGCCGGCGACACCTCCTCCACCACCGATCACCATCAGCACCTCCATCATCTCCCTCACTCCACCGATCATCATCTCCATCAAACAGCCCCTTCCCATCTCCACCTATCATCCACCAGCCACCACCACCTTCGTCTTCCTCTCCAAGAAACCGAAGGAGAGCAGCCTGCATCTCTCCATCTCCGACGCCGCCGCCGCCGATCATCTCTCCGATCAAGCAGCAGCTGCTGCCACCGTCTTCATCATCTTCTTCAGCTTCATCATCCGTCACCATCTCCCTTCTTCAATCCGAAGGAAGCCAAGAACAGCCCGATCGTCATCGATCATCCTTTCGTGCATATCTTTCTCTCCGATCATCGAAAAGGTATGTCGTTCGTTTCTTTGAACTCGTAGGAAGATTTCGATCCTAGGGATATTGGTTGATCGTCGCTACGAACTCCCGAAGTGAGACATGCATCGACATCTTCATTTGCATCTTCTCTTCTTCTCCGTTGCCGTACAATCGCCCTTTCTTTGGTGGTTGCCGGTGTTCCTTTTTGCATCCATATAACCGAACTAAAGTTGATCGTAACCTAATAATGAGCCACTTAATCGGAATGAATTGTTGAAAATGAACTATTGTAGGTTTACCCCTCGTTTCCATGGATAATGTTTCCCTGCATGTCGAGACTCTGTCCAAATGTTTTGAAAATATTAATATGGCTTCGAAATGAAATTATCTAGCATCCTATGAAATTTGGTAACGATCGGAATCACCGTTAATTTTCTAAAAATGAAACTGTGTTCATTTTGATTCGAAGGACCCCTAACCCTTTTGCATGTCTAATGTTTTTGCACCAAAATATTCCTAATAATTAGTTGAACAACTTTTGTGTTGAAGTCTAAGCCATGCAAACAACGAAAACATAAGAAAATAATTATTTTAGGTTAATAAGTTGTTTATATAATTTTTGGAAGATATTAATATGTTAAAAAAGAAAGTTTATGTTAGAAAAGTTCTAAAACGAAACTACGAACGTAACTTAACATCAGGAAATATTTGTAGGAAGAATCTCCGAAGAAGCTGACTTTAGATTCGAACCAAAGAATCGAGTAACTGGTAAAGGTGGGGATCTATTTATTCGAACTTGTTAAAATCCTTGGGGATTCTTATTTCTTAATAACTCTTGAGCTAGTAAGCTCTACATTCTTCAAGTGCAGGCTTTGTTTCAGGATTAAATTGTGAATCACAGGTTTCCCAGGTTTAATGCTCTAATCTTTTACGATATCGGGTTGACATCGTTAGGTCTAACACACCAACGAGCAACTGGTGTACACCGGGATCGGGAGTGGGGTTTACCACGGAAATCTCGATCCCTAGCCGATAGACCTGCATATACTCTATTTATGCCGTCTAGCATAGCTGATGGGTTTATATACACTTTATGTATGTCACCCTGCAAATGTTCTTATAATCCGTCGGGTGGTTTAACCGGGATTCGATTACGAGTAACCTCGGGAATACCTACATGGGTACCTAAATTGTTTGGTCGTATGGGATCAAACTCTATTCTTTCTCTTCACCCTTTTTCAATCCTGAAAGTCCTGCTTTTGTTTTCCTTTGTGGCAATGATCACACTGAGTGCTAGTTGTACTCAGCCCTGTGAAACTTTCTTTGTTTTGCAAATTGGGAGCCGGAGGCATAGTGACGGAGCGAAGAGAGAGAGAAGAGGAAGGAGGAATAATCAAGAGACGAGGAAAATAAAACTTAAACCGTTAGACTTTCTCGTTTCTTAAAACTTGATTTCGGTTATGAAAAATTTACTTATGTTTGGTTCTTAAGACATAATTTCCTTTCTTTACTTGGATTATCGAATTATTATCACTTTAAATAAACGAAAGGAAAGCTATAGTTTTAATTAACTTAGAAAGTTTAAAGTTCGTTAAAGTTTATTCGTTATTCTTTCGTTAGTTTAAAATTTAAACTTTAGAATTTAGTTATAAAAACTCACGTCTTGAAAGTATGAATTCATATAACGAAAACTTAAACGAATTTATAAAAACTATAACGGTTGATAAATAAATGTTTATTTATTTCGCTTCCGCTATTTAAACGCAACTTTGATGTAACTATATATTCTGGACCCAACTGTAGTGCGGTCCGGTCCGCCACGGTTGTTATGCTTTCGATATGTATTTTGGATCCTACTGTAGAGCGGTCTGGTCCGCCTCGGTAGTTATTTTTATTAAATATCTTGGATCCGATGATGGCGCGGTCTGGTCCGACCTCATCGTTATGGTTTATGTACTTGGTTAGCTGATGTATAGTCTTTGGTATTTACTACGACTTGATCCTGGTTTAAGGGGAGATGTTGCCCAAATCTTCGGGCTAAACTAAATGAATTTTAATTAAAATTAATTAAAATCAAATGAATTATGATTTTCTCCCTTTTTATTTTACCCTTCGTTGCATCCCGATTTAATTGGATATAATTAAAATTGATTATTTTTAGAGTTAGGAAAATCGGGGTGTGACACTAATTATGTAAGAATGAGAAATGATATGAACTGTTGATCTTTGGATATATACGGTCCATAAGAATCTGTGCATTATAATTGGATTGTGAATACATTATAATGACTGATGCATTATAGTTGTACAGACTGTGCATTACAATCGCCTATGAAATGCGTAGTACTTTTTTTTTTTTTTTTTTTTTTTTTACGGAAAATCAGTTTTGTAAATGATCTCGCCTCATTTCAGGAAATGTTTATTCTCCCTCATTATCTACCCATAATTGAATTGCAAGATATTTAATTATCGCAATTATTTGATTTTTTTTACGATTTTTGTGTCAAATAATTTTTAGTGTTTATTGTAAACAGTTGAATAGTTTGCACAATTAACTTCCCAAAAAAAGATTACATATATATTAAATCAAAATTTTCTTTTGGTGCTAATTGTATCATTCTTGGACCATGCCACAACAAGAATAAAAGCTTAAAGAAAAAAATTCAAAGACAAGTGTGTCAGAGAAGGTTAAATCATTTACTATGCATCATAATAAGACAATCACTAATTACTCCCTCCGGTCTTTTACAGTTGAGTCACTTTTCCGATTGGGCCGGTCTCTCCTAGTTGAGTCGTTTCCTTTTTGGGTAAAAATTAAGTATTAAACACACAACTAATTGTACCCCTTATTTTACTTAATTAACATACTAATTACGTCCCAATTTCTCAATTTCTCCATTATCGCCATAGTCGTCTCTCTCGAAATAATTTTAAATTAATTTAAAATAAATCCAGAAAAGTTTTAATTTTATAAAAAAAAAATCCAGAAAAGTTTTTTATTTTAATTTTAAACATCAACAATAATTTTATATAAAAAAATTCCAGAAAATTTTAAATTAATTTAAAATAAATCCAGAAAAGTTTTAATTTTATAAAAAAAAATCCAGAAAATTTTTTTATTTTAATTTTAAACATCAACAATAATTTTATATAAAAAAAAAATTCCATAAAATTTTAAATTAATTTAAAATAAATCCAGAAAAGTTTTAATTTTATTAAAAAAAAAAATCCAGAAAAGTTTTTTATTTTAATTTTAAACATCAACAATAATTTTATTAAAAAAAATCCAGAAAATTTTAAATTAATTTAAAATAAACTGAAAACAAAAAAAAATATTAATTAATAAAAAACATTTTTTATATTAATTAAAACAACTCTTCTCAATTATAAACATAATCTCATTCTCTTCTCAATTACCAAACATACTTAAAGTACTAAACAACTCTTCTTAATTCCCGTGTCGAAAAGTTTCGACTCAACTGTAAAAGACCGGAGGGAGTATATACTACTCCACTGCCTTTGTCACTACTATGATTATTTTCCATTTGGAACGTTTTTTAAATTAGTGTGATTGAAAATACGAAAGGTTTTATCAACAAATTTACATTATTTACAATATTTTCACTTAGTTACCAATTTCCACCTAGTTTTTTCCACTAGCACCCTTACTTTTTCCTATTTTTTTTCTTAAACATGTATATAACTCTCACTTTCTCCTCTCTCACACACACTGAATAGTATGTTAGTGACAGGTTTTTTTAAGAGGATTAATAATGGTTCCCCATTTCTCCCATTTATGTGACTCGAATCCCCAACCTTTGATTGGAGGGGAAACGTCTTACCAACTAAGTTGCGCTTCGTTAGTTTGTTAGTGACAGTTGAATCTTGAATCCATGAAAGTGGAGAGAGAGAGAGTCCTTATCCATTGAAACTTGATGAAAACCAATAGCAAGGAAAAGAAAACACAAATATTAGTAGATGTTTGAGTGTGTGGGTTTGCCATTCCCCCCCTAACCCGAAGTATCTGCACGTGAAATCCCAATAATTTCTCATGCAAAAGTGGGGTCCTAAGCCAACGCCTCCTTTTGTTCTCATGCCTAACTCCAATTCCTAAGAATCTCTCCCTCTTATGAACTCCAACTATAACTAAAACCCTCTCTCTCTCTCTCCACAAGTGAGAACAACAACAACAACAACAAGAAACAATGCCTCCTACTCCATTAATGCTGCTTCTCATCACCCTCCTCACCTTCACTTACCCTAATGGAGCATCCCCTCTTGAGGAGAAGGAGCTTCTCTCCATGAAACGCCTCCCGACGACCCGCCCGGCCCGCCATGGCCCGACCCGATTCTCGCATAAATCAAGTGAGTATTTATGTAATGAAATCTAGAAAAAACATATATGTGCAGTTGTTAGTTTTAGTTAAGCATAACTAAACTAGGCTCATTAATAAGGTAGTTGAACTTCTTTCTCTTTTATTACAATACTACTCACCTACATAATATATCTTCACGTGTTTGTTTGTGTGTGTGTGAACTTGTTTAGTAACCTTCAAAATCAAGAAATAATATAGATAAGGTGTCTAATTTTAGTGTTTTTTACTTCAATATATCAAGAATTATAATCAATGACTTCAAAATATTGTCTCTTTTTTTATTTTCTTGAGATTTTTTCACTGCATTATCATCAGGAACAGAGAAGGGAGCAGCCATACTAGAGATGAAGCACAGCAAGCCTCTCCGAAAGGGCTTGATCCTCGACGAGCTTCGAGTCGAATCCATACAATCCCTAATCAAGAACACTCTCCTACAACCATCACAATCAATAGCTGAGGTTCCCATAACTTCAGGGATCAAGATTCAGACACTAAACTACATTGTGACGGTAGCATTAGGCGCTCGGAACATGACCGTGATAGTCGACACCGGTAGCGATCTTTCGTGGGTGCAATGCCAGCCTTGTAGGCTGTGTTACACTCAACCTGAGCCTCTCTTCAATCCGTCGAGGTCGCCTTCGTACGCCTCGGTCGAATGTGGCTCACAGCCCTGCCAAACTCTGCAGTCCACCACAGGGAACTATGGAGCATGTGGGAGCAATGCAGTTAGCAAGTGTGATTATTCTGTCACTTATGGCGATGGATCGTACACTCGAGGGGAGCTGGGACAGGATCGCCTCGTGCTTGGGACGACTCCGGTCGAGGGCTTCGTTTTCGGATGTGGGAGAAACAATAAAGGCCTTTTTGGTGGAGCTTCTGGTTTGATGGGATTAGGTAGAAGTAAGCTCTCACTTGTTTCTCAAACTAGTGATGTCTTTGGTGGAGTTTTCTCCTACTGCTTACCGGATTCCGATTCCGGGACCTCCGGTTCGTTAGTACTAGGAAACAACACCTCGGTTTTCAAGAACAGGACGGAGATTTCCTACACGAGGCTCGTCCCGAACCCTCAGCTATCCAGCTTCTACATACTGAACATGACCGGAGCCAGCGTGGGAGGTGTGGCTCTCGAGCCCTCGATTTTCGGGGGGAACGGGATTCTGATCGACTCCGGTACCGTGATCACAAGGCTCCCGCCATCGGTCTACAGAGCATTGAAGGATGAGTTCATGAAACAGTTCCAAGGGTTCCCTTCCGCCCCGGGGTTCTCGATCCTCGACACGTGCTTCAACCTGTCCACGTACGACGAGGTCAGCATCCCTACAGTGAAGATGCAGTTCGAGGGCGACGCAGAGATGAGCATCGACGTGAGCGGGATGTTCTACTTCGTGAAGAGGGATGCTTCCCAAGTGTGCTTGGCTCTTGCTAGCCTTGCATATGAGGATGAGATTGGGATCATAGGGAATTATCAGCAGAGGAATACTAGGGTTGTTTATGATACTCAGCAGATGCAGGTTGGATTTGCTAAGGAAGCTTGCAGCTTTTTCTAGAGAGAGAGAGAAAGGAATGGTGATGCAAAGAATTCAGTGGCAAAGCCATATGAGTTTGGATGATTAGAGGTAGAAGAAAGGGGTTGGTTTCTGTAGATTTGCTTCCACATTTGAATTTTTTGTTGCTGCTGCTATTGTATCTAGTGGTATAGAATACACGAAGAGTTTCGTATATATATATATTTCATCATGTGTAGCATCTACCGGATGCTCTAACGAGACGTTCAAAACTTCTCGATATTCGGGGTTCCTTTGGCAGTAGGGCAAGAACATCAAGACCACATAAGCTCCATAGAAGTGGACAAAGGTTGTAATATATATTAATGATACAGACAAACAAAATGACAAAAGGGGAATTGTCTTCTCCATTTTCCGGTACAAATCATGTGAAATTTCCCAGGAAAAAAAAGAAAAAAAAAAGAAAAAAAAAAAAAAAAAAAGGGAATCTCTGAATTTTCAAATTGTTTAATCCTGCAAATTACATTCCCCTCAAATTTCTTGATGTTAGAGCTTCAGATTCCACCTAGCATGCAAAAAACTCACTCTAGGTGAAGGTTAGAATGAAAAATTATGAGAGAGAAACAAGTCTTCATACTTTCAAGAATGTGGTGAAGAGCTATGATCGTTCCTACTGATGAGAGATTCCATCTCCGTGTTGCTCGGTTCCGAGAAGCCCTCGCCTTTCTTCGATCTCAGCATCTCACTCGGGAGAATCGCCATGTTGGGATCCGTACTAGGTATCAGGAACAGAATACCGATGGGGAGAAGTCGGAAGAGGCTTCTTATCAGAATAGCCAGCCACAGGTTGTCGAATCTTGTCCTCGTTACTTGCAATGCGTGGAGAAGGATGCCTCCGCCCCAAGAAGCTGAGAACGAACCTACATGATCAATTGACATGAGAAGAGCGAAGAACGTGCCTTCGATTCCGGCGGGGCAGAGCTTCGAACTTAGTACGAGGAGAGGCATCCATTTTAGTCGGCCTATCATGTGGGTGACGGCTGCATCAAATACAACTACTAAATAATCCGGCACCCCGAATAATAAATTTATACGCAAAACTAATATCAAGTCCAGCATCCCTGAAGCACCATAGAGCAACTGCGCAAGTAGAAGAACTCTTCGAAAAGGTTGGGTCCTAAAAGCGTTTTGGTAGAGAAGAACGCCTAAAAGGGAGCCGACTGCACCTACAGCTGATATTGATCCTACAGCCTCCTGAAAATCGGACAAAAATCGAGCTTACATTCTGCACTCTAGTATGATAGTCTGACTACATAAATGAAATTCTTTTCCAGTGATTTTGAGGATGACTAGATAAATAGTGCTCCGCAACACAACATGAGAGTTATGAATCTAAACAAATAAAACTTACATACGTATTAAATATTACCCTTGGAATTTAAATCAGGTAATGATATTAAGGTACATCAGAATTTGTAAAAGTACAAACTTATATAATAGAACTAATTTATACATGAATTATTAACACTTCTTATGAATATAATAGTATAACATTATATGACAGAAAAAAAAAGGTACCTGTGAGAAAGAAGGGCCATTTTCTGCATCGGTATACCAGTAAAACATTCCTTCGTGTATGTGTAGGCTGACAGCTAGAGAGAGGTACATGTATAAACAAGGCCTCCAAACAACGGGGGATTTGAGAGCCATCCACATGGATCGAACGGCATCAAGAAACTTCTGACTAACCTATTCAGAAATGCAGGTTCTAGGTTAGCTCGACACCAGATATAAACCTACATGGATTTTGGCAAACAGTTTCTTACTCGCTTGTACGAAACATTTCTGATTACGGGCTCTTGTATGATGATTCCCACTACGATCACCAGTGCAGCTGGAATACTAAGGATCCCTAATGCACCCTGTGAGGCAAGAATCATTCCAAGTAATCAGAGCGTTTTTCAGAATTATGAATCAGTCACATTTCTCGTACATTTCCATACGACAAGGAAGATATCTTTCAAAAATTGAGAAAGAAAATGGTTTAGCAAACCTTGGATCCGAGTCTATGAACTAGAAAACCACTGCTTATGTATCCAATTAATTGGCCCACAGAAGAGCATAGTCCGCACAGGCTCTGCATCTCTCCCGCAAGAGAAGGATGAGCAATGCTGTTCTCAGTAACACAGGCATCGATAGTAACATCTCCTACTGCAGCACCGGCACTCCCACATATTAGGAGAAACAAAGCTAGTCCAAGGTACATGTCGCTTTTGAGTGCGAGAATAATCATAGATACGACACCGACCGTGCCTGAAATCACGAGGAGCCCAGTTATAACCCTAATTTTTACAATCATAGATTGTTTCAATGACAGACCAAAGTCTCATAAATAGAGTGCTCTTCCCGAAGAAGTCCACTATTCATAGAGTATTTCAAAATACAGTTACAACTTTCTCATTACACTTTTATTGATCCCTAAAAACAGGAAAACATTCAGTAGACAAATGATAGTAATATCTAATTCAAGCCAGTGAAGGCACAAAAGTACGTTCGAATATCCAATAAAGTAAATGCAGTAAGCTAGCATAAACAGATTGCTATCTACACGAACGTAAATGCTTTCAGCACGAAATTAGTCATCTATTACATGATTATGCAATATGCATACACTCAAGAAATAAGCATCTCTATCCATGAGCATATGTGCTATTCGTTATCAACAGGTAGCTACGAATATTTCCAGAAAGTAACTTATTATATCTTCTAAACTCGATCCAGATGAAAACCTAAGGAGGCTGGCTTGTTTTAAATTTTTTAAAAGAGTCACAAATCCTAATTATGTAGCAATACATGGTCCTATCATATAACTCACTTCATCAAATAGTCCAATCTTCACTACACGACACATCTAACAACGAACTAAGAAACGGACTTCCCGTTGAAACGCTCCCAACTTCAAAAACATAAACTAATCACAGAAGCATTCAAACCCTAGATACCAAACTCTTAAGCAAACAACATCATAAAATCAAGAAAACAGAAACACAACACTCCTAAGCACATACACACATTTCTTCAAAACAGTGCACAGTTTTCTTGAATAAACTAAACAGAAATTCAAGAGCAAGCATCTGCCTCAACTCTCAAGTGACCGCAAATTCACCAGAAAATACGAAATACGGCCGGCGGCGCCGCCCCGCCACCGGAACGATATCCGTGAGAAGGCCCCACAAAGGCTTGACGATCCAAGGCATCATGATCATGGCGTGGTAGACTTGAGCTTCGGAGGGCTGCAACTTCTGCTCATCCTTCATGTAGTACTGCGTCCCCACCTTGCTCAACCCTAGCCCAACCCCTTGATTGATTCCGTACACGATCACCACCCCCAAAACGAAGCTCCAGTGCAGCTCGTCGCTCAGCCTCTTCAACCAGCTAAAGGGGTTCAGAATCCGGCCCAAGACTCCATTCTTTGCGGCGGCCCTTTCTCTCTCTGCTTCCCTCCTGCCTCCACCCTCCTCTTGGTTCATCGCTGCAATCAAGTTCTTGTTCTTGAAGTTTGAGTGACGGAGCTGCTGCGCATTCCTATCAAGATTGAATTTTTTTTGGGTTCGAGATTCTGGGGTTGTTGAAGATTGAAATGGGGTTTATGCAAATTGTGTTTTTGAGTTAGGTGGAGAAGTGGGAAACGGAAGTGGAATATTTTGTCAAAATTCACAAATTTCTTGTTTTGGGAAGACGTGGCCAACGGTTGAATTAGTTGATGCTGTAAACGCGACTACGCTTCGTACTGTAGAGAACTGTAGGAATTCTACTGTTTTAATTTTCTGGGCTTGTGTTTGTGGCTTCTGGAGATCTTGAGCCTTTCTATTTCCATTATTGGGCCGAACTGCTTGAATTTTACATATGTAATCTTAGAAAATTGATATGCTGAGCGCCAATCCATTAATGTACACGTCAGCAATTAGTTTTAATTATTTTAATCTTAATTATAATACACCTAATCTTTTACCGAGAATATTGCGCCCCTTCTTCTCTCTTTTGTTTAATAAATTTTCTCTCTCTTCTTTGTAAACGATTTTCTCTTTCTGGTAACTCTTTCTCGTATGTATAGATTTTAGTACAATTTAATTAATTAACTGATATCCATTAGGGTTTATTCATTTTCAGTAGGGTTTATATATTGTCAATTAGGGTTTATTAATTTCTATTAGGGTTTATATATTCTCAATTAGGGTTTATCAATTTCTATTAGGGTTTATATATTCTTTCTTAGGGTTTATTAATTTTCATTAGAGTTTATATGTTCTTAATTAGAGTATGCTAATTTCAATTGGTTGGCATTTATTTATGAAAAATAAAAGAAAAGTAGATATTTAGGGAAAAGAAAAAGGAGAAATTGAAACAAATCATTCGGAGGAGAGAGAAGTATAAAATTAGAGAAAATTGGGTGACATGGTTTGTCGCCCATTTTAGTCGCTCAATTCAATCGCTCAGCATATCATCGCTCTGTAATCTTATTCTTTTTTATTTATAATTTGAGTATTGATCATTTTCAATGTCATTCATGATTTTTTTTTTTTAATTGCAATTTGAGTGATGATTTTTGTGACGTTAGAGGCAGAAGTACGGAGTGATCGCCTGGCGCAAAGGTACAGATAAATGGCGATTCTTATAAGGGCTTCAAAATGAAGGTACACATGAATAAACTTGATGTTGCTCATATAAAAATGGTGCATCTTTTTTGGAAGTTCGCCCATAAGAATTTCAAAGTTAAACGTGTTTAATCTGGAGCAATTGTGGGATGGGTGACCGGGAGTGAGTGAGGATAAAAACACACTAAAAAAGACTTCCCACGGAGTGTTTTACCCAGACAATTGAAAAAAAGATTTATCTGGGAGTGTGAGTGAGGACAAAAACAAACTAAAAAAAGACTTTAATTGTCGGTTGGTTTTAGACTTCCTAAGGAGTGTGTGACCTGGGGCAGCTAAAAAAGCTTTCATAGGGGGGGGGGGGGGGGGGGGGGTGACCTTGGGCAGCTAAAAAAGACTTTCTATGGAGTGTGGAATGAGTGTGTGACCTGTGGCAAAACACACTGAAAAAGACTTTGTTAGTATATGATTCAGCCGTCAGTCCGAAGGAGTGTGTGACTTAGGGCAGCTGAACAAGACTTCCTAAGGAGTGTGTGACCCGGGGGCAGCTACAAAAGACTTCTTAGGGAGTGTGTGGGGAGTACAAAAACACACTGAAACAAACTCTATTTGTCTATGGGGTTAGCGGTCAGTTCAGAATTTTAATTTTCTAATAGCTTTTTCTCTATTCCATCTTAATTTTACGTATATTTTAACCTCAATTGTCTTTTATTGAGAAAAAAATATGAATAAAATAGAACTCATACATAAAGTACCAGACCTCAAAATTAACCGAAAAATTACATGAACGGCAAACAAAGAAAAAACTACTCAGTTATACGTATTATTCTAGTTGTACATTCTTGTCTGAAACCATTGAATACGTCTACGGTTGGAGATTATTTATTGGAAATCTAGCTCTTAAAACCCTAACTTAATGAGTAAATGGGATTTATAATTAAATTGATTATTATTCCCTCTAAAACAATGAACTAAAAGAAATAAAATAAAAAATAAAAAAAGTTTGGATCGAACAACTTTGTGAAGCTGTTTAATTGTAGTAGGGACACAAGATCCAACTAGAGAAAGACAGCACACTGACACTGCATTCCATATCCTCCTTATTCACACACGTACATACAAAATTAAAAATTAAAAATTTAAAAATTTTAAAAAAAATTCTTTTCAATACCAAAAAAAATACATGCATAATTAATCTTTCGAAGTTGTAATAAATGCCACAATATATGAAACAATAGCAAATACTTTCTTGATTATTTAACACCTATAGGAGATCTTTTACCCTTCCGTACAAGTACTAAAATGTTATGTATGGTGGAGTATTTGTATATATTTAGAAACATATCGAGTAAAATAATGTGGAAGAAGTATTATTTACGCATGCATTTTACAAGTCTTTGTTGTGTTCATCCGGCGAAAAATGTGCGACCCTAGACATGCAACTTCATTCGGGTGTGTTTTATTTGGTCAATGAAGAAATGGAGTGATAAGAAAATGAAGATTTTTTTTTTTTCACCACGTAATTTTGACTTCTTTCATCCTATATTATCTAGGATGAAAAACAAACTTCACGATCTTCATGTGTAGAAAAATATTACCACTCTAGCTAAGCCCCCTATAAAATTGCACATCGTGAGTTAGAGGAGAGGGAAAATGAATGTCTAGAAACAAGTTTTTCATCTTGGCGAGAAGAAGTTAGTCATCATTTAGAACAAGTTAAAAACGAAGTAAAAACACTAGACAATATAAATTAATTACCTCATTTTCGATCGAACAGAACGCAACATTCAGGGTGTACATTTTCGTTATTTACCCAAAAAAGATTGTTGTAAAATGCGTATATCTTTAAGGGGCAGAAAATATAGTACCTATAGAGACTTAAAAAACAACACATTTGTCTTCAACATAACAAAACTACAAATCTAGCTAAATTTTCAATTTCCTCCCAATTTTACCCCTCCTTTTACTCTCACTCTCCCCCACTCACTTTCCCCCACTCTCCCTCACTCTCACCCACTCACTTTCCCCCACTCTCCCTCACTCTCCCCCACTCTCACCAAAATTTCTTTACAAAATTTTCTTTCATCAACTTTTTTTTTTTCCTTTTCTTTTTAAATTATTTACATTGATAATCCAGTTTTTTTTTTTTTTTTTTTAATTATGAACATTTATATGTTGCAAAGAGAATGAGTCTTATATAATTAGTTGCAGAGATTGTTTGTAAGAATTAGTTAATAAGATGATGTTTTCTTACGAACTTTGTACGTTTCTTACTAGCTTTTTATATTTCTTATGACAACTAAATATATTTCTTACGAACTAAGTTGCATAGGGAAATGAATCGTACATAGGTAGTTGCAGAGACCGTTTTGTAAGAATTATTGAGAAAGTATTTTATTACGAGCTATGTATGTTTTTTAGAAATTAATTAGAGAGTAAGGAAACAAAGTTGCAGAGACTGTTTGTAATAATTAGTTTGTATGTTGTTTTCTTGTGAATTTTGTATGTTTTCTTACAAAGTTTTGTTTGTTTCTTACGAACTTTTGTATGTTTCTTACAAAATCACTTTTCCTATGTTTCTTACAAAATCACTTTCCCCCACTCTCCTCCACTCTCACCAAAATTTCTTTACAAAATTTTCTTTCATCAACTTTCTTTTTCCTTTTCTTTTTAAATTATTTACATTTATAATCCATATTTTTTTTTAATAATTATGTACATTTATATGTTGCAAAGAGAATGAGTCTTATATAATTAGTTGCAGCGATTGTTTGTAAGAATTAGTAAATAAGATGATGTTTTCTTACGACTTTGTACGTTTCTTACTATCTTTTTATATTTCTTATGACAACTAAGTATATTTCTTACGAACTAAGTTGCATAGGGAAATGAATCGTACATAGGTAGTTGCAGAGACCGTTTTGTAAGAATTATTGAGAAAGTATTTTATTACTAGCTATGTATATTTTTTAGAAATTAATTAGAGAGTAAGGAAACAAAGTTGCAGAGACTGTTTGTAATAATTAGTTTGTATGTTGTTTTCTTATGAGTTTTGTATGTTTTCTTACAAAGTGTTGATTGTTTCTTACGAACTTTTGTATGTTTCATACAAATTAATTAGTGAATAAGAACTAGTTAGTATGTTGATGTTTTCTTACGAACTTTGTATGTTTCTTATGTCAACTAAGTTGCATAGAGAAAAAGTCATATATAATTAGTTGCAGAGACTGCTTGTAATAATTAGTTTGTAATAAGTTACTGTGTTTTTACGAACTTTGTATGTTATCTTACGACTTTTTATGTTTTTCTTACACACTTTGTAAGAAAACAACTTACAAAACTAATTCTTATAAAAGGTCTCTGCAACTAGCTAATTATATACGACTCATTCTTTATGCAACTTACTTGTCATAAGAAACATACAAAGTTCGTAAGAAAAACATACAAAAGACGTAAGATAACATATAAAATTCGTAAGAAAACATCAACATATCAATTAATTCTTACAAACAATCTCTGCAAATAATTATACACGACTCATTCTCTATGCAACTTAGTTGACATAAGAAACATACAAAATTAGTAAGAAAACATCAACATACTAACTAGCTCTTACAAATAGTTTATGCAACTTTGTTTTCTTATTCACTAATTATACTTAGTTGTCATAAGAAATATAAAAAGATAGTAAGAAACGTACAAAGTTCGTAAGAAAACATCATCTTATTAACTAATTCTTACAAACAATCTCTGCAACTAATTATATAAGACTCATTCTCTTTGCAACATATAAATGTACATAATTATTAAAAAAATATATATATGGATTATAAATGTAAATAATTTAAAAAGAAAAGGAAAAAGAAAGTTGATGAAAGAAAATTTTGTAAAGAAATTTTGGTGAGAGTGGGGGAAAGTGATTTTGTAAGAAACATAGGAAAAGTAATTTTGTAAGAAACATACAAAAGTTCGTAAGAAACAAACAAAACTTTGTAAGAAAACATACAAAATTCATAAGAAAACAACATACAAACTAATTATTACAAACAGTCTCTGCAACTTTGTTTCCTTACTCTCTAATTAATTTCTAAAAAACATACATAGCTCGTAATAAAATACTTTCTCAATAATTCTTACAAAACGGTCTCTGCAACTACCTATGTACGATTCATTTCCCTATGCAACTTAGTTCGTAAGAAATATATTTAGTTGTCATAAGAAATATAAAAAGCTAGTAAGAAACGTACAAAGTTCGTAAGAAAACATCATCTTATTAACTAATTCTTACAAACAATCTCTGCAACTAATTATATAAGACTCATTCTCTTTGCAACATATAAATGTTCATAATTAAAAAACAAAATAATAATAAAAAAAAAAAAACTGGATTATAAATGTAAATAATTTTAAAAGAAAAGGAAAAAAAAAAGTTGATAGAAGAAAATTTTGTAAAGAAATTTTGGTGAGAGTGCGGGAGAGTGAGGGAGAGAGGGAGAAAGTGAGTGGGGGAGAGTGAGAGTAAAAGGAGGGGTAAAATTGGGAGGAAATTGAAAATTTAGCTAGATTTGTAGTTTTGTTATGTTCAAGACAAATGTGTTTTTATCTTAACACCCATTGCTAGAAAATTATAATACCACTATCTTTAAGCACTTATATTTCCTCATTTATTTGTGCTTGGATAGGTGGTTTTAGGGATTGTGTGTTATTAGTTCAAAACAGATTTAATTAAAATAAAATAAAAAAATGTGTTTGGAAAGAGAAAGAGAAAGTGAATGTGGGTTGGGACTTGGGATCGATAGGGAGTGGGTGGGGCTACCCTAATTGGGTAGGGCGAGGAGCGTTTGTTTAATGGTGTTTGTGAGAAGAATAATTGGGGATTATAATTTAATTCAAGTAATATTGTATTATTATAACTTCTTTCTTTTTTTTCTTTTTTTTTTTCCAATTTATGCGAGCATTGAATTGTTTTTTTCTTTAGTAAAGAACATCCCATATACATTTACTCGTTTTTTTTAAGGGTGACCTAGTGGTTGAGTGGTCTGTCTGTGGTTAAAAATGTCATGTGTTTGAAACTCAATCACATTGTCTATATATATTGGCCTGAATCCATCTGACATGTTTTTCACAAATATGGTTTACAGTTTACTTCCTCTGTATGTGTAGTTTGCAGTCTATTGTATAATGGTAGGGTTTATTCAGTGTGCACCAATTAACGACCGCAAATTCGCATGATATCCAAAATCATATATACACACATGCACATTTATACTCGAAATTCAATATATCAGTTAAAGGCGAAGCGTCTTATTAATAGAATGCATTTTACATGTAATTACTTAGAAATTTTACTTTTTTTATGTAGTGCATGTAGTAACTAGTTTCTCTATATAATCATAATGTATATTGTTTTCGACTATACATGAGAAAACTATAACATTCTTTATTCTAAATATCACTATTAAGAGAAAATGATCATAGTCTAAATAGTACTCCATCCGTCATATTTACACAATGATAGCTCACTTTTAAAAAAAAAAAGTTAAATATCCCTATATAAATTAGTGTATGTAGTAACTAGTTTCTCTCTATATAATCATATAATGAACCTTTCTTAGTCATATGGAGAAACATGATTGGAATTCTTCTTATTAGAATAATATTAACTTCATGTGAATAAGGTATACTCCAGGAGACCCACCGGTTTGTCGCACTTAATTTCTTTTTCGACCGTTTTGTTAAAAATATGCATTTTCTATTTTCAAGCCTCCATTTGAATAATTCATTTTTAAGCTAAAAAGTCTTTCTCACATTATATAATACACTCAATTAAATGAGACTCAAACTACGCTATAATATTAACTCATTGCAAAAATTAAAATTTGTAAAAAAAAAAAAATTATGCTTATTTTTAAGCTACGAGTAAAATTTTAATGTTTTTTTTTTTTTTAATTATTGGGAAAAGATTTAGAATCAAGCTACCCTAACTAGTCCAACCAATGGCTAGGTTTTAATAACTTTTATCGCATTTCCTATTCTCTACTCCAAATTTATAGGCTTTGTGTACGTGTGTTGGCTAAACAGTAAGAGGATAAGTTTCGGGCCAAAGGTTCCAAATTCGAATCCTCCGTAATGCGACTTTTAGAATTTCTATTAATCGTTTAAAAAAAATTGACTTTGAACAATCTAAATCTTTTGTTAGTATCATAACATCCAATATTCTAAAATCGCACAAGGCACAATAAATCATATATTTTTCCTTTTGCAACGTTATTTATTTATTATTATTTTATCTATATAAATTATAATATATTATGAGTTATGACGTGGGTGTCCGGATAGGATATTACTACCACAAAATGTAACACATAAATTGCAAAATTTAATAAATGGGGTGATTAAATTCATAGGTGGGAAAAAGTCTATAGTATTTTTTATTTTATTTAATTTGTTTCTTTTACAAAAAGATAATCCCTTCTTTTCGTAGACAAAAATAATTGCCTTTCTGGCAAATTTGCTGTAAATACATAAACTATGCAATTTTTTTGGTTTTTCCCATAATCTTTTAAAATGTGTTCAAAATACATAAACTATAGCTAATTTTGAAATTTCCCCTAAAATTCATTTTCATCAAAATTTATGCTGATGTGGCACTGATATATGTTGACATGGGATATTTTTTGTTATCCACTATGTAACTTTAGTAATTAATTCTGTTTAGAACTTAAAAACTTGGCAAATAATCATTTTTTCATTAGGTCTACTCAAACGACGCAACTTGACCGCATCATTATTACGCAAAGATATTTAACAAGCATAAAAAAAATTAACTCCAACCTTTAAATTCTTTCTCAACTTTCTCCACATTTTATACGTCTGATGTGTGACAATAGATAACTAAAGCAACATAAAAGTTCTAAAGATAATCTCTTACAAGTTTGCCAAAAAAATAGTTTGCAAGATTTGACTTACATAATCACCAAAAGATAAGGTTTAACAAACATAATCTTACATATTTATCAAAATATCATAATTCTGATACTTAATTCAGCATACATCAGTGCCACATCAGCATTAATTTTGTTGAAAATGGATTTTGGGGGAAATTCCAAAATTTGCAATAGTTTGTTTATTTTGAGCACATTTTAAAAGAATATGGGAAAAACAAAAATTTTTGCATAGTTTGTGTATTTAGCAAATTTGCCCTTCTAAAAAATATCTTCCTTTTCACCATGATTAATTGATTATCATACAACGCTAGAAAAATGAAATGAAATAAAGGCGTAAATCCATGAAGAAATAATACTAATAATTGAATTTAAAATTTTAATTACATAAAAAGGCTGCCAATACTACCAAGTTTTTTTTAATTTATTTATTTTTCATTAAAGTATAAATACAGATCCGTACGTAACGGTATATACTGCGTGTAAGGTTTTGGCCAATAAAAACTAGAGAGAGAGAGGGGGGGGAGTCAGGAAAAAAAAAAAAAAAAACTACTGGATCAGAAATTGCAGCTGCGAATTAAATTTTGAACTGAAAAAGTGGACATTTTACGAGAACCCAATATTAATTATTTTTAATAACTACAATTAAATACTGCACATATACGAGTACTATACAATTATAATAGGGAAAGCCCACATTAAAATCTGACTACAAATCTACTAGTGAAAACACACACACACTTATATACTCCCTCCGTCCACCTATTTCTGACACGGTTTCCTTTTTGGGCCGTCCACCTATTTCTGACACGTTTCCTTTTTTGGAAAGAATTAGCCACTAAGTAGTACAATTAGTAAATCCCTTATTACACTTAACATTCCATACTTAAATCTCATCCACTCATTTTTTCTGCACGTAGTTCAATATAATTTAAATTTCGAAAGTTTAAATTATTATAACTTGCTCGTTTGTTATCGGATTTTTATGATTTTTATATCAAATTAAAGGTCTTTATACGATCTTTCATTTAAGATCAGACAAGAACATGTTTTTATGCATATATGATGCTCTGTTTCTAAAATATGTTTATTCCCTACAAAATACACTTTATACACTACATCCATAAACACAATACACTTTACACACTAATCACTTCCGTCTTAAATCTCGTGCAAAAAGCAAACGTGTCAGAAATAGGTGGACGGAGGGAGTATATATATATAAAGCCCGCCCCAAAATCGAGCGAACATACTTAGATACAATCTCACTCTGCACAAAACCCAGCCGCCGCCGCACACGGCCGTCAAAACCCCTTCCTCCGCCGCTCCTCCACCCTAATCCGCCGCCAATCCACAATTTTCCTTCGATTTTTGAGCTCTCGCAGTCTCGCGTAAACTAGTTAGATTTTTATGGCGCGGTCATCGAAACAGAAGAATCGGACCGCCGCCGCCGTATCCGGCGGCGGTGGCGAAAACTCCGACAGCGACCGCCTTGAGGGGAAGAGGAAGCGGAAGAGCGTGCCCAGGGATTCTCCTCAGCAGCGCAGCTCGATTCACAGAGGCGTTACGAGGTATTATTATTATTATTAATATTAATATTTCGAATTAATTGTTGGAATTTTATTAATTAAAATCACGAGGGGTGACGATATTCTACCAAAAAATTCGGAGAAAGCATGAATTGCGCTGAATATTAATTCCGATTTTTTTTTCATGCATGTTTGTTTTTTTTTTCGGAAAATGATTTTATTTCATTTTTTGTAATTTGTGAAATTATGATTTATTTTTGCTGTTATTTATTAAAAAAAAATTATTTTGGAAATGACGAATTCAGGCACAGGTGGACGGGTCGATTTGAAGCTCATTTATGGGATAAGGATTGCTGGAATGAGTCGCAAAATAAAAAAGGAAGACAAGGTTTTTTTTTTTTGGATAATTTTATATTATAAGATCTTTAATTTTTTGGAATATTATATTATAATCTGAATATTACTAATATTAGAAACATTTAATGTCACGTTATGAAAATTAGAAGATGCAATATAATTTGGGGTATTATTCTTTGGATTTAATTGTCGTTTCCATCTTTATTGGAGAAAATAATATTTGTAATTATTCGATTATCTGACTCAGCGTTTACTAATTAATTGTGTTTTCTCTTTTTTGCCCCTATCAACTATTTGGCCTCTATTTTGATGGTGATGGTTGCGGCGATGCTATTAAACTGCAGTATATTTAGGTACGTACCCCTGAAATTTCTCTACTAAAAAATTAAAAAATTAAAATTTTAATTTCATTTTTTTTAGATGACGTGGAATTTGTTTTATTGTTATTGGCTCTTTCCAATTGGCCTTATCCCCCAGTTGTAAATTTTTTTTTTAATGTAATCTATTAAATATTTATCTATTAAATTTTTTGTAGGGGCCTACAATGATGAAGAGGCAGCAGCTCGTGCTTACGATTTGGCTGCACTTAAATATTGGGGAAAAGAAACCACCCTAAATTTCGACGTAAGTATTCCTTCCGGTTGTAATTTTTAGGGTTCGTTTGACTTTTTAATTAGTTCTGAGGGAGTACTTTTTAATTAAGTTTAACGATCTATTTAGTTATATTGTATTGATTAATACTATTAAATATCCTATTAATATTAAAAAAATAATAATTTATTATGAGTGTAGATTTCCACCTATCAAACGGAGCTCAAAGAAATGGAAGGGCAGTCAAAGGAAGAGTATATTAGTTCATTAAGAAGGTATGATCTACATAATTATTGGTATTTATTTTTCGGTAATTATTTAATCATATACATGTGTATATATTATTATTTTTTACGGAAAAAATATTCTATTAAAAAAATAATGAAGTTGGGTACACTAAATACCCTGCAAAAATTGTATGTGCATGTACTAAAGTTCGTATTTTTTTCTCTTTTCGAAATGGAATAGCAGAAAAAGCAGCGGTTTTTCACGTGGCGTATCGAAATATCGAGGCGTAGCCAGGTACGTGTAAAGAAAATGTTAACTACTATTTGGTTTATTTGGTGTAGTACCTAAAATACGTGCACCTTATTTAAAAAATTGACCATTTTCTTCGTATTTAGTTTTTTTTTTGGATGCTGAAATTCGGTCGAATATAAGGGGAATTTAGGAAGTGATTATTGAAAATTAGAATTAAATAATTTTATAGAATTTTGTTGATTTGTTATGCAAAATCTTGCGGGTAACATTTATTTAGATAGTGATATATTTTGACGTTTTGCGTGTGCTAAAATTGCGGGAATGAAATTGAATGCTCCATAATTAAATTAGGCCTTCCACTTTTCCTTCACATTTATTATTATCTCACTTCGTTAATTATGTGTATATTAATTCAACATTTAAATAAATAAAATTATTTTTTTATTTATTTGAGAAATAATCTTTTTAAATAACATAATAATTTTGGAGTATATTTGTGAAATTTAAACGCAGGCATCATCATAATGGAAGATGGGAGGCTCGAATTGGAAGAGTTTTTGGAAACAAGTATCTCTACCTTGGGACATATGGTAGGCCAATTTATACTTCTGCATTTAATTTAATTCAATTCAATTCAAATTATTTATATAATATATGTTTGACTAAATATTAAATTTCATCAACCATTTTTTTGAAAATTTTAATGGAGAAATCTAGTTAGTAAGTTGGTGAGTTGTTGGTGAGCAAACTCTAGAGTTGATTGAAAGGTTATGAAATGATTTGTCCGTTTCTTATTCATAATTAGTTAGGAACATGTATCGCAATAACGAATCGACATCTTAGGCTTACCTACATTATCAACCAAACATAAATCTCACCATTTTGACATAAGTTAGGCACTCTCGTAAAGTCTCCCTCGTCCCACCGAACAGTGTGCATTGCTGTATTTATACTTCATGTGTATTCAAGAAACGCACGTCATTTGGCAGGCGAGAAAGAGTACAATATGTTAATAAATTCCTCTTTTTTCAAATAAAATATTAAATTATGATATCGAGTGATTTTATAAACTACTATTCCTGCTAATTTTTTTCATTTTGAGTCAAATCTTATTAACACTTCTGACATGTTTTTTAACGATTCTTGATGATTGTTTTTAAAATGAATTTTTGAAAATGTCGTGATCTATATTTTTTGTACTAGTGGAATTAATTGAATAATAATATATAATAAAAGAGTACAATAAATATAAATAAAAAGCAAACAAATATGGTTGGCTAGAAGTAGAAGCATAAATTACCAACCCTCAACTACTATAGGTCTGCTGAAATAAAATTTCTTGCCCCCCCCAACGAAATTCTCATGCAAATTAAATTCTCGAATTCAATATTCACCCCCACTTGAATTTCCCGAACTGCCCCTAACCCCTTTATTTTTCCTATAATTTTGTTGGGAATTATTTGATGTAGCCACTCAAGAAGAAGCCGCAGCTGCGTATGACATGGCAGCAATAAAATACCGCGGAATTAATGCAGTTACCAATTTTGACCTCAGCCGCTACGTTAATTGTGGCATGGACGATAATGCCCCTGCGGCCGAAAGCCCAACCAAGGCGGAGCCGGTCGAAAGCCCGCCGCTGCCGATGGGCGGTGGGACGGCCAAGCCAGCGGCGTTAGGGATCTTGTTGCAGTCGTCGAATCCGCGTAGCAGCTTCCCTGACGACATACAGACGTCGTTTGATTTTCAAGATTCGAGCACGTTTGCCGAAGAGCACGGGATTATATTTGGTGACTATGAGTCGTACGTGCCGTCGATGTTTCAATGTGGGCTCGATGCATGAGGGGTCGGATCATCTATTGCATAATTTTATGAAATATTCTTTTTGAATCATTAATGATATTGTCAATGTACATTATTTTGCCAAGAAGGGAAGAAAGGAAGGAAATATGAATAATTAATAAACTTTGGAGGTTTTATGTACTTTTTTTATGATTATTTTTTTACATATTCTATACTTAGGTGATTGGATGCATTAGATCGATATATACTCTATCTCAATCATAGATGGAGGTTGAAAATTTTGTAAGACTTTATTTGGTTATTGATATATTATGTAAATAAGGATTGATATTGTAGAAATTCTTTTTTTTTTCCTTTACACGTGATACTGTAATTATATTGTAACAGTTTTGTTATAGAATAAATTGTTACTTTGATTTTATTTTTGTTTTTGTTTCTTTGCAATCTTGATGTTTATAGTACTTCATCAGTCTCATTTAAGATGATTTTACACTCACGTATATTCAAGAAAAGTGTTGTTTTAAATTGGAAGAAGGCAGTATTTGACTATTTGAGTGTGTCTTACTTCATTCTTATTTGTTATGTTCTTGTGTTTCTTTTGGTTGGGTTTTCTTTTCTTTAACACTAGGGCTAATATAATCTACTAGACGATGAACAATTTCATACATAAGTAAAGAATAAATTCAATCTATTGTGATTATTTATTATTATATCGGCATAGAGGTTAACATGACTTTGAAGATGTAGGTTTAGTTGATGGGTCGATGCAACCTACTTTGCATTTCAAGATTCCATATTATTGGGAATAATAATATAAGCCAATAGATTCCCACCCTCTCTACAAGTTCGAGCTTTTAGATGAGACGGAATTCTATCATGGTATCAGAGCATTTGGCAAATGCCGAGGTCCTGTGTTCGAATCCCGCTGAAAGCAACTCCACCTATATTAAAAAATGTGCACTTGTTGGGCCTCCTACCCAGAGGGTAGATGAAAATCAAGCCCACAAGTGAGGGGGAGTATTGGGAATCATAATATAAGCCAATAGATTCCCACCCTCTCTACAAGTTCGAGCTTTTAGATGCGACGGAATTCTATCACATATGTATGCATTACTTTACATGATTTGCCATAAAAGTTTATTGTTACTTGATCTTTATGCATCAATAGGTGTCTTTGTATAGACGAAGGAGAAACTATATGTTTATTTGAAGCTTTGTTATGGGTTAAACAAAGAAGTATCCAACAAGTAATTTCTTAGATTGATTCACGAAATGTTTATGTAGCAGTTAATAATAACTTTTGGACGATTTTGAGCACATTTTGAGTAAGAATAACAATGACTCCGAGTTCAGTATATATTGTTGTTATGGGAACAAGGTTAGATGAGACGGAATTCTATCACATATGTATGCATTACTTTACATGATTTGCCATAAAAGTTTATTGTTACTTGATCTTTATGCATCAATAGGTGTCTTTGTATAGACGAAGGAGAAACTATATGTTTATTTGAAGCTTTGTTATGGGTTAAACAAAGAAGTATCCAACAAGTAATTTCTTAGATTGATTCACGAAATGTTTATGTAGCAGTTAATAATAACTTTTGGACGATTTTGAGCACATTTTAAGTAAGAATAACAATGACTCCGAGTTCAGTATATATTGTTGTTATGGGAACAAGGTTTGCGCGATACGGAAAGCTCGAACTCGATCTTTAGCCCCGAAACTTACCCCTCTTACCAATTGGCCAACACACGCACAGATAAGATAAGATAATTAAACTTTTGATGTGTAGTGTTTTCAACTGGAATTTGTGAATGGAATTTGTGAAACGAGTAATTCCTATTCGGGTATGGAATGAACCCGACCCGGAAAGGGATCCGGATATGGTTGTGAAGAAACGAGTGGCTCTCTTCTTGACCCGAACGAATCCCCTCCGAAGCCAAAATCAGAGCACAGATGGCTTCTCCTCACTCTTCCAACACCATCCATGGCTACCGCGCTCTCTCTCTCTAGCTCCTCACTTCTTCACCACTGCGCCAAGTCCACTTCGAGAACCAGCTTCGGCTGCAGACTCAGAGCTTCTCTTTCGACGTCCTCGTCGCCAATGGCGGCCGCGGCGGAGAAGGTGGTTCCCGCCGTCATAGTGGGCGGCGGCCGCGTCGGTAGGGCCCTTCAGGACATGGGCGGCGGCGGCGATGTTCTAGTTAAGAGAGGGGAAGCCGTGCCGCTTGATTTCGCCGGCCCGATTCTGGTTTGCACCCGCAATGGTGATCTCGATGCGGTGCTCGAATCCACCCCCAAATCGCGATGGAGCGGTATGATTCGTAGATTTTTCAATTAATTTCTTATTTTTACTTTCCAATTCTGTTTGTTCTTGGGTTGATTGTACTTTGAGGGAGTGTGGTTGTCTCTTAGTGAATGGAAGTGCTTATGAACTTGTTTGATTCCGCCATTGTTGTTGTATGTTACTGTTGTAGCAGTATTTCATTATACTATGTTGGCGGTGAAATAGCATTATATGGATGTGTGTTTGCATTTTATAGTATCAATTTGAAGCTAAAGGATAGTGATTTTGCATTGGTTGTTCACTTTGAGTGATATTATAGGCTAATTCGCTACTTACTTCGATGGATTGTACTGTTTTCGAGCTTGCTTTATCTTCCGCGCATTCAAATGCTAGCAATTCGGTATGCATTGTCGATCTAATCTATAATCCGAAGGAATAACCCCCCTAATACGATAGTCTTAGTGTGTGTGTTTGAGCAATACGTCTGTTTTCGTATACATTGTGCAGAGTCACAATTTTTGAGGCCCTTGTCGAATCCAGCTTTAGGGGAAAATGCATACAAATATTGGTCGAACGTGTATTATGTTTAGAGTAATCACTACGTTTGCAGTTATGAAGTAGTTATCTCTTGGTAATACACATATTGCATATAGGTATAGCCGTATAGGTTTAGGAGTAAATCTTCTGATTAACATTACGCTATCAAGAATATTTAAAAGATGAGGCATGATGATGGTTCTTAACAATGTAGCAGATTTGGTGTTTTTCCAGAATGGAATGCTGGAGCCGTGGTTTGAATCTAAAGGCCTTGAAAATCCTGAACAAGTTCTAGCGTATTTTGCTGTGTCGAAGCTCGGTGAGACTCCTATAGATGGGATAACTGACACTAATCCTGAAGGACTAACTGCTGCGTATGGGAAGTGGGCTTCTGCAGTCGCTGCAAGATTACGTGCTGGAGGGCTTTCTTGTAAGGTGGGAAGAAGTCTATCACTTTGTTATGTTCGATCTGATATGGATGGTTTGATGATTATGTTAGCCGATTTTTGTGTATTTGCTCTTTCAGGTTCTTGAAAAGGAGGCATTCCAGAAACAAATGCTCGAGAAACTTATATGGATATGCGCTTTCATGCTCGTTGGAGCCCGTCATCCTGGAGCAACTGTAGGTGTCGTGGAGAAGGAATATCGATCTGAGGTAATTTAACATTATGTATTTGTTTATTTTATGCTGAACGAAATTGCTTCTAATTTTTTTTGTCAAATTGCAGGTATCGGAGCTTATAGGCGAACTGGCTGCAGCTGCAGCAGCGGAGAAAGGTTTGGTCTTCGAAGAGGCGATCGAGGAGAGGCTATGCGCTTATTCGAGGGCGGTTGCTCATTTCCCTACTGCAGTTAAAGAGGTAAGAATTTGGATATAGTGGTATTATTGTAGTTATAATTTGAGGTTGAAATTTGATTAAGAATTGATGGGGTGCAGTTTAAATGGAGGAATGGATGGTTCTATTCTTTATCAGAGAAGGCCATTGCTCAAGGAAAACAAGATCCATGCCCTTTACACACTGCCTGGCTCAAAGAACTCAAGATTGTTTAGTTTTTTAATTCTTCCATTTTCTTCTTTCTATAACAAGTTGAGACTTGTATTGTATGTTTGTTAACTACTTGATGTTCACCCTATCAAGTTCCATGGACTACTAAAAATAATAAAGCAAGTCCATATAATTAAAGATATCTCGAACTCCGTCCATTCCAATATACCTTTATAAACGAAACGTAGGGGTTAGCATTTAGAGAATGCTCTTCTATTCACTGTGGTGGACATATGTAACATGCTTTTAATGAATAAAATAATTAAGACATATACCCTAAATCCCTAATATATCTAAAAATGTTTATTCAAAAGCTTGAGAGTTGAAAGGAATAAGAAAATAACATGTCGTAGTAAATAAAAGATTAAACGGATGCTAGTGAGTTTGTGTGCATGTGTTGACCTAACAATAGACGGTGAAGTGTGATTTTGTGTGCATGTATTGACCTAACAATAGACGGTGAAGTTTCGGGATCAACAGCCTCTCGAGTTCGGGTCCTCCACGTACATCCTTCAAATATCCTTTTAAAAAAAAAAAAAAAAATCAATTATACGAATTTGAAAGAAATATCTCAAGTATTCAAATTAAAGTTAAATAGGGGAAAATAGAAAAGAAATGGAAAAGAGGAACTCTTGATTATTTCCCGCCATAGCCATACCCAGCAAAATCGAAGCACCACCGCCGAGCTACAGCTGTAACCGCCACAACTCCACCTCTCTCTCTCTCTCTCTCTAAATTTCGCTCTGTTACAGAGAAAACTCTTTGCTCGTTCTCTCTTCGAATCTGCTCTCTATCAGCGAAAATCCTTCGAGCAAGGTGCAATGGCGGAGAGTCCAACCTCTAAGCTCCAAACCTGCGTGGAGATCAAGTCGATTCCGCCCTCCTTTCCGAGATATTCGACCGAGCTCAGCGCGGAAGAGTTGCTGAAAGAGAAGAAAGTCCCGTTCCCGTTCTTCAGGCGGATTTCCGAGAGGAAGGAGAGCACGTGGATCATCTCTCTGTTCGTGATCCTGCATTTGATCGCGTTCGTGGCGACGATGATCGTGAACAACTGCTGGGGGAATTCTCACGGGGAATGTGCGTTCAAGCAGCTAGGAAGGTTCTCGTTTCAGCCGCTGGCGGAGAATCCCCTTCTCGGTCCTTCCGCTTCTGCGTAAGTTTCCGCGAGTTCTCGATTTAGCTTGAAATTGAAGGCTTAGGTAGCGGATTAGGTTGGTTTGGAGTTTCTGGAGGAGATTTGTGGATTTTTAGTCTGACTTGTTTTGAGCATGTGTTGATTTTCGGAGATCCTTGAATTGTTGTGTATCTGCTTACTGTGTGTATTGCTGCCTTCTCTTAGATTTGAAGCTACGCACTAGTGGTATTCCGTTTCCTCAGAACTTTGTGTTTTTGATTGGTTTATCAGATCGATGAGTTAGGGTTTATGCATGTATCCTGCTTTGAGAGGATGTAGAGAATTGTATGTTTGGTTAGAAATCAATTAGTAAATTCTGTTGAGTAGTGTAGCAGGGTTGAATCAATGCTTCCTAATTATGGACTAAACATCACCTTTGATATCTTATACTATTTGATAGCATAGAGGCTTATGTAGGGGGTCAAGCTATGTATGATATAATTGCCTCTGTTTCTTTTGAGTGAATTGTTTTGCTCTTGTTTCCTCTCTTTTTTTCTTCTGGAATATGAATCCTTTTTATTTTCTAGGTACAAAGTTTTCTGTGGTTCTTCATATGCTACTTTCTATATTGATTTTTTTGAGTTATGAATGCATGTTTTGGCATGCATGTAGCTTTTGCATATACTTCAAAATGGAATTAGTTCTATCTGCACTCTCGCTGGCTAATCCAATCCTAGTAATATAATGTACGTGGAATACTCCTGTGATTATGAGATCTAACATATAGAATGCTCTGTTCATCCTTATACAGAAGCATAACTTCTTGGGGACTTGCAGTAGTTCTGTTCCATGAGTTACTTTAGGAAATCGAGACTTTTTATCTGATAAATTCAGGACCTTCTTGCTGTAATTCTAACAATCATAAGTCTACAAATTAGGAAGCATTACAATTTGCAGAAAAATTCATAATTTATACCCAAATGTCTCCTATAATCAGTCAGTTTATTTGTGTCCATTTCTAGTACAAGTAAATGTGATTGATCTGTGATGATTTTCTTTGTTCAACTAATACTAAGAACTCTTAGTGTAACTATCATGCATGGTCTGCATTGAAGTCTTATCTATCGAATTTTTTTAGGTGTAAAAATAATTCTTATGCTCTTGTCTTATAATATTGTACCTGAGAAGTGTTTATCCTTGTCACAGGCTTGACAAAATGGGGGCTCTTCGACTGAGATATCTTGCAAATGATAATCAATTATGGCGGATTTTCACGAGTCCATGCTTGCATGCAGGCATTTTCCACCTTATCATCAGTCTTTCAAGCATGGTTTTTGTTGGGATTCACTTGGAGCATGAGTTTGGAGCACGTAATACTCCTACCCAATTCGCATTACTGAAAAAATGTTATTCTTGCTTTTATGCTGTTACTTATTCTGTCCCTCTATTTCTATCATTTGCAGTAAGGATCGGAGCAATCTATATAATTTCGGCTCTTACAGGTTGTTTGGTAGCTGCCCTTTTTCTCCAAGATAGGCCTTCAGTTGCTTCTTCCGGGGCATTATTTGGATTGCTTGGTGCCACACTATCCGGGCTCATCCAGAATTGGAAATTTTACTCCAAGAAGGTTTGTGATGGTTCAATTCGCGTTCTTTTCTTCAGTGGTTTAACATCAACAATGGCATAAACTAATGATGTCTCTTGTGGTACTTTTCAGTTTGCAACTCTTGTTGTTTTTGTGACAATTTTAGTGCTGAATTTCATCCTTGGCCTGATGCCACTTATCAACAATTTTTCAAACGTTGGGGGCTTTATCTCGGGATTCATTGCTGGTTTTATGCTCCTGTTCAAGCCTCAAGCTAGGAAAGTGCACCAGAACAAAAGAGGAATATTTAATTACGATGTCAAGCGCTCTGTCAAACTTGAGACGAAATGGGATAAGCCGATTTCAAGGACTGCTTCTCTTGTCATCTTCTGTCTTGTGTGAGTAATAGGCTGTTTTTACACTGCACCATCTGTTACTTTTTATTACTGTGGCTTGCATGAAATGTTATGACTACTCTATTCATTATGCAGAGTTGCAGGATGTGCTGCTGCCCTTCTCCAACACACAAATTTGAACAAGTATTGTGACTGGTGCAAGTATATAGACTGTGTCCCCTCTAGATGGTGGAGCTGCAGTGACCAAACAATGGAATGCCAGGTATGTAACTTGAAAATGTGATGGAAAAATAACAAAATGTTGCATTTTCTAGTTACTTTGTCATTAACCAACTCTGTAAGATAGCAAGTAAGGTAGGATTCTTGTTTTGTGGTTGTTGCAGACTATGATAAGTTCTGCCCAGATGACTTTGACTTGCTCCATCAATGGCAAATTTAGGGTGCTGCCCTATGCTAATGTCTCACGTGCAAGGATCGAAGACTTATGCAATCTCCTGTGCTCATAAAGAATCCATGCAAGCTTACTCATAAAGGTACATGTTCTGTTATCTCATAGAATCTGTATATTGCATGTAGATTATTACAACCTTACTTGAACATTCATTTAACTTGTGTGATTTTCTGCATTTGAGTCCTTGATTTATCTTTGGATGGTTATGTAGTAAATTGGGTTGAGAATTGTAGGTTTTGTTTAAACCTCTTGAACACATCAGCGGATTCTAGGGACCTTACATTTTCAGTTCTGTTTCATTCATTTACATTATGACACTGAGATATGTTGTCCGATAATTCATATCCTTCTTGCATGTTTTATACCTTATAAAGTAAATAACTATTGAAATCAGCAAGCATTACACCTTCTCAACTACATTTTGCTGAAAACTTCATATTTTGTCTTACCCTATGTCTTCTACAATCATTCACCTTTCTCTGTGTCTTTTAAGTTTATTTGCAGTCTTCTATTTTTAGATTCGTAACTTTTTTGATAGGCACGGATCTATTGATCTTTGAACTTCTCATATCTCTGAATCTTTAATCCAGTGCAGTGGTGCAAATCAACCTTCTTCTCACCTTGTTGTGTGGTTGTTGCAGAATCTGACTAGCTCCATCTATAGCCTCACGTGCAAGGATTACAACAACCGCTGCAATTTCCTGTGCTCATAAGGAACTCATACCACCTTACTTGTAAAGGAATACGTTCTATAATCTTGTTTGTAGATTCATATAACCTTACTCAGACCATAATCTGTTCTATAAACTCGTAGGTCTGTAATTCCGATCATTCCTGCCTTCTTTAATGGTGAGGAACAGATTTCTTTCTTGAAAAGTCACAGTTCAATGCTCAATCTGATCGTAAGTCGCAGCTAAATTCTCAATCTGCTAATTGTAATGCTACTGCTAGTTTGGGATCCACTTACTTTGCTGCATTTTGTACCTTGGATATCAATATTTTGCTGAGTAATGCCATATTGTCTCAAGTTTGAAAAATTCTTCATTGTCATCGTGAAGCTTGCGGAGTTGGTAAATTGCATGAGAAATCACTTGTGTCTCTAGAACCATTTTATCTGTTTCGTTCTGATCTTCGGGGAACCAGCACATACTCCATATAGAGCTGGTTTTGGGTACTATATTCATTTTTGGATGACTTTGCTCGATTCACATGGATTTATCCTCTTGCACTTAAATCTGAGGCTGCTCAAGTAGTTGAATGTTTCATTTCTATGATTCAGTGTCAGTTTTCTGATATAAAGGCTTTTCAAACTGAATTGGGGTGGTGAGTTTAGGTCTCTTGTTTATCATCTTGCTGATTTAGGCATTCTTTTCAAACATCCATGCCCCTATATAGGGAAGCTGAGAGAAAGCATCGACACATTGTTGATGTAGATCTCACACTCTCAGCTCAAGCTCAACTTCCTTTATCTTTCTGGTGGGATGCCCTTCAAGCCTCCGTCTATCTTATTAACCGGCTTGCTACCCCCCACTCTCCGAAATTCGACTCCTTCTCACAATCTGTTCAACATATCTCCTGGCTATAATTACCTCAAAGTTTTCGGTTGTTCTTGTTTTCCATATCTTTGCCCCGATTACAATCATAAGCTGCAATTCTGGTCTGCTAAGTGTGTATTCCCTACTCTAGCAGCTCTACATCTTCCTCTGCTACCATTCAGTCTGAGGCTTTGCCTATTATTGCTACTCTTCCTATTATTGCTGAAGAACTTCACTCTTCTTCCTTGTGTAAAGAACTTGGAATTGAGGTTCATTCTCCTACAAAGCTTTGGTGAGATAATCCAAGTGCAGCAGCACTTACATCGAATTCAGTTTTTCATGCTCAAACGAAACATATAGAGGTGAATATGCATTTTATGATCTCAGCAGATTCATGTTTAAACTTGTTTTGAAGAGTAAACTTCTGCTGTAGATTAGTTGTACGTATTTATTATATACAATCGAGCTTAATTTGTAACAAGCAATTAATTTTCCAATACAAGTCAAAGGTTTCTGTCCAGAGTCAATCTATCTTTCTCTCTCTACTTTTTAGATCTGAGTTTTCTGTTCCTTCTTCATAGCAGTTATATTTAAACCAGAAAGAAAGCAAGAAAAAATGGCCCTAAAAACTATCATCTTCTCATCTGCATAGCAAATTTTCCTCAGGTTACATACATTTAAACAAGAGAACCAAGAAATACGAATGAATGTCGCGTGTATAAGTTACACAGAAAATCGTTGCGAAAGCATTTGCTTTGAGCATATACATCAAAAATCAGCGAGCTTGCCAAGGAATAAAATTAAGCCTACTGCATCTCAAACATCTAACTCCATCTCAAATGGCACGAAATAGTAGTGTCGTGGCTGCTTTAATGTACTACAGGAATTTGAGCTTCCCCTTGGCAGCAGATAAGGATGACTTCGACATCTGAAGAAGGCACGTAGCCTTCTGGGACCCCGCCAAGTCAGAGCATGCAGCATCGTTAGCAGCTCCGAGAGTCACAGCAAAGTAAAGGTAGATTGTGCAGAGAACCACGAGGAGTGCAAGAGCAGTGAGAAGGAACCGATGTCTATGAACAAGAATCGAGAAGTTCCCCAATTCTTCACCTTTCGAGTGTGGCTTCCTAGGCGATGATGGGGAGAATGCAGTCTGCGTCTGTGACCTTCGATGAGGCGAGGTTATCACATTGTCAAGAGCCATGTCTTTATAATTCGCTCAGTGCAACAAGAACTGGTTCCTGAACAAGAGATCAAAGCATACAGATCAGACTCGTGTCAAAGACTGAAAAATGGATCTTAACACACGAAAAGACTCATTTCAACATAACCAAGATCACATGTCTAAAAGGTACATATGATGTAGAGTCAAAGAATTCGAATCGAAACAATTAAAGTCTCAATATCTTGAAATAAGTATAGAGTTGTGATCTGATGCTGCATATTAGCTAATGTACTAAAGTTGGAAAATTTTCAAGCTAATTAACATCTATAAACACTATTAAGATAACATTGTCAATAACTCAAATGCTACATTAATCTCCTCATCATTTTCCTTTTCTTTGGATTTTTTCTTCAAGAACTTTAATACACACGCACGCACATACACAAGATTGGATTAATTTACAGAGCAATAACGAACAAAGAATGAATCACTTAAAATGAAAAAAAAAAATTGTTATTTAATCCAATGTTATACAGCTAAAATTCCATAAGCACTATTTATTTCCTCAATTGCCTTTACAAAATCAAATCAAGAAAGCAGAGAATGCTGAAAAAGCTACACATTTGCATCAGAAATTTCCCAGAAAACCAACTCGATCCGAAGCCCTAATCACAAAATCACATCTTTCCACTAAATCAGAGACAATCAAACGCAAATGGCTCAAAATTAACACGCAATTCGATCATCGCAATTTCCGCGAACCAGATCGTTAAAATCAAAGGCGAGGGGCGAGAAAGCAACAGATCTAAATGCGAATCGAGAAAATACCTTGCGTCAAGGGATGAAAACAAACGATAATCACACGGGTTCTTTCTCAACAAACCCAAATGATTGAATCTGTTTCTTGACGTACAAATCAATCCAACGATATCTGTTCTTCTCTTCCTGCGATTCTGCGATTCATTTGTTCCGAGCTTGAGCCTCGGCTAGATATAAGGAGAATTGCCGGCGAGAACGCGCTTCGCACTTTCCAACTGCGATGAGAGAGAGGAGAGAGAACCAAAAATATGTGTGGGGAAGGGAGTGAGGCCAACTTCTATATTTTTCCTTTCTCTATTAATGCTTTATATACTAGTACTATTTGGTGATTGGAAATTCATATTATTAGTAATATTTATCATTAAATATAGTAAATTTTGTCTTATGATAACTAATTTATTGTTAATTATTGATGCCCCTATATTAGCAAGTTGAAACATTTTATGTAGCGAGAGAGAGAGAGAGAGAGAGAGAGTAAAGTTAGGTTTGTGTAGCAATCAGAATGAATATTACTATTGCAGAGTTGAACTTTCAGTTAATTATTTCCTTAATCGGAATTGGACAATAATAAATACCATTGTTCTTTCATTTGGGATCCAATTCAGATTTGTTGTGGATTTGTCTCTGAGAAATTAGTTTTAAAAATGGCATTTCTTTAATCCAAATACTCCCTCTATCCTACGCAATGAATTCACATTTTCTTCGTATGTTTCATTTATTAGTTTCATTTTCTTAAAATAAAAACAAATTAACATACAAAAAGCACATTTTAAAACCCTGTTATCTTTGTTTTTTCTTGGTTAATGTGTCACATAAGTGAGACGGGTGGATTAATTGCTAAGACATTTGATATTCCCTTCGCTCTCATATTAACGTGGACAGAGAAGCGACACATGTTTTAAGAAAATGATAGGTAAATGTGAAGAGAAGTAGCGGTAGAATAAGGGTCACACCCTATGAATAGTACTACTCAATTTGTACATGATCTTTATGGCCTTGAGCGATTGACACGAAGTTTAATATATTATGGTGATGTTTTAAAGAGTAATAAGAACTATTTAAAAGGTATGCTTGCACTCTTTACATCTCACTTCGATTGTCATGGTTTTTTCAATACAAACTTTTAGACACAGTGTAAAATGTAAAAAAATAAGAGATATACATTAAAACATGAGAATTAATTTTTATTTTATTTTAAAAAATAGTACTAACAATTCGAGTGAGACGAATCAATTAGAAAAACAAAATAGGTTCACTAAAACACAATGGGTAATTTTGTGTATGTGTGATTGCCTAAAATTAAAAATGCCTAGAGATAGTAAAAACAAAAGAGAAAGGGCAATGAAATTATGTACGAGAAAAATATTAATTTGTTATTCAATCATGGTTCTAGAAGTCGGTGACCGGGGGCCGTTTATGATTTTATACGACCCCTTGAAAGTTATAGGGTCGCATATATTATACACTGCATTTATTTTCTTTATTTCTTATTTATGCAAGATCCCTCAATAAGTCAAAATAAATTTCAAATTATAGGGTCACGTATAGTATAATTAAGAGTAGCATTATCTTTGACGGGAGACACTAATCATTAAAACAAGACAAAGACTTGCGTGTGGCCGGCCGCATGGTGCGGCCGGATCCACTTGACCTGCCCGGCCCGCCAACCCGACCCGCCATGGCCCGCCAACCCGACCCGGCCCGGCCCAACTCTGGTCAACCCGACCCGATTGACTCAATTTTGGGTCGGGTCAACCCGACCCGGTCCGTGTTGACCCGACCCGTTTAAGTAAAGTGTCAATCTTTGTTAATAAAAGTGTCAAATCTTTATGAACAAAAGTGTCAATCTTATAAATAAAAAATTATACGTAATTTGTATATATGTAGTAATTTTAAAATTACTTTATATGGTTCATATATCAATTTAGGGTTTTATAATTATTGTTTAGTATTTAACTTCAATTTTATAATGTTGAATATGGATTATAAATTGAAACTTAGGATATATAATTCTCCAGCAAAAGTGCCAATCTTAATGAATAAAAGTGCCAATTGTTCTGAATGAAAGTGTCAATCTATTTGATATCGAAAATTTTATATTTTTTTTATCGACTTGTTATTATAATGTTTTGATATTATGGTTTATATTATTATTATATATATAGAGGATGGATCATATAGAAATAAGTCCTGGTGTGAGAAATATGAATAGATCTGGACCATTGATCTTGATTTGATCTGTGGTTGTAATTGATTTAAGCATGATTATAAGGTATCATAAGCATGACTAGGTTTAAGCATGAATTTGTACATTAAAAAGCATAATGGTGTTGTAAGCATAAATATATACTAATTTAAGCATGATTTTGTATAGTTTTAAGCATCTTTCTCATTTTCTCACGCAATGATTTATTTGCACACGAATCACTCTCTATATAGATATATATATATATATAGATGATGGATCATATAGAAATATATATATATATATATATATATATATATATATATATATATATATATATATTATTTCCATAACATGAAATTAATATTCATTATTAACGTATTTTTCATAAAAGTGCCAATTATTATGAATAAAAGTGTCAATGTTTCAAAAGTGCCAATCTTTGTAAACAAAAGTGCTAATGTTTCAAAATGTCAATCTTTATAAACAAAAGTGTCAATCTTAATCCGCCTCACGGTGAGGCCGGCCTCACAGGAGTGTGCCCCTTAAAACAATAGCGATTAATTAAAATCATTAGTTGCCTAGATATAAGGGAGTACACAAAACAAAGCTACTTGTGAGTTATTTTGAAGCTCGAAAAAGTTCGTCAGTTTTAAAAATGAGCAGAGCTCAAGCTTGAAATTGTTTCAGAACCGAGCTTGAGCTTCCATATGTTCGACTCGAAAGTTCGTGAACACTTTCGATGTTGAGGCTCACAAACATGTTCATGAGCTTTAGTGCCGAACATGTTCGCGAGCCTCTATATCGAGCAATTTCGCAAATATTATATCTAAATATATAATATAATACTCCCTCCGTCCACCTATTTCTGACACGGTTTCCTTTTTGGGCCGTCCACCTATTTCTGACACGTTTCCTTTTTTGGAAAGAATTAGCCACTAAGTAGTACAATTAGTAAATCCCTTATTACACTTAACATTCCATACTTAAATCTTATCCACTCATTTTTTCTGCACGTAGTTCAATATAATTTAAATTTCGAAAGTTTAAATTATTATAACTTGCTCGTTTGTTATCGGATTTTTATGATTTTTATATCAAATTAAAGGTCTTTATACGATCTTTCATTTAAGATCAGACAAGAACATGTTTTTATGCATATATGATGCTCTGTTTCTAAAATATGTTTATTCCCTACAAAATACACTTTATACACTACATCCATAAACACAATACACTTTACACACTAATCACTTCCGTCTTAAATCCCGTGCAAAAAGCAAACGTGTCAGAAATAGGTGGACGGAGGGAGTATAATATAATTTTAATTTTTATAAGAACGAGTCAAGCTCGATCGAGTTCGGATTCAAATTCGAAAAACGATCATAAACACTTATCGAGCCGAGCTCGAGCTTTTTGCATATGTGGCGAGCCGAGCTCAAAACATGCTAATGTTCGGCTCAATTCGGCTCGGCTCGTGTACACCCCTACTAATACTAGCCTCATAATTAATTATTTGAAAAAAAAATTTAGAAATGCCAAAATTGGAAGGAAAAAAAATAAATTAAATCTTCGAAGTCATTTTTGATATGAGTACATTTTTATGGGTGCAAGAAATTCACCCTTCTCATTGGGATACCCTTTTGGGAAAATAAAAAGGTGCGTTTATTTGTTTTTTAATGAAAATAATTACTTTGTTGCAACTATGAAAAATTGGTCAAAGTGGTAGTACTATGTTTATAAACATTGTAGAACTCACTTATACGGTACAATCATTTTATTAAGTCATTTATTTATTTTTTAAACCGCAACAACATAAATTTAAAAATCGCATCATAAAAAGATCAAATTCGGGAAAGTGATAAAAAATTATTGGCCCACGAGAATTGCAATGACTAGTGCCCCAAATCTAATATGATAAGCATTTGACGAAGGTGTGAGCGGTGCGGGCCTATCAAATGCTACAAAGTGCACATTGATTAATATTCGTATCTATTAACGTTGTTTTATCTAACTCTTTCATCTCATTTACGATAACGATTAATTAATTATCTTATTTATACAAGTCTCAATATAATTTGATCTTTTTTAAAAACAACTATCATAGTTTGCTCATTTGTTTTAAGACTTTTACAATTTTAATATCAAACTCAAAGTATTGACACGATCGCTCATTCAAATAAATCATCATCTGTTTCTATAGATCTATAATGCTTTTGATTCAATTGAAATTTGTATTAAAATATTAAATCTTATACTTTATTTTTCATTAAGACCGTCTAATTTTCGTACGGGCTCGTCATAAACGAAACAACCGGAGGTTTTGTTTTTATTTTTGAAAGGGCTCAAAATTATACTAATGCTGTAGAACTACAAAAATATGCTCGACAAACAAACTAGCGTTCTTTGCATCGATGAGCCCAAAGCTAGCCTATGGGCATATTTTTTGCTTAAAACCCCTTTTGGGGTCAAGTGAGAATATACAAAAAGTTTAAGGGCGCATATATAAAACTATATAATTCCAAGAACATTAATTTGGACCCTTGAAAATTTGATCGTATTCTTCTCTGAAAAACTTTTTGCACGCCTTCTTCTCATTCTTCCATCCCTCCTCGCGCACCAAGGTATGATCATGGAACCTTCGCATAATCGAATAATCTTTTAGGGGTTTTAATTTTTCTAGGGTTTTGCGGTGTTGATTGATTCTGATTTAATCTCGAATTATGCTGATCAATTGAATTTTCGTGTTTGATCGGTCAATTTTAATCTGCTAGGGTTCGGAATTTTATCCAGTTTGATCGTCGATCGCCGGGGTCAAGATGTGGGCGGCTTCGTGCCTAGCATCATGCTGCGCCGCCTGCGCTTGCGACGCGTGCCGTACGGTCGTGTCGGGGATCAGCCGCCGCTCAGCTCGGATTGCCTACTGCGGTCTCTTCGCGCTTTCTCTGATTGTTTCGTGGATTCTGCGGGAGGTTGCTGCTCCCCTTATGGAGAAGATTCCATGTGAGTATTCGATTATGCGTGATTGAAGCTCTTCTCCCGATAGGCTGATGTTTTGTTTTATGAAATTATGTTGTTGGTTGGGGGGTTTTCGAATTGCATGAAAGCAGAAGTTTTATGTGAGTTGTATATGAACACAGTATGTTAAACTTGGATTTTCCTGCTTGGTTGGTGTAAGCGTACCCCTACTTCCTTAGGGACATGGATAAGGAATTCATCGGTACAATGGGGAAAGTCTCCTCACTGGTGCTCTTTGCTCCTTGATATATCTGATGTAGCCTTTTAGTTCAAGAACTTGAGTTAATCTTTCGTCAATCAAAGGAAATTGAATGGATGGAGCGGGAATTTTTTGAAAGCTTTGTTAAATATGAGGAAATGGGGCTCTCTTTTTCTGTGATTGGGTAGTTATTTGTTTCTTTTTGTGATGATGAAGTGTGAACTGATAGTCTGTTCGAATTTTATTGAAGGGATCAATCATTTTCACCAAACTCCGGATAGAGAGTGGTTTGAGACAGATGCAGTATTGCGGGTGAGCTTGGGTAACTTCCTGTTTTTCACCATCCTTGCTATCTTCATGATTGGCGTGAAGAACCAGAAGGATCCTCGTGATAGTCTGCACCATGGGGGTTGGATGATGAAAGTTATTTGCTGGTGCATTTTGGTCATACTGATGTTCTTTCTTCCGAATGGGGTCATCAGCTTCTATGGTAAGCATTGTGCATATGGCGCCTGCATTATCTTTATTCTGCTGTCTCCTAAAATTATGTTCATCACTGGATAAACCTTACAGTATGTGGTCAAAGTTACACCTTTCTATATAATTTTGGTTACAAGATAAATTTTTTCGCTCACTTTTTTATTGAGAGTTAGAATTGAGAGGAGGCCTAGAAATTGAACAGGCAATTGTTGAGTTTGTGGAAAACTTAGTCGACATGCATAGTCTCTTTATTGTGTAATGAGTTTGTTTAGTTTCTTTTGAATTGGACCATACAAGTGGAAGAAAAGGAAACAAGAGAAAACGTCAAGGAAGTTCTGTTCAATGATGTTACACTGTATGTTCAGATTTAATGTTTAATGCGACCTGTGTAATTAATGCTCTTGAATCATTTCTACTGTACTAATGAATTAAAATAATTATAATGTGCCTGGAATCTGGATGTGATTAATTCCCCTGTTATTGTGCTCTGTTTATGCAGAGGCAACTTCCAAGTTTGGTTCGGGGTTGTTCCTTCTTGTTCAAGTTGTACTTCTGCTCGATTTTGTTCATGGATGGAACGACAAATGGGTTGGATATGATGAACAATTTTGGTGAGCTATTAATTTTGTTTAATACTTTATTGAGTTTTGTCACTAAAAAGGAACTTATGTGTAGCAATTTGCTTCTTTTAACCTTTGTATCCTTTATTTTTGCAGGTATGCAGCATTGCTTGTGGTCTCACTTGTGTGCTACGTAGCAACCTTTTCATTCTCTGCTCTGCTCTTCTATCTTTTTACCCCATCCGGACATGATTGTGGGCTCAATACCTTTTTCATCGTGATGACTCTGATCTTTGCTTTCGTGTTTACTATCACCACACTGCATCCATCAGTAAGTTTCTGAACTTCATATTCTCACATAAACGGATAAACAACATTCTCTCTTAATCAAGAACCAAGATATTGGTCATATTACATTGTTGAAAGTGGTTTTTTCTGAAAATTTTGGATTGGTAATGCCTTTATTATTTGCTTGTAGACTCACCAAATTTGTTCCTTACAGTAGATGTAGTTCATATTTTCCAGGCACTTATGTTGGCCTCACATATGACTTATGTGGCAAACATGGAAGTTTTTCTGAAGCATCCTATATTTTGTATTTTCAGTAAAAGTATTTCTCGTTTTAAAACAAAATTTATATTGGATCTACAATGTTGGCCTTTTGTATGTGTAGATTATGTTGTTGCATGCTGATAGGTTTTACCATAATACTCCCCATCTTTTCTGGCATTCCTATGCATACTATCTCCTTATCTTTAGTCATGAGCTTCTTTCTATAATTCTCCAAGTTAGTAAATGCATATTGCATGAACTTAACTTTTTTTTTTTTCGGGTTTATAAATCTGCTGTGGTTTTGTGACAATAGGTAGGCGGAAGCATTTTGCCATCTTCAGTTATATCTCTATATTGCATGTACCTCTGCTACAGTGGGCTAGCTAGTGAGCCTAGGGATTATGAATGCAATGGTCTTCACAACCATTCTAAAGCAGTTTCAACCAGTAGTCTTACACTTGGGCTGATCACCACAGTCTTATCTGTTGTATATTCCGCTGTACGAGCTGGATCTTCTACTACGTTGCTTTCTCCTCCTAGCTCTCCCCGTGCAGGTACGTTATTTTCTATTTTTTGGTTTTTATTTCCTTATAAGTGATTCCTACTAGGCGGAACATTCAAATAATGCACACGATGACTTTATTTCTCAAGTTGGAGTAATTTTCCACTACAAACCTTTGATTCCAGAAACAAACCTTTTCTGTACTTATTATAAAAGGATTGTTAATCAGAAATGCCTTTCCCTTCATTCAGAAGGCATTCTCAAATGTTGTTTTACTTCCATATTATATGTGCTCTTCATTTTATTTTTTTTCCTTTGAACCTTTGGATTATCTGACTATCTGTCTCCTCATTTAATTTGTGAGCATTGGTTTCATGATGCATGATAGGTTCTGGAAAACCTCTGCTACCATTGGACAAGGCAGACGAGCATTACGAGGAGAAAGAGAAAGAGCACTCGAAACCAGTGTCTTACTCGTATTCATTCTTCCACTTAATTTTCTCCCTAGCTAGCATGTACTCTGCCATGCTTCTCACAGGTTGGTCGACATCCGTTGGAGAGAGCGGGAAACTGGTGGATGTGGGTTGGCCTTCTGTTTGGGTTCGTATCATAACGAGTTGGGCTACTGCTGGCCTGTTCATCTGGTCCATGGTTGCTCCTATCCTCTTCCCCGACAGAGAATTCTGATATTAAAAAATCTGAATAGTCGAGGCAAAATCTGAATAGTCGAGGCGTAAGATGTAACTGTGTAGATTAATATCGATTTCAAGAGTGCTGTGTTGGATTTGCTGTAACAATTTGGCTGCGATTTCCCTCGTATCTTTATTTCGTTTGTAAATATGTGTGCTTGGCTATATTGATGGAATGGAAGTATTGGGACTCATGATATTTCAGGCACCAATTTCAAATAAATTGTGATGATTTTTTTAATTTTTTTTAAGCTAATTGTGCTGTATTTTTTTTAATTTTTTTTTTTTAAGATAATTAATGAAAGGCTCGAAGCTAAGACAACAAAAATTGTAGATATTAACCTTTTATCATAAACAGAATTCCTTTTCTTTCTACTCTTTTAGTTCAGTTAGTCATTTTTTTTATAATCCGAAAATGATTTTGTAGCACTTCTTGATGATGGGTTTTTAAAATGTATTATTAAAGATTTTTTCTTCTGTAGAACAGAATTGACCAAAAAAAAAAAATGACTCGACTTACAAGGAACATAAGAAGTAGTTTTTTTCGTTCTCATGCATACTTACCTAATAAAGGCAGAAGAGATGAAACAATCAAACTTGAGTGATTAATAAATACTTCAGTAATCAATCATCCAAACCCCCGTCAACACTGAACATATATATCTTTGAAAATGTTAAGAGTATTATAAGTATATAAGTTCACAAGGAAAAATTCTTTCAACCTTGTGTTTACTTAAAAGAAGAAAAGAAAAAAAAAAAAAGGAAAAAAATATTCCACCTAAAACTTTGTCAGCGTCTAATCTTCAAAGTCTCCAGCATTTTCCAACAGGTAGTTCACTGCTAGTTCTTCATTACGGTCACAAGCTAAAAACGCCTCGATCACAAGAGCTCGATCGAATCCCATGGCTTCCATCTATAAAGATCGTATTAGTAAATTAGAGCGTAGTTTAGTCTTTTAAACATAATTTGCAAAAGTGAAGGTTAGTTTCATACTCTTTCGATTGCCTCCTGTTCTGCCGGTGTTACACTGACAGCATGGGGCATGTCCTGCTCAGCCTGATCAAATATATCCCTACAACATTGGAAAGCTACTCAGGTCCATATACATAAAGATAATGACTCGGATTGCAGTACACGGATATAAGTTTTAGATGCAAGTATAAGTAGTAAATTTACACCAAATGGATATTAACATGTGAGAGAAAGGGAGAAGGGTGCAGTGAAGTTGCAATTTTTTTTCAGAAACTAGATCCACGGCAGCAGATTTTAAATGTGGAAATGATCGATGCAACTACTGTATTCAAAGCATCAACAATTTTTTGCAAATCTGAAAGCTCAAAGCTCAGATCAAGAAGAAGAGAGAGAGTGCAGGAAGGAATTAACCCTGCATGCTGATTTAAATAGCAATGTTTTTTCTAGAAGTAGAAAAAAACTCACCCTTCAGAACCATCAACGGGTTCATTAATTAATTGGAGGAACTCTTGATGATTTTCTTGTATAAGTCTTAGGAGAGAAGGATTTTGCTTTCCAAGCTCTTGTAGCATTGGCTGCAAAAATAAACAAATTTAGCACTAAGAAACAGAATCATTATAAGCACAGACCAATATATATTAGTCACATGAAGGCAACCTGTAGAATTTGCGGGTTAGCTTGAACCAGCGAACGCAGTGCTTGAAACTGTATACAATTATAGCAACTTTCATTACAATCTCACAATAATTAGGATGACTAAGAGGAGTAGACGATAGAATCTATGAAAGAAAAGGATATAACAAAACGAAAGAAACTAACCTGTTGGTTGTTCCTGAGAAAACCAAGGGATCCAGCACCAGATATTGTCTCCTGGGGAGATTTTAACAGACAATAAGAAACATGGGAAAAGAACAAATATTGGAATGCATAATTCTCGTTTAAAGGGGAGGCAAATTGAGATAGCTTGGAATTCTGTTTTTCTTCTTCTTTGGATTAGTAATGTCAGCTAATTTATTAATAAAGCAAAAGAGAACCTGAGGAAACAAATTCAAGGGGGAAGAGTTCGGTCCTCCCGAAACTGGTGGACCAGTTGCAACTACTGAATCAACTGGAGGTTGAGCCATTGAAACATCAACTTCTGTGCTCTCAGGAATTCCCTTACAGAATATAGAAAAAGGATAGAAGTTCAGTATCCGTACTCAATCAAACAACAACTGATAAAAGTGATACGTGAAGATGAATAAGGCCATACTGTATACAAGTAATCCACGGCTCTTTCTGGATTATTATATGCAGCTCGAAGAGCACGTCTCACTGTCTCTTTATCCCATCCACCACCACCCATATCAAACAGTTGTTGAACAGTCTCCTCAAGATTATCGCCAGCAACTAAAACGGAAGCAGCTTCCTCGTGCGAACCAGAATGGTCACTGTAACAACAATATAACCATTGTCAATAAATAATTTAAATCTTCTGAAAACCAAGTAGTACCACAAATGAAAAGATTCCATACGCTGCTAATGGAGTAGTAGAAACTGATGGAGCGACAGAAGCTGATGGTGCAACAGAAGCTGATGGAGTGCTCTTAGGAGCCCTATGTGATGAAAGCAGCCTGATAAATAGGTATACTAATATATATGAGCATTAGAAACATATCACATTCTGATGTTCTACGATGACTCACGGTACAGATGGTTGAGCTTCAGCTGCAGGGGCAGGATTAGTAGCGGGTGCAGCAGTAGAAGCAGGCTGTAGAAACAATTAATTGGGAACTGCTCAAAACACATTCAGCTAGAACGGGGAAAAAAGAAGAGAGAAAACCAAAGAAAAACAGAACATGAGCATTCCAAGAATTGCACCTGAGAAGATGTTGACGCGCTTGAGCTCAAACTTTTGCTCTGTATTAGCCAGACAGAAAGAAGAGGGCAAAAAAGAAGTGAGAGTCTTTGGAAATTGTTTTAAGAATCATACGTTGATTGCAATAAATTACACAGTCCTGGCCTTACAATCCACGCATAGCATAGAACCTAGTACCATGAAGCCTACTGTACTATCCTCGGTCAAAGTGGTTACCTTGCTTAGCATGACAACAAGAAAGCCGTCTTCAGAAACCTTGTTTTCAGCCAAGGTACTTTCATCTTTCAATACCTTCCCATTATATATCAACAATTGTTGACCACATGGATAATTATCTTTGCCTTGCACATCTTCGATGCATTTCTTAACAGCCATTATCTATAATTCAAAAGTACCCGGATCATAATCAATCGACAACAACACAGCAGGTTTTAACAGAACATCCTTTAACAAAATGAACTATTCCACAAAGTGCATAAACACAGTAATCAAAACATCAAATAGAGAAATAACAGATCGATCAAGAAAAACGAAAATGCCCCACATCCACCACAGTGTCCATTGGCTACTTTGTCATTTCAAATCCCGCAAAACTAATCCCACAAAACATTAGAAACTTTACAGAATTCAGCTAACACACTTTCCAAAATGCACCAAGATTACAACTTTTCCTACAGACAACCCATAAAGATTCACTATTAACCGATAAAAACAGAAAATATTCTAAAATTCCAATTCATTTTAACAATCCCAACCCCTAGGTAACCGTCCCCAACATATAACAGAAAATTTTGAATCACCATCATTGATGACTGCTACTTTATCTTGAATTTCCTCAACAATAAATGCAAAAGGGGCATCAACCAGCCCACATTGTCCAATCCAATTTCAAAAAAATTAAGCCGAAAAAAAAAAGCAACAACAAACAACAAACTACTTAAAAGCTAAAAAGGCTGGTACCAGATGCAAACACAAAACACACAACTTCCATAACGAAAAATTCAACACTAAAATTCCAATTTTCTTCAAGTTAGCTGAAATACAGATAGCACAGAGATGAGAGGGAGAGAGAAAGAGAGAGGGAGAGATGTTACTGACGGCGTCGGTAGCATGGACGGTAATTTGGAAGTGGCTGCCTTTGAGTGTTTTGACGGTGAGCTTCATATCAACAAATTTAATCTGGGAAAATGCTAAATAATTGAGAAAAATCTAAACCCTAGAAGCACACTATGGATCGAGGGGGAGGAGAGAGAGAGAGAGAGAGAGAGAGAGAGAGAGGAGGGGAATTGAGGGAACGAAAAAGTGTGTAGCAAGAAAATCTTCAAAGCCTTTCTCCGGGTTTTCAATTCAATTTTTTTGCTCTGAATTTGGCACGTCCTCTGCACGTGACCCACAATTTTCCTTTTCTAATTTTATTTTTTGTTGATATTCCTTTTTTAACTAATTATTCTTTACCTTTTCCCTAAAGAACTAATCATACCCTTCACCTTCTTCTCCCACCAATTAATTTAAATTTTTTGAATTTAATTTAATTTAAGAAATTAAAAAGTTGGTATGTTGGGATCAACACTGATTCATCTTTTTCTTGAAAATATAAGATAAGTAATTAAGAGGGGAAATAGAGTTGTCTAATTTATTTGAACCCAAATTCGAATTACTATGTTTTAAGAAAATCCCAGATAATTATGTCAATGGGTTTTCACAGTTCAATTTGATTTGTGTCTTGCACATTGACAGGTAGGTTCTAAAGTCTCAAATAGTGCTCGTTCCATTTAAGTCGGGTAATGAAAATGAAATGGAATCGTGTAAAGTAAGGAATTCGTAGCAAATACATTATCTATCTACTTGTTTCTCTTCCTCCTTGATGGATAACAAATTGACGGATTAAATTACCCCAAATTAGGCAGATGAGATCCTCTGTTCCGAAATTTGTATTCCAATTGTGTATCTAAGTCAAAACTATGTAGTTTTGATATGATATCTTTTAACTGTTCTCAAATTCAATAATTTCTTAAACTATTAAAACTACGTAATTTTAACTTGGATACACAATTGGAACATAAGTTTGTGAACATAGGATCTCAATCGTAAGTAAGGGTAATAGATAACATATTACTCAAACCAGACAAGAAATTGATTCAATAAATTGTTTCCATGACTAAACTCTAACATTGAGCACTGCATTTTTCACCTGATAATTCCGCATTATTAGAGATATAAATTACAAATAGTAGTGGTTAAAAAAAGAACAAAGTGGAGTAGCTGAAACATAATAATAGGCCCAAGCCCAAAAGCTTTATTCTACAATTATCTAATTAGATTGAAATTCCATGCAAACATATAAATTTGATAAAAAAAAAATTATACAGTGACTGATACTATTGTATCCTATTACCTCACTCATGTCGAAGACAATACTTTTTTAAATATTATATAAATATAAAATAATATTAATGTGTCATCTTGAATTAAAGAGAGAGAATATGCCAAGGAGGTTTTTGGCGAGAATAGTGTATCCAACGAGACTACTTAAAATGGATTGGAGATGGGAAAAGCTAGAAGGTCGAGTGCAAGAATATGATATAGCGAGTGCAAGTGAGATTGTTGGATCTGAGTAAGTGTGACACTCTCTCCGTCCATTAATCCTTAAACATTTCAACTTTTTAGCTGATTTTGAAACTTTGCAATGATATCTAAAATAAAATTTTGGAATTATAATTTTTTTTTTTATATAAGATACTTCAATACTCAAAATACCCTACAAAAAACACTTTATAACGAAAATTCATTTTACAATCATCTATCACTATAAAACTTCAAAATAAAATAAAAGGTTAAAATATTTAAAAATTGATAGACTATAAGAGGATCGGGGCCCTTCGTGGTGACCACCCTTATGGTTCATCAATAGTCATCGGCCTCAACTGCCTCGTTGTTGCACAGGAGAGGAGAATGTGAATTAAGTTGCAATAGTCAATTACTATTTAGATAATATTTAGGGACTGTTTCATTTTTTTGATAGTTCACAATTTTTAGGGATATTCTCTTTTAAGTAATGAATCACCACACAAAAAATTATAACAATACCTTTTAAATACCGCTTTAACATATCGTCACACTATATTAAACTCTAATCCGTACCAACTTCTCCGATAATATGGAGTAATTTATCGATAGAATAGAGTAATTTGATTTACGAATTCCAAAACGTACAGTAGACTGATTAATGGGTTGTGAGTTGGGCACAGTCTTGCACAATTTTTTTTAAATGGGTTGTGTCCTAAGAGCATTCACAATGCAAGACCCTTGATATTTAAAGAGTCGACCTTTAAATTTAGGTTGCATTGGAGAGCCCGGAGGACAAGAGTTGGGGCACTTGTGTAAGACTCCAAAACCTTATATTTTTCTCTCTTTTCTCTCTCTATCATCAATTGTTTTTAGGGTGTCTCTATTATCATGTCGGCATGTCCTAGGTGGTAAGCTCTTTTATTGGGAATGATATATTTTATTGTTAAATTGTATTACACATTCTATTGCATATATTAATGACATGTGACAAATCGTAGAGTTTAGATATTTAAAAGGGTTGAGGCATATAGTTTTATTATATGAATTATAAATATAAATCATTAATTATGTCACTTGTCATCCACTTACAAATACAATAGACAATAACACTAGTAGGCAATAAAAGATTTGAACGGCTTCGGATATTCAAATATTGCATATACTAGTTCAATTATTTATCCGCTTTATAATCACTGGATCAAGCGCACATTTATCGTAACAATGATACAAAGTACAATTAATGATTATAATTAACCGCTACCATCCAATATTTAATTTAAGGCAGTTAAAAAGCTTAACTATCATAACCGTGCTCTTGAAAACAAGCAAGCTGCTGAAGACCTACCTCGGGCCGATGATCTACCTCCATAGATCTACATGCCACCTAAGTTGTCACGTCGGTTGTCAATTAGGACAAATCCCAATGGGAAGAAATGAGTCAACTCCACCTGCTAGTTACCATGTCAACAAGATTCTCAACGGCTGTCTTTCAAACTCGCCTATAAATACTCTTTCCACTTCAATGGAACTGTATGGGGAATTAAATATTCACAAGCTAAAGTGCTGCGAAAATTCTCTCGCTACTTCATATTCATTCGACACTTGAAATCTCTATAATTCTTCAAGTGGCGAAGTTGAGAATTTCTTCATCACATCAAGCTTGGAGCGTTTACTGCTGCTTCAAGCCTCATCTACAACTCTCTCATCCAGTCAATTAGCTAGATAGTTTGAGTTTGTTGTAAAGTTCGTTGTAATTTTCAAAGGTTGTAAGATTGTATGAAACTTATAAGAGAGAAGGTGAATTCAAAGGTTAAAAGAATTTGTAGATCGAGCTTAGATCTACTGTGGACGTAGGAGGGTTATCTCAGAACCACGTAAAGTTGTGGTGTCTTTCTTTCTCTCTCTTTCTTATCTCGCTCTCAATTGCATATTATCTATTTGTCTGACTAACAATCTCATTCTTGCATATCATACAACAAACTTGCATTTAAAGGTTAAAAGATTTTCTTAAGAGTTCAAAACAACCTCCCCAACATATTCCGCATTCGCATAGTTTAATAAATCAAGCTTGTTCTTCCAACAAGTTTGATAGATCAACATGTCTATCTTAGAACGACCTCGACCAAGTCGCTCATTAAACAATTTATTTTAAAATCGCAAAATGGCAATTGGTGTATTCATCCCCCATACACCAATCAATTATGTCTGGAATCAACATGGAAAAAATGCAGCCTCATAATTTAATTCAACAATTATAGGTCCGATCGGATCGAATCTACTAGTATAGCAATTAGCAAGGCAATAGAACTTCTTAGTAACATATATACCGGCCTCCTCAATTCTACTATATATATATATAATCTCATTTTTTTTGAATATGTGTGAGTTATAATTTTATTTTATTTTGATTGGAATGTAAAATTCATTGAAAAGAAGAAGTCGGGCATGCGACATACATAATATTAAAATGTGACTAGGATAATGTGACAAATAGGGTAGTATTTCTCTACAATGGAGTACTATATATCTTAGTCTAATTTGCATGTAAATTATCAGCATTTGTTATTTTAAACATACAAGTATATTTTTAGAGATAAGGAGTGCAAAATTTGTAGGGTGATTTGCGTTATCAATTTTGAAGTACATTTTTTTTTTCTATATAAAATATTGATAGGTGTTAGGGACTGTCAGACGCACTATCACCAAAAAACATTATTGTCCATTTTAGGTCAAGTTCGTACGGTTTTACTTTTGAACTCCTATCCGAAATAACTCACATTAATACAGTGGTGTTCCAATTATATATGAAGTATATCAACCTTATATTTCTGACGTGTAATATGTTGTTTGTCCGAACTATATTAATACAATATACGGTACGGTGTTAACTAACATTTAGATTGAAGATCTTCTTCAAAAAAAAAAAAGCAAGAAAACATTAGGATTGAAGAAAACGTATATAGTAATCTTATTCTCTCTAAGGCACCAAAATTAAAGATGAAATTCATGCACTATTCCATCTTGCTTCCAAGTTGAGATCTGTATAATAATTCTGTTATGAAAAGTATTTTATTTTATTAGTATACACTTTGTCACATACTACTTGTGTTAAGCACCAAAATTTCTATAATTTTTCCAAATAAAAGCAAATCTAAACAAAATTAATTATCAGGATCATAACAGTTAGAAACGCTCCTCTATTCACTATAAACATTCTTAATGTGCCGCCGTTGATGTGGTAATAATATGATTTACATCTGAACTTTCAGATAAGTTATGTATATATTTAAATAGTTTATTAAATTGATTATATGCCATGCTATCCATAGATATATTAAGAATTCCCAGTTGGGAAGCAAACAGTGACAAATATGAAATATCAAAGAAATGTGAGTTGCCATAATAAATTGGGTGATCATCTAACATTAAAATGCTGGTTTTATTTTATTTTATTTTATTTTTAATAACAACTGGGTTTTGTATTTGTTGTAAATAGCTATATATCCATTATATTGAATCAATCTCAATTCACAAGGCAATTATTGATCAAGCACGTACTCAAAGAAATACTCATTAATTAGTTGTTACAACTACTTCAAAATTAAGAGTTCTTGATTTATAGAAACACACTCTAATTCTCTTGCTTTTTTCAATTGTATTTCCACATTGAGAGGAAAAAAAAAAAAATTTTTGAGGTAATAAACAAACAAACATAAATAAATAAATTTAGAGATGAATATGGAGTACGATGCATTTAATAAATTAATTTTCAACCCCAATCCCAATTGCTCAATGAAAAACTTTCTAGTATGATTTTGTACAAATTGATAAAAATCTCAACTTGCACGACCGCCACCAAAATCACATGCATGCATGGTTTATTCAATGTAACAACTTAATTATGTCACGAAATATAGGAGTGTCTCTTTCTACTTTTATACTTATCAAAAAAAAAAAAACTGTTCTTCATTATAAAATAGAATATAATTAATGCTATACAATTCATGAAGACCAATCAATTGAAATATTAAAAAAAAATAAGTACTAATTGAATCTACTAATATATATTTTATCCATAATTAAAAAAAAAAAAAAACAGTTGCTCGAGTTTTACCAATGAATTCGAAATATTATCAAGAGAGAGAAATTCAAATAATTAAAGAATATGAAGTCATGAAATCATAGTACTAAAAAGTTTATGATCAGGAAATCATGTACTTACCTTTTCTCTTTATGGAGTCACTTTCCAACTATGTTTTCATTAATTTCTATATATATTATTGCCCACAGAACTTTAATTTCATGAGATATTTTTATCTCCTAAGAAAGAATACTCCCTAACAATCGTGATCCGACGATTATATATTTAAGAGAAATTGTTATAGGAATACAACTTTAAAGTGAGCTCTACGGAAAAATACGAGATTGTAAATGCAAAACTGATATGACATTCACATAAGTATAAGTTGTTTGCATATTGATCGTGCTCTTGATAGGTAGATGCGTATTCCCAAAATCAAAACTTCTGCTCGATCTCTAAGAGAAAAATTAAAATAAAATTGTTTACCCAGAACGAATATTAAATTTTAATATGAAAAAAAGTAAATTATTAAAAAAGAAAAGAAAAGTCAGTTACTGAATTAACTACTGAATTTCCGAAATTAATTTGTGGTGGCGCCGCCCAAAATTGATTTTTGTACAGTCTTCCTTCACACCTGAACTCCGTGGTTACATTACTACTTTGTTCAACACATAATAATAATAATAATAATAATAATAATAATAATAATAATAATAATAATAATAATAATAATAATAATAATAATAATAATAATAATAATAATAATAATAATAACATCTTCTATGAATTACATCAATTAATTAATTAAAAATGATGAGGGCGATATATAACAGAAAATTAGGATCAAGACAATACTATTATTTTTCGTACTAAATAAATATTTTGTTGCTTTCTACTACTAAATATAAATTAGGTACAAGTAGTTGAGAGGATCGATTGATCGAAAATCATACATCTAAGTAAGGAAATTTAATTTCTTTAAATTATAGTATACCATTTGTCAAATAACTAAGAATTAATATATGGAGGAACCCATGGTTATAAGTATATGTCATGCACACGTACTAGTGACCTAAATATGTCGTAATTATTTTTAAAAAACAATTTACATATATTTAATTGTGTTCAAATTTAAAAGGGTTTGGTGTTGTTATTTTATGAAATAATAATAATAATAATAATAATAATAATAATAATAATAATAATAATAATAATAATAATAATAATAATAATAATAATAATAATAATAATAAAAAATTGATAATTGGTTAATGGACCGAATTTGTTTGGCTTCATTGGCCAAAGTTCTTTATTTTGGGAGACTTGAGTTCTAAATTCTAATACTAGGTATATGAGTTTAGACCAATCTATAAATTATCAAAATTTTGAGTTAACCTTTTGGGTTCTGCTCCATCCGTTCACCATCTTTTTGCTTTAATCGTGTTGACACGAATTTTAATATGTCAAAAAACTGTTGTTACAATGAAATATGTTTTTGTCGTAGATTTCAGTAACGGAATAACGTTTATCGTCACCGTTTAGTAACATAATCTCTTTCTGTAGTAGATTCTACGACAGAAGTGTATTTTCGTCACCGTTTTAACTACGGAATTACTCTTCCACAGTAGCTCAACAACGGTGTTGACTGTCCGTAGTTATTTCCCAACGCCTCTTGATTCCCTCGTTGTGCCGTAGCAAATCAATTACTGAATTATTTTCCCTCGCCAATTCCGTCACCATTGCCGAGATTTCTTGTAGTCATATTCTTCATCATATTATGTATAATAATATGTATCAGGTTCGACCTAAACTTCATTGTATCATCAACTTTTAGATATATTAAAATGTGTATCTAAAAATCGAAGTACAAAGACAACGGACGGGAGTAATAAGTATAACAACGAAGGAGAACTTTTTTGAGTTTTAGGTTTTCTAGGATATTTGTAAACGGTGTATGGCTAATTAATGGACGGCGCCTAAAACATAAGGTTAGAGTCAACAATGCTATTAATGTAACGCCCTTTTCAATTATTCAAAGTTAGTAGACGAATAATCAACATATCATATTAATAATTACTCCCTCCTATTTTTTTATAATAGTCATTTTAGCTATTTGCACAAGTTTTAAGAAATTTAAATTTTGTCTAAAATACCCTCAATTAATATTATGTGTCTATTTATGAATGAAATGAGTTCAATGCATAATAGAGGAATAAACATAATTTAATAGGGACATTATTGGAAAAATGGAGTAGAATGACATATAAAATTTAAAAAGTGAAAATTCTAAAGTGACTATTATAAAAAATAGGAGGGAGTATGATCTACTATCTACATACAAAAATAATTGTAGACAAGCGTAATTAATTTTCAATAAATGATCTATAGACCACAATCACTATCTTAAATATATAGTGAACCAATCGATGCAACTTTCCACCTCAACCACAAGTTTCTAATTAGGTTTCGAGTTTGAGTAAGACACTATCATGTGGTATGAAATAAAAAATAGTATAAACCTAGCCAATTAGTTTTCATAATATCTCATTTGTGTGAGACAATTAAACACCAATATCCAATTGCATATGTATGGTTAATAATTTTGTTCCAAAAATACACGGATTTGCGTGAAAATCTCAAATAAACGTAAATTCTAGACATGGTGCAATTTCACTATAAATTACAGTATATATCAAGAAAAAATCCATGCGCTACTGCACCATGAGCCTCTCGGGCTCAACCTAGGCGATTTTAGGTGATGTATATATCAACTGATTTAGTTAGTGGTTATTATATTTCGAACATCTGATTGCGACTCATGTTTAAGTTTTTAATGCATAAGACGTTTCATATAAGATCAACTCCCTTTCCAATTTACTATCTTCGTCCATTTTATCATGACATTTTTGTTTAATAACGTAGATAGAAATTAAATAGTAAAGCCTTATAATAAAATGGACATATGAATTATTATTTAATCATTATAACTTTAAGTGGCATGATTGTACGGAAAAAACTAGCCCTAACTCACAACTTAAGAGATTAGACACTACACATTATTGAAAAAGCTATGCTACAATCTCATAAATTGCAAATCTAACTATCAGATCATCGGTCAAATTTACATCCTTCACTCGACGAACATTTAGGGCGACACGACAGATCACATCGAACGAAGCCATTGCTCACAAAAGACCTAGGGCCAAACCCTAAGAAATGCACAACCCTTGAAGTACAAGTATCCCAAGTTCATGGGATTGTTAGGTAAGAAATTTGTTAAGGCACAATGTCTTAAGACATTTGGTCCATCCCCACAAGGCTTTTAGTCCCACACAAAATCTATGAACTAAAGAGCTTCAACATCACAAGCATCACCTTAATTTTCCCAAGAAATTTTTTTCACATGATTAATTTTTTCTCTGACACACATAATTAATACTACCTCTGGTCCGTCTAAGTTGGTTGGTTTCTAAATGGAACAACAACCAAGAAAAATGAAGTAAAATGGGATAAAAGGGTGATGTGATGGAGATGTGATGGTAAATTAGAGGTTAATTTAATTTAAAATATGATAGTGGGTCACATATATTTGTAATTAAAATTAAAAAAGGGTAATTAAGTGTGATGTAGATGGTGATGTGATGTTAAATTATTTCCTTTTATGGAAACATGTCTAATATACGGGATGTCCCAAAAAGGAATAACAGTCTACTTAAACGGGATGGAGGTAGTACTCCCTTTTCCTCACAAATTGAACCCTTGACACAATTATTCCTAGAAAATTTTATTTCAAAATTTTGGAATAGATAAAATTAAATATGATAACTGCCATGGTGAGAGTAACACAACAAAAAACATCCACATCTCAACTACAACCTGCAAATCCACTAACTAGAAATCCCATAAAAGCATAATAGTAGTATTTCCTATGCAGCCAACCATATAACTATTGCCCCTCATTTTCTTCTAACTCTCCCATTTAATTCCCCCTTTGATTTTTGGGATGCTAACAGCTCCAGCTGTCAACTGCTTGATGAACTTCCCCCTCAGCATAAATGTGTTCAAATGCTGTTAGTTTTCTGGATATTGTCAATTCCTAGCAGGCAAATTATTGCAAGAATTTCTAGAAAATAATTTAAAAGGGAAAGGGATGCTTGTTTTATTGTTTGTATAAATAAATTCTGGGTTCTTGATTCTTGAAGGTGCCATTATATGCAAGTGTTTGAAGCTTGAGAGGAGTGCAAAAAAAGATCAAGAAACAAGAAAAGGTGGGGAGATATAAGTGAGATGATGCAAAAGTGTACTTTTTTTCCTTTCTCCCTTTTCATTTATGAAGTTATGAAGTCATTGTTTTGGTACAAGATTCATTTATTACATCCCTCCAAGATTCACTTTTTCTTTGTTTTCCCTCACATGTTGTCTTGTTTTTATCCTTAGATACAAACATATGATGTTTATGGAGAAGAAGATGAGGAGTGAGAGAGATTATTGCAGTGTTTCATGCAGGAATGATAAACCCTCTTTGTTTTCTTGGCCATGGCAGAATCTGGGCAGCTTAAAGGTGAGAACTTTTAAACTTTTTTTCTCTTTTCTTTTCATAATTGTGATTATTTTCAAGAATTTGATTCTGGGTATTAATCTTTTTTTACAGTATTTGTTGTATGCCCCGTTACTTGGAAATGCCCTCAATGCAATCTATAGAGGTGAAATCAAGAAAAATGCTTGGTGCTTTCATATTCTCACCTTGTTTAGCCTTAGAGCCCTTGTTCATCAGCTTTGGGGAAGTTATTCTAGCATGCTTTTCCTTAATCGAAGTCGAAGAATCAACCCAAAGGGTTTGGAATTCAAGCAAATTGATGCAGAATGGGATTGGTAAATTATTCTAATCATAGATTTTCTTGAAGTAAAAATGGTTTCTTGGGCTTGAAATCTTGATATTTGTCTCAATCTTGCAACAGGGATAGTTTCTTGATCCTTCAGATTACTGCTGCTTCATTACTGTATCTGAGTTTCCCCCTATCGAATTTGCCAGTCTTCGATTTTCGGGGAATTTTGTGGTGTCTTGTACTCCACATAGGAGTCTCAGAGCCATTGTATTACTGGATTCATAGGTTCTTACATTCCCCTGCTTTGTTTCAACAATACCATTGGCTCCACCATAGCTCTGGGGTTCTGCATCCTTTCACAGGTTAGAATTGCACGAAGAAACGAGCTATTTCTTCGATCCTCGCCTTAAATTTTGATTAGTCAAATGTAGGAGTTTGATCTGATTCTTTTTAGCTGTGTTTGGTGTTGTCTGCAGCTGGACATGCAACATTCTTGGAGCATCTGCTCCTTTGTGTAGTTGTAGGAATCCCAACCTTGGGTACTACCTTGTTCGGATGTGGATCGATAAGTTTGATGTACGGTTATCTCCTGTTCTTCGATTGTCTTCAGTGTTTAGGCCATTGCAATGTTGAGATTTTCCCTAGTCACATATTTGATGATTTTCCACTGCTCAAGTACATTATTCGTACGCCAACGTAAGCCCCCTACTTTTGTCGATGTTCTTGAAGTATTCGAGCATCGTTTCGTTCCTCCAAACGATAGAAGAGAAAACACTTTGAAAGATTACATTCTCTTGTTGATTTGATTTTTTTTTTTCTCTTGCAGATACCACAGTCTTCACCACACAGACATGAAGACTAACTTTTGCCTATCAATGCCTTTGTTCGACAAGTTATGGAAGACGACGCACGACAAATCGTGGGACCTCCAAAGAGAAATCAGTTCAAGAACAGGTGAGCATCATCTCTGTTCGACAAGTCGATAGGTATTTAGCTTTGCAATTGTTAACACTTGTGAAAAAAATGGAAAAAATTTCAGAGAGCAAAGTAGCCGATTTCGTGTTTCTTGCACACGTAGTTGATGTGATGTCGGCTATGCACTCCCCGTTCGTCTTCCGATCATTCAGCTCCACGCCTTTCAGTATAAAGCCCTTCTTATTTCCGATGTGGCCTTTCACATACTTGGTGATGCTCTTGATGTGGGCAAAGGCTAAGACCTTCTTATTCAGCCTTTACTATCTCAGAGGCAAGCTGCACGAGACCTGGGTCGTCCCAAGATTCGGTTTTCAGGTCCAATTCAATCGTTCTGTACATAAAAAACACGAAGTCTGATCTTCATATTGCTTGATAGTGTTATGCTATTCAATTTTCTTGCAGTATTTCTTACCTTTTGCTACACAAGGCATAAATAGTCAAATCGAAGAAGCCATACTTAAAGCAGATAAGCTTGGAGTTAAGGTCATCTCCCTTGCTGCACTAAATAAGGTAAACCTCGTTTCTTCCACGTCCTGTTTCTTGGATTGAGGATTTTCAAGCGTAACTCGTCTAATCTTGCAGAATGAAAGCCTCAACGGAGGCGGAACCCTCTTCACGAATAAGCATCCAAATCTCAAAGTGAGAGTAGTCCATGGAAACACCCTCACAGCTGCAGTGATCCTGCATGAAATTCCTCGAGATGTGGACGAAGTTTTCCTAACCGGTGCCACTTCTAAGCTTGGTCGAGCCATTGCTCTCTACCTTGCTCGTCGTAAGGTCAAAGTCTTGGTATGCTCCTCCAATTTTTCGTACTTTTGCTTTTATCGATACATAAAAAACGAGGCATTTGTACTGAATTTGTGTCTGAAATTCAGATGCTAACACTCTCAACCGAGAGATTCAGCAAGATTCAGAAAGAAGTACCCCAAGATTGCCAGAAATACTTGGTTCAAGTCACCAAATATCAAGCAGCACAAACGTGTAAGGTAATCCTCGATTTTTCGATTCTTGAATCTGCATCAACATCCGATATTGTCATACACTTGTTGTACCGATCATTTTTTGAATTTTCAGACGTGGATAATCGGGAAATGGACAACGCCTCGAGAGCAGTACTGGGCTCCATCAGGGACACATTTCCACCAGTTTGTGGTTCCTCCCATCATCCCTTTCCGGAGAGACTGCACTTATGGGAAACTGGCAGCCATGAGGCTCCCAGACGATGTCGAGGGCCTCGGATCATGCGAGGTACGTACATCTAGACAACGAAGCATCACTCTTTTCACCTTTTACCACTATCTTGACACTAGAACTCTGTTTTTGTTCTTGAAGTACACAATGGGGAGAGGGGTGGTACATGCATGTCACGCAGGAGGAGTTGTACATTTTCTCCAAGGGTGGAAGCACCACGAGGTCGGAGCGATCGACGTCGATCAAATCGACGTAGTTTGGGAGGCTGCACTCAAGCATGGCCTCAAGCCCTGTAGATGAAAGAAAAAAAGAAAAGAAGAAAACTGCAGAAATATGTACACATACATTTCTTGGTTTGTATGCTAAGGGCTTAAAAGCATACTTTTCCTTCTTCTTTTTTCTATTATTTTTCGCCCTATCTTTATTTTTATTTTTTGAATTCTATTCCAAATAAAAGTAAGTAGGGTTGAGGATTAGGTACTGTAAAATTGGGGGGGAAAGAAATGGAAAAAGATTTACAATTACATTGGGATATATTGAAGAGAGTTATTGTGAACTGTATTTCTTGTATTTCACTATATATGGGTATTTTACTAATCTACAAAAGGCTATAATTATTACTCCGTCCGTTCCATTTTAGTAGTCCTGTTTATTTTCGGTACAAAATTTTATGCACAAGTATTAAACTTGAAAAGTAAGGAGTTCATAAAAATGAAGGGTTATATTTTTGAAAAACAAGACTAATAAAATGAGACGGAGGAAGTACTCCCTCTGTCCCACTGATAAAGAGATATTTTTTCCTTTTTGGGACGTCCCACTGATATAGAGACCTTTCCCGAAATAGAAAATTTTAATCCAATAAAATTCAGACACACCACTTTAATCCACTACCCATCACTTTAACACACTATCATCACCTCCGTCTTAATTCCCATGTCGAAATAAAAAAGTCTCTACCTCAGTGGGACGGAAGGAGTATTATATATAAAATTTTATAAATAATTACATTTATGTCAATTTCCTTCCAAAAGCTACACGATCTTATCCAAAAGACACTAATCTAATATTTTATGATTAATGGACAATAAATAAGATTATGATATTGGGTCTCCTGCTAAAAACATAAAAATATTGGGTCTCAATTCTCAAGTTAAGAGCCTAGGGTTTCAAATCTGAATCAAAATTGCTATTAATTTGATAATTTCTCCTATAAATACAAGCTACATTTGTCATTAGTTTATCATAATTTTTACATTACTTTAGTACTTAAAACTTAAAAATTAAGACTATAATGAAGTGTTTTTTTGCCTTTTATTTTTAATTTCTTGAATCATCTTTTAAAATTAAGAGTAAGAGAATGGTTTCATATTAAAAAAAGGGTCAAGTTTAAAAATACTCACTTTTATAAGAAAGAGTACTTCTATACCCACATTATAAGAAATATAACTTCTATACCCATTTTGCCTTGAAATGTCTTAAATACCCTTACTATTTGGGCCCACTTGTCTAATAAAAAAAAAATCAACTAAATATATAAATTAAACGTGGGGCCCACCAAAAAATTCAATTCTCATTTCAATTTTTGTTGTACACGATCTCACTCTCTCAATTCACGATTGAACTTTCGTGGATTGAAAATTTTCAATCCATATCTGACTCGGCAATTAAAAAAAAAAAAAAAAATCAGAAACCGAAATTAAAATTGGAGATCACGAAAAACACATACACGACCCCGGCTAGGAGACTGGCGTGTAATTTTTTTGTAAAATCTTAAATAGCATTTATTAACTTTCAAACACCAAATCTGCCAAATTGATTCAAAATAGAGGTTGTTAGCATAACATTAATTGAAAAATCAGAAAAAGTGAGAAAACAATAGCATAGACCTAATTAATTTCATCACAACACTAAATTTTAGAAATATCGTTGAGAGAGAAATTTTCTCGATTTTCTGGAAATTTTTGAATCGATTCAAGACCTTTTTCGAGACAAATACCAAGGTAATATACGATTTTGTTTATTTATTATTTATAATATGCGGAAAAAAATAGAAAATATGTGTTCTTATATACACGATTGAACAGTGAATTCAACCGTGTATACACGATTAATTGTACATAATAGTCGTGTAAAGTCAACAAAGTCAACGATTGAAAGTCAAAATTGTTGACTTTACACGACTATTTTGTACAATTAATCGTGTATACACGATTTTTGACACGAAATAATCGTGTAACTAAGATAAAAAAAATTCAGATTATTAATTTTTGTTTTTTTTTTCGGTACAGATCGAGATGAGTGATCAGAGAATTCTTATCCGTCATAGCGGTCGTTGGGAGGGAATATTGTACGTAGGAGAAGACTCTTTTCTCGTCACTTATCCCATATCAACTTTGAGCTATGAAAACGTAGTACGAGACATTCAAATTTACTTGGGAGACGAATCGGAGTACTTGCTATTCCATTTGACGAACCTCGACGAGCGGGAGACGGTGAAGGCCGTTTTAAAGAGCACCGGGGATTTGCTTAGGATGTGCATCGCGAGAAGGGAGATGTCGACGATCTACGTCATTAGTAGAGCTAATCGGGCAGCCCATACTACCCAACAATCGACGATTTTTCAGAACTATAACGTCGAAGAGGAGCCGATCCCGAGATCAAATGCATTTAAAGCCGAAGTAGGCAACGAAGAAGAGCCGGAGTCGGAAGAAGAGTCTCTCGAGTCCGAGGGCGAGGAAGCAAGGAATGTGGAGGAACGATCCCAATTATTTGAGAGCCTAACGGCTGAATTCGGAGCATGGATCCGCGAGCCCGGCCACATTGATAGGGTTATCGGGCTTCGTAGCATGCACTCACAAAACCAAGAGCCCCGTGATGACGAAGCTCGTGCTCGCGCTAACGAGGAGGCGGTTCGACATTGGTTGATACCGCACGTCGATCTAGACACCGCGCTCCCTTTAGGATGGATCGATCCCGACTTGGCACCGGCCTTGGGTCAGTTGCGAAAGGACGGATACTTCAAGAAGAAGGATGACTTGCATATAGCCGTCGGATTGCTGCACATGGATCTCCGGAAGGAGTATTGTATCCCTCGTTCCGACAAAGGCCGTGTGGGTTTTAGGTGCACTTCGGGGAAGGATTGCGAGTTCAAGTTGAATGCAACGCAGAAAGGCGGGATTTGGGTGATCAAGAAGTACGAGGCCGATCACACGTGTCTAGTTGATTTAAATTCGAACAACAAACGACAGGTGCCGACCATGGAATTAGGAGCATTCTACGCTCGTCGATTGATCACCGAGGGCGCAGTGTTGAAGCCAAAGGAGATGGTGGACGAGCTACGGAGTGAGTACGGTATTCAGATTGACTACCCGTTCGCTCTCCGTGCGAGGAACGTCGCTATAGAGATGACGTACGGTGCCTTCGACGAGTCTTATCAGAGGCTCCCTTCTTACCTCTACCTGTTGAAGGAGATGAATCCGAGCACCGAGTACGACATCCACACCTCCCACGCCACCGACCGTTTGACCTACTTCTACCTCGCCTTTGGTCCTTCCATCGAGGCATTCGGAAATGGTTTGCTACGCCCCGTGATCATAGTAGACGGGGCGCACTTGAAGGGGAAGAATAAGGGGACGCTCTTTGTGGCGGTGACGAAAGACGGGAACGAGCAAGTGTTCCCCCTTACCATTGGATTCGGTCCCGTAGAGAACGACGAATCTTGGACGTGGTTCTTGGCCAAAGTGCGAGAGAGTTTCGGGGCGCCCTCGGACTTGTTGATCGTATCCGATCAACACGTGAGCATCGCAAATGCGATCGACTCCGTCTTTCCGCATGCTGCTCACGGCCTCTGCTTCGTTCACCTCCAGAGGAATTTCGTTAGGTACGGAAGGCATGCGGGGGCTATATTCGAGTCTGCAGCCTATGCCTATCGAGATTCCCAATTCGATGAATATTGGGGGAATCTGAGGGACCTAAGCAGGGAGGGAGGCGGGATCTACAGGAGGTTGAGCGACATTGGCCTGCCGAGGTGGGCGAGGTGCAAGTGTCCTGTCCGACGTACGAGCTTCATGACTTCGAATCCCGCCGAGACCATGAATGCTCGGTTGTTGTGGGCTCGGAGACTCCCGATTTGTGCCATGATCGAGGTGTATAGTCGTCGAGAAGTGGTTCGACGAACATCGGACTAGTGCCCTAGCTCGCCAACATGAACTCACCGAGAAGGCCTATACGAAGATGTCAGCATCGTCGGAATGGGGCCGTCGCTACTCCGTCAGAGGAACGCCTACGCCCACCCTTTGGAGAGTCGAAGGTGAAAAGCAGACTTACATCGTCGATGTCCAAAACTCGACTTGCGAATGCCGCGAGTTTGAGTTAGACGGCATCCCTTGTCGACACGCTTGTGCGGCGATAAGGTACGACTAGTTCTCGTTTTATTTTAGTTTCATGCTTGTCGTATTTCAATCGGATTTCTAAACGGTTTTGTATGTTGTTACAGGCACTCCGGTGGGCGGGCAACTGACTACGTGAGCCATTATTTCAGGCAATCCACGTTAGTTGCTACGTATTCTCCTCAAATTCAACCGGTTCCTCATCCCGAGACGTGGAGTGTTCCCGAATTCATTTCACGATGGATGGTGCGACCCCTCTTGTACCTAGGCAAGCCGGATGACCACCGATGGCAAGAGCTCGATCGGCCGTTGAAGGAGAATCCTCAACGAACCGGCAAAGGTGTTCAAGATGCGGACAATACGGGCACAATCGACGGAGTTGCCAAGCCTCGCTTCCCATTTCCGGAGTTGATCTAAATGCTCCCCCTCGACGTCCAAGAGGTAAGAAAAAATGTAGCATTTGCAAGAGCGAGGAGCATACTAGGCCCCGATGTCCGTACGATACCGATGCTTGATTATATTTTCATTTTTATTTTACACAAATTGACGTTTTTGGATGTTAATGAACGTTTTTGGATGTTTAAGAATGTTATTGGATGTAATCTTATCAGATTGTGTTTGATTTGATCATTTGGTGAAAATTTGAGTTTTTTTGTGTTAAAAAATGGATACCTTCGGCCAACTACATGACAATATAGTTGATTTAAACGTGCATACACGGTTTAATTATCATATTAGTCGCGTAAAGTCAAAATGGAAATTGACTTTACACGGTCAAATCTTATTTTTGACCGTGTATACACGGTAAAAATTACATATTAACCATGTAAAGTCAAACAAGTCAAAATTAAATAAAAGTCAATGCCCTCTACACGATTGTTGACTCTACACGATTTCATTTGAAATATACCGTATACTCCTCCATTTGACATTTTTCATTTCTTCACTTGTAATGACCAAAATCAACATCATTCGAACAAAATCAAATTCAAACAAATCTAAATAACAAGAAACATCATTCGAATTCAACAATTTACAAATCTAAATAAGAATTCAAAATCATTCAATATTAAAAAAAAAATACAATTTGTCACCAATCCCTCCATCCCCTCGAAGTCATAAAAAATTCTCGAAGCCATCTTCTTTCGAAATTTTTTCACGACCTGTTTCTCGTCGCCTATGTACGCCTTATGGTTCCTAAGGAGCATGTCCAAATACATGCACGCGTACACGCCACAACTCACGTCATCTGTTTGGACGAATTGAAACTCCTTCGGGGCGAACTGGATTTCCATGAATCGCGTCTTCCAGTTTTTGAGTTTTGGGTTGACTCACGTGAAGTATTCGGGATTGTACTCCAAGAGCCGTGAGAAGAGGCGGGACAACGGCAAGCATTGGACGATCCGTGATTGCTTGAGTGGAGGGTTTTTGTTTCCCTCGTACTTCCAAGAGAACGAATCGTACACCTTGATTGCCCAACAAGGAACGTTCACCCGGCACACGATCCAATGGTCGGAGGAGACATGGCAAACGACGAGAAACTAAAAAAAAAAAAACAAAAAACAAACACGATTTAGCAATAATAAGAATTAAAATCGAAATAATCAAAAGAGAGTATTAAACTTACATATTGGCCGGTGATCCTCGGGCGGTACGTGTTATACCCCTCCCATTGCCTCACGATTTCTAAGGGGATCTCCCAGAGCGTGTACTTCAACCTCTCGTTTGCCAACCTCATTGTCTCGTCTGTTGGGCTGTGAAATTTCGCGTACTCATCTCGGAGTTGTGTCTTTATTTATTTGGAATTGAAACAGTTTTTTTATTAGGGGGGGGGGTTTCTTATGTACACGACTAGGGTTCTTGGGTACACGGTTGAATTGCTCATTCAACCGTGTACCCAGCCGAAGGGTTTGTGAAAAATGGCAAAATATATATATATATATATATATATATATATATATATATATATATATATATATATATATATATATAGCGGAGAGATCACATACAAAAGACAGGTTCTGTAAGAAATGAGAAATGATCTGGACCATTGATCTGTGTGATCTAGGGTGTAGATTAACTTGTGCATTATGATTTTACTAAAATGCATTATGATTGTATAGATAATGCATTATAATGCACTGTGCATTATAATTATGTGCATCATGCATTATAATTATATGCATAAAATGCATCATTTTTTATTTTTTACGATAATTCTATTTTGTACAGGATCTCACCCCTATATATATATATATATATATACTCCTCCATTTGACATTTTTCATTTCTTCACTTGTAATGACCAAAATCAACATCATTCGAACAAAATCAAATTCAAACAATCTAAATAACAAGAAACATCATTCGAATTCAACAATTTACAAATCTAAATAAGAATTCAAAATCATTCAATATTAAAAAAAAAATACAATTTGTCACCAATCCCTCCATCCCCTCGAAGTCATAAAAAATTCTCGAAGCCATCTTCTTTCGAAATTTTTTCACAACCTGTTTCTCGTCGCCTATGTACGCCTTATGGTTCCCAAGGAGCATGTCCAAATACATGCACGCGTACACGCCACAACTCACGTCATCTGTTTGGACGAATTGAAACTCCTTAGGGGCGAACTGGATTTCCATGAATCGCGTCTTCCAGTTTTTGAGTTTTGGGTTGACTCACGTGAAGTATTCGGGATTGTACTCCAAGAGCCGTGAGAAGAGGCGGGACAACGGCAAGCATTGGACGATCCGTGATTGCTTGAGTGGAGGTTTTTGTTTCCCTCGTACTTCCAAGAGAACGAATCGTACACCTTGATTGCCCAACAAGGAACGTTCACCCGGCACACGATCCAATGGTCGGAGGAGACATGGCAAACGACGAGAAACTAAAAAAAAAAAAAAACAAAAAACAAACACGATTTAGCAATAATAAGAATTAAAATCGAAATAATCAAAAGAGAGTATTAAACTTACATATTGGCCGGTGATCCTCGGGCGGTACGTGTTATACCCCTCCCATTGCCTCACGATTTCTAAGGGGATCTCCCAGAGCGTGTACTTCAACCTCTCGTTTGCCAACCCCATTGTCTCGTCTGTTGGGCTGTGAAATTTCGCGTACTCATCTCGGAGTTGTGTCTTTATTTATTTGGAATTGAAACAGTTTTTTTATTAGGTTTTTTTATCAAATTGACATTGAAACAAATGAAAACGGAAGATGAGAAAACGAACTTACGTAAAAAGTAAAGGGCAACACTATGTGGTGAAGAGGGTTATCACCTTCGAGGAGACGGTACCTTTTGTTGGAGTCTAGCTTGCCAGTAGACCGTGTACAGGTCTATCTCCTGCATTCATTTCAAAATAATCTTATTAGTACCCTAATTAGAACAAAATCAACCGAAAAAGTAACAAAACGAAACATGTAATAAAATTACCTGGGCACTGAGGCACTGCGTCGTGTCCTCGATCGTGGAGAAGACCTCCTGTGTAAGGTAGAACCCGGTCCGGCTCATAATGACATGGGGGGCTCCCGACTCCCTAAACCTTTGATACGGAGAGTATGTCTTTTTGGGAAGCTCTACGACGTATGGAGATAGTAGAGATTTTGAGGGGCGTGTCTCCCTCGTCGAGGCACGAGTGGCTTCCTCAACCGAGAGTGATGGGAGCCTTGGGAGGGCTCAGGCTCGTCAAAAGGATGGTCTGCGACGTGAGCACCGGAGGCGCGGCTCAAGGAGTGCCGTTCGTCCTACCGTATCTGACTCTGGGCACGGTGTACGGTGTTAGGCTCATCACTCGTCTCGATCTGGACATCCCTGAGCCCCCCAAGCAAGTGCTCACTGACCCGGACATCCCTGAGCCCCGCAAACGACTGCTCACCGACACGGGACTGTCCCTCGCCCCTGAGGAAGAACGGCTGCGGCTCGGACTCTTCGATACGAACTTTTATAGTTCCCCGACAATAGCCCTCGCCAGTCGGCCTAGAAATCAGGTCCCTGAGCGATCCTGCTCCCATCGGGACACCAGACGGTCCCTGAATCGGTCTAAGAAATCGTCACCGAGGAGACCGCGCTCGCACGGATCTCCGTGTGCGCAGCAGATCAAGCCGGAGGGCCGGGGGTCAGCGTGCTCGCTCCGAGGCCTCTTCGAGGCCCATGATTCGGGCCTCCTCTCAACCCTCGGCCTCGGCATCTCGACCCCGCCGTCGGAATGAGCTCGCTCAACTCGTGGAGCACGACGACGAGGGGCCACTGCCTGAGAAGCGTCCCTGCATTTGAGCTTCTCCACGGCCCTCGCCATCTCGCGCTTCGCCTTCGACACCCTTTGCTCGGGCGGGAGATTGGTTTGTTCATGGCGATTGGAGGGAACAAAGGCCACGCCAATCGGCTCGATGTTGTCGAGAGAATGGACTGCATACTCGAGAACATCGTGCTCATCCGCCTCCAGTGTCTCATGAACCTCGAGCTACAACGAAAAATAAAACAAGAGGTGTTAGGAATAAAATTTTATTTTTTTAAAAAAAAATTCACCCAAAACACTCGGCATAGTACACGACTGAAATTGTAATTCAGTCGTGTAGTACACGGTTGAAATTGCATTTCAGTCGTGTAAGGTCAACAATTTTGACTTTTAAAGTCCAAATTGTTGACTTACACGACATAATTGTAAATTCGATCGTGTACTACACGTTTAAAATCCAATTTAGTTGTGTAAGGTCAACAATTTTGACTTTTAAAAAGGTTGACTTTGACCTTTAAAGCAAATTTACAGAAATTGAACGTGAAATAAATTAAACAAGACAAAAAAATACTAAATCAATTACCTCGGGATTATCGAAGAATTGTCTGAAGACGCAGGAAGAGGTGGACGTGGCCCATCTCCTGAGGGGGGGGGGGGGGGGGACAGTGTCGGACGATCCCGTCGGCTGGATGCTTGCCCCATTAGCGGGATCGCCTCGTAGGCCCAAATGTTCAGGGCCCAGACCGGCCCGTACAGGTGATAGGCACCCCGCAAGCGGGGTCCCTCTTCATCACGTGCAGCTGGTAGTGGAGGATCTGGAACGACCACGCTCCCCATGGAAATGAATTCCACTGCTCCTCGAACTCCACCAGATGCCATGCCCAGTCCTCGATCGTCGGGTTGTCGTGGCCGAGTAACATGAGATAGTACATGAGCAGGTTGGCCGCCTTCAGATACTGGTCCTCCATGCCCAGTACATTCTTGTCGTCGTTGAAGTCCTTCTTCAACATATTTATCTTAGGGGATTCGCCCCCGTACTTCGTGTAGAGGAGGCTCATTTTGGGAGGCTCGTGCCGCCCTTTAGGGTTGAATGGCGACTCCCCGAAAGCCAGCCCCGTCACAATGGCTTACTCTTGGGCACGGAAGCGTATGTCCCGGCCACCGACGTGGAACCACCTCTCCATCTCGGGAATCGACTCATCCTCGAGCTCTCGGGCTAGAAGCTCGTGGAGGGCGTTGTTCGCATTCCCGCTCCTCCGAATTTTGAGGGGGTATCGAAACGGGCCTGCCTTAAATCTATCGAGCAAGCGTTCGCCGCCTACGCGACACAACACGTGCGGAATCGACTCGATCACGTCGTCCCGTATGTAGAGGTTTATTTGCCCTCTAAACCCTTGCATTCGGCCCCTCATCCATTGAAACCTAGGCTGCAAATCGAGAAGAAACAAAACGAATCAAATTTTTTTTTTTGAAAAATTCTTGCTTTGCACACGGCAGAGTACACGACTGAAATTGCATTTCAGTCGTGTACTACACGATTGAAACTCCATTCCAGTCGTGTAAGGTCAACAATTTTGACTGTAAAGTCAAAATTGTTGACTTTACACGAGTGGAATTTTGATTTATGTCGTGTAATACACGATTGAATCATAAATTGAATCGTGTACCTATGAACAATAACAGTTAAAATTTAAATTTTACACAAATAAAATTCGATTCAAACCATAACATGCACCATGCTTATTAAACAAAGTGCTCGAAACCATAACATGCTTCATGCTTCTTTACATTGAACGTTTGAACGTAATTCAATAAAGAAAAGGAAATACCGGCGGTGGGGGGTCGGGGTAAACCGGGGGCACCGCCGGCTGCTCCTCCGCCGGCTGCTGCTGCGACGACTGTTGCTGCCGACGACGGGAGGCGCCCCGTCGGCGTGGATGGGCTTGGTTGGAGGTCCCTGCTTCGTCTTGGTTCGACATATCGGCGACGGCGACGGCAACTGTAATTTTTTTTTTTCCGATTGGGGGTAATTTTCGGTCGTGTAAAATGTGAAGAGGAATCGTGTGTGTGAGAGAGAGAGGGGAGGGTGGGGTAGATGAATCTTAAATTTTGAATTTATTAGGGGTGGGTCCCACGACTGTAGATTATATTTATTTTTTTTAACTTCAATTTTGTTTTATTTGAAAAGGGGAGAGTATTTTTGACATTTCAATTGAAAATGGGCATAGAAGTTATACTTCTTAAATTGTGGGTATAAAAGTTATGTTTGTTATAAAAGTTAGTATTTTTAACTATTATCTCTTAAAAAAAATTCGTTCTAACGATAAAAACGATAGTACGATTTTATTTCCAATCATAAAATCATTTATTATGTTTGTACTTGTTTTATAGTATTAATTTATTTTTTTACTGTACTTTTGATTAATGTAGTACTAGAATATTACCCATGCGATGCATGGACAATATTATTCAATTTTAGTTTTAGAATATTATGTATGTTTAAAAACTATATTTAAAATATATTCATCTTATACAAATAATAATATTTTTGAAAAATTCTCGCACATAAAAAAATATTGTGGTTTTGAGAAATTATTGTGGTTTTGAGAAATAATGTTCACGTATCAATGCAATAATTACCCTACTGTGTATGTGTCAATTTTAAGCAAAAGCTATGTATATATTCACAATCACCCCATCACTTTAAGTATCAGAAATTACATCATGTACCAAGTAATTTCATTACCAATGCTGAGGACATATAAAAATTTCCCCATGTAATAACAATCCAAATCTTAACCATTGTTCTTCCAACGAAATTTGATGAAAATAATAACAATTTATATAATTTGTAGAGCCCAAACACCCAATGTGACTATAATACATTGGCTCACAAAATTGCATTCGGGATATGCATATATAATTGGCCCTAGAACTTATACCCACAAATATTCGACATATGCATAATTATATCATTCTTCCCATAAAAATTAAAATTTCTCGTACATTTGTGTTTTTTAGCACATTGTTCTCACCTTTATAATGATACAGTACTTCAGAGGTCATGAATAAAAAAAAGGTTTATAAATGATTCTATCCAGAAAAATTAAAGGCTGGACATATTACATTTAAATTAACTTTTTTGCATCTCAATTATCTATCGTGTAAAATTTTAATGGAACTGATTATTCATCATGCTTATGAATACTTTAATTTGTAAGTATTATAGGAATGAAGAGTGACTTTGTATTATTTTATTGGCATTGTAATAAATATTTTGATGAACTTAATTAGGAATGAATGTGTTGGTTCTTTTTAAAAAGGCCTTTATTTTAGTAATTAATTGATTACAATTTCACAATTTGTTTCTAAATTTAAATAATTATATTTTTGTACTGTTGTGAAAATCAAACCTTCCTACTACTAAATGCGTATTATTTTACGTTGCCGTTTTGGTATTTTACCTTTCATAAACATACGGGGCACACTACTGTGAGGTCGGCCTCACCGTGAGGCCAGATTAAGATTGACACTTTTGTTTATAAAGATTGGCACTTTGAAACATTGACACTTTGTTTACAAAGATTGACACTTTTGAAACATTGACACTTTTATTCATAATAATTGACACTTTTACGAAAAATACGTTAATAATAAATATTAATTTCATGTTATGGAAATAAATAATATGTATATATCTATATATATATATAATAATAATAAAAACCATAATATTCAAAACATTATAATAACAAGTCGATAAAAAAAATATAAAAATTTCGATATCAAATAGATTGACACTTTCATTCAGAACAATTGACACTTTTATTCATTAAGATTGACATTTTTGCTGGAGAATTATATATCCTAAGTTTCAATTTATAATCCATATTCAACAAAGATTGACACTTTTGTTCATAAAGATTAACACTTTTATTAACAAAGATTGACACTTTACTTAAACGGGTCCGGTCAAAATTGAGTCAACCGGGTCGGGTTGACCACAGTTGGGCCGGGCCGGATCGGGTTGGCGGGCCGGGCGGGTCAAGTGGATCCGGCCGCATGGTGCGGCCGGCCACATACAAATCTTTGTCTAAACATATTACCAATATATATTGGATATACTTAATTATAATAATTATTAAATAATTAATTGAGTAAATCATAATCAACGTCAATTATCCGAATATTTAATATGTGGTCGTTTATCCTTAATATTTGTATATACTATACTAAACTAAAATAGTTTAGTTAATTTCTCTCCAGTTTTTTTGATATTAGTGATTAATATTTTTTTTTAATTAATTTATGTTGTTTTCTGCACAAGTCTATAATGCATTTATTCCTATAAAATACTCATTTTTTTTTTTTCATTAAATTTTGAGCACCAATATTAATTTTGACATATTTTTTCCTTTTCATTTTTTCTTAAACGTATATTTAATATTTTTTTTATTTCTTGACTATTAAATATATTGTATGTATAATATATAATATTCTTTTTATGCATGTATAGTTTTCATTTTAGCATACATAATTGTTTGAACAATTTAAAGTGGATTTGAACAACTCAATTATTAGTGTTAATAATCGTACAATCTTATATTTATAAAATTATGTTTGGTCAATAATAAATGAAAATGATCTACAAATCTACTTATGTGAGTAAATTTACAACACACGATCGTATATAATAGCTACAAATGTATTAATGTATATAAAAATAGATTTTCATATTTTATGAAAACAAAATAAAAATAATTAGGTGTCCCAAAACTTGAGTTATTTTTAACTAAATATTTATCATGCCGTTTGTTAATTAAACTCATGCATTGTAGGTGTACAATTCGTGTTACAAATCGTGATTATATGAAACATATAACATGAATATAATCTGACTGCAGTAGATTGTATACCCATCGCATTACAAATCTATGCTATCACTTCCTGGTGTCGTAGCAGCAGTAGTAACGCTATGGAGAAGTCTTCCTTCAACCTTTTGATGGGGCACTCTTCTCAATCTTGATGGCGAAACACAACATATAATCATAAACTCATTTGAGAATTATTTGAATATAAAGTCATACCTTGATTCTTTCCCCACTCAGATTTTCGGATGGCAGGGAGAATTATTATTCATTTTTTATTTGTGTTTAAAGTTTCTTCTTCTTCTTCCAGAACGGCCGCATGACCAATGACGTCAACGTTGATGAATTTCAGCCTCCATCTAATTGAGCATATGCGCAGAATGTTGTGTATTTATTTTTTACAAAGAGGACACGTCGGTTGGTAATTGAAAGGAATGGTGACTCTTCACAATAAGATGCAATCATTCGCACTTAATCTAAAATTAAAGTGAAATTAAAAAAAAAAATACCTTCCTCATTTTGTTTTTATATTAGATTAAAAGTGAAATTACATAAATACCCTTCGTACTTGGCTTTTATATAGTATATAGATTCGTATGGGAGCAATACCAAGTATACTACTACTTAATAACATAAATTCCAATCATTAAATCATTATACTCTTCATTCTTGAAAATTTAGAAATTTCAAAGTTTGACAAAATCAAGATTTCTATTTGAAGTCATGGCAAACATTGATTCTTGTATGATTTCTTACAACCTATTTTAAGAAAGAATTAGTTAATCTCACTTTCCTTAAGTTAAGGATAGAGTGTCATACTCCTAAAAACCACCTACACTTGTGCCCCATTCGCCCACACACTACTCATATAAATACACTCATCACCTCTTCTCCATTCATCATCAATTCATCACTCTCTCTCTCTCTCTCTCTCTCTCTCTCTCTCTACCAAAACAACAAACATGAAGATGAATGTTGCCCTCTCTCTCCTCCTCTCTCTCTTCCTCTTGATCTCCACCTCCAATGCCTTTGACATCACCCAAATCCTCAACAATTACCCCGAATTCAGCACCTTCAGCAGCTACCTCAATCAATACAACCTAGCACCCAGTATCAACTCCCGGCAGACGATCACCGTCCTAGCCGTCGACAACGGGAACCTCTCTCCCGTCTCAAGCTACCCGCCCGACGTCATCAAGAACATCCTCAGCGTCCACGTCATCCTCGATTACTATGATGTCACCAAGCTACAACAGCTCTCGACCGGCTCGAGCCTCCTCACCACCCTCTTCCAAGCCTCCGGCCTTGCCAAGGGGCAACAGGGATACCTGAACGTGACACATGTCTCCGCGACCAGCGTCATGTTCAGCTCCGCCATGCCCGGCTCGACCCAGGGGTCGAGCCTGGTCAAGTCCGTCGTGACGCAGCCTTACAACATATCGATTCTCCAAGTTAGCAATGTCATCATTCCTCAGGGCATCGATGGCACGAAAACTTCCTCGCCCCCAAGTGTAACCCCATCGACCCCCTCGGCCACCCCGCCCCCTCCCCCGCCCCCGGCACCAGCCACGACCACGGCCACCCCGCCCCCGCCCCCATCACCCGCCACGGCCACAACCACCCCGCCCCCATCACCAGCAACAACCACGGCCACCCCTCCCCCACCCCCAGCACCAGCCACAACCACAGCCACCCCCCCAACAAAGTCGAGCATGGCTCCACCACCAACACCAACCAAGGCTACACCACCAACAACGTCGAGCACTGCCACACCACCAACAACGAGCACGGCTACGTCCCCATCATCGAGCCCTCCAACTTCGTCTCAATCCCCCTCTGCTGCCCCCGGCTCAGCCACGGAACCGGGTACACTAGCCCCCGAATCACCGACTAAAGATGTTCCGGCTGCCGACAATAAACCATCGTTCAAGAGTGCCGCCGCATCAATCGAAACCGGGGCCGCCCTCATCTGCACAATGGCATTGTCCAGTCTTTACCTAGGATCAAGAATTTGAGTTAGTTGAAAATTTTGTCAGGGTTGAGTTAGTTATGCTTTGAAGTGGTATTGTAATAACGAGGCCTCAACTATAATAACTCTTTGAAAGATGTAATTCTTTCACAGAGAATGACATTAATATAATAATCAACTTCTTCGGCTAATACATGTGCATGTAAAATGAATATCACACATCTATTCATATGTATATTTCTTGTTTTCTTTTTAGTTTTCTTCTTTATAGAGCAGATAATAGTATTGAAATACTTGGAGAAAATATGTCATTTTTGGACAAAATAATAGATTAACAACTGTGTGTCTTAGTTACTCGAGATAGTCGACTGTCCTTTTGTCCCATATAAAAAAGTCGATTATCTTTTTATAAATGGAACGGGGCTTGGTTGGATTATAATCATAGGTACAGTGAGTAATTATAAGGTCAAATTAAACTTGACAACATTACTTAATATCAAGTTCCACTCGAGTTTCATTATAAGTAAGCTTTTCTGAATTAATACTCTTATCTTAACGAGGCAAGCCCTTTTTAAAATTAGTACTCCTTTCATAATATGCACAATAACCCTTTTTTATGTTATTTTATTATAATACTTCCTTCGTTCCATGCTAAATATTTTTCAGTAGAGAAATGACACAGTAACCAATGATGTAGTACGAGATAATGAAGTTTATATTATATTAGTTTTGAGAGTATACCTTTTCTATTTGGGTAAGTGAACAGTTAAATGGAATATCCCAATAAGGAAAAAAGACAATTAACATGGGATAGATGGAATAATATATTTTGTTGGGAAGTTGTTATGATATAATGTTAAAGGGAAACCACTTTGGGAGTCTTAAATAAAATTGATATATTTTGATTCGATCCCAAAATCCTCCCTTAAAATATTTCGCAATCCTCCTTGTTTTGATAGATAAATTTTTTTTTAGAGCTTAAGTTAGAAAACTCTATTTTTACTCGTTATAGGATCTTACTTCAAGAACGCACAAGACTAAAGATTGAAGACCTACTCGCTATAGAGATGAACTTCAACAAAGCAACCTTAATCTCTTTACAAGTTCATAGCGAGAAGTAGACATTCCTTAGTTGAATAGAAAAATTGAAGTGTTCTCGCTTTGATATTTTCGATGATCAACGGTCTACTTCTCCCAACGATATAGCGACATTACGACTACCATCCATTTTCAAACCCAAGTTTGAAATGAGTCAAACTACAGTTCTGCATACATTGAATGGCGTATGCCATGTGACGAACTTGTGTTTTTTTGAGGTTTAGTTCCATAAAAGCTGGTGTTTTCGGCAATCTCAACTCCACTCTAAGTCCTAGGATCACACTTCAGCCTAGTGTTTGAAGAATCCTAAACTTTTACTTGTGCTCATTGTAAAGGATTCTTCTAGTTAGATTTTTACACACCAAACCCCTCTTAAACCCGAGTCTCTGTCGAGTGAAAATTAGAGCGTGTTTAGTTAGAGTTTGTTGAGCTGTAAGATCTAAGTCTCCACTTTCATCGATTGTGGAAGGCTCTCGATCACTAGTTGTAGTTGAGTTGTATAGATCCAAGTCTTCACTTTCCTCGATAGTGAAAGGCTCGATCGCTTGTTAGGCCACTCGAGAGCATGTCGTAATCCCTCGAGGACTTAAGCCCATATTTATTACTGCGTGCTTAGGTCACTTCCCTTAGAAGTATAAAACAAGGAATTCTTGAGTGAAAAGAATTCGTTCCCATGTGCACGTAGGAGTTTGTTGCTCCGAACCACTATAACTTGTTGTGCAGTATCTCTTTCCTTACGCTTTAAATATTTCTTTATTTACTGCTTTGATTATTCACGTTGCATGTGCATGTAAAGAACAGACTAAAATTTTCTAAAGCAAGATAAACTCTCACTGAATTCCGCATGCATGTGAAACGACTCACTACAGATCAATCTCTCGCTTCGGTCTGAAGTACTCGCTTTAAAGGCTCTACAATGAATATAAGCTGAAAAAGAAGTTAAAAACTTTCATACACGTATTCACCCTTCTACGTGTGTTCATCCTATCATCCGGGACCAACATGTTTACTTTGAATAAAAATGTGTCATAATAAGCTGGAAGGAAGAGTACCTGGTATAAAAATATTACTCCCTCTCTTTTGAAAGAAATTAATGTCCAAAATAAATGGGTGATGCTATTCGGTCATAATGTGACTGACCATAGTTTTACTTTTTTTTTAATACTGTCAAATAATTTTTATATTTATGCCAAACTTTTATAGATCATAAAAAAACTCAAAAAATGATACTCTGTATTTTTTACGTATTTTTAAAATTAACCTTTTAATTATTTGATAATTTTGACTATTTTAAGGAATTTGTTATTGTTTTATCTAAAAAAGAGAGAAAAATATATAATTCTTAGAGCATTAAAAATATTTTTTAATTAAAATAAAAAAGTAAGTAATTATATTTATCATTTACTATTTTTAAACTAGATAGATTATTAAAAAAAATGTCGTTGTGTGGTCGGTTACGTTATGACTAATATCACTATTGAAAATAAATATATCTATTGAAGTTTATTGTATTTTCTTAGAGCAAATAAAACTAGTTAGGGGTAGGAGTCTAAATGAGTTCAAATATTTGGGTATGTTTCAAATTACCTGACCCGGACGGGTATTACGAATACCCAACCTGGTTTAATCGGGTGGTAGACTGGTAGGGCAGGTAGCAGATGCATTTTTATTATTTTTTGGGTATTTTTGGATAACGAGTATTTGACAATAGATACCAAATACCCGTAATTTCTACAGTAATAAAGAAGTAATATTATTATATTTAGCGTTTATTTTGATTATATAATTTTAACATTGACTTGGTTTTAAAATTCCATTCATTTTTTTCACCATTAATTACACGTTTTCAACACTTCAGCAAATATTTCGCATGTCACAATTTAGTTACAATTGGGTAATTTTTTTTTTTTTTTTATTTTTTAACATATTCATAATCCAATGAATATTCTTTTATAGTGTCAAAATTTTAATTCTAAAAAGAAATTCCATAATTTGTATACGTGAAAACTATCCAAATTACCCGAACTCCTAGTATCGGGTACCCAAATTATACATTTGGAGCGGAAGACTAAATAGATATTTAACTTATTCGGATTCGAATACCCAACGAATACGTTTAGACAACCCTAGTTAAGGACTTGATTAATACACATAGTACTGATTGAAGTATATGAATTCAAGCTGCACCAAATCAATAATATGCATGTGCAAATTTTAACGAGGTCAGATAGACTTAACTTATTATTATTTTGTTTTGAAATAATTGATAAGAAACTTAAAAGTTGCGTCACAAAAGATTCAAACCTAAAATCTTTAGTCTCAGATATTAACCTTACCGCCAAAAATAAATACACATTTGAAACTTAACTATTTATACCATACCAAATGTTATGATGAGAATAGACCCATGAATTGAATTTTGTCACCACAAGCTAAATAAGAATTCAACATATTTTCTCTAAGTTGAATTCTTTTTCTTATGATTATTATTAGTATAAAGTATAATTGAGAAATTTGCATAAGCTATTTAAAGAAAGAGTAGTTATACTAATTCATAGACCACCACCTTTCCTTTTCCTTCTCAACAAACCATCTCCTCCATTTAAGGACTAATGCCCTTTCTCCTACAATCCACCTAAACTCATGCCTCCTTTCCTTACTTCCCTCTCATACAAATACCCACTTCCCTTCATTCTCCTCCTCATCACTTCCACTCATTCATTCAACCATTTCATCTCTCCACATTCAACATGATGATGAAGATCTCTCTCCTCTTCTCTCTCCTCCTCTTGCTCCACACCACCACCCATGCCTTGGACATCACCCAAGTCCTCAACCAATTCCCGGAGTTCAGCAACTTCAACAGCTACCTCACCCAGACGGGCCTCGCGGTCATCATCAACGGTCGAATCCCCCCGCTCACCATCCTCGTGGTCGACAATGGTAACGTAGCGCCCTTGGCCTCGAAGCCGATGAATGTCCTCAAGAACATCCTCTCCGTCCACGTCATCCTCGACTACGATGATCTCCCGAAGCTCCAGACGCTCTCGACCACCACCAACCTCCTCACCACCTTGTTCCAGAGCACTGGCGAGGCCCTTGGCCAGCAGGGCTTCCTCAACGTCACCCGCGTCGGTGTCGGCTCCATTGCCTTCTCCTCCGCCATGCCCGGATCGTCTGGCCCCTCGAATTACGTCAAGTCCGTCCACGCGGAGCCTTACACCCTCTCGATTCTGCAAATTAGCAGCCCGATCATTCCTCAAGGGATTGACGGCGCCAAGACCTCGTCCCCGCCTTCGACGACCCCCGGTGCGACTCTTCCACCGCCGTCCATCGCGGTACCACCGACGACGTCGACCGTCACTCCTCCTTCCACCACCACACCACCAACGCCTTCCACCATGACTCCACCATCCACCACCGCACCACCAACGCCTTCCACCACCACACCAGCGCCTGCGGCAGCTAAAGTACCAACCCCGCCTCAAGCTTCGACAATGGCTCCAACGACACCCGGTGCGGCTGCCGTCCCATCTAAGGCCCCACCAACGGCATCCAAGGCTCCTATTCCATCAACAGCCACCTCACCAAAGGCGAGCGCCGCTCCAATTCCCTCCATGACTGCCCCAACTTCAAGCAACGGCGCTCCCTTACCATCTAGCATCTCACCAATCGCTGCAACTCCATCCTCAACTCCCGCAGCTGCACCAGGTTCGGCTTCGGCTCCGGGTGCCGCAGCGCCCACATCAGAGGAGCCGGGAGAATCAACTCCGGCCAAAGGAGCACCAAAAGCGAAAAGCGCAGCAAAGAGTCTCAATGCAGGCCTTGCTCTCGCCTCCACAATGGTGTTGTCCGCCTTCTACCTGGCATCATCGATGGTTTGATACAACAACGAGCTGCGGAGATTAATTTTGACGACTCTGTTTTTTCTAGAGTCCGAGGTGGGGAACCCCTCAGACTAGAATAAGCCATTGAATGTTGTAATCTTACCTTATTAGCTTGATGGTATTGACAATAATCAACTTCTCTCAACTATATATATATGTCAAGATATATTCTATTCCTACTTCAACTTCATGAAATCTACTCAATTAAATAATGAATATGAACACATGTAGTATTTAGAATTGTGAAAACAAAAGCAAGCTAAATCACAATCATGGCATATAATATTGCATATGTTCATTTTTTTATTCTGTTAGAAATAAAAAGTTGTAATAATCAAGAGCTAAGAGAGGGGAGGGGTTCGGCCTATATAGCTGAATATTCTATTTACCTGTCATTTTAGAGTAAGAAAAGTATTTGTTTTACGGTCACCTCCGGTTCATTAGCTAAGATTCTTGCAAGAGCGACTCTTTGGGCTTGACCGATAGACAGCTCTCTGCGGGACTTGCTGTAGAAAGAGGAATCGAGATCTGCTAGAGCTAATAACTTATACACTTTATTATCATATGTAATTCTCTTCCTTTTAATAGTGGTCCATAACAAACGTTATCTGCCACAGTTCCTGAATGCAACATAAATGATAAAAAATTCGGTAAGTGCATAAGAATTTGCGGAAGTTCAATTTTGCTTTTGTTCGTTTTGGTTATGATCATTGAAACCTCACTGAAACTTGTGTTGAGTGGCTTTCTTTGCAATAATGAGGAGTTGAGGCCCCATTTCCCTCAAGAACATGTAATCAGAACGCACAAAAATAGTTCACATCTCTCAAATATGAAATAACAACCTAAGTTAATTTCCAACTCTACCAGCTCCATTCACATTGACTGAAATGTAAACAAATAAAACAAAGATCCCAACTTTTTTTACCTTCAAACAGCACGGGACGCTGGAAAAGCATGCCTACTTTTCGACCAAAAACAGTCCTTTGGGGATATGATGAGTCTAGGTTGATGTTGTTCAATATCCTTACATCCTTGTTGGGCTCCATTATCATTTCTGGAGAATGCCCATCTTCTACTGCTAATAAAATAAATCATCTTCTCCTCTTCCATCCACTTCATCAATTCACTATTTGTAGAATATGAGAGTGATAGAGAGAATTTCATGAAGAAACTTCACTGTTTCATTCAATTGGTAAAGTAGCAAATGCAGTACAATTAACTATATATGGAAATCTAACTACCTCACCAAACAACTATGATAAAAGCGTGTGAACGCTTTTACTTATTGCTACGATTCTATCACAGCCCTACGATTACAAAAGAATCTACGGCTACGACTTATTCTTCATTACTTATACTAATCCAACGTGTTAATACACGTGGACCAATACGAAATGAGAAACCAATTCAAACCCTACGCGCCAACTTCCTCTCCCATCTTCTTCTTCTTCTTCTTCTTCTTCTTCTTCTTCTTCTTCTTCTTCTTCTTCTTCTTCTTCTTCTTCACTGAATCTGCTCCCTTCACATCTGGAATTCCACACCCCCCCTCAAGATGGAATTGGTGCACATCCACCAAACCCATCTTGGAAAGGAGAACAAGAAAACGTGGAGAAGCTAACGATTTCGTGAAGAAATCTGCAATCTGAGCATGAGATGAAGTAGCGACTGGAGTAAGAAAACCAGATACAAATTTTTCCCAAACGATGTGGCAATCAATCTCAATATGCTTCGTCCGTTCGTGGAAAACATTATTCTTCATAATGTGTATGGCTGCATCATTGTCACAGTGTAGTGGGATAGGCAGAAGTGGAGAAATCTGGAAATCATGAAGCAGATAGCTAAGCCATACTAACTCGCGAGTCGTGAGACTCATAGCCCGATACTCGGCTTCAGCAGAAGAAGAAGCAACAGTGGGTTGCTTCTTACACTTCCATGATAGAAGACCTGTTCCCAGAAAAACACAATATGCAGTCAACGAGCGTCGTGTATCTACACAAGTACCCCAATCTGCATCTGAAAATGCATTGAGCTTGAAATCATACTTGGCAGAATAGAAAACCCCAAGAGAGGGGCATCCCTTCAGATATTTCAACACATGCATAGCAGCATGCCAATGAGTAATGGTGGGTTTTGCTATGAACTGACTCTGTTGCTGTGCAGCAAATGTAACATCTGGACGTGTCAAATTCAGATAAAGAAGCTGCCCAACAACCCTTCTATAAGGACCAACATCCTCAAGATAAGCCCCATCCTTTCTTGATAACACACAACTAGGGGAAAAAAGAGTTTGAGCAGGTCTACAACCCATCAAGCCTGCAGAAGCCACAAAATCTAATACATATTTACGCTGATTCAATGCTATGCCTTCACTACTGCGAGCAATTTCCATCCCAAGAAAATACTTAGCCTCCCCTAAGTCTTTCATAGTGAAGATTGAATGAAGAAAATCCTTTAATTCAGTAATCAGACTCATAGAAGGGCCACATACCAACACATCATCCACATACACAAGTAAACATAGCATAGACTCACCAGAACCCTTAATAAACAGGCAATGATCACTCTGTGATTGAGTAAATCCAAACAACCTGAGCTGTTTAGTAAATTCCATGTTCCATTCTCGTGATGCCTGTTTAAGTCCATATAAACTCTTGACAAGTTTACATACCTGCCCTGGTTTAGCTCCATCAAAACCCTGAGGAATCTGCATATAGATATCATCTCTAAGAAAACCATGGAGAAAGGCATTGTTCACATCCAATTGATGAACATGCCAATCCTTAGCTGCTAATACTGCCAACACAAAACGTACTGTCACCATCTTGGCAACTGGTGAGAACACCTCAGTGTAGTCCTCCCCATACTTTTGATTGTACCCCTTAGCAACCAAACGAGCCTTATATCTCTCTATAGTCCCATCAGGATTCAATTTAATCTTGTATACCCACTTACAACCTATAGGTTTCTTCCCAGCTGGAAGGTCAGTAAGTATCCAAGTTTTGTTCTCAGACAAAGCATCAAGTTCCTTATGCATGGCCTCCATCCATTCCACAGATTTACAAGCATCATTAAAAGTGGTAGGCTCCTTGACCAGTGACAGATTGAAAAGGAATTCTGTGTAAGAAGAAGATAGGGTTGGAGACACAATGAAGGGAAAAGTAGGAGTTAAACTAGAAGAATGAGAGGGGCTAAAAGTACTAGTAGTAAAACTGCAGACATAATCATTAAGCCAAGAAGGAGGTTTTCGAATTCTACCCTCTCTACCAATAGGTGATGATGGTGGTGGATTTGAAACTGGAGTAGGAATTGGTGATGTAACAAATGAAGGAACAGAAAGATCTTCATCTTGTCCATCATTAGACTCATCAATAGATGAAGTAGTCTCATCTAACTCTCATACAGAAGGAAGAAAAGGCTCATTATCATCCACAGGAATAACAATTTGAGGTGAAGAAGTATCAAGTATAGGTGATAAAGCAGAAGTGTCCTTAAAAGGAAATTTATGTGGAAGAAACTTGACATCCCTTGAAACAAAAGACCTATTATGCTCAATATCATAAAGCAGAAACCCTTTGTAAGACATTTCATACCCCAGAAAGATAGATTTAACACTTCTACTATCAAATTTACCTCTGGAAGGAGACAAATCTACTGCATATGCCAGACATCCAAATGGTTGTAGCATTGAAAAATCTGGTTCCTCTCCAAATAAACTCTCATAAGGTGAACACCAATCAATAACTCTACCAGGTGTTCTATTTGATAACCATGTAGCCATGAGCAAGGAATATGGCCAAAAACGAATAGGAAGACCTGCAGTGAACATAAGTGCCCTAGCTAGCTGTATCCATGAGACTTCTGTGTCTCCTCTCAACCACACCATTTTGCTGTGGGGTATAGGGGCAGGACTTTTGATGAAGAATGCCAAACTGAGCAAACAAATCATGCACTTTTCTGTTCACAAACTCGCTACCATTATCACTCCTCACTTTCTGAATAACCTTGTGAAACTGAGTCTTAACCATAACAACAAAATCTCTCAATAAACCTGCCACCTGTTCCTTACTACTGAGTAAGTAAATCCACTTCATCCTACTGTAATCCTCAACTATTGTGAGCATATACCTCACTGAGCATACATTTTCTTCTGAATATGGGCCCCAGATGTCAATGTGAATCAGCTCAAACAATTCCTCAGTTCTTCTGTTGAGGATGGGAAAACTATCTCTAGATTGCTTGGCCCTCACACAAATCTCACAATCCTTTATAATATTCTCAGCATCCTTGAGTTGATGCTCACTTAATAGCTTCATGTGTTTCATAGTCTGTAATGATGGATGTCCCATACACACATGCCAATCAACCAGAGACATATCCTTAGAGTTGGTGAAATTTACAGTGTGTGCTTCCAATGTATTCTGCATAATGTACAGATTCTTCTCCATCTTTCCCATTCCAATCACTTTATCTGTACTCTCTTGTTGGAAAATGTAGTGAGTTATATAAAACACACACTTGATCCCACAATCTTGAACAAGCCTTGCAACTGACAGCAAGTTGTGTGTAAAGCCTGGTATATACAGAACATTCACCAATACTATATCTTCATTTAATTTCACTGTCCCACCAGTTCCAACCTTGAATGTAGCTCCATCTGGTAACCTTACCTCAATCATTTTTTCCAGTTTATATGTTGTGTGCATTTGATCCAATGTACAACAAATATGTACACTGGCACCTGAATCCACAACCCACACTGACTTATCCAATTCATTTAACACACTGAAGGCATAATGACCCTCAAATGGTGACTCCTTCATTTGAGTATTATTCACCATATTCACATCAGTTTTATGTGAAGTGTTATGCTATTGTTGAAAATAGCTCCCCACATACTTGGCTATCTCAGCCTGTATCATTTTACTCAAATCTGCATTTCCATCATTTTGTTCTTTATGCTCAAATCCTCCATGTGAAGAACTGGATCCATCTTCTTCATTCTCCACCATATTTACTCTTCCTCCCATCCTATTTTCCTTGAGCTTCTTATACCATTCAGGTACTCCATGGAGTTTAAAACATTCCCCAGCCTCATGTCCTGAGGCCTTGCAGTGACTACACTTCAACCTCTTCTTCTCTTCTTTGGTTAATCTCTTCTTAAAAGGACCTACCTTACCACTAAAAGGTGGAGCATAACTCTGATTAACATTCATGCTCATGACATATCTATTATCTGCTGTTTGATTCATCAATTTTCTATCCTCTACCTGCACAATCAGAGAATAGGCTCTATCTAAATCTGGCAAAGGATCCAAATGATCTGATCTATAACAGACTCATAACTCTCATTCAGTCCTTCTAAGAACTTCATCAGCCTTTGCTGTTCCTCTCTCATATTTGCTGCTCCCATAGCATTACATATACAATCTAGAGGTGGTAAAACAACATCTAGTTCATCCCACAGTGCTACCAAATTATTGAAATACTCCAGAACACTCTGATTTCCTTGATTATACTTGAAAATCTCTTTCTGCAATCTATAAACCTTAGGACCATTCCTTCGCCCAAATCGCAACATAATAGCTTTCCAAAGACGAGCAATATTTTCAATATGTGTAAATGCATTAACAAACTCCTTGGAAATTGAATTTACAATCCATGCTGACACCATAAAATCAACTTTAAGCCACTGTGTATAATATTTGGACGTAGGAGATGGTTGAGGCAAATTTCCAGTTATGAAATCCAGTTTAGTCCTCGCAGCTAAAGCTCTTCTAATCGATTTACTCCAGTTTATGAAATTTGTACCTATTAACTGAGCTGAAACCAGCTGTATTCCTGGATGATCCGACTTTGGCAACGATAAAATCTCACTGATCTGGTGTGCTGTGTATCCAGGTGGTAGATCCTCTCCTCCGCCGTCGTTGAAACCAGGATCTCCACCATCTGGTCCTCCTCCAACCGGTGGAACACCATCATTCCTTCCGTTCCGATAATCGCCAAACGGATTTCCATTCCGTTTTAAATCTGGCTTCTCCTCCTGTTCTTCATCACTAGCATCTTCCACAATAGGAACTCCAGTTTCTTCAGCAACTCGTGCGCGCCAATCCTGCTGCTTTCGTTGCTTCACCATTTCTAGAAAACCCTAGAAACCTGCTCTGGATACCATGTAGAATTCGAGAGTGATAGAGAGAATTTCATGAAGAAACTTCACTGTTTCATTCAACTGGTAAAGTAGCAAATGCAGTACAATTAACTATATATGAAAATCTAACTACATCACCAAACAACTATGATAAAAGCGTGTGAACGCTTTTACTTATTGTTACGATTCTATCAACAGCCCTACGATTACAAAAGAATCTACGGCTACGACTTATTCTTCATTACTCATACTAATCCAACGTGTTAATACACGTGGACCAATACGAAACGAGAAACCAATTCAAACCCTACGCGCCAACTTCCTCTCCCATCTTCTTCTTCTTCACTGAATCTGCTCCCTTCACATCTGGAATTCCACACTATTCTATAAAAAGTTATATATATGTAAGCTCAAGAACAAAGTTAAGGAGAAACAGAATCACACTTTTCAACAATAATCCAAGTAATGACAGAATCAGTACACAAGCAATAAGAATTTGCACAATTAGTTAGCTTTACCTTCGAAAGCTTCCATTTGCAGAAGTAGAGAGAGAACTAGTAGGAGAGAGAGAGAGACTGGTCTTTTTTAAAGATTTTTAAAAGGCCAATAGGTAGAGTTTTAGTAGAGAGAGTAGAAAATCCTTCCTAAAATTCGAATCCAAAATTGGAATGCATTTTTTTCAGGACAGCAACTGCAATGCAACCATCATGCATACTAATACTTTATTGGTACCTAAAAAGAAATAGTTCCTTTCTCCGTCACATTTCACTAGTGTTGTTTATATTTTATACGAGAACTTATGTGCAAGTGTTAAAAGAGAAAAACAAGGGTTCACATTCAAAAGTAAAACTAAGAGTTAATTATTTCCATTTTAGGAAATATGACTAGTGAAGTGGGACGACCCAAAATAACAAACATGACTAATGAAGTGGGATGGAGGGAGTAAAAAAAATAATTTAATTGTTATGTCTCTACATTAGTTTCAATTCTTCTTTAGAATCGAATTTCATCCTCTATTCCCTACTGGTGTCACATTTTCTATTGCATTCGTAGATAATTGAAATGTGACAAATTTTAAGGTTTAGAAATTTTAAATGGTTATGATATATATATCCTTTATTAATCTTAAATCTTAAATCATTCATTATGCCACGTGTCAATTATTTATGAATGTAGAGGATCCGAACTACTTTAGACCAACTATACAGAGATTTAAATGTCGAAAGCGATAATTATTCGTCTCATCTAAAAGCTCAAACTCATAGAGAGGGTGAAAAATATTACTCCTTCCGTCCAAGTTCAATAGTCCTATTTCATTTCAGCATGTACGTGATGTTATGCGCATTGTAAACTGTGAAAATTAAGGAAAATGTAATGGTTGATTATTTTCTTTTAGGAAACATGACAATTCTTGTAGGACAACCCGATTGAGAAAGAGGACAACTTGAAGTGGGACGGAGGTAGTAGTTTATACTATATTCCCTCCGTCCTGCTTCAATAGTCTTGTTGTTTTTCGACACGAGATTTTAGTCACAGTGTTAAACGTGTAAATTAAAGCTTTCCTAATTTTTAAATCATAGTACTAATTAGCAACTTATATCTAAAATTTTGTGTTTGGTGTCAACCAACTTAATATTTGGACGATTATATATATACTTTATAATTAAGTGTAAGCTTCTATGATTTTGACAGTTTGGAGAAGACGAAAACAATGTTAATAAAAAAAATATTCCGATCACTCTCAAATTATAAAGTCGGTGAGCGTTCGAAGAAGATGAATAATGAAATAAATATTTATTCTAGCGAAATTAATTTTTACATATTCGATATATAAGTTGGAAGTAAAAGAGACAAATCTTAATTTTGAGAGTTTAAGTGGAGGAGAGCGTTCAATTATTTTGAATCGCAATTTTTTTCTTTTGGAATTATAACGGTAAAAGAATATTCTATTTAGGAATAAACTTTTATTTTGTCATATTTTTATATGATCTCGACTCGGGATTAGTTAGAATTCGGAATTAGCTTCATATATATTTGTTATAATTCATATTTTTTTTAAAGTCCCACCTTATAGAATTGCACCTCTATTTAGGAATAAATCACATTATATATATATATATATATATATATATATATATATATATATAAATCTATGTTGATTAAAAATATTTGTCTAAAGTTGTTTGTGACAGTGACTTCATTTTTGTTGCGACCATATTTTGTAATTTGCATGTCTTCAATAGCTAGTTCAAAAGTCCACTTTCTTATTAAATCCAAAATATTTCCAACATGTCGAGTAAACTCAAAGCTTCTTACGTGAAATTTGCACGAGATACATTATACCAAACATACTTATCTAATAAATGCATGTATTGTTTATGCACATTAAAATTAGAAGAAAAAAAAATGCAAAATTATCCACATGCCTCTAATTAGGAATAACCTCTCATTTTGTCATATTTTTCTACAATCCCGAAAGTATTCCTTAATAGAGGTTTTACTGTATCTTCTTTGTAGGTTTAAAATGGATAAGGTGGGGCTGGATTTATGGATCTTGCACGTATGAAGTTTTTCTTTTCAACAAAATCATTTACTATCCAAGGCTACCTCTGTAGAAATTGAACTAGCTAGTTCTCGTGTAACGCAAACCCATAGTAGAGATTCCTAATGCGTATATGACCACAACCTTAAGTTCGAAGCGTATCCCGCCCTAACATATATACTTTCCCATAGGGCAAAAACTCCCCTCATATCTAACGCCTAAGCTAACACCGTTTATTTTTTGTTCGATTTTTATAATTCTTTGATAGTGTAGCCGTTGCTCGAGCTTTTCGTTCTCCTCCTCTTCGGTCTAGTCGTTGTAGCAGTACGTAGCGGGTGTCCGCCACCGCCTATTATAGGAAAGTCTTTGTCTCTTCTTTCATGATTGCTATATCATTGGTTGCGATGCATTCCTCATCTTCCACTTCAGCAACGTCGAGCACAACTCGATATTAATATAACCTCTCCCTCTTCAATGAAGGATTCAACCGAGGCAACACTCGAGCTCAAATGCCATGTTGTTGTCTCTAATGCTAATATTCTCGCAGTCACCACCTACTACCAGTCAAGATTGACAACCCCTTCTATGACATCAAATTAATAGGAGCAAATACTTAATCAAATCATGAACCTTGCACGACTTCGATATTGAGGGATATCTCATTCTTGAATTGTAAGGATTCTTTGAGCATCAAGAACACAAAAAATCTTAATTTTCTCACATAATCCGTCTCCAACGATTTTTTTCCTATATCTTCGTTCGATTATAATTGTTAGGGCGAGTTTTGCACCCAAATTAATCAAAACACAATAAAATATGGGAACGACATGAGCTTGGGAGTTAGACAAGGGGTGTTTTTGCCCTATTGATAGTAAGTTGGGTGGAATACGCTCCTTATTTTAAGATTAGGGTGGAATACGTGGTAGGGGTGACAACTTGGGGTATATATGCTATTTTTACCTTAGTTAGTTCCCGTGTAATATGACATTTCTCATCCTAGACCATATATATGTAGGAATTTTGGTAATATAATTGTTCAAAGTGAATGAGCAATTAATATGTTAAGTTTGAATTGAGAATTTGTCTCACATTGGAAAAACAAAGATTTTTGAACTCATATATAAGTCAGCTCAAATGTGTATAGAATAATTAATATACTCCTCAAGTGGTGAATTGGACTTATTAGCCCTTTTGGGCTACCATCCGAGTCGGCCTCCGCCGTAGCTATGCACGTGCATGTCGCAATGGGCGGTTTGAGGCGCACTTCGCATCCTCGCAAACCGAGCATGTGGCTCGAGCCCAAGCGCGTGTCGAGCACACGCCCGTGACTCGACCAGGCTTGTGCCGAGCACGAGCCAGGCTAGATTGTGCACATGGAGGGGCCGAAACATTGTGATGGTTCGGTTCGGTGAATCTAGGCCGTCGATCAAGATTTGATCGAACGGTCCAGATTGAAGCACCCTTTCACACAAAGCCACCTACTTCCTATAGATAGAGTCCTCCACAGTTTGATCCAACACATCAAAAACGAAGATAAAATTTGTCATCTCGTTTTTATCCTTCCTTCTTCTTCTTTCTCGTTTTTATCCTTCCCTCTTCTTATTTCTTTACAAAGTCTCGATATTCGAGTAGTTCAACAGATTCTCGACTTGTAGTGCAACAACTCGAGAACGAAGAACCGTTGTATCTTGGAGTCAATTGCTATATAGTCCGATTGCACTATATCGGAGCAATATTGTCTTACGGAGATAGAGTCTAACTCTAGCCTCGGTTCTATCCATATTTCGTATTACGGTTCTAACAATATATACCCCATACAATATTTGCAATGTTAGAAAAGAATAAAACGTCAAAATTCTGGGAAATTCTTATTTGAGTATAGTGTACTATACTTACCCCTCACATGTGATTATTATATTAATATAACACCCACACCTATTTAATAAAATCTAAAATTTTGGAATCACTTTGTCCAATTTTCCTCTGTTTCGACGAGAAGGCAACATTTATACATAACTTATGGAGTATTCTCTTACTAAGGGAGGGTTAGCGAGTTCCGAAAACAAATGTGGTGGAGAAGAAATTCTACAAATATTAGGTTCTATTGGTAAACAATGTTCGATTAGATTAAGGTTGTATTTTCTTTGATACGAAAAAAAGGAGTGAAAAGAGAAAATTACCCTGTAAAATCCACCCCTTTTCTCACATTTTATCAATGAGAGGGGATTTTACTCCTTAAATTGGAGAAAATATTTACAACAATAAATTGAATAGATACTATTTTCTCTCCATTGTAGTGCAAATGAAGGGGAAAAAATAGAAAAGGTAAGAAATGGTGAGAAAAAGGGTGAAATTCATAGGGTGATTTTCTCTTTTCTCTCATTTTCTTTCGTATTAAAGAGTACACAACCTAATGATTAAAAGGGATATATGATATTTATTAGTACTCCTTTTGTCTATTTTATCTTGAGTCACTGTAATAGAAAATGGCTTAAGATAAACTGGATGGAGCTTCCACCCAAAATGATGTTGGAAAATATTGTGTACAATCCGGGTAAAAAGTTCGATAACCTTTATAAAATAAAAGTTAGAAGATCTGAACTATAACACACTCGTTAGGAATTACAATACAATAAACTAAATTGAATGCATAATTAAATGGTAAAACCGAGTCGAGTGGAACTCTTCCCGCAAGAAGCTTTACGCCCCAGTAGTGCCCCCGGAACTGGCGTAGCTTCCCAAAAGGTAAAACGGCTTTCATCTTGATAGTAGTAGCACCACAAACTTATCAAGCTCCGGCGAACTGGATGCAAACAAGGAACTGAGCTCGAAGAAAATGAATGCAACGAGATGCTTTTCAGAGTAGGATTCGGTGTCGGTGTTGATATCTTAGAATGAATCTAAACACATCTATTTATAGGTTATATCTCAACCGAGAAATTAATGAGCCATAATGTGTTGGTGGAGGTTACGTGAGTAACTCCTGGCTCATGAATGCCTTGTTGTGGATTACAGGATAACTCCTAGCGGTTACTCCCGACTCATCATTACGTTGGCGGTTATGAGCGTAACTCCCGGGGGTTACTCCCAACTCATTAATATCGTTGGAGGTTACGGGTGTAACTCCTAGCGGTTACTCCCGAATGCACCTAGACACGGCACTTACGGACGCACCTGGACGAGATGCTCACGTATATTCGTTCGAAAGACGAATCTATACGACTTCTCCAACCTCCAAAATACTTATATCTCACTTACCGGAAATTGATTTTGAGCATATAAATATATCACGATATTCTACTCCCGGAGTAGATTAATAATCTATCATTTAATTTAATAAATTAATTAAATATAAATTATTCGTTTATTTGATCTTAAGACCAAATTTCCAACAAATGACACATTCCTTAAATATATGTAAGTGTAAAAAATATTCTATCAATCCCTCAAGTTCGTGCCTTTATTATCTTTATTTGGTTGTCCCCCAGGTGTGTGCTTAGTCCATTTTAAGACGTATGCTCTGTAATAAACTTTATGTAGGATGCGTTTGGTGCAAACAACATGTCCCACATCGAAAATATACGGTGGATGAACCTTATATAAAGAGCAACACTCCTTTAGTATGAGACCTTTTGGGAGTGAGCCCAAGAACAAAAAACGTGAGGGCTTGGCCTAAAACGAACAATATCATACTAATATGAACCGGTGGTGGTGAGAACCCTAACAACTGGCGCCGTATGTGGGAAAAACAGGCATGATGATGGGTGCCCCTCAATGTGGCCTCGACGATTGGGATTATGAGGTGGGGACTCCACGATTCAAGATTATCGTTGGAGGGGAGGACTCGTTTCTCCATCTCATTCATATGAGGGTAACTTTTTTTCGGCACGAGAACTAAGACACGAGTGATAGTGGTGGATAGAGTAACGTGAATGAGTTTTAGTGAGTTAGAATTTTGTCATTTAAAGTATTACTATATCAATGGATTAATAAACGAAAATAAAATTTATCCCAAAATAAATGGGACGATTTTGATAAATCCATGCACATGATTTAGATTCGTTGTTAGTGTTGTAGCAAAACAAATAAACTATGAACAATATCAACAACGTTAGATTATTTCAATTTGACCTCATTTCCGCTCGGACAAAATACCAAAAGACCCAAATTAAACAATTGTCTCTTTCAATTTGATTTTCTTTTTCTTCAACTCAAGACAAAATGTGCTACTTAGTGTAATCTATTTATATATTATAAAGTTCATTTCTTTTGCTAGGATTCTTATAAAGTCGATTTTGATACAATTTGAGCTTTTGCAACAACGAAAACATCATAACTAACAAATTAAGTTTTCGTCTCCTAGATACCAATATCGAAGAAGTGGTGGTAATACGAAACACAATTTAACTAATAATACGCTTTCCTTCCTACCAGTAGGTCATGAGATCGAGCCACATTCAATACGTCCGGATTCAGTCGTATATGATTCATACTTACGAAACCACTAGGTTTTAAACAGATCGACGATTGCAATACCTTCTGTTCGACCTCAAAATGGAAAAGAATGTTACAACAATTTCTTGAGAGATAATATTTTTTACAAACAAATTCAATCTCATACTTTTTACTGTAATTTTGAAAATTTGTCAACAAGTTTATTTTGTGTGTTCGCTACAATGAATTTTTTGTTCTTCCCTCTCAAATTCTATGCAAAAGAATCTCATTTCTTACCCCAAAAAATTAATCGAAAACAATATAAACATCCACATGATCTATTAGTTCGAACTCGCAATTTTGGCGCGTGCACTACCGGCACAATTGCATAGGAGCACGTCACTCGGAATTAGCCAATAACATGGCGAGTAATACTCACGCGGAAATGTTCGCGTGCCATCAAAAACCTTCTAAAAGAAGAAATTTATAGTGCCAAACTGTTATTCCCCCTGCCAGATCCAGATACCACATAATCAGCGCAACGTACAACACCCGAAAGCTGTACCTCGCGCATCGTCGGTTGTACCTCGCTACGAAATTACACTAAAAACATTTTTACTTTCCAAACAGACCGAAATCGGAAAGAGAGAGAAAGAACGAAGAGAGAGAAAGGGAGTATCGAAGAAGAGAGCGATCAGAGAGAGAAAACAAGGGAAAAAAGGGGTCTTCTCAATTTTCTGATTCGGAATCATTTTTGCAAGAAATTTGGGAAGGAGGCTGAATTGGAGAATGCGAAGCAAGAATTTGGAGCAATGGTGTTTGAAGCTCCATGGGTTTGAGAGCTAGTAGCTTACAGAAGAAAGGATTGAAGGGAAAATAAGGCTCGAAGTGCTATGTGATTAATTCTCTTGGTGTTGAATCTGAATTCGAGGAGCTTCAATAAGGTTAGCCCATTTGTTTTCTTGTTTCTGTGAACTCAAATTCCTGTCAAAGTTCGAATCTTTGTGTTTAGTTGATTCAATTTTTGTTTGGGTTCGAGTTTGAATTCCGAGCGTAAGAATCTGAGCTTGAAGTTCAGATTCAAGCTTGAATCCTTCATTGAGGAAGTGGCATTTTGGTTATTATCGAATTTCTATAATACAGGTGAAAAATTTGTGAGCGGGTTTGCTCGGAGTTGCATGGAGGTATCTGGTTTTCGAGGTTTAGTTCAATAAAGGGTTTGTTTGTATTGTAATTGTGAATTTTGTTGCTGGTGTTGAAGAATTTGAGGAATTTCTTGAATTTGGGGTTTTGGAGGGAGACTCATTTTTGATTGGAAGTTTGAGATCTCAGTGCTTAGGCTCGACCCTCAGTTTGCTCTAGTGTGTAAAATTGAGGAATTGGAGAGGAACCCTAGCTTTGAGTGAGTTGGGGTTGGATTTAGAGGGGATTCAGATGAATTGGAAATTGGGTTTTTGGAGATGTAGCAAAATAAAGAAACCCTAACTGATTGAAGGTTGTGTAGGGGTTGTTTTCAAGTGCTTGTTTCTGTTATATGGACTTTTAGCTTACTCAAGAGATCAAGAGAGAGGGAGAGAGAGAGAGAGGCTTCGGAGATGCAACCGCCACATCACCATTCGCGGATCAATCTTGCTGAATTGAAAGCTCAGATGGTGAAAAAGCTGGGGCCAGAGGGGTCAAAGCAATACTTTTATTTCCTGCATAGGTTCTTGAGTTTGAAACTGAGTAAGGTTGAGTTCAATAAGCTTTGTCTTAGACTCATTGGTAGGGAAAATATTCCACTTCACAATCAGCTCATTCGTTCGATTCTGAGAAATGCTTGTAGTGCGAAAAGCCCGCCTCCACCCAATCAGAAGGACGATGTTTTGAATCATGCTATACAATTTGGTGCCAAGGATGTACCCACTGATGGTTACCTGCCAAATGGGTCCCACACCGTTGTTTCTCAGGCTTCTGGTTCATCGGGTTTATTGAATGGAGGTGATATGCCTCCTCTCTCACCTCGAAAGATCAGGACTAGTATCCGCGACAGGAGAGCTGGTAACCGTGGTAGTGCACTCGGAGCTAATGGAAAGTCTAGTTATCCTAATCAGTCGAGTGACTTTAATGTCACTTTGGAGAATGGGAATTTGAACCCACAGCATCCCCATGGTTTCATGCATCAATCGCAAAAAGAAATCGAGATCTCAGTTCCGAATTCTGCTAAAATGTCAATTTTGAGATCTGCGGATGGTTCAGCTCCTTCATGTAGCAGAGAAATGACTGAAAGAGATGATGGGAAAGAGGCTTCTGCTAGGAGTCCACTTCGAGCTCCCCTTGGAGTTCCGTTATGTCCTGTTAGCATCGGTGGGGCCCACAGGGCTCCGCCTCTATTGAGTAGCAGTAGGTGTACTGGCTCATATAATAACGGTTCTTTGTTGGAGAGTGTTACATTAAGGGAAAAGATGGAGGAGATTGCTCTGATACAGGGTCTTGAAGGGGTATCAGTGGATTCTGCCAATATACTGAACTATGGTCTAGATACTTACTTGAAAGGATTAATAAGGTCATGCATTGAGCTTGTAGGGTCGAGATCGGGACAGGAGTCGACAAAGAATAATACAAACAAGCACCCGAGTTATTTGAAGCTCGTTAATGGTGTGAAACCGGGTCATCAGTTTCAGATTCAACATAGTGGGAAGACTTTGGAAGTGCAAGAACAAAGAAGTCACAGCCCCATTTCCTTACAGGACTTTAGAGTTGCGATGGAGCTGAATCCCCGAAAACTCGGTGAAGATTGGCCATTGTTGTTGGAGAAGATATGCACACATGCATTCGAAGAATAGAGTGGAGCTTTGCATTTTTTGGCTCATAGTTGAATGAATGGTCCTACTTGATCTAAAAGGCATGCTTTGAGCTGCCGATTTCTGGCCCTGGTGTGAATTTGATACTTCTCGTTTGTGGCCTTTGGAAGCGTGTAGCGCTCCTAATGTAAAGCTACTGAGCCCAGGGTAAAAGGGTAAAAGCAGGGAATCTTAATTCCATTCTGCTAGGGCTTCGGTTTATTCTGAAGAACCCATCACTAGCAACCACTGTGAGGAGGTGAATGCACAAATCTGGTTGCGCTGTTGTATGATTAGCTTTATCCCAGTTTAATTTTTTTTTCTTTGTCGTGTAATTTACATTGAGATATTCTAGAACAGTTTTGCAGGAATAATTTGTGTAGCTCAGTGCTTTAGTGAAACAATGGTGGGATTTCATGATGCAATAGTCATGTGTATGTACCATCAGAATTGGTTGGGATCTTAATATTAACAATACAGTTTAACCTGTTGCTTCGTTTCTCTTGTCTTCTCTATAGTGATAAACAGCTTACTGCTTATTCCCTTTGTACCTTTGAATTCTTCTGGTGAGCTGCACATATTAGCTAGCATATTTAACTGTGGTAAGAATATATACGCCTTTTTATATGCTTCTCTGAGTTTGTCGTGCAAAACATTGCTGTTCTTTCCCCCCCTAAAATTTCCGTTTTCTTATAAGCTTGTTCAGAATATTCATCTGGAAGAAATCATTTTTTAGCCATAAAACAGTGCTATGCTTCTTGGAAGTAGGACCAGGTTGCTTGAAAATGAGCTTTTTACGTGTTCGTGACAGTAAAGCAAAAATGTTGCTTCCAATAGTATAACTGTCATTTTCCTTGCTTGTCTAATCATTTTTATCTAAATCAGGACATTAATATCATTGGTAATAAACAGGTTTTGCATTTTATTTGACTGGTATCACACACATATAATCTGCTGATTTCATAAATATGGACAGTTCATTGGAGTGTGATTTGTACTATTTACGATTACTGAATTTTTGTTTTAGAATTTTCAAGAGAATGATAAAACTAGTTACCATCCTTTTCATAGATCCAGTGTATCTGTGAGCATGTACCTTGCAGGTTGTATTGCCTCTTATTGCCTCTTGCACTCCGATGGACATCTCCAACGAAACAGATACGGGACTGGCTGAAATCTTTGGAGTATTCCTTATTCTTGCTTCTCTGGTTGCTACTACGTACAGAATTTATTCTAATATTGAATTTTTTTTCAATGTCTTGATTGTTTATTTATAATGCCATCAGAAGAAGTAGCTAAGTATATCTTTTTAGCTCTCCTGCAGGTGCGAGAACGTTGATTAATAATACCAATCAAGGACTGGCATTCATGTACGTAAAGTTTCCTAACTTACGGAGATAAGGTATGATGTTTGTGATGTAATATTTTTTACTGCATTTAACATTTTCTGATTATTCTCGAGGATCATATTTTTTGTTTCTAGATGCTAAATTTTCTGTCAAACTCAGCTTAGAAATCTGAAACTAAAATACCCTCAAGTGACGTATATAGGTATATTTTGTGATGTAGATGCTTCTATGTACTATCTGATTAATGGAAACTGAGATCCTACCGATTTTCCCTTAATCGGCATTTTTTTTGGCATATCCTCTTAAGTGTATTTATGTAAAAACTTGTTTCTTAGATAAGTTACAGTAAAACATTAAATTGTAAACCTTCTTGGTATTTTTATTTTTGAAATTCTGATATTAGCATCACAATTGCTATGTCACCATTTTATGTTGTCTAACTAATATTATCTTGGCTGCTGCTCTTATCTGATTGTTCATTATGATCCAATACTACTGTTACCGTCTTTTTTCACGAAGACTTTGGCTTCCAGCTTCTCTTGCTCAAGTACTACAGTAATAGTAGTATCTTTTATTTTTACACTTGGTTTAGCTTACTTGTGCAATTTGTCTTGTGTTGGATAATAATTGAAAGGTGCTGTAAATTTATCATTCTTCTGTGGGACTGCAATGAGCCTTGGTGCTGGAAATTTATCGTTCTTCATTACTGTAAAATCATGTTAACGGTTCGACAAATTTCTGTTGGTTTGAATATTGTAAGGCTCCATTTGAAGAAAAACATGCACTTTCAGTCTCCACCAGTTGGTGTCTAGCGTATCGTCTTCTGATAATGATGTTTTTCTGGTGGCAAAATTAGTGTCGTGGGATGTGAACGAAGATGAAATCGAGTGATCTGAGGTTAGAAATTTCCGACATTTCAACTATACTGAACAGTTGAGAGTCTGATTACTTCAGGCGCCTCCCATACGAATCTGTCGACTCTGGTGCAGGATCAGACCGAGGAGGTATGATTTCCAGGAAAGAAGGGTGGAAAAGTTAACTGATACTGTATTAAATTGAAAATGACCTGATATTGTAGATGATTTCTCAATGAATTTCGCCTCATTTCGATCGGTGGGATGATATTGGCAGCTTGCTTGGTATAACATGGATATATTGGCAGAATTTATTCTTTCTTGTTGATATATTTCCTCTGTTTGCAGGAGAGGAGAAAAACTGGAGAGAGAAAGTGAATATTTTAAGGTACTTTTCTTGATCTTTTTCTGCTTTGCTGCATTTCACATTAACAGTGATGGGAAATCCTCTTGATTGCAGTTCTAGAGATGAAAGCTTGATGTTGTAATTGTTTTTCTTTACTCATTATTCCCATTATTGAATTGATCTCTGTAGTGTAGATCACCTTCTGCTGATTTCAATAGTATGGAATCTTGATCTTAATCACCTGCTCCCTCCGTTCTTTAAAAAATGTTACTTTCCATACCTCATATGTATTGATAAAACGTATCATCTCTAGAAAGACAAGAGGAATTGTTTTACTTTGATAATTGCTACTCCTTCCGTCCCGTCCAAGACAACACTTTTCTTAAATATATGAGTGTAAAATAATAGAAAAGTGTCGTCTTATATGGGACGGAAATAGTACTTCCACTATCCCATTCAAAGTGACTTATTTTCCCTTTAGAGTTGTTTCATTCAAACTCTGTGTATACATGTTTTCTTTTCCTCAACAGCCCAATAATTTAATTAAGTATTCATTTTCACTGGGCCCGGCCCATTACCCTTTAAAAGAGGAGGGGGGGACAGAGAGAGAGAGAGGTTATATTAATTCGACAGTAAAATCTCCTTCCAAGATTGATGATGGCAAGGCCATATGTACAAATGACTTCATTCCAATAATGAAGTCATTACAAGCTGAAAGAGACAATGTAAAGTTGATGCACATTTTCTGTAGCCCCCATTTCATGTTATAGTAAGAACATCCAAACTCATGATTTAACCATTATTATAGCAGCAGCAGCAGCAGCCACTGATGCTGTTTCTCTCATTGTGTTTGATTTATCGAGAGCGACGGAGCCGCTCCTCCATGGTTCCCACTCCAAGAGAAGTTCCTCAAGAACCATCTCTTTCTCTTGCTGTGATTAGTCATCACCTCCGTCTCACTCTTCTTCAACATCTCCCACATAATCTGCACATCCTCGTACCCACATGTTTGGATGTCATCGTGCAGTTTCAGAAGCCCGCCCCCTGAACAAACCATAACGTAAAACATTAAAGCATCTAAAAGTCGAAAGGGATCAGAACATTTTACTCAGTCTATCACATCCAATCTAGCAAAAAGGAAAAGATAAGAAGAAACATTATCCTCCTACTCATCAACGAAAGGAATCAGATTCTTCGAGGCCACATCAAGGTTTCCATGACCTTATCATAGTAGAGAATTTCCAACCCCAATCCAAGTCCGTCTTCAACAAACTTACATCAGTCTATAGACAATTTAGATACACGAAGAAAGGAACAGAAAACGAAAGCAAAGCAACGTTGAGAGGAAAAGGAAGGAGAGTGGGACATTACTTTGACTATAGTAATGTTAAGAGGGCCAATATCTCATTAATTAATATGTTTATTCGAGTGGGAGTGACCCAGTGGCTATAAGCAGCTACAAGTGGAATATTGAGATACTAGCATATTAATATATATTAAAGAAAGGGAACTATATTCCAAAACTATTATTAGTGCGCCAAAATGAACATTTTTAAATGGCTAAGTGAGCACTAATTCACAACTGGATGAGAAGAACAATTGTATTATATGCTAAGTAGTTCAGCCAAATTGTGTACCCAAATCGAGAACCTATCCTTTTTGTTATATTCTAAATTACCTATACTCCATTGGGAACTTATTTTGACCAGATAGCTTATAAACAATATCGTCACCATTTGGTCTAATTCCGAATATCATTTTTTATACCATATACTTGTATAAGCTGATAAAGGTCGGTATCTAAACAAGGCTCGGAGCTCTATTCAGTGCTCGTTTCATCATCTTCCACAAAACAATAACAACAGCAACAAAAGGAAAAGAAAAAGAAAACCAGCCAATGATCAAGAGTCAATTAGGATTGACATAAACTAATCTTGTAATAAAACAACAAAGTCTACAACTTATCCCAACAGCAAATATTCGGTCTAATCCTTCATTCTAGAATTTATCTAAAGGCATCCAATGGAAATCAAGAAAACAACACAGGCCCTTCATTAGTAAATGTAGCAAGGAATCTCCGTCGAGTGGCTATAACACGACCGTCGATTTTTGCACTAAATAAGTGGGGAGACCATATTCAAATGAATGACGAACACCACACCTGATGGAATATATCGAGTGACATGAACTATATCCTTCAAGAACAAGGAGGTCCCAGAAAGAAAGGGGAAAAAAATAGTGTTTTGCTTTAAGAACGTAAAGAAACGTGAATGCTTTATTCTCTAGTAACTTCTATAACAAAACAAACACAAGAAAAGAAGGGAATATGGCCCAAATTTCCAATCTGTTCCACAAAAAATCAAAAGAAGCTCATAACCTCTCCCTAAAAAACCCAGAAAATGAGGAACAGGGGAAAATAACCAGTCAATGAATTTGCAATAAATTACTAATCCCAGAATTATTTCAGCAAAAAGAGAACTTGAAAGGAACAAAATCATGGAAACCGGGAAATCTACAGCTGTAAATCCCCTACCTACTACTACGCGTAAGAAATCGAAAAATTGATTTCTTGATCGATATCAACAGTCACGAGCAATAACTGAATAAATCGGCAAAAATAGAAAAAGAATCAAACTAACTTCATCTTTCACTATCGCCACCACACCAAATTTATTCACACACACACACACAAAATGAATTAAAAATGATACTGCCACTCCAAAATTACTCCATACACTCTCACCCCCACTCAATCCAAACCCTCAAATCGCCCTAATCAATCTCCCAGATTCAACCAGTCTCGAAACACCAATTCATGGAGATTGTACAAATGTTATCAACAGGGGAGAGAGAGAGAGAGAGAGAGAGAGAGAGAGAGAGAGAGAGAGAGAGAGAGAATTTTCACCATTTTTGCGGGCTTTGACGCGGGCGGAGACGGTGAACCAAGCCCGTCGAACAGGGAAGACGATCTTGTGCCACCACTCCATGACCTTAATCTTGACCTTCCGCCGCCGGTTGCCGCCGCCGAGTCGAGAGAAAACCCTTAACCCGGCCAGAACTACTATTAATTCAGCTCACACACAACACACAACACACAACGCAGGCGTATATCAACATGCACACACTCACTCCGTTATAGAGAGAGGGGAGAGAGAGGGGAAAAACTGTTGGGGGTTCGAGTTAAAGAAAAAGGAGGAGCGATGAGTTTAGCCGTTACGCCACTCGCCAATTACTTTAATAAGAGTCAGACTCACCGACACGTGACATTATAGCGTGGCTTTTTCCCTTCATTATTTCTTTCTTTTATTAACTTTTAAATCTTGTCCCGACACGTGGATCATGTTTTCCCCTTTTCTTTCAAAATTCACGCTATTTTTATTTTTATTCGCCCCCCTTCTTTTTGCCTTTTTCTTTTCCTTAAATCTTTTTTTTTTAATGCGCAGTATTTCGATAATGTATTTTGTGTATCTATGGCATCACATGATGCACGTTAATTTCATATGCTAAAGTGGAACGATCCAAAATAATATAAAAAACTAATTATTGAATTGTGATCGAAAGAGTAATGTTTGTATAATAAATATATAATCACCTTTAACAAATTGCATTATTCGCATGTATTGTTGAAATCATTCGCTTGTATTATATCGATTTTGGTATAAAAATAAATAAATTGGACCCTATATATAAATTGCACAATTCTTCTTTTTTTATAAGGTTTTCTCGGTCCGTTCACAAAATCACGATAATTTTATTTTGGGACATCAATCAGCATAACACCCTTTTCTATTTTTATTTACTTGAAACTCGACATGAGCCTCGTAGCTTACCAAACTTCACTCACATCACTTTTCTTCGTTAAAAAAAAAATCACATGCAAAAACATCCACAAGACATAATGAATTCGGGAAAACTAGTGTTTAATTGTACGAAATAATAATTTTCATCAAAGTTTATTAAAAAAAAAATCAAAGAATTATATTGAATGTATGAGTGTTCTATGGCCTATGAGCGAGATAAAAAATATATATATACATTAAATTTACTTTGAAAATGAAAACCAAAAAAGGAAATACTCCCTCCGCCCCACTTCATTTCACTTGACTTCCTTTCCTATTCGTGACGTTTCATTTCAATTGGTCTGTTTTCTAGAGTGGAAAGAATTACTTTTTATTTTTAACACTACTCCTAAAATCACCTTTCCAAATTGAACTGGAATGTACGTAGTAATTTACATTTATCTACTCTTTTTGGGGTTTGTGGTTGTTAGGATCTCATTTCACATAAATTTGACTTTGATTGGATATTGTGTTCATACGTGTCGTGCTCTGACTGGACAAAATTTCCGCAGACTATCTGATTTTTGGGCGGTTTCAAAACTTTTTTTTTTTACCTCAAAATTAGCGATAAATATTTTAAATTTCTTCAAAGGAAGGTGGTATTATTAGGTATTATTATATTAATATTGAGTATAATTACTTTAAAATCCCGGCCCTTTAAAGTTACATTCATTGTTTTGTGTGTATTAAAGGCAATAATGCATATAGCATGTGAAAATATTATTTCAATGTTTCCTGGTCGATTTGGTCACTTTTTTCGATCGAAATGTTCCAACTCATATACTCAATTTCGTTTCAAATTTGTTGAATAGTAAACGGACAATTGAAAACCTAATTTACCTTAAAAAGAGTACTCAAGAGAAACGAGTCAAGTCGAACGGGACGAAGGGAGTAAGGGTTACACGCGGCATCTAAATAAACGACGAGGGGCTCTCAAATATTCGGTTAAGAACGTAAATTATATTGGAGGTGACGGTGGCGGTTAAATAAATAAAATCAAACTATCGAAATAAAAACAAACAAGAGGTCACTTTTAGGTGGCTTTGAAAGGACAAAGCAATTTTGATTGAATAATGGGAGATTATTATGTTTTTATTCTCTCTTTCAATAGTAGTCGTCGAATTTTGTTTTTGTCTCTGCTATTTCTTCCTTCACCCCAACAAAAATTTAATAATTGTTCATATTTTTCATGAGTATTTTTAACAAACACTAGCTACCATCATTGCAACTATAATTTCAAATCATAAAGTTTACCGCGTACACTCTGAATGTCTGAATGTTCATTGTGATATGACAATATTACGATTTACCTTTTTAGATCAGATAGTCTTTTATTACGTCATCCGTAGGCACATTAAAAATGTCCACAGTGAATAAAAGATCATTCCTCATAATAGGGTTAGATTAATCAGCGATAATGTCTTTATTTAATTTGAATCACATGGCCTTGTTGGGCTTGCAAAGGAAACGAGTCGAGTTAGATAACACATTTCGGTTTTAAAACGAAGCCAAGTTAAGCCTCATAATAGGGTTAGCTTAATCAGCGATAATGTCTTTATTTAATTTGAATCACGTGGCCTTATTGGGCTTGCAAAGGAAACGAGTCGATTTAGATAACACATTTCGGTTTTAAAACAAAGCCAAGTTAAGCAGATCAGAGGGACGAATAATAGTGAATTACTATAGTAAGTAGTAGGGGTTGTAGAAAAGTCAATGAAATATCTTTAGGTTAAAATATAATTTGAAAATTGGGGTGTTTAAATTCGAATTAGAATTGGCGGTCGATGGTGTCGGTAATCTTTACGGACCACGTGACTTTAATCAACTAGTGAAAGGGACTCCTATTTTATAATGTTATGTACGTATTCTAACTAATCTATTTATTCAATATTCAAATATATACGGTGAGAAATATCACAATACTTTTAAAATGCAAAATAACGCATCATCGAAACTTAACTACGTGACGTATTATCTCAGACATTAATCTATATGTATATCATACACGAACACGAAATATGTACATCATATTGGGATAATATCTATCAAATTTTGTCGAAGTGTCTTGTTCTTATTGCTTCAACATATAAATAAAGATGAATCTAACTATATAATATCATCGATTAAAGGGGATTATTCTATGTAAGTATGGAAATATTCCTCGATGTACACATGTAGGGTTGCGTGCTAATGAATAGCGACCTAGATATGCCTAATTTAATTTGATAAATGAAATTAAATAAATGACTTTTTCAATTATTTTTTTAGTAAATAAAATAATTAAAAATAAAAGAATGAAAGAAATGGGTGTAATTATTGGTACATGGACGAATCACATGACGATAGGTGAAAGAAACCAAATGTATCCTTTTCTTTTCAAAGTATAGATCTTTGTTTCATCATTTTATTACTTCCCTACTTTTTTCTTTGGTATTTATATATTTCACACCTTTGTAATATTAATTCCGTTCACGATCTTTAAAGACTTTAAGAAACGACTTGAAATTTAATGTATTGTGATGAAGTGTTAAAATGATGTTTGAAGGATGACATTAATTGTAATTTTTTGTGTAAGAATGGACAGACAGAAAATGAAAGAAATATGAACATCGTGAGTATTATTTTACAATTGGATTGTTTTTAGTAAATGACCTAATAGACTTGTGGCGATCGATAAGAGTCGTCATATAACATCAAGTTTAACAACTTGTTTAAAGAATAACGAATAAGTTTATACTTTATATCGTATAGTATAAAGTTTAAAGAATTAGATAAATGTTTATGAATTTACAATGAAATAATCCAAAAAATAATACTCCCTTCGTTCGGTGCTACGTCTTACGGTAATATTTAGTGAATTTATTACCTCGTTATGGTTCGATAAGAGTCCTTTGTTGTGCAAAGTCATGACAAACATTAGAAATGAAAAATTCACAAATTCAAATGTTAAATGATGGAATGTTTATTTAAATGCTTATTGGTAAACCACAAAATGATTACCCTAATTGAAGTCAAAAACTCTAGTTAAGCAGTCTTAATCAATTAATCTCAATATTTTAGTTGACTAACTAAATTCTGCCACACACCTCTTATTTTCTTTTACCCAATCATACTTCAATTTCGAGTAAGCACTCATTCTCTTCCCCAACACCAAAATCTGAAGAAAAAAAAAAAAGTGTTTAATGTTAAAAATACATTAGAGATGTACATAAAAGATTCCCATATTTTCAATAAATTATTTTCCCCTAGCCTCTGCTTTCACTCAAAGTCATGATAATATTTTCCTATTTATTTCGAGTGAACTTTATTTTCAAAATTCCATCAATTTCTTATTTCTTTACTTCATTTTCCATCGAAGAGAGACCGAAAAAAGCGATACACTAATATATAAAATAGTAGTAAATCTCAATGGGGGCCATCAAAGTTTTCTTCAAAAATTAGGAGCATATTTTAGAATTGGAGCTTTTCCACTTTCATTATTCTTTCATCAGATCCAACTACATCTCACCAATTTAGTGCTACAAAAAAACAAAATTTTTCTTAATTATAATTATTATTACTCAATCTACTAATCTCGAAGCCTCTTCAATTCCCACCTAATCTCCTCTCACTAATCCTTCCTAATCATCATTAATTAGCATAATTAAAACCTACACTCTCCCCACATCACCACTCACTAACTAGTGTGCCCCACACACTCACACGTAACCCATAATTTGAAGAACTAATTTCTAATTATGTGTATAATTATTATGGTTTGTTTTGTGACAAAGAAATGTATACCCCTTTTCAAGCACATTACATCAAGATTATTAACTAGGGTTCACACTGCTGACGTGTTGGCTCATTCCTCACCATGTAATCAACACTTGATTCCTCTAAGGTTGATTATTTGCCTAATTTCCTAAAACTATAGCTCATGATTTAACTTGAGTGAATGGATTAACTATCACTTTTCACAAACATTCTCAATATATTCTCTAATCTAGCTAGTGAGATATCACTCAACCAATACCATGTACAAATATAATTGTGAATCGATCTTATACCCGTCACTGACACCGTTAACGTGTCAATTGCTGACGTGACAATGTCATGTAAATCTTTTTTAACAGTAAAATTTAATAATTATGGTATATTTTTATACGTTTAAAGTTTTATTCTGTAACACATTTATTGTTGTCACATCAGCCAGCTCTGATCGTCTTAATGATGAGTTTCAAAATATTTTTTTAAGGAATTTTTTCTTTTACGGGATACCTTGATACTTGTAGTATCCCGTAAAATAAAATTTTCCTTAAAAAGATATTTTGAAACTCATCATCAAGACGCTCGAAAACGCTTGCCACAAATGCTGAAAAGAAACGTGTCACGAATCTTGAGCCGGAGGGAGTACAAAAAAGTAATAAAATTCCAAAATGAGAAATTCCAAAAATAGGAAAAATAAATATTTGAGAGGAGTCATATTCAATGAGAGGTGGTATGTCATTCTTGAAGAGCATGATGGGATTGTAATTCAACTATGAATATAGAGTGATGGAAAGACTATTAATTTGGACCCATGCCCATAGACTTACATAATTCAATTACCCCCCCTTTCACTACCCTACAATGGTTGAAAATCTCAAACAATTTTGTGAGCATTTCAAATGTGTGCCACTCAATTTTGTCTTCATATATATAGTGATGCTAGTTTTATAGTGTTTGAAAATTAAAATGACTATTGCCATTATTATATCACTAATTTCTTGTGCCCTATCTTTTACATTACATCCTACCCATATTCTTGAAATTCCCCATAATTGAGTCATCATCCACCGCATTATTTGGCCTTTTAAGACTCCTCAAACTTTGGGTTATTACTATTTGGGTTAATTACTAAACATATTCTAAGCAAATCCTATTTTATAAAATTAATTACTCCAAATTACTGAAAAATATCCAATTAAATCCTAAATTACCATTTTGCTATCAAATCTACCTTTTGTGCAATTTTTCAGCGGCGGAATATCTATGTGAAACACTGAAATCCATGACCATTTTTTTTTTATCGATGGAAATTAAAGTAATTGTGGTGAGGCCTGTTATGCCGGAAATAAATGGTAAACTCAAATGTAAGTTTTTAATTTTATTTTTGTAAGTTAGTGATATATATATTCCTCTCATCACTTGTTAGGGTAAGAGAGAACAAGAAGAATCTGATTCTCCATTCCTCCCTCTCAAGAGAAATGACAAAGAAATTTAAGTGTAATCGATGCTTAATCCACAAGAAAGTGAGTGATAGTTATTGCACTTCATTTTCATATATTTTCCCCCAATAAATGTAAAGGTTATTATTATCACTCAATTAAGTTCAACGAACATTTATATATGGATAAGATAATATGATTATGATATTAACCATAAAGTGTAAAATTTGGAATATTCGGTAATACCTCTCTCCTAAACTTTTATATTGATAAAATGATAATCCTCCCTATTAATTAAATTTGACAAATAAATACCCATTGAAAAGTATTATAGATTTTGTAAAAAAAAAAAAAAAAAAAAAACCAATAGTACCGACAGAAACGCTTCTGTGTCTATTGTGATCACTATTAATGTGTCCACCGTTGATATGATAGTGATAGAGTTTACTTATTTTAGATAGGTTAGGTATATATTTAAATCTTTTAAAGCATGTACAACAGAGAGATTTTAGTCTACGTGGCAAAAATAAGAATCCACTATTTAAATTCCATTACCATTTGAGAACCCCGAAATAAGAACCCATATTCTTAAAAAAAAAATCATCAAGTGGGACTCTTCAATTGTGATGAGAGCCCTTATTAAAAACCATACCATTGTGATTTAAAAAAAAAAAAAAAAGAATTGGTTATTATCTACGTGACACCTCTAAGAAACCAATTTGTGTGACTAAAATTGTACATGATCTTATTCATTAATAGTATATCATGTCATCGTTGATGTAACAATTATAGAGTTTACTTATTTTAGATTAGTCAGAATATATATTTAAGTCTTTTTATTTATTCACAGTATGTCATGTCATCCACAATCATATTAAGAATGTCTACAATAAGTAGGTGGACATTTTTCAAGGTGTTGATCTCCCATTTTATTAAAGACGAATCTATTAAAATAATAAAATAGGTCAAAATAGTTGGAACCGCGAAAAAGGCTCAGTGGGAATTTTTTTAGGAAAATTATGAAATTAATGTTAGAAGATCTAGATAAAATTCATTACAGTTTTTTCCTAATGGGAAATATAACAATCAACCCCCATTCAGGATATACCCACTTTTTAAAGCAGCCCAAAGAAGTTTCAAGACACTTGAAGAATACATTCACTAACCTTTTAAAGGAAAATGAAAAATCAAAATTAGTTACTTCACAATTAAGGAGAAGGTGATAATAATAATAATAATAATAATAATAATAATAATAATAATAATAATAATAATAATAATAATAATAATAATAATAATAATAAAAAACAATCGTGTACATATACTCCATTTGTTTTCTAGATAAACGTCATCATTATTTTCGACATACATCTCAGTGTGTCAAAAAATGACTGTTACGTTTGAGTTTCAGTATCGCTTAAGTATAGTGTACAGTAATAATTAAGACGATCAAAACTCTATTTCAATAATATTTCTACATAAAAACGAGTATCGAAAAGAATAGTGCACGCTTATCACGGATTAAGAAAGTAGTATAACATATACCAGAGAAATCTGATGTGAAAAAATTCATATCAAAGAATTTATATGCATTTGTAATATTATCAATTTTATAAGAATGTTTTGGGGAGTTGAAGTAATAGTCTGTAAGCGTTACGTCACTCAACACTATATATTATTGTAAGATCAAGTAATAATTAATTTTGTGGCTTCTAATTAAGATAGTATTTATTTATTTAGAAAGCTTATGATTGTTTTTATAAATAATAACAATAAAAAAGTGAACTAATTAATTATTAAACCCAATAAAATAAAATAAAAAAGAGAGGGATAATCACACATATAGGGCCCTACTATAGCCATGGTTTAGGCCCACTATTTTATTTTGGCTATTAATTATGATTGTTGGGCCTTAGTCAAATTTGATTTGGGTAATTCTAAACATAGCCCCAAATTACTCAATATAGCCCCCAATATAAAAATAATTAGACAAAGACTTGTGTGTGGCCGGCCGCAACCCGGCCCGCCAACCCGACCCGGCCCGACCCAACTGTGCTCAACCCGATCCGGTTGACTCAATTTCGGGTCGGGTCAACACGACCCGGTCCGTGTTGACCCGACCCGTTTAAGTAAAATTAATAAAAGTGATAATCTTTATGAACAAAATTGTCAATCTTATAAATAAAAATTTATACGTAATTTGTATGTATGTAGTAATTTTAAAATTACTTTATAGGGTTCATATATCAATTTAGGGTTTTATAATTATTGTTTAGTATTTAACTTCAATTTTATAATGTTGAATATAGATTATAAATTGAAACTTAGGATATATAATTCTCCAGCAAAAGTGTCAATCTTAATGAATAAAAGTGTCAATTGTTCTGAATGAAAGTGCCAATCTATTTGATATCGAAAATTTTATATTTTTTTTATCGACTTGTTATTATAATGTTTTGATATTATGGTTTATATTATTATTATATATATATATATATTATTTATTTCCATAACATGAAATTAATATTCATTATTAACGTATTTTTCGTAAAAGTGCCAATTATTATGAATAAAAGTGTCAATGTTTCAAAAGTGCCAATCTTTGTAAACAAAAGTGCCAATGTTTCAAAGTGTCAATCTTTATAAACAAAAGTGTCAATCTTAATCCGGCCTCACGGTGAGGCCGGCCTCACAGTAGTGTGCCTCAAATAATTATATAAATAATAAATGATTTACTTTGTATGCCCCTACGCCCCCTTAGCCCCCAATTTGAATAACTTAGTCGAATTAATCCCGCCTTTTCAAACAATTCATCTTTCTTCTCTTCTTCTCTATTAAAAATTTCTGCAAATTATGTTTTCAGTATCTCCTTTCTCTTACTTTTCCTCATTTTATTTTATAATTTTACATTCACGTCTCCCTCTCTCTCTCTCTCTCAATTGAGACCTCTCGTCGCGAGTGGTGGCAGCAAGTTGTCGTTGCCTTTCACAAAATAAAGTATTGCGATCGATACTGGACTTTGAGCCGCTATTTGAAGGCTACTACAGGAGGTGGCGACGACGATAGCGTACTTGTTGGCCTTGGCTTCGTCCTTGGCCACAGAAGCTTCGTGCTAGAGTTTCTACCGATGGTTCCATTGCCATATATTTTGGCCACTTTAATTTGTCCATTCACTATGTTATGTGAATTTGTGAAGCTTCAATAATGAAGTAATGGTGTGGAGGAGAGAGAGAGTGTAAATTTACACAAAGAAATGAGAGATGAAAGTAAGAGAAAGAGGATACGGAGATTATAATTATTTGCAGAAATTTTTGATGCAGAAGAAGAGGTAAGAGGTTATGGTATTTACAGAAAATACGGTTGATTAAATTGGGGGCTAGGGGCTAAAGGGTGTAAAAGTAAATTACTTATTAGTTTTATAAGTATTTTTATATTGGGGGCTGGCTATGTTTAGTAATTTGGGGCTATGTTTAGAATTACCCATTTGTTTTACATCCAAATAACTGATGGAAATTAAAGTTGCAATAAGACTAAGAGTATGCACTACTTTTATTTGAATAATTAACTAGAAATTACAGGGCATGCCACGGAAGACTCGAATTCGGGACTGGTCTCGAAATTCGACCTTCAACTATTAAGTCAAAACATGCACGTTAAAACATATTTCTGCATACTCTTACTTAAGTCATAGAGGGGGTATATTTTTTTTCCCCATAAATTCGTAACACTCCAACAATTAAGTTTCGGGTTTCCAATAGTTTAATCAATAGAAAATACTACTTATAATTATAAAGATATCCCGAAACATTTTGGTGATGGAGCTGAGTCGTTATGACTTCGTAAGTATGGAGTATAATAATGTGCAGTTGCAATTTAATATGCTCAAATTTTATCTAATGCACGTAGTCTGGATTTGCTTTTGACAAATCCAAATTAAGGTTTGATTTTAGTTGCATTGACGACGAAGCGCAACGCAGTTGGTAAGATATCCTCCAATTTAGTGGTTGGGGTTTCGAGTCACTTTGTGTGTTAATTTGTTTTCTTTATAGGAAAATAAACTAATAAATGAGAAAGACGAAAAGGAAAGATGGACTAATAGAGTGAAACAGGGGGAGTATTTCCAAAACCAACAATAGTTAACGATATCAATAAACAAAAAAATGCATTTTTTTAAAGGTATTTTCTTAAACGTGACAATAATCTATGCAAAAAAAAATGACACGTCAAAATGCAATAAAGGATCTCATCTGAAAAGTTTGAGTTAAATTGGAATGTGCTTGTAGTTGTAGAGTGGTTTTCTTATTATTGTACTCCTATTAAGTAGAAATATCTATTAATAAAAAACATCATAAAAATCAAAGTGGTGGAAACTCAAGTTAAGAATAACTAAACAAAAATGAACAAATTTTATATACACTTCTTCTCCTCACCCTGTTCTTTTGAATTCTTCTTCTTCTTCTTCATTTTTTTTTTTTTTTTTTTTTTTTTTGCTTTTACATTTTTTTCTCTATCCTATCAGAATAAACCTAGCTACACTACTAGCTAAAAAAAGCTAAAAAAATTAACATCATTTCTTCTCTAGCTACTTTGTTCTCCCTTTTTTTTTTTTTTTTCCTCTTGCAATATTAATATACATCAATAAACATATATATATATTCTATGAATTTACATATACATAACTACTTATATAAAAAATGTAATTATTGTTGACAAGTATTCCAATGCGATTCGTTCCAGTTTTCTCCACACACATAACAGAACTCAAACTTACACCTGCAACAACAATAGTATTAATTAATCACTCAGTAATTAATACTAAATTTATTTTTTTCTCATACTTTTCTCAAAATAAATTCATGCAACAACAATAAAAATAATAAGTAAATAAATAGAGGAGAGGACCCCACCTGCAGGTGACGTGGATGCAGCCACCAATCTTATCCACAAAAACCCTACAATTAGGGCACTTCTTCCACTTATTCTCCCTCGCCAACCTCCTCAGCCCTTCCTTCTCTCCCCTCCCCCCTCTCTCTCTCCTATACTCCTCACACTCCAAACCCTCATGCCACGTCACCTTGCACCTCGCGCATATCAGCCTGTGGCACCACGGGCACTCCGCCTCCGCCTCTCCGCCGTCGTTCATCAGAACCTCCGCGCAGTCGCCATAGGGGCAGACGACCCTCTCCGACGCCGGGATCGCCGACTCCGCCAGCGCCTCCTCCCACCGGTCGAGCACCGCCGCCGCCACGTGCCCCCTCAGGCTATGAGGCTCGATGAGGTTGGAGCAGCTCTCGTCAGGGCACGTGACGCGGACGTCGCCGTCGCGGAGCTTGTACTCGACGTGCTTCGACACGCAGGCGGCGCAGAAGGAGTGGCGGCAGCCGCCGACGTCGAACATGTCGGATTCGTTCTTCTCGTCGGTGCAGATCTCGCACGGAGACGGCGAAGAGGAGGAAGGGCTTTCGGAGAGAGAGAGGGAGGCTTGTAGGGCTTCCTGGATTTGGCGGGCTTCGAATTCGTCGTAGGTTTGGTTTGTGAGAGAGAGAGCTTCGTCGAATATAGAGAGTATTGTTGACATCATCGTCTCCATTGTTGTATGTTTGAAGGTTATGAAAATTTTGTTGCAATATGGTATATATATGTTTATGTAGAGAGAGCTAGAGAGAGAGGGAGAGAATAAATATATGATGTGTTTAGTGATGGATTTGAAATGAATCAATGAATGTAACTAAAAGCTTGGAGGCTAAGTAGCTACCTAATGACTCTTTAAAAAGAAAAAAAAAAAAAAAAAAAAAAAGTAGCTACCTAATGAGGAAGACTAATGCATTATTTATTTAGGTTTTGTTTCGTTAGAAAAGTAGTTTAGGTGAAAGACTTTGGATAAAATAGATTTGATGTCTTGTTCAAGGAAATGGTCTTAACTTTGGTGACGTAGGCTTCTTGATGTCATGCATGATTAATTGTATGAACACAAACCAAAAAGTCTCGATTCACTCTCTTGGCTTTATCGTTATCTTAGGTCAATCAAGTCGAAATTACAAATACTCCATGCTTATTTTGTTATAAACGAGACCTTCTATTGCATTTCAGTGTGACATGCATCATCTATTGTTACGTGTCAAAAACATTTTTAAAATAAGTACATAAAGAAAAACGTTGAATTTCGAAAGGTTTTTGATGTGTGAAAATAATTCATCGATTCAATGGAACATGTTACACCACAACGTAATAGAGATTCTCGTCCGATCGATTTCTGGCTCGATTTGCTAAACTTTTTGTCATAAATAAACAATATTATCTCTCGACCTTAACTAAGTTGAGGCATATTCCATACCAAGAGCCTAGCTTGTTGAGACGTTTCTATTTCCGGAAACAATTCCGGAAAACATGAGTTTTAACACTAACCTCTCTGCGGACTGCGATCATCCAAATATAATATGAATTACGCATCTTACCGTTACCATAATTTGTTCATTTGTCATCCGTTTTTTAATATTTTTTTCTTAAACATCACTTAACCAAAATATGTAGCCCACGCATTTTTAAATGCTAGCATAGAATCTAGAGTATCCACTTTAAACTTTCAATCCTCTTTTTATTTATTTCTTTTTTTCCTTCTCAATTGCTGAAATTTTCTTACATTCATAATGATAAATACAAGACTACCGTATATATCAAGACCCAAATTTCACATATGGGATTTTTTGTCCCAAAAATGGTGTCCCATTCTCAAAACTACGTACTTTAGTTTTGAGAATGGGTTGAATTAAATTAAAATACTAATCTATACCTATACTAAAAAGAGCCATATGTTACAAAATAATGTATTGCCTATAATATCCTTCAAGTTTACTTAAAATTAAGGGTAATTGTAAGAGCTGATTTGTGTCACTCCGATGCAATAGAGGATCGAGTCGCTGCTGGAAGGGGTTCCAGAAATTCCGAGAAATCTGAGCAGCATGTGCGAGGAATATTTGTAGCAGCATATGGAAAAATGCTTTCATTAAATTGCGCATGGCGAGAAATATAAATCCGCGATGTGGCTGGATCTAGGCACCGAAATCCCTTGTGTTGAGAACTGTATCCGAGAAAAATACAAGGAAGACTCCTGGGAGCAAGCTTATGTGGAGAATAATCCCGCAAATATGGGAAAACTTGGCAGCCAAAAGGATGAAAGTTGGCATAATTTGGAGCAGAGCCAAACAATACCTCATACGGCGAAATATGCTGAAGAACAGATGAAGGCAGCCTACTCTAAACCCTAATTACGTTCAGCGCCTCCGTCTCTCTCCCTCCTCTCTTTCGCTGCTGCTGCTGTTTCCATGGCTTCAGATGGAAATTCCCCCCTCCCTTTTTCCACTCTTATTCACATGATCACTATCAAACTTTCATCTTCCAATTATCTCCTTTGGAAGAATCAGATTCTTCCTCTCTTCGCATGTCAGGATTTGATCGGCCACATCGATGGTACTGCTGCGGCACCTGCCGAACTGGTTTCGGGTCCTAATAACACTACTGTTTCGAATCCGAAATATCTGGAATGGAAGCATCAAGATCAGCGTATTCTCAGTCTTCTTCTCTCCACTTTGACTGAGGAAACCATGCCAGAGGCGATCGGTTGTTCCACTGCCCGCGCGGTTTGGCTCGCGCTTGAGGGCGCTTTTAGCAACAACTCCAAGTCGAAGGAGATCTCCTTGAAGGATGAATTACAATTATTGAAGAAAGGTACACGTTCAATTTCTGAATATGGCCGTCACTTTAAAACTCTCTGTGATCAATTGGCAGCAATTGGCAAGCCGGTCGATGAGACGGATAAGTCTCATTGGTTTCTACGTGGGCTCGGATCTACCTTTTCTAGTTTCGCCGCTGCACAGATGTCCCTCACCCCGCTGCCCAGTTTTCGTGAACTTCTTTCCAGGGCTGAAAGTTATGATCTTTTTCAGCAATCTCTTGATGGTGGCTCCGCTGTCAACACTGCTTTCACCGCTTCCTCCAACTATCGTGGTCGAGGTCGTGGAAATAACAATCATCGTGGCTATTCCAACACCAACGACAATCGCGGTAATTCCTCATCCAACCGCGGTCGTGGGAATTCTTTTGGGCGAGGTGGTCGCGGAAATAACTATCGACGTCCGCCTCGTTGTCAAATATGCCGGGATGAGGAGAATCCGCATTACGCTGACAAATGTCCTCGCCGCTATGATTCTGGTGATTCAGCGAATTTGGCACAAGCTTTTCACTCGGCTTGCAATATTCAGCAGCCGACCTCCGATTGGTATGTCGACTCCGGCGCGTCGGCTCATATGACGCCATCTACATTAGGTTTGGACTCTCTTCAGCATTACTCGGGCCAGGATAACGTTGCTATTGGTAATGGTTCTATTCTTTCCATTTCGCACACTGGCCGTCGGCCCCTCACCTCTGATTTGCAATTATTAGATGTTTTGGTGGTTCCCCATCTCACGAAGAATTTATTATCTATCAGCAAGTTATGCTCTGATACCATGTAAGAGCTGATTTGTGTCACCCCACAATTGGTGGTGTGCATATAGTATTCAATATATACAAGAATACAAATCAATTAATGATTACAACAAATCAAATAATTAAGGAAACTAAGATATGGTCATATCCTTCCCATTATTATCGCTAACAGTAATTAAGTAATAAAGCATAATCATAATTAGGTAATGATCTAATACATCGTTGGTTTATTATAAATACAAATATTCGTTGTATAATAAATTTGTCATACATAAATTACGTTTACTTAATTTAAAAAATATTTTTCGTAATTCCACATATGCATGTGGTGATTAATTGATCTATTTAATTTATTTCCTATACTTTTTAAATTCATATCGATTTAATTAGATTTGTATTTAAATTTGTACATGACTTTTGATTTTTTTTTTTTAAAGACGTGACTTTTCTTCGAATTTCATGAGTTTTTTTTTATATACTCCTATATTTTTTAATAATCTAATTAAAGTCACTTTAACATTATGACTTAAAGTCCAATTATAATTCTTATAGGAAATAAATTATTTATATAAACTTATACTATTCATAACTTGTGATATAAAATTATAACATTATTAATTTATTTTATTACACAATCAAAAATGTAATTTACAAAAAATTATAATTATAATTTATTACTATAAAAGTTTTTTATTTGGTATTCTGTGATAATTTATTGTGTATGATAAATTAATAGAGTCAAGTTAATTAAAGTTAGCTATTAAACACTGGAGATTGTAAGGAATTAAGACACAATACCAATATTTAATCTACAGCCGCGATAGTTTTCTTCTTAGTTGACATATATTTTGTTAATTCAGTTTGAGACTAATATTTGAGACATACATTTTAGTTGAGATTTAGTTAAGATTTAGTTGAGACATATATTTTAGTTGAGACTAATATTTGAGACATGTTCATGTTTTTAGCAATATATTTTGTTAATTCAGTTTGTATAACAGGGTGAGCGCTTGCACGTGAGTCGAATGACGTAGGCATCTTTGCAAAAAAAAAAAAAAATGTATAAAGTGAATGAAATATGAAGTAGCTAAGGTAACTATTTATGTATGTGTATGTCTAACGTTAATAATGTTAATGCCTAAGACATACATCATAAATGTCTCAAATTTTAGAGTTCTATGTGATATCATTTTGAAATTATAATATTAAAATTGCTTAGAAAAGAGTAACTAAGTTCGAAAATCTTAGATGTAGAATACTTTTAACTCTTTTCTTATGACAAGTTTTAACCGTACTGAATTAAAAGGATTATGTGTACTTGAATGCTTTAATTATTTACATGTATGAAATGAACAAGTTGGAGTTAGATCAGTTAATCCTAATGATTTAGGTTATGGTTTACTATTATTAGTATAAATAATTGTCTACTCTTTGTATTATGTATCTGAAAAATAGTGAGAAAATCCTGGCTTGGCATCGCCCCTAGACGTAGTTGTGAGATGAACTAGATGAACAAATCTCGTGTTCTTTTGTCTTTTGTGATTGTGTGTATGTGTCCTTTTCATAACAAATAAATAAAAGAAGACTTGAAATCAACAACTTATTAAGTAATTCTATGCAATGACCTAAACTTATCAAGTTAAATAATTGTTGTACTTATAATTTGCGCTAAACTACGAGAATAAAATTTTGGGTGATGCTATTCGGCCATAATGTGACCGGCCATAATTTTAACATTTTTTATTTTATTTAGCATCAAATAATTTATATATTTATGCCAATTTTTTTAGATTATAATAAACTCAAAAAGCGATATCGTATTTTTTACATTCTTTTTAAATTAACCCTTTAATTATTTTATAATTATTACTATTTAAAAATATTTGTTACCTTTTTATCTAAAAAAGAGAGAAAAATATGTAATTTTTTGGGAAATAATATTTTTAAATTAAAATATAAAAGTAATTAATTATGGTTATCATTTACTATTTTTAAAATTACATATATTATGAAAAATTGTGTTGTGTGGCCGGCCACATTATGGTCAAATATCATTATTGTAAAAAGTCTGCCCAATCTAACCCTAATGAAAGCAAAACTTATTAAAGTAATAAATTCAACTTAGAACGGACAAATTACAACCTTGTTATATTTAGCAATTGTAGTAAAGCTACTTGTAAGAGTGTCTGTAACCTAGCTAAAAATGGAAACTTCATTTATTGCGGTTGATCACACTCCAAAGAGAATATTCAAATGACTATCTCTGCAACATGCAACAGATAGTTTTACGAGTCTATTTTAAAACTAGATAGAGTTCAACACTCGATGAAGGTTAAGAGGGTTCAAAACTAAACGCGAAATTCAATATGTTCAAGTTCTTCATCATATCCAAGCTCTCTTATTGACCATTTTGCTCTCGAACTAGATATGCATGAACATCAAATCCTTAGATTATTCTTCGATTGTTTTTGCATTTAGAGACTACTCCATCATCCCAAGATTTACTCAAATCCATATCAAAAACCTATTCAACTATGATCCTATTCTTGTAAAGAGATACTCATAGTTAAATATTCCTTCAACACTCAAACTTCAGTGAGTATTAAGATTGTGTTTATTGTTGGAAAATTGTGTATCTTTCAAGTGTCAATGTTGAAGATTAGACTTGTCTGCTGTAAAACTTATTACTTTAGCTCTCAAATTGTGAGAAGCTAAGTCACTTCTCTTGGACGTAGAAAACAAAGAATACTCATCAAGAAATTCAACATATTGAATCACTATAATTATGCGTCTAGCAACTTATGTTTTAGTTTCTATAAATTTGTTATGCATAATCATGAACTAAAATTTATTGAACCTATTTATAGCACAATTAAACATCTCATTGTGTGTATGTGTGTGTTCATTAATAAGGATATAGGTAAAAAAATGTCCATAATATCAAAAGGACACTTTTGGTTTCCTTTTTGAATTATTGATTTACATAAAATTATGATAATCTTTTTTACTGAAGTCCACATTTTATTTCAGCATTTATGTGTCACTATAAAAATATTACTCTCTTTGTCTACGACATATGCGGTATTGCTTTTTATTAAAAAAGTTTGTTGATGAGTTTTGGCTTTATGATTAAATAGCTTTGGATGTGAATTATAATTATATCATGATTATAATTACGTTATGTGTATGTTTATGGAAGAATGCTATGTTATTTGTATGTTTGTTAGTTTTATCCTCATCATACAATTGACTGTACGTATTCCCCTGGTAGAAAGGAAATGGTAAGATAAAAATGTATTAAAAAATTATATCACACATAGTGTTATCATTTTTATTTTATTTTTATAAAAGTAAACACATTCGTATTTTTTAAAAGGTTAATGACAAGTATAATACAATAAATATTCCTATAAATGTTATGTTGATTACTTATATAAAAGAGAAATTCTATTATATTCATGTACATCATCATCGTAAATTAAAATATTTATTGCCGAGACAGCATCAAGATATTAATTTTTTTAATATTATTTAAGTTATCTAGAGTGCTTCTTTTTATTTTTGGTGGTTAAATTATCATAAGTTTTTGAAAAATGAAAGAAGTAATATTAGTGGATCAATGTTTAGCAAGCATTAGTGATATAATTTATAAAAATAATATTTGCAAGTGTACTTGTCGATTCCGATAAGTTAGAAATATAAATTACTCAAATTAAAATAGAGGTAAAACGTGCAACGCACGTTACGTTTACTAGTTACTTAAAACTACGTAGTTTTGAGAATGAGACACAAATGGAACACCATTTTAGGGACAGAGGATCCCATCTGCAAATTTCGTGGCAGTAACTGAATTTTGCAAAACAAACTGTAAAAATACCCCCTGTCTGAAAACTAACTGCACTTATCTAAAACATATGTAGAGTTAGCTAGGTTCCACAGTTACCATGTTTGGTTCACTCCTTTGGAATGAGAGTGTGGATTGAGAAACAATTAATTGATTCCATTACTTTTTATTTGGTTTGAGTGATAGGTTATCGAAAGTTACCATGCTTGGTTTGGCAATTTTTGGCCCGGAAAGGGAATCAAGTAATTGACTTCCTTGTTGTTTGGTTTGGGTATTGAGTTATTCATTACCCTTACTTGGAGGTAACCCAATTCCTAAATCGTTACCCCTCAAAAAGGAGGAGATGAAATCCGTTACAACTAATTCATTTTCATCATTAAATCAAACACTTAATAAAAGTAACTATTATTATCATTCCCTTATTTTACTTGATCTCATTTGTTTTCCGTTATCTAACTTGAACCAAACGAGCATTTAGTGATATTGAAAAGTTTATGTATTTATTTGAAACTTTTAAAGTTCATATTAAAAATTAAATTTAGGGTATAGTTTATGTATTTACATGCATTTAACCCCAATTAAAAGCAAATTTACTTAATTTCTGAGTTTGGATTTTTTAATTATTAAACTTTTAAACTCAAATCTTCTTCTTTTTTTTAAGCTTTCATTCCCTATAAAATTTATATACTATAATATAATTAAACTAAATTTGCACATATGGTAGTAAAAAATTATTAGAAAATGCTAATCTAACAAGTACTATATTAAGCAATCTAAACATTTTGTAAAATTTTGTAAAATATGACTTAAAAATATATATATATATATATAGCGGAGAGATCACATACAAAAGACAGGTTCCGTAAGAAATGAGAAGTGATCTGGACCATTGATCTGTGTGATCTACGATGTAGAGTAACTGGTGCATTATGATTTTACTGAAAATGCATTATGATTATATAGATAATGCATATAATGCATTGTGCATTATAGTTATGTATATCATGCATTATAAATTATGCATAAAATGCATCATTTTTAATTTTTTACGATAAACCTATTTTGTACAGGATTATATATATATATATATATATATATATATATATATATATATATATATATATATAGGAAATATATCAGGTGAAAACTCTAAATCCAGTGAAATCTAAAAACTGCTAATATCCGTTGATTTCGTAGATCTAACGGTTGGAAGATTTTCTGATTTACTATTTTTAAATTCCAATTAATGATTTTTTTATTATTTTCAATAATTAATAAGGATATTTTAGACTTTTTCATATTATGGTAACTGATTTTCCTTAATAATTGGATCTAATTTCAATTTTTTCCATAAATATTGGGATCTTAAATTGATACAAATTTATTCTTTTGCGTCTTCTTCTTCTCCTTCTTCTCTGCGTCTTCTTCATCTCCTTATTCTCTTCTTCTTCTTCTTCTTCTTCTTCTTCTTCTTCAAACACCGTCGTTCCTCTGCTGGATATTGACGCCACGATGGCCCCTTTGCCGGATATTGACGCCGCCGATGGGCCATCATCCTTGCTGCGCATTGCGGTGTTCTTCTCGTTTCCCAATCTCCCTTCAATTTATGAGGTAAATATAAGATTTCAAATGCACAAAATCAATGTTTTTTTGTTGTCTCTCCTCTTCTCTTCTTGTTCTTCTCGTGTAATCAAGGGATTGTGCGCTTTTGTACGTTGTCACTCGTCTCATTCTCTAATCTGAATCTGACTTCCATCTACAGGCATTATTGACGCTGCAACTTTATCAACGGAGTGGATGTTTATTGTTTATTGTGTAATATAATTTTGTGTACACGTTTAGATATTCATTTTGTAATTTTTAGTTGTAATTTGGAATAATTTCGAATCATTGTTTTGAACATGTTGTAAAGTTTATAAGTTATTTGTTTATAAGAATTATAATGCATATTATATCGATTTTGTTGCATTTTTTATTCATTCTGATGCATTTTAGTTTTCCTATGGGTTAGGGTTTAGTTTCCCTAATAAGTTAGGGAATTTTGTTGCATTTTGGATTCATTCTAATGCATTTTAGTTTCCCTATGGGTTAGGGTTTAGTTTCCCCTATAAGTTACGGTATAGTTTTTCGTTCAATATTGAGTTTGGGTTACCATACAAGTTAGGGTTTATATTTTTCTAATGGGTTAGGGTTTTAGTTTCGATTGTCCATATTAAACATATTTTATGTATTATGTTTTTTTTTTTATATGTTTCTCAATGCATAATAAACACATATTATTGCATTTATATTAGATTTTGATGCATTTTTTTACGTAGTGCATTTATATCTCCTACCAAATATAGTTTCAAGAATATGCAACAACATTATATATTTTGTGCACCAAAATTACGTATGCAGACCCATAAAATTAAATTATTTTAATGAAAAGAAGATCTATTATATTAATATGAAACTACTTCAAGCCTAAATATATGCACCAAAACCATTTTAAATGAGCAATGATTGTTGCGAGAAATCTAAAAAAAATCATCGTAATTCAAATTGAGAATCAAAGCATATTCTATTCATTTTGATGCATTTTCAATTGATGTTATGCATTGTCGCCAGTTTTGAACTCAAAGTTGCATATTTTAGTCATTTTGATGCATTTTCGATTGATTTTATGCATTGTCACCAGTTTTGAACTCAATCGTTGCATATTTTAGTCATTTTGATGCATTTTCAAGTACTATTATGCATTTTCGCAAGTTTTGAACTCAAATTGCAACCAAATTGGATGAAACCATCCATAAACATGTTCTACTCTTCAAGACTTTTCCAACGGTAGGTCACACATTTAAATTTGATCACCGATGAGGCCGGAATCGTGTCTGGAGTGTAATTTTTGAATCACAGATTAGATATTCAAACCTGAACCGTTATTTGATGCTCGTCGATTCCGGCCTTCCTTGCATAGTTCGTGTTTTTTGCGGCTCCATCTTTCACTTTTCTCGCCGACGGCAACTTCCCGTTGAAAACTCGATGAATCTGCTCTATTTTTTTTGTAAAAAGTTGCGTGCAGTGTGTGTATCACGTAGTTGGTAGGTTTTCCTTTTTAATTAAATGCAGATTCTTTCATTAATGCCATAGATTTGTTGGTTGGCTTTGATACGAATACACCAAAATAATCTCCTATTAACAAGGTAAGTGGATTAATGAATTATTTTAATGTATGTTTTTTGACTGTTTTGTCCCTATTAATTTAGATTTTAATTTTTAAATGCAGCAAAATTGGATTAATCTAATCCGTTGATCAATCACTAATCAACGGTTATTAGGAGTTTTTAGATTGCATTAACTAGTGGGTTTTCACCATAGTGTATCCCTATATATATATATATATATATATATATATATATATATATATATATATATATATATATATATATATATATATATATATGTATAGTATTTGCTTCTCCAGACCATAATCTCTCAAATTGATGGCTCAGGTCGATCTATATATGGATTTTTACAACTTTTTTATTTAGAGAATTTATGGCGTGCATTGTCTTTTTTAGAGAATTGTCGGGAAGTGACAGACGCTCTCTATATTCTATATTCTATATTTTTGATCAGTGACGTTGCATTTCATTGGTTATATCTTCGGTGTAAAAATGTAATATCCTGAATATTTTAAATAAATCTAGTATGATAAGAAAATTTATAAACATGTGATTCTCTCAAAATTGATAATAAGATAATAATTCATTTAATTAAGAGAAATAAAATTTCTAAACAATTTAGTATTGCATGCAACAATAGTTTAGTAAAACAATTTTAATAAATAAATAATATATTCATGTCTTTTGTTGGATATGCATTACATGCGTAGTTAGTTATTTAATTAATACATGCATGCATAGTAGTATAAGAATATTTAATTATTTACTTCTATCTACAAAATATGCATGCAATTGATGATAACTATGAATTATGATTTGTTTTAATTCATTTATACGTGGAAGTTAACTAGGCGATGACTCATAAAACCTATAAGTGATGACTATTGAAGGCTACTCAATGTCTACCTAAATATATTCCTACAAATACCTTATGAATTCCATTTTATTTGGAGGATTTAACTTTTAGATAAGTAGTGATAAATTATAAGGAAGAAGATATTAGTGGTAGTATGGGCTCAACGAATATTGTTATAGAAGGATTGAAGCATTTCTTCCGAGGTTAAGGATTTTACGATGGAATCATAAGTAATCAGGTGGGGTTTCTCTTTTCAAAGTATTATTTGAGTTAATAAGCTCTAAACTATGGGATTATCCATGAAAAATGTTTTGATGCGTGATTACATGTTCAATGCTCTTATGTTTACGATCGGGTCTTTCGATTGGTCTAACACACTAATCGAGGGGCTGTGCGCACGGTTAGATATCATTGGGTTGATCACCAATCGGTTCTAACTTCGAGGGGAGAACTAGTGGATGAAATACTCCATTATCTCCAAACTATAGGCTCCATCAGAAAGGGATCCGGCAGTGGTACGTCCCGGGATCGGTATATGTTAATCTATGGCTCCATCATGAAAAGGGATCCGGCAGTGGTACGTCCCGGGATCGGTATAAGAGTAACGTGGTAATCCGCATCGCAATCAACGAAAATGGGTTTAGGTGTGCATGGAAGTTATATGATTTCTAAACCCCTTTTATGCATGCTTTATTATCATGGATATTCTTTTTATTATAAATGTTTTCGGCATAACTCCACTGAGTGCATTAGTACTCAGCCCTGCAATTCCTTTCCAAATGTTTTGCAGATTAAGGTAAAGGAATCTGGTGGAGCAGCAGGAGCTAGGGAGGACTGTTGTTGTTGCTGCGGTGTAAAAAGAATAAAACGCTTCCGCTACGTTTTAAAATAAAGTCCACCCCTCATGTATATTATGATAAGTTAATTTCATATTTCTGTAATAAAATCTCTACGTTTCTCCTACTTCTACATTTCTCTTACGGGTACTCAGACAGCGGCCAACATGGGAAGTTCGGATTAACCAACCCCATAGTTTGAGCTGTATATGTCCCGATCCCGTATTTAAATATTTTACTTTCTTTTGCGGGTATTCAGACATGGCGGCCGGTACGGGTAGTATGGTTTTCCTACCCCGTAGTTCGTGCTGTACGTCCCGATCCCGTAGTTAATTAAATGAAAATAGTATGGTTAAGATGTCTTAAGCTGTGATCCCCCTTCTATCCCCGCTTCTTAACTCCAACCCCTTGCCACGTCCCGGCACACGTGCCTTCCCTCGGGAATTGGGGCGTGACAAAAAAGAAGGTACACAGGAGGAAGTAATAAATAAAACTGTGCATATTTTTAACTCCTACAAATAAGAACTATTATGTTATACCGAAATTGCAACATAAGGTGAAATGTACAGTCCATTTTCCCATCAACATCGTAACATTGTATACATATGCTAATAAGGGTGCCTTCAATGATAAACCTAACTTCCCAACTTTCACTAATGCCACATCATTATTTGGGCCCCACTCACCTTTCATTATTTTTTCTTCTTCAACAATAAACCCAACTTTCAACATTTTGTTTTGTAGAACTTATTATAAATACACTATTTTTATACCTATATACATGTATATATATCCATATATTTAATCATTTTACTTGTATGTATTATTGTTAAATTAATTATTTAATTTTTCATAATAATAATAATAATTTAAATAAAAAAGTATGATAATTTGCTCATATGATCTCCAAAAATTGTGATTTTTATATTGAATTGAAGCCCTCCTTATAATCTTTAATTCAAGATGCATATTGACAATGTTTTATTAAATCTACAATGAACAAATTTGAATAATAGAAGGCAAAATGAAGAGAGAAAAAGAAAGTTGGGTCCCACTTTGTTTTATGAAACCAACTTCCAAAATTAAAAGTTGGGCTTTCAACTTTCAAAAATGAAAGTTGGGTCCAATGGTTGAAAGTTGAAAAAGCAACTTTCTTTCAACTTTAAAAAGCCCATAAAAGCTACCATTGGAGACACCCTAAGAACTTAAATTTATTAATTTGTTTAGTTGACCTATAATAATTACTATGATAATTCATAGAACGATATCTATGTAACTATGCAAGTGCATATGATTGTGAAAAAATAGTACTCCCTCCGGTCTTTTCAAGTTGTTACGTTTTCCTTTTTGGGCCGGTCTTTTCAAGTTGTTACATTTCCTAAAATGGTAAGTATTAGCAAACATTAGGGCCACTAATTGGGCCATTATTTTTCTTAATTTAACCCCAATCCTCATTAATTCATTCCACCTAACTAATTACTGTAGCCCACGAATTCATCAATTAATTGTACTCCTATCTCTGCGATTATTTTCATTCTCTCGATTCACTCTCCTCTCTCTTCAATGGCCGACGAATTGTATTTCCATTCTCTCGATTCACCCTCACTCTGTGAAACCCTAGATCTTGATTCTGCCTTCCATTCTTCAATGGCCGACGATGGCTGGATCTGTCCGAAAGGTGACCCTAAATTGCCGGCGGCGAAGAGACGCCATGGCCCGGAGCCGGTGCTAGCCCGTTCTTCTCGCCAACTGGTTCCAGGCCCCATTCGGGGTGTCGCTCGCCGCCCCCCCATTGCGATGATGGGTCGGAGCGTTGGGCTCGCTAGTGGCGAAGAGACACCCAGGGCTGAAGGCGATCTCCAATGCCATTTTCTTTTTCCTTTAAGATTCTCTTTCCTTGACTTTATTTTAAAGAATTTCTTCAATTGATAATGTTGGTTAATTTCTATCCAGTATAGATGTTTGGTGGGATTTTTATAAATTGATATTCCAAAAATTGCGCAAAAAAAAAAAAAATAATAATACTAATACTAATAATAATAATAATAATAATAATAATAATAATAATAATAATAATAATAATAATAATAATAATAATAATAATAATAATAATTAACTGGAAACTGAAATCGAAAAAATATAAATTAAAATTTCGATTTTTTATTGTTAATAAATTAAAATAATTAATTACTAATGCTAATTCATTGAACTCCACAATTATCAAACCCACTTAAACACTAAACACTCCTACCTTAATTCCCGTGCCGAAAAGAAACGTAACAACTTGAAAAGACCGGAGGGAGTATGAAATAAATAGGTGGTCGGCAGCCAATATATAATCATCAATGAAAAAAAAAGCAAGACTAATTCATGCCCTTTTTCAAATGAACCGTTGATATATAATAGCGTATGTATTTTCAATCTCGGCTATGCATTTACTTGCCAAACACTAGACTATCATAGAAATCGAAATGATACAATTACTAGATACTTCAATCCCAATCCTTCTTCATTCAGGTCTTTCTACACAATTTATATTAGTTTAATAATTTCAAAACCATTTTTATACCAACAAATTGACATGAAGTCATATATTTTATCTAGTCCTATATAATAAAATTGGCAATTATTTGATATACAAGTCATTTTCTTGATATAAAATTGCACATGACATACTCTTTCATCTTTTCCATATATCAATAGTGCACGTACTAAACTTAGATGTTTATTAATTTTATGCATTTTTCAACAACTTTGACGTGGTATGATTTATCATAATTTTACAATTATTTTCTAAGGTTCGCCATCCATTTTAGCATTTATAATTATTTTTTAGCATTTAATTTCACTTTCCTTAGATAAAATGTGGTTTGATAAATTGAAACTTAGGCTATATAAGAGAAATGATCACCTACCCACCGTGGACATTTTTTATGTTTCCACAGATGACATGACGTACTATTAATTAATATATAAAAAAAATCTAAATATATACCCTAACGTGTTTGTAAAATGTGAACTGTACCCCGTCACATCAGCAGTGGGCACATTAAGAGTGTCCACCGTGAGTTGGGATGTCAAACGGGCCAACCCACCGGGTTTCGGGTCAGCCCTATCGGGTTGTGGGCTATTCGGATCGGGTTAATCAGGCTTTTTTTTTTCCTTCTTCCGGGCTAATATTTTTCGGCCCTAACCCTAACCCTCTCGGTTTCGGGCTAGCCCACCGGGCCATTAAGTTTATAAAAAATAAAATTAATATCGTATAAATATAAAAATAATTATTATTTTAGCATATATATTTGTATAAAAAAATTAATAAATTATGAAATATTGTGAATTTAGCAAAAATATTTTTGAAATGTCAATCTTTATTTTACTTTCACCAAGTAAAAAATGTACATAATTTAAAATGAAGATTATATTTTTATTAAAATAAATTAAAATTACTTAATAATAATTAAAAACAAACCTAATTATCAAATTTATAAGTAGAGTAATGAAATATGTCATGAATTCATAATTTATGGTAACCTACCGGGCCAAGAGCAACTTCTCGACCCCATATGACTTCCCCTTTCGTTTGATTCCACACCGGATTCACTATCTTCTGAATCGGGCAGAAGACACTCTAACGAGAAGGAAGGAGGCAAGCCCCCGCCTGTCGCAGTTAAACACACAGCTGGAGCTGAAAGGTCTAAGCTAGGGGTTTCAGTGGAAAGAAAGACCTAGTAACCAAAGGAGATTAGACCAATGCTTTCAAACCGTACATCAGTCATACTATAAGACGTTGCGTGCTACCCACCCGGGCAGCACTTCACCCAGGGTCCCTTATCTGAGATCCCTGGGGATGCCATAAATGCCCGTCTTCTTCTTCTGTTCTGGTACAGGAGACGGCATCGACTCTTCCGGAGAATCCCCCGGAACACCTTCAGAGTAAGCATTTCGAATCGTAATTCTTACTTACAGCTCCAGTTGTCCCGCTCCTAGAGTTGGAAAGCGGCACATACCAGGGGGTAGCGACTGTTTATTAAAAACACAGGACTCTGCGTATGAAACACTTGTGCATGAACATGTCCAATCCAATTCTCCGCCTCAGTAGCACCTCTTGACACTCTTACTGAAATTGGATTTCCTTTTCGTGCCATATGCACTTAGCCCGGTCGGGCTATCGAACACGGGGTCAGAAGTGAATTACGAGTCGGACCAATCTGCGAATCGAGCGAGCCACCCGCAAGGGATCGCTCATCAATTCTAACGGGGTTGCCGGCAGCCTTGGCAATCCCAACTCAACAATCCTAACCCTGCTGCTTTTGTGCTCCTTATAATATATACTCTGTCCGCTTGCCGCTTATGGGAGAACCACCCACGGGCTTCCGGGCCAATCCTATCGGGCTCGGACTTTTTTTGAGTCCAGCCCTATCGGACATTTTTACTTTCAGACTATTATTGTTTGGCCCTAACCCACTATTTTCTTCGGGCTATTCGAATCGGCCCATCGGATTCGGACTTTTTTGCATCCCTAACCGTGAGTAGGGGAGCATTTCTCATATAATATATTAAAATTCTATGTTATCATCATAAATTTAATTTTGTTTTGTTAAAAATTTTTTCATTTTAGTTTTTATACAAACCATTACAAAACTAATAAAAATAATTAATTATACACGACTGGTACAAATTATCGTGGACAAAAGACAGCGTCCGATAAAATTGGCCTTTTCCAATTTTACATTATTGAGAAGTTTATATTTTATATTGCAACTTAGGCAGCGCCTTAATTATACTCTTATGTGCACTAAATTAATTTCATTATACTACTTCTTTGATTGGAAAAAAATTTATATACTCTAATTTACCCACCCGTTCACTACAGGTCCGGTTCGATCCAGTCCGTTGATTTTTTTAATAATATTTTATTTAAAAAAAAAATTCTCTACATTTATCTGTATTTTATTACTTTCTCTCTAATATACAGTAAAACATCTATAAATTAATACTCTATAAATTAATAACCTCTTTAAAATAATAAAATCTTCCGGTCCCGACTCGGGCCTTTGTAAAAAATCATCAAATTCGATAAGATAATAAAATAATAACTTTTCAGAAAATCCCTTTATAAATATTAGGTCCCATCAAAACTCTAAATTAATAATTCATAAATAAACAATTATAAATATTATGGTAATTTGCTAAAATATGAACATAATGTTACTTACTTGATTTTTCTTAAAATATTATGGTCTTTGTATCTTAACTAACTTTCAAATGATAATCTTCATCGACTTACTCTTGTAAAATTTTTTGAGTGCACATAAGATGATCTCTCTAATACTCACATAATTTGTACGCGTTTGATCATTCATAGATGATTTTGCAATGCCTTTTAGATGAGACCACATGATTGAGTGTTATGAATTATTTTATTTATATATTGAGATTTATATATATGTTTTCACTCATCATGCATGCATGCATATATTTAATTGATTATAATATTTATTTAAGTGCAACGAACTAATGTAAACATGTATATCCAAGTAATTTTAATGACTTTATACATGCGTCAATAAATATAATAGTTGGTTGTATACAATATATTGATATTACGTATAATTATATTTAATTAGTTTTAAAGAATTTGTTGATAAATGATATAATCAATGAACATATATGAATTTATTTATTTATTTTCAATACATATGTACTAAATTTGCTTAATTTAAAAGTCCCTCTTTTAATTAATAAAATATTAATTTATCGATATATTAATATCTCTCTAAATTAATAAAATTACATAGTCCCGAGATTATTAATTTATAGAGGTTTTACTGTATTCTCTACCTCTACCTCTAAAACTTTGCACAACATTTAATTTTGATAAGGAAATGCAGAAAAAATTCCTCCTTTCGTTGAAATGCTCTACAAGTAACTTGCAAGAATATCTCTCATAGATCCTTCCGAATTTGCTCATTCGAATCCAAGTATATCAAGCTCGATCGAATTTGAGGAATAGTAGAATTTCTTAACCATGAAAGATACCACCATATTATTGCATCTCTCATAATGTCCTTCATTGAGAAGCTTCGAAACGATAACAATTCAGGAATATCACTGGAATGAATGTAAAGTGGATGCGAAGGAATTTAAGATTCATCATTGAACTGAACAACTTCTCTGTTATTCCGAATCAAAGAGAATATGAAAAAGAAAATCAAAGGAAACAAAGCGATAAAATGCAACAGATTAAGCTCGTTCTTCACTTCGTTTTCTCCTTATTTCCCAACACCACTTTCTGCACATCTAACTTCTTCTCTTCATAGATATTTACTACATTCAGCTATTTATAGAGTTACATAAACACGAAGAAAACTACGAGTTCTAAACATCAAACGGAAAATCAGTCAATTTCAACATAGCAATAAAATGTTATTGCAAATTAAAATCCTAGCTATACCAACTATGACCACGGCCAGTTCAACTAGTTTAAAACAAATTTCAGAAACTAAACAGTTCGAATATATAGCTAAATAAATTCTACATTACTATAATAATAATAAGGAATGACAAACTCAGTCTATTCGGACCTCCAACTCATAGCATAACTGCAGAGGAAGTCGGCATAACATGGGTTGATTCTTCTCACCATTAGACACTCTTGAACAACAATCTCCAACTCACAGCCCCCCCCCCCCCCCCCCCCCCCCAACACAATGTCCAACACAATCTTCCTAAGAATATTACATATATACGTTTATAATTTAATTGCGGAAATTTTATTGGTGTTGTGGTTGAGGCGAGGAAAGGATGCGGTGGCCTTTGACGAGGTGCTGGCTGAGGATCCAAGAGTGTAAAATGATAAATTTCCATATCATCAGACGTTAACCTAAGCTGAAAGGTAGCTGATGTTCCAGGTGATTTGCGTATTTCCGCTTTGACAAGCAATTCTTTACCAGAATCAAACGTTTTTCCATCTTGGATCCTCGACAACGTGCTGAACATGGCATCGATCACCTCTCCGTTAAGCTCCCTTATCAGCCTGGGACACTCATTGTCTTCTTCTATAATTGTGAAAGGGAAATCGTCCGGATATGAAAGGGAAATTGAAAGGGAAATTGATACGAGTACGAGGTCGGGGGCAACGTTGGCTACGCCGACGCTACATCGTTCAAAATCAGTGGCATTGCCACACTCGTATTGTCGACGCTTGCACAACTATCTAAACGAAGGTGGACAATACACCAGATCGTTCTCAATGTCCAGCACTAGTGGATTGGGCAACTGGATCCCGACATCAGCCGTCATTGCTACAAATGTCCCAACACTGGGAGTGGAGATCCCATTGCAGACGCAGTCACAACGGGTGTCCCCAAATTTTTGGATTGAGACGGATGCGACATACTCCAAGATTATGAATATATGGATTGCATCTATCGTAACGCGCGACGACAATGGAATTGTCTATGCGAAGATGCATGGGCACGGGTGTCAAGTACCGAATTCAGTCCAAAACAATTGGGCAAAAATGTTTTGACGGAGAACTTTTGCGTTCTTCAAAGCAGTGGAGATGGCCGCCACCTCATAGACTTGACTGTGTATGTCGTGATTGATTTCATCACGGACATACAGGATTTAGCCATTAACATTGATGCAGTTCGAGTGCATAACAAGTTTATACACTCTCAGAGTCTGTTACGCCAGGCAAGGGCGGGCAGAGGTTGCGAAACTCTTAGAAGATCGGCTTGTGAATGTTTGCTAGTGTGAGAGAGCGAACATCTCGGTGACCGACGAATTCGGGAGGAGGTTGAGGTTAGCCTGCGAAAGACACCGCATTGATATCAAAACCGTCACTGAATTTGTTAATGAACTCATGAACGACATAGACTACGACGGTACAATTATTCATGACCTCATTCATGATATGGTACGCATGTTGTGTGTATTTGATTTTTTATTAGTGGAGTTATGATTACTTTGCGTAGTGGTTCCAGAATGTTATCATGAGATTTTTTTTTTCCTTGTGTGTGTGTGTGCGCGGTTGAAGCTTAAGGCGAATCAGCTTAAGACTGGACAAATCAATCCGCCCGAATGATCTCTACCCTCATCGTCACCGAGAATGTTAAATGTGAGTTTTTTTAGTGGACACAATTTACGATCTAACTACTTGTTTTTATTTTAGTGTTGAACCAATTTTTAAAAACCGAACTGGAGGTTGAACCGGCGAGGCCTTCGGTTCACGGTTTTTTAGGTTGAACCGTGGTTCAACCGGCCAAAACCGAAAATAACCGGAAAAAACCACGAATCAAAATTATGAATGGTTCATGGTTCAAACGGGTTCAACCGGCGGTTCGGTTCAGTTTTTAAAAAACACTTTGTTGATGTATTTGAGTTAGTTTCTCTTGATGATATGAAGTTAAGGGAATATTGATGGATTTCTAAATTGTTTTTTTGGTTTGAAGAGGATGTGATTAGTTGATGTATTTGAGTTAGTTTTATTTGAAGGCTTTTGTAGAGTAATGAAGCTTCAATTTCACCCCAATTATAAATTATGATCTTGCAATTTCGTGAGTGTTGCGAGGAAAGATTGTTAAGGGAATTGCTTTGGTTGTTGTTTGGGGAAATAAACGGGTAATGATTTGTTGTCATGTAAAGTGTTGAGAGGCTAATAACTTTTTTATCAAGTCTTTGACTTTTGTAGGATTAAACTCCCTCAACGGATAAGTTCCTTGAATCACATTGTGAATGTGCGGCCTAAATCTCTCTCACTAGAAACGATTGTCCAGCGGCATCGAAGTCTACTCCTTCTCTACCGGAGCGGTCATGGCAGGTGAGACCCATGATTTCTCTCTCACTCACACACACTCTAAGGGGGGTGTATTCAATTTAGATTTTGTTGGATTTTTTCGGACTTTAAAAAGTACGTGGATTTTAAAAATCTATAGTGTCTATGTAGAGTTTGATTGACTTTTTTATTGATTTGTATGGATTTGTATAGACTTGATAGAATTGTGGAACACACTTCTTTTATTGATTTATATGGATTTCCAAATTCTTCCGGCACCTCAATTACCTTTCTAACTCCATTTTGATGAAGGTTAGGTTCGATTAACTGGATACACTAGTTAGTCATTCTTTCATTTTTTTTTATTCCATTCGGGCCAATAACTTGATCTTATATCTCCATCTATCAACCTCCTTCGGCTAAATATTTGTATAGCTCGCAACCTCCTATTCATTATATATATAGCTCGCAACCTGCCTTGCTTCGACAGCTGCCTTGCTTTGACATTTTTAAATGAATTCTACGCTCAAATTCTTGAACAAAATGTCTTCTTCCCTCTGCAACATATCTCACACGTTTCCATGAATCTAGAGTTTTCGATTTCCTACAGGTGTCTGCTTCGTTAGTCGATAGTCCCTCTTATTATTCTCCAAGTTGTACAGAGACGAGGAGGGGAGGAACTTGTTGAGAATTCCGGCGATCGCGTTCCGATCGATCCCTTCATCGCCGATTTGCCTTTCCTCCAGTCCCAATTGTCGCTCATATCCTCCATGAAAGTCTGGGTCTCGACGTCGATCTCTTCCGACTAATAAGAGGAGATTGTAGTTAGGGGTCTTCCTCTGCAGCAGGGAGGGAGAAGCTGGTGTTGAATTCCCACACAACATTCCACTCTTCCTCGCCAGTTTACGTAGTTCGTTTGATCGAGAAACGGCGGACAACAGCAGCCGGCGCTGCGGCGTCGACGGTTTTTGCGATGGATAAATTAATGAATAAATGAATAAGTGGGAGATTTTAAAATCTCTGCACGTTAGGAGAGATTTGGGAGGGGCAAATCTTTATATAATTTTGGAAGAGAATCAGACAAAGTCCATGGAGAATTAAAGTCAGTAGAATGTTGAATACCTAGAGATTTTATTAGACTTTTAAAAATCTATATTGAATACCTCAGGATTTTTAATGACTTTTAGAAATCCAAATTGAATACCCCTAGATTTTAAAAGTCCAAAAAAATTCTGCAAACTCCACAATGAATACACCCCCCTAAGCTTCAATCACACACATTCTAAGCTTCACGCCCTAATCTGTTGCTTTTCCTTTCCCAGTACCGAATTTGTGCCTTAACGTGTGTCGAGAACACCGAGCGACTTCAAATTCCTTTAATAGAGAGTAGGTGTAAGGTGCTGCTTCCTTTTATTCTCTTGTAACATGCACTCGAAATTAATTTGAAACACATGAACACTCTATGATTCATGACCAAATCTCTTGCTTCTTCTTTGCCAGGGTATCTAATTTGTAATTTGTGTGCCGAGAATGTCGTCCGACGCCAAATTTCGTTGACAAAGTTGGTTTTAGGTGTTGCTTCTTAATGAACTCATGAGATTTTTACTGGACACAATTTATGATCTAACAACTTGTTTTTATTTTAGTGTTGAACCAATTTTTAAAAACCGAACCGGAGGTCGAACTGGCAAGGCCTTCGGTTCATGGTTTTTTCGGTTGAACCGTGATTCAACCAGCCAAAACCGAAAATAATCGGAAAAACCCACGAATCAGAATTATGAACGGTTCATGGTTCAACCGGGTTCAATCGGCGGTTCGGTTCAGTTTTTAAAAAACACTTTGTTGAACACAATATTTGATCTTCTCTTGGAAGTGACTGTTGGTACATGTTAATTTAGATTATGGAATTGTGATTATGGAATTGTGATCTTCTCTTGGAAGTGACTGTTGGTGCAATATTTGATCTTCTCTTGGAAGTGACTGTTGGTACAATATTTGATCTTCTCTTGGGGTACCGATAAAGCACCGATTGGACGTGCGTGAAACGTCGTCGCATTGAATGGGGTATTCAATATGCGTTAATTCCTTCCTCTTTTAATGCCTTATGATTGTAAAAACAATCATTTTATATCCTTGCAAAAAACCCTAAATTTGCAAATCCTCTCTACTGTTCATCTTCTCCAAACCCTTTTCGGCGCAGATTCCTCAAGAATATCCCAAAAGTAAGTTATGTCTTCATCTTTTTCAAGTCCGACTTCTTTCTCGGGCTCCTCCATTAAAGAGGTCGGTTCCCCCGTTTTTTCCCATTCTGTGGCGGCGACGGAAGAAGTCGCCGCCGCCTCTTCGTCTAATTCTCTCCCGATAATCTTCCCTGAGGATCGGCGCGCTTGCGTTCGGTCCGATTGTAAGGAACCGTATGGGCAGGAAGTTAATTTTCCTGAATCTTCCGGAGTTGGTGGGATTGTAGGTGTTCTTGAGTCTTCGGTTTCGACCTCCACCCTCTATCAAATCGCCGTGAAATATAAGTTCCCCCCTTCTGTTTTGCTTCTACGACCGAATGCGTACGATAGGGCTTACCGCCCTCCCCGGGGTTGTATAACTGTCTATGTAGACCATTTTGAGGCCGGCTTGTGTGTTCCTCTTCCGGCTATCTATGCTGATATCCACCGCACCTTTGACCTGTCCCCTGCCCAGATCACCCCCAATAGCATTAGCCAAATAACCGGTCTGGGGATTGCCTGTTCCCGTTTGGGTATTCCCTACTCGATAGATACTTTGGGGGGGATGGTGTCTTTCAAGTCGAGGACTGAGGGGTGGTATTACTCCTCATATCGGCACAAGGGTTTCTCAGTCAAAGTGCCTTCTAAGGTGCAAGACTGGCAGAAGAAATTTTTCTACTGTCAGTTCGAGGGTGCCACCGAGGTCGGGTGGCACTCTGGTCCCGTTAAGCTGTTGCCTAAACAGAGAAATTTTGTTAAGGTGGCCGAGCGTTTTGCCAGTCTGGGCAAAATGCCGATGTCGCTTGCCGAACTGGCGGTGGCGGTACCGAGCCCCGATGATCCTTCCACTTCGGTGGATCCGGGGAGGGGTGAGGTCCCTTTTCCCCTTTCATATGTTTTTTTTTTTTTTTTTTTTGTCGGTGCTTATTCTTTTGCCTTGTCTCCAGTGAATATGGTAAAGGATGGTAAGAAGAAGGCACCCTCCCAGAAGAAGCGGAAGAACAAGGGCGCCAGTTCGCCAGCTGGTACAAAGAGGCGAGCGGCGGAGTCGTCGGAGAGGACTCAATCGGGAATTCCCACCCCCCGATCTCACGGGGCTCCAAGTTTGGCTGCAGAGGAGGTTGACTTGGCTGCGGCCAAGAGGCTTGTAATGGGCTCGGCCTCGTCCCAGCCCGATGTCGCCATAACCGCCGTCCGAGCTCTGACCCCATCATTTCCCTCCGTAAGTTCGTTGATTTATAATTCTTCCAAGTTTGCTTCCCCCCTCCTTTTTTGATTTGTAAACGGTGGATGTAATGTAGGGTGTGGCCCCAACACTGGAGGACCTTGATCATGTCTACCGTGCCGTGAGGCATCTTCTTCAGAGCTCGGTGAAGGTGACCACCCGATCTGATACGAAGATAAAGAGCCTCGCCGCTGAAAAGACTGAGTTGGTCAAAGAACTCTCTTCTGCGACAGTTCGGGAAGAGGAACTGAAGAAGGAGCTAGTTGCTGCCAAGTCCAAACTCGCCGCTGCCGAGGAGAAAGCAGCTAAGAGTGAGGAAGCACTTGAGGCAGCCCGTGCTCGGGAGGAGCGGCTCGCGGCCGAACAGGGTGAGTTCGCCCTTGCCCTCGCTGAGAGGGTTATTTACAGCGAGGCTTTAGTGCCCTTGTTTCTGCGTTGACCGGGCCATCGAAGAGACGGGAGGTGGCGAAGGTTCTTGACCGGGTGGCCGCCGACTTCCCCACTCTTGACAAGGGGAAGTACGGTTATAAGCCCATCACGGATGAGGAAATGCTGCGGATATATTTCCGCCAATTGCAAAACAAGGCCTCTCCCTTTCCGCTGGTCGGGTATGTTGCCGATCAGCGGACTCCGTTGTCCGCTGCCGCAGTCCGTGACTGCCAATATGATCGGGACCTTGAGTTCGAGAAACTCTGCGGTCCTTTTCGCGAGGAGCTTGCGGAGCGGCCACTCTCTCCCGATCTGTCCTCTGACGAGGATGAGGAGGACGTGGAAACTGGCCACGTCGATGGAGATGCCAGAGAGGATGCTGCGGAGACCGGCACCTTGAACTGAGGCTGAACCATCTGGCGGGGTCAGTTGATCCCCCCTCTTGTAATTTGTTTTTTTGTTACTTTCTGCAATGAACTGTAAATGTACTCAATTCTGTCAATGAAATTTCCCTTTATCCATGCTTATCTTCTCTCTTACTTTCTGTAGAACGAATCCGAAACAGATAAGACTGCGCTGATAAATGAAATTAAGCGACTGAAAATCCTTATTGATCTTAAGGATGGTGAGATCGGTCGCCTCGACAAACTTTCTGAACACCTTCGAAACGAATTTGACGCCAAATATAACGCTTTGCAAATCAAGGCTGATTCCAATGAAGCTCGATATTTGCAATTAAAAGAAGATTACGCGGATGCCAAGAGGATTGCAGACGAGCACGCCGAATATGAAAGGGTGACACACGAGCTCGGTGGCAAGACGATATCCGAAGTCGAGGCTGATGCGTTCGAGGCTGTGCGGGGGGTTGTGCGGGAGATTCAGAATCGCGGTTCGGATTCATGGGAAGTTGCTGACTATATATCCGAGCTGCGATATTTGACGAACTTATTCCCGTTGGTGCTATCTCGCCACGCAATAATGAAGAAGTGGCTTGACCGGTACCCCGACGTGCAGCCTTCTAAACAACATGCTCCCCGGTTCCGCGCCCTGAGTCCGACCATACCTTCTCGTTTGGTGAAGGATCGGTTGGACATGCTGATGCCTGTGCAGAACCGCAGGCCGATACCGAACCGAGGGGATGGGAATTACCGAGCTCCAATAGTCCCCCGAGGTCGGAGTTCTTCACGGTCCGCATTAAGCCGAACTGGGGCGACAGGCGGTGGTGCTGGGCGCGGTGGTGGGCGCAGTTCGGGTCAAAGCTCCCGAAAAAAGGAAGATGTAAATATTGATTTTTTGATGAACCCGCCGACTAGCGGTTGGGCTAGTTATTTTAACTGTAGCAAGACGCCAGATGAGGGCGGGCCTTCTAATGCATGACTTGTAAATTCTGCAAAATAAGAAACATCTATTTGGGTAAACTTTGTTAGTGTAATTGATGGCTTATTGCCTATTTTGAATTTGCATTTCTACTCTATTCATTTCCGAACTGACGCATAGGTCAAGTTTGGATTTCCCGAAGTGGCTTGGGAGCCTAACTTCGGCTTCCGACGTGACTCTTGGGTCTTCCCTCGGTTCGGGATGGCATATCGCCTATTATCCCCTGCCGAGGTGACACTTGGGTCTAGTCGGGTTCCTGTTCTGCCGACTATGTCGGTAGGGGTGGTCCCCTGGTTCGTACGATTTTATTTTACTAACACGTCCTCGTCAGGATAGTGTTTGGAGAAGAGGTAACATGCATATAAGTGGAGTAATGCAAAATAATGATAACCCAATGAAAGATAAAGAAAGAAAACCTCAACTTTCATTACTTGAAACAATTTTTGGAAAACGAGACCGGACTGAACAATAAACCGAACTGAATAAGACCGAACTCACAAAAGACTGAACTGACAGAACTACCCTACATGATACTCCACATCTATGCATAATACCTCTTTAGGTGGATTACATTCCAAGGCCGCTGTATGGGCTCCCCGGATAGAGTGGAAAGCCTATAGGCGCCTTTACCAAGGACCTCGTCTACTCGGTATGGGCCTTCCCATGTGGCCTCCAGCTTGCCGAGCTTACAAGCCTTGCTGACCTCATTGTTTCGGAGAACTAAGTCTCCTACGCAATATTGCCAATCTCGAACTCGCCGATTGTAATATCGGGCTATGAGTTGTTTGTATCGGGCCTCTCTGATATAAGCTGTATCTCGCTTTTCTTCCAGCAGATCGAGATCAGCACGTCGGTTCTCGTCATTCACTTCGGCTACGAAATGGGTCGTGCGCGGACTGGGGAGTCCGATTTCGACCGGGATTACAGCTTCTGTTTCGTATGCTAGACTGTACGGTGTTTCGCCATTCGCCGTCCGCGGTGTTGTTCTGTAGGACCATAGAACATTTGGGAGGTTTTCCACCCATAACCCTTTGGCTTTCTCTAGTCGAGTCTTGAGGCCTTTGACGAGAGTTCGGTTCGTCACTTCGGCCTGTCCATTTGCCTGAGGGTGGGCCACCGATGTGAAGCGCTGTTGGATTTGCAGCTCGTCACACCACTCCCTGAAGGCCCTGTCTGTGAACTGCGTTCCATTATCGGACACTAGAACATGTGGTATGCCGAATCGACACACTATGTTCTTCCATACAAAGTTCTGGGCATTCTTGCTTGTGATCGCAGACAGGGGTTCTGCTTCCACCCACTTCGTAAAGTAGTCAATAGCAACTATGAGGTGTCTCAACTGACCTGGCGCTCTGTTGAATGGGCCTACTATATCTATCCCCCACTGCGCGAACGGCCAAGGACTCTGCATCGCAGTCAGCTCGGTCTGTGGCAGCCTTGTCACATTTGCGTGTAACTGGCACTTCTCGCATTTCTGCACGAGTTCGGTGCAATCCTTGAGCATTGAGGGCCAAAAATATCCCCATCTCATAATTTTCTTGGCCAACGGCCGAGGTCCGATGTGGCTTCCACACGCTCCTTCATGCATTTCTCGCATGACGTAGCTTGCTGAGGTCGGTCCAACGCACTTGAGTAACGGTTGAAGGTACGATTTCTTGTAAAGGATATTGTCCAGAACAGCATATCTCAATGACTTCAATAATATCCTTCTAGCCTCCATCTTATCTTCCGGTAATTCCCCTCTCTTCAGATAGGCTAGAATGGGGGTCATCCACGTCGGCTGTGACTCATCATCTAGATCGTTGACCTCGGCTTCGTCTATGCTTCTATGCTGGACATCTTCCACCGGTGAAGTGCCAGGTGTTGCTGCCAATTTGCTGAGAGCATCAGCTCGGGAATTTTGAGCCCGGGGGATTCTCTCGAGCTGGAAGTATTTGAAAAAGCCCTGCATGCCCCGTGCCTTAGCCAAATACTTCTTCATTCTTTCTCCCTTTGCCTCGTACTTGCCTAGCATATGATTCACGACTACCTGGGAGTCACAGTGTACTTTTATGGCCGCGACCTTCAGATCCGTGGCTATCCGGAGTCCGACTAGCAGAGCTTCGTACTCCACCTCATTGTTGGTAGTTGCGAACTGAAAGCGAAGTGAGTATGTGATCTCTTTCTTTTCTGGGCTGACAAGGAGGATTCCAGCACCGCTCCCCGTTTTTCCCGAGGCCCCATCTACGTACATGTGCCAACAGTCTTGAGGTTCCTCCAACGTTGTTCGAACTGGCTCTGGTATCGAGATCGGGACTTCGGATATTGAGGTTTCAGCCAAGAAATCTGCTAAGGCTTGCCCTTTGATGGCCTGACGGGGGACATAAGAGATGTCATGTTCTCCCAGTTCTATCGCCCACTTCGCTATTCGTCCTGAGGCTTCGGGCTTCGTCAGCACCTGCCGAAGTGGGGAATCCGTTCGGACCTGAATTGAGTGCGCGTGAAAATACGGGCGTAACCGCCGAGCAGCATTGACAAGTGCTAAAGCTAGCTTTTCCAACGGCTGATATCTCACTTCGGGCCCTTTTAGTGACCGACTTATGAAGTAAACTGGCAACTGGCGACCTGCCTCTTCGCGCACGAGAACCGCACTGATTGCTTCATCTGAAGTGGCCAAGTACAGAAAGAGCACCTCTCCCTCCTTCGGTACTGACAAGGTCGGTAGATCCCTGAGATACTCCTTTAGTTGGTTTAGGGTGTGATGATGCTCCGAACTCCAGTCGAACTGGGCGCTTTCTTCAAGATCTTGAAGAAGGGCAATTGCTTCTCCGCAGCTTTGGATAGAAATCTACTCAGTGCGGCGAGACATCCTGTAAGCCTGTGCATGTCGTTAATTGATTTCGGATCCTTCATGTCTAGCACAACCTTAATTTTTGACGGATTTGCCCTCAACCCTTCCTGGGAAATCCAGCAACCTAAAAACTTCCCCGCAGTCACCGCAAAGGTACATTTTTGTGGGTTAAGTTTCAGGTTGACCTTGCGAAGGATGGAGAGCACAGTTCGGAGATCGGCGACACTTGTGCGCTCTTCTTTACTCTTCACCACTATGTCATCGACATAGACCTCTACCTCATTTCCGATATGCTCTTTTAAATACTTTATCCACCATCCTCTGGTAGGTAGCTCCTGCATTCTTCAGGCCGAATGGCATTTTGCGGTAAGCAAATATGCCGAAGTCCGTAATGAATGCTGTCTTAGCCGCGTCCTCGGCATCCATTAGGACTTGGTGGTATCCCTTGTATAGGTCAAGGAAACTGAATATCCTATGACCGACCAGCGAGTCCACCTTTTTGTCGATGTCTGGCAGAGGGTAACAGTCCTTGGGGCAGTGCTTGTTGAGATCGGTATAATCGATGCACATGCGCCAACCTCCTCCAGCCTTTTTGACCATGACCGGATTTGCTATCCAGGTCGGGTAGGTGACCTCGAATAGGATCCCAGCTTCCAGCAGCTGGTCCACCTCGGTCTTTATAACCTGATTCCGCTCCGCTGCAAAGGAGCGCTGCTTCTGTTTTATCGGTCGCACTTCGGGATCAGCCGATGTGTGATCAGATCGGGTGATACCCCTGTCATATCCAAAGGGGACCACGCGAAGACGTCTCTGTACTCCTTTAGAAGCCGAATAACCTGCTCTCGAAGTTGAGGGTGTTCATTCAATCCAACTTTGACAACCTTAGCGGGATCGTCTTCATACAAAGCCACCTCTCTCTCTTCGGCAAGCGACGTCCTTTTCGGCTCTTCGGAGTTCGGTAATTGCTATGCTTGGGGCAGTTCGGGCGGTGCCCCTAGCCCCTTGAGCGCCACAAGCAGGCATTCTCTCGCCATTTTCTGATCACCACGGATCACGGCTACCCCTCCCTTGGTCGGGATCTTCACAGCTAGGTGGTACGTGGAGCAGATCGCTCTCACCGTATTCATCCAAGTACGGCCGAGGATTATGTTGTATGGGGACTTGGCTTCTACCACCATGAATTCAGTCATGTTGGTGGTACTCCTTGGCCCTTTCCCTACTGTGACAGGCAGCTCGATCGTCCCGAGGGGATGGGTTTCCTCCTGCGCGAAACTCCGCAATGGCCGTGTGGTCGGTGTGATTTTTGACCTCTCTAGCTCCATGTTGTCAAAGCAGTGTTTGAACATGATGTTCACCGATGCCCCAGTATCGATGTGAATCCTTTTGATCAGCATGTTGGCCACCACAGCCTCAACAACAATGGCATCGGAGTGCGGCATCATGGGGGGCACCGGGTCCTCGGCCGAGAAAGTCACTGCTTCCTCTTTTTTGAACCTTTTGTTAGCAGGTTCTCTGCTGGGCAAGTTCCGAGCTCCGTTCTTGAGTGATGATTTGGTTTGCCCTTTGGGGAGAGCGGAGATCGTAGCAACTATCCCATCATATTGATATTCTCCATCCTCATCGGCATCATCCTCATTGTGCTTTGCTCTTTTTTCTGTCTCCGAACCGCAACTTCCTCCTTTATAATGTCTCTTCTTCTTTTGACTTCGGGGAGCGTCCACTTGATTTACCCCCGAGCTCCGATCTTGATACTTTTTGAGCTGTCCGTTGCGAACTAGACTCTCGATGTCTTGAGCCAAGTTCCTGCAGTCTTCTGTATCATGTCCGTAGTCCTCATGAAACTGGCAGTACTTATTCTTCGACCTCGGCTTGCCGTCCTCCCGCATCGGCCGTGGTCTTTCGAACAAGCCAGCGTGCAGCTCGAGGATTTCAGTCCTTGGCTTGTTCAACGGTGTGAATTGTGGAGCTGGCCGTTGTGCGGGCTGGGACATCAGCGGGCCTCGCTGTACTGGATTTTGCCGAGGTCAGAGACGAGACTCAATCGGACCTCGCTGAATTCGCTCCATTACCCCTTTACGGGGGGTATCCTCTTTCTTCTTCGAGGTTTCACCTCGGTCCACTTCTTTTCTGCGTCTGGTAGCCTCCTCTATCTTGGCGAACTTGTCCGCTATAGCCCATAGTTCGGTAGTAGTCTTTGGATCCTTCGCTAGGATCTCCCTGTAGAGATGGTCCGAGATGATAGCATTTTGGAATGCTGAGATGATGAGGAGATCGTTTGTGCAACGAGTTGATAAGCACTCTCTATCGAATCGGGTCATGAAATCTTGTAGTGACTCACCCCGGCTTTGTTTAACGGTTAGCAGATGTGCTGGAGTGTGCCTCACTTCGGCACGCTGGGAGAAACTCCTAGCGAACACATTCATCAGATCGGAATACGATCTGATCGACCCGGGGGGCAGACTGTCGAACCACTCCCGCGCATTGTCGATTAGCAGTTCAGGAAATAGCTTGCACATGTGAACACTTCCCAGATTTTGGTTCAGCATGCTGTACTTGAACTGGCTAAGGAAATTGCTCGGATTTCCAACTCCGTTGTACGCCTTGATCTTTGGCACTGTGTACCCGAAGGGCATCGGTGTGTTGAGGATCTCCTCCGAGAGCGGGCTGATGATCCTGCCGAGCGCGTCAAAGATCTGCGCTCCCCCAGATAGGGGTCCTTGGTTGGGTGCGTTATAGGGTGGGGCCACGGCGTAGTTCGGCTGAACCATATGGGAATTTGGCTGCTGGCTCCCCTGAGTCTGTCCTCGGTTTTGCTGGAGATAGTGTCGCAAGTCCTGCCCGGGCCTCTGTCCTTGACCGAGCTGAGGGATTCCATGCCCGAACTGGGGGACTCCAGTGTATTGGTTGAGGAACTCGCGCCCTGACGCTGTGGCGAGATAGTTTCGCAACAACTCTTCGATCCCTGGAAGCGGTGGAGGTGGCGGGGCTGCCGGATTCGGCTGGATGACCGGTGAGAAGCGAGCGGCTAGGCTCGGTCGGATAACTAGGGGCTGGCGTAGTGCCGCCTCCGGTCCGAACAGCTCGCGATCCCTGCTCGCTGTGAGGTCCTCCACATGGCCTTCCGGTGTGGGTTGTGGCCCTAGGCGCGAACTCACAGGGGCTCGGTGCGACTGAGTTGGCTGTGAGGTCGGGCGTGCTGCCGTGTTATCTCCAGTATTCTGTTGGCCGGAGTCTGGGACCTCCGGGATCTCTTCGGCGATAGTCTGGTCGTTCACCGGAACGTCGTTGTGCGGTGGTTCGGCGCCCACCGTCGAGACTGGTTCCTCCGGTTGTCGTCGGCGACTCCGTCGACGGCGAGGAGTTCCCAGCAGTGTTGTCATCCCATTCGGCATTGTTGATGATTTTGGGCAGCGAGAATCAAAAATTCAGACACGAATTTATGTTCCCACAGACGGCGCCAGTGATGAACCTTTGATTCACGGCCCAAATTCGGATGGATGTTTATGTGCGGAATTAAAAGTTAGACAAAGGATTTACGTGGTTCGATCGAATCGATCTACGTCCACGGAGAGCAAATATGTGTTCTTGTATTCAAAATAGCATGCGTAAGTACAATGTAATTAACTTCTCCTATTTATAGACAAAACTCATGGTGGTTGCAGAGGTAGGATCGTGGAGGTGTGGGTGGTTTTCCCAGCTCCGATTTTCCTCCATCAGCCCACGTTCTGGGTTTAGGGCTCAACTCCCTGGGCTTGTGCTTGGCGTGGACTGGGCTTGCCGATCTGGGCCTATTGGGCCTTCACCGATCTGGGCTGCCGATCTGGGCCTATTGGGCCTTCACCGATCTGGGCTTGTCTCTATGTTTTGGGCCTTTGGGCCTAGGGAGTTGGGCCATTTCCTATCAGTGATCCGTGCATGTGGAGCCAAATTATCTTTTGAATGTATGAAACTTTGCTTCTCTTGATTGTGTGAAGTTAAGGGAATATTGAGGGATTTCTAAATTGTTTTTTTGGTTTGGAGAAGATGTGATTAGTTGATGTATTTGAGTTAGTTTTGTTTGAAGGCTTTTGTTGAGTTATGAAGCTTCAATTTCACCGCTATTATAAATTATGATCTTGCAATTTGGTGAATGTTGTGAGGAAAGGTTGTTAAGGGAAATGCTTTGGTTTTTGTTTGGGGAAATAAGCGGGTAATGATTTGTTGTCATGTAAAATGTTGAGAGGCTAATGACTTGTTTAAAAAAGTCAATGACACTTAACACAAATATCAATGGCTACACGTGTTGCATGAATTATTGATATGTTGATACAAGAATTGGATATAGTTTCTTGATTTCCTGTAACATAATTGTTCTTAAAATCATGGTGTGTTGATTTGATTATTGTTGCTAATCCTTTTATTGCTTCGATAGTTTGGGATATCATATTTATAAATTGCAAAAGTTTATTCAATCAGTCCAACACCTTCAAAGTCATGTAGTTGGACCAATTCAACAAATTTCATAGTATATTAGTATTATATCGCAAAAATAATCCAATCAAAGACATTCAAAGACTGTAGATATACTCTACCTTTTCATTATTTGTTTATTTATTTACAAATTTATATATATTTGAAGATTTGAATCAATTTGAGTAGATTGGAAGTTGTGACACCGACATTGAAGTAGGGCTTTACCCAAATCTATTTTGAATTCATATGTAAGCGTAATGTTTAGTAATGTGTAATTGAAATAGAGGTCTTTATATTTCATGTTGTAATTATTAAAAAAATAAAATTAAATTCATGTCCAAAAGATTCTTTTAAATAAGTTTTGGATTCATGAATTGATGCTAATTATATGTACTATTAGCATTATTCTAGGTACGGTATGACTTATATTCCCTTATGTTGAAGAAAAGTTCAGCAAGAAAGATGCAAAGTCCAGACTTATTAGATAGATACTCTTGCTACAAGAGTTTGAAATCAAAATAAGAGACAAGTAAAAATTAGAGAACTTAGTTGCTGGTCATCTTTTGTTTTGCCGACTAGTGAACGGTTAAAAGACGAATTTCCAAATGTGAATCTTTGTTTTGAAGAGTTTTAATGACCAATTAATCTTGAGAAAAAAACTTCACAATTGGTCAAAGAATTTTTCTCTTTCACTCCAAGTTGAAATTGTTTCAGGATAAATTGCGTCATAAATAGTTAGACCATTTTATACTTACTAATGTGTTTTTACATGGTGGAGTTGAGATCCAGAGCCTTGTAACCAACAAGATTCTCTAAGTTAATGGATATCATTTCTATGAAGGTTTCAAATGTCCGCCATTAAGAAAATTGGACTCCAAGTTCCAATCTATTCCGACTAGAAGAGTCGTAAAGTCAGGTATAACAACGTTAAATAAATTTACTTGTGAGAGGGGAGACAACCCACTTTATTTTCCTTCCTTATTAATTTATTTTTATTTTTGTGTCTCATTTATTTAATTTGCAAAGTTTTAATTTTTTTTTTCTTTCTCTTTTTTAATGAATAACCCTTTGGATTAGGTGTTTGTGAGGTAGGAGGATCAGTGGAGATAAAATTCTTGATAGGTTTGTGTCACTATTGACAATTTGGGCAGAAGCAAGAGGCAAATAAGAGGTAAATATGTACATAATTTAAAGGTGAATATATGCAACTTTATTAAAGGTGAATTATGTACATAATTTAAAACTTATAAGAGGTAAATACGTGTGTTGATGTTTAAGCTTCATAAAAAGACATGGGGCAAGATAAAAGGGGAATTGATACGAGTACGAGGTCGGGGGCAGCGTTGACTACACCAACGCTACAACGCTCAAGATCAGTGGCATTGCCACACTCGTATGATCGACGCTCGCACAACTATCTAAACGAAGGTGGACAATACATCGGATCGTTCTCAATGTCCAGCACTAGTGGATCGGGCAATTGGATCTCGACATTAGCCGTCATTGCTACAAATGGCCAAACACTGGGAGTGGAGATCCCACTGCAGACGTCACAACGGGTATCCCCCAATCTATGGATTAGGACGGATGTGACATACTCCAAGAGCATGAATATATGGATTGCATCTATCATAGCGCGCGACGACAATGGAATTGTCTGTGAAAATGCATGGGCACATGTGTCATGTACCAGATTCAGTTCAAAACAATTCGGCAAAAAGTTTTGACGGAGAACTTTTTGCGTTCTTCAAAGCAGTGAGATGGTCCGCCACCTCACAGACCTGACTCCGTACGCCATGATTGATTTCATCACGGACATTCAGGATGTGGCCATTATTAACATTAATGCAGTTCGAGTGCATAACATGTTTATACACTCTCAAAGTCTGTTGAGCCAGGCAAGGACAGAGTTGGCGAAACTCTTAGATGATCGGCCTATCAATGTTTGTTGGTGTGAGAGAGCGGACATCTCAGTGACCGACGAATTCGGGAGGAGGTTGAGGTTAGTCTGCGAAAGACACAGCATTGATAACAACAAAATCGTCACTGAATTTGTTAATGAACTCATGAACGACATAGACTACACCGATACTATTATCTATGACCTCATTCATGATATGGTACGTATGTTGTGTGTATTTGATTTTTAATTAGTGAAGGTATGATTACTTTGCGTAGTGGTTCTAGAATGTTATCATGAGAATTTATTTATTTATTTTTTTTTTTTGTGTGTGTGTGCGGTTGAAGCTTAAGCCGAATCAGCTTAAGATTGGACAAATCAATCCGCCCGAATGATCTCTACCCTCATCTTCACCGGGAAAGTTAACTATGAGTTTGTTTTTTTAGTGGACACAATATATGATCTAACTACTTATTTTTATTTTAGTGTTGAACACAATTTATGATCTTCTCTTGGAAGTGACTGTTGGTACATGTTAATTTAGATTATGGAATTGCGATCCCTGCATGTGGAGCCAAATTATCTTTTGAATGTATGAAAATTTGCTTCTTTTGATTGTGTGAAGTTAAGGGAATACTGAGGGATTTCTAATTTGTTTTTTTTTTTTGTTTGGAGAAGATGTGATTAGTTGATATATTTGAGTAAGTTTTGTTTGAAGGCTTTTGTTGAGTTTTGAAGCTTCAATTTCACTCGGATTATAAATTATGATCTTGCAATTTGGTGAATGTTGTGAGGAAATGATGTTAGAGGAATTGCTTTAGTTGTTTTTTGGGGAAATAATCGGGTAATGATTTGTTGTCATGTAAAGTGTTGATAGGCTAATGACTTGTTTAATCAAGTCTCTGACTCTTAGCACAAATATCAATGGCTACACGTGTTGCATGGATTATTGATATGTTGATATAAGAATTGGATATGGCTTCTTGATTCTGTAATATAATTGTCACTACAAGAAATATGCTTATAGACAACATGATATAGACAACAGATTTAACACTTTTGTTGTCTATAACACTATAGACAACACGAAAATAAAGAACTGTTGTCTCTTTTTGTGTTGTGTACTTTTTACTTACAACAGGTAAAAACCTGTTGTCTATATATATATAGACAACAGCCAATGAAATCCGTTGTCTACAGCCGCATGTAAAATATATAGACAAAGGTGATTAGCACCTGTGGTCTTTAGCCGCATTTTTTTTTTATTAATATTGTAAACCTGTTGCATTTCAGCGCCGTAAACGACGTCGTTGCTAATTCATATTGACATTTTAGCAAAATCCCTAATGTTTCTTCTCTTCTCTTCCCTTCCCCGCTGCCTATCATTTTCCTCTCCACCAAAAATCTTCCTCAACCTTTCCCTTCCTTCTCCGCCAACTCTCTCCGCAACAATGCCATGTCCGTACTCTTCGATTTCTCCGTCCATTGTCCCTTATCACCATTGTCCGCTCCGCGGACCATAATATTCTTCCGAATTATCTCTACCGTCTTCTCTGATTTGGTCTTTTCTGCAATCAATTCCGCCTGCAATCAATTCCGCGCAGGGATCATGTTCCCTCAGAAAATCTTAAGGAGTGAACTTTCCATGGCCATCCCAGATTCGCAGCTTTGGCAGAAGCGTACAGATGGCCCGGCGAACTCTAAGTGGTTCCGCCGAATAGGCTAGGGTTTCGGCGGAGGAGCTCTGGTATCTTCATTGGTTTCCTTTAAAAAGTGAATTCGATGCAACAAATATCTCCTACATTCTATATTGGCGCTTAATCGATCTTCTCCTGCTCTACTTTTGCAGGTTTAGTTTCACAGGCAGAGAAACTCCGGGTGGAGGGACGGAGGGCCGATGAAGATTTTGGTTACCCGTTCTCTGTGATGGTCGGCGATCTGGTATACAGGGCAGCAAGTTTGAGTTTCCCGCTGGTGTTTTACTCAGTCTACCCTTGTAAGCCATTCTCTGGTTTTGAAATCAGATTTTGTGAATCTATCTCTGGTTTATAGGCTTCTTTTTCTAACTTCTCTCATGTTATATCACTGGTAATTTTCCCTGTAGAAATAAGCTTCGAAGCACCTTTCGAATTGATTGTAAAGTCGAAATGAGGGGCTTAATAATTAATTTAAGACCTCTCTTTTTCGTTCTCTACCTTTCGTGGCCTTTCATGCGTTTCAGGCGGTGAAAAGCAACCGATGAATCTCAAGAAGAAAAACGCAGGAGGAGATGTAGCTAAAGGTAGTATTTCCGTCTTTTAGGTTGTTATTCGTGTATCTCATGTATGTTGATTACTGTGTCATCATGTTTTAGGAAAATTCATCATTGAAGAATTTACAGATTATGATATTCTTGATTTGCTTATGGTTGATTAGGAGATGTACTGGTTAATCTTCTTTGCCTATTAATGAGTTGTATGTAGTTTATAAGTTATATCAAAGACAATTTTAAACTGTACTTGGAAGCTGCCGTACCCTTTCCTCTTTTCGCTGAGTTAGTGGATGGATTATTAGGAAATGCTATTAGCTAGAAGCTCTAATTGCTGAATCTAAGGCTCCTCATGGTTTTTGTTAAAAAAAATTGTATAATTTTTTAACTACGCAGCGGAATCTACTGCTAGATGATCTGGCTTTAATGGCACTAGTGAAGAAGCAAGGATATGCATCCCCTGAATTTAGTAAGAATGGTAGGAAGAAAAAGAAGAAAGGTAAAAAAACTGATGACCTCCAGTTTAAGGATTTGGATTCAGTTGTATCTACTGGTTCACGGTGAAAAGATCGCAAAAAGAAGTAAGCTCTCCGATTTCTGTTTGTATGCTTGTCCTTTTGAAAGATTCTCAAGTTTCATATGGCTCTATCCCTCTCTTGGACACACACACACACAGTGGGAAATGGCAGTTTATCAATTTGTTCTGAGGTTTGTATAATCAGAAAGTGTAAATGATTGTGTCTGAAGTGGATTTCAGACAATAAACGTGTGATTGTCTGTTTGTAGGTTGTTGGAAGCAAAGAAGAAGAAACTCGAAGAGGCCCAGACGGAAGAGAACATGAGCTTTCATGGGCATGAGCAGATTAAATTTGGAGATGTAGTCAAGGCACCTCCAAAGTTGACTTCTGTTCCTAAGGTTTTCAACTTTAAAACTTATCATGAGATGGAATTATTTAGATTTTGTTTACTGTTAGTGACTAACCAGTCTTATGTTTGAATGAAGGTATTCAAGGCAACGAGTGCCCAGGTTGCTTCACATGAAAGGCTCCGCTTACAAGAAGTCGAAGCCTATAGGAAACTTAAAGGATGGGAATCAAGGCCTGGGATCAAGCTTCCACCACCTGTGACTACATAATCACCCTTCTTACTACTCTGAAACAGGCATGAAATTACTTGATCTTCTCCTTTAGTGTATTACTATCTATGTTGAAACTAAACAGGCATGAAATTACTTAATCACCCTTTTTGTTTGGATTTGCTTATAGATGCTAGTTTGACATAATTTTTTTGTTTTATTTTTCAGGTAAGCATGAGCAAAATTCTTTAAATGTTATTATCTTGTTAAATTATGTGCATTACTTATATGTTTAATACTTTTTAATGTGTTGTATTTATCTTTGTTTTGCAGATGAAAGATTAAAGCTTCTTCGATGATTTTTGTTGTAGGAGTTGAGCTAGTGGATGAAAGATAGAAGAGATTGCAAATTAAGGGAAATAACGAGTAAATTTAATTAGATGTTCAAGTTATTTATTTATTTATTTATTTATTATTTTTTTTTTTTTTTTTTTTTTTTTTTTTGTGACAAATCAGTTTAAAGGATATTTGTTGTATGATTTCATATATTATGGTTTTAACTTTAAACATTGAGTTGTGAATTTATAAAATTCTTCAGTATTTAATGTATATTTACTTTTTGGTGATTATTTGGCAAAAATAATAAATTTTAAATAATATTTTACAAAATATAGCATATTATTGGTAAAATAAAATAAAATATTCATACAAAGTAAAGACAACGGTTGTAATTCGTGTTGTCTATAGTAAAATAGACAACCCATTCTCGCTAATAGACAACACATAATGCCTGTTGTCTATTAACTTATAGACAACGGGTAATTACATGTTGTCTATAACCGCCCCTAATAGACAACACAGCCATAGACAACACCAAAATCCATTATAGACAATAGGTTTTAGCTGTTGTCTATTAGCGAAATTCTTGTAGTGTGTTCTTAAAATCATGGTGTGTTGATTTGATTGTTGTTGCTAATCCTTTTATTGCTTCAACAGTTTGGGGTATCATATTTATAAATTGCCAAAGTTTATTCAATCAGACCAGTTGACACCTTCAAAGTCATGAAGTTGGACCAATTTAACAAATTCCATAGCATATCGCAAAAATAATCCAATCAAAGACATCCGAATAGTGTAGATATACTCTACCTTTTCATTATTTATTTATTTATTTACAAATTTATAAAATTTTAAAAATTTGAGTCAATTTGAGTAGATTGGAAGTTGCGACATTAAAGTAGGGCTTTACCCAAATCTATTTTGAATTCATATGTAAGCTTAACGTTCAGTTTTAGTAATGTGTCATTGAAATATAGGTCTTTATATTTCATGTTGTAATTATTAAAAAAAAAAAAATGAAATTTATGTCCAAAAGATTCTTTTAATTAAGTTTTGTATTCATGAATTGTTGTTTAATTATATGTTACTATTAGCATTATTCTAGCTACGGTATGACTTATATTCCCTTATGTTGAAGAAAAGTTCAACAAGTAAGATGCAAAGTCTAGACTTATTAGATATATACTCTTGCTACAAGAGTTTGACATCGAAATAAGAGAGAAGTAAAAATTAGAGAACTTAGTTATTGATCATCTTTTGTTTTGTCGACTAGTGAACGGTTAAAAAACGAATTTCTAGATGAGAATCTTTGTTTTGCAGAGTTTTCATGACCATTTAATCTTGAGAAAAATCTTCACAATTGGTCAAAAAGATTTTCTCTTTTACTCCAAATTGAAATTGTTTCAGGATAAATTGCGTCACAAATGGTTAGACTTTTTAAAGCATTGTAACCAACAAGATTCTCTAAGTTAATGGATATCATTTCTATGAAGGGTTTCAAGTCTCCGCCATTAAGAAAATTAGACTCCAAGCTTTATGATCTAATATCTTGCTTCTTCTTTGCCAGTACTTGATTTGCCTAATTTGTGTGCCAAGAATGCCGTCCAACGTCAAATTCCGTTAATAGAGTTGGTGTAAGCACCCTGCTTCTTTTTATTCTCTTGTTACATCCACTAGAAATTAATTTGAAATACACATTCTCTAAGCTTTGCCCTAATATCTTGCTTCTTCTTTGCTAGGGTACCTTATTTGTGCTGAGAACTTTGTTTGAGAACGATGTTTGACAATGCTGTTTGACTCAAATTCTGCCAGAGTTGGGGTAAGTTGTTGCTTCTTTTATGAATGTTTGACATTTGTGTTTTTGTGGTCAATGCTAATATTTTGTATCTTTTTTTTTTTTTTTTTTTTTTTTTTTTTATGCTCTCGTTGTTGTTCTTATTATTCTTGCAATGGAGTTGTAGTGTCAACGTAGGACTTGGAGCAACTTTCAATTATTTTTCTCTCTTTTCCTCGCTTCAACGTATCAAATTCTTCATAATTTTCACCGATGTCAACATTCACAATGGTCTTGGTCTTGATTTTCTTCAACATTGGAATATTGTAAAGTTCTTTGTTCATTTCCAACATAAAAGCATTGATAAAGACGTAATCAAATCAACATGACACGTTGGTCAGTATAATATGGTATCATATCAAATTAAAAGTGAATCTAGAAATTTATAGGAGTCCCGATTTTTTTTTATTTATTTTTTTTTGAATATGAATCTTTTGGGGAAAATGTGCATCTACTTGATTATTAATATGAAATTTCAAATTAATTTTTTACTAATTAGTGAAATGACAAAAATATCTTTCTTAAAAGTGAAATTAAAAAAATATCCATTGTATTTTGCTTTTATATAGCATATAGTTTTTCATATTGTTGAATTTGATTTTCACCATGTGAGAATAAAACAACTTTTTGGATTTTATGATCGAAAAAATTAGTTTTATATTTCCAAAACAATCTATCTTCCATTCCCATTAAACCGTGAATATATAGTATAAATGAGAGTCAACTTTCAAACCAATTTGAGATAGAAGCAATCTGTTAGAAGATCAAAATAATTTTTAAATTCCTATTCTTTTGTATAATCCATTTTGTTTTTAATATAACCTAGAGGATAATCAAGTTATTACGTAAATTTTATAAGGTTAATCCCGTCATTCTTCATTTGTAAGAATTTGTCTAGAGTTTTTATCTTAACTACTAAACACAAAATTTAAAATATATTGTTTATTAGTACCTACCAAACATGCATATATGCAACTTTATTAAAGGTGAATTATATACATAATTTAAAACTTATAAGCGGTAAATATGCGTGTAGATGTTTAAGCTTCTTAAAAAGACATGGGACAAGATGAAAGGAAAATTGATACGATTACGAGGTCGGGGGCAGCGTTGGCTACGCCGACGCTACAACGTTTAAGATCAGTGGCATTGTCACACTCGTATGATCGACGCTCGCACAACTATCTAAATGAAGGTGGACAATACACCAGATCGTTCTCAATGTCCAACACTAGTAGATCGGGCAATTGGATCCCGACATTAGCCGTCATTGCTACAAATGACCGAACATTGGGTGGAGATCCCACTACAGACGTAGTCGCCAATCTTTGGATTGAAACGGATGCGACATACTCCAAGAGTATCAATATATGGATTGCATCTATCATAGCACGAGATGACAATGAAATTGTCTATGCAAAGATGCATGGGCACATGTGTCATGTACCAGATTCAGTCCAAAACAATTCGACAAAAAGTTTTGACGGAGAACTTTTTGCGTTCTTCAAAGCAGTGGAGATGGGTCCGCCACCTCATAGACCTTACTCCGTACGCCGTGATTGATTTCATCACGGACAGTCAGAATTTGGCCATTAACATTGATGCAGTTCGAATGCATAACAAGTTTATACACTCTCAGAGTTTGTTGAGCCAGACAAGGACAGAGTTGGCGAAACTCTTACAAGATCGGCCTGTCAATGTTTGCTGGTATGGAGAGCGAACATCTCGGTGACCGACGAATTCGGGAGGAGGTTGAGGTAAGCCTGCGAGATACACCGCATTAATAACAACAAAATCGTCACTAAATTAATTTGTTAATGAACTCATGAACGGCATAGACTACGAAGGTACTACTATCCATGAGTTCGTTCATGACATGGTACGTATGTTGTGTGTATTTGATTTTTAATTAGTGGAGTTATGATTACTTTGCGTAGTGGTTCCAGAATGTTATCATGAGATTCTTTTACCGGTTATTTTTACCGGAATTTTTTTTTTTTTGTTTTTCAGATGAAGCTTAAGGTGAAGACGCTTAAGACTGGACTAATTTATCCTCCCGAATGATCTCTACCCTCATCTTCACCGGGAAAGTTAACTATGAGTTTGTTTTTTTAGTGGACACAATTTATGATCTAACTACTTGTTTTTTATTTTAGTGTTGAACACAATTTATGATCTTCTCTTGGAAGTGACTGTTGGTACATGTTAATTTAGATTATGGAATTGCGATCCCTACATGTGGAGCCAAATTATCTTTTGAATGTATGAAAATTTGCTTCTTTTGATGATGTGAAGTTAAGAGAATACTGAGGGATTTTTAATTTGTTTTTTTGGTTTGGAGAAGATGTGATTAGTTGATATATTTGAGTAAGTTTTGTTTGAAGGCTTTTGTTGAGTTTTGAAGCTTCAAATTCACTCGGATTATAAATTATGATCTTGCAATTTGGTGAATGTTGTGAAGAAATATAATGTTGTTAGAGGAATTGCTTTAGTTGTTTTTTGGGGAAATAATCGGGTAATGATTTGTTGTCATGTAAAGTGTTGATAGGCTAATGACTTGTTTAATCATGTCTCTGACTCTTAGTACAAATATCAATGGCTACACGTGTTGCGTGGATTATTGATGTGTTGATATAAGAATTGGATATAGCTTCTTGATTCTGTAATATTATAATTGTTCTTAAAATCATGGTGTGTTGATTTGATTGTTGTTGCTAATCCTTTTATTGCTTCAACAGTTTGGGGTATCATATTTATAAAATGCCAAAGTTTATTCAATCAGACCAGTTGACACCTTCAAAGTCATAAAGTTGGACCAATTTAACAAATTTCATAGCATATTAGTATTATATCGCGAAAATAATCCAATCAAAGACATCCGAATAGTGTAGATATACTCTACCTTTTCATTATTTATTTATTTATTTACAAGTTTATAAAATTTTAAAAATTTGAGTCGATTTGAGTAGATTGGAAGTTGCGACATTAAAGTAGGGCTTTACACAAATCTATTTTGAATTCATATGTAAGCTTAACGTTCAGTTTTAGTAATGTGTCATTGAAATATAGGTCTTTATATTTCATGTTGTAATTATTTTAAAAAACATGAAATTCATGTCCAAAAGATTCTTTTAATTAAGTTTTGGATTCATGAATTGATGCTAATTATATGTTACTATTAGTATTATTCTAGCTACGGTATGACTTATATTCCCATATGTTGAAGAAAAGTTCAACAAGAAAGATGCAAAGTCCAGACTTATTAGATAGATGCTCTTGTTACAAGAGTTCGGCATCGAAATAATAGACAAGTGAAAATTAGAGAACTTAGTTGTTGATCATCTTTTGTTTTGCCGACTAGTGAACGATTAAAAGACGAATTTCCAGATGAGAATCTTTGTTTTGAAGAGTTTTCATGACCAATTAATCTTGTTTAAAAACTTTACAATTGGTCAAAAAGTATTTCTCTTTCACTCCAAGTTGAAATTGTTTCAAGATAATTGCCTCATAAATGGTTAGATTGGAGTTGAGATCCAGAGCCTTGTAACCAATAAGATTCTCTAAGTTAATAGATATCATTTATATGAAGGGTTTCAAGTGTTTGTCTTTAAGAAAATTGGACTCCGAGCTTTATGAGCAAGTATCTTGCTTCTTCTTTGTCAGTACCTTATTTGTGCCAAGAATGTCGTCCGACGTCAAATTCCGTTAATAGAGTTGGTGTAAGGTGCTGCTTCTTTTTGTTCTCTTGTTACATCCACTAGAAATTAATTTGAAATACACATTCGCTAAGCTTTGCCTTAATCTCTTGCTTCTTCTTTACAAGGTGATATATGTGAAATTTACTTGGTTTTTATAGTCTAAAAGAGTCGATTTAGAGTCTCGTTAGTATGTTATTGTTTGTGATTTGTATGATTTATCATTAGTTGGACAATATTATGCTTGTGGGTGTTTCTTTGTGTTTTTAGGCTTATTTTGAGGTTAGAAACCCGAGACGAGACAAGGCGAGAAGAATCGAAGGAAGAGTCCAAGTTTGGAATTCGAGATGAAGACCTCTCGACCAGCCTCTCGATCGAGAGGGCTGTCGAGAGGAAAGCTACTGGATGATTCTTTCGATCGAGAGCAAAAGAGTACCTCTCGACCAAACCTCTCGATCGAGAGGCCTGACGATCGAGAGAGAAGGGCGGTCGAGAGGCATGATTTCCAGCCGAGAATTAGAGTCCTTTTAGACTATATTACATTGTAAAACTTCACCTATATATATTCCTTAGCTTAGAATTGTAAACCCTAACTTACATTCATATTTTTAATTTCATAGCTTTTATTTTCCGTTTTTCGTTCGTGTATTCGACTTTGGGATTTATTCAAGTTTATTCAAGATTCAAGTTCTTCGTTTGTTCAAGATTAAATTCCAAGTTTTTCTTACTCTTACTTTTAATTATGTTTTTTCAATTTACTTTGTTCATGTTTGCTTTAATTATGTCTAGCTAAATTCTTTAATTGATTTTAGGGTTTGTATGTCTAATTGAATTTATGTGAGTACTTTTAATTACAATTAGTCTGTCAATCTAGATGTATGTTTCATGGTGCTTATTCTCATGCATGCATGATTACTTGATCACTAATTATGTATGCATAGTTATGTTATTATGTCCTAGCCGGATAATTGCATAATAGATCTCATGAATACATGGTATGATGATTTAACTATCTTAGCCGAAGTTATTTTATCATAGGTCCTACATATAGTTGATATAGATGTCGTAGTTGAACCTTATTGATTATATCTATTGATACTTCATCTGTTTTGCACTTGATTCAAATTCTATGAGACCGAGAGGAGATTAGGATTTTATCGAGTGACGGTCTATACTGTCTTGGGTCGTTCCTTTTCGGGTTTGCTTGTTGATTCTTTCCCGAATCGTAGGTCGAATCAACCCTAGGTCCTTAGTATAAATAGGTGGAATGTATCTTATTTCATTATCAAGAAATATAATACAGAAACCCTAGTTTATTTTTACGCCGTCGTTTTTCTTTCCTTTCTTTCTCGTAATTTTGTGGTGTGAACGACGAGCAAGGATCTCGCGTCTGCCGTTGTATTTTCCCTTCATTTCGTTTGTTTGGTAGAGGAAATCGTCCCATCCTCTATCATACTCTGAGTTATTGAACAACGGACATCCGTCTGTTCTCGTATTGCAGGCTTACGTCGTAACAAAAGATGAAGATGGAGATGGAGAAAAGGTGACGGTCATACGCTGTTATGGAATTCGCGATGATCCTGATCTTTCGTCCCCCGTTGTGATATCTATCAACGGAGTCGAGGTCGAGGAGATGGACGAGTTCGATTGGAGGGGATTTCTCAAGGCTAGAGGAGGGGTCGATCATTCTATTATCACTCTATTTGCGACGGAATACTCGGATATGAGATCCCTTCGCAAGCGTTGGCTTGCTCTCCAGAAATTCGAGGATTTCATCAAGGAATGATTTCTTTTTAGTACTACCAAACCCTATTATTACTATTAGTATTCTTACCCCTTTTAATATTCTCTTCACAATAAAACAAGGTTTTCTTCTCTTTCATTATTATTTGCCCATTTTCTCACCTTTTATTATTTTTTTAATTTTTTGCTACAAGTTAGTATTTGAGTCAAGCCTAAATTAGATGTATATAAGTCTTCTAGTGGCGTGGTAAAACTAACATTTTCAACTCTTTGTTTTCAACCCTACATCGGTAGAATTTCTTTTTTGTTTTCTTAAGCAGGTGATCGTCCTTATATGTCAAACCCTGTCTTTCCTGCTTCGCCTCCTTCAACTTTCCCGCCTGGCCAACCGGAGATATACTTAACGAAATCATCCTCCCTCTGTAAAGATATCAGCAAAAACAACAGATTATACTTTCTGTTGGCCCAAGATCGACAACCGATAATAGAAGAGAACAATCGAAAGGAAGAAGATCCTCAAAATGAAAGAAAAGAAAACTGGAAGAGTGAAGACGTAAAGAGACTTGTATTAAATCTGATGCACTTGTTCGCTTATGTACAAACACAAGAAGCCACATATTAATACTACTCTAAGGAGAAATCTAGACTCTCTAATTAATAACTTTGGGAACTAACAAGACTATTAATTTTGATTCTAGCTCTACATGGTTCTGGAGACATCCATGGAGAGTTCCAAAAAATAACTTTAATTCTTCACACTCCCCCTTAAAGTGATTTTTTGGAAATTAATCCCAACTTGGATCGCAGGAACTCGAACGATTTTTTCGGGAGCGATTTTGTGAAGATGTCTGCGACATTATCTTGGCTTCGCACCTCCAAAGTTTTGATTTTGCCTTCAAGAACCTTTTCTCGAACAAAGTGGTGCTCGATCTCGATGTGCTTAGTTCTTGCATGACACACGGGATTATTTGCAAGTTTGATAGCACTTTGATTATCTCCAAATAATGCAGTTGGCTTGATCATCGGCAAATGCAAGTCTTCAATAAGCCTTTGCAGCCAAATACACTCTTGAGTAGCAAGTGCTGCAGCCTTATATTCCGACTCTGTAGTCGATAGAGAAACCGAATCTTGTTTCTTGCTGCACCAAGAAACACTAGTATCACCGCAACGAAAGATATAACCCGATGTCGACTTCCTATCATCCAAGTCTCCACCGAAGTCGGCATCCGTGAAGCCTCTCAGAGAAACATCGCCTTTCTTCTTGAAGAATAAACCCAAATCTGGAGTTGAGTTAACATATTTCAATATCCTTTTTGCTGCTTCCAAGTGAGGCTTTCGCGGCGATTGCATAAACCTGCTAACATATCCAACTGAGAAAGAAATATCAGGCCTTGTTATTGTCAAGTATAAAAGACTACCAACGAGAGCCCGATAAGGTTGCGAATTAGGGAGAAGCGACCCTCCGTCTCGTCTAAGTTTGAGATTCGCATCCAAGGGAGTAGAACAGATTTTGCTTTGGTCTAAACCAAAACGTGCAGCAAGCTTCTTGGCATAGTTTTCTTGCGAGACAAAAATACCATTCTGCTCGTTGATGACTTCCAAGCCGAGAAAATGGTTCAGCTCTCCCAACTTCTTGATATCGAATCTGATCGCGAGCTCATCTTGAAGTTTCTCAACTTCGTTTCCATCATTCCCTGTAACTATCATATCATCCACATACAAAAGAACAACCAAATGCAAGCTTCCTTGTTTTTTAACAAATAGGCTAGAATCTGAATTTGATGCAGAGAAACCACAGAAAACCAAGTACTCCGAAATTTTACCGTACCACGCTCGCGGAGCTTGTTTTAAGCCGTAGAGTGCTTTCTTAAGCTTGCAAACGTAATCGGGATGCAGGTTTGACACGTAACCCGCCGGCTGCTCCATGTAGATATCTTTATCGATCTCGCCGTACAAGAAAGCGTTCTTCACATCTAGTTGCCACAATCTCCAATCATGGAATGCTGCCAAAGTTATCACCAAACGAACTGAAGTCATTTTAGCTACGGGGCTGAAAGTTTCTTCGTAGTCTTCACCATATTTTTGAGAGAAACCTCGAGCAACCAATCTCGCTTTATATCTATCGATACTCCCGTCGGCTTTCCTTTTAATTTTGTAAACCCATTTGCAAGTAATGGGCTGCACATCCTTTGGCTTAGGGACCAGACTCCATGTCTCGTTCTTTTCGAGAGCATCCATTTCACTATCCATGGCAAGTTCCCACTCCTTGTTTTCTTTAGCTTCTTCATAGTTAGATGGCTCTTCATCATCAACGGGACCTGCAAAGAAACAAGAGTATGTACTGACAAAATTTTCATCTCTATAGCGAGAGGGCAAGACTATATTTCTCCGTGGTCGCCGCTGGACATTCACTTCAGATGAATCTTGTGTATGCTGTTGAGGACTCCCCCTATCTCTCTGCTCCTCAACGATCGGCGGCGAATCTGTAGTCGGAGAAGTAGTGATTGGAGGCACTTCAACGATCTCTTCATCTCGAGAGCTTGCATTACTCTTTTCATCATTCTTGTAATATGATGAAACCTCATCAAAAACAACATCTCGGGATACGATGAACAAATGAGTCGTTGGATCCATGCATCTCCATCCTTTCTTCCTCTCATCATACCCAACAAAAATGCATTTCCTTGCCTTTGCATCTAACTTGGTACGCTGAGATTCAGGCACATGAACATAACAAATAGATCCAAACACTCTAAAGTGTTTGACAGTAGGCTTTTTTCCAAACATCATTTCATAAGGAGACTTCATATTGTTTGGAGAGAGAGGTGATCTATTTATCACATAAGATGCGCATTTCATACCTTCAGCCCATAAGGATCTTGGCAAATTTTTTGCGTGAAGCCAACTCTTGCAGGTTTCCGTCAAGTGCCTAATCATCCTCTCGGCCACGCCGTTTTGCTGCGGCGTCTCTGCACACGAGAATTCCCTTCTTATCCCATGTTGACGACAGTAGGATAAGAACTCTTCAGAAATAAATTCTCCCCCGTTATCGGTTCGCAGACACTTGATTCTTGAATCGAACTCTCCTTCGACCACTTCCTTGAATTCCTTGAATACGCTAAAAACCTGTGACTTGTGTTTAACAAAGTAAACCCAAGTATATCTGCTGAAATCATCAATAAAAATCAGCATATAAGAGTATCCAGAAAACGAAGGAGTTCGGGTTGGCCCCATCACGTCGCTATGAATAAGTTCCAACGGGGCGTTACACCGAGAAGATGATTTCTCGAAAGGAAGTCGGTGAGCCTTCCCGTATTGACAACCCTCGCAGATTTCTCCATCACAAAAATTTGTCAGATTAGGGAGCCCATGTACCAGATTCTTTTTTACCATAACTTTTAATTTGTCCATGCTTAGATGCCCCAATCTAGCATGCCATAGGTGAGCATTTTCGTTGCTACTCATCTTATTTATATATGAGCTAGAGGCAGATAAAACGAATAAATCTTTAACTCTCTTACCGGTATGGACGACATCGGCCTTGAGCATTTGAATGTTCCTCAAAAATTGTACGCCGTCTGGCCCAAAAAGTACGAAGTTTCCAGCATCCACGGCATTGGCGACGGAGAATAGATTCTTCTTCATCCCTGGTACGTGAAACACGCTTTTGAGTGTAATTGGATCTTCTTTTGCTCCGTTGATGACCACCGTGCCTTCATTTTTTACGTGATGGATGGTATTATCCGCCGTCACAATGGCCTCACGACCATTGTATTCTTGAATGCTAGAAAACTTGGAGTCGTCCCCAGTAAGATGATGGCCACACCCGGAGTCGACGATCCAGTCATCACCAAAATTTATGGAAGCGAGAGCATCTACTTGTCTTGTTTCTGCTACGAAGCATTTTCCCCAATCTTCTTCTTCTTCAACTTTTCCAGCCTCGGCCATATTTCCTTCTTTTAGCTTCGTTCTGCAGAACTTCTTGATATGCCCCGTCTTTCCGCAACGATAGCATTTGAATATCTTTTTGTGGTGTGCAGAGGGATCCTTGCCCGACGATTCCTCCTTCTTCTCCGTCGAGTTTCCAGAGCTTGAATTTCCTTGAAAGTTCTTCTGCCCCGTAAAGAACTTCTTTTTCGCCATGAGAGCGTTGCTTTCTCCTTCTTTGATCGAGATGCCAGCCATTTGTTTAGCCAACATTTCTTGTGACGAGAGCAGATTCTCAAACTCTTCCAAAGATGGTTGTGTAGCCCATCCTTGTATCGATGTTACGTACGGGATGTACTCTGGCTTTAATCCTCGAATAATATATCTTCTAATGCGAGCATCGGAAATTGCCTCTTCTGGATTTAGAAGAGAAATTTCTGAACACAAATTCTTGACTTTCAGAAAATACTCACCAATGGAGAGGTTCCCTTGCGTGGTGTTCGCGAGCTCGTTCTCTAGGATTTGCAGCCGTGCTTCATTCTTCTTGTTGAATAGCTTGTCCATGGCTTGCCAGATTTCATGAGCCGATTTGCAGCGCATGATATGATCGAACAAGGAGTGAGATATAGTCCTTTTCAAGACAAATTCGGCCTTCGCGTTCTGCTGCTTCCACTTCTTGAGCGCATCTGCGTTTTCTGGTCTCGCTGCTGGAGCTTCGATGCTGCTTCCATTGACGACCTCCCACAAGTCTTCACCGACGAGATAAGACTCCATACACGTCTTCCAAACTCTGTAGTTGGACTGATTCAGCAACTCCATTCCCAGCCCACTAACACGTCCACTCGAATCCATCTTTGAGGCACCGACTGTATCTTCCAAAGAGATCTTGACACACGATATACAAGAGCCCTTATGGCTCTGATACCATGTAAAGATATCAGCAAAAACAACAGATTATACTTTCTGTTGGCCCAAGATCGACAACCGATAATGGAAGAGAACAATCGAAAGGAAGAAGATCCTCAAAATGAAAGAAAAGAAAACTGGAAGAGTGAAGACGTAAAGAGACTTGTATTAAATCTGATGCACTTGTTCGCTTATGTACAAACACAAGAAGCCACATATTAATACTACTCTAAGGAGAAATCTAGACTCTCTAATTAATAACTTTGGGAACTAACAAGACTATTAATTTTGATTCTAGCTCTACATGGTTCTGGAGACATCCATGGAGAGTTCCAAAAAATAACTTTAATTCTTCACACCCTCAACAACTACCTTGCCGCCTCTGACACCCCGTCAATCTATAAGTAGGCGCCGATTGATGAATTGGGAATGAACATAGATTCGAGTAGAGATTGTACGTATTTCTCTAAATTTCTCCACAGGCGTGAATTTTGCCTTAAACCATAGTCGAACTGGTTAAAATTTTCAGCGATCATTTCCACCAAATTTTCACCAAAGTTCCCTCCTTTAAAATAAGCCCATTTTTTCCCCTTCATACTAAATTTATAATTAACATATCATATTCTTCAATCATTCCAAGCAATCAATCAAAATTCAAAATCTTAAACTAAAGAATTTGAAACGAACCATCAATCAAATAAAACAAAACGGAAAAAAGGAAAAACACCCACTCTTGGAGAAAAAAGAGTAAACATGTAATCAGTTGTGATCTCTATCACTTGAAGCTTAGATTCCATCCGACCAGAATGCTAGGTAGCAAAAATATAAATCAGTAGCAAGATGTGTGCGTGTTTTGCATTCGAGATCAAACGTTTCGAGTTTGAGTCATTTGTCACATGTTTTTAAAATTTAATTATTAAAATATGAATGATAAATGTGATAAATTCATAAATAGTGCATATATATATATATATATATATATATATATATATATACATATTACTTCCCTTTTCTTTTAAATCCAAATTATAATTTTTTAGAGACTGAAAAATAATTAAACAATTCGCACGAAGACATGATTAAATTAATGGATTGAAAGCACATTGTATTAATTTATCTTTGATTTCCCACATAACTCAAATAACCAAAAAAAAATATTAACAAAAAAGAATAGTAGAATCACTGGCAACCGCCATGGGTGGAGCTCCAAGCTTTTCCACATGCATAGCAAAACTGATATCCGCACCTATTCGAAAAATAAATCATCGATCAAACTAAATTAAAAATTACTACAAATTATTAGAGAGAGAGAGAGAGAGAGTAATGAAGGATTCAAACCTGCAAGTCATGTGCATGCAGCCATCGTTCTTCTCCACGAAGAAATTGCAGTTGGAGCATCTCTTCCACTTGTTCTTCTTCGCCAAATCATGCACCATCAAATCCTCTCTCTCTCTCTCATCCTTCCCCAACTTCGAGAACCCTTCGCAATCGATGCCGGCGTGCCACGGCACGCCGCACCTGGCGCAGAATAGCCGCCGGCAGAAGGGGCATTCCGCCTCCCGTATCTCTCCTCCTCCTCCTCCGCCGCCGTCGTTCACCAGCAGTGCCGAGCAGTTCCTGTACGGGCAGTACACCCTCTCCTCGGCCGCCACCGCCGCCTCGCACAGCTGCTCGTCCCACATCCCGGCGATCTCCCGCGGCACCACCTCCCTGCACGCCGCGATCTCGAGCGCGCCGCCGCAGCCGGCGCCGGGGCAGGCGATCGCCGCCGTGGCGGCGATCGTGCGCTTCTTCACCTTGATCGAGACGTAGCGGGAGATGCAGTCCTTGCAGAAGGCGTGGGAGCAGCTCCGCAGCGGGAAGAAGGCGTCGGCGTCCTTCTTCTCGGTGCAGATCTCGCACAGCGACTGCGAGGGCCCGCCGCCGCCTACCTCGGCCGTTGTTTTCGAGGATTCGCCGCCGTTTATGCAGCGGGGTGGCGGGAGGGAGATTAGGGAGGAGATTATGACCTCCTGCAGCTGCAATTCCTGGGCGAAGTTGTCGTCGGACATTATTAGGGTATCATCGAATCGGGGATTCTCAGAGGCGGCGACGACGATCGAAACGATGAAGTCGTCGGTGCAAGAGAGGGCGAGTTGTTGGGATTGCATATTTTGTTCTTCTGCATTTTGAAATTCGTTTTGGAAGTTGATAGTTATATATAAGTGTTAGTGTTAGTATTTGAATTTTGTTGTGTTTGTGGGAAACTAAAAGGCTTAATTCCAAAGGACTTTTGATCTTATTGGTTTTAAGTTTTTAACATGAGAATTTAGAGGGATTAGTGCCTTTTTAGATTCCTGCTCTTTATTTGATTAATGATAAGTAACTAACCACCATAAATGAATACTCACTATAGTGTGTTTAATTTGCTCTTCCATTTCCCTGGACTTTAATTTCAAAACGAGCGGATTTGCCCAACTGTGGTCAACCCGACCCGGTACCCAATTTCGGGTCAGGTCAACCCGATCCTGTTTGTGTTGTTCCGACCCGTTCAGGTAAAGTGTCAATCTTTATGAATAAAAGTGCTAATCTTTATGAATAAAAGTGTCAATCTTTTAAATAAATTTTTTTTATATAATTTCTATGTAAGTTGTAATTTTACAATTATTTTATAAGGTTAACCTATCAATTTAGGGTTTTATAATTATTTTTTGGTATTTAATTTCAATTTTAAAAGGTAAAATATGGATTATAAATTGAAACTTAAGATATATAATTCTCCACCAAAAGTGTCAATCTTCATGAATAAAAGTGTCAATTGTTTTGAACGAAAGTGTCAATCTATGTGACATAGAAATTTGTTATATTTTTTCTATTAACTTGTTATTATAATGTTTTGATGTTATGATTTATAGTATTATATATATACATATTAGTTATTTCCACAAGATAAAATTAATATTTATTATTAACGTTTTTTTTGTAAAAGTGCCAATCATTATGAATAAAAGTGTCAATGTTCAAAAGTGTCAATCATAATGAATAAAAGTGTCAATGTTCAAAAGTGTCAATCTTTATAAACAAAAGTGTCAATCATAATCCGGCCTCACGGTGAGGCCGGACTGACAGGAGTGTGCCCCTTATACATATATGTTGAAACAATGCTCAAATTTATGAGATCTATTTTACTTTCGTAAACCTTTTAGCACAATAAGCTAACCCGAAACTGAGAGGGTTTAGGCTAAAAAAGTTTAGCCCAAAAAAAAAAAAAGAAAAAATCCGATTAGTCCGAACTGAAATAACCCATAACCCGAAGTAAAGTTAGTCTATATAATAATAGTAGTAACTTATTGAAATCCATTTCAAGTAAGTCATTATTTAATGGAAATGGGCCGATTCGGCCCAGCCCATAAAACCATGGGTACATGGACCCGTTTTGACTTTTTCCTACTTCCAGTTCCAAATACTTACTACTGGAGTATTATTTAATTATTTTATTTTTTAGGATAAAGTATAAAGTGTTTTGATGTATTTGAACAATTTTGTTTAATTCGGCAGTTTACTAGTAATAGGGTGCAGCTGCATATGTAAAACATCCATAAAATTTTGGTACGATCAAGAGTAGTAATTAGCAATCAAGAAATAATAGGTTTAATATTGCAGCATATATAGGAATGGGATTGAGGATTCAAAAAAATTGAAATGTCTTTTCCCTAAAATACTGCACAACACCACACCACATTCGTGTGCCCACAATTATATAATAAAGGCATTAGGAAAAAAGAAAAAAGAAAAAAAAAATATTACAACCATTTCATTTTTTTTGTAATTAGGCTTCACATTACTTAATTTGCAGTTCTCATCATATCGCCATTGCTTCTAATCTTGCCCTCAAATCCTTCCTCAATATCTTCCCAGATGGATTTTTCGGGATCGCGTCGATGAAAAATACTCGGTTTATTCTCTTGTAGAAAATCACCTGTAATTAATAACACAATAAATATAAATTAGTTTGGTCACATATGTGATTAAAATCTTGAACAAAACTTCGTTATTTTTTTTTTTAATATATGTGAAGTTTAAAATAAAAATAAAAATTGCAGACCTGTTTGGATACGAACTGCTTGATCTCTTCCTCGGTAATGGTGGAACCATTTGATTTAACAACAAATGCAACTGGTACTTCTCCTGCTTGCTCATCTTTCATTCTGCAATTAATACATCATTAAATATTATTAGTAATCAAAATATTAACATTCAAGTTAAAAGTACACTCATCTCTTTCTTAGGCATGCTTAGATGCAACATCAACAATTAAACCTATAACTATTGAATACGAATCCTACTAAAAAAAATTGAACTCGATACGTAATTCAAACCATAGCTAGTCTCATCAAATTAATAAAATTGAATTTAAGAAGAGTAGGAAAAAAAAAAATGAACTTACGAGACGACGGCTGCATCGGAGATGTTGGGGTGGTTGAGGAGGAGGGCTTCGATCTCGGCCGGAGCAACTTGGTAGCCTTTGTATTTGATGATTTCTTTGAGACGATCAATGATGAAGAGCTCATCATCTTCATCGATGAACCCTATATCTCCCGTGTGTAGCCATCCTTGTTTGTCTATCGTTGTCTCTGTTGATACTGGATCATTCAAATAACCTGCACCATGTTTTTAATTTGAAAATATTAATTCATCTACTCATATAGTATATATGTAGAGTTGCATCCTACGTAATCAGTGAATGAAAGTGTGGATGGTCATTAAAAAGTTAATGTCTGAGACTAAATATTACACGTTCGAGTCAACTGCGATGTTTAAATTTAATTGTTAAAAACATGTTGAATCACTTATACCTAAGATGGGTGTGGATGATTATTTCAAAGTTAGGTGGGCTAAGTAGACACATCAACTAGTATTATGCATCTATATAAGTCACATTTTCCTTTAATTTAATTTCCATTTTTATAATTCTTGTTTTGATGAGTATTGTGTTTACATAAAATAAAATGCAAGACTGAAAAATGTAATAGAAAAATATGAAAAGGTATATATAGTGTGAGGTGATGATTTTGATGGGGTTGGTACTTGATGTAGAGAGAGATGATGGAGTGACCCACTTCACCATCACATATTCTATCGTGCACACCAACACATACCACCAACTTTTTGTGTGTTTTTATTTACTCCCAATTAAATAAATAAATAATTGTGGTGTGTTTGTGTCACGATGACGTACCTATGACGTATGCATGGTGGTAATGAGTCATAACCTTTAATTAAAATTAAAGAAAACTATCAACAGTTCTAATATGTGATGACGAGCCCTACCTAAAACATTTAACACCCACTAAATTTGCTAGTTGAGAAAACAATAAACCATCTACAAAGATGCGTGTGACACATTTTTGATTAATTAGTTTGGTATATTTGAAAACACATGAGCAAGATGAAATCTTTTCAATATATTGATGGAAAGATTTATGTTCGAAATCGAAACAAATGGGGGTTGGGACAAAATGACAACATACCTTTCATGATTTGATCACCACGGATGCAGATTTCTCCAGGCTGGTTTCGACCTAAAGAAGCGCCGGTTTCAGTGTCCACGATCTTCATCTCAGCGTTCCTCACCACAGTCCCACACGCGCCCGATTTTATCTCATACGGCTCTTTCGCAAACGCCAAGCACATCGCTAGCACAGGACCAGCTTCCGTCATTCCATATCCCTGCAATGCGTTCGAAATGACTATTAAACTCTTAGTTAAAATATCTTACGAGTAATGAGTTGAACTTCGTCATCGTAAAACATTACACGTTTTTAACTCAAACTTAAAAGTCAATAGAATTATATATACCACGAGAATAAAATGGGTTACGGTAGTTAGCATATTCATAATTTAATAGAAACTTCCGAAAGATTGAAATTTTCCTAATTTAAGTTTATACAATTGGTAGATGGCTAAATTATGGTTGATTAATATTTATAGGGAGAAATTAAGTCTAATTATTGTTATACAAAATTTTGAGTGACGTGTCATCAAGAAAGCTAATGTTTGGCTTGAAATAAGTCGTACATAATTAGGTATGACAGGTAAAAGATAAAAGTTAGGATAAGATTTAGAGTAATTAATAAATGAATAAATAAATAAAGGATGTAAAGGTGATTAGATTTGCAACAAAGCGTGCAAAATATAGATTTTGGGCTCTCTTATTTATTTATTTATTTATTTATTTATTTATTTATTTATTTATTTATTTATTTATTTATTTATTTATTCTTTAGGGTGCAGAATAAGCAATTATATTTGCAAAATTATATTTTGAAATAACCGAAATTGAACACATCATATATTTTTCCTAATTTCTTTAGTAAAAAATTAATCTTATAAAGAAAGCGATCGTTACTAATTAGGAGTATGTTTTATTTCATTCATTATATGAATAATTAATTATGGTAATCTGCTGAGAAATAAAGGGAAATTTTATTAGAATTTGATAAATTATTATTCGATCAATATCAAAATAATTAAGATGGGCACATTTATCGCATTCGGGCCTATAATTTGGTTTGTGATTTTAATGCTTTTTTCTCTAAATTTAGATAGTCATAATCACATTTAATAGCATTATTATATTTATACTTTATCAGGGGAAAAAACAATATTACATGTACTTCATGATTTCCCCGTTCATTTGTGTTTTTTAGTTATTTTTTTTATATTTTAAACATTAATTTTTTTTCATGCATTCAGATTTCAGTGTGCATGCAATATTGTAGCATCATATGATGGTCCACTTAAATAGTAATTACTAAATTAAACCTAAACAATAAATAAATATAATTAATACTACACCTCAGAATTCCCTCATCGCCCATTATTAAAAGTTTCTACCAACAATCTATGTAATAAATTACTTCCCATTTCAAACGCCACCACTTGCTTAATTCGGCAAGACTTTAAATGTCTACTCTAATCGGATAACCCATGTGTATAGGCCTAACGGTAAGGTTCGATCTTAAGTTCGTTACTACATTCTCCATCCCACTTAATTATCCTATTAAAATATTTTATACCTTAATATTTAGTGGGACTAATTAAGTGGAACCGAGGGAGTAGTTCAGAGTAAGATTTTAGATTTCAATTTTTTTAAATAGATAAAATTATTTCAAAAATTTTAATATTCAAAGGACAAATATAATTAATTAATGAATTACCTGTCCAAGCTTGGCGTTAGGAAACTTATTCCTCACCGCCTCCTCCAGCTCCTTCCCGAGCGGCGCCGCTCCGGACATCACCGTCCGGACCGACGAGAGGTCGTACTTGTCGACGACCGGGCTCTTCACGATCGCCAGGACGATGGGCGGCACGAAGGGCCCGATCGTCACCTTGTACTTCTGAATCAGCTCCAGGAACGGAACGATCTCGAACTTCTGCATGAGCAGAATGGCGGCGCCGGCGCGTAGCCCGCACAGCAGGATCGAGTTGAGCGAGTAGATGTGGAAGAACGGCAGCACGCATATCAAAACGTCGTCGCTGTGGATGTACAGGTTCGGATTCTCTCCGTCCACCTGCTGCGCCACGCTCGTCACCAGCCCCTTGTGCGTGAGCATCACGCCCTTCGGCAGCCCAGTCGTGCCGGAGGAGTACGGCAAAGCCACCACGTCGTCCGGAGAGATCTCCACCTCCGGCAGATCCTTCTCGTCCGCCGACGTCAGATCGGAGAACCGGATGTAATCCTCATCCGCCTCCGGCGGCGGCGAATCCACCAGCACAACCCTAACGCCGTTACCGGACGCGTAGCCGTTAACCTTGCTGACGTGGCAGGCCTGCGTAATGACGAGCTTGGCGTTGGAGGCCTTGGCCTGCTTGACGACCTCGGCAGGGGTAAAATAGGGATTTGCCATGGTGGAGACGGCGCCGGCGTACGACGCGCCGAGGAAGGCGAAGACGAACTCCGGGGAATTAGGGAGGAGGATCATGATGGTGTCGCCGTGGCGGATGCCGAGGCGGCTCAGCCCCGCCGCCACCCGCCGGCAAGTCGCCTCGACCTCCGCGTAGGTGTAGACGGCGCCGGTGGCGCCGTTGATCAAGCACGGCTTCGTAGCGAAGTCGGAAATGTTCTCGAAGCAGTAGGAGTGGAGGGGGAGGTGCTTGGGAATGTAGATGTCGGGGAGCTTCGATCGGAAAATGACGTCATCTTTCCTGGTTGGAGTCTCCATTTCTGGTTGAATTTAGAAAGGGGGATTTGGTTTCAACTTAAGTTAGGGGGCGGTGAGAGTTGAACCTGAAAAGGAGAAATGGGATTGGTAGGGGTTTATATACGGTGAAAGTTGGTGAAATGGGGAGTTGGATGGGATTTTGGGTTGTTCGGGGGTAAAATTGGGAATTTGGGTTTGTCTTTGAATGATTGTGGAATCCATGGGTGTGCTGTGGTTGGTAAGAGCTAAGAAGTGTGAATTTACCAATTAATCTTTTTTTTTTCTTTTTTTTCTAAATAAATAGTTGTTGTGGCATAGTATGGTAATGCTTATTTGAGTGAATTTACCAATAAATCTTTTTTTTTTAATAATTTAAATAGTTGTTGTGGCATAGTATGGTAATGGTTATTTGATGAAATATTCAAAGAAAATACAAGCAATGGGATTTAATGTATAAGAATAGGATCATATTATTTAATTTAAGTATCTACCATATGAGTAGAGACGTTAATATATCGATCAATAAATTTATTACTACTAATTGGATTATTATTGGTAATGATTGAAAGACATGACCTCATGTATTCTCTATGCTCGTGTGAAAATTGTTAGGTGTACACACTTTAACGATTATAATATTATATGAGACGTTTTTAATACTTGTCGAATATTCGACATTGTTATATAAAACCGTTATACCGAAATGCAATAGAATATTTTCGAGCAGTGATATGTTATAAGCAGTATCTTAAAAAATTGGACCAAGCCAGCAGTTAAATCGGTAGAACAATGTGCGGTTTTTTTTTTTTTTTTTTTTTTTTCAATTTTTATATTTTGAGCAATTCAACCACGACAACCTAAATATCATGAACTGAAAATCTTGACGATTCGACTTCATGTTCAGGTTTTAAGACATTGGTTATAACTAATAAGTAACGCACTTATGTAATCAAATTTGTCAATGAGTCACCTAGCTATTCTAGAATAGGTAACTCGTATCTTGATAATAATGTACATCAACATATTGACTGAATTAATTTAATCTAAAATTAATGAGAAATAACGGCCATGTCGCATGTGTTCGGTCCACTTTGGGTAAGTAACTATTTTCATTGTTAATCATATTATATAATGGAAAATCAAACTAAAAACTTGGTCAAATTATATTTGGAAAGTAGAAGGAAATTAGTAGTAAAGATTGGTCAAATATGATTGAGCATCTAAAAACGAGTTTTCTCTATTCAAGTTCAACTCACAGATTAAAGCCATCCCGTCGAGACCAGGTCTAGCTCCCAAATTTTACTACAAACTATTATTTTCAAAATAAGGAAAAAATTTAGTATTTTATAGTAATTATAATTTAATTTAATTATAGTAGTATAATCTATATATATAAAAAGGGAATCCTTCAATTCAAAATTAATTTTAAAATGACATTTTTGTAAAATTTTTAAATTTGAAGGTCCTAAACTAACCGATTATTAAAAATAAATAAATAAAAAAAACCTAACCGATTATTATGACTTAAAATGGTAAATAACTACCCATGATCGTTTTATCATCATCCACCATTTTAAATTAAAAATAATTAAACTTAATTAATTATATAATCCAAAGAATAAATATATTTCTCTCCCTCACAGACACAGTCACAAGGGTCGCTCATTTTAATAGGGTGACAAATTAGAAAAAAAGAATAGATTTTTTTATTCACAAATTGCATAAAGATTTTTTTTTATAATAATTTGTTTTATCTAAAATAAAATTTAAAAGTTAAACAATAAATTGATATTTGACTTTTTTTTTTTTAATATAATTTGTGAAGTCAATAATATTATTGTAAACTTTCAAATGTTACAATAAAGATTAATGGGATAAAGAAAAGAAAAGGGAAAATAAGATTAATTTTATTTGAGCGATACCTACAAAGGTGACAAACGTATTTTTTCACTCTGGATATATGCTATGCATATAGGTAACTTTATTGATACCCCTCCGTTTCCCAATACTCTATATCGCACATGTACTGTTTTAAAAATAATATAATTGACTTATAGTATTATTTATTGATAGTAAAGATCGAGTCTCGCCATTATAGTGTTACGTGGTCGGTAACTACAGTACATATGTGATGTTAAGTATATATTGTGATAGTATATGTCCAAAAATAGAAAGTGAAGAGTATTGGGAGACAACCTAAAACGAAATTATATAAAGATTTTTCAAAATTACGGGGAGTATATTCATATTCTCTTAATTATTGCGAATATTATGTGCTTATAGTTTTGGCCAACTTGGTCCTCAATTTATATTTTACGAATCAGTTGATCCAATTAAATTTGGCATTTGCTCGAACCAAGGTCTAAACCGTGCATCGCACGGGTGCAAAATCTAGTATATATAAAAAGGGAATCCTTCAATTGAAATCAATTTTAAAATGACAATTTTGTAAATACAATCAATATAAGAGATTAACAGATAGAAAACCATTTTATTTCTCTTAAATTGCTACGGTTATTTGAAAAAAAAAAAAAATCAGTCTTTTTCTTTTTCTATTTCTCTCTCTATCTCTCTCTATATATTATTTATTATTTTCTTGCAAATTTTTGTATTTTCAATATAAATAACATATACAATATGTATCTTTAATTAAAGAGTACAAAAAGATCTTTAAATTGATATAATATATATTAAAATTAGAATAAATATCAATACGTTATAATCATTTTAAAAATCGAAGAAAACTTTATATATATAATATATATATTTTTCATGAGTTGTATTTTAATAAATAAATAAATAAATAATTTCAACTTCTGTAAATTGTGGAAATTTGTTTATTACATTTTATTTCTAATTTTAATTTTTATCGTTAGATAAGCTATTTCAATAATTAAAAAATCTAATTTGGCCTGGTATTACATTTACAATGGCATTTATAATTAAATATTATGTACAAACAATAATAAAAAGTTTACCAATCAATTTCAATTTATCTTTTAAATATTTCATACATCAGGATCCCACAAAGGTATCATATACCGACATTTGTACACAAGTTGAATAATTATTATTTTTATATGCTAATACAATTTTAAAAATTGAAAATTTGTGGATTTAGAACAAATTTTAATACTTTTAATTTAATTGGCTTAAGCATAAAAAATTTCACAAAAATTCTACGAATGAAACTCTTTGTAAAGCGGTAAACTATAAAAAACGCCCTCTACCTATTCTTAACACATTTAATAGTTTATATTTTTAGGGAATATATTTATAAGATTTTTTCTTAATTATATCATCGTCATGTGAGTTGTAAGTTCATAGAATGTAGATGGATGTTCGCCAATAAATTATACCATTACATGAAATAAGGAATGCCCTAACTAAATTAAATGACATAATATTGTTTAAAAGGTGAAAATATAGTAGTAGGCGCCAAAATAATGAAGATTAGGCGGTAAATTAAATGACATAATATTGTTTAAAAGGTGAAAATATAGTAGTAGGCGCCAAAATAATGAAGATTAGGCGGTAAATTAATGACATACTAATGTTTAAAAGGTGAAAATATAGTAGTAGGCAGTGTTCTAAAAAACGCCGCCTAGGTCCGCCTAGGCGGCGTCTAGGCGCTAGTCAGTATCTCGTCGCCCGACTAATATGTAATCCACCTAGGCTCTATGCGATATCCAACGAGCCGCTCTTGAAGCTTAATCAATAGTCTAAATGTGTTAATTAATCTACGTTTAGGCACACTATGCTACTCTATGTATAATTTTGGATTTATAATTATGAAATTAACCTATTAGTTGTCATGATATGTGTATTTATTATAAATTTGACAACAATATTGTAAGAATAATAACAATAAGCATTATAGTTCGAATCCGCCTAGGCCGCGCCTAGGCTCCCGCCTAGCCGCTAGTCGCCCCTTCGCCGCCCGACTAGCGCCAAGCGCTTTTTAGAACATTGGTAGTAGGAGGCCAAAATAATGAAGATTAGGCGGTAAATTAAATGACATAATATTGTTTAAAAGGTGAAAATATAGTAGTACGTGCCACCTATAAAAATAGTACTGTATATTTCGCCATTACTTCGGTTTCATCAAAAGGTTTAATCCATTTAATCTTGCCCTTTCAATACATTTCATCTATAGAACGTTACCTGATTGAATTTATCAACCAGTTTTTAAATAGCAAAACGAAAGAAAATCTAAATGTTTAATACTCCATAGTTATGAATATGTTAGTTAATAATTGTAAAGTTAAAATTATATTATAACTATACTAAATCTTAATATAAACATGATAATTTTTCTTGAAACAAATATTGATATAGGCTAAGACACAAATTCATCCCAAAATAATGAAGATTAGGCGGTACGTTAATTAATTAGGCTATCAACACCGAATTCCCAAAATATCCATAGAAACTATACGAGGCTATTTACCGTATTATAACCTTGTACTCACTTTCAAATAATCAATTAGTTGCAGCTATAAGCTATAGAGCAGTTCTCTTTTGATCAATATTTTGAAAATCAAACCGAATATTAGTCGGGCGACGAGGCGACGAGGTACTAAGGAATCAAAACCACAATAGTTGTATCCATTTTAACGTTATCGTAGTTCTGATTAAAGTTATAAACTAAGGAATCAAAACCACAATATTTAAGGAACTAAGGAATTGAATTAGAACCTAGATAATTATAAACTCTAAAAAATTAACGTTATCGGTGGTTTTGATTAGAATTTATAATTATTTAAATAACACGATGCATTAAACAATCAATTTATTAATATTATTTCACGTTTTTTTAGTTAACCTTGATGAGTTAACGTAAGGGTCAATGCGGGTTAGGTAATACTACTAATATATGGAAAACAAAATTAATAATAATAATTCGATATTCTATTTTCCTCGTAGATTAACCTACCATTAGAATTGACGGAGGACAGGGTCTCGTTGACGGTCGATCGACGGCGACGTTGGTACCTACTACGACGACGTCGTATTGCGCATATATAGTTGTGCGTTTTGCTTTGTGACGTGGCAAACATAGGAGGATTGCCCATTATTTCCATCATTCCATGTGTACGGTTTAGTGAGAGACAACAAACAATTTATTAGATCTCCTTATAGTAAATCTTCTAATGACACACAACGTCCACTATTTCACTTATATATTGTGCCTTGTCATATTTTAATTAATATAGTAATTGATTTAGATGGAAATATAGAAGTTTGAAATGATCTCGTCCCCACTACATTAAGTATATACATCGTTGATATGATAATAGTATGTCGATAGTTTCTTATTTAGCATTAGTATTTTATACTGGATTTAACATCTTTAGTAGGATCCATTTATACATGGGCAATATATTAACAATATTTTTTTACCCTCTCATTTTTTTTTCCAACAAAAATAACACACCCTTTTACTAAAATGAACTATTTTCCCATTCCATCATCATTTCCTTGTTTTCTCAAACATTTAAGAGCGTGTTTTCTTTGATGTGGAGATGACAAGTAGGTGGCTATCTGCTGGTGGTGAATATTCAGGGACGACAGACAGGCGGATACCCGACAAATGGCGAGTATCCATAAGTGGTGGGTAGGTGTGACGGATGGAATCATCGCAAATTATGGATATAACTTTCATTCGCGGGTACAAGCATGGTAGCCACTATCTGTACCAGTCGTACCTGATTATCATCCTTAATAACAGATAGGTGCAAGAGGGAAAAGTTTTCCCACATATGACATACCACTTTTTCTAAATTTTTATTCTTTTTTTTGACAGTTCTAAATTTTTATTCTAAATCATGGTAAGATTTTAATACTCATCTCAAGTGATTTCCACATAAGAAAACATCAAATGAGAGAGAGTGATTGACACATTATGGAATTAATTTTTTCATCTGGATTATATTATGTTATCCATTCGGTTCCTTTCCTGAAAAAGATAAGACACTCCTAATTAAATCTAGAATATAAAACATATAAGCTTCTTGTGTGCATTTTTCGTTTAAAAAAAATAATAGTAATAATTAAAAAACATACTCCGTATAAGCTTACCGAAATCTTTTACGTTAACATTTGGGCTAATTTGTCAAACTTTATAGTATTTTATTACTTCAGAATATTTTATACTCTCTTTGTTTACGATTTATGTGTAACATTTCTTTTTTCGATCCTTCATAAAAATGTAATTTGTTCATTTCTGAATGTATACCTTAAATTCAATATTCTCTTTTCACTGGAAAATAAATTAAAACGGATTTTAATATCCATTTTAGTTTAATATATAGTGATAATATGTCAAACTAGTCACTCTACATACTCCCTCCGTCCTCCATTTAGTGACGGAGGGAGTTTGGGCACGCGTTTTTTCGCATTTTATGGTATAATAATAAATTAATGTGTTAAAGTGTTAAAGTGGAATAATTGTGGGTCCATTTGAATTGTTTAATAGTATTAAAATGATAAAATAATAAAAAGTAGATGTATAAAGTGATAAAGTGTTAAAGTGATTGTGGGGTCTACGTCCTAAAACGGAAATTGTCAGTAAATGGAGGACGTCCCAATATAGTATTAACGTCACTAAATGGAGGACGGAGGGAGTAGTAAAAGATAAATTCTAGCCACTAACTTAAAAATTATAAATTCTAGTCACTTCCTAATTAAAGTTACTAATTTACCCTTGATGAAAAATTAATTAAAATAACTAAAAAATTAACCCACCCAATACCTCACGCCAACCTTTTTTTCCCTCTCTCCTCTAGTATTCATAATTTCATTTTTTTTCCTGTCACCCTCCATGACTGCCTTCCCCCCCCCCCCCCCCCCCCCCAATTTCTTTTAATTTCGACTCCAAACTCCGACCGACAATTCCGACTCGATTACACTTACAATCATCATCTTTCGAGGGCAACACCACAAACGCCATCGTCACTATCGTTGTCACCACTGTCCCTCTTTCTCTGTGTTTTCAGTGTCATTGATACGTGATTCAAATGAAATCCCGACTGAGTCTTAGATCTATTCGTGCCCCTTGCAACTGCGGTGGTAATAGGAAAGAGAGCCCGATGGGCTCGATCGATTGAGCACGCCCACCTCAAGCTCGATCGAGCATAAGTGTAAATTTACATTAAGTCTCAATCGATCGTTAGGAGTTAGATAAAAACTCACGTGCTCGATCGGACCTTCGTATGACAAAGCATGGCTCGATCGACCGCGGTGGTAATAGGAAAGAGAGCCCGGTGGGCTCGATCGATTGAGCACGCCCACCTCAAGCTCGATCGAGCATTAGTATAAATTTACACTAAGGCTCAATCGATCGTGAGGAGTTAGATCAAAACTCACGTGCTCGATCGAACCTTAGTATGACAAAGCATGGCTCGGCCGAACATAGGTTATTCGTTAAGGTTTAGGGTTTACTTCTTAGGGGTTTAGGGCTTTATTACTTAGGGTTTAGCTTCCCACTTTCCTTTCCATTTCTTATATCCGGCTTAAACGAGCCCTATTGTAACGAGTGCTAATGGCCTCAATCGAGCCATGCATGTGTTCTCGGTCGAGTTGTTATTCAATTCACACAACAGGCTCGATCAAGCCTTGATGAGATCTCGATCGAGCCACATAGAGTAAACACTTTTTTCTCAATCGAGCCTGCTGACGGCGTCGATGGTTTGAATCTCCGGTGGACAACACGAGGGGCGGAAGGTTGTGTTTGAACAAAGAAGGTGTGAATTTAGGCGAGGCGGCACGATCGGGTTTGAACGGGGCTCGATTGGTGCCCATGCATGGCTCGAATCTTCGGCAGTGGGGAGTTGTCAACTGCGGCGGCGGCGACGATGATAATGGAGTTGCTGGACCATCGAAGGTGGAAGAGAGAAAGAGAGAAAGAAACAGAAGATTATCAAAACCTAGATTTTTTATTTTAAAAGGAAATTATAATTTAATTAGTGAGGGTGAATTTATCTTATTAAATAGTAAGTGGCTAGAATTTATAATTATTAAGTTAGTGGCTAGAATTTATTTTTTACTATCTATAGTGGCTAGTTTGCATTTCCCCCCTAATATATACTCCATTAGTCCCTTGACATTCTTTTGAAATGGATACATGAACCAAGGAATGGGGATATGTTGTTATAATCAATTATAAGGAGAGATGGTTAATTGTAGTCAATTATTTTTGTCCTTTTTAAAGAAGCTAATAAATGGGATAAACGAAAATGATAAATGTGACTAATAAAAAGGAATAGTGATAGTACATAATCTTATTAAGTGGAACCCAGAGTACTAATATATTTAACAAGTGTTCTAAAAAAACGTTAGGAGTTAGTCGAGTAGCGGAGGTCCGACTAGCGCCTAGCTGCTTAGGCGGATTTGAATTTTATATTTATTTTTATTATTTTTCTACAATATTTCCAAAAAAAATAATTTCATCATCCAAAATACTCCATTTGTCCATTTTATCATGACACTTTACTATTCATTATGTGCCTAATTTATGAAAAAAAAGTGTCATGATAAAATGGACGGAGGGAGTACATATTATCTAATTTCAACAATGTAATTGGAAACTAATGTAGTTCAAATTTTATAAATTAGTTGTGATTCAAATAAAATTCACATAATCAATACTCTACCACAAAGAGAGACATACATAGAGAGACTGAGAAAGAGAGAGCAATGGTGGTACATTTAGAAGACGACGGTGGCAGCTCAGGCGGCGGTAACGGGCGGCGGCACAATGGAATGGAAGATGAGAGAAAAGGAGGAGGAGAAAAGAAGAATGAGGACGAGATGTTGGGAATGAGAGGAAGAGGAGGAGAGGCAGTCTGCCCAGCCCGAGTTAGTGGCTAGCCCGATTTGGCCGCCTAAGCAATGATTAATTTCTCAACCTCCTGGAGAGGGCCGACTTGCCCAAAATCGGGACGATCTGGTGTTGACTACACCTAGGCCGTTTTCTAGAATATTGTATTTAACATCCAATCATTATTACAAAATATTATAATTCATAACGAAAAAATCCTAGCACAGATAAAAATATTCCAGATAGGCAAATCGAAAAAATTCGAGACCCACACGGCTGAAGTGAACCGCTCGCGGTTAGGCCCAATGGGTTGGTTGCATGTCAAAATTTCTGTGATATATCATTATTTTTTTTACATGTTTAATAATTAGGTTATATTTTCAATTATTGTTATTGTGTATGTTTTGATTTTTTCCTTTATGAAAATGTAATAAACAATATAAATTTTATATGTTTTCTCTTCAATGCTTGATAAAAACAAAACAAAGATTAATACTTGAGAAAGAGGCTTGTAGAATACTTAATATTTACAAACTTATTTATCGGGTTTATACACATGTTTTGAAATAATGCTTATGTTTATATTTACACAAGATCAATTTTATTTCTGTTAACTTTTAGGTTCAATGGACTATTTTAAAATCGAGAGAGTTGGAATTAGGGTCAAAAAATTCAGCCCAAAAGAAAAAGAAAAATTACTACTGCTATCAAGTGTTTGTTTTAACATATTTAAACGTTTGGTAAAGGGCCTGGGCTTTGTTATAGGCATATAAATCTCTTAAGTGGGCCTATGAAAAATCATCTAAATTAAACTCCTAAAAAGACAAGCCCAAAAGAAAGAAAGGAAAAAATAAATAAATAAATAAAAAGAGCTTGAATGCCAATCTCTTTTTCTAATGAATAACTGAGTCAAAATTCAAGACATAAAATACAGTTAATCCATTTATTTCTGTTGAAACTAATTATGTTGTTGTGTCGGGTTACGATTATAGAGCGATAGACAAACAAAACGTAAAGAAAACACAAGATTACATGGTTCACTAATGTTGTGTTGGTTACGTTTACGGGCAAAATAGGAAGTCATATTATTCGGCGGTTAGGTTACCGATTACATAATTGCTCCCTATAATTATATAAATAGCAAATAAATAACAAAACAGATGGGTTCAACCCAATAACGCTCATAAAACCCAACAACTTCGGCAAGACCCCGAGTAACTCTAAGTACCTAAAAGGTTAAAGACATCATCATATGTCCACCGTGAAATTGAGTTTTCAGCGGCTAAATTAGAATTTTAATTTCATTGATAATGTTGGGGTTTGCGTGTTTCCGTGGCTTTAATATATATGCTTTAATCTTTCCTGGCGAACAAAGGCCAACTTCAAATTTTAATTCGCGACTTTTATCAATTAATATTAATCGTAACACAAATAATTGAGAGACTGTTAAAATTATACTAATACTAGTCGATTTAAAAATTTTGGACAAACATATTCTTATTCAATATCACCAATTAATCAAGTATTTTGTACATGGAGTCGAGAAAAACGCAAGTCGCACGAAAATCGGGTTTCACTTTTCGCACAACAATTTTTTTTTTATAGCGTATGATAAATAAACAGTGTCGCGCTTAAAAATAAATCCATTAGAACTCGATCCTACGCAATTCATGTGAAAATTGGGAAGAAAACTATGAAATAATGAATCTAATTTTAGGGGGGGAGAGGGGGAAATGTTTAAAAAACACTGAAATAAACATAATGGCATGAAATTATCTATTTTCAATCATATAGTACTATATTAATTTCAGACATTTCTCTCTAAATATACTTTAATATAAAAAATTTATGATGGCGAATATATTGTACACCTAACACTAACATGTGCTATTTTCTAAGCAATGAAAAAACTAAACACGACTACTAAATTAAATATATATCTACAGCCTACAATTGTCATAACCTCCAATTAAATCTATAATTGTGTCACTGATTAATTTGAAAATTAGAACCAAAATCGATGGTTGTTTAAAGTTTGACAATTAATTAAGGATATATAATCACAACTTACCATCTTAATCAATCTTTATCACCTTAACAAACAATTTTGACATGTTTAAAATAGATAGATTAATGTTCATATATATAATATAGCAGTTGCATTTATATTATTTGCAAGTGGCAGAGGTTGTATTACAAATTAAAGTATTTTTTGATTAAATACTACTTTGGCCATACCATTATTTCAATTATTGAAAGGTAAAATTCACACGAGAAAAAGACGACAAAAAATAGATGACTGATAAAGACGTTTTCCCTCTAATATAAAGTTGCGGGTTCAAGTTATGTTAATTGGGGTGTGCGTTGTACTCAATTAAAACACTGTAAAAAGTTTATTTCATCTATTCTGTTTTTATTTCTGACGAACTTTTTAAAAACAAAATTAAATAGCTAGTAAAACAAAAATACATGCTGAGAGAAAGGAAAAGGGATAAGAGAATAGAATCGAAAAAATCCGGATTAGAAATTGTACCTAATGTGGAAAATATATTTATAGTATATACTCCCTCCGTTTTTTTTTATAAGTCGTTTTTAGCTTAAGCACACGAATTAATAAAACTTAATGACTATTCTTTATTGTTTATTTTTTTCCTCGTAAATCTCATTTTTCATGTAAAAATAGATGAAATTATTTTGGAAAAAGAGATAAACATTAATTGTGATAAATGAATATAATGAAAACAAGATAAAAAGTGAAGAATAGTTAGTTGGAAATTGAAAATCTTATCTTGAAATATGAAAACGACTTATAAAAAAAAAACAAAGACAAAGAGCTAAAACGACTTATAAAAAAAAACGGAGGGAGTACTATTTTCTATGCCGAACTCATTATTCCGTCAACCCTACTTACGTTACCTTTAATTATATTTAATAATAATTAAAAAAACTCTTGAAATATATATTAAAGAAAGGATTGTAGAAGACGAGAGTGACCTTTCATAATTATACCCACGCCACTAGTCATGTAAATTTCTGTATAAAAACAGATGAAGAAAACGACCTCTTAATTAAAATTAGTAAATGTTTAATAATTGAGGACATATATATATTCAATTCCCAATATATTCATCAAACTACAACAAGGCTTGTTATATTAATATGGGACTTATTTAATTAATTCCTAATTAATGGAACAACTTAATTTGCTACTCCTATTATTTTGCTCTGATATGATAACCATAACCCGGCCCAACTTAATTTTGGCAATAAAAAATGTACAAAGCTGTATAAATTAATTCTAAAAGGCTTCTTTATATATATTTCGAAAAATGAATACAACATCACGGTCTATATACGTAAAAAATAAATAAAATATAAAAAAAAAAGTATACAGAATATTTACGGTGGCAACAAATTAATTAAAATAGGTGTGCTTGGTCTAGCGGCAATGAATTAAGATTTTAGTTAAAGGTCTCAAGTTTGCTACACATGTTTAAGAAAAAGAATATGAAAAAATAGAGTTAATATAAGAAAAAAAATACCAGTTAAAAAATTAGGTGACGGTGACAAGAAGTAGAAAAAGTAAGTGAAAGTATTATAAATAAAGTAATAAGGTAAAACAAGTAAATTTGCTGATATAATATTTCAAATTTTGGAAGAGAGGGAGTAACAACAACCGGTCTTGTGTGCGTGTATTGACCTAGTGGTAAGGGGTTAAGTTTCAGGGACATGACGCGGCCTTTAAATTTGCTGTTAATTATTTAAGAATAGAGGGAACTCGAATTCGGAACCTTTGACCCCATATATTTAGTCACCTACCAATAGACCAACACACACAAAATTATAACCCTAATGTTATTCTTAGGGGAAAAAAAAAAAAAAGAAAGAAAGAAGACAATTATAAGTACTACGACAATTTAATATTTTCCCGGATAATTGAAGGTATATATGGATCCCACCAAATGTCACGACTAAATCTAGCCTTCTATTTAATTGGGAAAATATGTATACGAATAATTATTATTATCAGAATTAGATTAATGGTACGTTTAATTAACTAACTATGTATTATAATTATACTAGTCAAAGCATTACAATTTGTCTTTTCCAAACATGATTCCAAATTTCCAATTGTTATAGAAAAATCAATTAATTGTGTTCCACAAGCTCAATTATCATCCAAAAATCCAAATAAGTTATTGATATATAATAGGGTCGAAGTCGCACTATCAATTAATTCACCAACAACCATACATACAAAATATTTCCCCAACTAACATATAATAATAATAAATATATTTTTACATGCATTTTGCACTACTCAATTATCCACATTTTAATATGTGTAACGTAAATGAATTTGTTGAAATAAACGTATCGTGCAATGCATGATCTGAATTTTCATGTAGAATTTAATTTTAAAATAAACCAAATATTCCACCACATGATAATTATTATTATTTAATTATTCTAACTATTTTTCTATTCTTTCAAGGTGGATAGGTCATGTCATTGTAGCTTCATTAATATAATTTAATACTACTATTTCTGTTTAATTATCACGTAATCACTCCGTTTTTTTTTATAAGTCGTTTTTGCTTTTTGTCTTTGTTTTTTTTATAAGTCGTTTTCATATATATAGGCGAAAAAATAAGTCAACATATGATGCCAAATTTCTCAAAAAATAAAATAAAAAAACACAAAGAAACAAGACATGTATTTCTATTACACACGCGAATTCTATGTTCGTATTTTTGTGTTTTTTTTGTATAAATTCATTTCATCCTTCTATATATATTCGCCAAAAATTCTTCTTCAATTCTTCTTAGCTAGAATTGAACGGTTATTTCTTCTATAAATAAATAAAATTTCACTCACTTTTTTAACTAATGCAAAAGTCCGAGATGGAGAAGAAGGAAGCCATCCACCACCAACGCAACGGCAGCGCCGCCGCGGACGAGTACGTGACAGTCACCTTCGACGTGGAAGGTGATGCAGTGGCGCTGCGGAGCGTTGAGGCGGCGGAGGTAGAGCCTGAGCCGAAAGCGGTCGATGGAGAGCTGGTTAAGAAGCCTTCGTTCGGAGCATCGGTGGTGAGGAGCGCTTCGTCGAAGATCAAGAAGCGTTTGGCCTCTCTTAAGCCGGGGCGGAGGAGGCTCGACCGGAGCAAGTCCGCCGCCGCGCAAGCTCTCACGGGGCTCAAGTTTATCAGCAAGAGCGGCGGTGGCGCCTCCTGGAGCGGGGTGGAGGATCGGTTCGAGAAGCTCAGCTCCTCCACCCCGGGACTCCTCCAACGCTCCGACTTCGGCGAATGCATTGGTAAAATAATATACTCTATGTACTTTTTTTTATACTATAGTCTGTCGGCAATTAATACTCAATAAATTAATAATCTCTAAAAGGAAAAAAATCTTCAAATGATATACAATCATTTTAAGATTTTAATGTTTTTGTTTCGATACTAAACTTTGTATATGAGTTTTATCCACGTACGAATGTATTATTCATGAATATATTACACTAAGTTATTATGAACTTCAAGTAATATTTTCGGGGGAAAAAATGAACTGCTAGTAATTAATTAAATACATAAACATATTTATTCGGACGAACACGAACATGATAGTATCCAAATTTAACTATCTGCAACTAAATTAATAGTAATTTATTAATATTACGAGATTATTAATTTATAGAGGTTTAAATGTAAATATAGGCATGAAGGAGTCAAAGCCGTTCGCGTGCGAGCTCTTCGACGCTCTAGCGCGTCGGAGGAATATCTCTGGCGGCACTATCACCAAAGAACAGCTGAAAGATTTCTGGCTTCAGATCTCCGATCAGAGTTTCGATTGTCGCCTCCAAACATTTTTTGACATGTAAACTTATCCTACTTTGTATTGTTAATCCTCATTACAGATCATATACGATCAAATATAGATTGAAATTTGAATTCTCAAAATGCAGGGTCGATAAAAACTCAGATGGAAGAATCACTGAAGACGAAATCAAGGAGGCACGTCTCTCTCTCTCTCTCTCTCTCTCTCTCCCTCTCTCTCTCTCAAGATGTAATTTAAAGTTTGAAATTAATGATGCAGATTATAATCGCGAGTGCATCAGCAAACAAGCTCACCATTATCCAGGAGCAAGCAGATGAATATGCAAGATTAATCATGGAAGAATTAGACCCTAACAATCTCGGCTACATCAAGGTACGTATTCAAATACTAAAAAGAATTAAATTAAAAAAAAAAAAAAAAATCTTGAAATTTATACAAGAATTAAATATATTTGGCGCAGATTGAAGATTTGGAGGCGCTCCTCCTGCAAGGGGCGGAGGAGGCCGGCGGCGACGACAGCCATAACCTGCACAAGCTGCTGAGCGAGAAGCTGAAGCCCGCGGTGGAGCACGCGCTACTTCGGTGTTACGCCACGACTCGCTACTTCTTTGCGGACAACTGGCGGAGGCTGTGGGTGATGGCGGTTTGGATCGGAGCGATGGCGGCGCTCTTTGCATACAAGTACGTGCAGTACAGGAACAAAACGGCGGCGTTCGAGGTGATGGGACACTGCTTGTGCATGGCGAAGGGGGCGGCGGAGACGCTGAAGCTGAACATGGCGTTGATTCTGCTTCCGATGTGCCGGAACACGATCACGTGGCTGAGGAACCGGACGAGGCTGGGCGCGGCGGTTCCATTTGATGATAACATCAATTTTCATATGGTGAGTGAGGTTTCGATTTTATCACAATTTTTATCAATTTTCTTATCCAAAAACCTGTCACCGTTTGAGATTTTCATTGTCCAAATCAATGTTTTAAAAACCAAATCGAAGGTCTAGCTAACAAAACTTATACAATTCATGATTTTTTCGGTTGAGTGATTATGGTAAATTAGCCAAAATCGGTTACATTCGGACAAAATTGCTGAATGAATACCATGATTGGTCAAACCGGTCGGTTCGATCCGATTGAGCCTAAAAAATCCTTATTATTAGAATACCATATATATACTCCCCGTCTCAACTAAGTATGCATATTTACTTTTGTTACAAATTTTAATAAAATGTTAGGTGGTGTGGTATTATAATAAATAAGTTGAGATAATTGAGTGTAAAGATAAGGTGATCATAATAGGCAATGACGGAGCCACGTGTTGTCAATGGCGGGCTTTAGCCCACCCCATTTTCTTTTTTTTTTTTTTTTTTTTTTTAATTTCATATATTTTCAATTTTCCTCAAAAGTTTTCATAGTAAGTCCATGCTAACTATAAGGAAAAAAATAGTAACTTTCATTCCGACCGTATTACTAGTCAATCGAACTCACCCCATCTAAAATTCCCGATCTGCCACTAATAATGGGATATAGGACTGAAAGAGAAATGAGCATATTTTGGTTCTAACATCTCAAAAGTAATTTCTAATGTAGTACATGTTTCTTCTAGCTTATAGTAGTATCAAACATAGAGAAAAAAAATAAAATTAAAAGCATCTAATAAAGCATGTTTGATGTGTAGATCGTCGCCACGGCAATCGGTATCGGTGTCGGAATACACGGGATCAGCCATCTGGCGTGCGACTTTCCTCGCCTCCTCCACGCCGGCCCGGAGAAGTACTCAAAAATCGCGAAATATTTCGGAGACGAACAACCGGCAAGTTACTGGCACTATGTGAAGGGGTATGAAGGTGTGACAGGAATTATAATGGTGGTATTAATGGGAATAGCATTCACACTAGCTTCACCAATGCTAAGGAACAACAGAGTGAAGATACCAAAGCCTTTGGACAAAGTAGCAGGGTTCAATGCCTTTTGGTATACACACCATTTGTTCATCATTGTCTATGCTCTCCTCCTCATCCATGGAATCAAGCTTTATTTAACTCATGAATGGTACAATAAAACAGTAAGTAATTCACCCTCAATTTTTGTTAATTACTCTGTTTTATTTTAATAAATGCATTTACATAATCTTTTTTAAGAAAGAGTTGGATTAAACTAAAATAAATACAGAGAAATGTTTTTGAAACGTGCAGACTTGGATGTATGTGGCGGTTCCGATCATGATTTATGCTGGGGAAAGATTGATAAGAGCCTTCAGATCCAGCGTCAAGGATGTCAAGGTCCTCAAGGTAAGTTCCCTCCCCCACCCAAATTGTAATCATCTCGTCCCGTTTATAACGAGTCCGCTTAAATTATAATTTATGGGTGAAGGTGGCGATCTACCCGGGAGATGCAAATGTTCTGGCACTGCAAATGTCGAAGCCCGATCAAAGATTCAAATATAAAAGTGGACAATATATTTTTGTCAACTGCGCTGCTGTTTCTCCATTTGAATGGTATTTTTTTTTTTTTTTTTTTTTTTTAATATAAATCAGTCGAAATCCGATAAAAAAAAAATCAGTCGAAATTCATAAATTCAATGCATAATTACCATAAATTTACATCAATTTTTTTTTGAATAAATTAGATAATGGAGTGTTATGTTTAATTAATTTGCAGGCACCCATTTTCGATAACTTCAGCTCCAAGAGAAGATTATCTAAGTGTACACATTCGAGCACTCGGAGACTGGACCAAACAAATTAAACTTGTATTCTCAAAGGTATTATTACTAAATTATTGTAAATTTATTCAAATATACAAATTAATTATTCCATCGTGCTCATCATCAATTCTTTTATATCCTTTTTTAATTGTTAATTACTTTAATTAATTCAATCATAATAATAAATAAACAGATAACATAGCTTTGGTTAAATTAGCGTCTAATTTTAGACTTGTCAAACTTTCGGGCCGCGAAATGGCAGCCCATGCAAATATCTTCGTTAGTGCAAATTTTTGGTTGGGTTTAATTGGCGGGCTCGAGTCTATAAAATTTTAGATTATTTTAAGGAGGCCGAGCTTGCTCCAAAATACCGTTGGACCTCTTAGTTTGCGGCTCTTAATTATCCGCCTAAATTCCGATCTCCATGTCTGGCTGGACCACTATTTGGCAAATCTTTATCTCTCTCTAGTACTATACAAACAACATATTCACAACACAAACTTCCGACCTTTTAGTTGGAAGAAAAATGTCTTACCAATTGAGTAATATTTGTCGTTTTAGGTAGCTCTAATGTCTATACTAAACTATACACCATTGTTTTCGCATAATATTGTGAGATAATGTTCCATGATTGTTCTATAAAGGTGTTTTTGATCATTGAATTTGGGTGTATGGTTGTCTAGTAGAATTGAAATTGAAAGTGTCGCTCTTTTTGCTAGGCATGTGAGCAACCACCTTCAGAAGAAAATGGACTTGATCTCAAAGCTGACTTTATGGATGTACAAAATAATCCCCAGTAAGTCATTTTCAGTATAATTTTTTTATGAAATTACTAAATGATTGGAGTAAGACCTAATAATTATTTTCTTATGGAAATAATTATAGAGTTTTCATGGATAAAGAGATTTAATTTTTAATTTAGAGTCGAGAGATATTTTAATATAGTGGTACCTTAATAAAAAATATTTATGCGTCCGCCAGTATCCCTAAAATACTAATCGACGGTCCTTATGGAGCGCCAACGCAAGACTATAAGAATTATGAGGTAGTCATGCTAGTAGGGCTCGGAATCGGAGCAACCCCCATGATCAGCGTAGTGAAAGACATCGTGCACAACATGAAATCCATAGAGGACGAAGAGAACGGGATAGAGGCCGGGGGAGCTTGCCCGACGCTCCCCTCTCCGTTGCCCAAAAGAAAATCGGATTCAGGCAGTACTAAACACGAATTCAAGACGAGACGGGCATACTTCTATTGGGCGACCAAGGAGCAAGGTACGTTCGATTGGTTCAAGGGTGCGATGAACGAGGTGGCCGAAATGGATCACAAGGGGGTGATAGAGATGCACAACTATTGCACAAGTGTGTACGAAGAAGGGGATGTTCGTTCTGCCCTAATTTCTATGCTTCAATCGATAAATCATGCCAAAAATGGTGTGGATATTGTGGCGGGAACTAGGGTTAAGTCCCATTTTGCAAGGCCGAATTGGAGGACAGTCTACAAGAGGATTCATCTCAATCATCCTAACTCAAGAGTTGGTAAGTTCACATTTTTTATGCTTATACTCCCTCCATCCCTTTCAAGTTGAGTCACTTTCCCGATTGGGCCGTCTCTTTCAAGTTGAGTCATTTCCTTTTTTGGCAAAAATTAGGATTCTTAACACATAATTAGGCACAACTAATTGTACCCCTAATTTCAATTAACACCCTAATTAAAAAATGTTTAAATAATAAAAAGTTCCAAATTCTAAAAACTGAAAATTTAAAATTTTGAAATTTTGAAATATTAAAATATTCAAAAATTAAAATTCTGAAATATTTAAAATTTTAAAAATTTTGAATTTATAAAAAGTTTTAAAAAATTAAAATAAATTAAAACGAAATTAATTTTTTTAAAATGAAATAAAAAAATTAAAAAAATTAAAAATTTAAAAATAGAATTAAAAAATTCATAAATTCAAAATGTTTTAAAATTTTGAGGAATAAAATAGTTTTAAAAACGACTGAAATTTTTGTAATTTTTTTTTTTCAAAAAATATTTACGAAAAAAGAATTAAATTTAATTATTTAAACGTAATTTGAAAAAAAAAATTGAAAATTATATTTTATTAATATTGAATATTGAAAATATAAATTATAATCTTAATTTCATCATCTCCTCAATTAATTAACTTATTTTAACAACTAAACACCCCTACCTTAATTCCAGTGCCGAAAAGTTTTGACTCAACTTGAAAGGGACAGAGGGAGTATATTTTAGTATACCCCATTCGTCTCACTTCAATAGTTTTATTTCTTTTCGATACGTAATTTTAACATGTGTTTTGCATGCAGGAGTGTTTTATTGTGGAGCACCAAAGCCGATGGTAGAATTGAGAAGGCTAGCTCACGATTTTTCACACAAGACTTCTACCAAATTCGACTTCCACAAAGAAAACTTTTAATTAATTTGGCGGTGTACATGTAGATATATCATATCACAATTTGTGATCTTATAGTATAACTCAAATTAATGTTTTTATTTTTCAAATCATTTTGTTGTGTAAGAATGTTAAGTGATATGAGATCGATATTAATATAAAATTGGTGGCTAATTAATCGGTTAAGTTTTTTTTTTTTTTTTTTTTTTTTAAAATTTTAAATGTTATATCATAGTACAAATTAATTAATAGGACAATAAATTAGAACATTTGAATAAGTGTATGCGCGTATTAGTTAGCGGTAGGGGTAAAATTTTGAGGTTTAAAGGTCCGATCAAATTAGTTTGAGTCCTCTGTGATACTGTCTTTAAATTTCTATTATTAAAGCTTAAAAAGAATAAAGATGTTTTGAATGAATCAAAACCGTGTGATTTGCAAGTCAAAAGAAATTAGGAAGATATAAACCACAATTATCTCGTGGTACATTAATTTACTAGGGTATATCGATTCATTAAGTAATTAATTTTAATTCAATTATTAGTTACAAACTAAAAATGCTAACAAAAATTATTACTCCATAAACCTTATAGAATTAATGAATTGTTGTTAATTACTAATTAGTAAGAGAATGTTAGACTAATAAATGAAGAATGGACAGTAAAATGAGCAAAAAAAAAAAAAAAATCGATTTTAATACACAGTTCGTACGAACGATGATATTATGATTAGTAAATAGTTTTAGGTGATAATTTTGTCGATTAGTTATCAAACGGTAATTAAATAATGCCTCCCATATAATAACACAACACTATCATATGCAAAAACAAACATCCAAACTCTCCTTCACACACCCACACACACACACACATACTGTGTGTCATCTCATGCTCAGGGAAACACCATCCACCACCGCCGCCGCCGGCACAACCACCGCCCCTCCAATTTCGACTTAGCTACACAATCTCTAGCAACACTTGAAATTCTTTGTCATAGTAATAAATTACAATCCAAGATGCAAAACAAGGAAGGTATCCTCCACCACCGCCACCACTCCGAAACGGAGTTGGTGGACGGCGGCGGCGGAGACCGGAGAGCCGCCGGCAAAAAGAGCGCCCGCTTCACCCTCCCCGATGAGAGCACCGCCGTCCCCGCCCCCGCTGCAGCGGATGACTACGTGGAGATCACCCTCGACGTCCTCGAGAACTCGGTGGCGCTGCACAGCGTGAAGGCGGCGGGAGGCGGCGGCGGCAGCGCGGTGGAGGAATCCGACCTGAAAATGCTCGCGAAAGGGCTGGAGAAGAAGCCCTCGTTCGGTTCAACGGTGGCGCGTAACGCGTCGACGAGAATCAAGCAGGTGTCGCATGAGCTGAAGCGGCTGGCTTCCCTCACGCGCCACCCACAGCCGGTGAAGAGGCTCGACCGGAGCAAGTCCGCCGCCGCGACAGCTCTTATGGGGCTCAAGTTCATCAGCAAGACCGACGGAAGCGCCGGCTGGGCGGCGGTGGAGAAGCGGTTCGACGGGATCACCTCCGCCACCAATGGGCTGCTGCCACGTGCTCTCTTCGGCGAATGCATTGGTGAATTGAAATTAACAGCTTAAATTCCTAACTACTGATATCTAATTCTTTGCATCATCCACCTATTTTCACTTCCATTTCTTGTAAATTACTCTTCCGTTTCAATTTATTCACTTTATTTAAATGTAATTCGTAATGTATGTGTTATATTAGGCATGAAGGAGTCGAAGCAATTCGCCGGCGAGCTCTTCGACGCGCTTTCACGGCGGCGGAATATCTCCGGCGACTCCATTACCAAAGACCAGCTGAAGGATTTCTGGGAGCAGATCGCCGATCAGAGCTTCGATTGCCGCCTCAAAACTTTTTTTGACATGTAATTAGAGATTACTCTTCGATTTCTATACATTGATCGATAAATATCGTGATTTCAATGCGATTAAATTGGGGAAATGCAGGGTTGATAAAGATGCAGATGGCAGAATCACTGAGGATGAAGTCAGAGAGGTAGCTCTCTCCCTCTCTGTTTTCTCTCTCTCTCTCTAGAAATGGAATTGACGTTGCTGATTGTGCAGATTATAAGCCTGAGCGCTTCAGCAAACAGATTATCCAACATTCAAACGCAGGCGGATGAATACGCTCGATTAATCATGGAGGAATTAGATCCCAGCAACATCGGCTACATCATGGTACGCTTCGATTCGAACTCAATTTCAATTGAATCTTCAAACGCTCAATGAAATCAGGAAAAGAACTAAAAAATCAATCGGCGGTGCCGCGCGCAGATCGAGAACCTGGAGACTCTGCTCCTCCAAGGACCGGCGCAGTCCGGCGGCGGAGGCGAGAGCCGGAACCTGAGCAAAATGCTGAGCGAGAAGCTGCGGCCGACGGAGGAGCACGTCCTGCGGCGGTGCTACAGCGACGCCCGCTACTTCGTGCTGGACAACTGGCAGAGAGTGTGGGTGATGGCGGTGTGGATCGTAGCCATGGCGGCGCTCTTCGCCTACAAGTACGTGCAGTACAGGAACAAAACGGCGGCGTTTGAGGTGATGGGGCACTGCGTGTGTATGGCGAAGGGGGCGGCGGAGACGCTGAAGCTGAACATGGCGTTGATTCTGCTTCCGATGTGCCGGAACACGATCACTTGGCTGAGGAACAGAACCAAATTGGGCGCCGTCGTTCCCTTCGACGATAATATCAATTTCCATAAGGTCGGTTTTTCTTTTTCGTTTCTTTTTTACTTTTAATCGTAAATTTCCATAACCAGTTCACCCTTTCTAGTTTAGTTGATTTTGCGTTTTTCAACATTTACATGAACTAGCTTGTACCCCGTGCGATGCACGGAAATTACGTTGTGGTTAAAAAATTGACTTTGTATTCGAAAAATATTTACTTATCCTAATCGGAATTTGAAATATTGAAAGTAAATATGCCTTAATTTCTTTTTTGAAACAATACAAATATTTACACTAACTTTTTGTCGGCTACCTTGCAATCACATTTTTAAAACCATATACCACTCATTTGCAAAATTCATTTGTTGGAATTTGATTAATTGTTGTGCTTCTTTGGGGATTCAATGGAGATTATGAAGAATAATTTCAATGAATCTCAACTTCAGAATTAGAAATCAACAATTTTTTTTACATTTTTTTATATTGCCGATAATATATTTTTTGAAAAAAAAAAAATATGACTTCATTGTGTTGCATAATATACATGACTATTTTTTTTTACTTAAAATGATTTTTAATTCAAACGTTTAACATTTACAATATTTAGAATACGGAAAATACTAATCTCTTGGTCCCATTTCAATTTGTCTTGCTTTTTTGATCGGGTCATCTCACATTAATAATTTTGTTTCCTAAAATGGAAAAACTAATCTTAAGTTTCAATGTGAATCCCTTACTTTTCACTTTTAACATTGCGCATATAATTTCCTGTCAAAATGAAACGTGACGATTGAAGTGGGACGTGGAAAGTAGTGATGTGATAATTGTGAAATCCCGATTATTAGAATTTTTTTTTTAAAATAATAAAAAAAATCTTATATCTAGGATTGTATGAACTTGTATAAGTTTTACCATGATTTGGTATTAATTTTTTTATATATTTTTTAATATGTAATGATTTTATTTTAAGGAGACACGTCTACAAATTTAGTATCACGAATACTCGTTGACATGTTGCTGAAATTAACCACGAAATAAATAAAACAATCGTCAATGCTATTGGCAAATATGACAAGTAACACGTACTCCGGATAAAAAAAGAAGAAAAAACAAATTAGAAGATGAAAATAAAAACAAAGTGTAACTTATATGTTCGTATGGGAAATGCCATCCGAATTTAAAATTTAAATTTTAAGTTGCACTCAATAAGTCAATGTAATTAGTTTCGAAATGAGATTTAGCCACATTAATGATTACTTTTGAAATTACCAGTTCACCCTTTCTAGTTTAGTTGATTTTGCGTTTTTCAACATTTACATGAATTTCCGATCGATTATGTGGCATTATCATGTCAATAGTTTTCATATTTAGCATAACTAGAATGTACCGTGGTCGGAGCAGGTAAGAATAGTCAAATTATATTACTTCTACTATAGTCTTGCTTTAATAATAGAATTATGTTGAATTTTTGCTCAACGTGCAAATCAACTTTGGGAAAGGGCAACATTTTAAATTCATAAAGCCTCAATCTAGTAGGTGGTCCTGGTCCAACACACATATATTGCATGTCAATTTTTGATTTTTTTTTTTTTTTATAAAAAAGCTATAATGGAATATTCAAAATTTAACGTGCAATATTAAACATATCGATTAATGTACAGGTGATTGCGATAGCAATTGCAATTGGAGTCGGAATACACGGGATCAGCCATCTGGCATGCGACTTCCCTCGTCTCCTCCGGGCGAGCCCAGAGAAGTACGCGAAAGTGGCGAGATTCTTCGGAAAGGAGCAGCCAAGAAGTTACTGGCATTATGTGAAGGGGTGTGAAGGTGTGACAGGGATTATAATGGTGGTATTGATGGGAATAGCATTCACACTAGCCTCGCCAATGTTCAGAAGGAACAGAGTGAAAATACCAAAGCCATTGGATAAGCTTGCTGGGTTCAATGCCTTTTGGTACTCACACCATTTGTTCATCATTGTCTACACTCTCCTCATTGTTCATGGACTCAAGCTTTATATGACCCATGATTGGGTTAACAAAACAGTAAGTTTTAATTGATTGAATTAGTTATGCATGTGATTATTTGAAATCAATTAAACCTAGCTAATTATTGAATGATTTGGTAGACTTGGATGTATTTGGCTATTCCTATCTCAATTTATGCTGGGGAAAGAATGATTAGAGCCTTCAGATCCAGCATCAAGGCTGTCAAGATTCTTAAGGTAATTATATTTTATAATTATGTTTTTTTTAAAAAAAAAAAATTGGTGATTATTTATTTATGTTGTATGTTTGTGGATGAAGGTGGCGGTATACCCAGGGAATGTGCTATCACTGCACATGTCTAAGCCTCAAGGATTTAGCTATAAAAGTGGCCAATATATTTTTATCAACTGTGCCGCTGTTTCTCCTTTCGAATGGTAAGTTATTATTATTATTAAATCCATGATGGGGATGCATTAGTAGAAGTATATATATATGACTCGAACTTTCGATTTATTAATACTCAGAGGAGAATCGTCTTAATTACCATATAATCTATATATCTTTGGTCATCTAAACTAAAAGTATGTGTAGTAGTGTAGTTTGATAAACCATTGTTTCCACGTTTCCAGTATTTAGTCGTCTAGAAGTTTGTATGGTTAGATAAACTATTGTTCCCATCATTAGAAGAGTATTATATTTTAGATTATCATGAAATAAGGGGGTAACTGATTATATATTTGACCACGACATGCAATTAAAAAAGTAATGTTATCTAAAATTTTATATATGGTGATTGGATTAATTAAATTAATTGCAGGCATCCATTTTCGATAACTTCGGCTCCTAGAGAAGATTATCTGAGTGTTCACATTCGAACCCTTGGTGACTGGACCCGACAACTCAAAGTTGTTTTCTCTGAGGTAATCATATTTCCAATCCGTCGATTTTTATTATTTTATAAGTTTGTTAAAATAATCAAATGAGACGTAGTTAAATAATTTAACGATTGATACGTACATCTATAGATAATAGTTTAATTACACGTATTAATTATGTAGTATATGTATGTACACTTGAGACCGTGCTCTCCACCATTATTATTATTAGTTCTATTTCAACCATAAACCTAGCTGAAGAATATGTCTTTTTAGCGTCTCTTTTTATTATTAACTTTTACTAAACTAAAACTTTTCTTTTCTTTTGCTTTCTTGTCTTTTTCTTCGTGTTGCATTTTTAACGTATCCACGGATGATGTTGCATACTATTAATGAATAAAAAATTTAAATGTATACCTAAACTTATCAAAAAAAATAACTCTAGTGTTTCACATTAATGGTGAGCACATTAAAAGTCCTCACGGTAAATAGGGGAGCGTTTATGTACTTATAATTATAGCTAGTGTTTGTTTGGAATTTAAATGTGGGTTGTTGTATTAAGTTCATTATTCTTTGTTAGGTTTGTCAGCCGCCACCTACAGGAAAAAGTGGACTTCTCAGGGCTGAACTTTTGCAAGGAGAAAATAATCCCAAGTGAGTCATTAATCATTCTAAATTAAATTCATTAAAATTATTAGAAAAGAAAAAATCAGATTAAAAAAATTTATATGACATGTATTAGATTCTCAAGGTTCAATCTTATTAATTCTTGCATGCACATCAAACCAAATCTATAAAACAAATCCTACAAAAGGATGGCACTAAGTTAATTAATTTTCCAAAATTGAAATTATATAATCTTGTCAAATTGGATACTTAAGGATGCTACATGTATGAAATTCCACAGCTTCCCTAGAGTACTAATCGACGGTCCTTACGGGGCGCCGACACAAGACTACAAGGACTACGACGTCGTCCTACTAGTAGGCCTCGGGATCGGGGCCACCCCGATGATCAGCGTTGTGAAAGACATCGTGAACAACATAAAAGAGATGGATGAGGGGGAGGAGGCGGCGGAGGAGGGAAGGGGCGGGCCCCTGCTTCCCTCCCCTCCGCGGAGGAAGAAATCGGGGTCGGGTAGCGAGAGGCACGACTTCAAGACGAGGAGGGCTTACTTCTATTGGGTGACGAGAGAGCAAGGGTCGTTCGATTGGTTCAAAGGCGTGATGAACGAGGTGGCCGAAATGGATAATAAGGGGGTGATCGAGATGCACAACTATTGCACGAGTGTGTATGAAGAAGGGGATGCGCGTTCTGCCCTAATTGTGATGCTTCAATCGATCAATCATGCTAAGAATGGGGTGGACATAGTTTCGGGGACTAGGGTTAAGTCACATTTTGCTAAGCCGAATTGGAGGTCGGTTTACAAGAGGATTGCTCTCAATCACCCTAATTCAAGAGTTGGTAAGTTTCACTATTTATTACTACTATACACTTTATTGCATTATTACTTGTGAAATTGTTTGCTGTGGCATGTGCATGATAAGTATGATAAGTGTCTACGTACTTCCATCTCATTATATTAGTCTTATTGGATATTCATATATAAGATATAAAATATTCTATTGAGACTTATATAATGGGACAGGTGGAGGACATTTCTTTAGTTACGATGATTAATGCTTCCTTGCCGGTCGTGAGCACGTGTAATGTGTCAATGACTGATATTTGAGAAGCTAAGATAAATATACACCCTAAAACTTAATTTTATTGAAAAATAATTTTGCGTTACAATGTCACTTCAATTGTGTGTTCATATATATTAAGTATGTCAAAGTGGATAGATGAGCGTTTTCAAAGTGGAGTAGTTTTTATTTTCTTATAAAATGAACTTCTTTGCCCCTTTCAAAATGTCTTGTTTTCTTTTTTGTGCAGTAGGGTTTGAAATGTCTTGTTTTCTGTTTTAGAAAGATAATAGTAACTCTTTAAAAAGCGTGGATTATAACAATTTTCCACATTTTACATCTCCTTAATTTTCATGTAAAAACAAAAAGGCAAGCTAGATATTGTTAATTTTGTTATTGTCATTTTCAAAATCATATCTTTACCATAAAACTTAAACATCTTATCGCTTTCATGAAAGTAAAGCTCTCTTAGAAACATGTGGTGGTGGTGCTTATTTATTGCTTTTTCTTTCTCATGATGGTAGCTTTGAAGTTGTCTTATTATATTGTCACTTAAACTATTGTATGATCAAATTAAAGTTATAAACATGCATTCAAACACGCAATTAATTGCACTGTATACGTCGATTACCAACATGCACGTCGTTGTATGAATCACCCAAAGGGTTAATTCAAAAGTTCAAAACTTTATTTTATATACTAAAAGAAATTAAATTGTTGTTGACAATTTTGCAGGAGTGTTTTATTGTGGAGCACCACCACCTGTGGCTGAACTAAGACACCTAGCTTGTGATTTTTCTCACAAAACCTCCACCAAATTCGTGTTCCACAAAGAGAACTTTTGAAATTCGTGTTCAAATCGATCGATCCCTATAGGAGAACGACATTATTTTTCGAGAAATTTTCGATATTTCTTATTTTTCGCTTTTTCGTAAATTTTTTTCTTCTGTTTTTTACTTTTGTAAGTAAATATAGGTAGAGAGTTACGATGCAGGAATGAGAGTATGAGCTCATGCTTGAATGAGCAAAAGATAATTTGTGGGGGACCCAAATTGATTATTATATTTATCTTTGTTGATTCAATGGAAGAAATAATTGATGGTGGTGAAGTAATGGGGTGGATACATGGTTCCGCACTAACTCCCATTATAAATGTAACATATTTGTGCAATAGATGCTTTTGACATTTTTGTTAGGGTTTGTTTGTTGGAATAGTTTTAGATTTGTGCCCACGTGTCTTTGCCTATAAATCAGCATTTAGGAATGTTTGCATGTGATAGAGATAATCATAGGTTTCCATTTGGTATTGTTGTGTTATATTATGGTAGATATAACGACCACATCAACTACAAATAGTGCTTACATTCTACACTTTAGGAGTGAGTTAAACTAATTGTTAAATAACCGGTGGTAAATGGCTTTGTCGATGCTAGGTCGACCTTTCATGCATCCCTCTGATAAATCCATACACAAGCATTTTAAATACTAAATTAAAATGATTTGAAACTCTACTTTTAATAAATTTGTGCGAGAACTTTTAAAGGGTCGGGTTTAGTATCGACGTTTCTAGTGGTAAATGGTCCAACAAGGGTAAAATTTTCTGACCTGTTTATATATTGAGATCTTTTGTTATGACTTCAAAAGTAATGAATAAAGTCATACGTTGCTACTAGCAACAAATTTCTCTCCAGTGAACCAACATCAGTTTCAAACAATTTGTTGGAGATTTAGGTGAAAATGTGATGTCACAAGATTGCATGAAATCTTTCCGCTTGGTTTCTTATGTACATTTTCAAGTCGTATATATGTTTAGGAAGAGTATTGTGTTAAACCGTTTGACAAATCCGTGTTCTATCAAGTTAGGCAAACATAAAAACTCCTAAAACTCTAGCATGACAAAGTGATCAACATACGTATGTCGGTACCAATTGACACTGATTATTATGTTGTATTATCGGTATAATCTAGTGAAACATGTTAATTGGAACATACGGAGTATATACTAGTGTAATGTAAATGTGACAATTACATGACTCGTATATTTGAGGGGGCAAGAATTCTTTTAATGAAAAAAAAATGAAAAAAGAAAAGATTGTCAAACTTTGGCGTAGCAGTCGGGTAGGGTAGCTTTTCAACAAACTTCCCACGCAAAACACAACGTGCCTTCCAAATGACCAAAACGCGTTAGTGCATTACAGCATTAACAGAATTTGTAGAAATGGTACAAGCACAAAAGGACAATTAATACTTCCTTCATCTTACTTCACTAATAATGTTTATTTTCGGTATAAAATTATATGCGCTAGTGTTGCAAAATGAAAACTAAGGGATCCATGTTAAAAAGTAAGGTTGCATTCTCTTTGATCGAAAGAATATGAGAGAAAAGAGAAAATCACCCTTAAAATCTTCCTTATTTCTTACATTTTCTCACATTTTCTATCTTTTCTCCTTCATTTGCACTACAATGGAGAGAAAATATTATCTATCCAATTTGTTGTTGTAAATATTTTCACCAATTTAAGGAGTAAAATTCCTCTTATTGATAAATGGTGAGAAAATGTGACGAAAATGGTGGAATTTATAGGGTGATTTTCTCTTTTCTCTCCTTTTATTTCGCATCAAAGAAAAAGCAACATAAAACTTAATTCTTTTCATTACTATTGAAGTGAGAGAATCCAAAATAACATACATAACTAATGAAGTGGGACGAGAAGAGAAGTAATATACAAAAGAATTTACAAAATCTAGGAAACTACCACGTGAAATTGAATAATGCTCCAAATCGCGGTTTCAGATATTCTATTTTATTATTACGTGATAACTATGAATCCATGGTTATAGTCTCATCTTTTCCCACCAAAAACAAATGCAAAGTCAAAAGATTAATAAGGAGATGTTGGTTTATATTTTATAAAATAACTTTTCTGCACCTTTATAAAAAAAATATATAGAAGCATGCATGAAAAGATTATTGTAAGTTATAGCAACAATACCTAGGCTAGCTCATATACTAGGATAAAACTTATAGTGAGATGAGGCAGAATCAGGCAAGGAAAATGTAGAACGGAACAAACTCACTCACTTTATTTGAAAATTTTAAAGTTCAATGCGGATGGGATGAGTATGTAGGATCGAATACGAAACCATAGGAAGTAAAAATCGAGCTGATATTCGTAGTAGTGAATGAGAAGATTACCTTATAAGACCGGTAACATGTTCTGTGTAGGCATTAGGCATCAACTTTGCTATTTCTTCCTTTTCAATCTCTGGAAATTGGGCTTCATGGGCTGGCTCAATAACGATAACGAGCCTTGATCTTCACTTTCAGTGGATTTATACGGTATCAGGGGCTTCTTAACGGGTCCACACATATCAACTGGAAAACTGCATGAGAATGTAGGAGAAGTGGCTTTTCTCTTTAGCTGCTTTGGGACTTCAAGTCTCTCAAGGATTCGTGAAGTTTTCTCATCTAATTGCCTGCTGGTTTGTGATGGCGATGCAATCGGCTGATCGAGCTTTGGGTTTGAAATGCATGTGGGAGAATGTATAGTGCCAAGCTCAGTCACTATAAGTTGCTCCCACTCTTCTGCAAGAGATGGACCGGTTCTCTTTTCTCCTACTTTAGTATCATTTTCTGGCTTTGATGGTTGAAAATCAGAGTCATGGTTGTCCAAATCTGAAGTTGAGGTTTCTTCTTTGCTTTTAGGAAGTATTGCCCTGCAATTTATAGATAGCATTGCTTGAGATCAGATTACGAATCAAAAGAGCTCTGCCAATCGTCATTTATTTGGAATTAACCAAAAACATAAGGACAAGTGAAGTTGGAAATTTCTATCATATTAGAAGACCACGACAGAAACAGGAATTTAGAAACTGTGATATGATTAAAAGTTGCACTGAGTTCTCAACACCGAAAATAACTGCATTTGTCAGTCAGAAAGCAGTAGATTGAGGCGAATCTCACTGGTTCATAACGTCTAGCATTCCCCAGTGAGTGAGTGAAACAATCTTAGACGTGATAGTATGATAGAAATTAACTTGACAGCACAGGTATATATTTTCTATCAAAGGGAAGAGAGTAATTAACATCTTAACTTGAATTCCATTCCCTGTTATTTAACTAATTTGGATACACACTATTTGTCTATCATGTTTTTACACATCGTTAAAACACACGTCTAACCAATAATTTGTTACATGACACAGTCTAACTGGTCAATATTCCTCCCTTTTCAGCTAGCCGATAAAAATCAGAGTAATAACTCGCAGGTATCATAAATTTTGACAAGCTGGTAGAGTGTGAAGTTTAGGAAAAGCGTGGGAGAAAAATGCTTTACTAAGAGAGCACTAAACAGGGTAGAGAATATATGTACCCAAATTGTCGGCTCTCTTTGACAAGCGTGTTTAATTTTTTATGGAAACCTCTCTCATGCTGAACTGGATTGTAATCACTCACTTCCACCTGGAAACAAAATATCATGAGTATAATTTGCAAAACGAAAAAAAAAAAGAAAAAGAAAAAAAAAAAAAAAAAAGAGGACTCTTGCAAGAAAATATGGTGATCTCGTAAAGAGAATCAGTTGAATTACATCTTTAGCCCATATGTACATATGAGGATCAGCAATGACTAGCATGTCATGAGAGGATGGATAGATATAGTGTTTCATGTAAAAACATATTTTCACCAGCAAGGTGAATGTTTTACATTGCTTTCATATAGCCACAAAAAAAAAAAAAAAAATGCAATCGCATGTGGCAAAATAATTATCAAAGAGAAAAAAGACGTTGAAGTTAACCTCAAGCAAAGAGGCTTGAACTGAGCTTTCACTTTCTTCAGATATAGAAGAACTGGTGAGGCTATAAGCAGGCATTGGCAAAAACTCTTCTAATGCTAAGAGCCTCTGCAAATAAAAAATAAATAAAATAAAATAAAATAAAAGAAGAAATAAGAACAAGAGGACAGAGAAGAATTGACAAACGTCAGAAACTCAGGATGATAAGGTCTTGAACTCATCAATCACAGTTCGAATATTTCCACTTATCAACTGTTCCCTAACAGATTAGCTAGGGAAATAAGCACCAGCCACAGATGAGATATAGCTTATACAAGAAAAAAATAATGCTCAGGGAAGGGGAGAAGTTCATGAAGACTTTCTGGAGAAAGCAAGCAATCTGCTGCTTTAATGCAAAGTAGGAGTATTATATATAGGTGACCTATAGAGAATTAAGGCAAATTAATATTAAAAGGTACAATGGAAGCTGACACTTTACCCTCAGAAGCATCAGTCCTTTGTCTGAAGGTAGAAGAATATAATATAACCGGAATGAAGTCTCGCATGCGGTTTCAACATTGCAGGTAGAAGAGCAAACCAGACCCTGATCGAGGGAATTTAGAACTCTACATATGCCTTGAAAAACTGCAATCAGCAATATAAGGGGGAGATGAAATTAATGCTACGCATACAAGAATAGTAGAAACAACTAACAGGCATGATATGTAAACAAGATCAAGAGATGCACACACGTTGACAGTTCATCTTTGAGTTTTCACTTTCATCTGGATGGTGAGAAGTTGGAGTAACAAAATACGTAGCACCCGTTATCATCCCTGTTCAGACAAAATGAACCAATTAAGAAGTTGAATATGTGAATTGAGTGTTTCAGCAGCTAGTTTCCTGGATATGTTAGTAGCAAAGAAGGCTTTTTCAGGGGGGGATCAAGGGAAGCTCTTAAAGTTATCTCATTCAAAACAAATTTCGCATTGTAGAACACATGCCAGAAACAAAAGAAGACCCATGTGGACATAAACCATTTGGATTTGTCTAGGGAAAATGCAATAGTTATATAATTGCAACTAAAAGGATGGTAAATTAAGGTTGCATTAAAAGTGTACATATCACAATGGTCATGAGGCATACGAAATTGAACTTTCATATGTTTTACATCAAAAGAATAATAAAAGACAATAGAAATAGACAGGTAGCTAGAACACACCTAATCTTGATCCTGCAAGATAATCCTAAAAAACAAAATGCACCTTTATCCCTTTATCCTGAATCCATACATACCTTCATCTAGTGAGCCTAAGTTGGTCCGCTGAATGACATCAAAGTCAATGGACGAAACTTCCCTCAGCTTTGGACCGTCATAGAAAGAGGGCATGTATAGTATTGTCTGTTCACCAACCCTCACAGAGTTATCATTTATATCTAAAGCTCCAAGATTATCATTGGTTACTGCACAAGAAGACAAATTCTTGGTCTGGTTCACACTTGAGCGATCCAACGGAATGCCATGGCATCTGCATGTCTGTAAAAAGAGAAAATGCCATGAAATACTCATTTTTTATTCAAGCGAGAGCACTGCTACTGGAAGCAATCATGTAATGTAACAAATAGCGAATATAAGTAATCCTTGTCTGACATGTGAGCGTTACTAACCACAACGTATGGAAAGCATAAGTCAAATGAGATTTTTTAACTGGAGATTTGGAAACTACCATTTCAGCAGGTTTAATAATATTATAACAGGCATGTGTTTGATGACAAATGTATTCATGCTGAGGAATAAAAAGGAAGTAGGAGTAGTTACATGAATATTACTGTCATGGACATGCACATAATACATGTATGTGTGCCTACTTATAACTCTGCATGCAAATATTTCGTTAAATGCTGATAATACATATACTTTGTCGAAATTATGTAAATGTTAAGAATACTCACAGAACACAGAACCAGAATCCGTTGAAATTTGCATGCATGTATGTATATTCAATTAATAAATAGATACCTGACAATGGTCGAACTCATCAGCAATGGGCTTGAAAGATGCATACAAATTGCAGGATATCTGATTGAGGCTGCTCATCAAACTAGTCTTGAAGAGAAAATGAGCTTGTAGAGGGATTTCATTGCAGTCCTTTAATTCCTTAAACCATCTTTTTGCTAGACCATACAGTACCTGTAGACCTGAAAATTTTATATTGATAAACATCTAAATTGAAAAGAATTAAGCAGCAAATTCATATGTGTGTGTCTTCAGACTGCAGAATATTGACAAGAATGGGCAATTCATAATCTTTGTTACCACCTATATAGCAAGATTGATGCGAAGGCATTCCTTTAATAAGACTACAATAATATTATAACAGAAGGCGTTGCTATACTAGTGTAGAACTAAGGTTTTAAATATTGCCATATATCTTAGGCATGCTTAACCTGGGACAATTGTCTGAAATGAGCAGTTTGTAAGAGAACCAATCTGGTTAACAAATTGATTCACGGTCTCACTGTTGTCACCAAGTTGAGTTGATGTTTGCTCCAACAAAAGGAATTCTACCAAAACAGACTTGTCAGCTGCATCCTGACAAGAACTTACCAAAATCTTTAAATTGCAACTACAAATATGATTACTACTTATGTAGTACTGAATGGACATCGAGAATTTCTCACTGCCAGAGCCTTCATTGATACAGAGTCCAGGGGACCAACAAGAGAAGAACTAATCACGACCACTTTTCTAACAACACTCGTATCTTTGCCTCCCCAAGCATACACGGTTTTTTCGCTCAGAACATCTGCCAGCTTCAGGTCTGCAGTACATAATAAGAAAATACAAAAATAATTGATGATCTATTAGAATAAATTTGAATTGCTAAGCTGCCCCCATAAAACAAATCATGTGTCCCCACATAAGAGGATTCGGTGCAAGAGGGGAAAATGCATCATATTACCCTTAATTATGCCTTCAGAACCATTAGATCCAGGACAAAAAGCATCAAGAGGCAAATTGTTCAGAGCATGATGAAGGTCGCGTAAGCTGAACTTTTCTTGGGGATTATATGCAACCTTCAGCTGTTTACAGTAGAAGTTTCCACCTTTTATCATCAGTCACTTTACTCTCTGAATCCAAAATGGAGAAGTAAGAGTACTGCTATCTATAGAAACAAGGTACACCAGGTTTATGAATAGATCAGTCTGACATCCGAAAGTGCATAACTCACACAGCAAGTCATATCTAATGCAAACAATTCTGTGTTACTCACATGGTGTTGGCATCAATTAAGATTGACGTTTCATAAAACAAACACAACGTATGCCAATATTCCGGAGTTCCACACATAGGTTATAATTTGTTATCAAAAGTATTTTTACAGCAAAGCTTTGTGACCGTGAAATGCAAACAATACCTTTCTAAGAGACTCTACGGCACTTGCATTGAACAATCAAACACCAGTAAGGTGAATAACACTGAATATGGGGAACAGAATCCAGCCTACACCATACCAACAGCTGTGCGACAAATTCAAATTCAAAATTGGTTGAGCTAAAATACCTCATCAGAACAAGTAATCCGATTCCGCTGGATGTAGCACAGTCCAATCCGATCAGGCAGAGGTTTTGAAATCGATCGTGGTTCATCAGCACGACTATCAACTTTCGGATTCGAAATCGCGTAGTAATTCGCTAGCTGCAACAGTGACTGGCACAGTGGGGCGGAAAACAGTCAACTGCAAATCGAATTCTGGCAAAATCATGCGCACTGACCAATTTCTAACCTACATCATCTCCGAATTGAAGAACTATACGATTCGAATCGAGAGCATAACTTTTTACAAAAAGCAATCCTTCCAATCGACTAGCTTGAGCATTATAAACGTGCGGATTCGTATGTATCGTCTACGTACCTGCTTCAGATCTCGGAGAACTGGAGGCGATAAACTCCGCAGATCCAACACGAAGCAGAGCAACACCATTTTTTCACTCAGCTTCTTCTCCGGTGAAATTTCTCCAACGGAAAACAAAAATTATGAGAGCGAAACGAGATTACTCCCGATTTATTTATTTGCTACAAAATGCCCTATGCTTTTGGCGCGAAATACCGTGGCAAACACTACAGCGATGTCTGTTTTTTTTTTTTTTTTTTGGCAATTTCCAATAAATTAAGGGCAAAAACTTGAAAATTGGAGCAGATGAAAAATACACAGAAAAAATATTCAATTCTTCAGTTTTAGTACGGAGTATGTCAATGGTGAGCTCTCGTGAATTTAATTCTGAAATTATTTTATACTATAAATTTGTGGTGCCTTATTTATTTATTTGTACTACTCCTTCTCAATTATTTTATCTCACTTTCTATTTAAATTATTTAAATATATCAAAAAAAAATTAAATTATTTAAATGATATCTATATATTATTATAAAAGCGAAGTACGGAGGATATTTTAGTAATTTCCCTTTTAAATTTAAACCGGACATTTTCATATGTTTAATTCGCATCTTAATGTGAAAAATGAAAAGTCATAATTCAACAAACGTGTCCTTTGAGGAAAAGGTGGAATTTTCCAATTCTATATGTATAGGATGCATGGAGTTATTGAGGCCGGTGACTACAAAACCGAAAAGAAATCTTTTTTTTTTTAGAAGAAAATTCATTCATAAGAATAAACCAAGTTGAGCTTCGGTCGTTACAATAAAACGGAATTGAGAGGGGATAGACCCAACAAACCAACTAGGACAAGAGGCGTCAAAAGCAAATTGAGAAAGCTTGTGTGCAAGCATATTGGCTGACCATCTGACCCATCGAAATTCAACTCTATCGAACTGATGGAGCATCGCTTGAATAGCAGCCACGACATTCCCGAAATATGAAGGCGGGTAAGAAGATTTTTTCAGTTCTCGAATTAGCTCCAAGCAATCTGACTCGATGAAGATCTTCTTGAAATTATGGTCTAACGCAATCTGAGTACCCACCTGGCATGCGAGAGCCTCGGCAATAGCAACATTTGCGCATGACTCCCTCTTCGTAGCAAACACAGACAGCTCGATGCCAGAAGCGTCTCGAAAAACACCCCCAAGACCAGCACCAATACCGTTGAGCACCGATGCATCAAAATTCATCTTCACAAACCCCTGCGGAGGAGGGCGCCAAGACTCGGACCGATTAGTAGGCATTCCGGACAGCTGGGAACGAGCATGGCATGAGGCAAACTCCTGACATATCGAAACTGCAATCTTAAAGCAGGTGTTGTGATCCATGATTTTTGCTCAAAGATCAGAGCATTTCGTGCCCGCCACATAACCCACAAGTGACAAGCAAAAAGATGGACGAAGTGGGGATCTTTATTCTTTATCACTGCCAAGATCCAATCAGGAAGGGAAACCTCACGACATGAAGGAGGGATAGGAAGTCGAAGCATACACGCTTGCCAGAAAAAAGACACCCACTCGCAATCTCGGAGAATATGAGCATCAGTTTCAGAATCAAAGCCACACCTCGGGCAACTTTGGTTAATATTAGTACCTCTCCTAGCAAGGGCTGAACGTGTGGGGATGATCTGCTTCATGCACCGCCAAATAAAGAGTTGAATTTTAGGAGGAATTACCAATTTCCAGATCCATTCCCAGATGGTAGACTGAGGGTTTGACGTCGAGGGCTTCGATGACGCAGCATCTTTCAAACTCTTTGCCAACCAATAGCCTGACCGAACTGTGTAATTGCCGTCTTTGGTAAAGTCCCACATCACGCAATCTTTATCATTAGAATTGATCACCGGGATTTCAAGAATATTCTTAGCAACTTCAGGTGGAAACAAGGACTTGACGAGCTCAACATCCCACTCTTTTTCAGATGAAAAGAGATCAAACACTTTAGAAATATGATCGGGGGGGGGGGGGGGGGGAGGGGGGGTTCACCTGCCTCGGAACTTTAAAGAGCGGAATATTCGGAACCCACGGGTCCGTCCAAATATTAACAGATCGACCATTGCGGATATTCCACCTAAGGCCTTTTGAAATGATCTCACGTCCCGCCAAGATACTCCTCCAGACATAGCTTGGTCTATACCCAATTTTAGCTTCAAGGAAAGAGGCTCTCGGAAAATACCTTGCTCTAAGAGATTGGCCAAGAATTGTGTCGGGCGAGTTCAACAGCCGCCAGCTCTGTTTAGCAAGTAAAGCTCTGTTAAAACAAGCAAAATCTCTCAAGCCTAAACCACCAAATCTTTTAGGTTGACACAGGCTGTCCCAAGAGCTCCAATGGATGGAGGAATCGGTGTCCCTCTTCCCCCACCAAAATTTCGCCACTAAGGAGCTTAACTTATGGCAAGTACCATCCGGTAAGAGGAAACAACCCATGAGGTATGTCGGAATGGCTTGCGCAATAGACTTGATCAAAACTAATTTTCCAGCAGCCGAGAGGGATTTCGCCTTCTAATCCTTGAGTTTTTTCGCCACTCTATCTTCCAACGCCACAAATAAGCCCTTTTTGGAACGTCCAACCGTAGCCAGGAGCCCCAAATAGACATCAATTTTTTGGACTGCCCGAATCCCCGGGCTAGAAGTGATAACCTCAACTTGATTAGCAGAAACCCCTTTACTAAACATAACTTCAGACTTCTCAAAATTCACCAATTAAACTGAGGCGTCACAATATTTTTGGACAACAGAAAGAACCTGCTGAAACTCATTAACGTTGGCTCTTCCAAACACCAGACTATCATCAGCAAAAGGAGATGGGAGACAGAGGGAGCTCCACGACAGAGACGAGCTCCATGGATAAGATTTGCCCTTTCTGCTTGGTGAAGGAGTGCCGAGAAGCCTTCAGCACAAAACAAGAACAGGTATGGAGATAGAGGGTCTCTTTGACGTAGGCCACGGGAAAGCCTAAAAGCTGTAGATGGGTTCCCATTAAACCACCACTGAATAGGAGACAGAAGAGATGCAACGCATAATAAGCTCCACAAAATCATGGCTAAGACCAATCCGGAGAAGAACCCTCTGAAGAAAATGCCACTCAACACGATCATAAGCCTTGCTCATATCCAATTTGAGTGCAAAAGAACGACTTGCTTTAGAAGAATTACATTTCATAGAATGAAACAATTCAAAAGCCATTAAAGAATTATCCGAAATAAGTCTCCCTGGAATGAAGGCTGATTGAGTGGGGCTAATAAGAGAGGGGAGAGTTTGTTTCAGCCTATTAACAATGGTCTTCGTCACTAATTTGAAAATGACATTACACAGACTGATAGGGCGAAAATCCTTGGGGCTCTCCGGGTTTTTCTTCTTTGGAATCAGAATGATGTGTGTGTGATTAAGGGATTTTGGGGAGGCAGAACTGTTGAGAATATTCAGCACAACACTCAGAACATTATTCCGGACAATTGACCAACAAGAGGGCAGGAGTACCGTCGGGACCCGGAGCTTTAAGGGGATGCATTTGTGAGAGAGCTTCCAAGACTTCTTCAGAGGTATAAGGCATATCAAGCTTTTCGTTAATCGCCCTTGTAGCTCTAGGCTGCACGGCCTCAATAACATCCTCCATCCCTTGGGTATTACCCGCAGAGAAGATATCATGAAAGTAATCCACGAGAACTGCTTCGATTTCCTCCTCCTTGAACCGCCACTCCCCCTCACTATTTTTGATCTTAGAGATAGTGTTTCTTCGCTTACGCCCGGACACGGTCTTGTGGAAGAAAGAAGTATTTTTATCTCCGTCCTTAATCCAGTTCGCCCGTGATCTCTGATGCCACATCGTTTCCTCCTTTTTTAAAAGTGCGTGAAGCTCACTCTCAATATTTTTAATTTTTATTCTAACCTCAGTAGAACTCGGTTGTTGTTGGAGTGAGAGCAGATGCTTCCTCAGATCCTTAATCCTCTTAGATACCTTCCCGAAGTGAAAAGCCTCCCAACTTCTAAGGCCATCTGCAGTAACTTTAAGCGTTTGCATAAACTCTAGCGGGCTCCCAATATCGGAAGGATGGCGCCAACAATCTTGAACAACTCTGCTACAAGACTCATCTTGTGAAATCCCATCCGTTCATGAGAGGGAAAGATTGAAGCCACATGGCTTCAAAGCGATAATTTTTACGCTTTCTCTTGTTACCCGAAGAAGCAAGGGCTGCCCACCGGACAAGGATAGGGCAGTGGTCCGATTCATGTCGAACTAAATGCTCCACTTGAAAGAAGGGAAATCTGAGCTTCCATGCCTCATTAGCATAGCCCTTGTCCAATCTTTCTTGGATAAAATCCTCTCCCGATTGACCGTTGCTCCATGTAAAACCTGTACCAAAGAAACCAAGGTCCTCCAGCTGACATTGAGACAACGCATCTCGAAAATTTTCCATGCGTTGGCTGTTACATGGATTGCCACCCTCCTTCTCAAATTGGTAGGCCACTTGCTTCCAGTCCCCGACACAGAGCCACGCATCATGATCACTTGAGGAAAGTTCATTTAAAAGAGCCCAGGTGAGGTCTTTACTGTGGTCTTCAGGCCAACCATAAATACTAGTAAACTGCCAGCGCTCATCAGCACCTCCCAAGCTAATTAACACATCAATATGGTGAAGGGATTTTGAAAGGAGCTCAACTTGGAGAATCTCCTTCCAGAGGAAAACGAGCCCCCCACGCCTTCCTCCATTCTGCAGGTCACAATCCACAACAATCTTTTGGGTCAACCCATAAGAGTCAAGAACGTCATGAAACTCAGCTTCAACTAACTTGGTTTCCATCAGAAAAACCAAGGTGGGATCTTTCTCTTGGATGTATCGTTGGAGCTCTCGAACTATCGGTTGGTTCCCAAGCCCCCGACAGTTCCAACTAAAGCAATTCATGGCGCTCGGCGGGACTGCGATGGTGCAGTCTCCGCCGCTGAATCCATATTCTCATCCATTCTTTCATCAACCAAATGCAAACCTGAAAATTTAAGTTTTTTCTGGAGGTTTGCTGAAAGGTCACCATTCACACCAAGGTCAAGGGGTCGCTTTTTATCTGACTCAGGGGTTCGTGGTTTCTGATCAGGAGGGTTGCGGGCCAGTTTTTTCCATTGTTTCTTTTTTTGAGAATTTGCAGTAGGCTGTTCTGAAGGGTTCTTGTTTGTCGATTGGGAGAATTCTGTGGCCAGAGGTTTAGGGGAAGATTGAGGTGGTTTAGGCAAGGTGGCTTTTTTCTGGGTGCAATTTGGATTTTTGGAGGGGTTAGTATTCGTCTCATCAGAGGTGGTGAGGGGAAGAGAATCTATTTGTATAGCTTTAGGCTTGGTATTAAGGTTTGGGAGGAGTGGGGTGCTGTTTGTGTGACATGGGGATGTGCTGGAGGAGGAGGGAGATGGTGTGTAGGGGTGTGAGGGATGTCTTGGCTGGTCTATCTGAGGAGCGAGACTTTTTGTATGGAGAGGCTTTGATTGCTGGCCCAAAAGGAAGATCATCCATTTCAGAATCTTCAGAATCTCGGAAAGTAGAACACAATTTAAACCAATGTCCCACAATCCCACACAGTGGCGGAGGGAGAAAAATTGAATGGAGGGTGCTAAAATCAATCATTTTTAGATTTAAAGGGTAAAATAATGGGAAAAAAAAAATCTAAAAAAAGTTGTAGGGTAAAAAACACCATTTTTAGGGGAAGGGGGGTGCTTGAGCTCACTCCAGCTCCCCCTTGTCTCCGCCCCTGAATTCCCACAGGAGTAGCAATAAACAGGTAACGATTCGAATTTTACAGGTAGCCATAGAGTTTCATCCTTAATTCGAACCGAAATTCCCCTACACAATGGCTTTGGGAGGTCAACAACCACCTTCATATGCAGAAATTTCCCAAACATATCATTCGATTTATCAATCTGTTTTAGGGATCCAACCTTTTTTGCAAGGAGCTTTGCTACATTTTCATTCATGAAACTCGTCGGGATATCATAGATTCTTACCCAGAAAGAAGCCTGCGTAATCTGAACTTTTGAGGGCTGTTCGGTGGATCGAAGTCTTCTAATCGCAAAGTGATTTCCCTCAAAATGCCACGGTTGATTCGCTAGCATGCACCCAATCGAGATCTGTTTCTTGATCGAATCAGAAAATGAAAAGGTTATTGCTCCATTCCCTGGCCTCGAGCCCTTTTTGGGGTTTCCATGCCTTTTTCATAACCTCCATAAGAGCGAAAGAGTTAACCGGCTTCTCCGAGAAAATGCGACCCACAAGGCATGGGTTGCTCTGTTTTTCCAAAATCTGCTCAGGGCAAGGTAGTTCAAGGACCTCCAAATCTTCAAGATCTGCTATCTCCATAAGGGGCTTGAACTGAGGAAGATGGAGGGACACAAACACGAGAGGCAGAGGACATAAGAATAAGAGAGTGGGGGGCGAACACTGGGCGAGAATGACAGAAAGAAGATGGAGGAAATTGGAAAGCGCCGCTCAAACGGGAACAAAAACCCTACCGAGAGGGAACGAAAAAAAAAAAATGACGTGTTGACCACAATGAGAATTCATTCCGAGAAATATCGATGCATGCATGGGTACGTAAGAGCATCTCCAGCAGTTTCCCCTATTTTCCAGCAGCACTATCACTAAAATAGTGCAGAAACAGTAACTCATCTCCAACAGTTCGCACTAAAATACAGCAGAAAGGAATATTCCAAAATATCCTTTTTCATTCATTTTTTTAATAAAATGTGAACATGATTAAAAAAAATGACAATGATATAAATTTTAACTCATTTAATTAAGATAAAATAAGTAGATATTGCAAATAATTAAAATTACATTCTTAATAAATTATAAAATTACAAAAAAAAAAAAACAAATAACGATGATCGAGCCTCATCAAAACCTCTCATCCACCATTTTTGTTTTAATATTTTGTTTCATTAATTTATACAATCATTTTGTATATATATTTGTATCACACGTAAATTATACATAGAGTTTAAAAAGAAGAAAAAAATTAGTTAAATTATTAACAAGTAACATACGATAAATTGTGAAAAGAACACAAAAAAATAATTAAAAAAATTTGATACACACAAAACAAATAAGCATATATCAAATTAAATTGTGAAAAGAAAAAATAAAATTATCAACAAAACAAACTAAATTGAAATACTACACCACAAATAAAAATCGCAAACAAAAACGAGCACAAAATGACTCCCACAAAATTATAGTGCAGTGAATAGTGTTACTCTATATTTAGGGGAACACTGTTCATTGCACTATAATTACGCTATTTTAGTGCGGACTGTTGGAGCAAAACTCTGCACTAAAATAGTGCTCAGCACTATTTTAGTGCTGCTGCTGGAGATGCTCTAAGAAACAAGGTACTGCTGAATTTATATTTAAATTATTGTCGCATGAATTTATGATAATTGTTATTCCGCTTCATATTGTCATTCGTCATGATTGACGTCCGATCGAAAAGTTGGAAAATGAGAGATATTAAACTTCACGCTGCTACTACGATGACCAAAAGAGGAGCAGGAGATGTGAAGAGAGATTAAAAATTCAAAAAAACAAAGTACAGTATATTTCATTTCGTAAATTGTGGTAAGAAAAACAGAGAAACATAAATAGATAATTTTATTTTGTAATTATACGGATAATGTTAAATCGTTAAAGTAAATTATTGGGATAACATAGATTAATTATAGAACTTGCACCGTCGTCATACTATATGCATATTAACAATGCAATCAACAAATTGCATACACAAGCACTGCTCCTTCCAACCAATTGGTATTTATCCACATCTATAAATTCATCAAATGTTTTCATTATAACGGGAGAAAATAATTCATAACACGTGGGAAAAGAACCTGAAAAATTACTCTCCGAACTGACAAGTCAAAAAAATCGACAATTCATATGATATGAAGAAGAAGAAGAAGAAGTTGTTTTATGGCCCATGATGTATGGGTCAAATTAAATTTTATGAACCAATGTGCGTTTATTTTTATTTGGTGTTAGTCTCTTTAAATTAATTTAATTTATATATTTTTTCCATTGTTGTTGTATGTCTTAAGTTCTATTGTGTAGGGGTCCAACTAATTTTTCTAAAACCTCTCTACATAAAAAACAAATGGGTAAGATATAATATTTCATCTTATAAAAATGATATAATTTCATATTTCATAATGATGTGTGTATCTGTATAACGTCAATGGATACATTTTATTGAAGATGGTCAACATCCTTATTTAAAATAACAATAACCTTTTTTTTTTATAGGATTTAAAAAGTAATTCCTTTTATTAAAAAAAAAAATACATTGTATAAGAATGTGCATAGGGGTGTATATATAATTATTTATTTGCTTCTATGGTATCGGTGAAATGTGTTGTTCATTGGGATAATCTATATATATATAAAAAGATTACACTTTTGGCAGTTATCAATTTTCAATTGATTGCGGGGTCAATTTTGTAATAAATGAAAATTTCAGGGGTCTAAACCTAAAAACTATAATTTAGGGGTCTAAAACAAAAAATTATGGCCCAGTGTGAACACAAAAAATTATCCGTCATATTTTCTTCTCTCTCTTCCCTCTTCTCTTTCCTCCTTGCCACTTGGCAAATATTTATGGGTGGAAATAATTACATCAAAATAATTCTTATTTTCAAAATAATGGAGATAAATATTTATTTAAAAAAATTAAAAATTATACCATAAATTATGATTTTCAATTCTCTACAAATAGACACCAATATTGCTATACTTTGAATAAAAAAAAAAATAATCTTCTCATCTTATTTTCTATTATTTGATATTTTGATTTTGTATTTCAAACAATTGTAATTTTGTATTTTAACAAATATTTATAATTTAATTTTATTTAATGTCACGTGTTAAATTCTATCCTATTTATTCCAGTTTTCTTTCATGTAATTTTTATTTAACTTAGTGGTCTAAAACAATAAGATATCGGTCAAAGTTTAATGAGCCCAAAAATAGAACAGAAATAAATAAATATACCATACATTGGGTGACACAATATTTATAAGTCACTTAAAAAAAATCATGAAAAACCTAATTGTTCATATATGTAAATTTCATAAACAAACTGTAATTTACGGTTTTCATTTAAATCAATACATGACTTTACGGGTTTTTTTTTTTTTTTTTTTTTTTTTTTTTAATTTTTTTTTTTTTAATTTTTTTTTATTTTTTTATTCACATTTGCAAAATAGTCTCTTTTTTTAGGGTTCAGTTTTTTTTTAGAATTCATTTTTTTTTTAAGGGTTTAGTTTTTTTGATTTAGTAACTGACGTTGACGCATCAGCCGGGACGACAATTGTTGTATATAAGGAAGTGTTCCGAAATGTATTACATATTGTGTTGTTGTAGTGCACTAACATTATATTTGTCTGCTCTTAGTGTGCTATGTTTACATTCCGTTTCGCTGCTTTTATTAAATATTCGTAACTTACGGAGTCGCGCATCGCGCGTAGGCGAGTACTAGTATTATTAAAACGGAGTGAGCAGTTGTTTATCGTTTCAATCCTTATGATTTATTGTTTTGACTAAGAGAGAGACTTTGCATTAGTTTATTGGTTTAAAAATTTCACAAACAAAGCACTTCATTTTGGATATAATGTGATTAGTGGTGTAAACAAGCGTTTTTGCGGTAAATCTCTGAATTAAACTACAAGTGTACGTAAATGAAGAATTTTCTATCATTTATCTCACAGCAAATACAAAATACAATTTTCGCTATTTTTTTTTAAACTTCATTTATAATTATCATAGTTTGTCGATGGCATTAAATATATATGTTGATTTAATTTATATTTGTAATTTTTGGTGTTTCTTTTAGCATTGAAAAGATGGTGTTTTGATTTCTTAAATTCTGCATTAGTTGTATTTGATAAAGTTTTCGAAATATACAATTATTGGGAAAAAAGAATAGGAGTCTTGATAGATTTAATGATATTTCATAAGAATAAGGGAGAAAGTGACAAAATAATTTCTGAAAAAATGGAATTCTCACTGTCTCATAGAGATGCCCACGGTTCCGGTTCCGGTTCTAACCGGAACCGAACCGCCGGTTCTAATTCCGTCGAGGGAGGAACCGAAACCGAACCACAAACACACGGTTACGGTTCCGGTTCCGGAACCGCCGGTTCCGGTTACGGTTCCGGTTCTAACCGGACAATTATTTATTTATTTTTTAATTTTAAACTTTTTTATTTCATAAGACTTTGAACATTCTTTCAATTTTATAGGTGTTCCTCATGCAACTATTCTCATAGGTTGGGATGTGTTAGATATCACATATCAAATAAATAAGAAGCTTGAAAAGTGTAATACTCTTATAAAAACAATAAACATACCTCACAATGAAGAAATAACAAATGAGTGTTTGAGAGTAACACTTATATAATTGAAAAAAAGTCCAAAGTATATATATATTTAGTTATTATTTATGAAGTTTAACAAATAATGTTATATTTGTTTATAAATTATATTTAAAAAAAATAAAAATAATAGAATTTATATAAATTGGACGGTTCCAAAATTTGGAACCGCCGGTTTGGAACCGGAACCGAACCGCCGGTTACGGTTCCAAGCCTTAGGAACCTTAACCGAACCGCCGGTTCCACCGGTTCCTTTTCCGGTTCCGAACCGCCGGATCCGATTCCGGTTAAAAAACCGTCGGTTCCGGTTACGGTTACGGTTTTAACCGCCGGTTCCGGTTCTTTTGAACACCTCTACTGTCTCATGCATACAACTAAGATATAATGTGAGTACTAATTTGACATAATTTGTTATGGAGTAATGATGCGATATCATTTATTTTGGATCATTAGAACATATTGATACCATGCCACAAATGTAAACAATATATTGTACTTATATGATATTAACATTAACATAATATTCATAAAATTGAGGAGAAATACTATCAACAAAATATCCACATTGCATTTAGAAATATACATATATATGCAAATATTATTCCCGAGCACGGCTCGGGTAAATATTCTAGTTATTAATAAAATTAGACAATATAGTTAAAATGGAAGGAGTACTATTTTATCTAGAGGGCAGGTAAAGATAAACATAATGCAGCTCCCTTTATTCAAATTCATCTGATAATATCACACAACATTACAAGTATATATTACTAAAAATATCGTAAAATCAATACAAATAAGTAAAACTATCTAATTCTAACAAATTTAGTAATTCTTACTGTACAAACGAATAGCTATGAAACGATAAACAAATAATACTATTTTGACACATTTCATTTTAAATTAAAAAAATAGTTTTTTTTTTTTTTGGAAAACAAATTAATTAATTAAAATTGTGGCAAAAAAAAAAAAGAGAAGAAGAAGAAGAAGAGGGTTACTCCCCAAACAACTCCATACTATCAACCCCATCCAGATCCTCCATAGCCAAAACCTTGATCCTCTGCCTCAACTTCTCCCCAAACATGGCGCCGGCGACGCTCGCCATCCCCGGATTCTGGCTATTCAGCACCGAGAAAACAACCGCCTTCTCGAATCCTGCATTGAAGCAGAAATGCAGGAGCCCCTTCGGAAACACAAAAACATCGCCCTCGCCGAGCCGCTTCTGAAACACCTGGTTAGCGGAATCCACGAATCCGGCGGCGACCGTCCCCGCCCTCACGAACATCATCTCCGACGCCCTCGGGTGAGCGTGCGGCGCCACCAGGCCGTCCTCCTCGATGTCCGTGCGCGCCGCCGACAGGCCGAGCGTGTTCAGCCCGGGGAAGTCCGCCGCCGTCGCCAGCGTCGTCGCCGACCGGTAGAAGTTGTCGGTGTCGCCGGATCCGCCCAGCAGCGACGACTTGAAGTCCGACGCCGAGACGTCCTTTGGCGCCTGGCAGGGGTAGCCGTTGAGGAAGATGCCGCCCCGGTTCGAGGCGTCGGTGGGGCAGAGGTCGAAGAGGTTGTCGCCGTCGCCGCCGCGGCAGAGGCGGATCGCGGCGAGGAAGCTAAGCAGGGAGGCGAGTAGCAGTTTGTGGGGTTTCATCGTTATGGAGGTGCGCGTGTGTGTGTTTTATTTTGCTTGAGCAATAATTTTATAGTAAAATGGAGGTAGGGTTCTTGGAGTTCACTTCACTTAATTATTTTGCTTAAGCTGAAAAAAGAATGTTTGATTTTATGAAAGCTGTGCTACATTAATCTGTGAGGTTGGCTGTCCCTTTGCAACTTGACAAAAGGGAAAGGAAAAAAAAATCAAAATCTAGGTTGTTATATTTTGGATATGGTGGAATGTTTGGTTTGTGTTCTCGTCTCAGTTGATATGATGGAATGTTTGGTTTGTGTTTGGCATAGATTATGTATGCAATATTTGTTGAGGTGTGTACGTGGAGTTAGAGTTTTCATGTAATAACGATTTATTTTCCTTATTATTTTATAAGTGGAGATTTACACGCACAAGAACTTCTATGAGAATAGATCTGCATGAAGATTCGATTGTACACTGATAAGGTATTCTTAGAGATATACCTTAAATATATTCTCCAGGGTTTGCATGAAGTATCGACTATATATATATATATATATATATATATATATATATATATATATATATATATATATATTTGAAGATCGGGACTTGGCCGCTGCGCGTGAGACGAGAATATTCTTTGAGAGTTTATTGTTCATCGATGTTCGTGTTTTGAGTTTCATCATTCATTCATCAATTGTTGGGTAGACTAGTTGGTGAGTGAATTGTAATATCTTGAACTGTTCTACGTTCAAGATTGGGATTATACTTTTCGTTCTTGTGAAAAGTATTGTGGGTAGACAGTAGACTAGTTCTGAGTTTGCCTTGGATTAACTTGAGAGGAGTAGAGTAGGGTGAGGAGAGAACGTCTTACGTTCAAGAGTCTTGTATCCCACTCTTGATAGTGGATTATTTCTTGGGATAGTTCCTACAGACGTAGGTGTATTTATCATCGAATTGGGTTACCATTTGTGTGTTCTTTATTGTTACGTTATGTGTTACAGTTGAGAGCGTTTAGTTCACACAAACACTTGAGTTATACAATTTCAAAATTGAACTTGACTTGCTAATTAATGTTATAAATTAAACTTCAACTTGAAAGACTTAATTTGGTCGTTGGAAAAAAAAAAAAAAAAAAAACTCCAAATACTATTCCGTAAAATCACTTAGTTATCTATTTTTCAAAGTACTAGAATTGTACTCTCGAGTTGTTAGAAAAAATATCATTAATTGTATAAATAACAAATATAAATGTATAATTTAAATGTAAAAATAAATGTTGTAGTTTCATAAATGAATTGTACTTATTTAAACATATTTCACCCATCAATAGTAATATTTTTTTAGGTAGTCATCGTATCTTTACAATCCATTACATTTTAATTAAGAAAAATTCAATTAAAAATATAGTAAAATCTTGGTCTTGACAACATGCAATGATTGTACCTATAATATTTGCTCTTTTATATTGTAATTATGTATCAACATTCTTAAGGATCGGAGTTATTTTATTCCATATAGTTTTTTTAAGTTATGAAATTCTAATTGATGTAAAATATAAATTAAGAATATTAATTAATCAAATTTAATTATTATTGAGTTTTTTTTTTTTAATGAAAATAGAATCTTTATTTTGAATTCTAAACGTTTTTTATTTGAGACTTAGTAAAAAGTAAAATAAAAATTGACATTTCAAAAATATTTTTTGCTAAATTTACAATATTTAATAATTTATTTATTTTGTTTATACAAATATGTGCTAAAATAATAACAATTTTTATATTTATGCAATGTCAATTTTAATTTTTTATAAACTTAATGGCCAGGTGGGCTAGTCCGAAATCGAAGGGGTTAGGGCCAAAAGATATTAGCCCGTTAGAAAAATAAGCCCGATTAATCCAAACCGAATTGCGTACAACCCAATACGACTGGCCCGAAAGCCGATAGATTGACCCGTTTGACATGGGGGATTTTAAACATAGCCAAAATTTCTCTCAACATAGCCCCCAAATAAAATAATAAATGTAATTGTATTGAAATGTACAATTCTACCCTCACGTATCACATAGCCACCACGTCTAATAGATGAATTCTGACATCCTCATCCTCAACGCTGGCCGCTGGTTCACCCGCACCGCCGTCTACCTCGAGCATCGCCACGTCGTCGGCTGCCACTCACCGCCGCGCCTTCCGGACATCTTCAAAGCCGTACTCTTCTCCTTCCCCTCCCACCTTTCCACCATCAAAACAACTGTTGTCGCCGTCTCCGGCAGCAACGACCGCGATATCAAGATCTACGACCTCTCTTCCTCTTCCGAGATTGGATCCTTCCATCACTCCACCTCCATTACATCTGTTTCCTTCTAGCTACTCTCTCCCTGCCCTTAACCTACGCCTACCACCGTGCCTTTCGGACAACGTTTAAAGCCGTGAATGGCCGGGAGAACTAGGCAATGCGACGACCCTCCGCACCTTTGAGCCATTGCACTTTGAGGGTGGGCTCTGGAACGAGGGCAGCGACTGCGTGCGTGCGGCAGCCGTTCCGAAACATACAACGAAAACTGGAAAATTGCGATGTCCATTAATGGTGAACTATTTTAATAAGTAGAACTGTGGATTCATTCTTGCGGAACTACAAGCTGGGGAAAACTCTCGGAATTGGCTCATTTGGTAAAGTTAAAATTGTTGAACATGCTTTGACAGGGGGTTATGGGCTTATAAATAAATTTTAATAAGAATTAGACGAGGGGGTTATGGGCTTATAAGGGTATAATTGTACATTTAAATACTATTTTTATTATTATTTTAATTGGGGGTTATGTTAAGAGGAAAGTTGGCTATGTTTAAAATCCCCCGTTTGACATCCCTATTAATTTTTTTTCCAAAAACCAAATAATTATGTATGCAATAAACAAAATGAATATTAAAAAAAAAAATTGAGGGTGGAAAAAAAATAGTAGTAATAAATAATAAACATAGGGTTTAAGTAATCTTATGTGTATTACTGTTAATAATTAGGGCACAGGCGGTGCAGTCACATACACAGATAATAATGGTTTTCTCCGCCTTCCTCCGGCGTTGGAGTCTTCGGAGCGGAGAAGTGGGGATTCTGAGATCTCTCCGTTATTATCGTTTTAAACGTGAGACTCGCGGCGTTGATTTGAAAAAATCATGGTCGCCCTCGGCCTCGATTCCGCTGCCTTGGTTGGTTGAAGGAGGCGAGGTGGTTCACAAGAGAAGCCTCGACATCGGCGATGGCGGCAACGAATTGGTGGGATCATCCCACGGTTGGGTGGCTCTATTCAACAAGCGCAGTAACGATCTGTTCCTCTCAGATCCTCTCTCTCATCGCCGAGTTACCGGATCCTGATCTCAACTTAGACCTGGACCTGGCGCGGCACTCGTCGCCATTTGCTCGCCTGGCCGAAGCTCCGGCTGGACCGCCGTCGGCGAGCTGTTCGTTGGTGCCGAACTCGACATCCAGAGCTACCTCCTAGTCTCGATCGCTAGGGTCCACGAAGATCTGGTGTACCTCAGCAGAGAAGGATACTTCAGCTCCGTTTCGATTGGAGGGGACCATATCTTACCAAGTGGAGAAATGTATGGCCAATGGAAGATCTTATTGGTAGACCTGCAGAGAGATATGTTTGGAATATCCAAAAACCAATCAGAAATATACCTATATTCTTGCGACCGTACAAGTATTTATCCGAGAAGTCGAAGGCTCCGGTCACAGACTTGGTTGGAGGAGAAGAGCGATACCCCACCTTGTATATGCAGAGCACTCGGGCAAACTATTTCTTGTGCAGCGGTTCTCCCTTGGAACACATCCCTTATTGTCCAGTTAAAGGTTTGGAGGATGTTTTTGAGTGCAGGACTTTTGGGTTTACTGTAATGGAAATGTCGACGGAACTTGTACCAAATCAAAATTATGGATTATGTACGCTGGTGGAAGATTTAAAGGGAATGGCCATGTTTGTCGGGATCAACCACTCGTTTGCGATTCTGGCGGCTCAGGTGCCTGGATTGAAGCCGAATTGCATCTACTTCAGTGATGCAAAGAGAAGTAAGATGATGTGCGGGGTGAATGACTATGGAATCTTCGATTATCAAAATAAGCTTATTCTATAATATTTATTTTCGTAACAAGTAATTGTGTAGTTTAATTTTTAAATATTGAGGTAATTACAACTCGTCCTCTTAGTTTGATGCTTAATGTTGAAAGATAGTTATGTTGAAAGTTTTAATGCTTATCACTAATATAATCCCAACGTGATTAATAAGATTGTGTAATTAGTTTTATTTTTTCTAATTGAAACTCTTATTATGCTTACTATTTACAAATCCAAATCATGCTAAATAAAGGGTCTTGCTATTAAGCCATAATAATATATATAGTTGTATTCTTTTGTTCATCTATTATTCTCAGTGTTTTAAAAACCGAACAGAACCGCCGGTTGACTATGAACCGTCATAATTTCGGTTCATAAGGGCGATTTAGGAAAGAAAAGAAAAGAAAAGATTACGCGTTCCAAGATTGTCGTCACTTCCTAAAACTAATTATCCTATTAATTAACATAAATATTCGATGCAACTAAGACCTATTCTTATGCTTAAATATCATATTTATATGCTATCTTCCTATTTATTTATGCTTAATAACTTGTATATGAAAATTACATGTTTTTTTATATATCAATTCATGTTTAAATATGGTGAATGACAATGAATATTCGAATGCAACTAAGACCTATTCATATGCTTAAATAATCATATTTATGTGCTATCTTCCTATTTATTTATGCTTAAAAATTTGTATATGAAAATTACAAAAAAAAAAAAAAAAAAAAACATAGATGAATATTCGAATGCAACTAAGACCTATTCATATGCTTAAATAATCATATTTATATGCTATCTAACTATTTATTTATGCTTAATAATTTGTATATTAAAATTACAAAAAAAAAAAATTAGAAAAAAAATATATGAATATACAAATGCAACTAAGACCTATTCATATGCTTAAATAATCATATTTATATGCTATTTTCCTATTTATTTATGCTTAATAACTTGTATATGAAAATTACAAAAAATAAAATAAAATAACATAGATGAATATTCGAATGCAACTAGAAACCTATTCCTATGCTTAAGTAAACATATTTATATGCTATATTCCTATTTATTTATGCTTAATAACTTGTATATGAAAATTACCAAAAACTAGAATAAAAAAACACAGAGAAATAGTCGAATGCAACTATAACATATTCTTATGCTTAAATAATCATATTTACATGCTATCTTCCTATTTATTTATGCTTAATCACTTGTATATGAAAATTACATGCTATTTGATTTTTATATCAATTCATGTTTAAATATCGTGAATGACAATGAATATTCGAATGCAACTAAGACCCATCCCTATGCTTAAATAACCATATTTATATGCTATCTTCCTATTTATTTATGATTAAATGCAACTAAGACATATTCATATGCTTAAATAATTATGCTTATATGATATCTTCTTATTTATTCATGCTTAATAACCTGTATATGAAAATTACAAAAAAATAATAATAAATAAAATAAACAGAGAGTGCAACTCGAAAATTAAATTACACGGTAATAAGAAGAAGAAGAAGAAGAAGAAGAAGATTACGGAAGGCTAAAAGTATGAGAGAATAATAAATGAGCAATTAATCCCTTAAAATATGGAACAAATAAATGAAGATTACACTAATACCCTTTTCCTAAACAAAATATGCATTTTTTAATTAATTTCCAGGAATAAATCCTAACCACTAATCTAAAAAGATGGAAGGTCTAGATTGGTTCTTAGTTCTCACTAACTAATATGGTTAGCATATGAACCAATCCCTATATATATATATAGTAGCATTCTGGTGGAAACTAACCTTAAGTTGAAACATAGAAACCGACCATATACGTTGATCTTAAGGATCCAATAATGGATGAGATTAAATGAAATAATGCATTAAAAAAATAAAATATTGTGTCATTAAGGACAAATTCGTCCAGAATTTTAATTAAAAAAAGGAAATAAAATATCATTCCATAATAATAGAAATTTTCCATAACCAACCTACACTACTCCACTTCTCTTGCAACAATGCAATTTCCGGCCAGATCTTAATGATAATCGTAAAACGGACAATCGGGTTTTATTCTGCTCGAAGAGACGAAGAGATTCATGGGTGGATCGCTCGTTTTGGTGGAGAAACGAAGGAGATATTCGCTGAAGAAGTCGGGACAGTATGGAAATCGCGACTTCAACGGCGACGTAAACTTCCAGACGCAATTCCGGCCTCATCGTTGATCGGATTTAGATGGGCGACCTACCGTTGGAAACGTCTTGAAGTGTAGAACATGTTTCTGGGTAGTCCCATCCGATTTGAATGAGATTTGAGTTCAAAATTTGATAAATTTCATAACAGTCGAAAAATGCATCAAAATGACTAGAATATGCATTGATATTCAATTTGAGTTACAATGAGTTGTTTGTGATTACTCAACAATTGTTGCACATCCAAATAGTTTTGGAGCATATATTTAGGTCACGAGTTGTTGAATATTAATAGATCTTCTTTTCATTTACAAAATTTGATTTATGGATCAACAACGTTTTTTTGTTGCATATATTTTCGAACTAAACCTATTAGGAAAAACTAAACCCTAACTTGTAGAGAAAAGTAAACCCTAATAGGGAAATCTAAACCCTAACTTGTAGGGGAAGCTAAACCCTATCATATACGGAATATTAAACCCTAACTTGTTGGGAAAGTTAAACCCTAATATGAAAAACCGAACCGAATATGCATCAAAGTTATAAGCACAATAATCTACCAAAATATTTACGTATGCAGGCCTTGAAAATGAAAGGAAAATGCATCATAATTACAAGAATATGCAATTTATAACTTATTATATATACCAAATGAATGAATAGTAAAATGCATCAAAACGAATCGGAAATGCAACAAAATTAACATATATAATATGCATATTATTGACACTAAACACACTAGTGTAAAAATAAAATGAAAATGCATCAGACTGAAATCTAAAATGCAACAAAATTGACATAATATGCACTATAATAATATACACGCATTATGGGTACTGAAGAGTAAGCGTGCGAGGCTTTCTCTCACTAGAAATTCTCTCTCGGGTTTTCTAGTTCACGCCAATAACGGCTATCTCTCCAGTCACCTTTCTTCACTTTCCGGCGAGTTTTTCCGGCCACAATCACCACATAAACTACATAATCTGGTTCAGCTCGAAGAGGCGCACAAACTGGTGTAATTTCATCCGAATCTGACGACAAGGGAATTTAGGGTTCCGGCACCGCCACCCCCTTTTCTGGCGAATCGGGCCGTGCGATTGCCCCCAAACTTGGTGGGCAGGGTCGTACGGCTCCCTGCAAGGTTCGGTGCAAGTTTCACGGCAATCCGATGGTCGGATCTCCGGAGGCGGCGTTCTGGGTGTACGACGCTGCCCTCTATTTTCCGGCGATTCTGGCCGGCCGCTGGCCGCCAATCTTTTTCTGCTATCACCCCACATCAAGGCGACCCTCTTCACCAAGTTTCAGATTCATCCATCGTGTTTTGCTTCCGGGATTGTTTTTTTTTTAGTTTTTGCGGCGAGTCTGCAAATTTGGGGATACAGAGGCACCGGCGGCGTTAATGTTCTATAAAATCATTAATATAAATAATACATAACTGATAAGGAGAAATAATTAATGCATATCCCAATAAATTAGGAAGATTCAGTTTTTTATAATTAAAATTACACTTATAACCCTAAATAATACCAAAAATGCATTAAAAAAATCAAAAAACAATATTTAATTGTTAATTTGAAATCAAATCTGATCCATTAGATCTTCAAGATCAACGGTTGTGGACGATTTCTAAGTTCCAACTTAACATTAGTTTCTATATATATATATATATATAGAGGATGGATCTTCAATTGAAATCAACTTTTAAATCAATTTTAAAATGACAATTTTGTAATTTTTTTGAATTCAAAAGTCTAATTTAAATCCACCAGTAATCAATTTATTATCCTAAATTATATACAAAATTGTCATCATGTCTTTTAATATACTTCGCATAAATTATAATCGACAAAGAAAGCAATAATGATTATTACTCCTTAAATTTCTCCAACTTCTATTTTTATTCCTTTTATTATTTTCTTTTAAAATTTTATTGAAAAAATTGAATGCAAATAATACATACAATATGCATCTCAAAGAGTATAAAACGAGCTTTAAAGTAGTAAATATTATATAAAAAAATTGAAAAGAAAATGACCAAGTTATAGTATTTTAAAGATTCAAAACAAGTTTATATATTCATGCAAATTTTTTATTTTGTTGATTTGTATCAAATCTTATCATATTCAATTAAGAATCGGTGGTGGTGGATTTAATTTTCAAATATATAAATAAAACCCACAAACCTCACCCCACAATTGTACCCACGTACGTAAATCTAATATGTAAATCTAATCTTTGCTACGTTAGTTATAAATTATACATCAAATTTAATATTTAAAAATTTTATACACCCACAAACTCACGTAAATATATTATTTTACACATTAATTATACATCAAATCACATTTTCACACTACATTTTGTAAAAGAAATCAGATTAAAGATTATTTGTAACGGTTAAACAAGAATTTTGTGTTCCAATAAATAAACTACCCATATCACCACAAACCCACAATCCCATATTTACAATCTCACGTATTTAACCCTATTTAACACTACCTGTTAAGGCCAAACCTGAACATGACTCGAACTAGACACGAACGATTAAGTTCGTGTCGATATGACACGATAATAACCTGATATGTCATAACAAGATTATAATCCGATTGAACCTACTATAATAATAAATACTATTTAATACTCAATAAATAAAATTTTAAGAAAATATATAATGTATTATTGAAAATTTTATAAAATAATTCATTAATAAAAATAACAAATTAATTAATATTTATATTAGCAGGGTACGTAAACCCGGCCCGAAATTTTCAAGTCCTTGTTAGGTTAACCTGATAGTGATATGGACTTAATAAGCCTCGATACAAACCCATTAATTTTGTGCATGTTCGTGTTGACGCTATCGTGTCGTGTCGAAAATTGGCAGACTACACGTATACCCCATTAGAATGCATAGGCTTTATATTATGATGCAAACGGACACTTATAATAATATAGTTAAATTTGCAAAAATATATGTGTTGTCAATTATTTTGAATGCATTGCATGGTCTCAACTGTTTCTAATATTGATTTTGTATTATTTTCATGAGTACAAACAAAATTTTAAAACTTATTTATTTGACCTTAATTAAGCTTCTAATTATTCATTCATATATAAAACAATGGAAAACTTAAATCTCATGTTCGTTCTACTATATTTAGATTAGGGATAAACTAATCTGCAAAACTAATGCAATTTACCTTTTAAAAATTAATCTATTTTTTGGATAATACGAGAGCATTATCGCTGGCCTGGCCATATTATGCCTAGGGGTGGGTCGGTACGGTATACCTTCGTATTTTCGTCATACCTTATACCTTACCTTAAGTGACGGTATGCTAATATTTCATACCTTTACCTTACCTTACTTGTCGGTATACCTTAAATCGGTATACCTTAATTTCGGTATGAAGCAAATTACATACCTTTACCATACATTATTTTCGGTATATCATACCTTAAGCCGGTATGCCACGATATACCTTAAATTAATTATAAATAAATAAATCAATATATGCATAATTCATATCTTAGAAACTTACAATACAATTAATAGCACCCCAAATATTTAAACTCCAACATTCTTCAAAACAAAACATCTAAATTCAAAACACAATGAGAGCATAAAAAACTTTATAATCTCACTCCATAATTTAAGGTATATACATAATTTAAGGTATATACCCTACTTTCGGTATATACTGCGATAGTGGTATATACTGCGATACCGGTATATACCTTATTTTCGGTATATACCTCGATAACGGTATGTAACGGTATACCCCGGTATTCAAAAGTTGATACCTTTACCTTACCTTTGTCTTCCGGTACGGTATGATACCTTACCGAAAATTTCGGTATACCTTAATTACGGTATTTTCGGTAAATTTTCGGTACGGTATGGACGGTATACCGAATTTTCGGTATATTTCCCCAGCCCTAATTATGCCCCTCTAAACAAGAATTTGATGTGAATCGATGGCTCAACCCAAAACAAGAACATTGCACATAAACTGATTCTATCACACAGCAGAAAGTAAGGAATCATTCATGTGAATCGATGGCTTATGTTTCTATTAATCATTTTCAGAAAATTAAAAGGAACAATATCTCAGCCTTCACAAACTCTAATTTCATACCCATAGCCCTATTTACTACCGAAACACATATGCATAATATAGATTATAATATGAATGCAAACTCATGTATTATATCCATTAAACAAACCGGCAATCAACAATTAACACAGCCATTCGCATTCAATTTCCAAAAATCAGGTCATAATATCCAGTTAATATTGCAAGACATCAAAAACGAAGAACAATCAAATCAAAAGCAACCATACACTCTATTATATACATACATCCAATGAGATTATGTAATTTCTCCTAATTGAATTGACATAATCGATATCAAGCAAAACAATTCAATCAAATATATACAATATTACCTTGCAAGAAAGACACGATTCTTTCTTAGGGCATACCTCCAAAATTAATTCAATTGATTAGAAAATCTTTCTTCCAAATCTGCTCAGTTGGTAGAGACTCGTGATGATAACGTGTTGTAAAGTAAATTGTAGAACAGAGATTACGAGAAGAAAAGAAACGAGAGAAGAAGATGGAGGCGCAGAGAAACGGCGGTATTCTCATTAATCTCATATTATGTCTAACAACTAGGGTTACAAGTAATATATATATACAAGAATAAAAACCCTAACTTATCCATAAGTAATGTCCATATATAAATATTTACAACACTCCCCCTTGGACATTACGTTACGATGTTTATGCCTCGTTAAAAACCTCTCTGTAAAAACCACGTGGGAAAAATGCGGTAGAGGAAAAGAGTACATAACATACGTTTATACATGTGTTGCATTAGTTGCCTCATTAAAAACCTTAACTAAGAAAACCCATTGGGAAAAAACTTAGTAAGGGAAAAAGAGTACAACTATTTAGCCTTCAGAGCATAATCTTCAGGATTATATATTTCGATTCTCAAGACCTATTATTTAAAAATATGTCGCTCCCCCTCAAAACAACGATATTTCATACTATTTCTCGTGTATATATATATGAGGAGGTTTAGTGAATAATCTGCAGGATTATCACTAATATATATTTATAACAAAAATTCTTCTAGAACTCATGTATGCAACACAATAACAACATTATATATCCTCATATAGGATATTGGGGATTATAACAATTTACCAGTCTCATAATACGTTGTGGGGATCAATCAAAATAAGCAACATGCATCCAAAATCAATCAACATCAATCTCAATTAGTATCTCAATACGTAATATATATCAAGGTTTTAGCGAACCTTGAAGATAACAAAGAATATGAACACTATACGAATAGTCTCCTTCTAGGAGTAAAAATAAACCAAGGTTTTGTATACCTTATAACAAATATAGTGTTCAACATCCTTCAATATATCTGCTTCTAGGAGAATCTCAAAATCTTTAAGAAGATAGATCAAGGTTTCGTATACCTTGAAGATAACAAATAATATGATTACCATCATATAAACATATCTCCTTCCTGGAGTAATTCAAGTATTGCTAGCATGTTGATTTCATACGACGTATCAGGCCTGATAGAGTAGTACTTCTGGTACTTAAGATAATGAACTTCTGGTTCATAATTTATTTGTTATCTTTTTCACTTCAAGTGATGAAACAAATATTGAGATACTAAACGGATGCAATTTATCAAATTAACACTACTTAAAATTCTTATAAAACAAACCGACTGGTATAATACTCCTTCTAGGAGACACTCGAACTGCTGGCCGAGATAATATTTAGACTTATCGCAAGTCTTTCATACTAAAAACTCCGTCATTAAGCATGAGTTAGAATTCTCAAGTTCTATGCGTGAACCAATATAATGCATCAGTATAATCAAAACCATTACTACAATCATTCAAATACCTTTTGAATAAACACGCAAGAACATATATCATTTTAACAATCCTTACTCCATAAGGATAAATTTCATTTAATTCATGTTGCAATTTTATTTTCCCTTAGATAGGAAATTTTAAGTCCAACAGGGACTTGATTTACATATACATAGATATCCGCCTTATAACTTATACAATTGCGGTCATGATGATAAATCACTAGGATATCTATAATTACTGCCAGATATATTGAATAGCGGAACATTTATAACAGGAGAATGAAACTATATTGAGGGTCTCTCTGCTAAAAGCCCTCGAGCCACTCGCTTTGCTTTTCACTACCTCATTTTATTTCCTCATTAAAAACCATTTGTGCCCTGCTGGGACAACATTCACTATAAGAAGATATTACTGAGAAAAGTAAGACTTATCGTCTATTTATCGAGTTAAGCTCCACCTCAACCTCAAGTGCTTCTGGCACTATAATTCTATATTTCACCAAGTGCTTCTAGCACTATAATACCAAATTCGTTCTAGATCTAGATCATCATTCAATGTATACCGGTAATGATTGAGGTGAAATTGTCGACACTTATGATATTTTTAATTATATTTTTCTCCTGAATTGTCATCCATGACAATATATATAACTCTAAATAAACCAGATTATTCATCATTTCCCAAGAATATATTTGATCTGGTCGTTCCGTAATCCCAGTGTAATGATTAATTAGTGCACGTGCAAATTCGTCTGCAGGACGATCCTCTTCGAGAGGTTATATGGTGTAACTGGGATTTTTGTCTACAGGACGATCCTCTTCATGAGGTTCTATGGAGTAATAACATATATATTTAGTTTTATTATAATTACCGCGGATTTACTCTTTAGCACCAGTAAAATGTTTACGCTTCAGGCGTATAAGAGCATCAAATAATTTGTTAAGTTCTCAAAGAACTTCATTTTACTGTGGTGCATATATACTGCAAGTATATAGAATTTATTCACTCCATTGGCAGTTAATTACTAATTGAACTTTTTGTTCATCTTTATGTAGTGCGAGAATTAATATTCAATCCAACAAGAATTAAGCGGCATTCTTTCATTCATATCTCCCCCTAATGCCGTGAAATGATTAGTTGGATTATTAATACAACGTACCAATTAATAAAAATAATCCCCGATATTTGGCTCTATTTATAATTGAAATTTTGACGGAGTATACATAAAGTTTTATTAGAGCCTTCATATGTACGTTTTGGTGGCTATAGAAAGATAGCAGATGGGGAAATGATGACTTATATTATCACGCACTAATTATATGTGGGGGAAACCCAAATACTCATGCTATAGATAACTGAAAATAATTTGGGTATTTAAACTTTTTATTCGCAACATGGTTATCGTTAGATTACTTCCCATTAAGGAAGAATAATGAGCTTTTCAGTAGGGAATATCAACTCTTCTGGAGATGACAATAGGGATATTATCTCTAGAGATGACAATAGGGATATTATCTTATGAATTCTTGAAGTTCTCCCCCTCTTTTTAGAAAGAGTTACAAAATTGATATTCTCCAAAATATTATTTTGATGCTCTAGTTTTACATATCGTACGTTTGCTGCAGTCAAACTAATCAATATAATTCATAATCTTCACGATTATGTGTTATAGAAACTAATCAATATGATTCATATAATCTTCAAGATCACATGCTATAGGAGAATATTAAGTTTGCTTCAGGCAAACAAATAGTTACAATTAGCATCTTAACATTCATGGGCTACTATACTCATGACCTCAATTTGCTCACTCACATTCTACTATATTAGAATCAATAAAAAAAATATAATATCATTCCCTCAAGTATTTCAATAAGTAGCAGTGTGCTTCAAGCATCACTTGACCGCAATTAACTATGTATTACTTCAGGGAATACACAATTTAATAATTATATTACTTAAGGGAGAACTATGTGAGCTTCTTGTTAAGATAAATGCAATAATATATGCATATACAAACTCATACATGTGAGCAATAATGGTTAGGTGGCAATTAATAAAAAACAACATGAGGAAATCTCCCTTCAACTCAACATAACAATACCCAAAACAAGAATTTGATGTGAATCGATGGCTCAACCCAAAAAAAGAACATTGCACATAAACTGATTCTATCACACAGCAGAAAGTAAGGAATCATTCATGTGAATCGATGGCTTATGTTTCTATTAATCATTTTCAGAAAATTAAAAGGAACAATATCTCAGCCTTCACAAACTCTAATTTCATACCCATAGCCCTATTTACTACCGAAACACATATGCATAATATAGATTATAATATGAATGCAAACTCATGTATTATATCCATTAAACAAACCGGCAATCAACAATTAACACAGCCATTCGCATTCAATTTCCAAAAATCAGGTCATAATATCCAGTTAATATTGCAAGACATCAAAAACGAAGAACAATCAAATCAAAAGCAACCATACACTCTATTATATACATACATCCAATGAGATTATGTAATTTCTCCTAATTGAATTGACATAATCGATATCAAGCAAAACAATTCAATCAAATATATACAATATTACCTTGCAAGAAAGACACGATTCTTTCTTAGGGCATACCTCCAAAATTAATTCAATTGATTAGAAAATCTTTCTTCCAAATCTGCTCAGTTGGTAGAGACTCGTGCTGATAACGTGTTGTAAAGTAAATTGTAGAACAAAGATTACGAGAAGAAAAGAAACGAGAGAAGAAGATGGAGGCGCAGAGAAACGGCGGTATTCTCATTAATCTCATATTATGTCTAACAACTACGGTTACAAGTAATATATATATACAAGAATAAAAACCCTAACTTATCCATAAGTAATGTCCATATATAAATATTTACAACATTATTTTTATTCTATGAATATATATTACAAATCCACTCCCTAATTACTTAATTTGTAATCTAATGATTTGGAAAATCAAATCAGAATAATGGTAAATCAACCCTATTATTATTATTATTATTATTATTATTATTATTATTATTATTATTATTATTATTATTATTATTAGCTAAAAAACAAGTACTTATACATTAGATTATTTTTAGGTCAGCGTTCTACAGAACAAACATCATACCCATGGGTTCCTCCGCCGTCAGCCGAAGTTGGATCGGTCGCCGTGTACTAAGTGGCCGATTTTTTGTCGGAAAAGCTGCCGGTGCCTTTTTTGTTTCACGGACGATGAGCACCGCCACCGGCAGTGGTGACGTTTCTCCGTCATCGCCGCCGCTGCTGATGCTACCGGCAGCCGTTGATAAAAGCGGCAGAATCTCTTACACCTTCCACAGCCTTACAAGGAACGACACCATTACCTACAATACCACCGATACTGATGATATAGGATCAGATGACGTCATCAACGACGTGAAATTCGCCGGTTCCTCCCGCGGGTGGCTGGCTCTCTACAACCGCCGGAACCACCACCTCCTCCTCTCAGACCCCATCGCCCAACGCCACCTTAAGCTCCCACCGCTGGCCGGGGCGGACCGAGTCGTCCTCTCCTCCTCTCTCCCTCATCTGGCCTTCGCGTCGGACGTCTACGGCCGCCTCGCTTTCTGCTCGCCTCTCCGCCGCAGCGGCGGATGGACAGCCTTCGGAACTGACGGCCGCTCGTACGAGAATCTCGTCTATTCAAGAAGACACCGCCGCCTCTTCTGCGTCACAGTCGATCCCATTCGGTAGTTGTAGATAGCTGGGGAGCTATAGAGAGCTGGGCTGTGAGAGAATCAGATGTAGATAGAGAGAATGGCCCAACCCTAACCCTAAGTCTCGATCGTTGGATAAGATGCAATGTACTTACTAATGACCCTTTTAATCATAAAGAGTACGAGTGGCCGACGAGATGTTACTTGAAGAAACAGTGCTACCAGATTAAATACCTCGTCTCAGACGAAATCTCCGGCGATCTGTTCTTGGTGGTGCGCCACACTAATCCCCGGTCAGGCCGCCATGGCTCCTTCGTCGACAGAAACGGCTGTAATTATCATAGGAATCCGTACAGAACGATTGATTTCGACGTTTTTAGGGTTGATTGGGAAAGCGGGGAGTTGGAGCACATGATGGATTCTTTGGGCGGGCTGGCATTGTTTGTCGGAATCAACGAGCCCCTGGCGATTAATCCGGTCTGCGGAGTTAGCACGGACTCCATCTACTTCACCGATGAGAACCGTCTTGTGGAGCCGACAAGGTTGGTGAGGACAAACTACGGTGGCCATGATAATGGCGTCTTCGGTTACCGGAGCTTGGGTTTGTCTCCTTGTTGCTATTACTATCCGATTGAATACGATAAAATAAAGAAGACTCTGCCTCTGCCATTGTGGTTCACCCCATCAACACAACACAATATTAGTTAAGTTTAATTGCTACTGCAATTAATCGACTCATTAATTTTATGTTAAGTCGTTTATCTTATTACAAAGTACATTGTTTTGACTGATTCCTGTTGGATATCATAACATATTGGAATCATATTTGGTCGTGCATTGTAATTCAATTACCAACTATTTTTCATTAGGATTAGCATTTGATTGCTTGATTCAGTTCTTGTTGATTTGTTTATAAAAGCTTGTCAGTAAAAATCATAAGTTTGTAGGGCTGCAAACGAGCCGAGCTATTCGAGACTTATTTGATGCTCGATTCGGTAGAAGCTCGTTCGAGTTCGAATTCATTAACAAATCGAATCTCGTTCGAGTTCGAATTCATTAACAAATTAACGAGCCGAACTCGAGCACTAGGGTATTCAACTCGTTTTGCTCGCGAACGTAATGTGTTCGGCTGGTATATTAATCGAGCATGTTTGCGAGTATGTTCGTGAACTCTTAATCGAACTTCTAATCGAGCTTGTAAAGGAGCTTTAGCATTTATGTGTAAAAAATTATAAAAGAAAATATGTTTAAATCATGTCTTTAAAACGAGCTCGAACACTAGCTTTTCACGAGCAAAATTCAATTCGAGCTCAAATCCAAACCGAACTCGAGCCCGAATTTAAAGCTAGAATCGAACTCGAACCCGAACTTGAACATGTAAAATATTAAACGAGCCGAACCCGAGCAGACCACAACTCGACCAGGCTCTGCTTGTTTGCAGCCCTAGTATCATATTATCGGCAAAAATAAGATTTTATAGTATGATTCAGATTTATTCAAAACCGCTTAGCTAATATTAAAATGGCAATAAAATAAAATCCCATAACTACAATAGAGATTAATTAGGGAAGTGATGAAAAATAATGGATTTGGAGGCATTGCATAACAAATAACATGCATACTACTGTAATCGATATCCAAACTTTATAATTTAAGTGATCGAGTGTATACGAGTGACATGTAGTAATAATAAAATAAAATCAACGTTTGGGCGGAGAGAACCACATGAGTTTTTGGAGGTGTTCGTCATTGATATTGGAGATGAATGCCGGTTTGAAATTTCCGTTGGAGTAATCCACTCTACCCACTTCTTTATCCATGTAATGGACTCTATCCTTGTACCAGATGCCATCCCCAACTCTTGTATCTAATCCGCCTGTCGTATGTAAAGTAGATGGAATCCGGCTTCACTCCAGCTACCTCCGATGCCGGAATCGCCATCGGCTCGTTTAATCCGATGAGGCGATGGAGGACGCCGGCGATGGACGGGAGCCTAACGATTCGATCAGTGGTCGGATCTACAAGGTCCACAGCGTGGGTTTCCTTACAATATAAAACCATCCATCCCTGCGAGGAACCGGTGAAATCGGAAGAAGCTGTGGATTTTGTCGTCTTATAAGCAGTAGAACTTGAAACTCGACCCGTCCATAAAATCATAATCACAACAAGGCCAAATCCTCAACCATGGCGCCGCCGGAGCCGTTTTATTTGTAGATGCCATCCGACGAGTTCCGGCAAAGCTATTATAACAAAGAGATTTGAGGAGCGTAGAACGCCGCCGGGGGAGTGAAGAGAAAACCATTGTGATCAACGCCGTCTCTCCTAACTTCAACTTCGATGCCCTACCTAATTATTAAGAGTAACACATTATGTGTAATGTATATCCAAACCCTAAAATTTGGAATATTTATTATGAAAGCCCGATGGATACTCGTAGCCTTGTAGGCAAATAAAATAGTTCAGATGTCTTTTTTTCTTTTTCCTTTTCTTTTTTCCTTTTTTTTTTCCCCTAAATATACTATCTATCTACTTAGTCACGGGCCACCTAATTTAGCCCATTCTAATCCATATTCTAGCCCAAAATTAAGGGACCATGTGCATGAAATAATGTAGAAGGTGTGTAAAAGAGATGAAAAAAATGTGTAGAGACATTGTAGGAGGAGTATACAGAAATCTAGAACAAGGGAAGGTTCTGGAGACTTATTCTCCATCTTTGAATCAAACTGATCTCCACCATCCATCATGGAACCTCATTTGTGAATCATAAACCAAATCAATCAATCTCTCAAGCATTCTTCAAGAACAAGTACGTAACAGTAAGCTCACAAAAGACTACATAAGCATTGATAAATCTTCCATTCATGGCTCTTCTTGCCTTTTCTGCGTAATGCAGTTGAACGTAACAAAACCAATATTAAACTTGTAGGCTCACAAAAGACTACATACGCATTGATAAATCTTCCATTCATGGCTCTTCTACGCATTGATAAATCTTCCGTTCATGGCTCTTCTTGCCTTTTCTGCATAATGCAGTTGAACGTAACAAAACCAATATTAAACTCTTTTTTACTTACTTGCTCAAATATTTTGAATGTATAATAGAGCTGTTGATTGTCCGTTAAGGGATTAAGACCCATTATGCACAATGTCGGAACCATGACCCAGGTTTGTGGCGGAACATAGAGAATTCATCTAAGAATTCATCCGCCACTAAATTTTTTGTTCTAATTAACCATTAATTTACTAATTATTATTCAAATTAATTAATCATATTATTACAATTTTATCTTTATTTACTAAATTTGTTTTAATTAGCATTTAAAAATAATTATTATTAAACTCAACTACATATCTATATACCTTACAAATTTTCTTGTGATCTTGTTGTATGTGATATTTTAAAATATGTTAAAATTATCTTGCGATTTGTTATGTTTGATGTAATAAGCAAAATTTTACTTTAATACTTTTTTGAAGCAACCATTTTATTTTAATTAAAAATGAAATTATTTATTAAAAAAAAAACATTTGTGTTGGAATAAAAAGTGGTATACGGATGTAGAGGTGTTCAAAAGAACCGGAACCGGCGGTTAAAACCGTAACCGTAATCGGAACTGGCAGTTTTTTAACCGGAACCGGAACCGGTGGTTCAGAACCGGAAAAGGAACCGGTGGAACCGGCGGTTCAGTTAAGGTTCCTAAGGCTTGGAACCGTAACCGGCGGTTCGGTTCCGGTTCCGGTTCCAAACCGGCGGTTCCAAATTTTGGAACCGTCCAATTTATATAAATTCTATTATTTTTATTTTTTTTCTTAAATATAATTTCTAAACAAATATAACATTATTTGTTAAACTTCATAAATAATAACTAAATATATATATAATTTGGACTTTTTTCAATTATATAAGTGTTACTCTCAAACACTCATTTGTTATTTCTTCATTGTGAGATATGTTTATTGTTTTTATAAGAGTATTACACTTTCAAGCTTCTTATTTATTTGATATGTGATATCTAACACATCCCAAACTATGAGAAGAGTTGCATGAGGAACACCTATAAAATTGAAAGAATATTCAAAGCCTTATGAAATAAAAAAGTTTTAAATTAAAAATAAATAAATAATAATTGTCCAGTTTTTTTCGGTTAGAACCGGAACCGTGTATTTGCGGTTCGGTTTCGGTCCTCCCTCGACGGAACCGGAACCGTGGGCACCTCTATACGGATGTATTAGTTAGAATAAAATCGGATTTCCACTATTTAAGTAAGATGTGGTTAGGACTTTCTTTAAATGAATTAAATCTAACTCGTCAAATTTTAAAAGTAAAAAATCCAACTCATCAACACATGTATTATATTTATAAGTTTCATCTTCAATCTTTAAATGATTATTAATTATTCATATTTAATTTATTTTTAACGTAAATTATATCGATTTAAAGATTTTTTTTATACTCTTTAATTAAAGATACATGTTATATATTTTATTAATTTTGAAACTGCAAGAATATTCCAAGAAAAAAATAATTAGAAGAGCTATTTTTGCATAGATGATTCGGAATAATCAAAGCTAGAGTGGAATTGTTAGTTACCAGAATCATTTTTAATTTGTTTAAAATCAAAGTTCAAGTAGTGTTTTATGTTATTTGTTATGTTTACTTTCGTAGTTATTTTTTTTTTTTTTTAAAATCATAATTTTGCAGATGGAAATGCGGAGGAAATCTGATCGGTCCTTTGGGAGACAATCTTTCTTACTGTTGTCTGTGCAGTGTAGGCAATATGACTGACAAGTCGAATTTATTTTTGGTGGAAAACGACACACCTTTATTTTTTTAATGATAATAATTGAAGATTTAATTTATTCAAATAAAGATAATACGTATATGATGTTGAAAATATATTAATCATACGAGAGACAATATGAAAATGCAATAGATGAATCAAATCGATATTTTACGCCGTAGAAAAGCTCCTTATCTTACAAGTGCCATGTTTAGGTTTTAGTGGGGTTTATGTTTAAGGAATACATATTAATAATATTTTCCCTTCAATATAAAATCATTGTGTTATCCATTGATTGACTGTCACATTTAATATACACACGGTACATAGGAGAACATACATTCGTTCGTAAAAGTTACCCTCCATTCAATAATTACAAGACAACTCAACACAAATGTTTAAAAAAAATAAAAAAATCTTATGACGTTGGGAAGAAAAATATGACCGATGTGAGAATAATTTTGTTATTATGCAACAAAAATTATGGATAAAGTTCAGTCATTTTTGCTCAACGACAATTACATACGTACTATAATTAATTAATTATGCAGTAAACTCTTTATTTTTATTTTTTTCATTTAGCCAGTTTGTCGAATACAACATATGAATAATATATATAATGATGGGCGAGATGTAAATAAAACAAAATGAGTAGTTTATGATTACATTTATATTAAGTTTTATTAGCACGCTTCAATAGCGGAGCTAGAAAAAATTGTCCGTGTGTACTTTAAATAATTTTGAAAGTCCTTTTTATCTTATCATTATATTTTGTGGTGTGGGCTTTCTACTACTCCAACTAGTTATGTACCCGTGCGATGTACGGGGCTAACTAAATGTGTTTATTATAAAAGTTTTGATCATAATATCTCTAAAGATATGAAATTTATATTCATTTGTATAATTTTGTTTAATTTCAATATGATGATTTTTTTATGCATATTATTTACTATTTTACTTACTACAGTATGTACGTAAGTCATAATTCAATTGATTTAATTTTTTTCTAATTTTTTATAAACATAATAAATATCAAGCGTAATATAACAAATATATTTTTAAATATCCAAATAAAATAAAATCTCAAATATATATTCTTACATTCATATATTATAAAAAAACTTCCTTATATACTACGTTCGTAGTACTTGTGTTGTTACTATCTTTGTCGCATATCAATATCTTGAGTCCATTACGACTTCGTGCCCTTGAAAAAGCAACATAAAGCTGGTCATGAGAAAACATTGGTTTTTTAAGAAAAAGACCAACGTGTGAGAGGGATTGACCTTGACTTAGCGCACCTGGCCACCGGTCTTCTCCATCGAAGGAGTGACCGGGTTCGATCCCTGGTGGGAGCGAATTGGGGAGATATAAGGTGGCTTGGAGATTTTCTTGGAGTGTTTGGGAGCTAGGCGTGCTAACATCTAATCTAACATTTAACATTTGTCCGATCAAAAAAAAAAAAAAAAAAAAAAAGAGGGAATTGTCTTCGTTCAAACTTAAATGGCATACGCTGATCAGATGAAGTATGAGTCATTCTCGGAATATTGCCCAATCTCGTGACCACCAGGCGCGTACCATTGCACAAACCCATCGAATGATAGATATTTCTTAGCAACATAACTGGTGTACCAACCTTTAGATTAAGCTTGTGAATCGGCATTCCTGAACATTTCAAACCATTTAAATATTTAGGGGTGTTGATATATGTATAACATCGAAAACCTTATCTGATTTGCATGGTTTGTCTGAACTAAAATATTATTTGCTTTCAGTGTTATTCATGGAAATCATATACGGATTCACATAATCGACTACATCTAGGGTAGGTGCGAGTACTGCTCTATCTTGAAGAAAAGACAAATCATCGAGCGTGCATACCGATGATGGATATGTTTCATTAACAATTGCTTCAATTGGATCCCCGGAGAATTTTAACAGTATGTCATCGGGGATATCAATAATTGCATGTCCGTCATTAGCACCACCAAGAATTCCATCTCCTATTGCTGCCACCCAATCAGAGAACTTTTGTAATTCCGTTGACTCAGTTTCAAAAGTCACTGTGTGGAGCCTCATGTTTTTTGTCAGCCTCAGAACTTGATCATCCTTCCAAATATAAGAAGAGTTGATACTTGCATTCACGACTTACTGTCTGGTTTCGATATGACATGTAATATTTCTCTGAAATCACCCCCAAATACAATTGTTTTACCTCCAAATGGAGATTGAGAACCTAAAACACTTTTGAACCGCATTAAATCTCTCAATGTTCTATCCAGTTCTTCAAAACAATGTTTGTGCATCATTGGTGCCTCATCCCATATTATGAGCTTGCTTTGAATAAGCAGTTCAGCCAATGGAGTTCCTTGTTTGATGTTGCACACTAAATCTTCGTTTAGATCTACGGGAATAGAGAAACGGGAATGTGCGGTCCTTTCACCCGGCAACAATAAAGATGTTATGCCACTCGAGGCTACATTTAATACAATGTCACCTTTTGATCTAATCGTCGCAGATAATATCCTCCAAACAAATGTTTTTCCTGTCCCACCATATCTATACACGAAGAAAACACCACCTGCGCTGGAATAAATGCTATAGATTACCTTATCGTAAACATGACGTTGTTCTTCCGTCAGATGTGTCATTAATGAAGCATTTTCATCCAATTGTGAGGTATTCTGAAGTGTATCAAAATGACGAAAAGCAAACATGATAGATGGGAAGGCACTATCCTCTATGTCAACAACTTCTGTATAAGAATACGACACAAATGAAAACATATTTGTAGTAGTCTTGTATTGCATACTATTTAGTTGCACTTTGAAATACATAAAACCATATAGTCCCCCAACTACAAACGTAACATTGAAACGCTCAAGATCATCTACCCTAATTGTACCATGAATATAATTGCCTATACAATCATGAAATATTAACTCATACGATGAGACTTGGTTGCTATTTTCAAAAATATAAGATTTATACATACGAACAATTCGCAGTTTTAACACTAAATCACCAGAACTATTGCCCGTTTCGGTGATACGACTTATCAAACTGTAAAAAGGTGTCATGATGGCTACTAAAATGATTCACAACTCTTGTTGGTATGATGGGTATCATGTGTGTTTAAATAGTTAAAAATATGTAATATAAATAGAAAGGGAGGATTTATGCCCAATCTCATCCATTAACTTAGCACAATTCTATATCAATTTTTTTTAAAAAAAATTACCATATATATTATCTTTAATAGAATAGCTCGTATTCTATGATTGTGAACGTCCCGGAGACGGAGACGCTGAAATACGTCTGTAATACATCTCCATAGACGTTTTTGCCCCTTATGCGTTTTTTTATTTTTTATTAGTGGGTATAGGCTAACTACGATATGGGTGGGTAATGGGTTAGTATAGACTATTTGAAGCGATTATTAGTAAAATTTATTATGATATCATTAATGGGTTAATTAGAATCCTTATAAAAATTGTACGAATTTTGTGGGTAATACTACTGCTATTTTTTTTTTAACTCACCCTAATTATATGCTGTATTAATACAAAAAATAAAATAAAATTGTAATCTTTAAAATGACTATAACTTAATCATTTTTGCTCCATCTACAACAGTAACAACATATAATATATCAATTGCAAAAAAAAAAATGGAGGAAGAGAGAAAAATATGCTACTAATTTAAGAGAGATTTTTGGTAACGCTCACAATTACATACTACCTCTGTCCTGCCAAAGACGTTGAATTTTTTTTTTTTTTTTTGTCAATTTCTGGCACGTTTTTCCACGCTTCTTGATAATGCGTTTTAAAATAGATTTTTGAAGAATTTTTTCTTTTACGGGATACTATGATAGTTGTATTATCCCGCAAAAGAAAAAATTCTTCAAAAATCTATTTTAAATCACTTCATCAAGAAGCGTAGAAAAACGTGTTGGCGGGACGGAGGGAGTAATAATTAGATAATTCCTCCATATAGTTATTTAAAGTAAACAAAAAACTTATTAAAAAGGATTAAAATATTTAATTAAATTGTAATTGCATGTTTCGTTGCAAATTTTGGGCTGATTATAATTATTATATTTCCATTTGCATGTGATTGATTTGTAAATTAAACCGTTACAAGGGACCATTTTTTATTTTTATTTTTAAAAGAGGGATCATATTTTTTAAAAATGATATAAAAAAGTTATCTATGACTCATAACTTACCGAATTTAATTTTAACATTTATTAGACATAAATAAATTATTATTTTGATACTTTTAAAATTATATCGATATATTAATAATTGTGCTTTACATAATATTAAAAATTGTATAGAAATTGTGATAATGTATTTATTCTTAGTTCCTACATGTACAATTCTATTTTTTGTACTATATTTTGCACAATTATTTTTTTTCCACTATTGTAATCGTATTACGTTTTACTCCCCCGTTTCAACATATTAGTTCGTTTGAATATTTTAATATATATATATATATATATAAATCACTATGTAACTAATTCATATTTAAAATTAATAAATCACTATATAAATCACATAAATACTCTTAATTAATGAACTAAAACATTCTATCTATAAATTGAAAATCACAGTCAATAATCTGAAATTACTAAAAATAATTTTCGGGCTTACTATTATATATAATATTGATTCACTTAATTTGTCAATATTTGAAAGAAGAGCAACACTCACATACCTACCGTTGACATACTTAATGAGCTCATGGTTGATGTATTAAATGTCGAGTTTACTTTTTTTCGATAGATTAAATTATATATTTAGATTTTTTTATCCATTAATAAAATATCACAACATCCGTGAGCACATTAAAAATGTTCATGATATATAGGAGATTATTCCTCTTAAAATGAATGAAGAGAAAAAGAAAACACAAATATATAAATAACGAAATATCTTTTCAAAAAATAAAAAATTATAGAATAATTTTAGTGGGGATTGAAATAGTTTCATCTAACTTTAATATAGATGCACATATATTAGACTTGATTATCTATAAATAATGACATTCCATAAATAGGGCAAAAACCTATAGTTGAGCATTTAAATTAAGAAAGTAATTGTAATAACGCCTCTGGAATAATATGTAACTGAAAATTTTGCCAAATTAATGAAGCATTAAAATACAACCACTAATATAGTGATTAAATGCATGTACAATAATAATAAACAGTAAAAAAAAGACAAATATAAAATATACAGTAAAAAGGATCCATCATCAGATCTGCATTGATAATATCGATAGGAGAGAAATTGCCGTCTTTTCTTTAAATAAAATAAATAAATATTATTATTATTATTATATCTCTCTTCTTTTTAATTAATTAATTGAGAGAAAAATATGTATTTACTCAGTCCCCTTGTTAGTCGACCTAAAGTATGACATAAAAATTAAGGAAATTAGAGGTAAAATAATTTTAAAGATGTTTTTGTGCGTTGTTTATTATATTTTTATAAAAATAGACTACTAAATGTAATAAACGAAAAATGAATAGTGGACTAATTAAGTGGGACGGATGGAGTAGTTACTACTCACTCCATCCCATCAATTTAATATTTTTTCAGCATGAAAATTAAGGCGAAAGTGATAATAATAATATGAATGAGCTAGTTTTAGTAGGTTACAACTATATACTAGATAATACTACTATCTTATATCAGTGAGACATACAAAAATGAAAATTATCCCTATATTAATGGGACGAAGGGAATAGACGTTATATTTTTCAACTATTTTGTTTAAACCATAACATGATTATATATATTATGCATGCGTGAAATGTGTTGAATATCTAAAGTAAATAATTAATCTTGTCATGCCAAACATAATCCATACTATAGTATTGCTATATAATTAGGTTTTATTTGTCACACACACGGCTTACGTATGTTATTTTATTTAATTCATCATCATCACCTACTACTACTACTATTAAACTATTTATCCCTTTTAATTTGATACATGATCGAAGATCAACAGCACGAGGTAAAAAACTTATTCTGTTTAATCCTAGGTTTAAAATTAGTATTGTAGAATAATTATAATCCAAATTACAATTAGATAAGTACTAGCATGCAGTTACCTCCTTTAGGACAAACTTTATCTTAAACTTCTAACTTTTTCATATTTTGATACTCACTACTAACTTAAACTATCTATTCGAAACGGATCCGAAAAATTCACTTACTATTCTTAATCTTAAACTTTAGCATGTCATTTATATATTTATTTACAATAATGACGTGAAAAGAGACTCTTATGAAAATCGATGCCACATCCTTTACCCGGAATTTTTGCGGATGCAGGCAATAACATATAGGTATCGAAAAATTATTACATAAATCGATAGATTTTATGTATCTGTATACGTTCGAGCTTTTACATGAGATAAAATTTTATCATGATATCAGAATATTTGATCAAAATTTTATTATCAGCCGAAATTTTTTGCGGATGCACGAAGTAATATATAGGTATCGGAAAATTATTATATAAACCGGATAGATTTCAATATGTACACGTTCAAGCTTTTACATTAAACAATATTTTATTATCAGAATCTTTGGCCAATACCGATGCACATCTAGCAACTCCACCGTATTTAAAATGACTTGTTGGGCAATATATTTTACTCAACTCTATAAGTTTGAGCTTTTCACGACGATACTGCAATTACTCAAAAAAAAAAAGAAGAAAAAAAAACTATAATTTGTAAAATTATGTTAAAAACTTAAAAAAGAAAAAAAAAGAAAGTAAGGTAGGAATGTACCCGCTGCTTTTACCCTTCCGAAATTGGTTAAAAAAAACGAACTTTTTTCCGAAAACAGGATCTAACCCACAGATCCGACGTGGCAGTACCAATAACTGCCTCCACGCGTCGCCCTCCCATTGGCCTAGACATCCACGTGGCTGTCCATGCTCGTCACTTCCACTCCAATTTTCCCTGTCGTTATCGGTAAGCAATTGAATACTGGGACACACGGTATCCCTTCACATTAAAAAGAAATTCAAAAATATATAAATGAGGAAATAAATACAATTCGGAAGTAGATTTGGGGTAGAACAAAATCTCACGCTTCCGTGGCAAATTCAGTAATTCTGGCAAAAAGTGGGGGCGATTCTGTTAAGGTATCTCTCTCCTCTCCCCCTTGCTATAAAAGACCAATCTTTACATCGACATCGGTATATATGTGCTTTTCCCGATCCGCCGTCGTCCCTCTCCCCAACATTTACTCTCAGTTTTCGCTCCAATTTCACTGAAATACTCAACCAGAAGCTGAAAATCGATAAGGAAGGAGCTGTGCTTCGATTACTGGAGATTGACTGGTTCGATTTAATGAATTCATCGTGATTGAATCGGAAATCGGATCGGTTTTAGTGTGTGCTCTGCCGCTTCTCAACCTCCAGCAGCCTAGGATTCATCGGAGGTTTTTTTTTGGTGGATTTTTAGGTACGGTTTTTAGATCTCGATTGATCGGAGCTGTTGCGATTAATGCGAGCGTTATTTGTTGACTGAATTTACTGTTGTTGGGTTTGTTTGTGTGTGTTTCTGTGTGAGATCGCGCCGATCGCCGGCGTTGGGTTTTAGATCTCTGTCGTATGCGGTATTGCATGTGCTTGTAAATGACTTGTGTACTGAAATTTGGCCGTGTGGCTAATCTGATGTTCGTATGATTCTGCTTCGGGGGTCACGCGGAAGCTGATAGGCAGTAATTAATCACTTGCATTACTCTTTTTGTTAATCCTGGAGTTGTGCATTGGATCACAGTGATTGTGTGAGTATTAGATTAATGTCATGAGGTTCGTGTGGGGGTTATGACGTTCTATAATTTTGCAGAGCATGGATCTGTTTGTTTATGCTATTTGATTTGCGTTGTTGCTAATGCATACAGGCTCAAATTGTTTATTTTCTTTATGAAAAAAATAATCTTTTTGGAACTTTATTCATGATCTATACTGATCCCAATTTTTTATAATTAAGTGGTCCTTATCTACTACTCCATTAAAGATTCCTCTTCTTACAACGTTGTATTGAAGCAGTTTAGAAAGAAAATTTTGATCTTTCAGCTTACAATTGGTACTATTTGGTTGTACAAATTTTTTGGTTTTGAAATCTGTGAATTTGATTGCTTAGTGTATTTTTCTTGTTGCTTTTGCTTTTAGCCTTCTCTGTGTTTATGTGTTCTAGTAGTTGCAGGATACCATGAATTGCTGTGCTCTCTATGTCACTCACTTTAACTTCTTGTTATACAGATCTTGCTGTTGAAATGGCATCAACAGCTGGAGCCACAGGATGGTTGAGGGGAATAGTAAAAGCTGTTCCGTCTGGTGACAGCTTGGTCATAATGGGGAATACAAAGGCTGAGATTCCCCCGGAGAAGACGATCACTTTGTCTTCATTAATGTCTCCTAAATTGGTAAGTTTTCTTTATATGTATGTTATTATTTCTCGATTTTATTAATCACAGCACTCTGCATTTCAGACTGCATGCCGGTTTCTATCATTTTGAAATGGCTTTAAGATTTTTTTTTTACTAGGTTTTAGGAGGTCTGAGATAATAGAGATTTTACTGCCGTGGTGAAGTTGTGGCTAAGATATACTCCCTCCGTCTCAACTAGCTTGTCTCATTTGATTATTATAATAGAATCATTTGAATAAAAAGTTGGACAAGATAGTTGGGACGGAGGGAGTACTTTATTAAGCATTCAGATCTATGAGATTGCACGCAGACCTAATCTATAAAATGTTTAGCTTGCCCAAATTTGTGGATTTAAGTGTTTTTTGTTAATCTATTATCCTCCCTATATTTGTTATTGTGCTTATGTTGTTCTCTGATTTCCTGAATCTTCATAAAAATGTTGTTTTGGTTGATGAACATCACCTTCAAACAATATATGGCATATTCAATTGAGCATTCACTTACTTTTGTACATGTTTTTCTTATGCTCTTGTTATATAGGCTCCTCGAAGAGGTGGGCTGGACGAGCCTTTTGCATGGCAGAGCAGAGAATTCTTGAGGAAGCTTTGTATCGGAAAGGTGGATTTACTGCAGCTTTGCTGGTCCACTTAGATTGCAGTTGTTCACATAAGCATTCTCATGTGTTTCAAACTTAGGCCTAAATTTTTATGTCTGCATTACAGGAGGTCACTTTCAGAGTAGATTACACTGTACCCTCCATTAACAGGGAATTCGGCTCTGTTTTCCTTGGGGATAAGAATGTGGCTTTGCTTGTGGTTGCTGGAGGCTGGGCAAAGGTTTTCTATTGTTATTTAGACCCACTCAATGCCTTACTGTTTGCATTGTTTTTTTCATCATCTCACATGATGTTTTCCAATATACAGGTTAGGGAACAAGGTCAACAGAAAGGAGAATCCAGTCCTTATTTGACAGACTTACTACGCCTTGAAGAGCAAGCCAAGCAACAGGGCGTGGGTCGTTGGAACAGGGTCCGTATAATCTTTATATTTTAGAGTTCAAATTGTTCAAGATTGCTATTAGTGATCATTTGGTCCAAAAGATGAAATACGCTAACTTCTTTTCTTTTTTACTCCATCCAGGCACCGGGTGCTGCCGAGGCATCCATAAGGGACCTGCCTCCGTCAGCAGTTAGTGACCCCGGTAACTTTGATGCGATGGCTCTACTGGCTGCTAAGAAGGGTAGTCCTTTGGAGGCTATTGTTGACCAGGCTCGTGATGGAAGCACAATTCGTGTGTATTTGCTTCCTGACTTTCAATATGTCCAAGTTTTTGTTGCTGGCATTCAGGTAGATACCTTCCTTATTGATGGATTCGTTTACCCAATTTCTTTTCTCTATTCCATAAATTCTGAAGTTGTCAATGTGTTTCAACTAGGCTCCATCTCCTGGTAGAAGGGCTGCGGCGGAAACTGCCATTGTTACTGAGGTGGCGTCTGCTGATCAGAATGGGGATTCAGCAGTTGAAGGTCGTGCTCCTTTGACATCTGCACAGAGGCTTGCTGCATCTTCTGCATCAGTAAATGAAGTTCCTGCTGACCCCTTTGGCAAAGAAGCCAAGCATTTCACTGAAATTCGTGTGTTACACAGAGATGTGAGCACAATTTAATATACTTATATCTCTTAATAATTTTTTTTTTTTTAAAATACTAGAAATATGTTGGTCTGTTGATGTATCTGTCACATTGTTTGATGCAGGTCAGGATTGTATTGGAGGGTGTTGACAAATTTAGCAATCTGACCGGTTCAGTATACTATCCTGATGGTGAATCAGCAAAGGATTTGGCATTTGAGCTTATTGAGAATGTAAGTCATTCATGAATCAGGTTGTTAATATTGATTCAATCCAGTGCTTCTTTTTGCCAAGCTCGCGGTCATGATAGCTTATGCCTTAGATGAGCTTCTCCTCTATTATTTGACAACATTCCTTCATAATTTTCTCATTACCTCATGCTAGTTAAGGGTTTGCTAGATTTTATGGTTTGTTTTATTGTATAAGATGACAATGTTTCGGTTTGGAGTGGTTTCAGTGTTTTTGAAAAGAAGTATGTTACCTTCCGCTGTTCTCATTATACATGTGGTAGACTAGATCAGACTAGAATATGATTAGTTGCTTTCTTGTATCCTAACTGTGCTAAATATGACTTGACCAGCTACTTCATTTTGTTGTATCTCCCTCTCTCTCTCACACACACAAAAGACAAAAATCTACTATTCAATGCATGTGCAGTCTGTAGTTTTCTTGAAAGTTTTAACAATGTTCCTCATTTGATATTTTCCCAGGGGCTAGCGAAATATGTGGACTGGAGTGCAAGTCTGCTGGAAGATGATGTCCGACGAAAGTTGAAGACTGCAGAACTTCAAGCAAAGAAGTCAAGGTTAAGAATCTGGACAAATTATGTCCCCCCTGCAACAAACTCAAAGGCCATTCATGACCAGAACTTTACAGGAAGAGTAAGTCTTGCTTTGGATTTCACATAAAAGTGTTTCTCATTTTTATTCTTGGATTAATTTTTGATATGCTTGCAACTTATATTATACAGGTCATTGAAGTGGCAAGTGCAGACTGTATCGTTGTTGCTGATGATTCCTTGCCATTCGGAGACCCTGCTGCTGAGCGGCGAGTCAATCTCTCAAGTATAAGGGGTCCCAAAATGGGTAATCCTCGAAGAGATCAAAAACCTGATCCCTATGCCCGTGATGCAAAGGAGTTCTTGAGAACACGCTTAATTGGTCGTCAGGTATGATGCGTATCTTTCTATTTGTTGAATTACACTTGGATGACAAATAACTTGGCTAAAGAGTATGTCTAGGTAGTTTCTATTTACTGTGACTGTGTAATCTATAACACATATTGTTCTCTCAGTTGCACGTCTTTAATGTTCCTGACAACTGTACTTCCTTACGATAGTGCTATAATATTGATACTTCCCTTTTGCTTTCAGGTGAACGTTTCCATGGAGTATTCCAGGAAGGTGGGCCTGACAGCAGATGGAGCTGCAGCTCCAGCTGGGTCTGGAGATACACGGGTGATGGATTTTGGAACTATCTTTCTTGCCAAGGAAGGGGAAGATGCTGCTGCTGCTGGAGCAGGCACCCAACCTTCTGGGGTTAATATTGCCGAGCTTTTAGTTGCTCGTGGTTTTGCCACTGTTGTTAGACATCGAGATTTTGAGGAGAGGTCAAATTATTATGATGCCCTCTTATCTGCTGAATCACGTGCTATTTCTGGGAAGAAAGGCATGCATTCTGCTAAGGATCCTCCAATCAGGCATATGACAGATCTGCTAACGGTTAGTTCTACTTCTATCCAATCTTGAATGAATGCAGCGTTATTGTTTAAATATTACTTTGTAGTTTAACAGGTATACGCGTGAATTTACTGTTTGTGGATTTGAACATTCGTAGGCTAACGCAAAGAAGGCGAAAGACTTCCTACCATTCTTGCAAAGGAATAGGAGGATGGCTGCTGTTGTGGAATATGTTCTCAGTGGGCATCGGTATAAAATTGATATTCCTAAGGCGACATGCAGTATAGCATTGTCATTGTCTGGGGTCAGATGCCCTGGCCGTGGTGAGCCTTATTCTGAAGAAGCCATTGCATTCATGAGACGGAAAATAATGCAGAGGGATGTTGAGGTAGTAATCTCATTTTAGGCTGCTTGTTTGTGGTCATGCGTGCCTCCTGAATCAGTGTTAATTTTAACTTATTTGCATACAGATTGAAGTAGAAACTGTTGATAGAACTGGAACTTTCTTGGGTTCTGTATGGGAGTCGCGAACCAATGTGGCAATAGCACTTCTTGAGGCTGGTTTGGCTAAACTTCAGACTTCCTTCGGCCTTGATAGGATCCCCGATGCTCACCTCTTGGCTCAAGCTGAACAATCAGCTAAACAGAAGAAGTTGAAGGTGAATATGCAAGCCATTTAATCAGTCTATCCTTTTGCTGCTCCTTTGCTTATAGTATATGTTGCAGATATGGGAGACTTATGTCGAGGGAGAAGAAGTTACCAATGGTACAACTGTGGAAAGAAGACAAAAGGAGGAGTTCAAGGTATGTATGAGCTTTATACACGTGCTCTCATCGTGAGTTATCTCAGAGCCATTGTGGATGACCCGTTTTCTCCTTTTGCAGGTTGCGGTTACAGAAGTCTTGGAAGGTGGTAAATTTTATATTCAGTCAGTTGCTGATCAGAAGGTGGCTGCTATACAGAAACAGCTATCCTCCTTGAGCCTCCAAGAAGCTCCCATAATTGGGGCTTTTAATCCTAAAAAGGGGGATATTGTTCTGGCTCAGTTTAGTGCAGATAACTCTTGGAATCGCGCAATGGTGAGGCTTTGCATTACCTTTTCTCTCAACATTTCTTGAATATACATTGGAATTTGGTATTTTGCTCACTTTGTGTCCCGTTGATTATGATAAGTCATTCTGCTTGGCAATGCATATTGTTCTTATATTCTGTGACTGACAAACATACAATGTTGCCTTGTTTTTTATTCGAGTTGCTTCTGCCTGATCATTGATATAGTTCGTTTGCTGCTGGAGTTTGAAAGTAAAAGCCTCCATTCCAATTTCTTTATTGTTGCTTATTTTAGGCCATCTGATGAAGTGTTAAGCTATGAATTTGGTTTAGTTATATTCATTTTTTATGTTGTGTCTTTGGTAGGAGACTCGAGACTTCTTACTGATGCGTTTTTATGAATTTGGTCTAGTTATTTTAGACTTTTTATTCTGCCGATCTTTCCTAGTTATTTCCTGTTTGTCTAACCCTATCCAATTTATTCCTGAAGATTGTTAATGCTCCTCGTGGTGCTGTGGAATCCGCAAATGACAAGTTTGAGGTCTTTTACATTGATTATGGCAATCAAGAAATCGTCACATACAGCCAGTTGCGTCCTCTCGATTCTTCAGTCTCTGCTGCACCAGGCCTCGCTCAGCTATGCAGTCTTGCATTCGTCAAAGTCCCAGGCTTGGAAGAGGACTATGGTCAAGAAGCAGCTATGCGTTTGAGCGAACACATATTAAATGGTAAAGAATTTAGAGCTATTGTAGAGGAAAAGGACACCTCAGGCGGAAAAGTGAAGGGACAGGGAACAGGTACCATCTTTATGGTTAGTTTGGTCGATCCCGAGGCTGAGACGAGCATAAATGCAGTCATGCTACAGGTATAACTGACTATCTAATTATTTTGCTAAATTGAATACTTGGCTCTGAAGAAGCGTGCTACCTCAGTCATCTGAAATTGTTTCCTGTTTAAAAGAACTCGTCTGTATGAATAAGTATATGAATGTACCGCATGAATTTGTTTATTTCAGGAGGGACTTGCTCGATTGGAGAAGAGGCGTAGGTGGGAACCTAAGGATAAGCAGGTGGCCATGGATGAACTGGAAAAATTCCAGACGGAAGCTCGAGAGAAGAGACTCGGGATGTGGGAGTATGGAGACATTGCCTCTGATGATGACGAAGCACCTCCTCTACGTAAACCTGCTGGAAAGCGGTGAAGAAACCTTGCCTCGTCTCCAGCCTGTAACAATAGTTGAGACGTTATAAACCCATCCTTGGATTCCGGCTACAGGCTCATGATGTTTTTCTATAGAGAGGAACATACGATAGTAAAAGGAGGCTAGTGTTGTTCCATTTTTTACTTGTAACTTATCGAACCCCACCACAGGACTATGTTTTTTTGGTAGAGGTGAGCGAACAATTTTGTTTTACTTATTTGTTATTTGAGTTATAGACCGTTTAATAAAGCAGGGTAAGACTTTATTTGAAATTTATACTTGTCTCTGATTATACAAGTGTAGTGTTTGTTGATGTTTTGTATCTGGTGTTGATTGAGGCTTCCTTTGTTCCCCTTTTCCATCTTAGTTGTAGTCTCCTATCTAATATATTCAAGAAACGAGTCGAATGAGATGAGTTGGAGGGAGTATTTTCGATTATCTCGGTCAATGCTTTTAAAAGAATGCAGGATGTAAAATTTTGATCCAACTTCCCTTGTTCTTTCTGTAGATTTACAAATGAAAGTTATGTGAGGCGCAAAAACATGAATTTTACATTCAAAGGCTAATTCTACATGAATTTTGAACAAATATGAATGTTTACCTACTACTAGAAGTGATTATGTGCATTGGAGATATAAATTTTCATTTATTATATATTCTTTTTGATGAATGAAAGTTATTTTTTTTGAGCTTACATGTGGAATCTATGATGAATGAAAGTTATACTCCAATAATACTTTTTAAGATAAGCTATATTAATAATTATTTAATCCGCTTCTTTATAATTATACATTGACATTGTTATTAAATTTAATACTCCCTTTCGTTCTAACTCAATTGTCCCGGTCCATATTAAAATGAGTTTATTCAAATAATCAGATGGGACATATGACGGAAGGAGTATTAAAGTTAAAGGAGTATAATTGACAATACATATTTTGTAAAAATGCATAAATATTAAAGAGTGTGTATAATTGACAATACATAAGAATGCATACTTTTATTATAATCCCGATCAGTCCCATTTCATTAGTATCACTTTCATTTTACGTTTGTCCCATTTGAATGTCTCATTTTCTAAAAGGGAAACAAATTAATACACAAAAACATCTTTTAAAACTTCATATCTCTGCTTTCATTAATTATGTTGTCACATCTCAATGAAACTAATGAAGCGGGAGGGATGTAGTAATAGATTTTTATGAACAAAAGTCGTGGAATTTGTGTAGAATAGTGAATTGGATTAAGCGTCGTTTATGAAATTGATACCTAGTCCTAGAAGAGGTTGAAGCGAAGTAGGATTTTCATGAATGGTCTCGTATTAAGCTTTTACGATTGGTAGAGAAAATACTGATTGTATTTGATGATACCTCTCGTCCTTTTGTTTTTTGTCCTTTTAATGTGGTTTCAATAAATTTCTTTTCCCAATAAAAAGAAAAAATAAAGATATTTTGACATCCGAAACCATCCCAGATTTACCATACATCGGCTTCTTGTTTAGAGTATTTTAGAGAAAACTAGCGTTGTAGGTTCTGTACTTGCTTTAAATACCAGGTAAGGAAGGAATTCAGAAAGAGCAAGTACGGTATCTTCTGAAATCGGCCAATATAGCGCAATAATAATAGTAATACTAGGATTTAGTAACTTGAAATTTCTCATGTAACTTTTGTCAGTGAAGTGAATCCAAGCAGAAGTACAACCCAAAATGTATGTAATCCAATACCTCTTTCCCAACAAATATCAATCAACCTTTTCATTATTTTCCTCTTTTCCAACAAATATTAATCTTTTAATTGCTTGATATCTTTCTTATAGTAGTACTAAAAAAAGAAAGTCAATTTCCCACTTCTTTACAGCAGAGTGAGCATTAGTGTTATATACCACTAACTAACATTTAATTCAAAATATAGCATAAATTGTAGTATTATCCAAAGCCACGGAAATAATGACAGCCGTAAAAACAAGTCAAAAATTAGCTCATTTGAAAGCCACGACCTTGGCTTTAAATGTATGGGGATTATAATACCAGATCAGATCTCAATCAATAACCCATCCAGTTATACAAAACCTAATTCATTAACCAAAAAAAGAAAAGAAAAAAGAGCTGCAAATCCGAAAATTTTCAACAAGTTCCAAAAAACCTACTAGTAAGCGCCCAAAACACTGCATCCATATTTAAGTCCCTAGGCCTCGTGCTTGTCCCAACTCTCTCTACCCTCAATCGTCACGCCTTTGAGCCCTGCGTCGCGGAGGTGCTGCACCTCCGTCTTCGTTCTTCTCGTCTTTTGCCTCTGAGCTTCCCTGGTCGTCTGAAGTTTCAGCAACTTCTGTTTTCTTTGTCACTGCTGTTACCTTAGCCTGGGAATTTACAAATAATAAAGATGAGTGGATGCACCTTAAAAATGCACACAAGCAGATATTATGAATATGAACTCACAGGCTTCTTTCCACCGAAGATGAGCTTGAACAAAATCGAGAAGAAAACAACGATGACAGAGACGATGATGCCAATTGTGAGATTTGCTTGTTTCTCAGCCTTCTCAAGCAAGTCCTGCAAGTAGATTTTACAAGCATATAAGGTAAAGTTCTAACAAACGATCTCAATTATTAGCTTTCATTTCCGAATACTACTCACCAAGACTTTGATTTTGTGTTCACCCAAGAATGGAAGGTCAGCAATCTTGTAAAGATATTCGAAGACCACTTTCTGATAACATAAATAAGGAAATGTCAGATTGTAGAATGAGGGATCAAGCACAAACAAAATGTGAAAATGGAGTAGATGATGACCGGAAATTAGTTTACCTGGAATCCCTTAAGTCCTTCAGATTCGGTAGACTCCTCCTCTTTCTGCTTCTCCTTCTCTACTGTGAATTTTGGCTTCCATGCTGTCTCACGGTAGGTTTCAGCTGCTTTCTCGCTGGAGGCGATCAAAATGTTGTCAAACAGAATCCCATCTTGCATGGTCCAGATTTCAATACCAATTGCAGCAATGGGTTCAAAGTTAGGCTTCTCGAGCTCAAAGTACTCCGGGTTATCAATCTCCTGGGGCTTCCAGACACCCTTGTAGTTGGGGTTATCGATTTGTGGGGCATACCATTTTCCTTTGTAAGCAGGGTTCCTCTTCATGGGTCTCTTCCACTCACCGCATCCAGGAGCTTCAGCACACTTGGGGTTATCAATTTTGGGTGCCTCCCATTCACCATCTTCTTCATCATCCCAATCCTCTGGTTTTGCTGCCTCGGGATCATCAACCTCCTCAGGCTCATCATCCAACCATCCTTCAGGCTTCTCAGCCTCTTCATCCTCAATTTCCAAAGGAGCATTCTCATCCCAATCATCAGGTTTGGTTGCATCTGGGTCAGGGATCTTTGCTCTCTCATCCCAATCCTCAGGCTTCTTGTCATCAGGATCAGGGATAGTCTTGGATGGGATCAGAGGAGGCTCAAAGTCATCACCTGAGAGGAAGTTAGCCTTCTTCTTCTCTTCCCCATCGACCAAGATCCTCACCTCATTATCGGGTGTCAAGATGGCAGTGTAAACATGGGTCAGCTTATCAGAAGGAACTGATGGTGGGAACTTGAGGTGATGCTCCACAAAGTTTCCACTCTTGGGGTTCTTGTGCTTCAAGATGAAGTGAACCTTGTTTGTGGCACCACATCTATCAGGACCAAACATGATTGCGTAAGGAGACTCGTTGTCAAATTCCTTCGGAACCCAACCAGCATCTTGTGGGCGGAGGTACTTGATATAAGCACCACCACATTCAAGGCCATTCTGGAGGCGAACCTCATACTGAAGGATAACGGTCTTATCCTTGATGACCACAGGGTCGTCAAGCAGCTTCACGATGGCATGCTTCCTGGCCTTCTCTCCTACAAGAAGTCCATGATCCTCGTGTCCCTCACTCTTCACATGTTTCCACACACCTGTAAACAAAAGTGATGAGAGAAGACACAAACCAGTGAGCCACTTGATTTTTGATAAAGGTATACATGGAACTATGCTACTTAACTCAAACTAACTAACTGCATACCATTAACACATACTTTACTGGATATAGTCATAATGTTCAGAAAAATTCAGGCCAAGCACATTCAAGCAGGATATAAGGTCGGGTTGGGCAACAGTTTGGCATAAATCGGTTCAAAATTCATCACAGGGAAGCGGATAACGCTACTTATTTGCTCACTATCTCAATTCATCTATGCAGTGACACGACCATTTCGAAAAACGAATATTCCTAACAAGAATAGGCATGATTTAAAAGATTAGATACAATAGCAATACCTATTTCTAGAGCGAGAAAAACAAATTAATCAAACGAAACCAAGCATAAGTAATTAGTACACATCCAAAGCAAAAAAATCAAATATAAGCAAACACTAGGCAGAGTGAATGAATTTCTAACCATTGTACTCCGGCTTCTCAGATGCAATCCATCTACCTTCGAAATCCTCATCGAAAGACTCGTAGAAAATCTTAAAAAATACCAAAACCGCCGAATCAGAAACTTAAATTCAAGCATCCAACAACAGATCTATAACCAAAACAACTCAAACTGAACAAAACGAAGATTAGAAGCAAGAATCGTGACCATACCACATCATCGGAAGCGTAGAGCTGGGAAATGAAGCAGGCGGCGGAAAACACTAACAAACACTGCACTATCCAAATCTTCCGATTCGGACACTCCATTTGGAACTCGCAACTCCGGTAACAATCAACCGAAATTCAACCGCAAATAGCAGGGGCTGCTTCAATCAGATATATAGATCTGATAAGAGAGAGAGAGAGGCTGAGGAACTCTCTAGAGAGAGAGAGAGTGAAGTATTTTCGATAGTTATTCAGTTCTGAAGAGCGTGTCAAAGGGGGTTGTATATATATAGATCTGGCAAGAGCAAACGGAGCAGAGTGGCTTCGACCAATCATATCAATCGCCACGAGAAGTGGACCAATGAGAGAGCGCCGCGTGGCGGTGAGTGACGAGCTCTAGGCAAAAGATCCGTATTGGCAGTGATGCACTGATGCTCGCTGATGGGCCGGCTCCCGGGTTGACCCGTTTACGTTGACTGTGTAATTTTGTTTCTAAATTTTCCTTTTATTTATTGTTAGTAAATTTAAATGATTAATACGCATTTAAATGTAAAAATGCACAAAAATAGTATATACGCAATTAAAAAAATTAATTGTTTTTTTAATTTTTTTTTTTAATTTCAGGTTCTAGATGCTTCGATTATGGACTTTGGAATAAATAAATAGTCCATTCAAAGCAAATCTTCAAATTGTTGATTTAAGTGAAAGTTTGGGCTTTTCTACCAACGTGATTAGGGTGTATAATACATTTATAGTTTTATACTATATTGTACGATGAGATGTCTTATTTATAAATATATTACTCTTTTCGTCTCACTTTTTCAATTGTCATATTTTCTAATAGAGTCGTTTTTGTTTTCTATAATGTAAGGAATTGACCATTTTTTTTTAATGTAAGCCCCTTACTCTTTGCTTTTAACGCTATATATAAAATCTTTGTGTCCAAATAAAAAACACAACAGTTGAAGGCGGGTGGAAGAGAGTAAGGCTTATTCCATTCTTTCAATCAAACGAGCTCTACTATCTCTTTGTTGATTCAAATTTGGGTAATGACTAACGATATAAATCTAAATTTATGATCACCGTATCATGTGATTTTTAGCTTAATTTTTTATAACATATATTTTCAACGACCACAACAATACTATATTAAGTTGATTTTTCTTAAAAAGAAAACGCATCCACTTTACTTGCTCTCAAAAATGTAATTACGTATGAGTTTATTTGAGAAAATATTATCTCTAAATGCTTCGACAAATTTCGAGTTTGTTTTTATATTTAATTTCTGTTTCTATTCTTTTTATTTAAACTCGAGCTTCAATTTCTGACCTATTTTAAACCGACAGGCGACAGTTTCAACTTTCAACCATTTTTCTCTATTTCCCGAAAATATTAGACTCCGAATTATTCTGAGCACAATTTATACATGCATCGATATTAAAATTAGAAAGAAAGAATAAAAAAGGGAAAATAGTAATAGCTCATAAATTATTTTCTAAAGTAGGAGTGGGAGTAATAAAATTATTTATTTGTTGTTAATTTAGCTGTAGCATAACCCAGCCTTTACGCAATTGTTCAGTTGGAGACCTAACATAGAAAAATAAAATCGAAAAAACACACACACAAGTAAGCTTTTCGTAGCGTATTATTCAATTTATAATAATACAAGAATTTAAGCCGATATGTGTAATTAAATAACATCAACACTATTTCATGTTTTGTGACAATTAATATAAATGCAACACTTATAACTTTATTTATTTATTTTTTAATATATTAAAATAGAAAAGTCTGAGTGCATGTGATTCGACCCCGCTCCGGAGTTGTATCGGTCGCACAACTTCGAGCTTGCGCCTACCCCGATTCCCTCGACTACGAAAAGAAAATTAATTCATAATTTTCATTCAATGAATAAACCCTAAGTTACAACTGAATAAATTGACTAACTAGACGCATCCTAATGAGTTCAGCTAGACAACGAGCAGATAAAAATCGCAATACTATTTTATACAATTATTTATTAACTAAACTATTAAATATAACTAATATAAAAAAACTAATAAACTAATGACGGATCAGCATGAGAGGCCGAGTTTGGTAGAGTATTGAGGGTCTAGAATGAAGAATAAAAGGGCATTAATATTCAAAGTCAAGCATTTAAATTATTAATGTATAGATTAGGGTCGTCGTTTTAGGTAAGTAGTTTGTGATAATACAATTCATATTGTTTCGTATATCTAACAATTTATTATTCAAATTAATCACCCCTCTTTATCCAGTTTATTCCATCGTTTTGTACGTTTTTATGAGAAGAAAAAAAAATCAACATGTTCAAGAAAAAGTAGACGAAGAGGAGTACATTTTAAAGAAAACAAAATTTATATAAAATGATATGTATACATTTCTCTCACTTAATTAATTATCACGAGTTTAACCATTCGCACATCCAAACAACATTTTTAAACACATATATTTTCATACTACGAATGTATATAATGTATAATAAGAAACTATTATCATGCAATGTATGTATGTGTATTATATATAATACTATATCACTATATGTAGAAACTTGTTTCAAAGTGTAGATATATTTATAAGTGACTAGTCACTTATTTTTGTATAATTTAAAATTACTACCTTTATATATTAATGCAAAAAAATTAAAAGATCAAATAATTATAAAAGTCATATGAAAACCTAGCTCAACATCCATGAACATCGATGTCGAGGATTTTGGTGGAAGGCCAACATTTCCTCAGCTCCCAACCCCAACGATTCCTTAACTCGTAGCTCGAACGAACTAATGCTCGGTCGGAGACGGAACCGTTGAGGGAGAGAGCTTAGAGAATGATAATCTTCCTCAATCGAACGCATGAAAATGTTCCAAATCGTAACAATGAAATTACAACAAAAAAGATCTTTTTGTGGTAATGGAAGAAGAAGTAGAAGAAGTTGGTATTTGTGTTGTGTGGAGTTGGTTGTTGATGCAAGTATAAATATATATAGTAATAAGGTACGTGGTTAATGATATGATGGTAACCAAGTAATTTAATTATAATAAAATCCCACAAAAACTTGGTTAAAAGCTAGGAAAAGAACGATGCAACCAATAAGAAAGTTTGTGGGATTTTCTGAGGAAAATGAAGAGGAAATTACAAAGGAATTTAGCTTAGGCTTTCCTCATGCCCCCAACCCACTACTATGCAATAACTCATTTGTGACGTGGTGGGTAGTTATATACCCTATTTTAATTTTCAACATATTAAAAAAATCATTATTCTCATGTTGCACAAGAATTTCTTATTACTACTTTACTTTATAGGTAGGTTAGATGTCATGACATGAGATAATAATGTTATTTAGGGTTATCCAGCGGTTTGATATGCAGGATATGTTATTTAGTCTGTCGTGATAAAGTTTTGGCTCGAGATAAAAACATTGTTCTTCCATAATACTATCTTATGTGAACAGTTCATCTTGCTATATTGTTAACCTCCCAATTTACCTTTCAACTTTCTTTTTACTATTATTTGTACGGTTAAATATGTAATTTCGATGTTTTATGTAACACGTAATTTTATCTACCAGACACCCACACTAAAATTGTTATCTTAATCTTATCCTGACTTATTTTTCTTCTTGATATAACACATGATAATATTAAGCTTGTCTAACCTGATCCTATATCTACCCTACCAAACGAGGTCAATGCATGTGTTATGGTTGTGGACAAGTTAAAAAAAAAAAAGTTAAAATAAAATTATGAACATTACTTCCCACCACATGCAACTACTAATTTTAATGTACATGAAAGATATATACTCGAGGTTGGTTTCATTATTACAGAAAAAAGGAAAATCCTAGCTAGCTACATCAAAAGTACACATAATGATGCAATACGTACAATATTCAAGAGCATATTTTACAATACACAATATATTCTATTGATAATTCCATATATTAATACCTAAAAATCACCGGCCAAAATTAGGGTACAGGTTTAGGCTCTACACCAATGTCTTTCAAGGTTTCAACCGGTAATGGCCTGCAAATAGAATCACGTACTATATTAATTCATTGCCATTGATATTGTCAATTTATAAATAATCTAATTTCTTCATCATATTTTTTCATGATCCTTATTTTATTATAATTAATACATATTTACTAACATTGTAGCAATATATATGCAGGAACATTAATGTCATCTACACACTCTATGTGCATCATATATTAATCAAAACTAGGACGGGACTGGTGACATGGAAGAGACGAGAGTTATTAATAATATGGGAATTACATGCATACCTTGAGCGAATGTCACCTGCAATGGGATTAGGCACAACTTGATGACTCGAGTCCTTCAAGTGAGCAACGTTTCTGAAAAACGATTTCTTAACAAACTTATCGGCTTCCGCCGCCACTTGCTCTGGCTCCACCACCTCCGGAATGGTCTCCCTTCTCGACTTCTTGACGTGCACGTTTGGGGCGGAATGCAGTTGATGCGAGGCCGTGTACACGCCTAACGATGTCACTAAGGTTACCATCCCAAGCACGATGGCCACTGGCACGAAATCGCCCCTTTTCAACCTAGCATGATCATGTCATTGTTATGTTTCGATTTTGTATCTAATTTTATTTGTGTACTGGATTTAGTAATTATGTCACCGGATACGACAAATAAGACATTCTTTAAAAAAAATAAAAAATCAAAGCTCGATTTGATTTATCATTCACCTTTTGAACTTAGAAGGAAAATTAAAGAACAAATCGAACTTTAATTTTTTTTATTTTTTTGGATTCAACGATTTCAATATTAATTTATAAGGTTTTATAATGAATTACAATTGAAAAATCAAACAAAATAATGTCAAAATAAAAAAATGACGAAGGTGCTCACGTAGGTGAGCATCATGAGTAGCACATCATTCTTCCTCCAAAAGTTTCCATAAACAAAATTACTAATTTTGGAAACATTAATTTTTAGCATATGATGATCATCTATCGGTGTAATAGGAGATGATATATCATATATCAAAATATAATAGATGATCTGAATCAAAAGTATTAGAACAAAATTCCTATAGCTAGATCTCCAATTCTCTATGTGAAATATTGAAGGGGAGGACAAATATCCAACAGAAACCATACAAATATTCAGATATAATTAACAGCTCCAAAGAAAGGTGGCACTAAATCGACCATCATAATAATAATAATAATAATAATAATAATAATAATAATAATAATAATAATAATAATAATAAACAACGTTAACTCAAAATGAAAATTTCAGAATTAAATAAAAGATGAAAAAAATACCTGGCCTTAAATTCTGGTGCGGGGTTCAGTAAGTGATCGGCTGTGGGCGTATAAGATTTCAGCTTGCTAGCCTGCTTAATTCAAACACATAAGATAACGAAGGACCGTTCAGTTGGTAAACTTCTTCTCCTTTAACCAATAGTCGGGGTTTGAATAAATAAGAAGGGAATTTTTGGAACAATTATTGACCCTCTTTTAATTTTTTAATAATAATAATAATAAATTCAAACACATAAAATTATTATTAACTAGTATTTAATTTGTTTAGCAAAACAAAGATAAAATAAAATAAAATAAGGATTTTATTATTCTAAACGTACCGCTGCTCTGAAAGCCATCTTGATCTTGATTGTTAGAGATTTGAAGAATGCTTTGATAAACGGTAGAGAGAGAGAGAGAGTGAGCTAATTATTCTGAAATTTATAGAGTGAAAATGGAGAATTCTAGCAGAAGAGAAGAATAAAGTGTGGAAGCCTCTTGAATCTTTCTTTCATCATCATAATACTGTCGCTATCACCACACATGGCTACACTCCTCTCCTCTCCTCTCCTCTCCTCCCAAAATTTTCTAGAATCTACCCTACATAAATTTATTTCTAGAATTGATTAAGGTTGTGTGCGTATGTTAGGGTTAAGTTTCGAAGTTAAATGTCACGAGTTTGAGTCATCCGTTACAATAAGAGTATATCGAATAGCATTGATCATTTTTTTTTTTATTAGCTAATATACGAGTATTTCATCCGCTTCAATTATCTCGCCCTTTTAAAGCATCAATAAAATAAATTTATTTAAATAATTAAAACGAAGAGAGTAGTGTACTAACCAGGATTGCTTGTTTTTATTTTAACTATTTGAGATCTTCATTATGAGTGACAAACCTCACTTGTATTTATAATGTACCAACTAACAACTGTCCAATTTTTTTTTTTTTAAGAGTACTTTCTCCATTCCGTTTAAGACCACTAATTTCTTTCCGGCAGGAAAAATTGTTAAGTGCAGTAATCATATGTAATTAACATTATTTTAATGAAAAATATTTGTTATTAACTAAATTAATTGTTTCCTTTATTTATTCCGAATAAATATTTTTGTTATCAATATTTATTTTGATTATATAAAATTTATTTTTTCCTAAAATATCCTAATTATTTCCAAAAGTGTAGTCTTAACGGGACAACTCAAAAAAGAATACACATCGTCTTGAACGGAACGGAGCACATAACTAATCAAAACAATTTAGAAGCTCTGTCAAAATGTAATGAGATACTGATCAAAAAATGTAATGAGATATTTGAGATTAGTATAGTAGTGTCATTTACAAAAGAAAAATGGAGGCAGCTGTGAAACTTGAAGAACACTTTCCCAAGGAAAGGTGATTAAAGCAAAGTTAACAAGGAATCCAGCATAACAAGCTTTTCTCAATCAAGCTCAAGTGAAATGGGAAATTCTAGGAGAAACTAGAATGTAGAAAGTACTAATGCTCCTACCATCCCACTTCACTAGTCATGTTTCTTTTCAATACGGAATTTTATATGCAAGTATTAAAAGTGAAAAATAAGGGGTTCACATTGAAAAATTCGGGTTAATTCTTTCCATTTCGGGAAACGTGACTACTGACGTCGGATGACTCAAAATAGCATACAGGACTAATGAAGCGGGACAAAAGGTAGTGTAATAGTTTACCTGAGGTCCCATCCCGAAAGACATGTCTCATATTTCATATAGGTAGGAATCAAAAAACCATAGATGAAAATGAAAGAGTTATAGGAATTATTAATGATGTAGGAAAAATGAGTAGTTCCGCAAATGGGCAATTTCTGTGCACATAATAATTGTGTGGCAAGAGCCTACAACAGATGTCTTATATTACTTCTCAGCACATACACATATACTATGAATCTATGATCCATATTTCTCAAGAGAGGCAGAGGCAGTTAGAGAGAGAGTCAATCCCCCAAAGATAGCTCAGCTGCTACTCCTAGGCTATCCAAAGGGGCAATCAAAATCGTTGAATAACTCGATAAGAATTATCACCATGTTATACAAATAATCGGAAAATCTTATTCACCTGTAGTAGTCTTCGTCATCATCTTCACTTTCTCCGTTCCATCAAGAATTAATCCAGATCCAGGCTCTTCTTCATGGCCTCGTAAACTAGATAGGTAATGCTGGCTGCTGGCACGACTTTTAGGAGATTCGGGAAAAGCCCTTTGTAGAAACCCCGAAGGCCTTCACCCCGATATGTTTTCCAGAACACATCTGACATCTTATTGTGTGTATTGGAGGCTTGAGCTTGCATTCTGATTTAATGCAAGTATTGTGAATGCAATAGTTTTGATATTTATTAATGGAGAAAAGACTGATGTTGCATACCTTGTTCTTACAACCTGCAACGGATAAACACACGTAGCTCCAAGAGCTCCAGATACGGTCCCACAACTTAGTTGTATAAGAGGACCAGGTTCTGCTGCAAAATATCCACACGCGTCCAAAAGATAGTGAATGAAAAGGGGAAAATGAAGCAAGAAACAGAAAACAAAGACATAATGTATAATACGCCATACCACCATCATGAAGAATGTGTTTCCTGGACATATCTTTCAAGGCCTCATAGGCTGCTAGGTCGATGCCCGCGTAAGGTATAATTCCAAGAAGTGACGGTACCAGTCCTCGATAAAAGGCTCGAGCTCCCTCCTGAACCCATATATCTCTAGATAGTTTACTCAGACTTGGAACAGTCCCCCGATCACAAACATAAGTTTGTAATCGAGTTTTCACTAAATCCATTGGATAAATCGAGGTTTGTGCCACTGCACCAGCCAAACCACCTGCCAGAAGTCGACCTGGGGTCCCGATATTGCCATCCTCGCCACCAATAACGTTTTTCAACATCTCGTAACTGTAAAATTTTATGGCACTTTCTGGAGCAACCTTCATCACATTTAATCCATTACCTCGAAAAAAACCTAAATACCGACCCTCAGCCCATATTTTTTTAACAGCTGGACCGATGGCAGCATGCGTAGTCTGAACTTGTAATGTCACCTTTAGACGGTCAAGAGGTGCAGTTGCAGTTCGAGAGGCTGCTCCAGCAACTCCACCAGCAATCAAATACTTTGTTGCATGAACATGCTTGCTGATGCCTTCAGGAATCACAGCCTGTTCACCAATATCCACCAGATATACTTTTTCCCAATAACGATAGATGTTCTCTATGGTGGCCTCGTGTGGATAGAGCAGTAAAAAATCCCTCCACTCCTCGAACGTTATGATTCCATTATTGTCTTTGTCGACATGCTCAACAAAACTAGCAAGTTCATCATCATCGAGTTCTATCCCTGTAAGAACAAATTGTAATGACTTATAAGATAAGATTGTATTTGAAGAATTTGAGCAAGGGGATATACTGTCTAAACTCTGATCTCTTAAAAACTCTGATCTCTTAACAAAGAACATAAAGAGAAGTTAGAAAATTGATTCCTCGGAAGAGGAAAATGTAGAACACTTAGGTGAATGAACATCACAATGATATCACAAGGAAATCATAATTCAACAAGTTCTTACAAATCAAGTTCACATAAGGCTGACATATTCAAATGACACCACTTTTGTTCTTCTCATATGTACCAAAATCCATAAACTCATCTGAACGCATAATCTGGAATAACCTCATCCATCTGGAAGTGAGAAAATTTCAATGATTTCGTCGAACTTATAATCATTTACATGTCATATTACAGCCTTTATGAAGACTAGTTTGGCTTGTAGGCAAACAAAGAACACAATCACTTCATAGAAAATAAATTATTTTTCTTCATTTAAAAGTAGCAATCGGCAAATTACTAAGTTGTCTGCGAGCTGCTATGCCTCAAATAATGCAGAAGTCTTCTGTGTGAGGTATAAGTATACTGAATTCAGGTCTCTTTTTGGTGTTCTGTCAAGTTGAATATGTAATCACAGAACTGAAATGGAGAGAGAGCGCAGATAGGAAACATGACCATTATTAAATGAATAAATTGAGAATGTGTTAGGTTCACTTGAAGTCAAGCAACAATTCAGATACAACACATCTATAATTTTCAAAAACAACTGAGCAAAATCTAAAATTTAATTTGATTAAACTAGATATAGAAACTTCTATAATAACATCTATATTGTCTTTTCAAATCCAACATACCTAATCCTGTATGTAAAGCCCATTCCATGCCAGCACTATTAGCATCATCAGATCAGCGTAACCCTCCTAAGCTGTGGGCCCTATCCTTTCTATTGACCTTGCTAATGATATTTCTAATGGCACTTTTAATGTAGCCTTCAAACTCAAATCATTATCCGAACAGATGCAATTCTGTTTTGCTAAAGAATGCAGTACAAACATCGACCCTTTTGCTCCCTCTATTGACATTCTGAACTAAGTTTACAAACTCAGATAGATCTCATGCAAGGTCCTTTTTAGTGCTTGGATGTGCTTGAGCTTTTTTTCTCAAAGATCCAGCATGATCTGGAGATCAATGCAAGCTCAAAATAAGAGCCCAGAGATTACAATATGCATTTAATTCACTTACCTTAATTCTGAGTGCAGTTGATGATAAAAGTGAGAATTCACGAAGTCGGCGTAACAATGCCAAAAAAAATAAAATCCAAAAGTACCAATGCCAAGTAAGCATAATGGTGATAGATATAACTGTAAGCAATCAGTAGGCATTACAATCCCCTGGAGGGTTCACTCCAGCTTTAAGTCTTCACACATTCTCTTCGTTGTGCCTACTTGTATAATTTGCCTATTGGATTTCTACATTTATCCATAGTACATATCACAAACACACACACAGGGAAGGCAACAAAATGCACGATGCAGGGCCTGCTTACGTTTACGTTTGTACTGACATTGAGGTCCAGCTATGATCCTCTATTTAGGAGTGATAATCGAACAAAACAAGTTCGCAAGCTTCGAGACAACTACAAGTCATCGACAGTCCTTAGATGCAAGTCAGATTTCCATGAACAACAAATTTAAACCATGCCAAGGTCCATCTGCTATGGGAAAATCATTCATAACAAAACTTTCTTCATCCCAACATGTTATCAGAAGCAATGAACACAACACCGCAATTCGATCAAATTACATTAAGAAAAACACTGCCATATCACAAATTACGCATCTCATACTAGAACATAGAGTAAAAGCAGTACACGTAAAGTTGGAGAAAATGAACTCGAAAAGTGAGGATAACATTACCAGCTTTTACAAGAGCATCCCAAAGCTCCTCAGGCAGAATGCAGCCGTTGTGCTCGACGTCAATGGCCTGAAAAATCCTGTACAATTCGAGCTCTTTATCATCCATATACTTCCTAAACTCCTGGTAATCAACCCTCCCATCCCGATTGGCGTCGCACACTGACAATAGCTCCTTAGCAAACTTGTAATCCGCGGGGATTTGCATTGCGGAGAGGCCTTTTTCGATCTTGGCAGAATCCAAATACCCTAAATTATTGGAGTCGAAGAAGCTGAACAAACTCCGAATTCTGGAGTCCCTCTCCTCCTTGGTCTCGCGCAGGGCGGAGAGCACGTGGTCCATCGAGACTCGGTTCGTCGGGTCCTTCGCTCCGGGCGCCATTTTCGGAGCTGCCGACGCCGGGAAGTTGGCATGCCTCTCGACTCCTGTAGTCATATGCAATCGGGATTATAAAAAATTGGGGATTTAACAATCTGAGAATTCTCCTGAATTCGATCTTCACGGCATGATGGAAGAATCGGTGGGAATTTTGGGTTTTTTCCGGATCCGCTAGAGAGAGAGGGAGGAACACAGTGGGGCGTTATGCGGAGGAAGAAGGAAGGAAAGAGATGACCCGAATATCCATTCGGAGCTCCCCTTTATTTTCCGGGTCAAAAAAAAAAAAAAAAACGATGATTCCTGTTTCGACTTTCTAGTTTCCTGCGGGGACCTTTGTACAAATAAAAGTTTTTAATAATTTTTTAATTATTCCTTTTAATATTATTTTTTCACAAAGATTGAAGAGAATCCTTTCTATCACTGTAAAGTTAGCTAATACCTCCATCTCATATAAATAGTCACATTTATCATTTTGGTCCGTCTCATCTATTAGTCTCATTTCCTAAAGTGGTAAAGAATACTTGGCTAAAATTAACCATCTCTCTTCAGAATCAATTAAAGCCACACATTTCCTCCTTTATTAGCTCTTGTGCCCATTTCAAATGGGACTACTTATATGAGATGGAGGAAGTATAAAACATTTTAGGCTTATACTACTCCCTCCGTCCCATAAATATAGAGATGACATTTTTTCACCCTGAGAATTGAGACAAAAGTTATAATATGGATAAATTACTATGAATGAGTTGTAATGGATTAAAATTACACTCCTTTCGGCCCAAGATTAATGAGTTTTTTTTTTTTTTTTTGGTTTTTTTTTTCTTTAAGTTTTAGGTCGTCCCACAATCCATGAGTCATTTCTTATTCGAGAAATAATTAGCTAACTAAAGTATCATTAGCAAATTATTTAGAGGGGAAAAATAAAATACCCAATATGGTATAAGAAAATCAAATTAAGGACACACATTTAAAAAACACAAAAAATACCCATTTTTTATGCGAAAGGACACAAATACCCTTACTAATAGACTTTGACTTTTACTAGTCAACACCACTCTTCTCTTATCCCTCTCCTCCTCCCTTTTCCACGTGTCCTCTTCTCTCCTCATTATTTTTCCTTTTTTTTTATTTTATTTTATTTTCAAATTTTCGAATTTCAGTTTTTTTTTTTTTTTTTCCTTCTCTTTTCTGACTATTGTAGCTGTGATATTCGTATAACTTTAAGGAGGTACGGAATATAAAGAATTCATACCGGTTATATATAAGAATTACGAAGCACATATTTGAGTATGCAATTATGCAGTTATTGGTACGAATACATTCACTTCGTACTAAAGCAACTATGTATTGGTACGAATAAAATTCACTTCGTACTAAATCAACTATGTATTGGTACGAAATAGATTCACTTCGTACTAAAGTCTACTGAGGAATTAAACCCTGAAACTAAAAATTAAACCTTAAAAAACATTTTAATATTAACAAAATCTGTGCAATACATAACCAATACTCCCTCCGTTCCGCTCCATTTGGCCTATAGAGTGAATAGATGTGATGTATAAAATAATAGAGCAGGCCAAGTAGAGTGGAACGGAGGGAGTATAAACAAACTTCATTGTTTATAATAAAAATCACAGCACATGCAGTACGAATTAGATCATTTCGAACCAGCAAATCTTAAAAAACACTTTAATAACTAACAAAATCTGTGCAATACATAACCAATATGAACAAACTTCATAGTTTATAACAAAAAACACAACATATGCAGTACGAATTAGATCATTTCGAACCAGCAAATCTTAATAAACATTTTAATACTAACATCTGTTCAAAACATAACCAATATGAACAAACTTCACAAATTTTAACCAAAACACAGCACGTACAGTACGAATTAGATCATTTCGAACCACAAAATCTGTGCAAAGCAGAACCAATATCAAACACATTTCACATATTTTAACCAAAACAGAGCATATTCAGTATATAGAGATCATTTTGAACAATAAAATTTGAAAAAACACTCAAATATTAACAAAATCAGTTCAAAACAGAACCAATACCAACATATTTCACAAATTTTAACCAAAATCAGTGCAACACATAGTAAAATCAGTGCGAAAAACAAATTAATGTTAAATCGGTACGAAATATGGTTATTCGTAACAAAACTATAGTTAAGGAAGTACGAAATAAACAAGTCGTTACATTAATAATGTATTTTCTTACGGAAAATAGTTTATTTTGTCACAAAAAAGAGGTACGAACTATGAAGTTCGCCCTCGAACACCTGAAGAACAGAAAATCTGCCTCTTCCTTACCTCAAAACCATCCATTGAGGCAAATCTATAGTACAACATTACCTTTTATCATTGGTTTTATCTGCTTCAGTGATCCGTGGAGCCGGTGTATAGTCAATATTACTATCTCCTGTTCCCCCCCCCCTGCATATCACAATTGATGCATACCGAGGTCAATAGCCATATGAGCAATCTGCATACATATAATCTTTGATCAGAGAAAACAGAACATCAAACATGAGATACATTCCATGCATCTAACAATCTGATGTGGCTAAGCATTTGTGTCGGGCACTTTTCTCCGAGCAACATTCGACCAAGCAATCGTTCCAAACTCTATTCAAGCACCAAATGCACTAGACTAGTTCTTCAGGGCTTCATTAGAGACATGAAAGACAAAGAATGTTGTATAATAGTAGAACGCTCACATAGTTGGCTTTTAACAGTGAACATATATAAACAGAGGTGCCGATGCTCATAAGCTACATGATATTTGCTGACAAAGATTTGATTACAAACTATAGGCCTATTGAAGAGCCATACTAAAAACCACGAAAAGCTATAATAAAAAATCGAAGAAAAAGGAGCAAAGGAAGGAGGAAATGTACCTTGTTTCAGATTTTTGCAATAACGATTCAGGATACTCTCGTCTATACTACTGCTGCCATCGGAACCTACATTCACATCCCACCTCTCACCCATCATACGTTCAGTACACTAACAATTGAATAAACAAAGCGTGCAGAATCAAACACTGATATTTCCAGAGCAATCGATAAGCCAAAATCTATCAATCCACAACCAATTTACAACCTCAATAGTTTCGATCATAACAATCATCTAGCTGAAATCAAGCGAATTAAAAAGGAGAAATCAATGGCTTAAATCAAATCTTAATTAACATAAATCGATTCCAAATTTCTCAAAATCGAAGTTCAGAGAGAGAGAGAGTGACCACCGTGGAACGCACCTTCTTCTTCGACCACAACCGTGGCGACTGCGACGATGAAGCCGAGCTAGAGAAACTCGACCGGACAGAAATCGTTGTAGTGGCTGCCTCCGCCGTCGACTTCCTTCTTCCTAGCCCCATTCCATTCAACTCCTCAATACAACCTTTCAACGATTCATCACTTATCTTCTTCCTATGCCCATTCCCATTCCCATTCGATTTGAATCCTTTCAAATGACCCCCTCTTACCAATCCAGTCGAGAATCCAACAGCAAACACAATCGCACAAGCAGGAAACACCATAATCCACGAAATCTTAACTCTAGGGATTGCCAGTGCACAAATAAATCCAAACAGATACACAAATAAATCCAAACAGATCCACCACCGTATGCTTCTGTAATATCCCGAATTTTTATATTAAAAAAAAAAAGAAAGAAAAAGAAATAGTTAATATAAACAAGTTTTATTAGAAATTATTAATTCTATTATAGGAATAACGAAATGGCTCATTAATTAGTAGAAAGTATTTCACCATACAAATATTATAAACAATGCCAATAATTTTACTATCAAGTAAGCCACCATACATTTGATCTATATCTAGTTCTATACGTGTAATTCAATTGGTAGAAGTAGGGTAGTGACTATTCAAGTCTAGTTTGACTAATCAACCCTATCAATAGCCTTGATCACCTATAAATATGGATCAAGGCAGCGGCTAGAACATCTTCTCCCATTCGATCTTTCTGCATAATTTAAATAGCACGCTATAGTAAAATAGAAATGATGGAGAAATTAGTCACCACACAGTGAGATTACTCATCAAAGAGATTAAGGTTTTGAGTTAGAAAATATATAGCTTATCGCCTTAAAGTTATTCTACAAGTTGCTTCTCAGGTTACAGGTGGGTAAAATATTTACAAAGGCATTGTTTTTAATGCAACTTTTATTTTACGTTAATTATAAATGCAGTTATTCATAAAAATGTTTTGTGTGAATGTTCTATGAAATGACTCCATGGATCGATCGAGATTCCTTGTTTGTATCAGATATACTAACATGGAATTGTGTACACCCCCGGTTACATACGGTGCATCGTATGTTAACCCATGGCAATTCCTTGAGTTTCGACTCGAGTTTAATGCAAGTACTGGGATTATTTAGGGTTACGGCCCTGAACCCGATCTAGTACCAAAGGTGATAATGTAGCCTGCGGTTGAGTCCAAGATGAACATCACACACCCCAAAATGATATTTGTATTTTCAGGAGTTGTTTTCTGCAAGCCTCCTGATATACTATGTTTGGATAAACTGCTAGTTTTCAAAATGCTTGCCAAAGGGGTACGACCACTAAGTACAACAAGTACTCAGCCCAAAACTCTTTCACGTTTTCAGGTTTGGAAGCAGATGATGAGCAGCAAGGCTGAGGAAGGGGTTGTTGCGGTATTACATAAGTCCCACTATGTTATTTAGCTTGAAACTCTGATTAAGAAATTAGTAGTTTTGTAATAATATACAATGTCGAGGGTGTGTTCTTCCAACCCTCTAGTTATATAATCTATCTTTCCGTCTTGCACTACGTCATCTTGCTTTACTTACTGTTAGACGGAGAGTGCCGTGTATCAGTTCCTTTTGGATGCTCGAACTTCCACTCGATTATGGTAATTCCATTTTCTGCAGTGTGTCGACTCCTCTAGTTTACTGTAAGCCGGTTACCCCGTCTTTTAAATATTATGTTGGGTGGAGAGTGCCGTGCAATGGTCCCACTTGGAAGCTCAAATTTCCTACTCACTCTTGGTATTTCCAATTGTCGTAGTAGCTACTCGACTCCTCTTGGAGACTTGACGCTGGTTTACCCCACCATTTACTTTATAACTTTATTTTATTTTTGAGGAATTATTATTATATTCATGAGTTAAAGTCACCCCCCTTTTCTTCCCCGCTTCCTTAATCCAACCCCCTGCCATGTCACGGCTCTCAGGAGTCGGGGCGTGACAGCTTCTTCCTCCGCCGCCGCCGCGAACAGATCCGTCGTTCACCGCGAAGAGATCTGCCGTCGTTCGCTTCTTCCTCAATCGCGAACAGATCTACCACCGGTGGCTTCCTCCTCCTCCGTCGTCGCCATCCACTTCCGCTTCCTCTCCAGCCGCCGCCGTCCGCTTCCTCTTCCGCCGCCATCGTCGGTGCATTCATGAGAGACGCGTTTGCTTCCTTCTCCTCCGCCGTCGCCATCCGCTTCCTCTCCCGCCACCGCCGTCCGCTTCCTCTTCTGCTGCCATCGTCGTTGCATTAATGAGGGATAGGGTAGAGAGAGAAAGTAAAGAGAGAAGGAGAAGCGGCTACTGGAAGAGAAATAGGGAGAGCCCCAAAAAGAGGGAGGGAAAAATAGGTTTTAGAGTAAAAATGAGGGTAATTGTGTAATTGCGCGTCCAAAATGGGTATTTTTTGTTTTTTTAAAATGTATGTCCTTAATTTGATTTCCTTATACCATATTGGGTATATTATATATATATCTCAATTATTTATTACAATTAACATTCTTTAATGAGTTCCAATATAATTTAAATCTAAAACTTTAGATTATCATTACTTGCTCATTTGTTATTCGATTTTTATGATTTTTATACCAAACTAAAGGTATTAATACGATCTTTCATTTATGATCTACCATAAATATGTTTTTATGCATCTATAATCCTCTCGTTTTAAAATATATTTTACACACTAAACACTCTCATTTTAAATCAAGTGCCAAAATGAGAAGGTTCATCAATCTTAAGGCGGAGGGAGTACCATTTACGGTAATATCCCTATATTAGTGGGACAGACAAAAATATAACTTATTCATATATTAGTGGACAGATGGAGTAGTATTTAATGATAGTACAAATTTAAATAACGTATTATTAATCATTTAAATTATGTTGGATCTTCATTGGTTAGCGCAGTTTCGTACAGAAACCTTTGTTTTCTTCTGGTGAATAATATTACTATCTATTCCATTCAAAACCATATTTTTCTTAAATATATATAAGTGTAAGATAATGTATAGGTATTGTTTTGAATAGGACGGAGAGAATATCAATTATCAGGTGGAGTATATTTAATGGAAACAACTTTAAAATGTGAATTGGAAAAGGGAAACAATAATAAAAGAAAATGAGGGTGAATTACAAGTTGTTGAGCCATAGAAGTAACAAGATAAGGTACCATACTGCACTTGGAGAGGCCATCCTACATCAATGTGATTAGATATCTATATATAATACTTCTTTGTCCATCCCCCAATTATCGTGGAGAGAAACGATATAAGTTTTAGAAAAATACACATAAATAAAAATGAAGAGTCAACGAAGCGTAGTATAGCAGTAAGATGCTCCCCCTCCAAATCAAAAGGTCGGGGGTTTGAGATACCTTAGATGCGTGTGAGAGTTGTATTTGTCTGATAAGGAAAAAAAAAAAAAAAAAGCGAAGAAAAGTAGGTAATAACAGAGTAATGGTTCATTCCATGTATAGTAAAACATTTTTTTTAGAATATTAAGAGTAAAATTGTCATTTTGCTTTTAATATTTTCATTTTAATCAATCACACTGATATAAAGATGTTGTAAACGGAAAATATTCATACTAATATGAAAGACGGAGATAATAGTATACCAAATTAATTTTATATTTATTTTAACAACGATTTTGTTGTAAATTGAGGAAAATTTTATTGATGGGCTGTTTTTGCAGAAAATTTTGGTCATATTTTAGATTACTAGCAACATGTATGTGCATTCGCACATAAGACTAATAAATAATAAACTTATTTTCTAGGAATAATTATATTATGTATTTCGTATGTTTATATCAACAATCAATTAAATTGAAAAAACCATAACACAATGGCCATTTTATGCAAGAAAAATCTTGATTTCCCTCGCTAAATTATTCCGAAAATTATTTAGAAATTTATATACATATATTTAGACTTTTAACCCTACACATATCTTGATTATCGAAACATAACTCAAGCATATGCATAAGTATCGGTTGAATATGAAATCTAGGCAAAAAATGTAATACATCTCTTCCATTGGAAAAGAAGGCAAATAATATTTTTTACATTTTCTTACCATTTTTACGTGATATGATAGGTAACTTAAACACATTAAGATGAAAACTTTTACAAGTAATAATATTTATTCCAATTCATGATATTTGCTCTCATGAATTATATTTTCTCTGATCCGTAATAATACTTTCGTGGAATTTCAAAGCTGGGTAATAACTTGTTCTTAATGTTTTTTTAGTTTTATTAATTATAAACTATTTTCGATAACTTTTGCCTGGTATAATTTTTTTATGCTCTTCTTAAGGAAATAATGGCTTCAATAGTTTTTCCTTCAATAAGTCTTGGCTAACTTGGCGGACAAATATTAGACCCAAGGTTCGTATATTCCTGTTGTCTCTTATAGTCTTATTGCATTTGACTTATCATAATAATCTTGCCTCACACCCAAAATAGGAAAAAGAAAAAATTATAATGTTCTATTATTTTAATTGAATCAATGTGCCACAATATAATATGAATTGCATTTAAAAGTATCACAATTTGCTCGTTTGTCAAACTTTTATAATTTTTATGTAAGATTAAAAGTTTCGATATGATCTTGCATTAAAAAAAACATCCATCTATAATTCTATATGTTTTGTTGATATATAATAAAGCACTAACAAAAAAGGTATTTGCATAAAACAGTCCCAAAACATAGCATAGAAATTAGTATAAGATCCAATCCCCAGAATCTATATATATATATATATATATATATTAAAACAAAATACTCATTCTAAGTTTTCCCTCCAAATTTCTTAATATGTGTGCTTCATTAATTTTATTTTATAAATTAATTATTTAGCTTATATTTTTCAAAGTCATATAACAACTTAGCCTATTAATTTCAGTCAAATGTATTTCATTAATACCACTATAAAATTAATTTTCATCTTATATTTATAATCATACTACTAATAATTTATACAGGGCAACTGAAAATACGAGAAATATGGTAGTGTTAAAGATTTATTTTACGATAAATGATGTATTTTTATAAATAAATGATAGTAGTGATGTCAAATTATAAAATATAATGGTGAAGTAGTGTATAAAAATAGACATGCAGAGACCAATAATTGTCCAAAACAAGAAAAAGTACGTAGATTAAATAATTGATAAGAGTATTTGGTACACTCTTTCTCGATTGAGTAAACCCCTGCATCGCAGGGGTACATTCACATTCTGGTATATGAATATTTTAAATGCAATATAGATTTAATTTTTTTAGGAATTGATGGAGAGTCAATTTTTTATTTTTATTTTTAAACAAATAACATAAATTTTAAAGGCCGCGTCTCGGAGGATTCGAACTTGGGACCTTTGGTCCCGAAACTTAACACACTACCGCTTGACCAACACACGCACACAAAGTCAAAATTTTAGTATACGCTGTGATCTTAATGGTTTGCGATTAGAACGATCCTCGTATAATATTCAGATTTGATTGATTGTAATTATAGAATGCAGATATATTATGGAACAATTCAGATTTGATTTATGTCAAAACAAAAATTTCCATATAACTATAAATTAAATTTAAATTACAATTATAGTAAGATTAAAAATATTTTCCCATTAATCACTGACCTTATTTTTAATTTCAAAGGTTATGATTCACCACCTTCCAATATTATTGATCTCATATTCCATATATTTAAATAGTCAATTTAACGAGAACTTTAGTTAATTTGATTCCATAACAAGAAGCGAAATTGAACATACATATATTGATAAGATATTGGTCGCATAGTTTCGCCATATCAATCTTATCAATAATTATACTTTTAATTAACTAATTTGAAAAGGAAAAAAAAAACAAAAAAAAAAAAAACAAAAAAACAATGTTTTAACAATAAATGCTCTCCAAAAAGTTGTATTTGAGGGGGAAAAAAGTATCAAATTATGGAAAACCCCATTAAAACAAAATCGCCATTTGCAACCACTATAAATGTACATGGTCTTGTATGTTATTAGTCACCCATCCAAGAATACATACTGTAGTAAAAAAGATTACATAACTAAAAAGAATACATAAATGGCGATTACCGGTACCGGAAGTGCCGCCGCCGTGTTCCTTCTCATGCTAATAGTAGCAGCCAACGCTGCACTACCGCACAGCGTTGGCGGTTTCGAGCAAAGAAAGAACGAGATAGACGAATGCTCGATTCTCTGCGTCAACGAGTATCTTTGCGCTTGCAATGTGAGTAATTCTGAGAAGAGATACCAATGCTGCCTGGATTACTGCACTAAGAAATGCGGCAGCGGAGCATTCGGGAGCTGCGGCGATCTCCCGGAGAAGCCCAATTGTTAGTTTTCTAGAGAAACGACGTCGTCAAGAATCTGTCCTATTGTCTATGGATTGCCGACGGAAAATATATGTGTTAAATACCCTATTGGTCTCTGCATGTATAAAAATAGACATGTAGAGACCAATAATTGTCCAAAACAAGAAAAAGTACATAGATTAAATTAGTGATTGGAGTATTTGCTACACTCTTTCTCGATTGAGTAAACCCCTGCATCGCGGGGGTACAATTCTAGTTAACAATTATATAAAAATCAAATTTAATCGAAAAAGAATAGAAATTATTATTATAAAAGCAAATTAACACAAAATTTTGTGTTATTAATAATTCAGCAACATTTATCCTTACTAGCTATATTAATCATGCAAAAATTATTAATATGCACGGAGTGAAAATTAGTGATTCGTAAAAAATTAATAAAATCTAAAATTTATGCAAAATTGCAAGATAAGTTAATATAAAAATAATGTAATTAAAAAAATAAAACGACGCCGTTGCCGGGGATCGAACCCGGGTCACCCGCGTGACAGGCGGGAATACTTACCACTATACTACAACGACTTGATGTCATACTTAATCGAATATATATTAAAAAAACTATTTGTCCCCATTCATTAGTCTAGTTTTTATTTTTCGTCTCTCATTTATTTTTCTCACTTCGTAAAAAGGAAATAAATTTACACACGATAATATGTTTAAATCATGAATTCTCCTTTTTTTTTTAAGAAAGAAAGCTCATGAAAATTTAGATACGTAATTTCATAACTACGAGCTTGAACTTCTTGAAATATGTAGTCATATCCATTGATGTTATTTCTAATTTCATATTTTTATAATGTTTATAACAACACATATACTATATGAACATAACTCAAATCGAATCCAAATAAATCATATCAAAACTTTAAACTTATTACTACTATATGAGAAGAAAAATTGTGTATTGCATTTCACATAGGAGAAATGCTATTATAAGTATAATTATTTATATATTGACATATAATTAATTATTTCATATTGGGAGAAATAGTAATTAACCAAAAAAAACCAACATTCACATATATATTTAAGCTCGTAGCATTGATTCATAACCTTCTGGATTTCCATTTTTAGCCTTCGACGCAACAACGGTGACAACAACAAGAACAACTCCCAAGAGGATAGCTGGCCAAACGAATTTGGGCACCATTGTAATTTTGTTTCCCTACACCGGAAAATAAAAGGTAAATGGTTAAATCATCACTTATACTACATTTGAAATGTCTTGCTTTATTATTTTATACATCGTATATGTTTTAAAATGAAACTAAACCGAGAAAACTCACCAAAGAGGGAAGAGTTTTGGACGATGATGAGTCAGCAAGTAGCAGGTAAAACACTGTCATGACTCCTGTATGGCTTTCGACACGGCTATAGTTCGAGACGAGAGTGAGCGTCTCTCCTGCGGAGATCTTGACCGATCCGACCGGCGATGGGTAACAAGTCGACATCTCCACAATAAAGCCGGCCTCATTTCCGGCCTCATTTCCTTCCCCGTATATCGGGTTCGACAAGCATATCGTCCTCCCGTCCTGTTTCATTATAATTACTAAAATATCCTTTTCAAATTGTTAAAATTACGAAAAAGCTAGGGATAGTAAGAATACCTCTCCATATAGAGCTGCGGCGGTGGCCCCAGCATGTTGGTGTCCAACACCATAGATCACATCTCCACCATTTGGAAAACTAAAACTCACACTTTTAGTATCAATGCATCCATTTTCCTCTCCTCCAACATCGCAAGATTTGATATCAAATTCAACCTAAACCAAAACATTGTTAACATTCTGATGTAAATAACGCAATTTGGATCGTGCATTGCATTTACGTATAAAATTTCTAAAGTAATGGATAACCGTTATGTTAAACTACTAAATTTGAAACCAAAAGACGACCTGAATCAAAAGTATGATGCCAAAATTGTTTAATGCAATCTCATATAAACCTAGCATAAAGTAAATTTTGAAATGGAAGATAATTACCCCACAATTATGTGTAGGTTTGATGCCTCGAAATTCATCGCCCTTCGTAAAAACATCGGTAACGTCGAAGACGTATATAGTGACGGGGACCATTGACGTGGAATCCCAATCCACATATTTTATTGTGTACTTCAAGTAGATGCTTCTCTTCTCGCTGTGAAACCCTTGTTTCACAGTGCATATTTTCTCATCGCTACAGCAACCGAGTCCGCCTATGTAATTAGCGGGCAACTCTTCTCTCGCTACATTGTAGAGGTCACACCTGCACTCGCTGCACCCCATTTTATCCACTGCCCCGCGGGTGTCGATAGCGTGCACATTAATCACCCACCCTTCCTCGTACCCTAATGACAAATACTATTAATATATACCGATCTTAAGCATTAATACTACGATATTTAAATTACAAGAAACTATGTAAATATATTCAACCCTTCAATTATATTCAACACCACAACAAAAAATAAAGGAAGTTTGAAAATAACCCATAAGAAACCATTTTAGTCTTAGAGCACACAAGTTTGACCCAAGACCAATTATAGTTTAGCAATCGAACCGGATATCAAACCGACCGGATGTCCGATTCTCAATCTATCCCATCCAATTGTCATCGAACGGGCCAGAATTGACCGGTTCGGTCTGGTTTTATCTCAAAGTAAACCGATTAAACCAGTTCGGTTCAATTATTAAAACACTTTTTAAAAAAAAAAAATGAATCCGGTTTTCCAGGTGGCCTACCTGCTGGGATCGTGGCCGGATTGCCGACCTCGATTCCGTACGGATCCGGAATATCGTTGGGCGTCCTCCTCGTCTCCGCCCCGACTCCGTAGTAATACTTCAACGTGTTATCGCATATCCCGCCGTTCCTGATGAGGGTGTAGCCGGCGGGGCGGACTGTGTTGGCTCCGCCGCCGCTCGAGTTCTTCCTAGCATGGTACCTCTCGAGAACCCAGTGATGGAGGTAAGTCTCGTGGAGAGACACCGGCTCACCCCTCCCGTCGACCAGCTCGGCGTTGAAGCTCTTGATCCCGATGTGGCCGGGCAGAAAATCGACGCCGTAGAAGTTCTTCTCGGAGACGAGCCCCGGCTCCGACACGATCTCCGGCGAGAGGAAAACCTTGGTTTTCACGACGTTCGCTGCCGCCGAGGTTGGATTCTGTACTAGGGTTGTTGCTATGATGAGGGTTATTGCTATTGCTAGCTTTCTTAGTGAGGTTTCCGCCATTTTTTTTCTTTCTAGTGAGAGAATGGAGAGAGAGAGAGAGAGTGTTTGTGTTTCCTTTAGTTGGATAAAGGAATGCCGCTTTCGACTAGCTAAGCGAGTGGAGAAGACAAAGTTGAAGGAAAATATGAGCATATAACATTAACTTCATTGGTCCAGTCTAATTAGTCTCTTTTGTTATTCTTTTATTAAATTAATGAACCATTTTAAATAAAAAAAATAAAAAGAAGCATAATCAGACACGAACGAAAATTTATGAATAATTATATGTGATTAAATTAATGAAAAGAAAGCTAGTTAGTTTGGGGATTTGGTGAAAGTCATGAATATTACTCCCTTCCGCTCTAGTTTAATTGTTCGTTTCATTTTTATATGACATTTTAGGTACGTTGATAGAAATAAAAGTAAGGAATTCATATTAAAATGTAAAGGTTAATTCTTATCATTTTAGAAAATATGACAGTTTATATGAATTAACACGATTATGAAAGTAGGACAAATGAAATGCAACATACCGAGAGGGTGATAAATAAATAAATAATATGGAGTAGATATATGTTAGTTTACGTTCTTTATTCTACACGTATGAGAATTCATGAAAGTCCTACGTGAATACTTTCTGGTTTGTTTTTTATAAGGGCCTGTTTGGTACATCAAATAAGGCCATGTTTAGCTTCTTATTCGGGCCGAAACGGGCGTTTGGTATCCGAGAAAAACAATCTCAAGGCCTGTGATAATAATCTCGGCCCGGCTTTTTCTACTGTTCACCTTTAGTGATCTTCACGTGGGGGGGAGGGTGCGTTTATAATCTCACTTTGAACAGTAACCGTGATAAGCTAGGCAAATATCCAATTTACCCTTCAACCCTACCTCACCATACTCTTCTCATATATGCATATCAACAACGTCGATTACCCTCCTCTCCGCCTAATCCGGCACCGCCGCTTCCTGCCGCCGTGCTAGTCCTCCGGCGAGGCCATAACCCAAAGCTCGAAAATAGTAATTTCAGGTGTCAAGGATGTTGGAGCCCGAAATGTTGGCGATTGCTCTGGAGGCGATGTGCTCGGCGTCGTTAAACAGAGGGGCGGTGGAGGCGGCGTTGAACTCGCCGGAGCTGCGAATTGCTGGTGAAAGGGGCGGATACAACCCTTCGGAGGCGCCACTGCCTTGCTGCTATCGTGACGATTGCGAAGTCCGTCGGATTTGGCGAAGAAAAGGACAAGCACAGCCTATCCTCCCTGTTATTGATTTCTAATCGATGCCGGAAAAGCTCCTAAGAGAGAGAGAGAGAGAAAGAGAGAGAAGCGAACCGAGATGGTGGCTGTTCCTACTGCCAAATATAATTGCTTACGACGGCGGCGCTGATACTTCTCCAGCGGCAATTTCGCTGGAAATCGAAAGGAGAAGAAGAAGTTGGAGGGTTTTTTTGTCATTTCACCACACATCCACGTATTTAAACGTTGATACCAAACAATCAACTAATATATGCCCTTAACTAAACAATGATACCAAACAACAAAATAAATTTTAATAAACATGAACTTTAAGATAGTTGTCATTTTTATATGACATTTTAGGTACGTTGATAGAAATAAAAGTAAGGAATTCATATTAAAATGTAAAGGTTAATTCTTATCATTTTAGAAAATATGACAGTTTATATGAATTAACACGATTATGAAAGTAGGACAAATGAAATGCAACATACCGAGAGGGTGATAAATAAATAAATAATATGGAGTAGATATATGTTAGTTTACGTTCTTTATTCTACACGTATGAGAATTCATGAAAGTCCTACGTGAATACTTTCTGGTTTGTTTTTTATAAGAAAATAATTGGTATGGTGATGGTGATATGGTGATAGTAACCAAGGAAGCTAGCTAGAAGATTCAAATAGTAAAGTCAAAAATTAAATTTGACAATTTACAGCGATTGAAAGTGAGGGATCAATTTGTAAGGTTAAAAAATAAATAAATAAATAAATGTTGGTTTCAAACAAACAAACAAAAAAAAATATTGTAACACGCATTTCGATTGCTAAATAATGATAGTAGAGAAACGCTTCCTTACCCATATTAGACACCTTTTAATTTGTCAACTTGATACAGTGAAAGAGTATTATATACTCCATTCGTCCATTTTATCATGACACTTTTTTTTTCCTCATAAAGTAGACACAAAATAAATAGTTAAGTGTCATGATAAAACGGACGGATGGAGTATAATTTTAGATCTTTTCACGTCATCTGTGAGTATATAAAAAATGCTCACGGTGAGTAGGAGAGCATTCATCTATGATAGTATTGTGAGTATGTAAAAAATGCTCGGCTCGTACGTGTCGGAGGAACCAAGAAGTCCTCGTTCAATGAGATGTTTCCACTAATCGTTGTATTTTTTTTGCTACAATGGAAAATTTGTGCACGCCTCTCGAATCAATTGGCCTCCAACAATACTAACAAAATAAAATTCATACACGTCTCTCCTATAGTCAATAATAATAATAATAATAATAATAATAATAATAATAATAATAATAATAATAATAATAATAATAGAGTTGTGCTCATTTATATATAGTTAAAAATCTAATTATAGAAACAAAAAATATTATACAAGTTCCTCAAACAAAAATTATATACTCCCTGTTCCGCTAATTAATTGATAGGATATGATCTAATCTAACTATTAGGTCACGTATTGGGCTCAGTCTAAATAGGCCCCAACAACGAAGCTCGGTATATGCATATCTGCTCATAAACCTCTGCACATGGAGAAGTCCTTCAATGATTAAAATTCGTGGACTTAGGAGACTTGGATTTTTATCACAAATAGGAGATATATTTCAAAGAGTCCTAATTATAGTTAAACTCTATATACTTGTATGTATATAGAAGCTAGGTTAGAGTTAGAGATTCATACACACTTTACATACTTTGTACGCCTACAATCATCCATCCCTCTTTCGCCGTGAAAGTAGATCTGTTAAGAACCTCGTATATCTCTGTGTGTGCTCGTTTCATTCTTCTTTTTTAGCTGTGTGTCTTTATTGTAACAAAAACAGAATCTATCATTAACCACCGTATAAGTCTCAATTTGCCCTTTTAGATGTTCCAAAGCGTAATCCTTTTTCTCTTTAGGGGTTGTTAAAAAACTTTATTTAAACTTATAAAGTAACTTTTACTATTTTAAAAATATAAAAAACACGTGAGGTGAATTTAGGTAAAATTGAACATCTATATAGTGGTGTTCAAAAGAATCGGAACCGGCGGTTAAAACCGGAACCGTAACCGAAACCGGCGGTTTTTTAACCGGAATAGGAATCGGCGGTTCAGAATCGGAAAAGGAACCGGTGGAACCGTCGGTTCGGTTAAGGTTCCTAAGGCTTGGAACCGTAACCGGCGGTTTGGTTCCGGTTCCGGTTCCAAACCGGCGGTTCTAAATTTTAGAACCGCCCAATTTTATTAATTTTATTATTTTCTTAAATATGATTTCTAAACAAATATAACATTATTTGTTAAATTTCATAAATAATAACTAAATATATATAAAATTTGGACTTTTATCAATTATATAGGTGTTACTCTCAAACACCGGCCATTTGTTATTTTTTCCTTGTGAGATATGCTTATTTCTTTTATAAGAGTATTACACTTATCAAGTTTCTTATTTTTTCGATATGGCATATCTAACACATCCCAAAATATGAGAAAAATAGTACATATCACTATCCAACATTGAAAAACTATCAAACTTGAGAAGAGTGACACACTTATAAAAGCACATGCACCTATATAAAAAAGTTCAAAGCCTTATGAAATATGAAAGTTTAAAATTTGAAAAAAAAAATGTCCGATTTTTTCCGGTTAGAACCGGAACCGACCGTTCTGGAACCGTAATCGGAACCGTGTGTTGGTGGTTCGGTTTCGGTTTCTCCACCGACGAAACCATAACCGGCGGTTCGGTTCTGGATAGAACCGGAACCGGAACCGTGGGCACCTGTAAATCTATATACAAATTGCATCTTTCAAATCAAAATTAATTAGAATTCTAAATTTGTGTAAAATTGTATTAAGTACTTATTCGATGGGACGAGTTGAGAATTTATATATACGAGATCAACATTCAAAATCAAATTCACTTTATTAAAATAATTATTTCGGAATCAATTTTTTAATTTTTCCTAAGGCGGCATATCGGAACTATATATACGGTATTATTATTTATTAATAGGGGAGGTGAGTTTAAATATTATAGAATTTATTAAAGGGCGTGACACAAGATATAATTGAATTCATCTCCAAACTTACTTCACTAGTGACGCACTATATATTTAACTCTAGTATTTCGGAAAATGTGAAAAGTCCAAATGAAATGTAACGACGACGTTTTGTCATTTGTCAATAGATTTTGATTATCATACTATGATCAATTCAAAAAGACGAGAACATTGAGTCGATTGCCACGTCAATTAAAACGGCTAGTTTTTGTTTCTTCTATTCTTTATAAAATCAACGCTTTTTTTAAAACTAGTATCGCACCCGTGCGATGCACGGATACTATATCAATTACAATTATAATAAAAATTAGATTAATCAAATGGAATAGAGACCGATATACTCCCTCCGTCCTGCGACAATTGTCCCATAGAATTATTATATACCTCACATATGAATATCATAGGGGACAATTGCCGCAGGACGGATGGAGTAATAAATAATGAATAAATGTTTAGGAGTTTTTTACAATTTTTTACATGTACAAAATTGATAAAGGTGTAACTAATATTATCAGTAAGGGAACAAAACGAAATTGTTTTAATAGAAAACCATTGCAATACTCTTTTTTATATGTTCATTTTGTAATTTCAATACGTCATTTAAAAAAAAAAATCCTTCATTGTTGTTCATTCTTAATAAACGCGAATTATTATTTATTCTTTTTTAGTACTCCCTCTGTCCCATGGCAATTGTCCCCTAGGAAAATGGCACAATAACCAATGCCATAAGAGATAGAGAATTTTATATTATATTGGTTGTGAGAGTGTAATGTTTCCACTTTAGGTAAGTGGACAATTATATGGGACGTCCCAATAAGGCAACATGGACAATTGCCATGGGACGGAGGGAGTATCTCTTAATCCAATTATTTAACATTTGAAGATGTTTTAGAAAACATATCCTAGCCTTAAAGACAATGTACGGAGTACTTCCACATTTAACTTTTGTGTTGTAAAAACTACATTAAAAGACAATCATTATTCTTTGAATAAAATGTATAAATTCAAATAGTTAGTTACATAGTACTTGAAATGTAACATGACATTGGTAAATATGCTTGAAATGTAATTATGCTAAAAGAAAAAAATAATAAAGAAATAAGTATGTAACAAAATATTTCGGTGGAGTAAAATTCATGGTAAAAATAAATAGATTCTTCAGTACAAAAACATCAAATTTTAAAAATTTAGATAGTCAACCATTTTCATAAAGTAATATATATATATATATATATATATATATATATATATAGGGATTGGATCATATGAGAACCATTTTATTAATGAGAACTAGGAACCAATCTCCACCATTAGATTAACTAAAATTAACGGTTGAGATTAGAACTTTATTTCGGTAGTTTTGGTATGTGGAGGGGTATTAAAGGAATCTTAATTTTATCCTCCTAAAATCATGGGATTAACTGTTGTCAACCTTCATTAATTAACGCTAATCTCCTTACCCTCTTTCTCTTTCTTTCCTTCTCTCTCTTCTCGTACATGTAAATAGTTTTGTGTCAAATGATTTTCACTAATTCATTAATATTCAAATTTTGAATAAGCACTGAAGCATAATATACATAACATAGAAAGCACGTAATGATCTATAATTAAGCATATTAAAATTAAAAGACTTTAATATTAAATTACGATAACAAAAAAAAGAGAGGATAATCTCAAACTTATAGGAAATAAGCATAACGATATTGTAATGAGAGCACTGGTAATAAATAACACAAAAAACAAAATATTCAAGCTATATAAAAATAGAGACAAACGAATACAAATAAACATCGTTGTATGTATATAAAAGCATAATATAACACTCTAAAAAACATATAAAAATGACAGATACATGAAAAAAAGAAACAAAACTGTAAGCATATTGTAAACAAAAATCTTTAGTTATGAATGAATATAGTTTCATGCTTGTTTTGTGTCGTAATAATGCTTATTAAATAGTCATTTATATCTTATTTTTAAATCCATTGTTTTGTGCCGAATACGAATGCAAATGCTTAATTTACTTTTCTTTAATGCATTTTATAATTTATAAGAATGCGTATAATTCATTATTCCTAATAAGGTTATAAGTCATAAACTCCTAAAGGTTCATTTTTTTCTAGACTTTATTTCAGTAAAATTTTAATTATATAATCATTAATTGTGAATACATTAAGTAATGTTCACGGTGAGTAGGGTAATATTAATCTATGAATCAATGTGCTCTTTTATTTTCAAATTTCAATGTTAAGTATCATATTTTGATATTAATTATTTTATTGCTTACATAATATTAATCAAATGCTTAATTCACTTTTTCTAATGCGTATATTCAAGTAAATTGCTAGAATCCATTGTTGTAATATTTTGATATTAATTATTTTATTGCTTACATAATATTAATCAAATGCTTAATTCACTTTTTTCTAATGCGTATATTCAAGTGAATTGCTAGAATTCATTATTGTAACAAATATTTATTTATTTGAGAAACCTAGCCGTCAAAATAAATGAAGATTATTCTTCTGAAATGTTTATTTGAGTGAAGAAATCGGGAGAATTTTTTTTAGGAGAATTTCAATGTAGAAGAAAGAATATAAGGAATGAGAGATATAGTTGCCGCATATTGTGCTTGGATTAGATCCACTATTGGCACAATGACCAAAATATCCCTACGGTTAATAAAAATAATATATAATCCTTTCAGTGAAAATCGTGAGATTACATCTCAACCTTCCGATTTATTAGAATAAACGGTCAAGGTTGGTTCCTAGTTCTCACGAAATCAATGGTCTCCATGAGAACCGTCCCCTATATATATATATATATATATATATATATATATATATATTATTGCTAGTTTTACATTTTATAAAGTTATGTGAAGTAGAATGTTTTATTAAATTAATGACAAATATGGATTTAAATTTGAAATTGTGGGCTTTTAGTTTGGGATACAATATTATATAGTTATTGTGCATTACCCATAGAATATTATTAGATTAGTCAATATTAGTGTATGTCCTTTGGATAAAACAATGTATGCTTTGGAGGGAAAAGGGTATTATTGTGAATAATGTAAAAACTCAACTTTTAAGTGTAGTATAGATATTTGACATGAAATCAACATTTTATAATTAACATTTGTCGAAGATGAAAATAAAATAAATCCTCCAAAAACTTAGCTAGATGAATGATCCCCTATTCACCATGGACATTCTTAATGTACGGATGACATGTCGTATTATTAATGAAAAAAAATCTAAATACATCCTAATTAATCTAAAAAAACTAAATTCTAATCCTGCCACATTAGCGGTGAACACATTAAAGTGTTCACGATGTATATATGAGAGTTTCTCTCTCTCTCTCTCTCTCTCTCTCTATATATATATATATATATATATATATATATATATATATATATATATATATATATATATATATACTCCCTCCGTCCCACTGATATAGGGACCTTTTTTTTGTGATTTTCGGCACGCTTTTCCACGCCTCTAGATGATGAATTTTAAAACGGATTTTTGAAAAATTTGTTCTTTTACGGGATACTACAACACTTGTGTGCCGAAAATCACAAAAAAAAGGTCCCTATATCAGTGGGACGGAGGGAGTATATATATATATATATATATATATATATATATATATATATATATATATATATATATGTTGCTTTCCGTTCATGAACACTTTTGACGTTTTTCACTTTGACATTATTTTATTTGACTATTTCATTTATTTGTATCCTAGTATCTTAAGAATTAATATAGAAATCATTAAATTCATAGAGTTTAAGTTATCATACTTTTAATCTTGTCTACCAAACATCTTATAGATGACTTATCTTATATCCTATTCATCTTAGTTATCTAAGCTTTACTAATCTGATCATATCCTATATTCTTACCAAACGCAACCTTAGAACTATCCACTTTAGGAGGTTTTGTGTTTGATTCCCACCGTAAAAAATTGCTCAATATGAAAAAATCCTTCTATCTACTGTAAAACCAGAATTACTAGAAGCCGTAAAAGGACAATTAACTAAAGAAACAAAAATATCACTAGAGACTCAAGTGGAGTGAATCCCCGACCAGAAATATAGTGAAATCTGGAAAAATAAGCGGCATGACCTTCTTTCTTAGGACCAACGGAAGAGGAAGTGGAAAGAAAGAGGTCTTCGTTCACACAGGTGTTCTAGACTCAACTTCTTATTTAATTTAAACAATTTCATCTTAGTTCGTTGCGCCAGTGGGTTCAACCAGTCCTAACTGGAGGCAGAGTGGTATACCGCTATGGAAAACCCGTGGATGTGTAGCTATTGGATCGGCAACTCTTAAGTATATCGGTATAGGGTTCCAAACCTGCGATGCGATAAGAGACTACTCTCGAGTTAACGGAATATCCGCTTTTTAGAAGCGGAAAGGGAACAACTTTGTAGTCGTAACTCATTTTAGGACATGAGAGAGAAGGATCAGGGTCTGCGGATTGTTGCGCGTACCAAGCAACATATTGTAAGCAAGCACGCACCTACCTTCGAAGAATGGACCACTTGGCCGAATTGTAATGCTTTCAAGAACTCAAGTAAAAGCGCATGGCCCTTCTCCAACTGTATTAAGAAAACAAAACTCTCTCCACTGTTCTCTTTTCTGCTGTTGGAGACAGGGCTACTGGAGATGCGGATGAAATCAATAGCAGCGGACGAAGTTCTTACAGTTGTTGCCTCAGACCTGAGCTTGCTCTCTTAACTCTTCAATTAGGTCGAGGTTGGTCCTCAACTCTTCTTCGTTTTCTTTCTTAGAAAAGCGGAAGCTCGGTATTCTAATTTCAACAGGCGCCATGGTCTCGGTCCACAAAATGAGGCTCTCTCCTGTTGGGGTCTTACTAGTAGTGCGGTAGGCCCATAGTATGCTTGGGAGCTTTGAAGCCCCTAGGCCAAAAGCTTTGTCCAAGCTCGTTGCACATGCATGAAGTACCGGACAACCCAGCCAGGCCAAACCTCGATATGTTCCATTCCCTTTCCCAGGCCCATTGACTCGATATTCGTACTGGAAAGCCTCGAGATGTGGAGTACCGGTTACTACGGACAAGGTGGACTTGTTACATACCGGCCTCGAGATCAGGACTGGCACTACGGTATTCACCGCTTTCCAGATCTCGGAACTAGATCTACTTTACTTATCGGCATTCTCTAAATGAATTACGTTATGGTCCTGAACTCTCGCTATATCATATGTAATGACAGATCGAGGTAAGCTTGTCTTTTCGGAAGAGGTGAGAGTGGCAGGGCAAGAAAGTCAGAATCATACCCGATATTCAGAGCGCCAGAGCTAGAAGCGGCAGCCTGATACGAGTAGGTTTTAATTATTTTAATTAATTGTTTTGACGTTGGGCTTAGCCCGTGTTTTTATTTTATCGAGTCCGTTCCGGGTTTTCTTGTTGGTTCTTTCCCGACCCGTAAGTCGAACCAACCCTAGGGTTTAGGTCTATATAAGGTGTGGGGTGTATTGCCGTGAATAATCAATCAATCAAATAAACCCTAATTTATATTATTTGCTGCGTTTTTCTTTGCTTCGTTTGGTGTGTACGACGAGCTCCGATCTCGCGTCTACCTTTGTATCGTTTATTTCTTTTCGTTCGTTTCTTGATAGAGGAAATCGCCCCATCCTCTATCAATTGGTGCTTTCATTGAGATGTATCTTTGAGGGGGCGAGGCATTGATTATTGAATCAAAGGTGTCAGTTTCGATCACCTTCGCAAGTCAATTGGATCAATTGGGTGAATTGATTCTGTTCGCTATTATTGAATCAAAGGTGTCAGTTTCGAGATTTCTTCAAAGCTTTTTGAATTACAAGCTTCAAGTTTGGGGAAATTGTATACTTGTTTGCGACGTGTGGAGTGCATAGGCAGCAGCGGCGACTCTGATGTCTTCGGCGTTTACCACGGCGCCGCCGCCTTCCAATTCTGCCCCTGCTTCGATGGAAACACTCTTAGCCACGATAGGCCGTGTAGTGGCGAAATTCGAGGCTCGACTCGAGGCACAAGAAAGGCGTCGGGCCACAGCGTTCCCTCCATCGCGGTCGGAATTCGATCTGCCATTCGGCAGGCCACGCACTTCGTGGGATCCTCCAGAGCCACCGCAGAAGCCGGCGTATTCGGAGAGCTACGGAGGAGGGGACGGGTACTCCAACAATTACAGCGACTACCATAACAACGAGCCGCAGGCGTGGTTCTACAACACTTATGAGCCTCCGCCACCAGTGCAGTACTATACTTACGAGTCAGATCGCTACAACTATGTTTCGCAACCGGTGCAGTACGAGCCTCCGCCGTCGGCGCAGTACTACTCTGTTGTAGAGCCGCAGCAGCAGCCGCAGTCTTATTATCCGCAGCCACCTCCTGACGAGGTACGACCGTCGTTAGGGTTCTGGCAGCCGAGCCTCGCTCCTCCGCAGCAGTTGTTGCCGACTCCGCTTGCACCTTGGGAGGTTGGATCCCCGAAGGGGTTCACATGCCTAGAGCCTATGCGTATACCTCCGAGCACAAACGGGAAGCTAGAGTCGGTGAAGGTAGAAGCTAGTAATGATTCTTTTCTCTTAAGAAAGGATGAACGTGGGACTGCCGACATTAATCAAGGCTGTGGAAAGCTTGGATCAGCCGAGGAAGAAGTTAGTAATGATCATGTTGTCTTGGAGTGTGCGTATAGGGGACCTTCAGATGGAAAGGTTACACTGTTGAAGGAGGAAGCTACTAGTGATTCCATTTTTTTGGAATATGATGATGGAGGGTCTTCCAAGCAGCAAAGAAAGAGGAAAGTTAAATCAAAAGGGGCAGTAACTAGTTCGTGGGGTGTTTTGATTCCAACAGCAACTGTGATGGGGGTTATCATCATTGGCCACCATGGCCATAAGAAAAGGAAGAGGTACGTCTTGAGGGAGATGGCAAGGGAAGGTGTATTTCTTAAAGTTTGGCGACTCGTGGTTGTTTTCGGCATTTACGCACTTGAGGAAGTATACAAAGATTTATTGACTCTCCACCTTGAGGACAAGGTGATTTTCAAGGGTGGGGGAGTTGATACGAGTAGGTTTTAATTATTTTAATTAATTGTTTTGACGTTGGGCTTAGCCCGTGTTTTTATTTTATCGAGTCCGTTCCGGGTTTTCTTGTTGGTTCTTTCCCGGCCCGTAAGTCGAACCAACCCTAGGGTTTAGGTCTATATAAGGTGTGGGGTGTATTGCCGTGAATAATCAATCAATCAAATAAACCCTAATTTATATTATTTGCTGCGTTTTTCTTTGCTTCGTTTGGTGTGTACGACGAGCTCCGATCTCGCGTCTACCTTTGTATCGTTTATTTCTTTTCGTTCGTTTCTTGATAGAGGAAATCGCCCCATCCTCTATCACAGCCATAAAGTGAAAGTGGAGGAGCTGAAAGCCATTTGCTGTCTTCTTCGCTTTTGATCCTGGCTCAGAAGGAACGCTAGCTATATGCTTAACACATGCATGTCGAACGTTGTTTTCGAGGAGCTGGGCAGAAGGAAAAGCTAAAGCTAGTTCCCAAAAGAATATGATATGAGCAGAACAAGGTAGCCGCCCTTTAGAGGAATAAAAGCGACTCGAGTTACCTCGCCGGTTCGGAACTTCTTTCACCCCCGGACTGCATACATCCGTAAGTAACTTAGTGCAACATGCATGAGCCAATGAGCGGCATCCAAGAAAAAAAAACGATGACTCTTCAAATGACACAAACAGTGCGGGCCAACACTATAAATAGGCCAAAGAAACAAGTTTGGTACTTGAGGAATTTTAGTTCTTTGCATTATACTTGTGTCTCGACCATTTCTACCAATTTGAATCGTTTTTTCAGTCTTCATCACATTCGTATTTTGATCGAATCGATGAGAAAATTTAAATTATATATAATATTTTATATGTATGGCTTAAAAACGTGTATTTTTTTAAGATTCCACTTATCAACTTATTATTTATTATTTTTTTTATATATTTTTTATATATGCGAAAAGCATTTTTTATCCATGGGCTATCTCTTCATAGATGATCTGTCTAGGGCAGTTCTACAATTCAATCCATCTGTGCTTGGTGGCGGTACTGGTAGATTCAATCAACCAGTCGGCCCTTCCGGGGATTTCTTTCCAGTCATCTCGAATGACCTCGAACCTGGTACTTCTACTTCTAGAGACTGTAACATTCGCATCAACGATTTGAAGAATGATCCTCTCCTTTGCACGACATATAAAAATGCCTTAATTAAACAGGAAAAAATCATTTCTGTAATGACAGAAATTCTAACAGAATCCGGAGTACCCTTTGACAACCCTAAGGATATTCGAAACGCTGTCGATGTCTATTTGACGAAGACAAAAGGGCACGTAAACTCAGAGCTATTTTAAATAGTTTGACCAAGGATCGTTCAAATAGTACATATTATTGCTTGATGGTAAAGGAAATAAGTTCATAGTTCCATTTCTCAGCTTCTTGCGTCTATAGTTGCTTACTAAGGCTTTGCGTCTGCTTGCAGCTTTAATTTACAGAGGAAGGAGGAAGGGTAGGGTGGGTGTCTGGTTATCTTAGAAGAGATTAGGGTGTTCTTATGGACCGGTCGAAGGTTAAGCCGGAGAGTAGGGAGATAAGGTAGGGCCCTGCTCACTTTGATTTTCTCATCTGGTTTTGGATTGAATATGTGGAGGGGCTGGAGGGAACCCCAGTGGGTAGAGTAACTGGCCGAGAAGGTTAGCGAGTGGTAGAAGCAGTTCAACTGGTGTTCCTGTTGCTAATGTTCCTGAAGTCAAGAGACAACTGAACGATCTGGTCCTACCAACTCTGAAAAAGAACAGCCCCCTTCGCTGTACAAATATACAACACCGACAGGCACCGCTTTGTCTTCTCCTGACACTAGCTCATCCCGGTATGAGAACCCGCCTGCATATTCATCATTATTGGCCTCCTCAGATCACTCAGTGAAGGTAAACTCCTCAGGCTATAGCACACACCAACATTAGGCCTCGGACTTGCATAAAAAAGATCAGTCAGATAGACTCGCCGGTACAGCTTTATCCGCATCTTTGCTCCCCTCGTCAACTCTATGTATTCAGAGTACTTGGCCTTGGCTTCAAAAGCAGACTCAAGGGACTGCCCGTCAGCTTCCCCTGCTCCTCCAAGGCCTAGTTATATGTCTGGTCCCAAAGGAATCTCAAGTGTAGGAAGTTTCCTTGTTTTTGTTTCGCCTCGTTCTTGTTCTTTATTCAATTGGAGGGGAACCAGCAGCTACAGTCTAAATCCCTTGTTCTTCGCTGGATGTTTTTGGAATTCTTATAGCAGGTCGGTCTAGGTAGTTGATATTGCTCCTGAGAAATGTAGATTTCAAGAGTGTGTAGTGAGGGACGTTTTCCTCTTTCGTTATAGCCATACAAGACTTGGAAAAAGCTTGACTTAGTGAGCTAAGCGGAGCACATCGACTGCCTAGAGCGCCAACAAGCAGGCGTCCGTTTGCGTCTGTTGTCAGTAGGTTTTTTGATCGCGGCATTCTCTCTGAAAGATAGATAGTGAATGGAATTATGGAACTCTCTCCCAGAGCTAACGACTCTATTAGAAAGTCGAATTAGCAACTTTTACACGAATTTTCAAGTGGATGAGATCGGTCGAGTGGTCTCAGTTGGAGATGGTATTGCACGGGTTTATGGATTGAACGAGATTCAAGCTGGGGAAATGGTTGAATTTTCCAGCGGTGTGAAAGGAATAGCCTTAAATCTTGAGAATGAGAATGTAGGGATTGTTGTCTTTGGTAGTGATACTGCTATTAAAGGAGATCTTGTCAAGCGCACTGGATCTATTGTGGATGTTCCTGCGGGAAGGCTATGCTAGGGCGTGTGGTCGACGCCTTGGGAGTACCTATTGATGGAAGAGGGGCTTTAAGCGCTCACGAGCGAAGACGTGTCTGATAGAGGACGGGACGATTTCCTCTATCAAGAAACGAACGAAAAGGAAATAAACGATACAAAGGTAGACGCGAGATCGGAGCTCGACGTACACACCCAAACGAAGCAAAGAAAACGCAGCAAATAATATAAATTAGGGTTTATTGATTCATTGATGATTATTCACGGCAATACACCCCACACCTTATATAGACCTAAACTCTAGGGTTGGTTCGACTTACGGGCCGGGAAAGAACCAACAAGAAAACCCGGAACGGACCCATATAACTAAACGGGCTAAGCCCACGACAAACCTAATTAAAAAAAATAAATAACGTATCAACTCCCCCACCCTTGAGAATCACCTTGTCCTCAAGGTGAAGATTCGATAGATCCTTATAGACTTCCTCAAGCTCATAGAAGCCAAAAACAACCGATCGTCGGAAAACTTCTCGTGACTTCAGCCTTTCTTTTCCCAAGCCTTCACCCTTTTTATTTGGTATAAAACCAAAGAAATCGACCTTCTCTTGGGCTTGGTACAACAAGGCCCATCCACATTTGTAGTGAACAGCCCATCCATATTTGTAGTGAAGAGAAACACCCTCCAAGACACACGCACGAGCAACCTTGATTTCTAGGGTATGGCCGTAGCTTTC